>CM060934.1:388305913-391248429 GCA_030765085.1 Allium cepa
TATACATATATATATATATATATATAATTGTATTTTATATATGTATAATTCTATATATACGCACATACACATACATACATACATATATAACATGTGATGCACACATATAAATTTATTTAGACAACACATAGATTACTAAAGGGGCTAGCATGTCCGTTGCAGTGCAAATCCCAACACCTATACATAGACATGTCAAACCATACATACTTTATTATGTTGCACGTGCACGCACATGCACACATACACAGAGATATGTGTGTGTGTGTGTTTGTGATACACATGTTCAAACATAATACAAAGTAATACAAAGTAAAACTTTATTTATAAAATTAAATAAAATAATGATTTTATATTTAAAAAGAAATAGAAAAGCTCTAAATGAATTGTGCTTCATAGGTCCAATAAAGATCCATAACGGTGAAAAAAATTAAAATTTGTCCATTTCTTCGGTTGTGAGCTGCCGCAGTTCTAACAATGGTATCGGAGCCAAATAGCCCATGCGGTCTAAATCAGTCATGGTAGGGTAAACTAGTTAAGCTCACAACATAGATAGTACGGTGTCTAGAAGGATAGTGACAAAGAATTGAGTTTGGGTAATCAAATACTCTGACATACCTAGCTACTAGCCGGGTCTGAACAGATATGTAAGCCTAAAGGTTGCTCCTAATAGAAAAGACCAAATTTGAATTGGATCCGGCTATTTTTCAAAATTGTATGAAAATTAGAATATATGTTTAAATTTAAAATAATATGTATAGAGTATAAAAGTTATAATATAACATAAATTTTCAAAACGTTTGAAAATAATTATAAATTAATATATATATATGTATGCATATTATACATGCATATATGCATATTATTTAATTAACTTATATTTAATTAGTTTAATTATTTTATTCATATTGTTAATAAATTTAATTTCGGAATTAATAAATTTAATTAAATACATTAATTAAAAGTTAATTAATATATTAAAATACACAAACACACAGATATATATATGTGTGATATATGTGTATCGCTTTAATGGTTATAGTATGTATAAATATTCGATATAATAAGTTAAAATTAAATATGATTTAATCAATATAATAGTATATGTAAGGTTATTGTATAAGATGATTAAAATATAAATGTTATGTAATAATAAAACTTATATAGTATGAATTATAAACTAAAGGTGGAATATTAAGAAATCCTAAATAGACTTAAAGAACAAACACATATGTAAATGTAAATATACCATTGTTCTCGATATGCCTGACACTTGAATCACGAGAGTATTATATAAGGAATATATTATTTCATAAGTCGATACCACTCAATATATTATATTGAAGGTTATGAATCTTTAATATAATGTTGTCGTTTACCACACATACACACACATATAAATTACTTGCATACTCCTCAGTTATTGAGCAAACTCATGTTATGGATGGTATGTGTAGTATTATTAATATATTGAATAGACAAGGTAAGATAACTATATGCATTAGTTATGCAAACTGACGGTACATATACAATACTTAGGCCATCGGGATATGGTATGTATGAGTAAATAATTTCATTTTGATTTGTTGAGAAAACTCAAGGTCAAAGCAAAACTAGGCAAGGTAGCTTGTACTAGGAGTAGTATATGATACAACTGATAAGGAGTTATCCATCATCCTTAGAGCTATGACTTTTTGGACAAACTCAAGGTTAGAATAACAAGACAGATAATGTAACGATCCGATATTTTCAACCATTCGCATCCATGCATGCCGAAATTGAATTGTTTAAAATACCTAATTGTAATTTAAATTTGGAAAAACTCAGAACATACAGTAAATAAAATAATCACAGATCACAGAAACAGAGTAATTAAATGCAGCAGAAGTAAAGAAATAGTAGTTCATAAAGCTACTATATATGTACATCAAAGTTAAACAAGATATAACTGAAATAACAAGACGATAATCAAGTACAAAGCTGAATACAACACTGTAATTAACTGAATAACTGAGAGTGAAATAGATGGCTAGATCTTCAAGCAAAGCTTCAACTTCGAAGGTGAGTCTCTAATGTGGTATCACTCAGTCTGACTGGAGCGTAAAGCAAAACACAAAAAACTCGAGTCAGGACATACATACAGTGACGAACCGGAATTTTTGAGCATTTAAAATCGGAATATTTAATTGATTTTGGATATTCAATAGAGTAATTTTAACTTGAATTACGAATATCACAATTTATTTGATAATTGAATTATTAAATTAAATAATTGGAAGTTGGGTAAAATGTTGAATCTAGAATTTTAAGCCAGTTAAAAATAATTTGGAGGCTTGTAAAATTTATATTGATAACACTGAAGATAATAGAAGTTGTAAAATTGAAATGAACTGTGGTTTGTTCAGTTTTAAAATTTTATCGTTTAAATCAATATTTAAAAATAGCCTTCCGAGGCACAGTCTCGGAATTTGACGAAACCAGTTCCATTGGGTCCGTAATATTGAATAATTACCGAATTTCAATTTTCATAGTGATTGGAGTTGTTATGTGAGCATACGATTTATAAACGCGTTGAAATTTACAATGATAATTTAATTTAAATTTTATAAGTATAATATCACATAAGCAACATCACAGCCGAGATAAAAATTAAATAATATTATAACTTGACAAAAATCAAGTCTTTGGCTTCAAGAGCACGCCACTTCCTTTCCAAAATATCACGTTTCCCCCTCCTCTTTAATGGCCGAGCTTCATAGCCTTTAAAAAAAAAAGAGACGCAAGCTTCAATTTCAAAACAACAAAATCAACGAAACGAATTATCCCCAAATCGAAAGCAAAAACACAAAAATGGCCGAAGCCTAGGGAAGTCAGAAATCAACGTTCGAATACAAATTAAGCGACGAAAATATGGAAAGGTCGAACGTGAAATCGCCCGTAATAATTCACGAATGGCAGAGTGAAATTATAAACGTGAGCTTCCCTTTCTCTATCCCTCTCCACTTCAGAATTCCCAATTCGATTTCGTCCTAAGTGTACCGATGCCTGGGAGAATCGAAAGCTCCTCCTTTTCAGATCCACATCACGAGTTGTTCAATAGAGGAGTCGAAGCCGGGTTCGACTCAACGGCAGGCTTGAGGGGACGCGGCTAGGGTTTGCGAGAGGTCGAAAACGCGTACGTTTCGATTTCGGCAGGGGAAACTCGTGAGCACGATCGGGTTTGAGAGGGTTTTGGTCACGGATTGGAAAGGGTGGGCGCGGCGAGAGGATGACTGCGATGGAGCTTTGGAGTTCGGCAGCATTCGAATGTCAGTGAGGTAGTTTATTTGTTTACCTATTATAATTTGCATTTCAGAAATAATGATATAATAACAGGTTTGATGAAACAGTGATTTACATAAACTGCAGCCGTTAAAAAAAATGGGGAAAAGAATAAAACAGATTTTCATATAAAATGTATAAGTATACATACATATTTTAATACAGGAAATAAGTATATATGCAGGATCTTGGATGATATAGGAATTAATGAAAAAGCTAGATTTTGAAATTTATAATTTTTTTCATAAATATATATGTAGTCTCAAAATAAAAATAAAATAAATATGCATATTTTCAACTTACTGGTTTACCTTAAAGGATACGGAGATTAAATTGTTTGATTAACTTATTTAAACTATGTTAGTTACTAAGAAATTATTCAAAAAGAAATTAGTTTAAATTTTAATTATTAGCAACTTAAATTTAAATTAAAGATAATAAAATATGTGGTTAATTAAATTACCTCAGTGATTAATAACGATATGTAATGTGCTTATACAAGGGAAGAAGACAAGCTGGTTGGGATCAAATTGCAAATTAAAAAGCAGAGGTGAGTTAATCTCACTCAGTTTAAATTGAAATTTAAAATGATTAAATTTAAATAATTGCTAGTATGGTTGAATTGATTGATGTGATATAGTATAGTATAATTTGAAATTGGTATATTTTGTGATGCTAATGACTGTGGATGCAGGGAAAACAGGTTGAGGGATCCAACTGGACCCCTCAACTTTTATTTGAATTATTTAATATTCTCTGCTCTGGTTATTGGATATTCTATGATGAATTATGTGGAAGTATTGAATGCTATGGCTTGGTTGATATAATTGAGAATAATGAATTACCAAAATATAAATTTGATTTTTGAATGAAAATAAAAGAAGTGAAATTACAAGTAAAATAATTATAGAATAAATTTAAGAATGACTTGGAAAAGAAATAAAGTAACTTTAAAATTCTAATAAATGAATCTTGAGGATGATAAGGAAAATTTGAATAAACAGGAAGTTGATGAATTTTAAAATTTAGTGTTATTATTTAAAAGAACAAAACATTTATTTAAAAGCTAAGATTTAAATTATTGAAAGAATAAAGGAAAGGGTTGGGAAAAATCTGGAATTTGTATATTTCAGTCAAAAGTTTTAAAATCAAATGGATAATAATAATAATAATAACAACAATAATTAAGTCCATATTTAATGAATTTTGAAATGAATTAGGTAATTAAAGAAATTTATTTCAAATAAAATAAATTGGAAATCAATTTGGGGAAATTGATTTAAGTGATTGAAGTTGGGATTTTCTCTGGATAGCCAAGTACATGTTTTAAAAAGTAAATCTTTAAAAATTAATTTGACGGTTTAAAGTTGTTTTTATAGAAAGCAAGTTTTGTAAAATTTATAATTTCTAATATTTAATTTCTAAAGTAAGTATTTCCTTTTAATCTATTATAGCAATAACTATTTAAAGAGTGATTTAGTATTTGTTTTAAAAGTGTAAATCTAGTTGTATATTTTATTAAGTAACTTTATTTTCAAATATTCATATAGAAGGTATTTTTAACAAATTATTGAAATAGTTTAACTTAAATGTTTTAAAGGTATATATTTCAAAGTAAAGTGTTTAAAAATTATTTTTAAAATCTAGTTTTGTGCTTGGTAATTTCAGAGGAGATAGGAAATATTTGAGATAGTTCTTCTGGAAAGAACGATGGTTTTGAAACTGTTTTCAAAGGATTGAAAATAGAAATATATCTTGTGAAGATATTTTGAGGTTAATAAATAATTTGAGAAATTATTTATTGTTTGATGGTTGTTTCTGAATATTAATTGATAGTTAAATAACCGACTATCAATATTGGCCAAATACGTTGATCGTTTCGAAGAGACCGGGATCGAGATTTATTTCTCGAAAACCACTTCGATCCGGTTTGTACGTTTCGTAAAAACGATTTTGGATTCGAAGATGGAGCAGTGAAGTGCAAGGGCTAGTCGCTACTAATTCTACGGATATTTCCAAAAATGGATGTAGTAGGAATAGTGTCTTCGGTTCCGTTCGAACCCGGGACGGACTTGTATGGATGAATGCTTGCGAAACATCGTCAGGTGGACGACGGGCATTCTAAGATATATGTTCTATAAAGGTAACGCTCAGCCTCAAGCCTCATCAAATGGGAATGATTGAAAATCAGGGGTTATGCAGCAAGGCTAGGTGGGTAGCACCCAAGCAGGGTGAGGTCATTCCAATCTAGATGTCCCTTTTTATTTCGGCTTAGTGGGCGGTTGCTGATCCCAACCGCGGGGTGATCTCACTCAGGATTATCCAGTAAGGGGTAGTCCCGGTCTTGTGTTGCAGGGGAGCAGGCGTACTCCTCGGTACGGTGATCTAGGCCCCGTACTGTGACAGGTGGTACCCCAGTGCCTAGTCATTAGTTGGAAATCCATTCTTCCTATGAGCCTTGTACGAGTTTTGTTTGTATTACCCACTCTGTGGCTAGTAGCTGGAATTTAATGAATGTAACAATTTCGGCTATTTTATAAGTACTTGTAAATAGACCCTATTATAATATCAGAGGATTTCTATAAAAATTGTTTTACCTATCGTAAGGTAAAAACCCGACATGTTTATTTGTGGCGTGGTCTTACGAGATTCTTTTGTTTTCAAAGGATTTTTGAAACTTTAATAATCAATTGGGTGTGATTTTCTCACGCTGGTATTCCAGACTGACTCGGGTGTTCTTTAACTGTAATGCTCGAGTCAGACCGAGTATTATAGAATACAGGATATGATGCGGTGGAGCTCAGGAGACGAGCAAGATGACGATACGTACACCCGTACTTGTTTATATACATATTTCCGCTGTATTGAATTGTTGTGTATCTGGTTGTATGTTATTAATGTTGAAATTGATTGATGTACTCTGATGATGTAATATATGTAAACTGATATATTTTATCCTTGAGTAAAGGTTATGTATTATCTATTATATTTTATTCCGCTGCGATGGTTAGATTCTGTTGTTGTTTTCTATTTGCTTCTTCTACCTCATCTTCTTTAACCCAAATGGTTCGTATTTCTGTACAACTTGAGTTGATTGATGTAGAATAGTGTTGACTCAAGGGGTGCGGACGTGCGGGTCGTTACAGTGGTATCAGAGCTTAGGTTGGTGATAACCTTGGCTCTGATGGGGATTACTCATTTAAATTAGAGTTCAAAGTACTCTAGAATGAGTTTGAGCGTATTAATAGATATGAGCGCGTATTTGTTAGTGAATATAAATTGTTTTAACATTGTGTTGATTGATTTATTGAGTGGCTATGAACCTTCGTCGACACAGTCTGCGCAACTGTATCGAAGGGGTTTCTAAACATTTAAATAGAGCAATCGTCACGATATTGTTTTAAATGTGGGTGAATGAAATAATTTTACCCAAAAATATGTTTTGATACAAGGAAAACTTTTTCTTAAACTATTTATCTAATATATGGTTGTTTGGAAGTTAGGAAGAATAATATTAAATTATTATCATCATGGGTAAAAATTTAACTAGAAATTGAAAATATAATCAAAGTTTAAGGCAATAAATTCATTATAAAATGAAATTTATAAATATGAATAATAAATGTCATTTATAAATTGAAATATAATCAAATGGGAATTTGTATGAGCATAACTATGCAAATGAATTGTAGTTAAAATTGATGTAAGCAGGATTTGGAAATTTAAAATCCTGGAAATTTGGAAGTGTTTTGAAGATAAAAGATAGCATTATTGTTTAGGGGTATTTATGAAAGGAAAGTTGTTTTAAATGAATTTTGAAAGTGAAATAGCATTGAAATCACTTGGATTATTGGAAAATAATTCTGATGATGACGGCCGCATCATCAGTATTCATTTTCGAATTTCTTAGTAACAGATTGCTGCCAAAAATAAATTTGTTCAGAAAGCTAGTTGTTTTTGAAAATCTCAAAGGAAATTTGTTGGTAATAAAACCAGGATTGGTTTGGCTTTTGAGAAATGTGATTTGAGATGTTGGAGATTTCAAAATGATTTGAAACCAAAGCCGGGTATTTAAAAATCCTGATGAGGTGGTTGTAAGCTTATAAATTGAGATGATTTTATAAATCAGGAAGGGAATATAAGCTTTGAATGTTGAAATTTAAATTTAAAGAAAAAGTTAAAAATGAAATTAACTTGGATTGGGAAATAAAAATCTAACTGGATTGGAATAAATTGAATAATTTGAAAATAATATCCAGTTGTATTCGAATCAAGTTGAAATTGAATTGAGTTAAATAAAATTGAGTTAAAATAAAATTGAATTGGAATAAGAATTCAATTGAATTATTGAATGGAATTAGATTCTTACCTAAATAAATGGAAATTAAATTGGTTAAGGATTGGATTGAAGTAAATAAATTAGAATAACTTGTAGAGGAATCAAAATCCATGGAACAAGATATGCTTGGGATATAAATAAGCATAAGGCTTGATTTAAAATAAAAGAAGAATATATTCAAGCCTATGATGGATGGAATTGTGTAAATAATAAGTTGTGACTTATAAAATAAAAGTGGGATAGAAAACCCAGAATAATTTTTTTTGATGAATTGAAAATTAAAATGAAGATCAAAACTTGAATTATAAAATAAATTTGAACTTAAGAAAATTTAAATGAAGAGATTTTGAGATTAAAATCAAGTTATGTATTATAAGTTGGGGAAAAGACTAATTAGATAATAAATTAGTTAATGAAATTGAATTGTGAGTTTATGATGAAGTTTGAAAATAAAACTCAAGTGCTAAATTAAATTCGACTTAAATTGTCGATGAAGTAAACATAATTGAAGAAGTGTTAACAGATTAAATATAATTGGGAATGTATAGAATAAAAATGAATTTGGATTGAAATAGTAATGGTTTGAATTGCAAATAAAATCCAAATAAATGAAGATAAATTGGAAATGGCCATGTAATAAATTGGATGAACTGAATCTGGAAAGTTAAATTTTATAATAACTAATCAAATGAAATTGTAAATTTTAAAACGAGATTTAACTGCAATAGAATTAAGTTGAATGGAAGAGAAAGATTTACTTGAAACAAAATGAGCTTAAGTATAAATTGGAGTGAATAAACTTAAGCTAAAAGATGGAAAGGAGTTGAATTGAATTCAACTTAAAATTAAGTTTAAAAATAGTGGATTGGATTTAAATCAACTAAAAATGGATTTTAATTGAAATAAAATTCGGTGAGTTGCCGATAATATTTAATGGAATGAAAATTCTTAAATAAATAATTGTAAACCATTTAAAATGTTAAGGAATTGAAATAACTTGGAGATAATATTAACAATTGAATGTTTTCAAGTTTAATAGAATAGTTTTAAATGAAACGCTAATGATTGGGTTGAGAATAAAATTTAATTAGAATGTGTCAACCCAAATAAATAATTGTGAATGAATTAAAATAAAAAGGAAATTTAATTGGTAATGAAAATGAACCTAATTTGTTAATGGATTTGAATGAACTGGTTTGGTTAATAAATGAAATGAAAGTGAATGGATTCAAATCGGAAATGTAATGAAAATTAAAATATGTGAATTGTGGATAAATTTTAAAAATGGAATAGAATTAAGTATAAATGGAGTTGAAATCCATTTAAATTGGTTATAAAACATAAGACTTATTTATTCACATAGATCTCGTCAAATTGCATAGAATAAAATGTCATTGGATGTAAATGGAAGTAATTAAAAATTCTATGAATTGATGGGAGTAAAATAAATTGATTTTGAGAGCAATTGAATTAAATATGAGTTCAGATTGCTTAATAATAAATTAAATGTAAGTTTGTGAGTTGTTAACCCTTCGGATTAAGTGAAACGATATGTGATTGGTTGTAAGCAATTAAAATTAATGTTGGAATATTTAAATTGCTTGTAATAAAAAAGATAATGGACATTTCTTTTAGAATTCATATGTTTTAACTATTGCAAATAAGTGAAATGTTGGTAAACTGCATATATTTGGCACTTACATGTTTAAATTGAGTAAGTACAGGTACCTGGAAGCCGTGTGGCTGGATTTGGTTGTGCTATTTGCTAAAAATAATAAGCTGCTTGCTTAAAATGCTAAATAAGGTACGCCTACGCAATAAAAATAGGAAATATGAACTGTTTTTTTTTTTCCGACCGTGTGGGTCGATGTATATATATTTATCTCTTTTGTCAAATTGCAAAAGCTCCTCCGTACAAAGGAGACTCTGCCAAAAATTTTCAAAAATCTTGGGAGTTAGAAAATTTTTGAAAATTTTGGAAAATTTTGTTAACGACAAACAAATTCAAATTGGAAACTAAAATAAGTTAGTAAATGAAGCCAATTTAAAGTAATGACATGAATTAGTAATAAATGACAAATAAAATTTATATATGCAGAGTTAAAGATAAATTGAATTCATATGGAAATGAAAGAATCGATTTGGATAGAAATGGATATAAATTCGAGTGGTAAAGTGAAAATAAATATAAGAAACGTATAAAATGCTTATACTAACTTAAGAAGGGAATGGTGAATTCTTGATTGGGAATTGATGCTACAAATATAACCTAAGATAATATTTAAGTGAATAAATACCGACAGTTTGTAAGAAAGTTGATATGATGTTTTAAGAATATTGTGATTGGATATTAGTGCTAAGCAGGATATGCAGGTAATATAAAGGGAAAAGAGAATTGGATTGATTTCAAAGGATATAAATTTGAAATGCTCGACAAAAATGTATGTATTTAAATTTTGGTATGAAATTGGATTGGGTTTTTGGATCGAGCCACTTGGCTTTTTGTTTTCTTTTTGGATTTCGGAGGCTGTAGAGCCATTTTGTAGTTGTACCGAGCTAGCCGCGCAAAGGAGACGCTGGCGAAATTTTTCGGGAATTTAGGAAGTTAGAAAAATTTTGAGCAAATTTTTGATAATTCAAAATTTGGTTTTAAATTGGAACTCAAATGTTTAAACAAATAGTATAGTTTGAAACTATGGGAGAGTTGAGAAGTTAATAAGAGTGATAGTGGGTCTTTTATAAAAAAAGATAGTTAGTAAGATGTTGAATTGTTTGGTTTTGGAGGTAAGTAAATGGGCATTGGACCATTCTTCCTAACTAGTCATTTCGGGGACGAAATTCTTTTAAGGGGGGAGGAATGTGACGACCCGGAATTTTTGAGCATTTAAAATCGGAATATTTAATTGATTTTGGATATTCAATAGAGTAATTTTAACTTGAATTACGAATATCACAATTTATTTGATAATTGAATTATTAAATTAAATAATTGGAAGTTGGGTAAAATGTTGAATTTGGAATTTTAAGCCAGTTAAAAATAATTTGAAGGCTTGTAAAATTTATATTGATAACACTGAAGATAATAGAAGTTGTAAAATTGAAATGAACTGTGGTTTGTTCAGTTTAAAAATTTTATCGTTTAAATCAATATTTAAAAATAGCCTTCCGAGGCACAGTCTCGGAACTTGACGAAACCAGATTCATTGGGTCCGTAATATTGAATAATTACCGGATTTCAATTTTCGTAGTGATTGGAGTTGTTATGTGAGCATACGATTTATAAACGTGTTGAAATTTACAACGATAATTTAGTTTAAATTTTATAAGTATAATATCACATAAGCAACATCACAGCCGAGATAAAAATTAAATAATATTATAACTTGACAAAAATCAAGTCTTTGGCTTCAAGAGCACGCCACTTCCTTTCCAAAATATCACGTTTCCCCCTCCTCTTTAATGGCCGAGCTTCATAGCCTTTAAAAAAAAAAGAGACGCAAGCTTCAATTTCAAAACAACAAAATCAACGAAACGAATTATCCCCAAATTGAAAGCAAAAACACAAAAATGGCCGAAGCCTAGGGAAGTCAGAAATCAACGTTCGAATACAAATTAAGCGACGAAAATATGGAAAGGTCGAACGTGAAATCGCTCGTAATAATTCACGAATGGCAGAGTGAAATCGTAAACGTGAGCTTCTCTTTCTCTATCCCTCTCCACTTCAGAATTCCCAATTCGATTTCGTCCTAAGTGTACCGATGCCTGGGAGAATCGAAAGCTCCTCCTTTTCAGATCCACATCACGAGTTGTTCAATAGAGGAGTCGAAGCCGGGTTCGACTCAACGGCAGGCTTGAGGGGACGCGGCTAGGGTTTGCGAGAGGTCAAAAACGCGTACGTTTCGATTTCGGCAGGGGAAACTCGTGAGCACGATCGGGTTTGAGAGGGTTTTGGTCACGGATTGGAAAGGGTGGGCGCGGCGAGAGGATGACTGCGATGGAGCTTTGGAGTTCGGCAGCATTCGAATGTCAGTGAGGTAGTTTATTTGTTTACCTATTATAATTTGCATTTCAGAAATAATGATATAATAACAGGTTTGATGAAACAGTGATTTACATAAACTGCAGCCGTTAAAAAAAATGGGGAAAAGAATAAAACAGATTTTCATATAAAATGTATAAGTATACATACATATTTTAATACAGGAAATAAGTATATATGCAGGATCTTGGATGATATAGGAATTTATGAAAAAGCTAGATTTTGAAATTTATAATTTTTTTCATAAATATATATGTAGTCTCAAAATAAAAATAAAATAAATATGCATATTTTCAACTTACTGGTTTACCTTAAAGGATACGGAGATTAAATTGTTTGATTAACTTATTTAAACTATGTTAGTTACTAAGAAATTATTCAAAAAGAAATTAGTTTAAATTTTAATTATTAGCAACTTAAATTTAAATTAAAGATAATAAAATATGTGGTTAATTAAATTACCTCAGTGATTAATAACGATATGTAATGTGCTTATACAAGGGAAGAAGACAAGCTGGTTGGGATCAGATTGCAAATTAAAAAGCAGAGGTGAGTTAATCTCACTCAGTTTAAATTGAAATTTAAAATGATTAAATTTAAATAATTGCTAGTATGGTTGAATTGATTGATGTGATATAGTATAGTATAATTTGAAATTGGTATATTTTGTGATGCTAATGACTGTGGATGCAGGGAAAACAGTTTGAGGGATCCAACTGGACCCCTCAACTTTTATTTGAATTATTTAATATTCTCTGCTCTGGTTATTGGATATTCTATGATGAATTATGTGGAAGTATTGAATGCTATGGCTTGGTTAATATAATTGAGAATAATGAATTACCAAAATATAAATTTGATTTTTGAATGAAAATAAAAGAAGTGAAATTACAAGTAAAATAATTATAGAATAAATTTAAGAATGACGTGGAAAAGAAATAAAGTAACTTTAAAATTCTAATAAATGAATCTTGAGGATGATAAGGAAAATTTGAATAAACAGGAAGTTGATGAATTTTAAAATTTAGTGTTATTATTTAAAAGAACAAAACATTTATTTAAAAGCTAAGATTTAAATTATTGAAAGAATAAAGGAAAGGGTTGGGAAAAATCTGGAATTTGTATATTTCAGTCAAAAGTTTTAAAATCAAATGGATAATAATAATAATAATAACAACAATAATTAAGTCCATATTTAATGAATTTTGAAATGAATTAGGTAATTAAAGAAATTTATTTCAAATAAAATAAATTGGAAATCAATTTGGGGAAATCGATTTAAGTGATTGAAGTTGGGATTTTCTCTGGATAGCCAGGTACATGTTTTAAAAAGTAAATCTTTAAAAATTAATTTGATGGTTTAAAGTTGTTTTTATAGAAAGCAAGTTTTGTAAAATTTATTATTTCTAATATTTAATTTCTAAAGTAAGTATTTCCTTTTAATCTATTATAGCAATAACTATTTAAAGAGTGATTTAGTATTTGTTTTAAAAGTGTAAGTCTAGTTGTATATTTTATTATGTAACTTTATTTTCAAATATTCATATAGAAGGTATTTTTAACAAATTATTGAAATAGTTTAACTTAACTGTTTTAAGGTATATATTTCAAATTAAAGTGTTTAAAAATTATTTTTAAAATCTAGTTTTGTTCTTGGTAATTTCAGAGGAGATAGGAAATATTTGGGACAGTTCTTCTGGAAAGAACGATGGTTTTGAAACTGTTTTCAAAGGATTGAAAATAGAAATATATCTTGTGAAGATATTTTGAGGTTAATAAATAATTTGGGAAATTATTTATTGTTTGATGGTTGTTTCTGAATATTAATTGATAGTTAAATAACCGACTATCAATATTGGCCAAATACGTTGATCGTTTCGAAGAGACCGGGATCGAGATTTATTTCTCGAAAACCACTTCGATCCGGTTTGTACGTTTCGTAAAAACGATTTTGGATTCGAAGATGGAGCAGTGAAGTGCAAGGGCTAGTCGCTACTAATCCTGAGGATATTTCCAAAATGGATGTAGTAGGAATAGTGCCTTCGGTTCCATTCGAACCCGGGACGGACTTGTGTGGATGAATGCTTGCGAAACATAGTCAGGTGGACGATGGGCATTCTAAGATATATGTTCTATAAAGGTAACGCTCAGCCTCAAGCCTCGTCAAATGGGAATGACTGAAAATCAGGGGTTATGCAGCGAGGCTAGGTGGGTAGCACCCAAGCAGGGTGAGGTCATTCCAGTCTAGATGTCCCTTTTTATTTCGGCTTAGTGGGCGGTTGCTGATCCCAACCGCGGGGTGATCTCACTCGGGATTATCTAGTAAGGGGTAGTCCCGGTCTTGTGTTGCAGGGGAGCGGGCGTACTCCTCGGTACAGTGATCTAGGCCCCGTACTGTGACAGGTGGTACCCCAGTGCCTAGTCATTAGTTGGAAATCCATTCTCCGTACGAGCCTTGTACGAGTTTTGTTTGTATTACCCACTCTGTGGCTAGTAGCTGGAATTTAATGAATGTAACAATTTCGGCTATTTTATAAGTACTTGTAAATAGACCCTATTATAATATCAGAGGATTTCTATAAAAATTGTTTTACCTATCGTAAGGTAAAAACCCGACATGTTTATTTGTGGCGTGGTCTTACGAGATGCTTTTGTTTCCAAAGGATTTTTGAAACTTTAATAATCAATTGGGTGTGATTTTCTCACGCTGGTATTCCAGATTGACTCGGGTATTATTTAACCGTAATGCTCGGGTTAGACCGAGTATTATAGAATACAGGATATGATGCGGTGGTGCTCAGGAGACGAGCAAGATGACGATACGTACACCTGTACTTGTTTATATACATATATTCCGCTGTGTTGAATTGTTGTGTATCTGGTTGTATGTTATTGATGTTGAAATTGATTGATGTACTCTGATGATGTAATGTATGTAAACTGATATATTTGATCTTTGAGTAAATGTTATGTATTATCTATTATATTTTATTCCGCTGCGATGGTTAGATTTTGTTGTTGTTTTCTATTTGCTTCTTCTACCTCATCTTCTTTAACCCAAATGGTTCGTATTTCTGTACAACTTGAGTTGATTGATGTAGAATAGTGTTGACTCAAGGGGTACGGACGTGCGGGTCGTTACACATACTTATAAAATGTAAACCAACTCAAATGAAATGTAATATAAGGTACAAGTAATTTAAAGGATGCTTGGGACCGCCCATCCTCTAAGGATCCGTTAAATTATTTACTATGTAGTAATATTTCGCTATTATAATAATGTCTATAGTAAAAGAAACTTAATTTTAAATAGCGTTAAGGAGTAACCCAATCTTCCCCTTAACACAATAATAGTCCCAGTAGTCCATCTAGTATCATAGTCCCTCCTGATCGGAAAGCCACCAGAGGATACTCCATGGGCTACAGGAGAAAACCAAATTCATACAAGACGCGCTAGGGTAGGTGACACGGCACAACTAGGCAATGCCAGGGTAGATATGCCAATTATGCTTCCGGACTGGTGGTAACGCGTAGCAGCTACTACTGCCCACCTCGAACCACACTCGCAAAAATCAAAGGTTCACACCAAACAATCACAAAGTAATAGAATTGCATACGAAGAAGTGTGTTCGATAAAAAGTGCTACCTTCTTAGCCCGTAAATCGCTCATGTTTTACCCACCTTATGCCAACTCACGGAAGTTGGGTTCACGTATGTACGTCAATAGAACGTTGCCACTATCCTACTTCATTCTGGAATCTCCACCGCATACACAGTTGTTAAAGTGGTTTTCGGAGTTGGTAGAGAGTATAACAACTTTCGATCCCGATCTCTTTAACAACCAAACGTTATTATAACCCATGGATATTTATTTCAAAATCATTTATAGTTCAAAAATCAAAATATCATATCCATTTCAAAATCATATCATTTCTTTCGAAATAGTATATACTTTCAAAACCAAAATATCATACTCTTAAATCATCACTTCAATGAGTTTCAAATCACTATATTTAAAGACAATCTTAATTAAATACAATTTCCAACTCATAACGCCTTTAAAATGACCTTCATTTAAACCATTAAATATGAAGTAGTTATCCTTCCAAATCAAATATTCAATTTCCAGAATTTCAGCAATTTCTAAGATCATTTATTCAATTTCAACATTTCAAACATTGTAATTTTCAAAACAGCAACACTTATAAAGTGTTGTGGTAGGTATATTTAGTATATATCCAAACATAGTTCAAATTCTAAAACTACAGCATTTCAAAATGCTCTTATAGGTCCATTTAGTAATTTCAGCACATAGTTCAAATTTCAGAAGTTACGGCACTTCAGAAATGCTGTTATAGGTCTCTTTAGTATATTTCAACACATAGTTCATATTTTCAGGAATTACAGCACTTTAGAAATGCCGTTACAGGTGTCTTTAGTATATTCAGCCATAGTGCATTTAAACCACAGCATTTCAGAAATGCCGTGGTTTCTGTCATACCCTTTAAAACAATATATCTTCTATTTTTCCCATTTTAACTTATCAAACTTATTCCACTTTTCAAAAAAAATATTTGGATATTACTTAACTTATGAATTTAGTAAAATAACATTTTATTTATAAATATCCAATTTAAATAAAAAATTCATTTGCTAAGTCAATACTTTATAAATTTCTTACCTTTTATTTCAACCAATAACTTAATATTTTATTTAACCTACCCATCTCCTAAATAAAATTAAATCTCCATTTATTTATTTAACTTAAAATTTCCATTTAAAAACCAAATTCCCAATTTCAAGTTAAGTCATCTTTAAGTAACATTTTTCCATTTTTAAATGATAATCATTTCTTTTTTTACAAAACATAACCCTAAATAAAATATTTTATCATAGTTGATACAACAATCCAATTCTCTTTATAAATTTGTTCATTTAGACATAAATTAACTAGGATTTCAATTTAAATGAATTTTATTATCAAATGCCCAATTAAAACTGTATTTCATTTTATCAATTCAAAATACATTATTCATTATACAAACATATCAATTTTAGGGAATAACCTTAAATAAATCACTAGATTAGATTCAAGATTCCATATTAAATCAAATTTAATTATTAAGTTATTTATCATAAACAAAGACCCTTACATTACAATTTAAAACCAAATAAAGATTTTAAATTACAATTAAAACTAAAACCAACTTATGAAATTTTAACTTATAGAAATCCAATATATTTCAAATCTTTAAATCAAATCTTTTAGCTAAAATCTCATATATCTTAAAACCCAAAATACATAATAATTTTTAGGAAAATATTATTTAAAATTTATCCATGGGTCTGTATATAATTTTCTAACCTAGGTCAAGTGATACGGATCTCTATATTTCAATCCGTAATTTAAAAAGAAAAATCCAAGTTCTATCATTTCAAACCGGCAATCCCAAGTAAAATAAATACAATAAAAATCATTCGAGCCTATCATTTAAACTCATAATGATTTTTCCTTATTCTAATGTCTGTTCTGGTATGTATCATTTCAAGCATAGTGAAGGGAACTTGCAGTGTGAGATACAGAAAATAAATGAACAGTATATCATATAATAACATATTAGATGATGTATCAAATATATAAACAACATTTAACATCATATAACATATCACAGGCATATATGGAAATAGCACATAAATTTATACAATTCACTTGTCATTATTCCACAATAATATAAGTACGTATGTCTAGAGTGAATAGCTCACCTTTTTAAAAGCTAGAACCAAATTCAAAGCACATAACTGAAATTTCGAAAAGCACGACAAGGCACGAACAAGATTTTTAGTGGATGAACAGTCAGATCCAAATCTTGTAACCACTAAATATAACAATTATAAGAATATAATTCAACACAAATATTTATAGATTAAAACAATGGAAAAGAATGAATCGAATTGATATAACCTTTGCTCTAAACCACAAGTGGGCTCGGCCACTATGTAAACAGGCTTGACCACATCATTCTATGCTCGGCCATGATGATCTTATGGCAACTAGGCTTGGCTAGAGTCATGCAAGGCACGACTAAGGCTTGGGAAATGAGGAGATGGAAGTTGCAAGTATGGAAGGCAAAGAGGCAATGGGTTTTCGGTCCTATAGGTTCGGCCATGGGTTCAAGGTGGATCGGCCATAGGCTATATTGGTCAAGTGAACATCATAAGGCATGGCTAGGTTGTGTTTTGAGTCAAGCAATGTTTTGGTGTTGGAGGAATCTGTTGAGGCCGAGGTCTATGAAGAGGAAGGTGATGAATACATGTTCTTGGCTTTGCACCAATTTTGGTGATGTAGTCGTCATCCATGGTGATTGCTTGGTCTTTGTAGTGATGAAAGGGTGATGGTTGATGGAGGTGGTCATGGTGGTAGCTAGAGGCAAGAGGCCGAGCCTAGCTTTGAAGCAAAACAAAGAAAGAGGAAAAGAAAAGAGAAAAGAAATGGAAAAAGAAAAGAAGCCATGACTTTAGAGCTTGAACTTATATTTTTCTTTATGCAAATGAATATGAGGCGTTTTGAGAACTGTTTGTGTGTGAGTTATCAAAAGAAATACATGGCTCTAGATGGAAGAAAAAAAGAACGGCTAAGGAGGAGTAAGTAATAGGAAACAGAAAAAGGCATAAGCTAAGGAGAAATAAACTTGCATATATTTTATTCTTAATTGCAAATGAATATAAGAAGTGGGAAATAAATCTTTGTACGTGAATTGATAAAGTTTCTCACAGCTAATAGATGGAGTGGTTTGGAAGGCAAGCAAAGAAGTAAATGCTAGGAAATGGAAAATGCATAAGCTAAGGAGAAAGAAACGTATATATTTATTATTAATTGCAAATGAAAATGAGGAAATGAGATAATGAGAATATTTTATGCTTGATTTGATAGGGGAATACATGGCTAGAATAGGTAAATTGATAGGGTAAGAAATAAAGAGGCTAGGTAATTAAAAGCAATAAATTAACGCATGCAATCTATGTCTCTTAAATTTCTCTAAGCCATTTATTTGCACAGATTCCTTTCTAGAAATGAAATGAGAGATGAGAATGATTTGATTTGTGTGTGAATAGCGAGTGAAATGCACGGCAAAAATAAAAATGAATGGCTAGGGGGAAGTTTTGGATGGTAAGAAAAGGAAATATCTCATTTTGAATTAAAGAAAGAACGACTTATGACTTTTGAATTTCCTAAACCATTTATTAAAATAAACCAATCAAAAATAATAAAAAAGTTAAAAAAACAAAATTAGAAAGATGAAAAATATAAAATAGGAAATAAATTAGGAAGATGAACATAGGAAAAATAGAAAATAAAATATCGAAAGTTATTGCGTGAAAAACACTGCAATTTATCTAATTCAAAAAGTATAAATCAGAATTCAACGAAACGAAAAGAAGAATTAATATTAAAATAAAATACATTTTCAAAGAAAAAGATTAGGATTTAAAAATTCAAATTTAAAATTTTCAACTGTAGTCAAACTTTGAGTTTCAGTTGACCAAAATAATTTTTTTTCAGAAAATGTATATTTTATTTGTATTTAGAAAATAAATTACAAACAATTTCCAAAATTACATTGGAAAAATTCCAGAAATTTAATTTTAAATAATTTAAAAATTAAAGTTTTCAAATAAAAATTTAATTAAAAATATTTACAAAATTATGGGTCGTTACACTCTCCCCCACTCAAAACTTTTCGTCCACAAAAAGGAAGGAAGTAGGAGAATAGAAACATCCCGAAAGAAAAGGGATTGGAAAACAAGATAAGATAATAAATTTAAAATCATGATAATCTTAAATTAATACTTGATTTCACCTAAGTTAAATAAATCTTAACTATTTTATATTTCATTACCTTATCATCCAATTATCTTAAATTAACAATTTCTAAAATCATGAATTTGGAAAATCATTTATTATGCTTAAAATTTATTCAATAAATTTAAGTCCTTCTTTATTCCAAATTATTATTAAATTTATATCACTTAATATATCTAATCATATATATCAAGCATATTTACTCCTACTATAACTATTCCAATTTATTTATGAATTCCTTTAACACCATTTATATTTTATTTTATTCAATTAACTTTTTATTCTATTTACCTCTATTAACCTTTTATAGCTAAAATTTAAGTGTATAACATTTATGATAACAACTCAAATTTTATTTATAAAATCCTATTTTTATTGTATATTATCAAATTACATTGTTAACTTCTAATAATTAAGCTAAGTTATATTGGAATACAATAGAATATTATACAAATAAAATTTTCTTAATTCAATTATCTCAAGCTTAAATATTTATTCAAAATTTTGGCTTCGTTGTTATCATTGTAATCATCCTTTAAGATAAAATTTAAGAATTAAATTCCCGATTAATTTCAAACTATTTTAGAGATAAATAAATATACACAATATATATTAAATAAAATTTGAATCATATATCAAATATATTATAAATCAGGTCATACTTTAGAAATCCAAATCAATTTAATTCTCCCAAAGCAAGGCTGTACCAAAACTACAAAATGGTCTCTTCACTTCGAAACTCGAAAATGAATGACGATGATGCTGTAGTCATCACCAAAATTATTTTCCAACGACAAAGAAAAGAGCACTAATTTACAAATAAAAATTCTTTGAAACAATTTCTACTTGAAACACTTTAAATAATATACCCTTTTAAAACTTTAAACCCAAAATTTGAAACCATCGAAAATTAAATTCTTAGTTCCTTGTTTTAAATTCATTTAAATTTCCAAATTAATTTATAACCATGTTTTAGTTCAATTATTTATATATGAAACCAAAGCCAATAATTACAAGATAGAGTCAAATATTATTTCAACATCCAATTTAATTAACTATCAAAATTCAGAAATTTTTACTTATATAATTATACAAAATTATTTCAGTTACTAAATTTGAAAACTATATTGTGTCGGTTTGCTCTACTCAAGTCTTTTGGATATCCTATCAATTGCGTTGATCAAACGAATCGATCGAAAATCCAAATCAACATCAATAACTCAAACAACACAATATAAAAAACATTTTAAATATGGATTTACAGTATACAGAAATAAATTTCAAAATAAGGTTATGGATTCAAACTTTATTGACTCAAATCAAAGAGAATTCTAATTTGATGATAAGTTGGAACCAAAAGATAAGATGATAAATAGGTGAGTAGGGAGATCGACAAGCTTATATAAATCACGGGCAACCTTAACCAAGTCAGCCTTGATTTAAAGAATAAGGTCAATGTAGAATTTGGGAAAATCTACATTCGATCTCAAAAGATAGAATTCGGGATAACAAAAGATATTAGCATCTAAACCGAGGATATATATATATATATATATATATATATATATATAATCTCCGGTGAATCACTACTAATTGTAAAGGAGTTTCACCCCTTTACAAGTCATTTGGAGATTGGCGAGACCGCCAATTCATTATAAAGATCATCCGAAGTGGAGTTATGGGATACTCCAAAATCAAAAGAAGATGAATAGTGGGGACCATAATGAAATTTGAAACTGCAGGGAATGTTCTAAAATTCAAAGGAAATCGAGTCAAAAGGAAGAGATTCACACTCGAATGAAAGTGATTCTATAAATAAATTTACCATATATGCTAAGTTTTGCCTAAAGCCAAAGCTCTGATACCAAATGTAACGACCCGATATTTTCAACCATTCACATCCATGCATGCCGGACTGGAATTGTTCAAAATACCGAATTGTAAATTAAATTCGACAAAATCAGAACATACAGTAAATAAATTAATCACAGATCACAGATACAGAGTAATTAAATACAGCGGAAGTAAAGAAATAGTAGTTCATGAAGATACTATACATATACATCAGAGTTAAACAAGATAGAACAGAAGTAACAAGATGATAATCAAGTACAAAGCTGAATACAACATTGGAATCAACTTAATAACTGAGAGTGAAATAGATGGCTGGATCTTCAAGCAAAGCTCTAACTTTAAAGGTGAGTCTCTAATGTTGTATCACTCAGTCTGACCCGAGCGTAAAGCAAAACACAAAACACTCGAGTCAGCACATACATAGTTATACAATGTAAACTAACTCAAGTGAACTGTAATATAAGGTACAAGTAACTTAAAGGATGCTTGGGACCGCCCATCCTCTAAGGATCCGTTAAACTATTTACTATGTAGTAATATTTCGCTATTATAATAATGTCTATAGTAAAATAATCTTACTTTTAAATAGCGTTAAGGAGTTATCCAATCTCCCCTTTAACACAATAATAGTCCTAATAGTCCATCAAATATTATAGTTTCTCCTGATCGGGAAGCCACCAGAGGATAATCCATGGGCTATGAGAGAAAACCAAACTCGTACAAGGCGCGCTAGGGTAGGTGACACGACACAACTAGGCAATGCCAGGGTAGATATACCAATTACGCTTTCGGACCGATGGTAACGCGTAGCAGCTACTACCGCCCACCTCGAACCACACTCCCAAAAATCAAAGGTGTGCACCAATCAATCACAATGTAATAGAATGGCATATGATGAAGTGTGTCGAATAAAAGGTGCTACCTTCTTAGCCCGTCAATCGCTCCTGTTTTAGCCACCTTATGCCAACTCACGGGAGTCAGGTCCATGTATATACCTCAATAGAACGTTTCCACCATCCTACTTCATTTTGAAATCTCCACCGCGTATACGGTTGTTAAAGTCATTTTCGGAGTTGGTAGAGAGTATGACAACTTTCGATCCCGGTCTCTTTAACAACCAAACGTTATTATAACCCATGGATATTCATTTCAATATCATTTACGATTCAAAAACCAAAATATCATATCCATTTCAAAATCATATCATTTCTTTCAAAGTAGTATATACTTTCAAAACCAAAATATCATACTCTTAAATCATCAATTCGATGAGTTTCAAATCACTATATTTAAAGACAATTCTTAATTAAATACAATTTTCAACTCATAACGCCTTTAAAATGACCTTCATTTAAACCACTAAATATGAAGTAGTTATCCTTCCAAATCAAATATTCAATTTCCATAATTTCTGCAATTTCTAAGTTCGTTTGTTCAATTTCAACATTTCAAACATTGTAATTTTCAAAACAGCAGCACTTATAAAGTGTTGTGGTAGGTATATTTAGTATACATCAAAACATAGTTCAAATTCAAAAACTACAGCATTTCAGAAATGCTGTTATAGGTCCATTTACTCATTTCAGCACATAGTTCAAATTTCAGAAGTTACAACACTTCAGAAATGATGTTATAGGTCTCTTTAGTAAATTTCAACACATAGTTCATATTTTCAGGAATTACAGCATTTCAGAAATGATGTTACAAGTGTCTTTATTATATTCAGCCATAATGCATTTAAACCACAACATTTCAGAAATGTTATAATTTCTGTCATACCCTTTAAAACAATATATCTTCAATTTTTCTCATTTTTAACTTATCAAACTTATTCCACTTTTCAAAAAATTTATTTGGATGTTAGTTAACATATAAATTTAATAAAATAACATTTTATTTATACATATCCAATTTAAATTAAAAATTCATTTGCTAAGTCAATACTTTATAAATTCCTTGCCTTTTATTTCAGCCAGAAACTTAATATTTTATTTAACCTACCCATCTCCTAAATAAAATTAAATCTCCATTTATTTACTTAAGTTAAAATTTCAATTTAAAAACTAAATTCCTAATTTCAAGTTAAGTCATCTTTAAGTTGCATTTTTCCATTTTTAAATCATAATCATTTCTTTTTTTACAAAACATAACCCTAATAAAATATTTTATTATAGTTGATATAACAATCCAATTCTCTTTGTAAATCTATTCATTTAGACATCAATTAACTATGATTTCAAGTTAAATAAATTTTATTACCAAATGCCTAATTAAAACTGTATTTCATTTTATCAATTCAAAATACATTATTCATTATACAAACATATCCATTTCAGGGAATAATCTTAAATAAATCACCAGATTAGATTCAAGATTCCATATTACATCAAATTTAATTATTAAGTTATTTATCATAAACAAAGACCCTTACATTACAATTTAAAACCAAATAAAGATTTTAAATTACAGTTAAAACCAAAATCAACTTATAAAATTTTAACTTATAGAAATCCAATATATTTCAAATTTTTAAATCAAATCTTTAAGCTAAAATCTCATATATCTTAAAACCCAAAATACTCAATAATTTTTAGGAAAATATTATTTAAAATTTATCCATGGGTCTGTTTATAATTTTCTAACCTAGGTCAAGTGATACAGATCTGTATCATTTCAATACGTAATTTAAAAAGAAAAATCTAGATTCTATCATTTCAAAACCGCAATCCCAAGTAAAATAAATACAATAAAAATCATTCGAGCATATCATTTCAGCTCGTAATGATTTTTCCTTATTCTCATGTCAGTTCGGATATGTATAATTTCAATCCTTAGTGATAGGGAACTTGTAGTGTGAGATACAGAAAATAAAATGAACAGTATATCATATAATAACATATTAGATAATGTAACAAATATATAAATAGCATTTAACATCATATGACATACCAGGCATATATGGACATAGCATATAAATTTATACAATTCACTTGTCATTATTCCACAATAATATAAGTACATATGTTTAGAGTGAATAATTCACCTTTTTAAAAGCTAGAATCAAATTCAAACCACACAACTGAAATTTCGAAAAGCACGACAAGGCACGAACAAGATTTTTAGTGGATGAACAGTCAGATCCAAATCTTGTAACCACCAAATACAACAATTATAAGAATATAATTCAACACAAAGATTTATAGATTAAAGCAATAGAAAAGAACGAATCAAATTGACATAACCTTTTCTCTAAACCACAAGTGGGCTCAGCCACTATGTAAATAGGCTTGACCACATCATTCTATGCTCGGCCATGATGTTCTTATGGCAACTAGGCTTGGCTAGGGTCATGCAAGGCACGGCTAAAGCTTGGGAAATAAGGAGATGGAAGTTACAAGTGTGGAAGGCAAAGAGGCAAGAAGTTAGAGATGTAAGACATTCTTCAGGAGTTTTGGAACCTAGCTTAATATAAAGAAACAATAACATTATAAGTAGCTGAGTAACACATAAAGATCTTACATATTATTCGGTATCCTTTTAACAGCAAATGGAGTCCCATTAACATTTTTATCAAAAAAACCCTATAGAAACATTCATAACTTTGAATTTTATTTAACTATTTAATAAGTTATCATTTAGATATAGAGGTCAAGTGCAAAATAAATATAACGACTCAGAATTAACTCAAAAGTACGATCGAATAATAAAATAAAATGATTGAATCAACAATTCAACACTTGTAAAAAAAAATATAACAGCAAAGGTAAACATAACCATGATGTGCCTGCTCCATGTGGAAGTGCTGCCCTAAACAAACAGTAGCTGGCTCCCGTTGGTCCCACTTCTTCTTTGGCTATCGGACCATATGCAACTACTAATCGTGGTAGTGATATGAATCAAGCTCCATTTACTCTTAAAATGTTTCAAGAGCCTAACGTTTATTAATCTTATAATGAATATAAACAATTTGACTTCCTAAATGAATCGACAACAGATGGTGCAAAATATATATTTGAAAACAAAGGATGAACCTCAAAAAAAGTTCGTTGAGCCCTTGTTGTGCTTAACATGTACTGTGAAAAATAGGTTTGTTATAAGAAGAAAACAAATTGAACAAAAGTTGCTTTTAAGACATTACAAACTTCGTTTAGTGATATAATATAGATGAAAAATAGATTATCATAACTACGTATTTGACAATTTAGAATTGTTAATTACATCTACTAGAACTAAATTAAACAGTAATATTTTTGAATAATTTTGTCAAGATTCATAAACTTTGCAAATAAGTTGACTTTTTAATCGATTTTGCATATTCACTATGCAAAATACAAGAGCAAAATAGTATATACAGTTTACTATTATAAATACAGGATAAAGCAATATCTATGAGAAAAGTAACCATAAGAAGCATAATGGAAATTTGAAAGATGGAGCATGTACTTGAACTAAGATTGCTCCAACAGCATCACCAAAGAGAATGCGCTTTCCTTTATTAGTTAAAGCAACAAAACAAGCGCTTAATTAGTAATAGAAATTCCATCTGAATAATAAAAATGATAATAAGTGCACTTAAAAAACAGTGTAGCATTTACATAAGCAAGTCTTTTATTTCACTAAAAGGCTTACAGTAATTTTTTCGATTTACAGATATGAGTTGAAGTATTTTGATCCATTTCTTCTTCTAGATGAGTTTTCAGGTATTGTATTCATTATTACTATGTGAAAATTAGATTTATTGCATTATTTCTAATGAAATGTTGATTAAATTTTTGTTATCCAAAAATTGCAGTTACTGCCCCTACAGGATTCCCTAATCATCCTCATGGAGGTATAACTAATTTTATATTTCCTTACCCTGTGGGCAAAGAGTTTTGATTCAATCGTTCTGCTTTGATTTTCAGGTTTTGAAACTGTCACTTATATGTTAGAGGTGGGTACATTTCTTTTTCTCCCATCCATTGGCCAAAAAAGAAGTATTTTAAACAATACTTGGTTGATTTCTCATCAAATTGTGAAAACATATATAGGTTACAGTAACACATGAAGATTTCGAAGGACACAGAGGCACAATAAAAGGCGGTGACTTACAATGGATGACCGCAGGCAAGGACATAGTGCATTCAAATATGCCCTCTGGACCTGGACCTGCAAAAGGCCTGCAGCTTTGGACCAACCTTTCTACCAAAAATAAAATGTAACATTATTACATGCTTCCATATTTTACTACCTGCTCATATAATAAAATCATATAATATACAAAACGGGCCCTATAAAATGCAATCACATTAACTCATATAAATTGCAACATGATATGTATTATTAGTCAATATATTGATATCATGTTATATATAAAATTGTAGGATGGAGCCTAGATATCAAGAAATAGAAAGCAAGGAAATAAAAGCTGCAACATCTAAAGACGGCAATATCAGCATCAGAGTCATAGCAGGAAAATGCAATGAAATTCAGCCTATAGTGCACATAAAAACTCCCACCTTATTTCTAGACATCACCCTGAAACCATCAGCACACATTTTAAAGCCATTGCCCCAAAAATGGAACTCATTCCACCCAAATATGATATAGCATCAAAAAATCTATACGCCAAAAAATATACTTACCTATTCATGAAAAAGCCCAATTTAAAAATAATGAAACAGGTACCTTAGAAAAAAATAGGTCTATTTTTAGCGCAAGCGGCATAAACGGTGGTGAGACTACTTCCAATATTACAAATGCGAGTTTTAAGAGGAGCTTTGTTAGGGCCGGCCCAATTGTTTTGATTGCCCAAGGCAGATAATAATTATTTTTATAATTTTGTTGCCTCTTTCTTTTAAAATCAATTTTTTTTAACAATATATACAAGTGTAACATCCCCGAATTTTTAACAATATCAATTTAATAATCTGTATATAAAATTAAATTGATATTGATATTTTGTTAATAATAATTCATATTGATTAATAATTTTCTTCAATAAATATTTAAATTGGTTATTTTATCTTTTAAAAATAATAAATTGGTTTCAATTTACAATATAAATATATGGTTTATATTTTAATAGATTAGCATTGTTTTAATTTTAATAAGTAAAGCATATTTTTCTAATTTTAATATTTGTAGTAATTTGAAAATTTGTTTTTATTTAATATTTATGTAACGACCGCGATTTTTCGACGCTCGAAAACCGACATCAATACGTACACTGTATCAACTGCCGAGCAATCGAATGCCGGAAAACCGAAATGTTATGGTTAAAGAAGAAGAAAAAGATAGAAGAAGAGAGAAAAAGATAGAACAGAACATAAAGAAACAACAGAACAATATCAGAATCTCACAATCGCAACGGAACAACATATAATAGATAAATGAATAATCTTTAAACAAAGAACTATATCAGTTATTACATCACATTACATTACATTACATTACATCATCAGAGTGTACAACAACAAAACAGCGGAAAAGAAATACTATATACTAGTTTGATACGCCATGCTCTCCAGCTTTCCTCCAATTCTCTGCAGCAACTCCCGAATCCAGAATGACCTAATAACCTAACTCTAGACTGTCCGTGTTAAAATTGGTGGGCACCCAGAGTTTAGGAAGAGAACAATAAACTCCAGGTCAGTCATGGGACTGGTGTGAGAACTTAAAAAAGTTATTTATCTTTTTAAAAACAAGCCAAGGGATATTTTAAAATAGATTCGCAATGCTTTTTGGAAAATGAGACTACCATAAGGCCTCCCGCACACGCACACACAATGCAAACGCAAAATCGGAGGAGATTTCTCCTTATGATAGTCAAAGATGCTTGATACGCATTAAAAAGAAACATTTGATATTATTACTAGTGCATGGTGCAGAAAACATTTCGAAAGTAAAGATATAAATCTTAGCCAGCATAGGCATTCCGCACTTATGCCTACTATAGCTACCATCTAAACAGTGGTGACCACCATAAGTAAATGGTAGGTTCTACAACTAAAACCGTACAAGATCGTATTGTTTCTTTGGATTTCCAACAAATGGTCGGGCCAAGGAACTTCCCATTGCCACATGAGTATGCCTCTGGAAAGACGACCCGAGAACCTAATCTGATACTCCGGTTAGATCTCTGCCAACACAAGGCCAGGTTACCCCTAACTGGGTAACTACTGACACGAATATGCCATCCCCCGGTCGTAACCGACCTTCATCCGAGGATCCTCGATTCCAACAAACACAAAGTAATAAATTTGCAGCAACAACATAGGTTAAGTATCTAGGCTCCATACCATGATACCACCTCTATCCAGAAGGAATGACATATACTAAAGGGGCGCTACCCCCTAATAACCTTACTGCATCCTTCCTGTTTTGACCATTTTCCGGGGTGTGAGGTCCGACGAAGTCTCGTCCACAAAGCTACGCTTTATACAAAGCCATGCTTCGATCAATAATTGATCAACAGCACTTCGTATGCCACATTACCAATTTGGGAATGTATCACTAGTAACCATCAACTACATAACCTCTAGGGTGTTAAGCTAAGAGAATATATTCTCCGCCACCAACAGAAATATATTTGATAGAAACCAGCTTTACATCTCAAATTGTAACGTCAGACACACATCCATACAAGTCCGTTTCGGGATCGAACGGAACCGAAGGCACTTCCAAAGAAGTCCTTGAAATCCAGATATTCACTAATCACGACCGAACTTCCCATCACAAAGGGTAATAAATTTCTATATCGGAGATCAGCCGATGTAGAAACATTGGACGGTAATCCTTCCATTTTCATAAATATCCGGTCATCAATACCGGTCATCAATGCTATCCATTATGACGTATCACTATTCGGAATGGGTTATACGACCCAAAGGTCCTTTCCCGGCTAACCCGAATAGTGAGCGCTTATTTTGAAAATAAGTGTGGCATTAAAATTCAAGCAAATCGCAAAAAATACCCATTTAAAGGTAAATATTGATAGTCGGTTATTTAACTATCAATAGGTATGCACAACATCACCAGATTCCAAATAATTTTCCAAATTATTTATTTTCCAAAAAATATCTTTACAAGATATATAATTATTTCCACACTTCAAAAATAAATCAACGTTTATTTTTAACAAATTTCCCTTTCTTTTATAAATTCCATAGTGAATTTACATTTCCAAAATATCTATGAATATACGATTTTCAAATCGATTTCAAATATTCATTTTCAATTTATCTTTAAAAAGATACAATCTCAAAACATTTCACTTCATATTGGAAAAAGCATTTCCATACTTATTAATAATAAGTAATTCACAAATCTATTCATTTTCAACATTTAGAAAATATTCAATATACTTAAATCACAATTAAGTATATATTTTATTCTTTAAGGAAAACATTCTCTTAACACATTTATTTGGTCAAAACGAATGTTACGTAAAACATCGTTACAACAACCCAAAATCACTAGTATAGGGATTCGAAATTAAGATAGATATATAAATTCCAATACTATATAAAACATTTCCTTTCGGAAATCATTTACTATAACAACAGTGTTATAGTCCACCATTTCCTTATTTCCCAAAAACGTCTATTTCAACAATGAATGTTGAAATCTATGGTTTCGATAGTTAATCCATTCTAAAACATCTTTAAAACAATTAACTTCGTTTTATAATATCACTTCCCCAAAACGTATCCATTTGATTTAATAATATATTCACTGTCCAAAATCGTGAATATACCTTATTTACCCAATTCAATGTTTCTACACGTTTATTAAAAGATTATCCACTGTCCAAAATCGCGTATATATCTCCTCTAATAAGCTTCTATATTAAATTCATCAAATTTGATGAATTTCGGATTTATAAAACAATGTTTATAAATCCCCATTTATATTTTTATAAAGACTTCAATTTACAAAATTTAAAAATCTTACTACTTATAAAATTCCATTTATAACCTCATTTTCAGCATTAACAGAACTCCTTTTATAATTCCATTATTTCAATTTATAAAATATATATTTTATAAATCTCATCTATAAACCATTTATACTTATTCAAAAATCTCAACTAAAATGCCAAAATCTGATTTATAAGTTAATTACTTATAAATCTTTTATTTTACAAAATCTATACATTTTATAACTTCACAATTTATAAATTTATAATTTTCATTTACTTATGAAATCCATTTATACTTTATTTTAACACTTATAAAAACTCGTTTCATAATCCTAATATTTTAATTTATAAATATTAATTTTATAAATCTTTTATATAAATCGTTTATAATAATTCAAAAATCCCAATATTTAAACTATTTTATAAATTTATCAACTACTTATTTCAAAAATCACATTTCAGTTATATTTCACAAAAATCATTATTTTCATAACATAAAAATTATAACGTTTATTTATTTAAACAATTCAAAATTCAATAAACATATATTTTCAAAAATCACTTTTAAATTTGAAATCGTTCCTTTAACATTTTTAAAACTTGAAAATAGGACCAATGATGCAACAACACCAAATAATCAATCACGACATCCAAAACATCATATATCATCATATGATAATCAACAAATATCACAATATCTGTAATCAAATAAATACTAGTGAGGAATCCAGTTGGATCCCTCCAACCTGTTTCCCTGCATCCACAGACATTAGCACAATACCAATTCCGTTCCAATACGGAATATCGCGGTATATAGGGTTTATAAAATATTATCCGCTATTATACGCGCAATAGGGTCTCATCCGCTATATAATGCGGGAAAATCAACTCCAAGTACATATATAATACCACGTATGGCTTCGACCATTCCCGGAGCCAGGCAATTCCAATCAAGATGGAATTATCGCGGTATATGTTTTTAATAAATAACCTTCGCTTAATATACGGCGTATAGGGTCAATTTTAACAATCCACAACAATCATCATCCAATCATACAATCAAGCAATTTTAAATCTAACTATTTAAAATTTAAATCGAAACAATTCGATTGAGTGAGAAGTTCTCACCTTGAGTTTCCGACAACAGTTGTAGCATTTTATTTCGAATTAAATTAAACGCGCGTTTAATTTTACCCAAAATTCAAACTAGCTCCACACGACTCCAATCCAGTTCCATTGCGTAGTGCTCGTCAAAACGAACCCAACGCAATTCGTTTCGTGCATTTTCGACCTCGTATGAAAAAGATACAATGTTTTAAAGTATACACGATTTAAATTATAATTTTATTTACAATTTCTTTTTATTTTTAACCTCTAATTTGATCTGGGCCGTTCGATCTATGTTGATGAAATCAGGCCGCATCTTTTCTTCTCCCCTATAGTCGTTCCCAGGTGATGAACGCACGTATGAACCCATATGCTGCCTTCTAGGGTTTGAAACCACCTCCTCCTCGAACGCCTAGGCAACGATCAGCCACTACCAAAACGCTCGCCTACTCGAGCTTCACCCATGGCTACAACAACGTGAAACGTGACCCCTCCTTTACATTGAAAATCGCGCTCGACCGGTAGGAGGACGCGGCCCCATAACTTCACCATCGCCACGCCATACTTCATCATCTTCGTATGAATCGAAAGATCATGTCGAGCTCTACGTTTTTCGTTTAGATGTCGAAGCCTAATTGTGAATGGATCGTGAGATATTGAGGAAGAAAGGTCGGAAGATTCTGGCCATTGAAATGCTAATGGCGGCTAGGTTTTCTTTTCTAGGGTTTCTGAAAATATGAAGAGAATGGGTCCTTTTATAGAAAATTTGCAAACACTGTTCATCCGAAATTTTTCCGAACTCCAAACGAAGCGTGCCGGCTGGCGTTTCTAGTGTTTACCCCGCGTTCCGAACACAATGGAACATGTTTCAGAGGCTAATTCGACCATCTGTGCGAGTTACGGAAATAAACGATCAAATTTAAATTAAACCAATTAAACGAATTTCTATACGTTTTGGCTTGCCACGAACAAACCGTAAATCCGATTGACACGAAATTTGAAATCTTACAATAATATAACATTACGGATCCGATGAAACTTGTTTTGTCGAAATCCGAGACTGTTTGAAAAATGGCTATTTTTACACATCAATTAAATATTAAAGTATTCAATTTTCACAAATTAACATTTAAATTCAATTTTAAAAGTTCTATAACATCATTCTAACTCCAATATGATTTATTAAAATTTTACGAATCATTTTCAATCATATTAAACCCAATTTTCCATTATTTCTGGAATTTCAAATATTAAATTATCGATTTAATTATCCAATTAAATCCAGATGTTCGAAATAACATTTATTCGACTTATAAATTTTACTTGTTAATATTAAAAATCAGTTAAATATACTAATTTTAATTGACAGAAATTCTGGGTCGTTACAATTTAAGCTTTCCAAAGTTAAATAAATAAATCTTGGTTTAAACTTAATTAGTGAATCATGTTTTAAAATTCTAAAATATACATTATAATTTGGAAATTTTGATTTTAATTAAATATTAAGTTTTTAAAACTATTTAATAAATAAATATATGATTTTAAAATTGATAAGAAAAATATTAAATGTTTAAAATAATTTGGCTTGAGTTTTTAATTTAGAATGAATTAACAAAAAGTTTTATGGCATAATAAAATAGATAATATATTGATAAAAATATAATTTCTTTTAAAATGATCTTATTTTAATAATGAGTCATTTCTAAAAACAATATTAATAGTGTATTGTCTTTATAAATAGATTTTGAATAAAATTTGCAATTGTTATTTCAAATTAAATTTATATACATAACTTGATTTTTAAAATATTTGATTTTGAATTTGATTTGAATTTAATTCCAAAGTATAAATCTTAATTGTTATAATTTCTATATGTATAAGTTTTATTTTATAAACATGATTTGTTTTTATTTCTTTTATAAATTTATATACATATTTAATATAAACTAACAAATTAAAATTTGGCTTAATACACACATTAATTTGTAAATTAAGTACTAATCACTTTAAAAGAGAAAGTGTTGCATTCTTAGGCATTAATTTAACAAGTGTTGAAAGATTAACATAACAATGTGACAAATGTAGAAAATTTGTACAAATGTAAATTTTGTTTTAATTTTTCTTTTATTTGATAAAATCTGAAAATTCATTTATATAAACTTGCATTTTTATTCATACTTGTTTTCTTCATTTCCTAATCAAAGAACTTCATTTTTGTTCATTTCTTAAATCAAACTCTTCATATCTAAAAACTGTAACTCCTCTTCAAAAAATAATCTGCATATTCAACTTCCTAAAAATCAAAAGGCCCGCATTCTGTTTATAAATCTGGAAATGAATTTTTCATGTCACCTGGAAATGATCAAGCCTGCATCTTCTCTCTGCACAACTTCAGATTTAAAGCTTGTTCAAAAGCATCTGCATGCAAGTGGTTTTAGTCAGGAAAACATAAAGCATTTCTGTTTTTTTTTTCAAAGCTTCAAGTTCAAGCATTTTTGCAAGTTCCAGTTTTATTCATCAAGATTTAAAGCTCTGCAAATTTCAAAAAGGACAAACTGAAGCTCTACATTTTAATAAAGGTGAGTAACTTTTTAAAGTTAAAAATTAAAATAGGTTGCGTGCTAGAATAATTGATATAAATAAGTATTGTTTGTGAAAATCTGATATGAGGATGAATATGTGCATGCTATTGTTTTTTTTTACTTGCCCGTTCTGTTTGACTTTCTAGACATAAAACTTCATTTAGAACACTTATCTTTTAATTTAGTTTCTGAGATGATCAGATTTATAAAGTAAGGTTGTTGATTATCTTAAGTTAACTTTTAAAAAAAAAATAAGTAAGTTAAAAAAAATATAGTTATCGTCTCTGGAATTACAGAAACATCAGTACACGATAATTTTTAACCAAAATTAAAATATGTTAATCTTGTAATGCAGTTTCATAAATCTAAAACATTTAATATAACTTGATTTTTAGATCAAGAATTAGGACTTTAGGATGTTAGATGAAGTTGCAGTTGGGTTTTTAACTGACATTGAATCTTTAGCAAATTCTGTTGATTCTTGAATTGAGAAGTGTTGGGTTTCTTTTGAGTGATGAAGAAGGTATAGGAAATGCTCAGAAAAATCATGGATGGGGTTAAAACTTATTAGAGTGGATGCAGTTTTGAAATTCATTTATAAACCCTGGTTTTGATGGGTTTTAAGAATTGTGTCATTTCGATCTGAGTAATGGATCGAGTGCTATGAAGTTTGGGAAATGGGTAGTTGGTGTGTGGATGAGTTCGAGGATGGAGGGGCTAGTCATCTGGTGGTCGGGGCGGTGAGAGATCGTCGTTGATAGGTTTTGGCAGAAACCTGATTTGGTTTTTCCAGGTTTGAGAAAGTGGAGTTCGAATTTGATTTCGAGGGTGATGGTTCAATCTGATGGTTTCATTTGGGGATGGGTGTGTTTTTGGATGAAGTACGATCACCTCTGATGATCAGAGAAGGCGGTGGTCACCGTGCATATGCACGGTGATGGTTTGCACTGATGATAGTGTTTTGGGTTGGGTTTGTTGCAGGGGAAGTTTATGGTTTTGTTCGGAGTAAGTGGATAGGGAACTCGAAGAAGTTTGGTAGGAAACTCGAAGCAGTTTTGTTTGGTTCTCGGGTTGTTCTGTAAACTTTATGTTTTGTAGAAAACCTGTGTTTCAGGTTTTTATGTTTTTTTAAAAAAACAACCTGAACCTTTTGTTTAGGAAATTTTTAAAGCTGAATACAAATTCAAGTTTGAATTTTAGAGTTTAAGTTAAATTTAAATTCTCAGTTTTTAAATAAAAATTAAGTTTTAAATTTGAACTTAATTAACTACTTTATTTTGGTAAAGTAGTTTAAAACTTTTTATAATGAAGTTTTTAAGATATGAGCAAGATTTGAAGTTTTATTTAAATCTGGAAATCTAAAAGTTAAATTTGAATTTCAGTTTTTGAAATTAAAGAAGATTTAAATTTGAAAGTTTTAAACTAAATATAAATTGAAGATTATTGAAATTTTGAAATGAGTTTTTGTTTTCGAAATTCTTATGAATTTCATTTTTTAGACAAACTCTTGTTTGTCTTGAAATTTTTTAAAGTTTTTTAATTGTTTAAACTTTGATTTAGTTTAAAATATATTCATTTTAAATCATGTATTTAAAATGAAATTTAAAAGTAAGTTCAAAAGAAAATTTGTTTTCAAATAAAAACATAATTTAGAAATGTTTTATCTTAAATTAATTAAGATTAATGTTTTGAAATTAATTTAATTAATGGAATAATTAAGGAATGGTTAGTTAATTTAATTAATTAATGATTTGAAATTAATGAATATTGATTAATGATTAATCAATTTATAATTAAGATCATTAATTAGATTGTTTAATTAAAGATTAAAGAATTATTAATTTAGTAATTAAGTTTTAATCAAGGATAATTTATGAAATAATTAGACTTTAATTAATGGATAATTAAAGATAATTTAATTTGTAATTAATCTAAGTTAATTACTTAATGAAAATAATTAGAAGGGTTAATGAAGGTCATTAACCAGGATTATTTAACAATTAATTAATGTGGTTAATTTTTATAATTAATTAGATTGATTAATTTAATAATAATCATTTGTGAATGGTTTAAGTATAATTACTTGATGAAGTAATTAAGAAATTAATTACTTAAGGTAATTAATTAAGTCAAATGCGATTGTTATTTTAATTAATTAAGTTTAATTAATTTAAACACTTGGGTTTTTAAGATAATTACTATATATAATTAATGAATTGGAAATTACATAGTTGACTAATTGATTGATAATTACAGAATATAATTAAATGAAGATGTTTAAGAATGAAGTAATTTGGATTAAATTACTTAGTAATTAATCAAGGGATTAATTAAGAAATTAATTAAGGGATAATTAATTGGGTTTAATAAAGTAATTAAGTTAGTTACTGAATGTAATTAATCTGGGATGATTAATAATTATGAGTTAATTACTTAAGGTAAGTAATTTTAATAAAGTAATTAATTGAAATATAATTAAGGGTCATTAATTATTATAATTAATGATGTAATTAAAAGTTGATTAATTATGATTAATTAATCAATGATAAGTAATTGAAGGTAATTACTTAATATAATTAATTAAGGATTAATGTAATTAATTATGATTAATTAATTAATTGAAGTAATTAAATGTTAATTTCTGTTTTTGTTTGAGAATAATTAATTTGTGAAATTAATTAAGGATAATTACATGAGTGAAATCAAGGGTAATTAATCAAGGGTGGTTAATTAAGGTGATTAATAATGAATGATTAATTGATTGTAATCAATTAAATGGTTGAGTAAGCAAGATATATATTGGTGAAGTAATTAATTTAATTTATTTTAAATTAATTAAAGATGAAGTAATTGGTTTAATTCATTTTAAATTAGTTAGAGATGGAGATAGTTAATTTAATTCATTTTAAATTAATTATATTGTGATGAGTAAATCTTTGCTTATGTATGAATGGATGACATTGATTATCTTGGATGCTTTGTGATCTCAGTAATGAGATAAGTAATGTTGTGTGGTATGAATGCTTGGTTGCATTGTGATGATAATATAGATTATCTATTGTGATGATGACATGGATTACCTGTTATTTGATAATGTTGATTATCAATTGTGATTTGTGAGTTATCTATCTGTGTGTATATAGATACTTTATTGCATTGTTTTGAACTTTAAAAAAACTTGGACCTAAAAGACACGCTTTGGATTTCGATGAGACCGGGATCGGGTTTCCATATTTGGATATCCGAAAACCACATCTATTCCAATTAAACATTAGGTCGTGAATCCAAGTAGAGCTTTGTGAAGACTCGAGGTGTAAGAACTATTTGTTAGTATAACTCTGGGGGTGATTCCGTGATGAGTTTGACGGAAATAGTACTTATAGGTTCGAGATGGTGATTCAGAGTGCAAGGGTTATTGTCGTTAACTCTGAGGGTGATTCCAAAATGAGTGTAACGAGATAATGCCTTCGGTTTCTTTCGAATCCGAAACGAACTTGTATGGATTGAATGCTTTCAAAACATCGTTAGGTGGACGATGAGCATTCTAAGTGATGTGTTCACTAAAGGTAATCGTAGCCTCAAGCCTCATCAACCAGGAATGGCTAAAACAGGGGAGGTGCAACAAGGCTTCGTGGGTAGCCCCTACTTGAGAGTGAGATTTACCCCTGTCTAGAGGTTCCTTTATATTCGGCTGTGTGGGCGGTTACTAGCTACAACCGCGGGGTTGTCTTGTTCGGAACTGTTCAGTAAGGAATGGGTCCGGCCTTGTGTTGCACGGGAGCGGACGTACTCCTTGGTACGTTGATCTAGGCCGCGTACTGTGACGGACGGTACCCCAGTAGCCCTGCCATTGTATGGAATCCAAAATCCAATAAGTGCCAACGGTTTTGATTGTATTACCCACTTTTGTGGATAGTAGCTGGAATTTAATAGATGTAACAATTTCGTCTATTTTATATTTATTTGAAAACCCTAGACCCTATTATAATATCACTTAATTTCCTATCAAATGTTTTGGTTAGCGTAAGGTAAAAACTTTTCCATGTTTATGTGTGGGAAGTCTTACGTGATACCTTTCTTTTCAAAAGGTTTTTGAAAGTTAAGCAACTTAACCTATTACTCACACCAGACCCATTTCTGACCCGGAGTTATTTCTGTTTTCTTTAACTCTTGGGTACTCAAATTTTTACGAGTAGCCAAGGGATTCAGGTTAGGATTCAGGTTAGCTTTGACGAATTGTGGAGGAGCAATGGAGCAGGAGGCTTCTGCATATAGCTATATAGTATTTCGCTGTGCAGATTTCTCTGAGTTGTCTCTGGTATTGTATTGAGTTGTATAACTAGACAGGTGTTTATAACTGTCTAGTATGTGTTGTATTATCTGTGTACTCTGATAGATTTTGTATACTATGTAATATTTTATGTTATTAATATAATTTATTCGTTCCGCTGTTTAGATTCTGATGTTGTTCTTTCTTCTTCTCTGTCTTTTCTCTTTTCTATCCCTTTCTTTCTTAAAAATGATGCGATTTTCTATGGTAAGAAAGCCGGGTCGTTTCAGTTGGTATCAGAGCATTAGGTTGAGTGAATACCTAGGCTCTGTAGTGGTGTCTTTCTTGAGAGAGCGTATTTGTTATTTTAAATATATAAATATATTTATTTCTACCTATCTGTTGGGTTACCTGTTCAGGTTTTCCAATATAAATTATAAGGGTCGATGGGGTAGTGGTGTGTGTAACACGACTACCATATGTTGGAGTTTGAATCTTTGAAGTTGGAAGTGTATTTGTCGAGACTGTAGACCTAATACCGTCTCGATTGAGTTTTGTAGTGATAAAGGATTTCATTTATCTCTGAAGGAAACCTGTTAAGGTTCGGATTTTGTTTCTTTGAAGTTAGATGAGTAGAGTTTGGATCTGTCGGTTGGGTAGAAGCAAGTGATGGTATTTTTATACCTCAGGAAGCAGTAGCTGCGTGATGAGATGCAGTGACTATGGATGTTCCCGAAGATGTTTTCTTTGGAACAAGTTAAGGAAGTCAGTCTGCTTCGGTGTTGTGGCTGTGTTCAGCATTGTGTTGATTTGAAGTCTGAGTTACTTGAAGAGCTTTGGTTTGGAATTCTTTGGCATTTGTTTCAGCCGTGCAGCTCGGAGTGTTCTGTGAGTCGGCAGGAGTTTTCTGGCTTAGCAGTTTTTCTGGAGTGGAGTTTAGAAGCAGCAGTTAAGTGGACCCGTTTCTTCGATGATTGGCTAGTTAAGTGTAAGCAGTTCTGTTTGGTAAAGGGAGAACAGTTTTCCTTGGGTTTGGTTTGGGTGGATCGCAAAAGTGACTTGCGATTGTTTGAGTGTTCCCTTGGGTTATCTGGGTTTTTCTGAATGTCTTCAGAGAAGCCAGAATTTTGTCCGCATTTGGGGATTGAGTTTACTTATCGTCTAGAATTCTAAGAGTATTACCGGTGGTTCAGCTTTATAGAAGGATGGTTCCAAGGAGATTGAGTTGGTGTAGCAGCTTAGAGTTTTGGGAAAATTTCTGAGTTTCTTATGGATCTGTGAACCATATCTATGGGGTGTGTTGTTGAGTTGTGCTCGTGTTCTTCTTCAGCATTCTCTTCTACTTCGAATCAGAGTTGAGCAGCGGAAACAGTTGGGAAGTGTATCTGCTTTTCTTTTCCCGGACAGGAGAAGTGAGTGTAGTCTTCTGATGTTGAGGAGTAGAGTTTGAGTTCTTGGTTCTGGATGATCTTGAGAAGATCATTTTGTTGAGGAGTAGAGTTTGAGTTCTTGGTTCTGGATGATCTTGAGAAGATCATTTTGTTGAGTTGATTGGTTTTGTTTGTTCTAGAGGCATCAGCGAGGAATGAGCTAATCAGTAAGGTTGTGGGCAGCCCAGGATCGTCTGGAGATTTTATGGATAAGAGACGAAGGAATTTGGATTCTGAAGTCAAAGATTTAAATTTTGGATAAGTTTTCTCCGATCAAAAGTGACCTATAAGATTGGGTAAGTCTGAGAAGCTAGCTCTGAAGTGTTTTGGACCTTTTCTGTGATCTTGGAGATTAAGTGATTGATCTACAAGATTGAATTACCAGTCTGGATAACTGGGATTCGATGAGTTTCATGTATCTCTGAGGGAGTACGTGTATGATTTATCTCTGGTTTTGAAACCAGCAGTTCTGGAGTTTTGGTTGTTGAGTCAAACTCGTTTGTAGTCTGATATCTTGTCTAGTGTTATAAATATAGATGAATAGGAGTTTTGTAGCTTTATAGTATTGATTGTTTGGATTCTCCAGAGCGAGTATCCCGGTATATATATTCACCTGAGGAAACTCGATGAAATTTTATCCAGAATTTGTCTGGATAATTAGGTTTGTTTGATTGGTTGAATTGGTTGCTATGGTTGTTAGCATATGTTTGATATAGGCTTGTATTTTAAAATTAAATCTTTAATGAGATTATTAAATTACCTTTGTTTTAAATTTCGGGGACGAAATTCTTTTAAGGGGGGAGGATTGTAATATCCCGGAATTTTTAACAATATCAATTTAATAATCTGTGTTTAAAATTAAATTGATATTGATATTTTGTTAATAATAATTCAGATTGATTAATAATTTTCTTCAATAAATATTTAAATTGGTTATTTTATCTTTTCAAAATAATAAACTGGTTTCTATTTACAATATAAATATATGGTTTATATTTTAAATAGATTAGCATTTTTTTTATTTTAATAAGTAAAGCATATTTTTCTAACTTTAATATTTGTAGTAATTTGAAATTTTTTTAATTTAATATTTAAGCTTTCCAAAGTTAAATAAATAAATCTTGGTTTAAACTTAATAAGTGAATCATGTTTTAAAATTCTAATATATACATTATAATTTGGAAATTTTGATTTTAATTAAATATTAAGTTTTTAAAACTATTTAATAAATAAATATATGATTTTAAAATTGGTAAGAAAAATATTAAATGTTTAAAATAATTTGGCTTGAGCTTTTAATTTAGAATGAATTAACAAAAAGTTTTATGGCTTAATAAAATAGATAATTTATTGATAAAAATATAATTTCTTTTAAAATGATCTTATTTTAATAATGAGTCATTTCTAAAAACAATAGTAATAGTGTATTGTCTTTATAAATAGATTTTGAAATAAAATTTGCAATTGTTATTTCAAATTAAATTTATATACATAACTTGATTTTTAAAATATTTGATTTTGAATTTGATTTGAATTTGATTTGAATCTAATTCCAAAGTATAAATTTTAATTGTTTTAATTTCTATATGTATAAGTTTTATTTTATAAACATGATTTTTTTATTTCTTTTATAAATTTATATACATATTTAATATAAACTAACAAATTAAAATTTAGCTTAATACACACATTAATTTGTAAATTAAGTACTAATCACTTAAAAAGAGACAAGTGTTGCATTCTTAGGCATTAATTTAACAAGTGTTGAAAGATTAACATAACAATGTGACAAATGTAGAAAATTTGTACAAGTGTAAATTTTGTTTTAATTTTTCTTTTATTTGATAAAATCTGAAAATTCATTTATATAAACTTGCATTTTTATTCATACTTGTTTTCTTCATTTCTTAATCAAAGAACTTCATTTTTGTTTATTTCTTAAATCAAACTCTTCATATCTAAAAACTGTAACTCCTCTTCAAAAAAAAAATCTGCATATTCAACTTCCTAAAAATCAAAAGGCCTGCATTTTGTTTATAAATCTGTAAATGAATTTTTCATGTCACCTGGAAATGATCAAGCCTGCATCTCTCTGCACAACTTCAGATTTGAAGCTTGTTCAAAAGCATCTGCATGCAAGTGGTTTTAGTCAGGAAAACATAAAACATTTCTGTTTTTTTTCAAAGCTTCAAGTTCAAGCATTTTTGCAAGTTCCAGTTTTATTCATCAAGATTTAAAGCTCTGCAAATTTCAAAAAGGACAAACTGAAGCTCTACATTTTAATAAAGGTGAGTAACTTTTTAAAGTTAAAAATTAAAATAGGTTGCATGCTAGAATAATTGATATAAATAAGTATTGTTTGTGAAAATCTAATGTGAGGATGAATATGTGCATGCTATTGTTTTTTTTTTTACTTGCCTGTTATGTTTGACTTTCCAGACATAAAACTTCATTTATAATACTTATCTTTTAATTTAGTTTCTGAGATGATCAGATTTATAAAGTATGGTTGTTGATTATCTTAAGTTAACTTTTAAAAAAAAATTATAGTTATTGTCTCTGGAATTAAACATCAGTACATGATAATTTTTAACCAAAATTAAAATATGTTAATCTTGTAATGCAGTTTCATAAATCTAAAACATTTACTATAACTTGTTTTTTAGATCAAGAATTAGGACTTTAGGATGTTAGATGAAGTTGCAGTTGGGTTTTTAACTGACATTGAATCTTTAGCAAATTCTGTTGATTCGAATTGAGAAGTCTTGGGTTTCTTCTGAGTGATGAAGAAGGTATAGGAAATGCTCACAAAAATCATGGATGGGGTTAAAACTTATTAGAGTGGATGCGGTTTTGAAATTCATTTATAAACCCAAGTTTTGATGGGTTTTAAGAATTGGGTCATTTCGATCTGAGTAATGGATCGAGTGCTCACTACAAGAAAACTGCGGTTTACCTACGCCAAAATGGCGTAGGCGGGGCGTAGGTAAATGCATTAACTACGTAACCCCTACGCCAACTTTGGCGTGGGTAAAACTTGTGTAGCTAATAAAATACCTACGCTTTACCTACGCCATCCGTTGGGTTGTTTCCTACGCCTTTCCTACGCCATAATTTTCTTATGCCTTCCCCACGCCATGTTGTACCTACGGTTTTGTTACGACATTTTTACTTCTTTAAGTGCTCACGTCTTTCCTACGTCATTTGTTTGCCTACGTCTTCCCTACGCCCAGTTTTCCTACACTTTACCTACGTCATTCTTACATATTACGTTTCCTACGTCTTTTCTACGTCATTCATTTATCCACGGTTTACCTACGCCTGTGTTTTTAATGTTTTTCCTACGCCATGCATACGACTTTTTGCTGCATTAATATTTCATTTACATACGCCTTCCCTACACCTTCCCTACGTCTTTTCTGAAGCAATTTTGATATATTACTATTCTATTTCATTTCACCACATTAAATAGAAACTAAAATCAACTTATTTTATATATATACACATTCCAACAAAAAGATTAACGTCAAACCACTCATCTTTAATTCAAAAAACAAATATCTCATTCATATTACAAAGTCAAACAATATTAATCAAGTTCCTACATGTTAAAATAATATGATAATATGTTCATGATACATGACATCATACAGATACCATTAAAAAGTTTTCAATACCCTCATTCCTCATTACGATCGTTCGGCTCTTCATCAAATCGATGTCGAAGCATCTCGGTGAGTTTTTCATACTGCATCTTCAGCATTTGAATCTCCCCTTCTTGATGCTCCACCTTTTCCTCTAGTTTGGCTCTAGTCTGTGCTTCTCCCTTATTAATGCTATAAGTAGCGTCTTTGTATTTCTGCATTTTATCAAATATTGCATCAATTTATGCATTTTAAACTAATTAAAATAATGTTTTGTTGAAAGTTTAAATACTTACTCCAGGGATATTGCCATAATATGGCCTACGGTCCTTTCTTTTAGCTATAGCACCGGTAAGCTTGTCGAATACTTCTTCCTCGACATCATACGAAATTACTATACCTTGACTTTTCAATTCTTCAATTCTAGCTTGATGTTGTGCCTGTATTTGTGATTTTCCAAATACAAGAACAAAAACATAAATACATATTTGAACTTGAGTCTCAACGTGCTGTGGTAAAGATATTAAAGAATAGGTAAAAAAAATTATACATATTTGAGCAAAACATCCTGACAAAACCTACGGCATATTCCCCAAGCTGAATAGTTAGCATATATAACAAAAGTACATTAAATATTATTTTAACGTTTCGGTTGCTATGAGAATGCTCAGAGTTCAATGTTTTGGGCTTTCCATGTTTTGGCAAGTGAAAAGTGACAACGATGTCAGTGGCAGTTGATAACAAACATGTTGCTTTCACCAAAATCTTGAGGCATAACAATGAAAAACTCGTTTATTCGCATTTACATTTAGAAAATTATTACTGTTCCAGTATCCCAAGCAACATGCATCCTATGTGAATAATAGCTTACTATTTTCTTCCTTTCCCAGTAAAAGTGTAACATAACAAGTTTAGTGCTAAATAATAACTTCAGTTTACAGGAAGCGACAATAACTAAATTTGAAGTGAATAAACTTATTAAAAAGAATGAAAAAAATATTTTTTACATGAATCGAAAAGAAAGCGAGAGTCAATGCAAATATCAAAATCTTAAAGAACCCTTATTTACAACTATAATATGTAAATGAGATCCATCTTCATATGCCACGATATAACTATAATATGCAAACGGGTTATGAGAGGTTGAGAGTTGTACTCAATAATTATAGTAGTCTGCCCTTCAACAATTTACTATACAATATATAGAGAAGAGGTTCAAAGTAGTTCATCATTTCATTAATCTATAATTGACAACAACATATGAAGACATATTCAACGCTTCATGTGGAAGAGAACAAATTTAAATGTATAATACTAATATTTTTCATTTTAATATTTGATTGAGAACAGATAACGTAGTATGTGCAGATGAAGTTGTATCCTCAGATGAGAGCTATGCAAAACATCTGATTGAATCATTGAACTTTTCATTTTAATATTTCAATAAAACATCTGCTTGAATCATTGAACTTTTCATCCAAAAGAAAACCTGTACCATCAGATGAAGCTATGCAAAACAGAAAACCTCCCTTGGATTATACAACACTTCTACAACATATCACTGACAGTTCCACAACCCCTACTTCAATACAACACTACTGCATCATTCCAGCTTCACAATACTGCTGCACCCTCACGAGACAGTACTTCATCTCATCGACAACTTCTTTTCCACTTCATTTCCCTACCATACATCACCTGATACTGCCAGCAGTATTTACCGCATTCACCGAACCACCATCTCAACCACAAAACGGCCAGCAATATTTACACTTCCCCTCTGAACAATAGTGCCTTATTACTATCCAGAATCACAAAACTGCTGTTGCCCATCACATATTTTCATACACAAGCATCCTTCTCTAACGTTGACCATCACCATCCCCGAATCAATCTCCTCTGCCATCCATTGCTCCCTGCTGACTACACTTCCTTGTTCTCTTCAACGATACGTATCAACCACCATAACACCATCACCAACAACTTGAACATGCACTGTTACATCCTCTACAACTCCAAGCCACACTTCAAACGTGCATAAGTTCATGGCAAAACAACCACAACCTACCTACATATCATCAAACTTCTTCACTGAGTTGCCTATACTTCACAAACATCAAACAACCGGACTTTATCTTACCACAATAGAACAACACTCTGTCACTTCAACCCCTGCCTTATCCATTAACTCACTACCATCCATCCTCTCCTCATCATCGACATACCACAATCACACTACTAGTTCAAAACTACCGTACATTCACAACCTTCAGACCAACTTCTTCCAACACACAACCATTTCCCCTTCAACTGACACACAGACCCACTCACTTCCTCCCCCTGTTTTTACTCCATATCATCATCACCATAGCTACCTCTCCCTGCCAATACTTCCATTGACCAACCTGAAAACTCCTCCAGCCAACAAAACATTTCACCCCTGTCTTCTTTTTCACTACTGTTGTAACTTTTGCTCTCCATCAAGCTTGGGTATTCCATACCAATTCAGCCGATGGTGTTGCTCAGTTACACTAGCAAGCCATTTGACACTTCTTATCATCTTGCTTTCGCAGGAGTACAAAAACGAATACAGTTACATGATTTTGCTTTTTTCTGAAACATTACAGTTGGTAATGTGGATAATCATGTCAATTTCTATTTTTGGCTTTAATAAATCAAAATCAGTGAACCTCCCTTGGATTATAAGACTGTGGTGGCTAACAAGCTTCTTTCAATCTTTTATGAACACAAGTTTTAAGCTATATGATGTATTTCATAATGGAAGTATCAACTGATAAATTAGTGTCTTATTTACAGGAAGAAGAAATAAATTCAGATGCTGTTGAAATTTTTTACAGAAACAAGACAGATGCGACATTAAGATTGAGTATGGTATCTTCAGTTGGGTCTTCAACTATAAATCTCCAACACTTCAGTGTATACAATTAACTGTGAAAAGAGGGATGAAAGTTGCTATATGTGGTACAGTTGGTTCAGGAGAATCTAGTCTTTTGTCTTCGATACTTGGTGAAATTGCAAAATTCACCACTTCAACATTTCTATTGTCAACCTGCCTACATACAAAACCCTATTACATTACAACTGCCAATACATTTGCAACACTCTTTTGAAACTGCCACCATAGTCATCTGCAAACTCTTTTGCAACCACCTCCATACACTTATATTCATCACCCCTCACCATAACACTTCACTCCATATTTCATTTCAACCGCCAATTACATACAAAATTGCTTTCATCTGCCCGCAACCAAATTCATACATCAACCTTCGCTGCCTAATACCTTTCACAGTCATGCCACAACAACCATACTGCTCCTCCCAAACCGTAAGAAACTACAAACATCACACCACCTCTGTCATAAACATCACACCTCTTACAACTCACAATTCACAACTTCACACAGTGCACAAAAACTTATCTCTGCTATAAAATTGTATCATGCTGACTCCAACACATATAAGAAAACACGACAGCTAAGAGTAAGTGATCTGGATTTGGAAACAAAAATATTGCATAGTTTGATAGAACTGATTTGCATTGACTAAAACTGAGGTATTAACCACTCATTTTTCCTCTTCTCAACAATAAACATTAATGCATAAACATAATGTCAAGTTATATATATGTGTTATGCTTCATAGATTCATCTTTAATCTCAATGAAATAAAAATACCTAAAAATGTTCCCAAATTTTAACTGTCGAAGAGATATTTTAACAAAATTTAACTAATCTTGCACATATTAAACTATTAACCAGTTATTAAAACCAAGATATAAGAATCACTTACTGCAAATTCCATCGATGCTTCATCAATCCATCCACTAGTGGTAGATTCGCTGTCCGAAGTGACCTTGTGAGTCCTACAATACACTTCCCAAGTAGTTGTCTCCCTATTAAGTTCATCGGTCTAGAAAATAAAGATAAAAATAGAGTAAAAATGTGAAAGCTGGTATAAATTAATGTTAAGACAAGATTTTAGAGATCAAACCAAATCGTTTCGATAATCCGCAAAGGATCTCGAACCACCACAATGTCGCTTTTGGTTTTGAGCCCTAGAGTTTGCAGCCTTTTCTGCCTAAGCTTTTACTTCAGGAAGCTCCCAATATGCCAAAAACTGTTCATATATCTCCTGGGGTAGGTTCGGATGCTTCTTGCCTGACTCTTTCATACTGTGAATCCAGTCCCGATACTTCAAACTTGCTTTTCTATTCCATATCTGCTTCACAATTGCTGGTGAAGCATCATCTGTCCATTGAAATGACTCCTGTACATGTAGTGGAAAATGTAATGACCAAAAAAATAGATGTAACACAAATACACAAATATTATTTTACCATAAACTCCTGAAACATCACTTTCTTAACATCATCGGGTATACTTTTAAAATTGGGCCAAAAATCGTTAACCCGTGCTAACAAACCTACTCGAATAGCATAAGATGTAGCCCTGGAAGTGAACTCATATCTGTAACATATAAATGTAAAGCATAAATATATATTTATGTTCTCACCTAGCTTATTTCAAATTAGTCAAAGTAAATTAAACAGAGTCACAAAAGTCAACATCAATTAATTACTTATTTTGCAAAAGTCAACATCAATTACTTATTTTGCAAGAATTCTTACCCAACATTGGCTTGCCAGAAAACTCCGACCCTTGTTACGGAGGAGGAGTCCGACACGGATGCATTAGTCGATGGATTGGTAGCATCAACTTCAAGGGAAGTAGGATGTACAACGGGAGTCATGATATTATGCTGCTCTGCTGACTGTGATCCCGATCCATCTTGACCGATAGGAGATGCACTAGGTTGTATTGTGTCAGATGTGTTATTGCTAGAAAGACGTAGAGCGGGTCGTTTCACGAAACGACGATGACGATCATCTCGAGTAGACATGTCCTGTTAAATGCAATTACTATAACATAGAGAAATACATATGATTTGAAGAATTAAATATACAACAAACCAATTAAAACAACATGAACTGAAGACTAAATACCCAAAGATAACTAAGCATACAAGATTGATTTGAAGTAAAAATTCATACTAGTGGAAAAATCAAACAAATATATTAATGAAAGCATGCTACCAATCAACATTATCATCATAACTTCCATTAGTTACACTATCATATTCATCTTCACATTCATCAACTTCGACAATTTCATCTTCAATATCATTTTCAGCAGCTTCGATATCATAATCAACTTCGACATCATCGTCAACCTCTACTCCATCAAATACTTCATTATGAAGTGGTCCGATGTCGTCAATGTCTTCAATGATTTGCAGTAGTCCGTTATGGTCCAAATCATTCTGATATGGTTAATCTTCGCTTACGATCATGTTCGAATTGAATGACCATCTTGGCTTTGTTTTAACGACAGCCCACCAATCCGCTTTATTGTTGTTCATAGCAGGATATGGTACATAATAAACTTGAGTCGCTTGCATCGCTAACACAAATGGATCATAACCTTGGTATCGTCTTTTGTGATTTATTTCAATAAGTGGATAAACTTTATGTGCAAGACATATTCCTACATCTTTTCTATTGTCGAACCATTCACATTTGAACAAAAAGGTTTTAAGCTCTGGTGCCATCGAGTAAGTAAGTTCAGTTATTTCCTGTAACATGCCATAATAATCTTCTAGATCATCATCCTCGTTGCCTCCTTTAACACACACCCCACTGTTGTAAGTTGTTTTATTTGCTCCAAATTCAGTTGTGTGAAATTTATAGCCGTTAACGTACATAATTGGACATTTTCTATACTTCATCATAGGACCAAATGCAAGTTTTGCATAACAAACATCAGTGATTCCATTATCATCAACCTATTAAAATAAATTCACATACATTATAATGTTATAAAGATTTATGATATAAAACGCGATTAATATATAATAAATCATGCTCACATATTTCTTAAACCATTTCTCAAATCCTTTACTGGGCTCAACATCAGGATTTGCTTCTTCAAATTGACCGTTGGACGATTAAAATTACCAAGGAAAATTTATAATATAAAACATAAATCATTTTAATTGATTGAAGTTTTGTTACATACCAAATAAGATTTGATAGCTCTTCACAATTGAGAAGCACGGTTGATCTAGCTAAAGTAAAATCTTTAATTGTCTGAAAACCTCCATCTTTCCATTTACCATATGGACGTCCCCGTTTTTGAAATATGGATAGAGATATATCAGATGAATCATCCATTTCATCCTCATTACGGTGGCCACTGCTAGAAATCTTGATATGGTCTTCAAAATAGTAATTGAAAAATGTGGATGCTTCTTCAGTAATGTATGCTTGGCAAATTGAACTTTCAACGCGTGCTTTTTGTTTCACCTTTTTTTTAAGGTGACCAAGATACCTTAATATGAATACACGAAATATTAAATATAACATTCTCATAATGATATGATGAAAATATGAAGAAGAAAAAAGTCCACCTTAGTTATATATATATACCTCTCAAAAAGGTACATCCATCCATATTGTACCGGTCCTCGCATTAAAGCTTCAGTTGGTAGATGTACAGGTAGATGTTCCATGATATTAAAAACTCCAGGAGGAAATATTTTTTCCAATTTAAACAATAACTTCGGTACATCCTTCTCTAGTTTCTCCAAATGAGCTTTAATAAGAGTAGTCGAACATAAATCTTTGTACATTAAGCTAAGCTCAGTTATGGGCATCCAAACCTTTTGTGGTAATAGCTCCTTAAAAACTATCGGAAATAGAGTCTCAAGAAATACATGACAATCGTGACTCTTCATTCCCGATAGTTGAAGGTCCTTCATGTCAACACATCGTTTCATATTAGAAGCAATTCCATCTGGTAACTTCAAATTTTCTACCTACTCTAATACTTTTTTACGACGAATATTTTCCAACTCATAACAAGCTAAACGTTTGAAATTTGGACGTTCACTATCAATTTTTAGTTCAGGACGATTACAGTAGAATGCAATATCCTTCCTTGACTTCAAATCATCTTTTGTTTTTCCCTTAACATTCATAATTGTGTTGAAGTAGTTCTCAAACACATTTTTCTCATTATGCATTACGTCCAGATTGTGCCGAAGTTTCAGATTCTTCCAATATGGTAGCTCCCAAAATATACTTTGTTTGCACCAATTATGAATTTGTCCTTTACCAGGGATTTTTGGCTCTCTTCCTATCTCATGCATTTTAGGATAATCTTGCACGATCTCGTACACTTGTTCACTAATCAGAATGTCAGGTGGCTCTAAAGTAATAGTTGTATTTTCCCTGAAGTTTTTCTTATCAAATCTAAAACAGTCGTTTGGATGCAAAAAAACGACGATGACGATCCCACCAACACTGTTTGCCGCCATATTTTAATCGAAAGGATTCAGTCGAATCCATAAAGATCGGACAAGCGAACTTGCCGCTAGTACTCCAGCCAGAAAGCATCCCATATGCTGGAAAATCACTTATTGTCCATAATAAAGAAGCAAACATTCTGAAATTTTTTTTCCTTGACACGTCGAAAGTAACAACGCCATCTATCCACAGTTTTTTCAGCTCATTAACTAAAGGTTGCAAATATACATCTATTCCGTTTTTGGGATTCTTTGGTCCAGGAACAATCACAGTTAAAAACATGTATGAATTTTTCATACACATCCATGGAGGTAAATTATAAGGTGTTACAATAACTGGCCATGACGAATAAGGTTTTCCGAATGACGCAAAAGGCGCGAAACCATCCGTATACAAACTAAGTCGGACATTTCGTGATTCTTTAGCAAAATCGGGATAAACTTTATCAAAATGTTTCCACGTCTCGCCATCAGAAGGATGACATAAAATCCCTTCCTCTTGTTATCGTTCATTGTGCCATCGCATGTGTTTTGCGGTAGCACAAGATGCATATAACCTTTGTAATCTGGGTGTAAGCGAAAATAATGCATACGAGTGAAAGGTACACCTTTTCCATTGGTTTTTGTATACTTATATCTTTTTTTATTGCAGAATTTACAATTCGTAAGGTTTTGATCTTCCTTCCAATATATCATGCATCCACTTGGGTATGTGCCAATTTTTTCATACGGCAAACCAAATGCAGATACTTCCTTTTTTAATGAACATCAATTACATGCCAACACATTGTCAGGTGGAAGCATTTCTTTACACAGACTTAAAATCGCATTCATCATGTTTTCTGACGCATTGTATTCGGATTTTATAGTGATTAATCTAGATGTAGCTAACAAGTGTGTCATTGTACAACCTTTATAAAGCGGTCGTTTCGATGCTTTTAACAAATCAAAAAACTTTTTAGCTTCCGAGTCAAGTTCTTCTGCTTCAGGTTCATCAGTCCACAAACTTGGACCGGCAGCATCATAGACCATTTCTGTCATTCTATCTTCCATACTATAGTCATCAAAATTAGCATCGATGGTTTCGGTTGCATCTTCAACTACCACTGTCGAATCATGCTTTGTCCCCGATTCACCGTGATATCTCCACACGTAATAATTTGGCATAAAACCATAATTATGCAAGTGAAAAGTTATAGTTTCGTAATCTTGAAGTTTCATGCAATGACATTTCTTACACGGGCATCGAATTTCTATCGTCTTTGTTTTATTACAAGACGCCACTTTTAGAAATGCTTCCACGCCGTTTCTAAAATGCAATGATATTGATCCTCTTTTCCATCCAGGCTCATACATCCAAGTTCGAACTTTCATATAATCCATCTTTTACTGCATAATTACAAATAAATTAAATTATATTTGTTTTAGGAAATTTAAAGTCCAGAAAACAAAAAATAGGTCTATGTTTGTAAATAAGTTTGAAAGTGGTCTATATTTTATCAGAACTGTTAACAATGAAGTACTATTTGTGTTGATTGAGTCGTTATTTAATAATATGTCATTAGTAGTAATTTTGGAAGACTTGTCTAATTGAGTATTACACGTGTAGCAAGTATAAAAATAAACCAAGAACTGATAATCTGCAGTTCGATTATATATAGGAGCAGCTTAATTTGGGAATGCATGCCTAGATAAGATAGCTAGAGTATTCATAAAACTTAAGTTCCTTTAACAATTTTAGGTTCTAAGGTTGATTTTACAATGTCATATTGAGATGTTTTTATTTCAATTGACTAAACAGAACATCAATTTGATGATCAACTGAATAGAGACTAGCACTCCAAATATGAGTAGCAATCAGTACCATTGTTTTGTACGACAAAGTAAAAAACATATAAATAGCAATTAAAAGGGAAGGATTTAAGTGAGCCGTTGAATGGGAGGGACTTCGCGTACGTAGTGGGAGATGATATATAAATGATAGCCTGAAGAAGAGCAGAATCCATGTTGTGTACAGCATGTAATGAAAGTTCAGTAGCATGTAATGCTAGCAAAAGTGTAAGCTGGACTTGTTCAGGCTTTGTATGTAATCCAATTATTTGAATGAAACTTAAGTAGTAAGCAGAACGTGTGTAGTGCTGGGCATACAACTATCTTGAGCACCGATCGCTGGCCTGAAGTCTGATCCAAGTGAACTAATGAGCATTGACTTGAACAGGCATAATTTGGCCAAGTTATAAACTAACTAATGTTGGTTGCGGTGTAAAATGAGTTGCGGCATAAAGTCAGGTCCAAATGAAACAACTGACTTGTGTGCTGAGTACTGCGATATGAAACATTTGAAAATAGGGGTGAGCTCTGGTCTGGGTTGAAGCTGTTAATAAGATATGCGATGGTGACCAAATGAAGCATATTAGTTAGGGCATGGTTGTAGTGCAGCTTGTCAACTGACTTGTATGCCTCAATAGAATATAAAATACAGGCTGTTATTATTTCACGTCCCTTGCTCAAATAATCTTTTACAATAAAGATAGCAATCGATCCTAAATTACTTGCTAATCTAACCAATAAACAACCCATTTAATTACTAAATTAGTATCAATAGGTAAAATACGTCAACATCTTTAAATTGGGATAGGTCAAGATTTTACCTAAATCATATCTACTTGTTCGATTCATATCTCGATGTGGACAGACATTAACATGAATATTTTGTTCCTTCTATTTCCATCCTTCCAAATTTGCCATATAAATCATTTTGATTTCGATTTCAAACCACTTTGTCATAGTCGCATGAAATCTAAAGCAGTAAAAGGGTGACTCAATTTTAGAAAATTAGACAACTCAAAACAAGAAATTCGCATACCTACTTAGCAGTGGCAGTATAAAGAGACTGTAGCGGACTTCAAATCAGCAGTAGAAAATATCGCGTGGCAGTATAAAGAGACTGTAGCGGACTTCAAATCACCAGTAGAAAATATCGCGTAGGAGGCAAGGATGAGCCGACGATGGCTGATGGAATAGCCGAGTATGCAGCGATGATTATTTAGAAGGCGTTGATTTTTGAAACCCTAGTTTTTTTGGGTTCAAGCATCGCCAGATTGCACCTGAATCGAAAAGCTTTTTTTATTCGTTAAAAACTGATTTTAGGAGAAGGGAAGTATACGGTGAGTAACGTAAAAAAAAAACTTTTTTTCATGTGTAGGGACGACGTGGGAAATTTTCTACGTCTTTCCTACGTCAATGTGTAATTGTACAAAATTAACAGAGGCGTGAAAATGGCGTAGGAGATTATCTACGCCTTTTCTACAGTATCATTTTACTGTAGACGATTTCCTACACCTTACTTACGCCACGATTTTTTTTCTACATGTTGAATTTGGCGTAGGAGAAGCGTAGGAAATTTCCTTACGTCTTCTCTACGTCTTTACCTCTTTCTACCAGTTTCCTACACCTAACCTACGCCCCGCCTTTTGGCGTAGGAAAGACGTCGGAAATTTTGCGTAGGAAACTGCAGTATTTTCTAGTAATGGCTATGATGTTTGGGAAATGGGTAGCTGGTGTGTGGATGAGTTCGAGGCCGGAGGGGTTAGTCATTTGGTGGTCGGGGCGGTGAGAGATCGCCGTTGACAGGTTTTGGCAGAAACCTGATTTGGTTTTTCCAGGTTTGAGAAAGTGGAGTTCGAATTTGATTTCGAGGGTGATGTTCAACCTGATGGTTCCATTTGGGCATGGGTGTGTTTTTAGATGAAGTACGATCATCTCTGATGACCAGAGAAGGAGGTGGTCGCCGTGCATATGCACGATGATGGTTTGCACTGATGATAGTGTTTTGGGTTGGGTTTGTTGCAGGGGAAGTTTATGGTTTTGCTCAGAGTAAGTGGGTAGAGAACTTGAAGAAGTTTGGTAGGAAAATCGAAGCAGTTTTGTTTGGTTCTCGGGTTGTTCTGTAAACTTTATGTTTTATAGAAAACCTGTGTTTCAGGTTTTTAAGTTTTTTTAAAAAAAACAACCTGAAGCTTTTGAGTGTTTAGGAAATTTTTAAAACTGAATACAAATTCAGGTTTGAATTTTAGAGTTTAAGTTAAATTTAAAATCTCCGTTTTTAAATAGAAAATTAAGTTTTAAATTTGAACTTAATTAACTGCTTTATTTTGGTAAAGTAGTTTAAAACTTTTTATAATGAAGTTTTTAAGATATGAGCAAGATTTGAAGTTTTATTTAAATTTGGAAATCTAAAGTTAAATTTGAATTTCAGTTTCTGAAACTAAAGAAGATTCAAAATTTGAAAGTTTTAAACTAAATATAAATTGAAGATTATTGAAATTTTTAAATGAGTTTTTGTTTTCAAAATTCTTATGAATTTCATTTTTTAGACAAACTCTTGTTTGTCTTGAAATTTTTAAAAGGTTTTTAAATTGTTTAAACTTTGATTTATTTTAAAATATATTCATTTTAAATCATGTATTTAAAATGAAATTTAAAAGTAAGTTCAAAAGAAAATTTGTTTTCAAATAATTTTTTTTTGAACATAATTTAGAAATGTTTTATCTTAAATTAATTAAGATTAATGTTTTAAAATTAATATAATTAATGGAGTAATCAAGGAATGGTTAGTTAATTTAATTAATTAATGATTTGAAATTAATGAATATTGATTAATGATTAATCAGTTTATAATTAAGATCATTAATTAGATTATTTAATTAAAGATTACAGAATTATTAATTTAGCAATTAAGTTTTAATCAAGGATAATTTATTAAATAATTAGACTTTAATTAATGGATAATTAAAGATAATTTAATTTGTAATTAATCTAAGTTAATTACTTAATGAAAATAATTAGAAGGGTTAATGAAGGTCATTAACCAGGATTATTCAACAATTAATTAATGTGGTTAATTTTTATAATTAATTAGATTAATTAATTTAATAATAATCATTTGTGAATGGTTTAAGTATAATTACTTGATGAAGTAATTAAGAAATTAATTACTTAATGTAATTAATTAAGTCAAATGTGATTGTTATTTTAATTAATTAAGTTTAATTAATTTTAAACACTGGGGTTTTAAAGATAATTACTGTATATAATTAATGAATTGGAAATTACTTAGTTGAGTAATTGATTGATAATTACATAATGTAATTAAATAAAGATGTTTAAGAATGAAGTAATTTGGATTAAATTACTTAGTAATAAATTAAGGGATTAATTAAGAAATTAATTAAGGGATAATTAATTAGGTTTAATAAAGTAATTAAGTTAGTTAATTACTGAATGTAATTAATCTGGGATGATTAATAATTATGAGTTAATTACTTAAGGTAAGTAATTTTAATAAAGTAATTGATTAAAATATAATTAAGGGCCATTAATTATTATAATTAATGATGTAATTAAAAGTTGATTGATTATGATTAATTAATCAATGATAAGTAATTGAAGGTAATTAATTAATGTAATTAATTAATGATTAATGTAATTAATTACGATTAATTAATTAATTGAACTAATTAAATGTTAATTACTGTTTTTGTTTGAGAATCATTAATTTGTGAAATTAATTAAGGATAATTACATGAGTGAAATCAAGGGTAATTAATCAAGGGTGATTAATTAAGGTGATTAATAATGAATGATTAATTGACTGTAATCAATTAAATGGTTGAGTAGGCAAGATATATATTGGTGAAGTGATTAATTCAATTTATTTTAAATTAATTAAAGATGAAGTAATTGGTTTAATTCATTTTAAATTAATTAGAGATGGAGATAGTTAATTTAATTCATTTTAAATTAATTATATTGTGATGAGTAAATCTTTGCTTATGTATGAATGGATGACAATGATTGTCTTGGATGCTTTGTGATCTCAGTAATGAGATAAGTAATTTTGTGTGGTATGAATGCTTGGTTGCATTGTGATGATAATATAGATTATCTATTGTGATGATGACATGGATTACCTGTTATTTGATAATGTTGATTATCAATTGTGATTTGTGAGTTATCTATCTGTGTGTATATAGATACTGTATTGCATTGTTTTAAACTTTAAAACAACTTGGACCTAAAAGACACGCTTTGGATTTCGATGAGACCGGGATCGGGTTTCCATATTTGGATATCCTAAACCACATCTATTCCAATTAAACGTTAGTTCATGAATCCAAGTAGAGCTTTATGAAGACTCGAGGTGTAAGAACTATTCGTCGGTATAACTCTGGGGGCGATTCTGTGATGAGTTTGACGGAAATAGTACTTATAGGTTCGAGATGGTGATTCAGAGTGCATGGGTTATTGTCGTTAATTCTGAAGGTGATTCCAAAATGAGTAATGAGATAATGCCTTCGGTTTCGTTCGAACCCGGAACGAACTTGTATGGATTTAATGCTTTCAGAACATCGTCAGGTGGACGATGAGCATTCTAAGTGATGTGTTCACTAAAGGTAATCGTAGCCTCAAGCCTCATCAACCGGGGATGGCTAAAACAGGGGAGGTGCAGCAAGGCTTCGTGGGTAGCCCCCACTTGAGAGTGAGATTTACACCTGTCTAGGGGTTCCTTTATATTCGGCCGTGTGGGCGGTTGCTAGCTACAACTGCGGGGTAGTCTTGTTCGGAACTGTTCAGTAAGGAATGGGTCCGGCCTTGTGTTGCAGGGGAGCGAGCGTACTCCTCGGTACGTTGATCTAGGCCACATACTGTGACGGGCGGTACCACAGTAGCCCTACCATTGTATGGAATCCAAAATCCAATAAGTGCCAACGGTTTTGATTGTATTACCCACTTTTGTGGCTAGTAGCTGGAATTTAATAGATGTAACAATTTTGACTATTTCATATTTATTTGAAAACCCTGGACCCTATTATAATATCACTGAATTTCCTATCAAATGTTTTGGTTAGCGTAAGATAAAAACTTTTCCATGTTTATGTGTGGGAAGTCTTATGTGATACTTTTCTTTTCAAAAGGTTTTTGAAAGTTAAGCAACTTTAACCTGTTACTCACACCAGACCCATGTCTGACCCGAAGTTATTTTTGTTTTCTTTAACTCTTGGGTATTCAAATTTTTATGAGTAGCCAAGGGATTCAGGTTAGGATTCAGGTTAGCTTTGACGAATTGTGGAGGAACAATGGAGCAGGAGGCTTCTGCATATAGCTATATAATATTCCGCTCTGTAGATTTCTCTGAGTTGTCTCTGGTATTGTATTGAGTTGTATAACTAGACATGTGTTTATAACTGTCTAGTATGTGTTGTATTATCTGTGTACTCTGATAGATGTGGTATACTATGTAATATTTTATGTTATTAATATAATTTATTCGTTCCGCTGTTTAGATTCTGATGTTGTCCTTTCTTCTTCTCTGTCTTTTCTCTTTCCTATCCCTTTCTTTCTTGAAAATGATGCGATTTTCTGTGGTAAGAAAGTCGGATCGTTTCAACAAGGCATAAATTTAGCAAGTGTTAACAAGAATAAAAATTATCTTCAAAATATGATGGTAAAGTTACAACCAGCATTTTATTAGAAAAAACAAAATTAACTATTAATAAAAAAAAGTAAGCATCATCAATGACTGATTATTAGCCATATTAGCTGTTAGTAATTATTTGAAATTAACTTGTTTTCCCTTTTTCCCAACCACCTGAATGCATGAACTACATATGCAGTGATTAATTAAAACAACTAAATGCATACTGATTAATAATAGAGAATAATTTACTACGAAATGAACTCACGGTCGAAGGATGAGCAGCATAAAAATATGTAAAACTGAAGTTGAAATCAAATTAGGGCAAATAACATATAAATCAAATTGCAGAATGATAAACTAGTAAATACAATAAAATCGGTTACTCACATGATTTAGAGAAAAACAAATTAGAGCCGGCGACTTCTAGTTCGAGTCTTTTAAGACTGCATCGACGGTCGGGGGTTGAGAGAGTGACCGACGGCTTCGAGTTTGAGGCGGCGTCGGCATCTTTGAGTTCGAGGGAGAGAGGAGAATTGGCATCTTCGAGTTTTTTTTGTTGCCCCACGTTTTGCTGCTGCCCTAGACAAATGTCTCTCTTGCCTATGCCTTGAGCCGGGTCTGAGCTTTGTTCTTTGCGGCCATTACTGAAGTGATAGAGGAAGCTGACGCGTTGGCGGTAGCTGTAGCAGCGGTAGTTATACCAAAAGATTAAGAGATTTGGAAACGAAGACTAGGGACTTTGTGATGAATTTGAGCGATAAATATGAGGGAAAATGAAAACAAGGGTTTCGGAACTCGATTTTGTGACAAAAAAGGAGGGAGAGAAAAATGAAACATGAGCGGCCACTAAAAGTTTGAGCGAGGAAGGTATCAAAAATTTGCTAAATATATAGAGATATGAGCGGACAACAAAAAATTTATCCAAATTTATGTGAATTATTGGCGGGAAGCACTTTGTAGCGTTTCTTTGTTCATTTTTATAAGTTAAACCGATCAATGGTTGCATATAGCTTCAAACGCTACCAATTTATGCAACAAAAAACAATTTTTGTTGTAGTGCAGTACTGTTTGCACTTTAAATTCCAAGCAATAGCTTTCGATGTAGAAACCCAAAATTGGAACGAAGACTAAAACCCTAAACCGAACGAAGACAAAAACATTAAATCAAAAAGAAGGCTAGTGTAGGAAGCAGATGATGGGGAGGAGAAGGCAAAGGCGAGGGAAAAGAGGAGGAAGAAGATTTTTTGGTCCGCCATTTTTTTCTTTTAGCTACGAACAAAATAAGAGAGGGAAATAAATGAAAAAACGAGGCCATGAGATATCAAGGCAATTTTGAGAGAGGGAAACAAAATATTTATAAGGGGGAAACACCAAAGTTTCGATAATTTCAATCAGACATCAGATGAAATGTCGTCTGAATGGCGTTGATGAAATCTCAATAGAACAAAGATTTCACGGGCTATGACACACAACAGATGGTCTTTCCATGTGTTGTTTGAAACGGTTGTAAATATTGGGGTAACAGTAAATCAAATTTATGTTATGTGCTGGCTATTGTCTGATTCACTTTGTGGCATAGTGATGGGACACTATGCATCCGAGTGTCCCCGACCAGTTGGGGTGGTCAAATCTAAGTGCTTCAATTGTAATGACCCGAGCCATGAAAAAAAGTATTGTCTAGCTGAGGTAAACGAGGTTATTTGCTTTAGAGGAACCTTCATCGGGACCTGCAACTAAGGAGAAAGGAAATGGTGTAGTACTTGAGGTATGATTTCAATTTCCAGTTTTTCAATTAGAGTTATGTTTAATACTGAAGAACGCACTCTTTCATTTCAAAAGTTGTGGTTGATAATTTGGAGTCAAATATTATATATTTAGTTACTCAATTGCGTGTTGTTAATCCGATTAGTGGGTATGCCCCTCTCGAGCTAAGGTACATTAGCTTAGAGTTTATTCTTTGCGATAAATTATTTGCTTGCGGCCCATATATATTTGACTTCGTAGGGAACAACTTTATTTAAGGTAAGGATTGGTTAGTGCAGAATGATGCTATAATTTATTATGAAGAAAGAATTATTTCCTTTTAGAATCTAATGGGGAGAGAAATGTGCAATAACATGTATTTTACATATCAGATGATCGTAAAATATTATATTATAATCCAAATTGATTCAGATGAGACTATAACTTTAGATAATGTCGGGTCTAGAAATTTTGACACTCATATATTTTATTGGACTACTTTTACCCTGAAAACTTTTAAAGTTTATCACTTTTGACAAGAGCCGAATTAAGGACTGAAACCACTTCTAGGTAAAGGATATTATTGTTCTTATTTTAGTAGAGCGGTCATAATAGCTTTTATGACTTACCATTTAGGATATATAGCTACTTGAAGTAGATAGTATTTAAACAAATTAGTGGGTAATCAATGAGGCCCGGATTAGGCCCAATTGCCCATTTTGTAATTTATGCCTAACGGAGCTCATGGGACAACCTTTATTCATTATTCCACTCCCACAAAATAGTCTAAAACCTCTATTAATTAGTTTCTAACCAAAAAGAAATCAAAACCTTATTTTAATTAGATAAATTAAGAGACTTTCAGGGGAACTAATAGTTGATTGTTGATTTGGGATGCCTTAGAATTCGTGAAGTTGCTATTCATTTTAGATTTTCATAAATAATGTTTACAAAATGATTTCGAATGTTAAAAAAAAAATTTATGATAGATTTAAACTTAATATCAGTTTTAAAATGAATTTAAGAGTTGAATATTGATTTTAGTCCGTTTTGGACCAAAAGACCATAACGATCGTCATTTTCATTTTGGCTTGTTTAGGATGATTTTATTACATAATGATTATTGTATTGCTTAAATATAGTGATTATATGTTGTATGATGCTTCTATATGGTTGTTTGGACATATTTTGGTTTGTTTTATGTATTAAGCGACTTGTGTGCTGTTAAGTGAATTGAAGGATTGAAATGGTCAGACCATGATGTGATTGATATGGAGTGTTCACGAAGGCCTAGAGAAGCATTTTTTGATTGCATGAAGACTGGAGTTAGAATGATGGAGTTTTAGGCAAATTGAATTGGTATGTGGTGGAGTTAGGAGTGATCAATGGTGATGTGCTTTGGGAATTATGGCACATGACTTTGGGATTTTTGTTATGGAACTTTAGGGAGCGTAATAAAAGACTTTGAGATAAGCCAACCACTAAGAGTTTTTCTACCCTTGACCGAATTTGAATGTAGGGTTATGGACTTTGGGATTTGAGTGCTTGCACTTCGAGTTAACATCAATGATGCTTCGAGGAAAAATGGGTTTAGATGAATTTTTTGGCTAATAACTAGTGCTTAGTCAATTCTGTTATGTACTTGGTTGGCCACTCTGGAGTAGTCAGCGTCGACCACTATTAATAGTGGCAATTTTTTTTAGGAATGGAGTGTGGGTCTAAGGGAGCATGTAGTAATCATCTTCATGTTCGGATGATTCTTGGTTTGAAGTTATGACCCTATGACGAGCAGTTATGTCAGTGAAGTGATAGTGAGATGCTTTGACATGGTGACTTTGGGACTTACCTAGGGAGTCGACATGAAGACCTCAAGGCTTAGGGATGATAATTCTATGATCGGTAATGGATGTCTAGAAATGTTTTAAACTTTGAAGTATTAACGATGTGAATCATTTTGGTCGAGTACGTCGAATGATAAGTGTATATGGACTTAGTGATGGTCAGAGTAGGCATGTTTGATGAAGTGAGGTGATTGAATGGAATATAATGTTTTCAACTGTCAAGTCATGTGCTGAAGGAATCGTTGATAACTCTAAATGTGATGTGTGTTTCGTGGGACAAGATTATGTGAGAATGCTCATTAGTGTACCCTAGACCTAGGTGAAGGTCTAGCCTGCCCTTGTAACAGTAGTACCTATAGGATAGGTATTTAATCAAGCACGAAATCAATTGGGATATAGGGTGTTGGCGATTTAAATAATGATCGTATGAGTTATCATATATGAGGTGCCTTGATTTTGACAACAACAGACCTTGGTGATGATTATTACGATTGCTTTGATTTCTATGGTTGCGTTGTTTTCTTCGATGGATGTGTAATCCCAGTGGATGTCTTATGATGTAGGTATTACTATGTTAGGCACCCTAACACCCTATATTGCTTTTTGTGTAGTACACACATATGATGAGAAACATATTTTGTGTTATGTGCTAACTAGTAAGATGCGGGACAAGGCATACATGACTTCTCATATTTGGTGTTCCTCTTTACTATATCGGCTTTTATATTATTTGGAGAATGCTTATCGCTTACGCCAAACTTTTGTTTAACTCAAGATTTTATGATTTTCTTATTGTTATCTTAGCTACTCTAAAGTAATATACTAGATACTAGATCTAATACTAGTGTATGGGCTATTCAGTGGATGAGCAGGAGGTTGGCACTTTTCTATACTTATATTTTGGAGCTTATTACTTTTTAGTTGTGCAACAATACGGAGCTTTACCAGTGCCTTACTTTATTTAGAGAAAAAACATTTGGGTTTATTATTTGATATATAACTTTGTGATATATGTTATAACTATGGAAAACATATTGCACTCTGATTATGTGATTTATTTTAATTATTACTATCTCACCTATTTTACATCCACATTGATTATTACATTATGTCCTTAGCTATCAGATATACGACAAAGTTTACATTAGATGATTATTACTTTACCACCATGACAATTATCATGCTCGATCGGCTACCAGCGCATCACACTCTATAAGTTATATCAGGTACCAAAGGCGTAAGGTGGTCGTCGTATATGGTCTCAAACCATAGGTTGTATATGCAACCGAAGTGATTTCGAGATCCAATAGAAATGAAGAAGAAGTTATTACTTTAGTATAGATTGATTGATATACGAGAGAGTGTACTTGTTATATTTTGGGTTTTAAAACAATATATAGTAGTACATATATTATAAGTCACACTGCTATGTGAGTACCATTGATACAGCTTTTCTTTAAGAGACTGAACATTATTATTACAAATTAAAAATGAGCTAGCAAACATGAAATGCTGCTTGAAACTCCATCTCCATAGTAGAAGAAGGAGCGGTCTTGGGGCCTACAACCCACAATATGCAGGCTACACTCAGATGGCAAGGGATACACTATGAAACGCCCAAGTGCTCTAGTACAAGCGCTTAGAGTTGACTTCACTAAACAAAATAAGGACTATTCCAATTTGGGGGCAAACCATTCCTAGGAACGGAACTGGTTTTGGAAATGCAGGAGCGATTGGACGCCCGCAAACTTATCTTCGAGGAATTGGAGTAAAGAAGATGTGATGAATTGGAAGTTGGCCTCTAGGCAACTTCATGGTTGGGCTATGAATGGTGGAATGTCGACAAGATAGCTACTCCTTAGGATCAATTCACTAGGGAGTAATTCAAAGCCCGATTTGAGGGAAATTTGATACCGTATTCTTAGAAATTGGTGCTGTTTAGGAATTGAAGCAAGGAAACAAATTGTTTTAGAGTATGTAGCTAAGTCATCGACATGCTACCAAAGTATGATGTATCTTTTATCCATTAGAGCCCAGTTTCTAGTTTTGAAGTGAAATTATACATTTTGAAATATATTATACAATGTGCTTTTTCAGGTTTAAAATCTTTGAAGACCATGACATATTATTGACAAAAAGCACTCGAAGATTGAAGATAAAAATAGAGGATTCAAATGTTGCAAGTCTCAGATGTAACTTATATAATTACCTATGGTGATAGTACATACATATTTTTATTAAATTCTTCATTTTTATACTTAGAAATTTTCCAGAATCTTATTGTTCTTTTAATAGGGAGTTCAAATATTTGCATTTTAATTTAGACATCTGAAATATGTTAAAATTATACCGATTCTTTTCTATTTCATACCCTTGTATAAACAGATGTTTGAAGATTAATCAGACATCTGAAGTGACATCTAGACATTGAAATAATATTTCAAATTTCTATGTACATGTAACGCTCTTTATAAACCTTTGTTTAGACATCTAAATACTCAAACCAGACGTCTGAACAGTAATTTAGACATCTGGTTGAAAATTCAAACATCTGAAAACGGGCTTTTTTGAACTAGTTCCTTTCTGTTCCAGCTCTGTAGAAGTTTAGATGTCTGAAATTGAATTTAGACGTTTGGATACCTGTAATGTGCAAACTCATGTTAAACAGACAATTTTGTTATGTATTATTTCTCTTTCAAAAGGACCTTCCAAACACTGTAAAAAGATAATTTTTTGAATCTTTGACCTTACCTTGCATACTCTACTTTCTATACTCTATATTCTCTAAAAATTTCAAATGTTTTAAAAAAAACCTTTACTTCGTATTCTCTACACATTTAGATCAAAATTATCAAAGGTAACAATAGGAAGGTTGTACTGAAAATGGGCTTATCAATGTTATACAAGACCACAGCATGTCAAAGTTGGAATTATTCCTTTTGAGTAAAGTCCTAATGGAGATCTTTAAGCAAAGTGTCAAAGAATTGTTCCATTGGTCGGCCAATCTTGTACAACCCATTCTTTCAGTTGAACGTAGGACGGAAAATATGAACCATTATAAAATCGCTAGTACATTCTTTTATCTACCGTTCTTTAGCTTACTATTATAATTAGTCTATTCATATTATTAGATCCTTAGTTCACTTTTATTTGGTATCATGTCATGTTTTTTAACTATAATAAAGTTTATGAATATCTTGTTAATAATATAGATAACACTATTGCTACATTTGTAAAAGGTCGATTCACGACACGACCACCGCTATTCATTGGGTGCAATTATGCTTATTGGTTAACTAGAATTAGAATTTACATGCAAGCAAATGGCTATGAAATCTAGCATGCTACATAAGTACAAACAGTATACCCATAAATGAATATTGCATATGGTTTAACACTCAAAAATTAGATGCAAGAAATAATGATAAAGCTATGAATATCATTTTTTCATAGGCAAAAATGAGTTTAAAAAAGTTAGTGTGTGTAAGATTGCATATGACATATGGTGAACAATAAAAGTTAGTCATAAAGGAACTAATAAAGTAAAAAAAGTATAATCTCCCTATTAACGTATCAATTTTAGAATTTTAGAATGAAGTAAAATGAAAATATTAATGATATGTACTTTAGACTACAAGACATTACTCATGCTCTTATGACTTTAGCTGAAATTTGTTTAGATTTTGATATAGTCTCAAAAATCCTTAACTCTTTAGTGGATGAATGAAAACAAAAAATCTTAGCTACGGAATTGACTAATGATCTTCTGACCCTTACTCCAAAGAGTTAATTGAAAATCTAATGTCTTATGAAGTTAATTTGTAGGCTAAGAAAGGTCAAGCTAGTAAAAGAAAAATGAGTTCCTCTTAAGCCGAAGATGAATCATGTATGAAAGATGGTGATTCGACTTTCTTCTAAAAACTTTAGAATTTTCTTGAAACTTAGAAAGAATAAAATGTACGATAGCAATAACAACTCATCTTCATCGTTAAAATGCTATGAGTGCAACAAAATAGGAAATATGAAAAGGATTGTCCTAATTTTTAAAAAAGAACAAGTGTAATTTCAAAATGATATGTCTTTCAATAAGAATAAGCAAGCATTTCAAGTATCTTAGGATAATTAGACTCCTAATCCAAAGTGAAAATAATACACAAAGAAATGTGTGCTTCACATGCAAACAACGATGTAAGTTCTACTATTTATTTTGAAGGTTTTATTGAAATAAATTCTGAACTTTTTGTAAAACTAAAGATTCTTAAAAGAACTCAAAAGGGAAATATTGAAATAGATCTGTTGAAATTTGAAAAGAACACTTCAGGGGAAGAACTTTAGAATTCTTGAGATAATTTGACTTCTCAAATAGTCAGTTTAAGTAGTGAAATCAATATCTATAAAGATGAGAATATAAAATTAGCAAAAGAATATTTGGATTTAGGTTCTACCATTAAATTCTTATTTAGGAAATAAAAGAATTAAGAACTAATTTTGAAAATCTTTTAGCAAGCGTTTTAAATTTTAACAAAGGTAGAGAAAATTTATTTAATTATTAAGACCTCAAAATCATCTTCTAATAAAAGAGGATTAGGATTTAGTAGTTCTAAACTTCTTAAGAAATCTACTCCTAAGCACTATAGCATATTATATACTAATTTCGAAATGGGTGAGATTGTTAGGCAAACGAAACTGATAATAAAGTATAATAAATTTATGTGTTACAAAAACTACTAATCACAATTATTAGAGATAAGTACATAAAAACTTTTATTTCAAATATTCACCGTATTAATGATTTTATTCTTAAAGGTAATACCAGACCATCAGGAATATGGTTTCCTAAGATCTAACTCGTAGGATCCAAACGAAGGTAGGGGAATCAATTTAGGTTTTCGTTTTTTGTAAGTAACCAGCAATAAAAAGGAAAGATGGATACTTAATTGTGGTTGATCAAAACATATGACAAAAAACAAAGCAATGCTCACAAATGTGGTCTACATGGATGGAGCACTATCGTTTTTGGAGACAACTTCAAAGGATATGCGATTGGCAAAGTCGATCTATACAATGATGGTATATCTAACTCTCTTCTTATTATTAATGTCCTACTAGTTAAAAAATTTAAAATATAATTTATTAATTATAAGCTAACTATATTATAAAGGTCACGCTTACTTTTGAAAAAGGGAATTGTTTACGCTTTAAATATGAAAATAAACTATAATAGTGATATGTGTTTACTAGCAAAAGATAATGATCAATGGCTATGGCATAAATGGTTTTGTCATGTTAACTTTAAATACGTAAACTTTTTAAGCATGATTTAGTAAAAGGTATACCAAAAATTGGTTTTAAAGTTAAAAATTTATGTGATGCGTGCTAGTTAGGAGAATTCGCTAAATTTTCTTTTAAATCTAAAAGTTTGACTTCTACCTTATAGCTTTTATAATCCTTTATTTAGACCTATTTGGACCAACCAAAGTAAGGTGACTAAATCATAACAGATATGTTTTCATTACAGTGAATGATTTTTTTAGATACAATTGGACCTCATTTTTGAAACCTAAAAGCGAAACTTTTGAAGTTTTCAAAATTTTGCAAAAAGAATTCAAAATTTCAAAATTCGAAAAATTTAAAACACTATAAGTGATCATTGTGATGAATTTCGCAATGAATGTTTAATGAATCTTGTGAAAAAAAGGTATTAGTCATACATTCTCCTTTTTCAGAACTCCACAACAAAATAGAGTTGTAAAAAGAAAAATAGGACCTTACTGGAATACGCAAGAACGTTGTAGAGTGGTATCAATTAAGAATTTTTAGGTTGAAGCCTTGGCTACTACATGCTATTTTTTTCATCATGTTTTTTTATAAGGCCCTTGACAAAACATACACCATATGAACTTTTTGATAGAAGGAAGCCTAATTTTTCTTACTTTAGAATTTTAGATCCAAAATGCTTCATTCCAGAAAACAATAAATATCAATTAGGCAAATTTGATTCGAAAGCCAACAAACTTTATTGGATATTCAGAAAGAAATAAAGTCTATAAAACTTATAATAAAAGAATAAATACCATTAAAGAAACATTACATGTACTAATTGATGAGAATTTCAATAATAATGATGATGAACAAAATATTTTAATCAACAAACCATCTTCTTCCAAAAATCTTTCACATAAAGATACAAATATTGAAAATATTATAAAATCACCACAACGTATGTTAAAATTATCCAAATGATAAAATAAATACTATGATCAAAACTAGAAGTCAATTAAATCAAATGGGTCATATAGCATTTTTTTTCAAATATAGAACCAAAGAGTTAGAAAGAAGCTTCAAATGATGACTTTTGGACTATGACAATGCAAGAAGAATTAAATGAATTTGAATGGAATGACGTTTGGGAACTAGTTCGAAGGCCAAATGATCAAACTGGTATAGGAACAAGAGTTTACAAAAATAAGTTGATGTACATGGTTAAATAATTAGAAATGAAGCTAGATTAGTAGCATAAGGATATGGTCAAAAAGAAGGAATTAACTACCTCTGTTGCTCATTAAGAAGCAAAAAGGATTCTACTAGCTTTTGCTTGCCACCATAATTTTTTTTTCAATAGATGTAAAAAGTGCATTTTAAATAGTTTTATAAAGGAAAATATTTTTCTAGAACAACCCCATCTCTTTACATATGAAAATTTTCCAAACCACATTTATAAACTTAGCTCTTTGTGGACTCAAACAAGCATAATATGCTTAGTATGAACGGCTAAAGAGTTATCTAATAAAATCATGTCTTGAAATGGGCAAAGTCTACACTTTTTTATTAAAAAGTAAAATAATGATATTTTCATAGTTCAAATTTATGCAGAGATATAATATTTGGTTCTACTAATGAAAGGATGTATAATGAGTTTTCTATCATTATGGAAAAAGAAGTTGAAATGTCTTATATAGGTGAACTAACTTACATTTAGATTTACAAATTAAAAACTAATAGATGGTATTTTTATTCACTAAGAAAAATATTGTAATGATTTTCTTAAAAGATTTGGAATGGAAAATGTTTCTACTAAACCTACTCCAATAAATGCTAGCCTATATTAAGATAATGATGAAAATGCTAAACATATAGATCAAAATTATATAGAAGTACGATAAGTTCTTTGTCTTTTTAAAAGGTGATGAGTACTTTCTTTTGTGCTAGATTCCAAGCAAATCCCAATGAGTCGCACTTGTGAGTTGTAAAACAATTTTTATGTTACTTAATCAACTCTAGGTACAACTGACCTTTTTATCTGAAAGGTTATCCTTTTGGATTGTGTCTTATAGCTGGGCTAATTTTGAAGGATGCAAGAAGGTTCAAAAAAATACGAGTGGTACTTATGATTTTATAGGAAATACTTTAGTTTCATGGTTTAGTATGAAACAAAGTTGTATTTCTCTTTCGACATATGAGGCAGAATGCACCTCTGTTTCTTTGGCTTGTTCCCAAGTCATTTACATGCTTTAAGATTTTGTTGGTAAATTATTTAGATCATCCATATTTTATGATAATCCTAGTGCTATAAATTTGTCTAAAAATCTTATTAATCACTCTAGGACAAAACATAAAAGTATTAGACATCATTTTCAAAAGATAACTAGAAAAAGATATTGTATCACTGGATTTTGTAAATTCAGAAAACCATTGCTGATATTTTTACAAAACTATTGTGTGAAAACACTTTTTTAAAAACAAGAATAGATTTAGGCATTTGATCTTTAAGAGATCTTATTTAAAAAAAAATATTCATTTGTGAGTACTTCTCTTAAAAACTGTTTTTTTTTTTGACATAAATATTAATCTGTTTACTACATACATACATGTATGTATGTATGTGTGTGGAGTTTATAAAATTAATTTGTACATTTTATGGCTTATCATTATTTAGACGCCTAAAAATATTTTAAACCGTTGAAAACAAAATTAGTTACTACATATACCAGACTTTTGATCGTCTGTTAGTCTATTTTTAAAATAATATTTAGGCTTCTGAATAAATTTTCATACATTTGAAAATACCCTATTTTGAAATGAAAACTTTTTAGGAAAAGTTTTCCATAACAATCAAATATCTGAAAATTATTTCAACGTCTGATTAACTTTTAAAACTGTATAGTTGACCAGTTAGACATATTTTCCCATATTATACCCTCTTCTATTCGTTTAAGCCGCCCTTCCTCTTTCTTCTACTTAATTTTTCTGAAAACCCATTTCAACCGCATACCTGAACCCTGAAATCAATTTCATTTTTTTTTAAATCAATGGCCCCCAAACCGACATCTAATAAGCGTAGGAAAAAGGTTTCCTCCACTCAAAGTTCCGATATATATCAGAAAAAAATTAAAGATTGGCTCAATCATGATAGAGATTCCATTGAAAGATTCGTATCTCTATCTTCCATGTAGATCTTTACGAATACTTTTTACAAATGGGATGATTTACCTAGTTATAGTATCAACGAATTCACCAATAGGGCTAAAGTCGCCACCTCAATTGAATTCGAGGAAAATACTATCAAAAATGATACTTTGACAGTTTAGAGTATCTTAGCCAACCTTAATGGAAAATGTATTAGAATTCATAACGATGAAGACTGGTTGTGGTCTACTGTTTATCGAAAAGTCATATTATATAATTGATAAAGGAAAAAATCTTAAATATGGATATAATGAAATTGAAGATGATGTTGAGATTCAGGATAGGTAAAGAGATAAAATTTGCTACTGCATTTTGGAATAATATTAACGATAAAGGGAATTCAAAGGATCCTAGGCTCAGAGGACATGTATTCGAAAGAAAGATTATTAATACTTTGAAGTAAGTTATTTGGGAATGAAAATTTTCAGTTAGATTAAACTTCTGGAATTAGTTCGTAAGTATGATTCGTTTGAGGTGTATATGCAAAAGGTCAACGCTTCTTTGCCACTTGAACAACCATCTGCTTCTACTCCAAAATATAAAGGGAAGAAAACAACTCATGAGACAGAAGATGTAGACTTGAATCACTTGAAAATGTGTAGAGTTTTTAAATCACTTGAATCAGGGGTCGACAAGACTAAAAAGGACGTAAATGGGATGAAATTATTTTTAGGCAATTTAAGTGGAAAATCTAGGTCTTTCACCCTTCTGCCATCTAACTGTCTAACTGTTGATTACCATGCTTTGGAAAATCAAGATGTAGAAAAAAATTAGGGACCACAGAAATAAGGTAGAAAAAATTATATCTCCTTTTCAAAATTCAAAATTCAACTTTCTTTTACACTCTTAAGCATCCAATTTCAGGAATTTGTGAAGATGCATGAATGCTTTGTGGGTCTGCATTGCAGCTTGTTTTATTTTTTGTAGCCCATCTTTTGTTGTTTCATTTTTATAAGCACAAGTACATTTAAGTATTAAGTTTTGTTTGTAAATTTGTGGTTTATTCGTGTCTTTGTGAAATGTTGTGCGATATTGTAAGTGTTCCATGGCTTCTAGTATATTATGAAGTATGTGGCTTAACCATCTATGTATTTGTATCATTTGTCAGAAATTCTTTACTGTTCGATCTTTCATGATTAACGATGAACAATTCAAGTAATAGCCCAAGGATCACCAATACCGAATATTTCACAAACAAAGCCTAATATGATTTTGTTTTTGTTTAAGATGACGTACCTTGATTAACAACAGAAGATGTAATGGCTGTCATCTTCTTCTTCTGACTTCTAATAATTACTCTTCTTCTCAGAATTCGGTTTTTCTCTCTAACCCTATTTCTTTATATGTTTCTTGATGGAGAAGAATACATCTATATCCCAGCAGAGAGAGGACCCAATCCTTTATATAACATTTAACTTTAAATCTGGTACGTCCATCATATACCCGTTCAACGCTTAAGATTAATCACAGACCTAATGTTCTAAGTAAAGAACGATCTATTTATGACTTAATTAATCGGGTCACATTAAGATTAGAAACTACATAACGTTAAAGGTAAATGAAACGTTCTATTTATGATCTAATTAATAGGGTCAGATTAAGATTAGAAACTGCATAACGTTAAAAGTAAATGAAACAATTGCAGTTTCTAATAGCAGTTTTCTAACATTCTCCCACTTGACCCGATTATTCATAATATCAAGTGTTGAACATCATACTGTGATAAATTGCTGAGAGTTATGGCGGTTGTGCATTATTAATTCAATGCATTCCCTTCCATATACTACAGTACCAGCAATCCATCATTTTATACTCATAATTTATATAAAACATCATAATGGTCCACATAATGTCTTATATCATAATGATTAAACATAATATCCTTATAAGACTCTTTCTTGTTTAAAATTACATAAAGTACGTAATACCACATTAAAACAAGAGACACATAATTGTATATCAGAAACACATAAAGGAGCTCAGAATGTCACACATCATTTATTATTAATACAACCAAGACCCATTCTTTGAACATGTTTCTTAAGTTGTCTTGGCTGTAACTCTTTCATCAAAGGGTCTGCAATCATAAGTTCTGTCCTGATGTGCACGATTGACACTCTTTGTTTCTGAACCTCATCTTTCACAACAAGATAATTCAGTTCCATATGTTTGGCACCTTTAGAGTACTTGTCGTTTTTTGAGAAAAACACTACTGCAGAGTTATCACAATAAATTTTCAGCGGCTTGCTAATGGTGTCGACAACCGCAAGTCCTGAAATAAAGTTCCACAACCATAATGCATGAATTGTGGCTTCACAACATGCCACAAATTCTGCCTCCATAGTAGATGAAGCAACGATAGTTTGTTTCGCACTTTTTCATGATATGGCTCCTTGAGCAAACATAAACAAGTAACCAAAAGTCGATTTTCTAGTATCGATGCATCCAGCAAAATCTGACTCGCTATATCCAATCACCTCCAATTCATTGGATCTACAATACATGAGCATGTAACCTTTCATGCCTTATAAGTACCTTAAAATTTTCTTTGCAGCTTGCCAATGTTCCCTTCCTGGATTACTTTGATACCTCCCTAACATACCGACCGCAAAACTGATATCCGATCTAGTACAGCTTTGAGCATACATTAGGCTACCAACTACAGATGCATATGGAATTGATTCCATTTCCTTTCGTTCAACATCATTCTTAGGACATTGCATGAGACTGAATTTATCACCTTTCTGTACAGGAACTTTCCCAGGTGAACACTTACTCATTTCAAATCTCTCTAGAATCCTTTCGATATATCCTTTCTGAGACAATCCCAATATTTCTTATGATCGATCACAAAATATTTCTATTCCAATCACATAGGATGCCTCTCCCATATCTTTTATTTCAAAGTTTGTTGAGAGAAATTCCTTAGTCTCATGCAATATGCTTAAATTATTTGCAGCAAGCAAGATGTCATCAACATAAAGGACTAGATAAATAAACTTGCTTTCACTGATCTTTTGGTATAAACAGTGATCAACCGTATTTTCCTTAAAACCAAAAGATGTAATAATGGTATTGAACTTTATATACCATTGCCAGGATGCTTGTTTAAGCCCATATATTGACTTCTTAAGTTTATACACCAATTGTTCTTTACCTTTTACAGAAAAACCCTCATGTTGATCCATATAAACATCCTCATCAAGATCTCCATTCAGAAAGGCTGTTTTCACATCCATTTGATGCAATTCCAAAGCATAATGTGCTACTAATGCCATTATTATTCTTAGTGAGTCTTTTTTCGAAACAGGAGAAAATGTCGCCTTGTAATCAACACCGTCTTTCTGAGTGTAACCCTTAACAACAAGTCTAGCTTTATACCGTTCGACATTACCACTAGAGTCGGGTTTGGTTTTAAAAACCCATTTGCATCCGACTCAATTTCAGCCATGTGGTAACTCAACGAGATCCCACACTTCATTCTGTTGCATGAATTTTAGTTCTTCTTTCATGGCATTAATCCATTCCTTTGACTCTTTACTTTCTACAGCATGTGAAAACGAAACTGGGTCCTTATTGATTCCTATATCATAATCTGATTCTTGCATATAAACCATATAATTATTAGAAATAGCCGACCTACGATCTCTTTGAGATCTTCTTAATGCTACTTGTTGTGGTTCATGCATATCAGCATTATGTAAGTCATTTCCTTCAGGAATTACTTCTTCATTTATATGTTGTTCATCATCATGCTGTTCTCCAACAGCTGGAACAACATTTGGAGTAATAATAGATGGAGGAACTATTCTAGGCAATGTAACATTTATCCTTGTTTCCTTTATTTCCACTATTTCTCTTCTAGCACTCCCACTGACTTCACCAATCTCAATGGATCTTGCATTACCAGTTTCTACAATTCTTGGACTATGATTAGGATAGTAAAACACATATCCTTTAGATTTTTCAGGGTAATCTAAAAAATACCCACTAATCGTTCGAGAATCTAATTTCTTTTCATGTGGATTATAGATTCTCGCTTCCGCTGGACAACCCTATACATGCAGGTGTCTTAAGCTAGGTTTCCTGTTAGTCCATAATTCAAAAGGAGTCTTTTGAACAGCTTTACTAGGAACCCTATTCAACAAATAATTAGCGGTTTTGAGAGCATACGACCACAAATTCGTAGGCAGTGTAGAATCTGACATCATACTTCTAATCATATCTATTAACGTCCTATTGCGTCTTTCTACTACACCATTTTGCTGTGGTGTACCTGGCATTGTGTATTGCGCACATATGCCATGACTTTCGAGGAATTTTGCAAATGGACCTGGACACTAGCCCGACTCATTATATTTGCCATAATATTCACCACCTCTATCAGACCTTATGATTTTCATCTTTTTATCTATTTGCCTCTCAACTTCCTTTACAAACGTCTCAAGGACATTCACAGATTGAGATTTTTCATGAAGCAAATAGACATAACCACAGCGGGAAAAATCGTCAATAAAAGTGATGAAATAGTTTTCTCCTTTAAAGACTGGAGTGTCCATAGGTCCGAAAATATCATTGTGTATTATTTCAAGAAGCTGGCCTCTTCTAGTGGCTCCTTTCTTATTATGTTTGGTTTGTTTACCTTTAATACAATCCACACATAATTCTAGATCACTAAAGTTCAAATTTGACAAAATTTCATTACTTACTAATCTCATCATTCTTTCTTTGGATATGTGACCTAGTCTTTTATGCCATAAGAAAGTAGAATTTTCATTCAACATGCTACGTTTGCATCCAATATTATTTATTACATTCAGCAAGGAATTCGTTTAAGTGTCATTCACTTTCAATTTATATAAACCATCAATTATAATACCAGAACCAACATTATCAGTATTCTTAAATAAATCAAAACAACCAGATCCAAACGTACATCTAAAACCAGAAATATCCAACTTACTTACGGAAATAAGGTTTCTAGATAACGAAGGTGCATAAAGGGTACTATATTAGTCTAATACATATCCATTTTCTAGAATTAGATGATAAGTCCCAATGCCTTCTATTGTGGACTTCATTCCGTTTCCCATAAAGAGAAAACGATCTTCATTCGGATTTATGGTTTGGATCATAAGAAATCCGTGCATATTATTGGAGACATGAATTATAGCACCAGTATCAAGCCACCATGTATTAATAGGAACTTCAACTAAATTTGATTCAAAACATACGAAAGATAGATGATTACCTTTCTTTTCGAACCAAGCTATCCTTTTCAGACAGTCATTTTGATCATGTCCTTTCCTTTTACAGAAATGACATCGAACATCCTTTAGTTCCTGCTTTTCCTTATCCTGCCCATTCTTAGCAGGTGCCTTTTTCTTCTTGAAATAACTTGATTTTCCATTCTTTTCTTTACCATCTTTATTACTCACAAAACTTACTGAGTGATTCACTTGATTTTTCAAACGTCCTTCTTCCTGAACAAGTCTACTGGCCAATTCATTAACATTCCACTTATCCTTTATAGTGTTATAGTTAATTTGAAAAGGTCCATATTCAGAAGGTAGCGAGTTCAGGATAAACTGGACAAGAAAAGAATCCTTTACTGTAAGTCCAAGGGAGTTTAACCTTGCTGCAAGATTAGTCATCTCTATAATGTACTCTTGCATAGTTTGCGACCCATCAAACTTCATGGTCGTGAGTTCTGCCATAAGAGTACCAGGAGTGACTTATCAGCTGAACGAAAACGCTCTACCACAAACTGCATATATTCCTTAGCACTTTCTGTTTACGGAATTGTTGACTTGATGTTGTTAGCAACAGTCATCTTAATAGACATGAGGCTCAATCTGTTACTGTGTTCCCATGCTTTATGGTGTGATTTTTCTATCTCAGTACTAGCTGTTGTAAGAGCAATAGGTTTATCCTCAAGGATTGCCAAGTCAAGATCCTGAACACCTAAATTGAAATTGACTTGTTCTCTCCATTCAGAAAAACTAACACCAGTGAACAGTGTAACAGATGAAGCATGTGTATTCATGGGAACTACTGCAAATTAAATAAAAAATAAAAAAATTGAAATAACTATAAGCTCATAGCTAACGCGATTCAGATATGTACATAATAGTATAATATAACACTCCTTTGGGTAGATACTATCTTATACTTAACATAATTAAATACCAAAATATAATTAAGTAACAAATATATTCAATTAAATAAAACCGACATCTTTGGATGATCAATATTTATTTAATCAAGATATCTATTAAACCTCATCATGTCAACTAGTTAAAGAACAAGACTTTCCTTTGGGTAAGTTTTTCAGGTTCTACCATTAGTGACGCCAGTTTTTTTTTAATTGGTATTATTATAACTGGAAATTTCTATCAATAATCTTTATGTCACTTATGCACTAAATGATTATTCTGATTTTGACCGCTTTGGTGATTAACAAAATCATAAATCTCATGTGCATAATTGACTTATAACACATACTTGATTAAACATCATGAGTAAAGCATAGAACAGATCAATTGCAATCATAGAAAATATTCAGTTATTGATTGGTGGCTCTGATACCAAATGTCAGAAATTCTTTACTGTTCGATTTTTCATGATTAATGATGAACAATTCAAGTAATAGCCCAAGGATCACCAATACCAAATATTTCACAAACAAAGCTTAATATGATTTTTTATTTATTTAAGATGACGTACCTTGATTGACAACGGAAGATGTAATGGCTGTCATCTTCTTCTTCTGATTTCTAATAATTACTCTTCTTCTCAGAATTCGGTTTCTCTCTCTAACCCTATTTCTTTATATGTTTCTTGATGGAGAAGAATACATCTATATCCTAGGAGAGAGTACCCAATCCTTTATATAACATTTATGTAACGACCCGAAATTTTCGATCCCGAAAATTCCAGATAGTTAAAGAAAAGAAAAAAGAGATAGAAGAAGAACAGAAAAGAAACACACAATCTCACATTCGCAGCGGATAAAATATAATATCAATAATAGTTATACCGAAGAAAACTGTATTCATCAATTTACATCGATATATCAAAGTTACAACAATTTTATACAAGATTGGATCGATACAATTTAACATGTCTCAGATATACAATATCATAGTGGAAACTCTCTATACGTTCCTGCCATCCAGCTCGCCTCCTGAGCTCCAGAACGTCCTTACCTGAAAATCTGTAATACTCGGTCTGACCTGAGCATTACATCAAAGTAACATCCGGGTCAGGCTGGAAACCAGCGTGAGTAAATCCATCTAACAAAGAATAAAAAAGCATGCAACTTATATAAACCCGGGGTAACTTATCAATTTACGACTTCACAAGCTGTTATAAACATTACTCACTTCACATCTTAATTTCTAAGTACCAAACTTAGATTTAATGGTCCAATTTACTTTAATCATTTCATTTCATTCTATTGATTTCACACATCAAATTATAAAGAATCGAAGTGGTTTCGGGTATTTACTATACCCGACTCCGGTCTCTTCGAATCCAATAACATTTAAAATCAAGTTATTCAATTAAATACTACTCAACTTCCATTATCAAATATCCTTTTACATAGAAATTTATAATTGATAAATAATCATATTACCATCACCCATCCAACAAATCATATCATAAAGTAATTCATATCAGAGATACCAACCAATTCAAAGCACCCATTATCATTTAATCATTAATAAGCAAGATTTATCACTTCCTTTAATTACATTAATTAATGATCCTCTAATTACTTCACTAGTTAATTATTCTTAAATTTCATATAATAATTAACTTTTAACTTAATTACATTTATTAATCAATCTTGATTAATCACAATTAGAAATTAACTTTTCTTAATTACTCCATCGATTAAACCAACTCCTTGATTAATTTCATATTCTTCCATCACACTGAGTAATCATTATTTAATTTCTCCCATCAATTAATTATCCTTTAATTACTACCCATCACGTAATTTCCTTAAATTAACTACATCTGGTAATTAATTCCTTTAATTTCTTCATTAAGTAATTATTCATAATAATTCCTTTATATTAAGTAATAACCTCTTGTTGATAGTTAATGAATAATTACTTGATTAATTAATTATTAATCCTTAATTAAGATCTAATCTTATTAATTAATGACTCTTAAATTACAAGTTAATTAATCTTAACTTTTAAGTTTATAACCCCTAATTACCTTAAGTAATTATCTATTCCATTAGTTTATTAAATAAATTAATTATCCATTTAATTATACTATTAATTAAATGCATACAAATCATTAAATTATAATCTAACTTCAGTAAACAATTTAAAACCTTTAAAATTAAATAATACTTTTCTTATAAAAGAAACTTTCACAAAAGTTTTAAACAAATTCCTTTTTAAATTCAAACCCTTTAAATTTTACTTAATCATTCAAAATTATTAAACACTTAAATTTATAAAAACTTAAATCTATTTTGAAACAGAGATTCAAATCCATATTTAAATCAAATTTTAAATTTTGTTTTAAAACATTTCTTTACATTCAATTTCCAATTTAAATACAAATTTATTTAAGAACATTTTAAACACTAGACCCTTTTAAAGTATTTTAATCAAAATTGAACTTAAAAACTTATTTATTTCCAGCTATGATTCAAATTAAAGCTTGAATCCATAATTTAAAATTAGCTTTAAAAAAAAATCATTTAAAATCTTTACTTGACACTTTTTAAAAAAAAAATTAAGTTTAAAATTTGAAAATAAAACAGGTTTCCAACCTGTAACAGAACTAACTCGAGCAACACAAAATTCACTCGAGAAAAACACTAAATATCTCGAATAAACTTCGAGTAACATTTTGATTTTGAAAACATATAAACCAAGTACCGACTGGTTTATACATCTCTGTCACAACAGTAAACCCGAGCCTCACAACTATTTTCTTCGAGTCCCAACCCCAAAGCTTCGAGCAAAAACCAATTCTGCTCGAACATTACTCGAGTATCTATCTTCCCCAAATCATCAGCTCACAACCATGAACGCCGTGCACTTGCACCCACGCTGCCGTCAACTACGATCCCTCGCGACCCCACACGCAAGTCGCCGACCACCCCCAAATACCATTCCGACCCTCTAACAATGTAACGACCCAGGATTTTAATTAATTTAAATTTGAATATTTAATTAATTTTAAATATTAATAAGTGAATTTATAAGTCGAATAAATTTTATTTCGAATAATTGGATTTAATTGGATAATTAAATCGATAATTTAATATGTTAAATTATGGAAATAATTGAAAATTGAGTTAAATATGATTGAAAATGATTTGTAAAATTTTATTTTATCATATTGAAGTTAGAATGATATTTTGGAACTTTTAAAATTGAATTAAAAGTTAATTTGTGAAAATTGAATATTTTAATATTTAATCGACTAGTGAAAATAGTCAATTTTTGAACGGTCTCAGAATTGGACGAGACCAGTTCCATTGGATCCGTAATAGTTAGTTATTATCGGATTTCAATTTTTGTAGCAATTGGAGTTATCGTTTGATCGTAGCAGCTCGAAACGCATCGAATTGTTTTTAATATTTATTTAGCGAGTTAAAATAGCCATTTTTCAGACTGTCTCGGATTTCTACGAAACCAGTTACATCGGATCCGTAATGTGATATTATTGTAAGGTTTAAAATTTCGTGTCAATCGAATTTACCGTTTGTCCGGTACAAATTAAAACGCCTAGAAAATCGTTTAAATCGGTTTAATTCAAATTGAACGTTTATTGCCATAACTCGCACAGATGTCCGAATTAGCTTCCGAAACCTGTTCCATTGTGTCCGAAACGCAGGATAAACCCTAGGAACGTCAGTTTCGGCGCGTGAATCGGAGTTTGGAAAATCCGGGGTGAATAGTGTTCGTTAGTTCCCTATAAATAGCCCCCTCTCTCACAAGAAATAAAAAAAAATTATAAACCCTAAACCTAATGCAGCCGCCACTACCATGCGGAACGGCCAGAAACTTCCCAAATTCTTTCTCGTTTATCTCCCAATCCATCAAGTATTAGCAGAAAATGTCAACTAACAAATTGTAGAGGGTGGTGAGTATGTGATATCCAACGGTGATGATGGGAAAATACGCTACGGATTGGTGGCAATTGCAGTTGGAAGGTCACGCGTTTGGGTTCGTGCATCACGTTGAAAAGGGGACCGAGCTTCCTCATACTTGGACCGAAGGTGGAGCTCGCGTGGGGGGCTGAAGTGGTGGTCATTGATCTCTGCAAAGATGAACGTGGTGGTCCTGAAAATTGAAGATGTGATGGCGGCTAGGTGGGTTTGTGCGTGTACTGGGTACGCGCGTGAAAGATGAGGGAGAAGGAGTTGGGGTCGGCCGAGATTCAATGCTAGAAGATCCAACGGCCTGTATTTACTTAGGTTTATAAATAATTTAATTATGTTGTAAATTATTATATAAAAATTCGTATAACTTCATAAAATCATAACCTTTTCATACGAGGTCGAAAACGCGCGAAACCAGTTGCGTTGGAATCGTATGGACGAGCACTACGCGATGGAATTGGATTGGAGTCGTTTGGAGTTAGTGAGAATTTCGGGTAAAATTAAACGTCCGTTTAATTTTATTCGAAATAAATCGCTAAAACAAAATTGAAATCAAGGTGAGAACTTCTCACTCAATCGAATCAGTTTCGATTTTATTTTAAATAGTTAGATTTAAAATATTTGAATGCATGTTTGAATGATGATTGTTATCTATTGATTGTTAAAATAGACATTATGCGCCGTTAGTAAGCGGATGTTATTTATTAAAAACATATACCGCGAATATTTCATAAACAGTGATATTGGTATTATATATAATAGCAATATATATATATTGGCATATGTATATATTGGAGTTATTGATTTCCCGCATTGTATAGCGGATGAGACCCTATTGCGCCGTTTATTAAGCGGATAATATTTTAAATCGCATATACCGCGATAATTTCGTACTGGAGCGAAATTGGTTTTGTGCTAATGTTTGTGGATGCAGGAAAACAGGTTGGAGGGATCCAACTGGATTCCTCAACAGTATTTATTTGATTTCAGATATTTTGATATTTGATTGATTATCATATCGATATATGATATCGTTGTAGTGCGATTGACTATTTGGTGTGTAGCATCATTGAACCAAATTTTGGGATTTTAAAATGATTTTAAAGTGATTTTTGAAAGTATACGTTTATAAATATTTTTGGAATTGATCCATTTTAAATAAATAAACGTTATAATTTTTTAAAGTTATAAAAATTATGATTTTGAGAAATACGGTTAAAGATTGATTTTTGAGAAATATGGGTTAATGTTTTCATAAAATAATTAAATTGGATTTTTGAATTTATTATAAAAAGTTTAAAAATAGGATATATAAAATTTGATTATTTTATAAATCAAGAGAATGGTGAAATTATAAAGGAGATTAAAGATGTTTTAAATTAATAGTATAAATTGATTTTATAAAGGATTTATAAATTGATATTTATAAATTAAAACATTTGAATTATAAAACGAGTTTTTATAAGTGTTAGAATGAATTGTGAATGAATTTCATAAATGAATGAAATTTATAGAATTATAAACGGTGAAGTTATAAATGAAATTTTATAAGCAGTAGGTTTATAAAATTTGTAAAGTTATTTGAAGAATAGATTTGGTTAAATAAATGAATCTTATAAGTTATAAGATTTATAATTTGGAAAGTCTTTAAAAGAACGATTTTGTAAAATAATCGTTTTATAAGCATTTGACTTATAATATGAATTTTTAGTATATCATTGAGATATAAATTGAACAGGTTAATAAAGGAATTTATAAACGTTGTTTTATAAATCCGCAAACGACTTATTTTGATAAGTTAATTTTTATAGCCTAATTATGGAGTTATATTCACGTTTTAGACAGTGAATAATCCTTTAAAATAAAATGAACAGAAATGATGAAATTGGTTAACGTAGTATATTCACGTTTTTGAATAGTGAATAATATGTTAAAGAAATGTTTAGAATGTGATATTTTAAATAGAATTAAAACAATCTAATGATGTTTAAAAATGTGTTGAGATTCGAAACCCTAGATTTCAACATTTATTGTTGAAATAGACGTTTTCGAGAAATAAAAGGAAATAGTGGACTATAACACTGTTGTTATAGTAAATGATTTCCGAAAGGAAATGTTTTGTATAGTATTGGGATTTATATATCTATCTTAAATTCGAATCCCTATACTAGTGATTTTGGGACGTCGTAACGATGTTTTACGCAACATTCGTTTTGGCCCAAATAAATATGTTTAAGAGCATGATTTCCTTAAAGAATGAAATATATACTTAATCTCGATTTAAGTATATTGAATATTTTCCAAGTGTTGAAAATAAATAGGTTCGTGAATTACTTATTTAATAAGTATGGAATTGTTTTCCAGTATAAAGTGAATATTTTGAGAATTTATCTTTTTGAAGATAAATTGAAAAGGAATATTGAAACCTATTGAAAATCGTATATCAGTAGATATTGTGAAATATAAATTCACTATGGAATTTATAAAAGAAAGGGGAATTTGTTTAAAAATAAATATTGATTTATTTTTGAAGTATTGAAAATAATATATCTTGTAAAGATATTTTGGAAAATAAATAATTTGGAAAATTATTTGGAAACTGGTGATGTGTGCATATCCATTGATAGTTCAATAACCGACTATCAATATTTCCCTTTGAATGGGTATTTGATGTGATTTGTTTGAATTTGAATGCCACACTTATTTTTGAATAAGCGCTCACTATTCGGGTTAACCAGGAAAGGACCATGGGGTCGTATAACCCATTCCGAATATGTGATACGTCGTTATGAATTGCATTTAAAGATCGATGTTGAAGACTGGATCTTTTTGAAAGCGAAAGGACAACTCGTCGATTGTCTTTGCACCGAGTAGCTACGGTATAGAGACTCCATATGTGATGGGAAGTCCGGACGTGATTAGAGATTATCCGGATTGCAAGGACTTCTTTGTAAGTGCCTTCGGTTCTGTTCGAGCCCGGAACAAACTTGTATGGATTGTATGTCTGACATTACAAATTGAGATATAAAGCCGATTTCTTTCAAATATATTTCTGTTGGTGGCGGAGAATTTATTCTCTTAGCTTAACACCCTTCTCTGAGACGTACGAGCTCAGAGGTTATGTAGTTGAAGGTTATCGGCGATATATTCCCAATTTGGTAATGTGACATGCTGAGTGTTGCTGTGAAATGATCATTGTGTTGATCATTTGTGATAGGATCATTTATTTGATCGTTTATCTTTGTGATCATTTCTATGATCATTTGTTGACCCAAAGCACGGCTTTTGTATAAAGTGTATTTTTGTGGACGTGACTTCGTCGAGCCTCACAAACTGGTAATGGTCGAAACAGGAATTGTGCGGCAAGGTTTTCAGGGATAGCGTCCCTAGGGTATGACCATTCCTTCTGGAAAAGGGTAGTATCATGGTATGGAGCCCAGATACTTACTCATGTCGAAACACTTATTATTATGGTGTGATGTTGGTTAGAGAGCTCTCGTTTAAAGGTCCTAAAGGACCGGGTGTGGCATATCTGGGGGTTTGTAATATCCCTTGGGAAAAGGGGTTCCCGGCCTTGTTTGGCAGAGATCCAGTTGGGTTCTCGGGGCGTCCTTCCAGAGGCGTTTCCATGTGGCAATGGGAAGTTCCTTGGCCTGACCATTTGTTGGAAAATCCATTCTTCAAATAGGAGCCTTGTACGGTATTAGTTGTATTACCTGCCATCTACTTATGGTGGCGCCCCACTGTTTGGATGGTAGCTATAGTAGGCATAGTTCGAAATGTCTATGTCGGCTAAGATTCATATCTTTATTTTCGAAATGAATTTTCTCTACACTATGCACTAGTAATAATATCAAATGTTCTTTTTAATGCGTATCAAGCATCTTTGACTATCATAAGGAGAAATCTCCTCCGATTCTGCGTTTGCATTGTGTGTGTGTGTGTGCGGGAGGCCTTATGGTAGTCTCATTTTTAAAAGCATTGCGAATTGACTTTAAAAATATTCCTCTATTTTTGATTTTAAAGATAAATAAACTGTTTTGAGTTCTCACACCAGTCACATGACTGACTCGGAGTTTATTGTTTTCCTTCCTAAACTCTGGGTGCCCACCAATTTCTACACGGGCAGTCAAGAGTTAGGTTTATCAGGATATTCTGGATATTCAGGAGTTGCTGGAGGCAAGCTGGATGGCATGGCGCATTATTAGTATATAGTATTTCTTTTCCACTGTTTGATGTTGTTTTTGTTGTACACTCTGATGATATGATGTAATGAAATGTAATGTAATAACTAATATAGTTCTTTGTTTAAAGATTATTCATTTATCTATTATATGTTGTTCCGCTGCGAATTGTGAGATTCTGTTATTGTTCTGTTGTTTTCTTTCAGTTCTATTTTCTATCTTTTCTCTCTTCTTCTACCTCTTTCTTCTTTCTTAAACCCTAACATTTCAGGTTTCCGGCCTTCGATTTCTCGACAGTCGATAAAGTGAGTATCGATGTTGAATTTTCGAAAGTCGAAAATTTTCGGGACGTTACATTTGGTATCAAAGCATATGGTTAAGCGACAACCATGGTTCTGTTGGGTATTACTCATTAGAGATAGAGTCAGTAGTACTTTAGAATGAGTTGAGTGTAATAATAGCTATGAGTGCGTATTTGTTAGTGTATATAAAATTGTTTTATATTGTGATGATTGGTTTGTTGAGTGGTATATGAACCTTCGTCGGCGCAGCCTCGAAACTGAATCGAAGGGGTTTCTAAACACTTGAATAGAACAATTCGACACAATATTGTTTTAAATTGGGTAAATGAAATAATTTTACCTTGATTATATTTTATATATAAAAGAAATAATTTTTCAGAATTATTAAAATGTATATAAGTGGATTGTTTAGTTGTTTGAATAATCTAAATTGAAGAATAATTGTATAAGCAAATGAACTATAAGAATTGGATTATAATTAAAGTGATTTACAATTGTGAAATAAACTTATATATATAAGAAGTGAAACTATATGAATATATTTATGAATGTGAGTTGTAAATAAAAATGAATTTAAAGTTAAATGGAAGTATAACTTAAGAGATGTTGAATGAAATTGATATTAGTATCAAAGTAAATTAATGAAGTTAAGTAATAAATGTGAACTTGAGTTATATAAATGAAATTCAACTTTTGAAATTGAATTGAATGAATGGATTGAATATTAATCAATTAAATGTGAATAATTGATATGGAATAATGAATGTAACTGTAAATTCATTAAAATCTAATGTTATTGGAAGTTGAAAGATTGAATGAAAATCAATTTAATTAAACCAATTGAAAGTGATGGTGTTAAACCAAATTAAATGAATATAAGAAAAGGAATTTGGTTGTAACTAATATACATTGGTTGTTATAAAATTGTTAGTTGATTGTATATAATTCATTAAGTGTTAATGAAATTGAAAACTAAAGTAACTAAAATCCAATTGGAAGTTAAGTGAATCTTAAATGGAATTGAATTTGATTTGGAAGTAAACCAACTTGAATATGAATTAGTGAATATAAACTAATTGAAAATGAATGTTAGTAAGAACATCCACTGTAATAAATCAAATGTGATTAAATTGAGAACCCAATTCATTGAACATTAATGAGAATATGAATGAATATTTATTGGTTATGGATGATAGTTGGTTGATGGTTGAATATATATTGCTTTTATTGCATTTGCTATGTTGGCATATATAGTTATTATGTTGCTATATGTTGTATATCGATACTATTGTCTATATACATGTTTCTCATGTTGTTTGTTCAGTGTTTAGTAGGTGCGGATCGCGTTTGCTTCGCATTTGGAGCTCGCTTACGCGCTATATTAGCCGTATATGCTTGCTAATAATATATAAGGTACATATCTCGGATTACATACCGTACTTTTATACTTTTTCCCTGCGGGATGCCTCATTACTTGATGAGATGTATATTTGTGATATATATACTGTCATTTTTTTTCCGGATCGAGCCGCGCAAAGGAGACTATGGCGAATTTTTCCGAAAATTTAAGGCGTTAGAAAAAAATTTGAGAAAATTGGAAAATTTTGAAAACTTTGATTTGGAATTGAAAGTTAAACAATAGTAGTTGTTTTTAAAAAGATAACTAAGTATGATTGGGAAACTTAGTAAAGTTATGGTAAGAAATTTAACTATGAATTTTGGAAAGTTAATGGATTCTGTAATTTTTCTTACTTGATAATTTCGAGGACGAAATTCTTTTAAGGGGGGAAGATTGTAACGACCCAGGATTTTAATTAATTTAAATTTGAATATTTAATTAATTTTAAATATTAATAAGTGAATTTATAAGTCGAATAAATTTTATTTCGAATAATTGGATTTAATTGGATAATTAAATCGATAATTTAATATGTTAAATTATGGAAATAATTGAAAATTGAGTTAAATATGATTGAAAATGATTTGTAAAATTTTATTTTATCATATTGAAGTTATAATGATATTTTGAAACTTTTAAAATTGAATTAAAAGTTAATTTGTGAAAATTGAATATTTTAATATTTAATCGACTAGTGAAAATAGTCAATTTTTGAACAGTCTCAGAATTGGACGAGACCAGTTCCATTGGATCCGTAATAGTTAGTTATTACCGGTTTTCAATTTTTGTAGCAATCGGAGTTATCGTTTGATCGTAGCAGCTCGAAACGCATCGAATTGTTTTTAATATTTATTTAGCGAGTTAAAATAGCCATTTTTCAGACTGTCTCGGATTTCGACGAAACCAGTTTCATCGGATCCGTAATGTGATATTATTGTAAGGTTTAAAATTTCATGTCAATCGGATTTACCCTTTGTCCGGTACAAATTAAAACGCCTAGAAAATCGTTTAAATCGGTTTAATTCAAATTGAACGTTTATTGCCATAACTCGCACAGATGTCCGAATTAGCTTCCGAAACCTGTTCCATTGTGTCCGGAACGCGGGATAAACCCTAGGAACGTCAGTTTCGACGCGTGAATCGGAGTTTGGAAAATCCCGGGTGAGTAGTGTTCGTTAGTTCCCTATAAATAGCCCCCTCTCTCACAAGAAAAAAATAAATATAAACCCTAAACCTAATGCAGCCGCCACTACCATGCTGAACGGCCAGAAACTTCCCAAATTCTTTCTCGTTTATCTCCCAATCCATCAAGTATTAGCAGAAAATGTCAACTAACAAATTGTAGAGGGTGGTGAGTACGTGATATCCAACAGTGATGATGGGAAAATACGCTACGGATTGGTGGCAATTGCAGTTGGAAGGTCACGCGTTTGGGTTCGTGCATCACGTTGAAAAGGGGACCGAGCTTCCTCATACTTGGACCGAAGGTGGAGCTCGCGTGGGGGGCTGAAGTGGTGGTCATTGATCTCTGCAAAGATGAATGTGGTGGTCCTGAAAATTGAAGATGTGATGGCGGCTAGGTGGGTTTGTGCGTGTACTGGGTACGCGCGTGAAAGATGAGGGAGAAGGAGTTGGGGTCGGCCGAGATTCAATGCTAGCAGATCCAACGGCCTGTATTTACTTAGGTTTATAAATAATTTAATTATGTTGTAAATTATTATATAAAAATTCATATAACTTCATAAAATCGTAACTTTTTCATACGAGGTCGAAAACGCGCAAAACCAGTTGCGTTGGAATCGTATGGACGAGCACTACGCGATGGAATTAGATTGGAGTCGTTTGGAGTTAGTGAGAATTTCGGGTAAAATTAAACGTCCGTTTAATTTTATTCGAAATAAATCGCTAAAACGAAATTGAAATCAAGGCGAGAACTTCTCACTCAATCGAATCAGTTTCGATTTTATTTTAAATAGTTAGATTTAAAATATTTGAATGCATGTTTGAATGATGATTGTTATCTATTGATTGTTAAAATAGACATTATGCGCCGTTAGTAAGCGGATGTTATTTATTAAAAACATATACCGTGAATATTTCATAAACAGTGAAATTGGTATTATACATAATAGCAATATATATATATTGCATATGTATATATTGGAGTTATTGATTTCCCGCATTGTATAGCGGATGAGACCCTATTGCGCCGTTTATTAAGCGGATAATATTTTAAATCCCATATACCGCGATAATTTCGTACTGGAGCGAAATTGGTATTGTGCTAATGTTTGTGGATGCAGGAAAACAGGTTGGAGGGATCCAACTGGATTCCTCAACAGTATTTATTTGATTTCAGATATTTTGATATTTGATTGATTATCATATCGATATATGATATCGTTGTACTCGTGATTGACTATTTGGTGTGTAGCATCATTGAACCAAATTTTGGGATTTTAAAATGATTTTAAAGTGATTTTTGAAAGTATACGTGTAACAACCCGCATATTTATCGAGTTTGTATTTAAATATTTTATTTAAATATTAACTCGTTAATCGGATTTTGGTCCGAAAAGCTACTTTTTGCAAACGGTCAAATTAGGACTCGAGGCCACTTCCATTGAGTTCGAAATGTCGTTTACAACTTTTTAAGTATAAACATCGATAGGTTTGGAGTTAGTGAAATTTCACTAACTTTTCCCGCTTTGGACTTTGGGTTAGTTTAGCCTATTAAGCCCAAGTTCCAACCCTCTTCTCCTCACTCTTCATAAATTTCCTAACTAATCAAGCTTTGGCATTAATGGTGGAGGGAATGGGAAATTAAAACTCCTTGCACAAATTCAATTGCAAATCCAACATTCAACTCCAAATTCAAGTAGAAGATATTGGATTCAAGCTTTGGATTGCTTCTCCTTGCTTTCAAGCTTCATCTTCATAAACTTTAGTGCAAAGGTGAGATTTTTGTCTCACAAATCTAGTCTATAACTATATTGGACTGTTGGGAATGATTCCCTATCACTTTTGCATGCACATTTGCATTTGGTTTGGATTGGATTGGCGAAAAACTCCAATTTTTAGCATTTTGGTGAATTTTCTGCACTTAGGTCGTTCTGGCCATTTTTAGGTCGTCCGGAGTTAAGTCGTTCGTCCATGGGTCGTGAGTCGTTCACGAGTTAACTTTAGGTCGTTCTGGAAGAATTGGCACTTCGGAATTAGGTCGCTCACGAGTTAAGTCGTTAGGTCGCTCGCGAGTTAGTACCATAGGTCGCAGGGCTTTAGGTCATTCTGGAAGTATTGGCACTTCGGAGTTAGGTCGCTCGCGAGTTAAGCCTTAAGTCGTAGGTCGCTCACGAGTTTGGCCTTAAGCCGTAGGTCGCTCGCGAGTTAAGCTTTAAGTCTTAGGTCGTTTCTGACCTATAATCTCTAGGCAAATGTTAAGTCAGCCTGGTTTATCTCGTAGGTCGTCTCCGACCTAAGCTCCAGATAAGTCGTTCGAGTTAGGTCGTTGGACCATTTACCTTAGGTCGCTCGTCCACTAAGTCGGCCTGGTTTATCTCGTAGGTCGTCTCCGACCTAAGCTCCAGATAAGTCGTTCGAGTTAGGTCGTTGGACCATTTACCTTAGGTCGCTCGTCCACTAAGTCGGCCTGGTTTATCTCGTAGGTCGTCTCCGACCTAAGCTCCAGATAAGTCGTTCGAGTTAGGTCGTTGGACCATTTACCTTAGGTCGCTCGACTCTGTTAAGTCGGCCATGTTGGGTCGTGAGTCATCGTTAGGTCGCGAACACCTCTAGGTCGCAACCACTAAGTCGCTTGACCCCTTAGACCCCTAGGTCGCAGCCGTTAGGTCGTATGACCCTTGAGTCGTTAGGTCGTTAGACCTCATTTTGTCTTCACTAGGTCGTACCGTTTTGGTCGGGGCGCTGCCCCCTGGACCCCCGCGACCTGACCGGGCAGGTCGAACCCCGTAAGCGGTGGCGTTGCCCCCGCACCCCCACCTTGGGGGGTTGCCACCCCCCCTGGACCCCCCCTCCGTAGGGGATCTTATCTGAAAAACATTGAGCTGATTTCTTTGGATTTTATTCGCATCTTCGTATGCGATCTTTGTGACTGATTGTTTCTACACTTGCTTATGTGTTTTGTCACTTTATAATACAAAGGTTTCAATACTAGTAGTAAATATCAAAACTCTTTTAACAAACAATTTCAACTCTATTTTTAATAACAAAGCTCTTTTCTTAAACCGTTTTCCAATCTATTAGTATATACAAGCCTTTACCTCACTCGGATGAGAAATCTAATTAAACGACTTAGTAAAACAAGTGGTATGAAACGCTTGCGTTCACTTCGTCGGTTAATTCTTGGACTTGTTTGATTGAACCTCTTGTGACAATTTTATTAGTGAAGATTTACAGTTTGTTCGTAAATATTTAAGTTAAGCAAGTGGTTATGGGACATGAAGCTAAACTTCTATATTTACTAGCTTAGTGTAATTGACACTTCTCGTTGATCTTGATGATCGCTTTATGAATTAGACTAGCAATTGCGCGATGTCTCTTTCATTGCAAGGTTAGACTAGACACCACTTGTGTGATTCCATTCACACATACCTTTCTGCTTTTTGGTTAGTCTTGACCTCAATCTGTGTGATTCCACTCACACATGTGGGGTAGCTCCCCATGGTCTTCGGACCGTCATGTGATAGGCCTCTTTCCCTTTTTATGATTTCTGGATTTCTCGTGTTGATTTCTGGAATTTATGTCATTGACTTGTTATGAGTACAAGTTTAGGGTATGATGCCCTCTTCGAATCTTTGAGAAGATTCTTGTGATATTGATTATCTCTTATTGATTGATCTTCTGTTGATCATTATTTACATACTTATAGTGGTATGTCGTTATGGATATTTATGTTTATGCCATATCTTTTATGTTATATCATGTCATCTGATATTTATAGCTAGACTGATCCGTTTATTATTTTCTTAAATAATACTCGGGTCAGACCGAGATGTTACAGGTGCTTCTGCTTGACTTCTTCCCAGGGATTCATCACTCTGACTTTTGGCTAACTGTTTAGATTAGCAGTTTTTGTTGTATACACTTGAGATATAGACTCATAGTTGTATTCTTTTGTATAGCACGTGTTGCTATTCTTTTGTATTATCGTGGATCTTATTGACCACTACTCTGATGTACACTTTCATGTGTTAGTTATATATTCATATCTTCTTCCGCCTTTGTGATATGGATATCTGTGACTGATTTGTGATATGATTATTTCTATGTTTGTTTCCGAAGATTATTTATAGCCACCGTGTGATAAGCAATTACATGGATGGTCGCTCCTCAACAGCCTTATTCTCCGTGCTAGTTGACAGCACTCCTCCGGAGTGTTCTTGGCTAGCGTGGGTATAGAGGTGGGGCGTCACAATACGTTTATAAAATATTTTTGGAATTGATCCATTTTAAATAAATAAACGTTATAATTTTTTAAAGTTATAAAAATTATGATTTTGAGAAATACGGTTAAAGATTGATTTTTGAGAAATATGGGTTAATGTTTTCATAAAATAATTAAATTGGATTTTTGAATTTATTATAAAAAGTTTAAAAATAGGATTTATAAAATTTGATTATTTTATAAATCAAGAGAATGGTGAAATTATAAAGGAGATTAAAGATGTTTTAAAATAATAGTATAAATTGATTTTATAAAGGATTTATAAATTGATATTTATAAATTAAAACATTTGAATTATAAAATGAGTTTATTAAGTGTTAGAATGAATTGAGAATGAATTTCATAAATGAATGAAATTTATAGAATTATAAACGGTGAAGTTATAAATGAAATTTTATAAGCAGTAGGTTTATAAAATTTGTAAAGTTATTTGAAGAATAGATTTGGTTAAATAAATGAATCTTATAAGTTATACGATTTATAATTTGGAAAGTCTTTAAAAGAACGATTTTGTAAAATAATCGTTTTATAAGCATTTGACTTATAATATGAATTTTTAGTATATCATTGAGATATAAATTGAACAGGTTAATAAAGGAATTTATAAACGTTGTTTTATAAATCCGCAAACGACTTATTTTGATAAGTTAATTTTTATAGCTTAATTATGGAGTTATATTCACGTTTTAGACAGTGAATAATCCTTTAAAATAAAATGAATAGAAATGATGAAATTGGTTAACGTAGTATATTCACGTTTTTGAATAGTGAATAATATGTTAAAGAAATGTTTAGAATGTGATATTTTAAATAGAATTAAAACAATCTAATGATGTTTAAAAATGTGTTGAGATTCGAAACCCTAGATTTCAACATTTATTGTTGAAATAGACGTTTTCGAGAAATAAAATGAAATAGTGGACTATAACACTGTTGTTATAGTAAATGATTTCCGAAAGGAAATGTTTTGTATAGTATTGGGATTTATATATCTATCTTAAATTCGAATCCCTATACTAGTGATTTTGGGACGTCGTAACGATGTTTTACGCAACATCGTTTTGGCCCAAATAAATATGTTTAAGAGCATGATTTCCTTAAAGAATGAAATATATACTTAATCTCGATTTAAGTATATTGAATATTTTCCAAGTGTTGAAAATAAATAGGTTCGTGAATTACTTATTTAATACGTATGGAATTGTTTTCCAGTATAAAGTGAATATTTTGAGAATTTATCTTTTTAAAGATAAATTGAAAAGGAATATTGAAACCTATTGAAAATCGTATATCAGTAGATATTGTAAAATATAAATTCACTATGGAATTTATAAAAGAAAGGGGAACTTGTTTAAAAATAAATATTGATTTATTTTTGAAGTATTGAAAATAATATATCTTGTAAAGATATTTTGGAAAATAAATAATTTGGAAAATTATTTGGAAACTGGTGATGTGTGCATATCCATTGATAGTTCAATAACCAACTATCAATATTTCCCTTTGAATGGGTATTTGATGTGATTTGTTTGAATTTGAATGCCACACTTATTTTTGAATAAGCGCTCACTATTCGGGTTAACCGGGAAAGGACCATGGGGTCGTATAACCCATTCCGAATATGTGATACGTCGTTATGAATTGCATTTAAAGATCGGTGTTGAAGACCGGATCTTTTTGAAAGCGAAAGGACAACTCGTCGATTGTCTTTGCACCGAGTAGCTACGGTATAGAGACTCCATATGTGATGGGAAGTCCGGACGTGATTAGAGATTATCCGGATTGCAAGGACTTCTTTGTAAGTGCCTTCGGTTCTGTTCGAGCCCGGAACAGACTTGTATGGATTGTATGTCTGACATTACAAATTGAGATATAAAGCCGATTTCTTTCAAATATATTTCTGTTGGTGGCGGAGAATTTATTCTCTTAGCTTAACACCCTTCTCTGAGACGTACGAGCTCAGAGGTTATGTAGTTGAAGGTTATCGGCGATATATTCCCAATTTGGTAATGTGACATGCTGAGTGTTGCTGTAAAATGATCATTGTGTTGATCATTTGTGATAGGATCATTTATTTGATCGTTTATCTTTGTGATCATTTCTATGATCATTTGTTGACCCAAAGCACGGCTTTTGTATAAAGTGTGTTTTTGTGGACGTGACTTCGTCGAGCCTCACAAACCGGTAATGGTCGAAACAGGAATTGTGCGGCAAGGTTTTCAGGGATAGCGTCCCTAGGGTATGACCATTCCTTCTGGAAAAGGGTAGTATCATGGTATGGAGCCCAGATACTTACTCATGTTGAAACACTTATTATTATGGTGTGATGTTGGTTAGAGAGCGCTCGTTTAAAGGTCCCAAAGGACCGGGTGTGGCATATCTGAGGGTTTGTAATATCCCTTGGGAAAAGGGGTTCCCGGCCTTGTTTGGCAGAGATCCAGTTGGGTTCTCGGGGCGTCCTTCCAGAGGCGTTTCCATGTGGCAATGGGAAGTTCCTTGGCCTGACCATTTGTTGGAAAATCCATTCTTCAAATACGAGCCTTGTACGGTATTAGTTGTATTACCTGCCATCTACTTATGGTGGCGCCCCACTGTTTGGATGGTAGCTATAGTAGGCATAGTTCGAAATGTCTATGTCGGCTAAGATTTATATCTTTATTTTCGAAATGAATTTTCTCTACACTATGCACTAGTAATAATATCAAATGTTCTTTTTAATGCGTATCAAGCATCTTTGACTATCATAAGGAGAAATCTCCTCCGATTGTGCGTTTGCATTGTGTGTGTGCGGGAGGCCTTATGGTAGTCTCATTTTTAAAAGCATTGCGAATTAACTTTAAAAATATTCCTCTATTTTTGATTTTAAAGATAAATAAACTGTTTTGAGTTCTCACACCAGTCACATGACTGACTCGGAGTTTATTGTTTTCCTTCCTAAACTCTGGGTGCCCACCAATTTCTACACGGGCAGTCAAGAGTTAGGTTTATCAGGATATTCTGGATATTCAGGAGTTGCTGGAGGCAAGCTGGATGGCATGGCGTATTATTAGTATATAGTATTTCTTTTCCACTGTTTGATGTTGTTGTTGTTGTACACTCTGATGATATGATGTAATGAAATGTAATGTAATAACTAATATAGTTCTTTGTTTAAAAATTATTCATTTATCTATTATATGTTGTTCCGCTGCGAATTGTGAGATTCTGTTATTGTTCTGTTGTTTTCTTTCAGTTCTATTTTCTATCTTTTCTCTCTTCTTCTACCTCTTTCTTCTTTCTTAAACCCTAACATTTCGGGTTTCCGGCCTTCGATTTCTTGGCAGTCGATAAAGTGAGTATCGATGTTGAATTTTCGAAAGTCGAAAATTTTCGGGACGTTACAAACAACATGCAGAAGCACGAAATCAAAAACAAGCTTTCAAGCTCAAAACTGTAACAACGTCGAACCAGAAATTCGCCTCAATCACCAAACACTGATCACCTGAGAACCTTCACCTCCAGCCACAATCTTTTCCATATCCCTTCTATCTTCTCCCTGAATTTGGGATAACTCGGTCCCCTAAATAAGTCGCGACAGTCAATTTTTCTGATCACTGAAAAACTAAGGTTATGAAGTTCAATTCCAAATCACCACTGCCTCAATGCTTGAATCCACCTCCATCTATTTTTCCTTGATTCAACTATCACTACTCCATCACCAGAAATGATACTGGCCACCTCGACCATCTAGGTTGACAGAACCATACCAAAACACTATTTCTGGTTAAACCAGTAATGCCCAATCAATTTCAATCTAAAAATTCTAATTTTAGTTTTAAAATTCATATCTTTGTTTATGAAATCAGATTATACACTTGAATCAAGAAATCTGAAAAGTTAAAATTTGAATTGCAAAAGTTTGTCCTGTTATTCTTTGTGTTGTCCAGAGGCATTACAAGTTTTTATCTTATCTTTTCATATTAAATAAAACTTCAAACTTTTATCTTATGTTCACAGCTATATTTTTTTTATGATGTTATACTCATACAAACTTCACTACTTAGAGATCGAACCTAGAAATCTTTTAGGTGAATGATTTCAATTTTTATAACCAGGGTTCAAAAACCTGAAATTCAGACATATACACAGAGTTTAACACACAAACATATATACAAAATCATTTTTAAACATCATGCACTGCATAAATCATAACATATTTCCTTAATCATCACATGTAATTTCAAGGTATACCAAATTTTAGAGATTACTCACCTTGAATAATTTGAACAGAGTAGTTTGTTTGATATAATCTGTAGCTTGGTTTAATTGATATTTGATTGGAATGATCTGAAGCTTGCTTGATTGCTGAGATGATCTTGAGTTGTTTACAATTTGAAAACTGATCTTGTGTCAGGTTTAGATTTTCAGATATTTGACTCTGTTTGATTATTTATTTTTTTCCAACTGCTTTGCTTCCTAGATCTGAATGTTCAGGTTGATTTCCCTTTGGTTTAATCTTCAGATTTCTCCTTTTTTTTTAAGAATGAAATGATAAAAGAAATGAAAGAGAGGGATGGAGATGTTTATAACCTATATTATCTTTATTTAACCATTTTAAGAAGTTAAGGGCACTTGTCATTAAACATATAATCTTGCTTACATTTGTAAATCCATGTTTTATATGTTTTTATGTATTTTATAAAATTTTTAAATTTATTTATGTATCTTTATCTTTTTACTTTATTTTATTTATATGTATATATAACTTAATTAAACAATATAAACTTATTTATTAATATTTTATGTTTAATATATATATATATACATTTAACTATATTTAGAAAAAGTATGACTCTTCATTAAATCTTATTTTAAATCTTTAAGCTATAATACTTTAAAAATAAATAAATATAGATATTATTCTAAGTGTTTTAAAAAAATATAGAATTCAACCTCAAATACCTCTTGAAAACTATTAAAAACATAAGTTTCAATTCAATATATATATATACCTATATATTATATATTATGATTAGAAAATCATTCTTATTAATTTTGAAAAGATAAAATTTGCCCAATTAAATAATTATAAAGAAGATTATTAATATTGTCAAACTTCAATAATTATATTAAGAGATTATCAATTAAATATTTATTCAGGTATTTAAAATTTAGTATTTATTATAGTCCAATTCATCTATATACATCCAAATATCCTTATGTATCAAATTTCATTTGTTTAATCAAATGAAATCAGTATCTCAATAGTTTAAAATTAGTTAACTATCAAATTAACAGATGTTCAAAAATCCGGGTTATCACAATTTAACTCTAAATCTGGTACGTCCATCATATACCAATTTAATGCTCAAGATTAATCACAGACCTAATGTTCTAATTATAGAAAGGTCTATTTATGACTTAATTAATTGGGTCACGTTAAGATTAGAAACTGCATATCGTTAAAGGTAAATGAAACGTTCTATTTATGACCTAATTAATAGGGTCATATTAAGATTAGAATCTGCATAACGTTAAAAGTAAATGAAACGATTGCAGTTTCTAATAGCAGTTTTCTAACATCATTCTCTTTACTCCTTCATTTTTTATTTTATTCCTCCCCTTTTCTCTTATTGTTTTCAATGTTGACAAAGGGGGAGAAAAAATGGGTATATCGATTGGGGGAGTAAAAATAATTTCTATAGTTATATATTTTCGTGTAAATATATAGTTATCATCATAAAACAGGAGGAGAATGTTTAAGCCTGCTTTTTTGGGTTTGAAGTAACAGCTGTACATTTCAATATATATTGTACAGGTTGCTTTTCAGGTATAAAATCTTTGAACACAATAAGATACTACTTAGACAAAGTGCCGGAAGATTGAAGATCAAAATAAATATTGTAAGTCTCAAATATAACTTATACAATTTGCTTTAGTAATAACACAAACATATTTTTATTTTAAAGTATTTTTTCTAAAAAAACTTCGCTCTTGCACTTTGAAATTTTCTAGAAAGCTTACCGTTGTTTTAATAATTGATTTAGACGTTTGAAAATTAATCTAGGCATCCGAAATATGTAAAAGTTACACTGATTATTGAGGTTTCAAATCTTTGTATAAGACAGAGATCTAAAAGATTTAGACATCGATATCCAGATTCTAAGTAATACTTTCTAATGTCTAAGTACATGTATTTTCTTTTAAAAATCTTTCTTTAGATGTCAAAATTTTCAAACCAGACGTCTGAATAATAATTCAGATGTTTGTAAAGGGCTTTTTGGAACCAGTTCCTTTTTATTTCAACTGTAAAAAATCCAGATATCTGAATTTGAGTTCATACATCTCGATGCCTTTAAGAGGAAAATTCTGATTAAACAAACAATTTGGGTCTGGATGGTCATATTCTTAAATCAAATATTGTATATGTTTTAATGGTTATTTCTACTTAAAACAGACTTTTAAACACTATAAAAAAGTTTGTTTTTTGAATCTTTGACCTTACCTTGCTTACTTTGCGTTTTGTACTCTATATTCTCTAATGATTTCAATTGCTTTCAAAACAATTGCATGCTACCTATTCTTTGCAATTTCAAATCATAGTTTTCAAAGGAAATTATTGGAAGGGTGTACTAAAAAGAGGCTTATCGGTGTTATATAAGAAAATATCAAGTCAAAGTTGGAACCACTATTTTTGAGTAAAGTCTTGATTGAGATCTTCAAGCAATGTGTCAAAGTTCTATCCAATTGTTCAGGCAAACTTATAAAAACTTGTTCCTCAATTTGAGGAGAGAGTAGTTTAGTGAAATTCTAGAAGGAAGCTAGGATATGTAGGATGGAAAGTCCGAACCAGTTTAAAATTGCTAATGCATTCTTTTGTTCATTGTTCATTACATAGCTTACTATTGTAATTAATTAATTTATATTATTAGATCCTTAGCGCACTTTAATTATCGACATTCCATAGAAGAGGAATAAAAATTCATTATTGTCTTAGACATTTATCTCGAGGGAAGGTTAGTGGGCCATATCATTGAATCCCTCGAAAAGCTAATGGAGAAGGCTTTACGATAGGAGTTTATTTATCCTAAGTCCAAAATCGTTGTTCCCACTAGAGATGGGCCTATGTTGCAAGTGAGCGAGGGTAGAAAAATCAAATAAAATAATAACAATGAAAAGAAGCAGTTCTAGGGAAAGAAGGGTAAGCGGGAGCCAGTCATGGCCCATTTTTCCGTACCCTTTGAATCGACAATAAACCATACATGTCCAACTCAAGTTGCACAAAACTATGGAACACGAAGGGAAATAAATAAAATAAGACAGATCAAAATCTCACAAGAATGGAATAACATATAATATTGAACAAATATCTTTACAGCGGAAAACTTTTAAAATACATATATCAGAGTCTAACCTAAATTCTGCCTGGACAGTTATAAACATCTATCCTTACAATTGTTGACAAACATCAAACCAAAACACACTAAGTACAACGGACAATAGAATATGTCCATACGTAAATGAATATCTCCATCTCTCTTCTGGAAAACCATCTTTGACTAACCTAAAACTACTCAGATCTGACTCGGGTACTTAACATACCCGGATCAGGCTTGATAATCCAGCGTGAGAAAAACTCAATAATAAATGATAGTGTCATATATCGGCCTTTGAATAAAATCCTCTAGAAAGAAAGAGTATCTAATAAGACCACGCCCACACATAAACACAGACGAGTTTTTACCTTATGATAACTAAAAAACTTTTATATCAAAACATTTGATATTATTTCTAATGACATCTCTTTGAAAACATTTGCAAATAAACTTATTAATCTTATCTGTAATGGTTACCCATATAGCATTTCGAGGCTATTCATTACGCCAATACAAACAAAACCGCTGGTTCTTATTGGAGAATGGATTTCCATACAAATGACCAGGTGAAGGATCCACCTTCCAAAATGGGTACACCTCTAGATGAATTCCTCGAGGAACAGCACAAAGGAACCTCTGCCAAGACAAGACCGACCTACTCTATAACTAGATAGTACCAAATATGTCATCCCCAAGTCATTACCGACCTTTAAGTGAGCACTCGATTTCCATACACCATATTAATTTACATCCTGAACGTCATAGCAAGAAATATATCTAGAAGGGTAAACCATACCCTACTTAGAAATGACCCACTTAGCCTTGCCGCATCTAATCCTGTTTCGGTCATTTCCAATTTGATGAGGCTTGAAGCAACGGTTACCTTTTCACATAGCACATAACATATCTTTGAATGCACATTGCCATTTCCGTTAACTACTAATTGCCTTCCACAAAAATACAACCTTTGAGCTCGTACGTCTCAAGGAGGGTGTTAAGCTAAGAGAAGTTGCCTTCTCCGCCACCACTGATATACGTTTGTAAAAACCAATGTACACAATCTTTGAAATGCAATGTCAGATAAACGTCCATGCAAGTTGTACAGGAATAGGACAAACCGAAGGCACTCTCCTACTATAGTAGCGAGAAGTCCTTGCAATCCAAAAAAATCTCCTTCACAAGGAGACCACTGTTATAAATAACTCTGTAATGGGAGCTACCCAGAACATGTTCAACAAGCAGTCTTCATGCTATGAAGATCCATGGTCCTCAATAATCATCATCTTCAACATGTCTTCACATTCGAACGTATGCATTGGTTCGAAGTGGTTTTCGGATAGGAATCACCCAAATCCAACCCCCGTTACTTTGAAATCCAATTATCGATAAAAATTGAATATGAGTATACAGGATTTAATAAGTCTCTTTCCACTTTAATTCTTTCCAGTTGATTTCGAAATGTCTTTATTTTGAATTATAATAACTCTTAGAAATCTATTCTTTTTCTTTGAAAAATATCTCAAATTCCCACACTTAACTCTCGATCCAAATTTCATAACATTTAGGCGGGTCAAAAATAATGTTGTTTAAGACATCGTTTATGATAAACCCAAAATCAATCTTAGCAAAATATTTTTTGAGTAAATAGAATCATTGAAATCGTTCATTCTGGAGACTGGTTAAATTTTGGATAATACCGATCATCTTTTATTTTGGAAAGTTTAACAGAATCTTTTTATTTTAGAGCATCCGGGCTTTCCTTTCGCTCTGTTCCACCCCTTCGCCTAAGAAAAGAAAACATAGGTCAGGTAAGTTCAGGGCACCGGTTGCTCCATCCCTAACCTTAGTTAATTACCTTGTTTTATCTTCTCAGATCTCACAGGCGGGACAAATGTACTAGTCATTTCTACATACTCAGTTATTAACTTTTATCTTGGAATTGATTATAAAGATTCCGAATTACCTTTCAAATTCTTAAATGTCCTTTTAAAAACATTCGCAATTGATTCTAGGAAAAATCGTTACATTTAAACTCATATTCCAAAAGTTATAGAATTCGTAGCATAAAAGTGCTGCGAAAAGTGCTATATAAGCTTATTTAATTAATCAACTTTTAAACATTTGATAATTTTTTTTTCAATTCAAATCTCTTTTAAATCATTTAAATAGATTTATCAAATTTATTTCATATTTTCTCATAATTAAAAGTTCATTTCAACAAATTTTCTATTACGATCACTTAACTGCACTAACGCGATTTTTCTAGAAAATTGTTTGACTTAATTCAAAATATACAAGACGAAATCTTAATTTTCTTTCTTTCTTTAGAAGATATGGATATAATAGTCTGGAATTTTCTTATCTCGAAAAACTTCGAGCTATATTTCACTCTATACACTCATTTGAACTTTTCGGCGCGAACTGCGAACTACCGTTGTGCGACGCGTCTAGTTTTATCTTATTTTTCAATATTTGAAATAATCTATTCAAATTGGATTTTATGGCTTATAAAATCATTACAAATCATTTTAAATCAATATTTTCACTTTTTAAAGTATTCAACATGTATTTTCAATATTCTCATATTATAATATTATTTTATTTCTACTATTTTAATATTAAATTTTAAATTTCAATTTCAATTTAATTTCAATTCTAACTTCAAATTACACTCATTTAAAACTTAGATTTAAAATATAATTTCAATTTAAACTTAAATTCAACTTTAATCTCAACTTCAATTTTAAAAATCAATTTTAATTTCAATTTCACAATTCATCTCAATTTCAATTTCAATTTAACTATCCTTTCCAAACCCATTTCACTTCATATTTCAAATTCTCTTTTATTTTAACTTTAATTTCACTTCTAATAGAAAAGAGACTTCTTTTTCCAAAATATCTCATATCACTAAAATATGGTCTTATTAACAAAATGATTATTAAATTCAAATGAACATAATCGAGTTAACATTTGTCACTAACGTAATTATGGTCCATACATAAGCTAACATGATAAATAATCACAACTATAAACATTTGCTACTTATTCAAACATAACCAAACATCCATAGCTACATTTTAAAGGGGTATGTCATAAGATAATTATTATAGCAAAATCAAAATATGATCTTTTAAAAACAGTGAGAATTTTTTCACCTTTAACCAAAACGTTTAACTTCCTACAACATTCATTTAATTCAACGCTTCACTAAACAACCACCTAAACATTCTTCCATATTTTCCAAGTGCTCGGCCACCACCCCACATCCCTTCTTGCTCTTGGCCATAGCCTTCCCTTTCCATATTGCTCACGTCCTCCCCCTATCTACTCCCAAACTCACAGCCTAAGGCCATTTTTAAGAAGAGAAGAAGAAGTGAATTAAGAAGAGGTTAGAGAGTAACAAGTGGATTAGCGCTTAAGAACTCCACTATTTTTAACTCTCCTACATCCCTTAAAGAGAAGCATTAAAATAGCTTAAAGGAAGAAGAAGAAGAGAATGATTTGTGTGAAAAATGAGAAGAATGGATGAGTATTTATAGAAAAACTAAGGAGTGGTAAATTACAAAACTAACCCTTTGCAAAATTAATAAAATATCCTTACTTTATCTTACTTTTTCAACACCTACCATCACCTTATCACATCAGTACTTTGTCTTAATCACTTAATATTTAAGTAAAGAAAAGAAAAGATTTGGTTGGATTTGATGTGACATGTTTTGTCCTTTTGTGTTTACTTTTGCTAATTGTTTTCTAAACTTGTTTAGTAAAAGAAAATTTGAATAGTGAATTAAATAATACTTATACTATTTGAATATATGTTCATATATAAGAAAATAAATATGCAATAAAGTTGCGATGACTTTTAATCGACAAAACATTGATTTTCGAAAAAATGTTTTACGGTCACATTTTGATGTTTTAGCTAAACTATTCATTTATGTAAACCAAATTTAAAACAAACTTTTTTACTTCTTTAAATAAATTAAAACATATCTCTTTATGTTTTAAAATTATATTTAATTAATATCAAAATCACTAATTTTACAGTGTATGTAAAACTGACAAAATACGACAAATTTGGTTATTTTTGTAAAACGATTATTAACATATATTTTTAAATATATTAATATACTTTTATTATCTTTATTAGATGTTTTAAATAAGATTTAACTTATCAAACAAATATTTAAACATATTTATTTAAGCCTTTATTTATTTTTAACAAAACTTAACTTTTGTTGATTTGTTCTAAAATCCAAATTTATACCTTTTAAATTGTTAACTATAAGAATAAATGATTTTTTCATTATTATCTATTACATATAACTTATTTATTTAAGTTTTAAATTTCTTTTAAATTTAAAATAAACGAAATCCCTCATTTTTGAAGTAGCGAAATTACGGGTCGTTACATTCTCCCTTACTTAAAAGCATTTCGTCCTCAAAATGAAATCAAAGATAACAATATATATCAAAGGAAATATTATAAAATACTGATCATGTTCATACAGACATCGATCCCAAACTACTTAGTGCCTACCACACACTCGAGATGATACATACAACTACCAAATAAGACTATACATCCGAAAACAACCGAACTGATACTATATCAACATAAATAAATACATCCATATAACTCATCCCTTGACATGAGCATGTGTTATACTTTAGGTCTATATATATACATACACATACCTAAACTTCAGTCCAACCCCATATCTTAGTGTCTACTATTCAAGATAACTATCCCACCACTATGTAGACAGACCCAAAACATCATACTATATGTGATATTTGATTCGATATATTATATGAATCCACAACTTTACTTTCGAACTAGTATCGATCCCCCGATTTTCTAGTGCGGACTTTGATCAGACTTCCTGATCACAAACCCTTGCTTTCCTTGCATGGCTCTTAACTATGATAGAAAACTTGAGTACGCAATCACAAACCCTCATCAATGTTCGCCGTCAAAAATAGAGTGATAAATTATTTCTCGAACTGGGTTAAATACCTCAAATTTCTGTACTCAAATCTTAGTTCAAAAATTTGTGCGCCGAAATAATCTATGTATAACTTATGTATTTATTCACATTCATTTTTACTTAATATATTTCTTCAAAATTTCTATTAATCTTAGGTTATTTCATAACCATTTACTTTCTACTAAATCTATTATTACTTAAGATTACAAATATGACTTAAAATTGCATAATACCTTTACTTCCTACGAGTATATATACATATCCCCAACTTCAAACCATTATTACTTTAATTAAGATGTAGAATTCTTCCATTATTCCAAATTGATAAGTTATAAAACTTAATTCTTAGTTTTATTTACCCTGGATCTTAATTTAGCTAATATTATTTATCTTATCCATATATTAATAAGACAAATTTACAAAGTGTTCATCTTTTTCTTACTAATTCTATGATTATATATCTACTTAACTTATTTACCCATCCATTTCTAAATCAAATTTTTTAACCTTAAATCCATCAAATACCTTACAATCAAATTATGAAACTTAATTCACATGGTATTTTGTTATTTAAAAATTTTCATCCAACAGTCAACCTACTAACCATATTATTCAAAAATATCCACTTCTAATCATACTTCGTTTTGAATTACAAATGTTACCCTAAATGTATCGCTAATTCAAAGTTTTATATTAGGATGATATTTCTCATACCTCTTGTTCCTACATTTCATCTTGATTTTCACCAAATCAAAGTGTTTAAATTTCAAATTATCTTAACTCCTTTATAAGTTATAGAAGTTACCTTTTTATAATATATTTACAAAACATCTCAATTTAGGTTTATCCTTTTCCTATCTTGTTGATAAGAATTTTTCTAAGTATGCAGTTTCTTTTTACTTTCTCTAATTACAACTTATAGCTTCAATATTATCGTCAAATATCTTATATCCAAATCGTGAATTATACTGCAAAAGATATTTGTACTTAGCTTTTAAATCCATCAATTTTGATGTTCATCAAATCATTATTTCTTAATAACTAAATACCTAGGAGTATATGATTGGAGTTCTAAATTCTATCTTTAACTAATTGATTCTATATGGAATATCTAATAGTCAAATTGTGCCACTCTAATCACAAGATATTCATACTTTAGTTTTACTAAGCTCAATTTCAAACAATCTTAAATTTCTAACCCAAAAATATTAATATCCCTTTTAATATTTAAAATATAAACCTAAGGTAAAATTATTTCATTTACCAATTTCTTTAAAACAAAATTATTTTTATAAAATTAACAACTACGCGCTCATATATATATATAACACTCTCATAACTCATTCTAGGGTGTTACTAACCCTATCTAATGAGTTACTCATCCTATGATATTACTAATCTTATCTCTGTTGAGTCTATACCCATAACAAAGCCAAGGTTCTCGCTCAACCTTCAGCTCTGATACCAAATGTCATGGCCCATTTTTACATACCTTTTGAATCGATAATAAACAACATATATCCGACTCAAATTACACGAAACTACAGAACATGAAGGGAAATGAAGAAAATAAGACAGAACAGAATCTCATATGAATGGAATAACATATAATATTGAACAAATGTCTTTACAATGGAAAACTTTTAAAATACATATATCAGAGTCTAACCTAAATTCTGCCTGGACAGTTATAAACATCTGTCCTTACAATTACTGACAAACATCAAACCAAAACACACTAAGTACAACAGATAATAGAATATGTCCATATGTGAATATCTCCAGCTCTCTTCTGGAAAACTCCAGTCATCTTCGAATAACCTGAAACTACACGAATCTGACCCGAGTATTGAAAATACCCGGATTAGGCTTGATAAACCAAAGTGAGAAAAACTCAATAATAAATGACAGTATCATATATCAGCCTTTGAATAAAATCCTTTGGAAAGAAAGAGTATCTCATAAGACCACGTCCACACATAAACACGGATGAGTTTTTACCTTACGATAACTAAAACACTTTTATATCAAAACATTTGATATTATTTCTAATGACATCTCTTTGATAACATTTGCAAATAAACTTATTAATCTTATCTGAAATGGTTACCCTATAGCATTTCGAGGCTACTCATTATGCCAATACAAACAAAACCGCAGGTTCATATTAGAGAATGGATTTCCATACAAATGACCAGGTAAAGAATCTACGTTTCAAAATGGGTACACCTCTGGATGGATGCCCCAAGGAACAGCACAAAGGAACCTCTGCCAACACAAGACTAGCCTACCTTCATAACTAGATAGTATCGAAAATGTCATCCCCCGGTCGTTACCGACCTTTAACCGAGCACTCAGTTTCCATACACCACATTAATTTACATCCCGAACGTCATAGCGGGAAGAAATATATCTAGAAGAGGATTACCATACCCTGCTTGAGAATGACCCATTTAGCCTTGTCGCATCTAATCCTGTTTCGGTCATTTACGACTTAATGAGGCTTGAGGCAACGATTACCTTTTCACATAGCACATATCACATCTTTGAATGCCACATTGCCATTTTCGTTAACTACTAATTTCCTTCCACAAAAATACAACCCTTGAGCTCGTACGTCTCAAGGAGGGTGTTAAGCTAAGAGAAGTTGCCTTCTCCGCCACCAGTGATGTACGTTTGTAAAAACCAATGTACGTAATCTTTAGAAATGTAATGTCAGACAAACGTTCATACAAGTTGTCCAAGAATAGGACAAACCAAAGGCACACCCCTACTACCAGTCCTTACAATTCGAAAAATCTCCATCACTAGGAGATCACCGCTATAAATAACTCTGTAATGGGAGCTACCCAGAGCATGTTCAACAAGCAGTCTTCACACTATGAAGATCCACGATTTTCAATAATCATCATCTTCAACATGTCTTCACATTCGAACGTATACATTGGTTCGAAGTGGTTTTCGGACAGGAATCGCCTAAACCCGACCCCGGTTCCTTCGAAATCCAATTATCGATAAAAAGTGAGTATGAGTATACAAGATTTATTAAGTATCTTTCCACTTTAATTCTTTTCAGATGATTTCGAAATCTCTTTATTTTGACTTACAATAGTTCTAAGAAATTCGTTCTTTTGCTTTGGAAAATATCTCAAATTCCCACACTTGACTCTCGACCCAAATTCCTTAACTTTTAGACGGGTCAAAACAGTGTTGTTTAAGACATCGTTTACGATAAACCCTAAATCAATCTTAGCAAAACATTTTTGTGTAAATTGAATCATAGAAATCATTCATTCTCAAGATTGATTATATTTTGGATAATACCGATCTTCTTTTATTTTGGAAAATTTAATAGAATCTTTTTAGTTTTGAGCATCCGGGCTTTCCTTTCGATCTGTTCCATCCATCGCCTAAGAAAAGAAAACATAGGCCAGGTAAGTTCAGGGCATTGGTTTCTCCATCGCTAATTTTAGTTAAACACCTTATTTTATCTTCCCAGATCTCACAGGCGAGACAAATGTACTAGTCGTTTCTGCATACTCAGTTATCAACCTTTATCTTGGAATTGATTATAAAATTCTGAATTATCTTTCAAACTCTTAATTGTCTTTTAAAAACATTCACAATTGATTCTAGGAAAAATCGTTACATTTACACTCATATTCCAAAAGTTATATCATTCGTAGCATAAAAGTGCTGCGAAAAGTGCTATATAAGCTTATTTGATTAAATCAACTTTTAAACATACGATAATTCATATTTTTCTATCCAAATCTCTTTTAAACCATTTAAATAGATTTATCAAATTTATTCCATATTTTCCCATAATTAAAAAGTTCATTTAAACATATTTCCTATTATAGTCACTTAATTACACTAGCGCGATTTTTCTAGAAAATTGTTTTGGACTTAATTCAAAATCTACAATATTAAATCTAGATTTTATTTCTTCATTTAGAAGATATGGATATAATAGTCCGGGATTTTCTTATCTTGAAAAATTTCGAGCTATATTTCACTCTATACACTATTTGAACTTTTCGGTGCGAAATCGCGAACTACCGTTGCACGACGCGTCTAGTTTTAACTTATTTTTCAATACTTGAAATAATCTATTCAAATTGGATTTTATCACTTATAAAACCATTACAAATCAGTTTAGATCAATACTTTCATTTTTTAAAGTATTCAAAATGTATTTTCAGTATTCCCATATTATAATATTATTTTATTTCTATTATTTTAATATTATATTTTAAATTTCAATTTCATTTCAATTTCAATTCTAACTTCAAATTAAACTAATTTAAAACTTAGATTTCAAATCTAATTTCAATTTAAACTTAAATTCAACCTTAATCTCAACTTTAATTTTCAAAATCGATTTCAATTTCACTATTCATCTTAATTTCAATTTCAATTTAATTATCCTTTTCAAACCCATTTCACTTCATATTTCAAATTATCTTTTATTTTAACTTTAATTTCACTTCTATTTGAAAAGTGACTAAAATTTTCAAAATATCTCATATCAGTAAAATATAGTCTTATTAACAAAGGGGTTATTAAATCAAAATGAACATAATCGAGTTAACATTTGTCAATAACATAATTATGGTCCATACATAAGCTAACATGATAAATAATCACAACCATAAACATTTACTACTTATTCCAACATAACCAAACATCCATAGCAACATTTTAAAGGGGTGTATACTACATATGTCATAAGATAATTATTATAGCAAATTCGAAATATGATCTTTTAAAAGCAGTGAGAATTTTCTCACCTTTAACCAAAACGTTTAACTTCCTACCAACATTCATTTAATTCAACGCTTCACTAAACAACTACATAAACATTCTTCCACCTTTTCCAAGTGCTCGACCTCCACCCCACATCCTTTCTTGCTCTTGGCCATAGCCTTCCCCTTCCATATTTCTCAAGTCATCCCCCTATCAACTCCCAAACTCACGGACTAAAGCCATTTTTAAGAAGAGAAGAAGTGAATTGAGAAGAGGTTAGCGAGTAACAAGTGGACTAGTGCTTAAGCACTCCACTATTTTTAACCCTCCTACCTCTCTTAAAAAGAGAAGGCATTAAAATAGCTTAAAGGAAGAAGAAGATAATGATTTGTGTGAAAAATGAGAAGAATGGATGGGTATTTAGAGGAAAAGTAAGGAGTGGTAAATTACAAAACTAACCATTTATAAAATTACTAAAATATCATTACTTTATCTTACCTTTTCAACACTTAACATCACCTTATCACATCATTACTTTGTCTTAATCACTTAATATTTATGTAAAGAAAAGTAAAGATTTGGTTGGATTTGATGTGACATGTTTGTCCTTTTGTGTTTATTTTTGCTAATTGTTCTCTAAACGTGTTTAGTAAAAGTAGAATTGCTTAGTGAATTAAATAATACTTATACTATTTGAATATATGTTCATATATAAGAAAATAAATGTGCAGCAATGTTGTGACAACTTTTAATCGACAAAACGTTGATTTTCGACAAAATATTTTACGGCCACGTTTTGACGTGTTAGATAAACTATTCATTTATGTAAACCAAAATTAAAATGAACTTTTTTACTTCTTTAAATGAATTAAAACATATCTCTTTATATTTTAAAACCATATTTAATTAATATCAAAATCTCTAATTTTACAGTGTATGTAAAACCGACAAATGTGATAAATTTTGGTTATTTTTGTAAAACTATTATTAACATACTTTTAAATATATTAATATACTTTTATTATCTCTATTAGATGTTTTAAATAGGATTTAACTTATCAAACAAATATTTAAACATATTTATTTAAGCCTTTATTTATTTTTAACAAAACGTAACTTTGTTGATTTGTTCTAAAATCCAAATTTATACTTTTTAAATCATTAACTATAAGAATTAATGATTTTTTCATTATTATCTATTATATATAACTTATTTATTTAAGTTTTGAATTCCTTTTAAATTTAAAATAAACAAAATCTCTTATTTTTGAAGTAGCGAAATTACGGATCCTTACATTCTTCCCTACTTAAAAGCATTTCGTCCTATAAATGAAATCAAAGATAAGAACTATAAAGGTAAACAATACATGTCAAAGGAAATACTACTAAATACTGATCATGTTCATACAAACATCTATCCCAAACTACTGAGTGCGTACCACACACACGAGATAATACATACAACTACCAAACAAGACTATACATCCAAAAACAACCAAACTGATACTATATCAACATAAATAAATACATCCATATAACTCATCCCCTGACATGAACATGTGTTATACTTAAGGTCATACACACACACACACACACACACACATATACATACCCAAACATCAATCTAACCCTATATCTTAGTGCATACTATTTATGATAACTATCCAACCATTATGTACACAGACCCAGAACATCATACTATATGTGATATTTGATTTGATCTATTATTTGTATCCACAACTTTTACTTCCGAACTAGTATCGATCCCCCAATTTTCTAGTGCGGATACTCAAATCCTAGATCAAAAATTTAAGTGCCGAAATAATCTATGTATTACTTATGTATTTGTGACGACCCGCCCTTCTCGACCCTCGAAAATCGACACAAAATACTCCACGGTATAATATGCCGACGATCAAGTGCCGAAAAAGATAGATTGTTGAGGAAAAAGAAAGAAGATAGAAGAAAGAAGGAACTAAACAATAGCAGAATCTCACAATCGCAGCGGAACAAAATATAATATATAATATCAGATCTTTACACAAAATGAAAACTATATCTGTTTTATACTATATCATCAGAGTATCACAAACAAACAACAATTACCAGCCTGACAACATCAACAATCACATCAGCGGATATAAACAAATACGGATAATATGTCTCGGACTCCAGCTCCTCTCCTAAGCTCCATAGCATCCTATCCTGACCATATAATACTCGGTCTGACCCGAGCACTATAGTGAAATAACACCCGAGTCAGTCTGGAATACCAGCTGATAAAAATACATCCAAATTGATTATTAAAGCTTCAAAAACCCTTTTGAAAACAAAAGCATCTCATAAGACCACGCCACAAATAAACATGTCGGGTTTTTACCTTACGATAGCTAAAACACTTTTTATAGAAATCCTCTGATATTATAATAGTGTCTATATACAAATACTTATTAAAATAGTTGAAATTGTTACATCTATTAAATACCAGCTATTAGCCACAATCGTGGTTAACACAAACAAAACTCGTAAAAGGCGCGTAGGGAGAATGGGTTTCCAACTAATGACTTGGCACTGGGGTACCACCCATCACAGTACCTTGTCTAGATCAGTGTACCGAGGACCACGCCCGATCTCCTACAACACAAGACCAGACTACCCCTTATGGGATAATCCCGATTAAGATCACCCCACGGTTGGGATCAGCAATCGCACCACTAAGCCAAAATAAAAGGGACATCTAGACAGAGATGACCTTACCCTGAAATGGGTATTACCCACCTAGATTGCTGCATAACCCCTGATATTCAGTCATTCCCGGTTGATGAGGCTTGAGGCTAAGCGTTACCTTTTAGAATGTTTCACTTAGAATGCCCATCGTCCACCTGACGATGTTCCGAAAGCATTCATCCATACAAGCCCGTTCCGGGTTCGAACGGAACCGAAGGCACTACTCCTACTATATCCATTTTGAAAATATCCTCAAGATTAGTACGACTAGCCCTTGCACTTCACTGCTCCATCTTCGACCCGGAACTCATTTTTCCCATGAAAACGTACAAACCGGATCGAAGTGGTTTTCAAGAAATTAATACCGATCCCGGTCTCTTCGAAACGATCAACACGTTGGCCAATATTGATAGTCGGTGATTTAACTATCAATTAACATCCATAAGCATCCATCTCACAATAAATAATTTCCCACATTATTTATTTCCCTCGAAAATATCTTTGCAAGAAATATTTCCATTTTCAAATCCTTTTTGAAACAGTTTTCAAACCCAACTCTTCTCATGGAGTAAATTTCCAAATCTTTACGTCCTCTGAAAACATCCAAGTACCCATACTTAAGATTTAAAATGATATAAATTCTTTTTCTTGAAAATACATTAAAATATTTATATTAAATCTACTTACATACTTAAATTAATATATATATATATATATATACTTTTAAAAAAACATTTTGAATAAAACTGCTTTATAAAATATAAACTATTTTCTTCAAAATAAAGTTAAGTCATACTACATTTTTAAATAAAGTTTTGAAATCCTATACAAGTTCTTCAAATAAAACTTTTACTAATTATCTTTAAAATAAAACCATTTTCTAAAGTATAAATATCAATAATATTCTTTAAAACATAATACCAATTACCCATTTAAAATAATTACTTCTATAACTAATTTGATAAATGTTCACTTTTAAAATTATTACAACTTAAATAATTTCTTGAAACCATTCTTTAATACAACTTCAAAACTTTTAACTTTTTCAAAAATCTGCTTTAAAAACGTACTTGGCTTTTGAGGGAAATACGCTTCCATTTTAGGATAACCTAAAAAATTCTTTTTTTTACCAAATCCTACACGATTTACCCCAATTCAATTTTTACGTTCATCCCGTAAATTCCTTTCCATACTTTAAAAATAAACTCCTTTTATTCTTAAGCACATTGCTATTTCCTGGAAATCACTTTCAAATGTACTTAAAGTATTTAAAATAAAGCTTCTAGAAATTACTTAATTGAAAATAATAAGGAAATATATAGAGGTTTTCTAAGTAATTTAAGCCAAATTTAACTTTTAAAATAAAGTTATTAAATCAAATATTTATATTATAATTTCTTTTGAAACTTAATATTACTTTAATTTTTAAAATAATTAAATACCATAATTACTTAAATAAATGTTTACTTACACTTTAAACAATTAAAATACTATTTCTTTTTCTAAAATATTCTAAAACACAATTTAATCTGCCAACTTAAAATTTAAAACTTTTCTTTGAAAGATATCAAATTTCCAGGAAAAATGCGCTTTGCATCCTTTAAGGATAATCTCATCTTTACTTTTAAAAGAATTATACCTTTCTTATAAAATTTCCCACTGGAGATCAATATTTCCAAATTTATCCACTGATAAATATAACAATTTATTTATAGACCCAATTTATAAATTTCCATTTCTCATTTCCTTTCCTATCTCAGTTTCAAAACCATTTACAAATTTTAACCCAATTTCACGAATTTAATTCCCTTAAATTCATAACTTAAAAATCCCTTTCATTTTTCTTTAATCCCAATTTATTTATTGATATTTTTTTAACATACCAAATTATATTTATCCAACCATAACACAACATAACAAAATTCCCAATCAATCTATTTCAGGATATCATTGAAATATTTCACAGATTATGAATATAATTTCTACTTGTGAGGAATCCAGTTGGATCCCTCCAACCTGTTTCCTTGCATCCACAGATGCTAGCACAACAAATAATATCAATCCAGACTGATATTAATATTCATATTCAACCAATCACTCAATCATTTAAGTATTAATTATTTAAATTAACTAGCATCTAGATGTGAGTGAGATAGACTCACATTGCATTCCAAAACGCCGAGCATTTAAGTTTTACATCAAACCAAGCACGTTCGATTTAATGAAAAAATTTCACTCGTTCAGAATGACTTCAGATCTGCACCACAGCAGCCGCTCGTCACTGCGATTCCGGCACCGCCAAATCATCGAAATCTGATAACAAACGCACGAGATATGGATTTTCAAAGTTTGAATATAAATTTTTAAACAAATTTCTATATTCTGTTTTATTATTCATTTACCAAACAAAATCTAGCCACACGATCACTAGAAAATCACGGCCGCTACTGGCTATCTTCCCCATCGCGTTCGCACCTAGAAAGCCACGAACCCATGCCGCCCACTTTAGGGTTTCAAAACGCTCCTCCATCGACCAACTTGAACACGATCAGGACCCACTACTCCGAAGTCCATTGCTGCCTCTACCATCGTCCAAGTTCCGGTCAAGCTTAGTCATCACAAAACCTCGAAAATCGCGCACGAACGTGCGACGTTCTAACTATTGTAGCCGCCAATCCCCTCCGCGAAAACACGTCGCCACCATTGGATGGGTAGACGTCGAGGTGCTCTCCAACTTTCATGTTGAAACATTTCGATAAAATTGAGTGGATGAGTGGGGATCAAGGGAAGAAGATGGGAAGGGTTTCAACCATTGAAACTAACGTATGCGGCGGCTGGAGAAATAGGGTTAGGGTTTAGTTAAAATGTGAATATATATATATATATATACACACACACACACACACACACACACACACACACACACACACACACACACACACACACACACACACACACACACGTATATGAATATTATTTTAATATTAAGTCCATATTAAAGCAACTTTTTCACACGATCTCCAAACGACGCGTGCCGATAGGCGATTATAATGTTTTACCCGCATTCCGAACACAATGGAACGTGTTTCAGAAGCTAATTTGGTCATATGCGCGAGTTACGGAAATAAACGATCAATTTTAAATTGAATCGATTAAAATAGTTTCTATGCGTTTCGAGCTGCCAAGGTCAAACGACAACTCTGATTGCTACGAAAATTGAAATCCGATAATAACTAACTATTACGGATCCAATGGAACTGGTTTCGTCGAATTTCGAGACTGTGCCCTGGAAGGCTATTTTAACTCATCGATTAATTCGAGCGATTTTCAAAATCGTCGAAATTACTTAAAAATTTCACTTTTAAAATCTTATTAACTCTATTATAAGTCGTATAGAATTTATATTCACATTAGAAATCATTCTTGTTCAGTTTAAATCAAAATCTGATTATTCACATTACTATTCTATTAAAACACATTATTAAATTAATATAAAAATTCCAAATATTAAACTTATCGACTTTGGATTCCATCCAAAGGCCCCGTATCATAATTCTAATCCAAATAGACCTTAAATACATTTAAGAAACCATTTCCGTTCTATTTGCCTCCAGAGTCATAAATTATTTCAATTTCCAAATATTAAATTATTATTATTCAAATTCAATTGAATTGCTATATTTGAAATTTAACTAATTTCTTTAATTTAACCAAAATATTTTTATTCAAAATCAAATTAAAATCCATATTCAATATTTAAATGAATTGAATGTTCAAAATCTAACGACCAAAATTCTGGGTCGTTACATTCCTCCCCCCTTATAAAAATTTCGTCCTCGAAATTTGCTAAGGTATGAAAATGCTACTAAACTCATTTACTTACCCATACTTAGTTAAAACTCACATTCACTTCCCAAAACTTTTTAGCTTAAGCCAAAACCATTTGCATATATTTTAACTTAAAAGCTTTGTTTTCACTATTCTTTCAAAACAACTTTACTAGTTAACCAAAATTTTCAAAAATTTTCTAACTCCTAAAATTTTGAATTTTTTTTGTATCCTTTGTACGGAGTGCGTTTTACAATATCACAATAATGATAAATATATATACATCGACCCACACGGTCGGAAAACAAATAAGTCACAATATATATACCATTTTCTCAATTTTATTGCGTAGACGTACCTTTTATTAGCATTTTAAAAGAAAGCGGCTAATTATATTGCATATATGCGCTCCAACTCTATCAATTGCCTCCCGTACCTGTACTTCCTTAAACAAACACATCAGTTTTCAATAATACGAGAATTTATTAACATTCTATTCATTAAACTAGCCCAACACATCAATTTCATAGTTTAAACATGTAAACTTCATTATTTAGCATGTTAACCATATTTTATCAGTAATCCAACGATTTCAATGACCATTTTAATTTCCTACAAATCCAAACTTCATTTTTAATCTACTCGAATGATTTAAATTCAAGTTTACTTTTTACAATTCATATTCACTACAACCAAATCACTCTCTCTTCAACATGATTAACATATGCTTTACTTACATCAATTTATTCCAATCCAATTCCAAATTGATTCACAATCAAATTCTTATTTTCAATTTGATACCTTTGCATTTCTATTATGATCTACTTTGATTTTTATGCAAAATCACTTAATTATGTTACACTTATTCCAATTGAGTCAAAACCAACTTTATTTGCTTTTTCAAATCAATCCACTTCCGTTTACAACAATCGACAAATTTCTATGCAAATTTAAAGTTATCCAAGCAAGTAACCATCACTTAAGCTTATAAACATTTAAAATTAATTCCAACTTAGATTTATATTAATTTTATTTCATTCGGAATTTTCCACAATCCCAAATATTCTTTTTTCCTTGCAATTTTTAAATCAAATCTTATTCTCACTTCAAGTTCATCATTCAACTTAAGTTTAAATTAATATCATCCTATTCTGTATTATTTACAACTCATACATTCTTATTTCATCACAATATTCAATTAAAATCATTTCACTTGCATTTCAATTTTATTATCTAAACAAATTTCATTCAAGACCCCTTATAAAGCTCGACCATTAATATTTTTTTCCAGTTTGCTTAAGTTCTTTTAATTTCACAATATTTCCATTTCTTCTTATATCAATTTTATTTTATTTTCATTTAATTCCCATCCAATCAAATTCCAATCCATTTACAAATTTTAACTCAATTTGTTTATTTATTCAATCCATTTTAAATTTTAATTCATCTCCTCGATTCATTCTAAATTTTATTAATAATATGACCATTTTCAATTATCTTATACCCAAACTGAATTTTACTTGCATTTTGGACCATATCCATTTTAAATTGTTTTTTTATATTCAATCCAATACAATTTCCATTTAATTTTGCTTACACTAAATTCATTTCTAAACAATCCTTTTTGAATTTAGCTGAGTGAGAATTTAGTTCATTCAATATCATTCTTACTTAATTTAAATTCCATTTAATTCAATTCTTTTCCCAAATTTAATTCAAGTTTAACTAAATTTTATTTAGCTAACTTAAATTCATTCCACTTCCTTTACTACTTAAATAAGAACTGAATTCCATTCAATATTATTTATAATGCAACTGAATTTTGAATTTCAATTCAATCCAAATTTAACTCAATTTCTCTTAGTCTAAGTTAAATTCAATCCGATCCAGTTTATTTCTCCTTTAATATAAGTTCAAGCCTTATTTACTGACTTAAGTCCATTCACCTTTTATCTTTCATATTTCCTTCACCTTATTTCAATTTACATTTCATTTAGGATTTAAATTTTGAATTTCCCATAAAGTACCAACCATTTTATTTTGGTTTTATAATTTCCATTTCCTAATCTTAAGTTCACCAACTCATTTATTTAAAATCTTATATAGCTCATTTTAATTCATTTACATCTTGTAATCACAATTCCAAATTACATATATATATATATATATATATATATATATATATCACTGAATTCTTAAGGATACAAATTTTCTTTCAATTTAATTCTTTGCACAATTTTAAATCCACAATTTCAGATTATAAGTATAACACTTAATAGCTTATAGGTACAATTCATTACACAATGACCCACAATTACAAAGTCATTTTACATTTCAATTTAAACCAAATCAAGTTAATTCTAAGTCCAATTTATTTAACTTATCCCAAGTTAAATTCAAATTTTCTATTCACTTCCATATACTCAAAATAATTTTTAATTTCAGGACTAAAATTTACATTTCCTTCTTATTAATATCAACTTCACTTAATAAGTTCAATAGTTGATTCATTTTAACTTTACACATTATTTAAATAGAATTTTCCAAAATTCAATTACCCGGTTTTATTCCAAAACTATTTTGAAATAATAATCAACTCATACCCACTTGGTATATCAAATCAAATCTTCGGATTCCAAAATACTTGGTTTTACCAAACAAATTTCCCTTTCGAAATTTCTAAAACCACTTTTATACCCAACAAGTCCAAACAAATATCATAACCAATCACCATGGAAGCAATCCATCACTTAAGAAACTCGAAAATGAATTCTGATGATGTGGCCATCATCATCAGGATTATTTTCCAACGACTGAAGTGAGTTCAGTGTTTCCTTACTTTCACAAATTTATTTCAAAACAATTCTCTTTCAAAAATACTTCTCAAAATAATACTCCATCATTGCCTTCAAACACTTTGGAAAACATTTCAAACATTCCCAAGATTTTAAATTTCCAAACTTTTGTTTTAAATACATTTTAAACATTTTTCAAAATTTCCGGGACTTAAATTCTGGTTTAATTCAAATTTAGTTATTCTTCTTTTGTATAATTTATACTCATAGAATTTTATTTGGTTATAACCATTTCAAATTTTAGATCAAATTTTAGATTCTTATTTGATTATAGTATTAACAACCAATCATCCAAATATATATAATAATTTCAGAAAATTATTCCTTCTTATATCAAAATACAATTTTGGGTAAAATTATTTCATTTACCTACTTTAAAAACAATACTATGTCGGTCTATCTTGTTTATGAGTTTAGAAACCCGTATCGATACGGTTGTACTTCCCGTATCGACCAGAATTCATAAACACTCAACCGATAAGTCAACATAGTATAAAAACAATTTTTTATATTCACTAATAAGTACGCTTTCATAGCTATTAATACACTCAACTCATCATAGAGTACTATTGACTCTATTTCTAATGAGTAATTTCCCCACCAATGCCTAGTTTGTCGCCAGCCTATGCTCTGATACCAAATGTGACGACCCGCCCTTCTCGACCCTCGAAAATCGACACAAAATACTCCACAGTATAATATGCAGACGATCAAGTGCGAAAAAGATAGATTGTTAAGGAAAAAGAAAGAAGGAACTAAACAATAACAGAATCTCACAATCGCAGCAGAACAAAATATAATATATAATATCGGATCTTTACCCAAAATGAAAACTATATCTGTTTTATACAATATATCATCAGAGTATCACAAACAAACAACAATTACCAGCCTGACAACATCAACAATCACAGCAGCGGATATAAAAAAATACGGATTATACGTCTCGGACTCCAGCTCCTCTGCTGAACTCTATAGCATCCTGTCCTAAACATATAATACTCGATCTGACCCAAGCATTATAACGAAATAACACCCGAGTTAGTCTGGAATGCCAGCTCATCGCTGCGATTCCGACGCCACCAAATTCGTCGAAATCTGATAACGAACGCACGAGATATGAATTTTTAAAGTTTAAATATAAATTTTAAAACAAATTTCTATTTTTTGTTTTATTATTCATTTACCAAACAAAATCTAGCCACACGATCACCAGAAAATCACGGCCGCTACTAGCTATCTTCCCCATCGCGTTCGCACCCAGAAAGCCATGAACCCATGCCGCCCCCTTTAGGGTTTCAAACCGCTTCGAAGTCCATTGCTGCCTCTACCATCGCCCAAGTTCCAGTCAAGCTCGGTCATCACAAAAACCTCGAAAATCACGCACGAACGTGTGCCGTTCGAACTGTTGTAGCCACCAATCCCCTCCGTGAAAACACATCGCCACCATTGGATGGGTAGACGTCGAGGTGCTCTCCAACTTTCATGTTGAAACATTTCGATAAAATTGAGTGGATGAGTGGGGATCAAGGGAAGAAGATAGGAAGGGTTTCGGCCATTGAAACTAACATATGCGGTGGCTGGAGAAATAGGGTTAGGGTTTAGTTAAAATGTGAATATATATATATATATACGTATATAAATATTATTTTAATATGAAGTCCATATTAAAGAAACTTTTTCACACGATCTCCAAACGACGCGTGCCGACAGGCGATTATAATGTTTTACCTGCATTCTGAACACAATGGAATGTGTTTCAGAAGCTAATTTAATCATATGCGCGAGTTACAGAAATAAACGATCGATTTTAAATTGAATCGATTAAAGTAGTTTCTATGCTTTTCGTGCTGCCAGGGTCAAATGACAACTCCGATTGCTACGAAAATTGAAATCTGATAATAACTAACTATTATGGATCTAATGGAACTGGTTTCGTCGAATTTCAAGACTGTGCCTCGGAAGGCTATTTTAACTTGTCGATTAATTCGAGCGATTTTCAAAATCATCGAAATCACTTAAAAATTTCACTTTTAAATTTTTTTAACTCTATTATAAGTCGTATAGAATTTATGTTCACATTAGAAATCATTCTGCTTTAGTTTAAATCAAAATCTGATTATTCACATTACTATTCTATTAAATCACATTATCAAATTAATATAAAAATTCCAAATATTAAACTTATCGACTTTGGATTCCATCCAAAGGCCCAATATCATAATTCTAATCCAAGTAGACCTTAAATACATTTAAGAAATCATTTCCGTTCTATTTGCCTCCAGATTCACAAATTATTTCAATTTCCAAATATTAAATTATTATTATTCAAATTCAATTGAATTGCTATATTTGAAATTTAACTAATTTCATTAATTTAACCAAAATATTTTTATTCAAAATCAAATTAAAATTCATATTCAATATTTAAAATGAATTGAATGTTCAAAATCTAACGACCAAAATTCCGGGTCATTACAGTATTTATTCACATTCTTTTTTACTTTGTATATTTCTTCAAAATTTCTATTAATCTAAGTTTATTTCACAACCATTTACTTTCTAATAAATCCATTATTACTTAAGCTAACAAATATGACTTAAACTTGTACAATATACCTTTACATCCTATAAGTACATATACATATCCCCAACTTCAAACCGTTATTACTTTAATTAAGATGTTTAACAAATGTGGAATTCTACCATTATTCCAAATTGATAAGGTATAAAACTTAATTCTTATTTTTATTTACCCAAGGTCTTAATTTAGCTAATATTATTTATCTTATCCATATATTAATAAGACAACTTTACCAAGTAATCATCTTTTTCTTACGAATTCTATGGTTATCTACTTGACTTATTTATCCATCCATTTCTAAATCAAATTTTTTAACCTTAAATCCATCAAATACCTTACGATCAAATTATGAAACTTAATTTACATGGTATTTGTTATTTAAAAATTTTCATCCAACAATCAACCTACTAACCATATTATTCAAAATATCCACTTCTAGTCTGACTTCATTTTGAATTACAAATGTTACTCTAAATGTATCACTAATTCAAAGTTTTATATTAGGATGATATTTCTTATACGTCTTGTTCCTAAATATCATCTTGATTTTCACCAAATCAAAGTATTTAAATTTTAAATTATCTTAACTCTTTTATAAGTTATAGAACTGACCTTTTATAATATATTTACAAAAAGTCTCAATTTAGGTTTACCGTTTTCCTATCTTGTTGATAAGAATTTTTCTAAGTATGCATTTTCTTTTTACTTTCTCCAATTACAACTTATAGCTCCAATATTATCGTCAAATACCTTATAGCCAAATCATGAATTTTTGCTTCACAAGATATTTGTACATAGCTTTTGAATCCATCAATTTTGATGTTCATTAAATCATTATTTATTAATAAATATCTAGTGGTATATGATTAAAGTTCTAAATTCTATCTTTCAATAAATTGATTCTATATGGAATATCTAATAGTCAAATTGTGCAACTCTAATCATAAGATATTCATACTTTCATTTTACTAAGCTCAATTTCAAACAATCCTAAATTTCTAACCCAAAAAACAATAATATCCCTTTTAATATTTAAAATATAAAACCAAGGTAAAATTATTTCATTTACCAATTTATTTATCACAAAATCATTTTTATAAAATTAACAAATACACACTCATATATATATATATATATATATATATATATATATATATATATAACACTCTCATAACTCATTCTAGGTTGTTACTAACCCTATCCCTAATGAGTTACTCATCCTAGGATATTACTAATCCTATCTCTGATGAGTCTTTACCCATAACAAAGCCAAGGTTCTCGCTTAACCTTCAGCTCTGATACCAAATGTCATGGCCCGTTTTTTCGTACCTTTTGAATCGATAAAAACCACACATGTCCGACTCAAATTACATGAAACTACAGAACATGTATACTATTGAACAAATATCTTTGCAGTGGAATTTTTTTAAAATACATATATCAGAGTCTAAGCTAAATTCTGCCTGGACAGTTATAAACATCTGTCCTTACAATTGCTGACAAACATCAAATCAAAACACACTAAGTACAATGGATAATAGAATATGTCCATACGCAGATGAATATCTCCAGCTCTCTTCTGGAAAACTCCAATCATCTTCGACTAACCTGAAACTACACGAATCTGACCCGAATATTGAAAATACCTGGATCATGCTTGATAAACCAGTGTGAGAGAAACTCAGTAATAAATGACAGTGTCATATATCAACTTTTGAATAAAATCCTTTGGAAAGAAAGAGTATCTCATAAGACCACGGCCACGCCCATACCCACGCCCACGCCCACGCATAAACACGGATGGGTTTTTACCTTATGATAACTAGAACACTTTTATATCAAAACATTTGATATTATTTCTAGTGACATCTCTTTGAAAACATTTGCAAATAAACTTATTAATCTTATCCGAAATGGTTACCCATATAGCATTTCGAGGCTATTCATTACACAATTACAAACAAAACTGCAGATTCTTATTGGAGAACGGATTTCCATACAAATGACCAGGTGAAGGATCTACCTTCCGAAATAGGTAGACCTCTAAATGGATGCCTCGAGGAACAACACAAAGGAACCTCTGCCAACAAAAGACCGGCCTACCTCTATAACTAGATAGTACCGAATATGTCATCCCTCGGTCGTTACCATCCTTTAACCGAGCACTCGATTTCCATACACCACATTAATTTACATCTCGAACGTCATCGTGGGAAGAAATATATCTAGAAAGGGATGACCATACCCTGCTTGGGAATGACCCACTTAGCCTTGTAGCATCTAATCATGTTTCGGTCATTTCCGGTTTGATGAGGCTTAAGGCAACGGTTACCTTTTCACATAGCACATATCACATCTTCGAATGCCACATTGCCATTTCCGTTAACTACTAATTGTCTTCCATAAAAATACAACCCTTGAGCTCATACATCTCAAGGAGCGCGTTAAGCTAAGAGAAGTTGCCTTCTCTGCCACCACTGATGTATGTTTGTAAAAACTAATGTACATAATCTTTAGAAATACAATGTCAGACAAACGTCCATACAAGTTGCCTAAGGACAGGACAAACCGTAGGCACTCTCGTACTACCACTAGTAGCGAGTACTCCTTGCAATTTGAAAAATCTCCATTACGAGGAGACCACTGCTATAAATACCTCTGTAATGGGAGCTACCCAAATCATGTTCAACAATCAGTCTTTAAGCTACGAAGATCCACGGTTTTCAATAATCATCATCATCAACATGTCTTCACATTCGAACGTATACATTGGTTCGAAGTGGTTTTCGGTAGGAATCATCCAAATCCGACCCTGGTTCCTTCGAAATCCAATTATCAATAAAAAGTGAATATGAGTATACAGGATTTATTAAGTCTCTTTCCACGTTAATTCTTTTTAGATGATTTCAAAATTGCTTTATTTTGATTTAGAATAGTTCTAAGAAATTCATTCTTTTGCTTTGGTAAGTATCTCAAATTCCCACACTTAACTCTTGATCCAAATTCCTTAACTTTTAGGTGGGTCAAAAATAATGTTTTTAAGACATCGTTTAAGATAAACCCTAAATTAATCTTGGCAAAACATTTTTGAGTAAATAGAATCATAGAAATCATTCATTCGGGAGATTGATTAAATTTTGGATAATACCGATCTTCTTTTATTTTGGAAATTTTAACAGAATCTTTTTAGTTTAGAGCATCCGAGTTTTCCTTTCGATCTATTGCACCCCTCGCCTAAGAAAAGAAAACATAGGCCAGGTAAGTTCAGGGCACTGGTTTCTCCATAGCTAACCTTAGTTAAACACCTTGTTTTATCTTCCCAGATCTCATAGGCGGGACAAATGTACTAGTCCGTTTCTGCATACTCAGTTATCCACTTTTATCTTGGAATTGATTATAAAGATTTCGAATTATCTTTCAAGTGCTTAAATGTCCTTTTAAAAACATTCATAATTGATTCTAAAAAAAATCGTTACATTTAAACTCATATTCCAAAAGTTATAGAATTCTTAGCATAAAAGTGCTGTGAAAAGTGCTATATAAGCTTATTTGATTAAATCAACTTTTAAACATTCGATAATTTATATTTTTCAATCCAATTCTCTTTTAAATCATTTATATATATTTGTAAAATTTATTCCATAATTTTCCATAATTAAAAATTTCATTTAAACCAATTTCCTGTTATGGTCACTTAACCGCACTAGCATTATTTTTCTAGAAAATTGTTTTAGACTTAATTCAAAATCTACAAGACGAAATCTTGATTTTCTTTCTTTGTTTTGAAGATATGGATTTAATAGTCTAGAATTTTCTTATCTCGAATAATTTCGAGCTATATTTCACTTATACACTCATTTGAAATTTTCGACGCGAAATCGCGAACTACCGTTGCGCGATGCGTCAGGTTTTAACTTATTTTTCAATACTTGAAATAATCTATTCAAATTGGATTTTATCACTTATAAAATCATTGCAAATCATTTTAAATCAGTATTTTCACTTTTTAAAGTATTCAAAATGTATTTTCAATATTCCCATATTATAATATTATTTTATTCCTATTATTTTAATATTACTTTAAATTTCAATTTCACTTCAATTTCAATTCTAACTTCAAATTAAACTCATTTACAACTTAGATTTCAAATCTAATTTCAATTTAAACTTAAATTCAACCTTAATCTCAACTTCTATTTTCAAAATCGATTTCAATTCCAATTTCACTATTCATCTCAATTTCAATTTCAATTTAACTATCTTTTCCAAATCCATTTCACTTCATTTCATATTCTCTTTTATTTTAACTTTAATTTTACTTCAGTTTGAAAAGAGACTTATTTTTCTAAAATATCTCATATCAATAAAAAATGGTCTTATTATCAAAGGGATTATTAAATCAAAATCAACATAATCGAGTTAACATTTGTCACTAACATAATTATGGTCCATACATAAGCTAACATGATAAATAATCACAACCATAAACATTTGCTACTTACTCAAACAAAACCAAACATCCATAGCAACATTTTAAAGGGGTGTATACTTACATATGTCATAAGATAATTATTATAGCAAAATAAAAATATGATCTTTTAAAAGCAGTGAGAAAATATTCTCACCTTTAACCAAAACGTTTGACTTCCTACCAACATTCATTTAATTCAACGCTTCACTAAACAACCACCAAAACATTTTTCCACCTTTTCTATGACGACCCGGAATTTTTGAGCATTTGAAATCGGAATATTTAATTGATTTTAAATATTCAATAGAGCAATTTTAACTTGAATTATGAATATCACAATTTATTTGATAATTGAATTATTAAATTAAATATGTGAAGTTAGGTAAATTGTTGAATCTGGAATTTTAAGCCTGTTAAAAATAATTTAAAGGCTTGTAAAATTTATATTGATAGTACAAAGAATAATAGAACTTGTAAAATTTAAATTAACAGTGATTTGTTCAGTTTTGAAATTTTATAGTTTAAATTGAATTTAAAAATAGCCTTCCGAGGCACAATCTCGGAATCCGACGAAACCAGTTCCATTGGGTCCGTAATATTGCATTATTATCGGATTTCAAATTTCCATAGTGATCAGTGTTGTTGTGTGAGCGTACGATATATAAACGCGCTGAAACTTTATATCGAAAATTCAAATCGATTTCGTTCTTTCTTAACGGAGAAAAATAAAATAAAAATAATAGCGTCGCCGACCTCTGTCCCTTCCTTTGTAAGTTAATATATATATATATATATATATATATATATATATATATATATATATTACTCGCGTCTAATTTTGAAAGCCAAGCCGAATTTTTTTCTTATAAAATCACATGATCCTTTCCTATCTCCTCAGTTCTAAATTGAGAGCTTAGAAAAAATAAAAATAAATGGCCGAAGCCTAAATTTTCAAATCGAATACTCAGTTAAAAAAATGGGGAGGATAAATCGAATCAGTGAGTTCGCAGGGGAGCTCCGCGCGCGTGCGACTCGAGTAAAGGCGACGAGGGAAGGGTCTGAGCAATGGGCTTCGTATGCGATCGAATCGCACGCGAGGTTGTCGCGACTGCAGGTTATGGTGGCGGTCTGAGGTGGTTTCGGCAGCGAGGGTTCGTGGTCCAGATGCGTTGTGAGTCAGGGCTCGAGTGGGAAGCCTCGCGCATTGAAGCGTCTATCGATTTGGGGGAAACTCGAGATTAGGGCTTTGGATTGTGTCGCGTTCGTACGTGAGAACTCGACGATCTGGTGATGTAGTTCAAGCTCGACCGATGAGGTATCAATATAAGTTTATTTAATTTATATATATGTATATAGGCAGGAAAATGTTTATAGCAAATTTAAACTTATATTAGTTTTCATTATATACATTTCTAGGCAGATTTAAAGGAAAAAAAAGAAATGAAATGAAAAATAATAAAATAAATGGACTACAGCAAAGTATATTTATATACAGTTTACATATTTCAATATTTAATAATATAAGTAGATGTATATATATTGGTATACAATAAAGTTTAAACATTTCTGTTTTAATTAAATGCATATATATAGTTTTGAAAAAAAAGAAAATGTGTGAAAGATTACATAAATTAGTTTCTATGAAATCTATTTAAGTTATTTTATAAATATACATTTGATTTCAAAACTAAACCTAAAACAAATGTACATATACATATTTTAGTTACCAAATTATTATAAAATAGTTATGGAAGGGAAATTTGTTTAAAACTAAAATATTAGTTGATTAAATTTAAATAAAATTGGCTGGTCGATTAATTCAAATATTAATAAACTGTGTAATTGTTATCCAAGGTCTGAAGTCATGAAAAATCAAGTCGGGTTGGATGGATGGCAAAATAAAATCAAAGGTGAGTTAATCACACTCTGTAAATTTAAATTTAAATTTAAATGATTAGATTTAAATAATTATTTGAATGATTGAATTGATTGATGTGCAATAGTATGATATATTTTGGAATTGGCATGTTATATTGTGCTAACATCTGTGGATGCAGGGAAAACAGGTTGGAGGGATTCAACTGGATCCCTCGACATTTATTCAAATTATTTAATCCCTCTGTTGTGATTATTTTATATTCTGTAATGAATATTATTGATAATTGGAATATTGGTTGTTATGGTTTACCTGAATATATTCCGGTGCACTAAGTTATCAAGATATATAGAATTGGATTTTGGAAAATAAAGAAATGAATTTTGAAGTAAAATAATTATAGAAATTTGAATAAATTTAAGAATGAATGGAAGAAAAAATAATAAAGTGTCTTTAAAATTCTAATAAATAAATCTTGAGTATAGAAAAGGGAAATTTTGAATAAACAGAAGATTAATGAACCTTAAACTTCAGTATATTTATTTAAAAGAACAAAACATTTATTTAAAATGTAAGATTTAAATTATTGAAATAATAAAGAAGAAATTGGGATAAGATCTGAAATTTGTATATTTCGGTTTAAAGATTTAAAATCAAATGGAAAATAATAACAATAATAATTAAGTCCAAAATTAATGAATTGTGAAATAAGTGGAGTAATTAAAGATATTTATTTCAAATGGAATAAATTGGGAATCAAATTGGAAAATTTATTTCAGAGGTTGAAATTGGAATTTTCTCTGGATAACCAAGTACGTTTTTAAAAGCAAATTTTTAAATATATGTTAAAAGTTTTTAAGTTGTTTTAAAAAGCAAGTTTTTAGAAAATTTATTATTCTAAATATTTAAAATTCTAAAGTAAGTATTTTCTTTTAATCTTTTCTTTTAATCTATTATAGCAGTAATTATTTAAAGAGTGACTTGGTATTTTGTTATAGAAAGTGTAAATCTAGTTTTATATTTTATTAACTTTATTTTCAAATATCCATATAGTATGTATTTTTACAAATTATTAAAGTAATTTTTAACTTGGATGTTTTAAAGTATATTTCAAAGTAAAGTGTTTAAAATTATTTTAAAAATCTAGTTTTGTGCTTGGTGATTTCAGTGGGGAATAATAAATTGTTGGGAAAGCTTAGTATGAAAATGGAAGATGGTTTTGAAACTGTTTTCAAAGGGTTGGAAATAAAAATATATCTTGTGAAGATATTTGAGAAAAATAAATAATTTGGGAAATTATTTATTGTTGGATGGTTGTTTGTGAATATTAATTGATAGTTAAATAACCGACTATCAATATTGGACAAATGCGTTGATCATTTCGAAGAGACCGGGATCGAGATTTATTTCTCGAAAACCACTTCGATCCGGTTTGTACATTTTTGTGGAATGATTTTGGATTCGAAGATGGAGCGGTGAAGTACAAGGGCTAATCGCTACTAATCCTGAGGATATTTCCAAAATGGATGTAGTAGGAATAGTGCCTTCGGTTTCGTTCGAACCCGGGACGGACTTGTATGGATGAATGCTTTCGAAACATCGTCAGGTGGACGATGGGCATTCTAAGGGATATGTTATAAAAGGTAACGCTTAACCTCAAGCCTCATCAAATGGGAATGACTGAAAATCAGGGGTTATGCAGCAAGGCTAGGTGGGTAGCACCCAAGCAGGGTGAGGTCATCCCTGCCTAGATGTCTCTTTTATTTCGGCTTAGTGGGCGGTTGCTGATCCCAACCGCGGGGTGATCTCACTCGGGATTATCCAGTAAGTGGTAGTCCCGGTCTTGTGTTGCAGGGAGCGGGCGTACTCCTCGGTACTGTGATCTAGGCCACGTAGTGTGACGGGTGGTACCCCAGTGCCTAGTCATTAGTTGGAAATCCATTCTCCCTACGAGCCTTGTACGAGTTTTGTATGTATTACCCACTTTGTGGCTAGTAGCTGGAATTTAATGAATGTAACAATTTAGGCTATTTTATAAGTATTTGTATATAGACCCTATTATAATATCAGAGGATTTCTATAAAAATTGTTTTAGCTATCGTAAGGTAAAAACCCGACATGTTTATTTGTGGCGTGGTCTTACGAGATGCTTTTGTTTTCAAAGGACTTTTGAAACTCTAATAATCAATTGAGTGTGATTTTTCTCACGCTGGTATTCCAGACTGACTCGGGTGTTATTTAGCTGTAATGCTCGGGTCAGACCGAGTATTATAGGATACAGGATACGATGCCGTGGAGGTCAGGAGACGAGCTGGATGACGATACGTACTTTCGTAATTGTTTATATATATGCCGCTGTGTTGTTTAGCTATGTATCCATTTGTATGATATTGATGTTGAGCTGTGATTGATGTACTCTGATGAAGTAATATATAAACAGAGATATTTGATTTTTGAGTAAAGATCATTTATTATCTATTATATTTTATTCTGCTGCGATGGTTAGATTCTGTTGTTGTTTTTTATTTTCTTCTTCTACCTCTTCTTCTTTAACCCAAATGGTTCGTATTTCTGTACAACTTGAGTTGATTTAGGTAGAATAGTGTTGACTCAAGGGGTATAGATTTGCGGGCTATTACAGTGGTATCAAAGCATAGGTTGGTGATAACCTTAGCTCTGGTGGGAATTACTCATTTAAAATAGAGTTCGTAGTACTCTATAATGAGTTTGAGCGTATTAATAAATATGAGTGCGTATTTGTTTGTGAATATAAATTGTTTTAATATTGTGTTGGTTAGTTTATTGAGTGGCATATGAACCTTCGTCGGCACAGTCTGCGCAACTGTATTGAAGGGGTTTCTAAACACTTGAATAGAACAATCGACACGGTATTATTTTAAATGTGGGTAAATGAAATAATGTTACCCAAAAACATATATTTTGATATAAAGAAAGTTTTTGTAAATATTTTAGCTAATATATGGTTGTGTGGATGTTAGGAAGAATAATATTAAAGTATTATTATTGTTAAGTGAAAATTTAACTAGAAATTGAATATATAACCAAAGTTTAAAGGAGTAAATTAATTATAAAATGAAATTTATAAATATGAATTATGAATGTATTTTATAAATTGAAATATAAGTAAATGAGAATTTGTATGAGCATAAGCTGTGCAAATGAATTATAGTTATAATTTGATTTAAGCAGGAATTGGAAATTTAAGTTCCAAAGATTTGAAAGTATTTTGAAGATAAATAATAACATTATTGTTTTAGAGACATTTCTAAAAATGAAATTTGTTTTAAATGGATTTTGAAAGTTTCGAAATAAAAATCAAGTTATAAATCAAATTCTACTTGAATCATTAGTGAAGAAATATAATTGAAAGTGGCCTTGCAATTAATTAAATGAATTGAGAATGTAATTGAATCGTGAGTTAATGAAATTGGATGGTAAATTGAAAAGAGACAGTGGATTCAGAACTTGAGTTATGAATTAAAATTTAACTTGAAGTGTTAACAAATTAAATATAATTGGAAATGTATCGAATAAGAATAAAATTGGATTAAAATAGTAATGGTATGAATTACAAATGAAATCCAAATAAATAGAAATAAATTGGAAATAGCCTTGTAATCAATGGAATGAATTGAATCTGGAAAGGTTAAATTTTATAACAACTAATCAAATAAAATTGTAGATTTAAAATGATATTTGATTTTGATAGAATCAAGTTGGATAGAAAAGAAAACTTACTTGTAAAATGAAAATGAGCTTAAGTATAAAATTTGTATAAATTGAAGTAAATTCACTTAAGCTAATAGATGGAGGCAGTTGAATTGAATTCAACTTAAACTAAGTTTAATAATATTGGATTGGTTTTAAATCAACTGGAAATAAATTTTAATCGAAATAAAATTCGGTAAATTTCAAATAATATTTAATGGAATGATATTCTTAAATAAATAATTGTAAACTATTTAAATTGTTAAGGGATTGAAGTAATTTGGAGTCAATAAGAAAAATAGAATGGTTTTAAATGAAACGAAAATGAATAGATCATGAATAAAAATTGAAATGGTTATTGAATGAAATAACTTAGATTATTTTCGAGCTAAATAAAATAGTTTGGAATAAATAAATATGGAATGGAATGTAAATGAATGGATTGTGAATAAAATTGAAATGGAATGTGTCGAGCTAAATAAATGGTTGTGAATGAATTAAAATAAAAAGAAAATTTAATTGGTAATGAAGATGAACCTAAGTTGTTAATAGTTTTGAATGAACTAGTTTGGTTAATAATATGAAATGCAAGTGAATGGATTCAAATTTAAAATGCAATGAAAATGAGAATATATGGATTGTGAATAAATTTAAAAATGAAATAGTATTAAGTATAAATTGAGTTGAAATCCATTTAAATTGGTTATAAAACATAAATACTTATTTATTCACATAGATCTCGTCGAATTGCATAGAACAAATTGTCATTTGATGTAAATGGAAGTAATTAAGATGCTATGAATTGATAGGAGTAAAATAAATTGATTTTGAGAGCAATTAAATTAAATATGAGTTCGGTTTGCTTAAAAATGAATTAAATGTAAACGATTGAGTTTTAAACCATTCAAATTGGTGAAGTTGTATAGGAATGGATTGAAAACCATTCAAATTGAATGAAAATGGTTTATAAATTAATTGAAACGGTTGAATTAGTATGAAAACTATATAAATTTCTTACGGAAAATGTTGGGTGTGAATTTCTTTTAGAATTCGTGTGTTTAACTATTGCAAACAAGTGAAATGTTGTTAAACTTCATATATATGGCACTTACATGTATAAATTGAGTAAGTACAGGTACCTGGAAGCCGTGTGGCTGGATTTGGTTGTGCTAGTTGCTAAAAATTATAAGCCGCTTGCTTAAAATGCTAAATAAGGTACGCCTACGCAATAAAAATAGGAAATATGAACTGATTTTGGTTTTTCCGACCGGGTGGGTCGATGTATATATATTTATATTTTTTGTCAAATTGCAAAAGCTCCTCCGTACAAAGGGGACTCTGCCAAAAAATTTCGAAAATTTTGGGAGCTAAAAAAAAATTTGATAAAATTTGAAAATTTTTGTTAATGACAAAACGAATTTAAATTGGAAACTAAAATAAATTAGTAAATGAAACTGATTTAAATAATGACATGAATTGGTTATAAATGAAAATAAAATTTAAATATTCAGAGTTAAAGATAAATTGAATTCATATGGAAATGGAAGAATCAAATTGAATAGATGTAGATATAAACTAAAGTGGTAAGGTGAAGATAAAATATAAGAAGCATATAAAATGATTATACTAAACTTAAATAAGGAATGGGGCATTCTTAATTGGGAATTGATATTACGAATATATTCTAAGTTAATATTTGGATGAATAGATATTGACATTTTGTAAGGAAGTCGGGAAAAAAAGTTTTTGAAAGTTGTGATTGGATATTAGTGCTAAGCGGGATATGCAGGTAATATAAAGGAAAAAGGGAATTGGTTTTGACTTCAAGAGGATAAAAATTGAATTGCCCGACCAAAAAGGTATGTGTTTAAATTTCTGTGAAATTTGATTGGGTTTTGAAAAACTATAGAAGGTTTTGGAAAAGATTGGAAAGTTAATAAGAATAATAATGGGTCTTTCATAAAAAGATAGTTGGTAAGATGTTGAATTGTTAGAAACTGATTGGTTTTGAGGAAAAGTAAACGGGTATTGGACCATTCTTCCTAACTAGTAATTTCGGGGACGAAATTCTTTTAAGGGGGGAAGAATGTGACGACCCGGAATTTTCGAGCATTTGAAATCGAAATATTTAATTGATTTTAAATATTCAACAGAGTAATTTTAACTTGAATTACGAATATCACAATTTATTTGATAATTGAATTATTAAATTAAATATGTAAAGTTGGGTAAATTGTTTAATCAGGAATTTTAAGCCTGTTAAAAATAATTTAAAGGCTTGTAAAATTTATATTGATAGTACAGAGAATAATAGAACTTGTAAAATTTAAATTAACAGTGATTTGTTCAGTTTTGAAATTTTATAGTTTAAATTGAATTTAAAAATAGCCTTCCGAGGCACAGTCTCGAAATCCGACGAAACCAGTTCCATTGGGTCCGTAATATTGAATTATTATCGGATTTCAAATTTCCATAGTGATCGGTGTTGTTGTGTGAGCGTACGATATATAAACGCGCTGAAACTTTATATCGAAAATTCAAATCGATTTCGTTCTTTCTTAACGGAGAAAAATAAAATAAAAATAATAGCGTCGCCGACCACTGTCCCTTCCTTTGTAAGTTTATATATATATATATATATATATATATATATATTTATATATTACGCGCGTCTTCTTTTGAAAGCCAAGCCGAACTTTTTCTTATAAAATCATATGATCCTTTCCTATCTCCTCAGTTCTAAATAGAGAGCTCAGAAAAAAAAATGGCCGAAGCCTAAATTTTCAAATCGAATACTCAGTTAAAAAAAAGGGAGGATAAATCGAATCAGTGAGTTCGGAGGGGAGCTCCGCGCGCGTACGACTCGAGGAGAGGCGACGAGGGATGGGTCTGAGCAATGGGTTTCGTATGCGATCGAATCGCACACGAGGTTGTCGCGACTGCAGGTTAGGGTGGCGGTCTGAGGTGGTTTCGGCAGCGAGGGTTCGTGGTCCAGATGCATTGTGAGTCAGGGCTCGAGTGGGAAGCCTCGCGCGTTGAAGCGTTTATCGATTTGGGGGAAACTCGAGATTAGGGCTTTGGATTATGTCGCGTTCGTACGTGAGAACTCGGCGATCTGGTGATGTAGTTCAAGCTCGACCGATGAGGTATCAATATAAGTTTATTTAATTTATATATATGTATATAGGCAGGAAAATGTTTATAGCAAATTTAAACTTATATTAGTTTTCATTATATATATTTCTAGGCAGATTTAAAGGGAAAAAAAACAAAATGTTGGGCACGTTTTTACCTACTACCGAACCATCCCTCTCCATGCATTGCCGAGCCAACTCCCTTCCCCACATAGCCGAATCAACCTCCTTCCCTGCCTACCGAATCAACCTCCTTTCCATGCCCACCGAACCAGAGCCAATTCCACTCGCCCACCAAACCAACTGTCCCAAGCTACCACCGGTTCCACTCACTACCGAACCAGCCACCTTCCATCCACTACCGGTCCAATGCCACCGAACCAGATCACCGAACCACTTCACCACCGAACCAACCTACCTCCACACTTAACCGGACCAACCACCACCGAACCAAACTCAATCCCAACCTACCACGGTCCAAACAACATACCACTCTCCACCGAACCATGGCGTTGCCGGATCAAAGTCGCCAGGCCAGATAGCTTCAGCCTAGGCCCACCAACGGCTATATACATCCAGGACCCCTGCCCCCAGCCTCACTCTATAAATAGAGGGGCATGGGTACAACAATGGCAGACAAGTTTGAGAGCTCAAGCACGGATAGAACTTTCAAACAACTTTCAGTTACTTGTAATAAAATCTTTGTACTTGTAATCTGAATAGAAAAGGACAATAACATATAAAGTGGACGTAGGTACGTTCTAGCCGAACCACTGTAAATCTGTGTGTCTTTTACAGTTTAGTCCCTGCTTTTTATATATTTGCATAAATCACCAAAATCACTAAAAACAACATAAAATCAACTAATTCATACGACTTGGAGGTGTTTGCCCATTTTTTGTGCAAACATTTTTGGTGCTTTCACTGAGAACGAAAAGGAGCTCAAAGCTTCAGCTTCTCCCACTCAACCCCTTTTCCTATCAACATCGTTCATTGCTTGGAAAACATACCTCCCGGATGGAAGAAAGATGCTAACAAAGGAAAGAGCATTGCAACTAGCAGTATCCCAGATCCAGTAATCAGAGATCAAGACAATCGTCCGGATCCAACAGCAAACGTAAATCAAGCAAATCCGACAGCCTCTGCTACGGAACAACCAATTACAAGGGCGGATTTGGACAGGGTTGTGGCTGAAGTAACTAACCGCTTGCATCTCAATAAGAAGCCTTGGTGGATCAACTCATGTCACGCTTAAGGGATGTTGAAGAAACCAACCGCAACACTGAATCATGGGGTGAGTCCCGGTCTGGAGGATCTAGGAGACGACAAAGGTCTTTCTTCTTCGAAGAAGCTAACAACAGAAACAGCTATGGTAGGAGCCGAGCCCGGACTCAGCCCGAATTCCGACCCGAGGAAACACTTGGAACCGAATCCAACGAAAGAGGTACCAGGCAAGCGTCGGATGTAGCTGAGCCCGCCATGCTACCTAACCATGGAAACACCAAGGGACGGGGCCGAGCTGGAGTTTAGCCCGAAGTTGGACCCGAGGAAGTGCTGAGAAGAGAACCCAGCAGGGAAAGATCAAGGCAAGGGCTGACTGTGGCTGACCCCAGCATGCCCCCGGAAGACCAGAGGCAGCCGTTGGAGAAAGTTAGGAGTGATAGACGATACCATCCCTACAGGTCATCTGGACGGAATCAATCCCGCAGGGAAGAGCCAAACTCATTTCTATCCGCTCCAAGTTCCGATGAAAGGATGGTGCGATTGTTCGGAGAGTGCGTCCAATGGGAACAAAGGGATCGGGGGATCGGTGATAGGGTAATCATCCCCTTCACCTGCAATATCGAAACTGCCATCACCCTCCGGGAATGGAAAATGCCAACAATGGAACCCTACAAGGGAACCTCTGACCCCGTTGTACACTTGCAGAGATACACACAGCATATGCTAATGAGCGGAGCAACAGAGGGAGTGTTGTGTAAATGCTTTCCACTATTCTTGGCAGATCTAGCTACCTCCTGGTTCTGCCATCTGCCCCAAGGATCCATCAGCTCATGGAAAATGTTGAAAGAAAATTTCATCAGCCAGTTCCGCATTCATGTGGAACAACCCAAGGACGCTTATTCCCTATCTAATATCAAACAAAAGCCTGGAGAGACAGTGCAGCAATATTTAACCCGATTCAATGCCGCAGCGGTCGCAGTTCAAGACGCCGATGAGAAACTTATCCTAATGGCCCTCTGTAGTGGTGTGCACCCGGATACTAAATTTGCTAGATGACTAACCAAGGAAAAACCAGCCACTTTACCTGATTTCTTCCACGAAGCTGGAAAATATATGAGACTTGAAGACGCTGCCACTGAGAGGCAGTCAAGGCAACAGGCTAAGGCAGCTCCAGACAGGGTTCCCGCTGCAGCAAAGGATGTTCGGAGAAATGACTCTAGAGACAATGCTGGGGGCAAGAAGGGAGAAAAGCGCTTGTATCGACCAGGACCAAGATTTGACTCTTACACTCCTTTGAATGAAACAATCGAAAACATCTTCCTAGCCACCCAAGACGAAGTTAGATACAAGCGTCCCCCCCCCCCCCCCCCCCCCGCACAAGAAGGAGTCAGATAACGCACTCAAGTCTGGAAAGTTCTACCGCTTCCACGAATCCTATAGACATGACACCAATGAATGCCACCATCTCCGGGACTTGATTGAAGAACACATCAGAAGGAAGAGAATGGAACGCTATGTAAAAAGCCAGAACAGGACTCCAACTCCCGCCAATGAAAACCCAGGGCTACCCCTCCCAGAAGTAGGTGGAGGAAATCGCAACACCAGCGGCTCTAGTCAAGAGAAGATAGTGGTCCATACCATATCAGGAGGACCACACATCGCCGACAGAAGCTGGGCAGAGATGGAAAGATACGGTAAGTCACTTAGAAACGATGAAGGCTACGTTAATTCTGTTATGAAAGAACGCCACCCGAAACGGAAAGAGAATGACGACATCACATTCAGTAGGCGTGATCTAGAGGGAAGGCAGTACCCACACATGGATCTTATGGTCATCTCTGCCTGGTTCGGTCCAGCCAAAGTTTTCCGAATTTTAGTAGACACTGGAAGCTCAGAAAATATCCTATTCAAGCATGCTTTCGACAAAATGAAGCTGTCAGTGAAGGATGTGTCTCCCTGCAATAAACCACTACATGGTTTCACTGGAGATGCAAAGATGCCTCTCGGGCAACTGGACCTCTTTGTTGAAATAGGAAGTCATCCCCGCTCCGTTGTGCGAAAATAAACATTTTGTGCTAATAGAGAACCACTCGGCCTAAAACGCCTTTTTAGGAAGGCCAGCCTTGTCTGACTTCCAAATTGTCCTAGCTCCGTGGTGCCTGAAGATGAAATTTCCAACGGACAATGGAATAGGAGAAATAGAGGAAGATCAAGACGCCGCTCGAGATTGCTATGTGACTGAACTTCGCAATAACTGCAGGAAGGATAAAGGGAAGGATGCAGAGACTTCTCTCTGTAAGAAAAACTTGGAAGCATAGCAATTAAAGAAAGCCCCTCCTCTTCGATATACCAGCGATCCTTTCAACGAATTAGACCCCAGGGACAAGGAGGAGGAGGCCACCACCGAGCCTGCAGAGGCTATGGAATTTGTATCTGTAAACAAACACGATCCAAGTAGACTGCTGAGAGTCGGGTCTCAGTTAAGAGCGGAGTTGAAGGATCAACTCATCGATTTTCTTCGCCACAACATGGATGTATTTGCATGGATGCACGCCGACATGACAGGAATCTCCCCAGACGTAGCATGCCACGTACTAAACATCGATCCCACCAAGGTGCCAATAAAGCAGAAAAAGAGAAGCATGGGGGCAGAACGATCATCAGCCCTCGAGGAAGAAGTAAAGAACCTACTTGCCAATAACTTCATATGAGAAGCCATCTACCCAGAATGGATCGCCAACCCGATGCTGATAAAGAAGGCTAATGGGAAGTGGCGAACATGCATCGACTTCTCCAACTTAAATGACGCTTGCTCGAAGGACTGCATCCCACTCCCCCGAATCGATCAGCTCGTGGACAGCACGGCCGGATACGAACTCTTATCCTTTATGGACGCATACTCAGGATACAACCAGATCCCTATGCACGCCCCCGATCAAGACCACACTAGTTTCATCACTGACCGGGGATTGTACTGCTACAGAGTAATGCCTTTTGGACTTAAAAACGCCGGAGCTACTTATCAGCGCTTCGTCAACAAGATGTTTGCGGAACTAATAGGACGAACTATGGAAGTTTATGTGGATGACATGCTGATAAAATCGAGGAAAGCCAACGATCATATAAACCACCTGGACGAGATGTTTCAAGTGCTTCGCCAATATGGAATGAAGCTGAATCCTCTAAAGTGCTCTTTCGGAGTATCGTCGGGAAAGTTCTTGGGATTCATCGTCCATGCCAGGGGGATTGAAGCAAACCCCGAATAGGTCCGGGCTTTGCAAGAAATCAAGATACCATCCACTCAAAAAGAGATGCAAAGCCTAAACGGGAAAGTGGCCGCCCTAAGCAGGTTCATCTCTAAAGCGACTGACAAATGCATCCCTTTCTTCGAAGCTCTAAAGAAAGGCAAAGGAAAGTTCGGATGGACTGACGAATGCTCGACAGCCTTCCTTAACCTGATCGAACACCTTCAGAGACCACCGGTACTCTCAACTCCAAATGAAGGCGAAGAACTATACCTATACCTTGCTGTATTGTCCCATGCTTTAAGCACCGCTTTGGTGAGAGAAGACAACCGCGCACAGCGGCCCGTATACTTTGTAAGCAAGAGATTTACAGGGGCAGAAGCCAGATACCCTAAACTTGAAAAGCTAGCATACTGTTTACTAATCACGTCACGGAAACTGCGACACTATTTCCAATCTCATTCCATCAGAGTTTTAACCGATAAACCGCTAAGGCAGGTACTCCATCGCCACGACACTTCTGGGCGACTACTTAAGTGGTGCATTGAACTGAGTCAATATGATATCACCTACCATCCTCACACCGCCATCAAGGGACAAGCCATAGCCGATTTCATTGCCGAATTCACTACTAACGAAGGTAAGGAGCAATCTGAAATAGCAGAAGATATCAAGTGGAATCTCTTCGTAGATGGAGCATCAAATGAACAAGGCTCGGGAGCAGGTGTTGTGATAATCACCCCCAGGGGAAGGAAGCTGCACTACGCCCAAAGGTTGGAATTCGCTGCCACCAACAATGATGCAGAATACGAAGCAGTGATAGCCGGATTAGAACTTGCCTTGGAGATTGGAGTCGGTTCTTTATGTCTCCATAGTGATTCTTAACTTATTGTAAATCAAATACTAGGAGAATTCCAGACTCGAGGAGAATGACTCACAGCATATCTAAAGAAGACCAAGCTGCTGCTCAATCAATTGGATCACTATTTAATCAAACACATTCCTCGAGAAGAGAATCAGGAGGCCGACGAACTGGCAAAGCAAGCTAGCATGAAGGACGGCACCGCTTCCGGAACAATAACCATCTCAAAGCAACTAGCCCCGAGTTACGAGCCAATGAATATGATAGCTGCAATCGAAGAGGAAACTTGGATGACTCCCATCCGGAAGTACTTACAAAGTGGCACACTGCCCGACGGGCGTAACGAAGCTAAGAAAATCTTAAGGAAAGCTTCCCGCTACACATTACAAGAAGGCATCCTCTATCGGCGCGGCTTCTCTAATCCCTTATTAAGGTGTATCGCTGGAAGGGAAGACAGGGAAGTCTTGTCCAACATCCATCAAGGAAGTTGCGGAGATCACACCGGAGGGCAGACTCTAGCAAAGAAAATACTCCGATACGGGTATTACTGGCCCACTTTAAACAAAGACGCCTTAGACTTCGTCAAAAGATGTGACAGATGTCAGAAATTTGCTAAGATTCCTCGACTACCAACAAATGAGATTACTAAGATGACCAACCCTTAGCCCTTTGCGATATGGGGAATTGACTTGATTGGCGAACTGCCAATGGGCCAAGACGGAGCCAAATATGCCATAGTGGCAGTCGACTATTTCACCAAATAGGTGGAAGCGGAAGCGGAGCCTCTAAATAAAATATCTTCGGCGAAAGTTATTAACTTCTTGATCAAAAATGTTTTATGCAGGTACGAGGTTCCACTCAAAACCATATCGAACAACGGACTTCAATTTGACAGCGAAGAATTCACCGACTGGTGCCAAGAGTACGAAATTCACAAAAGCTTCTCATCTGTAGCTTACCCCTAGGCAAACGGACAAGTCGAAGCTGTCAACAAAATTCTCAAAACTCTAATCAAGAAGAAACTTGAAAAGTCAAAAGGCGCTTGGGTGGATGAACTTCCTACGGCACTTTGGGCCTACCGCACATCTTACAGAACATCAACAGGGCATACTCCTTTCTTATTGGCATACGGATCGGAGGCCATGCTCCCAGTTGAAACTGTAGTGCCTTCCCACCGTAGGATCCACTACAACCCAGAAGAGAACGAAGAACTCCTCCACATGTTTTTGGATCTAATTGAGGAGAGAAGAAACGATGCAGCACTCAAAGCGGCAGCTCACAAGCAAAAGGTGGCAGCACAATGCAACTCCAAAGTCAAGCACCGCAGCTTACAAGAAGGAGATCTTGTCCTCAAGCGGATCTTCTCGCGCCCCGGAGCGCTAGATCCAATCTGGGACGGACCCTATGTAATTCATAAAGATCTCCACAACGGAGCTTATATTTTGTCAACAGTGGACGGAGAGGTGTTCCAGAGGGAATGGAACATCCAACACCTTCGTCGATACTTTTCTTAACTTGTACTGCCCATATGAAGTGAATTATCAAAGAGAATCAGTGGACGTAGGCATTTTCGTGCCGAACCACTTTAAAAATCTTGTCTCTTTTTAACTTGTTCCTTTATATCTTGGCTGCTTGTTAAGCTTTATCATTTTCTGTTGAACAAAATTCTGTATAACGACATTTCCATTCAGGACACTTCATGGCACAACCTCACCTGGACAAGACCTAACAGGTACTATACGAATCTATCCCCTTGTCAATGAGACACTTTTGCTCCAGCATCCCTCTGCTGCGGGTTAACTCATTGCTCGCGACGGCCCTCAAAGCCAACTGTAATGAGCCGATCATAAGCCACCGAGAAGGCCGACTATAGCCGAGGCAGCTCATTACGGCGTTCGGCTCGCCGGCGACTGTGAACCGATTATAAGCCCCAACATAAGGTGTGGCCAGCCAGGGGCAGTTCACAGTTGACGATTGGCACCCACGCTAGCCGGCCACGGTAAATCGAATAATACCCACGATTACGGGCCATAATGGCCCGGGTAGTTACTGTGCGCGATCTCGGCTCCGATATGTCTTAAGTACGGCTGTGGTAAAAAAGAAAACTCCCCGCGGAGGCGTAAGATGGGTGACGAATGTCTCCAAGACCTACAGCTAGGGAAAGTGACTACAAAACCCTTTTGCCACGAACTTAAGCACATCGAAGGCCTTCCGTGATTGGAAGTTTTACTATTTCCTACATTTCCATTTTATTTATAAAAACTTTCCTCCTATCCTCTATAACGATCACTAAAGTACAGGACACAAAATGGGAGACACTCGCTAGTGGAAATGAGAACTCACAACTGGATAACAGGTCACTCAGCTGCATTCCATCCTCAGTCACACAAGACATTCAAAGCTACCGTCTACAACTAAAACATGAAGGGAGTTACTTCCTTTTCTTGTACATAAACATGTAGCTATAGCCTATTCACACATCACACTAACATTGCGAGACATGAAATTACATTTTAAGCAAGAGCTTAGCATCAAACACGATTAAAGCACATGCATATTCACAGCTATATTTCTTATGCAACACATCAAAATATCGATAGCATTCAAATATGACAGAATCAGCTTATGTTATAAAATTATATAAGGATAAAATCATTCGCTACAATGACACAATTACATAATTACGGCTTAAAAGTGCATTAATGTTTTGGAACTAGTATGTACAGGAATGTCAAGTAAAACCAAAAATGCCCGGATCAAGTCAAAATAGTCGGCAGCATCAGAACATCATCTCTATCCTTCCAACCCCCAAGATCTACTTGACCGCAGGATCAGAACTCCCAGCATGCTGACCAGAGGTCCCACCTGTCCAATTCAGGAGAAGAATCTATTAGACAAACAATAGGCGATCAAGTTAAGGAAAGATTAAAAGGAAAGATTAAAAGGAAAGACTTACCAGCGTCTGCTCCCTGATCATCATCCTCCAACTGCACACCCACTTCATCGGCGGTAAGCAGCCGCATGCCCTCCTTCACCGCCACCTTCTCCTCCTTGGTGAACTGAGCAGTAACCACATCCATTTTGAAGGCCACGCCACCCTCTTTATCCGCATCAGCCTTGGCTTCCTACAAAGCCCGGAGATATATCCTGGCCATGACCCGGGGGTAATCGTCCATCCAGGATAGGTTGCCCTGCTTCCAAGCACGAAAATACATATCCTGCAGCATATCATCCATCATCCCCTCGTTCTCCTCAAACTCCCTCATACGGGCCTCAGAAACCAACAACTTTGCAACGGCAGCATCCCTCTCCAATCGGCACCTTGAGAAGTCAGCTTGAAGGGATGCCCTCATGGCCTCCATCTCCTCCTTTAGCTTGGCCTGAGCAAGCTCTGCGACTTCGAGCCTTCCAGATAACTCCTCTACCTGCTCGAGATCCGCTCTCCGAACCTCATTCACCGTTGCGATGGCCGTGTCAATTCGTTTCTTGCAAGCAGCCTCTATCTTTCGCAATTCTACCTTGCTAGCCTCTTCCATGGTTTTTCTTAGTCGTCTGGAGGCCGCCTCATGTTGGAAGATCTGAATGGCCTGATTGACAAGCTGTTTGGCCTGATCGGAAACCATTAGCCGCAGCCGAATGTTAGCACTTCCGATTTCCTCTCCAGCCTTGACCAGTCGGGCGTGATGCCCCATCAACTTCTTGGTCTCCTTAGCCACCTGATCGATGTTTGCCTTGGCCTCATCCCCCATAGTCATAATCCGAGTGGTCAACAAGTCGAGATCTAAAGACTTCGCCTCATCAAGCACCCTTACCATAGGATTGCGGGGTAGAAGGTGCTCACTGGTGACCTCATCGAAGGAAATATCATGAGAACTCGGGTCTAGATCTGGATGACCCGCAAATGGGTTACGAGCCAAGCCGGGGCGATCAACATGAGTAACGGTAGGATTCTTTGATGGATGCGGAGATGGTATGGACTCAGTATCCTCCCCAGTGATGTCATGAATAGGCTGGGTTGGGGGCTGAGGTCCAAGCGAAGGTTCGTACATGGAACGCCTCCTCTTTCTCTTTTGAATATCCTCTTCAATGACTTCGAGAAGAGGACGGTAGCCGACTACGCCCCCGGAACGGTCAGTCGAGGGCTTCGGTTTAGCAGAAGCTTGGAGGAGTTTGAACTGTTCGAGGCGGTGCCGAATGTCTGATGTCTTGGCCGCCTTACCCGTCCCTGAAATAAAAACCAAGTGTTACAAGCATGTATGAGACTATAATCCAAGAAACATGTGAAGTTAAAAGAGGAGTCAAAAATTCACCTTGAACCGCCGGAGTTATCCCAGCTGAAATACTCTCAGAAGATGGACTGGCACCAGTCCCGACCTTATCAGATTTCTTTGGTTTCCCCACCAAGGCCGACCCTTCCTCCAATCCCTCAAAGGCTTGGTGGAAAGCATCATCCGTCCACTCTTGAATCTCACATGCTTGCCCAGAGGTCAAGGCACCAACTCCACTACCACTCTGTCCTTCGCCACCATTACCACCATCACCTTCTCCATCATCTCCGCTCTCCTCCTCGCCTCTTTCCTCCTCTCCACTTTCCTCCTCCGGAACATCTAGGCATGTGCTGGGAGAGGGTCCATCAGATTTCTTGAGCTTCTTCCCCCCGACGACTGGAGGTATCGAGAAGGGTCTCCTCTTGCTGCTCTTTGTCGTGGCCCCTCCTTTTGCTTTGGCAGCTATTTCCTCAGCCGTATCCCTCTGCTTGACCACAGACTGATGTGGTAGAATCAAGTTGTGTCCCAGGAGAGTGGCATTCCTGATTAGGTAAGAAGCTGACCTATCCCTTCCCGAAATGGCCTCTATCTTCGCGGCCATCTGAACCAGGTGGTCATTCTCCACGACCGCAAAGCCACCTTTCGCTAGCAAGAAATAAAAGCACATAAGAAGAAACATCTCAGTCAGAATGGAAACTATAAATAAGCTACAACTTACAACCAGAGGTGAAGCGGTGAATTGAAGCGATGTCATCCTGGACAAAGAACCATTCCTTCTTAAACATAGTGAACTTTGAATACAAGTCCAAGACCGGCTTAAAGGACACGGCCGATTCCAAGCTGATATATGGGGAACCCTTCTTGTAACCCCTCAAGTTATATAGATACCGAATCTCCCGGTTAGAAGGGGGCGTCCGTATTTTCTCTGAAAAATCACGAACTGGCACACCAAGATAGCATAGGAGTTAGGCTGGAGCTGGAAAGGGGCCACCTTCAAATAGGTGACAAAGCTAACTATCCAAGCATTAATTGGAGGAATGGCCCCACACATACGGTGGTACCTACTATAAGCGAAGTATCCTTCAAGGGGATTATATGGCATGACCCCCTCCCCTGGCAACAGCATGCGTGCTCTATCGATCCCAAAGGAGCGGGAGATAACATCAAGCTGCTCCTCTCTGAGAGAGCTCGGAAAGCAATCAGGAGGAGAGTTCAGAAGCTCTTGAGGGCTATATCCATCCACTAGTGATCTCGGGGTGGGTCCCTGTCGTCCCGGTCCTGGCTGGGCGGGGGCACAACGGGGATTATCTTATATCCGTAGATTTTCTCTTTTCTGATCGAGTTTCCACTTTGCAAGACATTATCTGCAACACCAAAAACAAACACGTCGTTAGAAGTAGTGATATAAAAAACAAGTTTCATTCGGCAATTCAAATATGAGAGTGTCGTTCGGTACTTGCAACCCCTCAAGTTCGTTCGGTAAATCGAAGTTATCAAGTTCATTCGGTATGAGTCCATTCGGTGGTTCAATCATAAAAGTCGTTCGGCAGAGGAACACTCACCCGGTCCGGCAGTTGAGTTAATTCAGTAGCTGATTGGTTCGGCTGTTCTAAGCAATCAAGTTGGTTCGGTATTCAGTTGATTCGGTTGATAAGGAAAAACGAAGGTGTTATGCCCCTATTTATAAGCAAAAACAATGACCGCACCAGTTGGTTCGGCATTAGAGACCGGATGATAGCAAAACAAAGCACGCCATATAAAGGCATATGCCCTACTTTGGGGGGCAAATGTTGGGCACGTTTTTACCTACTACCGAACCATCCCTCTTCATGCATTGCCGAGCCAACTCCCTTCCCCACATAGCCGAATCAACCTCCTTCCCTGCCTACCGAATCAACCTCCTTTCCATGCCCACCGAACCAGAGCCAATTCCACTCGCCCACCGAACCAACTCTCCCAAGCTACCACCGGTTCCACTCACTACCGAAACAGCCACCTTCCATCCACTACCGGTCCAACGCCACCGAACCAGATCACCGAACCACTTCACCACTGAACCAACCTACCTCCACACTTAACCGAACCAACCACCACCGAACCAAACTCAATCCCAACCTACCACCGGTCCAAACAACATACCACTCTCCACCGAACCATGGCGTTGCCGGATCAAAGTCGCCAGGCCAGATAGCTTCAGCCCAGGCCCACCAACGGCTATATACATCCAGGACTCCTGCCCCCAGCCTCACTCTATAAATAGAGGGGCAGGGGTACAACAATGGCAGACAAGTTTGAGAGCTCAAGCACGGATAGAACTTTCAAACAACTTTCAGTTACTTGTAATAAAAGCTTTGTACTTGTAATCTGAATAGAAAAGGAGAATAACATATAAAGTGGACGTAGGCACGTTCTGCCCAAACCACTATAAATCTGTGTGTCTTTTACAGTTTAGTCCCTGCATTTTATATATTTGCATAAATCACCAAATCACTAAAAACAACATAAAATCAACTAATTCATACGACTAGGAGGTGTTTGCCCATTTTTTGTGCAAACACAAAAAGATAATGAAATGAAATGAAAAAAATAAAATAAATGGACTACAGCAAAGTATATTTATATACAGTTTACATATTTCAATATTTAATAATATAAGTAGATGTACATATATGGGTATACAACAAAGTTTAAACATTTATGTTTTAATTAAATGCATATATATAGTTTGGAAAAAAAAGAAAATGTGTGAAAGTTTATATAAATTAGTTTCTATGAAATCTATTTAAGTTATTTTATAAATATACATTTGATTTCAAAACTAAACCTAAAACAAATGTACATATACATATTCTAGTTACCAAATTATTATAAAATAGTTATGGAAGGGAAATTTGTTTAAAACTAAAATATTAGTTGATTAAATTTAAATAAAATTGGCTGGTCGATTAATTCAAATATTAATAAACTGTGTAATTGTTATCCAAGGTCTGAAGTCATGAAAAATCAAGTCAGGTTGGATGGATGGCAAAATAAAATCAAAGGTGAGTTATTCTCACTCGGTAAATTTAAATTTAAATGATTAAATTTAAATAATTGTTTGAATGATTGAATTGATTGATGTGCAATAGTATGATATATTTTGGAATTGGCATGTTATATTGTGCTAACATATGTGGATGCAGGGAAAACAGGTTGGAGGGATCCAACTGGATCCCTCGACATTTATTCAAATTATTTAATCCCTCTGTTGTGATTATTTTATATTTTGTGATGAATATTATTGATAATTGGAATATTGGATGTTATGGTTTACCTGAATATATTCCAGTGCACTAAGTTATCAGGATATATAGAATTGGATTTTGGAAAATAAAGAAATGAATTTGGAAGTAAAATAATTATAGAAATTTGAATAAATTTAAGAATGAATGGAAGAAAAAATAATAAAGTGTCTTTAAAATTCTAATAAATAAATCTTGAGTATAGAAAAGGGAAATTTTGAATGAACAGAAGATTAATGAATCTTAAACTTCAGTATATTTATTTAAAAGAACAAAACATTTATTTAAAATGTAAGATTTAAATTATTGAAATAATAAAGAAGAAATTGGCATAAGATCTGAAATTTGTATATTTCGGTTTAAAGGTTTAAAATCAAATGGAAAATAATAACAATAATAATTAAGTCCAAAATTAATGAATTGTGAAATAAATGGAGTAATTAAAGATATTTATTTCAAATGGAATAAATTGGGAATCAAATTGGAAAATTGATTTCAGAGGTTGAAATTGGAATTTTCTCTGGATAACCAAGTACGTTTTTAAAAGTAAATTTTTAAATATAAGTTAAAAGTTTTTAAGTTGTTTTAAAAAGCAAGTTTTTAGAAAATTTATTATTCTAAATATTTAAAATTCTAAAGTAAGTATTTTCTTTTAATCTATTATAGCAGTAATTATTTAATGAGTGACTTGGTATTTTGTTTTAGAAAGTGTTAATCTAGTTTTATATTTTATTAAGTAACTTTATTTTCAAATATCCATATAGTATGTATTTTTACAAATTATTGAAGTAATTTTAACTTGGATGTTTTAAAGTATATTTCAAAGTAAAGTGTTTAAAATTATTTTAAAAATCTAGTTTTGTGCTTGGTGATTTCAGTGGGGAATAATAAATTTTTGGGAAAGCTTAGTATGAAAATGGAAGATGGTTTTGAAACTGTTTTCAAAGGGTTGGAAATAAAAATATATCTTGTGAAGATATTTGAGAAAAATAAATAATTTGGGAAATTATTTATTGTTGGATGGTTGTTTGTGAATATTAATTGATAGTTAAATAACCGACTATCAATATTGGACAAATGTGCTGATCGTTTCGAAGAGAACGGGATCGAGACTTATTTCTCGAAAACCACTTCGATCCGGTTTGTACCTTTTTGTGGAATGATTTTGGATTCGAAGATGGAGCGTTGAAGTACAAGGGCTAATCGCTACTAATCCTGAGGATATTTCCAAAATGGATGTAGTAGGAATAGTGCCTTCGGTTCCGTTTGAACCCGGGACGGACTTGTATGGATGAATGCTTTCGAAACGTCGTCAGGTGGATGATGGGCATTCTAAGGGATATGTTCTAAAAGGTAACGCTTAGCCTCAAGCCTCATCAAATGGGAATGACTGAAAATCAGGGGTTATGCAGCAAGGCTAGGTGGGTAGCACAAAAGCAGGGTGAGGTCATCCCTGCCTAGATGTCTCTTTTATTTCGGCTTAGTGGGCGGTTGCTGATCCCAACCGCGGGGTGATCTCACTCGGGATTATCCAGTAAGGGGTAGTCCCGGTCTTGTGTTGCAGGGTAGCGGGCGTACTCCTCGATACTGTGATCTAGGCCACGTACTGTGACAGGTGGTACCCCAGTGCCTAGTCATTAGTTGGAAATCCATTCTCCCTACGAGCCTTGTACGAGTTTTGTTTGTATTACCCATTTTGTGGCTAATAGCTGGAATTTAATGAATGTAACAATTTCAGCTATTTTATAAGTATTTGTATATAGACCCTATTATAATATCAAAGGATTTCTATGAAAATTGTCTTGGCTATCGTAAGGTAAGAACCCGACATGTTTATTTGTGTCGTGGTCTTACGAGATGCTTTTGTTTTCAAAGGACTTTTGAAACTCTAATAATCAATTGAGTGTGATTTTTATCACGCTGGTATTCCAGACTGACTCGGGTGCTATTTAACTGTAATGCTCGGGTCAGACCGAGTATTATAGGATACAGGATACGATGTTGTGGAGCTCAGGAGACGAGCTGGATGACGATACGTACTTTCGTACTTGTTTATGTATATGCCGCTGTGCTGTTTAGCTATGTATCCACGTGTATGATATTGATGTTGAGCTATGATTGATGTACTCTGATGATGCAATATATAAACAGAGATATTTGATTTTTGAGTAAAGATCATTTATTATCTATTATATTTTATTCCGCTGCGATGGTTAGATACTGTTGTTGTTTTCTATTTTCTTCTTCTACCTCTTCTTCTTTAACCCAAATGGTTCGTATTTCTGTACAACTTGAGTTGATTTAGGTAGAATAGTGTTGACTCAAGGACTGTTACATTTTCCAAGTGCTCAGCCGCCACCCTACATCCCTTCTTGCTCTTGGCCATATCCTTCCCCTTTCGTCTTTCTCATGTCCTCCCCTCGTCAACTCCCAAACTCACGGCCTAAGGCCATTTTTAAGAAGAGAGGAAGAAGTGAATTAAGAAGAGGTTAGAGAGTAACAAGTGAATTAGTGCTTAAGCACTCCACTATTTTTAACCCTTCTACCTCTCTTAAAGAGAGAAGCCATTAAAATTTCTTTACGGAAGAAGAAGAAGAGAATGATTTGTGCGAAAAATGAGAAGAATGGATAGGTATTTATAGGAAAATAAAGAGTGGTAAATTACATAACTAACACTTTACAAAATTACTAAAATATCCTTACTTTATCTTACTTTTTCAACACTTACCATCATCTTATCATATCATTACCTTCTCTTAATCACTTAATATTTAAGTAAAGAAAAGTAAAGATTTGGTTGGATTTGATGTGACATGTTTTGTCCTTTTGTGTTTACTTTTGCTAATTGTTTTCTAAACTTGTTTGGTAAAAGTAAACTTGATTAGTGAATTAAATAATACTTATACTATTTGAATATATGTTCATATATAAGAAAATAAACATGCAACAAAGTTGCGACAACTTTTAATCGACAAAATGTTGATTTTCGACAAAATGTTTTACGGTCACATTTTGATTAGCTAAACTATTCATTTATGGAAACAAAATTTAAAATGAACTTTTTTACTTCTTTAAATAAATTAAAACATATCTCCTTATATTTTAAAATCATATTTAATTAATATCATAATCATTAATTTTATAGTGAATGTAAAATTGACAAAATGCGACAAATTTTGGTTATTTTTGCAAAATGATTATTGACATATATTTTTAAATATATTAATATACTTTCATTATCTTTATTATATGTTTTAAATAAGATTTAACTTATCAAACAAATATTTAAACATATTATTTAAGCCTTTATTTATTTTTAATAAAACTTAACTTTTGTTGATTTGTTCTAAAATCCAAATTTATACTTTTTAAATTATTAACTATAAGAATAAATGATTTCTTTATTATTATCTATTACATATAACTTATTTATTTAAGTTTTAAATTCCTTTTGAATTTAAAGTAAACAAAATCTTTCATTTTTTAAGTAGCGAACTTACGGGTCGTTACATTCTCCCCTACTTAAAAGCATTTCGTCCTCGAAATGAGATCAAAGATAAGAACTATAAAGGTCAACCATATATGTCAAAGGAAATACCACTAAATACCGATCATGTTCATACAGACATCGATCCCAAACTACTGAGTACGTACCACACATTCGAGATAATACATACAACTACCAAACAAGAGTATACATCCAAAACAACCAAACTGATACTGTATCAACATGAATAAGTACATCCATATAACTCATCCCCTGACATGAGCATGTGCTATACTTGAGGTCTATATATATACATACCAAAACATCTATCCAACCCTATATCTTGGTGCCTACTATTTAAGATAACTATCCAACCACTATGTAGATAAACCCAAAACATCATACTATATGTGATATTTGATTCGATCTATTATTTGAATCCACAACTTTACTTCCGAACTAGTATTGATCCTTCGATTTTCTAGTGTGGACTTTCATTAGACTTCCTGATCATAAACCCTTGCTTTCTTTGCATAGCTCTCAACTATGATAGAAAACTTGAGTATGTAATCACAAACCCTCATCAACGTTCGCTGTCAAGAATCGAGTGATAAATTCTTTCTCGGACTGGTGTAAATACCTCAAATTTCTATACTCAAATCTTTGATCAAAAATTTATATGATGAAATAATCTATGTATAACTTATGTATTTATTTACATTCATTTTTACTTAATATATTTCTTCAAAATTTCTATTAATCTAAGTTTATTTCACACCCATTTACTTTCTACAAAATCCATTATTACTTAAGCTTACAAACATGACTTAAACTTGTATAATATACCTTTACTTCCTATGAGTATATATACATATCCCCAACTTCAAACCGTTATTACTTTAATTAAGATGTTTAACAAATGTGGAATTCTACCGTTATTCCAAATTGATAAGTTATAAAACATAATTCTTAGTTTTATTTACCCAAGGTCTTAATTTGGAAAATATTATTTATCTTATCCATATATTAATAAGACAACTTTACTAAGTGTTCATCTTTTTCTTACTAATTCTATGATTATCTACTTAACTTATTTACCCATCCATTTCTAGATCAAATTTTTTAACCTTAAATCCATCAAATACTTTACGATCAAATTATGAAACTTAATTCACATGGTATTTGTCATTTAAAAATTTTCATCCAACAATCAACCTACTAACCATATTATTCAAAAATATCCACTTCTAATCTTACTTCATTTTGAATTACAAATGTTACCCTAAATGTATCACTAATTCAAAGTTTTATATTAGGATGATATTTCTTATACCTCTTGTTCCTAAATTTCATCTTGATTTTCACCAAATCAAAGTGTTTAAATTTGAAATTATCTTAACTCCTTTATAAGTTACAGAACTTACCTTTTTATAATATATTTACAAAAAGCCTCAATTTAGGTTTATCTTTTTCCTATCATTTTCTTTTTACTTTCTCCAATTACGACTTATAGTTTCAGTATTATCGTCAAATATCTTATAGCCAAATCGTGAATTTTACTTCACAAGATATTTGTACTTAGCTTTTAAATCCATTAATTTTGATGTTCATTAAATCATTATTTCCTAATAACTAAATATCTAGGGGTATATGATTAAAGTTCTAAATTCTAGCTTTCAACTAATTGATTCTGTATGGAATATCTAATAGTCAAATTGTACAACTCTAATCACAAGATACTAATACTTTAGTTTTACTAAGTTTAATTTCAAACAATCCTAAATTTCTAACCAAAAATAATAATACCCCTTTTAATACTTAAAATATAAACCCAAGGTAAAATTATTTCATTTACCAATTTCTTTAAAACAAAATCATTTTTATAAAATTAACAAATACGCACTCATATATATATAACACTCTCATAACTTATTCTAGGGTTTTACTAACCCTCTAACCCTATCTCTAATTAGTTACTCATCCTAGGAAATTGCTAATCCTATCTCTAATGAGTCTTTACCCATAACAAAGCCAAGGTTCTTTCTTAACCTTCAGCACTGGTACAAAATGTCATGGCCCGTTTTTTCATACCTTTTGAATCGATAATAAATCACACATGTCTGACTCAAATTACACGAAACTACAGAACATGAAGGGAAAAAAAGAAAATAAGATAGAACAGAATCTCTCATGAATGGAATAACATATAATATTGAACAAATATCTTTACATCGGAAAACTTTTAAAATACATATATCAGAGTGTAACCTAAATTCTTCCTGGATAGTTATAAACATCTGCCCTTACAATTGCTGACAAACAGCAAACCAAAACGCACTAAGTACAGCGGATAATAGAATATGTCCATATGCAGATGAATATCTCCAGCTCTCTTCTAGAAAATTGCAATCATCTTCGACTAACCTGAAACAACACGAATCTGACCCGGGTATTTAAAATACCCGCATCAGGCTTGATAAACCAGCGTGAGAAAAACTCAATAATAAATGACAGTGTCATATATCAGCCTTTGAATAAAATCCTTTGGAAAGAAAGAGTATGTCATTAGACCACACCTACATATAAACACGAATGGGTTTTTACCTTATGATAACTAAAAAACTCTTACATCAAAACATTTGATATTATTTCTAATGACATCTCTTTGAAAACATTTGCAAATAAACTTATTAATCTTATCCGAAGTATTTACCCATATAGCATTTCGAGGCTATTCATTACGCCAATACAAACAAAACCGCAGGTTCTTATTAGAGAATGGATTTCCATGCAAATGACCAGGAGAAGGATCTACCTTATGAAATAGGTACACCTCTAGATGGATGCCTCGAGGAATAGCACAAAGGAACCTCTACCAACACAAGACTGACCTACCTCTGTAACTAGATAGTACAGAATATGTCATCCCCCGGTCATTACCGACCTTTAACCCAACACTCGATTTCCATACACCACATTAATTTACATCCCGAACGTCATAGTATGAAGAAATATATCTAGAAGGAGATGACCATACCCTACTTGGGAATGATCCACTTAGCCTTGTCGCATCTAATCTTGTTTCGGTCATTTCTGGTTTGATAAGGCTTGAGGCAACGATTGCCTTTTCACATAGCACATATCACATCTTTGAATGCCACATTGCCATATTCGTTAAGTACTTATTGCCTCTCACAAAAATACAACCCTTGAGCTTGTACGTCTCAAGGAGGGTGTTAAGCTAAGAGAAGTTGCCTTCTCCGCCACCACTGATGTACGTTTGTAAAAACCAATGTACTTAATCTTTAGAAATACAATGTCAGACAAACGTCCATATAAGTTGTCCACGAACAGGACAAACCCAAGGCACTATCCTACTACCACTAGTAGAGAATAGTCATTGCAATCCGAAAAATCTCCATTAGGAGGAGACCACTGCTATAAATAACTCGTAATGGGAGCTACCCAGAGCATGTTCAACAAGCAGTCTTCACGCTATGAAGATCCATGTTTTTCAATAATCATCATCTTCAACATGTCATCACATTCGAGCGTATACATTGGTTCGAAGTGGTTTTTGGATAGATCCGACCCGGTTCCTTCGAAATCCAATTATGATAAAAAGTGAACATGAGTATATAGGATTTATTAAATCTCTTTCCACTTTAATTCCTTTTAGATGATTTCAAAATCTCTTTATTTTGAATTAGAATAATTCTAAGAAATTCATTCTTTTGCTTTGGAAAATATCTCAAATTCCTACATTTAACTCTCGATCCAAATTCCTTAACTTTTGGGCGGATCAAAAACAATGTTGTATAAGACATTGTTTACGATAAACCCCAAATCAATCGTAGCAAAACATTTTTGAGTAAATTGAATCATCGAATCATTCATTCTGGAGACTGATTAAATTTTGGATAATACCGATCTTCTTTTATTTTGGAAAATTTAACAGAATCTTTTTAGTTTAGAGCATCCGAGTTTTCCTTTCGATATGTTCCACCCCTCGCCTAAGAAAAGAAAACTTAGGCCAGGTAAGTTTAGGGCACTGGTTGCCCCATCGTTAACCTTAGTTAAACACCTTGTTTTATCTTCCCAGATCTCACAAGCAGGACAAATGTACTAGTCGTTTCTGCATACTTAGTTACCAACTTTTTTCTTGGAATTGATTATAAAGATTCCAAATTATCTTTCAAATGCTTATCTATCCTTTTAAAAACATTCACAATTGATTCTAGGAAAAATTGTTACATTTAAATTCATATTCCAAAAGTTATAGAATTCGTGGCATAAAAGTGCTACGAAAAGTGCTATATATGTTTATTTGATTAAATCAACTTCTAAACATTCGATTATTCATATTTTTCAATCAAACCTCTTTTAAATCATTTAAATAGAATTATCAAATTTATTAAATATTTTTCCATAATTAAAAAGTTCATCTAAACAAATTTTCTATTATGGTCACTTAACTGCACTAGCGCGATCTTTCTAGAATTTTTTTTTGGACTTAACTCAAAATCTACAAGACGAAATCTTGATTTTCTTTCTTCTTTAGAAGATATGGATATAAAAGTCCGTAATTTTCTTATCTCGAATAATTCTGAGCTATATTTCACTCTATACACTCATTTAAACTTTTCGACGCGAAATCGCAAACTACCATTGCGCTACGCGTCTAGTTTTAACTTATTTTTCAATACTTAAATAATATATTCAAATTGGATTTTATCACTTATAAAACCATTGCAAATCATTTTAAATCAATATTTTCACTTTTTAAAGTATTCAAAATGTATTTTCAATATTCCCATATTATAATATTATTTTATTTCTAATATTTTAATATTAAATTTTAATTTTCAATTTTAATTCAATTTCAATTCTAACTTCAAATTAAACTCATTTAAAACTACGAATTCAAATCTAATTTTAATTTGAACTTAAATTCAACCTTAATCTCAACTTCAATTTTCAAAATCGATTTCAATTTCAATTTCACTATTTATCTCAATTTTAATTTCAATTTAACTATCCTTTCCAAACCCATTTCACTTTATATTTTAAATTCTCTTTTATTTTAACTTTAATTTCACTTCTATTTGAAAAAAAAAAATATTTTTCCAAAATATCTCATATCACTAAAATATGGTTTTATTAACAAAGGGATTATTAAATCAAAATGAACATAATCGAGTTAACATTTGTCACTAACATAATTATGGTATAAACATAAGCTAACATGATAAATAATCACAACATAAACATTTTCTACTTACTCAAACATAACCAAACATCCATAGCAACATTTTAAAGGGGTGTATACTTACATATGTCATAAGATAATTATTATAGCAAAATCAAAATATGATCTTTTAAAAGCAGTGAGAATTTTCTAACCTTTAACGAAAACGTTTAACTTCCTACCAACATTCATTTAATTCAACGCTTCACTAAACAACCACCTAAACATTCTTTCACCTTTTCCAAGTGCTCGGCCACCACCCCATATCCCTTCTTGCTTTTGGCTATAGCCTTCCCTTTCTATATTGCTCACGTCCTCCCCCTATCAACTCCCAAACTTACGTCCTAAGGCCATTTTTATGAAGAGAACAAGAAGAAGTGAATTAAGAAGAGGTTAGAGAGTAACCAATGGATTAGTGCTTAAGCACTCCACTATTTTTAACCCTCCTACCTCTCTTAAAGAGAGAAGCCGTTAAAATAGCTTAAAGGAAGAAGAAGAGAATGATTTATGTGAAAAATGAGAAGAATGGATAGGTATTCATATGGAAAGTTTGGAGTGGTAAATTATAAAACTAACCCTTTATAAAATTACTAAAATATCCTTACTTTATCTTACTTTTTCGACACTTACCATCATCTTATCACATCATTACTTTGTCTTAATCACTTAATATTTAAGCAAAGAAAAGTAAAGATTTGGTTGGATTTGATATAACATGTTTTGTCCTTTTGTGTTTACTTTTGCTAATTGTTTTCTAAACTTGTTTAGTAAAAGTAAACTTGATTAGTGAATTAAATAATACTTATACCATTTCAATATTTGTTCATATATAAGAAAATAAATGTGCAACAACGTTGCGACAACTTTTAATCGACAAAACGTTGATTTTCGACAAAATGTTTTACGGTCACATTTTGACGTTTTAGCTAAATTATTCATTTATGTAAACCAAATTTAAAATGAAATTTTTTATTTATATAAATAGATTAAAACATATCTCTTTATATTTTAGAATCATATTTAATTAATATCAAAATCTGTAAGTTTATAGTGTATGTAAAACTGACAAAATGCGATAAATTTTGGTTATTTTTGTAAAACGATTACTGACATATATTTTTAAATATATTAATATACTTTTATTATCTTTTTTAGATGTTTTAAATAAGATTTAACTTATCAAACAAATATTTAAACATATTTATTTAAGCCTTTATTTATTTTTAACAAAACTTAACTTTTGTTGATTTGTTCTAAAATCCAAATTTATACTTTTTAAATTGATAACTATAAGAATAATTGATTTCTTAATTATTATATATTATATATAACTTATTTGTTTAATTTTTAAATTTCTTTTAAATTTAAAATAAACAAAATTTCTTATTTTTGAAGTAGCAAAGTTACGGGTCGTTATAGGGCCTATCTTCTTTAACTGCAATGAGAGAGGGCATCTCCTTAAGAAATGCAAGAACAAGAAAAGTGGAAAAAGGAAATGCTTCAGCTATGATAAGGATGTCCATTTGAAGAAGGATTTTCTCGAGCCATTTAAGAATAAGTAGGTGGTGTCTGGTTATGCGCCCAACGCTATGCCTACCTCGTTGAATGCTCCCTCGGCAAAGGAGAAAGGGAAGAGCATCGTTATCCAAGGTATTCTTTCTTTTTATGGTATACCTTTTCACTTTATATTGAATACTAAGGCTTTATATTCCTTTATTACTAGTGACTTGGTTGGTAGATTGGGATTGAGATTCAACTTTACAGACAGATCCTTGATTGTGTCAAACACCATGTAAGGTTCGACTAGTTTGTGAATGGTTTATCATGATGTAGTCTTATTGAGTGTACAATGTATTTTTGCTTATGATTATTTTGTATTTGGTTTTATAAGGTTTGATACTATATTAGGGATGGACTAGCTAAAGAAGTATGGAATAGTAGTGGATTGTATGAGGTCATTGATGATGATATAGATTTACAATGGGTGGAGATTGGAGTTAGGCTGCCAACCGAATAATGAGGTGATGGCTAACTTTTTGAATTCACTTGAAACCTCGCATCACGAGTTGTCATTGGTGCCTATAACTAGGGAGTATTTGGACTTATTTGAGGAGGCGGCTGGATTACTATCACATAGAGAGCTAGAGTTATGTATGGACTTGGTGAAGGATGCCGGAATAGTAGTTATGCCTTTAAGGAGTATGCAACCCAAAGAGCAAAAGGAACCTATAGTATTCACCACTACGGTAGGAGACCCTTTGAGGTTATGTGCAGGTTTCCATTAGGTGAACAAGGTGACAAAAAAGAATAAGTTTTCACTCTTACATATTGATGACTTATTTGATCAGCTCCATGGTGCGAAGATGTTCTCTCAATTGGATTTTGTGACAGGGTTTCATCAGCTAAGAGTGGTGAGAGAGAGAATGTCAATAACAGCATTTCGTACATTATCAGGACTTTATTGCCATTTGAGCTAACTAATGCGCATGCATACATTATTAATCTCATGAACTATATCTTCGGGGATCCGCTAAATAAGTTTATAATTATGTTCGTTTATGATATCCTTGACTTTTTCCTAGAGCGAAGAAGAACATAAGACTCATTTAAGGATCGTGCTCGATGTGTTGAAGAAGCACCGATTGATGGTGAAAATTTCAAAATGTCACTTTGGAGGAGGAAAGAGAGATTTTTGGATCAAGTTGTTTTTGAGCTGAGCATCGCTATAAATCCTACAGAAGTTATAATGGTGCAAGATTGGAGTTGACCCAAGAGAGATTCAGATGTGAAGAGTTTCCTTGGATAAGCGGGATGCTATTAATGATTCATAAAGGACTTCTCAAGGGTAGCGACACAATTAACCAACTTCATAAAGAAGAAACAGACTTTTGCGAGGGATCTGCGATGTGAGCTATATTCGTGAGTCTAAATGAGAGGTTAATGGGTGAACTAGTGTTAGTCATTCTACTTGGGAATAAAGAGTTGATGTTATATACAGATTCTTGTGGTATTGGATTAGACGTGGTATTGATGCGGAGGGGTAAAGTTGTTGCCTCTTGAAACCATAGAAAGCAAATACCCACTCATGATTTGGAGTTGGCGACGAATGAGTTTGCATGAAGATTTGGAGGCAATATTAACTAAGAGAGAGGTGCGAGTTATTCACCGACCAAAAATTGTTGAAGTACATCTTCTTTTGGAAGGACCTTAACCTTCGTCAGCAACGATGGTTAGATTTCTTGACCTCCTTTGACTTTGACATTTCCTATATGCTTGGAAAGGGAAATACAGTCGTTGATGCACTGAGTAGGAGACATGCCAATGTAGGAGGTATGTTCCTAGAATGGACACAGTTAGTGTATATTATTGGCTATGAATTCAGATCTCAATGTGAGCTAAAGCTAGAGATATTGGCAACTTTGTCTATCAGACCTACTCTAATTAATCATAACAGTAATATTTAATATGTGATATCAGACTAGCGGAGTTTACTGCTAATATTGAGAGTGGAGTAGAGTTTGAAAGTATGAAGTAGTGTGGATTCGACCGAGACGGTTAGCTCTATTAGGATATTTATACCTGACATCCATAGGTTAAGTTATGAGTTTCTATGTAAGTATCATCATTCGAGATTGACTATACACCCCTAGGGTAATAAAATGTACCATTATATAAAGGAAACAATTTATTGGGAAAGGAAGAGGAAGGACATAGAGACATTCATCTCAAAGTGTATGAACTGTTAGCTAATGAAGACTGAGTAGAAGAAGCCAAGTGTTTTGACGCAACCACTTGAGGTTCTTGAATGGAAGTGGGAACAAATATTGATGGACTTCGTCGACGGATCGTTGACCACTAGAGGAGGGAATGATAAGATCTATGTCATAGTTGATAGATTGACGAAGTTTGTTTGGTTCCTATCATAAACGACATCCAAATTAGCAGAGTTTTATGTAAAGCGGATAATGCGATTCAATGGTGTGTCGAAGAGCATTGTAAGAGACCATAACACAATTTTCACTAATGGGTTTTTGAAGAGCTTAAAGAGGCATTGAATACAGAGTTGTATTTGAATATTTCTTATCACCCACAAACCGATAGATGGATCGAGTGAGGGAATTATGTCATAGAGGATCTCTTACAAACTTGCATACTTGGCTTCAGGGAATGTATAATGATCATTTGCATCTTGTTGAGTACGCATATGATAGTAGTTATCAGTCTAGCATTGGTATGACACCATTTGAGGAACTATATGGATAATCATGCAACACTCCTTCGTGTAGGTGAGAAGCGGGTGAGAATTTAATACTGGAGCCAGACGTGATTAGAGAAACTTTAGAGAAGATCAAGATCATTTGACAAGCAATGAAAGCGGCTCAAGATAAAGAAAAAGGCTAGGCCAATAAGAGAAGTCATGACCTTGAGTTCTTTATCGGCAACATAGTTTTTGTCAAGATTTATCTATTGAAGAATGTAGTTTAATTTGGTACTAAAGAAAAGTTAGATTCGAGATTCGTAGGTCCTTTCTAATACTTAAAAGGATTGAGAATCTAGTTACACAGTCGACTTACCTCAAAAGATGGTGGGTGTGCACAATGTGTTCCATGTTTCTCCTTTATGGAAGTTTGTGCATAGTTATGGCATAATTGTAACAATCGAGATTGAGCTAGAAGCTTCAAGACTTTGTAGGCGTATTCATATAGCTAGACATGATACGAAGCGGCTTTAGAGGAACACAGTAAAGTGATGTAGGGTCAACAGGGTGAAAGTGGAAGCAATTTCACATGGGAGACAAAGAAGATCATGAGGATCGCTTATCTGGAGCTCTTCACTTGGTAAGATTTCAATCTTATTGTTAGCTTTCACATTTGACATCACATTTAGTAATATATTAGTAGTTCGATACATACATGGTTGGATAAGCATATATTTATATCTTGCTCATACATGCATGTTTGATGTTCGATATGCTTACTTATGGTTGTCAGGCATGCGAGGTAACTATATTGTTTGTCTTTATGTTATTTGATTGGAATTCAAGTTCAAAATTCCTGAACCAATCGACATATGGAGATCTTTATACCGGACGCTAATCGATGCAGAGTCATTCCACGGGTTATCCTTTCGTTCTCGAAAATACCCGGTCTTCACCACCGATTTTCAAATTCTATCCATAATGTCGTATCATTATTCAAAATGGGTTATATGACATAAGGTCCTCTCTCGGCTAAACCGAATAATGAGCGCAATATTTAAAAACATATGAATATTGGGATTTCAGTTAATTCACAACTTAAAACCCAAAACTTTCTTTCAAATGGTTTAACAAATTACCATTTTCAAATCTTTAAACAAAAAGATTCATTTCACAAAGTTCACCCATCTTTCTCAAAGATTCATTCACAAATTTCAAAACAAATTCCCTTTCCAAACCTTTTATAGAAAGGATACACTTTTAAGATCCCTTTTCAATTTGGAAACAAAGTATACCAATCTTTAACAAAGATTCATTCATATTCTTTCAAAACAATTTCCCTTTCAAATTGGATTAATTCATCCAATCTTTAAATCAAAGATTTAGTTCACAGCTTTCAAAACTAATTTAATTCAAATTTGAAATCTTTCCCTTTAATCAATCACATTAAATAAATCTTTAAGTAATTAAATATTTAATCCCTTGAAAAATTAACCTTAATTATCCATCCTTTAATACATTAAGTAATTTTATTTAATTATATTTGGAAAAAAAATCAAAGATTTAATAAGATAATTAACTTAATACAAAATTCTATAAACCAAACAAGTTTCAAAACAATTAAACTTTTGAAATTTAAATCCATGAAAGCTCGCTTAGTACATTACTTTTGAAAACTTAGTTTATATTTCTTAAAAACTTTGTTTTAAAACTTGTTTAAAGTTTGGAAACTTATTTAGTTTAAATATGCTATGAAACTTTATTTAAATAAAGATTACTTTGTAACTCAAAAAAAAACTGTTGTATTTAAAACCCGAAAACAATAATTTTTTCTTTTAAATTTGAAATCTGGCAACGGATTAAACAAACCCGAGCCTGTTTAAATTTTTCCTAAGCCAAACTCGATCTTGACTTCGGGCAAACTTCCCTCGCCCAAGTCTTCGATCCAAATCACAACTGCATCGAGCCGAACCCGAAAAACTTTCCTTCTTTCCTAATTTTCAGTTATCAATAGATACCTAAGATATCTCGTGCACGTGTACCAATGTACCAACGAACTTCAGTTGACCTCCTCGTCTCCAACTTGTCGACAATCCCTCACTCGTATGCTCAGACCACCCAACTTTAAAAATCACCTGAAAATCGAAATTGAGCTTTTCGACAACAACCTAGGATAACCCGTCGAATGACTCTGCATCGATTAACGCCAGGTATTTTAGATCTACATATGTGATGGGGAGTCCGATCGGGATTGGGAATTTCCGAAGTGCAAGGGCTTCTTTGGAAGTGCCTTCGGTTCTGTTCGAACCCAAAACAGACTTGCATGGATGTGTGTTTGACATTACACTTTGAGATGTAAGCTGGTTTCTATCAAATACATTTCTTTTTGGTGGCGGAGAATTTATTCTCTTAGCTTAACACCCTTCTCTGAGGCATACGAGCTCAGAGGTTATGTAGTTGATGGTTACTAGTGATACATTCCCAATTTGGTAATGTGGCATATGAAGTGCTGTTGATCATTTGTTGATCGAAGCATGGCTTTGTGAAAAAGCGCAGGTTGGTGGACGAGACTGCATCAGGACCTCACATCTCGAAAATGGTCGAAAAAGGAAAGATGTGGAAAGGTTGCAGGGGTCGTGCCCCTAGGGTATGTCCATTCCTTCTGGAAAAGGGTGGTATCATGGTATGGAGCCCGGATACGTAACTCATGTGGACACTGTAAATTTATTACTTTGTGATGTTGCTTTGTGGTTGAGGATCCTTGGATAAAGGTCACAAACGACGGGGGATGGCATATCTTAGGTTTTACTCCCGGACAAGGAGTAAACCGGCCTTGTATTGGCAGAGATCCGGATAGGTTCTCGGGGCGTCCCTTCAGAGGCATAACCATGTGGCAATAGGAAGTTCCTTGGCCTGACCATTTATTGGAAAACCAATTACCAATACGCGCCTTGTATGGTTTAAGTTGTATAACTTGCCATTTACTTATGATGGTCACCACTGTTTAGATGGTAGCTATAATAGGCATACAATAATGGTTGTATGCTGGCTAAGGTTAATATTATACTTTCGAAAGGTTTGCTGCACTATGCACTAATAATAATATCAAATGGTTTTCGCGTATCAAGCATTTTTGACTATCATAAGGAGAAATCTCCTCCAATTCTGCGTTTGCATAGTGTGTGCGGCGGGAGGCCTTATGGTAGTTTCATTTTCCAAAAGCATTGTGGATTTCAATGTTTTAAAATTCTTTTGTTGTTTGTTTTAAAGATAAAACTGTTTTTGTTTGCTCATACCAGTCTCATGACTGACCCGGAGTTTATTGTTTACTTCCTAAACTCTGGGTGCCCACAATTTTCCACATAGGCAGTCTAGATTTGGGTTTTTCAGATAATCAAATAGTAGGAGTAGATTCGATAGCATCTAGCCGTTGGATTTTGGCGATAACATTTGTTTCTCTTCAACATTCCGGGCTGACCTTGCTTAAGTCATCATGATGGTGGTTCGAGCTTATTGGATTGGAGTCCTCGTAGCTTTTGGGATGAGCTTTTGGTTTGGAGTTACAGATTTTGGATTCACTCTTTATTGAAGGTCATATTTGATTTATCTCTTCCTTTGTTATCTTTTCCGTTGTTGTTATTGTCTCTGATATTGTTGTATCATATTGTATCAGATATTGCATTCATTGTTATATCAATGATATATTATTCGTTTCTTTCGTTGTGTTGTTGTACATAATGTGTTATAAGCTCCGGCGAACCTGATTCGGCATTTGAATCTGTGGCAATCGAGTACAAGTGAAGTATGGGTGCCGATTTTTAAAGGTCGAGTCAGGGTCGTTATAATTTGTATCAGAGCTAAAGGTTAAAACTTTAGCTCAGGAGTATAACACATTAGGTAACTCATTAGAGATAGGGTGAAGTATACCCTAGAATGAGTATATCCCTTAGATATCCGTCGTATGCCTCAGTAAGTTCTCTTACTATCCACTGATATTGAGTATGAGTGCAAGAAAAGGACGAGATAGGGGACAGGGAAGTACCACTACAAATGGTCAATACCCTGCAACAACGGAAACAACTTTCTCTATCAATCTCCTTTGTTGATCATCCTATTTCAAAATTCTTTGATGGCTTCGTGGCAGCTACATGGAGGAGCTTCGGTATGGTGATGGCCTTGCAAATCGTTGTAGAAAAGATTCAATTCCTATCTCGTATTCTCTTCATCAATTTTCTATCAGCATTTCATTTTAACTTTATCAAAATTGAAATTTTATTGGAATATATTGGTGAACTAAATAGGAAGTTAAATATGAAAATTTGTATCGATAAAACGATTTCGATTAAAACAAAATTTGAATTTTTGTTGTAATATTTTGTGAGAATCGAAGTCCAAAGAGGGACAAGCCGGTGTAAACTTTGGGGTATTCCGACCTGAGTTTGGAATCCGTACATAATATTTGAGAATTATGAAAGATTAAATCCATTTATCTATTGTTTAGGGTCCGATATATTCTACGAATGGTTAGTTATCCTTCGAACTAACCAATGCCCCTGCATATTCGTAGATCAGGTGACCCGAGTATTTCATGAAATATCGAATGAGTTTGTTCTCATATTTTTGATATTCTGATTTGGTAAGCCAAATGCAGAATAGATAATTAGCATGATTAATGAGTCGATTCTCTATCTTTGTGTATCCATTCTTTGTTGTCTCCCTGCCTGGTAAATTTCGGGGATGAAATTTTCTTAAGGGGGGAATCTGTAACATTCCTGTTTTTAAATCAAATTTAATTTGGTAAGTAATTTAATTTTTAAAATTAAATTGTAAATTAATTTGGTGTTTTCCAAATTTAATAGATATTTGTTTGTTTATTAATATAAATGAATATAAATATGATTTTAAAAAAGAATATCTAATTGAAAATTCAAAAATAAATAATTTGAATAATATTTTGATTATAATTTTAATTGTGGATTAATTTGAATTTTTCAAATTAAATAAAATATTTATTTGTTTATTAATAACGACCCTGACTCGACCTTCGAAAATCGGCACCCGTACTTCATTTGTACTCGAATGCCGTAGATTCAAATGCCGAATCTGGTTCGCCGGAGCTTATAACACATTAAGTACAACAACACAGCGGAAGAAATGAATAATATATCATTGATATAACAATGAATACAATATCTGATACAATATGATACAACACTATCAGAGACAATAACAACAGCGAAAAAGATAATAATGGAAGAGATAACTCAAATATGATCTTCGATAAAGAGTGAATCCAAAATCTGCAACTCCAAACCAAAAGCTCATCCCTAAAGCTACAAGGACTCCAATCCAATAAGCTCAAACCACCGTCACGATAACTTAAGCAAGGTCAGCCCGGAATGTTGAAGAGAAACAAATGCTATCTCCAAAATCCAAATGCTAGATGCTATCGAATCTACCCCTACTATTTGATTATCTGAAAAAGCCAATTCTAGACTGCCCGTGTGGAAAATTATGGGCACCCAGAGTTTAGGAAGGGAACAATAAACTCCGGGTCAGTCATGGGATTGGTATAAGCAAACAAAAACAGTTCTATCTTTAAAACAAACAACAAAAGAATTTTAAAACATTGAAATCCGCAATGCTTTTTGGAAGATGAAACTACCATAAGGCCTCCCGCCGCACACACCACGCAAACGTAGAATTGGAGGAGATTTCTCCTTATGATAGTCAAAAATGCTTGATATGCAAAATTCATTTGATATTATTATTAGTGCGTAGTGCAGAAAACCTTTTGAAAGTATAATATTAATCTTAGCCAGCATACAACCATTATTGTATGCCTAATATAGCTACCATGTAAATAGTGGTGACCACCAAAAGTAAATGGCAGGTTATACAAATAAAACCGTACAAGGCACGTATTGGTAATTGGTTTTCCAAAAAATGGTCAGGCCAAGGAACTTCTCATTGCCACATGGGTACGCCTTTGGAGGGACGCCCCGTGAACCTACTTGGATCTCTGCCAACATAAGGCCAGTTTACTCCCTGCCTGGGAGTAACACCTAAGATATGTCATTCCCGATCGTTTGCAACCTTTATCCGAGGATCCTCAAGCACAAAGCAACATCACATAGTAATAAATTTACAGTGTCCACATGAGTTAAGTATCTGGGCTCCATACCATGATACCACCCTTTTCCAGAAGGAATGGGCATACCCTAGGGGCATGACCCCTGCAACCTTTCCGCATCTTTCCTTTTTCGACCATTTCCGGGGCGTGAGGTTCTAATGCAGTCTCATCCACAAATCTACATTTTTTCACGAAGCCATGCTTCAGTCAACAAATGATCAGAAGCACTTCGTATGTCGCATTACCAAATTGGGAATGTATCACTAGTATCCATCAACTACATAAACGCTAAGCTCGTACGTCTCAGAGAAGGGTGTTAAGCTAAGAGAATAAATTCTCCGCCACCAAACAGAAAATGTATTTGATAGAAACCAGCTTTACATCTCAAAGTGTAATGTCAGACACACATCCATACAAGTCTGCTTCGGGTTCGAACAGAAAAGAAAGCACTTCAAAAGAAGCCCTTGCACTTCGGGAATTCCCAATCCCGATCGGACTCCCAATCACATTTGGAGATCTGTATATCGGGCGCTATTCGATGCAGAGTCATTCGTCGGGTTATTCTTTCATTCTCGAAAATACCCGGTCTTCACCACCGGTCTTCAAATGTTATACATAACGTCGTATCATTATTCGAAATGGGTTATATGACACAAGGTCCTCTCCCGGCTAAACCGAATAATGAGTGCAATATTTAAAAACATACGAATATTGGAATTTCAGTTAAGTCACAACTTAAAACCCAAAACTTTCTTTCAAACGGTTTAACAAATTACCATTTTTAAATCTTTAAACAAAAAGATTCATTCACAAAGTTCACCCATCTTTCTCAAAGATTCATTCAAAGATTTCGAAACAATTTCCCTTCCAAACCTTTTATAGAAAGGATGCACTTTTAAGATCCCTTTTAAATTTGGAAACAAAGTATACCAATCTTTAACAAAGATTCATTCATATTATTACAAAACAATTTCCCTTTCAAATTGGATTAATTCATCCAATCTTTAAATCAATGATTTAATTCATAGCTTTCAAAACTAATTTAATTCAAATTTGAAATATTTTAACACAAATTGGAAATCCTTTCTTTATATGAAAGCTATTATTATTTGAAAACAAATAGCTTTCGTTTTGGAAAAATCCGATTTCATTTATACAAGTTAAAGCCCTTGGGTTAAATTCAAATTCTCAAAACAATGCTTTTAAAATGGTTTAAAACCCATGTAAACACATTTGTAACTCGTATAATCTTTTAAAACCATAATTTTCAAACATATAATTCAATTTCAAATCTTAAATTCAAATTCAAATCAAATCATTTAAATTTCAAAAATTAATCAAGTTAATCAAAACAACTTTTATCATCAAAACTTCTTACTCAAAAGCTTTTCAACCCAATTCTATTTCCGAAACAATTTGGATTCAAAATTCAATTATAAAACCATTTCAAAAATCTATGACTTAACGGACTTCCTCGTGCAATCCATATTTGTGTATGTATGGTGTAGTCCAGGGGTTTCACACAAAATTGCAACATCATTGATCATCACGGATTCAAGCATATCAATAACGATAAACGGTATAATCATATAACGCTTATCTGTATACACAGCATCACAGGTAAATAATATACGTTTATCACATATAAAATAAATTACATTCATCACTGATTGAATTAAAAAAATTCAAATCACAAAGCATCACACAGCAGAGATATCAAAAATTCACAGCATTCAATAGAATACAGTCATCCATAAGTAAAATTAATTGATTATCTGATTAATTGAAACCATATCAATCACTAATCCAGGTTAATTAACATTAATTACAAATTATTTTAATTAATTAACCTTTAGTAATTAATTAACTTTAAATTATTAATTAATTAACCTTAATTAATAAACGAATAAATCTCTAATCATTAAATAATTGACCTTGAATTATTTAATTATTCTTTAATTAATTATCCTTAATTAATTACATTAATTAATTAGCCCTTAATTAATTATCATTAAATTAATTATCCTTAATAGGTTGTTATCCCTAATCATTTTCATTAAATTAATCTTTAATTAATTAGTTATCCTCAAATTAATTAATTAATCACACAAATTAATTATCCTTAATTAATTATAATAAGTAATTATCCCTAATTACTTAATTAACTTTAGCCATTCATTAATTACTTTTAAGCAAGTAATTATCTTTAAGTAATTAATTACCATTTAATTAATTTTCCTTAACTAATTATAATAAGTGATTATCCTAATCACTTAATCAATTTTAACCATTAATTACTTTAAGTACTTATCCTTAAATTAATTACCTTAAGTAATCTTTAATTTATCACATAAATAGACTAATCACTTGATAAATTTTTTCATTTAATTAATCACATTAAATAAATCTTTATGTAATTAAATATTTAATCCCTTGACAAATTAACCTTAATTATCCATCCTTTAATACATTAAGTAATTTATTTAATATTATTTGAAAACAATCAAAGATTTAATAGGATAATTAACTTAATACAAAATTATATAAACCAAACAAGTTTCAAAACAATTTAACTTTTAGAATTTAAATCCATGAAAGCTAGCTTAGTACTTTTTTGAAAACTTAGTTTATATTTCTTAAAAGCTTTGTTTTAAAACTTATTTAAAATTTGAAAGTTAATTTATTTTCTTTTGGAAACTTATTTAGTTTAAATATGCTTTGAAACTTTGTTTAAATAAAAATTACTTTGTAACTCAAAAAAAAACTATTGTATGTAAAACCTGAAATAATATTTTTTTTTCTTTTAAATTTGAAATCTGGTAACAGATTAAACAAACCCGAGCCTGTTTAAATTTTTCTCGAGCCAAACTCGATCTTGACTTCGGGAAAACTTCCCTCACCCATGTCTTCGAGCCAAATCACAACTGCATCGAGTCGAACCCGAAAAACTTTCCTTCTTTCCCAATTTTCAGTTATCAACAGATACCCAAGATATCTCGTGCACATGTACCAACGTATCGACGAACTACAATTGACCTCGCCGTCTCCAACATGTCGACGATCCCTCACTCGTACGCACAGACCGCCCAACTTTAAAAGATCACTTGAAAATTGAAATTGAGATTTTTCGATAACAAACTAGGACGAAACAGTTCATCAGAACCTCCTCGCCATGCCAACCAAGATCGTCACAAGCCACGTGAACCCCACTAGAACTATGACACTACCCCACATCTTGTTTCCACCTGGACCGATCAACTCCGGTGCCTCATCGCCATCACACGAATTCGAGAAACAACTTCAATCCATCCCAGTCCTTAAACCCTACAACGCTACCTCACTTCCTCCACGGTGATCGGGAACCACTGTGATCATTTTTCTGATGATCGCCAACCTTCCAACTATCACCCTGATTCAACACGACAACAACCTCCTCACTAATCGCCGAATATTGACAATTTCAACCATTCTGTTCAACTCAAAAATCCATATGATTTTCAAATCTAAAAATCTTGTTTTTATTGCTAAAATTCATGATTCTTGAATACAAATTTGGTCATGCAAGTTAAACAAGATAGCATGATACTCTATTGTCATGTTTTTCTTTGTTTTTTCACTGTAAATTTAAATTTTCTAGCTAATTACTTAAAAAAAATTCTTGGAATTACTTTTAAAATTAGACATATATTCTTACAATCATTTTCTCTTTAGAAACCAAGGTCTGAAATTGATTATCTAGAAGATCTGAATTCATTTAAGAGTTTGGGGCATGTTGTTTTAACAGAGAAGACATATATATATATATATATATATATATATATCTTCAGAGACACAGACATTTGCATATATATATATATATATATATATATATAGGCATGCAATGATATTCATACAACAGATCTCAATCACAAACATCGGGCATTTATCACACACAATCAAAATATTAGAGGGGATAGTTTGCTCACATGTTTGCTGTTGAACAGAGGACAGTGTAACTTTTTCCTTAATTTGATCTGGTATTTTAAATCTTCTGGTTTCCAGCTTGAATTTGCTTAGATGTTGAACTTTATACTTTGATCTATTACTTCAGGCTGAAGCTTGAATTGTTTCAACTCTACAACTTAATTCACTTGCATGTCTTCAGGTTTAGAAATCTGAGAGTTGATTTCAGGATTTTGAATTTTAACACTTTGTTCTAGGTTGAAACAGATCTGGTTTTGAAAACTATTTGTTTGAATTGCTAACAGGTTTGATCTGAGACTTGAATTACAACTTGCTTGCTTCTGATCTGAGTTGAATCTATGCTTGTTTTGATGATTTGAATTTTTTCTCTGGTTTAATTTCATCTTGTTTACTTTCCTTTCAGATTTGTTTCAGATTTTATTTTATTTCTTTTAGTTTGAATGCAAGAAAGAAAAGTTGAGAAGAAGGAAATAATGGTATATATAGCCTTGTTTTCATTTTTATTTAAAATTAAAATAAGTGACACTTGTAATTTCTTTACACTACATGTTTTACACTTGTTTAATTCATTGTTTAGACTGTTTACAAATGTTAATATCCTTAACTATTAACATTACAAATGTCTTCATATATATTTTTATGTATATATCTCATGTTTAATATTTTGTATTTCCTTTTTATATAAATATATATAACTTTAAAGAAATTGGTTATAAATAAATAAACACACATATTACATATTTTATTCAAATCATAATTTTCAAAATATATGTATATTAGAATTAGAAAACAAATTTCTATTAGTATTTAATTATAGAATTTTCAAATCCAAATATTATTCATAAGATATTTATGAATTTCAAGCCAAAATTCTATTTATATTCAATTTATATATATATATATATATGAATAAACAAACAAATGTTTTATTTAATTTGAAAAATTCAAATTAATCTACAATTAAACTTATAATCAAAATATTATTCAAATTTTTTATTTCTTAATTTCCAATTAGAGATTCTATTTTAAGATCATATTTATATTCATTTATATTAATAAACAAACAAATATCTATTAAATTTGGAAAATACCAAATTAATTTACAATTTAATTTCAAAAATTAATTTACTTACCAAATTAAATTTGATTTAAAAAATAGGAATGTTACATTTCTCTTTTCAAAGAGTGAACAAAATAGCTTTTGGAACTTATGGTTTAGGAGATATGGGCATTTAAAGTAAATAGTTAGTGGCTAAGTAGTGAGACCCGGGTTAGGCCTAATGATTCATTTCATGATTTACCCCTAATGGAGTTGATGGGATAAACTTCATTCAGTATTCCACTTCCTAAAAACAATCTATAACCTCCATGACTTATTTTTCTTATTAAAAAAGCAACAAAGGACCTTAATTTAATTAGCCAAATTTAGAGATTAGAAAATGGATTAACGACAGATTAGTTGACTAGTGATTTGGAGTGCTTGTAATTCATAAAGTTATTGTTCTTTTCAATTTTGTCTCTATTATTGTGCATTTTTGGGTCTCGGTGGGGTTTATCCATCTCACTTTGCTAAACTTATCTATACAGTTAAATGAGTTGTTGAAACAGTTTCGAGTATTAAAATAATTTGTATGATAGACCTGAACTTAATACCGGTTTTAAAATGAATTTAAAAAGTTAATGTTGATTTTAATCCACTTTTGACCATTTAACCATACAATCATCTTTTTTGATCTCGGCTAGCTTAGGATGATACTGATGTTGAATCTTGATGCTTAAATATAACTTGTATGTTTTGTGATGTGTGTATATGGTTGTTCGAACATATTTTTGACTCCATTTGATGTATTGAGTGGATAATGCGCTTTTGAGCGAATCAAAGGGTAAAAATGTTCGAATAGTGATATGCTCAATATGGAATGTTTAGGAAGGTCTAAAGAAGCTATATTTTTATCACATTAAGATTGGAGTTGAAATAGTGGTGTTCTGAGAAACTTAAGGTATGGTTGGTAGTAAGCTAGGAGTGGTCTGTGGTGAAGTGCTTTTGAACTAAAAGTGCATGCCTTTGGGTTTTGTGATGGAACTTTAGGGCACGAGGTGAAAGACTTCGAGACAAGCCAACAACCGACCGCCGACCTGTTTGAATAAGCATTTTTGTGCTTTAGATTGGAAGGGATGCTGCTTTGGGGATAAGTGGCTTGAGACAAACATTTTGGCTAATGATTACTACTTAGCCAATTTAGCTAAGTACTTTGCCAGAGTGGTCAGTGCCAACCACTATTAATGATGACAAAACTTTTTTGGAAGGGCGTGTGGGCCAACGCAAGCATGCCATGACCATTTGCATGTTCGATAGATGCTTGGTTTAAAAGTTATGAGCCTTGGATGGGCAGGTCACACAAGTGAAGTGATGGTGCAATGCTTTGACATGGTGATTTTGGGAATTTCCTAGGGAGTTGGTAAGAAACCTAAGGACTTAGCGATGATGATCTAGGACTTGTGATGGACACCCAGAGATGTTCCAAATTTTTATATACCTATGATATGAATGATTTTATTCGAATACTACAAGTGAGAAGTATATGTGGACTTTCTATGTTATACTATCAGGTCATGTGCTGAAAGGATCGCTAATAACTTGGGATGTGAAGTGTTATTTGTTAGGGAAGGGTATGTGAGGACGCTTACCTTTGTACCCTAGACCTAGGTGATGTTTTGGTCTTCCCATATGATGGTAATACCTATGTGATAGGTATGTGACTGAGCACTAAATCCAATTACGATGTAGGATGTTGCCGACCTAGGCAATGGTCGTAAAAATTATCATATATTCAAAGGCATTTTGTTGGTGATGCTCGTTATAACTGCTTTGACTGGTATGGTTGTTGTGTTCTCTTTGAGTGATATGTGATTGTGATGGGTGTCTTGAGATGTAGGTTTTACTGAGTTAGGTATCTAGACACCCAATATAGTTCTTATTGCAGTACACTAATATGACGATAGTTTAACATATATCGGTTATGTGCTAACTTGTTGGATGGCAGGGACAAGGCATGTATGACTTCTCATATTTAGTGTTCCTATTTACTATATCATCTTTTATAGCACCTTGGGATCATTTATTGCTCGCACAAGATTACAGTCTGAATCGAGGTTTTATGCTATGCTTCTTATTATCTTGGGCACTCTAAAATGTGTAGACTAGAGAGTAGTCTAAGATTAGTGCATGGAACTGTTCAATGGATGAGCGATGGTTGGTGCGTATCAGTACTTATATTTTAGAGCTTATTACTATTAAGTTATAACACTATAGAGCTTTATTAGTGCTTTACTTTGTTTAAAGAAAGTACATTTTGGTTTATTATTTTATACATAAACTCTATTGTTAACTGGGGCTTTAACGAAGCAAAAATCAAAAGAAGTTAGAATGTCGAGGCGAAAACGAAACAACTTGAAATCTGGAATACACGCTCAAATGGGCAAAGGATATAGCTCGAGAAAGTTTTGACCAAAAATACGCTAAGTGGATAATTCGGCACTGAGTTATAGCTATAGGTCAGTGTCGAGGTATAGTGCTCCACAACCAACCTCTCAAACACCACACGTGTTATTCTCTAGTTCTTATATGAATGCCTAGTGATTTTATGAAGTTTTGGATGAGCTGCCTTAATAATTGATAAGTTAGCTCCTATAAATTGCTAAACAAACTTTGTTAAGAAGGAACAATCTTCAAAACAAGCCATCGATCTACAAAAACATAAGGTGCACCTTAAAATTATGTAAGAAGCACATCCTAAAAGAAAAGGATGAGTTTCCCCTTAAGGAGAACTTAGTACCGATTTATAGGGATAACTCGGTATTGAGTTATAGACTTAACTCATGTGCCCCCCCCCCCAACTTTTTCACGCTACTTCGGCTGATATTTCGACCTCCCAGGAAAAGGGATTCTAACCCAATATGACTACTACCCTTATAAAAAAACCATAGAGAGCAACCAAAAGAGGAACTGTTTTCTGCTATCACTACATGGAAGCTCCGTCTCTTCTTCATCTCCTACCTCTACACAATAGTCACCAAGGAAACTACTCTAGGCAATTGTAGGACTTAAAATCTATCTAACCCTATACTTGTGACTTATATTCTCTCTCAAATCTCTTGTAATCTCGAAAAAACTACATCAAACCTATAAGCAATAAATCGATAAAGTGAATGTAGACCATAGATTACTAAACCACTATAAAATCTTATATCACTCTTTATTATTTATGTTATTTTTTTTATTTCCACTATCATCTGCTAGATCTAGGTCTCACGGGTTCCACAGAACACTTCTTTGAGTGTGGATCAATTTTTGGCACTAGCATTTTGGTGCTTTCACTGTGAATACTGAATCTATGCTTAGATTTATCACTTTATTTTGAATTGGATAGATCCAAAAGTTAGATATGGAAAGTTATCATGAAGAAATTTGAAGTATTCTATTCCAATGGCTCCTAAAAGAAAATCTTCATCTTGGAAGATTTGTAGGAACAATAGTTGGTGGTGATGAAGCTAACCCCCGCCAAACTAATGGTAACAATGGAAATCCACTACTAGAATCTTCTACCCATTCGGAAATTAAATTGCCACTAAATAGGAGCTTAATCAGAACGATCTCAGCCAAAAATTTGTTGATGGTCAAAAAGATCCCATATATAAGTTGGAAACGTTGCTGACTTTGCAGTCACCAACAATAAGGAAACTAGAAGGGAAATTTTACCTGCATTAGAACAAGAAAATTCTTCCATTTCTGGCCTAAATAGGAGGGATCGAATGCAAAAAAAAGGTTGCAAGTTGTTGGATTGTAGGGAATATTGCAGGGGGAAGTTGGAGTGTTCCCCTACAAGAATGCAAATTAATATTGAGCCAAGACAGCTCACTACCAACCTGAACATCGAAATGAACGCTCCTCTAGAAGGAAATGCAATGCCTATTTCTGACTCCGAAGATGATATGTAGCTTGATGGTGGAAACATGGAATTGAATATCAGCGCTAAAGCACAAAACACTGGAGCTGGAACTCAAATTATTATAGAAGGACCAACTGTACACCAACAGAACTCTACAAAAGCGGTTCTTCCAAAGAATGGAGAACCTAGGCTTCAATTGGAAAACTAAGATGTTTTGCGAAATCAAACAGTTAGTTTGGCACCTGACAGCTTACTTGTGGATTACCGGACCAACGAAGAGTACATCGCTGTTATGGTCAAAGGGTGATGGAAGAGAGCACGAGCAGGAAAAATGAAGACTACGGTTTTTCACCAAGCCGAACCCCCTTTACTGAAATCATTCTGAGAGAATAATATCCTCGAATATTCGTCATGCCGATTATGCCATCATACAATGGAATAATTGTCCCTAAACAGCATTTGTTCAAATATGAGTGGCATATGGACATGGCTAGAGTGACAGAAGCTCTTCGCTGTAAATGTTTCCCTATCTTCTTAGAAGGAGTTGCTTCCATGTGGTTTACAAGACTCGCACCAAGGTCTATTTACAAATTTAGCGATTTAACAAGAAAGTTTCTAGAACATTTTAGACTTTATACTACATGACTAAAGAAGGTGATATCCTTATCTAGCTTTTTTTAAGGGCCCAACGAGACACCAAAACCTTTCCTGAATAGGTTCAACATCGCGGTTACGGAGGTAAGAAATCCCAAGGAAGATATGATATTTATGGCTTTGGTCTGAGCCATTCATCCAAATACAAATTTCGATAGATGGATTAAAATGAAACAATTCACTACCATGGAGGAATTTCATTGATAGGCAAACCAGTTTCTAAGACTGGAAGAAGTAGAAGGCAAAATCGTCGATGAGTAATTGAAGAAAGTAGTTCAGAGCAATGTCGCGGTTAAGTAGGATGGAAATAGTTATGGATCTACTATAGGAAACACAAGAAAGAATGCAAATCGTGAAAAGAGGCATCAGAACTCTGGTAGGAGCGACGGGAATGGGAAACGTCTAAGGAATCTTTGGCCCGAAGATTATATGCTGCTGAACGATAGCTTGGGGAACACCTACCTTGCTACTCAAGGAACTGAGTGATACAACTAACTACCCAAAAGGGAAGCGCCTAAATAACAAAAGAGATCGAGGAAGTTTTATCGCTTTCAGAAGACTCACAGGCATAACAAAAATGAATGTCGGCATCTAATGGACTTAATTGAGGAACTAGTACGGAACAACATACTCCAATAGTATGTTAACTAACCGCAAAATCCCGATTAACCTACTAGAGCTCAAGCTTCGAATTCCCAAGGATATTATTCTAGACCTAGCAAAAAAGTGCCCATGAGGATGGATCTAAGACAAGTTATAAGTACCATCACCGTAGGACCTCACCTAGCGCAAAAGAGGTGAGGCGAGATGGAGCGATATGCTAATTTGTTGAAGCATGCTCCTATGGAAAGTTGTTTTGCTATCGAAGACAGAGCTCGGGCCAAATAATAAAAAATGATAACACATGATATTATATTCTAGAATCGGGATACTGAAGGTATAGAGGCGCCTACTCTCGACTTAATAGTGGAGGTTTGGTGAATATCTCTTTTCGACAAATATTCGACCAAATGAATATTAGCATGAAGGATGTGGCCACCTGTAGAACGAAAATTCAAGGGTTTACCGATGAACCAAAATAAACGGTTGGAACGATTGACTTACCTATGGAACTCAAAGAAGGAGAGTGCAGGGTGGTGCTTATCAAGACATTCATGATGATCTATGAATATTCAGCTTATAATGCCTTCTTGGGCCGACTAGCCCTTGCTGACTTCAAAATCGTTTTTGCTACTTCATGCCTCATAATGAAATTCCAAACAGAGAATTTGGTTGGAGAGTAAGAGGAGACCAAAATGTGGCAAGAGAATGTTATGTGTCAAATTATGCGAAGCCAAACGACATGAAAAGAGGAAGAATATGGGGAAATCTCTTCACATTCATGAAACCCAAGCATAGCTATTACTGGTTCACCACTGGCTTGGAAACCATAGTCATTTCAATAGGCTATAGGCCATAGAAAGAAGAGTTTAGAGGAGGTATGGCAAGATCCAGCGGAGTTACGATGGTTGCCCCTGTCGACATGGACGACCCCACTCGGGTCTTGGAAATAGGTTCTTAGCTTGGAATCAAGATACAGAATGAATTGATAAAAAAAAATTCGTGCCAATCTGGATGTGTTCACTTGGACGAATTTCGGTGTATGCGGGATATCATTGGAGATGGGGTGTTACGTAATTAACATCAATACCAAGTTCATGCTAGTAAGGTAGAAGAGACGCAATCTGGGTCTGGAGCGATCTACTACATTGAAGGAGAAAGTGAATAAGCTGTTAGCCAACGTTTTGATTCACGATGTAAAATACTATGAATGGGTGTCAAGTCCCGTGTCGGTCTGAAAATCGAATGAAAAGTGGCGAACTTGCATCGACTACTCAGGCTTGAACAAGGCTTTCCCGAAGTATAGCTTTCCATTACCTAGAATTGGCTAGCTCGTTGATGGAACTACGGGGCCTGAACTCTCTCATTTATGGATGCCTACTTAGGATACGGTCGAATTATGATGCATGAGCCCGACTAGGACCAACTTCATCACTGACTTGGGACTGTACTGTTTTGAATAATGTCGTTTGGTTTGAAAAATGCCAGAGCTACTTACTAGAGATTGGTGAACACAATTTTCAAGAATCGGATCGAATGAACGATGGAAGTGTATATGGCTAGTATCTTAAAATTGCTTGGATGACCTTTTGGAAATGTTTGATGTCCTTTGGAAGTTTTGAATGAGGTTGAATCCGCTGAAGTGCTCTTTCGGCAGCTCTATTGGAAAAAAAATTGGTTTTATAGTGAATGCAAGGGTATCGAGGCCAATCCAGTTCAGATCGCTGCCTTACAGAATGTCACAGACACCAACAATGGAAGAGTTACGAAGCTTAAATGGAAAGATTGCGGCATTATGTCAATTCATCTCCAGAGCAACAGATAAGTGTATACCGTTCTTTTATGCACTGAACAAGGGTAAGAAGAAATTCGAATGGCACCAAGACTATCAGACCGCTTTCGAGGAATTACTGTGGCACATGGAGACACTACCGGTTCTATCCAAACTAGCAGATGCAGAAAAACTGTTCATTTACTTGGCAGTGTCTGCCTACACGTTGAGTGTAGTACTTGTGCATGAGGAAGCTAGGATTCAGCGACCAGTTTATTATATCAGCAAGTGGTTCACCGGAGCCGAATGAAATTACTTAAAGTCGCAAAACTAGCATACTGCTTACTAATAACATCAAGGAAATTACGGTCATTCTTCCAAGCTCACCCAATCAAGGAGTTGACGGATCAACCCCTGAAACAAATACTCTACTGACCCAAGACTTTAGGATGACTTTTGAAATGGAACATTGAGTTAAGTCATTACGATGTAACTTATCATCCTTGGAGAGAAATTAATGGACAGGTGTTGGCTGACTTCATCGTCGAGTTCACGATTCAGATGATGAGGAGGAAGACACTACAGTCATGGTTTCACAATGGAAGTTGATTGTCGATGGTGTGTCAAACCAATTCAACTTAGGAGTGGGAGTTGTGCTTGAAACTCTCGAAGGCCAGTCAAATTCTTACGCTTTGAGACTCAAATTCCCAGCTACTAACAACGAGGAAGAATACGAGGCATTAATAGTAGGAATGAAGATTGTGAAGGAACTAGGAAAAAAGCTCTTTATATCTACAATAACTCTCAGCTAATCGTCTATCTGGTGAAGAGCGAATACCAACCTAAGGGAGTAAATCTCACCCCTTACCTATTAAAAGCATAAGAACTGCTCAATGACATTGGACACTATACAATAACTCATATTCCTAGGGAATAGAACATGAAGGTCGATTACATTGCCAGACATGCCAGTTCCAGAGATGCACAATTAATGGGACTGGTTCCGATAGAAATATTAACAGCTTCAAGCATAGATTAGATGGACGTCGATTGGATTTTGAAAACAACGAAAGAGAAAGAATCATGGATGATGCAGATCAGGGACTACCTACTCAGAGGAATACTCCCCAAAGATCAGAATGACTGTCCTTTGAAAGACCCCACGATTCATAATGTAAGATGGAGTGCTATACAGGATATAATTATCCTACCCCTTGCTTAAGTATGCAACGGAAGATAAAGCTAGAAAGATCCTCATGGAGATCGACAAAGGAAGCTGCGGTGACCACACTATGGGGCAAACACTTGAGAAAATGGCTCCCTGCTATGGATATTTATTACTAATGATAAACCGAAATGCGATGGACTATTCCTAATGCTACGATTGATGCCAAAGATTCGTGAAGATCCCAAGGACCCCCTCTACAGAACTTACAAAAATGGTCAGCCCTTGGTCGTTTCCAATCTGGGGAGTCGATCTAATCGACGTGCTACCAATAGCTAAAGGAGGAGCGAAATATGCTATCGTCGTAGTTGATTACTTTACAAGATGGGCTGAAGTGAAACCACTTGCTACGATTACTACTAAAAAAATGATTAACTTTGTAACTAAAAATATTATTTGCAGGTTTATTGTACCATAGAAAATTATCAAAGACAATAGAACTTATTACGAGAGTGCTGAATTCAAGGACTTCTTCCAGTATTATCGGATCGAGAAGAGCTTTTCTACGGTAGTGCATTTACAGGAACATAGGAAAGTGGAGGAAACAAAATCATTAAGTCCACCATAATGAAGAGGTTGACGAAGGCTAAAGGAAATTGGGTTGATGAGCATCTTCTTGCACTAAGGGATTACATAATGACACGTAAATCTACAATAAGACTCTCCATTCGCTTTGGCATATGGTTCAGAAACTATGATACCAGTTAAGTTGGAAGGCCCCTTTCATCATAGAAGACACTTCAATCAAAGAGAGAACGAGCACTTACTACTTGAGTCACCTGACCAAATTGATGAGAAGTGGAAGGAAGTTGAACTAAGGAAAACTTCTAACTAGTAAAGAGTGGCATGACATTTCAATGTCAGGGTTCGCAACTTCGACGTGGGAGATCTCATCTTAAAATGGATCTTCTTAGGTATGGGAGTGCTTGGCCCAAATTGGGAAGGACCCTACATCATCAGCCAGAGACTTAGAGATGGAACATTCAAGCTAACAACGGTCGATGGAATTCCAATTCCTCATGCCTAGAACAGCGACTTGCTACGGCACTACTACAATTAATATATATATATATATATATTATATATATATATATATATCTTATTTTCACAAAAAAGTCATCCAGGGACACTAGGGGCTTTGTAAATAGGTAGGACTTTCCTTTCTTTTCATTTTAATAATAAGATTGGCTTCTTGAAATGATGAAACTACATATTTCTAAGCAAACTGTCGAGTCGATGGAGAAAATTGACTCAAATCGCCGAGTGGATGGGGAAAATCGATTCAAACCTTCTGAGACCAATGCTGCTTCAGAAAAAAAGGAAGGTTCAAAACTGCTAGATCGATGGGGAAAATTGGCCTATGCATTTTGAGAATCAGCGTTGCCCCAGCAAGAGTAGAAAGGACGGTATCCCTTTGCGCCACCCAATAAGACACATGTCGCTTCTAGAACCATTGGAACCACGTTCTTATAAAAAATCTCTTTATGCACCATCCAATAAGTCGTACGTCGCTTCTAGAACCAACGGAATTGCGTTCGTATAAGTAATCTCTTCATATGCCACCAAATAAGCCACACGTCTGAGAAAATACTACACAATCTCCGGATAAGAAGTACGGACTCCTAAAACTATTGATTCGATGGGGAAAATCGACTCAAACAGCCGGATCGACGGGGAAAATTGATTCCACCTCCATAAGAACTAGCCTTTCCCCGACAACTCTAGGAAAACCTTTCTGTTTTCTACTTTATCAATGTTAGCCCGGTAGCGCCAAGAGACTGTCAAATTCCAAGTACTGGTATTACCTCTGTAACACTAGGAAAGTTTCCAAATAGCAGGGTTGATGGAAAATCAATCTTCTAAGGGTCATCATTGCTCCAGCAATGTCGGGAAAATCCGAAACCTCCAAGTCAATGGTAAAAATTGATACAAATCTCCAGGTCGACAATGGAAATCAATCCTTATCTTTTAAATACCGACGTTGCCTCGATAATGCTAGGAAACAACGAATCACTAAAACTGATTGAAAAATCAACTCATAATTGTCAAAGTTTGACATCACCCGGAGATAGGCGATGACAAAAGGAATAAATCATAGCCTTAAGATAGGCGACGCCGAAGGATAATCCAAGAAATTAAGTTTTTTGTGCATAATTTTTCAGAGATAGAAACCGACACGTGAAAATGATCTCAATGCTAAACTTGGAAAAGGTCGATCATAGACAAGGAATGCTCAGAACCAAGTGATAAAATTACAAGCTCCCGGAGATAGGAGCTTCATGCAATTCAGACAGAGGGTAGTAGAACAGTTGGCCAGAATACACAGTCCCTTATCGAGGGCTCAATCTTGCGGTTGGATTAAACAGCCCTATAGAGTAGAGGAACACACGCCAACACTTGGTCGAGATGAGCTCCATTGAGCTTAAAAAAAAGCCATGGAGTTGGCTAAACCGAGATACACCACAGTCATATTACGTTGAATGGAGTATTTTTGCAATCACAACAGAATTATATAATACAAGATGCTAAATAACTGCCAAGGTATTATTTACAAGCATAGAGCTACGGTAAATATGTTATAGCCATAGAGTTGCAATAAATAAACACATCACGCTAAGCAGTATTATATAATATGGAAATTTCAGCACAAGCAATCATATTATATATACATGCAGTGGTACACAAAACAAGCATAGTACATACAATGCAGGAAAAGAACACAAGAGAGATTACAACAGAAATCCTAATCTTTCATTACCGATATCATTTTATGTACTGGACAAGCAGTGGGGTCGGACCTGCACAATCTCGACCTATTTTAGACATCCAAAAAACGTAGGTACAAACTCAAAAAAAACCCAAAAACAACCCAGTTGGTGCATCCTGATGCGTCCTTTACTTCATGCCACCATGAATGCCTTTACCCGATTTACCGGGACAAATCGGTAGTTTCTCCCTTCCTTTATGGTCCTCGTCAGGAGAACTAGGTCCTTTGGATCCTTCGGCAACTACAAGTCCATCTTTCGGCTTTTGAATATTGACTATAGTTGCAATCTTCCGCTTGAACTCTTCCTTCTCCTTCTTCACTTGTAGATCACTCTTCTCTTTCTCAAGCCTCTTCGCCAACGTCTCCCTATCAGTTGGGTCTGACCCACTTATGATCATCACATCTTCTTCTTAAGACACAAAGAGATCCTCCAAGTTTATAATGCTCCTATCTGCTCAGAGTTAGGACTAGGATCAGAGCTCAAAATGGGAATTGAACCCGAAATCTCCATGGAGATAGTGGTGGAAGCAGTGAAGATGGCAACGACTCTTGAGCGTAAGTAGCTGCAGGTAGAGATGGGAGAGTTGGTTGACCTACAAGTTGGGAAACATAGTTATATAATTGAGAAACAGATTCCAGAGTGAATTGAAGATTTCGGAGTATTGGAGAAATGAGAAACATACCTAAATCCATAGTCTGATCATGAACTTCTACTTCAAAGTCCATTTTGCCAGTTCCGAATTCGGTTGGTCACTCGATAACCGGGGGAGGTATGCCTCGTGCAGATCTTCAAAGCTGAAAGAGTGTGGGTGGTCATAGAACCGACCATTATAGATGTAAGAGTGGTCGCTGCTGGCTCTTGAGATTTGGGAGTAGATGTCTTGCTGTTACCCGAAGAGCTTAGGGCAGTGGCCTCAACAGCGACGTTCTCCTTCTCAGAACTAAGATAAGTGGCCATGAGTTCTTCCTTGGAGCACATGTCACCAGCTTTTTCCGACCTGGCTAATACTTTTTCCTAAATGATGGCAAGAGTTCAAGGGCAGTTGTCTCCTAGCCACAATAAAATTCCCTTGTTCATGATGGTGCAAGTGTAGAAGTGTAGCATGGTAGCGTCCATCTAATTCGTCATCTCATCATGGGCATTCTAAAGGTTAGAAAGTTTCGTCAGAGCGACTAAGTGATCGATTTTAACCCCCAACTTAACAAATTCAATCCCCTCTTTTTCTTTGACCAATATTTCATTCTCCTTGTGGAGTCGAATGCGTTCCGCTACCTATTCCAAGATCGTCTAATACCGGGCTTCGATGGCATTTTCTCCCTCAGTGATTCACTCTTTCAGTTTGAATGACTCTACATGAGCTTCTTTTATCCAATCTTTAATCACGAGAAGCGCTCTTTCATGAGCCCAGTTTGCCTCCGTTAGCAATTTATCACTCGTTGCCTTTCCCTTCAGGGCAGCATCTCTATCAAGCTTCAATTGAGCTATCTCGTTATCACGATCCTTGATTATTCTATCATGATCATCTCTTTCTACCTCAAAGAGATAATTTATTGGTAGTTAGCTTGATTCACGTCAGAAGGAGCTCAGAATAGATGTTTCCACTCATGTCAAGCTTCCAAATCTTCACGGGCTGTCTCGAGATTCTGAAGAGAAGTAGCTCTATTTGTGGGCTTTATGATCTGGTCAAAATTAGCCCTACATAAGAACGTGTGTGGTTAAACATCCTGAACCTAAGTTGGACGTTGTAGAAGTGTGTACTTCTCACCATTCTTAGAATAAGTAGAAGTAGCAGTAGTAGTTATGGCCTAGGAGGATGTGATTTATTGCATCATGGTAGTATGAACTTCGGTACGAGGAGGAGTAATGGATGATGTAGTCTCATGGTTATCGTGGGAGTCCTTGTGGCACTTGAGAGCATCGTCGGGGTCATCACCTTCATAATTCCTTCTTCTCTTCTCTCCTCTCTCTCAGTCTCTTTCCATGCGGCAAGCTTCTTCTTTAGCTTCTCTATTTTTTCTTTTACTCCTCTCTTTATCAGTTTTGCGGTGAGGACGTTGAGCTGAATCCGGAGTCCGATCTCTATAAGAGCTGGAATGTTGGTATAGCTGACTAAATAGTCTGTGACCCATGGAACCTGAACGAGAAAAGAATGAAGTCAACATTTGAACTTTGGAACTTCAGATGGACTTGGAACGGGGCAAGTCCAATCTCTTGCAAAAATGACATAGGAACGAGTAGAACGGTGGGACGGCACTGCCAAGACACATATAGCGATTACAAGCTACTAAACGTTGCGAAACCTTGAGGAGGATTATGAGCAAGCTTGTCTCTTGTTGGCAAACAAACATCATCTTTGGGGATTCCATGATAAATACATATATTTCGAAGCAATCTGGCCAATAAGTTCGAATGTACCTTCTCTGGCAGTTCACTTATGATTCTCAACCCTAGAGGTGGTCAACGTATTATTGAACCAAATGGAACCATCTTATCTTGGAACTTAGAGGTCATAGGCAGGCTTAGCCCAATTGAATAGAAGGTAAAGCTGGGGCCGTAGATGATCCAGCTTCTGAAGTAGTGGAAGTTCCCTCGGTAGGCTTAAAACAAGGAGACCGGCTAGTCATTCTGAATAGGAAACTTAGCATTCAACACGGTCAGGTATATTTTACTTAGAATTAAATTTCATTGCCTGAAATCAAAGGAAGTCGATGTGTGTTGACCAACCGGATTTTGAGCTCTGACCGGGGCAAGGGCAGTGTGTTATCTAGGCAATGTGATTCTAGTGTCCGAACACCATGAATGAACTATCTTGTGTAGATAGCTTGCTCGCCCCTAAAAAATGACATGCATCGTATTTTAAGACTATTTCTTGGTACTTACCCATCACCGATTGAAAATCGATGAGAGATCCATTGTCTGAAGTGACGCATAAAGCTTCTCCTTTCAGGATCACTGGAAGTGCAGAAATGAAAAGGGAGTGCAATGGGTTCATCCAATACATCCAGGTTCAATGCAAATCATCATATCGGAGTCTATTCGACAATCGAGACTAAAATAGTTTCATGACAGAAGATAGTTGAAGTCGAAGAGCACAACTTGTCTTCAGAATTCACACGTACTCGATCGATGCCAAACCCTAACCTCAACATCAATCCAATACGCCCAAATCAATCGTCTCCTTTCGAACTGAAGTCAGCCAAATTCTCGACTACCACCACCACCATCACACAAGCAAAGTAATATTATCAAAAACCTTTAATCCAAATCCAAAATTCAAATTGGAAGCTAGGTTTTCACACAGGTGAGGGCCGAGATCAGTGGCTCTAGGCAATATGATAGCATTCGGTTTTAGGTTGTGGTGAGTGACCTTAGAAGTCGGCGGTATAGGATGACATTGAAGTACAGGTCGACGGCGACTCGAATGAAGCGATGGAGCTTAGGTCGGAAGGGAAGATTCGGGTAGAAAACTAAAAGAGACGGCAGTAATAAGAGGAAGTGAAAAGAAGTCCTAGGCAAAGTTGTTTAAGTAGAAGAAGTTTTCTCAAAAAATTATCCAAATCCATATCTCGGTACCGAGTTATACCTGTTCACCCGATTCGGCGCCAAACTATTACAAAGGACCTCCTTGTTAATTAAAGCACTATGTAGTCTCAGGAGTGTAGATTACAACACTAACACAGATAATTGAAGTTGTAATTAAAACTACAACGAACAGTTATTGAACAGTCAACCAAGTAAGAGCAATGTCTCGAGACAACTTCCAAGCCATCAACTGGAATTCACAGGCTAGCAATCAAGGACTTACCTCGATCCAGAGCATAGTTTATTTCCAATGAAAGCATACTTTGGGAGGCAAATGTTAACTGGTTTTTTTACTAAGAAGAAATCGATAGAGGTTAGAACATTGAGATGAAGACGAAACAACTTAACATCTGAAAGGCATGCTCAAATGGACAAAGGAAATAGCACGGAAAATTTTGGACCAAAAATATGCTAAGTTGATAAGTTGACACAAAGTTATAACTATAGGTCCGTACCAAGCTATAATGCTCTACAACCAGCCTCTAAAACTTCACATGAGTTATTGTTTATCTCTTATATGCATGCCCAAGTGATTTCATGAAGTTCTAGATGATCTATCTCAATAATTGAAGAGTTAGCTCCTGTAAACTACAGAACAAACCAAGTTACAAAGGAATGATCTTTAAAATAAGTCATTGATCTATGAAAACAAAAGGGGCACCCCAAAATGAAGTTAGAAGCACATCCCAAAAGAAAACGATGAGTTTCCCCTTAAGAAGATAACTCGGTACCGAGTCGTAGAATTAACTCGTGTTCCCATAACTTTTTCATACAACTTCAGGCTGATATCTAGACCTCCCTCGAAGCAGGCTTATGACCGAATATGACTACTACCCCTATAAATACAAACCATAGAGCAACCAAAAGAGGAGTCGGTTTCTACCATCACTATGTGGAAGCTCTGTCTCATCTTTATCTCATTCTTCTACACAATATTCACCAAGACAGCTACTCTAGGAAATTCTATGACTAAGAATCTATATAACCCATGTACTTGTGACTTATATTCTCTCTCGAATCTCTTGCGATCTCATGCAAAAAATATCCAATCTATAAGCAACAAAGCTATAAAGTGGACGTAGGCCATAGATTGCTAAAGCACTATAAAATCTTGAGCCTCTCTTTCTTATTTCTATTATTTTCTTTTTGTTTCAACTATTATCTGCTAAATCTAGGTCATATAGGTTCCATACAACAAATTGATCCATTTTTGGCGTTAACATCAATGGTCAATATATATAACTGTGGTAAACCTATTACACTCTAATAATGTGGTCCATTTTAGTTATTACCGTCTTGCTTGTTTCATACTTGTGTAGATTATTAAATTTTATCCTTGGGCAATGAGATACTCGATAGGGTTTACATTGGATGATTATTAATTTGCCACCTTGACAATCATCCTGCATCCATCTGGTATTTTCATAGTGTACTCTATAAGTTATATTAGGCAATGGAGGTGTAAAGCGGTTATCATAAAAGGCCATGGTATCTTTGGATGAGATAAAGGGAAAGTCTAGAGTGTCGTTGTGTGCAAAGAAAGTCATGAAGTGGAGACAGACAGACTTTTTGTGGTTCGCAAATTTGTTGTCACGACCCGAACTCGATGTCCGACAAACAACATCAAATTCGTTTCGCGGGAGCTTGCAACACCATTAAATGATAAATAACACAACGGAAATAAAAGATGATATCACTAATATAACATGAATAAAATATCCGATACATCAATTTGATACAATGATAATCATCAACGTCAGAGAATATACAACACAAAATACAGCGGAACACGATAAAATATGAAATAAGTCTTCTCAGAATATAATACTGCAACTCTGATCCAAAAAGCTCCAAAAACAAAGCTCCAAAACTCCTAGCTCGATTCGCCATCAAGGTTGCACCAAGCTAAGCAAGTCTCGTCCATATCCAAAAACTGAACTAGCTCCATATGATCTACTGAACCTAATTATCTGAAAAACCAAACTCTAGACTGCCCGTGTGGAAAAATTTTGAGCACCCAGAGTTTAGGAAATAAACAATAAACTCTGGATCAGTCATGGGACTGGTGTGAGCAAACAAAAACAGTTTATCTTTAAAAACAAACAACGAAATATTTTAAAATCAATTCGTAATGCATTTTAGAAATGAGACTACCATAAGGCCTCCCACACACACACACAATGCAAATGCAGAATCGGAGGAGATTTCTCCTTATGATAGTCAAATATGCTTGATACACGAATTTCTTTGATATTATTGCTATAAATGCAAAGTGCAGAAAAGCATTTCGAAAGTAAAGATATAAATCTTAGCCAACATAGACATTTCGAGCTATGCCTACTATAGCTACCATCCAAACAGTGGGGCGCCACCATAAGTAGATGGCAGGTAATACAACTAATACCGTACAAGGCTCGTATTGGAGGAATGGATTTTCCAACAAATGGTCAGGCCAAGGAACTTCCCATCGCCACATGGAAACGCCTCTGGAAGGACGCCCCGAGAACCCAACTGGATCTCTGCCAAACAAGGCCGGCTACCCCCCTTCCCGGGGAATATACAAAACCTCAGATATGCCACTCCCAGTCCTTTGGGACCTTTAAACGAGAGCTCTCTAACCAACAACATCACACAGTAAATAATATAGTGTGTCCACATGAGTAAGCATCTGGGCTCCATTCCATGATACTACCCTTTTCCAGAAGGAATGGTCATACCCTAGGGAAGCTATCCCTGAAAACCTTGCCACACAATTCCTGTTTCGACCATTACCGGTTTGTGAGGCTCGACGAAGTCTCGTCCACAAAGCTATGCTTTTTACAAAAGCCACACTTTGATCAACAAATGATCAGCAACACTCAGCATGCCACATTACCAAGTTGGGAATATATCGCTAATAACCTTCAACTACATAACCTCTGAGCTCGTACGTCTCAGAGAAGGGTGTTAATGCTAAGAGAATAAATTCTCCGCCACCAACAGAAATGTATTTGAAAGAAATCTGCTTTATATCTCAAAATGTAATGTCAGACATACAATCCATTCAAGTCTGTTCTGGGTTCGAACAGAACCGAAGGCACTTCCAAAGAAGCCCTTGCAATCCGGGTATTCACAATCCCGATCGAACTTCCCATCACTTAGGGAATCTCTATACCGGAGCAACTCAGTGTAGAGACAATCGATAGGTCATCCTATCGTTCTCGCAAATACCCAGTCTTCACCACCGGTCTTCAAATGCTATCCATAACGACGTATCACATATTCGGAATGGGTTATACGACCCAAAGGTCCTTTCCCGGCTAACCCGAATAGTGAGCGCAACATTTAAAACATATGGATATGGGATTTCAATTAAGTCACAACTTAATAATTCCAAACTTTCTTTCAAATGGTTTAAACCAATTACCATTTCAAATCTTTTAAACAAAAAGATTTATTTCACAAAGTTCACTCAGTTTCACAAAGATTCATTTATGGATTTCAAAACAATTTCCGTTTCAATTGAATTAATTTATTTAAATCTTTAAATCAAAGATTTATCTCATAGCTTTAAAAACTTGTTTCCAAAGATTTGTCCATAACTTGGAAAATCATTTTCGATTCAAACTTGAAATCTCTTTAATATAAATTGGAAGTTCATTACTCATATGAAAGCTTTTTATCACTTAGAAACAATAGTTTTATTTTGGAAAAACCCCGATTCCATTTATACAAGTTACAATCTTTGGTTTAATTCAAATTTCCAAATCAACGCTTAAAAACGGTTTAAACCCGTATAACTTGTAAAGTCCTTTTTAAATCATAAATACTGAATATAGAATTCAATTTCAGATTTTTGAATTTCAATCTAAATCCGATTATTCAAATTCCAAATCTTTATTAGTTATTCAAAAATAACTTTTATTCTTAAAACAGCTTTTCAAAAGTTTTCCACATTAAAACTTAATTTATTTCCAAAACTGTTTGAATTTGAAATTCAAATTCAAACTTATTTAAAAATATGTGACTTAACCGATTTCCACGTGAAATCCATATTTGTGTGTGTATAGTGTGGTCCAAGGGTTTAACACAATAGTGCAACATCACTCAATCATCACGGATCAAAAACGACATATATCCGATAAGCGATATAAACTATAACGCTTGTCTTCATTCACAGATCACAGATATACATATCACAGGTAATGAATTACATCACAGATAATTAATTACATTACAAATCACAATACGAATCAGGATATAACACAAAACATCACATGTCAGGGATATTAAACAATTCATCATCCAATATAATCCAAACATCCATAAATAGGGTCAATTTAATTATCTGATTAATTTAAATCAGATTAATGTCTATGAGTAAATTTGCTAGTCATAGCAAATTAATAATCAATTAATTTCAAAACATTTAATAAATTATCTTTTAATTAAATCATTAATTAACTCTTCATTAATAATTAATTCTTAACTTATTATCTTTAAATAAATTTGCAATAACTAAGTATTTTCTCCTTAATTAATAAATCTTTAAACCTTAATTAAGTAATTAAATCTTTAATTATTTATTTAATTAACCCAAATCATTAATTAATTTAAATAATAAATTATCCATTTTAATTAACTTAATTTACAAATTAATTCCTATTCCTTTTCAAATTATTAAATTATTAAATTATTCTGAAATCAATTATTAGGTCTTAATTACTTTCCTTAACCATTAATTAATAACTTTAATTATTAATTAATAACACTCAATTATTAATTAATGACACTTGATTATCCATCATTAATTATTCAACTTATTTAACATTTAAGAAAATTCTTCTTTAAATTTTGAAAATTAATTATATTACTAACTACAACCTTAATTGTTAATTATCTTTATGCTTAACTAAAGTCATTAATTAATTGAAATAATCTATTAAGAGTTAAAAACATCGTTAAACATTAACTGAGATAATTAAAGCCTGTATTAAATTTTTAATTTAACGCTATTAAATAATTATTAAGTTTACAGTATTTACAACTTGATGAAAATCTTTTTCTTTCCTTTTCTTTAAAAATATAATACTGCGGTTTGAAGAAAATTACCCGAGATTACCCAGATTTTCTCGAGTAAACACTCGAGATTCCCTTGCGTTTCCCGAAGCATCTCTCTCCCTCACATATACTTCTTCTTCCTCTCTTTTTTTTCCTCCAGTGAGCACATTTAAGTTATAACATCAAGAAGCAAACTCACGCATGACACTGAAATACTTCGAGACAGGGCTCGAGCTACAGCCCATTCCTCCCGAGCACGTCCCCGAGTCTATCTCGTTCCTCCCCCTGAACTTACTTCTTCTTCCTTTCATTTTTTTCTTTTTCTTTATTCTAACCTGAAGCTAAAGATGCTCACGCAAACCCAAAACAAAACAAAAACTCGAGCCAAAGCATCTCGTGCTCAAGCATTCTTTCGAGTTTTCCCCCTCGGCCAAACTTTCCTGATACCGATCAATGTCGTGCACGTGCACACGAACCGCCGCCACCTCCAGTGGCCATCGCGACCTCCATCAAGTCGCAAAACACCCCCACATACGAAATCGACACTCGACTCGGCACCAAAATTTCCCAATCGAAAATGAGCCTCGCGTTCGAAACTGTAACCCAAACCCTCCTCAGCAAATCGCCTCGCGACGCCACCACCTAGCGCCAGAACCCACGCAACTTCGTCCACAACCACGCCACGTCATGCTAAGATGATTCCCCCGGTGCGATGAAGTCCGATGCCATCTTCGTGACTTGGCGATCACTTTCCTGACGTTAATTTAAAACATGGCTTAAACCCTAGTTTAGTTCAAATCTCAAACTATGGTGAATTAAAAAATCTCCTTATATTTTTCCATCAATCTACATCCACCCACCTACCTTCGCCCTGAAGCTCGGCCTTCAATACATTGGCGTTCGTCAGATATCGGCAAAAACATGCTTTTTGTTCCACTCGAGAAATCTCGATCAACCCAATCCTAAAAATCATAATTTCTTTTTCTAAATCACTATTCACAAGCACAAATCAAATTATAGAATCAAAAGGTGAATTTAAATTGTTTGATTTTCTGACTAATATTGATTATCACTGTGATATCTAATTTTTTTGGATTATTCACTTAATATAATTGTTTGGGATTATTTTTAAAATTTAGATTAGAGTATTATGAATAACTTTTATTCAAACATCATGGTTTAAATGTTATTAGTTGAAGAAATATGAATTTTCTTGAATTGAGTTTAAACCCTGAGACTTTTAAAACCAAAGGCATATGCCTGTAAACAAACATAAATGGATTATATACTCATTCAGGCATTTTCACACTCATACTAACATATTACTCAAGCAACCATCTAACACTGATCGCATACAAATCAAAGTACATATGGTTTTAAGAGTTGCTCACCGTTTTGAGAAGATGAAGAACAGAGGGCTTCTGTTGTTTGATTTCCAGGTTTGAACTTGCTTTTGCTTTGGATTGAATGATGTTTGAGTTTATAAATTTATGATGTTTGGTTTTCTTTTCTTTTCAGGCTTGCTAAGTTTTGCTGAACAAACTAAAATAGGATGCATTGCATACATATATAGATAGAAGAAAACAGTGTTATACAATAGGTGTTATCAGGTATGGGTTTATTTCTTTTGTTGACTAAGCAATGCTTGTTTTCGGCTGGAAAGATCTTTTACATGCTGAAAAGATGTGGCATTTAATGCATGTGCTGTTGGGTTTACAACTTATACTATTTTAATTATGTTTGTACAGTTCTTTGCTTCTTGTTTATATCTTACTTTCTTCTTGCCTGCATACTTTTACCTTATTCTATTCTTTTATGCATACATGTATATAGATACTCAGATCTTTGTTTTGCATATGCATGTACAGTTTGCTTGTTTAAATTATGTATGTATTTTTATGTTGTAGATATTATTATTATTATTTTGCTGTTTTATGTTTTATGAGTTCATACTATTTCAATTGTATATGCATTTACAGGCTACCTATTTTATTTGCCTACATTTGTTTCTATTTCAAATTTGAGTGTATTTCTTCTTTTGCTTTAAAATGGTGGCTGCATTTATTTATGTTGTTATTTTTTTTTTATAGTTTTACTTTATATTTTTACTTGTTATTTTGTAATTTATCTTATGATTATATTTGCTAACTTAAGTATTAAATTTATAACGTATATTTTATTTCATTTTAAACACTTTATTTAAAATTCAATTCAACTGAAAATATTCATTTTTGAGTTTCAAATCAAATTCAAAAATAAATAAGTATACATTTCTTATTAAATTTGAAAATTTCAAACAATCCATAATTTAATCCAAAAATTCAATTAAATTATAAATTTAAACTCGTCATTAAAACTGGGTCGTTACATTTGTATATATCTTTGAATCAGTAATCAGACTACTTTCGAGAAGCGTGATTGATTTAGTGCCATGGGAACAATCTCTTAATAGATTTCCTAGTAGAATGCTGCATAAGGAAATAAAAGAGTTGAAGATACAACCAACACAATTTGAGTATAGAAGTTTCGTTAGAACGAATAGTTCACCATGGGTTTATAATTTAATCATTGTATTGCTAATACATTTCAAAGACTCAACTAAGGGTTGACTAGCCTACTTCTAATAAACAAATAACTAATTAATTAAACTTTAATGTATGTATGTATCCTATACATATTGTACGTTAGTAGGAAGTGAAATCCATTAGGGCATAACCCAATTTTGCTAACGACTGCTCGAGACCGCTGGTGGTTATGCAAACCCTACTACTAAATACCAGTTAACAATAATATTAACATAGCCCGCTGTCCTCCCACAACCGAAATCCTAATTAGAATAACCTAATGTAAGTCAAGGAAAATTCCCATTGTAGGTACTTAATACCACTTCTTAGAAATAATGAAAACCCCATTTCTTTATTAGGTATCATGTAGGTTATTTAAGTCTTCTTACATAGGAAGGAGGCAGACTCAACGACCATGTAATACCTTCCACCTTGAAGTAAACCTCTTAACATCCCTAAAGGTACTAAATACCTTAAATCAGAGCAAACCCTTGGTACATTATCCCTTAATTATACGCAAACGTATATCCCTTCACTATGGGTCCTATGTTGGAGATGTCCCATATTAGTAATAAGTATAAACAACTATCGGTAGCCTCTAGGTGAAGGGCAGACTTCTATTATGTAACTCTACTGGTTTTACTTCCCAACCCATTGTAAACCAAACCAATTATCTTAGGCCTAAATATTAAGGCAAGCCCACTAATTATTGTTCATCCTAATATATTATTGAGGCTACATAATTTCCTACTATGAATATTGCATTGCCTCCTAGTATTTAATTCCTATCTTATACACTTATTACATATATCCCATATTTCCCTTGTACATCCCATAAGCATCAATTGCCATGATAAAGGGCCTTTATTATACAATTTTAACAAACATTGATGACATTTATTTGTTCTAATTCAACATATTACGCCTATTTTATTTTCCCATAAATGACATATTAAATCCTTTAATCAGTCCACCAAACACATTTATGCCACCGTTTATTTTCTGTAACTCCCTATTAACTGCACATTTATTGCTTACTAATTTTGGAGTTACTATCTCTTTTCCATCTATACCTCTTACCCTATAATTTACTACGCTGCTAATAACTAAAAGTCCTAATTATAACTAATATGAGTATTGACGTATATTATACTATATATTTGCTTATTTTTAATTCGCATGCATTGTTATATGCATGTGCGCGTGTGTATATATATCTCTTCCAATTTCTTACTCTTTAACTCCTATGCTTCGGAATTTCAGAATATACACTTATATGTACGTTTCGTAAAGAACATTTATTTCCATATTTTAGTACATTAAAGTTATCCTTCCTAAAAAAGATTACCATTATAACTTCCCATAAATTACCTAAAAGTGAGACTTATACTTCATTTTAAATTCCAAGTAATTATCTCTTTTTTATTGAAATAAACAGTACAAACTACAAAGCTGAACATCCTTATTTTACACATCTCTTTCTTTTTGGTGTATTCTTAATTATTTCAAATGACGCACTTTTTATACATAGTTGTGGAATTAGATAATTTATGGAAATTAAATGAAAAAGATACAACTAAATTGTATCCACAAAGCTCCCAATAAATTAACATATTGAAATTCACATTTCAAGTCAAACTAGGCAATCTAAACTGATACTAACAATTTACAATCCAATTATTGTAAATCTAGAATGAATCTTACTATCTTATCGACATTGTACTTTAACAAATTTAGGAAATGATTTCTAAATTAGGGCGTAAATACCATTCATATTTCAATTACCGAACTTACAGAATATATAGACGAGATTTCAATTGAATATGTTATTTCTAAGCATACAACTCCATTGATCTTGCATAAGCATAATAATAAAATAAAATTCAATGATATAATTTTTGTGTTATAAATAAATCATATAATTTCTCACTAGCATTTCAAGCTTTCCAAATCTCCCAAATCCGAATTAATCTCCTTAATTGACTCTTTTTCCTTTCAAATCTAAAAATATGCATAACAAGAGATACACATACTATTAGGATCATAGATCTGAGATTAAGGGAAATATATATTTATAATTGTGAAATTTACCATTTTCCACGGTATCGATTTGCTCCTTTTCTTCTCTTTTATTTTCTACCCATCTTCAAATATATATATATATATATATATATAGATATATGTATATGTATATATAATATTATATAATTAAAGGAAATGGTGGAAAAGACAAAATGGCAGACTCTGCTGCTTTGATTAGAAAATATGAAAAGAAAAGTGAGGGACTAGACCCCTATTTATTGGCACTCGAATCAAGCATATTCATTTAATTTAAAATAATTACATCCTAGTCGCTTGGCAAGGTCCAACCTTATCCACCACCATTCCATTTGGTCAACCACTCCCCTAATGTAGTCAACCACTGGTGGTTGACCGACCAAAGTATGAGGTTGACTAGTGGGGCATACGTGGTCAATATAATTCATTCCTTTTTATATCCTATTTAATTGTTTTCATTATAAAAACTTCAAACGTTAATAAATTTTTCGTTTGAACCACCATGCGGATCTCCTACTATAAGTTTCAACTCTAAATGGGAGCGCCTTTTCCCCCATTACATTCTCAAAACATTTTTATACTATACACATACAGTATCTTTCAATACATACTCTTTATATGTCTCACATATAAATCCCATTTACACAAAATCGATATCTCAAAATCAATAGTTCTCAAACTTGGCTTTCCAAATTCCCAAAATTAATTTTTCCCAAGAATCAAAAGCCTTACAAAATCAATGTGTTCCAAAGAATTTTTCCAGTTCCATAAAATCATTCTTATATACATATATGTAAGTTTATTTCTTTCAGCTTGAAAAATCTATGGATCACTTCATGCTTATATAAACTTCACTTTATATTTCAACACCTTCCAAAGATCTTTTACTCTAGTTATAGATTCAACAAAGTAGTTTATATATATATATATATATATATATATATATAACTTTATTCATGCCAAATCAAATATTCAAGTTTGATTCCCCTATAAAATTATTTACCACCTTACTTACTCTTCATAAAGTGAATTTCAGATATAGAGATATCCACTTCCACTCTTATTTATCATATATTTCTCAAAATATACTTTTTCATTCCAAAATCATTTTTACTTCAATATCTGGTTTTGCTTTCACTTTACAATTGCTTCAATTTCTATTTGGGTTCTTATCTCAATTGGTGTTTAACTCTAAACAGTTTCTACTCTGACCAGCTTGAAAAGTTTAAAATAGTTAAGTGGTTATAAAATAGTAATTAGTTGTAAAATACTTAAATAGTTAAGTAGTTATAAAATAGTTATTAGTTGTTAAATAGTTATAAGATAGTTAGATAGTTATAAAATAGTTATTAGTTGTAAAATAGTTAAATGGTTGTAAAATAGTAACTAGTTAATATAAGATAGTTGGCGTTTTAATAAGAAAGGTTTGTATAGTAATAGCTTGGAAAATTAAAATAGTCTAGATATTTAACGAAATAGATTCAAAATAGTTTATATTAAAATAAATTTTTTTAAAATAGTTTTAGAGTCAAATTGGTTCAATTTCCCAATCTCTACTTCAATCAATTTTCAACTTCCACTTCCATTTATATTGATTCGATTTCAATTCGATTTGAATTAATTTCAACTCCTTTCCCAAATTGAAGTCAATTCCTATTTGAATTTAAACTTATTTAACTTCGATTATAATTCTAATTAATTCAAATCAAATTTTAATTTGAACTAATTTCAATTCCAGTCTCAACTTTAAACTATCTCGAATTATATAAATTCAAGTTAGTTTTTTAAATGTTTATTTAATCCCTTAAATAAAATTAACCCCTAACCTTTTATTCAAAACCCAAGTCTTTAAACAATTTAATTTTGAGTCTGTATTTCAAATATTCATTTTAAATTATCTTTTACTTCTACATAAACTTATTTTCAAGGTTCAAGTGAGAGTTAAGTCTTTTTAAACAAATCAATTTTCGAAGTCCAATTTATTACCCATTTTTAACAAACTTTGAAAACAATTCTTAAACAATTTCAGTTTGCAAGTTCATTAAACCTTACGTTCAAAGTGATTCTATTTTCATAATTACAATTTCATTTCAAAAATAAAAATCTTTTAAACAGTTTCAAAATAAAGTTTTATTTCCATTTAATTTCAGTAATGGATATATATATTATCTCAATCCACTTCTTAATTCATTTAAATAATCCAATTCATAGTTTTATAGATTATTAATAATAATAGGATGATATCAGGATAAGTCAGTGTCACGACTTGAAATTCAGTGATTGAAAATCGACATCAAATACCTCACTTGTATTCGACTGTCGTAGATTCAAACGTCGAACTTCAGTTCGGATGGAGCTTATAACAACATTAGATGAATATAAACAGCGGAAACAAAATGAATATCATTGATCAACATTACAGATACAACACCATCATAATATTTGATTACAATAATTTAATCTCATCATCAGAGTGATATATAACAACAAGATGAAAACATCATAGCGGAATAATAACAATATCTTCATATACTTCCAACATACTTCGACTTTGAAAAGATCCTCCAAGAACTCCAAACACTTCAAAAGATTTCCAAGGCCAAAAGCTTCCAAAAATCTGATAGCTTCCAAAAGACTCCAAGCTACTCCAAAACACGGATAACCTGCTTCTAGGCTGCCCGTATGGAAATTATGGGCACCTAGAGCTTAGGAAGGAAACAGTAAACTCCGAGTCATTCATGGGACTGGTATGAGTAAAAAACAGTTGTTTGAACAAAAAAGTTTATAAAAGAAATTCGTTCATGCTTTTGGAAAATGAAACTACCATAAGGCCTCCCGGCACACACACACAATGCAATCGCACACTTGGGGGAGATTTCTCCTTATGATAGTCAAATATGCTTGATATGAGAAAACTTCTTGATACTATTATTAGTGCATAATGTAGAAAACATTTCGAAAGTATAATATTAATCTTAGCCAGCATACATACCATTATAATATGCCTACTATAGCTACCATGTTAAATGGCAGGTTATACAACTAAAACCGTACTGGATTCGTATTAGATGATTGGATTTCCAACAAATGGTCAGGCTAAAGAACTTCCTTAAAAATAGGACGCCTCTGGAGGGACGCCCCCAAGAACCAAACAGGTTTCCTACCAACACAAGACGGGGTTACCTCTGTAACTAGGTAATACCCACAAGTAAGCCATCCCCGGTCGTTACCGACCTTTATTCCGGGGTTCACCAGTAATTAGCAACAACCACACAGACAAATATCTGGGCTCCATACCATGATATCACCTCTTATCCAGAAGAAAATGGACATACCCTACTGGTACGATCCTAAAAAACCTTGCCGCAACATACTTGTTTCGACCATTACCGGGTTGTGAGGTTTGATGAAGTCTCGTCCACAATGCTACGCTATTCACAAAAGTCATGCTTCGATCAACAAATGATCAGTAGCACTCAGCATGCCACACTACCAGATTTGGAGTATATCACTAACAACCTTCAACTACATAACTTCTGAGCTCGTACGTCTCAGAGAAAGGTGTTAAGCTAAGAGAATAAATTCTCCGCCACCAACAGAAATGTATTTGAAAGAAATCGGCTTTATATCTCAAAATGTAATGTCAGACATACAACCATACAAGTCTATTCCGGGTTCGAACAGAACCGAAGGCACTTCCAAAGAAGTCCTTGCAATCCGGGCATCGACAATCTCGATCGGTCTACCCATCACATATGGAGATCTCTATACCGGAGCAACTCAGTGCAGAGTCATTCGACAGGTTATCCTATCGTTCTCGAAGGCGCCCGGTCTTCACCACCGTCTTCAAATGCTTTATATTTCTTCGTATCACATATTCGGAATGGTTTATATAACACAAAGGTCCTCTCCCGGCTAAACCGAATAGTGAGCGCTCAATTTAAAAACACGTGGATATATCAATCACAAAGATTCACATTTAGGGTTCGATGTGGGTTTCGGATAACTGGAATCCGACTCCCTATCGCATCGAAATTTAATTGCCGTTTTACGGGCCAATGGGTTTTCATATTCACACAGAAACAAATCACAAATCATAGTTCGGCACAAAGCAATTCACATCACACAGTATCACAATCACAAATAGGAATATCAAACAGCTCAAAGCTTTTCAATAATAATCAATCATCTAACAATGAAATGAATTAACCATGTGATTATAATCAATTAATCACATAATTATTTTTCATTAATTAACTTTAATTAATGATGAATTATCCTTAATTTTAAATTAATTAATCCTTAATTATTAATTAATTAAATATTAATTATTTGTTAATTAATCCTTAATTATTAATTAATTAAATCTTAATTGCCTTTGTCAATTAATTATTTCTTAATTAATTATCTTAATAAATTTACCTTTAATTATAAATTAATTAACTCAAATTAATAATTAATTACCCTTTAATTAATTATTCTTTAACTATTAGTAATTATAATTCATCAATTATTTAATCATCATTAACATTATTAATTGATTTACTTTTAAGTTAAGTTAAAATTGCAAAACATTTAATTATTTCCTTAATTACTTTGTTAATTTTAAATTAAAATAAACCTTTGAAAATATAAGTTTAAAATACTCTTAACTTAAATAATTTGAAATATTTTATTTTAAAACCTTTAATTACCATTTTCAATAATCATTCGTTTGAAAAGAAAATTTGTAGAAATCAATTTGGACCTAGATCTTTAAAGTTTAAAACTGAAAAACGTTATCACCCTAGAGCTTCTTAAAGTGACACCCGAGACCTTTTCTAACTTGCTTCGAATTTTCCCTAAAATCAACTGTAACAACCCGCATATTTAACGATTATATATTTAAATGCTTTATTTAAATATAGCGTCGTTAGTCGGATTTTTGGGTCTGAAATGTTACTTTTTGCAAACGGCCGAATTGGAACTCGAAACCACTTCCATTGATTCCAAAATGGCGTTTACAATCTTTTTGAGTATAATCTTTGATATGTTTGGAGTTTGTGAAATTTTGACCCTTTTTCTACTTGGGCTTGAGTTTGGGTTCAGCCCAATCTCCTCTTAACCGTCTAGCTCATTAACTCTTCATCCATTCACCCTCATTTCATTCCTTTAACTTAAGAAAACTGATAATAGGGGAAAGGAAGAAGAATTAGAAACTCCAAGCCCTAATTCCATTTGCAAACTCCAAATTCTTGCTTGAAATTCAAAGAGAAGGATAGGTAGGCCTCCTCTTCATCTTCTCCAACTCTTTCTTCTTAGATTTCAGAAAATTTCCTAAACCTAAATTGGGAAATATGTGTTTTATTCTTAGATTGAAGCTTGTTGAGTTGAAGTAGAGTTTGGTTGGTCTTCTCCTTGTTATTGAGCTCCTTCTTCTTTGTTTTGGGTTAAAAGTGGGTTTTGAACTTACATCTACTTCTCTTGATATCATTGATGTTGGGTATGAATTCCTAACAAGTGTGCATGTGCCATTTGGATTTGGAAAGGATTGACATTCATTGAAAATAGGGCAGGAAGTGCAAATCATCAGGTTCGGCCGACCGAACTCAGGGTCCGGTCGACCGACCTGCTACCTCGGCACTTCCCTGCCTCTGTTTTGGAAGTGCAGAAATTTAGGCTCCGGTCAACCGACCCAAAGGTCCGGTCAATCGACCTGATGCCCCGAGCACCTCTCTGTTTCTGGCCCGGTCAACCAACCCAGGAGGTCCGGTCGACCGACCTGCTCCTCTTTTGCCTGTTTTGCCTATTTTTGCATATTTTGATTGGTTTTCCATATTTTATCGATTCAAGTTGCTTTTTAGTAGTTGTTATTGCATCTTTGACTTTGATAACTTATTCTTGACTTCATCCATGAGTTTTTATAAAATAATCTCTCGAATCACATTTAAAAGCTCGTTTCTCCAAATTATAAATTCTATTTAAAGCACACACAATTTCGCACTTCGAGCGAAGAGGAAGGGTGATTAAATGGTTGGGCAAAACACGGACCATGAATCTGTGCGTTTATCCTTCTGATTAATTCCCGACCTATTCAATTGATCATTTTGACCTTTGGTCTGGTTTACCGATGAAATGAGGTAAACTTTGTATTGCTTTGAGTGTGAAATTGACTGACGGATAGTAAACCGTTTAGTGCGAACGAGTGGTTATGGGACCCATGTCAACACTTTTCGGATTCCTTTTCAAGAGTTATGACACATTCCGCCAGTTAGTAGTGTCCAGTACTGGGCCTCCGGACCTTCACCACTACGGTTTGTTGCCTTCGGGTATGTTGCCTTCGGGTTTGTGCCTTCGGGTTTGTTGCCTTATAGTATCGCTTACAATGGTCTTTATGAGCCGCATGGGTGATATTGGGTTTGGAGTCTTCGGACTCATGGATCCTTGTTTATACAGTACTGAGCTCGAACAAATCTTATGTTTCATTCATATGTATATTCCCTTGGTATCGCCCTTCGGTGTTGGTCTTTTTGAGCTGCATGATGTGTAGCGATTTCCTTGTGGAACTTGTGTTACGTTCATTGGTATTTGTTATTTGCCTTTTTGGATTGATTTGGGATATTTTTATCCTTTGTTTATCTATGTTGATGATATGAGGCTTGTCTTGATATGTTCATCTTTTGTTAGATGATTGTGTTATCTCTTTTAGAGATATTTGTTATACTTTGTAACCTTGCAGGTTTATTGTTGTTCAGTTTATCTAACTGATTTGTTTAGCTAGACTGACCCGTGTATTATTACTTGGGTCAGACGGAGATGTTTCAGGTTAGGTACTTTTGGACTTAGCCTCTTTTGCTTCCGCATGGACTACTTCGCTAGTTTCTTTTTGTCATAGCTTTTGTGTAGTCCTAGTATGTTGTAACTCTGATATTTATTCTTCTGGATTTGTCTGTATATTGTGGTTTGCTATAGCACTTGACATGTATTATTTTGTATACTCTGTTATGTATCAGTATATGTGTATATAATGGTTTACTGTTCTGTGATGTATATTATATTTGAGTTGTTATATTCTGTTCTGATAGATCCTCCAGCAACCTATGGTTTTGTTTTAAGTATTCATTGGATATGTCGATCCGTCTGGTATGGTTATTGTCGACGTATTTAATAGATAGTTAAAGCAAGGCTATAGATGGTCGCTCCTATCTAGCCTTATTCTCCATATTAGCAGACGGTATTATCTATTAATACTCTTTGCTAATGTGGGTATAGAGGTGGGGCGTCACATCAACCCGATAGCTTCAGTTTTTAAAATTTTGTTTAAGTTTAAAAAGTAACCCGATGTATAGCCAGAATTACTCGACCCTAGCTTTGACCATCATCGCTGAACCCCGAGTGTAACTTCGAGTCGAACACCTCAATTTCAATAAACAAGCAACTGACACAAACAAGGATGTGTGCACGTTGCACACTGTTCCAATCACCTTTGCTCGAGGCTACGACCATCGTCCAGTCGATGATTACCCCTCGATCCATCAAACCGCCCAGAAACATGAACCCACGTCGAATTCACAATCGAGCTTCACGACCCAGATTGCAACAAAACCAGACCACCAGAAAACCCCTCGTTCTTCCACCTTCGGTCGCCAGAGTCCACAAAAATCCAATCAAAGCTTCGTCTCGATCTCACGCCACTCTCCCCACCGGAGCGATCAACTTCTGTGGTCTGACGAAACCGCGGCGATCCAATCTTCTGCTATGACCAAAATGCGAGTTAAAATCCTACTTTAGCAATTTTCGACCACCATAATAATTTATAAATTTGATCAATAATTTTCTGATGATCCCTGATCATCCACCAAGCTCCAAATACGATCACGAATCCCATCATGCTGCCGATCACCAGAATTTGGCAAAAACCCCAATTTTGACAATCCCCACTTTAATCAGTGAATAGATAATTAAAAATATGATTTTTCTTTTAAAATTCATTATTTTCAAAGACAATCACGATGATAAAATTCAAATTAGGAACCATGACGATCGAATTTTCAACAGGTAATGTAGTTACCTGTATTTTTCAATTTTTCCAGAAATGCTTTGATTTGTTTTACTTAAATTTATTTTTAAAATTTGAATCATGTTTAAACGGACAGCTTTTGTTTGAATCCTAAGATCTAACACTGATCAGAGAAAAAGAAGTTGGGTTTTATACAGGATTTTGAATCCCTGAACCTGGAACATGGCTTATATCCTGATTAACAGACATACACATACCAACTTTATGTATAAATATACATGCACACAATTTTTTCAATCATGCTTCAGCATGATTTTTCAAACAACAAGCCATAATCCAGATCAAAGAGTTTACTCTCCTGTGAAGTTTGAACAGAGAGCTTTCTGTTTGGGTTTCAAAAGTTGAAAGTCTAGAAAAGTATATTGGTTGCTGAGATTGATTTCAAAATTTTGATCTGGACTTGTTTATGGGTTTGAGTCTCGAATACTTGATTGTTGAACTGCTGCTCGCTTCAAATTTCCTTACAGACTTGAATTTTTGAACTCTGTTTCCTCTTGATTGCTGAAGAACTTGATTAGCTTGCTTTTTGGATATAGATGATCTTTGCTTAGTTGAATTTGTGATGAGGCTTGCCTAGCTTTTGATTTTTGTTTTTGATTGCCTTTTCTTTTCCTGGTTTGTTTATAGGTTGTTTTTGTTTTGCTTTTTTTTCTTTGAGAATTTTTTCCTGGCTTTAGAAAATTTACAGACTTTTGTCTTTTTGAATATAATGGAAAAAGAAAAGAGAGAGAGAGAGGAGGCAATGGTTTATAATTATTTTGTTTTCTATTTTTTTTCAAAGATGAAATAAAATGACATTTGTCCAAAATCATTACGCTTGTTAAGAACACTTATTATATGAGTGTTATCTCTTATTCAATGCTTGACATTTGTATTTTATATAAGTTAAATACCTTTAAATAAATCTTATACCATATTTACTTTATTTAATAATCACATTTCCTATTTATTTTTACATACAAATTTTAAAAGAAGAAATGTTTTAACAAATTTTTACATTAAATAAATTATATATTTATGATTTCAAATGCAAATTATTTTCCTAGGGCATTTATTTAATTTTTTTTAATTCTAATTCAATTTCAAATCTGAATTATAATCCATTTATATGTATATATATACTCATATAATTTAAATTCGAATTATTTTTAAAATATTTATATTTTTGAATTCTTAAATTCAAATGCAATTTTACAATCTTATTTATATATGTATATAACTCGATATTTATTTTATTTATTTTCAAAAATTCAAATTAATTTCACAATTTATTCCAAAATTTACATTAATTACTAAATTATAAATTGTTATAATTTTGGGAATGTTACAGATTCCCCCCATAAGAAAATTTTGTTCTCGAAATTTGAAAGAGAGAGAAAGACAAACAAAGAATATAAGAATACAGAAAAAGATAGAAAATGGCTTACGAAATTAAGCCGAGATATCCACTCTGCAGTTGGGATAGGACTTCTGCATACTATCCTCTGTTTCCCAAGTACAGTCCTTTGGTTCACCGCTCCATTGTACTTTGACTAGTTTCACAATTTTCCTTAATTGTTTTTCATCATGACCTATAATCTTCAATGGCTCTCTTTTAACTGCTAAGTTGGAAGTGATTTCAAGATCCTGCTGAACTACCTCTTCAATAATACTATCTGGATCGTGCACATATTTCCCAAGGTTAGAAATATGAAAGACATTGTGCATGCTAGATAATCAGCTGGGTAGTTGCACTCGGTAAGCTAAAAGACCGATCCTTTCCAGAATAGGAAAAGGACCAATATAACGTAGTGCCATCTTTCCAGTTTTCCCAAATCTCAACACACCACGCATTAGAGAAACTTCGAGAAATACAGAATCTCCAAGTTGGAATTCCAATGTCTTCTTCTACGGTCATAATAACTCTTTTGATGACTTTGTGCAGTTATCAACTTCTTTTGAATAAATTCAACTTTTTCAGTGGTTTCATTAATCATATCTAGTCCAAGGATGAGTCTACCACCTGAATCAATCCAACATGCAGGTGATGGACGCGGACGACCATACAAAGCCTCGAAAGGAGCCATCTCGATACTGGCTTGATAGCTATTGTTATATGAGAATTTAACCAGATGTAAATGGTCCTACCAAAACCACCAAAGTCGAGAATATAAGCTCACAAAAGGACTTCTAATATTCGATTAATCCTTTCAGTCTGCCCATCAGACTACGGGTGATAAGCAGTGCTGAAGTTTAGTTTTATTCCCAATGCAGCTTGGAATGCCTCCCAAAATCTACTAGTGAAGATCAGATCACGATCACTCACTATACTACTGGGTATACCGTGGAGACGAACAATTTCATTTATATATAGCTCTGCTAAGCTTGCTGCAGTCCGGGTAGATTTCACTAGCACAAAGTGGGCTGTCTTAGTCAAACGGTCCACAATAACCCAAATTGCTTCATTCCCCTTTCGAGTGCGGGGCAACCCGTCGACGAAATCCATCGATACTTGATCCCATTTCCACTTGGGTACCTCCAAAAGTTGGAGCAAACCCGCAACTTTCTTTTGATCACTTTTAATTTGCTAGTAGATAGCACAATGACTCTCTCTCTCTCTCTCTCTCTCTCTCTCTCACACACACACACACACACATATATATATCCTTTTCATTGTCTTCCACCAGAAAGTTCTTTTGATGCCTCTATACATCTTATTAACTCCTGGATGGATACCGAGTTTACATTTGTGACACTCATCTAAAACTTCACGCTTTAAATCCGGAATATCTAGAACACACATTCTGTCCTTCAATCTTATAACTCCACAATCATTGATTCTAAAACTGGAATCTTCACCTCGACGAATCCTCCCATAAATATCTTGAAGAAACTTATCTTCATTTTGCCTGCTAGCAACTTTCTCAAGAAGAGTAGGAGTGACAACAAGATGAGCGAGGATAGCGTGTTTCCTACTCAAAGCATCGACAACTACATTGGCTTTGCCAGGCATATATAGAATGTCTAGGTCATAAGATGCCAGAAATTTCAACCAACGTTGTTGTTGCAGATTCAAATCTTTCTGGGTGAAGAGATATTTCAGAGATTTGTGGTCTGTGAATAATTCAAATTTTTCACCTAAAACAAGGAGAGTTCATTAAGTATATTTATTAAGTTAAGTTGAACTTTTAAAATTTCTTTTAGAAAAGATGAAAGAATTTTACCCAGAAGATAGTGCCGCCAGATTTTTAAAGCGAAAATAACTGCTAAGAGTTCCAGATCATGGGTTGGGTAGTTTCTCTCATATGGTCGTAATTGTCTACTCACGTAGGCGATTAGCTTCCCATTCTGCATTAGTACCGCACCCAAACCATCACCAAAAGCGTCGGTATAGATAGATAAGCCTTGGTTCCCGTTGGTAATAACGAGAACAGGAGCAGTAGTCAATATCCTTTATAACTCCTGGAAAGCTTCATCACATTTTGGAGTCCAATCAAATTTTGCATTCTTCATTGTTAGCTTGGTCAATGGACTAGCTATTTTAGAGAAGTCTTGAACAAACTTTCGGTAATATCCCGCTAAACCCAGAAAACTTCGAACTTCTTTGGGGTTGTTGGTCGCTTCCAGTTTAGAATAGATGAAATCTTGCCCGGATCAACAGAAATTCCCTCTTCATTAACAATACGGCCGAGAAATCTGACTTCTTTGACCCAAAAGTGACATTTAGAAAATTTCGCAAATAGGATGTTCCTTCTCAATATCCCCAGAACAATTCTCTAATGTTCAGCGTGCTCCTCTTCGGTCTTGAAATAGACCAAAATATCGTCAATTAACATAAGGACAAATTTGTTCAATACTTCCCGAAATACACGAGTCATTAAATCTACGAAGTAGGCGGGAGCATTTGTTAGTCTGAAAGGCATGACTAACCATTCGTAGAACATGTTAGGACTCCCTGAAGGCAGTCAAATGAACACAATCATCCGCAATTCGTAGCTGATGGAATCCTTGAGCTAGATCCATCTTTGAAAAGAAATGAGCGTCGTGAAGTTGATTGAATAAGTCGTCGATCCTGGGTAAAGGAAACTTGTTCTTGAGAGTTAGCTTATTGAGATCGTAGTAGTCCACACAAAATCTCAAAGATCCGTCCAATTTGGCTACAAATACCACGGCTGAACCCTATTCGGAAACACTAGGACGTATCAATCCTTTATTTAGCAAATCACTGGTTTGCTTGACTAATTCAATTCTTTCCCTGGGTGCCATCCTGCGACTTGCGTAAACGGCAGGACGAGCATTTGGCACTAAGTCGATTCTGAATTCAATTTCTCTATGTGGGGATAAAGATTTGACTTCTTCGAACACATCTGGTAATTCCCGGACATTGGGTATGGACTCGAGACTAGGTTCGGGATATCCCAAGGTATACGTCAAATTATCTCTTTTAGGACTCGGATCCTCACAATAGATTTCACTAAAATTCCCAAATTTGGTTCTGATAAAAAAATTTCGATTATTATAATCCAATTTGGCTTCGTATTCCGTTAGCCAGTCCATTCCGAGTAAGATTTCAAATTCATCAAAGTCGAGGATGAAAAGGTTGATGGGAAATTGATGACAAGAATATGAGATAGGAACGTCTCTACATTGCAAACAAAGATTTGCCGGACTACCAACTGGATTCTTTACACAAATAGGCTCGTCAACAAATTCAGGTTTAAGTTTCAATTCATTGACGGTTTGTTGGGAGATGAAGCTATGTGTAGCGCCCGTGTCAAATAATACTCTAACAGCTCTATCATGAATGATAAGGTTACCTTCTAAACTCCTTTTTCTTTATTCGCCTTTAAAGTTAAGGGGTCATCTTGTGTACATTTTCACTTCTTGTACTTGCTTCTTTTTCGGGCAATGTTTAGCTTCGTGACCTGGCATGTGACAACAAAAGCATCCCTTAGTTCTTCGACTTGTCTTCAGAGGCTGATATTCCTTTACTCGTTTCTTAGGCTTCTTACTATCATTTGAATAATGGCATTTCTCCTGATTACTCCTCTTCTATTTGCCTTGATCCAGTTTCTTCCCTTCAGACTTCATTTTCTTCCAATTTGGATTACTTGAACTTCCCTTCACTTCTGGAACATCTTGCATATCCAAGGTAGCATATCGATAACCCATATTAATCAAGTCTGAAAAGGATTCTTTTAAGTGAGCAGTCATCCTTTCATGGTACTTCTTATTCATTCATCGAATGAATCTCTCATTCTTCTTCAAAGGTGTATTCACCAGCTCCGGACCAAAACGAGATAATTCATTAAATTTATCCAAATACTCCTCAAACAAAAAACTTCCCTGCTTCAAATCAATGAACTCCTTGTACATTCGGGAGATACCAGCAGATGGCATATATCGCTGTCCAAACACCTCTTTGAATCGACTCTAAGTGAATTCATCTTCCGGCTCATCCACAGTAACAGTTTCCCACCAAGCTAAAGCTTCCTCTTGGAGTTGCCAAGAAGCTATTAATCGCATTTGATCGTCTTCTAACTTCAGTCCTTTAAAAATTCTCTCACATAATCAGATCCAAGCTTGGGCTTCGACAACAGATTCCTTGCTAGTGAACGGCTTTCCACCAAGTCTGGTAAAATTTCTATATAGATCAGCCAGATTCGGCTGAGGTTGAGTAGGTATAGCTGTTGTTGCAGGGACTTGACCAATTAAAGTGGTATTTCCCCGTCCCCTACCTCGTCCTCTTCGCCCGCTCATTCTCACTATTTTTAATTAGTAAGAAAACTAGATTTAGGTATACGGACGAGATATCTTAGGGAATATCAACAGTTAAAAGAAATAGACCAAGAAATTTAGGGTTTCGGTCTTTTGGTTTATACTCATTCTAGGGTATACTTCACCCTATCTCTAATGAGCCACCTAATGTGTTATACTCCGTAGCTAAAGTTCTTACTCAACCTTTAGCTCTGATACACTTGTCACGACCCGAAATTCAGCAATTGAAAATCAACATCAAATACCTCAATTGTATTCGACAGCCATAGATTCAAACGTCGAACTTCAGTTCAGATGGAGCTTAAAACAACATTAGATGAATATAAACAGTGGAAAAAAATTCATTGATCAACATTACAAATACAACACCATCATAATATTTGATTACTATAATTTAATCTCATCATCAGAGTGATATACAACAACAAGATGAAAACACCACAGCGGAACAATAACAATATCTTCAGATACTTCCAACATACTTCGACTTTGAAATGATCCTCCAAGAACTCCAAACACTTCAAAAGATTTCCAAAGCCAAAAGCTTCTAAAAATCTGATTGCTTCCAAAAGACTCCAAGCTACTCCAAAGCATGGATAACCTGCTTCCAGGTTGCCCGTGTGGAAACTATGGGCACCCAGAGTTTAGGAAGGAAACAATAAACTTCGGGTCAGTCATGGGACTGGTATGAGTAAACAAAACAGTTGTTTGAACAAAAAAGTTTATAAAACAAATTCGTTCATGCTTTTGGAAAATGAAACTACCATAAGGCCTCCCGGCACACACACAATACAATCGCACACTTGGGGGGAGATTTCTCTTTATGATAGCCAAATATGCTTGATATGAGAAAACATCTCGATATTATTATTAGTGCATAGTGTAGAAAACATTTCGAAAGTATAATATTAATCTTAGCCAGCATACATACCTTATAGTATGCCTACTATAGCTACCATGTTAAATGGAAGGTTATACAACTAAAACCGTACTGGGTTCGTATTAGATGAATGGATTTCCAACAAATGGTCGGGCTAAGGAACTTCATTAAAAATGGGACCCTCTGGAGGGACGCCCCCAAGAACCAAACAGGTTCCCTACCAACACAAGATGGGGTTACCTCTGTAACTAGGTAACACCTACAAGTAGGCCATCCCCGATCGTTACCGACCTTTATCCCGGGATTCACCAATAATTAGCAACAACCACACAGATAAATATCCGGGCTACATACCATGATATCACCTCTTATCCAGAAGAAAATGGGCATACCCTAGGGGTGCGACCCCTAAAAAACTTGCCGCAACATTCCTGTTTCGACCATTGCCGGGTTGTAAGGTTCGACGAAGTCTCGTCCATAAATCTACGCTTTTCACAAAAGTCATGCTTCGATCAACAAATGATCAGCAGCACTTAGCATGCCACACTATCAGATTGGGAGTATATCACTAATAACCTTCAACTACAAAACCTTTGAGCTCGTACGTCTCAGAGAAGGGTGTTAAGCTAAAAGAATAATTTCTCCGCCACCAACAGAAATGTATTTGAAAGAAATCAGCTTTATATCTCAAAATGTAATGTCTGATATACAACCATACAAGTCTGTTCCGGGTTCGAACAGAATCGAAGGCACTTCCAAAGAAGTCCTTGCAATCCGGGCATCCACAATCGCGATCGGACTCCCCATCACATATGGAGATCTTTATACCGGAGTAACTCAGTGCAGAGTCATTCGACAGGTGTAACGACCCGATATTTTCAACCATTCGCATCCACACATGTCGGACTTGAATTGCTCAAAATACCGAATTGTAAAATAAATTTGGCAAAACACAGCATAAACAGTAAACAAATAAATCACAGATCACAGACACAGAGTAATAAATGCAGCGGAAGTAAAGAAATAGTAGTTCATGAAGCTACTATATAAATACATCAGAGTCAAACAAGATACAACAGAGATAACAAGATACATTGGAGGTCTCAACATGATAACCGGGTATGAATCATAATACATCACTGGAACCAACCGGAAAACTGGAATCAACTGGATAACCGAAAGTGAAATAGATAGCTGGATCTTCAAGAAAAGCTCCAACTTCGAAGGTGAGTCTCTAATGCTGTATCACTCAGTCTGACCCGAGCGTAAAATAAAAACATAAACACTCGAGTCAGGATATACATACTTATACAGCTCAAGTGAACTGTAATATAAGGTACAAGTAACTTAAAGGTTGCTTGGGACCGCCCATCCTCTAAGGATCCGTTAAACAAATTACTATGTAGTAATATTTCTCTATTATAATAATGTCTATAGTAAAATAAACATACTTTTAAATAGCATTAAGGAGTGACCCAATATTCCCCTTAACATGTAATAGTCCCAATAGTCCATTCAATATCATAGTCCCTCCTGATCGGGAAGCCACCAGAGGATACCACACGGGCTACGGGAGAAAACCAAACTCGTACAAGGCGCGATAGGGTAGGTGACATGGCACAACTAGGCAATGCCAGGGCAGATATACCAATTACGCTTCCGGGTCGGTGGTAACGCGTAGCGCGCAGCTACCGTCCACCTCGAGCCACACCCCCAAATAAAAATCAAAAGTGGCCACCGAATCAATCCAAAAGTCAAAGTACAATATCGAAGGGATGTGTCCAATCAAAGGTGCTACCTTATTAACCCGTCGATCGCTCCTGTTTTAGCCACCTTATGCCAACTCACGGGAGTCGGGTCCACGTATTTACCTTAAAGGAAACGCCGCCACCATCCTACTTCATTCTGGAATCTCCACCGCGTACACTGTTGTTACAGTGGTTTTCGGAGTTGGCAGAGAGTATGACAACATTCGATCCTGGTCTCTTTAACAACCAAACGTTATTATAACCCATGGATATTTATTTCAAAATCATTTATACTTTCAAAACCAAACTAGCATATCTATTTCAAAATCTTATAATTTCTTTCAAAATAGTATATACTTTCAAAACCAAAATATCATACCCATTTCAAAACCATATCACAATGGTATCATTTCCATTTCAAAAATAATTCAATAATATATCATTTAAATAGAACCCAAATTTCCAAATCATTGAATTTTTCTTTCAATTTATTAAACTTGAAATATTCCTTTAAATTATCATAGCATTTTGAAAATGTTACCTTAAGGAATCACGGCATTTTTGGAATGTAATACTTTCCACTTTAACATTTTATATAATCAAAGTATTTATATGCCTACAAATTTAATGGTCAATTTATCATAGCCTTATAGTTAAATAAACTTTGTTACCGTAATATCTAATTTAAAGTTGAAATTCTTATGTTAAGTTAAAAGTACCTTATTAACTTACATTATTATTACAATAAAGAAACTTAATTATTTTAATCATTTAAGATATGCCATTTACATTAATTAAAACTTACATATCAAATGTACATTATCAACTTACATTTTATTATTACAGTAAGGAACATTTATCATTTTAATCAATTTAACATACACCATTACATTAATTAAAACTTATATGTCAAATGTACGTCTTAACTTACCTTTATAACAATGAAGAGCATTTATCATTTTAATCAATATTACACTAATTAAAACTTACATTATCAAATGTATATTTTAATTTATATTTCTATTACAGTAAAGAGCATTTATCATTTAATCAATATTACACTAATTAAAACTTACATTATCAAATGTATATTTTAATTTATATTTCTATTACAGTAAAGAGCATTTATCATTTAATCAATATTACACTAATTAAAACTTACATTATCAAATGTATATTTTAATTTATATTTCTATTACAGTAAAGAGCATTTATCATTTTAACCAATATTACATTAATTAAAACTTTACATGTCACACGTATGTTTTTAACTTACAGTTTTATTTCAATAAAGAGCATTTATCATTTTAATCCATATTACATTAATTAAAACTTTACATGTTTCTTTCAATAATTTAAACTTTACATGTTTCTTGCATTAATTAAAACTTCACATGTTTCTTGCATTAATTAAAAACTTTACATGTTCTCTCATTAATTAGGACTTTACACATTTCTTTCATTAATTAAGAACTTACACGTTTCTTTCATTAATTAATACTTTACATGTTTCTTGCATTAGTTAAAAACTTAACATGTTCTATCATTAACTATGACCTTACACGTTTCTTTCATTAATTAAAAACTTTACACTTTTCTTTCATTAACTAAAACTTTACATGTTTCTTGCATTAATTAAAAACGTTGTATGTTCTCTCATTAATTAGGACTTTACACGTTTCTTTCTGAAACGACCCGACTTTCTTACCATAGAAAATCGCATCATTTTTAAGAAAGAAAGGGAAAGTAAAGAGAAAAAAAGAAGAGAAGGAAGAAACAACATCAGAATCTAAACATCAGAACGAATAAATTATATTAATAACATAAACATTACATAGTTTACAACAACTACCAGAGTTACACAGATATACATCACATACTAGACAGTTATAAAACACCTGTCTAGTTATACAACTCAATACAACACACAAGAACAACTCAGAGAAATCTACACAGCGGAAAAACTATATATATCTACACGTAGAAGCCTCCTGGTCCATTGCTCCTCCACAATTCGTCAAAGCTGACCTGAATCCCTTGGCTACTCGTAAAAATTTGAGTACCCAAGAGTTTAAGAAAAACAGAATAAACTCCGGGTCAGACATGGGTCTGGTGTGAGTAACAGGTTAAGGTTGCTTAACTTTCAAAAACCTTTTGAGAAGAAAGGTATCACGTAAGACTTCCCACACATAAACATGGAAAAGTTTTTACCTTACGCTAGCCAAAACATTTGATAGGAAATCCGATGATATTATAATAGGTCTAGGGTTTTCAAATAAATAAGAAATAGCCGAAATTGTTACATTCATTAAATTCCAGCTACTAGCCACAAAAGTGGGTAATACAATCAAAATCGTTGGCACTTATCGGATTTTGGATTACATTCAATGGCAGGGCTACTGGGGTACCGCCCATCACAGTACGTGGCATAGATCAACGTACCAAGGAGCCACCCTAACTCCCCTGCAACACAAGGCTGGACCCATTCCTTACTGAATAGTTCCGAACATGACAACCCCGACGGATGGAGCTCAAAACCGTCCACACAGCCGAAATAAAAAGGACCTCCATACAGGGGTAAATCTCACTCTCAAGTGGGGGCTACCCACGAAGCCTTGCTGCACCACCCCTGTTTTAGCCATTCCCGGTTGATGAGGCTTGAGGCTACGATTACCTTTAGTGAACACATCACTTAGAATGCTCATCGTCCCCCTGACGATGTTCTGAAAGCATTCAATCCATACAAGTTCGTTCCGGGTTCGAACGAAACCGAAGGCATTATCTCGTTACACTCATTTTGGAATCACCCTCAGAGTTAACGACGATAACCCTTGCACTCTGAATCACCATCTCGAGCCTATAAGAACTAGTTCCGTCAAACTCATCACGGAATCACCCCCAGAGTTATACTGACGTATAGTCCTTACACCTCGAGTCTTCACAAAGCTCTACTTTGATTCACGACCTAACGTTTAATTGGAATCGATGTGGTTTTCGGATATCCAAATATGGAAACCCGATCCCGGTCTCATCGAAATCCAAAGCGTGTCTTTTAGATCCAAGTTGTTTTAAGGTTTAAAACAATTCAATACAGTATCTATATACACATAGATAGATAACTCACAAATCACATTTGATAATCAACATTATCAAATAACAGGTAATCCACATTATCAATATCAACATAGATAAGCCATATCACCATCACAATGCAACCAAGCATTCATACCATACAACATTACTCATCTCATATCTGAGATCACAACCATTTAAGGCAATCAATGTCACCCATTCATACATAAGCAAATGATTTACTTAATCACCACATAATTAATTTAAAATGAATTAAATTAACTATCTTTATCTCCAATTAATTTAAAGTGAATTAAATTAATTACTTTATCTTTAATTAATTTAAAGTAAATTAAATTAATTACTTCACCAATATAAATCTTGCTTACTAAATCATTTAATTGATTACAATCAATTAATTATTAATCACCCTTGATTAATTACCCTTAATTACATTCATGTAATTATCCTTAATTAATTTCACAAATTAATTATTCTCAACCAAACAGTAATTAACCATTAATTACTTCAATTAATTAATTAACTATAATTAATTACCTTAAATTTCTTATCATTGATTAATTAATTCTTAATTAATCAACTTTAATTACATCATTAATTATAATACTTAATGATCCTAATTAATTATCCTCTTAAATTAATTACCTTAAGTAATTAACTCATAATTATTAATCATCCCAGATTAATTACATTTAGTAATTAACTAACTTAATTACTTTATTAACCCAAATTAATTATCCCTTAGTTAATTTCTTAATTAATCCTTTGAATAATTGCTAAGTAATTTAATCCAAATTACTTCATTCTTAACATCTCCACTTAATTACAACCTGTAATTATTAATCAATTACTTAACTAAGCAATTTCCAATCCATTAATTACACACAGTAATTATCTTTAAAACCCAAGTGTTTAAAATTAATTAAAATTAATTAATTAAATAAAACAATCACATTAAACTAAATTAAATACATTAAGTAATTAATTTCTTAATTACTTCATTTAGTAATTACACTTAAACCATTCACAAATGATTATTATTAAATTAATTAATCTAATTAATTATAAAGATTAACCATATTAATTAATTGTTAAATAATCCTGGTTAATGACCTTCATTAACCATTCTCTAATTATTTTTATTAAGTAATTAACTTAGATTAAATTTAATTATCTTTAATTATCCATTAATTAAAGTCTAATTATTTAATTAATTAACCTTGATTTAAAACTTAATTACATAATTAATAATTCCTTAATCATTAATTAAATAATCAAATTAATGATTTTAATTATAAATTGATTAATCATTAATCAATATTAATTATTCCCTAATCAATTAATTAATTAAATTAATTAATTAATTTTAATTACCTTATTAATTAAATCAATTCTAAAACATAAATCTTTAACTTAAATTTAAGATAAAACCATTTCTTAATTATGTTTAAAACAAACTTGTTTGAAACAAAGTACTTTTGAAATTACTTTTAAATTTCATTTCAAATACAAGTTCTAAAATAAGAATAATTTAAACTTATCAAAGTTTAAACAATTTAAAACTTTTTAAATTGCAAGACAAACAAGTGTTTGTCTTAGAATAGAAATTTTGAAAACTAAATTCACTTCAAAATTTCAATTTACATTTTCTTGAAATCTTTCAAATTAAACCTTCTTTTAATTTCAAAAACTGAAATTCATTTTCTAAATTTCCAGATTTAAACTTTATTTTAAACTGGCTCTTATTCTAACAAGAACTTAAATTTAAAAAAATTCAAACTACTTTTAACAAAATAAAGTAGTTAGTTAAGTTATATTTTTTTAAACGTTATTTAAAATCTAAGATTTTAAATTTAAATCTGAGTTTCAAAATTCAAATCTAAATTTAAACTAGGTTCAAAAATTCAAACCTGAATTTCAAAAACTTTAAAACTTCAGGTTCTAAAAATAAAATAAAAAACTGTGTTCAGGTTTGTCAAAACCTGAAATATAATTTTGAAACCCGAGACAACCCAACCTGCTTCGAGTTTTATGCCTGACTTCCCCGAGTTTTCTACCCACTTACTTCGAGCAAAAACCAAAACTTTCCCTGTTACCAACTAAACCCCAAACACTACACCAGTAACCTCATCGTCGTGCAAATGCACGGCGACCATCGCCTCTACTGATCATCAGAGGTGATCACAACTTCAACCAGAAACACCCCGATGCCTAAACGACATCGTCAGATTGAACAATAAATCAACCAATCAAATTCGACCACCCACATTTCCAAACCAGGAAAATTAAACAGGTTTCTGCCCAAAACCTGTCAACGGCGATCTTACGCCGCTCCGACCACTCCGGCCTCGAACTCATCCACGCACCAACTACCCACTCCCCAAATATCACAACACTCGATCAACTATCCAGATCAAAATGACCCATTTCATAAAACCCATCAAAACTAGGGTTTAACAATAAATTTCAAAACTGCAATTACTCTGCCAAATTAAATCATCGTCCAAGATTTTTCTGAGCATCTCTTAGCCCTTACCTACTAACCAGAAGAATCTCAAGCTTCTTCAAGTCATAGATCACCATGATTTGCTAAAAATCCATTTTTAGTTCAATTCTAAACTGCAAATTTGACTTTATTCAAAAAATCCCAATACTTGATTTAAAAATCAAGTTTCAGTTAGTATTTTTAATTTATGAAACTGAATTACAATATTAATATGATTGGGCTTTTATTTATTTTTTAAATTTAACCTGCACCGATGTTTCATGTGTTTCCTTGAGACAACTACTCATATTTAACTTACTTAAAGTTTTAATTATTATCTTCAGACAGTTAAACAACTCTACTAAATAAATTTCATCATATCATAAAACCAATTAAAAGATAAGGTTTTAAATAAAAATTTGCCTGGAAAATCAAGAAACAGAACAAGTAATAGGAGCAACAATATGTACACATTACATTTTCATTAATACACAGCAATACTTATTTATATCAAACAATCTAGCATGCAATCCTATTTTAATTTTTAACTTTAAAAAGTTACTTACCTTTTAAATGCAGAGCTTCTGTTATACCCTTTTGAATTTTGCAGAAAAAATGCAGGCATGATCTTTTTTTTAATATTTGAGTTGCAAGCCCTGTTGAAATTTGAAATGCTCATGTTTCTGACTAAAACCACTTTCATGCAGATGTTTCTGAATAGGCTTTAAATCTGAAACTGTGCAGAGAGTAGATGCAGATTTGCTCTATTTCCAAATGCATGCAGATTTGTCATTTCCAGATAAACAGAATGCAGGCCCTTTCTTTTTTTTTAGGTGACACGCAAATTCATTTTCCAGATTTTGAGTGATGCATACCTTCATGATAAAGGGGGTTTTGATTTTGTTATTGAACAGGAATTTGGTTCTTGAAGATGCATGTTGTATTTATAAACTGATTTGGGTTTGAACAGGTATTAGAATTTGCAGAATTTTTGAAGAGAAGTTGCTGAATTTAGATATGAAGAGTTTGAAGTTTTCTTTTTGATTTTGAAAATGAGAAAAAAAGCATTAATGAAGATGCAAGTTTATATAAATGAAATTTTTAGATTTAATTAAATAAAAGAGAATTAAAACAAAAAATTTACACTTGTACAAATTATTCAACATTTGTCACATTGAATATTTAACTTTCTAACACTTATTTAATTAATGCCTAAGAATGCAACACTTGTCCTTTTAAAACAATTAGTACTTAATTTACAAATTAATGTGTGTATTAAGCCTAATTTTAATTTGTTAGTTTATATTAAATATGTATATAAACTTTGAAAAGAACTAAAAACAATTTGTACTTGTAAATAAAGCTTATACATATGAAAATTAAAACAATTAAAATTTTTATTTTGGAATTTAAATTCAAATTAAATTCAAAATCTAATATTAAAAATTAAATTATGAATACAAATCAAACTTTGAAACAACAATAGCTATTTTTAACCAAAAATCTATTTGTAAAACAATACACTGTTAATATTGTATTTAAAATGTCTCATTATTAAATTAAAACCATTTTGAAGGAAATTATATTTTTATTAATAAATTTTCTATTTTATTAAGCCATAAAAAATTTTGTTTGTTAATTCATTTTAAATTTTAAACTCAAGCCAAATTTATTTTAAACATTTAAACATTTTTCTTATAAATTTTAAAATCATATATTTATCTATTATATAGTTTTTGAAAACTTAATACTTATTTAAATCAAAATTTCCAAATTAAAATGTATATATTAGAATTTTAAATCATGATTCATTTATTAAATTTAAACCAAAATTATTTATTTAATAAGCTTTGAAAAGCTAATATTAAATAAAGACAAATTTCCAAATTACTACAAATATTAAAACTAGAAAATATGCTTTACTTATTAAAATTAAAACAATGCTAATTTATTTAAAATATAAACCATATATTTATATTGTAAATAGAAACCAATTTATTATATTATTTTTTAAAAAGATAAAATAACTAATTTAATATTTATTGAAGAAGATTATTAAATCTATTTGAATTATTATTAACAAAATATCAATATCAATTTAATTTTAATACAGATTATTAAATTGATATTGTTAAAAATTTCGAGATATTACAATCCTTCCCCCTTAAAAGAATTTCGTCCCCGAAATTTAAAACAAAGGTAATTTAATAATCTCATTAAAGATTTAATTTTAAAACACAAGCATATATCAAACATATGCTAACAACCATAGCAATCAATTCAACCAATCAAACAAATCTAATTATCCAGACAAATTCTGGATAGAATTTCTTTGAGTTTCCCCAGGTATATATATATATATATATATATATATATATATGTACCGGGATACTCGCTCTAGAAAATCCAAACAATCAATACTATGAAGCTATAAAAGCTCCTATTCAACTATATCTACAACACTAGACAAGATATCAGACTACAGACGAGTCTGACTCGACAACCAAAATTCCAGAACTACTGGTTCCACAATCAGAGATAGATCATACACGTATTCCCTCAGAGATACGTGAAACTCATCGAATCCCAGTTATCCAAACTGGCAATCCAATCTTGTAGATCAATCACTTATTCTCCAAGATCACAGAAAAGATCCAAAACACTTCAGAGCTAACTTCTCAGACTTACCCAATCTTATAGCCCTTTTTGACCAGAGAAAACTTATCCAAAATCAAATCTCGGACTTCAGAATCCAAATTCCTCCATCTCTTATCCATAAAATCTCCAGACGATCCTGGCCTGTCTACAACCTTACTGATCAGCTCAACCTTTGCTGATGTTTCTAGAAACAAACAAAACCAATCAACTCAACAAAATGATCTCCTCAAGATCAACCAAGATCAAGATCTCAAACTCTACTCCTCAACAACAGAAGACAACAACTCACTTCTCCTATCCGGGAAAAGAAAAGCAGATGCACTTCCAAACTGCTTTCGCTGCTCAATTCTGATCCGAAGTAGAAGAAAATGCTGATGAACACAACTCGACAACACACCCCAGAATATGGTTCAACCAATCCATATGAAACTCAGAAATTTCCCCACAACTCTGAGTTGCTACACCATCTCAATCTCTTGGAAGCATTCTTCTATAAAGCTGAACCACAGGTAGCACTCCTGGAATCCCAGACGATAAGGAAACTCAATCTCCGATTCGGACAAAATTCTGGCTTCTCTGAAGACATCCAAAAAAACTCTGATAACCCAAGAGAACACTCAAACAATCACAAGTCACTTTTGCGATCCACCAAACCAAATCCAAGGAAAACTGTTCTCCCTTTACCAAACACAACAGCTTACTCTTAACTAACCAACCCATCGAAGAAACGGGTCCACTCTGCTGCTTCTGAACTCCACCCCAGAAAAATTACTAAGCCAGAAGATCTCTTGCCAACACCGAGAACACTCCAAGTTGCACTGCTGCCACAGATGCCAAAGATTTCCAAATCAAAGCTCTTTGAGAAACTCGGACCTCAAAGCAAATAGAAACACCGGCTGAACACAAACACCGGCTGAACACAACCACAACACTGAAGCAGACTCACCTCCTTAACTTGTTCCAAAGAAAACATCTTCAGGAACATCCATAGTCCCTACATCTCATCACGCAGCTACTACTTCCTGAGGTATCAAAATACCATTACTCACTTCTGCCTAGCCAACAGATCCAAACACTACTCATCCAGTCCCAAAAATGAACTCCGAACCTTAACAGGTTACCTTCAGAGATCAATGAAGTTCTTCATCACTACAGGACTCACTCGAGACGGCATTAGGTCTACAGTCTCGACAAATGCACTTCCATCATCAAACATTCAAACTCCAACCAATGGTAGTCGTGTTACACACACCACTACCCCATCAACCTTTATAACTTATATTGGAAAACCTGAACAGGTAACCCAACAGATAGGTAGAAATAAACATATACATATACATACATATATATATATATATATAATTACAAATACACTCTCTCGAGAAAGACACAACTACAGAGCCTAGGTATTCACTCAACCTAATGCTCTGATACCAAGTGAAACGACCCGACTTTCTTACCACAGAAAATCACATCATTTTTAAGAAAGAAAGAGATAGAAAAGAGAAAAGAAAGAAGCGAAGGAAGAAACGACATCAGAATCTAAACAGCGGAACGAATAAATTATATTAATAACATAAACATTACATAGTTTACAACAACTATCAAAGTTACACAGATATATATCACATACTAGACAGTTATGAAACACCTGTCTTGTTATACAACTCAATACAACACACAAGAACAACTCAGAGAAATCTACACAGCGGAAAAACTATATATATCTACACGTAGAAGCCTCATGCTCCATTTCTCCTCCACAATTAGTCAAAGCTGACCTGAATCCCTTGGCTACTCGTAAAAATTTGAGTACCCAAGAGTTTAAGAAAAACAGAATGAACTCCGGGTCAGACATGGGTCTCGTGTGAGTAACAGGTTAAGGTTGCTTAACTTTCAAAAACCTTTTGAAAAGAAAGGTATCACGTAAGACTTCCCACACATAAACATGGAAAAGTTTTTACCTTACGCTAACCAAAACATGTGACAGGAAATCCAGTGATATTATAATAGGTCTAGGGTTTTCAAATAAATAAGAAATAGCCGAAATTGTTACATTCGTTAAATTCCAGCTACTAGCCACAAAAGTGGGTAATACATTCAAAACCGTTAGCACCTATCGGATTTTGGATTTCATACAATGGCAGGGCTACTGGGGTACAGCCCGTCATAGTACGTGGCCTAGATCAACGTACCGAGGAGCCACCCTAACTCCACTGCAACACAAGGCTGGACCCATTCCTTACTGAACAGTTCCAAACAAGACAACCCCGACGGTTGGAGCTCAAAACCGTCCACACAGCCGAAATAAAAGGGACCTCTAGACAGGGGTAAATCTCACTCTCAAGTGGGGTCTACCCACGAAGTCTTGTTGCACCTCCCATGTTTTAGCCATTCCCGGTTAATGAGGCTTGAGGCTACGATTACCTTTAGTGAACACATCACTTAGAACGTTCATCGTCCCCCTGATGATGTTCTAAAAGCATTCAATCCATACAAGTTCGTTCCGGGTTCGAACGAAACTGAAGGCGTTATCTCGTTACACTCATTTTGGAATCACCCTCAGAGTTAACGATGATAACCCTTGCACTCTGAATCACCATCTCGAGCCTATAAGAACTAGTTCCGTCAAACTCATCACGGGATCACCCCCAGAGTTATACTGACGTATAGTCCTTACACCTCGAGTCTTCACAAAGCTATACTTTGATTCATGACCTAACGTTTAATTGGAATCGATGTGGTTTTCGGATATTCAAATATGGAAACCGATCCCGGTCGCATCGAAATCCAAAGCGTGTCTTTTAGGTCCAAGTTGTTTTAAGGTTTAAAACAATTCAATACAGTATCTATATACACAAAGATAGATAACTCACAAATCACATTTGATAATCAACATTATCAAATAACAGGTAGTCCACATTATCAATATCAACATAGATAATCCATATCACCATCACAATGCAACCAAGCATTCATGCCACACAACATTACTCATCTCATATTTGAGATCACAACCATTCAAGGCAATCGATGTCACCCATTCATACATAAGCAAATGATTTACTTAATCACCACATAATTAATTTAAAATGAATTAAATTAATTATCTCTATCTCTAATTAATTTAAAGTGAATTAAATTAATTACTTTATCTTTAATTAATTTAAAATAAATTAAACTAATTACTTCACCAATATAAATCTTGCTTACTAAATCATTTAATTGATTACAATCAATTAATTATTAATCACCTTAATTAATCACCCTTGATTAATTACCCTTAATTACATTCATGTAATTATCGTTAATTAATTTCACAAATTAATTATTCTCAACCAAACAGTAATTAACCTTTAATTACTTTAATTAATTAATTAACTATAATTAATTACCTTAAATTTCTTATCATTGATTAATTAATTCTTAATTAATCAACTTTAATTACATCATTAATTATAATAATTAATGATCCTAATTAATTATCCTCTTAAATTAATTACCTTATGTAATTAACTCATAATTATTAATCATCCCAGATTAATTACATTTAGTAATTAACTAACTTAATTACTTTATTAACCCAAATTAATTATCCCTCAGTTAATTTCTTAATTAATCCTTTGATTAATTACTAAGTAATTTAATCCAAATTACTTCATTCTTAACATCTCCACTTAATTACAACCTGTAATTATTAATTAATTACTTAACTAAGTAATTTCCAATCCATTAATTACATATAGTAATTATCTTTAAAACCCAAGTGTTTAAAATTAGTTAAACTTAATTAATTAAATAAAACAATCACATTAAACTAAATTAATTACATTAAGTAATTAATTTCTTAATTACTTCATTTAGTAATTACACTTAAACCATTCACAAATGATTATTATTAAATTATTATAAAGATTAACCACATTAATTAATTGTTAAATATTCCTGGTTAATGACCTTCATTAACCATTCTCTAATTATTTTTATTAAGTAATTAACTTAGATTAAATTTAATTATCTTTAATTATCCATTAATTAAAGTCTAATTGTTTAATTAATTAACCTTGATTTAAAACTTAATTACATAATTAATAATTCCTTAATCATTAATTAAATAATCTAATTAATGATCTTAATTATAAATTGATTAATCATTAATCAATATCAATTATTCCCTAATCAATTAATTAATTAAATTAATTAATTAATTTTAATTACCTTATTAATTAAATAAATTCTAAAACATAAATCTTTAACTTAAATTTAAGATAAAACCATTTCTTAATTATGTTTAAAACAAACTTGTTTGAAACAAAGTACTTTTGAAATTACTTTTAAATTTCATTTTAAATACAAGTTCTAAAATAAGAATAATTTAAACTTATCAAAGTTTAAACAATTTAAAACTTTTTAAATTGCAAGACAAACAAGTTTTTGTCTTAGAATAGAAATTTTGAAAACTAAATTCACTTCAAAATTTCAATTTACATTTTATTGAAATCTTTCAAATTAAACCTTCTTTTAATTTCAAAAATTGAAATTCATTTTCTAAATTTCCAGATTTAAACTTTATTTTAAACTGGCTCTTATTCTAACAAGAACTTAAATTTTAAAAAAATTCAAACTACTTTTAACAAAATAAAGTAGTTAGTTAAGTTATATTTTTTTTAAACTTTATTTAAAATCTGAAATTTTAAATTTAAACCTGAGTTTCAAAATTCAAATCTAAATTTAAACTAGGTTCAAAAATTCAAACCTGAATTTCAAAAACTTTAAAATTTCAGGTTCTAAAAATTAAAAAAAAAAACTGTGTTCAGGTTTGTCAAAACCTGAAACATAATTTTGAAACCCGAGACAACCCAACCTGCTTCGAGTTTTATGCCTGACTTCCCCGAGTTTTCTACCCACTTACTTCGAGCAAAATCCAAAACTTTCCCTGTTACCAACTAAACCCCAAACACTACACCAGTAACCTCATCGCCGTGCATATGCACGACGACCACCGCCTCTACTGATCATCAGAGGTGATCACAACTTCAACCAGAAACACCCCGATGCCTAAACGACATCGTCAGATTGAAAAATAAATCAACTAATCAAATTCGACCACCCACATTTCCAAACCAGGAAAATTAAACAGGTTTCTGCCCAAAACCTGTCAACGGCGATCTTACGCCGCTCCGACCACTCCGGCCTCGAACTCATCCACGCACCAACTACCCACTCCCCAAATATCACAACACTCGATCAACTATCCAGATCAAAATGACCCATTTCATAAAACCCATCAAAACTAGGGTTTAACAATAAATTTCAAAACTGCAATTACTCTGCCAAATTAAATCATCATCCAAGATTTTTCTGAGCATCTCTTAGCCCTTATCTACTAACCAGAAGAATCTCAAGCTTCTTCAAGTCATAGATCACCATGATTTGCTAAAAATCCATTTTTAGTTCAATTCTAAACTGCAAATTTGACTTTACTCAAAAAATCCCAATACTTGATTTAAAAATCAAGTTTCAGTTAGTATTTTTAATTTATGAAACTGAATTACAATATTAATATGATTGGGCTTTTATTTTTTTAAATTTAACCTGCACTGATGTTTCCTGTGTTTCCCTGAGACAACTACTCATATTTAACTTACTTAAAGTTTTAATTATTATCTTCAGACAGTTAAACAACTCTACTAAATAAATTTCATCATATCATAAAACCAATTAAAAGATAAGGTTTTAAATAAAATTTTGCCTGGAAAATCAAGAAACAGAACAAGTAATAGAAGCAACAACATGTACACATTACATTTTCATTAATACACAGCAATACTTATTTATATCAAACAATCTAGCATGCAATCCTATTTTAATTTTTAACTTTAAAAAGTTACTGACCTTTTAAATGCAGAGCTTCTGTTATACCCTTTTGAATTTTGCAGAAAAAATGCAGGCAGGATCCCTTTTTTTTAATATTTGAGTTGCAAGCCCTGTTGAAATTTGCAATGCTCATGTTTCCTGACTAAAACCACTTGCATGCAGATGTTTTTGAACAGGCTTTAAATCTGAAACTGTGCAGAGAGTAGATGCAGATTTGCTCTATTTCCAAATGCATGCAGATTTGTCATTTCCAGATAAACAGAATGCAGACCCTTTTTTTTTTTAGGTGACACGCAATTCATTTTCCAGATTTTGAGTGATGCATACCTTCATGATAAAGGGGGTTTTGATTTTGTTATTGAACAGGAATTTGGTTTTTGAAGATGCATGTTGTATTTATAAACTGATTTGGGTTTGAACAGGTATTAGAATTTGCAGAATTTTTGAAGTGAAGTTGCTGAATTTAGATATGAAGAGTTTGAAGTTTTCTTTTTGATTTTAAAAATGAGAAAACAAGCATTAATGAAGATGCAAGTTTATATAAATGAAATTTTCAGATTTAATTAAATAAAAGAGAATTAAAACAAAAATTTTACACTTGTACAAATTATTCAACATTTGTCACATTGAATATTTAACTTTCTAACACTTGTTTAATTAATGCCTAAGAATGCAACACTTGTCCTTTTAAAACAATTAGTACTTAATTTACAAATTAATGTGTGTATTAAGCCTAATTTTAATTTGTTAGTTTATATTAAATATGTATATAAACTTTTAAAAGAACTAAAAACAATTTGTACTTGTAAATAAAGCTGATGCATATGAAAATTAAAACAATTAAAAAATTTATTTTGGAATTCAAATTCAAATTAAATTCAAAATCTAATATTAAAAATTAAATTATGAATACAAATCAAACTTTGAAATAACAATAGATATTTTTAGCCAAAAATCTATTTGAAAAACAATACATTGTTAATATTGTATTTAAAATGTCTCATTATTAAATTAAAACCATTTTAAAGGAAACTATATTTTTATTAATAAATTTTCTATTTTATTAAGCCATAAAACTTTTTGTTTGTTAATTCATTTTAAATTTTAAACTCAAGCCAAATTTATTTTAAACATTTTTCTTATGAATTTTAAAATCATATATTTATCTATTATATAGTTTTTGAAAACTTAATACTTATTTAAATCAAAATTTCCAAATTAAAATGCATATATTAGAATTTTAAATCATGATTCATTTATTAAATTTAAACCAAAATTATTTATTTAATAAGCTTTGAAAAGCTAATATTAAATGAAGACAAATTTCCAAATTACTACAAATATTAAAACTAGAGAATATGCTTTACTTATTAAAATTAAAACAATGCTAATTTATTTAAAATATAAACCATATATTTATATTGTAAATAGAAACCAGTTTATTATATATTTTTTCAAAAAGATAAAATAACCAATTTAAAATTTATTGAGGAAGATTATTATATCTATTTGAATTATTATTAACAAAATATCAATATCAATTTAATTTTAATACAGATTATTAAACTGATATTGTTAAAAATTCCGAGATATTACACTTTCATTTATTTAAAAACTTATACATTTCTTTCATTAATTAAAACTTTACATGTTTCTTGCATTAATTAAAAACTTTGTATGTTCTCTCATTATATAGGATTTTACACATTTCTTTCATTTATTTAAAAACTTACACATTTCTTTCATTAATTAAAACTTTACATGTTTCTTGCATTAATTAAAAACTTTACACGTTCTCTCATTAATTATGACTTTACACATTTCTTCAATTTAAATTACCTTATTTTCTTAACTTAAAATCTCCATTTGGAAACCAATTTCCAATCATCAAGTTAATTCATATATATAAATTACATTTTATACATTAACTTATACAACTTAACTTAGAAAATCACTGTAAACCTATTTATACAAACATATCCGCTTCATGGAATAAAATTCATTCCAACTACTATCCTAAATTTAGAATTCCACATTAAATCAAATTTCATTATTAAGTTGTTTATTATATTCCAAATCTTTAGATTACAAATTTAAAACCAAATAAAGATTTTTTTTCATTACAATTAAAAACCAAAATCAACCTATAAAATCTTAACTTATAGAAAACCAATATCTCTTTATATTCTAAATCTTTAAATCAATTTTTTTTTAAATTTCCATATATTTATAAATTCAAAATACTTAATAATTTTAGGAAACTATTATAAATTTTTTATCCATGGCCCTGTATAAAATTTCTAACCTAGGTCAAGTGATACAGACATGTATCATTTCAATCCGTAATTTAAAAAGAAAAATCCGGGTTCTATCATTTCAAACCCGCAATCCTAAGTAAAAAAATGCAATAAAAATCATTTGAGCCTATCATTTCAGCCCATAGTGATAGGAAACTTGCAGTGAGAGATACAATATATAAAATGAATAGCATAATATATAAATACATATTAGATGATGCAACAAATATATAAACAGCATTTAACATCATATAACATATCACAGGCATGTATGAATGACATATCAATTTATACAGATCCACTTGTCATTATTCCTCAATAATATAAGTACATATGTCTAGAGTGATAAAAACCTCACCTTTTAAAAGCTAGAATCAAATTCACAATACACAATTGAAACTCCGCAAAGCACGACAAGGCACGACCAAACTTTTGAGTAGGTGGAGAGTCAAGATCCATATCTTGTACATAACAAATACACAAATCATAAGAATAAGATTCAACACAACAAAAGATGGATTAAACTATGCAATTACGAACCAAAGAACATAACCTTACCAAGTGGGCTTGGCCATGGTCTAATAGTGAGGAGGAGGTGATGTTGTGGTGGTGGAGGTCGAGCTATGCAAGGAGAAAACAAAAAGAAAAGGAGAAGAAGAAAAAAAAGTGGAAAAAAGAAGAGAGAAGGAAGCCATGGATCTAGACTTTTTCCTTCCTCACTCAAATGATACAATGAGAAACCTTTTTTTATTTCCCGTGAATGATAAGAGGCGGCTAGGTTTAAAAAGATTTGAATGGCTAAAGATTAGGAATAGTTAGAAAATAAAAAGGCAAGGAAATTTAAAAAGGCACAATTTAAGTAGGGAAAAGATCTTGTATATATTTATCTTAAATAAATGAAAAGAGGAGTTTGATAATGTTTGTATGTGGTTGAAAAGGAGAAAATCACGTCTATGCATTTATGAATAGATATGGTAGAAGATTAAAAGGTGGGAACTATATAAAGGCAAGAAATAAATTAAGAAACGTATGCCTACATTTAAAACATATCTTAATTGATTTGTTACTTATCCAATAAATATAGATGTATATACACAAAAGAAACCTTCACTAAATAAATAAAGTTTATACACACCATACAAGTAAATAAGAAGATGGACATAGAAAAAATGAAACGCAGAAATTAATTATATATTTTTTTGTATGTTGTATGTTACCCAAATTTACAAAGCAAAGATCAGAATTAATTGAAACAAGGCTTAAAAATTTACGCACAACCACTAGCTTTGGAAAAACTTCTACCACACTTTAAAACAAATAAAAATCAGTGATAAAATAAAACAAACTGAAATAAAGTGAAAAAGAAAATAAACAATTATATTTTAGGAAAATAGAAAGATAAATAAAGAAAATAACGTAATTTATTGAAACTAGCTTAAGAAAATTGCAAGCATAATCCACTTAACTTGGGAAATTATAACTCTTCTTAAAAATGGTTTAAAATAAATCTTTGAGAAACAAAATAAAGTGAGAATAGAATAAAATAAGTTCTTAAGAAAAATATAAAAATAAATAAAGAATTTCTTAATTTAATTAAAGTTGGAAATTAGAAATTTTAAACAAAATACAACGGACACTGGAAAATGTCGGTTACACTTTTAAAACCAAAATATATACAAAACAAGTTATTTTACCCCTGGAAACATAAATTAGAACATCCCATGACCAAATAAAATATTATTTATATAATTTAACGTAAACAATTTTGTTAAATACAGCAAATTACACACAATAGTTAAAAAGGCATAACTTTCACATTATAAATCAGATTTCAACGAAACAGAAAGCAGTATTCTTAGAATTTTATTTAGTTTCAAAATAAAAGATAAAATTCAAAATTTTAAACTTTTAAATTTTTAAAAGTCAAAGTTTACCATATTGACAAAATTCACATTTCCGGAAAATATTCTATTAATTCATGTGTGGAATTCTAATCCACGCCAAAATTTTATCAATTTAACAATTTTAATTATTAAAAATTTATGGGTCGTTACACTCTCCCTCACTCAAAACTTTTCGTCCTCGAAAAGGAAGAAGGTATGGGAATAGAAACAACATGATAGAAAACTAAATTGAAACTCAAAATAGAATCATTAATCTAAACCATACAAGTTAAATTTTAAATTAATAATTGATTTCATCCATTTAATTTCACTTAAGTTAAATTTAACTATTTCAAATTTCATTACTTCATCTTCCAATTATACTAAAATAAAAATTCCTAAGATCATAAGTTTGAAAATCATTTGTTATTCTCAAAAATGTGTTCAATAAATTAATTTCTTCTTTATTCCTAATTATAATTAAATTTATTTCTCTCAATATATTTTTATCATCTATGTTAAATATGTTTACACTTATTACAACTGCTTAAATTTATTCTTAGTTCCTTTAACATCACTTTATATTGTATATTATTCAATTACATAGTTAACTTTTAAATAATTTAGGTAAGTTATAATGGAAATGCAATAGAATATTATACAAATAAAGTTTTCTAATTGAATTATTTCAACTTAAATATTTATTCAAAAATTTTGGTTCGTTTTATAATTGAAAACATTCTTTAAGGTAAATTTAAGAATTACATTTCCGATTAACTTCAAACCATTTAGAGGCAAATAAATATATACACAATTTATATCGAATCAAATTTAAATCATATATCCATATATATACTATAAACCAAGTCATATTTTTGAAATTCAAATCAATTAAATTTTCAAAGAAAAATAGTAGCAAAGCTACAGAATGGTCTCTTCACTTCGAAACTCGAAAATGAATGTCGATGATGCTGCAGTCATCACCGAAATTAGTTTCCAGCAACAAGAGAAGAGCACTGATTTAAACATTAAAAATTCTTTGAAAACAATCTCTATTTGGAAAACACTTTAAATGATATATCTTTTAAAACATTAAAACCCAAGTTTGAAACCATCGGAAATTGAATTCTCAAGTTCTTGATTTAGATTCATTTTAATTTCCAAATTAATTTATAACTATGTTTTATAGTTCAGTTATTTATATAGGAGACAAAGCCAATGGTTACAAGATATATATAAAGTCAAATATTATTTCTTAATAACCTATTCAATTAATTATCAGAATTCATGAAATCAAACTCATACATAATATAATTATACAAAATTTATCATTTACTAAATTTTGAAATCAATATGGTGTCAGTTTGCTCTGTTCAAGTGTTTTGGAAATCCTATCGATAGCGTTGATCAGATGAATCAATTGAAAACCCAAATCAACATCAACAACTCAAACAACACAATATATAAAACATTTTAAATATAGGTTTACAAAGCAAGAATAGGGGTTCAAATTTCACTGACTCAAATCAAGAGAATTCTGATTCGAAGATAAGTTGGAAACAAAAGATAAGATGATTAAATTGATAGAAGAAGGAATGGATAAGCTTACATAAATCGCGGGCAACCGTAACCGGGTCAACCGTGACTTCAAGAATTAGATCAATGTGGAATTCAGAGGTAATTCTACATTTGATCTTAAGAAATAGAATTCGAGATAACAAGAGGCACTAGCATCTAAACCGAGGATATATATAAATCTATGGTTAATCAATGCTAATTGCGAAGGAGTTTCACCTCTTCACAAGTCATCGGAATGTTGACGAGACCGCCAATTCATTAAAGATCATCCGAAGTGGAGTTATGGGATACTCTAAAATCAAAGGAAGATGAATAGTGAGGGACAAGAATGGATTTCGGAACCGTAGGGAACTTCCAAAATTCAAAAGGTATCGAGTCAAAAGGAAGAGATTCACACTCGAATAAAAGTGATTCTGTAAATAAATTTACCATATATGCTAGGTTTTTCCTAGAGCCAAAGCTCTTACCAAAATGTAACGACCCGATATTCAACCATTCGCATCCGCACATGTCGGACTTGAATTGCTCAAAATACCGAATTGTAAAATATAAAAAAAAATTGGCAAAACACAGCATAAACAGTAAACAAATAAATCACAAATCACAGACACGGAGTAATAAATGCAGTGGAAGTAAAGAAATAGTAGTTCATAAAGCTACTATATAAATACATCAGAGTCAAACAAGATACAACAGAGATAACAAGATACATTGGAGGTCTCAACATGATAACCGGGTATGAATCATAATACATCACTGGAACCAACCGGAAAACAGGAATCAACTGGATAACCGAAAGTGAAATAGATAGCTGGATCTTCAAGAAAAGCTCCAACTTCGAAGGTGGGTCTCTAATGCTGTGTAACAACCTTAGATTTTGCTTATATTTTGAAATTGACTTTATTTTTATTTTAAGTTATTTTAAATTTGTTTATTTCAAACATTTCATTTTTAAATATAAATGTTGATTATTAAGTGATTTATAGTTCAAATTAGTATAATTTGAATATTTTACTGTAAAGTGAATTTCTACTCAAACTGTTTAAACTTTGACTTTTCAAATTTAAAATTAAAATTATTTTAATTGAATTTTTGATTTAAAAACTTATTTTATTTATTTGGAATGATAAACTTTAGTTTTGATATGAATTATCATTCCAAAGCATGACTAAAAAGAATATTTTCCAAAAAGTGAATTTTTGGTCAAAATAGTCAAACTTTGACTTTTAATTTAAATTTTTAAAAGTTTGAAAATTTAAATTTTATCTTTTATTATGAAAGTACATAAAATTTTAAGAACACTGCTTTTTGTTTCGTTGGAAACGGATTTAAATTGTGAAAGTTATGTATATTTCAATATTGAGTGTAATTTGTTTATTCGGCAATTTTGTTATTTTAAATAGTATAAATTTTATTTTTCTTTTTCATATTTTATTGTAATATGTATTGATATGTTATTTTATGTATGTTTTTGTCTTTTAATATTTTTGAAGTGAGGTAGGAATTTTTCTAGAGCTAGTAGTATTTTTCTTGAAATTTCCATGCCCTGTTTTCAATTTTTAAACATTTTCTTTAGTTCTTTTCTATTTTTCTCCAATTTAATTATTTATTTTATTTTAGAAATGATAAATAAATTATTTTATTACAAAATTTTGCTTTAGAATATTTTTAAATTGAAGTAGATATTTTTCCAAAGCCATTGATGTTTTAATTGTAATTTTTGAACCCTGTTTTCAATTTTTAAGCAATTTCCTTAATTCTTTTTATATTTTCTTTAAATTTAATTATATATTCTTATTTATTTTCACCTTGTTTCGGTTTTAGACGTATTATTGAAGTTTATTTTGTTTTACTTGATTTAAAAGAAAAGGAAGTATGGAAGTTTTTAAAAGCTAAGAAACGTAAAGTCGTTTCACCGTTTCTTTTACCGTTTCTTTTTCAATCAATACATCAATTATTTTGGCCGTTCCTTATACTATCTTCAGCAGACTTCTTTTCTTCATTTTCATGAATTACCAAAGCTTCTCAACCCTAAAAAAAAATCATGGCCTCCATCTTGCAAAAATTTGGTAAAATCTTCTTCTCTTCCCTTGTTTTCTAGTATTTCTATGTGATTTTGCAACTTGTTCTCAACTTCATGGCTCCACTCCTCCTCAACCAGATCTAGGCCAACCTCCACCACTTTATTCTTTGATCATCATCCACCCTATATCACCACCATGGCAGGCCAAGCAACCCCAAGGCAAACACCACCACCAAAATTCACAAATCCATCACCTATGCACTCAAGCTGACCTAGTTTTGGTACCATCACCTTCATCCACCTTTTGCCGCCACTTCCACCACCACCACCACCTCTGAACTGACCTCTACCCTCTGCCACATCACCCACCATGACCTGGACCCACTGGCCATGCCCCTAGAGCCTATGGCCGAACCCATTTATAGCATAGAAGTGATGAATTTGCCTTGTAGTTGTTGTTTTGTTGCACCTATGTCCATCCACATTTGTACCATTACTTCCAAGCTATGGCTGACCCTTATGAGCCCAAGACCTGATCCTAAGCCACTCCTTAGACATGTATTTCAGATCTATAGCTGAAGCATAGGCGGTAGAAAGCAAGTGCAAAAACTTTGGCTTTGTTTTATGCATTTAATTCTAACATTGTTTTATTGAATTTGGGTTTGAAAACTTATGTTATTTGTTTGTTTTGTTTGAATGTTTGCAAGGCTATTAGCCTTGTCTCTCCCACACTCATATCATCATCATGGCTAAGAAAACGAACCCCTTAGTCGAGCTTTTGAATGGTTGTAGCAAGGTCAAGTTATCTTGTCTTTGTTGCCTTTAAATTTCAATTTATTTCAATATATTTTGGTTGAATATTCATAAGTTATATTGTCTTGTTTTGGGGTTGTTTACAAGATGATATCTCGGCTATTTCTCTCCACTCAAAATCAAAGGTCCTGCCTTCTGGATCCGTTGTGTCATTCAAATTAATATCTCCAGCATAAAAATGTGAGTATTTCTCACCAGACATTATGTACTTATATAAGTAGTAAATTGACACCCTGCGAATCTGTAGAACTATATTAACATGTTATAACTGCTTATATTATTATCATATGATGTTCACACCTGTTAAACACCTGTTATATCATTTGTTACTGTTATTTCATGCTATTCTGTATATTTTATCAGTCTATCACACTGCAAGTTCCCTGTAAATTAGACTCACCATGGGTTGAAATGATACATACCCGAACGGACTTTAGAATAGGGAAAAATTGTAATGGGCTGAAATGATAGGCTTGAACGGTTTTTATTTAATTTATTTTAACTTGGGATTGCGGGTTTGAAATGATAAAACCCGGATTTTCTTTGTAAATTACGGGTTGAAATGATATATTAGCCGTATCACTTTACCTAGCGTAGAAAATTATATACAGGCCCGTAGTTAAAATATGTTTTTCTAAAAATTTTAAAATATTTTAGAAATTTAATTATTATAATATTTGATTTGAAATTTAATAAAAATATAATTTTTGTAAAGTATTATTTATTTTCTGGAAATCTATAAGTTAAATAAATTATGGAAAAGTTAGAAAATATGAATGTAAGTTATTTTGGAAATTTTGATTTAATCTTTAATGGAATTTAAATTAACTTTGAAAATATGATGAATTTATGATATTTTGAATTTAAATTAATTTAAAGTGATTTTATATCATATTAATGATTTTTGATAAAGTTGAATGTGAAATGAATGAATATTTAAGTTGAAATTTTGAAATATAACTAAAATTGGAAATTTATGAAATTGACTTAAAAGTGAACTTTTAGTTAAGCAAATAAAAATAAAACTAAGTTATATTTGAGAATTCGAACTTAAGAGTTAAGTTGAAATTCAATGCAAGGAATTTAAAATTGAACATTGCAATTTAATAAGTGAATTATTATTAAATCTTGATTTTTGAATGGAAATTTAACTTTATAAAATCATGAACTTGAGGAAAATTAAATGATGTTTATAAATGTGAAAATGTATGATTTTATGAGTTAAAAATGTTTTAAATAAAAATATAATTGGTTGAGAAATTATATTGAATATTTGGAGTCAATTGACTGCATTTTTGAAATGCTATTAATTACAATGTAAATGATATTACAGTATTAGTAAATGTTGTAGTTGATGATAATAAACTAAAAAGCTAAATTGAATTAAAAACTATTATAGCAATTTTGTAAGTGCTATAATTTTTGAATTTAACTAAGTTTATTTGGAATTTAAGCAAACCCAATTACAACATTTTAAAATGTTGTCTTTTGTTAAATTGAACTGTTTTGAATGTAACTTTCTATAGCGTTTTCTAAATGCTGCGAAAAGTGGAATTTCACTGTTTTGATAAACGTAAGTGAATAAATGAACTTTGGAAGTTGAAAATTTTGGAAATTTAATAATTTAATTTTTAACATAATAACTTCATTTTTATGATTAAAAATGATTTTTTTGGAATATAAACTGTTTTGAAATATGAATTGAAATGGTATTTTAAATTGAATAAAATGAATAATGATTTGAAATGTGGTTTCGAAAAGATATGATATTTTGATATATTAAAATGATTTGAAATGTGGTACTGAAAGATATGACATTTTGATATTAAAATAATTTGAAAGGAAGTGCTGAAAGATAAGATATTTTGAACGAAGTTTTGAAAGGTTATGATATTTTGATATATTAAAATGATTTGAAAGGAAGTTTTGAAAGGATATGATAATTTAATATATTTAAATGGTTAGAAATGACTTGATATTTATTTTGATAAATATTTGAATCGAAAGATATGGTATGATGATATATTGAAATGGTTTGGAAATAATTTAATCTTTATTTTGATAAAGATTTGGGTTGAAATGATATTTTATTTTGAAGTATAAAATATATATTTTTTAAAGTTATAGCTACGGGTTATAATAACGATTGGTTGTTAAAGAGACCGGGATCGGATATTGTCTTATAGCCGGCCAATACCGAAAACCACTTTAACAACTGTGTACGCGATGGAGATTCTAGAATGAAGTAGGACGGTGGCGACGTTCTCGAGGTATACTACATGGACCCAACTCCCGTGAGTTGGCATAAATGACTAAAACAGGAGCTATACCGGGCTACACAAAGGGTCACACCCTTTCATCGAGCATGCTCCATCGGAAACCATTCTATTACTTTTGTGATTCGATATGTGGCGCCACTTTGATTCGGGGGTATTGTTCGAGGTGGGCGGAAGCTGCTGGCTTGCCGTCACCACCGGTCCAGGAGTGCAAACGGTGTATCCACCTTGGCATTGCCTCGCGTGCCATGTCATCTCCTTATAGCGAGCCCACTACGATTTTGGTTTTAAAGATCCGACCGCGTTAAGGTTCACCATCCCCTTAACGCTAGTTTCTATATGATTATACTTTACTGATTAGACACTACTGTATATAGCGTATATTACTACATAGTAAATAGTTTAACGGATCCTTAGAGGATGGGCGGTCCCAAGCATCTTCTAAGTTACTTGTATCTTTGCTATAATTCACTTGAGTTGGTTTACATTGTATAAGTATGTATGTCCTGACTCGAGTGTTTGTATTTTTATTTACGCTCGGGTCAGCCTGAGTTATTCACAGATTTGGATTTCCACTTTCTGGAGATTTGAATCGCTGGAGATTATCTGCTTGTCAAGTTTCATCTTTTCAGTTCGGTTGTTCTATTCATCTTGTACTTGGTTATCATACTTAAACTTCTGTTGTACTTTATTTCTTCTGTTGTATCTTATGTAACTCAGATATATTTATATAGTGGCTTCATGAACTATTATCTCTTTTACTTCTGCTGCATTATTATTACTCTGTCTGTGATCTGTGATTTTTATTTACTATAGATTCTGAGATTTGCCAAATTTTTATTTACAACGCGGTATTTTGAGCAATTCAATTCCGGAATGAGTGTCTACCTATACACTTATAATGGATGCGAATGGTTGAAAATATCGGGTCGTTACAGTTGGTATCAGAGCTTTGGTAGCTCTAGGCAAAACTCAGCATATGGAGTGAATGTATTTACAGAACCACTTTCATTCGAGTTTGAATCTCTTCCTTTTTGACTCGATTCCTTTGAATTTTGGAACATTCCCTACGGTTCCAAAATCCATTCGTGTCCCTCACTATTCATCTTCTTTTGACTCTGGAGTATTCCAAAACTCCGCTTCGAATGATCTTTCAAGTGAGTCAGCGGTCACGCCAATTTCAAATTGAATTGAAATAAAAGGAGAAAACTCCTTTACAATTAGCATCGATTCACCAGAGATTTATATATATCCTTGGTTTAGATGCTAATATCTTTTGTTATTCGAAACTTTATCTATTGAGATCGAATGTAGATTTACCCCAGAAAAATCCACATTGATCTTATTCTTTAAGTCACGGTTGACCCGGTAAAAGTTGCCTGTGATTTATTTAAGCTTATCCACCTCTCTACTCTGTTATTTAATCATTTGTCTTTTGTTTCTAATCTGTTCTTCCAAACATTTTGAATTGTACTTGTATATCTATGTTTTGTTTTATATATTGTGTTGTTTGGGTTGTTGATGTTGATTTGGGTTTCCGATCGATTCATCTGATCAGCGTTATCGATAGGATTTCTAAAACACTTTGACAGAACAAACTGACACAATATTATTTTAGAATTTGGTTAGTGAAATAAAATTTTGATATATAAGTAAATTTATGGAACTTAATAAACTGATTTAAATTGATTATTTGAAATGATAATACTTAATTTATCATTTATTGTTCTATAAATAAATTTATAGATAGTTGTTTATAAATTTATTTGGGAACTGAAATGAATTTAAAACAAGAAATTTGAGAATTTAATTTCCAATGGTTTCAAACCTTGTGTTTAAGTTTTAAAGTATATTATTTAAAGTATTTTCGAATAAGAATATGTTTCCAAAGGATTTTAAAGTTTAGAAATTAGTGCTCTTCTCTTTGTCGCTGGGAAATAATTTCGGTGATGACTGCAGCATCATCGACGTTCATTTTCGAGTTTCGAAGTGAAGAGACCGCTCTGTAATCTTGCTACAGCTTTGTTTTGGAAATCAATTTGATTTGAATTTCTAAAATATGGCTTGATTTATAATATATATATATATATATATATATGATTTAAATTTGATTTGATAAACTATGTACATACATTTAGTTATCTCTAAAAGGTTTGGAGAAATCGAAAATTTAATTCTTATATTTTATTTTTAAAGAATAAATTCAATTATAAAAAAAAGAAAATCAAAATTTTTGAATAAATGATTTAAGCTTGAAATGATTGAATTGAAAGTTTTATTTGTATAATACTCAATTGCATTCAAATATAACTTACCTTAATTTCAGAAGTTAAAAATGTAATTGGATAATATACAATATAAAAAGATTTATAAATAAAATTTGAGTGGTTATAATAAATGTTATATACTTAAATTTTAATTATAAAATGATTAACAGAGGTAAATATAATAAAGGGTAATTGAATAACTTACAATAAAATAATGTTAAAAGAACTAAGAATAAAAGAAAGCAGTTATAATAAGTGTAAGCATATTTAACATAAGTGATAAATATATTGAGAGGAATAAATTTAATGTTAATTAGGAATAAAGAAGAATTAAATTTATTAAGTACATTGTGAGTGTAATAAATGATTATTTTTCTAACCCATGGTTTTGAAATTGTTAATTTAAGATGATTAGATAATAAGATAATGAAATTTGAGATAGTTAACGATTTATTTAACTTGTGAAAAAATAAGAAAAAAAAATTAAGTTGAAATTTCCATGGTTTCAAATTTATTTCCTTATTTTGTTTTGCAAACTATCTTTTGTCGTCCTTATTATTCTTATCTTCCTACAGACTGGTATAGGCATCTTTCTATAATCTTTCTGTTCAGAAATCTCTCTATAATCTTCGATAATTTGCACCTTGCGAAACTTACCTATAACAATAGTTATCAGGTATAATTTCAATCTTCTTGTCATCTTATCTTAATCCTATTCACTCTATCTTTTTCTGTGCTTTTCCGTGCCTCATTCCTTTTCGAGGACGAAAAGTTTTGAGTGGGAGAGAGTGTAACAACCCTAGATTTTGCTTATATTTTGAAATTGAATTTACTTTATTTTAAGTTATTTTAAATTTGTTTATTTCAAACATTTCATTTTTAAATATAAATGTTGATTATTAAGTGATTTGTAGTTCAAATTAGTATAATTTGAATATTTTACTGTAAAGTGAATTTCTACTCAAACTGTTTAAACTTTGACTTTTCAAATTTAAAATTAAAATTATTTTAATTGAATTTTTGATTTAAAAACTTATTTTATTTATTTGGAATGATAAACTTTAGTTTTGATATGAATTATCATTCCAAAGCATGACTAAAAAGAATATTTTCCAAAAAGTAATTTTTGGTCAAAATAGTCAAACTTTGACTTTTAATTTAAATTTTTAAAAGTTTGAAAATTTAAATTTTATCTTTTATTATGAAAGTACATAAAATTTTAAGAACACTGCCTTTTGTTTCGTTGGAAACGGATTTAAATTGTGAAAGTTATGTATATTTCAATATTGAGTGTAATTTGTTTATTCGGCAATTTTGTTATTTTAAATAGTATAAATTTTATTTTTCTTTGTCATATTTTATTGTAATATGTATTGATATGTTATTTTATGTATGTTTTTGTCTTTTAATATTTTTGAACCGAGGTAGGAATTTTTCTAGAGCTAGTAGTATTTTTCTTGAAATTTCCATGCCCTGTTTTCAATTTTTAAACATTTTCTTTAGTTCTTTTCTATTTTTCACCAATTTAATTATTTATTTTATTTTAGAAATTATAAATAAATTATTTTATTCCAAAATTTTGCTTTAGAATATTTTTAAAATGAAGTAGATATTTTTCCAAAGCCATTGATGTTTTAATTGTAATTTTTGAACCCTGTTTTCAATTTTTAAGCAATTTCTTTAATTCTTTTTATATTTTCTTTAAATTTAATTATATATTCTTATTTTTTTTCACTTTGTTTCGGTTTTAGATGTACTTGCTGAAGTTTATTTTGTTTTACTTGATTTAAAAGAAAAAGAAGTATGGAAGTTTTTAAAGCTAAGAAACGTAAAGTCGTTTCACCGTTTCTTTTTCAATCAATACATCAATTATTTTGTCCATTCCTTATACTATCTTCAGCTGACTTCTTTTCTTCATTTTCACGAATTACCAAAGCTTCTCAACCCTAAAAAAAATCATGGCCTCCATCTTGCAAAAATTTGGTAAAATCTTCTTCCTTCTCTTATTTTCTATTTTTTCTATGTGATTTTGCAACTTGTTCTCAACTTCATGGCTCCACTCCTCCTCAACCAGATCTAGGCCAACCTCCACCACTTTATTCTCTGATCATCATCCACCCTAGATCACCACCATGGCAGGCCAAGCAACCCCAAGGCAAACACCACCACCAAAATCCACAAATCCATCACCTATGCACTCAAGCTGACCTAGTTTTGGTACCATCACCTTCATCCACCTTTTGTCGCCACTTCCACCACCACCACCACCTCTGACCTCACCTCCACCCTCTGCCACATCACCCACCACCACCTGGACCCACTATCCATGCCCCTAGAGCCTATGGCCGAACCCATTTATAGCATAGAAGTGATGAATTTGCCTTGTAGTTGTTGTTTTGTTGCACCTATGTCCATCCACCTTGCACCATTACTTCCAAGTTATGGCTGACCTTATGAGCCCAAGACCTGATCCTAACCCACTCCTTAGACATGTATTTCAGATCTATAGCTGAAGCTTAGGCGGTAGAAAGCAAGTGCAAAAACTTTGGCTTTATTTTATGCATTTAATTCTAACATTGTTTTATTGAATTTGGGTTTGAAAACTTATGTTATTTGTTTGTTTTGTTTGAATGTTTGCAAGGCTATTAGCCTTGTCTCTCCCACACTCATATCATCATCATGGCTAAGAAAACGAACCCCTTAGTCAAGCTTTTGAATGGTTGTAGCAAGGTCAAGTTATCTTGTCTTTGTTGCCTTTAAATTTCAATTTATTTCAATATATTTTGGTTGAATATTCATAAGTTATATTGTCTTGTTTTGGGGTTGTTTACAAGATGATATCTCGGCTATTTCTCTCCACTCAAAATCTAAGGTCGTGCCTTCTGGATCCGTTGTGTCATTCAAATTAATATCTTCAGCATAAAAATGTGAGTATTTCTCACCAGACATTATGTACTTATATAAGTAGTAAATTGACACCCTGCGAATCTGTAGAACTATATTAACATGTTATAACTGCTTATATTATTATCATATGATGTTCACACCTGTTAAACACCTGTTATATCATATGTTACTGTTATTTCATGATATTCTGTATATTTTATCGGTTTATCACACTGCAAGTTCCCTGTAATTAGAATCACCATGGGTTGAAATGATACATACCCGAACGGACTTTAGAATAGGGAAAAATCGTTATGGGCTGAAATGATAGGCTTGAACGGTTTTTATTTAATTTATTTTAACTTGGGATTGCGGGTTTGAAATGATAAAACCCGGATTTTCTTTGTAAATTACGGGTTGAAATGATATATTACCCGTATCACTTTACCTAGCGTAGAAAATTATATACAGGCCCGTAGTTAAAATATGTTTTTCTAAAAATTTTAAAATATTTTAGAAATTTAATTATTATAATATTTGATTTGAAATTTAATAAAAATATAACTTTTGTAAAGTATTATTTATTTTCTGGAAATCTATAAGTTAAATAAATTATGGAAAAGTTAGAAAATATGAATGTAAGTTATTTTGGAAATTTTGATTTAATTTTTAGTGGAATTTAAATTAACTTTGAAAATATGATGAATTTATGATATTTTGAATTTAAATTAATTTAAAGTGATTTAATATCATATTAATGATTATTGATAAAGTTGAATGTGAAATGAATGAATATTTAAGTTGAACTTTTGAAATATAACTAAAATTGGAACTTTATGAAATTGACTTAAAAGTGAACTTTTAGTTAAGCAAATAAAAATAAAAATAAGTTATATTTGAGAATTGGAACTTAAGTGTTAAGTTGAAATTCAATGCAAGGAATTTAAAATTGAACATTGCAATTTAATAAGTGAATTATTATTAAATCTTGATTTTTGAATGGAAATTTAACTTTATAAAATCATGAACTTGAGGAAAATTAAATGATGTTTATAAATGTGAAAATGTATGATTTTATGTGTAAAAAATGTTTTAAATAAAAATATAATTGGTTGAGAAATTATATTGAATATTTGGAGTCAATTGACTGCATTTTTGAAATGCTATTAATTACAATGTAAATGATATTACAGTATTAGTAAATGCTGTCGTTGATGATAATAAACTAAAAAGCTAAATTGAATTAAAAACTATTATAGCAATTTTGTAAGTGCTATAATTTTTGAATTTAACTAAGTTTATTTGGAATTTAAGCAAACCCTATTACAACATTTTAAAATGTTGTCTTTTATTAAATTGAACTGTTTTGAATGTAACTTTCCGCAGCGTTTTCTAAATGCTACGAAAAGTGGAATTTCACTGTTTTGATAAACGTAAGTGAATAAATGAACTTTGAAAGTTGAAAATTTTGGAAATTTAATAATTTAATTTTTAACATAATAACTTCATTTTTATGATTAAAAATTGTTTTTTTGGAATATAAACTGTTTTGAAATATGAATTGAAATGGTATTTTAAATTGAATAAAATGAATAATGATTTGAAATGTGGTTTCGAAAAGATATGATATTTTGATATATTAAAATGATTTGAAATGTGGTACTGAAAGATATGACATTTTGATATTAAAATAATTTGAAAGGAAGTGCTGAAAGATAAGATATTTTGAACGAAGTTTTGAAAGGTTATGATATTTTGATATATTAAAATGATTTGAAAGGAAGTTTTGAAAGGATATGATAATTTAACATATTGAAATGGTTAGAAATGACTTGATATTTATTTTGATAAATATTTGAATCGAAAGATATGGTATGATGATATATTGAAATGGTTTGGAAATAATTTAATCTTTATTTTGATAAAGATTTGGGTTGAAATGATATTTTATTTTGAAGTATAAAATATATATTTTTTAAAGTTATAACTACGGGTTATAATAACGATTGGTTCTTAAAGAGACCGGGATCGGATATTGTCTTATAGCCGGCCAATACCGAAAACCACTTTAACAACTGTGTACGCGGTGGAGATTACAGAATGAAGTAGGATGGTGGCGACGTTCTCGAGGTATATTACGTGGACCCAACTCCCGCGAGTTGGCATAAATGACTAAAACAGGAGCTATACCGGGCTACACAAAGGGTCACACCCTTTCATCGATCATGCTCCATCGAAAACCATTCTATTACTTTTGTGATTCGATATGTGGCGCCACTTTGATTTGGGGGTATTGTTCGAGGTGGGCGGAAGCTGCTGGCTTGCCGTCACCACCGGTCCGGAACTGCAAACGGTGTATCCACCCTGGCATTGCCTCGCGTGCCGTCTTATCTCCTTATAGCGAGCCCACTACGATTTTGGTTTTAAAGATCCGACCGCGTTAAGGTTCACCATCCCCTTAACGCTATTTTCTATATGTTTATACTTTACTGATTAGACACTACTGTATATAGCGTATATTACTACATAGTAAATAGTTTAACGGATCCTTAGAGGATGGGCGGTCCCAAGCATCTTCTAAGTTACTTGTATCTTTGCTACAGTTCACTTGAGTTGGTTTACATTGTATAAGTATGTATGTCCTGACTCGAGTGTTTGTATTTTTATTTACGCTCGGGTCAGCCTGAGTTATTCACAGATTTGGATTTCCACTTTCTGGAGATTTGAATCGCTGGAGATTATCTGCTTGTCAAGTTTCATCTTTTCAGTTCGGTTGTTCTATTCATCTTGTACTTGGTTATCATACTTAAACTTCTGTTGTACTTTATTTCTTCCGTTGTATCTTATGTAATTCAGATATGTGTATATAGTAGCTTCATGAACTACTATCTCTTTTACTTTCGCTGCACTATTATTACTCTGTGTCTGTGATCTGTGATTTTTATTTACAGTACATTCTGAGATTTGCCAAATTTTTATTTACAACGCGGTATTTTGAGCAATTCAATTCCGGCATAAGTGTCTACCTATACACTTATAATGGATGCGAATGGTTGAAAATATCGGGTCGTTACATGCTGTATCACTCAGTCTGACCCGAGCGTAAAATAAAAATATAAACACTCGAGTCAGGACATACATACTTATTTAGTGTAAGCTAACTCAAGTGAACTGTAATATAAGGTACCAGTAACTTAAAGGATGCTTGGGACCGCCCATCCTCTAAGGATCCGTTAAACAAATTACTATGTAGTAATATTTCGCTATTATAATAATGTCTATAGTAAAATAAACTTACTTTTAAATAGCATTAAGGAGTGACCCAATATTCCCCTTAACACGTAATAGTCCCAGTAGTCCATCTAATATCATAGTCCCTCCTGATCGGGAAGCCACCAGAGGATACCACACGGGCTACGGGAGAAAACCAAACCCGTACAAGGCGCGATAGGGTAGGTGACATGGCACAACTAGGCAATGCCAGGGTAGATATACCAATTACGCTTCCGGGTCGGTGGTAACGCGTAGCGCGCAGCTACCATCCACCTCGAGCCACACCCCCAAATAAAAATCAAAAGTGGCCACCGAATCAATCCAAAAGTCAAAGTACAATATCGAAGGGATGTGTCCGATCAAAGGTGCTACCTTATTAACCCGTCGATCGCTCCTGTTTTAGCCACCTTATGCCAACTCACGGGAGTCGGGTCCACGTATTTACCTTAAAGGAAACGCCACCACCATTCTACTTCATTCTGGAATCTCCACCGCGTACACGGTTGTTAAAGTGGTTTTCGGAGTTGGCAGAGAGTATGACAACTTTCGATCCCGGTCTCTTTAACAACCAAACGTTATTATAACCCATGGATATTTATTTCAAAATCATTTATACTTTCAAAACCAAACTAGCATATCCATTTCAAAATCGTATAATTTCTTTCAAAATAGTATATACTTTCAAAACCAAAATATCATACCCATTTCAAAACCATATCACAATGGTATCATTTCCATTTCAAAAATAATTCAATAATATATCATTTAAATAGAACCCAAATTTCCAAATCATTGAATATTTCTTTCAATTTATTAAACTTGAAATATTCCTTTAAATTATCATAGCATTTTGGCAATGTTACCTTAAGGAATCACGTCATTTTTGGAATGTAATACTTTCCACTTTAACATTTTATATAATTAAAATATTTATATGCTTACAAATTTAACATGGTCAATTTATCATAGCCTTATAGTTAAATAAACTTTGTTACAGTAATATCTAATTTAAAGCTGAAATTCTTATGTTAAGTTAAAAGTACTTTATTAACTTACATTATTATTACAATAAAGAAACTTTATTATTTTAATCATTTAAGATATGCCATTTACATTAATTAAAACTTACATATCAAATGTACATTAACAAATTGCATTTTATTACTACAGTAAGGAACATTTATCATTTTAATCAATTTAACATAAACCATTACATTAATTAAAACTTATATATCAAATGTATGTTTTAACTTACCTTTATTACAATAAAGAGCATTTATCATTTTAATCAATATTACACTAATTAAAACTTACATTATCAAATGTATATTTTAATTTATATTTCTATTACAGTAATGTATATTTTAATTTATATTTCTATTACAGTAAAGAGCATTTATCATATAATCAATATTACACTAATTAAAACTTACATTATCAAATGCATATTTTAATTTATATTTCTATTACAGTAAAGAGCATTTATCATTTTAACCAATATTACATTAATTAAAACTTTACATGTCACACGTACGTTTTTAACTTACATTTTTATTTCAATAAAGAGCATTTATCATTTTAAGCAATATTACATTAACTAAAACTGTACATGTTTCTTTCAATAATTTAAAATTTACATGTTTCTTGCATTAATTAAAACTTCATATGTTTCTTGCATTAATTAAATACTTTACATGTCCTCTCATTAATTAGGACTTTACAAATTTCTTTCATTAATTAAAGACTTACACGTTTCTTTCATTAATTAAAACTTCACATGTTTCTTGCATTAGTTAAAAACTTTGCATATTCTCTCATTAATTATGACCTTACACGTTTCTTTCATTAATTAAAAAATTTACACTTTTCTTTCAATAATTAAAACTTTACATGTTTCTTGCATTAATTAAAAACTTTGTATGTTCTCTCATTAATTAGGACTTTACACGTTTCTTTCATTTATTTAAAAACTTACACATTTCTTTCATTAATTAAAACTTTACATGTTTCTTGCATTAATTAAAAACTTTGTATGTTCTCTCATTAATTAGGACTTTACACGTTTCTTTCATTTATTTAAAAACCTACACATTTCTTTCATTAATTAAAACTTTACAAGTTTCTGGCATTAATTAATAACTTTACACGTTCTCTCATTAATTATGACTTTACACATTTCATCAATTTAAAATACCTTATTTTCTTAACTTAAAATCTCCATTTGGAAACCAATTTCCAATCATCAAGTTAAGTCATATATATAAATTACATTTTATACATTAACTTATACAACTTAACTTAGAAAATCACTGTAAACCTATTTATACAAACACATCCGCTTCATGGAATAAAATTCATTCCAACTACTAGGCTAGATTTAGAATTCCACATTAAATCAAATTTCATTATTAAGTTGTTTATTATATTCCAAATCTTTAAATTACAAATTTAAAACCAAATAAAGATGTTTTTTCATTACAATTAAAAACCAAAATCAACTTATAAAATCTTAACTTATAGAAAACCAATATCTCTTTATATTCTAAATCTTTAAATCAATTTTTTTTTAATTTCCATATATTTATAAATTCAAAATACTTATAATTTTAGGAAACTATTATAAAAAATTTATCCATGGGCCTGTATAAAATTTCTAACCTAAGTCAAGTGATACGGATATGTATCATTTCAATCCGTAATTTAAAAAGAAAAATCCGGGTTCTATCATTTCAAACCCGCAGTCCCAAGTAAATAAATGCAATAAAAATCATTTGAGCCTATCATTTCAGCACATAGTGATAAGGAACTTGCAGTGAGAGATACAGTATATAAAATGAATAGTATAACATACAAATACATATTAGATGATGCAATAAACATATAAACAGCATTTAACATCATATAACATATCACAGGCATGTATGAATGACATATCAATTTATACAGATCCACTTGTCATTATTCCACAATAATACAAGTACATATGTCTAGAGTGATAAAAACTCAACTTTTAAAAGCTAGAATCAAATTCGCAATACACAATTGAAACTCCGCAAAGCACGACAAGGCACGACCAAACTTTTGAGTAGATGGAGAGTCAAGATCCATATCTTGTATATAACAAATACACAAATCATAAGAATAAGATTCAACACAACAAAAGATGGATTAAACTATGCAATTATGAATCAAAGAACATAACCCTGCTTTCAACCACCAAGTGAGCTTGGTCATGGTCTAATAGTGAGGAGGAGGTGATGTTGTGGTGGTGGAGGCCGAGCTATGCAAGGAGAAAACAAAACGAAAAAGAGAAGAAGAAAAAAAAGAAAGTGGAAAAAAGAAGAGAGAAGGAAGCCATGGATCTAGACTTTTTCCTTCCTCACTCAAATGATACAATAAGAAACCTTTTTTTATTTCCCGTGAATGATAAGAGGCGGCTAGGTTTAAAAAGATTTGAATGGCTAAAGATTAGGAATAGTTAGAAAATAAAAAGGCAAGGAAATTTAAAAAGGCACAATTTAAGTAGGGAAAAGATCTTGTATATATTTATCTTAAACAAATGAAAAGAGGAGTTTGATAATGTTTGTATGTGGTTGAAAAGGAGAAAATCACGTCTATGCATTTATGAATAGATATGGTAGAAGATTAAAAGGTGGGAAATATATAAATGCAAGAAATAAATTAAGAAACGTATGCCTACATTTAAAACATATCTTAATTGATTTGTTACTTATCCAATAAATATAGATGTATATACACAAAAGAAACCTTCACTAAATAAATAAAGTTTATACACACCATACAAGTAAATAAGAAGATGGATATAGAAAAAATGAAATGTAGAAATTAATTATATATTTTTTTGTATGTTGTATGTTACCCAAATTTACAAAGCAAAGATCAGAATTAATTGAAACAAGGCTTAAAAATTTACGCACAACCACTAGCTTTGGAAAAATTTCTACCACACTTTAAAACAAATAAAAATAAGTGAATAAAATAAAACAAACTGAAATAAAGTGAAAAGGAAAATAAATAATTATATTTTAGGAAAATTGAAAGATAAATAAAGAAAATAGCGTAATTTATTGAAACTAGCTTAAGAAAGTTGCAAACATAATCCACTTGGGAAATTATAACTCTTCTTAAAAATGGTTTAAAATAAATCTTTGAGAAACAAAATAAAGTGAGAATGAGAATAAAATAAGTTCTTAAGAAAAATATAAAAGTAAATAAAGAATTTCTTAATTTAATTAAAGTTGGAAATTAGAAATTTTAAACAAAATACAACGGACACTGGAAAATGTCAGTTACACTTTTAAAACCAAAATATATAAAAAAAACAAGTTATTTTACCCCTGGAAACATAAATTAGAACATCCCTTGACCAAATAAAATATTATTTATATAATTTAAAGTAAACAATTATGTTAAATACATCAAATTATACACAATAGTTAAAAAGGCATAACTTTCACATTATAAATCAGATTTCAACAAAACGGAAAGCAGTATTCTTAGAATTTTATTTAGTTTCAAAATAAAAGTTAAAATTCAAAATTTTAAACTTTTAAATTTTTAAAAGTCAAAGTTTGACCATATTGACAAAATTCACATTTCCGGAAAATATTCTATTAATTCATGTGTGGAATTCTAATCCACACCAAAATTTTATCAATTTAACAATTTTAATTATTAAAAATTTATGGGTCGTTACAACAGGTTATCCTATCGTTCTCGAAGACGCCCAGTCTTCACCACCGTCTTCAAATGCTTTCCATTTCGTCGTATCACATATTCGGAATGGGTTATATGACACAAAGGTCCTCTCCCGGCTAAATCGAATAGTGAGCGCTCAATTTAAAAACACGTGGATATATCAATCACAAAGATTCACATTCAAGGTTCGATGTGAGTTTCGGATAACCAACTGGAATCCGACTCCCTGTCGCATCGAAATTCAATTGCCGTTTTACGGGCCAATGGGTTTTCATATTCACACATAAACAAATCACAAATCACAGTTCAGCACAAAGCAATTCACATCACACAGTATCCCAATCACAAACAGGAATATTAAACAGCTCAAAGCTTTTCAATAATAATCAATCATCTAACAATGAGATGAATTAACCATGTGATTATAATCAACTAATCAAATAATTATTTTTCATTAGTTAACTTTAATTAATGATGAATTATCCTTAATTTTAAATTAATTAATCCTTAATTATTGATTAATTAAATATTAATTATTCGTTAATTAACCCTTAATTATTAATTAATTAAATCTTAATTACCTTTGTTAATTAATTATTTCTTAATTAATTATCTTAATTAATTTACCTTTAATTATAAATTAATTAACTTAAATTAATAATTAATTACCCTTTAATTAATTCTTCTTCAACTATTAAGTAATTATAATTCATCAATTATTTAATCATCATTAACAATATTAATTGATTTACTATTAAGTTAAGTTAAAATTGCAAAATATTTAATTATTTCCTTAATTACTTTGTTAAGTTTTATTTAAAATAAACCTTTGAAAATATAAATTTAAAATACACTTAATTTAAATAATTTTATTTTAAAATCTTTAATTACCACTTTCAGCTCATCAATAATCATTCATTTGAAAAGAAAAATTTTAGAAATCAATTTTTACTTAGATCTTTAAAGTTTAAAACTGAAAAACGTTATCACCCTAGAGCTGCTTCGAGTGACACCCAAGACCTTTTCTAACTTGCTTCGAGTTTTCCCCAAATTAACCCGATAGCTTCATTTTTTAAAATTTTGTTTAAGTTTAAAAATAACCCTGTATAGCCAAAATTACTCGACCCTAGCTTTGAGCCATCATCCTTGAACCCCGAGTGTAACTTCGAGTCGAACACCTCCCCTTCCATAAACAAGCAACTGACACAAACAAGGACGTATGCGCATTGCACACCGTTTCGATCGCCTCCGGTCGAGGCTACGACCATCGTCCAGTCGACGATTACCCCCTCGATCCATCAAACCACCCAGAAACGCGTACTCACGTCGAATTCGTAATCGAGCTTCACAACCCAGACTGCAACAAAACCAGACCACCAGAAAAGCCTTCGTTCTTCCACCTCCGGTCGCCAGAGGCCAAGAAAATTCAATCAAAGCTTCGTCTCGATCTCATGCCACTATCCCCACCGAAGCGATCGACTCTGGTGGTCTTACGAAACCGTGGTGATCCAATATTGTGCTACGACCAAAATGTGGGATAAAACCCTACTTTAGCAATTTACAGCCACCACAATAATTTATAAATTTAATCAATAATTTTCTGATGATCCCTGATCATCCACCATACTCCGAATACGATCACGAATCCCATCATGTTGCCGATCACCAGAATTTGGCAAAAACCCCAATTTTGATCATCCCCACTTTAATCAGTGAATAGGTAATTAAAAAATATGATCTTGCTTTTAAAATTCATTATTTTCAAAGACAATCATGATGATAAAATTCAAATTAGGAACCATGACGATCGAATTTTCAACGGGTAATGTAGTTACCTCTATTTTTCAATTTTTCCAGAAATGCTTTAATTTGTTTTACGAAAATTTATTTTTAAAATTTGAATCGTGTTTAAACAGAAAGCTTTTGTTTGAATCCTAAGATCTAACACTGATCAGAGAAAAGAAGTTGGGTTTTATACAGGATTTTGAATCCCTGAACCTGGAACAGGGCTTATGTCCTGATTAACAGACATGCACATATCAACTTTATGTATAAATATACATGCACACAATTTTTTCAATCATACTTTAGCATGATTTTTCAAACAACAAGCCAGAATCCAGATCAAAGAGTTTACTCACCTGTGAAGTTTGAACAGAGAGCTTTCTGTCTAGGTTTTAAAAGTTGAAAGTATGGAAAAGTATATTGGTTGCTGAGATTGATTTCAAAAATTTAATCTGAACCTGTTTATGATTTTGAGTCTCGAATACTTGATTGTTGAACTGCTGCTTGCTCCAAATTTCCGTACAGACTTGAATTATTGAACTATGTTTCCTCTTGATTGCTGAAGAACTTGATTAGCTTGATTTCTGGATATAGATGATAATTTCTTAGTTAAATTTATGATGAGGCTTGCCTAGCTTTTGATTTTTGTTTTTGATTGCTTTTTCTTTTCCTGGTTTGTTTACAGATTGTTTTTGTTTTGTTTTTTTTCCTTTGGGAATTTTTTCCTGGCTTTAGAAAATTTACAGACTTTTGTCTTTTTGAAAACAATGGTAAAAGAAAAGAGAGAGGGGAGGTAATGGTTTATAATTATTTTGTTTTCTATTTTTTTCAAAGATGAAATAAAATGACATTTGTCCAAAATCATTACACTTGTTAAGAACATTTATTATATGAACAACACTTGTGTTATCTCTTATTACATGCTTGACATTTGTATTTTATATGAGTTAAATACCTTTAAATAAATCTTATATCGTGTTTACTTTATTTAATAATCACATTTCCTATTTATTTTATATACAAATTTTAAAAGAAGAAATGTTTTAACAAATTTTTACATTAAATAAATTACATATTTATGATTTCAAATGCAAATTATTTTCCTAAGGTATCTATTTAAAATTTTAAATTCAAATTCAAATTCAAATTTGAATTATATCCATTTATATGTATATATATACTCATATAATTTAAATTCAAATTGTTTTTAGAATATTTATATTTTTGAATTCTTAAATTCAAATGCAATTTTACAATCTTATTTATATATGTATATAACTCAATACTTATTTTATTTATTTTCAAAAAATTCAAATTAATTTCACAATTTATTCCAAAATTTACATTAGTTACTAAATTCAAAATTGATATAATTTTTGGAATGTTACAGCCAAGGTAGATAAACATCCAAATTATCTAAAACATCCATCAATAGAATCCATTACCAATTCCCAGAACTCAAACCCGTTTTGAGATCACACATAACTCCCTTTTCAATTCAACTCATTTAACTTCCCTAAGTTAAATCTCAGTTTCATCTTGAAATTTCCAATTCAGATTATAAGTCCACAACTTATTTAACTTGTCTAGAGTTAAATTCCAATTTATTTAATCAATTCAGCCCTACCCAATTTAAATTTTCCATTACAAATTTGATTTTTTTTTGTTAATATCCCTTCCCACTTATAAGTTCAAAAACTTATTTCACTTTGGGTTACAATCTCATTTCAGGGGAATTCAGATTCAACACTTAGTATTTATTTCAAATCAACTTTGTTATTATGTATATCCACTTATATATACATGTTTATTTCATTTGCACACCAAGTCATCTTTCAACTTTAAACCATTCTTGGTTTTTACTTCAAAACAAATTTCTTTTGACACTCTGAAACAATTCCAATTCCAAATTTCTCTGGGTCTAGATTTAAATCTTCACAATTCAAATCCATTTCAATTTATAAGTCATACTTATCTAAATTGTTACTTCCTTAAAACATTTCATTCTGCTTTATCATTATTAATTTTTAGAAATTAAACATCCCTTTATTTAGACACAACAACCATTTTATGATAATAACCAAGATTATCATATCTGGAAACCAATTCACTATATATTATCTCATAATTTGTTGGAAAATAAGATCAAGGTAACTCATTCATTTCAATACATTTTGATAAACACTTCTATAAATTTTCAAAAATTTAAATTCAGGTTTGAATCTGTTCTAGCTTAACTTATTTGTATAGTTAACCCTTACCTAAATTTTGTTTGGTTATATGTGCTTTGCCACTTAACTCTCATGGTATTATTTAATTTTAATAACAACAACCAATTACTTTAATACATATAATAATAATAATAAAACTACTTCTTTATACATCAAAATATAAGTTTATATAAAAATCATTTTTAAATTGTGTTTAAAATCATTATATAAGAAAATAACAAGTACGCCCTCATATAATACACTCAACTCATTCAAGGGTACTACTGACCCTATCTCTAATGAGTAACCCACCAGAGCCAAGGTTCTCGCTTAACCTTCAGCTCTGATACCAAGTGTAACGACCCGAAAATTTTCGACCTCGAAAATCGACACTAATACGTTCACTGTATAGGATGTCGAGAAATCGAGTGCCGGAAATCCCAGACTATTATGGTTGAGAAGAAAAGAGGTAGAAGAAGAAACAGAAAACAAAAGCATAGAATCTCACAATCGTAGTGGAACAAAATATAAAATACAAATAACAGCATTTACACAAAGAAAGTTGTAATGTCAATTTACATACAATATATCAGAGTACAACGTCAACAATTAAATCTGGACAGTTATAATAACTTGTCCCTAAATATTGACTACACAGTCTCTAATACACAGCGAAATAATAATACGACTCTGCCATCCAGCTCGCCTTCTGAGCTCCAGAACGTTCTAACCTGAAAATCTGTAATACTCGGTCTGACCCGAGCATTACACTAAAGTAACACCCAAGTCAGGCTGGAAACCAACGTGAGTAAAACCATCTAATATGAAATACTAAGGTTATAAATTTCTCTGAAAAGCCAGGGTAACTTGAACATTACTACGAGTTATTATCTTCTTTTGGCCAACCACTTATTACACATATCCATTAGTCAATTAAAATAATATCTAGGTACCGTTACTTAATTTAAATGGCCAAGTATACTTAATTTATTCCATTCCAGCTTATTTGATTCTATAATCAAATCTATAAAGAATTATGGCGCTTATTAAATCGAAGTGGTTCCTGATATTGCTTATATCCGATCTGGTCCCTTCGAATCCAAATGCCATCATTTTAACCAAACAAATTCAATTCGAAAGTGTTCACATTCACCTTAAAATTTCATCACCACATCTGTTCAAATAAGTGTCTCACATTTTATCAATAGTTCAATTCCGATCATTTCATATCATAGAATATCACAAATTAGCATACTAAAGATACTAAACAATCCAAAGCATTCAATCAAATTTAATCTTCATAGGCTAGACTAACTAGTTACCCAATCATCAAAATAATTTAAAAATAAACTACTTATAATCAAGCCTAATTGACATCAATTAATTACAAGCCATTTGTTTTATTTTTAATTCAACATTTGAAATTAGATAATATGTAAAATACATAAAGCCTTTGATTAATCATAAGTTTCAAACATTTTATTTTCCTTAACCATATACTTATTTACACCATTTAATTGTATTTAGATAAACTTAGGGATTAAATTAAATAAAGGACATATAATATAATTATTCTAAGCTTAACTAATTTAAGTTAAAAAAATTCATTTATGGCCTTTAAACCAAATAATATTTAAGTTAAAACAGGGTTTAGAATTCCTTTATCCAAACTAGGGACTTAAGCAAAAGCATTTACTTTAAAAAGAATGGGTTAGTGAATTTCTTTTTTTATTCTATTTTAGAAAACCCGGCCCAAGCCCACAACCCGATCTTCCCTCTACCTTCTCTTGTTAATTTCTTTCTCTTCTTAATTTCTTGTCCTCTAGCCCATTCCTTCTTTCCGGCCCACACCCTTTTCTTTCCTTTATCCCAATTTCTTCTTTAACTTTACTTTCCCTCATCCCTTGCCTTATCTTCCCATACCTAAAACAGCATATATACACCACCGTGTGCACATGCACATGCGACCGGAGTCACGACGAGCCTCGTCGACACCTCCACCCAGTCACATTCACCACCCTTGCTTCCCTCGGCCACCCAAAATCCCACGAAACCTTCAAAATAAAAAACGAGAAAAATGCCAACACCCGAGAGAAAACCAACACCCAAATCCACAGCCGCCTCTGACCATCGGAGACCTCGTCGTCATGCCTAGAGCCGCGCCCGAGTCCCCTTTCCCTTTTCCCCCACCTACGAGCCAACTCGACTCCACCGTGCCACCTTAAACTGCCGTGAACACCCTTCGACCAAACTTGACCTAAAAACCCCACTTCACCACTTCCAGCCACCATGGCCTACGAGAAATCCAGCTACCATTTTTCCCATAACCACCTCCCTTGCACCTCCTCCTTGCCCAGCATCGAGTCACGAAATTGAAATAGCGATCGAAATTTTACCAATCACCCAACTCCGATCCTCCTCCCTTACATCACCAAAAAACACTACTAACAATTACCAAATTAATTTCAAAAATCATGATTTTTAATGACGATCACGTACATATAACCCATTCATTGAATCATGATGATCCAATCTTGGCTAAACTTGATCGTTTACTGTAAAACATACTTTTTACAAGTCTATACTTCAATATTTACTGGAACCAGTTTAAAAATAAAGTACACCCCGTAACAAACAACTTTTCTTTTAAGATCACCACTTAGAACTAATTAGATTGAGTGGTGGAAATTTTTGAAGTCAAGCTTGGCATGCTTTATTTTGAATTTTTACAGAGCAGTGTTGAAGAAGATGGTGAACGGCCCGAATTTCTCTAGTTTTAATCACCTACTTATACTCATACATGGGTATATATATTTAGTACAAACATACTTATCAAACAGCACTTAAATCCCATGATAAAACATAAGTTACAGTATATAAAGGATTTAGTTTACTCACTGTAAATGTTTTGAATAGAGGAACGACCTTTGAACTGCTACTTGCTTTTGATCTGGATCTTTTTTTTTCCAAGTTGAATTTGAATTTTACTTTGCTTCAGTTGAGATGATAAAGCTGTTAATTTTCTCTACATTTTTTCTTCTAGTATTGTTTTTATTAAAATGAAAGAAGAAAGGAAAAAAGACACTTGCCTGTACAGCACCTGGTTTTCAACTTTAAATCATTTTCTTTTCTTTTTTGTTAAATGAAGAAATCCAATTAAAGAGCAAATTCACTTGTGTGCATATGTCATTTCCTAGCTTACAAATGTCCATATACATTTTTATTTATATTTTCATTTACCATGTCTACTTAAAATAAATATTATAAAACCTTTTATTTATTTATTCTTATTTGTTTTAAGCTTAAGTTATTAATACTTTAATTAATAACCACGTATATACTTATATCTGGTGTTTAAATTGTAGAGTTTAAATTTAAATTATTTTTGAGATTTAAAAATAAAAATACAACTTTAGATCAATTAAAATATCTTATATGAATTTTTGATATTATATATATGTACGTACGTATGTATGTATGTATGTATGTATCCACACTTTACAAACTTCCTTATATTTAACTTCTCATGGCATATATATACATACACACACACACACTTATATACTTGTATATGTATACACTTATATATATATATATATATATATATATATAATTTCAACATCATAAAGTTTGCATATATCTATCTATGTATATATATATATATATATAAAATATGTATTTTATCTTAATTTAAATTGTGAAATATATCATTTATTAATTTACTATAAGATTTATTATTTCCAGAGATTTATAATTCAACATTCGTTATGATTTTCAAATTAATTTATATTTGTTCAGATATTACCATTATCAAAGATTTATTTGTCCGACTAATAAATTCATGGTTCTTTGATTTAAACTAGTTAATTTGCCTAATAATAGACGTTAAAAATCTAGGTTGTCAAAACTTTTCTTAGTGTTTACCTGACTACATGTAAATCTCATAGTTTTGCAAGGTTTATTATGAACCTAAACGTTTTGCAGGACAACTTATAACCTATCTTATCTTTACGTATTCCTTCCTATGTGTAAACCTACTTTTACTTTTACCCTTAACAAAGCCCTATGCACTGAAATTTTGGACTTATATCAGCTAGTAGCTAACAACTGAAGAATGGGGAGCTACCCTACACTTGTCTCATCTGGTTTTCTAATCACTGAGTCAAATTTATCTTATTACAATCCATTCAAAAGTGATAAGAGTAATAATTCTTTAGTAAAATTTTGGACCGAATGCCTTTTTCTATTTCCTTAAAGACACTTTCAATATAAATGATTTAACCCTTAAAATCATATTTAAAACATGGAAAGTTATAGCCCTTTAATTTATCAAAAATATTGTGCCAAGGTATATATATATGCTTTTATAAAATAACTTTAATGAATTTTGAAATCACTTAGAGGTTATGTTACCTCGAAACCATAGGCCATATAGCCAAATTTAGTAAAACTATTAAATTGTTAAAGTTGGCGTCAATTTCGCCACTGGGGTCGTCGCCCCTCTTCAATACCAAAATATGTTAAAGTCTTTTATTTATAAAACACGAGGCCATAGGGCCGACATCATTTATGTCGCACTTCATATAGTGCTGACGTCATAGGGTATAAAACTTGGTTTACTTCAACCTAGATTTCAGTCTTTATCAAAGTCAACATTGATTACCTTCGGAGTCATCAAGGCCGAAGTGAAAATAAGCGGCATTGTAGTCTTCTTCGAAAATAGTTACAAGGATTAAGGTCAGAAATCTTTAAAGTCGAATAAAACATGGCGTCATTATAGCCGATACAAAACAGTAGCTTTATCGCCCTTATAGAAAAACGCGGCCTTAATAGGGTTGAAGTAGATAAAATGCGATATCATTGTCTTATGGAATTGGTATCGACATTGGTAAAACACGGCGCCATCGTAGTTGGCGACGTTGTAAAAATAGGCGGTGTCGGAATGTTTTAGAAAACAGGTGGTGTTATTCACGCCGAAGCTTAAGGCGTCGATAGTACCCATGCCGATGTCGACTTCAACCTTCCTGAATTCATTCCATATCATTTAGGATGATATCTTATGTATTGATTAATGTCAACAACATATAATAGCGGCACCATGGACCTAGCCGACAATGACTTCGTATGGCAGTGTCATAAATAACCTAAAAACTGGTATTTTGCTATTAAAAGTAATTCTTTTCACCGACCACATTTATTTATCAAAATCTAATTGGATAACAACTTACTTTATCAAAATATTTTCTAGAAAACTAATATGGTGTAGGTTTATCATTTCCAAAACATTTGCAAACCCTTAATCTTATATTAATATCTTAATATAACAGTCAAGTCCGTTTAGCTTAATAATTTTATAACCTTTCATAATAATTTGAGAAAAATCCCTAAAAATCGTAATAAATCCAATTTATGATATCCTTTAACATATAAAATTTTGAAACCAAAAACATAATCTAATTATTTTAAATAATTAAAACTCGAAATATCTCATTTTCCTACCTTGGAAAATTCATTAATATTCTCATTCAATTAGAAAATCATGAAATCAAAATCCCACTTCCAAATAATGTTTCTAACTTTGTATTTAAAATTTCAAGTCATTTGGTAGTCATGTAATATGTTTTTTAACTTAAACATATCACTTAATTTCATAAACAACTTCTATAAATTCATTAATAAGCATATATTTACCAAAACAATCAAACATGGCATTATAATCATCAAACACTTCGAGTTTAATCCTAAAACCGAAACAAACATACAAACAGATGGTGATCATTGTTCACCTTAAATGGTTAAATAAGGTTAAGATTTGTATTTTGATTTGATTTCCCTAAGCCTTGATCTTTCTTTCAAGCTTACCTTCTCTTAAATACCTTGTTGATGACTGACTTGATCCTTTAATTTCATTTGTGAAAATGAAGTAAGGGAGGAATTGAGAATGATAATGGATATATTTAGGAATTGTGCTCTTTTTCTATTTTTTTCCTCCTCATATGACCTCCGCCTTATTAATGTTCTAATTAATTCCATTAGTTCATTAATTAAGGCTTGACTCGTTTTATTTTTCAAATCTCAATCTCCGTATCTCCCATATTACTTTACTTAATATCTATAATGAAATATCCTAAACAATGTTAATCAAAATTAGGGTTGTTATTGACTCCTCTCCTTAAAGAATTCCGTGCCTGAAATTACGATAAGGTACCAACATCAAACATACAAGCATAAATGTAAATCATACCTTTACACGGGTCAGGATAAGTATCTCTAATCCTGCTCTCCATGTTCCAAGTGCAATCCCTCTCGTTGTCACTCTACTGGACTTTTACTAATCCGACTGTCTTGTTTCTTAGCTTCTTCTTATCCCTAGCCATAATACGAACTGGATGTCTAATTATAGTCATGTTTGGTTCCACTACTAAATATTCCAATGCTCTCAGAGTAAAGTAGTCTTCGGATCTCGGACACACTTTCTTAGATGAGAAATATGGAAAATATTATGGACTCCTACCAAACTGTTCGGTAAATCTATCCTATAAACGAGTTTTCTGATCCTTTCTATGATAGGAAATGGTCTAAAAAAACCTCGGTGCCAATTTCCCTAACTTCTTGAATCTCACTACACCCTTCATCGGTGCAATTTGACGAAGACATGATCCCCAACCAAGAATTCCAAGTCGTTTTGTCTTTTATCTGCATAACTCTTCTGCCTAGACTGAGCTTCCTTCATTCTATTTTGAAGTAACTCAATCTTTTCTGCGGCTTTTCTTACTAATTCTGGACGAAGCACTAATTTATCTCCAGTCTCTAGCCAATGTAAAGGCGATTTGCATGGCCATCCATACAAAGCTTCAAAAGTTGTCATCCCTATACTAGTCTAAACAATTGTTATACGAAAACTCGACTAAGTATAGATGGTTTTCCCACGATCCTTCAAAATCTAGCACACAAGCTCTAAACAAATTCTCTAAGACTTTGTTTACTCTTTCCATTTGTCCATCGGTCTGTGGATGGTAAGCCGTACTCATCTTAAGCTTGGTACCCAAAATATCTTGCAGACTCTTCTAAAATTCACTAGTGAATAAGGAATCTCTGTCACTGATTATACTACTACGAATCACATACAGTCTAACTATATTCTTCATGAATAACATAGCCAAAAATGGTGTCGTCCTTGTCGACTTAATAGGTATAAAGCTAGGTATAAAGTGTGCACTCTTGGTCAGTCTACCTACCACGATCCGGGTACTTTCAGTTTCCTTATTCGACATTGGCAAACCGTCTATGAAATCCATAGATATAGAATCCCATTTCCAAATCGGTATTCTAAAGGCTGAAGCAATCCACTCATCTCCTGATGCTCGGTTTTTACTTGCTGACAATCCAGACATTGTTATACCGATAAGTCGAAATCTCTTTTCATACCTTCCCAAAAGAAGCTTCTTTACATACCCTGATACATTTTAGTTCCTCCAAGATGAATAGTGAAATTCAATGATGACATCCGCTAAGTACTTCTTTCCGTAGATCTCACATATCTGGAACACATAGCCATCCTTTCTTTCTCAACCATCCATTCTGGTCAAGACTAAACTCCTTTAAATCATCAATCTCGGTTCCACTTTTTAACATTCTGATCTGTTTAGCTGGTAATGGGTTATCTCCTTGCTTAGAAGCGATCCTTTCAATCATTACTGGTCGAAATTTCAAACATGACAATACAGCAGATTCTTGACAAAAACTAGCCATAAACCTTAACCACACAACATATGTAGTCAATGCCTCTAAGTCTTTCTATTCAGTAATAATTGCTAACACTGCATTTTGGTGTTTCGTACTAAGTTCATCTACAACTTTATTTTGTTTTCCCGATGTGTACTCAATTCTAAAGTCATAAGTTGTAACATCCCGATATTTTCAACCATTTGCATCCACACATGCCGGACTCGAATCGCTCAAAATATCAGATTGTTAATTTAAATTTGGCAAAACTCAGCATATACAGTAAATAAATCAATCACAGAATCATAGACATAGAGTAATATAATAATGCATCGGAATAGATAAATAGTAGTTCATGAAGCTACTATATAAACATCAGAGTTAGAAATAAAATGTAGCAGAATATCTCAAATACAGTGAAGTCTCCAATACAAATTGATGACCTCTCTGAACGAATAAACCGGAAAAGCTGAAAGCTAAATCGATAGTTGGATCTCCAAGCGAAGCTCCAAACTCTAAAGATGAGTCCCAAATGTTGAATCACTCAGTCTGACCCGAGCGTAAAGCAAAACACGAAACACTCAAGTCAGGATTAACATTCTTATACCAATAAATCTAACTTCGAGTGAAATATCAATTGAAATACAAGTAACTCAGAGGATGTTTGGGATAACCATTCTCTAAGGATCCATGGGACTATCTACTATATGGAAATATGCGCAATAACGATCAAACGTCATTATAACACTGTGGTCATTTGAAAATAATTTATACTTCAAAACCAAAATATCATTTCCATTTCAAATATATATATTTCCAAATTATAGCACTTTCAAAACTAGATTGATAATTTCATATATAACTTATTTTAACTTCATTATTATTTAGTTTTGAAATATTCACTTAATAAATCCATTATAATTTAAATAACCTTAAATTTCATTAAACTAAATATTTCCTTTGATTTATTTAAAACTTGAAATATCCAATTAATTTCTTTAAATCAAAATCAAGATATAAAATCATATCTTAAAGCCCTTATATTCAATAAGATTCAAATCAATTTCATTAAACAAAATTCTTAATTATATATAATTTCGAATAAATTTCAAATTTATCTTCTCAGCCTTGATTTATTAAAAATCATTATAAACTCTATATTAAAATATAATTTAAGTAAATAATTAACCATAATATGTTTTAATTAAATCAAACTTTATTATTAAACTTATTTTATTATTAAACCAATTTATACATAGCTTAAAAATCAAGAATTTAACTACATATAAAATAACATTTATATAGTATCTAAAATAAATATTTATATAAAACCATATATTTCGTCCTGAAACCATAGAAATCATTTCAAAATATTTATATATATAGCCCAACGGTGTCTGTATATAATTTTCTATCATGTGGTCAAGTGATACAGATATTTATCATTTCAATCCATAAATTTAAATAATTGGTATATATCATTTCAACTCGCAATCCCAAATTCAATTCAATAAAAATCACTTGGGTCTATCATTTCAACCCATAACGATTTTCTTCTATTCTACAGATCATTCGGTATGTATCATTTCAACCCATAGTGAATTCTATACTAACAGGAAACTTGCAGAGTGATAACAGATATGATAATAAATAACAGGCATATATTATCAATAATAATATAATATAAATAACAGGATATGGTGTCATATCCCACAGGTGAACAATTTCAGATAATAGCCTATATAACAATTTAAATAACTATAACAGCATATTTCAATTGTCGTTTCAATTGAAATCAAATTTAATAAATACAAGAATGTTAATCGTGAGTGATTGCTCTTCTTTCAAGGCTGGAGAGATAGACAATGAAGCTAAGTTGAGTTACGAATCCAAGCATGAATCTAGACAATCGAACAAATCCAAACAACAATCTCAAAGCGAAGTAAGCTGGAAGCGGACGTGACGGACAAAGCTGATAGATAGGAATCGATGAGAAAAATCAAATCAATTAAGATATACATAAAATGTGTATATATTTATATTATTTTGTAAAAGTCAAGGTTTAACTTAAGACAAATATTCAAATAGAATATATAAAATCATTATTCTTAAGACACATACATTTTAAACTCAATATATACATATTATATTTAAACTCGGCATTTAAAGTTCGTATAAACGAATAAACGTTATGGTATATACATATAATATCCCTTTATATAGTTACTTTAAAATCAATAAAATTAAACATACTTTCATAATTATATCGTATATACATATACATCCTGACATCAGTATTATTATCAACACACATATCAACATTTTACGAATAAGTTTCAAAACTAAATATATTTGCATATACATAGTTGCAAGCTTCAAATGTACGAAAGTTGTTTCATCCACATACGACAGTTTCAAGTATAACTTTGTATATATAGGATTAACACAACACAATATAATAAACGTATAACCAATATAATCCGTATATAAACACTTTACTGGAAAATTATAAAAATCGAGTCTAATCTATAACTACTGTTAAACATACATAGACATACTTTATAACTCATACAGAGTAGAAGAAATAAAACTTTATACTATATAGGTTATAAACTAAAACTCTACATATTTTTAAAAGAAACAGACACTATCATATAGAACCAGTAAATAGAATATACAATTGTATTAAAATAAAAGTAGATATATACATAGCTTCTATTTTGATTATATAGGTAGAATCTGAAGCCATATAAACTGAAATAAAAACATTTATGCATTCGAAACTGACCATATATATACAATCATGTCAACCCTTACACTATCCTATACTATTATATATATAATATATTTATAAATGCTTACCCAGGTTATATAAAATGCTAATGCAATCTATATATAACAGATAACCACAAATCTATATATAGATATTCACTATATTACACCTATAAAATTTTAGGATACCCAGATATTGTTCAACAAAATACTATATACCAATAAACCAACACACCGATATATATATATATATATATATATATATATATATTAGTAGTGAACAAACAGTTTTATATGACCTATATAATTATATACAACTTATACTCATCAAAGCAGCAGTGTTCAATATATTTATATATATATATATAACTGGTGTATAACCATACTGTGCATATATTAATATATGAAACGGAAATTTATAAAACAATATGAATATTTTAATTATATAGGTAGAATCTGAAGCCATATAAACTGAAATAAAAACATTTATACATTCGAAACTGACCATATATATACAATCATATCAACCCTTACACTGTCCTATACTATATATATATATATATATATAAAATATATTTATAAATGCTTACCCAGGTTATATAAAATGCTAATGCAATCTATATATAGCAGATAACCACAAATCTATATATAGATATTCACTATATTACACCTATAAAATTTTAGGCTACCCGGATATTGTTCAACAAAATACTATATACCAATAAACCAACACACCGATATATATATATATATATATATATATATATTATATTAGTAGTGAACAAACAGTTTTATATGACTTATATAAATATATATAACTTATACTCATCAAAGCAGCAGTGTTCAATATATTTATATATATAACTGGTGTATAACCATATTGTGCATATATTAATATATGAAACAGAAATTTATAAAACAATATGAATAAGTCAGACAAAAATAAATTTTCAAAACAAACGTTTAAATCAAACTGGAAACTACCCACAACATTATAAATTGACATTGTGTCATGCGAAAACTTTATAACGTGGTAAACTGACATTATATATTAGGAAAAACTATGTAGACAACATATAATAAACATCATATATAACATGCGAAAATTTTATATACAGAATATCTATTTTTATTTAACTAATACATATATACTTCTTACATATAACTTTTATAACTATATATATATATATATATATAAGAAATATAAAGGCACGAACCTTTACAAAGAAGAGAAGAGGGGAGAGATGCACGCAGCTGAGAAGTAGCCTTTACAGCGAGGCCTAGGTGGGTAGAGGGAAGCTCGGCGTTGGTTGTGGGACGGTGTTGCTCACGTATATGGGCAGAAAAGTGAGCGAGAGAAGGAAGAAAGGGGCGGTGATCTGCGATGGTGATGGGTTTCTCGGTTTCAGGGAGGAGGCGGAGATGTTCGAGTGAGTAACCGGATGAGCCTATCATGGGGAAGACTGGAGGAAGATTGGGAACGGCTAGAAGGAGGATCTCAAAAGAAATAGCAACTGAAAGAAAGAAAAATAATTTGAAGAAAAGAAGGTTCAGGCCAATAATAACATACATATATATAAGGATAAGGAAATGTACTGTTCAATACAAACGTATCACAAAATTTATATTTCAAAACTGATGGAAATAAAGGCAGCCATCAATGCATTGCAACGATGGAATAGTAACAGCTGAAAATAAATGCCTCCAGCCGTTTGAAATTTGAATGGACATCACAAACGGTACTGATACGAAATCGTTCTTTCGCGGGTTCCGCTGTGTTTGTGCAGGACTTCAAAACACAGAAATAAATATACCATAGAGATCAGTGCGGCGAGACGATCAAAATGGTATACAAATACTAGTGGTACGATCATCCGATCAAAAGTCTATAATCGATACCGAAAAATGCTGCTATTTTGCCAGAATTAAGATAAACGGAGCAATAGAAGTCCAAATTTTGAAAAACGAAAGATGATGACTCACTCGGAAGAGGATTTAGAAATTTCCTATACAAAAATATTCGAGTTTGGAAATTAACTTATTATCATCAATTACTAACTGATTTGAGTTTAATAAAATTACTCAATAAAATAAACTTCCATATAATTAATTAAAAATTTACCAGTTGCAATATTTAAATAGACGTATTTCAAATAATAAATTTTTATTTCAAAATATTACGATTTAAAATTTCTCAAAAATTCAATTAAATGCGTTATAAAAATTATTAAAATTTACGGGTTGTTACATAAGTGGTTATAAACTCCAACCATCTCTACTATCTCATATTCAACTCCTTCTAAGAGAATAAATATCTTAATGACTTATGATCTGTATACAACTCGAATCTTTCTCCCAAAAGGTAATGTCTGCACACCGTTAAAGCAAAAGTCATAGTAGCTAACTCTAAGTCATAAGTTGGATATCTAACTTCATGTGGTTTGAGCCGTCAAAAAGCGTAGGCAATCACTTTATCCCTTTGCATTAACGCATCTATTAATCATGTTCTGCATGCATCGGTATATACCACTTAATCTTGATTCCCGTCTGGAACAACTAACATAATGCATTTGTCAATAAGTGTTTCAGCTTCTGAAATGCCTCCTACATTTATCGGTCCAAACATACTTCATGTCTTTCTTTATTAGCCTAGTCATTGGTGCAGCTGTACTAGAGAAATCTTTGATGAATCTTTGATAATAGGCAGCTAATCCTACAAAACTCTTTATCATGGTACTGTCTCGGGTCTCTTCCAATTATTAAGTACCTCTATCTTAGCTGGATCCACTGACAATCCATTTTCTGAGACTACATGATTAAGAAACTTCACTTCCTTTTTTCAAAAAGAATACTTCGAAAAACTTCGCTTTCAACTGATGTTGCCTTAGCATCTCGAGCACAATTCCAAGATGAATCATGTGATCTCTTTCATCCTTATAATATATCATAATGTCGTCAATGAATACTAACATGAACTAATCTAAATACTCATGGAAGATTCTGTTCATTAAATTTATGAAGAAAGCAGACGCATTAGTTAATCAGAATGGCATCACTAATCACACGTACGAACCATATCTCATTCAAAATGTCGTCAGAGGAATAGTGTCTTCCGCCACCCTTAGTTGATGAAACTCTGTCGTAAATCCAACTGATAAAATACATTGGCTCCACTCAACTGATTGAATAAGTCGTCGATTCTCGGTAAAGGATATCGATTATTTATCGTCTTTTCATTCAACTTACAATAATCGATAGACAATCTTAACGACCCATCTGGATTCTTTACGAACACCGCAGCCACTCTCCAAGGCAAACTGCTTGGTCTAATAAAACTTCTTCCTTCTAAGTCCACCAGTTGCACCTTTAACTCTTTTATCTCAGTAAGTGTCATACTCCTAGGCGGTCTACTAACAGCTTCAGCTCTACGTACAAGGTCTATTCGAAATTCAACAGCTCATTTCGACGGTAGTCCCATAACTGGCTCAAAGACGTCTGCAAATTCTCTCACTACAAAAACCCGATTCAACTCATCTTCTTTCTCTATTACAACTAACAAAGTGCTCACATTAAAATTTGAACCCTCCATTTAGTATATAACTCGATATGTACTATTAGGGAGTCTTAGTGATATTTCCCTATCTTGACAATATATCATAGCATTGTATTTACCTGAGCAATCCATATCCAATATAATCCCAAAGCTCATGAAATCAAACGCATGCAAACTGCAAGAAAACACATGACCTAATAATTTAAACTCTAACTGCTCACATTTTATCCCAAGAGTTGCATACCCTTCTATCGGATTTGCAGCCCTTAAGGAAGTAATAATGTATAATGGTTCTAAACTTAGCTTATCTACAAAGTAATGAGATATATATGAATGTTATGTACTGGTATCAAAAAGTACTCTAATAGGTATACCATGAATCAAAAGCGTACATCACATCACAGCTTTTCCTTTTACCTTAGTCGTTGGTCTTGAGGTAGCCGGTTCCAAAGTAAATACTTTTCATTTCACTGCCTTAGCCACTTCCGGACATTTGTTCTTGTAATGTCTCACTTGGTCGCAGTTAAAGTACTTAATGTTCTTCTTTCCAACGACTTCCTTTCCTTTACTAGTTTGGCACTTATGAGCATAACGTTCTTCTTTGTCACACTTATAACACACAGCCTTATACTTCACTTTCTTGGCAGCTCCACCCTTCTGGGCTCCCTTCTTCTGATAAAACTTTCTTTTATGATTTTGTCCACTCTGGTTTTCTATCGGCTTGTTATCACTAAACAATGCAAGCATCTCTTCATTTCTCAAAGTCATCTTCACCACGACGTCACATGGATCCCTGAGATGTGGTAAAGTTGCCATAGCAAGCTCAGGTCTCAGTCCATGGATGAACTTCTCATTCCTTTTGATCACTGTATCCACGGTAGCATACCCATATCATGATAGCTTCTCAAATCTTGCGTGCTCAAGCACCGTCATATCACATTGCACCAACTTAGCAAACTTCCTTAACAGAGTTAACTTAGCAATCTCAAACATAAACCTCTCTTCAAACCTTCTCCTGAATTCAACCCAAGTTAAAGTTTCCTTTGCTACCCCAACAGTCACAATATTCCACCAGTACAACGTAGCTCCTTGCAGTTGCTTGGACGCCAATCTTCTCTTTTGCTCATCGTTCAAACCAAGATCAGTAAAAATCCTTTCACAATGAAGTAACCAATTCCCCACTTCGATGGCATTCTCAGTTCCAATGAATGACTTCCCTCCAAGTCTTACAGTCTCTACTCAAAACAACATAATTACTGACAACTGGAACTTCTTAATTAGCTCCTCCAGCATGCCACCAACTAACCTAGCCACAGCTCCTACTTGCATCATATTAACGAAGAACTATGCATTGCTCACATATCAATCGGTGGTGTTCCTGCATCCACATTTGCAACTACTTGTCGACTCATATTCCTTCTGGTATTGGGCCTGACATTTCCATTAGTTGTGTTGCTTCCTCCACCAAGGTTCACTCTCCCATTTTCTGCCTTCATATCATACTTCCTTTAAATCTACATTCAAAATATAGCAAGATATGGAAGATTGGTCTAAAAGAGAGGGAGAATGAAGATAAAGCGTATAATTATATATAGCAAATAAAAGCATGTTACTGTAATGTTATCCTATACACCAATTTTATACTTCGATTCATTTGGATTATGTTTTCAAAACATTTTTAAGTACAAAATTCTTGGAGTTTTACATACATATGCTCTGATACCTAGTTGTAACATCCCTCATTTTGAGGTCCTAAACTAAACGCTACAGATGATGCAGTTATCTATAGTATTAATTTCTAGTGACAAAATGTGGTAATGTTGATTGTATCAATAACATTAGAAGCATGAGAAAATTTTCTAACATGATTTCAAAACAAACTTTCACATTTCATTTTAAAAATTTATTTCATATTCATTACATAATCCCAACCGTTGCGTAGGTTCAGATAAATATAATTATTACAAAATACTCCAAGAGCGACAGATGAAGATGCACCCTTGGTTGACCAGAGTTACTAATAAACTTTCCATCATTGCATAATATCATTCAACATAACGGAAATATAAATAGACTACTCCTAAATAGTTAGCTCTGCCTCCTCCACGTCTTCGAAAGCTTTATTCGTCAAAACCTACTAAACCTGAAAACTTTACTCCTGAACTACTCAACCGAATACCCAAGAGTTAAAGGGGAAAACAAAACCTTTGGGTTAGATAATAAGTCTAGTGTGAATAATAATATCATCTCAATTAATGAATATCTGCTGAGACCATGTCGTTGAGCAGAACGAGTTCTCCCTTTACTAGTATCCTCTAAATATGTGTCAATCATAATTTTGCTCCTACAATCACAACAATTAAACAATAACAATATAAACATATGCATTCATGCTACGTGGGTAATCACGACTTATCTGTCAAATCAGTGGACTATATGTCCCAATGTTTAGTTTTCACAAGGTAACTACCAATCCACATGGCTGACTCGGGGTGCCAAATATACCAACTTTCCTAATAGACTATTAGAAGAAAAATGGACGATCTACCCAAGTATACTTATCTTAATGTTTACATGACTATCTGTCAATCTTATAGTTTTGCTAGGCTTATTATGAACCTAAAGGATTTGCAGGCCAACCTATAACCTATCTTATCTTTATGCATTCCTTTTTGAGCATAAACTTTGTAACATCCCGCCTTTTCGCACACTTTAAAACGACACACGTGCCAATTCAAAGCATACGCAAGGGCGGATTGTTATGGGGTAAATAAGAAAAACAGAGAAGAATTAAAACAAAACAGAATCTCACAGCGGAAGGATAAAATATAATAACAAATATACAGTTAATAAACAGTTTACAAAAGCTTGATTTTACTTATACAATGAATATCAGAGTTACACATACCAAATACGACAATGCAGCGGAATATAAAGAGTGTGGTGCAATACTATATATAGAATAATACTGATTCTTCGTCTTCGTCCTCCGAAGCTAAAACCTGTTATCCTGAAACGCTCGGACTGACCCGAGCGAATTTGAAAAGACAAAAACACCCGAGTCAGACTAGAATATCTTATGTGAGTTAAATAAACAGAAATAAATATGAGTACAGTAACTCAAGAGATGCTCGGGATTTACATCTCCTAAGGATCCGTTAAACTATTTACTATATAGTATATTGCGCTATTATAATAGTGTCTATTTATAAAATAAACTTACTTTTTAATAGCGTTAAGGGGTTACCCATATAGCCCTTAACACGTAATAGTCCCAGTAGTCCATCCAATATCATAGTCCCTCCTGATCGGGAAGCCACTAGAGGATATCACACGGGCTACGGGAGAAAACCAAACTCGTACAAGGCGCGATAGGGTAGGTGACACGGCACAACTAGGCAATGCCAGGGTAGATATACCAATTGCTATCCAGGCTGATGGTAACGCGCAGCGCGCAGCTGCCGCCCACCTCGAACTAACTCCCCCAAAATCAAAATATAGAAGTGGCCACTGAATCAATCCAAGTCAAAGTATAATATCGAAGAGGAGCGTCCGATCAGAGGAATGACCTCATTGGCCTGAGAATCGCTCCTGTTTTAGCCACCTTATGCCAACTCACGGGAGTTGGGTCCACGTATTTACCTTACAGGAAACGTCGCCACCACCTACTTCATTCTGGAACTCCACCGCGTACACGGTTAGTCAAAGTGGTTTTCGGTATCGACAGAGAGTATGTCCATATCCGATCCCGGTCTCTTTGCCAACCCATCGTTATTATAACACCGCGGTTATTTAAAAATAGTTTATACTTTAAAACCAGAATATAATCCATTTCAAACCATAATATTACGATATCATTTCTTCTTTAAAAACACAAACCATTTATTTTCATATTATTTTATAAAAGCCCAAATCAATGATATCGTTTCCCAAATAAATTTTCCTTTCCAAAAATTATGTCACTTTTTATTTTTTAATATCCCATGTGACCAATATTTTGTTTGTAACTTTCAACATAATTCTTCGAAAATCCATAGTATTTTAAAACCATTATTTTCAAAACTAAATGGTTTGGATATTCAACGGTATGCGAATTAAAAAGGTTTAACTTTACTGTTGCCTTATAAAGAATAAATTACATGGCTTTCCAAATATTTCTTGTTTTAAAGTTAAACCAAAGTCCAAAATATTACTTCAAGTCCCAAAACCATTTCAATTTTATATATATTTATATCCATTTTTGAGCATTAATATTTCAACTAAGTTGGATTTTTATCCTTTCAAAATCAATATTCTATTAATTAATCTTGACCATTCACATAAAATCCATAATTAATAAGACTTCAATTTCTAGTAAAATATATATATATATATAGAATTTTTCCACTTCAAATTATACTAGAATATCCATTTCTATTTATTTTGGGAAAATCCAATTACAAATATCATATCTTAAAATTTCCAACTTTACATTTAAACATAGGATATAAATTTACCAAACTCCATTTTCTAAATTTCTTCCATTTTCAATAAAGAAATTTATATTCCTTTTAATTTCAAAATTTCAACTTCATAGGTATATAAATATGGAATAAAATATTTATACAATATAAATTTAAGATTTATAGACCGTATTCAATCCAAACCATAGAAATCACATTAAAATAGTTATATATAGACCGCGGTGCCTGTATATAATTTTCTATCCTATGGTCAAGTGATACGGATATTTATCATTTCAATCCGCAATTTAAAAATAAAACTTTGCGGTTTTATCATTTCAAACCACAATCCCGAATGAAATGTAAAATGTATGCTAACTTGCAGTTTAATGATATCCAAATAAACGTCCATTCAACAACACATCCATAATCCAATCACAACATCGATCAATATCAATCAATAACAATTATATATATGATCATATATAACAGGTGATAACTGGCAGTTTATTCAAATTAAATTTTATCAATTATTAATCTAACAATTTATATTCAGTGATAATTGACATAACTGTTAACTAGCAGTTCATATGCAAACAATAATTTCTAACAGCCAATTTACACGCAATAAATCAATTAAATTAACAGTTACATTCAAAAAAATGCAATTCAACAGATATGAATGAAATAACATGCCAAAAGCTCATAAATAAATTTCTATTCATTTCTAAAATTTATTTAACAAACATAAAAGCTTCTAGTAATTGTGAGTGGGTTAAAACACTCACCTTTTGAATTTAAATCGAATTTAAATTCAATTTAAACCCAAAAATTCGCCCGTCTCAGAATTCGTCCAAACCAGCGTCATCGAGTCCGGAATTAAATTACGATCCTAACAAAAGAAATTTCGTGTGAATCCGACTTCGTATGAGAAAGTTATGGCGAAAAATGGCGATTGAATTCAAATTGAAAAAAAAAAACGACACACATCACTCACCTACACAAGTCCACGTCAGCAAGAAAATCTCCCAGGCGTTTTCCCCCAAGCCGTGCCCAGAAAAGGAACAACCCATTCACGTCTAATTTTTTTCCAACTTTGACCGTCGAATACAACCGCCTCCGGCCACGATAGCCCAGGCCGCCACCTCCATTGTCTTCGCCTTGCTCAGCACCACCCACGGCTAGGAGGCCGTTGCCTCTGGTAACCCCAATCGACTTCGCCGCACCTTCAAACTTTAAGGTTTTCGAACCTAAATCGAATGAATTCGAACGCCTCGAGCCTAATTACTCCACCCGGCCACCATGGATCAACTCCAGACGCCATCCCCCACGAAACCCAGAAAGAAATTTGACTAAAATCGCTTGAATAAGAAACGCCCAAATCGATCCTTAGGGTTTCGAGTTTTGCAAGTTTGACTGCGATTTCTGGTGAATCCGGACACAACGAACAACAGACGCAGATTCGTATTGATGAACACTACGCCATATATTTTTTTTTGGGAATTTTTCGAGAACTTTGAATTTTCACTTTTATTTAGCAATTTGAAATTGGATCTGAGATGTATACATTTGGGGAAAAGAAAAGAGTGAAGAAATGAACTTACAGCAAATGAAAAAGAAAGGAGCTAGGGTTTATAGATGTATATTTATAGATAGGCTAGAGGTAGGGTAGCTAGACTGGATACGCGAACGTGCGTGACAAACCATGGTCCAAAAAGCCCGCTATGCCTCCGGAGTCGAATTTGTTAAAACTATATATCCAAATAGGTGTTTTAAAATATTCTGAACGCGATGGAAAAAGTTTCGTGACCAAATTCGATCGTATGAAGAAGTTATGCTAAAAAAACAAAATTTCAAATTGATTTCAAAATGCGTAAATTTCAAGGCGTTTCGAGTCCGTACGATCAAATGACAAGTCCGATCGCAACGAAACTTGAAACATTATTATAATTCACTGTTACGGATCCGATGAAACTGTTTTCGTCGAAATCCGAGTCCGTGACAAAAATGGCTATTTTTAATATTTATTAAATAAATTAAAATTAATCATAAAATCCAAATTTTCTTTCAACTTTAAATATTGGCCAAATTTCATTACTTATATAATCCAATCAATTCCAAATAATTTAGCAAGCTTGGATGTGAATTAAAATTTATAAGTATATAAATTTCGCAGTGTTAACCTCTGCGTTTTCTTATTATTCGGGAATTATAAATTTATTCTCACAAATTACCTAATCTTATACTTATACACTCTCATCTTAAACCAAATTAAATAAATAACTTGATTTCCATCTCAACTTACTTTTAATTGCAGTTAACCCTTTTCACCGTAATTAAAATTCCAAATTATAAATAAATTTTTATTCCCATTCCCTTAATTTTCTTAACTATTTATTTATTCAAATTTTCAATATTCAACATAAATAGTTTGGTTAAGTTCATTTATTTACCTTCTTCCTATGATTCACAGTTATGGATGTCAATATGATGAAGTTTACATTAGTTAAGATTTCACTCAATTGTTCTCTAAGTCAAATGTTTACAGCTTTCATTTAACTTTAATAACGTACTAATTTACGTTAAATTCCATTTTTAAATGAAGTAATTACCATTCGTTGAATCAAATACTCAATTCATAAATAAAGTCTTGTTTTCAAAAAGTTATATCACAAATGGTCAACTAAAATTTGAACAAGCTTTACTAAATTCTATGGTATTAAATGTTGCAATAAATCCAAATTGCCATGTCTTAAATCCAAATTACTAATTAAGTCTTGATTCCTTTATTATTCCTTTGGTTTTCAAATAAGTTTTTATGATGAATGTGAATTCAAATGAACAATGGAAACCCATTCCCATTTGATTTCACTATTCCATTAAATATCTTCATATTCCAGCTAAATCAACTAACGTATGAATTAGCTATTTCAATCTTCATTAAATTGCGGTTTTTATACAATAGAAATTAAATCCCATTAACATATAAATAAAGGTTGATATCCATCTATTTACATTATATCACACTTGTGCTTCTATTTAGCTTTGTATAAATGTATGAATGCGGAGTCTTGCCTATTAACGTATTAAATAAGCCTTAAAATCAATTAATGCCCCTCCTTAGTTTAACCTCTTTTTATCCGTATTTATTTTTAGAGTAACCCTTGGATTAAATTCCCAAATCACCAATTCAATTAATTATACCTTTCAATCCAAATGTAAATCTTCCACCTTTGAATTCTTATATTAAATGAATTTTATTCTAGGCAATATTTTTTTCAAATGTTTACTGATTCCACATTTATAGGTTTCTTAAATTTTACTCCATCTAAATGTGACACATTTTTATTTCATTTCAAACCAATATATATTCATTCTTATTCAATATATATATTCATTCCTATTCCTTTCATTTGGTTACTGCATTGAAATCTATTTATTAGCTAATACTACGTTACTATCATTAATTAAATTTTGGATTATATTCCAATTCCTATAACTAGGCCTTAAGTCACCATTTTACATAGTTTTAATTTAGCGTTTATTTAAATCTTCGTTTATCGTTTAGAATTTCTACTAAATTGAAATGCACAACTTATGAACTTTAACCAATTTAGTCCACCTAATAAATTTTTCAAATGTTTGTGTGTATGTAATCCAATTCAGTTATTGTTACATTAATACCATTAAACCAACAAATTAAGACTTATAACTACAACACAACTTTCAGTTATTTTCAAATCTATGTCATATAACCTTTTAAATCTCTACATGTAATTACAGTTACTATCTAACTCCTACATTCATCCTTTTAAAATCCTAAGACTTTAATTTTATACTGGATTAAATTAGCAAACATATAAATTAAATTTATAAAAATATCATAAATTTATCAGGTCGTTACAATCTCCCCCACTCAAAACTTTTCGTCCCCGAAAAGGAAAAAAGAAGGGAGAAGGAAGAATAAACAGTACTTTTTATTTCAATTTTTAATTTATAAACAATATTTTCCTGGATTAATCCTCCTAAATGAAATATTCTTGTTTTATAATCATTATATCCTTTAATACTTGAGTTATTAAAGTTGGAAAAATATCTTTAACAAAATTCTAAGTCCAAAATTTACGAAAAATTTTGGCAGAGTCTTCTTTGTACGGAGGGACTCTGGAGAAAATATAATATCCAAATATACAAATATATTACACATATATCCAAAATAAAATATCCCAACTCGGGAAAATATATAAAATAGCGCTTTAAACGTAATCCGGAAACGTACCTAATTGTCGGGCAATACGCTTATTATTTTGGAACCAAAAGCAGTTGCTTCCAACCCCTGTATTCACTTATATAATCTAAAAGTTAAATATCTATATTACAGTGAAATGTTTGGGTAGATTCAATCATTCATATCCAAATCAAATGCAACAACCACAATTTTTTTCAACAGCACACACCACATTCAACAAACAATCATTTAATCAAACAACAATTAGTTGTTCGGGTTCAAATTCTGAAGTTGTACGACTGAAGAATAACTATCAAGTACATCCATTGCTCAACAGCCTTGGATGGAACAAAGATAGATTATTTGTAAATCTAACAACTCCATAATTCCTTACCCAACAACATACATCAACCAACAATTCAAATCAACACCAAAATATCTCATTATACATTTATTTCATAATTCAGTGTTTTGATTTTTCTTTCCTTCATTTATGAGGGATTTCTTTGTTTCTTACAAGTTTATTTTCCAATTATCACCAAATTCATTATATTTGTATTTCCTTTTTATTACTTAAGTTTCCTTTTATTACTTAAGTCTATAAAATAAATTCTCATTAATAACAACAAATATTTTGAATATCTTCACTTGTAAGATTTCCCTTGAATTCTCATAAATAACATTCATTAACTATGAATTGCAGTCATTAAAATTTCCTACTTTCCATTATATTAGAATAGGGGAGATAAAACATACTTAAGTGAATACTTATATAATAAATTCTTATTTTGAATTTCATGTTATACACTCAGGTTCCTATCATCTATTACTAATTCTTAACTTTATTTTCAATAAAGTTATAACCTAAGTTTATACCATTAAATTCTTGTTATAACCGTAATTTATTGAATACTTCATTATTCCTAAATCCCTACTTGTAAAATATTCAATTCTAGTTTCTTGTTTAACATTTCAACTTTTATATTTGGGTAAGTTATTTATGTTAAAGAAATGCAATTGAACCTTATACAAGTTAAATCTCCATTCTTTTAATTCATTGATTATTCACTAAGTCTTTACCAATATTCATAAGTTAAAATATTTATCTTCCTTTATCCTTAGCATTAATTCTCTTATTTCAATTAGGGGTTTCAATTCATTTATTACCTAACTTTTATTTCACTAAAATTTTCAATTAGTTAACGGAAAATTTTAGAATTAAATACCAAGTTGAATTTCCATTTATTTCAAAATAATAGATAAATAAGTTCTTACTACTCAATATCTCTAATTATAGTTAGAACAATAAAAGAAAATTTTTAGAAAGTTCTAAAATAAATCTGTAGTAGAATTTACTACAGTTGCCTTTCCTCTTCGAAACTCGAAAATGAAAGTCGATGATGCGGCCGTCATCACCGAATTTATTTTCCAGCGACAGAGAAGAAAGTACAAAATAAAAATTTTCCAAAATCTTCTTTAAACAGTTTTTTTTTTTTTTTTTTTCGAATTATGCTAAATATTTACATAAGAAAATACTTGTAAACCGAATCATTATATCTCATAAATTCTTTGAAAACGAATTCGGAAAAATCCCGGACTTAAGTTCTAAAATCTCCAAATTTGGTTTATTATAATTTCACTTAGCTTCAATTTATTACAAATATTCTTATTGCCTAACATCCAATCTATAGCAACCAAATATATATATATGTTTATAAAATAATTTTTATATATAGAAAATATAATAGGCGAAATTATTTCATTCACCTATATTAAAAACAAATATTATGTCGGTCTGTCCTATTAAGTGTTTAGAAATCCTTATTGATGACATAGCGTCCCATGCATCAACCAGAATTTATAAATACAAAGCGGAACAGATTAACACAATATCAAAATCTTTTATTAATACTAACAAATACGCTCTCTCATATATATACACTCAGCGACTCCCATAGGATATTACTACCCTATTAACAAAGAGTCAAACCCCACAAAGCCAAGGTTTATCGCTAAACCAAAGCTCTGATACCAACTGTAACATCCCGCCTTTTCGCACACTTTAAAACGACACACGTGCCAATTCAAAGCATACGCAAGGGCGGATTGTTATGGGGTAAATAAGAAAAACAGAGAAGAATTAAAACAAAACAGAATCTCACAGCGGAAGGATAAAATATAATAACAAATATACAGTTAATAAACAGTTTACAAAAGCTTGATTTTACTTATACAATGAATATCAGAGTTACACATACCAAATACGACAATGCAGCGGAATATAAAGAGTGTGGTGCAATACTATATATAGAATAATACTGATTCTTCGTCTTCGTCCTCCGAAGCTAAAACCTGTTATCCTGAAACGCTCGGACTGACCCGAGCGAATTTGAAAAGACAAAAACACCCGAGTCAGACTAGAATATCTTATGTGAGTTAAATAAACAGAAATAAATATGAGTACAGTAACTCAAGAGATGCTCGGGATTTACATCTCCTAAGGATCCGTTAAACTATTTACTATATAGTATATTGCGCTATTATAATAGTGTCTATTTATAAAATAAACTTACTTTTTAATAGCGTTAAGGGGTTACCCATATAGCCCTTAACACGTAATAGTCCCAGTAGTCCATCCAATATCATAGTCCCTCCTGATCGGGAAGCCACTAGAGGATATCACACGGGCTACGGGAGAAAACCAAACTCGTACAAGGCGCGATAGGGTAGGTGACACGGCACAACTAGGCAATGCCAGGGTAGATATACCAATTGCTATCCAGGCTGATGGTAACGCGCAGCGCGCAGCTGCCGCCCACCTCGAACTAACTCCCCCAAAATCAAAATATAGAAGTGGCCACTGAATCAATCCAAGTCAAAGTATAATATCGAAGAGGAGCGTCCGATCAGAGGAATGACCTCATTGGCCTGAGAATCGCTCCTGTTTTAGCCACCTTATGCCAACTCACGGGAGTTGGGTCCACGTATTTACCTTACAGGAAACGTCGCCACCACCTACTTCATTCTGGAACTCCACCGCGTACACGGTTAGTCAAAGTGGTTTTCGGTATCGACAGAGAGTATGTCCATATCCGATCCCGGTCTCTTTGCCAACCCATCGTTATTATAACACCGCGGTTATTTAAAAATAGTTTATACTTTAAAACCAGAATATAATCCATTTCAAACCATAATATTACGATATCATTTCTTCTTTAAAAACACAAACCATTTATTTTCATATTATTTTATAAAAGCCCAAATCAATGATATCGTTTCCCAAATAAATTTTCCTTTCCAAAAATTATGTCACTTTTTATTTTTTTATATCCCATGTGACCAATATTTTGTTTGTAACTTTCAACATAATTCTTCGAAAATCCATAGTATTTTAAAACCATTATTTTCAAAACTAAATGGTTTGGATATTCAACGGTATGCGAATTAAAAAGGTTTAACTTTACTGTTGCCTTATAAAGAATAAATTACATGGCTTTCCAAATATTTCTTGTTTTAAAGTTAAACCAAAGTCCAAAATATTACTTCAAGTCCCAAAACCATTTCAATTTTATATATATTTATATCCATTTTTGAGCATTAATATTTCAACTAAGTTGGATTTTTATCCTTTCAAAATCAATATTCTATTAATTAATCTTGACCATTCACATAAAATCCATAATTAATAAGACTTCAATTTCTAGTAAAATATATATATATATATATATAGAATTTTTCCACTTCAAATTATACTAGAATATCCATTTCTATTTATTTTGGGAAAATCCAATTACAAATATCATATCTTAAAATTTCCAACTTTACATTTAAACATAGGATATAAATTTACCAAACTCCATTTTCTAAATTTCTTCCATTTTCAATAAAGAAATTTATATTCCTTTTAATTTCAAAATTTCAACTTCATAGGTATATAAATATGGAATAAAATATTTATACAATATAAATTTAAGATTTATAGACCGTATTCAATCCAAACCATAGAAATCACATTAAAATAGTTATATATAGACCGCGGTGCCTGTATATAATTTTCTATCCTATGGTCAAGTGATACGGATATTTATCATTTCAATCCGCAATTTAAAAATAAAACTTTGCGGTTTTATCATTTCAAACCACAATCCCGAATGAAATGTAAAATGTATGCTAACTTGCAGTTTAATGATATCCAAATAAACGTCCATTCAACAACACATCCATAATCCAATCACAACATCGATCAATATCAATCAATAACAATTATATATATGATCATATATAACAGGTGATAACTGGCAGTTTATTCAAATTAAATTTTATCAATTATTAATCTAACAATTTATATTCAGTGATAATTGACATAACTGTTAACTAGCAGTTCATATGCAAACAATAATTTCTAACAGCCAATTTACACGCAATAAATCAATTAAATTAACAGTTACATTCAAAAAAATGCAATTCAACAGATATGAATGAAATAACATGCCAAAAGCTCATAAATAAATTTCTATTCATTTCTAAAATTTATTTAACAAACATAAAAGCTTCTAGTAATTGTGAGTGGGTTAAAACACTCACCTTTTGAATTTAAATCGAATTTAAATTCAATTTAAACCCAAAAATTCGCCCGTCTCAGAATTCGTCCAAACCAGCGTCATCGAGTCCGGAATTAAATTACGATCCTAACAAAAGAAATTTCGTGTGAATCCGACTTCGTATGAGAAAGTTATGGCGAAAAATGGCGATTGAATTCAAATTGAAAAAAAAAAACGACACACATCACTCACCTACACAAGTCCACGTCAGCAAGAAAATCTCCCAGGCGTTTTCCCCCAAGCCGTGCCCAGAAAAGGAACAACCCATTCACGTCTAATTTTTTTCCAACTTTGACCGTCGAATACAACCGCCTCCGGCCACGATAGCCCAGGCCGCCACCTCCATTGTCTTCGCCTTGCTCAGCACCACCCACGGCTAGGAGGCCGTTGCCTCTGGTAACCCCAATCGACTTCGCCGCACCTTCAAACTTTAAGGTTTTCGAACCTAAATCGAATGAATTCGAACGCCTCGAGCCTAATTACTCCACCCGGCCACCATGGATCAACTCCAGACGCCATCCCCCACGAAACCCAGAAAGAAATTTGACTAAAATCGCTTGAATAAGAAACGCCCAAATCGATCCTTAGGGTTTCGAGTTTTGCAAGTTTGACTGCGATTTCTGGTGAATCCGGACACAACGAACAACAGACGCAGATTCGTATTGATGAACACTACGCCATATATTTTTTTTTGGGAATTTTTCGAGAACTTTGAATTTTCACTTTTATTTAGCAATTTGAAATTGGATCTGAGATGTATACATTTGGGGAAAAGAAAAGAGTGAAGAAATGAACTTACAGCAAATGAAAAAGAAAGGAGCTAGGGTTTATAGATGTATATTTATAGATAGGCTAGAGGTAGGGTAGCTAGACTGGATACGCGAACGTGCGTGACAAACCATGGTCCAAAAAGCCCGCTATGCCTCCGGAGTCGAATTTGTTAAAACTATATATCCAAATAGGTGTTTTAAAATATTCTGAACGCGATGGAAAAAGTTTCGTGACCAAATTCGATCGTATGAAGAAGTTATGCTAAAAAAACAAAATTTCAAATTGATTTCAAAATGCGTAAATTTCAAGGCGTTTCGAGTCCGTACGATCAAATGACAAGTCCGATCGCAACGAAACTTGAAACATTATTATAATTCACTGTTACGGATCCGATGAAACTGTTTTCGTCGAAATCCGAGTCCGTGACAAAAATGGCTATTTTTAATATTTATTAAATAAATTAAAATTAATCATAAAATCCAAATTTTCTTTCAACTTTAAATATTGGCCAAATTTCATTACTTATATAATCCAATCAATTCCAAATAATTTAGCAAGCTTGGATGTGAATTAAAATTTATAAGTATATAAATTTCGCAGTGTTAACCTCTGCGTTTTCTTATTATTCGGGAATTATAAATTTATTCTCATAAATTACCTAATCTTATACTTATACACTCTCATCTTAAACCAAATTAAATAAATAACTTGATTTCCATCTCAACTTACTTTTAATTGCAGTTAACCCTTTTCACCGTAATTAAAATTCCAAATTATAAATAAATTTTTATTCCCATTCCCTTAATTTTCTTAACTATTTATTTATTCAAATTTTCAATATTCAACATAAATAGTTTGGTTAAGTTCATTTATTTACCTTCTTCCTATGATTCACAGTTATGGATGTCAATATGATGAAGTTTACATTAGTTAAGATTTCACTCAATTGTTCTCTAAGTCAAATGTTTACAGCTTTCATTTAACTTTAATAACGTACTAATTTACGTTAAATTCCATTTTTAAATGAAGTAATTACCATTCGTTGAATCAAATACTCAATTCATAAATAAAGTCTTGTTTTCAAAAAGTTATATCACAAATGGTCAACTAAAATTTGAACAAGCTTTACTAAATTCTATGGTATTAAATGTTGCAATAAATCCAAATTGCCATGTCTTAAATCCAAATTACTAATTAAGTCTTGATTCCTTTATTATTCCTTTGGTTTTCAAATAAGTTTTTATGATGAATGTGAATTCAAATGAACAATGGAAACCCATTCCCATTTGATTTCACTATTCCATTAAATATCTTCATATTCCAGCTAAATCAACTAACGTATGAATTAGCTATTTCAATCTTCATTAAATTGCGGTTTTTATACAATAGAAATTAAATCCCATTAACATATAAATAAAGGTTGATATCCATCTATTTACATTATATCACACTTGTGCTTCTATTTAGCTTTGTATAAATGTATGAATGCGGAGTCTTGCCTATTAACGTATTAAATAAGCCTTAAAATCAATTAATGCCCCTCCTTAGTTTAACCTCTTTTTATCCGTATTTATTTTTAGAGTAACCCTTGGATTAAATTCCCAAATCACCAATTCAATTAATTATACCTTTCAATCCAAATGTAAATCTTCCACCTTTGAATTCTTATATTAAATGAATTTTATTCTAGGCAATATTTTTTTCAAATGTTTACTGATTCCACATTTATAGGTTTCTTAAATTTTACTCCATCTAAATGTGACACATTTTTATTTCATTTCAAACCAATATATATATTCATTCCTATTCAATATATATATTCATTCCTATTCCTTTCATTTGGTTACTGCATTGAAATCTATTTATTAGCTAATACTACGTTACTATCATTAATTAAATTTTGGATTATATTCCAATTCCTATAACTAGGCCTTAAGTCACCATTTTACATAGTTTTAATTTAGCGTTTATTTAAATCTTCGTTTATCGTTTAGAATTTCTACTAAATTGAAATGCACAACTTATGAACTTTAACCAATTTAGTCCACCTAATAAATTTTTCAAATGTTTGTGTGTATGTAATCCAATTCAGTTATTGTTACATTAATACCATTAAACCAACAAATTAAGACTTATAACTACAACACAACTTTCAGTTATTTTCAAATCTATGTCATATAACCTTTTAAATCTCTACCTGTAATTACAGTTACTATCTAACTCCTACATTCATCCTTTTAAAATCCTAAGACTTTAATTTTATACTGGATTAAATTAGCAAACATATAAATTAAATTTATAAAAATATCATAAATTTATCAGGTCGTTACAAACTTACTATTAGTCTTTCCCTTAACAAAGCCCTACGCACTGAAATTTTGGTCTTGTATCAACTAGAGGCTAATATCCGAAGTAGAAGACGCTACCCTACACCAGTGCCATCTGGTATTTTAATATCTGAGTCAAATTTATCTTACAACAATCTATCCAAAAGTGATAAGAATAATAATTCTTTAGTAAAATTCTATGCTAAATACTCTTTTCTGTTTCCACATTCTTTATAAATAATTTAAACCTTGAAATCATATTTAAAATAAGGAAAATTATAGCTCTTTACTTTATCTAAAATATTATGCCAAGATATATATATATATATATATATATATATATATAATAACTTTGATGAATTTCAAAATCACTTAGAGGTTATCTGACCCTGAAATCATAGGCCATATAGCCAAATCTAATAAAACTATTAAATTGTTAAAGTCGGCGTCAATTCCTCCCTTAGGTTCATCGCCCCTCTTCAAGACCAAAATATGTTAAAGTCTTTTATTTGTAAAACATGAGGCCATAGGGCCGACATTATATATGACGCACTTTATATAGTGTTGACGTCATAGGGTATAAAACTTGGTTTGCATCAACCTATATTTAAGTCTTTATCAAAGTCAATATTGATTGCCTTTGGCGTCATCAAGGCCGAAGTGAAAATAAGCGGCATTTTAGCCTTCTTCAAAACCATGTTACAACGATTAAGGGTGGCAATCTTTAAAGTCGAAGTGATAAAACACGACGTCATTATAGCCGATACAAAATAGAAGCGTTATTGCCCTTATAGAAAAACGCGACCTTAATAAGGTTGAAGTAGATAAAATGAGGTACCGTTGCCTTATGGAATTGGTGTCGGGATTGATAAAAGAGGGCGCTATTGTAGTCGGCGACGTTGTAAAAATAGGCCATGTCAGAATGTTTAAGGAAACAAGCGGCGTTATTCACGTCGAAGCTCATGACGTCGGTAGTATCCATGCCGACGTCGACTCCAACCCTCCTGAATTCATTCCATATCATCTAGGATGATATCCAATGTATTCATTAAAGTCGGCAATGTATAACGACGGCATCATGGACTTCGGCGATAATGACTTCCGTGTGGCTGTATCGTAAATAACCAAAAAACAAATTATTTTGCTATTAAAAGTAATTTCTTTTCACCAACCCTTTTTATTTGTCAAAATTCCATTGGATAACAACTTATTTTATCGAATTCTTTTCCAAAAAACTGATATAGTGCAAGTTTATCATTTCCAAACATTTGCAAACCCTAAATCTTATGTTAATATCTTAATATAATGGTTAATAATTATATAATCCTTCATAAACACTTGAAAAAAAATCCCCAAAAATCATAATAAATCTAATTTATTATATCCTTAAACATATAAAAATTTCAGGACCAAAAACATAATTTATTTATTTTAAGTAATTAAAACCCAAAATATATCATTTTCCAACCTTAGAAAATTCATCAAATATTCTCATTAAATCAGAAAATTATGAAATTGAAAACCCACTTTTAAAATAACGTTTCTAAGATCGTATTAAAACTTCAAGTCATTTGGATGTCATGTGATAGGTTTTCTAACTCAACCGTATCATTTAATTCCATAAACAACTTTTATAAATTCACGCCTTGCCAAAAAAAACTTTTATAAATTCATTAATAAGCATATAATCACCCAAACAATCAAACGTGGCATCATAATCATCAAACACTTCGGGTTTAATCCTAAAACTGAAATGAACAAACATACTAAGAGATGGTTGTCATTATTCACCTTGAATGGTTAAAGAAGGTTAAGCTTTGTATTTTGATTTGATTTCCCTAAGCCTTGATCATTCTTTCTAGCTTACCTTCTCTTGAATACCTTGTTAATGGCCGATCTTGATCCTTTAATACCATTTGTAAAATGAAGTGAGGGAGGAATTGAGAATGGTAAGGGTTATATTTAGCAATTTTGTTCTTTTCTTATTATGCCCTCCTTGTAACGACCGGCATTTTTAAACATTTCAAAGCATCAAATTAAATAAGATTTTTAAATAAAATTGTTAGGAATAAAAAAAATTAAGATTTTATTAACACAAATTAGATTATATTACAAATTATGAGCTTAATTAAAATTTCTATTAATTACATATGTTTGCAATAATATAAGGATGATAACAAATGTTAGTGTGTATTTTGATAATATTGGTTTGAATGATATTAACAATTGTCTAACTGTAAAAATCAAATTGATTGGAATAATAAATGTTAATAAGGAATAATAAATGTTTCTTTATTAAAAAAGAATCATATGTTTATTTATATAAAATGCTTGGTAGCTAAACAATTGATTTCAGAGATGATAAACTATTATTTGGTAAGAAATGTATAATACCCGTTTATATCCAATAGTGCATAAATATGTTTAAATCACTGTTTGATAGGAAATAATTTTTCTATTTCTCGTTACATTTATTTAGTCCATTTTGTTATTCACCTTTGTAATCAATTGAAATTAATGTAATTAAATAATTTCAATTAATAAAAGAGAGAACATTAAATTGTAAGTTTATAAGTGTAATTAAACGTAGCTTATGTTTTGTGAAAATATAAGAAAAGTTTGATTTAATGAAAAAAGAACGTTTATATCAAATAAAATGAATGTTTCATTTGTGAATGTAGATTTACTTTCATTGGAGTAAAGAATAGAATGATTTGTTAAAAAAAGAAATATATATTTATAAACGATGTTTTAGCATACAGATTAATTACAAGAATAGGAATATAATTTAAGTAAGTTATTTATTACTGTGATTTAAAACAACAAATTTATATACATGTTTAAATGACTTTAAGGAAACAATTGTCCTATTTCTCATCCATTTTGATTTATCTATTTTGAAATTTAACTTTGTTATTAATTGCAATTAATGTAGTGGAAATATTTAGATTAAAGGGAAAGAAAACGTTGATTGCAATTAATAGGTTTAATAAAAGAAATGCACGTTCTGTGTTAAACAGAAATGGTGTTTTAATGGAAATAAACGAATTGAACATTTTCATTTTTAAGGTAAGTATAATTTTATTAATTGTGCATAGATAAAAATTTATATGTGTACAAATTGAGTATTATTTGAGTGGATGGAATTAATTTGGTTACGTTTCGAAAAGAATTAAATTTCAAAATGTGTATGTGGTCCTTTCATTTCTTTTTTATTTATTTATGCATGTACATTTTAAAATAGTTACCTCATTATTAAATGATCCATTCATTTCTTCTTCGGTTTAATACCTAAGCCTAAGCTTTTAGGCTATATTTAATTCTTTCTATCTCATTTTTGGTTATAAAATTTTTTATTTTCCTTTGGTTTGCAGATTTTCTCATTCCTACGTACATTTCCTTATGCATTATCAATGCCTAAAGCATTTAAAACTAAACATGATTTTTGTCCCTCCATCTTTATTTCCTTATTATTAAATAATCTATAATTTTATTTCTTCATTTACAATTTTATTCTCCTAACACCTCATATTCATTTAGTTCACATCTTTCAATACAACGTTTTAGGGCTGTTCATATTTTACTTTATTTCAATTCCTAGTTTGTTTATATATACCTTATTAGTTTTTCATTTGTTTCCATCTTCATTTCTTTAGTCGTATTTCATTTCTAATCTTATCTTCTATAGCTTCATTTTCCAAATAAAACTTCCATCTCGTTTTTTTCTCTCTTCACCTTCCTCCTTCCTTTTTCAATTTTTTTCTTCTTTAAATCTCCTTCTTCTCTTTTTTTTGCTTCATTTTTAATCTTTTCTGGTTCTTCTTTTCAAATCTTCTTCTTTTTGAAAGCTTCCTTTTCTTTTTCAATTCTTCATCTTCGTTAAATTTTCTTCTTCTTTTCCCAACATTCTTTTTTTTTTCAAATCTTTTTCTTCAAATCCAGATCTATAACAACTTCTCTATCTCTTCCACAACATTCTAAAAAAAAAGATTAAGATAGAAGGAAACAAATCAAAAGGAGGAAGTAGTAGCGGATCCAAATCCGACTAGAAAAGGGAAATCCGAAAGGTGAGTGTTTAAACTCACTCACGAAATACTAAAATTTTATTCCAAGTTAAACCAGGTTATATAGTGATAAATTTTTTATTGTTGGTTTGGAATTTTTATTGATATTTAATTTGAATAGCTAAACTCCAATATGTAATGACTAATAATTACTGTGACATGTTATTGAATTGGCTGATTTGTTGAATTGATTCATTAGAATGTTGATTGTGTTGTGATGGATGCTATTGCGGTTGAATGTGTATTTGTTCATTTATTTGATATATCCTTGTTATCACCCTATATTTTATTGTAATTACATAAATTTTCATATTGATTATTTGCACAATGAATAAAGATATAAAACCCATGAATTCCAAGTATTTACATCAGAGGAAAAATAGTATGTTTAGATTTACTATTTGAACCATAAAAATGATTTTGAGAAGTAAACCGTCGTTACCTTATCTGAAAGTTTTCAAAATTAAATTTTAAAACATTGGGAAGTTTCCATAAAATTGAATATTGAAACTTTGGAACATTTTTATAAATCAAATCTCTTGAACTATGAAATTTAATTGGAAATTGCCCTGTAAATTTGTAATTTACTAGAATGGATCTATTGTGAAATCCACTTTATTTTGAATATGGAAACAATAACATTTCCAGAAATTTGAACCTTCAAAAATGTAGTTATCCGCATTCCTTATTACATTTACTTTTGATTTAATTTGCATAAGAATTTTAGTCCCGACTCGAGTGTATTATTTTCCTTTACGCTCGGGTCAGCCTGAGTTTTTCAGCATTGAAGATTATTTTCTGGTGGACGAAGACGAAGATTCAGTATATTATTGCTATTTATTATTCCACTACATTCTGTGTTCCGCTGCATTATTTGTTTATTTATGATATATGTATAACTCTGATTTGAATGTATAAAAGTGTAATCAAATGTTATTTGTAAAACAGCTTCATGAACTGTTTATTTGATTATTATATTTTATCGTTCCGCTGCGAGATTCTGTATTTTTTCCTTTTTCTTTTTTTTTCTTATTTACCCCATTAATAATCCTCCCTTTTGAATGGTTTGATTCTGACATGTGTGGTTTATTGTCGATTTGAACCATCCAAAAAGGTAGGTCGTTACAGTTGGTATCAGAGCTTTGGTTTAGACATATCTTAGCCTGTTGGGGCTAACTCATTAGGGATATGGTAGTAATACCCTAGAATGAGTTGTTTAAGTGTATATACAAGAGCGCGTATTTGTTAGTGTTATAAAAATGTTGTATAAATTTTGAAATGAAATTATTTTTTCTAATATTATATGATATATATAAGGGACTAATATTTTATGACTAATATAGTTATTTGTAATGTGTTTGATTTATGAAATGGTAATATTTATGTGACGACCCAGGATTTTGGTAATATTATTTTAATCTGATTAGTTAAAATACAAACTTATCATTTTAAAAACAAATAAGACTTTTGGCCATTTACCATATATATATATATATATATATAAATATAAATATATATATATATGTATGTATGTATTGTGGAGGAAACTATGATTTAGAAATTTAAAATAAAGCCTTTCAAAAATATTCAAAATAAAATCTATCTTATTCACATTAAATTAAAAGCTCTACCTTATTAACATTTGATCTAAATATATATATGAGTGTAGTCTAGATAATAATGCTTAAAATAAAATCAATCTTATCAATATTAGAGATAAGTATTAAAAAAATATGTGATTATAAATTAAGTGTTTGATAGTTTAAGCTTAAAATAGAAATAAAAATAAAGATTTATGTTAGAAATAGAAATGTACGTATGTGAATTTTGTATATGCAAGGCAAGAAAAAAAATATTTATGTACATACAAAATCAATGGGATAAATATGTAAACATGGAAGGAGACATGCAATAAATACTATCATCTCAAGCACAAAACAAATGTCATTTCGTAACCTTTGTAAATCATTTCAGTTTTAAGAAAGAAAGAAAAATGTTGCCTAGTCAAAGAAAATATCTCTGACCAAAGAAAATAAGTTTGCACCAGAAATTTCCCACCCCTGTAAAAATACTTTTCTATATATATATATATATATATATATATATCCTCTTGTTCCAGCTCGTTCACAACTCAGCAAACCAGAAAAAGAAAAAAAAGTAAGCATCACCATTTTACAAACTTAAATAACCACTCAACTAAACAAAGCAAGAAGGATCAAAGAAGATCAAGCTAACAGCTTTTCAAAACAAAATTTGTTCTCTGTTCAAACTTCTTTTTTTTACAGGTGAGTAAACATATCATTTTTTAAAACTTAAATCTATGCATCTGATTCATAAATAATATTGTGCTTTGTATGTATATTTGTAAGTGGCTCTGTATATGTATGTATGATTATACTCTGTAGTTTGAATGGCCTGTTCTTCTCGTTTCTGGTTACAGAGTGAAAATAAACTAGAAAAATTAAATACATCTTCATATAACCATTGTTAGGCTTAGAGTTTCAAACAAAACAAGTTGTCTAAACTTAAATTATGGTCTAAGAATTGTTTTAAGCATGATGGTGAAGTACTTCCTCTGTAAATTTAGTTTTACAGAGCAAAATTTAAATTTATGATAAATTCGAGTGTTATGAATTGTTAATTCATTTATATAACTTGAATCATCATCAGAAAATAGGATTTTTAAAACTAAAATGGTGAGAGTACTACAAGCAGTTTATAGATGAACCGAAAATGCGTTATAACCAATTTCTAGCGATCGAAGAAATGTTGGATGTTGAAATTTCGATCGAAGCTTGCTTGGCAATCGATGATATCGGGAAAATTGTTAAATAATTTTTCCATTGCAAGGGATGATGGAACGAGGCAAAGGTAGGGTTTAACACTCGAGTTTGACATGGTCGGAAACAAGGTGATTTCGTCACCTCTGGTTGATCGAGCTGCTCGAAATTCAGGGGAAGTGTAGTATAGGGGATTGACGAGATGAGGCCGGAGTCGTAGCTTTTCTGATGGTCGGAATTTGCTTGGACGAGGCGGTTTGGACAAGGATGGAAGTTTGAGTTTTCGAACTGGAAGTTCGATTTCGCTGTGGGCTTGATAGCGTCGAATTGATCTTTGCTTTCGAGTGTAGGGGAGTTTTGTGACTCGCCGGAGGATGCGTGGTTCACCGGAGAGTCGGCGAGGCGTTGTGCGCGTGCACGGCCTCGATATGGTGTCAGGAAGTTGGGTGGTGAGCGGATCGAGTGGATGCTTGAGAAAGTGAAGAGTTGCCTCTGGTTGGAATGCAAGTTCGTGAGGCTGTTTCCCAGTTTATTTAAATTTACGACTTAAAATTTAAAAAAAATGTATGTGAAAAAGAAAGGACTAGGGGAAATGGTGAAGAAACTCGAGTTTTAACTCGAGTAAATATGAGATTTTTCTCGGGTTTGGTTTTCAAAGTGCTTAGCTTAATAAAATTTAAGTTATATCATCTTAAACAAAGTTTAAGTATTGATGACTTAATTAATATTTGACAATTTAAGTAAAGAATTTATTTTAAGTTTTAATTAATTAAGTGAATACTTAATAATGCTTTAAATCTTAATTAATACTTTAACTAAGTAGTTAATTTAAGATAAGTGTTTAAATTTAATTAAGGAGTGATTAATTAAGTAATTAAGGTTTAATTAATGGATTTAAAAAGGGTAATTAAGAAATGATTAATTGATTAAATGGTATGATTAGTTATTAAGCAGGATTAGTGATTAATTTTTAAGTAATTAATTTAATTTAAGATAATTAAATTGATTATAACATGGATTAATAATTCTTGTTTAGGGATGTTGTATGAGTAGAATATCCGGATTTGTGATATCTATTGAGTGATATTCTGTGATACTCTGTGATATGCTTTGGATATATCTGTGATGTTTGAGTATGATTTATCTGTGATAAATGCTATGTGAATCCAAAAAGTTGAATTAAATTGTTAAACTATTAAACAACTTGGCCTTTAAAACACGTTTGGATTTCGATGAGACCGGGATCGGGTGTTAGTTATGATTATCCCAAAACCACATCGATCCAAATTAAACGATAGGTCGTGGCATTTCAAGTGAAGATCGAGATGAAGTTTCAGAGTGCAAGGGTTATTGTCGTTAACTCTGAGGGTGATTCCAATATGAGTGTAACGACATAATGCCTTCGGTTTCGTTCGAACCCGGAACGAACTTGTATGGATTGAATGCTTTCAAAACATCGTCAGGTGGACGATGAGCATTCTAAGAGATGAGTTATCTAAAGGTAATCGTAGCCTCAAGCCTCATCAACCGGGAATGGCTAAAACAGGGGAGGTGCAGCAAGGTTAAGTGGGTAGCACCCAAGTAGGACGAGATATACCCCTGTCTAGATGTCCCTTTAATTTTGGCTGTGTGGGCAGTTGTTGGCCACAACTGCGGGCTATCTTTTTCGGGACTGTCCAGTGAGGGATGGTTCCGGCCTTGTGTTGTAGGGGTCGGGAGTGATCCTCGGTACGGTGATCTAGGCCCCGTACTGTAATGGGCGGTACCCTAATAGCCCTGCCATTGATGGAAACCCATCCTCCCTACGAGACCCTACGGTTTTGATTGTATTACCCACTTTGTGGCTAGTATGCTGGAATTTAATCATGTAACAATTTCAGCTATTTCCTATTTACTTGAAATCCGTAGACACTATTATAATATCACCAGATTTCCTATAAAATGTTTTGGTTAGTGTAAGGTAAAAACTTACCCGTGTTTATGTGTGGGAAGTCTTACGTGATACCTTTATTTTCAAATGGTTTTCAAAGTTAAGCAACTTTAACCCGTTTATTCACACCAGACCCATGTCTGACCCGGAGTTTATTCCTGTTTTTCTAAACTCTTGGTTTCTCAAATTTTTATGAGTAGCCAAGTGATCAGGTCTTGGATTGTTGAAGTCTGGAGGAGCTTGGAGCAGGAATCTAGACGTATCTATCTATCCAGTTTCGCTGTATTAGTTGATATATGTTGTATTTTGGAATGTATGAAATGGCATATATATGTATGACTGTCTTATTTGTATGATGTTATATAACTCTGATATATGTAAAACTATGAAATAGTTATGTGATGTATTATATTTTGTTCTGTTTCCGCTGTGAGATTCTAATGTTGTTATTCTTTCTTTCTATCTTTTCTATTTCTACCAATTTCTTTCTTATTGATGATACGTCTTTATGTGGATGAAAGACGGATCGTCACAGTTGGTATCAGAGCATAGGTTGAGATAATACGTAGGCTCTGGAGTACTATCTATCTTGAGAGTGCGTATTTGTATTTTTATATAATTATATACCTATCTAAATTTGTTGAATTACCTGTCCAGGTTGCCAACATGAGTTCTGGAAGGAGAGGCAGAGGTAGGGGCAGTACCTCGACCGATAATGTACGAAGTCAAACTGCTAGTGAGGCTGTGGATCCAGCACCGCATCAGTTTAGTTTTGCCGCTTTATGCAAATACTTCACCAACCTTGGAGGGAGGCCATTTAAAGGGTCAGAGACTATAATTGAGGTCCAAGCTTGGCTACGCTCATGTGAGCGGATCTTTAAGAGTATGAAATTGTAGGATGAGCAGAAGAGGGTAATGGCTTCATGGTAATTGCAAGAAGGCGCTGCAGCCTGGTGGGATGCAGTGGTAGCAAATATCTCTGAGGACGATATTTCTTGGAGTAGATTTAAAGAGTTGTTTGAGGAAAAATTCATGCCAAAGCAGGGAAAAGTCGTCTGTATCGGGATTTTCTGAATTTGAAGCAAGGGAGCATGACTATAGCGGAGTATGAGACCAAATTCAATGAACTTTCTTGCTATGAACCAGGGCTCATTGATACTCCTCTCAAAAAGAACGAAATGTTTGTGCAAGGCTTGAGGCCAGAATCTCATGAAAAGATGACAGCGCATTTGAAAGGATCTTTTATCGAGTTAATTGATATGGCTCTGAGATATGAGGATTTGATGAACAAGAAATCAGTGGCACCTGTAGCAGCATCGGGAGGGAATTTTGCTAATCCAAATAAGAGAAAGTTCAATCCCAATTGGAGGAAGCAGAACAAGAAGAAGCCTGGAAGTAACAATGGACCTCGCAAATGCTATATATTTCAACAAGAAGGTCACTTGGCAAATACGTGTCCTAGGAAAGGATCTCAGCAACAGCAGCATTCAGTCGCATCAAAGTGGACCGGGTTCGGCTTTGGTTCAGAAATCTCTATGCTTCAATTGCCACCAACCAGGTCATATGATTAAGGATTGCCCGCTACTTCATAAAGCTCGGCAGAATAAGGTATTTGCTTTGGAGGGTGCACCATCAACTTCATCTAAAGGCAAGGGAGTATTGGAAGGTACATTACTTTTAGATGGCAAGTATATTAAACTCGTCTGTATCGGGATTTTCTGAATTTGAAGCAAGGGAGCATGACTATAGCGGAGTATGAGACCAAATTCAATGAACTTTCTTGCTATGGACCAGGACTCATTGATACTCCTCTCAAAAAGAACGAAATGTTTATGCAAGGCTTGAGGCCAGAATTTCATGAAAAGATGACAGCGCATTTGAAAGGATCTTTTATCGAGTTAATTGATATGGCTCTGAGATATGAGGATTTGATGAACAAGAAATCAGTGGCACCTGTAGCAGCATCGGGAGGGAATTTTGCTAATCCAAATAAGAGGAAGTTCAATCCAAATTGGAGGAAGCAGAACAAGAAGAAGCCTGGAAATAACAATGGACCTCGCAAATGCTATATACGTCAACAAGAAGGTCACTTAGCGAATAAGTGTCCCAGGAAAGGATCTCAGCAACAGTAGCATTCAGTCGCATCAAAGTGGACCGGGTTCGGCTTTGGTTCAGAAATCTCTATGCTTCAATTGCCACCAACCAGGTCATATGATTAAGGATTGCCCGCTACTTCATAAAGCTCAGCGGAATAAGTTATTTGCTTTGGAGGGTGCACCATCAACTTCATCTAAAGGCAAGGGAGTATTGGAAGGTACATTACTTTTAGATGGCAAGTATATTAAAGTTTTATTTGATTCGGGTGCTTCTTTGAGTTTTATTTCTCTGGAATCTGTAGCGAAGTTCTTTCTTACCCCTAGCACTGTTGACCATCCCATCTTTGTATCTAATCCTATAGGAGGGGTAACCAAATTAGATATGATCTGTAAGGATTTGGGGATTTCCTATATGTCCCATAGTTTTTCTTGTGACCCTTATGTGTTGGATTTTAAGGGGTTTGACCTTATATTGGGGATGGATTGGCTTGATAAGTATAAGGCTGTCCTGAGTTGTGATGAAAGAACAGTTTCGTTGGAAACCGATCTGGGTAGAATTGCTAGAGTGATGTGTGTTAATTCTGAAATTCACTTGAGTAGTCTTTTACATGGAGTTGAGACTTCTCAAGAGAAGGTTGAAGATATCGATGTGGTCCAAGATTTTCCTGATGTATTCGAGGAAGTCAAGTGTTTACCTCCGCACCGAGAGATAGAGTTTCGCATTGATTTGGTTCCAGGAGCAGTACCAGTGATTCGGCCTAGTAGGAGGATGGCTCCTAGGGAGAGGGAGAAGCTAGTGAAGCAAACTCAGGATCTTTTGGAGAAGGGATTGATTAGGCCCAGTTTTTCTTGTTAGGGTTCGGCTGCGGTGTTTGTCACCAAGTCGGATGGATCGCTAAGGTTCTGTGTTGAGAACCGAGAGTTGAACAAAGTGACCATCCGAAATAAATATCATCTTCCTCGTATTGATGATCTCTTTGACCAGCTGCATGGAGCTTCTGTCTTCTCTCAACTGGATTTAGCATCGGGTTTCCATCAGTTAAGGGTAGCTAAGGACAGTATCCCCTTAACTGCATTTAGGGGACTAAATTATTTCTATGAGTGGTTAGTTATGCCTTTCGGGTTAACCAACGCTCTTGCTTACTTTGTCGACCTAATGAACCGAGTCTTTCGAGATGTATTGAATAAGTTTGTTCTGGTATTCATCGATGATATCCTGGTCTAATTTAAGTCTGAAAAAGAGCACAAGCAGCATTTAAGAATTGTGTTGGAGACACTGAGGAGGCATGTTCTGAAGGCGAAATTCTCTAAGTGCCATTTTCGAAAATCGAAAGTCAAAATTTTGGGGCACGTTGTTTCTGAAGAAGGTATCTCTGTAGATCCAGCAAAGGTTGAAGTATTCTGGAGTGGAAGCAACCGAAGACACCGACTGAAGTTCGTAGTTTTCTGGGATTGGCTGGCTACTACAGGTAGTTTATCAAGGATTATTCCAAGATCTCTTCGCACCTAACTAAGCTGACAAGGAAGGGAGCTAAATTCAAATGGACACCCCAATGTGAAGAGGCTTTCTAGGAGTTGAAGACGAGGCTAACCAGTGCACCTGTGTTAGCTATACCGGATGGAAAAAGCAAATTTGAGGTTTATACAGATGCTTGTATAGTTGGACTGGGAGCAGTTCTGATGCAGAATGGAAGAGTAAATGCGTATGCGAGTCGGCAATTAAAGCCACATGAAAGGAACTACGCTACGCACGATCTTGAATTGTTAGCCATTGTTTTTGCTTTAAAGATCTGGAGACACTATCTTTTGGGAGAGAAATTCGAGTTATTCACGGATCACAAACCGTTGAAATATCTTTTCTCTCAAAAGGATCTTAATCTGAGGCAGCAGCGATGGGTTGAGTTTTTGGCATCCTATGATTTGGATATTCTGTATACCCCAGGCAAGGCGAATGCGGTGGCAGATGCTCTTAGCAAGAATGCAGTTTTGTCTCTTTTGGAAGTTGTTCCATCTCTTCTGGAGAGGATTTCGAGCAAGAAAGAATCAGATTGTAGATTGAAGGGAATCATCAAGAGAGTTAAGAAGGGATAGTGTTTCAGTTTTAAGATTGATGACCAAGGGACACTGAGGATCAACGGGAGGATCTGCGTTCCGAATTTCAAGGAATTGAAGCAGGAGGTCTTATCTGAGAGTCATCGCTCCAGATTAAATATCCACCCGGGAATCTCTAAGATGTATAAAGATATGAAGAGGATCTTCTGGTGGCCGGGCATGAAGAAAGATATTGCTAGATTCGTTAATAGTTGTGCTATCTGCCAACAGGTGAAAGGAGATCAGCAGAAGTCAGCCGGTTTGTTGCAGCCTTTGGAAGTTCCAGAGTGGAAATGGGAGATGATTTCGATGGATTTCATCGACGGTTTGCCTAGAACCAAGAAAGGAAACGAAGTAATATGGGTGATCGTGGATCGTCTAACTAAAAACGCCCATTTTATACCCGTTAAGGCAACTCGTGCTGCAGCTTTTCTAGCAGAGATTTTCTTGAGAGAGATAGTCAGATTGCATGGTGTTCCAGTTAGTATAGTAAGTGATCGAGATCCTATCTTCACAAGTAAGTTCTGAGAGGCTTTGCAATCAGCTATGGGAACGAGTTTGAGATTGAGTACAGCATATCATCCCCAAACAGATGGGTAGACGGAGAAGCTTAACCGAATTCTAGAAGATATGCCGAGGGCTTGTGTATTGGATTTTGGTGGATCTTGGGAAGACCATCTTCATTTGGTAGAATTCTCCTATAATAACAGTTACCAGGCGAGTATTAAGATGGCTCCTTATGAAACTTTATATGGAAGACTGTGTAGGTCTCCAGCCTGTTGGATAGAGTCGACAGATCGTCTTGTGCTTGGACAAGATTTGATCCGTGAAGCTTCCGCGAAAGTTGAGCTTATTAAGAAGAGGATGAGAGCTGCTCAAGACCGTCAAAAGAAGTATGCAGATAAAAGGCGAAGACAATTGGAATTTGAGATCGGAGATTTAGTCTTTGTCAAAGTTTCCCCGATCAAAGGAGCTATTAGATTCGGAAAGACGGAAAACTTTCCCCGAGATATATTGGTCCATTCCGGGTGCTGGAAAGGATTGGAGCTGTGGCTTACATAATTGAATCGCCAGAACGGATGTCTGGAATTCATAATGTATTTCATGTATCCCATCTAAGGAAGTTTGTCCATGACCCATCACTGGTTGTAGAACCAGTAGTCCAGGAAGATTTGGAGGACGAGCCAAACTTGACTGTGGTCAGGAACCCTGCACAGATTGTGTTGGATCATAGGTTTTGATTGCTGACAAAAATTCACGAATCTACAACTACGACATCATCCTGACTCAGCGACTCAAAGTATGGTTCATATAGTTATATATTTTAACAAGAGTCATCAAATATGTATATAGAGTCTAGTAAGTGCTTTGTTAAAATCTTTCCTCAAGAATCATCATTCACATTCAAATAAACTTGCATGCATATTTTAATCAAAATCAAGTTTTCAAAAAATGCATCGAGCGAGGATCGAACCCGGGTCACTAGTTTGGAAGGCATGTACTCTAACCAAATGTGCTATTGCTGTTTTTGTTTAACAACAGAATTCAGTTGACTGAATTTCCTGCACAGTCGACTGAATCTGTGCAGTTTAACATACATGCACAGTTTCAGTCGACTGAATTTCTTGCACAGTCGACTGAAATTGTTCCTGAAAATTTTTCTTCATATTTTCAGTCGACTGAATTTCCTGCACAGTCGACTGAATTTGAACCTGCGAATTTTGCATGAAAGGACACCTTCTTCTTCCCAAGAGTTGCGACCATTCTTCAATAGAAATGGAAGCTTCTCTTATCTACAACCCTTGGCAATACATGCATCCTTTTTACAACTATAAATACATGATTCAAACATCATTCAATTAACCGAATTCTCTTGCTTTAATCTTACTATTCTCTTGTTCATATTTTCTAGATATTCTCAAAGCAATCACTAATCTATTGCTTGAATCATTGTTTTTGTTTATAACATTCTTTTGATTCATAGCAATTATCATTCCTAAATCTTCACAAACACATTGCATACTCTCGAGGATAAGATTATAGGAATATTGTACTACATTAGACTCATTAGTGTTGACAAGAACACAACAAGTCAAATATTGTATTTTAGTAATTGGGTTGAAGTCCTCTTCGGTAGTTGAGGCAAGAAATCCCGTTCGGTTGTTCGGGTAAGTTGTAAACCTATTCCTCCGGGTGAAGTGAGGGTGTTAGTTAGTGAAATTCCTAAGTGAAGCTTAGGGACTGGACGTAGGACGAGAGGTCCGAACCAGTATAAAATCCTGGTGTCTTCTTGCATTTACCTACCTTATATACCTAGACTATTTCATTATTCCATATTACACGATCCTACCGCATAGCCCCCTCTTTCAATTGGTATCAGAGCCTGGTATTCTAGAGATCGTAACAACATCCTAGAATAAATGGCTACAAAGAGATCTAGTCAAGGCAATAAGAAGAGGAAGAGCAATAAAGAAAAATCAAAGGAGCAAACAAACAAATGCTTCATGGCAAAAGATAATGAGGTTAGTGATCTAACTTTTGATGATATGATAGAAATAAATTCAGAACATCTAGACACTTTAAAAAGTCTCAAAAGAAAATATAAGGAAGCTCTAGAAAATCAGAAGAAAGCAGAATTCGAAAGAGATATGCTTAAAGACGAGAAAAAAATATTAGAAGAAGAACTTGAGAAAATTCAAGATTCACTCTTTGACAATTCTCAACTCGCTCTATTAAGTCAAGAAATAGAAGCTCAAAAAGAAAAGAATAATGCTCTAGCTTCTGAGAATCATGAGTTAAAAACAAAAATTAAAATTGTTGAGTTAGATAACACTAGTCTCAAAACTAAGCTTGATGACATTACTAAAAATATTTCCAATTTTAATAAAGGGAGAGAAAATTTATCCAGGATTATTGAAAATTCTCAACCTGCTTCAAATAAGAAGGGATTAGGTTATGTTAAGAATTCAAAAGCTCTTAATGATAAAAGTGGTTTAGGATATAATAAAACTGATCGTAGAAATAGCACTAGACATGTATAGTAAAAATGATAGTGCTAGTACTAAATTTCGAGTAAAGCCTAAATCCAATTTTTATAGAAATTCAAATACTACTATGACATATAATATTGATAATTTCTTTAGAAGTACAAAATCATTAACAGGAAATATGAATAAAAATTATCTAAGTATATGGGTTCCTGTTAATTGGAAAAATAGAGAAAAATACATTAATGATTATTTTGATATGGTAATTAATAATGAAAATTATATTTATAAAGGTTCAACCACACCCAAATGGGTATGGTTTCCTAAAAATTAGGAAATTATAAGAACCTTGGGTATCGCATGCTTTAAATGTTAATTTTTTTTCTGATACCTTACATTATAAGTAGTAGTTATTTTGTTTTATATTGCTCTATGTTAACACTTATGTAAAATATATTTTATATCATCATATAAAACTCTCCTTTTTGTCGATGACAAAGGGGGAGAAAGATATTGCTCTCTAACACAATTTGCAGGAATAAACCATGTAAGCACAGATTAAGGGGGAAAAGATTAAATAGGAATATATAGCATAGATTCAGGGGGAGAAATCGTTAGCACAATTACGGGAAGATATCCAGTGAGAGAAATATGATCAACAAAGCTTGTCGAAGATTCGTTCATAGAAAATGGAGTTGTCATCATCAAAAAGGGGGAGAATGTTGGATCATAGGTTTTGATTGCTGACAAAAATTCACGAATCTACAACTACGACATCATCCTGACTCAACGACTCAAAGTATGGTTCATATAGTTATATATTTTAACAAGAGTCATCAAATATGTATATAGAGTCTAGTAAGTGCTTTGTTAAAATCTTTCCTCAAGAATCATCATTCACATTCAAATAAACTTGCATGCATATTTTAATCAAAATCAAGTTTTCAAAAAATGCATGGAGCGAGGATCGAACCCGGGTCACTAGTTTGGAAGGCATGTACTCTAACCAAATGTGCTATTGCTGTTTTTGTTTAACAACAGAATTCAGTCGACTGAATTTCCTGCACAGTCGACTGAATCTGTGCAGTTTAACATACATGCACAGTTTCAGTCGACTGAATTTCTTGCACAGTCGACTGAAATTGTTCCTGAAAATTTTTCTTCATATTTTCAGTCGACTGAATTTCCTGCACAGTCGACTGAATTTGAACCTGCGAATTTTGCATGAAAGGACACCTTCTTCTTCCCAAGAGTTACGACCATTCTTCAATAGAAATGGAAGCTTCTCTTATCTACAACCCTTGGCAATACATGCATCCTTTTTACAACTATAAATACATGATTCAAACATCATTCAATTAACCGAATTCTCTTGCTTTAATCTTACTATTCTCTTGTTCATATTTTCTAGATATTCTCAAAGCAATCACTAATCTATTGCTTGAATCATTGTTTTTGTTTATAACATTCTTTTGATTCATAGCAATTAACATTCCTAAATCTTCACAAACACATTGCATACTCTCGAGGATAAGATTATAGGAATATTGTACTACATTAGACTCATTAGTGTTGACAAGAACACAACAAGTCAAATATTGTATTTTAGTAATTGGGTTGAAGTCCTCTTCGGTAGTTAAGGCAAGAAATCCCGTTCGGTTGTTCGGGTAAGTTGTAAACCTATTCCTCCAGGTGAAGTGAGGGTGTTAGTTAGTGAAATTCCTAAGTGAAGCTTAGGGACTGGACGTAGGACGAGAGGTCCGAACCAGTATAAAATCCTGGTGTCTTCTTGCATTTACCTACCTTATATACCTAGACTATTTCATTATTCCATATTACACGATCCTACCGCATAGCCCCTTCTTTCAGATTGTTGATCAAGACGAGAGGCAACTCAGGAGAAAAGTAGTGAAGCTTGTCAAAGTGCAGTGGAGTGAGGATCCCAGAGATTGTACCTGGGAAACTCTGGATAGCTTTAGGAAAGCCTATCCGGATTTGTGTCCGGATAACTAGTAATATTTGTTAGGATAAACTGTTTGGTTGATTATTAATGTATGGATGATATGTATGTTGGGTAATTGATATAAAGGCTTTTGAATTATCTTTTGCTTTAAATTTCGGAGACGAAATTCTTTTAAGGGGGGAGGAATGTGACGACCCGAGATTTTGGTAATATTATTTTAATCCGATTAATTAAAATACAAACTTATCATTTTAAAAACAAATAAGACTTTTGGTCATCTACCATTTATTTATATGTGTGTGTGTGCGCGCGCGCGCGCGTGTGTGTATGTATGTGTGTATTGTGAAGGAAACTATGATTTAAAAATTTAAAATAAAGTCAAAAATATTCAAAATAAAACCAATCTTATTCACATTAAATTAAAAGCTCTACCTTATTAACATTTGATCTAAATATATATATGAGTGTAATGTAGATAATAATGCTTAAAATAAAATCAATCTTATCAATATTAGAGATAAGTATAAAAAAATGATTATAAATTAAGTGTTTGTTAGTTTAAGCTTAAAATAGAAATAAGAATAAAGATTTATGTTAGAAATAGAAATGTGTGTGTGTGAATTTTGTATATGCAAGGCAAGAAAAAAAAATGTTTATGTACATACAAAATCAATGGGATAAATATGTAAACATGGAAGGAGACATGCATTAAATACTATCATCTCAAGCACAAAACAAAAGTCATTTCGTAACCTTTGTAAATCATTTCAGTTTTAAGAAAGAAAAGAAAAATCTTGCTTGGTCAAAGAAAATATCTCTGACTAAAGAAAATAAGTTTGTACCAGAAATTTCCTACCCCTGTAAAAAAAACTTTTCTATATATATCCTCTTGTTCCGGTTCATTCACAACTCAGCAAACCAGAAAAAGAAAAAAAAAGTAAGCATCACCATTTTACAAACTTAAATAACCACTCAACTAAACAAAGCAAGAAGGATCAAAGAAGATCAAACTAACAGCTTTTCAAAACAGAATTTGTTCTCTGTTCAAACTTCTTTTTTTTTTTTACAGGTGAGTAAACATATCATTTTTAAAAACTTAAATCTGTGCATCTGATTCATAAATAATATTATGTTTTGTATGTATATTTGTAACTGGCTCTGTATATGTATGTATGATTGTACTCTGTAGTTTGAATGGTCTGTTCTTTTTGTTTCTGGTTACAGAGTGAAAATAAACTAGAAAAAATAAATACATCTTCATCCAACCATTGTTAGGCTTCGAGTTTCAAAAAAAACAAGTTGTTTAAACTTAAATTAAGGTCTAAGAATTGTTTTAAGCATGATGGTGAAGTATTTCCTCTGTAAATTTAGTTTTATAGAGCAAAAATTAAATTTATGATAAATTCGAGTGTTATGAATTGTTAATTCAATTATATAACTTGAATCATCATCAGAAAATAGGATTTTTAAAACTAAAATGGTGATTTTTAGTTGAGAGTACTACGAGCAGTTTATAGATGAACCGAAAATGCGTATAACCAATTTCTGGCGATCGAAGAAATGTTGGATGTTGAAATTCCGATCGAAGCTAGCTTGGCAATCGATGATATCGGAAAAATTGTTAAATAATTTTTCCATTGCAAGGGATGATGGAATAAGGAAAAGTTAGGGTTTAACGCTCGAGTTTGACGTGGTCGGAAACAAGGTGATTTCGTCACCTCTGGTTGATCCAGCTGCTCGAAATTCAGGGGAAGTGTAGTATAGGGGATTGACGAGATGAGGCCGGAGTCGTAGCTTTTCTGATGGTCGGAATTTGCTTGGACGAGGCGGTTTGGACGAGGATGTAAGTTCGATTTTTCGAACTGGAAGCTCGATTTCGCTGTGGGTTTGATAGCGTCGAATTGATCTTTGCTTTCGAGTGTAGGGGAGTTTTGTGACTCGCCGGAGGATGCATGGTTCACCGGAGCGTCGACGAGGCGCTGTGGCGTGCACGACCTCGATATGGTGTCAGGAAGTTGGGTGGTGAGCGGCTCGAGTGGATGCTCGAGAAAGTGAAGAGTTGCCTCAGGTTGGAATGCGAGTTCGTGAGGCTGCTTCCCAGTTTATTTAAGTTTAAGACTTAAAATTAAAAAAAATTGTATGTGAAAAAGAAAGGACTCCGGGAAATGGTGAAGAAACTCGAGTTTTAACTCGAGTAAATCTGAGATTTTTCTTGGGTTTGGTTTTCAAAGTGCTTAGCTTAATAAAATTTAAGTTATATCAGCTTAATAAAATTTAAATATTGATGACTAATTAATATTTGACAGTTTAAGTAAAGAATTTATTTTAAGTTTTAATTAATTAAGTGAATACTTAAGAATGCTTTAAATCTTAATTAATACTTTAATTAAGTAGTTAATTTAAGATAAGTGTTTAAATTTAATTAACATTAAAGCTGTTAAGTTAGTAATAATTTGATTTGAAAGTTATTAAGGAAGATTTTAAGATGTAAGATAAATGATTCTAATTTAGTTAATTTATATTGTAAGGTAATTAAGAATGTTAATTCATTGATAATGGTAATTAACTAAGTGAATTGAGATTTACAAATTTGTTATTAAAGATTGATTAACAAATGATTAAGTGTTAATTAATCTGAAATTAAGAAATTTTAATTAACTACTTGAAGTTAATTAATATATGATTAGTAGTTAACTAAGTAAGTAATTTAATTAAGAATTAATAATTGATTAATTAAGAAATTAGTGATAAATAAATAGGTAATTAAGTTTTATAAATTAATAATTAAGGTTATTAATTAATAATTAAGGAGTGATTAATTAAGTAATTAAGGTTTAATTAATTGATTTAAAAGGGGTAATTAAGAAATGATTAATTGATTAAATGGTATGATTAGTTATTAAGCAGGATTAGTGATTAATTTTTAAGTAATTAATTTAATTTAAGATAATTAAATTAATTATAACATGGATTAATAATTCTTGTTTAGGGATGTTGTATGAGTAGAATATCCGGATTTGTGATATCTATTGAGTGATATTCTGTGATACTCTGTGATATGCTTTGGATATATCTGTGACGTTTGAGTATGATTTATCTGTGATAAATGCTATGTGAATTCAAAGTGTTGAATTAAATTGTTAAACTATTAAACAACTTAACCTTTAAAACACGTTTGGATTTCGATGAAACCGAGATCGGGTGTCAATTATGATTATCCTAAAACCACATCGGTCCAAATTAAACGATAGGTCGTGGCATCTCAAGTGAAGATCGAGATGGAGTATCAGAGTGCAAGGGTTATTGTCATTAACTCTGAGGGTGATTCCAAAATGAGTGTAACGAGATAATGCCTTCGGTTTCATTTGAACTCGGAACGAACTTGTATGGATTGAATGCTTTCAGAACATCGTCAGGTGCACGATGAGCATTCTAAGAGATGAGTTCTCTAAAGGTAATCGTAGCCTCAAGCCTCATCAACCAGGAATGGCTAAAACTGAGGAGGTGCAGTAAGGTTAAGTGGGTAGCACCCAAGTAGGACGAAATATACCCTTGTCTAGATGCCCCTTTTATTTCAGCTGTGTGGGCAGTTGTTGGCCACAACTATGGGGTTATCTTGTTCGGGACTGTCCAGTAAGGGATGGTTCCGGCCTTGTATTGTAGGGGGCCGGGAGTGATCCTCGGTACGGTGATCTTAGCCCCGTACTGTGACAGACGGTACCCAATAGCCCTGCCATTGATGGAAACTCATTCTCCCTACGAGACCCTACGGTTTTGATTGTATTACCCACTTTGTGGCTAGTATGTTGGAATTTAATCATGCAACAATTTCAGTTATTTCTTATTTACTTGAAATCCCCTGACACTATTATAATATCATCGGATTTCCTATAAAATGTTTTGGTTAGCGTAAGGTAAAAACTTACCCGTGTTTATGTGTGGGAAGTCTTACGTGATACCTTTATTTTCAAATGGTTTTTAAAGTTAAGCAACTTTAACCTGTTTACTCACACCAGACTCATGTCTGACCCGGAGTTTATTTCTGTTTTCCTAAACTCTTGGGTACTCAAATTTTTATGAGTAGCCAAGTAATCAGGTCTTGGATTGTTGAAGTCTGGAGGAGCTTGGAGCAGGAGTCCAGACGTATCTATCTATCCAGTTCTGCTATGTTAGTTGATGTATGTTGTATTTTGGAATGTATGAAATGGCATATATATGTATGACTGTCTTATTTGTATGATGTTATATAACTCTGATATATGTAAAACTATGAAATAGTTATGTGATGTATTATATTTTGTTTCGTTTCCGCTGTGAGATTCTAATGTTGTTATTCTTTCTTTCTATCTTTTCTATTTCTACCCATTTCTTTCTTATTGATGATACGTCTTTCTGTGGAATGAAAGACGGGTCGTCACAATTTAATTGCTATCATTTTTGTCGACTTGTTGTATTTAATCAAATTATAAACATTGGTTAATTATTGTTGATTGAATTAATGGACTAAACACTAGTTTAATAATGGTGTATTAAAGAGAATAAAATGAATAATTAGGATATTTGTTTATGAAATTGAAATGTTGTTGTGAATTTTGTTGTTTGTTGACATGTAGTTTCAACTATTAAAAAAATGGAATATTTGGATATTTTGGATAATCGACACCTTTTGAATTAATATATGAGTGAAACTTGATAATTAGGTTGAATTATATAGTTGACTTGATAACCTTAATTTTAAAGCAAGTAAAACAAGGTTTAATTTGTTATATCTATGTTTAATAAATGAATAGAATTGGGGTATACATTCGTAGCATGTAATGTAATAATATACAAGTGTGGACTTTAAGCCTTGGGATCTTTAAATTGAAATTGTGATTAAGGAAATGTTGTAAATGAGATTAAATTGGAAAAGTATGTTTATAAACTTAATTAACATTTATGAAACGTGTCACAAATAAATTGAAAGGTAAAGGTGAAACTAAATGGAATAAGCAAATATGAATTAAAAGTGAAATGATTTCAAATAAAGGCATGACTTGTAAATTGTTATGAAATAAATGGATGTTGCAATAAATGGTTATAAATAAAGTCGTGATAACTTTAAACTCGAACGTCTTATAAAAAGGATTAAGTTTAATAAATTGGCTATAAACGTAAGAAATTTCCTTATGAAATGATTTGCAAATAAATGTAGTATTAAATGAGAAATATTACCTGTGAAATGAATGCAATTTAAATTAAAGAGAAATATAAGAAATATTATGAGAATGGATATATTAATGTTTATATCAAAAAAGAGAAATTCTATGAAACAAATAATAAGTATGAAGTTGATTTGAAAACTATGGGTTTGGAAAGGTACTCAATTTGGAAGCGAAATCTTATATAATCGAAGTCTATATAAGTGTGATTTGATATTATTGATTTTGGAGAGTATTCGATTTGAAAATGGAATCTTATATATATAATGGACTCTATATAAGTATGATATTTGAAATTGATTTGAAAAGGTACTATATGACATATTTTCGAAGTAAAGATATGGAAAGTGCCTTCTGCTTGATATCTGCTTTGTGGTCACATTATGGATTCATTCTATCGATATTATTCTCTCTGATTTTGGTTTTTCGGATGTGATACTCGAGTGTCCTACCATGGCGTAACCCATGGTCGTTTTTTTGGGTAGCGTAATCCGCAAGGCAGAGATTGCTTAAAGGGTACAGATGCTTCCTGGGGGATCCAGGCGTAACCATTGTGCATCCTGCGTTCTACCGGTTTTTTTGTCGTCGCGTAATCCGCAAGGCAGAGATTGCTTAAAGGGTACGGATGTTTCTTGGGGGATCCAGGCGTAACCATTGTGTACCCTGCGATCCACGGATTTTGGTTATCATGGCGTAATTCGCAAGGCAGTGATTGCTCAAAGGTACGGATGTTTCCTGGGGGATCCAGGCGTAACCATTGTGTATCTGTGATCCAGATGACTTTTTTGGATTGTACTTTCCATGTCGGTTTTGAAAGTTTTTCCAAGTATTTTCACTATGTGTTGAAACAGGTGTACTAAGTACTTGGAGAATTCTAGCCTTGCGCATGATCAACGCATGGCCAGAGTCTGCAAGAACGAGGATAAACCTGTTAAGACATCGAGTTATAAAAGTATTTTGATAAATTATTATATAAAAGATATTTTGGTCATTTTTTTCTTTTCTAAATACTTTAAAATGTTTAAAATATTATCTATTTATGTACATGATGGTTTATTAGCGTTGTAAATATCTTGAGAAATTATTAATCCAACAAAATATATTTAAAGTAAATGATTATTGATTAAGTAATAATGTTTGAAAAGTATCTTGAGATAAAACTAATAAATTTATAAATAATGGACTTAAGGGTTTCAATAGCTTCTTTGTAAATATAAGTAATGATGTAAATAATTATTTTCAAATAGTTTACATATATTTATAAAGATGTTATTTGAAATATTTAAATGGTATTTAAAAATGAAGCAAGAAATTTTACAAATGAATTTTTGAAAAGTATTAAAGTAGTAAAGATGATTTATTTGCAAATGAAGCTTTCAAATGAATATTGCAAGTAAAATTTATATAAATTTCTTCGAATGTAGAATTTAAAGATATTATATAAATGGAAAAAAAATTGATTTGCGGAGTTTATTTATAGTAATATACTTGGCAAATAAATTTGAATCTCTATTTTGCAAGTATAGTTTGGAATATTTAATTGATTTCGAAGTACTAATAGCAAATTTATTGGTTCATTCACTGTTTTAATTTTTGTATTAAACCATAATAAATGTTTTCCATGATTTGAATATTCATTTTAAAACAAGTATGTAAAATTAATTATGAAGATATGAAATTTTAAACTTTGATTTAGAAATTTAATGTAAGATTAGAGTATTCTATTAGTTACAGTTTAATAATCTTGAGTTTATACTTATTTTAAAAATAATGAGCCTAATAAATTATCGGATTTAAGGAACTTTATTTTAAAGTTTAATATAATGTTTTGATATAAATTTCTAACATTGTTTTAGACTTTTGAAAAATCTTTGCATAATGCTATGAGGATGTTTTAAATATATCTTATATTTTTACTAAGTGAATGAGGTTAAATGTTTTAACTGAATTTTTAGATATGTTGAAATATTTCATTTCTCTTCAAGGGCAATTACCAAAAACTTAAATTTTTATTCAATAACCGAATGGAGTTATAAAAATAAGTAGGACAGTAAAAGCTTAAGTAATATTATTTTTTTGAAATGATTCATTAATGACTTAAATATTTAATGGAAACCAAATTATGTAAGTGATTGATCTTCATATAAATAAAGGAATGAAAGGTATATGATGAAGAAAAAAAACCAATCAAATAAACTTAAATAAATTTAAAATTCTTATTGTTTGGCTGATGGAAAGTTTGGGAAAGAATACTTCTAGTTGTTGAGGTTGTTTGACTAATACCCATGAATTTCAAGTATTTACATTAGAGGAAAAATAGTATGTTTAGATTTACTATTTGAACCATAAAAATGATTTTGAGAATTAAACCGTCGTTACCTTATCTGAAAGTTTTCAAAATTAAATTTTGAAACATTGGGAAGTTTCTATAAAATTGAATATTGAAACTTTGGAACATTTTTATAAACCAAATCTGTTGAACTATTAAATTTAACTGGGAGTTGTCCTGTAAATTTGTAATTTACTAGAATGGATCTATTGAAAAATCCATTTTATTTTGAATATGGAAACAATAACATTTCCAGAAATTTGAACCTTCAAAAATGTAGTTATCGGCATTTCTTATTACATCTACTTTTGATTTAATTTGCATAAGAATTTTAGTTCTGACACGAGTGTATTATTTTCCTTTACGCTCGGATTAGCTTGAGTTTTTCAACATTGAAGACTATTTTCTAGTGGATGAAAACGAAGATTCAGTATATTATTGTTATTTATTATTCCACTACATTATGTGTTCCGTTGCATTATTTGTTTATTTATGATATATGTATAACTCTGATTTGAATTTGTAAAAATGCAATCAAATGTTATTTGTAAAACAGCTTCATGAACTGTTTATTTGATTATTATATTTTGTCGTTCCGCTGCGAGATTCTGTATTTTTTTTCTTATTTACCCCATTAATAATCCTTCATTTTGAATGGTTTGATTCTGACATGTGTGCTTTATTGTCGATTTGAACCATCCAAAAAGGTGGGTCGTTACACGCCTCATATAACCTCCTTATTAATGTTTTAATTAATTGCATTAGTTCATTAATTAAGGCTCGATCCATTTTATTTTTCAAATCTTAATCTCCTTATCATTCCACATTATTTTATTTTATTTATCTAATTAAATATTCTAAATAATGTTAATCAAAGTTAGAGGTGTTACAATACCGCTATAATCATTAATGATCAAAACTCGTGCTCTTAAAACCCCTCATAAACAATACCCCCTGATTGGAGCCTTAATAGTTTCGAAATAATTAAAAATTTGGAAGAATTCAAAGATTCAAAAAAAATCATTAGAAAATCAATTTTTGCTTAAAAAAATTAGGATAAAAATGAAAGGAAAAAATAGAAATTCTATAAAAAAGTCATTTTTTTCTAGAACCGTTATGTGGTTTCAATTTGTTAAGAAAAATATTACAAATTCAAAATGGACGTTTTTTTTTTCAAACACTCTTCACGAGTTTTAAAATTCTCTTCCGCATCTTGTCAAAAATAGGTTTCGCGAAAAATCTCTCGCTATTTTCAATGAAAATGTGCATTCTACAATGCAAACATTTACATTCTACACAATAAATATTTGCATTCTACGCTGCAAATATTTACAATTCTAACTGCACAATTTTGTAAAATAAAAATATGCAGTCTACAGCGTAAATATTGGTATTCAACACTGCAATTATTTTACAAAAATGTGCAATTAAAACTACAAATATTTGCATTTTACAATGTACATTTTCGCTGAAAATATTGATAGCGGTGTTTCGCAAAACTTGTTTTGATAAGGATTTTTCGGACATTAAGTTTGAAAATAAGGGATACCTCACAATTTCAAGTATTCAAAAATTATTAGAATCTTCAAGGGAATTCATAATTTTCAATATATTTTCTTTGTACTTCTTCCTCAACAAAAATTCAAAAAAAGTCATTTCGAAGAAATCCAAAGTTTTCAGAAAAATCAAAGAAGATAATTAAAAATCCTAATATTTCAGAGAAAAAAATAACAATAAATTTAACAGGTACCAAAATGTATTCATCTTGCTAAACTAAATTAATTTTTTCATGAAGTTCAAGAATTTCAACTAATTTCAAACTAATTGAAAAAAATTCCTCATAGAATTGCAGTATAAACAATTTTATGTATAAAACATCTTATTTCCAATGACAATAAACTATCTTTTGTTAAAACTGTTATATGAATTTGTATTTGTAGGACTTCGTCTGTTTACGTCTTTAATTATTAGACTAAATAATAAAACAGATCATTGATCCGGTACCACGATAGCAACATTACTTCTGTAATATTGATCATGCGAAATATGGCACTCAAATGACTGCTATGTCTTTTAACTGCGCTAATAGATACCAGCGCTTGCACTTCATTTTAGCCTCAGGCGTTCACCAAACATAACCTCGGGTCATCATATTTTCTCTAAATTAATTTTTCCTAATTTAAAGTTTGTAAATCCTAATTTTAACTCTGTAAACCCTAATATTAAATTCTGTATGTCCTACTTTCAAAGAGCCTTTGAAATTCTTGTTTAAACAACATTTGTAAAGATACAAAAATTGTATTTGTTAAAATTTGCATAGTCATATTGGTTTTGGCATGATGAAAGAGAAGTTTACATGTGAAAGTGAAAAAAGATATATAAGGCAAGAACAAGTTAATAATTGTACATTTGTTGTGTCTTCTGATCTTGAAAATAGATGAGATTTGAAATGTACAATGGCAAATTTGTTTTTATATTAAATGTGATTTTACCGGATGAGATTCTTCTAATACTGCCGCAATTGTTATAGATTCAATTTTGATGCATTTAATGCTTTAGTGTTAAAATTGAAAACTTTTACATATATTTTTGGTAGGTTGAGTTTAGACGTATGAAAACATTTGCAATTTTAGTGGATAATGTAATTTAATTTGTTTTTGATACTGGTATTGTAATAGATAGTAGCATGGGTGAGGTGAATGCTCATGTTTATAACAAATAGCTCAATATGTAGCAAGAGTTCTAATGATTAGTAAAAGTAGGTGGACGCATGAAACAGGTGGATGCATATGGAGCCAATAATAGATGAACGCATAGGAGATCAGTTATCAAAATCCTTAGCACTTCTTTAACTGTGATAATACCGAAATTTTCATGTAATTAGTCGTAATGCAAGCCCATTTTTAACACGATGCAAGATAATTTTGATATAACTCAAGTTTACGAAAGAGACACTTGATTTGTAATATCGCAAATAGAAGCTCTTGGCCTATTTGTTTTTGCGTGGTACTAAATGCACACCATCATCTATTCCATTTTGCAGAATTTCATTTTATCCCCAACCATTTTGGTACTTACTTAATAATTCCTAATATAAAAAAAGTGGAAATTAATACGTGGAAAACCATTTTTCAAACCAGTTTCACAAAACACTGTGTTAATGTTTTAAATGAAATATACATTTTAATCTACACATATTAACTACTAAACGGTAAATATTTGCAGTTTAAAATGCAAATATGTGTAGTTTAAAATATGCATATTTGTAAAATATATATTAATTGGGTGGACTACAGATATTCGGAGTGTAGGATGCATTTTGTTGCAGTGTAGAGAGTAAATTTTCCTTTTACAAAAATATGCAGTTAGAACTGTAAATATTTGCTATTGTAATTGCGTATATGTTCAGTTTTAATTGCACATTTTCGTTGACAATATCCCTAATGGTATTTCATGAAATCCATTTTTGACGATGAAATGCATTTTAAAACTTTTGAATGGTGTTTGGTAAACGTTTATTAAAAAAAACTATCACCCTAATGGGTCGGTAATGTTTTACTAATTGACAATTTATTATAGACCAAATGTGTTATGCATTATCAATAGTTAATATATTGCCGATGAGGACAAGATGAAGTTCTTCGTTTCTTCTTATTTTATTTATTTATTTATTCGTGGTTGGTTTTTTTATTCGGTACGATGAAACCCTTGTTGGGTGCATTTAGCACCACTTTTTTCTATTACATGACCTCAAACAAAATGCTTCCTCCATATACCTACTAGCATAGTTTTCATGACTGTGTCGTGCTTTAAACCGTGATAACTGAAGGTTTAAGGTTTTGATGGTTCAACCGGTCGAATCGTCGAAGCCGTGATTTATTTTTTCGAAAAATTTGCACATTTAACTACAAACTATAAACAAAAATATTAAAATAATAATGCTATGTACACAGACTGTATACGGTCTTCAAGGTATGCAACTGAAGTTGTATGTTATTGCAGTGTACAACTACAGCTTTGTAGATAATAGAGTAGTGCACAACGATAGAAGTTTAATGACGACAAACTTGACGAGTCTTACAGTGTTATTAGAGGAGTTTGCAGCAGTGAAGAAAAAAATAATGAAGTTAGTATTTTAAATTTTGAAACGATTATAATTTTTGATAGCGTGTGTACACACACTCCAAAGCAATGCAAAAGATGAAAATGAGAGAGAATTACCGTGGTTCAACCAGATAAAATTGACGGTTGAACCGTTGGTTTAAAAGTCCGACCAAGGTTCATGGATAAATGAGATCCGATTGAGTTCCGGATCGTGATGGTCCAAGGTTCAGGATTATTCAAGAGCGGATCGAATCGGAATATGGTCATGAAAACAATGCCTAAGAGTGAAAAAAGAAGATTCATCCAGTTTTACTGTAGATTTAAATTATTCACAGCACTATGATGCCTCCCTTTCGATTAAACACTAAAAGGGTCAATATAAACACATCAAAACGACTAACTCTTCTAGTTTACCTACCAAAATTTCAAAAAGGCATACATTCTTAATTAAAGTAGTTCACCTGCTCATTTCTGGTAGCCACCACCGTGGGTGTCCATATCCTCCACAACAGTATCCGCCAAATAAACCCTCGGAAAATCCGCCTCCACAAACTTTGTCTCCGCCATCATCTTCTCCACGTCAGCCTTCTTATAAACATACCTCCTGACTGGAGGCCGATTCCGACGCTGATCGCGTGAATGGTACTTGATGTCGAAAACGGTTTCGGGATCGGAGGTGGGAACGATGGCCTTGTCTGGAACCGTCGCCGGACAGTTTTGGCGGTAGTCGACAGCGTTGGGGACGGCGTTTATGTATTCAGGATGGGAGCATGGGCCAGTGAATTCCCATGGCTTTTTTATGTGCTTGCTTAGGTTTTGGATCATTGATTTAACGGCGGCCATCTTTTCAATGTTTGTTTTTGGCTGTTTTTCTCTTTTAGAAAGGAATTAGGAAATTCAAAGATCGAATTTGTTGTATTGGTTGATGCCTTAATTTTGGAGCATTGCTACTCATAAGGGCTACCTCCTAAACAAAGCCCACTAAAACCAGTGCTAAGAGGCCCAAAACGAAGAGGCCAGAAAAGGAAGCGTAGAGAAATATAATTAGCTCGGACGGTTCCAATATTAACAAAATGCTTAAAATTTCTTTCGGGCCTCGTAGCATAAAAAACAGACACACGAAAAAATACAAAAAAAAAATTAAGAAAAGAAATGAACCATGTTATCCATTCATTCCATATATGTAACGTTGTTTTTCTCTCTAGTGAATGCCCTAGAAAGGAAAAGAACTTTTATGAAATAAGTTCTGTCTCTTTGACTTGATTTGGCACCTGGGAAATGAAAAAGAGATTGAATCTGATGTTTGCTTTTGCTATTATTTATGTTTGGATATGAATAAAGGTATATTAAGCATATTTGTGCAAAATTCAAATGCAGATCATTTTTAGAGTAAAATTTGGGGTAAATAACAGTGCTCTACGTTTGAGATGTAGGTTTATTAGTTGTGTTCTCCATATGTATATTTTAGTCGTTTAAGTAATTAGTTGTCGAAAGCAAATAATTATTTAAACCATGAATTAATAATTACGACTGCGGACCCGTATATAGGAAAACAAAAAAAACTCGTGTTCAAACAGCTAGTGTCTCGTTAAGAGAAGAATTAATGGGGCTTTGCACCGAAAGTCCCTATTTTCGATGTTATTGTAAGAAAAGTCTGTATGATAATAAGTATGCAAATTAAGTCTCTATTTTTTGTAAATCAGAAAGCGCAAACTATCTTATGCTTTTCTTATAAAAGTGCAAGTTAACTTGCGCTTTTCAAAAAAATCAAATTTTTTTGAAAATTTCAAAATTTTAAAGAAAATTTCAAAATAAAAAAGCGCAAACTTGCTTGTGCTTTTCTGATAAAAGTTGCAAGTTAGCTTGCATTTTCTGTCAGAAAAGTGCAAAGCACCTTGCGTTTTCTATTTTTCAAAACATAGGGACTAAGTTTACATACTTATATATACATGCACTTTTCTTATAATAATATCAAAAATAGAGACCTGTAACTCGTTTCTTGAGAATTAATTTCCTTTCATATAAAACGCAAGATTTGGAGAAATAAACAGACATTAGAAGTTGAATGCAAATGTAGAGGTTGTGGCAAGCAGATGGTTTCGATACTGTCATATGGATAACGAAAGTGAATAATAAATAAATATATGCATTATTAAATAATTTTAAATTGGTATAACTATTATTTATTAAATGTCGGTGATTGCTATTAAACCCTAAATTGATGCGAAAGTTTCAAAATTAAAGAACCGATACATTTAAAGATGGAATTACCACATTAAGGTGCGTAATATGGGATATCCAATGATAGAATAAAAGCATAATAAAATCTTTTTTACTTATACATATTAATAAAGGAAACTTTTGTAAAAACAACATTTTAAGTTTCAAAATACACAACCACCACTTCTCCAAAGAGGTTTTAGAAAAAAACATGTTTATAAGTTTCAGGATATCTGCGGAAAGCTCTGAAAATATATGTAGAGAAATCTATGTGTGGAGAAATCTACAGATATTTGGAGGAAAACCTACAGATCTTTGAGGATTAAGGACTGCAAATATTTGTATAGAACGTCGCAAATATTTGCAGAGTTTTCTACAAATATTTGCATATTTTTCTACGAATATTTGTATAAAAATCCAGGATTATTTGCGAAGTTGTGCACAAAAATTTGCATTTTAAAAAAATAATCCGGAAAATCTTGTTTTGAATGTAGAAACATGGGATTAATGTTCAGATTTATTTTTCAAAAAAATCAAAATCTTTTGTCCAAAGTTAGAGTAAGCGTAATTTAAATTATGTTTTGGATAGAGTTTTTCACGTACCAAAAAATAAAAATAGGAGAGAAAACCGAATTTCCATTCATTTAATCTGTGTACATATACATACACATACACATACACACACATATACATACACACATACACATATATATACATACATATACACGCATATACATACATACACACTTGTATATGTAACGATGTTTTCAAATAATGTGCAATGTTCATCGGAAATATTTAGGTTTGTCAACAGAGACTTTCAGATGTCGGTAATGCCAATTCTGCATCCAAACCATTTTCGGATAATGGATAACCGCATCCGTGGATACGGAAGGAAAGATCACATATTTATCCTATCCACTATCGATCGATAAATTAAGAAAATAGAGAGAAAATTTTGATTCAACATAATATTTTTTCAATCTCGTTTATCATAAAAGTATGAGAAACAAATATAATGATAATAAATAGTTTTGAGTGGTTAATATGCATTAAATGAATGTAATATAAACAGTTAACTTAATAAAATAATTAATATATATTGGTCTCTGTACTAAAATAAAAATAATATAAACTATAATCTTAAACAAAATCAGACGGATAATTTTCAGATGCTGATGCCTTCATATCTGCATCCGTGTTAGTTTTCGGATATTTACCCTTTGGGATAAGGACACAACCGATTTATGAAGTTTTGGGTATTCCTTGACCGGCTCAGAACCAAGGAGTACCGAATAAATGTAAACATGCATATCCTGAGATATTTAACAAATTAGTCCAAGATATATTTGTAAACTTCAAAACAAAGGAGTTTAACAAAAAAAAAAAAGGGCGGCATCAGAAACTTGTTTAGCGCAGAGAACAATTTTATGAATAAATTAACAGTTTCCTGGTTGTTGCATATACAAACTAAGCATTTATTACCTGATCTATTAATTGAGGCCACTACAAACTTTTATGAGAACAGTTAAATATATGGCACAGAAAGGCGTTGTTATGAATTAAATAATACATCATATGAAGCTGGAAAGAAATTGCAAACAACCAAAAAATTATATAAAACAAAAACAGAAAAAATCGACTGAAGGAAAAACTCAATATTTTTGGAACGAAGGACGCGGCAATTACTTTTATGTTCTAGGGATGCAAGTTTTATTTTTTCGCCTGAAGAAAATTCTTCACAAAAAAATTAGACTGTTTTCAAATTTCGTTCTCAAATCAATAGGACAGGCGGCGACATCACAAGAATAGACGGCGCTGCATCACAAGAACAGACGACGGCGGCGCAACCGTAGACGAAGGCGGAGCTCGTTCGTCACGCGAAGGCGGAGCTCGTTCGTCAACGAAGGCGATGGACTGTGGGTGGCGGCAACTACTTTGAAGGTCCGCTGTGACTTGAGCCATGACTTTTATGGTCGATTTCAGATGAGCAGCGGTGGAGTAGAGGTTAAGGTTGCCGGTGGTACCAAAAATAACGATGGCGATTAAATGTGTTGAAATGAACTAAGAAAAAAATGCTATATGAAATTATGATTCTAATTCTATATGTATAATACAAAACCGAACGTTATATTTTGTATTGCAGTTGTTATAGTTTATGCATTTGTAATAGTATGATTGAATGTTCCTAATTTTCAAGAAGCTAAAGTAAGTTTTGTTTTAAAAATTGCAAAAGATGTGATTTTGATTAGATAAAATTACTTATATGTTTCACAAGATGATAAAATATGCATAAAACATAATGCATCAGTTGTTTGTTTACTTGTTTATTGAGTTGCTTTATTTTGAATGTTACAGATATCATAAATAAAATGTTAGTGTACTTCATAACTAAAATGTTATATTAAATATCATTTTAAATATTCTAAATATACTAGTGGACTTTATAATTAAAATGCTACACTAAACTATTTTTAATATGATAAATATGATAGCGAACTTCATAACTAAAATATTGCATTTAACTATAGATCTGCATATTATAAAGATGATAATGGACTTGGTAATCGAAATGCTATACTGAAATATCATTTTAAATATTTTGAACATGATAGTGAAATTCATAACTAAAATGCCACATTAAACTATTTTAACGATCATTCATCACATTTAATACGTTCTAATGCACTCTAAAAATAGAAATAATATTTTTACTTATCATTCGGCACATTTGATATACTGTAATGCACTTTAAAAATACAAATGATATCTTTAACCATCACTTGGCACATTCCATTAAATTTGATACATTGTAATGCACTAATTTAAAAATACAAATCATAAAGTGGTTTCATATGTACCCGGTTAGGATTGACATCCGGTTAGCTTTTGCATTTATATGTACTCGATTAGGTTTGACATCCCATTAACTTTTGCATCCATACATATCCGATTAGGATTGACATCCCATTAGCTTTTGTGTAACAACCCGGAATTTTAACAGTTTTAAATTAATTTAATTAACTGAATTTGCGTGAAATTCAATATAAAAATAAAAATAAAATTTTGAAATATAAATTTGATATTTGGAATGCGTCCAGTTAAACATAACAACCGGTAAATTTTCGTCCGAAATTATGAAAGTTTATTTCGCGCGTAAATTTACTTCAATCTAATCAGTTAAAAAGCGATGAAAATAAAACGTTTTCAAAACCAAAATATTTTTACACAGAAAAATTCTAAAACATCTTTTGAGCAAGTTGTCAGTTTGTCGTTTTTCCAAATTCGGACATTTTTGGCTTCGTTGATCTTATTTTTCGTCGATTTTTATGCATTTTCCGCTAGTAGAAAATTCGAATTTTTATAATTCAATCATACCACTGATATTTGCATATCGTTTTGGTCGTCTCGTCGTGTTGATCGCTACAGCATATTTATTTCTGTGTTTCGATGGCCGATGCGTGGCAAAATTCCGCCAAACCGTTATCCGTATCGGTAATCTTTTTAAAACTTTTTAGCTTCCTATGTACATGGGTTGACCACAGTGTAAATCAATAGTCATCAGAAATGAATGGTTCCATAAAAACAATACGTGACCATTACCCTTTTCCGTGTTCAATTTATTATCTTCTGGACTATTGCACTTCTTTGTTATTGCTTTATTCAAATATGATGTATGGCCATAGTATCTACACTGTTCCAATTACTTTTGCTGTTCCTTTCTTTGGTCCATTTCAAGTGAAATTATTAAATGTCTCCATCCACCCGTGCATGACCTTCGCTCTCCCTCCATCCCATCTCGCGACTGTTAATCCACTTTGGCGCCAGCAACACCCTTGCCACCGAGAGCGATCATCGTCGAGTCATCACAGCTCATCATCTCCACCTCATTTTTTCCATGGCAGCCCTTGCCGAGCCTCAGCTTTCCATTACCGAACTATTTACCCACCTTTTTTTTTTTGCTCGTGACCAAGCACCGCAAGCTCCTCCGACCATCTTCCACCAATACCGTGCTCGGCCACCTTATCTCCCAGTCAACCGCCACGAGCTTGCTCGCCCTGACAACCTTCGACCACACGATGGCCTGCCGACCACCCTTGCCTCCTCCAGTGAGCACCTCTGATGCAGCTAAGGCCAAAGAAGAAGTTGTGCAAACTATAATTCCTGAAAACATGAGTTTGTGGTGTAGTGTGATGAGTCATTCACGACTCAGGGAAGGCATGAGACGTTGCCGAGCTAAGGAAGGAGGGCCACGAGTCAACAAGCCAAGGGGGAAGGTAGTCCGACCTAAGAAAGCATGGTCACGACCTAACAACGGAGTTTTGGGTCGTCTCCGACCTAAGAAAACACAGGAAGAAGCATTCCGACCTAACAAGCTCCGACCTAATGATATTGAACAAGATAACTTCGCCGAGTTCCGATCTAAACAAGCTGAACTGCCTTCAATTTTAGGTCGTAGGGGATTGGGTCGTGTTGTATTTTAGGTCGTTACCGACCTATGGGTTGTGTTGGGTGTTAAATCGTGAATCTTTGAGTCGTTATATGTTAAGTCGGTAACGAGTTAAGTCGTGTACATATGTTGTGTGTTGTATTGCTTAACTCGGTCATGAATGGGAAGTGTTAGGTCGCGTACGACCTATGATGAGTCGGTCGTGTTGAGTCAGGTGAGTTGGTCGTACTTGTTAAGTCGGCCAGGGGTTGAGTCGTTTACATTGGGCTGTATTGTAAAGGGGTTGAATCGTGTTTGTTAAGTCGGTCACGACTTAAGTTGGGTCGTAGGTCGGCAACGACTTAGGGACTGGGTCGAGAACTCTATAAATAGGGGTGTGTGTTGTACATTTGAGGAGGTTGATTTTGAAATAAAATTTCTTGTTGATTGCTTTGTGCTTTCTTCTCCAATTGGTAGTTGAGTGTAATCTCCTATCTCCACTTACGTCAATCGAGTGCGCTCGAATCCACGTTTGTTGAAGCCGATTCACGGAATCTAGTGCGCTAGATCAACGTGCGAAGAATCGTAGATCTTTGAACACGGTATAGTGCGCTATCAACGTGTTTGAGATAGCTAGAGTTCGGTATCTTTGGATCAACGAACTTGGGCATTTTGGTATCTTCAACTCACCGATTGTTACATTTCACCGATTGAAGTTTGTTTGATTAATCCGCTGCGTCATTTATTGGTATCAGAGCCATACTTAGCCAATCATAGCTAAGTTGATTCTTGGAGCCAAGTTTTTGAAGTTTTTGAAGTTTGAAGTTGTTCATCGTGTTCATATTAAAGTTGCATCAAGTTTGGAGTGTTTGATCCATTTCATTTTGGATCGAGGAGTTGGAAATTGTTTGGATCTATCTTGGGTTTTTTTTTTTTTTTTTGCGCGCCAAGATTTGAAGTGTGGAGCCGTGTAGAAGCCATTGCCGATCTAAGTAGAGGCCGAGACAAGATTAAGCCATGCATTGTTGAGCCGTGACTTATTGCATTGTTGAAGCTTTGAATTTTGTGTTTGAATTGTTGAAGTTTGAGAAGTTTTTCAATTATGCCACCAAGGAGAGCTAATCGTCATCAAAACGTTGAAGCTTTGTATCGTAGAGAAGAAGCCGAGCTTATGGAACAACGTATTAATGAGAAATTTGATGAAGGCATTGGTAAATTGGAGAGATTGATGAATGATTTGAATCAAAGGAGGAGATCACCAAACTCGAACCATGGAGGAAACCGAGTTTCGCCATCGGTTACGGAAGCGAGGAGGGTATCACCACATTCTTGTAGAGATAGAAGAGAAACATCAATTTCATCGCGAAGAGATCATCATGACTATGCACATGAAGAGAGAAGAAGTCAACGTGAATTTGACAATGAAGCATATAGAGATGAAGAGAGACATAGTCAAAGAAGCATGCATGAGCGAAGGGATGATAATGGTCGAGATCGATGTAGACGTACTTTTGATTTTGTTGAAGAAGGTGATAGAGCTAGTATCCATTATCGAGATCGAGACCAAGTTCGAAATTCTTATCGGGATGTTGAAGATGATCGTCGATGGGAATCGGGTATGAAAATGGAGATTCCGGAGTTTAAAGGCGGGATGGTAGCAGAAGAATTTCTTGATTGGTTATCTAATGTTGAAGAGATCTTTGATTTCAAGGAGGTTCCTGAGCATAGAAGGGTGAAGTTGGTTGCTACTAGGTTGAGGGGGAGAGCTTTGGCGTGGTGGCAGCAAACTAAACTAACCAGGGAGAGAATGGGGAAGTCAAAGATAGAATCGTGGGATAAGATGAAGAAGTTGATGAGATCTACTTTCTTACCTTACAACTACCAATCACTTATGTACCAGAGGTTGCAGAATCTGAGGCAAGGGACGAAGTCTGTTAGTGATTATGCTGATGAATTTTACCAACTCACTGCCAGGAATGATATTATGGAGACAGAAGAACAGCTAACTGCTAGATTCATTGGGGGATTGAGAATGCAGATCCAGGATATGGTTAATATGTTTGATCCTAGATCAGTTGCAGAGGCACATCAGAAAGCGTTGGCTTGGGAGAAGCAAGGAAGGCGTGGAGGTGGCGTGTTTACTAATTCCAATAATCAAGCAAGGGGTGTTGGTGGAAGTTCTAATGTTCCTAAACCTGTTTCAAAGCCAGTGGTGAAGGAGGCTGAGAAGGCGAAGGTCAGCAGTGGGTTCAAGTGTTATAATTGTCAGGAGTTGGGTCACAAAAGTAATGAATGTCCGAAGCCGAAGAAGAGAACCATGGTTGCAGAAGTTGAGGAGGATAATGGTGAGGAGGCAGAATGTTCAAATACACCTTATGTTGAGGAGGAAGAAGAATTGTTTGGAGATGAAGGTTGTAATCTTATGATGAGGAGGTCATGTCTTACACCAAAGCAAGAGGAGGATTGTAGTTGGTTGAGAAGCAATATTTTTCAGTCGACATGCACTATTCTGGGGAAAGTTTGCAAGTTCGTCATAGATGCGGGAAGCTGTGATAATATTATTTCTACAGAAGCAGTAAGGAAGTTGAACTTGAAGACTGAGAAGCATCCTAAACCGTACAAGTTAGCATGGTTAAGGAAGGGTGGTGAAGTGAAAGTGTGTCGAAGAGCTTGTGTTAATTTTTCTATTGGGAAGAAGTACAAAGATGAAATTTGGTGTGATGTAGTGGACATGGATGTTTGTCACTTGTTGTTGGGCAGACCGTGGCAGTTTGATAGAGCAGTACAACATGATGGTCGTGCCAACAGTTACAGTTTCATGTTCGAGGGTACTAAAATCACTTTGGTTCCCAAGAAGCAACAGCAGAAGGAGAGCAAGCTAGAAGAGATTGAAGAGTTGAAAACTTTATTATCTTTAAAGGAGTTTGTTAAGGAAGTGGAGGGAGAACCGGAAGTGTTTTTGTTGATTGGGCGAGAGAGTAGTGAAGAAGTTGAGATTCCAGAAGAAGCAAAGCCAATTTTGAAAGAATTTGAAGATGTCTTTCCAGAGGAGTTGCCTAAGGAGTTACCACCATTGAGAGACATTCAACATCAAATTGATCTTGTTCCGGGAGCAGTGTTACCACATCGACCACATTACCGAATGAGTCCGAAGGAACATGAGGAGTTACGAAGGCAGGTGGAAGAGTTGTTGGAACAGGGACGTGTTCAGGAAAGCTTGAGTCCTTGTGCCGTGCCAGCATTGTTGGTGCCGAAGAAGGATGGAACATGGAGAATGTGTACAGATAGTAGAGCTTTGAACAAGATTACTGTTCGATATAGATTTCCTATGCCGAGGTTGGATGATTTGTTAGATCAATTGAGTGGCGCAACTATATTTTCGAAGATTGATTTGAAGAGTGGATATCATCAAATTCGAATCAGACCCGGAGACGAATGGAAGACAACTTTCAAGACGAGAGAGGGGTTGTACGAATGGTTGGTTATGCCATTTGGTTTGTCAAATGCACCTAGTACATTCATGCGGGTGATGAATCAAATCTTTAGACCATTCATTGGGAAGTTCGTCGTGGTTTATTTCGATGATATTCTGATATATAGCAGGAATATGGAGGAGCATGTTCTACATTTGAGGGAAGTGTTGATTATTCTTCGTGAGGAACAATTTTATGCAGCCACGAAGAAATGTGTGTTCATGACGAGAAGTGTGTTATTTTTGGGATATGTTGTGTCTGAGAAGGGAATCCAAGTGGACCAGAGTAAAGTTGAAGCTATTAGAAATTGGCCACAGCCGAGAACTATCACTGAAGTTAGAAGTTTTCATGGATTGGCATCATTCTACCGAAGGTTCATTCCACATTTCAGTAGTGTGATGGCCCCAGTTACCGATTGCATGAAAGGGAAACAATTTGTATGGTCAGAAGAAGCGGGGGTTGCTTTTGAGAAGATCAAGGAATTGTTGACGTCTGCACCAATTCTTGTTTTACCGAATTTTCAGTTATTGTTTGAATTGCATACTGATGCTTCGAAGGTTGGTATTGGAGGAGTTCTGAGTCAGAATGGGAAGCCAGTTGCCTATTTCAGTGAAAAGTTGTCAGGGGCGAAGATGAGATACAACATATATGACGTTGAATTCTATGCTGTGGTGCAAACGATTAAACATTGGAGACATTATCTATTTCAGAAAGAATTTGTTCTGTACACTGATCATGAGGCATTGAAGCACTTACAGAGGCAGGATAAAATTTCAGCAAGACATGTATCTTGGATTGCATATTTACAGCAGTTTACTTTTGTCGTTAAGCACAAATCAGGGGTGACAAATCGAGTAGCTGATGCTTTGAGTAGGAGGAGTCATTTATTAACGACCATGAAAGTTGAAGTGACGGGTTTTGAGATGTTGCCGGAGATGATTGAAGAAGATCCTTACTTTGTGAAATATGTTGAGAAAGTGAAGGATGGGAGTACCGATGAATTCATGTTGGTTGATGGATTCTTGTTCAAAGGAAATCAATTATGCATTCCAGATTGTAGTTTGAGATTGAAAATTATTAAGGAGTTGCACGAGGAAGGGCATGTGGGCCGTGATCGTACTTTACAGTTGATTTCACAGTCTTACTTTTGGCCGTCGATGAGAAAAGAGGTTGAAAGGTTCGTGGAGAGATGTCATATTTGCCAGGTTTCTAAAGGAACAGCAACGAATGCAGGGTTGTATATGCCATTACCAGTACCGTCTAAGCCATGGGTTGATATTAGCATGGATTTCGTTTTGGATTTGCCTAGAACTCAAAGGGGAAATGATTCTATATTTGTAGTGGTGGACAGGTTTACGAAGATGGCACATTTTATTGCCTGCAAGAAGACAGCGGATGCAGTTCGAGTAGCACAGTTATTTTTCAAGGAGATCTATCGACTTCATGGATTGCCAGAGTCTATTGTGTCGGATAGAGATACTCGTTTTCTGAGTCACTTTTGGTTGAGTTTGTGGAAGATGGTGGGAACGAAACTGAAATTTAGTAGTGCTTATCATCCACAAACTGATGGACAGACAGAAGTTGTTAACAGGTCATTGGGAAATTTGTTGCGATGTCTTGTACAGGATAATTTGAGAAGTTGGGACATGAAGTTATGCCAAGCTGAATTTGCCCATAATCATGCAGTGAATCGTAGCACGGGATTCAGTCCATTTCAGATTGTTTATTCAAATTTACCCAGGGGACCGTTGGATTTGGCAGTAGTACCACAGTCGAAGGGGACAGTTAAACGAGCTGTTGATTTTGTTGATGAGCTGACCGAATGTCATAAGATCGTTCAGGAACGATTGGAGAAATCAAATGAGAAGTATAAGAAGTCTGCAGATTTGAAGAGACGAAATATTGAATTTAACGAAGGTGATTTAGTTTATGCTGTATTAACGAAGGATCGTTTTTCGGTAGGTGCTTATAATAAGTTGAAAGCCAGGAAAATTGGTCCTGTCGAAATTGTGAAACGAATTAATAACAATGCTTATAAGTTGAAGCTGTCGGAGGATATTTACACTTCTGATGTATTCAATATTAAGCATCTTGTGCCATATTATGGAGATGAACATTTTGATGAGAAAGAATTTGCAAATTCGAGGACGAATTTTTCTCAACCAGGGGAGGATGATGCAGCTAAGGCCAAAGAAGAAGTTGTGCAAACTATAATTCCTGAAAACATGAGTTTGTGGTGTAGTGTGATGAGTCATTCACGACTCAGGGAAGGCATGAGACGTTGCCGAGCTAAGGAAGGAGGGCCACGAGTCAACAAGCCAAGGGGGAAGGTAGTCCGACCTAAGAAAGCATGGTCACGACCTAACAACGGAGTTTTGGGTCGTCTCCGACCTAAGAAAACACAGGAAGAAGCATTCCGACCTAACAAGCTCCGACCTAATGATATTGAACAAGATAACTTCGCCGAGTTCCGATCTAAACAAGCTGAACTGCCTTCAATTTTAGGTCGTAGGGGATTGGGTCGTGTTGTATTTTAGGTCGTTACCGACCTATGGGTTGTGTTGGGTGTTAAATCGTGAATCTTTGAGTCGTTATATGTTAAGTCGGTAACGAGTTAAGTCGTGTACATATGTTGTGTGTTGTATTGCTTAACTCGGTCATGAATGGGAAGTGTTAGGTCGCGTACGACCTATGATGAGTCGGTCGTGTTGAGTCAGGTGAGTTGGTCGTACTTGTTAAGTCGGCCAGGGGTTGAGTCGTTTACATTGGGCTGTATTGTAAAGGGGTTGAATCGCGTTTGTTAAGTCGGTCACGACTTAAGTTGGGTCGTAGGTCGGCAACGACTTAGGGACTGGGTCGAGAACTCTATAAATAGGGGCGTGTGTTGTACATTTGAGGAGGTTGATTTTGAAATAAAATTTCTTGTTGATTGCTTTGTGCTTTCTTCTCCAATTGGTAGTTGAGTGTAATCTCCTATCTCCACTTACGTCAATCGAGTGCGCTCGAATCCACGTTTGTTGAAGCCGATTCACGGAATCTAGTGTGCTAGATCAACGTGCGAAGAATCGTAGATCTTTGAATACGGTATAGTGCGCTATCAACGTGTTTGAGATAGCTAGAGTTCGGTATCTTTGGATCAACGAACTTGGGCATTTTGGTATCTTCAACTCACCGATTGTTACATTTCACCGATTGAAGTTTGTTTGATTAATCCGCTGCGTCAACCTCCCTTCCCCACGGTTCCGGCCATGCACTCATCTCTGCCTCCACCGCCTTCCATCGTTGCCACCGTTTTCTCTCCGGCATGCACTGTCAGCCGACCTTGGGCTTGCCAACACCGCCACTTTCACTCGGCACCTTGACTCTCCCCGTTCGCCTCCGCCCGATTGTCTCCGTGCCCGGCCTCTAGCTACTCCAAACCTCTCCTATCTCATAGGTATACTTGTGTTTATTTTGTAGTTATATATCAGTGTATACTTAATTTAATAATAATGGCGTGTTTGTGTCATGCGTGTATGGTATGTGCGCTGTGTACTTATGTATGTGTATATAGTGCTATATAGTAATAATAATAAACTATATATGCATGTTATATGGGTCATGTAAGTTGTAATAAGTTAGTTTATATATTCAAGTTTATATATATCTTTATATATAAGTATTTTGTTATATATTTAGTTCACACTGTTATGTTATAATAATATATATATTTAATTAATTTGTCCAGATTTATATTTTATACACCTCATTCTGCATATAAAGTTGTTATAATTGTTCCTTTTCCTTTATTTTATTGGTTATATATATATATTTATACGAGAATAGAAGTTTCCACTGAAAGTTTATATAGGTTTGATGTACAAGCAATTATAGTTTTAAATACATATTAGTTTACAAAGCATTACATATATTATATTAAATTAAAAGTTATGTATATGGGTGATGAGTACAGTATTTTAAAAGGAGTTTTTTTTTTATAAAGGCTGACATATTATAGGTTAGTGTTGTGGTATAGTTTTGTTTTACTGTAGCATATACACGTTTCAAAGTATATAAAAATGAATTCTGTTAGTGATTTAGGCTGTGTTTTAATATATAGTAAGAAAGATCGACCAGTAATCCGTAACACAGATTAAAGCATGGACACATATTCAGATATTATACATGCACTAAACAATATATGATAAACACCATAAGGAACTTTCTTGTTTGTATAGGCTACTGAAGTTGCAAACAAGTTAAAAGTGTACATTTTATATTAAATAACTTCAAGCTTCTCATAGTCTTCTCATTTTCCTCTTGGTTTAGAAAGCACTAATGCAATTGTCATTACAGTCTTGCCTAGCCCCATAGCATCAGCTAAAATCTGGAGTATAAATAAGAAGTAAAAGTCTATTAGATTTATTGTTTGTCAAAGTATGATAACTGAACACATATTTGAATGCGACAATAGCAAATCTTTTTAAGGTATGTATATGTTTGTATATATATCATATATGTAGGCACTGTTGATGGCAGTTAATGTACTAATATATAAGTATATTATATTGAATTGGTTATATAAAATTTGTTGTGTATGTATAAGCCTATAAATAAAATTTCACGTGCGTATTTTATAACTCTAAGTACTGTACATAATGGTTTTGAATATATAATATGATTTTATGTGACTAGCTATATATATAAATTTGCTTATACTAATTATCTTCATCGACCTAAATTCTAATCTGATTTCGTCTAAATCCTTGTTATCAGCTTTGATTATCAAATTCGTGCCTGGATCAGTAACTCAAATTTCAGTGTCCGTACCCTTGTGCGTATCTGTGTCGTCTCCTATTCTCTCCAGCCTAGAAAGGTGAGCAATCACTCACGATTAATATTATTTTATTTATTAAATTTGATTTCAATTGAAACGACAATTGAAATATACTGCTGTCATTTATTGCACTGTTATTTATGTATCAGTTCACCTTCGACATCTGACACCGTTATCTGTTATGTATGCAATAATAATTCAATTTGGTTGATGATTGATTTATTCTTTGTTGTTTATATTGGATGTAAATTGAAATGTATAAAGTGATAAATATTATGCAATTTAATTTGACGTAGGATAGTTAAAAATTTGAAACGACATATGTGTAAATTGATTAAATGACATTTGTGCAATATGACCCCTTTAAATGTAAAATTAATTGACACGTAGGATTTGGTTAATTACACCTTGAATCACTGAATGTATGTTGTTTAAATTGATGATGTATGAAATTGTAAATTGACGACAAGTGAAAAACCGTAATGTAATAATCTTTAATCTACATGAAATGATAGTGTAGATTCTAAAAATAATTATATTAATTTGCACAAACAACAATGTGAATTAATACGATTATTTCGGGATTACTTGAATTGATTATTGGATTGTGTTTGGTTGTTGTTATTGCTTGTTTATTTACTTTGACACCATCCCAGTTATCACACTGCAAGTTCCCTTTGTTATGTTTGATTTTTGAATTGGAATTGGAATCGGGTTGAAATGATAAATAACCAAAATGAACTTGACTTAGGATAGAGAATTTAACAAATCTGATTGGTCAATAATTTGATTTAAAAATAATATAATGATTTTTATTCGAGTAAAGAATAAGTTTTGAAATGAAGTTGGAATTTAGATTTTGATAGGAAAATGTAAAGATTGAAATATGAAGCAAATATTAACGTAGTAATGATGAAAGTTAACGTTGTTTGAAATTTAAATATTTAATAATTAAATTTGGAATTATTAATGAATAATTTGAAATTAGTAATAATTGAGTTTTGAAATTATTAAGTTTGAAATCATTTAATAATTAAATTTGAAATTATGATTAAGTTTGGAATTATAATTAAGTTTGAAATTATTAAGTTGAATTTATAATTAAGTGAAACGATTTGATAATTAAGTTTGAATTCATAATTAAGTGGAAATGATTTAATAATTATGTTTGAATTTATAATCAAGTTGTAATTATAAAATTTTGAAATTATTAATAATCAAGATTGAAATTATTTAATAATCGAATGAGAGTTAATTATTTGATAATTGAATAAAAATTGAATTATTTGATAAGAGAAATTGAAATTGTGAATAAGTGGATTTGAACTTCGTTAATAAATGAAATTGAGTTTCTTTATTTATTAATTAAGCTTTGGAAAATTTAAGTAAGTTAATAAGTAAAATTAAACTTCTCGAATATATGAAATTTAGTTCTTTATTAAATGAGTTTGAAATTTGTAACAAAGTCAATAAATAAGTGAAAATTGAATTTCTTTAACAAGAAATAAAATGAGATTTATTGAAACTAACGTAAGACTTGTAATTTAAAGAATTGATTTGACGAATTTAATTTATTTCAATTTGAAGTTTTGATATAATGAAGTTGAACGTAAGTAATTTATTTAAATGAATTGGAATTTAAATAGAAATTGTTTTAAAGGATAAATTTACTTAGCGAATATTGAAAGAACTCGATAAATGAATTTAAATTGATTTGAATGAAAATTAAACCATTTTAAATGATTTCGGAATGAAACTTATATACGAGCTTGAATCAATATTTGGATTGTTTAAATAAAAGTTGAAATCGAATTATAAGATTTTGAAACGGTAATTTCGAAGTTTTGAAACGTAAACTTTGGAAATTGATTTAGGAAGACAAACGAAATGTTGATTTACGAATTGAAATTGAAATTGAATTTGATTTGGTTTGAAATTTTCTAAACGACCAATCAGTGTAATAATTACGAAAGTTATTAAAGAGACCGGAATCAGTTATGGATATACTCTCTATCTAAACCGAAAACCACTTTAATAACTATACGCGGAGTGATGATCCAGAATGAAGTGGTTGAAATGATGTACGTGATGACTGAAGAAAGAGAACGATAATGGATAGCCTTGACACTTGTGTCAAATTGGAAATGACTAAAACCAGGAGCCGTGCCGGGCCAAATGGGGTTAGCCACCTCGAGCGGACACACTTCTTCGTAACTACTACTCATTACTTGTGATTGATTGGTGCACCCTTGGAATTTCAGGAGTGTTGTTTCGCGGTGTTGCGATCGTTGCGGCGATGCGTTCTCACCGGTCCGGATCAGGCGAACAGTAGTTTCACTACCTTGGGTATTGCCTCATATGCCTTGTCATACTTGTATCTCTATATTCACGACCACTACGAATTTGTTTTGTGTTATACCTATGGAGTACTCCCTGATATCCCACTAGTTTACGGTGGAGTTTACAGTGCTGTATAGACTATAACGCTTATATAAAATGTGTTAAGGGGGATAATGGTAACGCCTTAACACTATTTTGATATTTTATATTACTGATAGACATTATCTATTTAGCGTACATTATTATATAGTAGATAGTTTAACGGATCCTTAAAGGATGGTTATTCCAACGTCCTTTGAGTTATTGTATTTCAATTGTTATTTCAATTGAGTTGGATTTATCGATATAAGAATGTTAATCCTGACTCGAGTGTTTTGTGTTTTGCTTTACGCTCGGTCAGACTAAATGTACCAGTATTCGAGGCTCACCTTTGGAGTTGGAGTTTTTCTTGAAGATCCAGCCATCTATTCTGCTTTCAGATATTCGATGATTCTAGTGATGTATTCTGATTCTATATTTGACTGTTGTATTCGAGAATTCAGTTGTAACTTATTTAACTCTGATGTATCTTATATATTTATATAGTAGCTTCATGAACCACTATCTCTTTTACTTCCGCTGCATATTATTACTCTGTGTCTGTGATTATTTATTTACTGTATATCTGAGTTTTGCCAAATTTTAAATTAACAATTCGGTATTTTGAATTATTCAAGTCCGACGTGTGCGAATGCGAATAGTCAAAAATAGCGGGTCGTTACAGTTGGTATCAGAGCTTTTGGTAGCTCTAGGCAAAACTTAGCATATACGGTAAACGTATTTACAGAATCACTCCCACTCGAGTTTCAATCTCTTCCTTTTGACTCAATTCCTTTGAATTTTGGAACGTTCCCTCGGTTCCGGAATTCATTCTTGTCCCTCACTACTCGTCTGCTTTTAATTCCGGAGTATCACATAACTCCGCTTTGAATGATCTTTAAAATGAATGGGCGGTCTCGCCAAACTTCGAATTATTTGTAATGGGTGAAACTTCTTTACAATAGGCATTGATTTACTGGAGATTTCTGTATCCTCGGTTTATGATGCTATCTATCTGCTGCTATACCTGAATTTTATTTCTTGAGATCGAATGTCGATTTGCCTCAAAACTCTTCATCGATCTTATTCTTGTAGTTACGGTCGACCCGGTTAAGGTTGCCCGTAAATTAAATAAGCCTATCCATCTCCCGATTCTGTTAATTGAATCATCTTATCTTTTCTTTCGAATCCGTATTCGAATCAGAATTCTCTTTAATTTGAGTCTATCAAATTTAAATCTCTATACTTATTTTAAAATCCATCCTTGTATCGTCGAGAGAGGGAGTGTATTTAAATTATACTAAAATGTTTTAATATATATTGTGTTGTTTGAATTGTTGATGTTGATTTAGGTTTTCGATCGATTCGTCTGATCAACGCTATCGATAGAATTTCCAAAACACTTGAATAGGGCAAACTGACACAATAGTATTTTCTAATTTGGATAATAAAATAATTTTGACTGATTATATTACTTATAAGTATAATTTTTTTTGAAATTAAATTGTTAATGAATTTGTTGTCTGAAATAATAATATTTGATTTTCATTTATTGATTGTAAACCATTGACTATTGAATAATATAAAATAAATGAATTTATAAAACTTGGTTAAAATTGACTTGGAATTTAAATGGATTTAAACTAAAATTTGAGAATATAATTTCCGGTAATTCCAAAATAGGGTTTTAAAGTTTAAAACGTATATTATTTAAAATATTTTTGAATAGAAATGGTTTTCAAAGAATTTTACATGATTAAATTAGAGCTCTTCTCTTTGTCGTTGGAAAATAATTTCGGTGATGACGGCCGCATCATCGACATTTATTTTCGAGTTTCGAAGTGGAGAGACTATTCTGTAGCTTTGCTACGGTTTATTTTGATAAATAAATTGATTTGAATTTCTTAACATGACTTGATTTATAATATATATTGAAGATTTTTTTAAATTTGATTTGATATATTATGTAGATATATATATTTATTTTATCTATAAAATGGTTTGAAATTAGTCAGAAATTAGTTCTTAAATTTTGATTTAAGGATGATTTTTTGTAAAGCCAAATTTTTTGACCAGATACTTAACTTGAAATAACTGAATTGTAAAATTTTATTTGGATAATACTCAATTGCATTATATATAACTTAACTTAATTTTCAAAAGTTAACTATGTAATTTAATATTATACAGTATAAAATGACGTTAAAGGAATCCATAAATAAATTTGAGTGATTTTAAATAGTGTGAATATACTTAATATAAGTGATAAGATATATTAAGTAGAATAAATTTAATAATAATTTGGAATAAAGAAGAATTAAATTTGTCGAATAAAATACGATTATAATAAATGACTATTCAAATTTATGATCTTTGAAATTGTTAATTTAAGAAAATTGGATAATATACAATATAAATTGTCTCTATAAATAAAATTTGAGTGCGTATAAAAATGTTATACACTTAAGTTTAATTTTAAAATGGTTAATGGAGATAAATAGAATACTAAGCTAGTTGAATAGTAAACGGATTAATAAAATAAATTGTTGTTTGAAATAAATTTTGTAACCAACAATGATAAATTGAAAATAAACCAAGTCAATGAAATTCCTTGAGTTTAAAATCAATTGTTGAATATATATGATTTAAAATAAAATTTATATGGTTTAAATTAATTGTTTATGATGTAATTCAAGCTTATTTTCTTTTGGTTGTTTCTATTCTCCTACCTCCTTCCTTTTCGAGGACGAAAAGTTTTGAGTGAGGGAGAGTGTAACAACCCGGATATTTTAACGGTTTTAAATTAATTTAATTAACTGAATTTGCGTGAAATTTAATATAAAAATAAAAATAAAATTTTGAAATATAAATTTGATATTTGGAATGTGTCCAGTTAAACATAACGACCGATAAATTTTCGTCCGAAAAGATGAAAGTTTATTTTGCGCGTAAATTTACTTCAATCTAATCAGTTAAAAAGCGATGAAAATAAAACGTTTTCAAAACCAAAATATTTTTACACAGAAAAATTCTAAAACATCTTTTGAGCAAGTTGTCAGTTTGTCGTTTTTCCAAATTCGGACATCTTTGGCTTCGTCGATCTTATTTTTCGGCGATATTTATGCATTTTCCGCTAGTAGAAAATTCGAATTTTTATAATTCAATCATACCACTGATATTTGCATATCGTTTTGATCGTCTCGTCGTGTTGATCGCTACGGCATATTTATTTCTGTGTTTCGATGGCCGTTGCGTGGCAAAATTCCGCCAAACCGTTATCCGTATCGGTAATCTTTTTAAAACTTTTTAGCTTCCTATGTACATTGGTTGACCACAGTGTAAATCAATAGTCATTTTAATGAATGGTTCCTTAAAAACAATACGTGACCATTACTCTTTTCTATGTTCAATTTATTATCTTCTGGACTATTGCTCTTCTCTGCTATTGCTTTATTCGAATATGATGTATGGCCATAGCATCTAACTGTTCCAATTACTTTTGCTGTTCCTTTCTTTGGTCCATTTCAAGTGAAATTATTAAATGTCTCCATCCACCCGTGCATGACCTTCGCTCTCCCTCCATCCCATCTCGCGACCGTTAATCCACTTTGGCGCCAGCAACACCCTTGCCACCGAGAGCGATCATCGTCGAGCCATCACAGCTCATCATCTCCACCTCATTTTTTCCATGGAAGCCCTTGCCGAGCCTCAGCTTTCCATTACCGAACTATTTACCCAACTTTTTTTTTTGCTCGTGACCAAGCACCGCAAGCTCCTCCGACCATCTTCCACCAATACCGTGCTCGGCCACTTTATCTCCCAGTCAACCGCCACGAGCTTGCTCGCCCTGACAACCTTCGACCACACGATGGCCTGCCGACCACCCTTGCCTCCTCCAGTGAGCACCTCCCTTCCCCACGGTTCCGGCCATGCACTCATCTCTGCCTCCACTGCCTTCCATCGTTGCCGCCGTTTTCTCTCCGGCATGCACTGTCAGCCGACCTTGGGCTTGCCAACACCGCCACTTTCACTCGGCACCTTGACTCTCCCCGTTCGCCTCCGCCCGATTGTCTCCGTGCCCGGCCACTAGCTACTCCAAACCTCTCCTATCTCATAGGTATACTTGTGTTTATTTTGTAGTTATATATCAGTGTATACTTAATTTAATAATAATGGCGTGTTTGTGTCATGCATGTATGGTATGTGCGCTGTGTACTTATGTATGTGTATATAGTTCTATATAGTAATAATAATAAACTATATATGCATGTTATATGTGTCATGTAAGTTGTAATAAGTTAGTTTATATATTCAAGTTTATATATATCTTTATATATAAGTATTTTGTTATATATTTTAGTTCACACTGTTATGTTATAATAATATATATATTTAATTAATTTGTCCAGATTTATATTTTATACACCTCATTCTGCATATAAAGTTGTTATAGTTGTTCCTTTTCCTTTATTTTATTGGTTATATATATATTTATACGAGAATAGAAGTTTCCAGTGAAAGTTTATATAGGTTTGGTGTACAAGCAATTATAGTTTTAAATACATATTAGTTTACAAAGCATTACATATATTAAATTAAATTAAAAGTTATGTATATGGGTGATGAGTACAGTATTTTAAAAGGAGTTTTTTTTATAAAGGCTGACATATTATAGGTTAGTGTTGTGGTATAGTTTTGTTTTACTGTAGCATATACACGTTTCAAAGTATATAAAAATGAATTCTGTTAGTGATTTAGGCTGTGTTTTAATATATAGTAAGAAAGATCGACCAGTAATCCGTAACACAGATTAAAGCATGGACACATATTCAGATATTATACGTGCACTAAACTATATATGATAAACAACATAAGGAACTTTCATGTTTGTATAGGCTACTGAAGTTGCAAACAAGTTAAAAGTGTACATTTTATATTAAATAACTTCAAGCTTCTCATAGTCTTCTCATTTTCCTCTTGGTTTAGAAAGCACTAATGCAATTGTCATTACAGTCTTGCCTAGCCCCATTGCATCAGCTAAAATCTGGAGTATAAATAAGAAGTAAAAGTCTATTAGATTTATTGTTTGTCAAAGTATGATAACTGAACACATATTTGAATGCGACAATAGCAAATCTTTTTAAGGTATGTATATGTTTGTATATATATCATATATGTAGGCACGGTTGATGGCAGTTAATGTACTAATATATAAGTATATTATATTGCATTGGTTATATAAAATTTGTTGTGTATGTATAAGCCTATAAATAAAATTTCACGTGCGTATTTTATAACTCTAAGTACTGTACATAATGGTTTTGAATATATAATATGATTTTATGTGACTAGCTATATATATAGGTTTACTTATACTAATTATCTTCATCGACCTAAATTCTGATCTGATTTCGTCTAAATCCTTGTTATCAGCTTTGATTATCAAATTCGTGCCTGGATCAGTAACTCAAATTTCAATGTCCGTATCCTTGTGCGTATCTGTGTCGTCTCCTATTTTCTCCAGCCTCGAAAGGTGAGCAATCACTCACGATTAATATTATTTTATTTATTAAATTTGATTTCAATTGAAACGATAATTGAAATATACTGCTGTTATTTATTGCACTGTTATTTATGTATCAGTTCACCTTCGACATCTGACACCGTTATCTGTTATGTATGCAATAATAATTCAGTTTGGTTGATGATTGATTTATTGTTTGTTGTTTATATTGGATGTAAATTGAAATGTATAAAGTGATAAATATTATGCAATTTAATTTGACGTAGGATAGTTAAAAATTTGAAACGACATATGTGTAAATTGATTAAATGACATTTGTGCAATATGACCCCTTTAAATGTAAAATTAATTGACACATAGGATTTGGTTAATTACACCTTGAATCACCGAATGTATGTTGTTTAAATTGATGATGTATGAAATTGTAAATTGACGACAAGTGAAAAACCGTAATGTAATAATCTTTAATCTACATGAAATGATAGTGTAGATTCTAGAAATAATTATATTAATTTGCACAAACAACAATGTGAATTAATACGATTATTTCGGGATTACTTGAATTGATTATTGGATTGTGTTTGGTTGTTGTTATTGCTTGTTTACTTACTTTGACACCATCCCAGTTATCACACTGCAAGTTCCCTTTGTTATGTTTGATTTTTGAATTGGAATTGGAATCGAGTTGAAATGATAAATACCCAAAATGAACTTGACTTAGGATAGAGAATTTAACAAATCTGATTGGTCAATAATTTGATTTAAAAATAAAATAATTATTTTTATTCGAGTAAAGAATAAGTTTTGAAATGAAGTTGGAATTTAGATTTTGATAGGAAAATGTAAAGATTGAAATATGAAGCAAATATTAACGTAGTAATGATGAAAGTTAACGTTGTTTGAAATTTAAATATTTAATAATTAAAATTGGAATTATTAATGAATAATTTGAAATTAGTAATAATTGAGTTTTGAAATTATTAAGTTTGAAATCATTTAATAATTAAATTTGAAATTATGATTAAGTTTGGAATTATAATTAAGTTTGAAATTATTAAGTTGAATTTATAATTAAGTGAAACAATTTGATAATTAAGTTTGAATTCATAATTAAGTGGAAATGATTTAATAATTATGTTTGAATTTATAATCAAGTTGTAATTATAAAATTTTGAAATTATCAATAATCAAGATTGAAATTATTTAATAATCGAATGAGAGTTAATTATTTGATAATTGAATAAAAATTTGAATTATTTGATAAGAGAAATTGAACTTGTGAATAAGTGGATTTGAACTTCGTTAATAAATGAAATTGAGTTTCTTTATTTATTAATTAAGCTTTGGAAAATTTAAGTAAGTTAAAAGTAAAATTAAACTTCTCGAATATATGAAATTTAGTTCTTTATTAATTGAGTTTGAAATTTGTAACGAAGTCAATAAATAAGTGAAAATCGAATTTCTTTAACAAGAAATAAAATGAGATTTATTGAAACTAACGTAAGACTTGTAATTTAAAGAATTGATTTGACGAATTTAATTTATTTCAATTTGAAGTTTTGATATAATGAAGTTGAACGTAAGTAATTGATTTAAATGAATTGGAATTTAAATAGAAATTGTTTTGAAGGATAAATTTACTTAGCGAATATTGAAAGAACTCGATAAATGAATTTAAATTGATTTGAATGAAAATTAAACCATTTTAAATGATTTCGGAATGAAACTTATATACGAACTTGAATCAATATTTGAATTGTTTAAATAAAAGTTGAAATCGAATTATAAGATTTTGAAACGGTAATTTGGAAGTTTTGAAACGTAAACTTTGGAAATTGATTTAGGAAGACAAACGAAATGTTGATTTACGAATTGAAATTGAAATTGAATTTGATTTGGTTTGAAATTTTCTAAACGACCAATCGGTGTAATAATTACAAAAGTTATTAAAGAGACCGGAATCGGTTATGGATATACTCTCTATCTAAACCGAAAACCACTTTAATAACTATACGCGGAGTGATGATCCAGAATGAAGTGGTTGAAATGATGTACGTGATGACTGAAGAAAGAGAACGATAATGGATAGCCTTGACACTTGTGTCAAATTGGAAATGACTAAAACCAGGAGCCGTGCCGGGCCAAATGGGGTTAGCCACCTCGAGCGGACACACTTCTTCGTAACTACTACTCATTACTTGTGATTGATTGGTGCACCCTTGGAATTTCAGGAGTGTTGTTTCGCGGTGTTGCGATCGTTGCGGCGATGCGTTCTCACCGGTCCGGATCAGGCGAACAGTAGTTTCACTACCTTGGGTATTGCCTCATATGCCTTGTCATACTTGTATCTCTATATTCACGACCACTACGAATTTGTTTTGTGTTATACCTATGGAGTACTCCCTGATATCCCACTAGTTTACGGTGGAGTTTACAGTGCTGTATAGACTATAACGCTTATATAAAATGTGTTAAGGGGGATAATGGTAACGCCTTAACACTATTTTGATATTTTATATTACTGATAGACATTATCTATTTAGCGTACATTATTATATAGTAGATAGTTTAACGGATCCTTAAAGGATGGTTATTCCAACGTCCTTTGAGTTATTGTATTTCAATTGTTATTTCAATTGAGTTGGATTTATCGATATAAGAATGTTAATCCTGACTCGAGTGTTTTGTGTTTTGCTTTACGCTCGGGTCAGATTGAGTGTACTAGTATTCGAGGCTCACCTTTGGAGTTGGAGCTTTGCTTGAAGATCCAGCCATCTATTCTGCTTCCAGATATTCGATGATTCCAGTAATGTATTCTGATTCTTATATTTGACTGTTGTATTCGAGAATTCAGTTGTAACTTATTTAACTCTAATGTATCTTATATATTTATATAGTAGCTTCATGAACTACTATCTCTTTTTCTTTCGCTGCATATTATTACTCTGTGTCTGTGATTCTGTGATTATTTATTTACTGTATATCTGAGTTTTGCCAAATTTTAAATTAACAATTCGGTATTTTGAATTATTTAAGTCCGACGTGTGCGAATGCGAATAGTCCAAAATAGCGGGTCGTTACATTTTGCTTCCATATGTACTCGATTAGGCTAGGCATTCGATTAACTTTTGCACTTGTTGTTACACTTAGTTAAACAATATATCTCGAGTATAGATTGGTTAATTTCATACATTCTCGATTAGGCTTGGCATCCGATTAGCTTTTACATCCATACATACCCGATTAGGCTCGACTAGGCTTGACATCCGGTTAACTTTTACATCCATATGTGCCCGATTAGGCTTGGCATCCCGTTAGCTTTTACATCCAAACGTAACCGATTATGCTTGGCATTCGGTTAGCTTTTACATTCGATGGTACTCTCGGTTAAACAATATATCTCAGGTATAAATTGGTTACATATATACCCGATTATGCCTGGCATTCGGTTAGCTTTTGCATCCATATGTATGCTCGGTTAAACAATATATCTTGGGTATAAATGGGTTTCATATATACCCGATTAGGCTTGGCATCGCGTTAGCCTTTGAATTAATATGTACCCGATTAGGCTTGGCATCTGGTTAGCATTTGAATCAATACGTATCCGATTAGGCTTGGCAATCGATTAGCTCTTGCATCCGTACGTACTCGATTAGACTTAGCATTCAGTTAGCTTTTGCATCCATACGTACCCGATTAGGCTTGGCATTTGGTTTTCTTTTGCATTCGATGGTGCGCTTGGTTAAAAAAATATCCTGGGTATAGATCAATTCCATATACACTCGATTAGGCTTGACATTCAGTTAGCTTTTACATCTATAAGTACCCGATTAGGTTTGATATTTGATTATCTATTGCATTCATACGTACACATGATAGTGAACTTCATAACTTGTGGACTTTGTAATTGAAATGCTACATTAAACTATCATTTTGTACCGGTGGATATTGTAATTAAAATGATATATTAAATCTCATTTTGCATATTGTAACTTTAGTATTAGACTTCACAACTAAAATGCTATATCAAACTATCAATTTGCATATTTTAAACATAATAGTGGATTTCATAACTTAAATGCTACATTAAACTATTATTTTGCATATCAAACATAGTATTGAACTTTGTGATTAAAATGTTACATTAAAAATACATATGCTATATGCAATTATCATTTTGCATTTGGTAGTTCCCCTTAGGAATACTTATTTCATTTTGTATATTCTATTCATACTACTTCATTTTACATATACTTATGTTAAATTCAAGTTCATTTTGCATATTTTTTTCATCCTTATTCAATTGAAATATACTTATGCTATATCCAAATAACATTTTGCATAGTCAGATAATTGTACTATATTTTAAAAGTATAAATGCTATATTAGTTTATCATTTGGCATATTAAACACGGTCTATTGTGTTTCAAATGTAGAAAAGCTATATTCAAATCTCATTTAACTTGTGATTAAAACTTTTTGACTTTCTTCTTCTTCTGTGTTCTACTTTCCCATTTGGTTCTTACCTTTAGATTTAGTGGCATTCGACTTCAATTTTCATGAAATTTCTAATTTACGTTTGCATTGGAGTGTCGAATTAGGTTTTTTTCAATTTTGGAATGGACAGCGGAAGCTTCGACGATGGTGGTAGCTTGGACGACGGTGGCTTGGGTGACGGCGGCTACGGCAGGGTAGGGCTAGGGCGGCGGCGGCTATGGTAGATTAGGACTATGGTGGCGGCGGCTATGACAAGCTTTAAACGATGGAGGAAACGGTTGAAGTTGGTTGAATAGAACGCGCTACTGTCCTTGAGCCTAAATTTTAGAAGTTCCGTCCTACATTTAAAAATTAGCATAAAATTTTTCCTTTAAACTAAATTCCTTTTTGATTAAAATTTATTTTTGGATAATTTAAGATTTAGATTCATATTTAGAAACAAAACAGACGAAAAGATAATACAATAAAAAATATGAAATAAAAAATAAATTCGTTTGGTTTCACACTTAGTAAAATCCAGAATCGTCACACAACCAAAAAAAATTCGTGGAAGGCACTGTTTGTTTTGAGCAAAAAGCGCTTATTGAGGTGCTGATTGAAGTGTTGATTCAAATATACATTTATTTAAGCGTTTTTTTACTCTCTCATTTAGCTTTATCAAGTCAAACCAGCAAAAATCTATTCAGCTTATTTTTAGTGCTTTTTGAAATCTGAATCAATACACACATATTTTTCCAACCGATATGCTTATCTTTAAATTAGCACGACTTTCTTCTTCTTCAAGGCAGCTCCAGCGTATATTTTTTCTTCCGTACATGGCAGTTTCGACTTCTGCTTCAAGGCAGTACTGTAAGTATGTTTATGTGTGTTTTTTTAATAACGTAAAGTATATGGTTTGAAATTATAGTTTAATAGTTATTGATGTAAGTGGGTGTAGAAGACAATCATATCAACTGTACAGATTGTCATGAATGAGTACCCGGGTTTTTTTTCTCTTCATTTATTTGTTGTACTATTCAATCACATTTTTATTGATGCGAAACTTCAAATAAAAAAAGCATGCATGATCATGAGTTATTAAGGTTAAGGAATATGCATGTTGTACTATTTAGCTCATCTTACTTTCTGTTTTTGTCCAACTATATTTAAAAGAGGAAACAATAATTTGATGCTAAAACTATAATATGGGTTAACATCTTATATTTTGAGAAGCGTCTGTAAATTTTCTTGGTTGTTTTATATGTTAACCTGTCAAATTAGTGTATTCTTCTTGAAATTTTTATTCATGTTGAAGTATTAAACCAAATTTACTTACTAAGAAATATAATGGTATTTTTTAATATATAGTAACTCATTCTATGTATATTCATTTTACAACTCAGACAATATAAATGATATTAACAATGAAGGTCAAATTTGTCAACTAACAATAAAACATATTTATAATCAGCAACCGATCAAACAATATTTCAACATTAAGCATTCACTATCCATCATTCAGCCTACAACATTTAGCATTTAGCATTCAGTATTCAGTCATTTTAATAAACGAAACCTAAGTCTACAAGAAGATAAGAAAATACGTACAAAGAACTGTGTACAAAGAAATAAAAAACTTTTCCCCTCCACCATTTTAAAACAAAAACGGCATACCACACTTTTTATTGCTTCCATCCTCCAAAATTACCATCTTTACTTTTTTTTCACTGCCTACTTGCTTTCTTCCTCTCTTCTCTCTTCAATTCAGCAAAACAATTAAATCTAAAGTTTCAATGGAGGGAGAATGTAGATCCATGCATTGTCACGATAATTCCTTCTTAATTTTGTTACGTTTGTTTAATTATTTCATCTTCATGCACATCAATTCAATCAATCGACATGAAAAAAACGTGGAAATCGTAATTATTAGTATTGAACGTAAAAAGGCCGACGATGTTCTCATGGAAACCACGTTAGGTCGAGATGTTGGTTCCTTGATAACCACGTTGGAGCCTAACTTGGCTATCATACAATCCACATCAGGGTGAGATGTTGGTTCCTTGATAACCTAGCTCTCCATTCACGTGGACAATGTTTTTTCTTTTTTGACGTTGATTAATTTATTCTTGTAGAAACTTCAAACAAGCCAATACGTAATTCCCTAACGATTACCCAAAGAGATCGAAGTGTGAAGGCGAGAAAATAAAACAAATAGAAGCCAAATGGAGGAACCAAGTCGAGAAAAGTATGATATCCAAGGGCAAAATATTGAGCGAAACATGAAAGAGCAAAATTTAGAGCAACACAACGAAGAGCAGCATACACACAAAGGTTGTTGGAACTGGGCTAGCCCGTAGAGGAAGATATGGGTACAAAATTTAAAAAAATAATCCTTTATTGGATTTATATTGAGCCTATGAAGTCTAATTTATTTAGAACATTCCAAAATTTAATTTAAATAAAATCTCTTATTTCATTTAATTTATAAATTATAAATAGAATTTTATTTAATTTATATTCAATTAGATATAATAGTACACATATGTATCATATATATATATGTATACACACACACACACACACACATATATATATGTGTGTGTGTGTGTGTGTATGTGTGCGCATGTATAACATAATAATCCGTGCAAGGTATAACATGTCTCTGTATAAATGTTGGGATTTACATCGTAATGGATATGTTAGCTCATTGTATTACCCCTGATTTTGATTAACATTATTTAGAAGATTTAATTAGATAAACTAAATAAAATAATGTGTTGTGATAAGAAGAATGGGATTTGATAATTAAATTGGTCATTACCTTAAGTAATCAAGTAATAAGATTGTTTAAAACTTAGATAAGAAATGGAATAATGAGAGGAGTAAAATATGAATAGTTCCTATTTTCATATCCTATAGAACCCCACCTCTCTCATTATCATTTCATTCTCATACAACCAAATACAAAGATAGAGGTTGGCCATTAACATGAGAAATAAAAGAGGAAATCTAAAGCATTCAGGGGGGAAAAAGCTAAGGAGGATTAATGAACTACAAATCACAATCTCTTTACCGAATCTGAGGTGAATGATAGTTAACCATCTCACTTTTAAATGCTTGAATTTGGATTTATAGCTATTTCCAAATTATTTTATGATTTTTTGCCATGTTATGATTGATTGCTTCATTATATGATCAAATGATGATTTATCCTTTGAAATTGAATTAGTAGGTTTTACGGGTAGAAACCTAGTTTATGATCTTCAAATGACTTGAAATTTTGATATGATGTATAAAACATTATTTGGGAGATAGGTTCATAATTTCATAATTTCTCAAGTTTATATGCATATTTTATGAATTTCCTAAAAGGAAAATGAGGTTTTATTTTGGGTTTCAATTATTAGATAATGATTTTGGCCTCGAAATTTTTATATGTAAAAGAGTATGTTAATTTTGATTTGTAGTGATTTTTGGAGATTTTTTTGAAGTGGTTATGATTTTCTATAAATTTATTTAGCTAGAATAGCTATTAACTAATATTAATTAACAATGTTATTTAAATAGGTTTGCCAATGGTATTGGGGGATTTTTAAACTGACCTCCCGGTAGTTTTCAGAAAAGAAAACAAAAAGTAGTTTTCTATCCAATATAAAATTGATAAGGGATGAGAATTGGTGGAAAGAAATGTCTTTTTTAAAAAAATAGATCGGTTTTAAGTTCATTTATGGGAATGTCACGTCGTCAACATAGAAGTTCGACATCCATGTTAAAAGCTGATACTGGCATCTTGCCTATATATTCGACATTTATATAAAGTAATATGTGTGATATCTACCTTGTGATACGTGATGTATCGGTTCGTATAGAAGTTCGACACCAAGTTTGTAGGAGTACGGTACCTTTACTTGTACAGATCTGACACCCAAGGGTTTCGTAACTCCACATGGTTCTTTTAAAAGCCCGACTTCATTCTATTTTAAAGATCTGACACCTTCCAATGTTAGAGGATTGGCATCCTCACTTTTTTAAAATCCGACATTCCTTGTCCCTTATATTTTCGATATTTATTTTAGCAGCATGGATGTCGTATGTTTACAAATCTGATATCCTAGTATTATTGGCTAGAAAGCCTTATGTTATGCAAACCAAAAGCTAAGTTTTTATAGGTACAACAACATATATATTTTAGAAATTCGACAACTACATATTGCGGTCTTATAGCTTTATATTTTACAAATCAAAATACTTGTTCAGAGACTCCATATGTAGAGGTTCGACACTCTATTTCGGTGGTACATATGCCGCATGTTTTTAATCTAATAGCTTTACTTAAAAGTTTGATAGCTAAGTGTTTTAGAGGTTTAACAACCTCCTTTTTATATAGAAAGCTATTTCAAAGAAGATTGTATTTTGGGCAATAGATTTTGATTAAGTAAAGAGTTATGTTTCCTTGTATTAAAATATGATTTTAAGAGATAAATCAATTGTAAATACAAATGTTTTCAAGGAAATAAAAGAGTATATTAGCCTGAGGTTCTGTAAAAAAACTACTATTCCTATCACCATTAGGTAAATTGTGATAATATATTTTGACCCATGAATTTAAAAAACCATATAGTGGGAGATTACTATAGGATTGCACCCTATGCTTCAGCTTTTAGCCCCCAGTTGATAAAGGTCCACGGTTCCAGTCATAGGGCTTTTTCTAGAGTAAAGACTAAAAGTAGATTTACGCACAGATAGAAACTTATAGCTCAGATAGGTTATTGGTTGGTATGCAAACCAATATGTTTGATTTCCTGACAAAGCATTGACACAGAGATTTACTTAACGAAATCCAATTTCGTCTTCGCCGTTGAATTTCTCGAAGCTTCCTCTACGCGACCATCCCCAGAGCGACAACTCTGGTGCACCCAATCAAAACGCGTCGACTAGGCTCCTTCTCCCTGCACGTGACTCTTGCGATCCACCATATGAGGCCAGACCTTCCCAAACTCCGGCTACAGCTGCGTTTTCCAATGCTAAATCCAACTTTGATATCCGTTTCTCCGTTCAATGCCTCAATCACCCGAAATCGCAAGCCCTATCCTAACACTTCAATCGACTTCACTGTTGAACCTCAAAAATCCAAGCCGCACCCCTCAAAAAGCACATCAAGTCGAAGCTCTCTCCAACACAAGATTTTTAAAGCTTGTTTCAAATTTTTTTATTAAGTAAATCTTGAAAAATAAAATTTTGAAGTTCTTTTTCCTTTCACTGTAAACCTGAAAGAAGAAGAGAGGGAGGGAGAAAATGTTTTTAAAAGGAAGGTGGGTACGGTTATGATAGGTAGGGGTGTGGATTGATGTGAATTAACAAGCCTGTGTAGTCAAATCTAAGTAAATATATTATGTGAATTAACAAGGCTGTGTAGTCAAATCTAAGTAAATATATTATTTATAAGTCAAAATATCTTTATTTATAAGTCAAAATATCTTGCTATATAATCCCGGACCCTAATCGAGACGTGACGCCTGGCATTTTATATATTATACCCATATTCTGAATGCAGTTGAACTTTTTTCAGGACCTAATTTGATCATATGCAGATAATAGCTTTTTAAACCCAATTATTATATTAAATTCTCAATACTAATTTCAGTGCGTTTTGATTTCGCACGACCGAACGATACGCCTGATTGCTACGAAATCTTATGGTATAATATAATTCGCTATTACAGATCCAATGAAACTGATTTCTTCGAAATCCGAGACTGTGTCCTGTAAGGCTATTTTTGTATGTTAATTAAAACGAGTTAATTTCAAAATTAGTTAAATCACTTTTAAATCAAATTTAAAAGTTTTTATTATCTTTATTCTTATAAATAAAATTAAATAAGCCTTTAAATCATTTTTATCCAACTTAAAACCCAAGATTCAATTATTTAAACAATTTCAACTATACAATTCAATAATTAAATTATCCAATAAATCGCTATTTTCTAAATTCAAGTTATTTAATCTATAAAATTAACTTTTCAATACCTAAAATTAATTAAATATTCTAATTTCAAATAACTAAAATTTTGGTTGTCACAACAATTTTTATTTTTTGTTTGTAATTTTTAGTGTTTTGGTTTGAAATTTAACATGGTATATTGTACATCATCACATAATTTGGTGATTGACTAGTTGACATGTGTGAAATTAAAATTTTCAAATCAGGAAAATAGGCCAATGAACAAAGTTAGAAAAAAATTAGGTTGAAAGATAGCAATTTAGGTATTTTCAAATCAGGAAAATAGGCCGATTGTAACAACCCGCATATTTATCGATTTTATATTTAAATATTTTGTCGTTAATCAGATATTGGTCCGAAAAGCTACTTTTTGCAAACGGTCAAATTAGGAATCGAGAACACTTCCATTGAGTTCGAAATGCCGTTTACAATTTTTTTAAGTATAAACATTGATATGATTGGAGATAGTAGAATTTCACTACTTTTTCACTTGAGACTTTGGGTTGGGCTTTTAGCCTATTAGACCCAACCTTCACCCCTCCTCTTCATAACTTCATTTCTATTTTCCTAAGTCTTCAAGCTTCTTCAAAAATGGTGGAGGGAATGGGAAATTAAAATTCCAAAACTCAAATTCAATTGCAATCCATCTTTCTACTCCAAATTCAAGAAGAAGACATTGGATTCAAGCTTCTTGTGCTTAGATAGAAGAGGGATTGATTCTTGCTTGCTTAAAACTTCATTTTTCATTGAATTTGTGCAAAGGTGAGATTTTTATCCCACAAATCTAGTCTATATCTATATTGGACTGTTGGGAATGATTCCCTACCATTTTAGCATGTACATTTGCATTTGGTTTGGATTGGATTGGCGAAAAATTCCAACTTTAAGTGTTTTTGGTGAAAATCTGCCCTTAGGTCGCTCTGCCTTTGCTAGGTCGTTCGCGTGGAAAAGTCTCGGCCTTCAAATAGCTCGTTTCCGACCTAAAATGGCCTATAACATTAGGTCGCTCGGCGCTCCGGAATTAGGTCGTGGGTCGTTGGGCTTTAGGTCGTGGGTCGCAAGCTTCTTAGGTCATAGGTCGTTCGAATGTTAGGTCGCTCGGCCCTTATCCCCTTAGGTCGCTAGGTCGCGACGTTTTAGGTCGTAGATCGTTCGAATGTTAGGTCGCTCGGCCCTTATCCCCTTAGGTCGCTAGGTCGCGACGTTTTAGGTCATAGGTCGTATGGACCTTAGGTCGTAGGTCGTATGGACCTTAGGTCGTAGGTCGTAGGGACCTTAGGTCGTAGGTCGTATGGACCTAGGTCGTAGGTCGTTAACTCGTTAACACGAACGGCTCTTTACTACTTTAGGTCGCATGACCTATAGGTCGCTTTCTCCAGTTAGGTCGCTCGGCCACTTTGTTAAGTCGCTCGTCCTGTTGCTCTGTTAGGTCGCAACCTCTGTTAGGTCAGCCATGTTGGGTCGCGAGTCATCGTTAGGTCACGAACACCACTAGGTCGTTTGACCCCTAGGTCGCAACCATTAGGTCGCTCGACCCTATTCCTCTTAGGTCGTTAGACCTCATTTTGTCTTCACTAGGTCGTACCGTTTTGGACGGGGCGCTGCCCCGCACCCCGCCGGGGGTGCGGCCCCCCGGACCCCCGCGACCTGACCGGGCAGGTCGAACCCCGTAAGCGGTGGCGTTGCCCCCGCACCCCCACCTTGGGGGGTTTCCACCCTCCCTGGACCCCCCCTCCGTAGGGGATCTTATCTGAAAAACATTGAGCTGCTTTCCTTGGATTTTATTCACATCTCCGTATGCGATTTTTGTGACTGATTGTTTCTACAATTGCTTCTGTGTTTTGTCACTTTATAATATAAAGGTTTCAATACTAGTAGTAAATATCAAAACACTTTTAACAAACAATTTCAACTCTATTTCTAATAACAAAGCTCTTTTCTTAAACCGTTTTCCAATCTATTAGTATATACAAACCTTTACCTCACTCGGATGAGAAATCTAATTAAACGACTTAGTAAAACAAGTGGTATGAAACGCTTGCGTTCACTTCGTCGGTTAATTCTTGGACTTGTTCGATTGAACCTCTTGTGACAATTTTATTAGTGAAGATTTACAGTTTGTTCGTAAATATTTAAGTTAAGCAAGTGGTTATGGGACATGAAGCTAAACTTCTATATTTACTAGCTTAGTGTAATTGACACTTCTCGTTGATCATGACGATCATTCTGATGCTTTAGACTAGCAACTGTGCGATGTCTCTTGTTGCGAGGTTAGACTAGACACCACTTGTGTGATTCCACTCACACATACCTTTTTGCTTTTTGGTTAGTCTGGACCTTAATCTGTGTGATTCCATTCACACATGTGGGGTAGCTCCCTTTGGTCTTCGGACCGTCATGTGATAGGCCTCTTTCTCTTTTCTATGATTTCTGGACTTCTTGCATTGATTTCTAGAATTTATGTCATTGACTTGTTATGAGTACAAGTTTGGGGTATGATGCCCTTTCCGAATCTTTGAGAAGATTCTTGTGATATTGATTATCTCTTATTGATTGATCTCCTGTTGATCATTATTTACATACTTATAGTGGTATGTCATTATGGATATTTTATGTTTATGCCATATCTTTTATGTTATATCATGTCATCTGATATTTATAGCTAGACTGACCCGTTTATTATTTTCTTAAATAATACTCGGGTTAGACCGAGATGTTACAGGTGCTTCTGCTTGACTTCTTCCCAGGGATTCATCACTCTGACTTTTGGCTAACTGTTTAGATTAGCAGTTTTTGTTGTATACACTTGAGATATAGACTCATAGTTGTATTCTTCTGTATAGCACGTGTTGCTATTCTTTTGTATTATTGTGGATCTTTTGAGCACTACTCTGATGTACACTTTCATGTGTTAGTTATATATTCATATCTTCTTCCGCCTTTGTGATATGGATGTCTGTGACTGATTTGCGTTATGCTTATTTCTATGTTTGTTTCCGAAGATTATTTATAGCCACCGTGTGATAAGCAATTACATGGATGGTCGCTCCTCAACAGCCTTATTCTCCGTGCTAGTTGACAGCACTACTCCGTAGTGTTCTTGGCTAGTGTGGGTATAGAGGTGGGGCGTCACACCGATGGACAAACTTAGAAAAAAATTACGTTGAAGGATAGCAATTTAGGTTGAAAGACAGTAGGTTTTTTTTGGCTGAAAGACAATACTAGTTATAACCAACATTTTGTGTAGTGCAAAACTGGAATATAATGCTAATTATGACTAGCATTTTTTCCTTCAGTCTAAAAATAAAACTTGATGTCCATTGGTCTAATTTTTTTAAAAGTTTTTCATTTTCCCTAATTTCCTCTTTTCAAATTAGATTGTTTTTTTCTTCTAGTGAGAAATTTTTTAGTGGTTAATGTAATTTTTTTCTTGACTTTGTTGCTAAAGGACCACAAAGTAGATGTTGAGCTTAATTTGATTTTACTAGGATATTGACAAAATAAAAATGTGTTGTTTTTCTTTTTAATATGATTTAGTTAAAGGTTAAAATAGATAGTTAAATGTTACCATTATATTCAATTCTTTATTTTAATTTCAAGTATTTTATGGTCAAGTAACACATTTCATCTAATGTCAAATCCAAATTCAGAGACAAGCATCTAAACTATTATGAAATATACCAAAAAAAAATTAATTAGAAGATAAAAGCTAAAATCATACGATTACTTCATGTAAAAACAATTATCCTTAAAAATATAGTTAGCATTTCTGATAAAATATGGTTATATTATATGTATTGTAATACCATCAATGATTAGTGTGTGTTGTTTTATCAAGGTCGCGGTCAACACACACAGAGGGGTGTGTGTGTATATTAGCTCCTTTTGTTTAGATCCATTTGTAGCTCCCTAATATTAGCCACAAGTTTCCATTGGAATATTCAGTCCATGTGACAGGAGAGAGAAAGAATGAATATTTAAATATAAACTTGTGCTTGATATCAGAGGCCACAAAATGGTGCTAAATAAAGGGGGGCTATACGTGTATGTATATGTATGTGTGTATGAAACCTTAAAATGAAGCTTTTGAGATGTTTCTATCCCTACCTAATGTCGCATCATTTAAAAATATACTTCAAAACTAAAACTGCTTCTAACATAACCTCAGAAGAATAATGTTTCATCATTTACAAATATACTTCAAAACTAAAACTACTTCTAACATAACCTAAGGAGAATATACATACATACATACATACATATATATATATATATACATACATATATATATATATATATATATATATATATATATATATATATATATGTGCGTACGTACGTTTGCATGTCTATATGTGTGTGTGTTTCTAGAGGCCAGGATCGGCTACACCTTATCATCGATAGGAGGGACGTTGCTATTTTAAATAATTAAACAATACTTATTTAAAGGGAAAACGTCGTTGAAATTAGGGGATCCAAGGCAAATCAAAAATGAGATGTAGCTGATCCTTGCCCAATATATATATATATATATATATATATATATATATATATACATATATGTGTGTGTGTGTGTGTGTGTGTGTGTGTGTGTGTGTATAAGTCTCTGTGTGTACTTTGGACTTTTATAAGCATTAGTACAGAAACAATTTTAGACTAATCATAATTTCATGTTTATTTTATTAGATTTATTAATTTTGATGTATATGATAAAATCCCTTTTTATCGGTTCACCGACTAAGATCTAATTGGTTTTAGACTAATGCAGACTTAGATTAATTATCAGCATACCATTTAGTCTCATCAAAATCAATTCTCGCTTATTCTTTTTTCTTGCGGCATAAGGATCATCATTTGTCAATGTTCTTAATTTATTTATTATTTCCTTCAAAAAGAATGATAAGTAAATGGACAAATCAGCAATTTTTCCATCATTACATATGAGAAAATACTTTAAAGGTGAAACTATCTTAATAATTTAAGCACAATGACACAAGCATTTTTTTGCTACATGGACAGGCCCAATGCCCATCGTTCAAGTGCACTTCCCATAGTTCAATTTTTATGGCATTCACCAAAAGCCACTTTCTTTTTCTCAAATCCATCTTCCTTGGACTGTCCGTATTCTCAATCACGAATTTATCCTCCATCGCTCATCTTTCTCACGTTTCCTTTGTCTATCGATTTAAATTTTACCAACTGATTTGCGAATGACTGTTATGTTGAACATAAGAAAAATTAGTTTGCTTCTTTCCTGGAAAGGCATTTCAACTAGCTCGGATAAATTAGAAATCCAAGTTTGATTCTGAATTCTACCATGCCATTTCATTCATGCACAGTTGATTTTCTCTATCTATATACTCATACATGAACATATTTCTACATATTTTAAATTTATATATGTTGGTTGTTCATGGTGGGAAACCAGTCTAAGTAGTTTACCTTTTTCTAATTGATTTTTGTTTTCAAATAGTTATAATTCTGATGAAAAGGCGAGGGCTGTCAGAGCATGTGTGCGATTGCCAACTATTGGTTATTAAATTAGTGTTTGATTACTTATAGTTTGTAGCAATTGCAATTAGTTTGTACCAATCGGTACGCATGTTGGGATTTCAAGTGATTATATTTCACTCCCATTAAGTATTGTACCGCATCACAATGCCATAATGTTACGTTGAAAATTTTGAACAGACTCAAAAATGGAGTAGCGAGCTTCTTTAGGCAACCACAACTCCACGACAGCTGCAAGTGAGGCATGACAACTCCAGTGCAACTCGACTTCCTCATTTTGGCATAGACATAAACCACGAACACAAATTCAGATGGCAGCTCCACACTCGGCTTAGACAGGCTTCGACGTAAGCATTTTCATATCCGATGACACAATATTCAAGGCAGCTTTGATGCAAAACCGCAAATGATGAATATACAGGTGCTTAAATTTATTTTTTTACTTAACAATAGTGCTATCAATTAAATACCTAGTAGGTTTTTGATTGGAATTCATACTTGGTTATTTTGTATATTATTTTGACTGCTTTTTATAACAAAACTTATACCTATATATATGCAAAAATGATATCTAGTTTCTATGTGATATAAGTTGATGCTTTGTAATTTAACTATTTAGTTGATTTTTATGTATGACAAAAGTGGTACCAAAATAGTGCAAAACCAATACCTAGTAGCTGTTTGATTGGAATTCATGTTTGGTTATTTTATAAATTATTTTGACTGTTATTTATAACAAAAATTATACGTACATATATGCAAAACTAATACCTAGTTTCTTTTTGATAAAAGTTAATGCCTTGTAATTTTAATTATTTATTTGACTGTCATATATGACAAAAGCGGTAGCAAAATAATACAAAACTGACACTTAGTAGCTGTTTGTTTGGAGTTGACGCTTGCTTACTTTATAAATTATTTTGACTGTTATTTATATCAAAACTGATACTATATATTTGCAAAAATGATACCTAGTTTCTGTTTGATATAAGTTGATGCTATATAATTTTAGTTGTTCATTTGGCTGTCATGTATGACAAAAGTGATACCAAAATAATGCAAAATGTATACCTAGTAATCATTTGTTTAGAGTTGATGCCTAGTTATTTATAGATTATTTTGACTGTAAATTATATCAAAATTGATGCCAAAATATATGTAGAAATGATACCTAACATTGATACTAAAATGGTTTATTATTTTATTTCAAAGCATACAATCTGTTTGCACCATTACCTTTTAAATACAATGTTATATATTTATTACATATCTGTTACCAGTGATGCAAACTAATACTGATAATATATTTTACTTTAAACAGGGTTGACTGCGATATACATATGTCATGATATTCATCATATAATTGAACAGAAGCCAACTACCGAGCAAAATAAAACATGAACAAATATTGTAAACAAGATCAAGAATTGTGTATGATATAATAACGGAAAATGATTGTAACGAACTGCCTCTGTTACTCCGAAAGACTAGCCATTAGGGGTAAAAGAAAAAGAAAGATAAGAAGAAACTACACAATCATAGAATCTCACAATGCAACTGATCAATATATAACAGATAACATAAAGTTATACGTAGGCATATCCATAATAATAATACATCAGAGTCATTACATTACAACCTTCAACTGGACAGTTATAACTACATGCCTATACAAAATACATAGTTCATATATAAACACAGCGGAATAAGATAATAACTAGCTAATGGTGAAGCTACCTACTCCGGCTCCTTCAAAATGCAATCGTAAGAAACCTCGATCACCTGACTACTCATAAAAATTTGAGTACCCAAGAGTTTTAGAGAAATAAAATAAAACTCCGAGCCTGACATGGTCTGGTGTGAGTAAATTCAAACAACTTAATTATTCTTTTAAGACCCCTTTAAAATCAAAGGCATCTCGTAAGACTACGCCGCACAAAACACAGATGGGTTTTTACCTTACGATAGCCAAAACACTTTATATGGAAATCCAGTAATACTATGACAATGTCTAGGGTTTTCAAATAAAATAGAACATAGCTGAAATGTTTGCATCTCACATTTCAACATACTGAGTACAACTAAATCCGTACGCACTTATTAGGAAATAGATTCCATACAATGACTGGGCTACTGGGGTACGGCCCATCACGGTGCATCTCTAGATAAAATAACATTGAGGATCCCGTTGGGATCCCCTGCCAATACAAGATCGGTCCGCCCCTTGCTGGATAGTACCGAATATTATCACCCCTCGATTGGGATTATCAACCATACTGAAGCATACAAGAGTTGATAGTAGGGACTCTAGTTAAGGGTGATCATAGCCTTACTGCATATCTCATGTTTTAGTCATTCTCGGTTGATGAGTCCTGAGGCCACGTTTACTATAGCACTGCCACTAAGAACGCTAACATTGCCTTCCAGATGTTGACATAATGTGATCACTCATCCATACAAGTCGTTTAGGAGATGAACGAACCAAAGTCACTACTTCCACTACACCTATTTTGGAGTCACCCTCGAGGTTTGTGGCAAATAGCCCTTGCACTTCAAATCCTTCATCTTGGACCTTGACTTCATTATTTCCAATTTGAACGTTTACGTTGGTTCGAAGTGATTTTCGAATAACAACTGCTTTCTGATCCTAGTCTCTCCAAATCAACGTTCAATAATTTAAAGAGTTAAGCTGTTTAAACCATTCCACTATCAGGGTGTAAAGATTTACATATGAACATACGTTCCATATGCTTAGATTATCATGACCCGCTTATTGAAATTAACTTACTTGTATTCATCATGTTCCCGAAGTACGGTATTTGTGATAAGTACAAGTCAACTTACGTTTAATAAAACGTGTCAATGTTTTATTACAACTACTTTAATTCATTTGGCTACTTATAGCATGGACAAGAGATCCTCTGGTATAAAAATAATTTACTTTAGTAAGAAAATTGGTTTAAAATAATAACCAGTAGAGTTTTAAGACACTTCTTATGAATAATATGCTTTAATTAAATCATAAGTTAAAAAATTAATTAGACTTTAAAAAATCTTAACTAAATCAAAATTAATCAATATTAATCCAGTTTAAACCTTAAATAATTAAAGTTTTATTTATACTTAAACTTTAGTTAAATAACATCCAAAAATGGGCTAGGCCAGGGTTAGTTATGCTCGGCTATGTAGGTTAGTGGAGGGTGGTTGCTTGTAGCTTGAAGAAAGAGGTGTTGTAGAATTTGTAGGTGTGATTTAGTAAACTAAACAGAAGATTTTAAGTGGAAAGAAGTGATTTTTCCTCACTTTATAATTTATGAAGAGAAGCCATGAAAACTTTCTCAAGCTTTTAGGAATTTTAAAATGAAGATTGTAAAATGAAAATTATGAAGGGAGGTGGTATATGTAGGCCTAGAAATTTTATTAAAATACATAAAGTGGTTAGAATTAAATACATATATATGCATGCACTCCATACCCTCCGCCCATGATCCACCCTCTCCTTGTACTCCCCCCTCCTCATGGAACTATTCAAGCCATGTTCTCATGTCCTCTGTGTAGAGAAAAATATTTTTATATGTTAATATATATGCACATGCTTTTTACTAATAAAATCTCCTTTTATATATTTATATACTTTAAGGGAGAAAATATATACATGTATATATATATGTATATATATATGTATTCATTTTGCTAAATCATTTTCTAATGTGTATATATGTGTTTACAGTAGTGCTATGACATTTTAGATAACTTTTAACCAATGAAAAATCAAGATTTCGGAAAATAATTTTCTATTATATTTTCTATTTTTCTCTAAATTACGTATATTAATATAATATGAAAGCGGTTTTATCATCATTAGAAAACATTTAAAATAAGTTTATTTGTCAATAAAATCCATTTATTTATTTTTCAAATATATTTAAATATTCATTTATTTAGCGATTAAATTCTAGGTCATTACACTTTTCCCACTTAAAAAGAATTTCATCCCGAGTTACCAAACAAGAAGATAATTCAAACTATGCAAAAAGCTACCGTAAAACACGTATAAAGACATACACTAAGCATCCACGGAAAACATGCATACGCTTTAGTATACAACCTACAACTAGTCAACTTGGGATACGTTTCTTTTATACGATCCACAGTCTTCCAAGGGTAGTCTCTTGGATCCTCACTCTAATGAATCTTAACTAGTCGCACCACCTTGTGACAAATCTCTTTTCATCCTAATCCACAACATAACTGGATGTCTAACCACTGTCAAGTTCGTTTCTATCTCCAATTCCTCTTAAACCTATGGCTCCACAACCAAAGATGGGTCATGAATATATTTTTACCAATAAGACGCATGGAACACATTATGAACACCCGCCAACCTCTTTGGTAACTCGACCTTATAAGCAAGAGATTTGATTCTCTCAAGAATATGGAAGTGTCCAACATACCTTGGAGTTAACTATCCTGCTTTTCCAAATCTAACATCTCCTCTTATTGGTGAATTCTTTATGAACACCAAGTCTCCAACCACAAATTCCAAATCTGTTCGCCTCTTTATTAGAATAACTCTTGTGGCTATCTTGAGCTTCCTTCATTCTTTTCTTAATCATCATAAATTTCTCGGTAGATCATGTCCGACACGTTGGTGACTTGCACAGTCTTCCATATAGGGGTTCATAAGGTGCCATACTGATGCTTGCTTGGAAGCTATTGTTGTAGGAGAACTCAACTAAATGCAGTTGATCCTCCCATGATCCACCAAAATCTAGAATAAACGCTCTCAAGAGATCCTCTAGAATCTGATTCACTCGCTCCATCTATCCATCTGTTTGGGGGTGGTATTCTATGCTTAAGCTCAATTTTGTTCCTTGAGTTGTTTGCAATGCTTCCTAAAATTGACTAGTAAACATGGGGTCTCGATCACTTACTATACTTATAGGAACTCCATGCAACCAGATTATCCCTCTCATAAAAAATTTAGCTAAAGAAGCATCGGTTTTTGTTGCTTTTACCAGAATAAAATATGCGCTCTTCGTTAACCGATCCACGATAACCTATACTCCTTCATTTCCTTTTCTGGTCCTAGGTAAATGTAACGACCCGTAAATTTTAATAAATAAATTGGTTAATATAAATGGAATCTTTGTAATTAAATTTAGAAAGAAATAATTTTTTTTATAATTTATAATGAAATGAATGCTAAAAAGAAGTGTAGCAATGGTAATTTAAAAGTTAATTATTGATAATTGGAGTAAAATCCCAATAAAGAAATAGTGTTAATTATTGCACTTGAGTATAAAATTTAAAATAAGTAATTAAAAGTAAGCATTTAATTAACCAATGCAATAATATTGATTAATAGTAACTGTATGTAAATTAAGGTAGTAATGTTAGTGGTAGTTGATGAATAACCAATTCAATGCAATCCCAATGGATTGAAACAACTATTTGGGTTATAATTGATTAAATAGGAATATTTGGTAATAAATTAAAATAAGAAAAATAAATGTAAATATTGAATTAATCGATGAATTAATAATGAAAATAGTGATTACATAAAATCAATGTTCTATATGTAATCGTTCGGAAATAATAACTAGAATGCAAGGTAAACAATACTAATCAAAGTTAATAAATTTATGAATTGAACGGAATACCAATTGATGAAAATAAATATAAATGTTATATTTGGTTATAAATGAAATATACGAACAAAATGTAAGTATGGAATAGATTTATGAAATACCACAAATTTAATGGTAGTTGGATAAAATCAATATCATAACAGTCATTGCAACATTTGTTTGTAAACTATAAACCTATAAATGTGATTTAGGGCAAATAGTGACCGTTATTATTTGTTACCAGTTTACATAGGCTATTAAACTTTGATTGGGAATCAATTGAAATTAAAAATGAAACTTGGTATTACATTTATGAGTTTAAGACAAATATTACAAGATATGAATGTAAATAAGATGCATAGAAATGTTTGTTTATTTTGTAAATTAATAAATGATGTAATAAAAGAATGGAACCAAGATGGAATAATTTATTTGATTTAAATCTTAATTAATGTGCGCATTAATTTATAATGGGATACAAAAGGGGTAAATTAATAATTTAAAAGGATGACTTACTAATAAAATAATGTATAATAAATGGAAAGCAAATTAAGTATGAATGTGAGAAAATTTGGCAATAATGCAAAACTTTAATCATTTACCCATTCATTTAATGCATTGAATTAGATCTAAATCAAATTACAACATTTGGTTATTAATAATAGCATATAAGGGAAGCTTAACGTTAATGGTAACGATTAGTATAGGTTGACCACATATTTAGTATATTTGATATAAACCGGTAATCGATTGCAATAAATCTAAATTAAAAGTGATGTTAGTATAAATTAAGGAAATAATTTGAAATAATGTCAATTCTATTTATAATATGACTATTGATTGAATAAAGGGATGGAAATAAAGTTTTCTCTATATATTAGAATTCAATATACGATAATTGGATTAATTGCAAATGAATGAAATTATATATTTAATTATTTCGTTAATAGAAATTAAGTTGGGATTGGAGAATGTTAAGGTTATAGATCTTGAGTCCGATGTTATGTTATCCATTTGACATCAATGAATTGAATAATAGAATTGAAAAGTAAAATAATTGGAATTATTGTAAATTATTTTTAAAATTTCTGAATGTAAGAAAAATAAAATTTAACGCTAAAATTGATGAATGAATCAACGTTAAATTGACATAAAAATTTGTTTAAATTAGTGTAAATGATTAAGAAAATTTAAAGGGGTAAAATTTTTCAATTTTAGAATTGAAATTTAAGATTTGATAATTAATTAATTTATAAATTTATTTTATTTATGGAAAAATAGCCATTTTGGCCACTGACTCGGATTTCGACGAAACCAATTTCATCGGATCCGTATCGGTGAATTATCGTACGATTTCAAGTTTCGTAGCGATCAGACTTGTCGTTTGATCGTACGGACTTGAAACGCCTTGAAATCAATGAAATTGAAATCAATTTGAAAATATTGATTTTAGCATAACTTCTTCATATGATGGAATTTGGACTTGAAACCTTTTCCATTGCGTTTAAAATATTTTAAAACATCTATTTTGATATATGAGTTGACCCAATTTCGTTTCGGAGTCGAAACGGGATTTTCGGGCCATATATCGTCCAGTGCGTACATCCGATCAATCCAGTCCATCTATTCCATTACCGCCTTGCCTATATATATATCCTGTTATAAACCCTAGCCTACCTTTATTTCTCATTTGTCTGTGCATGCAATTTCTCTTCACCTCCTCATTTCAGTGACAGACAAACGCCTAATTCCAACTGCAATTCAAAATCAAAGTGAAATTTCAAACTCTTCAAAAAAATCCAAAAAAATTAGAAATCGAAGCTCTCGATGAGAGCAAGTCAGATCTGCGGTCCGTTTCTCGATCTGAGTTTTTAGGTGGCCAGAAATTGAAGGTTTATCCACGGCCGTTCTTTGCGCGTCGATGAAAGTTGTCGGATCGTCGAACCATTTATAGGTTTTGTAGAGAGGGCCGAGAAGGTCGCACCAATGTGGGTTTCGTGGTGAGTTAACGGTTGGATCGACGTGAAAAATTCAATTAGGTCATGGTTTTATGAGGCGGCTGCTGTGAAAGCTCTCGAGCTCCAATCGAGGTCTTCGAGTGCGCGCGACCAAGTTGGAGATCGCGAGAGTGGGGGGCGGCCGAGCATGATGGAGGCGATCGTTGGTGGGCATGCGGCTAGGGTTTCGGTGAGAAAAACAGATTGTGTTCGTTCATGCGTAAGAAGATGTATGTGACGCCCCACCTCTATACCCACGCTAGCCAAGAACACTACGGTGTAGTGCTGTCAACTAGCACGGAGAATAAGGCTGTTGAGGAGCGACCATCAATAGTTAGGCCTTATACTAGTATTGGTTATCTCAATGGGAGTGGTATATAAATATATTTTCTTTCATTTTTCATCTCTGATTTATTTTCTCCCATCGACATACCCCAATTCCAGTATAAAACGAACTACGATGGTTCGTAATAGTTTAGAACAGTAAATATAAAATATCACACAGATAATATAATGCGGAACACAAATCAAACAGAAAGTCTCATATATACAATAACTGATGTCGGTTACAATACATATGACACGGTACACATGATACAACTACAACAGTCGACTAAGGAAGTTACATATACAAGTACATTAACGTATTTAATATACATGAATACATATCTTCCTATACAATTTTACAGACTACTACAAATGACGACGACTACTCCAAAAGATATGAAAGAACTTCATAGCTCTAGCAGCAACCCAAAGAAGAATATCTACAACCTGAAATACTCGGTCTGACCCGAGTATTAGATTCAAAAGAAAATAATACTCGAGTCAGTCTAATTCAAACTCAGTTATTAGTGCACAGAAGCAATAATAATTAAATAATGAATAGACGACAGTAATTAAACCAAATCAGAATGCAATTCAAAATATTGAATAGAATAAACAAAACAGTTCAAACCATTGAAATATCAATTAAAATATTAATTCAGCTAGGGCTGCAGTACACGCACGCGTGCACTGCCTCGCACTACAGCATATGGAATATGCAAAAGATCAAATAATCAAAACCAGATAGAATACCATAAAAGCCATACCGTGTGGCTGCAGTTCACGCTTGCGTGCACTGCCTTGCCACTACAGTGATGATGTACCCAATGATTACCGTGTGGCTGCAGTTCACGCTTGCGTGCACTGCCTTGCCACTACAGTGATGATGTACCCAAGGAATATTCACAAGCATCGCCGTAAATATCATAAGGCCAAGTGTCGATTAAATTGCAGAGACAAATGCGAGGTCAAGCCCAATAAATTTTAGGCTCAACACAAGGCGAAGAGTAAAGTATCTAGTCATGTACACCAGAACGAAATCAAGAAACGTAAAAGTGCACATGAACAAGTACTGTGCATATATAGGTGCAACACAGTTCAGTACATGGATAAAAGACAGTGAAACCGAAAGAACAAAATGAAACAGAGAAGGCACATGGATGTGCAGGCTAAAAAAAATGCAGCCTCGACAAAGCATCAAGGCCGAAGTCAGCATAGATGGTGGAGATATGGTGATGGTAGTGCAGCGAACTACGCAACACAGCAACACATAAAAGTAGTGCTACAGAGAATATGCAAAAATGAAAAACATAAAGGCAGTAAGTGCTGACTGAAAACAAAACCACAAAGACATCAAGTATGTCTAAAGTTAATGCAACTGATTTTGAGTGAATGGTATCAAGTATATGAAATGTACTTGTAAATAGCATGGCAAAATTGAATGCACGAACAAGTGAATCAGTGCATAAGTGACTACAGAATCAAGTTCAGTAATGTTAACAGTGAAAAACATCAGTGAAAAGAATCACAAGAAAAACGACTCAAGCTAAGTATAAATCCAACAATATGTACATACATACATACAAATGTAGGTATGCACATATATGCAGACTCGAATAATAGTTAACAGAGCTCGAGGCTACAAAAACAGCGGTCAATATCAAACATCAAACAATGTCGAGTCGACGGCAAAAACAATGGAAAGATCAAACAGTTTCCAAGTCCAAGCCATGAGTCATCAAAGAGGAGTTCGAACAAAAGGAAATTCATATAGCAGTTGGTTCTCCTTTCCAAAATCCAAGCAGTAATTTATCAAAACAAATTAGCAAGTGATAAATCAGAGTACAAATAAGGTATGAGTCAATTACGCTACAAGCATGCACAATTATGATTGAAGTCAGTAGCATGAGTAACGCAAATAAATAACAACACCGCCCTAGATTCAATTCAGACCTGCCAACAAAATAAACAACCCAAAGAGCTAACAAATGCAATAGTATACAAATGGAACCCAATACAAACTATTGAATTCCAGAGATATACAGCGCTCAAGTGTACGGGTCGATGAAGTTTCAAATCAAGGCCGAAGCCATCAGAAATATCACATAAGCAAATTCGAACAAACTCGAGTCAAGGCCAGAATAACCATGATAATGTTCAACATCAAAGTAAAATAGCACCTGAATTATCTGCCTCGAAGAACAGGCAATAAAAGGGAACAACAAGTGATGTACACATGATCGCACAGTGAAATCCGTGCACATGTATGCATGACCAGTTGCCATAATTCAAATGTTATAAGTAAATTGACTAGAAGCAAAACAACAGTCATTAACAAGGCATGAACCAACAGAAGTTATCAAACAGCATTGATGAAGATGAGAAGAAACGAGTGTAGACAGCACATACTAAAAGAAATATCACTAGAACATATATGTGTAAACATGAAAGGGTGAGATAGCCATTTAAAGTGGATATGCAAGTGCAAACTCGAGATAACCCCCAGATTCACTGAAGACAATGAAATAACAGCCGTGATGAAAATGCAGTGATGTAACAAAGAATACAAGTTTATATGCAAATAAACAGTGTAGTGATGGACTTACAGTGATATGCAGACTAAAGATGGTAACTGGCAACAAGTGATATACCCACAAGTGCAACAGTGGAATACGTTACATAAGTACCAATCTTCGAGTCAAGCAACATAAATGCAGGCTCAAATATCAAATCAGAGTCGTGATTACCAATGTCACCAACGAACAATATATACATGTGTTCGAGGCAACCTGGAAATATGTCCAAATAGCAACCATCGTGCAACATTCAAGAAACCAAAACTTCCAGAAACTTACAGTGGCCATGGCAATTGAACAGAGTCAATATCAAGCCGGGGTGGTCACGAGATAAAGCATTGGCGTGATAACTAGCAAACAAGAAATCTGAAACATCGAATTTGAATTTTCCAAGAAAACGACAGTTCAAAATCATGTCAACATGAAAATCGAACAACTAGAAATCAAAGCCACGTTAGCACACAACAAGCGAGCATACAAATTCGAACCAAGTCCAAATAAACAGAATTGGAACAAGTCAGAAATCAAACTAGGGTTTGAATTAGATGTAAGTGAAGGAATCACTTACCTGATTTGCGAACTCGATCATCAGGGAACGAGCGAGCGCCATCTATCGTGTTTGATTTCTATGTCCTAGCTTCGCAGAGGAACGAAGAAGAGGGGCGAACGAAATCGAGCAGCCATTATTTTTTTTTTCTTTCGATGATTTTAGGTTTTGAACCCAAATAAAAAAAATAAAGAAGGGCCGGTTATTATGCTTTGATAACCATCGGTACAAACGAAACAAAAGAAGACGTGGACCACTAATTAATTTACAAAGCCCACAATTCCTTTTAATAATTTATCAATGAATTTTAATTCATATTAAAAAAAAACTTCAAATGGAAGTTTGTGTCAATATTAATCGTTTTTAAATTGTCGATTATAATTGATGCAAAATACCGGGTTGTTACAGACTCCCCTCCTTAAAGAAATTGCGTCCTCGCAATCATAAGGAATAATTGGACAAAAGGTAACAACCATAAGAGCATGAAAGAGTAAGCTTGAACGTGTTTGCTCGATGAATTCTCTGGATTCCAAAGTGAAATCCATAGGATTTGAGAACCACTGAGCTTTCACGAGATAAACATCTTTATTTCGAGGATGCTGAACCTCCGAAGCAATGATGTGAATAGAAGGTGGCTCGAGAATAAGAATAAGGATCGGAAATCCCAAAGGCATTTCCGTAATTGGAAGACGTGGAAAACGTCATAAATAGCAGAAAATTGAGCCGGTACACTGGCGTAGTACAATATAAACGCCAAAGAAATCTTTTAATTTCATAAAAGAAATTCACAAATTCTTAACAAAATTTGGTTATCAAATAGATAATCAGAATACAGAAATCACGAAACAGCAATATCTAATTGTCGATACGATAATCAGGAATTACCACAACGGTAATCAAATTTCAAATCAGCAAATATTCAATTATCAAAACGATAATCAAATCTTAAATCACCAATATTTAATTATCACAAACGATAATTAAATCTCAAATATCTAATTATCACAAGTGATAATCAGAAACAATAATTATCTGATTATCAAAAACGGTAATCAGAAAACACAAATCAGCGAATATTTAATTATCACAACCGATAATCAAATTTTAAATCGTAAATATTTAATTATCACAAACGATAATTAAATCTCAAATATCTAATTATCACAAATGATAATTAGAAACAATAAATATCTGATTATCAAAAACGATAAATCAGAAATCATAAACATCCAATTATCAAAACGATAATCAGAAATTACCACATCGGTAATCAAATTTCAAATCACAAATATTTAATTATCACAATTGATAATCAAATCTCAAATCGCAAATGTTTAATTATCACAAACGATAATTAAATCTCAAATATTTGATTATCACAAGCGATAATCAGAAACAGCAAATATCTGATTATCACAAACGATAATCAGAAATCACAAATTTTCAATTAACGAGTCCGAAATTAACCGAAATAGCAAATGCACATGACCCATAACCACGAGTTTTACTAAATCGTTTAATTCACTTCATCGTTTCCTTGAAAGTGCAAAATTGTGTATTTTAAATAAATAACATTTTACGTTCTCAAACGGACAAGTCCGGAATTAAGCGAATCAGTAAAAGAAAGGGGTCATAGTCCTCGATTTTTCTGAAACGTTTAATTCGCTTCCTCATTCTTTTGAAAGCGCAAATCGTAAAAATTTTGAAAACAATTTTGATTTATATTTTGAAATATTTTGAAGAATAACAAATTTTTAAAACACGTGATTAAAATAGCAATGTCAGTAGCAACTTCGACATACGTCAAAATTTCATCGAAATAATTGGCATCAAAATATAATACCAATGAATTTTCGTTCATCAAAAATGTCACAAGAATCTTCTCAAAGATAGAAAGGGATATCATACCCTAAACTTGTATTCATAACAAGTCAATAACACACGAATTCACCAATGCACAAGAATTGATAAAACTTATCAATAGAAATCACGAACATTGGTGAAGCACAAATTCTAGAAATCTACACAAGAAATCCAGAAATCACAAGATAAGAGTATGAGAACTCGAACGGGAGTATGAAAACTCGAACGGAGTATGAAAACTCGGACGGGAGTATGAAAACTCGAAGGAGAGTATGACTTACAATAAACGATATGGCATAACATAAAATATCCATAATAACATACTACTATAAGTATGTAAATAATGATCAACAGGAGATCAACCGATAAGAGGTATGGCATAAATATGAAATACCCATACTGACATACAACTATAAGTATGCAAATAATGATCAACAGGAGATCAACCGATAAGAGATAATCAATATCACAAGAATCTTCTCAAATATCCAAAGAGGTATCATACCCCAAATTTGTACTCATGACAAATCAATAACATATGAATTCACCAATGCACAAAAATAGGTGAAGCATAAAATTTCCAGAAATCAACATAAGGAATCTAGAAATCACAGAAAAAGGGAAAGAGGCCTATCACATGACGGTCCGAAGACCAAGGGGAGCTACCCCACATGTGTGAATGGAATCACACAGATTGAGGTCAAGACTAACCAAAAAGAAGAAAGGTATGTGTGAATGGAATCACGTAAGTGGTGTCTAGTCTGACCATCAGAACGATCATCATGATCAACGAGGAGTGTCAATTACACTAAGCATGTGTGAACGGAATCACACAGATTGAGGTCAAGACTAACCAAAAAGCAAAAAGGTATGCGTGAGTGGAATCACACAAGTGGTGTCTAGTCTAACCTTGCAATGAAAGAGACATCGTGCAATTGCTAGTCTAATTCATAAAGCGATCATCAAGATCAACGAGAAGTGTCAATTACACTAAGCTGGTGAATATAAAAGTTCAGTTTCATGTCCCATAACCACTAGCTTAACTTAAATATTTACGAACAAATTGTAGATCTTTACTAGAAAAATGTCACAAGTGGTTCAATCAAACAAGTCCAAAAATTAACCGACGAAGTAAACGCAAGCGTTTCATACCACTTGTTTTGCTAAGCCGTTTAATTAGATTTCTCATACGAGTGAAATAAAGGTTTGTATATACTAATAGATTGGAAAACGGTTTAGGAAAAGAGTTTGATATTGAAAATAGAGTTAAAAACATTTTGATAAAAGAGTTTTGATATTTACTACTAGTATTGAAACATTTATATTTTTAAAGTGACAAATCACAAAAATGATTGTAGAAACAATCAATCACAAGAATTCACATACGAAGACGTGAATAGAATCCAAAGAAATCGATTCTAAATCCATCAAAATAGGAATATCCAAAAATTCCATAAATAGAAGTTATCAAAGTCAACTAAGGAGATAACAACTAATCGGAAAAGAAGAATCGATTAACAAATGGGATAACGAAGCAAAACGAGCATAAATGCATAAATGACTTCAACAAAAATAAAAATCAAGTCAATGTCGAAGTCAACAATTAATGGCCATAATAGAGTACAAAACGATTCAACATCATCATCAAAGGACTCAACGGCAAACCAAGTAAGAGTCTTGAAAATCAAGAATTTAGAAATTTCTCAAAAACAAAGTGACCGAAGTCGAATGGAATTCAAGCCGAGGAAAACATAAAATATCAAGTTCAGAATTGCCGAGATTCGAACAAAATCAATCATCGGCTAAATCAAATCAAAGCTGAAAACACAATAATCAAAATCAAATGCATATGAATAGGCGTTAGGAATTCATACCTAACAATCAAAGACAATCATATGCAAATATGAGAGATAAAACGTCAACAAATAGTTGTAACATATGTACTATCTAAGTTATGTTTTTATATTTGTTCTAAACCCCAGGCTCTGATACCAAGCTGTGACGCCCCACCTCTATACCCACGCTAGCCAAGAACACTACGGTGTAGTGCTGTCAACTAGCACGGAGAATAAGGCTGTTGAGGAGCGACCATCAATAGTTAGGCCTTATACTAGTATTGGTTATCTCAATGGGAGTGGTATATAAATATATTTTCTTTCATTCGTCATCTCTGATTTATTTTCTCCCATCGACATACCCCAATTCCAGTATAAAACGAACTACGATGGTTCGTAATAGTTTAGAACAGTAAATATAAAATATCACACAGATAATATAATGCGGAACACAAATCAAACATAAAGTCTCATATATACAATAACTGATGTCGGTTACAATACATATGACACGGTACATATGATACAACTACAACAATCGACTAAGGAAGTTACATATACAAGTACATTAACGTATTTAATATACATGAATACATATCTTCCTATACAATTTTACAGACTACTACAAATGACGACGACTACTCCAAAAGATATGAAAGAACTTCATAGCTCTAGCAGCAACCCAAAGCAGAATATCTACAACCTGAAATACTCGGTCTGACCCGAGTATTAGATTCAAAAGAAAATAATACTCGAGTCAGTCTAATTCAAACTCAGTTATTAGTGCACAGAAGCAATAATAATTAAATAATGAATAGACGACAGTAATTAAACCAAATCAGAATGCAATTCAGAATATTGAATAGAATAAACAAAACAGTTCAAACCATTGAAATATCAATTAAAATATTAATTCAGGTAGGGCTGCAGTACACGCACGCGTGCACTGCCTCGCCACTACAGCATATGGAATATGCAAAAGATCAAATAATCCAAACCAGATAGAATACCATAAAAACCATACCGTGTGGCTGCAGTTCACGCTTGCGTGCATTGCCTTGCCACTACAGTGATGATGTACCCAATGATTACCGTGTGGCTGCAGTTCACGCTTGCGTGCACTGCCTTGCCACTACAGTGATGATGTACCCAAGGAATATTCACAAGCATCGCCGTGAATATCATAAGGCCAAGTGTCGATTAAATTGCAGAGACAAATGCGAGGTCAAGCCCAATAAATTTTAGGCTCAACACAAGGCGAAGAGTAAAGTATCTAGTCATGTACACCAGAACGAAATCAAGAAACGTAAAAGTGCACATGAACAAGTACTGTGCACATATAGGTGCAACACAGTTCAGTACATGGATAAAAGACAGTGAAACCGGAAGAACAAAATGAAACAGAGAAGGCACATGGATGTGCAGGCTAAAAAAAAATGCAGCCTCGACAAAGCATCAAGGCCGAAGTCAGCATAGATGATGGAGATATGGTGATGGTAGTGCAGCGAACTACGCAACACAGCAACACATAAAAGTAGTGCTACAGAGAATATGCAAAAATGAAAAACATAAAGGCAGTAAGTGCTGACTGAAAACAAAACCACAAAGACATCAAGTATGTCTAAAGTTAATGCAACTGATTTTGAGTGAATGGTATCAAGTATATGAAATGTACTTGTAAATAGCATGGCAAAGTTGAATGCATGAACAAGTGAATCAGTGCATAAGTGACTACAGAATCAAGTTTAGTAATGTTAACAGTGAAGAACATCAGTGAAAAGAATCACAAGAAAAACGACTCAAGCTAAGTATAAATCCAACAATATGTACATACATACAAATGTAGGTATGCACATATATGCAGACTCGAATAATAGTTAACAGAGCTCGAGGCTACAAAAACAGCGGTCAATATCAAACATCAAACAATGTCGAGTCGACGGCAAAAACAATGGAAAGATCAAACAGTTTCCAAGTCCAAGCCATGAGTCATCAAAGAGGAGTTCGAACAAAAGGAAATTCATATAGCAGTTGGTTCTCCTTTCCAAAATCCAAGCAGTAATTTATCAAAACAAATTAGCAAGTGATAAATCAGAGTACAAATAAGGTATGAGTCAATTACGCTACAAGCATGCACAATTATGATTGAAGTCAGTAGCATGAGTAACGCAAATAAATAACAACACTGCCCTAGATTCAATTCAGACCTGCCAACAAAATAAACAACCCAAAGAGCTAACAAATGCAATAGTATACAAATGGAACCCAATACAAACTATTGAATTCCAGAGATATACAGCGCTCAAGTGTACGGGTCGATGAAGTTTCAAATCAAGGCCGAAGCCATCAGAAATATCACATAAGCAAATTCGAACAAACTCGAGTCATGGCCAGAATAACCATGATAATGTTCAACATCAAAGTAAAATAGCACCTGAATTACCTGCCTCGAAGAACAGGCAATAAAAGGGAACAACAAGTGATGTACACATGATCGCACAGTGAAATCCGTGCACATGTATGCATGACCAGTTGCCATAATTCAAATGTTATAAGTAAATTGACTAGAAGCAAAACAACAGTCATTAACAAGGCATGAACCAACAGAAGTTATCAAACAACATTGATGAAGATGAGAAGAAACGAGTGCAGACAGCACATACTAAAAGAAATATCACTAGAACATATATGTGTAAACATGAAAGGGTGAGATAGCCATTTAAAGTGGATATGCAAGTGCAAACTCGAGATAACCCCCAGATTCACTGAAGACAATGAAACAACAGCCGTGATGAAAATGCAGTGATGTAACAAAGAATACAAGTTTATATGCAAATAAACAGTGTAGTGATGGACTTACAGTGATATGCAGACTAAAGATGGCAACTGGCAACAAGTGATATACCCACAAGTGCAACAGTGGAATACGTTACATAAGTACCAATCTTCGAGTCAAGCAACATAAATGCAGGCTCAAATATCAAATCAGAGTCGTGATTACCAATGTCACCAACGAACAATATATACATGTGTTCGAGGCAACCTGGAAATATGTCCAAATAGCAACCATCGTGCAACATTCATGAAACCAAAACTTCCAGAAACTTACAGTGGCCATGGCAATTGAACAGAGTCAATATCAAGCCGGGGTGGTCACGAGATAAAGCATTGGCGTGATAACTAGCAAACAAGAAATCTGAAACATCGAATTTGAATTTTCCAAGAAAAACGACAGTTCAAAATCACGTCAACATGAAAATCGAACAACTAGAAATCAAAGCCACGTTAGCACACAACAAGCGAGCATACAAATTCGAACCAAGTCCAAATAAACAGAATTGGAACAAGTCAGAAATCAAACTAGGGTTTGAATTAGATGTAAGTGAAGGAATCACTTACCTGATTTGCGAACTCGATCATCAGGGAACGAGCGAGCGCCATCTATCATGTTTGATTTCTATGTCCTAGCTTCGCAGAGGAACGAAGAAGAGGGGCGAACGAAATCGAGCAGCCATTTTTTTTTTCTTTCGATGATTTTAGGTTTTGAACCCAAATAAAAAAAATAAAGAAGGGCCGGTTATTATGTTTTGATAACCATCGGTACAAACGAAACAAAAGAAGACGTGGACCACTAATTAATTTACAAAGCCCACAATTCCTTTTAATAATTTATCAATGAATTTTAATTCATATTAAAAAAAAAACTTCAAATGGAAGTTTGTGTCAATATTAATCATTTTTAAATTGTCGATTATAATTGATGCAAAATACCGGGTTGTTACAATGTACAGGGCTTCTCTGGTTCCTATAGTGACGTGGCATTTGTTTGAGGGGGTGAGTTGTTATTATTATTATTATTTTAATTAAATTTTGTTTCCAAATGATCTAACGCGTATAACTTTTACATACGATATCCGTTTTACGCACGGTTTCTTTTGTTAGGATCGAATCTGAATTCCAAACATTTTGGCCCTAGTTTGGACGGATTCTGAGACTGTCAAATTTTGGGTTTAAATTCAAAAGGTGGGTGTTTTAACACACTCACAATTTCTAAAATTTCTTATATGTGTTAAATTAATTTCTGATGGTATTAGAAATTTAATTATTGCTATTTGGTATATTTTATCATCATTCCAGTTAAATTTTAATTTACTAAACTAAATTGTTATTTAATTTGTTATTGCATATAAACTGCCAGTTAGATAGATTGTTTAATTTATTATTGAATATAAACTGTCAGTAATTACCTGTTATTTATTATATGCTCTATATCGATGTTATTGTTTAAATTTGATGATGATTGAAATAAATGGTTGATGATTGATATTGGATGAATGGATGTTGTATTTTATATTGTTTTAAACTGCAAATTTGTTATGCACTTTATTTCATTCGGGATTGCGGTTTGAAATGATATATAAATGTATTTTTATTTTAAATTACGGATTGAAATGATAAATATCCGTATCACTTGACCATAGGGTAGAAAATTATATACAGACACCGTGGTCTATATATATAAAATATTTTGAAATGATTTTCTATGGTTTTGTAAAGAAATATATGGATTTATGAGATAGTGATTTGGATATTTTATAAATAGTTAAATTCTGGGTTTTAAGCTATGTATAAAATTAATTTGAAGTATAAAAGAAGTTAATAATTAAGTTTGATTTTATTAAGATAAAATATGATTAAGCATTTATTTAAATTAAATTTCTGGAGTTTATAATGACTTAAATGAGAATAAGGTTGGAAGATGAATATGGAATTTATTTGGAATTTAATAAGATTTAGAATTTTAAAGGGTATGATTATTATAACTTGATTTTTGTTTAAAGTGATTTAAATGAACATCAAGTTGATTTAAATGAATATATCAAGTTAAATAAATTGAAAGGATATCCAGTTGTTGAAATTAAAAGTTTTACTTAAATTATATTGGATTTATTAAGTAGACATTTCAAATCTAAAAAGAGTGATTAAATTTGATATATATGGAATTATCAAAGAATTAGTTTTGAAATGGTAGAATATTTGAAGCTTTGAATTATATGAAAATTGAAATGGTTTAATTGGAGGTTCAAATCGGCATTTGGAATTTATTTGTAAAATTTTAAAAAGCTATTTTATTATATAAAGTAATTTAATATTTAAACCATTTAAGTATTCGAAGTTATATTTCAAAGCTATGGAGTTCAAGGTATATAGATTTGAAAGTACTATGATTTTGGAAAAAGGATATATTTTGAAATAAAAATGATATCATGTTGATATGGGTTTTTAAAAACAGAAATGATATCGTATTTATATAATTTTAAATGGATATTATATTTTGTTTTTGAAGTATAAATTATTTTGAAATGACCGCGGTGTTATAATAACGTTTGGTTGTTAAAGAGACCGGGATCGAAAGTTGTCATACTCTCTGCCAACTCCGAAATCACTTTAACAACCGTGTACGCGGTGGAGATTCCAGAATGAAGTAGGATGGTGGCGGCGTTTCCTTTGAGGTAAATACGTGGACCCAACTCCCGTGAGTTGGCATAAGGTAGCTAAAACAGGAGCGATCGACGGGTTAAGAAGGTAGCCCCTTTTATCGGACACATCCCTTCAATATTATACTCTGACTTTGGATTGATTCGGTGACCACTTTTGATTTTTTATTTGGGGGTGTGGCTCGAGGTCGGCGGTAGCTACGCGCTACGCGTTACCACCGACCAAGAAGCATAATTGGTATATCTACCCTGGCATTGCCTAGTTGTGCCGTGTCACCCACCCTATCGCGCCTTGTACGAGTTTGGTTTTCTCCCGTAGCCCATGTGGTATCCTCTGGTGGCTTCCCGATCAGAAGGGACTATGATATTGGATGAACTACTGGGACTATTACGTGTTAAGGTGGAAAATGTAAAGCCTTAATGCTATTTAAAAGTAAGTTTATTTTACTATAGACATTATTATAATAACGAAATATTACTACATAGTAAATAGTTTAACGGATCCTTAGGAGATGTGAATCCCGAGCATCTCTTAAGTTGCTGCACTCATGTTAGACACTGGATAGAAGATGTAAAATCCCGTAAACATCTCTAACGCCGTTCCACTCATATTTTATTGTTGATTTAACTTACATAAGATCTTTTAGTTCTGACTCGAGTGTTTTGTCTTTTCAATTCGCTCGGGTCAGTCCGAGCATTTCAGGATTTGAAGATTTTATTCTGGAGGACGAAGACGAAGATTTGTATTACTATTATCTATTATATTATTCCACTACACTATTGTATTCCATTGCATTGTTTTTATTCTTTGTCATGTGTAACTCTGATATATATTGTATAAGTATAATCAAATGTTTTGTAAAATAGCTTCATGAACTGTTTATTTGATTATTATATTTTATCGTTCCGCTGCAAGATTATATTTTGTTTTTCTTTCTTTCTCTGCTTTTTCTTATTTATCCCATAACAATCCGCCCTTTTGTATGGTTTAAGTCTGACGTGTGTGGTTTATCGTCGATTTAAAGCATACAAAAAGGTGGGACGTTATAGTAAACGGTCGATAAAATCCATTAATATCATTTTCCATTTCCAATTAGGTATTTCCAAGGGTTGTAATGATCGATTCTCTTCTGATGATCACCTTTGATTTGTTGACAGCACGGACATCTGTTAACATAAACTAAATGCCTTTCTTTATTCTAGGCCACCAAAACACTCGCCTCATATCCTTATACATCTTGTGAACTCCCGGATGAATACATAAGTTATATTTGTGGCATTATGATAAAATTTCTTGCCTCAGCCCATCCACATCTGGAATGCACAATCATCCATTCATCCTTAAAGCACCTTGACTATCTCTCTCGATATCCAAACATCTACCCTCTTCAACACCTTGAATTAACCCTTCTAGTATTTCATCCTTCCTCTAACTTTTCACAATCCTTTCCTGAAGTGTCGGGGTAACCCTTAAGAGAGTCAAAACGACATTCCTTCTTAAGGCATCTACCACCACATTAGCCTTTCCTTAACGTATAAAGAATATACAAGTCAAAAGCCACTAGGAACTCCAACCATCTTTGTTGCTTTAGGTTCAGATCCTTTTGAGTAAAAAGATATTTTAGGGATTTATGATCCATGAAGAGCTTAAATTTTCACCTAATTAAAGAAAGAAACTTACTCCTAAAATCTCTAAGATTAGAAAGAAACAAAAAGGAATATAAGGATTGTGACGGCCCACCTCTATACCCACGCTAGCCAAGAACACTACGGTGTAGTGCTGTCAACTAGCACGGAGAATAAGGCTGTTGAGGAGCGACCATCCATGTAATTGCTTATCACACGGTGGCTATAAATAATCTTCGAAAACAAACATAGAAATAAGCATGACACAAATCAGTCACAGACATCCATATCACAAAGGCGGAAGAAGATATGAATATATAACTAACACATGAAAGTGTACATTAGAGTAGTGGTCAAAAAGATCCACAATAATACAAAAGAATAGCAGCATGTGCTATACAAAAGAATACAACTATGAGTCTATATCTCAAGTGTATACAATAAAAACTGCTAATCTAAATAGTTAGCTAAAAGTCGAGTAGCAAATCCTGGGAAGAAGTCAAGCATAAGCACCTGTAACATCTCGGTCTGACCCGAGTATTATTTAAGAAAATAATAAACGGACCAGTCTAGCTATAAATATCAGATGACATGATATAAAATAAAAGATATGGCATAAACATAAAATATCCATACTAACATACTACTAAAGTATGAAAATGATAATCAACAGGAGATCAATCAATAGGAGATAAATCAATATCACAAGAATCTTCTCAAAGATCCAAAGAGGGCATCATACCCTAAACTTGTACTCATAACAAGTCAATGACATAAATTCCAGAAATCAACACAAGAAATCCAGAAATCACAGAAAAAGGGAAAGAGGCCTATCACATGACGGTCCGAAGACCATGGGGAGCTACCCCATATGGGTGAGTCGGAATCACCCAGATGAGGTCTAGGCTAACCAAAAAGCAAAAAGGTATGTGTGAGTGGAATCACACAAATGGTGCCAAGCCAAACCTCGCAACAAAAAGGTATGTGTGAGTGGAATCACACAAATGGTGTCTAGACTAACCTTGCGGACAAAGAGTTATGTGTGAGTCGGAATCACACCCATGAGGTCTAGTCTAACCTTGCAAACAAAGAGACATCGCACAATTGCTAGTCTAAATCATAAAATGATCATCATGATCAACGAGAAGTGTCAATTACAATAAGCTAGTAAATATAAAAGTTTATCTTCGTGTCCCATAACCACTTGCTTAACTTAAATATTTACGAACAAACTGTAAATCTTCACTAGAAAATTGTCACAAGAGGTTCAATCGAACAAGTCCAAGAATTAACCGACAAAGTGAACGCAAGTGTTTCATACCACTTGTTTTATTAAGCCGTTTAATTAGATTTCTCATCCGAGTGAGGTAAAGGTTTGTATATACTAGTAGATTGGAAAACGGTTTAAGAAAAGAGCTTTGTTTTTTTAAAATAGAGTTGAAATCGTTTTGATATTTACTACTAGTATTGAAACCTTCATATTTTTAAAGTTGTTATCCCGCCTTTTTAGCAAGGTCGTGATACCATAAAATCGACGGAGAAGCCAAAGATAGTTTGTCTCGAAGAATGGTCAACTCAGCATCTCAACAAAGCAAGTTCTGTTGAATGTTTTTCAGATAAGATCCCCTATGGAGGGGGGTGCGGGGGCAACGCCCCCGCTACGGGGTTCGACCTGCCCGGCAGGTCGCGGGGGTCCAGGGGGCAGCGCCCCGTCCAAAACGGTATGACCTAGCGAAGACCTAAGGGAGGATAGGATCGAGCGATCTAAAGGGGCCACGACCTAAGGTCTTAAACAAGGTCGAGCAACCTATAGAGGCATAAGGTCAAATGACCTAATGTGTCGCGACCTAGCGAACTAAGTGGGTTCACGAGTTAGTGGTACAAAGACCGAGCGACCTAACATTTGAACGACCCAAGGAAGTAAGGGGCCGAGCGACCTACGAGTTTAAGGGGTCGAGCGACCTAGAGGTGTTCGCGACTTAGTGGTCGAGCGACTTAAGTGGGTACGCGACCTAAGGGAAACTCGCGACCTAACATGGCCGAGCTAAGGTAAGGTGCGACTCAACCAGGTGAGCGACCTAAGGAAGTAAGGGGCCGAGCGACCTACGAGTTTAAGGGGTCGAGCGACCTAGAGGTGTTCGCGACCTAGTGGTCGAGCGACTTAAGGGGGTACGCGACCTAAGGGAAACTCGCGACCTAACATGACCGAGCTAAGGTAAGGTGCGACTCAACCAGATGAGCGACCTAAGCAAGTCGAACGACTTAAGGAACTCACGGGTTAGAAGAGGCGAGCGACCTAAGGTCGTACGACCTAATGGGAAACGACCTAATGTCATACGACCTAACGACCTAAGGTCATACGGCCTAACGACCTAAGGTCTAAAACAAGGTCTAGCGACCTAAGGTCAGGAACGACCTAGTGGTTGAAGCGACCTAGCGTTGTCGCGACCTACGACCTAAAGGCCCACGACCTACGACCTAGCGAGCCAGAGCCGAGCGACCTAAGGCTGTAGAACGCTTTAAGGCCAGAAAAGAGCTATCTGAAGGCCGAGACTTTTCCACGCGAACGACCTAGCATTGGTAGAACGGCCTAAGTGCAGAAAATCACCAAAAACGCTAGAAATTGGAATTTTTCGCCAATCCAATCCAAACCAAATGCAAGTGTACATGCAAAAGTGATAGGGAATCATTCCCAACAGTCCAAGATAGTTATAGGCTAGAATTGTGATATAAAAATCTCACCTTTTCAATAAATTTATGAAGAAAGAGCTTGAAGGAAATGGAGAAGCAACCACAAGCTTGAATCAATGTCTTCTTCTTGAATTTGGAGTTGAATGATGAATTGCAATTGAATTTGAGCTTTGGAGTTTTAATTTCCCATTCCCTCCTCCATTTTTGATAAAGCTTGAATGATAAATCAAATAGAATGAAGTTATGAAGAGAAGGGGTGAAGGTTGGGTCTAAATAGGATAAAAGCCCAAACTAAAGTCCAAAGCGAAAAGTAGCGAAATTCCATTAACTCCAAACATATCAAAGCTTATACTCAAAAAGATTGCAAACGTCATTTTGAACTCAATGGCAGTGGTCTCGAGTCCTATTCGACCGTTTGCAAAAAGTAGCTTTTCGGACCAATATCCGATTAACGATAAAATATTTAAATATATAATCGATAAATATGCGGGTTGTTACAAGGATCCTTATCCAGCAAGTAGTGCCTTTACATTTTCAATGCAAAGACAATAGCCAGCAAATCAAGGTCATGCGTAGCACAGTTCTTATCATGAGGCTTCAACTGTCTGCTTGCATACGCAACCACTCTACCATGCTACATCAAAACATCACCTAGTCTTACTCCACAAGCATATGTGTAAATCATGTACCCACCGTTTCCATCTGAAATAGCCAAAACTGTTGCAGTACTGGTAAGTCTCTTCTTTAATCCCCAAAATGCTTCTTCATACTCAAAGTCCATATAAACTTTTCTCCCTTCTTAGTTAGCTCCGTCAAATGGAAGGAAATCTTAGAATAATCTTGAATAAAGCTCCAACAGTTCCCTGCCAGGCCTGGGAAACTTCTAACTTCGATAGGAGTCTGTGGTCACTTCCATTCCTAAACAGCTTCCACCTTTACTGAGTCAACTGAAATGCCCTCTCCTGACACAATGTGCCCCAATAGTCTCACCTCCAATTGCCAAAAATGGCACTAAGAAAACTTCATATTCAGGACATGTCTCCTTAATGTTTCCAGCACAATTTCGAAATGATGTTTATGCTCCTCCTTAGATTTGTAACAACCTGAATTTTTCAACAATATAATTAGAATTTAACGATGATATTAAAATAAATTTATTTTCAAAAATAAATAATTGACAACAAAAACTATATATTTGGAATGCGTCCATTGAAATAAGACCAATAAATTTATTTTGCGTCAAAATTCGTCCGAAACTCAGTCAGCAAAATTTTTATTGCGAATTATCAAAATTTAAAGCATGAATATTTTTACATAGAAATAATCTAGAAAATTTTCCGACTAGAACGGCAAAGTCCGTTTCATCCAATTTTGACCTTTGTAGCTCCATTTATCTAGAATTGCCGTTGTCATTCAATTTCGAAGCGGCAACAGCGGCGACAGATAAAATTTTGATACGAACGTCGTAGCATAGAGTTGATTACATCATTGGATTCGCCTCGTCGCGATGGTCTCCGTGGTATATTTGTTTTGGTGTTTTGGCTTCCATTGTAAAATGCTAAATGGCTGAGATAGCGGTCCGTGACCATGCCCTGAGGTCATAATTGCCTACATTCTTTTCACAACCAACAACAATGAAAGGGAGTGCGGATTAAAGATCTTAAGGCTAAATTAACACTAGAAGGGGAGTGAATAGTGTTTAATGGATTCTAAGACATATATGGACTAATTTAAAATTATGATACAAACAAATGCAGAACTTAGTCACAGAACAATCATAGAATCAAACATAGATGCATAAAGTAAATAAAAAGCAGTAAATGGAAAGAACACACCGGATTTTATACTGGTTCGGAGTTACCCTACGTCCAGTCCTGTACCTAGGCAAACCATCTCATACAGATTTTTATTATACTAATGTTGAGATTACAATCCTCAATTTCTAAAGGCCTTGAGGTACCCTCCTGTCTCACGAGTCTGGCGCAAACTCTCTTGATTTACGGGCATAAGATTACCCAATTAATTTCTAAGCACAACCACACCTTATAGAGAGACTCGATAAACTTTTGATTACAAATTGATCCTATAACTCTGAATAGGAATTTGATCTTCGAGAGAGGACAGAGAATCAAACAAGAATGAGATTATAATTTTGATTCACTTGAGAATTTGGCAGAATTTTGGCACGATCTTAAAAATATGAAAATTATAGAATATGGAGTTGTGGGGAAGAAGAAGTGAAGAAAATAATGAATTGGTTAGTTAAAAAATTCATTTGTGAAGGCTATTTATAAAGCACCAACGGTCATAACCATTCGTGAAGAGATTTAAATGAATAGACATTCTTTTGAAAATTGAAACTTTTGAATTCAACGGCCACCATGTCGACATGGGTTATCCCATGATGTCGACATCCCTATGTTAAAAATAATGTAAAATTTGTTTTGATAATGAAGTTTAAAACAAGAGCTTATTTTGAAACAAAAACACATAATATTTTAAGGCTAAAATATTTTGAAAAGCAGTTTTGAAAATAATTTTGAAAAACCATTTTGAAGAAGTTTTGCAAGCTTCTTCCTGTAGAATATTTCATCACATTAGGACTCGAGAACTTGTACAAAACCAGGATGTTCGTGGGTTTGTATGCCACTTGTCGTAGGTTTGTAAGCCACTTTTTGTGGGTTTGTAAGCCACTAAGAAGGTAGAAATGGGTTCCATCCCAAATGAAATTCAGAATGAAGATTTCCATGCTATTATGAAGTTTTAACAAAAAAATAGACACATATCTTGAAATCTTGATCTTTATACTCATGAGTCTTCAAACATGATTTCTTCATTCTTGATCTTTATACTGTACAGTCTTCAATAATCAGTACCTGCCTTATATATATCCTGCATAACAACATTCATATATATATCTAGACAGTAATGTTAGTATATAAGTTATAATAAAATAAGTTTCAAAGGTTATTGTCATCAAAACCGCTATCTCTAGTTCCTAACAATCTCCCCCTTTTTGATAATGACAACCTTATAAAATATACTTTACTACTTCGATCATACGATAACTCCCCCTTACTCCAACCCTATTATTTTATATAACTTCTTCCCCTTTGTCATCAACAAAAATTACCTATAGACCTTGAACTTAATAGAAAATGAGATAAACAAACATATGACATAAGAATAATAACATATGAAATATAACATCCCAACTGGAATTCATGTTTCTATACATCGAAGATTGTTTTTAGAAGAACATTAATTAAGATAACACTTATATACAAATTAACAAACCAATATACAATCACGAAAAAGGAAAAACGCTTAACGAGGACCCTTAACTATTAGTGATTTATGGACCGAACAATTTGGATAGTGTAGACAGAAGTTTCCACGTGGTTCGACCAAGTTCCCATTAGAGTCAAAAAGGACCTCTCCAACGCAAATCACGCCATCGTCTTCTTCCATATGAACATCTGGATTCGGTAGAGGATGTTCTTCTTCTTGATCCTCTTGTGGTTCTTCTAGAGGCTCTTCTTCAGAATTTATGGCTTGTGATGATTCTTTGATGACAATGGGATTGGCATGGTTATCCATAAGGAATTTTTTGTAAATTCCTAAGAATTCTTCCTTGCCTCTCTTGTTCTCTTACCATTCGCAGTTGACTCACTTGAATCTTTATCATCATTTGAAGCAAATCTTTCATCTTTTCTTGCAATTTGATGGCTCGTACGTGTGTGGATCGTTGAAAAGGACCAGAATGAGGAGAAGTGGGTGAAGAAGGTTCATTATTAGAAGAGGAAGCCATTGATTTGCCGTTTCAGAAGTTTATTACAAAGAATAGAACAGAGAAAAGGAGAAAAAGATGAAATATATAAATATATAACTTAATAACTAATTTTTAGAGGGAAATTTAAATTTGAAAATTTCGGCTAGTATGTCGACATAGGGGGATGGTTCATGTCGACATGCCTAGTTTAATTTTTTAGAAATTTTTATTTATATTAATTATTAACTATACTTGTATTATTTATAATTTATATTTCAGTTAATGAACATATACCCAATTCTCTTTTAAATTTAGTAAAGTTTTGTTCATTTAATGGTTGGTTAATATATCAGCAATTTGTTTTTCAGTTTTAATATATTCTAGAGTTATGACTTATTTGCTTATATTATCTCTAAGAAAATGATGTCTACTATCAATATGTTTTGTTCTAGCATGATGAGTTGGATTCTTAGATAAGTGTATTGCACTAGTATTATCACAATAAATTGGTGATTTAGTTATAGTTAATCCAAAATCTTTTTGAAGTTTGTTGCATATATATAACTTGAGAACAAGCCAAAGCAGCAAATATATATTTTGCTTCAATTGTTGACAAAGATACAGTGTTTTGCTTCTTACTAAACCAGGAAACCAGAGAATGTCCTAGAAAGTGACATGTTCCACTTGTATTTTTTCTGTCTGACTTACAACTAGCGTAATCAGCATCACAATACGAAAATAAATCAAATACATCATTTTTAGGGTAAAATAAACCATAATCTAAAGTATCTTTTACATATTAAAATTCTTTTAACAACTTTTAAGTGAGTTTCTTTACGTTGAGATTGGTATCTTGCACAAAGACAGTCACTATACATGACGTCAGGACGACTTGCTATTATATAAAGCAGCGAACCAAACATTCCCCTATATAATTTTGATCAACATTTTTTATTTATGTTTTTTACTTAAAGCTACATTAGTTGTCATTGGAGTTGGTATCCCACCAGAAGTGGTAAATCCAAATTTATTAATTAAATCCTTAGCATACTTTCCTTGACTAATAAAAATTCCTTTATCTAATTGTTTGATTTGAAGTCCCAAGAAGAAACTTAGTTCTCCCATATGAATCATTTCAAATTCTTTAGTCATTATATTTGAAAATTCTTTATTCATTATGTTATTAGTTGATCCAAATATTATATCATCTACATTTATTTGTACTAATTGAATATCACTTTGTTTCTTTTAATAAAAAGAATTGTATCTATTTTACCACTTTCAAAACCATATTGTACTAAATAAGATCTTAGTCTTTCATAACAGGCTCTAGGAGCTTGTTTTAGACCATATAAAGCTTTCATTTATAAACATGATTTGGAAATTTATTATCTTCAAAAAGTGGAGGTTGTTCAACATAAACATCTTCTTTTAAAAAAGCATTTAGAAAAGCACTTTTAACATCCATTTGATATAATTTGAAATTATTGTAGTTTGCAAAAGCAAGTAGAATTCTGATAGCTTCTAGTCTTGCTACAGATGCAAAGGTTTCGTCATAATCAATTCTTTCTTCTTGACAATAACCTTGCGCGACTAAACGAGCTTTATTTCTCACAACCTCACTAAGTTCATTCATTTTATTTTTATAAACCCATTTTGTTCCAATTATACTTTTATCCCCAGGTCTAGGAACAAGTTCCCAAACATCATTTCTAGTGAACTGATTCAGTTCTTCTTGCATAGCAAGAATCCATGAATCATTAGGTGATGCTTCTTTGGGAATTTTAGGTTCAATGGTTGATATAAAAACTACATTACTCATACTATTTAGTTGTGTTAGCACCAAAATTGGTCACTAACACCCTTAGAAAGATTGTGTAGAGAGCTTAATGAAGAAAGTAAATTAAAACAGAGAACAATATATGAATTTCAATGCAGAGAACAAGAACACCAAATTTATAGTGGTTCGACATAACTGTCTACGTCAACTTTGAAGTTGATTTCTATTGATTTCCTTGATAGTTGATTACTGATACAATCCGTTTCTAATTACTTGAATACAATAGCAAAGTAAAAGATTAAGTCTTGAGTGAGTGTTGAATACGGCAGAGTTTCCCCAGTGTTCCCAAAAAGCTCCTCCTTTTCAATGTGCCCCTGCCTCTCTATTAATAGACGAAGGTCGGTTGGACTTCCCTGGTGGGCCTAGTAGCTGAATATCTCGGCCTAAATGGAGTAAGCTCTGCCCGCCGACCCGAGCATGCCGAACGGCCAAATGCCGAACCGTAACCTTCATGCCAAACAAGGCGGTGTTGTATGGGAAGAGTAGGCCGAGCGACAATTGTAGCCGTTCGAGATTGAAAGAATGCCGAACAATCTTTGGTTGCCGAACGTTCTCGGAAGGCCGAATAATCTTTGGTTGTCGAACGTTCTTGGGAGGCCGAACAATCTCTGGACGCTGAACGATCTTATGATGCCGAACGAAACTTATGCCGAGCGTCCTTGGTATGCCGAACGAAACTTATGCTGAGCGTCCTTGGTATGCCGAACGAAATTTATGCCGAGCGCTCTTGGTATGCCGACCGTTCATGAATGCCGAATGATATACAATATCGAACACTTCTGGATGCCGAGCGCTCCTTCATGTCGAGCGTTTCTCTGATGTCGATCGCTCTTGACTGTCGAACGATTCCTCGTGCCGAGCGTACAGAATGCCGAACGATACATACATTGCCGAGCAGTGTGCCAATGCCGAGTACTTAGTTGCCTGGTCAAATCCCCAGGAAACACTTGCCCCCCAAAGTGTATCGCGTGACCGAACGTAATACGCTTTGAACTACGAGTCCTTTGTGCTTCGCTTCGAACCTTGGCCCATTACTCTTGGAGATTGTTTTCTTGTGAGTACCGGGTGAGGTGGTGTGTGCCGAACGTAACGCGAATGCCGAACGTAACGCGAATGTCGAACGATCTTACCGAAGTCGAACATCCCACGTACGTCGAACGAAATGAAAGCCGATGCCGAACGATGCTGCTTTGACCGGTTCTACCGGTCATTGTCGCTTCGACTTCTTCTTCTTCCTTATAAAGGTCAGCACGTTCCTTCTTCTTCTCTTTCCACTTTTTTACCTCTGCTCCTTGTACTTGCTAACCGCGCCAGTTCACAGCCTCCAAAGATTCAACAATCCTTTCCAACACTCGATCTATTAACTATGTATCGATTCTTCTGTTTAAATCCTCTCCATAACTAAAAAGTTTTTATACTCAAGTTCATAGATTGGAACCATAGCCGATAGGTGTATGAAAGAGTCGAGCCTTGATTTAAGATATTTTTAGAGTTTCTAGAGTTAAGTGATGAGGAGGAAAGGAGGAGTGACTGGGGACGAGCGTGCAAGGGAGCTATTGGGAGTTGTATTGTGGTTCGGCATGGTTCCCTTATGCCGAACTAGATTGGAGGAAAAAAGAATAGAGGGGGAGTGGGAGGTGGTTAGGATGCCGAACGGCATGGACTGAGATGACTCGCCGAACGACCTGTCCTTGTTGTTCGGCGTGGATGGAGGAAGAGAGGAAAAAATGAAACCGTAGTTAAGGACGGAGTGCCGAGCGTTGAGTCTCGGCGTAACTTTTTGGTTCGGCATGACTCGTCACATGCCGAGCAATGGGATGGGGGGTTAGGGAGGAAGTATGAATTAGGTAGGATGCCGAACGTTACTTTGGCCGAGCTGAACTTAGGTCGATCGTCACTTAGGTCGAACGATAGCTTTGCCGAACGATAGCTTGTCTAGTCGACAGTTAGGCCGAACAACATTTAGACCGACCAATCATGACTACCGACCCATATCTCAGCCGAACAATACTCAAGCCGAACAATCATAAATGCCGAACCATATTTTATAGGCCGAACAGTCATAAATGCCGAACTACTTTTTAGCCGAACAGAACTTAGGCCGAACAATCATTTGCCTTGCCTAATCATATAACAAAACAAGGACAAGGACTCCAGCATACTAGCATATCGAACTGATCTGAAATGATAACTTCCTAGTTTCGATTACTCGTAAGACTGAACTGAAGTCGATAAAAACGGATAAAAGCTTTTGACATACAATGTCGTTGTCCGACTCCAAAATTGAAAACATCGCAAGGCTGGTTTTCGGAGACGGTCAGCGATGACGGTCTTCGAGAATGACAGCCCAAAGTTCGACTTTATACCATTAGCTATGGGACTTATAATTTCTCAACGTTTATATTTGAATGATTGCACTAGATCACACACCGCACAGGGGGAAAATTTATGTTGTTAAGTCTAACGCCGATTTTTTTTGAGTATAGTTCAAACAGGTGCTCTGCCAAACTCAATATTTATTGGAATTGTCTAAGAGATCCAGCTCCGCCACAATTTCAGATAGATCGGGACCGTCCTCCCGACAAGAAGCCGCGGATGTTTCAAATCCGTCAACCTCCCCTGCATATAACTTAGCTCCCGACGCTTTGGAGGCAGCAATTCTCTTGGATAACCCTGTTGATTCACAGGCTTCAAAGGTCAATGAAGTTGCGCTCCGGCGAATATGCTCCATCCATGGGATCCCTTTCGACTACGTGTTGGTTCCCTCGGGGCATGATCGTCCACACTTGCCCCTAGTTGGATACACGGTGTGTAATAAATTCATGTGCTGGGTCGGTAGCGTGCCACCGTTCATTTTATTTCTTCGGGATGTACTACAATACATTGACATTGCCCTGTCGCAATTGCACCCAAACGACCACGCATTCATCTACGGTACCTACCCTCTTCATGACCATCCTCTCTAGGCCCCTAACTCTGGGAGACATCAGATATATTTATACGATTAAGAAGCGGGGAGATAACCCTTCTTACATGTTTCCCGAGCCCTATCGCAAATGCCAAATCTTAACCGGGGCGTGGAGCAAATTTGCCCTGTACAAAAAGAAATGGTTCTATATGCGTTGCCCTCCTGGTTTCGCGAGGAAATGGGTGAAAGGAAGTAAGTCTTTTCTCTGGATTGATATTCATACTTGGTTAAAGCCACGCCTTTTCTAATTCTTTTTTTTTCATCTTCTTAGGTATTAATCCACACCCTGACGGTCGCAGGTATTCTGAAGCCGTCGAAGCCATTAGAGCTCTCCCTGCCGAGGAACGGGACATCCGAACCCTCATTTCAAATGAGTCACTATCGAGGTTCGGACTGTTAGCAGGAGGTCATCGGATAAGCCTTCCTGAGGGCGTCTCCATACCTAGGCCCGCATCAGGTAAAGGGAAAAAATTAGCTGAGTCATCAGCACGTCATACTCCTGACGCACCAGGAGGGGGAAACTCAAGGGAACAAGACACCCGAAGCACAAGGTGAGAACTTGGGTCCCGCTCAGGATCCGATAGTCGAAGTACACGATATTGAAACGTCATTTTCCCCTTCAAAGAGGAAAAAGGGATTGACGTACAAGATTAGGAAGGAGAAGGTTGGCAGAACTTCAAAAGTTACGCTCATTCCAACGGAGAAAGAGGCCTCTTCACAGCATGTAGAAAGTTCTTTAAAGGGCCTATCGAACCTCTCTATTCTCGATGACCTGCTCAATTATGACTTCGACGATCCGGAAGCATTTCAACTTCACTCGCCCATTAAACGCGATGCGGGCGCTCTAGCCCAGAGTCAGGTAGAGAAAACTCCCATTAGTAAAGCAACTGGTCTGTCGGGGGAAACACTAGGACACACACATGCACTCGCACTTCACTTTGCACTTTAATTCTCGTTGTTACTCTTCTTATTGCTAACTCTTTCTCAAATGTCGTACAGGTGGCATGGGACGTACACATGGCATTGATCGCCTCCGTGGGTCATCTGTTTTCTATCACTCCGGGCTTTATTCAGGTTCCGGGAGACGTCGGGACAGAGACGATGATGGCGATAGGGACTATCATTCCTGGAACTCATCATCTCGGAAGAAAACATACTATCGTCCCAAGTACCACCATCATCCCTCTTCTCATTTGGAACCGAGCAAAGATAAGCGCGACAACAAGGGGTCGCAATATAATGTCCCTCGGGATCAACACTTTGACTCCTTTACCACTCAATAGTCCCGAGATCCTCACAGGAGGGCTGAACTTTCTAAGCCGTCTCCTCCTGCTCCTGCAACAGATCCAACCGTGTCGGAGAGGCTGGCCGAGCTTAAGGATAAATTTCCAAAAATCTGCTTTGATGGCCTAAAATTCCTCCCGGCGATTCATCCTATTCCCGGGCATGTCAAGCAGAGCGCCATCGCCTGTACCAACGACGTCTATGTTCAACACGACGCGTTTGTTCATTTGGCTGAAAAACTTTCTGAAGTCTCCATGGAGTGCCAACACGAGATCGATCGCCTGAAGCTCGAGGCCATCCACGACAGAGATATCATTAATGCTCAGGACGAAGAGCTTGCATCTTATAGATCTCAGCTTGAGGCTGCCCGGCAGAGTGCTCAAGATACTGCCGAAGCCGTGACTCGTCTGGAATCGACACATAAAAAAGAGACCGACGAGGCAGTACGACGCTGCGGGGCCTTAGCACTAGAGAAGGACTCGGTCCAAAAAGAGAGGGACGCATTCAGCCTCCGAGTCAAGGAACTTGAGGAGAAGCTCCATAGAGAGAAAGAAGAGAAAACGACTTCCCAAGAAGTGTCACAACGATACTGTGACGAAATCGTTGCTACTCGACTCTTAAAAAAAAAACTTGAGGCCGAGCTTTCCAAAGTTGAGGTGATAAGGAGTGTAGCCCGCGAAGAGGGCAAGAAGATATTGTCTGTGGACATTGACTCCCGTCTTGAGGCGGCTAGAGAAGAAGGTAGGGTAGAGGTCAAGAGCATGTTTGACCCGTTAATCGCTGAATTCAATGCCTGCGTCCTCATGCATCGAGACTTGACTTTTCTGGACGAGAGCTATCTTGAAACTTTAGCCGAGGCATGGGAGGTCTTGATACAAATCAAGAAGGCCGAGCACGGTATTGAAGAGATTGATGAGGGGGCCCTGATAAAAGAATTCCTCGAGGGAAATGAGCCTTCGGACTTGTCTGCAGCTAAAGCTATATATGGCAAAGGCTCCCCCTCAAATAAAGGGAAAGTAGTTATTACTGGTCCGTCCGGGGTCGTGCCTCGAGCTCATATACCTACTCGATCGGCCGATCGGCCGATACTCGATCCATTTGAGCAGCATATCGGTTACAATCCGGAGGACTCCGGCCTTGGCGTCCATATTCTGTCTCCCATTCCAGAGGGTGAGACCCCCTTGACGGCTGAGAGCCTGCCGGAACCTGGTAGATAATCCTTCACTTTAAGATTTCAAAAGTCATTATTCTTTATGAAGGACTATTGTATTCTAATGCTTGTTTTTCATGATTTTGCGCAGTCCATTCTGATCCCGAGCCCACTCCGAGGAGCGATGTCGCTAAGGAGGTGGATGACAAGATAGGTGAGGCCACTCAGGCAGGAGAGGCTTCCGAGCCAGATGCTCAGGTGATTGGAGCGCTGGATGAAGACAAATCAGAGACTTCTTCTCCCATCGTGGGGAGTTATGAGGTAGAGATTACAGGCGCCTCCGAACACACATCTGAGCTGAGTATGAAGGAGTGGCTTGAGAAGGAGAAGAGAGAGACAACCGAGATCAAGGTCGAGCCTTGAGTCATGGACCCAGATGACCCCTTGAACAAGCGGTTGAAGGTCATTCTCCCTGGTATGTCCAAGCCAGTGGATATTCCTCGTACTTCTTCAACTGCTACCCCTCCATCAAACAAGAGTACCAAGGGTAAACACATAGGGGAGGAGCCTTCCGAGAAGACAACGGAGGTGAAGAAGTCAAAGAAGCACAAGAAGTGTTCATTACTCTTGTTCGACGAGAGTTAGTTTAAGTTATGTAATTATTTTCATCTACTTCCGTAGTCTTTGTAAATAGATTATCGACTCCGAACTTTGGAGGGCTTGTAGTAGAAACTTTTTCTAAATAAAGCTTAGTTCCTATTTTCTGTCTTTCAAAAGGCTTTTGTCGTTCAATTTTTGTATGATTGTGATTTAAATCCAAGCTGTTGTGAATAACATGGACTTCACGGTTTACCTTCATATAGCTCGGAGATTTCTCGAGAGTTGTTCGTTTTTCCTTTCGCGCTTCAAGCACTTAAAATATTTTTTAGTCCGCACATCAGGGACTTAGGGTACTCCGGTGTGCACTCCGAGGACTTGGAGATTTTGAGTCGTTTATACTTGAGTCCGCGCTCCAGGGACTTAGAGTATTCTAGTCCGCACTCCGGGGACTTGGAGATTTTTAGTCGTTTATACTCGAGTCCGCACTTCGGGGACTTAGAGTACTCCAGTCCGCACTCCGGGGACTTGGAGATTTTTAGTCATTTATACTCGAATCCGCGCTCCAGGGACTTAGAGTACTCCAGTCCGCACTCCGGGGACTTGGAGATTTTGGGTTGTTTATACTCGAGTCCGCACTCTGGGGACTTAGAGTACTCCAGTCCGCACTCCGAGGACTTGGAGATTTTTGGTCGTTTATACTCAAGTCCGCGCTCTTGGGACTTAGAGTACTCCAGTCCACACTCCGGGGACTTGGAGATTTTTTGTCGTTTATACTCGAGCCCGCACTTCGGGGACTTAGAGTACTCCAGTCCGCACTTTGGGGACTTGGAGATTTTTAGTCGTTTATACTCGAGTCCGCACTCCGGGGACTTAGAGTACTCCAGTCTGCACTCCAAACACTTGGAGATTTTCAGTCGTTTGCATTCGTTCGTAAGTCAGCCAAAATAATGTAATTTCATTTGCCTATCACAGGATCATCATCCGCAGAAACATTGGTAATTCATGGAAAAGATGGCTTCAAGCCTTTATTAATGAAAGCAAGCTAAACTGTCTTACTACATGCCAAGAACTAGAAATAAAAGCGTACTGGAAACAAATGCAACTAATACATGAAAGAAATAGACTAAGAATAATAATGCCGCAAGTGCTCACTGTTCCATACTCGGAGGAGTGTCGCACCATCGAAGGTCGCTAGCTTGAAATTTCTTTCTCCAAGCTTCCATTCGATGACGTATGGACCTTCCCATGCGGGATTCATATGAGACGGGATCAGAAAAAATCGTTTCAAAACGAGGTCTTCCACACCAAAAATTCTTGGTCGGACCATTTCGTTATAATATTTGGCGACTCTATGTCTGCATGCGGCTGCTCTCAAATTGGCCTCTTCGTATTTTTCATCAATGAAGTCCAACGATTCCAATAAAAGATTCTGGTTCGACTCGGGGTCGTAATAAGTTACCCGATGTGATAGAACTTCAAGTTCCACAGGTATGACAGCTTCCGTTCCATATGCCAATGCGAATGGAGTGTGGCCAGTCGCGGTCTTGTGGGTGGTCCTGTAGGCGGAAAGCGCCGTTGGAAGTTTATCTAGCCACTTGCCTCTAACCTTTTCCAGGCGCTTTTTCAATATGGACCCGATTATCTTGTTTACGGCTTCCACTTGTCCGTTGGCTTTCGGGTGAGCAACCGCTGCAAACTTCTTCTCAATGCCATATTTCTGACAAAATTCTTTGAACTCCTTGCTTTCGAATTGAGTCCCATTGTCTGTAATGATGGTCCGTGCAAGGCCGAAACGGCATATGATATTTCGTACGACGAAACTAATGACCTTCTTGGTGGTTATTATGGCCAGAGGCTCTGCTTCTGCCCATTTGGTGAAGTAGTCGACCGCGACTATTGCATATTTCGCTCCACCTTTGGCTATGGGTAACGAACCAACTAGGTCAATTCCCCACATTGCAAATGGCCAAGGACTAACCATTTGCGTGAGTTCCGTCGGCGGAGCTCTCGGGATTTTTGCATATATTTGGCATTTATCACATCTTCTCACATAGTCTGCAGCATCGCGATTCACAGTTGGCCAGTAGTATCCGTAACGGAGGACCTTCTTTGCTAATGTATGTCCCACAGTATGGCCGCCGCACTCTCCTTCATGGACTTCCTTCAGGACACGTTTTATCTCATCATGGGTAATGCATCGGAGTAATGGGGTTGAGAATCCCCTCCGATACATTATTCCATCGTGTATTACATAACGAGAAGCCTTAAAAGGACTTGACGTCTTTCGCTCCTTCTTTCGGGTAAGATCTTGAACAGCAAGTACTGCTTGATTGGGGTCATCCACGATTCCTTCTCGATTTCTGTTTCTAACACGAAATCGACCTCCATCATATCAATACTCGGAGCATGGGGGGTCTCAACATAAAATAATCTCATTTGTTGTGCATCGCCTGTGCTTGCGAATTTTGCAAATGAATCGGCTGCTCTGTTTTGCTCACGCGGGACATGTGAGATATCATAATACTCGAGATTCGCTAGCAGCTCCTGAACTCGAACCAAATATGGGGCAAGTCTCTGCCCCCTTGCTTGGTCGTCTCCTCGCACTTGGTACACCACCAGTTGCGAGTCACTGAAGATTTCAACCGATTTCACTCCCAGTTCTTTGATAAGTCTTATGACGGCGATCAACGCTTCATATTCGGCTTCGTTATTCATTGCTGTGAATTCTAGCTTCAAAGTGTAGCAAACTGATAGGTTCTCAGGAGTTACAAGAACTATGCTAACCCCCAAACAATGATCGTTAGATGCCCCATTGGTGTACATCTTCCATCGAACGGGAGGTATGACAGTGTGGTCATTTGATTCGTCTGTCATAGTAAATTCAGCAATGAAGTCAGCTAGTGCTTGTCCTTGTATGACCCTTCGCGGCAGGTAGGTAATGTCGAACTGACTTAACTCAACATTCCATTTTAACATCCTTTCGAAAGTTTCCCGTCGTTGGAGTATCTGTCGCAAAGGTTGATCAGTATAAACACTGATAGAGTGTGCCTGAAAATACGGACGAAGCTTGCGTGATGCAATCACTAAACAATATACTAGTTTTTCAATCTTTAGATAATTTCTTTCTGCCCCCGTCAAGCGTTTACTAACATAGTAAACTGGCTTTTGAACCCGGTCTTCCTCGCAAACCAAGGCTGCACTGATAGCATGCTGGGATACAACCAAGTATACGTACAACATTTCGTGGTATATTGGTTTCAACAATATCGAGGGACTTTCTGAGTGCCTTACAAGAGCTCAGAATGCTTCCTCACTGTCGGATGTCCATTCGAAATTATCTTTTCTTTCTTTATAACATCGAAGAAAGGAATACACTTGTTTGTGGCCCTGGATATGAATCGGCTCAGCGTGGCCACCTTTCCATTCAAGCTTTGCACCTGTTTTATAGTTCTGGGCACTTGTATATCTCGGATAGCCTGAATCTTCTCCGGGTTGGCCTCGATTCCCCGCGCATTCAGAATGAAGCGCATAAACTTCCCTGACGCTACGCCGAATGAACACTTCAAAGGATTGATCTTCATTCCATAATGCTTGAGTATGTCAAACATCTCCGCTAAGTCTCGAATGTGGTCGTCTATCTGCCGTGACTTTACGAGCATGTCATCCACATAGACTTCCATCATTCTACCAATCTGATCTTTGAACATCTAATTCACCAAACGTTGATAAGTTGCTCCCGCGTTCTTCAATCCAAAGGGCATCACTACATATCAATACAACCCAACGTTTGTGACAAAGTGGTATGTTCTTGATCTGGGAGGTGCATCGGGATTTGATTATATCCAGAGTATGCATCCATAAATGATAGAAACTCATGTCCGGCAGTTGAATCGACCAGCTGGTCAATCCTAGGCAACGGGAAACTATCCTTCGGGCATGCTTTGTTTAAATCAGAATAATCAACACAAGTTCTCCATTTTCCATTCGCTTTCTTCACTAGCACCGGATTAGATACCCATTTAGGATAGAGGGTGTCGCGTACGAACCCATTGGCTTTGAGTTTGTCCACCTCCTCTTTGAGAGTCGCAGACTTCTCTGGGTCAATACCTCTCCTTTTCTGTTTTACGGGAACGTACTTTGGGTCTATGTTCAACATATGACTCGCAACTATTAGGGAAATCCCGCACATATCAGAGTGTGTCCAAGAGAAGACATCAAGACTCGCTCGGAGGAAGTCAGTGAGGTTCTCGGCCACCATGGGGTCGAGTTGTGATCCAATTTTAAGAATTCGCGATGGGTCATCCCAGATGACTGGGATGTTAATTGGGAGTTCATTCTGTGCTGCATTTGTTTCCCTGGATCTCCCATCACCATCTCTTAGATCTATGTCTCTATAGATCCGAGAATGTTGCCCGAGCCAGGGCTCGGGCGCCAGTTGTCAATCGTCGGAATTTTGGATGCGAACGGGGCTATCCACAACCTTTCCTTTCTCTCTACGTCGAGCCTCTCTCAGCTCAGCCACATAGCATGCATGACCAGTCGCCTGATCGCCGTGTAGCACTCCAACACCTCCGTCTTTTGGAAATTTTAACGTCAGACACCAAGGGACCAATGCTGCCTTAAATTCTGCTAGGGCTGGACGTCCTAGGTTATACGGAGAGTCAACATCCAACACTATGAACGACAGGATTCGCACCCTCCGACGCTCACCTTGCCCCAGTTCAACTGGTAGTTTCACATATCCCACTGCATCCGTTGCTGCGCCGTTAAAGCCATGGATTCTGACTTTAGATGGTTTCAAATCCTTAGTCTCCAGCTTCATTTGCTTGTATGCCTTCTTGAAGATGATGTTAACGGAACTTCCGCAATCAATTAGAATTCTCTTCACAAACGTCGGCCCGATCGTCGCAGATATGACCATCGGGTCTATGGTAGGAGCCTCCACCTTATCCGCATCTCTGCTCCTGAATACAATATCATCATCCATCGTGCGTTGCTGCTTTGCAGGAGTCCCATCCTCCACATTCGAACAGCACTCATACTCCGCATGTCTTGAAGAGTTAGCATATCGCTCCATCTCCTGCCAATTCTTATCCGCAGGATGAGGTCCGCCAGCAATCGTGTTGATAACCAATCTACCCACGGCTCGAGTAGGTTGTTCCGGTTGGCGTGGAGCTGGCCTGCATCCGGGGTCTGATGTCTCTTGTCTTCCGTCTTGTGGGTCTTTGACAAACTCTTGCAGCTTCTTCTGTCTAATCAACTTCTCTATAGCATCATGGAAGTGTCTGCACTCCTCTGTATTGTGCCCATAAGACTCGTGAAAGCGGCAATACTTCCCAGTTCTCTTCTGTTGCTCCGTTGATTCCTTTGGGCGTGGTTTTCTATATTGAAAAGTGTTGCAAGTTGGTAAATAGATGTTCTCAAGAGATGCGTTGAGCAGGGTGTATTCATTGTAGGTCGGGATCCTTGACTTCCATTTCCCCGTCTCTCTTTTCTTTTCGGGATTTCCACCTACGGATCCTTTAGTCTGCCCAGGCTTGTTTTGGGCGTTGAGTTGAGCCTTTCTCGAATTATCGTCGGTTTGCTTCATGGCGACATTACTTTTCACAGTCTCCGAGTACTTAGTTGCCTGGTCAAATCCCCAGGAAACAAGTTGATTTCTTGTTTTAACTATAGATTCAATATTTCCTAGTATATTTTCTACAGGATGATCTTTTAATAGCCTAATTCTTTTATTGGGTTGAATGATTTCACAATTAGTTTTATTAGTTTCATTAGGTTCATTATTTAAAGTTACAAAATCTTCTTCACCTTCTGTTTGTACTTTATCTTTAAAATTTTCATCAAAAGGTACATGCATTATTTCTTCAGTGTTAGTTCTTAAATTAAAAACTCTAAATGCTTTACTTCTATTAGAATATCCGTTGAAGATACCTTTATCAGATTTAGGTTCAAATTTATCTAAATTATCTTTTGTATTAAGAAAAAAACACTTACTACCAAAAACTTTAAAATAAGCTACTATGGGTTTCTTATTGTAAAGTAATTCATATGGTGTTTTATTAGTTAATGATCTAATTAAAATCCTATTTAAATATAACAAGCTGTAGTGACTGCTTCAGCCCTAAAGTTTTTAGGTAAATTACTATCAGAAAGCATTATTCTAGCAAACTCTTGAATCGTTCTATTCTTACATTCTACCACTCCGTTTTGTTGTGGAGTTCTTGAAAAAGAGAAATTACGAGTAATTCCATTTTTATTACAGAAATTCTCAAAATTTTCATTTTCAAACAGTAATCACTATGAATAGTTTTTATTTTTAAAGAAAGTTGATTTTGAATTCTTTTAGCAATTTTTTAAATAATTCAAACGCCTCACTTTTAAGTTTAAGAAAAATTGTCCAAGTATATCTAAAATAATCCTCTACAATTACAAAAACATATTTATTGTGATTAATTGATTGAACTTGAGATGGACCAAATAAATCTAAATGAAGTAATTCTAGTGGTTTAGGAGTAGAAATCATATCTTTTAATTTAAATGAACTTTTCTTAAATTTTCCTAATTGGCAAGCATGACATATAATATCTACTTTAAAGTTTAGCTTGGGAAGACCTCTAACTAAGTCAAGTTTAGATAACCTTGATAACTGTTTGAAATTTAAATGACCAAATCTTTTATGCCAACTCGAAGGGTCACTTGTATTAGCCAAAAGACATAAGTTATCATTTGAAACTTTCATACTAAGGATGTAAATGTTTTTCTTCCTAATTCCTTCAAAGATAATATTTGACTTATTATCTTCGATGTGACACTTATCTTTTCCAAATTTAATTTTAAACCCTTTATCACATAGTTGACTTATAATAAGAAAATTATGTTTTAAATTCCTAACTAGCAAAATATCAAAAATAAGAGGAGTTTTAGAATTACCGACATTGCCGATGTCAATTACATTTCCTTTTGGGTTATCTTCAAAGTTGACCAATCCACCATCTTGATATATAACATCATTGAGTATCTTGGGATTTCCAATCATATATCTTGAACATCCACTATCATGTATCCATTTAACTTTCTCATTTTGCACAGTTTGTCCATTGGTTGTTGATTCTTCAAAGGCCATGTAACATGTTTGTTCCTGCATAACAAACCAATTCGGTAGATAACTTTATTTTTCATAAAAACTCTATGTACACTTATGATACTTTGATGAAATGCATAAATTCAAACTATTATTAACAAAAATTTCCTAAAAATGCCATTTATAACTTTTCAAGTTTCAGATTACAAAGACTATGAAAACCTATTCACTGATACCAATTGAAAGGGAGTGTGGATTAAGGATCTTAAGGCTAAATTAACACTAAAGGGGGATGAATAGTGTTTAATGGATTCTAAGACTTATATGGACTAATTTAAAATTATGATACAAACAAATGCAGAACTTAGTCACAGAAAAATCACAGAATCAAACACAGATGCAGAAAGTAAATAAAAAGTAGTAAAAGGCCCTACATCCAGTCCTGTACCAAGGCAAATCACCTCATACAAATTTTTATTATACCAATGTCGAGACTAAAATTCTCAATTCCTAAAGGCCTTGAGGTACCCTCCTGTCTCACGAGTCCGGGGAAAACTCTCTTGATTTACAGGCCACAAGATTACCTAATTGATTTCCGGGTACAACCACACCTTATAGAGAGACTCGATAAACTTTTGATTACAAATTGATCCTATAACTCTGAATAGCACTTTGATCATCGAGAGATGACAGAGAATCAAACAAGAATGAGATTCTAATTTTGATTCGCTTGAGAATTCGGCAGAATTTCGGCCCGATCTTAAAAATATAAAAATTATAGAATATGGATTTGTGGAGAAGAAGTGAAGAAAATAATGAATTGGTTAGTTAAAAAATTTGTTTGTGAAGGCTATTTAAAATCACCAACGGTCATGACCATTCGTGAAGAGATTTAAACGAATAGACACTTCTTTGAAAATTGAAACTTTTAATTCAACGGCCACCATGTCGACATGGGGCATGCCATGATGTCGACATCCCTATGTTAAAAACAATGTAAAATTTGTTTTGAAAATGAAGTTTAAAACAACAGTTTATTTTAAAAAAAAAACATATAATATTTTAAGGCTAAAACATCTTTTGGAAAAATCATTTGAAAAGATAATTTTAAGGCTAAAATATTTTGCAAAGCAGTTTTGAAAATCATTTTGAAAAACCATTTTGAAGTAGTTTTGCAAGCTTCTTCCTGTAGAATATCTCATCACATCAGGACTCAAGAACTTGTACAAAACTAGGATGTTCATGGGTTTGTAAGCCACTTGTCATAGGTTTGTAAGCTACTTGTCGTGGTTTTGTAAGCCACTAATAAGGTAGAAATAGGTTCCATCCCAAATGAAATTCAGAATGAAGATTTCCATGCTATTATGAAGTTTTAACAAAAACTGGACACATATCTTGAAATCTTGATACTCATGAGTCTTCAAACATGATTTCTTCATTCTTGATCTTTATACTATACAGTCTTCAATAATCAGTACCTTCCTTATATATATCCTGCAAACAACATTCATATATATCTAGACAGTAGTGTTAGTATATAAGTTATAATAAAAAAAGTTTCAAAGGTTGTTTACATCAAAAACACTATCTCCAGTTCCTAACAAGGATTCCTTTCAACCGATATTATTTCTCTTCAGCATACTCCTTGCATGCGCCCCTTAAATTATCAAATGCGACATTTAATGTTTTGTGCATTCCCTCTGTATATATATACTTGCTCCTCCTTCTTCTTGCTACTACCATTCTCCCTACGCTCTAAAAATTAAAGAAAGAAAATATATAAAACAAAATAAACGTGACTCGCATTTCTTTCGCCTTCCTTTTGTATTTTCTTCCTCACCACACTATCCTGCCTCTCCAACCTTACCGCCCATCCTCCCTTGCTACAGTCTCGCTTGCTCCATCCGGCCTAAACCACCTCCCGCGCTCCTCCCATGCTCCCTTGTGCCCTCCCGAGCCACCCAAACCTTTGACGTCCAACCCTCATCCCAACCAAACTCCCTCACCACCGTCCCGCTCCCAGCCTGCCTTTCTAAACCTTGCCCATGCCGTACCCTCCTCCACCCAACACCTGCCTCCTAACCCAGCCTACCACCCGCTCCAGTCCCCACCACTAACAGCTCCTACGACCACCCAACTCCAAACCCCACAAGCCTACTGCACCCGCCTCCAGCAGCCTCACCAACTCGGTTGCAACCACCTACACCTCCACGCATCTATCCCAGAACACCTCAGCCACTTCACACGAACTCCACTGAAACCCGCAATTCCTGCCACCAGTTCTCCCTGCAGCCATCTCACCAACCGAAGCCACCATCCCCTGCTTCCTCGCCTGAGCATCCTCCTTCAGCCACCCTCACCGAGGCATGCCTTTCTACCACCCTACCCTCCGCCTAAGCCGAACACTCCAACCACCTCCTCTGCCTTCTACCAACCAAACCTGATCATCAACCCGCCTAGCCGCAAACCCGCATTTCAACCAAAAACCGAACCCGCTCACCACTTTCCATGTCACCAAGTTCTCCATTCAAAGTTCACTCCTTACATCACTCGCCTCGTCAAACCATACGTCGTAGCACAACATAGTTCATGCGCGTGTGCACATATCCGCACAGCCATACCTGGTTGTCGACAGCCACGAAGGTGAGCGATTCTAAGCTCACGATTAGATTTTCTTATGCAAGTATCCTACTACGTTATAAATAATTAATTGACGGTTATGATTGATATTGAAATTGGAAATCATTGATAGTTGACATTGCGATATATTATTTGGTTGAAATAGTTGAAATTATTGATTTGAATCCCGATGGCATGAAAAACACGTTAACTACGGAAAAATTTAAATAGTGAATGATGATTGATTTATTGATACCTGTCACTATTATATTATTACCGTATGCGTTGATTTGACATTTAAATTAAACTGGGATATGGGTTGAATGATAAATACCCAAATTAAATCACTTTTCCTAAGATAGAAAATTAAATGAAAAACACCGATTGGTCAATTAAAATTTATTTTAGATTTTAAATATTCAAATTTGAAATTAAGAAATAATTTGAAATTTTAACATGAATTTATAATTTAAATTTTACGTTGAAGATAATATTAAATTTTGAAATCCATTAAGTTAATTTAGATTTTTAAATGAAAGATTAATTAAACTATTTTGAATTATGAAATTAAATTATTAATGGTTATGTTAAATGTTATTGATTTTAAAACTTGTTAAGTTGATGATTTGAAATTTGATGAAGTATTAATATTCTATATGTAATTAAATTTTAACTAAAGATTTGATTAATTAAAAAGAGAATTTTAATTTGATTTGATTGAATTAAATGTAATAATTAAATTTTAAAATAAACATTTGATTTAACATGAAAGGAGAATTTTAATGGATTTTCTTGAATTAAAATAAAAAGATCAAACTGAAGTGTTTGAATTAAAGTCTGATTAAAAGTGTTTAAGTAGGTTAATTTCCAAAGTTTAATCAAATTAAATAATTAATTATAAAGCTTTTGTATTTAAGACTTAGTTAACTCAGTTAATTTGAAAAGTTATTAAATTTGGATAATTTAGTAAAAAATAATTATTTGTTTAAAATTGAATTTTTGGACTTTAAATCCAAATTTGTTGAAGTCAAATGATAATATGATATTTGAAAATAAGAGATATTTTATTTAATGAAATATCCAATCGATGTAAGAATGATGTTAGTTATTAAAGAGACCGAGACCAGATATGGGCATGCCCTTTATCGATACCGGAACCACTTTAATAAATGTGTAAGTGAAATGATGATCCAGAATGAAGTGGTTGGATTTGACGAACGTTTGTTGGATTTGAAGAAAGAGAACGATGATGGATTAGCCTGGCACTTGTGCCAATTTGAAATGACTAAAATAGGAGTCGTACCAGCCAAGTGGGTTCGCTAAGCCAAGCGGACACACTTCTTCATTAGAATATACTATTTTGGTTGTTATTGGTGATCTCCCTTCGATTATAGGAGTGTTAGACGCAGTGGGCGATCATGGCTATGATATGTTACCACCAGTTGGGAAGGGTAAACTAGTAGTATCCTACCTTGGGTATTGCCTCACATGCCTTGTCATAATTTTATCCCTAAAGGAGACCGCTATGATTTTGGTTTCACTACGCCATAGATGACCTTCTGCAACATTTTTGCAAGGTGTTGCTAACTAAAATGTTGCGACAGCTATAAAATTTTGGTCCTACTGCAACGTTGTATTTTTGGTGTTACCTTAGCCATAAAAATGTGTTGCTCTAGCTAAACAAGTGTAACACGATGCAACATTTTTATATAGTGTTGCCATAGATATATTCTAATTAAAAAAATTTAAAATTTTTTTACACCTCAGCGATCCACACCACCATTTAAAACAAAATCTCAACCGTCGATTCACACCATCGATCCACACCTTACCAATTTCCATTTCCCGCTTTACATTTCTTTCTCATTCCTCTCTCTGTGAAAATTAGGGCACGCGATTTTTCTTTCTCGTTCCTCTCTGTGAAAACTAGGGCATGCGATTCCAGTTGCTTTGATGCTCTGATTGATCGAATCTAGTGTAAGAAACGTTCTTGGTAGCTTGCTCCTTCATTCTCCTTGATTGATTGCTCGAATTGCTTTGACTTCGTCGTCGGGTGCGATGTGATATTATTTGGTATGTTTTCTGCCTTCTGGTTTACTTGATTATTCTCAATTTTGGTTACACTCGCACGCTTTTCCCGATGATGAATTGGGATTTATTTATAGGCTTTATTTCCTATAATCTCGAGTTTAATCTTTCTGTTGGACTTTGAGAAATCTGGTATGTTGGATTGCGATGATGTATTGGTATGTTGGATTTTGGTCCACTGGCTTGATTTTGCTTTGCCGAAGATGAATTACGATGTGATATTATTTGGTATGTTGGATTTTGGTTCACTAGCTTGTTTTTGATTTCTAATCTGAGCTTGTTAGCTCCTTCTACTGCATTTGTTAAACCAGAACTTGAACCTTTGTTAAACTTGTTCACATACCTTTGTACCTTGCTGCATTTGTTAAACCAGAACTTGAAGTATTTGTATTCTACTGTCCTCTTGAAAATTGCTTCACTTGAAAACTTCTGCATTTTTGAAAATCAGAACTTTGAAAGTGATCTTTGGTTTTATTAAACTGTTGACTAATCTGAACATTGAGTTTTGGTTTCCACGATATATACAAACATATGTGTGTTGAGCTTTGTTGGTTTTGCTTGGTCTGGACTGAACTAGTACCATGCTAACCTTGTTCTTTAACATGAACTAATGCTCCAAGTCCTCTGTATATCATATTACTGCCTATGTTTCTCTTATACATGCCTGATGCATTCACTATTTTTGCTTGATGGGCTGCCTATGTGTACTGCTGTGTTTCTTGCACTAGCTTGTCTACATTTTGCTGAACCTGGTTCTTGTTTATTTTGTTGGTTGCTTGGCCCTGAGTTGAATCCAGTCGATGACTCGGGTTTGACCTTGTGCCGTGTCCATTTTTTTTGGCTTGTCTACATATCTGGCTGCACTTGAGTATGAACTTGCACTTGAGTAGTTGCACTTGAGTAGTTTCTTGTACCAAGCCTTATGATGCATGTATGTTCATCCATGTACATGCATTTCTTGGTCATGTTATGTTGCTTGCTGTGTTAAGTACTACTTTGTGCACTTGGCTTCTCCTTTGTGCATTTTTGCCTGAACTGTTGCTTGCTGTCTTCCATACTGTCTTGTATCCATGTGTTGCATTCATGTTTGGCTTATGCACTTGTGAACAGCTGACTTGTGCATTCACAGGTTGTCCGTGCAAATATTTGGTCCCTGTCAGAAAAAAATATGAAAAGAAACAACCCAAATACCTGAGGCAAATAATATAACAAAAATATTTTCATTTTCTGTTCGAGTTAAATATTATTTTCCAGATTACTGCTTTTGAATTATATGTGACAGGTATTGAAGACTGGACAACTGGATACAAGCTTGAAGACAGAGTCAAATCAAATGTGCTTGAGCTTGAAGACTGGTCCCGCTACTCGGCTCGCCTTCGGCTCGGCACTCGGCTCGTCATATATTTGTCAGTGTCGGTGTCTGTATAAATTGAAACTGCATATGTAATGAGTGAACTGAGTGATGTAGTGAGGAATATCTGTATATGTGAATATCAGTGTTATATATCATTGAATTGTAAAATAGTGGAGTCAGGTATTTGTACTATTTCAAATGTTGAAATAAAATATTTATTTAAATAAATTACTTTTTGAATATCAAATTCTGTGCAATAGCATTTTATTAAATAAATATTTATTTCTATTAAAAAATCAAATATGCTCTACATTGTGGGCCCCACAAATTCAGAAAGTTAATATCTATAGCAACATTTTGGAATGTTGCTACAGACACATATGGATGTTGCTATAGACCCAAATAGGGTTCTATTGCAACAATATTACTTATGTTGCCTTAGATAGTCAAAATGTTGCCTTTGAGGTCTAAGGCAACGACAAAAATTGCATCACCCGAAAAGTGTTGCCATAGATCTATGGCAATATTTTTTGGGCCTGACCCAACATTTTTTTTGTGTTGCAGAAGGCCATTTATGGCGTAGTGTTTAGTGATGTCGTATCACAGCACATCCCTATCCACCGACGGTTTATAACCGTTTTATATGCAAACTGTACGACAATGCTTAAAACGTGTTAAATGGGATCAATGTAAAGCCTTAATGCTATTTTGATATTTTATATTATTGATAAACACTACATATATAGCGTATTCTATTGTATATATAAAAAGTTTGATGGATCTTTAAGAGATGGAAAACCCCGTAATGTCTCTTGATTTACCTGTACATTTTCAATTGATTAGAACTACTTACATGAGAACTACTAGTCCTGATTCGAGTATATTGATTTACTTTATGCGTGGGCCAGCCTAAGTATTGCAGTGTGTGAGTAGAGCTTACTTTGGGAGCCGAAGACTTGGTCGAAGACTCTACTCTATCCAGTATTAGTTATCTATGTTCATTTTGGCTTGTATCAATAAACTATTATGTATCTCTAATATTGTATAATTAAAATCTAAAAACTCTGATTTATTTTGTCTATTAGCTTCATGAACTACTATGTATATTATTTAATTCCGCTGCGAGATTCTATATTATTCTGTGTGTGATTTTTTATGTGATTCTATATTATAACCTCAAATTGATAATCTATCTAATTTGAACGGTTTAAGTTGGATAAGGATGATTTATTGTAAGGTTAAGTTGTTCGAAATGGCGGGTCATCATAGATTTGGAGTAGATAAGGATGTCATCGATGAAAACTAACATAAACGTGTTAAAAACATCTCGGAAAACACGGTTCATGAGGTCTAAAAAATATGCAGGTGTAATTGTTATGAAAAACCCCACACCCCATAATATACCCAAAAGGACACACTAAAAGGCATGACGAGTTGTAGGTATAACTGAAACTAACAGAGATTAAGATTCACAAGACAAATATAGATAAAAACAGCGGAAACTTAAAATAATAACTTAATTAAAACAAAGCTTCATAATTGCTTCATAAATAAGTCAAAAACCAAATACCACATACATGCCTAAAAATCCAATATGTCTCATGAAACAGAAACTTTATGACATTCCAGGATTTTAGCCCGGTTTAATTTGATAATTAATTTAATTTTTGAAATTGAATTGTGAATTAAATTGAGTTTTTTCCAAAATAAAATAAAATATTTGTTTGTATATATATATATATATATTTTGATGTTTAACTGAAATTTGAATTTGGATTTTAAAATGTAAATATATTATAAATAAATTGGATTTTAAAATACAACGCATAAAATTTATAAAATTTGTTTTCTAATTATAATATAATCATTTGGCATTTATATTTTGAAACTAATACAATAATTTTATAAAAGTAAAATTTGAACATTGCCAACACTAATATTATTTATATAAATTTAAGTATAATAACTTAGGTTTAATTTTAAATTTATATATAACTAAATGTAATTTGTATGTATACATATACATTTAAAAGTATAATAGTTCCAATTTAAATCAGATTTGATTAAAAAATTGGATTTAGAAACTAAATTGAAATTATATATGTATAAGTAATTAAGTTAGTTGATCTTTAATACATTTTCTTTATACTTGAAATAAAATTTGGTTCTGTATAAATTTAAAATAAATAGAAAATATATTACATAATTTATAATTATATAAAGGGTTTAAAACATTATGTATAAATATGATTTGTACAAGGATCTTAACATAAAAACATATATTTGAACATTTGTAATCAAATTAGCATGAAAAGAAACAAGTGTAAATATTTTAAAGATGCATTAAAATATTTGTAAGTTTCTTATGCCATGTGATGTCCTGGAAATTTAGGCAGTAATTATTTAATAATTTCATTTATAATTATTTTAAAATATGAAATATTGATTTAATAATCTAATTCAAACAGGAATTTTCTTTTGAAGATTAATAATTGTTTAATTTGTCAAATGATATTCTTTTCAAAATTTTAATAATGATAGTTTAATTTGAAAATCTTATTATTTTCAAAAGTTAAAAATATTTTATTTATAATGTATAAATGTTTATACATTGTAAATAGAGGATTTGGTTTTAATTTTAATTTATATTAAATAAAGGATATTTTCTAATTTTATATATAATTGTATAATTTGTAAATTGATTAAATTAATTTGAATTAGTATTGTAAACTTTTCAAAAGTTTGTTTTAAAAAATCTTTCTTATATTTTCATAGAAATGTAAGTAAGTATTTATTTGTTTATAAGAATAAATATAGTTTAAATTTTGTTTTATAATAAAAGTTTGTTTTGTTTTATTTTAAAATATGTTTTTTTTTCTTTTGAAATAAGATTTAGTTCATTTTTGTTAAAATATAACATTTAGTTTGAAAACTCTTGAATAAATGAATTCAACACTTCTTTTCTTCTTAAAATCTTTTCTTTTGAAATTTAGTTTCATAAAGAATATTATTTTAAAAATAATTAAACAAACATTAAAATGTAAGTGTATAGTTTTATAAAGAAGTTTATATCTATTTATTTAAAGACTAGATGTTAATAAACATTTGAAAACATGCTAAAAACAAATTAGAAATGGTCTAAGATAAATTTAAATACATTTACAAATTTAGAATTGCTTTTATATTAGTAATGTACATGTGTTAAAATCTTAAAACATTAAGTGAACACTTGTAAATTTATCTACACCTAAACATAACAAGTGGCATTGTTTTAAAAACCTTTTTATTTAAAATATATTAACAAGAAAATATAACAAATGCATTTGTTAAAAACACTTTCTCTTCAAATCGAAAAATCTGAAAATCAGATTTCAGTAAATCTAAAACCTCAAACAAATGCATGTTAAAATCTGCAAACCAATCTTCAATCAATATCTGCAAAAATCAATTTCTGCAGAACAAACAACTACAAATCTGCCAAATCAAACTCCAAATCTGAGCATTTGAATGTGGATCTGCATGCCATTTTTTTTCAACATCAAACTGGAAGCTCAACTTCAATATAAAATCTGAGCAATAAGAATGGAGTCTGCATGCATACATCAACAAGAAAGCAACTTCAACTTCAAATTTGCATCCAGGTTCAACCTGCATTTCAATATGCAGGTTCCAGGAATGAATCTGCATCAAATTGTTTTTTGCTTATTCAACTTAATAAGGTGAGTAAGCTTCTTATTTTTAAAAACAGTTTTCTTTAAAATTCAAAATCAAACATAATTTACAGGACTTAAGTTTATTTTATTCACAGAAATCAAACTGTTTAACAAAATTGTTCTGTTTTGTTTTTAAAAATAAAATGAGTAACCTCACATGCACAAAAACTTGAGACACCTAAGCATATGAATTGAAAGTAATAAAGATGATGAGATGATTACATATTAAGGAATGTTCTGTGTATAGAAATGCATATGTTTATATGTTATTGATTTCTGGTATCTGCATATCTAGTTGGTTGTAAATTAGGATATTCTTAATAGAAAATCTTTATCATTTGAATTGTTTCAGTTAGTAAAGTTATGTGTAAACAAAGTATGTTGTTTAGTATAACTGCAGGTTTTATAAAATTTTGTTTAGTTAAAAATAAGTTAGAGATGAAGTCTATTACCCTCTGGAACAACTCTGCAGTAATCATTTGCAATAAAACAAGATATCAACATCATTAACTATTTAAAACAATATGATAACATGAATATATGTTAGAAATCTAAAATTTTAAAACAAACTTCACCTTTTTAAATGAACTGTAGTATTAACATTTTAGTTTTGAACAGAAATAGGAAATTTGGAATAATTTGTTAAGCTAGTGGATTTTAGGTGTTTAGATGTTTCATGTTAGTGGAGTATTGATGTGAGAATGGTGGAAATTTTGGTGATAGATGATCAGAGAGAGAGACAGGTGGTATGGATTGGGTTTTCCAGGTTTTTAAAACCTAGTTTAAGTGTTGCAGTTCTTAGTCTATGCACATGCTCTCTGCTGCATCGAGTAGGAGTGGGATTTGGGAGATTGCAGAGGGGATGTAGATGGATCGTTAGCTGGAGTTGCAGCGATGATGATGATCGGAGGAGGCGAGTTTATGGCTGTTGACAGGTTTGAGTTTAGGGGGTAGCTGAGTATTCAGGTTTACAGTTGGTTTCTCAAAAACTTGAATTCGAGTTACAGTAGGTTTCTGATGGTTGTAAGTTTGTGAGGTGATGGACGGCAACTCGTAGTAGTAGGTTGGAGTGACTGGAAGCCGCCAGTGCGACAGTGCATGTGCACCATTCATGTTGAAGTTCTGGTGAACTTCTGATGTATGCAGGGTTTCTTGACTCGAAGCAATCCTCGGGTAAACTTAGCAGTGACTCGAAGCAGTTGGGATGGGAACTCGAAGTAAATAGAGGGGTTGCTCGGGTTAGTTTGATTGCAGGTTTAAAAATCTGTAGATTTGCAGTTTTTAAAAATTTAAATAAAATTCATAATTTAAAGATTGTAATTTGATTCAAATGTAAGTTAAGACTGTATTCAAATGAAGTTTGAAAATCAAAGTTTAAAAAAAACGAAAATCTTAAATTTAAACAAGATTTAAATTCAGTTTTAAAACAAGATTTAAAATAGTTTCAGGTTATCTTTAAAACCAGAATTTGATTTAAAACAGTTTTTGTTATTTTTAAATTTTGAACAGATTTAAATGTATAAGCAAGATTTAAATTTGTTTTTGAAATCAAGTTAAAAACTGTTTTCAAGTTTCTTTGAAAACCAGTTTTGATTTCAAAACAGTTTGTAAAATTAAAAAAAAATGATGAATGAACATATTCAAATGTTCAAAAATGGATTTAAAAATGAAATTTGATTTCAAGTAAGTTTTAAAACTTGAAAGAATTTATTCTTTAATACTTGAATAAAAATATAAAGTGTTTAATGTTAATTTGAAGTTGAAATTAATCAATCTATTTTCAAAGCTTAATTTATTTTAATCAAGTAATTTATTTCAAATCTTTCTTGTATATTTAAGTAATGAATGTTCTTTAAACATTCATTTTATTGTAAGGTTTATAATTATTTAATTTAGATTAATGTTTAATAGTTAAACATTTTAAATATTAAATTTTTAAATGGAATTTGAATTTAATTTAGAAATGTATTGTTTTAATACATTTTGAATGTAAATGAGTCATTTGATAAGTAATTTAATTATTTTGTAAAATATTTAAGATAATTAAGAATTCACTTTTTTGTTTGGTTTAAATAATGACTTGAATTAATTAGAGATGATTATTGATAATTAATCTAAGATAATTTTTCTTAAGTAAGTAATTATTGAAATGTTGTTAATTAATAAAGAAATGTTATCTAAGGATAATTAAGTAATTAATTAATGTAATTAATTTTGATAATTAACTAGATTGATTAATTAAATCTAATTAATTGTAATTTGTTAAGATAATTAATTGTTAAAGTAATTAAGGAATTAATTACTAATTGTAATTAATTTTGATATTATGATTTATTAAGTTAATTAATTTAGTTTAATTAAGTTAAGTAAATCATCTAATGAATTTAAGAGTGTAATTACTTAATGTAATTAATGGAGCAGGATTACTTTATGAAGAAATAATGATAATTACTGGAATGTAATTAGTAATTTGGATAATTACTTTTGTAATTAATTAAAGAATTAATTAATGATTAATTATTGGTTAATTAATTTATAAATAAGTAAATTAAAGAAAGTTAATTACTAAATTTAATATTAATCAAGGTGATTAATAATTAGATTAATTACTAAATGTAATTTAATTTTAATTAAGTAATTTATTTAAATATTAGAGATCATTAATTATTATAATTAATGATGTGATTAAGGATTGTTTGATTAAGTAATAATTAAATTGAGTGATTAGTTAATTGTAATTAATTAAGGATAAATATAATTAATTATAATTAATTAATAAATGAGTAATTAAATGTTAATTACTTATAATTAAGGTTAATTAATTTATAAAATTAATTAAGGACTAATTACTTATTGTAATTAGAGGATGATTAATCAAAAGTGCTTAATCAAGTTAAATACTTAGTGAATGATTAATTAACTGGGTTAATTAATTAATGGATGTTAAGCAAGATTTTAATGATTAATTAATTTAATTTATTTTAAATTAATTAGAGATGGTTGTAATTAATTTAATTCATTTTAAATTAATTATAATTGATGGTTAATAAATCATTGCTTATGGATGTTATTGATTGAATGGTTGTGAGCTCAGTAATGAGATTAGTTGTATCTGTATGATATGTAAGATTGGTTTAAGTATGATGGTTTGTGATGGATTATTTGGTTGAATGATTATCTGTTTGTGATGATGATACAGATTATTTGTTTATGATATGAATGTGATTATCTATTGTGAGATGTAGTTTATCTATCTATGTGAATTAGATGATAATGAAATGAGTTAATTATTTAAACCCTTAAGTATAACTTGGACATTAAAATGGCGTTTGGGTTCGATGAGACCGAGATTGGGTTTCCATATTTGGGATTCCGAAAACTACATCGATTCTAATTAAACGATAGGTCGTTAATCCAAGTGGAGCAAGTGAAGACTCGAGGTGTAAGGGCTATACGTTAGTATAACTCTGTGGGTGATTCCGTAATGAGTTGACGGAATAGTACTTATAGATTCGAGATGGTGATATAGAGTGCAAGGGTTATCGTCGTTAACTCTGAGGGTGATTCCAATACGAGTGTAACGAGATAATGCCTTCGGTTTCGCTCGAACCCGGAACGAACTTGTATGGATTGAATGCTTTCAGAACATCGCCAGGTGGACGATGAGCATTCTAAGATTGATATGTCCTATAAAGGTAATCGTAGCCTCAAGCCTCATCAACCGGGAATGGCTAAAACAGGGGAGGTGCAGCAAAGCTTCGTGGGTAGCCCCCACTGGAGAGCAAGATTTATCCCTGTCTAGAGGTCCCTTTATATTCGGTTGTGTGGCAGTTGGTGACGACCAATCTGCGGGTAGTCTTGTTCGGAACTCTTCAGTAAGGAATGGTTCCGGCTTTGTGTTGCAGGGGAGTGGGAGTACTCCTCGGTACGGTGATCTAGGCCACGTACTGTGACGGGCGGTACCCCAGTAGCCCTGCCATTGTTGGAAACCCATTCTTCCTACGAGACCCTACGGTTTTGATTGTATTACCCACTTTTGTGGCTAGTAGCTGGAATTTAATCATGTAACAATTTCGGCTATTTCTTATTCACTTGAAAACCCTAGACACTATTATAATATCACTGGATTTCCTATCAAATGTTTTGGTTAGCGTAAGGTAAATTTTTTCCATGTTTATGTGTGGGAAGTCTTACGTGATACCTTTTGTTTTCAAAGGATTTTCAAAGTTAAGCAACTTTTATCCCCGTTTACTCACACCAGACCTCTGTCTGACCCGAGTGTTTATTAAACTCTTGGGTACTCATATTATGTATGAGTAGTCAAGTGATTCAGGATTTCTTTGACAAGTTCTGGAGGAGATAATGGAGCAGGAGGCTTCAGCGTGTAGATATATTTAGTGGTTCCGCTGTGTTTGAGTGGTATCTGTTTTTCTCTAATATACTTGGATTGTAATTGCTAGACAGACGTTTATAACTGTCTAATTTGTGTTGTATTAGCTGTATAACTCTGATGTATATGATACTATGGAAAGTATTATGTGATATATTATAATTTATTCGATTCCGCTATGAGATTCTGATGTTGTCTGTTCTTTCTTTCCTTTCTTTTCTCTTTTCTATCCCTTTCTTTCTTCTTAGCGATGCGACTTCCTGGAGTTTGGAAGTTGGGTCGTTACATGCCATATAATTAACAAGTGGCAAAGATGTTTTCTATTGAAATAATAATGTAAATAAAAAATTCAAAATGTTGAACCAGGCTATTACATTTTCATTTGAAAATCGTCTCCTCTATTTTTCAAAACTAAGAAATAAGATCAAAAGGAAAAGAAATCTGAAGCCTGAGAATCAACTTGTAAACCACTGAAAACCATCAAGTATTCATATTCAAAGGCAGTCTAATCTAAGTAACCAAAACAAATATAAGTTCAAATCAAACCTGGAAGCAAAAGGAAATAAAAATAAAAAATAAATAAAGCCTGAGATCAAATAGCAAAAGCTTAAGTATGGAAGTAAAAATCAACAAACTTCAACCTGGAAATAAACCAGATTCCAAATTCAACTTGTTCGAGCAGCAAATTCAATTCATCAGAGTTTCAGATTTAAATCCAGATCAATATCTCAACAAGAAGTCTCTGATCAAAAAACCAGAGCAGTTTAAAATTGCAAGTTCCAGGCAAAACTTCAATGTTCTTCTCTATTCCTTCTTAATCAAGGTGAGCAAATCTCTAAACTAAACCTTTCTATTTATCTATTGTTGCGTGTGAGTCTGGAGATTGATTTGCCCTTGAAAAAAATTTGTTGCATGTGAATGAATCTGTATGTATATGTGTGGATATAGCTAAGCATGTCTGAGAACAGACATTGTCTCTGTTTAAAATAAAACATTATAGGTTTCAAAACTATTTGAAAAATCAAACGAACTCACTCTCTGATCATCTATAAACTCTGATGTTTAAATGAAACAAGTTAAGATCGACAAGATCTCTATTCTAAAAATATATTTAAGTATTAGAAGAAGATAGTTTACTGGAAAACCTTAAAACACAGTAGAATCGAAATTTTGTTAAAAAATTTAGTTGATTTAAATATGAGTTTTGATTACATAATCATATTCGCCTCCTTAAATCAAGAATTTTAAAGAAAGAATCCAGATTTTTAATTCGTTTATAAGCAAGAAATCATAAGTTGAATGAGAAATGTTAATTCGTCAATTTATGGTAATCGGAGTAATAATAAATCTCGTGATTAAAGAGGAAGCATATTTGGAGGTCAAAGATCATCAGAAAATTATTCGATGATTTTATAATTCATCATAGGAAGCGGATGAGGTCGAGTTAGGGTTATGAATTTAGTTTTGTTCAACGAGGAAAACGAGATGGTTTTGTCATCAACAATGGATCGTAGACGATCGAACAAGAAGGAGAGGTTGCGTGGGCCATCGTGGCATCTCTGGTTGCGGCGGCGTAGTTGCAGGCGGTCGGTGATGATCGCGCAAGGAGTTTTGGTCGATCAAGCAAATTCCAGTATTCGATTAACTGGTTCAATTTCGTCTCTCTGGTGATTTCGTGGGAACTGGGTTGTGGAGTTGTCGTCGAAGTCAGGATTGACTCGTGGGTGACCGAGATGATGATCGAAGGTTGCTCAGTTGATCGTGCACATGCACGGTGCACCTCTGCATCTGGTTGCTTCACGAAGTTGTGGGAGGAGAAGGAAATTCGAAGGAAGTTTCGAGAAATCTGATTAATGGCTCAGGGATTTTAAAAGAAAGCTCGGGTTGTTCAAGTGTTAAACTGTACAACAGGAAGTTTTAAAAAACAAAGAAAAGTAAAATAAGAAGAAGGAGAAAATGGCTTGGGAAAAGATCGGGTATTATGGGGGTTTACTCGAAGTTGGGTTCGCATTTTATGGGAGTCGTCTCGGGTTTGCCATGAAACAGTTTTGATTTTGTAAAATTTAAACAAGTTTCCAAATGATTAAATTTAATTAAGCTTAAAATACTTTCTTAGTTAAATGCTTTATACCAGTTTTGTTAAATAATTAAAGTTTAAGATAATTAATTTAGTTCAAGTTCAAAAGAATCTTAAGTTTATTTTAAATTTAAATGGTATAATTAAGTAATTAAAAGATAATGTTTTTTCTTAACTTAAGTATTTTAAGTTAATCCTTATGTTAAATGATAAGTTAATTTAAGAGTTTATTTAAAGCTTCGAAAAACAATTTAAGAAATTGATTAACTAAGGGGTTTATCTTAAATTTATTAAGATTTTAATTAATTACCAGCTGTTTAGTTGATGTGATAATTTGAAGGTAATTAAGGATAATTAATTAATGATTAAAGTTGATTAACCAAATGATTAATTAAAGGATAAGTAATATGATTAATTAATTAAAGTAATAAATTTGAAGATAATTTGTTAATTAAAGGTTAATTAATTAATGTAAGTGATTATGGATAATCACTTATTGTAATTTTGTTAATTAAATGGTAATTAATTAAGCGTTAATTAATTATGAAATTAACTTAAGGTTAATCTAATCAATTTGTAATTAATTAAGGATGATTAAAAAAGGTTAGCTAATTAATGTCATTAAGGATAATTGAAGATTAATTATTTAATGATTAAAGGTTAATTGATTTATTAATTAAGGATGATCAATTAATAATTAAAGGTTGATTAATTTATTAATAAATGATTAAAGGATAATTAATCAAAATGATTTGTAATTAATTAATATTAATTAGCCAGGATTAGTAGTTATTCATAAGTAATTAAATCTGATATAAAATTAATCAGATGATTAATTAATCTGACTTATGGATGTTTGAATCCTATTGAATGTTGAATTGTTTGTTATCCCTAATGTGTGCAATTTTGTGATATGAATTGAATTGAATTGAGAAGTGATGAATGTCCTTTATCTGTGATGAATGTAATTTATTTATCTGTGATGAATTTATATTTTATATCTGTAAATCTATGAATGAAGATAAGCGTTATAGATTATACCGCTTATCGATATTGATATGATTAATTCTGTGATGATTGATGATGATGCACTATTGTGTAAAACCCTTGGACTACACCTTACACACACAAATATGGATTGCACGAGGAAATTGGTTAAGTCATTGAATTATGAATTCAAATAGTCTGGGAATGAAATTGGGTTAAATATGAAAAGCTTTTGAAAGGGAATTTTCAAAGATAAAAGTTATTTTGAATAACTTGATAAAGTTCTGAAATTTAAATAATTTAATTTGAATTTGAATTCATGATTTGAAATTGAATTTTATGTTTGAAAATTGTGTTTTAAAAAAGGGTATACAAGTTATAAATGTGTTTATATGGGTTTTAACCCATTTTAAAGGTATTGTTTGGGAATTTGAATTTAACCCCAGTTTTATACTTCAAGGGCTTTAACTCGGGCAAATGAAATTGGATTTTTCCGAATCGAAAACTATTTGTTTTCAAATAATAATAGCTTTCATATAAAGAAAGGATTTCCAATTTATGTTGAAAAGATTTCAAATTTGAAATAGAATTGTTTTGGAAGCTATGAATAAATATTTGTGAAAGATTGTTGAAATTTGTTTTGAAATTGGAAAGGTGTATCTTTTATATAAAAGATTTGGGATTGAAATAGGATTGTTTTGGAAAGCTATGAATGAATCTTTGTGAAAGATTGGTGAACTTTGTGAAGTGAATCTTTTTGTTCAAAGATTTGAAAATGGTAATTTGTTTAAACCATTTGAAAAGAAAGTTTTGGGTTTTAAGTTGTGACTTAACTGAAATCCCAATATCCATATGTTTTTAAATATTGCGCTCATTATTCGGTTTAGCCGGGAGAGGCCTTGTGTCATATAGCCCATTCCGAATAATGATACGACGTTATGGATAACATTTGAAGACCGGTGGTGAAGATCGGATATTTTCAAAAACAAAAGGATAACCCGCCGAATGTCTCTGCATCGAATGGCCTCGATATAGAGTTTTGATCACCCTTTGTGATGGGGGGTCTGGACGTGATTAGGGATTATACGGATTGTAAGGACTTTTTTGGAAGTGCCTTCGGTTCTGTTCGAATTCAAAACAGAATTGTATGGATGTGTGTCTGACATTACACTTTGAGATGTAAAGCTGGTTTCTATCAAATACATTTCTGTTTGGTGGCGGAGAATTTATTCTCTTAGCTTAACACCCTTCTCTGAGACGTACGAGCTCAGAGGTTATGTAGTTGATGGTTACTAGTGATACATTCCTAATTTGGTAATGTGGCAAACGAAGTGTTGTTGATCATTTGTTGATCGAAGCATGGCTTTGTGAAAAAGCGTAGCTTTGTTGATGAAACAACATCATGACCTCACACCCCGGAAATGGTCGAAATAGGAAAGATGCAGCAAGGTGCAGGGGTCGTGCCTCTAGGGTATGTCCATATCTTTTGGAAAAGGGTGGTATCATGGTATGGAGCCCAGATACTTAAATCATGTGGACACTGCAAATTTATTACTTTGTGGTTGCTTTGTGGTTGAGAGCTCTCGGATAAAGGTCGCAAACGACCAGGGATGGCATACCTTAGGTGTTACTCTGGGTAGGGAGTAAACCGGCCTTGTGTTGGAAGAGAGTCAGGTAGGTTCTCGGGGCGTCCCTCCATAGGTGTTCCCATGTGGTAATATGAAGTTCCTTAGCTTGACCATTTGTTGGAAATCCAACCACCAATACGCGCCCTTTACGATTGAAGTTGCATAACCTGCCACCTCAGGTGGTAGCTATAACGGGCATAATATAATGGTACCTATGCTGGCTAAGATTAATATTATACTTTTGAAATGTTTTCCACTATGCACTAATAATAATATCAAAATAAAATTTGGGTAGTAAGCTGTTTGAGTATCATAAGGAGAAATCTCCTCAAATTATGTGCTTGCATTGTGTGCGTGCAGGGAGGTCTTCTTGGTAGTTTCATTTTCCAAAAAGCATTGCGGATTTCAATTTTAAATTCTTCTGTTGTTTGTTTTAAAGATAACTGTTTTTGTTTGCTCATACCAGTCCCATGACTGACCTTGTTTAGTACAACATGATAGGGGGTTCTCGCTTCGTGTTTGGTGGCGAATGGGAGACTCTTACCCCTACATGTCCCTGGGGAGGGGTTGGCTAACCGGGCAGGTTGAGAGTCGAAAGGATGGCCGTAAAAGTAAGGTCAGGGTACTAGTATGTGCCACGACGGAGGGCATCCGCTGTCGAGGGCCGAAGGTCGGGCCGTTGCATTTGGTATCACAGCTGAAGGTTGAAACTTTAGCTCAGGAGTATAACATATTAAGTGACTCATTAGAGATAGGGTGAAGTATACTTTAGAATGAGTATATCCCTTAGATATCCGTCCGTATGCCTCAGTAAATTCTCTTACTATCCACTGATAGTAAATATGAGTGCAAAAAGAGGACGAGATAAGGGACAGGGGAGTACCACTACAAATGGTCAATCCCTGAAACAACAGAAACACCTTTCTCTATCAATCTCCTTTGATCCGATTTCAAATTCTTTGATTGCTTCGTGGCAACTCGGGGGAGAAGCTTTAGTATGGTGGCTCTGCGAATCGTTACAAATAGGTTCTTAATTTGTATTTTCTTCATTGGATTCTTATCAGCTTTCCGTTTTTAACTTCAGTGAATTTGAGATATTATTTGAAATAAATTGGTTAACAAAATATGAAGATAGACTAATTTGTATCGATAAAACGATTTCGATTAAAACCAAAGTTTGAAATTCTATTTCTTATGTGGATCGAAGTCCGAAGAGGGACGAGTAGGTGTATACTTTGAGATACTCCAACCTGATTTTGGAGTTTATACCAAGTGTTTGAAATTTATGGAAGATTAAATCCATTTATCTATTGTTTAGGTCCCAATATATTCTACGAATGGCTAGTTATCCTTCGAACTGACCAATGCCTCTACATGTTTCGTAGATCTGGTAACCCGAGTACTTCATAAAGTATTGTATGATTTGTTCTCATATCTATTGATACTCTGATTTGGTAAGCCAAATGAAAAATAGGTATTCGGTTTGATCTGGAAAATTGTTGCTCTATCTTTGTGTATTCATCAGTTCTTTGTTGTCTCCCTGGCAAATTTCGGCGATGAAATTTTCTTAAGGGGGGAATTTGTGACATTTCCAGATTTTAACCAGGTTTAATTTGATAATTAATTTAATTTTTGTAATTTAATTGAGAATTAAATTGAGTTTGTTCCAAAATAAAATAAAATATCTATTTATTTATATATATTGTTGTTTAATTGAAATTTGAATTTGGATTTTCAAATGTAAATATATTATAAATGAATTGGATTTTAAAATACAATGTTTAAAATTTATAAAATTTGTTTTCTAATTATAATATAATTATTTGGAATTTATATTTTGAAACTACTATAATAATTTTCTAAAAGTTAAATTCGAACATTGTCAACACTAATATTATTTATATAAATTTAAGTATAATAACTTAGGTTTAATTTTAAATTTATATATAACTAAATGTAATTTGTATATATATACATTTAAAAGTATAATAGTTCCAATTTAAATCAGATTTGATAAAAAATGGTTTGGAAAACTAAATTGAAATTATATATGTATATGCAATTAAGTTAGTTGATCTTTAAAACATTTTCTTTATACTTGAAATAAAATTTAGTTTTGTATACATTCAAAATAAATAGAAAATATATTACATAATTTATAATTATATAAAGGGTTTAAAACGTAATGTATAAATATAATTTGTACAAGGATTTTAACATAAAAATATATATTTGAACATTTGTAATCAAATTAGCATGAAAAGAAACAAGTGTAAATATTTTAAAGATGCATAAAACATTTGTAAGTTTCTTATGACATATAATTAACAAGTGGCAAAGATGTTTTCTATTGAAACAATAATGTAAATAAAAAAATCAAAATGTTGAACCAGGATATTACATATTCATTTGAAAATCATCTCCTCTATTTTTCAAAACTAAGAAATAAGATCAAAAAGAAAAGAAATCTGAAGCCTGAGAATCAACTTGTAAACCACTGAAAACCATCAAGTATTCAGATTCAAAGGCAATCTAATCTAAGTAGGCAAAACAAATCTATGTTCAGATCAAACCTGGAAGCAAAAGGAAATGAAAATAAAAAATAAATCAAACCTGAGATCAAATAGCAAAAGCTTAAATCTGGATGTAAAAATCAACAAACTTCAACCTAGAAATAAACCAGATTCCAAATTCAACTTATTCGAATAATAGATTCAATTCGTCAGAGTTTCAGATTAAAATCCAGATCAATATCTCAACAACAAGTCTCAGATCAAAAAAACCAGAGCAGTTTAAAATTGCAAGTTCCAGGCAAAACTTCAATGTTCTTCTCTGTTCCTTCTTAAGCAAGGTGAGCAAACCCCTAAACTAATCCTTTCTTTTTATCCGTTGTTGCTTGTGAGTCTGGAGATTGATTTGCGACTGGAAAAAAATTTGTTGCATGTGAATGAATCTATATGTGTATGTGTGGATATAGCTAAGCATGTCTGAGAATAGACATTGTCTCTGTTTTCTTTAAATAAATAAAACATTACAGGTTTCAAAACTATTTGAAAAATCAAACGAACTCACTCTCTGATCATCTATAAACTCCGATGTTTAAATGAAACAAGTTAAGATCGACAAGATCTCTATTCTAAAAATATATTTAAGTATTAAAAGAAGATAGTTTACTGGAAAACCATAAAACACAGTAGAAATGAAATTTTGTTAAAAAATTTCATTGATTTAAATATGAGTTTTGATTACGTAATCATTTTCACCTCCTTAAATCATGAATTTTAAAGAAAGAATCCTGATTTTTAATTCGTTTATAATCAAAAAATTATAAGTTGAACAAGAAATGTTAATTCGTCAATTTCTGGTAATCGAAGTAATAATAAATCTCGTGATTACTGTGGAAGCATATTTGGAGGTCAAAGATCATCAGAAAATTATTCGATGATTTTATAATTCATCATGGGAAGCGGATGAGGTCAAGTTAGGGTCATGAATTTAGTTTTTTTCAACGACGAAAATGAGATGGTTTCGTCATCGACGATGGATCGTAGGTGATCGCATAGGGGGGAGAGGTTGCACGGGCCATCGTGGCATTTTTGGTCATGGCGGCGTAGTTGCAGGCGATCGGTGATGATCGCGCAAGGAGTTTTGGTCGATCAAGCAAATTCCAGTATTCAATTGACTGGTTCGATTTCGTCGCTCTAGTGATTTCGTGGGAACTGGGTTGTGGAGTTGTCGTCGAAGTCAGGGTTGACTCGTGGGTGACCACGATGATGATCGAAGGTGGATCAGTTGATCGTGCACATGCACGGTGCACCTATGCATCTGGTTGCTTCACGGAGTTGTGGAAGGAGAAGGAAATTCGAAGGAGGTTTCCAGAAATCTAATTAATGGCAAAGGGATTTTAAAAGAAAGCTCGGGTTGTTCAAGTGTTAAACTATACAACAGGAAGTTTTAAAACAAAGCAAAATAAAATAATAAGAAGGAGAAAATGGCTCAGGAAAAGATCGGGTATTATGGGGGTTTACTCGGAGTTGGGTTCGCGTTTTGTAGGAGTCATCTCGGGTTTGCCTTGAAATGGTTTTGAATTCTAAAATTTAAACAAGTTTCCAAATGATTAAATTTAATTAAGTTTAAAATACTTTCTTAGTTAAATGTTTTATACCAGTTTTGTTAAATAATTAAAGTTTAAGATAATTATTTTATAACTAAATTAAGTTCAAGTTCAAAAGAATTCTTAAGTTTGTTTTAAATTTAAATGGTATAATTAAGTAATTAAAATATAATGTTTTTTTGTTAACTTAAGTATTTTAAGTTAATCCTAATGTTAAATGATAAGTTAGTTCAAGAGTTTATTTAAAGCTTTGAAAAACAATTTAAGAAATTGATTAATTAAGCGGTTTATCTTAAATTTATTAAGATTTTAATTAATTACTAGATGTTTAATTGACGTGATAATTTGAAGGTAATTAAGGATAATTAATTAATGATTAAAGTTGACTAATCAAATGATTAAATAAAGGATAATTATTATAATTAATTAATTAAAGTAATAAATTTGAAGATAATTAGTTAATTAACGGTTAATTAATTAATTTAAGTGATCAGGGATAATCACTTATTGTAATTTTGTTAATTAAATGGTAATTAATTAAGGGTTAATTAATTATGAAATTAACTTAAGGTTAATTTAATTAATCTATAATTAATTAAGGATCATTAATTAAGGGTTAGCTAATTAATGTCATTAAGGGTAATTAAAGATTAATTTCAATGATTAAAGGTTAACTGATTTATTAATTAAGGATGATCAACTATAATTAAAGGTTGATTAATTTATTAATAAATGATTAAAGGATAATTAATCAAAATGATTTGTAATTAATTAATATTAATTAGCCAGGATTAGTAGTTATTCATAAGTAACTAAATCTGATTTAAAATTAATCAGATGATTAATTAATCTGACTTATGGATGTTTGAATCCTATAGAATGTCGAATTGTTTGTTATCCCTGATGTGTGCTACTTTGTGATATGAATTAAATTGATTTGAGATGTGATGTGATGAATGTAATTTATCTATGATGAATGTAATTTATTTATCTGTGATAAATTTATATTTTATATCTGTAAATCTGTGAATGAAGATAAGCGTTATAGATTATATCGCTTATCAATATTGGTATGATTAAATCTGTGATGATTGATGATGTTGCACTATTGTGTAAAACCCCTGGACTACACCTTACACACAAAAATATGGATTGCATGAGGAAATTGGTTTAGTCATACATTTTTGAAATAGTTTTAAAGCTAAATTTTGAATTCAAATAGCTAGGGAATGGAATTGGGTTAAATATGAAAAGCTTTTGAAAGGGAATTTTCAAAGGTAAAAGTTATTTTGAATAACTTGATAAAGTTTTGAAATTTAAATAATTTAATCTGAATTTGAATCAAGATTTGAAATTGATTTTTATGTTTGGAAATTATGTTTTAAAAAGGGTACACAAGTTATAATTGTGTTTATATGGGTTTTAAACCATTTTAAAGGTATTGTTTGGGAATTTGAATTTAACCTTAGTTTTATAATTTAAGGGCTTTAACTTGGGCAAATAAAATCTGTAAGGACCCGCAAATTCGTACTCCTTGAATAGACACTAATCTCCATTGATTAACTCAAGATGAACGAATATACGAACCATTATGGTTTAAGAAAGAAAAGGATAGAAGAAGAGAGAAAAGATAGAACAGAAAGAAAGCAACTGAACAATATCAGAATCTCATAATCGCAACGGAACACATATAATAGATAAATGAATGTCATTAAAACAAAAGAATTATCTCAGTTATTGCATTACATCACATTACATTACATAATCAGAATTTACAACAACAAACAACTACTAACAGCGGAAAAAATACTATATACCAAATGAATACGCCATGTCATCCATCTTGCCTCCAGCAACTCCCGAATTCCAGAATATACTGATAACCTAACTCTAGACTGCCCGTGTGGAAATTGGTGGGCACCCAGAGTTTAGGAAGGAAAACAATAAACCCCGAGTCAGTCATGGGACTGGTGTGAGAACTTAAAACAGTTATCTTTTAAAAAACAAAACAAAGGAATATATTTTTTTAAAGTCAATTCGCAATGCTGTTAAAAATGAAACTACCATAAGGCCTCCTAGCACACACACAATGCAAACGCAGACTTGGGGGAGATTTCTTCTTATGATAGTCAAAGATGCTTACTACGCAAAATCAAATCATTTTTGATATTGTTATTAGTGCATGGTGTAGAAAACATTTCGAAAGTAGAATATAAATCTTAGCCAACATAGGTACCATTATATTATGCCTACTATAGCTACCATATTAAATGGCAGACTCTACAACTAAAACCGTACAAGGCTCGTATTGTTTCTTTGGATTTCCAACAAATGGTCAGGCCAAGGAACTTCCCATTCCCACATGGAAACGCCTCTGGAATGACGTCCCGAGAACCTAACCGGATCTCTGCCAACACAAGGCCGGGTTACCCGTCAAACTGGGTAACTATTGACACGAATATTCCATCCCCGATCGTAACCGATCTATATCCGAGGATCCTCGATATACAACAACCATAAAGTAATAAGTTTGCAGCAACAACATAGGTTAAGTATCTGGGCTCCATACCATGATACCACCTCTATCTAGAAGGAATGACATACACTAAAGGGCGCTACCCCCGATAACCTTGCTGCATCCTTCCTGTTTTGACCATTTTCGAGGTGTGAGGTCCGACGCAGTCTCGTCCACAAAGCTACGCTTTATACAAAAGCTGTGCTTTGATCAACAAATGCTCAACAGCACTTCGTATGCCACATTACCAATTTGGAAATGTATCACTAGTAACCATCAACTACATAACCTCTAAGAGTGTTAAGCTAAGAGAATAAATTCTCCGCCACCAACGGAAATATATTTGATAGAAACCAGCTTTACATCTCAAATTGTAACGTCAGACACAATCCATACAAGTCCGTTCCAGGATCGAACAGAACCGAAGGCACTTACAAAGAAGTCCTTGCAATTCGGATATTCACTAATCACGTCCGGACTTCCCATCACATATGGAATCTCTATACTGGGGCCATTCGTTGCAGAGACATTCGACGGTAATCCTTCCGTTTTCACAAAGATCCGGTCTTCAACACCGGTCTTCAAATGCAATTCATAACGACGTATCACATATTTAGAATGGGTTATACGACCCAAAGGTCCTTTCCCGGCTAACCCGAATAGTGAGCGCTTATTCAAAAATAAGCGTGGCATTCAAATTTAAGCAAATCACAACAAATACCCATTCAAAGGTAAATATTGATAGTCAGTTATCGAACTATCAATGGATATGCACAACATCACCAGATTCTAAATAATTTTTCAAATTAATTATTTTCCAAAGATATCTTTACAAGATATATAATTTCAATACTTCAAAAATAAATCAATATTTATTTTTAGACAAATTCCCCTTTCTTTTATAAATTCCATAGTGAATTTATATTTCAAAATATCTATTGATATACGGTTTTCAATAGATTTCAAATATTCATTTTCAATTTATCTTTACCAAGACAAATTCTCAAAAACGTTTCATTTCATATTGGAAAAGTATTTCCATACTTATTTATAATAAGGAGTTCACAAATCTATTTATTTTCAACACTTGGAAAATATTCCATATACTTAAATCACAATTAAGTACATATTTTATTCTTTGAGGAAAGTGTTCTTTTAAACACATTTATTTGAGTCAAAGCGAATGTTGCGTAAAACATCGTTACGACAACTCAAAATCATTAGTATAGGAATTTGAAGTTAAGATGGATATATAAATCCAAATACTATATAAAACATTTCCTTCCGGAAATCATTTACTATAACAACAGTGTTATAGTTCACCATTTCCTTCTATTTCTCGAAAACGTCTATTTCAACAATGAATGTTGAAATCTATGGTTTCGAACCTTAACACATTTAAAACATCGTTAAATCGTTTTAATTCTATTTAAAATATCACATCCAAAACAATTTCTTTAACATATTATTCACAATCCAAAAACGTGAATATACTTCGTTAACCAATTTCATCATTTCTATACATTTTATTTTAAAGGATTATTCACTTTCCAAATTCATGGATATAACTCCTTTAATAATTTCTACATTTACTTTATCAAATTCAATTGATTTGGATTTATAAAACAATGTTTATAAATTCTAATTCTATTTATTTTATAACAACTTCAATTTATAAATCTCCTTTATTTACCTATTCAATTTATAACTCAATTATATACCAAAAGTCCTTATTATAAGTTAAATCCTTATAATTTATTTGTTTACAAAATCGTTCTTTTAAACTTCCCAAATTATAAATCTTATAACTTACAAGATTCATTTATTTACCCAAATCTATTCTTTTAATAACTTTACAAATTTTTTAAATCTTACTACTTATAAATTCCATTTATAACTTCACCAGTTATAATTCTATAATTTCATTCACTTATGAAATCCATTTACACTTCATCCTAACATTTATAAAAACTCGTTTTATAATTCCAATACTTTAATTTATAAATATCAATTTTATAAATCTTTTGTATAAATCAATTTATATTATTATTTTAAAACGTCTTTAAACTCCTTTATAATTTCATCATTTTTGATTTATAAAATAATCAAATTTTATAAATCTTATATTTAAACCTTTTTAAAATAAATTCAAAAATCCCAATTTAAACTATTTTATAAAATCATTAACCCCATATTTTCAAAAATCAACTTTTAACTATATTTCTCAAAAATCATAATTTTTATAACATTAAAATTATAACGTTTATTTATTTAAAATGAATCAATTCCAAAAATATTTTATAAAACGTATACTTTCAAAAATCACTTTAAAATCCTTTTAAAATTCCAAAATTAGCCCAATGATGCTACACACCAAATAGTCAATCACGACAACAACGACATCATATATCTGTATATGATAATCAACAAATATCAAAATATCTATAATCAAATAAATACTGTTGAGGAATCCAGTTGGATCCCTCCAACCTGTTTCCCTGCATCCACGGATGTTAGCACAATACCAATTCCGTTCCAATACGGAATTATCGCGGTATATAGGATTTAAAATATTATACGCCATTATACGGCGCAATAGGGTCTCATCCTCTATATAATGCGGGAAATCAACTCCAAGTACATAAATAATACCAATTTCACTGTACTATTAAATATTCGTGGTATATGTTTTTAATAAATAATCTCCGCTTACTAACGGCGTATAATGTCTATTTTAACAATCAATAGGTAACAATCATCATTCAAACATACAATCAAGAATTTTAAATCTAACTATTTAAAATTTAAATCGAAACTATTCGATTGAGTGTGAAGTTCTCACATTGAGTTTCAATTTCCAACGTTTTATTTCGAATAAAATTAAACGTGCGTTTAATTTTATCCAAAATTTTCACTAGCTCCAAATGACTCCAATCCAATACCATTGCATAGTGTTCGACAAAACGAAGCCAACGCAATTCGTTTCGTCCAAAACGGACCTCGCATCAACAAGTTATGACAATTTAAAGATTATACAAATTTTAAATATAATTAATTTACAATTAGTTTCAAAATTATAACCTAACTAAATCTCTGCCGTTCATCCATCTTAGTGAAATCTGGCCGCAACTTGCTTCCTTCTTCTTTCGTTCGTATGAACGCAAATAAACCCATGCTCACAAACTTTGACCAAATCCATCTCCAACCTCGACGACCTATGAGTCGATCAAGCACCACCCTCCTGACCGCCTTCGCAAGCTCTATCTTCGGCCACAAGGCCTTCGAACTCGGTCGCCTCTCTGGCGAGAAAAACGACGACGAACCTTCGGAACACGCGGCCAAAATCCCTCCTCCACGCAACGCGAACTCTAATTTCCACCGTTGGATGTGATGTACTCGGCGAGCTCTTCGATTTGTTAGTTGGAAGATTTTGATAATTGTTAACAGATTGGGAGATAATCGTGGGGGAAATCTCGAGCTTTTCTGGCCTTAGAAACGAAGATGGCGGCCTGAGTTTATTTCTAGGGTTTTGATGCAAACACAAAGACAATGGGTCCTTTTATAGAATTTTAACGAAAAACACTATTCATTCCGGATTTTCCGAACTCCAAATTTTGTGCAGTGACCAGAGTTTTTAGAGTTTATCCCGCGTTTTGGACACAATGGAATAGGTTTCGGAGGCTAATTCCATCATCTGTGCGAGTTACGGAAATAAACGATCAAATTTAAATTAAACCGATTAAACAAAATTCTAGGCGTTTTGGCCCGCCTCGGACAAACGATAAATCCGATTGACTTGAAATTTAAAATCTTATAATAATATCACATTACGGATCCGATGAAACTGGTTTCGTCCAAATCTGAGACTGTTTGAAAAAAGGCTATTTTTCAGTCGACGATTAAATATTAAAATATTCAATTTTCACAAATTAACTCTAAATTCAATTTTAAAAGTTCTATAACATCATTCTAACTTCAATATGATATAATAAAATTTTACAAATCATTTTCAATGATATTTAACCCAATTTTCAATTATTTACGTAATTTCAACTATTAAATTATCGATTTAAATTATCCAATTTAATCCAATTATTCGAAATAAAATTTATTCGACTTATAAATTTTACTTATTAATATTTAAATTCAATTAAATATACGAATTTTGATTAATAGAAATTCTGGGTCGTTACAAACTTCCCCCTTAAAAGAATTTCGTCCTCGAAATTACCAAGTAAGAAAAGTTACAGAATCTATTAACTTTCCCAAAATCCATAGTTAAACTTTTTACAATAACTTTACTAAGTTTTCAAATCATACTTAGTTATCTTTTCAAAAACAACTACTATTGTTTAACTTTCAACTCCAAATCAAAATAATAGCTTTCAAAATTTTCCAATTTTTCTCAAAGATATTCTAACGCCTTAAATTTTCGAAAAAATTCGCCAGAGTCTCTTTTGCGCGACTCGATCCGAAAAAAATGACAGTATATATATCACAAATATACATCTCATCAAGTGATGAGGCATCCCGCAGGGAAAAAAGTGTAAAAATATGATATTTAATCCGAGATATGTACCTTATATATTATTAGCGAGCATATACGGCTAATATAGCGCGAAAGCGAGCTCCAAATGCGAAGCAAACACGATCCGCACCTACTAAACACTCAACAAACAGATGAGAAACATGTATATAGACAATAGTATCGATATACAATATATAGCAACATAATAACTATATATTACAACATAGCAAATGCAGTAAAAGCAATATATTCAACCATCAACCAACTATCATCCAACTAGCATTCAACTAACATCCATAACCAATAAATATACATTCATATTCTCATTAATATTCAATGAAATGGGTTTTCAATTTAATCACATTTGATTCATTAACAGTGGATGTTTTTACTAACATTCATTTTCAATTAGTTTATATTCACTAATTCATATTCAAGTTGGTTCACTTCCAAATCAAATTCAATTCTATTTAAGATTCACTTAACTTCCAATTGGATTTCAATTACTTTAGCTTTCAATTTCATTAACACTTAATGAATTATATACAATCAACTAACTATCATGTAACAACCAATGTATATTAATCACAACCAAATTCCTTTGCTTATATTCATTCAATTTGGTTTAACACCTTTACTTTCAATTGGTTTAATTAAATTGATTTTCGTTCAATTATTCAATTTTTTCAATAACATTAGATTTTAATGAATTAACACTTATATTCCTTATTTCATATCAATTATTTACATTCAATTGATTAACATCCAATCCATTCGTTCAATTCAATTGCTAATTCATTTAACCACAAAAGTTGAATTTCATTTATATAACTCAAGTTCACATTTATCACTTCACTTTATTATTTTACTTTGATACCAAAATCAACTTCATTCAATATCTCTTAAGTTATATTCCATTTAAACATTATTTGGTTTTACTTAAATTAAATTCCCACTTATAAATTCAATTCAGATTCCCAATTCTAAAGTAAATCTTATTTAACCTTTACCAAAGCCAAATTTCATCACTTATTCAAACTCATTTTTATTTACAACTCATATTCATAAATATATTCATATAGTTTCACTTCTTAATATATAAGATTATTTCACAATTGTAAGGCACATTAATTATAATTTCATACTTATAATTCATTTTCTTATACAATTATTCTTTTACAATTGTTTTTATTTAGATTATTCAAACAACTTTTAATTTACTTGTATATATTCTTACATTTTTAATCAACCAAACAATCATCTTATATACATTTTAATAATTCTAAAGAATTATTCCTTTATATATAAAATATAATCAAGGTAAAATTATTTCATTTACCCAATTTAAAACAATATCGTGTCGAATTGTTCTGTACAAGTGTTTAGAGATCCCTATCAACAACGTTAATTACTCGTATTAACCAGAATCCATATACCACTCAACAAACGAATCATCACAATATAAAACAAATTTTATATTCACTAACAGATATGCTCTCATAGCTATTATTACACTCAAACTCATTCTAGAGTACTACTGACTCTATCTATAATGAGTAATACCCAACAGAGCCATGGTTGTTGCTTAACCATATGCTCTGATACCAGATGTAAGGAAACGGGTCTTCGACGCCCGAACGTCGACATCAATACGTCCACTGTATCAACTGCCGAGCAATCGAATGCCGGAAAAACCGAATTCTTAGGTTTTAAGAAGAAGAAAAAGATAGAAGAAGAGAGAAAAGATAGAACAGAAAGAAAACAACAGAACAATATCAGAATCTCATAATCGCAGCGGAACACATATAATAGATAAATGAATATCATTAAAACAAAAGAATTATCTCAATTATTACATTACATCACACTACATTACATAATCAGAGTTTACAACAACAAACAACTACTAACAGCGGAAAGAAATACAATATACTAAATGAATACGCCATGCCATCCATCTTGCCTCCAGCAACTCCCGAATTCCAGAATATCCTAATAACCTAACTCTAGACTGCCCGTGTGGAAATTGGTGGGCACCCAGAATTTAGGAAGGAAAACAATAAACTCCGAGTCAGTCATGGGACTGCTGTGAGAACTTAAAACAATTATCTTTTAAAAAATAAAACAGAGGAATATTTTTTTTAAAGTCAATTCGCAATGCTTTTAAAAATGAAAATACCGTAGGCCTCCCGGCACACACACAATGCAAACGCAGACTTGGGGGAGATTTCTCCTTATGATAGTCAAAGATGCTTACTACGCAAAATCAAATCATTTTTGATATTATTATTAGTGCATGGTGTAGAAAACATTTCGAAAGTAGAATATAAATCTTAGCCAGCATAGGTACCATTATATTATGCCTACTATAGCTACCATATTAAACGGCAGGTTCTGCAACTAAAACCGTACAAGGCTCGTATTGTTTCTTTGGATTTCCAACAAATGGTCAGGCCAAGGAACTTACCATTGCCACATGGAAACGCCTCTGGAATGACGTCCTGAGAACTTAACCGGATCTCTGCCAACACAAGGCCGGGTTAACCTTCAAACTGGGTAACTACTGACACGAATATGCCATCCCCCGATCGTAACCGATCTATATCCGAGGATCCTCGATTTCCAACAACCACAAAGTAATAAGTTTGCAGCAACAACATAGGTTAAGTATCTGGGCTCCATACCATGATACCACCTCTATCTAGAAGGAATGACATACACTAAAGGGCGCTACCCCCGATAACCTTGCTGCATCCTTCCTGTTTTGACCATTTCCGGGGTGTGAGGTCCGACGCAGTCTCGTCCACAAAGCTACGGTTTATACAAAAGTTATGCTTTGATCATCAAATGCTCAACAGCACTTCGTATGCCACATTACCAATTTGGAAATGTATCACTAGTAGCCATCAACTACATAACCTCTAAGGGTGTTAAGCTAAGAGAATAAATTCTCCACCACCAACGGAAATATATTTGATAGAAACCAGCTTTACATCTCAAATCGTAACGTCAGGCACACATCCATACAAGTCCGTTCTAGGATCGAACAGAAACGAAGGCACTTACAAAGAAGTCCTTGCAATCCGAATATTCACTAATTACGTCCGGACTTCCCATCACATATGGAATCTCCATACCGGGGCCATTCGGTTGAGAGACATTTGACGGTAATCCTTCCGTTTTCACAAATATCCGGTCTTCAACACCGGTCTTCAAATGCAATCCATAACGACGTATCACATATTCGGAATGGGTTATACGACCCAAAGGTCCTTTCCCGGCTAACCCGAATAGTGAGCGCTTATTCAAAAATAAGCGTGGCATTCAAATTTAAGCAAATCACAACAAATACCCATTCAAAGGTAAATATTGATAGTCGGTTATCGAACTATCAATGGATATGCACAACATCACCAGATTCCAAATAATTTTTCAAATTATTTATTTTCCCAAAATATCTTTACAAGATATATAATTTCAATACTTCAAAAATAAATCAATATTTATTTTTAGACAAATTCCCCTTTCTTTTATAAATTCCATAGTGAATTTATATTTCAAAATATCTACTGATATACGGTTTTCAATAGATTTCAAATATTCATTTTCAATTTATCTTTACCAAGATAAATTCTCAAAAACGTTTCAATTCATATTGGAAAAGTATTTCCATACTTATTAATAATAAGTAGTTCACAAATCTATTTATTTTCAACACTTGGAAAATATTCCATATACTTAAATCATAATTAAGTATATATTTTATACTTTAAGGAAAGTGTTCTTTTAAACACATTTATTTGAGTCAAAACGAATGTTGCGTAAAACATTGTTACGACAACTCAAAATCATTAGTATAGGAATTTGAAGTTAAGATAGATATATAAATCCCAATACTATATAAAACATTTCCTTCCGGAAATCATTTACTATAACAACAGTGTTATAGTCCACTATTTCCTTCTATTTCTCGAAAACGTCTATTTCAACAATGAATGTTGAAATCTATGGTTTCGAACCTTAACACATTTAAAACATCGTTAAATCGTTTTAATTCTATTTAAAATATCAAATCCAAAACAATTTCTTTAACATATTATTCACTATCCAAAAACGTGAATATACTTCGTTAACCAATTTCATCATTTCTATACATTTTATTTCAAAGGATTATTCACTGTCCAAAATCGTGGATATAACTCCTTTAATAATTTCTACATTTACTTTATCAAATTCAATTGATTTGGATTTATAAAACAATGTTTATAAATTCTAATTCTATTTATTTTATAACAACTTCAATTTATAAATCTCCTTTATTTACCTATTCAATTTATAACTCAATTATATACCAAAAGTCCATATTATAAGTTAAATCCTTATAATTTATTTGTTTACAAAATCGTTCTTTTAAACTTCACAAATTATAAATCTTATAACTTATAAGATTCATTTATTTACCCAAATCTATTCTTTTAATAACTTTACAAGTCCGTTCCAGGATCGAACAGAACCGAAGGCACTTACAAAGAAGTCCTTGCAATCCGAATATTCACTAATCACGTCCGGAATTCCCATCACATATGGAATCTCTATACCGGGGCCATTCGGTGCAGAGACATTCGACGGTAATCCTTCCGTTTTCACAAATATCCGGTCTTCAACACCGGTCTTCAAATGCAATCCATAACGACGTATCACATATTCGGAATGGGTTATACGACCCAAAGGTCCTTTCCCGGCTAACCCGAATAGTGAGAGCTTATTCAAAAATAAGTGTGGCATTCAAATTTAAGCAAATCACAACAAATACCCATTCAAAGGTAAATATTGATAGTCGGTTATCGAACTATCAATGGATATGCACAACATCACCAGATTCCAAATAATTTTTCAAATTATTTATTTTCCCAAAATATCTTTACAAGATATATAATTTCAATACTTCAAAAATAAATCAATATTTATTTTTAGACAAATTCCCCTTTCTTTTATAAATTCCATAGTGAATTTATATTTCAAAATATCTACTGATATACGGTTTTCAATAGATTTCAAATATTCATTTTCAATTTATCTTTACCAAGATAAATTCTCAAAAACGTTTCAATTCATATTGGAAAAGTATTTCCATACTTATTAATAATAAGTAGTTAACAAATCTATTTATTTTCAACACTTGGAAAATATTCCATATACTTAAATCATAATTAAGTATATATTTTATTCTTTAAGGAAAGTGTTCTTTTAAACACATTTATTTGAGTCAAAACGAATGTTGCGTAAAACATCGTTACGACAACTCAAAATCATTAGTATAGGAATTTGAAGTTAAGATAGATATATAAATCCCAATACTATATAAAACATTTCCTTCCGGAAATCATTTACTATAACAACAGTGTTATAGTCCATTATTTCCTTCTATTTCTCGAAAACGTCTATTTCAACAATGAATGTTGAAATCTATGGTTTCGAACCTTAACACATTTAAAACATCGTTAAATCATTTTAATTCTATTTAAAATATCAAATCCAAAACAATTTCTTTAACATATTATTCACTATCCAAAAACGTGAATGTACTTCGTTAACCAATTTCATCATTTCTATACGTTTTATTTCAAAGGATTATTGAGATGACCCTACTTTTCTAGTGGCCAAATCATGGGCTAATTTGTTTTTTTTTTCTTTTGCATAAAGAAATATATGCTGAATGAAAACACAGGGTCATCTACCTTCAAAACCAAAACCAGGATCCACTATTACCAATATAGAAATATTGGTGTATTCTGAAAACATAGATTAGTATATATGAAGATATACCAATCTCTTTAGTTATTAAATCAGAGTTAAGAAGAATTAGCTAAAGCATTCACACATAGCATTTTCATATAAAGATAAACCCATTTCCTTTTTATGAAAATTATTTGCAATATGGCACAAAAGATACACAAGCAGACAGGAAACATCAGAATTCCGGATTATATCATAAAAATCATAGAGATCCTTTACTTGACTCAACTCTTTCTATAACACAATTATAGGTGTGGCTGCGCGTACACACACATATAAATACATGTGTGCACGGCCTCGCCAACACACAAGCTCAAGCAATGGTATTAATGAATAGGCAATGAAGCCTTGGCACCAACAAAATATTAATAATTATATGTATAAACCAAAGATCACCAATCCAACTATATAAAAAAATGAGGTCATCGAGTTTCCTCTTTCTCATTTATGCAAGTTATATTCCGACATAAAAGATGAATTTACATCAACTATCCTTCTTTAAAACAAAACATGTCACTGATGCAAGAACAAAAGCTATTCTGCATCATACAAATATTTTTAACACAAACAATTGGAAACTAACAAGTTCCTTTTATAAAATCTCAAGATAATACATAGAATTGTAATCCATTTCTAGAATACTTATGAATATGAAACAGTTTACTTTCTTTTGCAAAACTTATCCAAAACTGTGTTTATTCATTTTAGAAATGTAAAGTGAAGGCATGCACGTATTTTAATTTATATGGCAAGTGCTCAATATAATTCCAGAATCTATCACATGAACATATATTAGCTATATGCTATATACAGATTCGAATAGCAACAGCCACTTAGCATAAAAATTTCATTTCCCAAAAATCATAATGCATTTGAAAGCATCAAAACAATCCATCTTTCCTTCAAAGATTTGCGGCATCAAATATCTCATCTTTGCTTTTCACAGATCAAATATCAAATAGCAAATATCAAATATCAAATATCTCATCAAAAATCAAATATCACAGGACTAAGTAACTTGAACTCAGAAAAGACCATAACATAGAGGAAAAATATATATATATCTCATCTTTGCTTTTCACATTCAAGGCATTCAACTTGCCAAAACAAATAAATATATGTATATATACATTCTCAGATATGATAAATTACATACAAAAATCAAACTCCAGATCCATATATGCTTGTGCGTAAATATGGAAATAATCCATCAAGATAAGTTTATAAAAGTTTTTTCCCAAAACTTCTGAAAGGAAACTTGAACAAAATCCATAAAAAAAATCCTTTAAATCACAAAACTCAGCAGTTCTATGGGTCTGCACATATACACAAGTGTAAACACTTGTGTATACTGCCTTGACACCAGTATTTCTCTAAATACAGATTTCAGGAAATATATACAAACTGAATAATCCAAGTGTTTCAGTTTCAACTTGCAATTACACATAAGACAATACAGTTTTCAAGATTATATACAAATCAATCTAACACATAATGGTTCACTGTTCATGGCATTACATACATATTTTAGTTCAGCAATACATATGAAGTGACAATGAAAATACTTAAATACTTTCTTCATATCATCTATATGCAGTATAAATCGTTCTAACTCCATCTCTTAAGTCATCATCTCATCAATATGTGCATAGCAACCTGTAAAAACATCATCCCGAACTGCCTCGTTGAATGAGACACCCCAGGAGATTGTCGAGACAATCAACAGGGTCAGACATAATACGTCTGGTATGAGTGTGCTTAAGCAATTCATTTGGCAATAATACAAGTGTTAAATCAGTGTATCGTGACTTAATAGTGAATAAATATCATCTCAGTACAGATATGAGCATAATCAGACTTAATCATCACCAATATATGAATATGCAAGCAACCAAGATCAAACAATCATTAACAAGCATCAATACACGCAAAGCATCCATACACACAAATTAATTTACGGAAAATATAACCACGGCTGCCTGAGATAGGTCTTATTGCCAAATCATGATTAAGAACACTCACGTAGCTATATGAGATGTCGATCCCCTAGATATTGTCGTAGCTTTCCCCCTTTTTCTCACGAATCCAGCGCCATTTGATACGGCAAAAATAATTTTCCCCCCAATCTGATTTCTAGGGCTTCGGCCATTTTATTTTTGTTTTGAAACGAGAAAGTTAAAATGAAAAACCAGCCGGCCACATCTTTCTTTTCTTCTCTCTTTTTTTTTTTATTTTTTTTTATTTTTTAATCCATTCACGACTAGGGTTTTAACCATTGGGGAATTACAAATTTACCCCCAAGTCCAAATGTGCACAAATATACTTCAATACTTTATACTTGTTTAAATCACAACATCATAGTTGTGTAAATATTGTCGCTCATTACAAATACCCCACCTCTTTGGAATTGTGTCCTCACAATTCACTCTTACTCATTCTAGCATCCCAAATATTCATTAAATTTTGCGGAGTGGCTGCAATACACACATGTATAAATATACACGTGTGCACTGCCTTGCCAACTCGAGTGCACCAACAAATTTCAATCAACATGTTTCATCATCAAATGAACCAGCACAAGGGTAACTGCAACTGTCATACAGACAGCACATAAATAAGAAAGCAACATATTCAACAGCTCAGTGCATTTGAAAACAGCAACTTCAGATGGATGTGTGGGAACTTACACATAGACTTGGCAAATGCAAGGCAACAACACAAAATGACAACAACAGAAGTGATCATGACAAAGCACAAGTGTGCAGCATCAAGTTATTTCAAGTACATGGACATATATGTATATAAAACTGCCACTGCATGTAAACAGCAAAATCAAGTCTAAAATCTCAAGTGCAACAGCAGATTTCAGATGCAACAGTGTTTGGACTAAATCTATGCATACAGTGTAACTCAGGGGTGCACACAGGATGAAGTGAATATGCATACATATGGCAGTGTACAAATGAGAGCAGGAAACAGTGCCATTGCATTCATCATAATAGTGCTCACATTCAGTTTTAAACTAAACCCTATTGGCAAATTGGTTTAGTGCATTTTAGAATCAATACAGAATTTACTTTCTGCTTTTCAAAGCATTTCTAATGTCTCAAACATATTTATACACCAAGCTTACTCAACCAGAACTAAACAATTATTAATTCAGTAACAGTTTATAGGTTTTGTCATCAAGTTATATATTGCTTACAAATGCATTCCTACTCATGATTCATATTGAAGTCATTTTAAATGTAATGCTCATTTATCCATGGCTGTACACACCATCTTCAGGCAAAACACATCATCTATATGAAAATCAAAATAGGGATCAATACCCTTATACAATCTGTCTTTATTTAAATGAATTTTTAATCCAAAACAGACCCCATTCTTGGCAATCAAAGCAAAATATCATAAACATATGTATGAATTAAGTTTATACAAATAATACTCAATCAATACAAACAACAAACAACCACTTAATACTGGTATTTTTCCTCAGTTCCAAAAAGAAAACCCAAATTGTTAACCTCTTTCATTAGGTACACATTTTTGTTGTGTCTTTACAGTGAAATGAATGATTTGTTAAATGCATGTATAAGTGCTTAAACCAATTCCTTAGCAGAAATTCTTATTTCAAGAATTCATAGCAGCCATCATACAAATCACACAGGCATTTCATAACCATTGAACAAGCAAAACTCCTACCATTTAGCTAAAGCATCAAAACTGGTCTGCATACCAGTACTCACCATACTCTTAGTATATACATCTTTGCTTATCAATCCATAACACATTTTTTTTTAAGAGTCCAGTATCACATTTTGTAGTTGCACTGGTGCACACTGCCTGGAAGCTACTGCTTGATTTTCTAGTGCACTACTAGCTTTTGGACATAAACATGTCATGTGCAAACTTACACCCCAACCTTGATGCAAGCCAACTACCATGTCATACCCCCTTCCCTCATATCCAACCTGATAGAGGTGACCCATGCCTTGAGTTTAATTACTAAATTCTTTCCCATGACCCCCTATTACCTATGCAGTGTCATGCCCCACCCTGTTGTACCCCTAATCAATGCATACAAGCAGTTTTATACATCCATCAACCATTCAGTAACCCATGTATTCAACCATCACTCAAATCACACAAGCATCTCATAAATATGAACAAGCAAAACCCACATCATTGAGCTAAGGCATCAAAACTGAGTCTGCATACCAGAACTCCCCATACCCCTAGCCTAATCACCTCTGCTTGTGGGTTCATTTCATATCATTTTTTTTTAAGGTCCAATATCACATTCATGGTTGCACTGGTGCACACTGCCTGGAACATCAGTTTGATTTCCAGCACACTACAAGCTATTTGGACATGAACATGCCATGTGCAAACTCACACCCCATCCTTGATGCAAGCTAACCACTATGTCATACCCACTTCCCTCATACCCAACCTGATAGAGGTGACCCAATTTCTTAGTTTAATTACTAAGTTTTCCTTTCATGTGTGCAGGTCTCAACTATACTGTCTCATGCTCAAAAATCTTTATGTACATAACCAGTAAATGCAAACAGTTTTCATGCATCCATGAAACAGTCATCCATTCATACATTTCAACAATCAATTAATCACATCTGTATATCATTTCAAGTCAATTTTTTTTTTCAGAGACAGGCCTTTGACTAAAACATAGATCAAATATTTTAGGAGATAAAATATCACTGGGGTTCCCAGTAACAAGATACTTGCAGTCAACTTATATATATTTTCTTTTTTCCAGTGAATCTTGTCCACAAAGGTTTCACATCTATATTATTTAAAGCAACATAAACTGTTCAGGTTATTGTTACTGGCATTAAAATAGTGAACATGGAGGTCATAAGAACCAAATCTAACAACCAGCAAGGCATCAAAACATTTCACATAGATTATATCACCACAAAGAAACTCATCCAACACATATGTGGTTAACAAAACTCATTTTCATTCATATAAAACTAACATACACCTAATCATAAGTAGCTATAAGTGTTCCTTTTGTCTTCACTTATATCATTGGGCTATATGAACTTGCAGGTAAAGCACAGGGATTTTGCATATCAGAAAATTCTTATGTTTTTCATATTTTATATTACAATCAACATGTGACCAGAGATGTTTATATGTATATTTTTTTTTTGAGGAAATACTTAGGCAACTAGAGCTCAGCACATGGTCAAACCATTGCACTCTTATCCCCTTATTAAATACCAAACATAAGCAAAAGAACTTCCCTCCTTTTACTGCCTTGTACTTAACCAATCTTAGATCACACTTGACTGTAATGATTATATAATCCATTTTTTTCAGGTTATATTCATAAGAAATTTTATCTTCCTCTAAGGGACCTGTTTTATAAACTTCCATCACAAAGTTATATGCAGTTATCAAACATATTCAAGAAATGCAGCTTAACAATTATGCATCCAAATCAGACAATTCACTTTTCAATGTTTATTCATATAATGACCTATTGCAATTGATACTGGCATTTGATATTTATCTTTTTTATTATTTGAAATTTTACCAAATATCAACATCACTTGCATCAGCTCATTATTGTGTTTATCAAGTTCTCAAACATATACTTATTAGTTATGGTGTAACAGTGGTGATTTCAGATTTAAATCAAAATAAATAAATACACCATCTATATTGAAACAAAGGAACATCCATGAAGTCCACAAAGAAGTAAAACTGTAATTTTAGCCATCTTTTAGATCAGATATAAACATAGGTGTCTTAATCCAACTTTTCTTGTATTAGAAAACATTTATAAATTCAAATTCCCTCATTTTAAATTTCTTACTACAGAGATTTACAATAGGTTTGTGGGCTTTCCAAAATAATTTAGGCATTCATGATTCTACTGTATTATTGTAAAGATATGGACAGAGGTGTTTGTTAAGAAAATTTCACCAAAAACCCAGAAAACCTCATAACTTATTATTTAGAAAATAAGCATGAGCCAGATTTCTATCTTGCTGCCTATGTTCTAAATAATTTAAATCCATACTTGACAATAATAAGAATAGAATAATAAAAATTCTCAAACCATTTTAACTTGGAAATCTGACATACAAAACTCCAAATAGAAATGCACAAACAAACATCCATCTCATCCATAATAACCACTTCAGAAATTTAAATAATTTTCATAATACTTCTTTGTTCATAGCAAATTTAAATGAACTAGACATGAGCATAAACCTCTCTGTTCATACTGCCTAATCCATTATTATTCAATACCCTACTTCTCAGTAAATTAATCAAATTATTTTCTTATAAAAACTGAGTCATAAACTCATTTCTGTAATCAGGTTATTTGATTGATTAAACAATTTTCAAAACAAAGTAGTAGAAAGGAGAAACATCATTAACACTGATGTAATCCAAATAAATCATCCAAAGCAATCAATTCAAACAATGCAACCAAAGCAGTCAATACAAATAAATTCACACAAATTAAATTTTTGCTATGTTCTCTACCAACATAGCTCTGATACCAAATGAGATGACCCTACTTTTCTAGTGGCCAAATCATGGGCTAATTTGTTTTTTTTTCTTTTGCATAAAGAAATATATGCTGAATGAAAACACAGGGTCATCTACCTTTAAAACCAAAACCAGGATCCACTATTACCAATATAGAAATATTGGTGTATTCTGAAAACATAGATCAGTATATATGAAGATATACCAATCTCTTTAGTTATTAAATCAGAGTTAAGAAGAATTAGCTAAAGCATTCACACATAGCATTTTCATTTAAAGATAAACCCATTTCCTTTTTATGAAAATTATTTGCAATATGGCACAAAAGATACACAAGCAGACAGGAAACATCAGAATTCCGGATTATATCATAAAAATCATAGAGATCCTTTACTTGACTCAACTCTTGCTATAACACAATTATAGGTGTGGCTGTGCGTACACACACATATAAATACATGTGTGCACGGCCTCGCCAACACACAAGCTCAAGCAATGGTATTAATGAATAGGCAATGAAGCCTTGGCACCAACAAAATATTAATAATTATATGTATAAACAAAAGATCACCAATCCAACTATATAAAAAAATGAGGTCATCGAGTTTCCTCTTTCTCATTTATGCAAGTTATATTCCGACATAAAAGATGAATTTACATCAACTATCCTTCTTTAAAACAAAACATGTCACTGATGCAAGAACAAAAGCTATTCTGCATCATACAAATATTTTTAACACAAACAATTGGAAACTAACAAGTTCCTTTTATAAAATCTCAAGATAATACATAGAATTGTAATCCATTTCTAGAATACTTATGAATATGAAACAGTTTACTTTCTTTTGCAAAACTTATCCAAAACTGTGTTTATTCATTTTAGAAATGTAAAGTGAAGGCATGCACGTATTTTAATTTATATGGCAAGTGCTCAATATAATTCCAGAATCTATCACATGAACATATATTAGCTATATGCTATATACAGATTCGAATAACAACAGCCACTTAGCATAAAAATTTCATTTCCCAAAAATCATAATGCATTTGAAAGCATCAAAACAATCCATCTTTCCTTCAAAGATTTGCGGCATCAAATATCTCATCTTTGCTTTTCACAGATCAAATATCAAATATCAAATAGCAAATATCAAATATCAAATATCTCATCAAAAATCAAATATCACAGGACTAAGTAACTTGAACTCAGAAAAGACCATAACATAGAGGAAAAATATATATATATCTCATCTTTGCTTTTCACATTCAAGGCATTCAACTTGCCAAAACAAATAAATATATATATATATATATATACATTCTCAGATATGATAAATTACATACAAAAATCAAACTCCAGATCCATATATGCTTGTGCGTAAATATGGAAATAATCCATCAAGATAAGTTTATAAAAGTTTTTTCCCAAAACTTCTGAAAGGAAACTTGAACAAAATCCATAAAAAAAATCCTTTAAATCACAAAACTCAGCAGTTCTATGGGTCTGCACATATACACAAGTGTAAACACTTGTGTATACTGCCTTGACACCAGTATTTCTCTAAATACAGATTTCAGGAAATATATACAAACTGAATAATCCAAGTGTTTCAGTTTCAACTTGCAATTACACATAAGACAATACAGTTTTCAAGATTATATACAAATCAATCTAACACATAATGGTTCACTGTTCATGGCATTACATACATATTTTAGTTCAGCAATACATATGAAGTGACAATGAAAATACTTAAATACTTTCTTCATATCATCTATATGCAGTATAAATCGTTCTAACTCCATCTCTTAAGTCATCATCTCATCAATATGTGCATAGCAACCTGTAAAAACATCACCCTGAACTGCCTCGTTGAATGAGACACCCCAGGAGATTGTCGAGACAATCAACAGGGTCAGACATAATACGTCTGGTATGAGTGTGCTTAAGCAATTCATTTGGCAATAATACAAGTGTTAAATCAGTGTATCGTGACTTAATAGTGAATAAATATCATCTCAGTACAGATATGAGCATAATCAGACTTAATCATCACCAATATATGAATACGCAAGCAACCAAGATCAAACAATCATTAACAAGCATCAATACACGCAAAGCATCCATACACACAAATTAATTTACGGAAAATATAACCACGGCTGCCTGAGATAGGTCTTATTGCCAAATCATGATTAAGAACACTCACGTAGCTATATGAGATGTCGATCCCCTAGATATTGCCGTAGCTTTCCCCCTTTTTCTCACGAATCCAGCGCCATTTGATACAGCAAAAATAATTTTCCCCCCAATCTGATTTCTAGGGCTTCGGCCATTTTATTTTTGTTTTGAAACGAGAAAGTTAAAATGAAAAACCAGCCGGCCACATCTTTCTTTTCTTCTCTCTCTTTTTTTTTTATTTTTTATTTTTTAATCCATTCACAGCTAGGGTTTTAACCATTAGGGAATTACAAATTTACCCCCAAGTCCAAATGTGCACAAATATACTTCAATACTTTATACTTGTTTAAATCACAACATCATAGTTGTGTAAATATTGTGGGTCATTACAATTATTCACTGTCCAAAATCGTGGATATAACTCCTTTAATAATTTCTACATTTACTTTATCAAATTCAATTGATTTGGATTTATAAAACAATGTTTATAAATTCTAATTCTATTTATTTTATAGCAACTTCAATTTATAAATCTCCTTTATTTACCTATTCAATTTATAACTCAATTATATACCAAAAGTCCATATTATAAGTCAAATCCTTATAATTTATTTGTTTACAAAATCGTTCTTTTAAACTTCACAAATTATAAATCTTATAACTTATAAGATTATTTATTTACCCAAATCTATTCTTTTAATAACTTTACAAAAATTTTAAATCTTACTACTTATAAATTCCATTTATAACTTCACCATTTATAATTCTATAATTTCATTCACTTATGAAATCCATTTACACTTCATCCTAACATTTATAAAAACTCATTTTATAATTCCAATATTTTAATTTATAAATATCAATTTTATAAATCTTTTATATAAATCAATTTATATTATTATTTTAAAACGTCTTTAACCTCCTTTATAATTTCATCATTTTTGATTTATAAAATAATCAAATTTTATAAATCTTATAATTAAACCTTTTTAAATAAATTCAAAAATCCCAATTTAAACTATTTTATAAAATCATTAACCCCATATTTTGAAAAATCAACTTTTACCTATATTTCTCAAAAATCATAATTTTTATAACATTAAAATTATAACGTTTATTTATTTAAAATGAATCAATTCCAAAAAATTTTTATAAAACGTATACTTTCAAAAATCACTTTAAAATCCTTTTAAAATTCCAAAATTGGCCCAATGATGCTACACACCAAATAGTCAATCACGACAACAACGAAATCATATATCTGTATATGATAATCAACAAATAACAAAATATCTATAATCAAATAAATACTGTTGAGGAATCCAGTTGGATCCCTCCAACCTGTTTCCCTGCATCCACAGATGTTAGCACAATACCAATTCCGTTCCAATACGGAATTATCGCGGTATATAGGATTTAAAATTCTATCCGCTATTATACGGTGCAATAGGGTCTCATCCGCTATATAATGCGGGAAATCAACTCCAAGTACATAAATAATACCAATTTCACTGTACTGTGAAATATTCACGGTATATGTTTTTAATAAATAACCTTCGCTTACTAACGGCGTATAATGTCTATTTTAACAATCAATAGATAACAATCATCATTCAAACATACAATCAAGAATTTTAAATCTAACTATTTAAAATTTAAAACGAAACTATTCGATTGAGTGAGAAGTTCTCACATTGAGTTTCAATTTCCAGCGTTTTATTTCGAATAAAATTAAACGTGCGCTTAATTTTACCAGAAATTTTCACCAGCTCCAAAAGACTCCAATCCAATTCCATTGCATAGTGCTCGACAAAACGAAGCCAACGCAATTCGTTTCGTCCAAAACGGACCTCGCATCAACAAGTTATGACAATTTAATGATTATACAAATTTTAAATATAATTAATTTACAATTAATTTCAAAATTATAGCCTAACTAAATCTCCTCCGTTCATCCATCTTAATGAAATCTGGCCGCAACTTGCTTCCTTCTTCTTTCGTTCGTATGAACTCAAATAAACCCATGCTCACAAACTTTGACCAAATCCATCTCCAACCTCGACGACCTATGAGTCGATCAAGCACCACCCTCCTGACCACAAGGCCTTCGAACTCGATCGCCTCTCTGGCGAGAAAAATGACGATGAACCTTCGGAACACGCGGCCAAAATCCCTCCTCCACGCAACGCGAACTCCAATTTTCACCGTTGGATGTGATGTACTCGGCGAGCTCTTCGATTTGTTAGTTGGAAGATTTTGATAATTGTTAACAGATTGGGAGATAATCGTGGAGGAAATCTCGAGCTTTTCTGGCCTTAGAAATGAAGATGGCGACATGAGTTTATTTCTAGGGTTTTGATGCAAACACAAAGACAATGGGTCCTTTTATAGAATTTTAACGAAAAACACTATTCATTCCGGATTTTCTGCACTCCAAATTTCGCGCGGTGACTGACATTTCTAGGGTTTATCCCGCGTTCCGGACACAATGGAATAGGTTTCGGAGGCTAATTCCATCATCTGTGCGAGTTACAGAAATAAACGATCAAATTTAAATTAAACCGATTAAACAAAATTCTAGGCGTTTTGGCTCGCCCCGGACAAACGATAAATCCGATTGACTTAAAATTTAAAATTTTACAATAATATCACATTACGGATCCGATGAAACTGGTTTCGTCGAAATCCGAGACTGTTTGAAAAATAGCTATTTTTCAATCGATAATTAAATATTAAAATATTCAATTTTCACAAATTAACTCGAAATTCAATTTTAAAAGTTCTATAACATCATTCTAACTTCAATATGATATAATAAAATTTTACAAATCATTTTCAATCATATTTAACCCAATTTTCAATTATTTACGTAATTTCAACTATTAAATTATCGATTTAAATTATCCAATTTAATCCAATTATTCGAAATAAAATTTATTCGACTTATATATTTTACTTATTAATATTTAAGTTCAATTAAATATACAAATTTTAATTAATAGAAATTCTGGGTCGTTAAAAAATCGGATTTTTCCGAAATGAAATCTATTTGTTTTCAAATAATAATAACTTTCATATAGAGAAAGGATTTCCAATTTATGTTGAAAAGATTTCAAATCTGAAATAGAATTGTTTTGGAAGCTATGAATAAATCTTTGTGAAGATTGTTGAACTTTGTTTTGAAATTGGAAAGGTGTATCTTTTATATTAGAGATTTGGGATTGAAATGGGATTGTTTTGGAAAGCTATGAATGAATCTTTGTGAAAGATTGGTGAACTATGTGAAGTGAATCTTTTTGTTTAAAGATTTGAAAATGGTAATTTGTTTAAACCATTTGAAAAGGAAGTTTTGTGTTTTAAGTTGTGACTTAACTGAATTCCCAATATCCATATGTTTTTAAATATTGCACTTATTATTCGGTTTAGCCGGGAGAGGACCATGTGTCATATAACCCATTTCGAATAATGATACGACATTATGGATAGCATTTAAAGACCGGTGGTGAAGACCAGATATTTTAAAAAACAAAAGGATAACCCGTCGAATGTTTCTGCACCGAATGGCCCCGGTATAGAGATTTGATCAACCTTTGTGATGAGGAGTTTGGACGTGATTAGGGATTATACGGATTGCAAGGACTTTTTTGGAAGTGCCTTCGGTTCTGTTCGAACCCAGAACAGACTTGTATGGATGTGTGTCCGACATTACACTTTGAGATGTAAAGCTGGTTTCTATCACATACATTTCTGTTTGGTGGCGGAGAATTTATTCTTTTAGCTTAACACCCTTCTCTGAGACGTACGAGCTCAGAGGTTATGTAGTTGATGATTACTAGTGATACATTCCCAATTTGGTAATGTGGCATACAAAGTGCTACTGATCATTTGTTGATCGAAGCATGGCTTTGTGAAAAAGCGTAACTTTGTGGACGAGACTGCATCAGGACCTCACACCCCGAAAATGGTCGAAACAGGAAAGATGCAGCAAGGTTGCTGGAGTCGCGCCCCTAGGGTATGTCCATTTCTTCTGAAAAACGGTGGTATCATGGTATGGAGCCCAGATACATAACTCATGTGGACACTGCAAATTTATTACTTTGTGGTTGCTTTGTGGTTGAGAGCTCTCGGATAAAGGTCACAAACGATCGATGACGGCATATCTTAGGTGTTACTCCTGGGCAGGGAGTAAACCGGCCTTGTGTTGGCAGAGAGCCGGGTAGGTTCTTGGGGCGTCTCTCCAGAGGCGTTTCCATGTGGCAATAGGAAGTTCCTTAGCCTGACCATTTGTAGGAAATCCAATCACCAATAAGCACCCTTTACGATTGCAGTTGTATAACCTGCCACCTCAGATGGTAGCTATAGCGGGCATAATATAATGGTACATATGCTGGCTAAGATTAATATTATACTTTCGAAATGTATTCCACTATGAACTAATAATAATATCAAAAAGATTTTTGCGTAGTAAGCATGTTTGACTATCATAAGGGGAAATCTTCTCCAATTGTGTGCTTGCATTGTATGTGTGCGGGGAGGCCTTATGGTAGTTTCATTCCGAAAAGCACTCTGGATTTCAATTTTAAATTATTCTGTTGTTTGTTTTAATGATAAACTGATTTTATTTGCTCATACTAGTCCTATGACTGACCCGGAGTTTATTATTCCCTTCCTAAACTCTGGGTGCCCACAATTTTCCACATGGACAGTCTAGAGTTGGGCTTTTCAGATAATCAAATAATAGGTGTAGATTCGGTAGCCTTCAGTCTTTAGAAATCTTCATCAGTGTTTGGATGACTGACCTTGCTTAGCACAACATGATTGGAAGTTCGAGCTATTTCTAGATTGGTGCTTTGGAGATGGAGATTTCTGATATTGGAGTTCCTTCTTTAGAGTTCAAGTTTATGTCTTCATTCCGTTGTTGTATATCTCTTAGCTCTGATATTAGATATTCATTGTATCAGAGTATTGTATCATTGTTGTATATCATTGGATATTGTATTCATTGGAGTTATATGATATTCATTTTCTTCCGCTATGTTATTATACTAAATGTGTTATAAGCTCCGACGAATCAGATTCAACGTTTGAATCTGCGGCATTCGAATACGGGTGAAGTATGGATGTCGATTTTCGAACACGAAAATCCGGGCCGTCACAAACTCATAGTCTCAAAATCAAAGTACATAATATCCCTCATAATAAACCAGTATATAGAAAAAACTAAAGCTGAAATAAAAGAAATACATAATAGAGAGATCCTCCAAGAAAACGCCAAGCAACATCAAATCTACTCACTTCTCCTTTGATTGCCTATGTGGGGGAAATGGGAAAATAGAGGAGTGGGTCAGACTAAAAGTCTGGTGAATGATAGTAATAACTAGAGTCTTTAAGCAAGATAAAAGTAATAGACTCTACAATAGTTCTAGCATAAATAAGGATAATAAAGGAAATATGAAAGCGGTAAACTGGAAATAATGATGATTAAATATTGCTCAATTTATAAGATACGTTAAATTTGATTGCTTGCACTTGTCCTAGATTTCTGCTTCGATTAGGCTGAATTCCTAATCCTTGTCCTAGATTTCTGCTTCGATTATGCTGAATTCCTAATCCTGTAATTAGGATGTAACCCTTATTCTACCCTTTTTGATCGATATGATACTCCATAGACCTTACTGTGGACCAGCCACTATATAACTCTCTACACAGCATCCAATGGTATCTATGAAAGACGTATAGAGCAATCATTGTGGATCCGAACGACATATATATATATCCCTAAACAAAAGACAATGGTGTCTACGAAAGACACCCATACTAAGCGCTTGGAACTCATAGCTATTACTGAGCACCCAAATGGAAGTCGCACGCGTAACTGCCATCATGCCCATGCTACCTTTTTCTCTACCTATTGGGTCTTGTTATTACCTCCAACTCCAGCATAAGCTTGCCCCTCATCTCACTTCAGGCTAACGTGAGATCACCGTGTGTCCATAGAATCTATAGGGGAAATGTTGTTGGTACTGGTCCTTCATCCAAACAATATCTAGTTGCACCCCTTATCCAAATCCCCTATGATTTGGATTTCTATTTGACCAATTACTATCATTCTTAGCATAAGCATGCCCTAGGCTCACCGTTTTGTCTAAAGGGAATGTTATTTGGTACAGGTCCTACTTTCATCTTTACTTATTAACTTAGATAAATTATTTAAATAAACCTTCACATTTTTCTATGCCATTTGTGCTTATTCTTATCTCCTAACTCTTAAAATAAGCCTTACTCTGTTCTTTTTCTTATTATAACCTACGTTATAATCATGCTTATTACTTAACCCACGGTCTAAGTGTGAAAATAAGCTTCTTTCTTTTTTTACTCTTTTTAGTTATAATTCTAAGTTATAACTAGGCCAATCTTTTTAATTCAGTCCAATTAAAATCATAATTAGGCGTAATTTCAATCCAATTCCATTCATATTACATTCTTTTAAATTTATACCTTATATTCCGTTACTTCAGTTTTCTTACAATTTAATCCATATTCGCGTTAATCCTATTCTAATCCATACGCAAAGAAGAAGAAGGAATAAAAGAAAACTGAAGAAAATCCAAAGCGTAGAAAGAAGATGTATAAATAACAGTAAATAAACTAAAATACTGTAAATAAACTGTAAATAGAAAGAAAATTTATAATTAATAAAAGTGAATTAAAATTACCGAAAAGAATAGCTGAAAGAAAATAGACTGAAAATAATTCTAAAAGCTGTAAATAAACAACTGAAATGGCTATTCCAAAAATCGTAGTAAAACTACAACTATTGGAAACCCTATTATTTTAAATTGCTTAAAGATATCTTAAATAATTACAATCACTCACCTCTGGTCTTAAACTCTTCCTTTTTTCTTCCCGGATCCACTTGGAGTGGTAAAATAATTTAATTTATAACGATTTTATCCTTTTAAAAAATTATTTCGTTTGGGGTCCTTCCTAGAAAGGTGGAACCGATTGGAGAAAACCTAGAATGAGAAAAAATGTTAGGTCTAGGGGTCTATTTATAGATGTAGAAGTGAATCTCGGACCATTGGATTTGGAGATTGAATAGGATGTAACCATGTCATAGGCTGAATTGGGGCCATCGGATGCAGAAACGGATGGACCAGATCAGTTAAAACGATGCAAAATACGTGTTCAATTGCTGCTGATTCGTTCGAACGAACATCCGTTCTCTTGCCAAAAGGCAAGGCGGGTCGACCGGGTGGTCGACCGCTCCCTTGCCAAGGTTGATCGGTGGTCGACCTGTGCACACACACACGCACACACACACACACACACACACACACATATATATATATATATTCGTTTCATTGATTATTTTGTTCTTAGCTCATATTAACTCGGATTCGGACGTTCTATATATGGAAATTGACCAGAAAATTACCACGGACACGATGGTGCGAATTCATAGCTTAAATCTGATAATCTCACAAAGTTATTTTATTATCTAATTAATTAATGAATTAATTACTACGGGTTAAATTTCAGGTTGTTACATTCCCCCCCCCCCCCTTAAGAGATTTCGTCCCTGAAATCTCTAACAATAAAAGAATGTACTAAATGTTTTCATCTAATTCTACAACAAACTACTCAATCATTAACCATTCATTCATTGTCCTTAAGTTTTTCTAATGCAATTGATGATGCTTATGCAATTAGTGTAGTGTAAATGTCCCTAAATAATGCAAAAGATTAGGATGTCCACTGATTCAGTTGACCTCCTTTTACGCAATCATGTCCATGCCATATATCTAAATGAATGCAAAAATCTCCTAATGATACTGATAATTCTATATGCATGCCAAAAACATCATCCAAATGCAACAATCATGTGATAAACATCCATTTATAGCAATCATGGAAATATAATAAAAATGTGCACACATCTATATGCATATGCTCTAGTGTCCTAATTAGGCCGATCCCTAAGGAATAATAGTGCCTAATGTACCTATATGCGTCCATAGCATCCACTAGCAAACACTTGCAACCACTAGCATACATCATTCATAACATGTTCTATTAACATGTTTACATCAAATCCTACCATCCATAGGTTAAATCCTAAGCTCTACCCTCCCAAAGGTAATAAAGGATAGAACCTATTCAAATCTAAAGATGGAAAAAGGAATTCTAAAACTTACTATAAAAAAGATGATGATTCGAAGTACGAAACTTCTCTTCTGCTTCCCAAGTGGCATCTGCAACACCATCTCCCCATTGCACCTTCACCAGCGGAACCTCCTTATACCTTAGTCGCTTGATGTCTCTTCCAACAATCTTCGTAGGGATACGTCGAACAGAAGCTTCCCTTTCTACCTCTCCCTCCTTTAACTGACTGGGCTCTACAACCTTTGGCGAGTCATGTAAGCATTTTCGCAAGTGAAAAACGTGGAAAACGTCACTCCCGCGAGTCTCTCTGGCAGCTTCACTCGGTAAGCCATTTTCCCAACTCTCTCTGTGATAGGAAATGGTCCAAAAAATCTTGAGGATAACTTTCTATTAGGTTTGAATCTTACCACCTTCCTAAGCAAGGATAATTTGATAAAAACTAAGTCTCCAACCTCAATCTCTAAGTCTCTCCTCCGCTTGTCCGCATACAACTTTTGTCTGCCTTGAGCGGTCTTCATCCTTTGCCGAATCAAATCCATCCTCTCAGAGGTCTCCCGAACCATATCGAGTCTAAGTAATAACTTCTTCGTAGACTCTACCCAACATGATTCGGACTTCCAAGGTTTCCCATATAAAGCCTTAAATGGTGCCATTCTTATGCTTGTTTGGTAACTACTATTGTACGCAAACTCAACCAACGGAAGATGCTCCTCCCAAGCACCTTCAAAGTCCAAAATGCACATCCACAGTAAATCCTCAAACACCATATTTACTCTCTCCATTTGGCCATCAATCTAGGGGTGATAGGCCGTACTCAACCTAAGTTGCGTCTGTAGCGCCTCCTGTAAGCTTCTCTGAAACTCACTAGTGAAAATGGGATCTCTATAACTAACAACGCTGAAAATGGGATCTCTATAACTAACAACGCTAGAAGGAACTCCATATAGACAGACTATGTCCCGAATATACAAGGATACCAAAGATGAAGCCGTATGCTTACTCTTAACTGGGATGAAGTGAGCACTCTTGATCAATATATCAACAATCACCAAAATGCTAGTGTTCCCTTTCAACGGGGTAAACCATCAATGAAATCCATAGAAATACTATCCCACTTCCACTCCGGCACGTCTAAGGGCTGAAGTAATCCATCGGGCTTTTACTGCTCTGCTTTTACCCTTTGGCATATGAGACACTTAGCTACGAATTCCGCCACGTCCTTCTTCATGCCACCCCCAATAGAACATCCTCTTCATATCCCAATACATTTTGTTACAACCTGAATGAATAGTCATACGGGAATGGTGCGCCTCTTCCAAAACTGCTCTCAACAAGTCACTAGCGTGTGGAACACAAAGCCGCCCATCTCTCCTAAGCCACCCTCTGCTATCAATAGAATAGCATTGGAGATGTCTCGAGACTTCTCCTCGGCTAATCCTATCCATAATGTCCATGAGCTCTGAATCCTCCTGTTGCCTCGAGCCAATCTGATCCATAAAGGTAGGCCTCACCTCTAATATTGCCAACAATCCGAGAGTAATGCTCGTAGAAGGCTTAAAATAAAAAGTAGAAATAAACTCCAAGCTCCTCCACTCTATGAACAAAGGACTAAGGGTTGCTTTCTTTCTACTTAATGCATCTGCAAGCACATTACCCTTACTAGGGGTATAAGCTATCTCAAAATCATACGAGGCTAAAAAATTCATCCACTTTTGTTGCCTCAAGTTCAAGTCCTTCTGCGAAAATATATACTTTAATGACTTGTGGTCGGTAAAAAGCTCGAACCTCTCTCCAAGCAGTGTCTCCAAGACTTAAGTGTAGAAACTATGGTAGCCAACTCCAAATCATGGATAGGGTGGTTCCTCTCATGCATCCTCAATTGCCTACTACCATAACACACTACCCTCCCTCCTTGCATCAACACCACTCCTGGACTCGTTCCACATGCATTAGTGTATACAATGAAAGGCTTAGATCCATCGGGTAAAACTAACACTGGTGCACTGGTAAAGGCTCTCTTAAGCTTCATGAAGGAATCTTCACAATTCACATCTTATACGAAAGCTTTATTCTTCTTAGTAGGGCACGTGAGAGACGTTGAAATCTTGAAAAAGTCTCCAATGAACTTCTTATAGTAGCCAGCCAATCCCTGGAAGCTCCTAAACTCGGTAACGTTCTTGGGGGCCTTCCAATCTTGCATTACAATGACCTCAGCGGGTCAATAGCCAAACCTTCCTTCGAGACTACATGCCCCAAGAAACGAACTTCCTCTCTCCAAAAATGGCACTTTGAAAACTTAGCTCTCAAATGATGACTAAGAAGTGTGCGAAGAACTTCTTCCAAATGGACAGCATGCTCCTCTGTATTCTTGGAATACACCAAGATATCATCCACGAATACCACCACAAACTTATTTAGAACATCCCTAAAGACAAGGCTCATCAAATCAATGAAATAGGCTGAAGCATTGGTTAGCCCAAAAGGCATAACCAACCACTTGAAGAATCCGTTCGGTGTCCTAAAGGCAGTCTTATCTATGTTGTCATCAGCGACTCTAAGCTAATGGAATCCTGTGGCTAGATCAAGCTGAGAGAAAACTAAAGAACCTACCAGCTGGTCAAAAAGATTATCAACCCTAGGGAGTGGATATTAGTTCTTCTTGGTGAGCTTATTTAATTCCCTATAATCTACATAAAGTCGGAGAGAACCATCCGCCTCAGTGGTGAAGATTACTGGTGCTCCCTCTCTGATATGCTCCTTCTTATGAATCCCTTCTCCAAAAGCTCACGAATCTGCTTGCTCAATTCCTTCCTCTCCCTAGGTGCCATGTGCCTCATAGGTAACGCTACTGGCTTAGTTCTTGGTCAAATAAATCCTAAAGTCAATCCCTCTCTTAGGTGGTAGTCCCCTAACATCCTCAAAGACTTCTACAAAATCTCTGATGGTAGGAACCGAATGCAACTCTGATGATGATGAATCGAGGGAATAGAGAAAACTCAACATGACTGACCCTTGCGAGTCATAGGATACCTCTAGAGTCCTATCACTGCAAGTCTCAAGTCTAACAACTCTCCTCTCGCAATCTAAGATAACTCCATATGTGGATAGAAAACCATCCCTAAGATCATCCCATACCCCAAGAATCCCAAAACATAGGCTTTGCAGTCAAACTCTACGCCTAGGATAAAGATTTTCAAACCCATACAAACCATAGATAAGTGTGTCGATCCTCTTATGAGGTTTGAAACAATAATGGGGTCTACTACTAATGATATATCCAAGTGCAAACAATCTACTAGAGAACTAGTGATAAAAGAATGTAATGCTCCAGAATCAAATAAAGTCCGAATGAGAAAATCAAATATAGAAATCAAACCTTCAACTCTGACTTTCCTACCTCTATCTGGAATGCTACTGGAGGTGCTGCATCTAACGTCTAAATTTGCACAACCAGTGCACTCGTTCCCTGGGAACAACTCCTACTCATATGACCGAGCTGCCCGCAAGCGTAGCACTTAACCTTTATCTTCTCCTTCCAGCAATCCTTGGCCATACGTCCAACCTTCCCACAACTATGGAACTTTATTCCTTTATTAATATGCTTCTAAGGACCATCACCTTTATTCTTCTTATTATTCTTTTCCCACCACTTCTTCTTTGAACCTTCTGACTTAACCACCTTTTTGGACTCTCCCTCCTTGACTGTACCCGACATCAGTGCCATCTCGACCACAGACTCTAAAGTAGATCCCATCGGTACATGAGTCGGCAATAATCCCTGAAAGGGTTGATTTAATCTCTTCGCAAACTTCATAGCTTTCTTGTGTTGTGTGTTCACCAAATCCATACCAAACCGCGACAGCTTATTGAATTGATTGATGTATTCCTAAACAGACAAACTCCCATGCTTCAGATTGATAAACCACTCTAGCTGAACACTCTCTTCCGCCTGAGATAGAAACTTACTATCGAATCTCGCCCGAAATCCATCCCAAGTAACATTTCTACCCTCCAACTCGATCACTTCCTACCAATAAGATGCCTCCTCCTTTAGCTGCCAAGTGGCTAGCTGAACTCGCTGCTGACCATCCAATCCCAAAAGACCAAAAATCCTCTCTGTGTCCCTAAGTCATGCTCTTACCTCCACAAAAGTCTCCTTACCAGGAAAAGTCTTCCCGCCCAAACTCGCAAAATCTTTACAAAAATTAGAGAAATTGATGGTGGCGGGTAGGTTGATAGGATTCCCACCTGCTGGTGCAGGATTGGGTGCTAGCTCGTGCACCTCTAGAATCGTGACTTGGAAGTACTCACGAAACCAGGCTGGGACTGGAATGCCCTCGGGAAGGTTCGGGGCATCAGCCATTCTACGAGAAGAAAAGGATAGTTTAGGAAAGAGTCAAGGGAGATTGAACTGGACTTATGAGGGGATTTTTATAAAAATTCAAATTATACTAAAAAAATCATTTCTAAAAGTTCTTTCCTAAAAAACACCTTTAAAACAGGTTATTTTGAAAAATACTTTACTTTCAAAAATAAATTTTTAGCAATCTTGTAACCTTAGGTTTAATACCAAGTGAAATACCCCCACACTTCTTAATATACCCAAAAGGACCCATTAAAAGGCGTGGTGAGTTGTAGGTAAAACTAAACTCACAAGACAAATATAGATAAAAGCAGCGGAAATTTAAAATAATAACTTAATTAAAAGAAAGCATCATAACTGCTACATAAATAAGTCAAATACCACATACATGTCTAAAAATCCAATATATCTCATGAAACAAAAACTCATAGTCGCAAAATTCGAGTACATAATATCCCTCATAATAAATCAGTACATAGAAAGAACTAAAGCTGAAATAAAAGAAATATATAGTAGAGAGCTCCTCCAAGAAACCGCCAAGCAGCAGCAATTCTACTGACTTCTTCCTTGATTGCCTATGGGGGAAAGGGGAAAATAGAGGAGTGCGTCAGACTAAAAGTCCGGTGGATGATAGTAATTACTAAAGTCTTTAAGCAAGATAAAAGTAATAGACTCTACAACAGTTCTAGCATAAATAAGGATAATAAAGGAAATAGGAAAGTGGTGAACTGGAAATAATTATGATTAAATATTGCTCAATTTATAAGATAGGTTAACTTTGATTGCTTGCACTTGCCCTCGATTTCTGCTTTGATTAGGCTGAATTCCTAATCCTGTAATTGGGATGTATCCCTAATTTTACCCCTTTTGATTGACCTGCTAGTCCATAGACCTTACTACGGACTAGCCGCTATATAACTCCCTACACAGCAGCCAATAATATCTATGAAATATGCATAGAGCAACCACTGTGGATCCGGATAACATATATAGCTACCTACACAGAATGCAATGGTGTCTATGAAATACACCCATACTAAGCGCTTGGAACTTATAGCTATTACTGAGCACCCGAATGGAAGTCGCACGTGTAACTGCCATGATGCCCATGCTACGTTTTGCTCAACCTGTTGGGTCTTCTTATTACCTCCAACTCCAGCATAAGCGTGCCCCTCATCCCACTTCAGGCTAACGTGAGATCACTATATGTCCATAGAATCTATAGAGGAAATGTTGTTGGTAGTGGCCCTTCATCCAAACAATATCTAGCTGTGCCCCTCATCCAAATCCCTCATGATTTGGATTTTTATTTGACAAATTACTACCATTCTTAACATAAGCGTGCCCTAGGCTCACCATTTTGTCTGATAGGGAATACTATTTTGTATAGATCTTACTTTCATCTTTGCTTATTAACTTAGGTAAATTATTTAAATAAGCCTTCACATTTTTCTTTGTTATCTGTGCTTATTAATTTCGTATAAATCTTAAATTAAGCCATATTCTGTTCTTTTTCTTATTATAATCTACGTTATAATCATGCTTATTAGTTAACCTAAGGTCTAAGTGCGAAAATAAGCTTATTTCATCTTTTTATCTTTTTAGTTATAATTCTAAGTTATAACTAGGCCAATCTTTTTAATTCAGTCCAATTAATGTCATAATTAGGCGTAACTTCAGTCCAATTCCACTCATATTACAGTCTTTGAAATTAACATCTTATATTCCGTTATTTCAGTTTTCTTACAATTTAATCTGTATTTGTGTTAATCCTCTTCTAATCCATACGCGAAGAAGGAGGAGGAAGAAAAGAAAACTGAAGAAAATCTAAAGCGTAGAAAGAAGATGTATAAATAACAGTAAATAAACTAAAATGCTGTAAATAAATTGTAAAGCTATAATTAACAGAAATGAACTAAAATTACCGAAAAGAATAGCTGAAAGAAAATAGTGTGAAAATAATTCTAAAAACTGTAAAAAAAAAACTACTAAAAAGGCTATTCCAAAAATCGTAGTAAAACAACAACTATTGGAAACCCTATTATTTTAAATTACTTAAAGAAATCTTAAAATAATTACAATCACTCACCTCCGGTCCTAAGCTCTTCTTTTGGTCATCCCAAATCCCTTTGGAGTTGTAAAATAATTTAATCTATAACGATTTTCTCCTTTGGAAAAATTATTTCGTTTAGGGTCCTTTCTAGAAAGGTGAACTCAATTGGAGAAAACCTAGAATGAGAAAAAGTGTTAGGTCTAGGCGTCTACTTATAGGTGTAGAAGTGGATCTCGGACCATTGGATTTGGAGATTGAATAGGATGCACCCACGTCATAGGCTGAATTGGGGCCATCGATGCAGAAACGGAGGGACCCGATCAGTTAAAATGATGCAAAATACGTGTTCAATCGCTGCTGATTCGTTCGAACGAACATCCGTTCGCTTGCCAAAAGGCAAGGTGGGTCGACCGGGCGGTCGACCGCTCCCTTGCCCAGGTCGACCGGCGATCGACCTGTGTATATATATGTACACACACATATATTTTTTCGTTTCATTGATTATTTCGTTCTTAGCTCGTATTAACTCGGATTCTGACATTCCATATATGGAAATCGACCAAAAAATTACCACAGACACAATGGTGCAACTTCTGTAGCTTAATTCTGATTATTTCACAAAATTATTTTATTATCTAATTAATTAATGAATTAATTATTGCGGGTTAATTTTGGGTTGTTACAGGTTAGTCCGAAAGGCTTAACCAACCACTCAAAGAAACAGGCAGGGCCCATAAACGCAGTTAAGCGTATATTATCTTCAGCAACCCTCAATTGATGAAATCCAATAGCTAGACCCATTTGAGAAAATGCGATAGCCCCATGAAGTTGATCAAAAAGATCATCGATACGGGGTAAGGGATACTTATACCAAATTGTTAGCTTATTCAACTCCCTATAATCCACGCACAAGCTTAAAGATCCATCTGACTTTGCAACGAAAACCACAGCTGATCCCCAACTCAAACTAGCAGGTCTAGTCAATCCTATCAAGCTGATTAATCTATTAGAGATATATACGTTCAGGTATACGAATAAAAATTACAAATACACACTCTCGAAGTTAACCCCAACCTAAAACCTAGGTGTTCGCTTAACCTAAACTCTGATATCAAATGTAATGAACCGCCTTTTTACTCCAAAAAACAAACCATTAGGGTTAAAAGAAAAGGATAGATAAGAAGAAACTACATAATCATAGAATCTCACAACGCAACAGATTAATATATAATAGATAACATAAAGTTATACATAGTCATTTCCATATTAATAATACATCGAAGTCATTACATTACGACCTTAAACTGGACAGTTTTAACTATCTACCCATACAAAATACATAGATCATACATAAATACAGTGGAATAAGATAATAACTAGCTAACGGTGAAGCCACCAGCTCTAGCTCCTCCAAAATGCAATCGTAAGAAACTTAGAACACTTGGCTACTCATAAAAATTTGAGTACCCAAGAGTTTTGGAGAAAGAAAATAAAACTTTGGTTCTGACATGGTTTGGTGTGAGTAAATTCAAACAGCTTAATTATTACTTTAAAACCCTTTTAAGATCAAATGCATCTCGTAAGATCACGCCGCACAAACCACGGATGGGTTTTTATCTTACGATAGCCAAAACACTTTATATAGAAATCCAGTGATACTATGATAATGCCTAGGGTTTTCAAGTAAAATAGAACATAGCTGAAATGCTTACATCTCACATTTCAATATATTGGATACAACTAGATCTGTATGGCACTTATTGGAAAATAGATTCCATACAATGACTGGGCTACTGGGGTACCGCACATCACGGTGCATCTCTAGATAAAATAACATTGAGGATCTCGCTGGGATTCCTTGCCAACATAGGACCGGCCTACCCCTTGCTAAATAGTACTGAATATTATCACCCCTCGATTGGGATCAGCAACCGTGCCAAAGCATACATGAGTTGATAGTAGGGACTCTAGATAGGGGTGATCTTACCCTAATGGGAGCAACCCACTTAGCCTTGCTGCATACTCCTGTTTTAGTCATTCTTGGTTGATGAGGCCTGAGGCTATGTTTACCTTTACTAGAGCAATGCCACTTAGAATGCTAGCATTTCCTTCTAGATGTTGACACGTACGTTCCACTTAAAAGGCTACATTGGTTCGAAGTGTTTTTCGAATAACAACTGCTATTTGATCCTAGTCTCTCCAAACCAACGTTCGATAATTTAAAGCGTTAAGTTGTTTATAGTGGACCATTCCACTATCAGGGTGTAAAGATTTACATATGAACATACATTCCATATGCTTAGATTATCATGACCCGCTTATTGAAATTAACTTTCTTGTATTCATTACATTCCTGAATTACAGCATTTATGATAAGTACAAGTCGACCTACTTTCGATAAAACGTGTCAACGTTTTTTCACAACTACGTTAATTCTTTTGGCTACTTAATAGCATGGACAGGAGATCCTCTGGTATAAAAATAATTTACTTTAGGAAGAAAGTTGGTTTAAAATAAATAATTAGTAGAGTTTTACGATACTTCTTATGAATAATAAACTTTAATTAAACATAAGTTAAAAACTTAATTAGACTTTGATAAATCTTAACTAAATCAAAATTAATCTAACTTAAACCTTAATTAATTAAAAATTTATTTATACTTAAACTTTAGTTAAATAACACTCATTTAAAATCAAACCCTAATTAAGTAATAATTAAGTTAATAATTAACCTTTAATTAAATAATTAGCTCTAATTGAATAATTAATTAAAACAAATAAACTTGATTAAATAAAAATTAATTACCTTTTATCTTAATTAATCATTAATTAAAACTTCCTTAATTTAAAATAATTAACTTGGTTAATTATACCTTAAATTCTAATTTCTTAACCTAATTACTTAATTAAATAACTAAATAATAGTTACCCTAATTAATAATTTAAACTAATATATTATTAAATAATAAAACTTAACTCATTGTTTACTTAATTGGTTTGAAATGATTTTTCAAAAAACAATCCGAAAGAAAGCATTTTAAATGTATAAATTATGAAATTTCCCGAACTACATCCATATCGACTATCACTATGAGTGTAGTTCGCTAGAGTTGATTTCTTGTGGAAATCTCACTTTAACTCTAGCTACGACATATTCGAAAACTTAATTGAAAAGTTTGAAAAAAACTTAAAACAAAGGATATAAACTTGTAAAACGTTTTTCAAAAGCCAAAACCAGAAAATAAGATTTTCTTTTTTCCATCGAATCTCAAGTCCTTTTGCGACCATTTAGTTTCATAACCATTCCATCACATACTTGGTTTTTTTTTCACAAACCATACCACCATCATATCATAAACCAACATCACATATCCATATCCAAACATATCAACATATTATACAAATCACAAGTCTACACCAAACTACCAACTTGCAATCATATATCATCCAACAAGATGATATTTCAACACAACCAACACTATATTCTTACAACATACAGTTCATCAAAATCAGCTTGCTTTCTTTTCCAAAAATAAGAATTTTAATCACCGAAACTTTACTAACTCAAGACGAATTTCAACAAAAACTTTGAAACAACTTAGGATCTTGCAAATTTGAAGACTTTGGATACTTAAACACCAAAAATGGGCTCGGTCGGGGTTAGTTGGGCTTGGACATGTATGTTGTGGAGGGTGGTTGCTTGTAGTTTGAAAAATAAGGTGTTGTAGAATTTATAGGAGTGATTTAGTGAGCTTAAGAGAAAAGTTTAAGTGGAAAGAAGTGATTTTTCCTCACTTTATAATTTTTGAAGAGAAGCCACGTAAACCTTCTCAAGCTTTTACGAATTTTGAAGTGAAGATGGAGATTATAAAATGAAAATTATGATGGGAAGTGGTGTATATATAGGCTTAGGAATTTTATTAAAATACATAAAGTGATTAGAATTAAATACACACACATGCATGCACTCCATACCCTCCCCCCATGATCTGCCCACTCCTTGTACTCTCCCTCCCCTCTCATGCAATGATTCAATCCATATTCTCATGTCCTTTATGTTGAGAAAAATATTTTTATGTGTTAATATACACACACACACACACTTTTTATCATTAAAATCTCCTTTTATCTTATATATTTATATACTTTAAAGGAGAAAATATATACGTGCATATATACATTATTCATTCTGCTAAATCAGTTTGTAATGTGTTTGTTTGTGTTTACAATAGTGCTATGACATTTTATATAACTTTTAACCAATGAAAAATCAAGATTTCAGAAAATAATTTCCAGTCACATTTTCTATTTTTCTCTAAACTATATATATTGGTGAACAAAATTTGAAAACGATTTTACCGTCATCAGTAAATATTTAAAGTAATTTTATTTGTCAATAAAAATCAATTTATTTATTTTTTAAATATATTTACATATTCATTGATTTAGCATTAAATTCTGGGTCATTACAGTGATCACTGTTGGAAGAAGAAGAAAATATAAAGAATGGATTTTTTGTAAAAACTGTTGTGATATTCAGTTCAATTAATATACATTTGACATGTTGTATTAGAACTAATTGGATTTAGCTTTCTTTTAATGTAGATATAAATAATTGTTGAAATTATATCAGTTTATTGTAAAAACTACGATCTTATTTCTGATGTTGTAAAAACTAGCTTTGTTTAACTTTTCTTACACGTGATGTTATGTTATGACTGTATTTCATATTAATTTATACCTGATACTGATACTACAGTGTGCATGAACGGATACTATTTTTTATCATATCTGAAAGTAATACTGATATTAATATAATGAAAAACCGATACCATCTTCTATTATACCTAAAACAGATACTAATAGCATGCGAAAACTCATATTATATTTTGTAATACCTGAAACTAATACAAGTAGCATGTAAAATCTGGTACAACATTTTTACATGCAATATTGAATAAACTAACCATCATCACCACATAACCTACAAACAAACAAATAATAAAACTGATGCTAGTTGTAACAACAAGATATTTTACGGTTATATATTTAAATATTTTATTTAAATATAGCATCGTTAGTCGGATTAATGTCTGAAATACTACTTTTTGTAAATATTTGAATTAGGACTCTAGACCACTTCCGTTGAGTTCAAAATGGCATTTGCGACCTTTTTGAGTATAAACATCGATAGGTTTGGAGTTGAGTAGAATTTTACTATTTTTCTATTGGGCTTTGGGTTTGGGTTTCAGCCCATGAACTCATCTAATACCCTAACTCCTCCTCCAACTCCTCTTCATTCATTCTATTATTTCCTAATACTCAAGCTAAAAGAAAATGGGGGAAAGAAAGGGAAATTAAAATTCCTAAACCCTAGATTACTAGGAAATTCAAGATTCAAGCTCCAAAATCAAAGAGAAACTTAGGTAAGCATCCTCTTCATTTTCTCCTCCTCAATCTCTCTCCAATTTTCAGAAATTCCTAAACCGTAACTTAGGAAATATTTTCTTATGAGCTTAGATTGAAGCTTCTAGAGTTGAAGTTAAAGAGTGGTTCGTCTTTCCTTTGTTTTAAAGCTTCCATTCGTTGTTTTTGGGTTTAAATGTGAGTTCTTGAACTCAGATCTATGTCTATACCTTTGATAGTTGTTAGGTATGAATTCCTAACACCTATTTCATGTTCATTTGCTTTGAATTGAATTGGATTGGTGAATTTTCCAATTTTTGATATTTTGAGGACAAAATCTATGAAAATCCTACATTGGATGTTTTGACATGTTGTTTGGAGTGTATTGAAGAGCCTATAGGGCTAGGCTGTCGCTTGGCATAAATCCCTAGCCATCGTTGCTCGTTCGATCGCTTTTGAGATAATTTGGCCTTCATTGGCCTAACAGATTTTTGCTCTGAGCTTCAGCTCAGACGTTTGGTATAACACTCAGACGTCTGGGCTATCGGAATAAAATTCCAGAGGTTCAACTCAGACGTTTAAGCTTACTTCCCAGACGTCTGGGCTATCTAGAATAAAATTTCCAGCACTTCATCTTAGATGTCTAGAGCTGACAATTTCAGCCAACTTACCTATTTTTGATGGGTATCCATTTTATATCGATTTTTGGTTGATCTAACTAGTTGTTATCACTTTTATCGACTTTGATGACTTCTTTCTGGATTTTTGGGAATCCACTTTGATGGATTTGGTATTGATTTCTATGGTTTTGATTCACGTTTTCGTATGTGAATTTTCGGTGATTGATTGTTTTTACAATTATTTATGTGATTTGTCACTTTTAAAATACAAAGTTTTCTATACTAATAGTAATTACTAAAACTCTTTCACAAAAATGATTTCAACGTTACTTTTAATATAAAGCTCGTTTATAAAACCGTTTTCCAATCAATTAGTATATACAAACCTTTACCTCATTCGTATGAGAAATCTAATTAAACGGCTTAGCAAAACAAGTGGTATGAAACACTTGCGTCTACTTCGTCGGTTAATTCTTGGACTTGTTCGATTGAAATCTCGTGACAATTTTCGAGTGGAAATCTACAATTTGTTCGTAGATATTTAAGATAAGCCAATTGTTATGGGACATGAAACTAAACTCATTTATTTACTAGCTTAGTGTAATTCACACTTTTTATTGATTAATGGAGATCATTTTATGGTTTAGACTAGCAATATGCGATGTCTCTTTGTCCATGTAGGGTACTGTACCTCGTTTTATGGAGCTTCGTCTCATTTTTAGGGGCTAGCGACCCCTGGTCTTTTTGATCGTTCGTGGAGTAGTCGGCTCAATGAGTTCGGTACATGGGGCGTAGCTTTTTAGGTGCGCCGATGTTCGGCTCAATAGGTATGTGCATGGGGAGTAACTTTTTAGGTGCGTCGATGTTCGACTGTGCATGGGGCATATTTTTTTAGGTGCGTCGATGTCCAGCTTATCTGTCGCCAAGGGGGGACAGTACCCCTTATTTTCATAGGATAGCATCTCGTTTGTGATACACGTGTTGGTGAGTTTTCACGCTTCCATTTTTGATAGGCCTCCCCCTTTGTGATTTCTGGATTTCTAATTGATGATTTCAGGAATTTGTGTTTCACCAATTTTTGTGATTGGCATTGATATGTTTTGCCAATATTTGTGATTTGGTGAATAAAATAAAGAATATGACATTCTTTTTGGTGTTTGAGAAAATTTGAGATATTGTATGATTTTTGTTGTTATCTAATGTATACTTGTCACGGTATGGCATTATTGTTATCATGCATTTTTGTCATATCTCTTATCCTTTCTCATTTTATATGATATTTATAGCTAGACTGATCCATTTATTATTTTTCTTCTTAAATAATACTCGGGTCAGACCGAGGTATTTTAGGTGCTTCTACTTGACTTTTTATCAGGGTTCGTCATTTGACTTTTGGCTAACTACTTATCTTAGTATTTTTTTGTTTTATACATTTGAGATAGAGACTCCTTGATGTATACATATTTTTTTGTCTAGCACTTGTACCTATTCTTTTGTGATGTAGTGAATCTTATACGATCACTACTTTGATGTACACTTTTATGTGTTATATTAATATCTGTTTACGCCTTAGTGATATAAATATCTATGACTGACTTATGTTATGCTTATTTTATATTTGTTTCCGAAGATCACATAGCCACTGTGTAGTAGTTTTGAGTTTGTAACTGATGTGTCAGATTTCCTCTTGAAACGAAATGCATGTAATATTATCTGACATATCAGTACTCGCACAAAGCAATTACACATATGGTCGCTCCTCAATAGCCTTATTCTTCGTGCTAGTTGACGGCATTACTCTGTAGTGTCCTTGGCTAGTGTGAGCATAGAGGTGGGATGTCACACTAGTTATACTACAAAATTGATGCTTAAAATGAAACTATAAATGTTATTATATAACCTACATTCAAATAAGTATTAAAACTGATACTACTTATACTACAAAACGGATATTATAAATGAAACAAAAAATGATATTATGTAATCAAGTTTAATTACAGAGAGCAAGTCAATGACAAATTAAAAATATGCTAAACTAGTATAAATATATAACCAGGTTCAATTACATAAAATTGCTAAAAAAACATACAACAAAGTATAAATCTCAACAGATTTATAAAAACCTGAAAAAAAAAATAGATCTTCTTAGAAGCTTGACAATTACACTTATTGTGACCAAATTGCTTGCATACACCAAACCAATTTTGCTTATTTTCAAGATATGCAAATCCTCCTTTCCGTCTATAGAAGGTCTATCGACGCCACGTTTCTCCATATGTAGCTTAATAACATCTTCAACACTTGCATCAACAATTGGCTTATCAAAATTAGGAACAGGATTAATAGCATTAACATAAGAGGAATGATAAACATCCACGGTGAAATAATACTCAACATTTTCTTGGAGTATTTGTTCCATATGAAGATAACAATAACCACGAAAGGATGAAGGAAAATCTTCCTGAACACCTAAAATCAAAGCTTGATGGCGATCCGACGTAAAAACCAAATCACGATCTTCTTGAAGTATTTGTTTTAAATGATTCAAAAACCATTTTCAATTATACACATTTTCTACACAAACTATACCCATGGCTAAAGAAAAAAACATGCAAATAAAAAAATCATTAAAACAAAATTTAATCAAGTGTTGACTTAAAACTCACACCTAAAAACTGCTACCTGAAAATCGATACCTAAAATCCGATAACTAAATTATGTTACTATACAATAAAACATGTTTTAATTTTGATACCTAAAAAATGATAGTAAGCAATTTTCTAATATCATTGCCACAAATGCAATACTACAAAATATCACTTTTTAACAACAACTGATACTACAAAGTGTCAACCATGATAACCTTATTCTCAAGCATGTAAGAAATCTTAATGGACAAAAGAGTAAGTTGGGATCAATAACGACAAATTTCACTCTTCAGATCATAAAAGGAACAATCAATGGACAACCAAGTGCTGAAAGTATTACCAGGGAAAACAAACAAAACAAGAAGATTGTTGTCACCACTGCAAAAAAAATGATACCCACTATTTCTTTGACTGAAGTTAATGCTTTGTAATTTTAGAAATTATTTTCACTATCATTTGTAACAAAATGAATACCAAATTATTGAAAGAATTATACCTACCATCTGTTTGATTATAGTTGATGCTTTTTAATTTTAGAATTATTTTTATTTTCATTTGTAACAAAATCAACACCAATATATTGCAAAAATGATACCGTTGTTTGTTTGATTAGAGTTGATGCTTTTTAATTTTAGAATTTATTTTCACTGTCATTTATAAAAAAACGATGCCAAGGTAATGCAAAAATGATACCCGTTGTCTTTTTGATTAAAGTTGATGCTTTTTAATTTTTTAAATTATTTTCACCATCATACATAACAAAATTGATACCGATATATCGCAAAAATGATATTCGATGTCTGTTTGATTAGAGTTGATGCTTTGTAATTTTAGAAATTATTTCCACTGTCATTTATAACAAAACCAATACCAAAGTATTGCAGAATTGATATCCACTGTGTATTTGATTGGAGTCTTTTTAATTTTAGAAATTATTTTCATTGTCGTCTGTAATAAAACCGGTATCAATATATTGCAAAAATGATACCAACTATCTATTTGATTGGAGTTAGTTCTTTTTAATTTAGAATTTATTTTCTTTGTCATTTATAATGAAACTGATGCCAAAGTATTGCAGAAATAGTATCCACTATGTATATGATTAGAGTTGATGCTTTTTAAGTTTATAAATTATTGCAGTCTAAAGCCTTCCTCTACGTTATATAAACTCCACCTTGCTTCTTCTCATCTTATCTTTAGAAGGAAAAAAAGAGGCGAATCATTTTTCGTAGCATCATTTCTTTCTTCTTGCATATATATATATATATATATATATATATATATATATATATATATATATATAAACCATTATTTTGGATTGATAATCTCTTAAAAACATTGAGATTTAAGACACCATGCAAAAAAGCAAAGTTATAGAGGATAACAAGACAAACAAGTCGGTAGCTTTTGCTTGGAGGTTGGAGATTAACGATGATTGGAAACGGCTGGAGTAGTAGCGATGGTCGAAATGAAGTATCATTGATGATCACCAGATGGATCAAGTTATATACCGTTGTGTTTGTCTCTTAATGAGGAAGGTAATGGTGGCATTCGTTTTTTCACTGATGGCAGTTGGTGAAGGTAGTAGCGATCGAAATTTAGGACATGGCCGAGGCTCGATTCATTTTGAACGCGCTGGAGTGGTTGATCTTCGGATGGATGAAGTCGCCTTAGTGTGCTGAGCATCGTGGTGGTCTCCGCTCATCTCCTGGCGGTCAAAGCTGACAGGGATTAAGAAGTTCACAAGATTGGGATTGGTGGTGGTCCAAAGGTTCGTCGGAGGTTGCTGAGTTCAACGGAGGTGGTGGCGCATAATTTCGTGGTCAGAGGAGGAAGAACGGGTTAGCGAAGTGTGTGGTTACCGGCTCTTTTGGCTTCAAGAAAAGAAAAGATAGAATGAAAATAAAGAGAAGAAGGTGATTTGCATAAAACTGGACGACTTGATAATTGTAGAATGACATGTGAAGATAAAAGGGATAAGGACTGTTTTCGACAACCAGAAGTTTTTATCCTTGAAGCAAATTTGTTAACGGACCGTCCAAGGTACTAAGGAAGCCTATAACTTTGTCCTCTAGAATATTTTTCTACACTACATAAACCACATGTTTTTATGCATTTTAACTTATAAAGCATGAATTTCTAAATATAATAATGTTTTATACAAAAGACAAATGAAAGATAATTTTCCCCATTGACTTGCAAATTCCATAGGTCTTTACCTGTAAACATTGTGCATACTAGAAATATTGTGCATAAGTAAAATGCAAATTCATACAAAATAAATAGTTCTTTTTTTCCAAAAAAAGAAAAGAAGAAAAAAGAGTCAAGACAATAATTGATTTCCACCCTGAAACATATATTAAAAGTTTCTAATTACATACAATCTAATGCCTATCACTTTTCTCCCAATAAAATTTATTTATTTTTTCTTACCCAAGAGGAAATGAAAGATGCTATATGGTAGGATCGTGTAATATGGAATAATGAAATAGTCTAGGTAGATAAAGTAGGTAAATGCAAGGATACACCAAGACTTTTATACTGGTTCGGACCTCTCATCCTATGTCCAGTCCCTAAGCTTCACTTAGGAATTTCACTAACTAACACCCTCACTTCACCCGGAGGAATAGGTTTACAACTTACCCGAACAACCGAACGGGATTTCTTGCCTCAACTACCAAAGAGGACTTCAACTCAATTACTAAAATACAATATTTGACTTGTTGTGTTCTTGTCAACACTAATGAGTCTAATGTAGTACAATATTCCTATAATCTTATCCTCGAGAATATGCAATGTGTTTGTGAAGATTTACGAAATGTGAATTGCTATGAATCAAAAGAATGTTATAAACAAAAACAATGATTCAAGCAATAGATTAGTGAATGCTTTGAGAATATCTAGAAAATATGAACAAGAGAATAGGTAGATTAAAGCAAGAGAATTCGGTGAATTAAATGATGTTAGAATCATGTATATATACTTGTAGAAGAGATGCATATGTTGTCAATGGTTGCAAACAAGAGATGCTTCCATTTCCATTGATGAAAGGTTGGAACTCTTGGGAAGAAGAAGGTGTCTTTTCAGAGAAAATTCGCAGGTTTAAATTCAGTCGACTGAGCAGGAGATTCGGTCGACTGAAAATATGAAGAAAAATTTTCAGGAACAATTTCAGTCGACTGCACAGGTAATTCAGTCGACTGAAACTGTGCAATTTTGTATACGTGTATAGTTTCAGTCGACTGGCCATGCCTGTTCAGTCGACTGAAGTATAAAAGTATGCACAGTGAACATGTGAATGAAGTTTTATGAATGTGTTCTAATGTTCGTGCAAATCTCTTGAGGATAGATTTTAACAAATAATCTAGACTAAGATCCATAGAAAATCATACTAATGTTTATACTTAGGTCTTCATCGGTCTTCTTCTATCTTTTGCATATATCTTTTCCTATTTGTTGAAGCTCATTGTCATTGATCAAAATCTTCGTGTATCAACATTCTCCTCCTTTTTGATTGATGACAATACTATTCTAGAGATGTATATAGATGTATATACTTATTTTCTCCCCCTGAATGTATGCACTATCTTTCCTACAAAACAAAGTTAGTACCATAGATTTTCTCCCCTTTTGTCATCGACAAAAAGGAAGAACTAACAACAGTAATAATATATCAAAACAATCACTGAATCATAGAGAATATTTGCATAAGCATGAATTAAGGGAAATAAAAATGTTGTGACAGATAAGCATAAAATGGCTATTTATACAAGCCATTAGAAAGTTAAAAATACACATTAAAATGACAAAATTACTCATCCTTATCTCAGTCATATAAACCTTCTCTTCCTGTTGGTTCACGTATGACGGGTCCTCCTGTGGTGGTCTATGCGCTCTTCCTCCTTGGCCACAACTAGCTCCGCTTGCGCTGCTACTTGTATGCTCTTCGGATGTCGTCCATCTAAACGTAGGTGCGGGACGTTTGCCGCAAGATGTTGAAGCAGTAGTGGTGCTTGAGCACGAGATTGCATCCCAAAGCTTGTTGAAGAATCCTTTGATTTTGTCAAGCTTATGATCTACCTTTTTAAGACGAGTGTCAAGAATTTGTTGATTTCTTGACAATATCCCCAAGGATTGGTTGGTAGTGAAGCTTGGGTCAACAAGACGAATTTCATCATCTTGCTCGAGATGTTCTTCGTGGCGAGGTTGAGGAGGTTGTTGTTGTTGTTCTTGATTCCTTGCTTCCCATTCGGCAAGTGATATTATACGAGGAGGTCGAGATGGGAGTTGTATTAGGTTTATGGTCCGATGGTTAATTTGATGGACCATTGTATTCTCTGATTCAGGTAATGGCGTATCGACATTTAGGAGAAGTCGCATGATGTACTTTCCAAAGTAAATAGTATGCATTTTCCCATTATTGAAAGTGAGAAACTCATCAAGAATAAGCTGTATCCAATTAACTTGTATATTTCCAAAAATAGCATATAGAGCTCGATAGTTATTTGGGTAGACAATTTCGTACGAGCCCGTACGAGGAGTAATCGTTCTCATTAGGGCTTTATGGAGGATTCTCGCCATAGGTCGAAGAGAGGTGGACTTGAAATCCCTAAAGTTGATATTATCATCCATAAATCGATGGTTTATGTTGTCGCGAATGTGTGGATTGAATTCTATCTCCTCTAGCTTTCTCCCGACATTTGGAGACTCTAAAATGTGTGCTATTCTATCCAATGAAACCAAACTTTCTTTCCACACACCATACTCCAAACACTATTGTTTGGATTTCTTGGAGTTTGGTGTCCAAGATTAAGATTAGCATAAAATAATTTTACCATCACATGATTAATGGCATGGTCATTTCTTTTCAAATCTAAAAGTGAAGTTAAACCCGCCGGATCTGTTAATGCTTGAATGTTGTAGGTTTGAAAGCTTTGAAAATCAACGAAAGAATGCTCGAAAATTCTTGAATTCTTCATCTTGTTCCATCGAGTGACAGCGGTTCCATCGTAAAGCCATTGTGCTATTTGAGCATCAATTGGCTCGAAGGATGAAGAAGATGAAGCTCTTGCTCTTTTTGGTGCCATTTGGGTGAGAATTGATTTGATTTTGAGGAATTTGAGAGCTAGGGTTTCGAAATTAATTTGGGGAAGAAGGTTTGTAGGAGGTAAAAGTGAATTGGTAGGGTAAAATCTGGTGGTTATATGGGAAAATTTTGCCTGGGAAGTAGCGTTCAGTCGACTGAATGTTCTGTTCAGTCGACTGAATCAAAGGCCGAAGTGTTCTGTGATAGATTCAGTCGACTGAGCAGTACATTTAGTCGACTGAATTTTGTTGCTAAAATTTTCTGTTGAATTTTTAGTCGACTGTGCAGATGGTTCCAGTCGACTGAACTTTGTATATATCATTTTCTGTCATATTTTCAGTCGAAATATGTTCTAAATTAATTATTCCTTTTTCGATATTGTCACGTAGAAAATGGTGACGAATATCTATATGTTTTGTACGAGAGTGATTTACCAGATTTTTAGACAAGTTTATTGTACTTGTATTATTACATTATATTGTAGAATTTGTTAAATGTATATTAAAATATTTAAGTGTTTGTTGCATGTATATAACTTGAGTGCAAGCTAAAGCAGCTGATATATATTCTGCTTCGCGGGTGGAAAGCGAGACACAATTTTGTTCCTTAATAAACCAAGATACAAGTGGTTTTTGAAATGGCAAGTATCACTTGTACTTTTTCTATCTATTCGAGATCCACCAAAATCAGCATCACTATATGATACTAACTCAAATGGACACTCCTTTGGATAGAAAAGTCTGAAATCTTTAGTTTTGTTAAGATATCACATTATTCGTTTTACTGCTCTTAAGTGTGAATCTTTAGGATCGGATTGAAAATGTGCACATAAACAAACACTCATCAGTATGTCAGGTCTACTAGCGGTTAAGTAAAATAAGGAACCTATCATACTTCTAAACAATTTTTGATCTACACTTTTGCCATTTTCATCTCGATCGAGATGTGTAGTGGTACTCATAGGAGTAGGTTTAGCAGAAGTGTTTTCCATGCCAAATCGTTTAATTAAATTAGCACAATATTTTTCTTGGTTTATAAAAATTTCATTTGTTAATTGTTTGATTTGAAGTCCGAGAAAATATGATAGTTCTCCCATATGAGACATTTCGAACTCATTAGTCATTATATTTGAAAATTCTTTACATAAATTCTCATTTGTTGAACCAAAAATAATATTGTCTACGTATATTTGAATTATTAAAATATCTTTGGCAGTATTTTTAATAAAAAGCGTTTGATCTACTTTTCCAATTTTAAATCCCGAGTTTAATAAATAACTTTTAAGTCTTTCATACCAAGCACGATGTGCTTGTTTAAGACCATATAGTGCCTTCTTTAATTTAAATTCATGATCCGGATATTTTTCATGTATAAATAAAGGAGGTTGTTCTACATATACATTTTCTTTAATAAAACCATTTAAAAATGCATTTTTAACATCCATTTGATAGAGTTTAAAATTGTGAAAACAAGCAAAGGCTAATAGTACACGTATTGCTTCCAGTCTTGCAACGGGAGCAAATGTTTCTTCAAAATCAATACCTTCTTTTTTATTATACCCTTGTGCTACTAGTCTTGCTTTATTCCTTGTTATATTACCTTGTTCGTCTACTTTATTTTTGTAAGTCCGTTTTGTTCCAATTACTGATTGATTATTAGGACGGGGAACTAATTCCCAAACATCGTTACGTTCAAATTGATTTAATTCTTCTTGCATTACGATAATCCAATAATCATCTTTTGATGCTTCTTTTGGATTTTTAGGTTCTATTGATGAAATGAAAGCTACATGACCCATTTGATTTAGTTGATTTCTTGTTCTAACTTGAGAATTTATTTCTCCTATTATATTTTGAGTTGGATGATCTCGTAATATTCTATGAGGAGATCTTAGTTCATTATTATTATTTTCAAGATTTATTTCTCCTATATTTATTAATTCTTCATCATCTTTTATATTTAAATTTTTATTAAAATTTTCATCAAAGATATATGCAAAGTTCCTTCAATTAAGTTTGTTCGTTTATTAAATACTCGATATGCTTTGCTTCGTTCTGAGTATCCTACGAAAATTCCTTCATCAGCTTTTGAGTCGAATTTTCCTAGTTAATCTTTTGTATTTAAAATGAAACATTTTGATCCAAATATTTTAAAATAAGATATATTTGGCTTTTTATTATTAAATAGTTCATAAGAAGTATTTTTAGTTAATGGTGTAACTGATATTCTATTTAATACATAACATGCAGTAGCAACAGCTTCTGCCCAAAAATGTTTTGGTAGAGAACATCCATTTAACAATGTTCTTGCGCATTCTTGTAATGTTCTATGCTTTCTTTCTACAACTCCATTTTGTTGAGGAGTTCTAGGAAAATAAAAATTATGATTTATTCCTTTCTTTTTACAAAAAGTTTCAAAAACTTCATTTTCGAATTCGCCTCCATGATCGCTTCGAATATTTTTAATTTTCAAATCTTTAGTGTTTTGAATTCTTTTGACAAATGTTTTAAAATGCTCAAAAGTGTCACTTTTATTTTTCATAAAAATAGTCCATGTATATCTTGAAAAATCATCATCTATTACAAATACGTATCGATTATGATTAATGGATTGAATTTGTGTTGGTCCAAATAAATCCATATGTAGTAATTCTAATGGTTGTAAAGTCGAAATATTTTTCTTAGATTTGAAAGATGATTTCGTTAATTTTCCTTTTTGACAATCATCACAAAGATTTTTTATTTTAAAGTTTATTTTAGGTAAACCTCTTACTAATTCATTTTTAGAGAGTTTTCTAATGGTTTTAAAATTTATATGACGAAATCTTTTGTGCCATAACCAAGGATCATTATCTTTGGCAAGTAAACACATACTTGAATTATGATTAATATTCATATTTAAAACATAAATATTTCTATCTCTATTTCCTTCAAAAATAAGATTTTGATTTTGATCAAAAATACTACATTTATTATTCGAGAAAGTTATTTAAAAACTTTTGTCACACAATTGACTTATGCTAAGTAGATTATGTTTTAAATTTTCAACTAATGAAACATTTGTTATAAAAGGTAAATTTAATGTACCGTAATTGTTCACATCTCCTTTACCAATGATATACCCTTTTGAATTGTCTCTGAAGGTAACCGAGCCACCATCAAAGTATGTGATGTTTGTAAGAATATCTTTGTCTCCGGTCATGTGTTTTGAACAACCACTGTCTAATATCCATTTCTTCTTTTTGAGTGGGACCTGAAAATAAATATGAAATTATTGGTACCCACCTTTTAATAGGGTCCTAAAAAGTTAGAGTTTAGGAAACCAAACCCAATTTGGTTTAGTATCCTTTTTATAAATATAGTTTTCATTATGATGAACATTATCCATAAATGTTTTAATGTATTTATTTCTTATTAATACATTTTTAGTCTTTGGTATCTAAATTTTAACTATCCTGTTTTCTATTTTTGTTTTAATAGGTTTCTTTAGCAATATTTGTTGTTTTGAATCCATATTCCTTTTAAAAATTTTATTTTTCTTTTTAGGAATTTTTGACTCCTTTTTATATCCTAATCCATGTTTACTTAAAGAGGATTGAGAATTTTCTAAAATCTTTGATAAATTTTCTCTTCCTTTGTTAAAGTTAGAAACATTTTTAGTGATGTTATCTAATCTAGCTTGAAGACTATTATTTTCTAACTCAACTTGTCTAATCTTAGTTTTTAACTCATGATTTTCAGAAACATTTATATCATTTTTTGTTTTTTGAGTTTCAATTTCTTGACTAAAAAGTGATAATTGAGTTTCCGAATTTGAATGAAATTCTTGAACTTTTTCAAGTTCCTTCTAAGATTTTCTTTTCATCTTTTAACATATCCCTTTCAAATTCAGCTTTGTTTTGATTTTCATGAGTTTCTTTGAGTTTCTTTTTAAGAGTTTTGATTGTGCTTAAAATTTCAGTGTTTACTTCAATTAAATCGTCGAAAGTTAAATTATTTACCTCAGATTCTTGAGCCATGAAGCATACATTTGCCTGTTCATTGTCGCTATCACTATCATTTTCGGATGAAGATGAATCTGAATCGTCCCATGTTACAGAAAATGCCTTCTTTTTGAATTTATCCTTCTTGTTTTTTTTGTTGAAGTTTTTCTGATTTTCCTTCATTTGTTCTTGACAATCTTTTTGCATATGTCCTTTCTTATGACAATTGAAGCATTCTATATTTGAGGATGAAGGTTTTTTCAAGAAATTCTTTTTGAATCCGTTTTTGTTTCCTTTTCTATACTTTAAGAATTTCTTGAAATTTTTGGCTATAAATGCTAGATCCTCATCTTCAGACTCTGATTCTTCCTTTTCCGCATGAAAAGCAACATTCTTTCTTTCTAGAGCTTGATCCTTTTTAGCTTGCATATTTACTTCATACGACATAAGATTTCCAATCAATTCTTCTGGTTTCATTGTAGATAGATCATTTGCTTCCTCGATTGCTAGTACTTTTCTCTCCCATTCATCAGTGAGTGAATTTAGAACTTTAGACACAATGTCAAAGTCCGTGTATCTTTCTCCTAGTCCAATTAGAGCATGATGAATGTCTTGAAATCTTGAGTACATGTCATTGATGGATTCATTTTGTCGCATTCTAAAGTTTTGGAATTGATTCTTCAGCATGGATATCTTTGTTTGTTTAACTTTGTTTGTGCCTTCATGTATGACTTTGAGTGTTTCCCATATCTGATATGCAGTAGTACATATGCTAACACGGTTGAATTCATTTCTATCCAGGGCGTAAAATAGCATATTCATGGCTTTGGAATTTGCACTAGCTTCATTCTTTTGAATTTGTGTCCATGTAGGATAATCGGTTGTGGGCACAACGAACTCTGCTTGATTAGCATTCCAGGCTTCGAAACTTGTTGCTTGCATATAAATCCTCATCCTAGTAGCCTAGTAGTTGTAGTTTAGTCCACTGAATGGGGGGGGTCTTTGGGTAGATTGTCCTTCCGCAAATGTGGAACTATAGGCAGATGTTGTGCTTGTACTTGTGTTATTTTCCATATTATCAATATGTCTAATAACGGTGTTATGGTTATAGGACAACCTTGCTCTGATACCAATTGAAAGATGCTATATGGTAGGATCGTGTAATATGGAATAATGAAATAGTCTAGGTAGATAAAGTAGGTAAATACAAGGAGACACCCAGACTTTTATACTGGTTTGGATCTCTCGTCCTACGTCCAGTCCCTAAACTTCACTTAGGGATTTCACTAACTAACACTCTCACTTCACCCGGAGGAATAGGTTTACAACTTACCCGAACAACCAAACGGGATTTCTTGCCTCAACTACCGAAGAGGACTTCAACTCAATTACTAAAATACAATATTTGACTTGTTGTGTTCTTGTCAACACTAATGAGTCTAATGTAGTACAATATTCCTATAATCTTATCCTCGAGAATATGCAATGTGTTTGTGAAGATTTAGGAAATGCGAATTGCTATGAATCAAAAGAATGTTATAAACAAAAACAATGATTCAAGCAATAGATTAGTGAATGCTTTGAGAATATCTAGAAAATATGAACAAGAGAATAGTTAGATTAAAGTAAGAGAATTCGGTGAATTAAATGATGTTAGAATCATGTATATATACTTGTAGAAGAGATGCATATGTTGTCAAAGGTTGCAAACAAGAGATGCTTCCATTTCCATTGATGAAAGGTTGCAACTCTTGGGAAGAAGAAGGTGTCTTTTCAGAGAAAATTCGCAGGTTTAAATTCAGTCGACTGAGCAGGAGATTCAGTCGACTGAAAATATGAAGAAAAATTTTCAGGAACAATTTCAGTCGACTGCACAGGTAATTCAGTCAACTGAAACTGTGCAATTTTGTATATGTGTACAGTTTCAGTCGACTGGCCATGCCTGTTCAGTCGACTGAAGTATAAAAGTATGCACAGTGAACATGTGAATGAAATTTTATGAATGTGTTCTAATGTTTGTGCAAATCTCTTGAGGATATATTTTAACAAATAATCTAGACTGAGACCCATAGAAAATCATACTAATGTTTATACTTAGGTCTTCATCGATCTTCTTCTATCTTTTGCATATATCTTTTCCTATTTGTTGAATCTCATTGTCATTGATCAAAATCTTCGTGTATCAACAGGAAAGTCATATCATAGAGGTTTAATCATGGATACAACTGAATTCTAGTGGAGATTTAAGAAGCATGTGTGCGTGTACGTATATGTATACGTATGTGTATATGTATGTGTGTGTATGTGTATATGTATGTGTGTGTGAGGAAGGTTCAAAGAGGTGTATTTTAGAGCACCCATATCATATCTTGAGCTACATGATTCCAAATGCTACAAACTTTGTAGACGTTCAGTCAACATATAAATGATCATCTCTACAAAATTTGGACTCATTTCGATTTATGTAGCAGAATACATTTGGTGTTTAAATTAAAAGGTTAAAATAAATGTTTGAATGGTGAATAATTGAATTATGATTTTGAAAAGGTTACATATATCGAAATTAGCTAGATGAGCATAACACAAATGACTGTAGGCACCTGGGTGATCTGATCGAGAAATAGACCAGAAAAAACCAACTGCAGCAATATGTGAGAAACCGAACTACGATGGTGGAACAAGAGCAATCATTATCCACGGCGAATGGAAATGGCCTTGGATCGAGGTCGAGGATAGTCATCACATGATCGGATGGATGGAAGTAGAATTCGATTTCTGCACTTTGCTTTTTCGTTTCTTTTCTTGCATTTTGCTCTTCGTATTAAGAAATAAAGAAAATAATAACCTTAGGCCGTTTACAATTGTACGGGGTCCCGAACGGTCCCTAGGCACGCTCTAAGACTGATGCCTCAGATGACTACTTAGGACGATAATAACCTCGGACCGGTTACTCGTGTACGAGATCTAGATTGGTCGCTAGGCATGCTCTGAGACGGATATCTAGAATGGACGCTTAAGATTTCTGCTTGTTTGATGTGATTTGATTTGAATATTTGGATTTTGAAAAAACCACATTGAATGCGATGACTAAAATTGATCGCTTTAAGTTCCGTCCGAGGAGACAGGACCAGAGTGCAAGGTATGAGTCCCTTCGCCTGTAACGACCCGTCTTTTTGGACGGTTTAAATCGACAATAAACCACACATGTCAGACTCAAACCATTCAAAAGGAATGATTGTTATGGGTAAATAAGAAAATAAGGAAAAAGAAAGAAAACAAAACACAATCTCACAGTGAAATGACAAAATATAATAATCAAATAACAGCTCATGAAGCTGTTTTACAAATAATACTTGATTACACTTTACAATACAATCAGAGTTATACATACAGCAGGAATAAATAAATAATGCAGTGGAACAACATGATGCAATGGAATATATATATATATATATATATATATATATATATATATATATATAATAAATAGCATACAAATCTCCGTCTTCGTCCTTCAGAAATAAAGTCTTCAATATTGAAATGCTCAGGCTGACCCATACATAATGAAAAGACAAAACACTCGAGTCAGAACTAAAAGAACTTATGTAAGTTAAATCAAAATAAGTAAATATGAGTGTAACGGTCTCAGATATGTTTACGGGATTTTACATCTCCTATCCAGTGTCTAACGTGCGTGCAATAACTTAAGAGATGTTCGTGATTCCACCTCCTAAGGATCCGTTAAACTATTTACATACATAATACAGTACGCTATTATAATATATCTACAGTAACGTAAAGTATTAAAATAGCGTTAAAGCATTACCCATATCTCCCTTAACACATTTACATAAATATCGTAGTCTATACAGTACCATAATTCTTCCGTAAACTGAAGGGCTACCAGAGGGCACTCCATAGTGTACGACACAAACCAAACTCGTAGTGGGCTCGATAAGGCATGTGACAAGGCACACGAGGCAATGCCAAGGTAGGATTCTACCGTTGGCACTCCCGGACTGGTGATAACGCATAGCAGCTACTACCTCCCACCTCGGAACATACTCCCAAAATCAAATCGAGAGGTGGCCACCAAATCAGTCACAAAGTAATAAATATAGTTTCGAAGAAGCATGTCCGATAGGAGGAGCGACCTCACTTAGCCCGATATAGCTCCTGTTTTAGTCACGTCAAGCTGACCGGAGGGGGTCAGGGCTGCGTTTATACCTCGTACAGTAGCATTCGCCAAACCATCCGACTTCGTTCTGGGTTCTCTACCATGTGCACAGTTGTTAAAGTGGTTTTCGGTATTGGTAGAGAGTATGGCAATATCCGATCCCGGTCTCTTTAAAAACCAAACGCTTATTTCACAGTGGTTGGTTCTTTTATATTTCCAAAACCAATTCATAATTGATATCAAAATATCATATTCATTTCAAAATCATATCACTTTCGGAATCATATTCACTTTCAAAATCATATTCACTTTCGAAAATATTCGTTTTTAAATCAATTAAATCTAAATCATAACAGTTCCAACTTTAAACAGTTTGAATATTAAAAGTAATTTATACATTGGAATGGTTATACATTAAAAATAGTTTATATTAAAAGTTGTTTATAAATTTAAAATAATATATTAAAAGTTGTTTATAAGTTTAAAATAATACATTAAAATAGGTTATATATTAAAAATATGTTATAGATTAAAATAGTTTAAAATAGTTTATATATATTAGAAATAGTTTATAATAGTTTTAAAATAGTAAAAAAAGTAGTTTTAATAGTTTAAAAAATAGTTTGATAGCTTAAGGATTTTAAAACAGTTAAAACAGTTTAATATAAAATGGTTTGATTTTTTTAAAATGGTTTATATAATAAATAGTTTGAAAATCCAAATAATCTGAACTTTAAAATAATAGACTTTTAAAAAGTTTATATTAAAATAATTAATTTGAAAATAATATCAAATCAACTAATTCTTTCGTTTCAGCAAACCTAGATCACATCTAGATTCCAAATCAACAAGCTCGAATATAATCTTTCAATTCAAATCTCATTAAAACCATTCAATTTATATCGATTTCAAATCCATGTTTGAACAAAAAATTTAAACCACTACGAATTCGATAGATTTCAAAGTTTAAATATTCAAACGTTTACAATATCTCAATTTTGATAAATTTTATATTTCAAAAATTCAACTTTAAAATTTCAATTTAAATTCTTTAAATAATTCATTTAAAACAATTATAATTTTAACATTTTAAAGTTTGGATTTTTAAAATGATTCAGTTCATATAAATCAAATTTTATTTCAAAATATCATTAATTGGATTTAAAAATTAAGCATTTAGAATCATTTAATTTAACCAATCCGATGTCCGTATATAATTTTCAACCCTATGGTCAAGTGATACGGATATATATCATTTCAACCCGCAGTAATTTAAATTTATGGATATATATATCATTTCAACCCGCAATCACGAATAAAATTCAAAATCCATAAAAATCGCTCGAGTTTATCATTTCAACCCATAACAATTTTCCCTAATATATAAAACCATTCGGGTATGTATTATTTCAACCCATAGTGATTTTCTAATAATAACTAAGGGAACTTGTAGTGTGATAACAACATATGAAATAAATATAATATCCAATCATTCAAATATCAACAATTTAAACATCCATCACAATCATCATTCAAATCAACCAATAAATAACAACAATTAACTGGTTATCATTAATGGGTATTTAACTGGCAATTTAAATTCAATATTAAATTAAATGGCAATTAAATTCAATAAAATGCATATTTAACTGGAATGACATTTTAAATACACCAAACAACAATCAATCAACTTCTAATCATATCATAAATTTAATTTAACTAACATAGAATGATTTAATAGTTGTGAGTGGGTTAAAACATTCACCTTTGATTTTAAATCAATTTAAAATTCAAATAAAGCCCGAAATTCTAACGGTCTCAGAATGTAGCCAAACCAGTTCCATAATGTCTGGAATTTCAATACGATCACAGATGGAGGAAACCGCACGTGAATCCTAGCTCGTATGAAAAAGTTATTAAGGTTAAAATGTTTGAAAAATTAAAATTATAAATAATAAAGAAAATTAAAAATAAAAGGACACGTCACCTGCTTCTCTTGCAACCGAACGCAACTAAACCCTACATACGCACAGCGCCACCACCTCTCAATCAATTGCCACGCAACCTACGCTTGAAATCGACCAGATCCACGCCCTCCGCCGCACATACCTACCCACATCGCCCCTATGGCCAAGCCGCGACCCTCCCTAGCGCCGCTAGGCACCTAGCGTCGTCGCCCACTTCCTCGTCGTTTTCTGGCGAACCCTGATGACCTACGACGGGACCAATAACACCCCCGAGACTTGCTCGACCTCCTCTTTCCAATGCAACTCCCCGATCGTCGAACGGTCGACGATCCACCATTGGATCGTAAACCCTAAAATGGATGGCCGACGTTCTTCGACGATTTCTGGCCAAACGATACATCAAATTAAAAAATGAATTGCTGTAGTAGATTGCGCTCGTCGAGAGCTTTCGATCGATATATAATTTGGCATAGTTTGAAGAGTTTGAATTTTGAAATTGATTTTTGAAATTGAATTTAAGCTATTTAGAATTGAAATTAGGTTTCTGCTACTGAAAAGAGACCAAGCTGTGACGCCCCACCCCGAGACCCACGTTAGTAAAGGGAATTAACGAGTAATTCTGTCTACTAACGCAGAGAATAAGGCTGAATAGGAGCGACCAACATAGCATACAATAACTATGAACTAAACATGTCAAGTATGTGTCAATTTTTTTTCATAACCTCATGTGTGGTTGACACGTCTAGTGCATAAGTATTGCACACTACGGTGGCTATATAGCATTTCAGAAACAATGTAATATAATGTGCGGAATAATCAAAGTCGTAGAAAAGCAAACCCAGATCAGTTATATACATACATAACCGTCACCATACATATCCATATAATACATCATACAAGAGTAACTACTAGGTAGCTAAGTGTCAAAATATACATCCCAAAAATATACAAATGATCATAAAGGAGTAGTCCCAAAAGACGAAGATTAGCTAGCCAAAATATACATATATGCGTCCCACAAAAAGTATCAAGCTGAATTGGAGGCAAAAGAAATCCAAGCTAACCTGCAACTCGGTCTGACCCGAGTGAATAAAACACACGGGTCAGGCAACTAAACTCATCAGTAGATAAGGAACTTTAGGATAATAAGTAAAGGGAAGCATTCATTCTGTTGTACCCAACAGAATAAATGAAAGGTTCAATGATAATCAAGGGAGGTGTCAAGCTAATATTCTAATGTCATGCGTAAGGGGAAATGTGATTAAGTTAAGTAAATTATTAATAACATCCATGAAATCATAAAATCTCATAAATCTCCAACAAGTCATGAAACGATATAAATAATCATGGACCATAAAATAATATCGCCTTATTCATATATAAGGCTATAGAAATCATCAAATTCCGATAAATCATAAAGCATCAAAAGATAATTTTGCATGTGCTTTTGAATCTCCACTAGTACTATACTTTGGTACCAACAATCGTGATGATCGGAATCATGTCATCTAGATAAATCTTGACAATCTTGACGACTACGTAGCCTATAATTTAATGAATCCCAATCGGTTACGTCAAAGACCCGAGTAATAGTAAATTCATGATTGGACTAGTACTATGAGACCACGAGTTTATTGGGGAATCAACGGCTCTGAGCCTCTTTCATTCTCTGTCGGTGATCATGTCTTCATTCGTATATCTCCGACAAAGGGAGTGATGCGCTTTAGCTCTACTGGGAAGTTGGCTCCTCGCTATATAGGGCCATTTTCGATTATTGAGCGCATTGGTCCCGTAGCCTATCGAGTTTCTCTTCCACCCCTTTGTTCTGGCATTCACGATGTATTCCATGTCTCTCAGTTGAAGAAGTGCCTTCGAGATTCTGATTCTATTTTATTTCACGATCATTATATTAGAGTGCTCTGATACCAAGCTGTGACGCCCCACCCCGAGACCCATAAGGGTATAACCAACAAGTGATTAGTAAACCATTAGGTGATAACTCATGGTATGGGACGTGGGTTATACCCTTATGGGTCTCGGGGTGGGGCGTCACAGCTTGAGATAGAAATAGACAGACAGAATTGCACGTACAGGAATAAGAAATAAAAGCTGCTGGGGTTAGGAAAAACTATTTATATTGACACAGATAGAGAAGAGTGAATGGTCATATTGAATTAGATCAAAACGATTACGCGAACCTGAAAAGCCTGTTCCGCTTTCGAAACGAAAGCAGGTAATCTCATATATCAAAATAGATGTTTTCGATTTTTTTAAATTCAATGCAACTAATTTCAATTCCTAATTCAAAAGTATACAGAAGTTAGCTTTTAAAATCAGCTTATTTTAATTGAATTCATTAAATTGATTTTTACGCGTTTCGAGCCCGCATGATCAAACGTTAAGTCCGATCGTTACGAAACTTGAAATCCTACAATAATTTCCTGTTAAGGGGGAATTAATTTAAAGGACAAAAATTTGTTTATTTTGTAACCTCAAGTACATGACGTCAATATTTTAACCAGAAGGATAAACATTGTCCTAAAAATTATTCATAAGGACAAACATTCTTCCAAAATTATTCATAAGGACAAACAATCTTCCAAAACTGCTACCAAACTAAAAATTGATAACTAAAACTGCTACCAATAGCTACAAACTGATACCCAAAAACTGCTATCAATGACTAAAAACTGTACCTAAAGAAGGTTGTCCTTCAGGCTAAAATACTGAAGGTCTGTCCTTGAGGCTAAAACGCTGAGAAATTTTGTCCTTGATAATAATTTCCTGTTAAGATAAATTATTATTAAATTAATTTAATCACTTTTAAATTCAAATTCAAAAGTTAGCAAATTTTTATCATTTTTATTATATATAAATTAATAACTTATTAAAATAAAATTTCCATGTTAAATTCACTATTTAAATATATTACATAAATTCAGAGTTCTATTGCAATTGAAATAAGACCCAGTTAATTATAATTAAATTTCAATCAAATTGCTTTATTTGGATATACACGCTCTTTTATACAATCATCCAATACCATATGAATACATTTGACACTAGTTTATATTTCATTACATTCTTATTCTACAATCATCATCTTTCATCAAATTAACTGCGATATTTAATTATATTAAATTCCATTGATTATCAATTCAATATTCAAACGAATAAATTAATGAGATGATAATCAAAACAATTGTTTACATCCAAGGGTTATAAGTTGCTTACCAAACTGATTTTATATTCTATATTAACCTATTTCAATTAATTACATATAATTCCTCTTTTTAATACAACATCGAATTTTTATTCCTTATTTACAATTATAACCAATATGACTTTACAATAATTTCAATAATTGAAATTATCAAAACATTCAAACAATCATTATTAGATCAAATTCTACTTATTTTTCTCATTAATGAATCATAAATTTTATTTTTTGCAATATTAATTTCCAAAATCTTATTTAATATATTATTTTTAATTATCGAAAAATACGGTTCGTTACATCACCGGAGAGCAAGCAGACGGACTTGTACGATATTGGTCCTTTTAAAGTCCCGTTCAAAGAGACGGGACCAAAGTACAAGGTGCAAGTTCCCTTCTCGGAGAGCAAGTGGATGGACTTGTACGATACTGATCGCTTTAAGTTTTGATCGGAGAGCAAGGACAAGAGTGCAAGAAGTAAGTCACCTCACCAAATTATGCCAAATGTGAGCGGATTAGGCTCAGCAAGAGTGCGGAGAGGCCATGGATTTGATCATCGGACCGAATGGCCATGAATTTGATTAACGGTCCGGAGAGATCGTACATTTGGTTATCGGCCCCGAACGGCCATGAATTCAATTAACAATCCAGAAGGACCGCAGATTTAACTATCGGTCCTGAACGACCACAGAATTGATAAACGAAATGGAGAGATCATGCATTAAATTGAACATAAAATGATCCGAAAAGATCGAACCTTAGAATATATACAGATTTGATAAAAGGATTTGAATGCTTTGAAAGTAAAACGAAAAAGATAAAGCCCAGATGAACATGAGACGATTTTGATACATTAAGTAATAACTCTAAATGAAATCGAAATGATGATGACGTACAGACTGCACTTAGGCAGAGTCTAAAGTCTCAGATTGTAACCGGTTTGGAACGACCCATAGTTGACAGAGAATCCAAAGAAGCAGGAAGATTTACAATAGCTTGATCGACTGATAACCAAGAAATCCAACTACTAATATCCCACAGAACATTTGTTCTTGAGCAAAGCACACCTTCCATTCATAAGACATGCTTCGGAGGCAAGTGTTATCCCGCTTTTTGAATAGGCAGTATACAGATAACTTGACGAGTCAAAATTATTAAGGCAAGAAAACCGAAGAGATGACCGCGAAGCCTAAAATTCAAGTACAACCAAGATCACAAAGCAATACGAGTCCATTCCAAAAATCCAATATACAAAAATCCACCAAGTGGTGGATCGGTATCGATCCACAACTTTTCACTAACTCCACCTACAACTTCTGACACTCCAAAGTCATACTGCCTATAGCTCGTTCTAGCCTCCTTTGATCGTTCACACGCGTCGATGATCGATCTCCTTGAACTTTAAAAATCGGCAACTTCATTCATCTATAGATCCATCTTTTGAAATTAGAAACAAACTAATAGTGGTGCAAACACGTTTGGAATCACGAACCAAACCACAAGTCGAGTCAGGACAAAGTATTCAAAACCTGCCGTTTGGCCTCATGGATCAGTACCGATTCAAGACCATGGATTGGTATCGATCCACGAATCTTGATGAGATGGCCACCACTTTTCTAGAGAACTAGTCATAACCGTGGAAAACTATGTGAAGATCATGGAAGCAGTGCGCGCATGCAAGAGAATGAGTTTTCCAGCAATCAAACTGGAATTATCACAAAACCATCTAAGAAATCTACTGCGCACATGAAACTCTATATTTTGAAATCAAAACCATTCCCTCGTTAATTATCTTGAGTGTTCTTTCAGTTAAATGTAAGTAAACCAAACAACTTAGTGTGTCCTAAGAGATATTCTTTTTTTTTGGTCATTTGAACTCTTGTTACAAAGAAACACTGGTTGAAAGAAAACGTACCGTACTATATTAGTATCACAGACACTCGTTAAAAACATTCTCCAACAAAAAGTCAATACGATTCTAGATGAAAATTCTAACATTTAGATATTAACATCAGCACCAGAATTTGATAACTTGCATTTAATGATTACAGACAATCGCATTGTCATTACCCAAGTGTACATGTTAAATCTACTAATTTTTGTTGCTATTATAACTGTATTCACGCTAAGTTGATTTCACAATTTATTCATTTATCACATAAACATATACATTTCATCAAATGTATGAGCCGTCTTTGGATCACAAGTAAAATTGTAATATGATTTAGTCCGGTCATTGCTCAGATTTCTTCACCTTCACAATTTTCTTTAATACTGCACCACCATTTCAACCAGAGAAAAACTATTGAAATTAAATGTTGAAAATAACAGTGGAAAATCGTAAGCTTTGCTAGAATAAAATAGAAGTTATGCTACCTAAATGTTCATTCCACAAAATATTAGCCTAAAACTATTTTAAGTATAAAATAACTTGTGTTGAACTATACAGGATGCAACTGGATTAATAAATGCCAAAGCAAAACAAACCAGCGATGTATATTTACAGCAGTCCAACTAATGTACCTCTATCAGATACTAAGAGCATCTCCAACTGTTTTGAGTTACATATCACATTTTTATAGGTTACAAAATGTAACCGGGTTAAATTTCCAACAGCATATTGAAACAAGTGCATGTTCTACAGGCCCCTAAGTCTTAAACGTTTGTTGAATAAAGCACATGTTTCTAGGTGTGAGCACCCAGGAGTTAAGACTTAGGCGTTTGTTCAACAAGCACAAGTTCAACAAACGCCTGCATCTAATTTAAGGGGAATGAAATAATCAGGCGTTTGTTGAACGGGTGTCTGACGCCAGGCGCTTATTCAACAAGCGCGGTATCACCTGTTCAACAAGCGCCCGGTTATTGGGCAACTGTTCAACAAGCGTCCAACATAATTACTGACCTTGAACCGAACCCCTAGATATGTAACCAATTACAAAGTGAAACCAGCTGTTGGAGTGAGTTTTGAGGCTGCATATTACATTTCGTAACTTGTAACCACCCTTATATTCTGTAACTTGTAACCACCAGTTGAGATGCTCTTAACCTTCTGAAATTCTAAAAGCCAGTCGATTTAATCTTATTTCTAACTGTATATTTTGTATCAACAACAAATATGAGTATTTGTCATACACTCATATGAATGTTGCATGGGAAACTTTCATGAGGGGTAATTGAACATTACTGTGGTAATTTAAAGCAATATACATCATCAGTATGAAAGAAACTGCAAACATACCTACAATATAGCACAAACTCTCACTTTTCTACCAAATATTGAGGTAAAACTTTATAAGGATTCAGTATTCTTTTGGGGTCAAATAGTTTCTTGATTGAGACCATCATTTCCACCTGAAAAAATATTTGCAACTTGTTAAACATACAACTACACTGACACACGCGCGCGTACACACATGCATGCACATTATTACATAGTGCATGGTGGAAAAAAATTCTTCAAACCAAAGCAGAAAATGACAGTATTACACAGGAGACGGCACAAGAAATGCCTAAGAAAGTAAAGTCTAACATTTTATCTAATGAATACAGCAAAAGATAAAATTAAATGACTTACAGTTTCAGAAGATTTGCTATAATGAATTTTATCAGCTTTCATAAGACCTAAACCATGCTCGGCGCTTATGCTGCCTCTATGGTTTGATGTCCATTCATAAACAAAAGGTTCAATTTGTGCAAGTACCTGCAATTTTGATCACAGTTAGAACATAAACATTCGGGCATAAAGTTAATTTCATAAAAAGAGTTCAATTAGTTACATTTTCATCATGCTTTGGTGTTACAATATTTAGGTGCAAGTTGCCATCCCCTAGATGACCATATCCGATTACCTTAGCAACCTGGCCTGAAACAAAATTCACATAGAAAAAAGCTTTGACACGACTGCTAAGGAACTAAAAAAGCTGAAGGAAATAATAAGAAAAACTACCAAGTCGTGCTCTCATTTCATCAACAATATCGTAGAGCTTTTCAACAGGAAGCGATAGATCATACTTGTAGACAGTTCCATGTTTCATAGATGCTTCTGACAAGCCCTGCTAGGTTTCATTGAGCATGTCATGCATATTAGTCTTTTTAAAGGGTTTTTATCGTTTTAGTCCATTTTTCAAAACATGTAACAAATTTAGACATGTTTTAAAACATATTACGAAAATTGGTCCGTTTTTACCATGTTGACGCTGATTGAGCATTCCCTCACCATTTAATCTGAAATTGCGCTGAACTATTGTTAATTTTAAAAATTTATCTGTGCTCACTTTAGCGTAAACTTGTTATATGTTTTGAAAAGTGAGGATTTTGTTGTTGTTATTATTATTTGAAGAAAAAAGCTTTAAAATAAACAAAATCCCCTTGCAAGGATAAGATTTTAACTTTTCGAATGTATGATCATTATTAGATCGGCCACACACGTTTTGTCAATTTCGTTGCTTTTTTGGGACGTTGTTAAGTAGATTAGCCTCAGGCACACATCAAAATTACTACCATGTCTTTATAGACAGTGGTATAACATCAATTTTTCATTTAAATCATGAATAAGACTCTACAAAACAAGTTTTGCAAAGAATAACTATTTTTTTGGGGACAATATCATAAACTACAGATATATGACCTCACGAAGTCGCCAAAATGAGGAAGATTGGATAAAGTCCTGAGCAATAACACCATCTGATATTAGCCCATCTTCCATGTAACGTAACAAGAAGGCTTCAAGCTTAGCTCTGAACATAACAACAACGTATGAACTTGATCGAATTGACGATCACAACCACAAAGGACAGATGTGTATGAAAGCACATCAACATTCATTAATATAATTTCGTATCTTAGTCAAGATTCAAGACATAGATGAAAATGTACTTAGAGCTATATAAGAAACATATAAGACTAATTTTGTAGCAAGTTTAACAATTCTTTATATGTTAATTATTTTCTTAATCTAGAAGTTATGGTTTATGATATTATCAAATTTTATCCAATATGGTTTATGATATTATCAAATTTTATCCAACCTATACTTCTGATTTCAGTTACATATGGTAAAAAGCAACAAACTAAAGAATAATCTTTCTTTCACCAATGTGTGTGTGTAGATAACATAATGCAATAAATCAAGGCATTTATATACATCTTAAAAGAACTTACGTGTCATATGACTCGTCACTGCCGGTTGTCTCAATAAGAACATAAAATTTGTATAATGATTGAGGTAATGGGTTGCGAACACCATCTAAGTGACCTATGGCCTATAACATTGGACAAACAAAAGATAAGAAAGTAAAATATTGGCACCATAACAGCAGGTAGAACCAGAAGTATGTCAAATGTGTAAAATGGTTAAATCTAATGCGTAAGGCTCTCTGCTAATGTGATGCAACAATTAACCTTATTTTGAAATAATGATATTTTGAAAGGAAGTGACTGCTACTGGTGGAGAAAATATTAATTTGCAAAATATTTACTGAGAAATACTATATACATAAATGCATATGTATGTATATGTACATGCGTATTATGCAAGTGCATAACTGAGAAAAGCTAAACAGAGAAACTCGTGATTAACACATAATTTTATATTATGTTTATATATATTCAAACTATAATACAGACCAAGCAGTCTATAGTACTTATCCTTAAGGTAACCAGAAGAATTCGTTTTGAAAACAGAAAAGTATTAATTGTCTAATAGTTGGCAATCATAATCTCGATATTTAAAAATGTAAACATGGTTCACCTAAATTATAGTTTAAGCATAAGATAGCTTACCAAATCCATAGCATGGCTATCCATAAACTCGAATGCAGAAATAACATCACCTAGATTCCTCTTTGCTTCAAGTAATAATTTCTGGAGAGAAAAATTACAGTTAATGCCAACAATGCATATTAAATTAAAACAAAATTAAAACATTGGTAAACAAATCGTAGAAGAAACTGAATAGGAAGACCAATTGAGAACCAAGTAATTAGAACCTTCGATTAAATGAAAATTCACTGCTAAATCTTTGGAATTTTTCCAGGAACAAATTAAATGACATGTGGGACTCACCTGAATAGTGGGCCCTATCTCTAAGTATATTAATGGGTAAAAGTATAAGAAAATAGAAAATGGATATAAGCACAAGTTCTAAATTATCTAATAATATGCATGACCTATAACACGATTCGTTTATTCTGGAAGTTTGAAACAGTTGCTACCTGACAGCTTAAAAAGTCTTGACAAGCAAGAAATGCAACATTAGTTGATAGCTGCTTAGTAGGGGTGAGAATTGAAACTTTCGTGATAATCCCAAGCGTGCCTTCACTTCCTACACCAATTATATTAACATTCTTAGTTTTATTTTTACTACCATGCAGCAGGCACGCAAGTGCACTTACAATAGCATTGTAGGTGAAGAAAGCAACAAAGTTCAGTCACTTCATACTTGAAAACTGCTTAGTACGTGTCGTAACTGTAAGTTATATAATTTCTACCATTAATTAAAACTGTTATAAATTCAGCATAACCATGTGTTAAAATGGAATAAGCTTATACAAATATGAGTTTGTAATCCTTAAATCAAGCATCTTGTATTTCTTCTGAAGGATGTGGGAAGAAGTGAACACATGGATCGTATTGGGATTTTGAAAATGACACATGGTCGAAATGGATGGTTTAATTGTTATCAGCAGAAATTTATTTATTTTCAGACATGAATGAACAAAGTTCCTTAAAAATTAAATTTCTAATTTACACACACCAATGAATAAATGCTTTAAATCATATCCTGTGTTGTCCTTGCGCAAAGTTGTGAGCATGTCAAGAACAGTTCCGTTAGCTAAAACAGCTTCAAGGCCTGTAAAACAAAAGGAAACACCACAACATTGAGAATGATATTAAAATACCTATATGTAATCATTGTTGCAAATCAATTGATCTTCTCCTTCAACGGTTGAAACAAAAGTATATCTGTAGTATGTGAACATGCCTTAGTGGACAATATTGTAATTGCACATTCTTCCAAAGTCAATAAATAGACTACATTCTTCCAAAGTCAATAATTTCTTGGAAAACATAAGTTTTCAGTCCATTTCACTATATTTGCTGATGTTTTCTTCTCAAGTGTGAGGGTAACTTGAAACTCAAAGCGAGACTAGTTTGTTTAACTTATCACAATAAGTTTCCTATGAGCATTAGGATCAACCAAAGCACGCAAACGATAATACTCATAAGTTTTCAATATAATCATGTATACATGAAAATCAGCTTATATGTTGTCTACCAAGGACATTTCCATGAAGTGATCCATAGCGTATAAAGTGCAAGCCACCCGCATTTGTTGAAATGTTCCCACCAATTTGACAGCTTCCTTTAGCACCCAAATCAATTGGCATTACAAATCTAAAGAATATACAAAATGTCAATATTGAGTAAAACAACTCCGATAAGTTTTTTTTCAATGATTGAATAACTATAAAGATAAAAAGATTGCTACATTAAAATTAAAAATAAGAAAAATAATCAAATTTAACCTTTTATTACAATTAACACAAAAGATATCAGGTATACTATCCATAAGCACAGAAAAGAAAATTATTAGACCTTACCCTTCATTTTCCAAGAAGGTGCTTAAATTTTCCAATATGCATCCTGCTTCACATGTTAGAATACCATTGACCTGAAACGGTATTTTTTTTTTTTTCCAAAAAAAATATATATATATTCTCATGAACGAAATAAGGTTCAATGGTTGCTGGAACTGGAAGGAATACGAAAGATTTGTGATCACACATGAATTTGAAAGTTAGTTACCTGTACTTTAAAGTTCTAAACAATCGTTACCTACAAAGTTTAACTTTTTATTACTATAAATGTGTGAGGTTAGTATGTTAACTGTACCTTGTCAAAGGAAATTATATTGTTCATGGAAGTAAGATTGACAATAACCTGAAAAATAAAAATAAAGATAAGAAAACTGTATCACTTCTCCCAAAAATAAAACTGGATTATAATTACACTATGTTTACATCTATACATAAATATATATTTTATTGGATGTATGTAAATTATTATGCAAGAGAAAGGGGACTGACACTTACAAAAGTGATTTGGAAATTTGGGTACTTTTTTGGAATGGACACACACACACACCCCAACTGTGCAATAATCTAGCAAATGACAAGACCTTTATAATGTGGATACAAGGGTCTTAGGTTAAACACTCTTAGACACCAACTTCGAACTTACAGAAGAAGAAGAAACACAATACTAAACAATATTAAGCCAGAATGAAATGGTTAAAGAGGTAGCTTTAATGTCTTCCATTAGATATACCTCATCATAAACAGGCACACTCCCTCCAACTAGACCAGTGTTACCACCTTGTGGGACCACAGCCAAACGCCTAGAATTGCAATACTGGAGAATTTTAGAAACCTGCATACCATAAAATAAATTATAATTTAACCAACTGTGCAATAAAGCATTTGGGTTTACTCAAAACAACAGCTCTGGACCATCATTTGAATAAATTCTCTTAATGCTACAGCATGCCACACACAATAACCAGTCTTCTTTTGAACATCAAAACACGGATATTTAAAAGGTAAAAATATATTAGGAATAAAATTGTCTCAGCAGCAGCAAATAAGGCCAACTAACAAGGAAATAAATATGCATTTGCTTCAAGATATAAAAACAATGGTAAAATGACTTATCTTCTGATCTATAACTTTCCCAATGTAAAATCTCCTAACAGAAAATTAGAGCAAGCACAGTAAGGTTTTTATTCAAATTTAGCATTCAGTCCTTTAAAATATAAAAAAAAAAAAAAAAAAAAAAAAAACCTGTTCAGTGCTTTTTGGTAAGAGCAAAAGCTGGCTAGAACCTTTATATTTGTGCATCCAATCCATATTTGCCGCTTCCAACTTATCCTCATCTTGAACAACATTATTTTCACTAAGTATTTCCTTGAAGTACGAAATATCACTAGAATTTAAAGTTGAAAATGAAGGATTCCGCTTTATATTGACAGAAGCAGAACAAAATAATCTTCGCTGAACATGATAACAATGGTTCAGAGCAAAATTTCGGGTAGCTTTAGGAATTCCCTTATTGTTGCTTGTTTTCTGAGAAGATAGCAAGTAACTTTGCTTCACATAGGATACTCCAGGTTTTTGGATTAAGCCTGCAGGATGGTATCTCCATATAAAATCTATAATAGTGATAAACCCAAGCCAATATAGTTCTACAATACAATAACAATTTCTACAAGCCATATTGTGTTCATATCAATTCATAATTTTATGTTCGGAAATATGAATATATGGAATCATCATACAGGTGCTACTAAGACCTTGGGAAGACATGGAGATTGAAAAAGTCAAGAAGACAGCCATATCTACAGCAACGCACAATTTGCTAGCACAATGATAATAAACAGTCATTGCTGCAGCAGTGTGCAACTATTGAACTACAAACGTTTGTACCTCACACAATTCTCCATAACAAATCAAGTGCAAGTGGTAACCAAGCTGTCTTAACTTGATTTTTCAAATGAAAGTGTGATCAAGTTGAATTGATGGCTACAATTTATTGCAACCTATGATCTTGCCGGAATTGGATCTTGTGTTCTAACTTTTCTTGATGAATGGATGAGGTATATCTCATGGTATGATATATGAATAACTTTCATTTGGTAGTTGAGTGGTGGATTGTCGGATTTAACTAGAGCATCCATGCACCCCAAAAATGTAGAGCAAAAGATCCATATCATATCATATCATATACATACATACATACATGCACGCATGCATGCAAGTAGGTATGTATGTATGTAATGTAATGTAAAGAGTGTCATTTTAGCTCCTATAAACTTCCTACTTTAAGAGAAGTCATTCTTGGTAGTTCAAATGCTTTTATAGAAAATGGTTTGCAAGTCTACAGGCAATCCACTTTTACCCTGATCTAAAATAAATCTTTCTTCATTGTGTTGATTTTTTTATCATGACTTCTAACTACAAACTTGATGTTCAGCTTATAACCAAATTATCTGTTCTCGGTTGTTCTACAGTTATTCATCTGATAGCATGAGATGTTTTTGCTTTGGGCTGTGCCAAACATTAACTTGAGAAGGGAGCAAGCTTCAAGGGAGCCAGTTTTAAAACACATCTTGAATGAAATATCATTGGTCAACCATATTATATAACCAACGAACACAAATAAGTACCACTGACCCAAGAGGTTGCCTGACCCATGAGAGACAAGTCACTCTGCCATTGTTATCAAGCAGTGGTACTGGAGCTAAATAATGAAGTGTCAATCTATTTACAATCGTTCAGATATGGTAAGTATCTTTACATCCAGATTTGTTACTCAAATTAATAGCCATTAAATCAAAGCAATCGCATGGTCAGAATTATCACATGGAGAAAAAATATGGATAGAATTTACTATGTCAAAGTCATAATTTGACTTTAACCTTCATGTTTAATTTTCATAAGATTTTTAAGCAAGAACATTGAGTGTAAAACTTCTTGCCCTTTGATATGTATGATTATAACGGATTCAATCATCTTTAATATATGATTCCATGCCCAACACACACTCAAACATATATTGCATGGTATCGTGTTCAAAATTTTGCATGTGTATGCTGGAAGCCTGGCATATCATAAGTCAATATCCTAGTACACTCTAAACCAATGGATCAAGAAATCTGTTAACAAGTTCCCCTGATATTTTAATCTACTTTCAGGATTTATAATAAAAAGCAACTTGGAATCAGGGAAAACACTGTACCTTCAAACTCATGGACTAAATACTCCAGGAAGACTAGTATAATGTATTTATAAACATAATTAGTTATCTGTGTAGTTTTGACAGAAGATGTATATACAACCAAAATAAATTGCAAGAAGAATTGAAAATAATGGAAATACCAGGGTCTGATCTGTAAATCAATGGTGAAGAAGTGCTAAGGCATCTAACTAGCAGCTGCGATAATCTCCTTGACCGCTCCATCCAACCTTTTTAGCAAAATCAAAACAATTGAAGCTTTAGAAAGTAAAAGAGGCTTTTGTTAACGTGGTTGGGGGAAAAAATAAACAAGTTCTGTTTGGACTGGTGTAAACGAAAAATGGGTAAGACAAAGCTGCACTCCTTTTCTTTCCCTGTTGTTTTATTCGAAAAAAATATTTCTGGATAATTTAAGATTTAGATTCACATTTAGAAACAAAACAAACGAAAAGATAATACAATAAAAAATATGAAACAAAAATAAATCCGTTTGGTTTCACACATAGTAAAATCCAAAATCGTCATTCTTTTTAGTTTGCACAACCAAAATTTTTTCATGGCACTGTTTGTTTTGAGCAAAAAGCACTTATTGAGGTGCTGGTTGAGAGTGCCGATTCAAATCTACATTTATTTAAGCGTTTTTCTCTCTCTCATTTAGCCTTATCAAGTCAAACTAGCAAAAATCTATTCAGCTTATTTTTAATGCTTTTTGAAATCTGAATCGGTTCACACACATATTTTTTCCAACCGATACCCTTATCTTTAAAATAGCACGATTTTCTTCTTCTTCAAGGCGGCTCCAGCACATATTTTTTCTTCTGTACATGGCAGTTTCGACTTCTGCTTCATGGCAATACTGTAGTTATGTTTATGTGTGTTTTTTTAATAACGTAAAGTATATGGTTTGACATTATAGTTTAATAGTTATTGATGTAAGTGGGTGTAAAAGACAATCATATCAACTGTGCAGATTGTCATGAATGAATACCCGGGTTTTTTTCTCTTCATTTATTTGTTGTACTATTCAGTCACATTTTCATTGATGTGAAACTTAAAAAAAAAAATACACATGATCATGAGTTATTAAGGTTAAGGAATATGCATGTTGTACTGTTTAGCTCATCTTACTTTCTGTTTTTGTCCAACTGTATTTAAAAGAGGAAACAGTACTTTGATGCTAAAACTATAATATGAGTTTAGCATCTTATATTTTGAGATGCATATGTAAATTTTCTTGGTAGTTTTATGTGTTAACCTGTCGAATTAGTTTATTCTTCTTGAAATTTTTATTCATGTTGCAGTATTAACACCAACTTTAGTTACTAAGAAATATAATGGTATTTTTTAATTTATAGTAACTCATTCTATGTATATTCATTTTACAACTCAAACAATATAAATGATATTAACAATGAAGGTCAAATTTGTCAACTAACAATAAAACATATTTATAATCAGCAACCGATCAAACAATATTTCAACATCCAGCAATCAGCATTAAGCATCCACTATCTAGCATTCAGCTTTCAGCATTCAGCCTACAACATTCAGCATTAAGCATTCAGTATTCAGTTATTTTAACAAACGAAACCTAAGTCTACAAGAAGATAAGAAAATACGGAATTGTATAAAGAACTATGTACAAAGAAATAAAAGACTTTTCCACTCCAACATTTTAAAACAAAAATGGCATACCACACTTTTTATTGCTTCCATTCCATTATATTCCAAAACTACCCTCTTTACTTTTTTTCACTGCCTACTTGCTTTCTTCCTCTCTTCTCTCTTCAATTCAGCAAAACAATTAAATCTAAAGTTTCAATGGAAGGAGAATGTAGATCCATGCATTGTCACGGTAATTCCTTCTTAATTTTGTTACGTTTGTTTAATTATTTCATCTTCGCGCACATCAATTCAATCAATCGACATGACAAAAACGTGGAAATCGTAATTATTAGAGTTGAATGTAAAAGGGTCGACGTTGTTCTCATGGAAACCACGTTAGGTCGAGACGTTGGTTCCTTGATAACCACGTTGGAGCCAAACTTGGCTATCATACAATCCACATCAGGGTTGAGATGTTGGTTCCTTGATAACCTAGCTCTCCATTCACATGGCCAATGTTTTTTCTTTTTTTGACGTTGATTAATTTTTTCTTATAGAAACTTCAAACAAGCCAGTACGTAATCCCCTAACGACTACCCAAAGAGATCGATGTGTGAAGGCAAGAAAATAAAACAAATAGAAGCCAAATGGAGAAACCAAGTCGAGATAAGTATGATATCCAAGGGCAAAATATTGAGCGAAACATGAAAGAGCAAAATTTAGAGCAACACAACGAAGAGCAGCATATACACGAAGGTTGTTGGAACTGGGCTAGCCCGTAGAGGAAGATATAGGTGAATTTTAAAAAATAAAAATCCTTTATTGGATTTATATTGAGCTTATGGAGTCTAATTTATTTAGAACATTCCTAAATTTAATTTAAATAAAATCTCTTATTTCATTTAATTTATAAATTATAAATAGAATTTTATTTAATTTATATTCAATTAGATATAATAGTACACGTATATATCATATATATATATATATATATATGTATGTATGTTTGTATGTATAACATAATAATCCGTGTAAGGTATAATATGTCTGTGTATAAATTTTGGGATTTACATCGTAACGGATATGTTAGCTCATTGTATTACCCCTAATTTTGATTAACATTATTTAGAAGATTTAATTAGATAAACTAAATAAAATAATGTGTTGTGATAAGGAGAATGAGATTTGATAATTAAATTGGTCATTACCTTAAGTAATCAAGTAATAAGATTGTTTAAAACTTAGATAAGAAATGGAATAATGAGAGGGGTAAAATATGAATAGTTCCTTATTTGCATATTCTATAAAACCCCACCTTTCTCATTATCATTTCATCCTCATACAACCAAATACAAAGATAGAAGTTGGCCATTAACAAGAGAAATAAAAAAGGAAATCTAAAGCATTCAGGGGAAAAAGCTAAGGCAGATTAATCAATTACAAATCACAATCTCTTTATCGAATCTAAGGTGAATGATAGTTAATCATCTCACTTTTAGATGCTTGAATTTGGATTTATAGCTATTTCCAAATTATTTTGTGATTTTTTGCCATGTTATGATTGATTGTTTCATTATATGATCAAATGATGATTTATCGTTTGAAATTAAATTGGTAGGTTCTACGGGTAGAAATCTAGTTTATGATCTTGAAATGACTTGAAATTTTGATACGATGTATAAAACATTATTTGGGAGACAGTTGCATAATTTCATAATTTCTCAAGTTTATATGCATATTTTATGAATTTTCTAAAAGGAAAATGAGGTTTTATTTTGGGTTTTAATTATTAGATAATGATTTTGGCCTCGAAATTTTTATATGTAAAAGAGTATGTTAATTATGATTTGTAGTGATTTTTTGGGAATTTTTGAAGTGGTTATGATTTTCTATAAATTTATTTAGATAGAATAGCTATTAATTAATATGAATTAACAATATTATTTAAATAGGTTTACCAATGGTTTTGGGGGATTTTTAAACTGACCTTCCAGTAGTTTTCAAAAAAGAAAATAAAAAGTAGTTTTCTATCCAATATAAACTTGATAAGGGATGAGAGTTGGTGGAAAGAAACGTCTTTTTAAAGAAATAAATCAATTTTATGTTCATTTATGGAAATGTCACATCGTCAACCTAGAGGTTCGACATCCCTGTTAAAAGATGATACCTGGCATCTTGCCTATATGTTCGACATTTATATAAAGTAACACGTGTGATATCTACCTTGTAATATGTGATGTATCGGTTTGTATAGAAGTTCAACGCCAAGTTTGTAGGAGTACGTTACTTTTACTTGTACAGATCTGATACCCAAGGGTTTCGTAACTCCACATGGTTCTTTTAAAAGCCCGACTTCATTCTATTTTAAAGATCCAAAACCTTCCAATGTTAGAGGATTGGCATCCTCACTTTTTTCAAAATCCGACATTCCTTGTTCCCTATATTTTCGATATTTATTTCAGCGGCATGGATGCCGTAAGTTTACAAATCTGATATCCTAGTTTTATTGGCTTGAAAGCCTTATGTTATGCAAACCAAAAGCTAAGTTTATATAGGTACAACAACATACATATTTTAGAAATTTGACGACTACATATTGTGGTCTTATAGCTTTATATTTTACAAATCAAAATACTTGTTCAGAGACTCCATATGTAGAGGTTCGACACTCTATTTCGGTGGTACATATGCCGCATGTTTTTAATCTAATAGCTTTACTTAAAAGCTTGATAGCTAAGTGTTTTAGAGATTCAACAACCTGCTTTTTGTATAGAAAGCTATTTCAAAGAAGATTGTATTTTGGGCAATAGATTTTGATTAAGTAAAGGGTTATGTTTCCTTGTATTAAAATATGATTTTAAGAGATAAATCAATTGTAGATACAAATTTTTTCAAGGAAATAAAAGAGTATGTTAGCCTGAGGTTTTATAAAAAGATTATTATTCCTATCACTATTAGGTAAATTGTGATAATATATTTTTGGCCATGAATTTAAAAAACCAGGTAGTGTGGGATTACTATAGGATTGCGCCCTATGTTTTAGCTTTTAGCCCCCAGTTGATAAAGGTCGACGATTCCAGTCATAGGGCTTTGTCTAGAGTAAAGACTAAAAGTAGATTTACGCATAGAAGGAAACTTATAGCTCAGATAGGTTATTGGTTGGTATGCAAAACCAATAAGTTTATAGTGATCCTAGGGAAAACTATGAGATAGACAGATAGTCTGAGTGACCAAAAGAAAATTAGGTTTGGATGGACAGTCTAGTTTTCTCCTAATAGTATTTAGATATTTTGTTATATCTAGTAGGCCCAAGTCATCCATGGAGGTTTGCAGTAACCTTGAAAAAACTATGATATAGGGACAGATAGCCCATTGATTGGGATAGACTTATCAAATTCACCCATGTTACATGCATGCATAGGATTGTTTATGTTATGTTCTAATCATTGTGGTTGCAGGTGCATGGTTTATGATTGACATATTTTAAGAAGATGCTAATGAGTGCAAATCCGTTCTATTCGGTGGCATGGTCTCACTAGATATCTATTTGACTCGAGATGGCATATCATTATTTACACCAGATTTTTTGTCTGACCCGTAGTTTTTGTTTTCCCCTTAAACTCTCGGATGCTCACTTAAATTGGATAGGAGTAAGGTTTCCAGGTTTTTAGGTTTGATGAATAAGCTTCCAGATACATGTATGAGGCAAGCTAGCTATATTAGGAGCTTTATTTTCCGCTATGTTGTTGTTGTTTTATTTTGCTTGAATGAATGCAACGGAAGATTGTATAACTTCCAATCAGTAGACTTTGATTAATGAAGTGGGCTTCTTAATATGTCGCTCTTGGAATATTTTATTTTCTTTGAACTTGGGAAACGAATGAGATTATGTGATGAATATGAAAATTGATTACTAAATGTGTTTTGAAAATTTTATTACTCCCGTGCTTTTGACGTTAATGATGCTGTTAACTGATCTCATTTTGTCACGGGAAATAATACTATTGATGACTGCAGCATTAGTTCTGCTTATTTTCGAAACCTAATATAACGGATGTTCCACTCATTCTATATGTATTGAACGTCGTCCAAATATATGTATGTATGTAAAATCTTTATTTATATAAATATTAAAAACTATGTAAAATTATATATATATATATATATATATATATATGTATGTGTATATATATGTGTGTGTGTATCTTGTACATAAAAATATTAATGATTTATATATACTAGGACATTAAATATTAAATGAATAAATATATATATATATATGTATGTATGTATGAATGTATGTGCATAATATATAAAGATGTTTTAAATAAATATTTTGCATATATACATGTTTATATATATATATGTATATATGAATTGCATCAACAAAATTATTATTATATATTTAAATATATGTATGTATGTATGTAAACTTGATGTCGTGGGATCGAGTCCTAGCCAGCTGCGCTTTGCAACCTTTAAGACGTAGAGCAGTTATTCCTTGAAAAAATGAGAATGCTCAGCGGATTGATGCTTTGTGTTGGGCTGGCTAAAAAGGAGGGTCAGTTGTGGTGGGTTATCTGAATCCCCTAGCTCTACTCTCCGGAGTAGGGTTACTAAGAGTGTGTGTGTGTTAATTATGTATTATATATATATTTATTTATTTATTTAAACCTTTCCAGGTCGAATGCACAGCACATACAAAAATTAGTTTATATTTTATTGCACTAATATATTATATATATATATAAATTATTTGAAATATAATATAAAATAATAAAAAAATATTTTTGTCTTGTATTATTCGAATTTTAAATTTTTATAAAATCGAACATGATATTTTAAAGTTACGAATTTTTTTCCAGAATTTTCCGAGTCAAAATAATATTTTTAATTAATTAATTTCGGTCATTTATTAAATTGATTTTTCGAAAATATAAAAAATGATTTTTGAAGTTTAACTTTTTGGCTGAGATTCTATATAATGATAAAAAAATATCCAGTTTAAAATTTAATTTTTGAAACATATTTTATTTTACATGATTTATTTAATTAGTATATTGATTTAAATGATATTGAATAATAGTAAATAAATATTAAAAATTAATTTACAGCCACTGAAAAATATAATCTATGTAGATATGCATTTTTAAAATATAGTTCCAACTATTAACATGATATGATGATATAATTAATACAAGTCATTTAATTAAAATTAGATAGTATATTAATACATACATACATATGTTAATAAAACGATAATAATTAAAATAAAATTTATTTAGTTGTGCACTTTAGATATATATATATGTGTGTGTGTGTGTGTGTGTAATGTTTATTTCAAATAAATTAAAACATATATATAACCAATCTAATATGTTACAACATTGATGATACATGTAAGAATCTCACCTAAATAACAATATAGTGTGTGTGTGCGTGCGCACATACATACATATATGTATAATATAATGTTATCAAAAAGTTATAAATCATATAGTATAATAAATACATACCTAATACTAATACCTTATAGTACACCTTGTAATGATGAATTCTCTCTTCTTTGAAATCTTCTCAATTTGGTAGATTGTTAATCCCTGAACCGTAGACCTTTGTTTATCCAATAGCTATCGTCTTTTGAATTGATTTGAGATGAATTTGTTGAAGCTCCTTGTTAATGAGGTCGGCTGGCAATCATAGGGAAATGGCAACCAAAAAGTCCTTTTTGCATTAGGTTAGTTGTCTTTTTATAGTGGAAGAAATAGAGAGAAATATGGATCACATCTCATCAAATATCAACCATCCATCGCCAAACCCCTCTAGTCTTTTTACCGCCTAACATTACGGGCTAATAGCCCATTTAATCCAAAATAAATGTTATTAATTAAATCTAATTTAATTGCTTATCGATATTGCATATCGGTCGGTATATTTATAGATATTATAAATATATATATATGGTAATATTTATTCCTTAAATAATATTTAAAAAAATTAATTAATATTTCATAAATATTAATTAATTTATAATAATTATAAAATAATTAAATCGTTTGGTCTAAAGAGAATTCATCATTCCGTTTGTGCAACTCGTCAGGTGTAAATTCGATCAGCGATTAACATTGACTATTTGAATGTTAATGTTCACACGTCACTTAGTAGGTGGTATGACATTTTGGCCAAATTTATCGCTAACTTAGTTACAGTAAATCCAATTTTACATTATTAAGCATTACCTTGTCATGGCCTTTATTTACACTAATTTCTTCGCTGAAATTATATTACTTTGGACTTGGAATTTGGTAACGGTCAAAATTCCAATATCGTCCATATTTAACTCCATTGTCCAAACACAAAGTCCTTGGTTCAATAATAACAATTATTATAAACCGAAATGCTCTGGCCAGAGAGTTTGACTTTGAGTTGACTTTAGTTGCCCGTGATACTAACCCTATATAACCGAGAAGAAAAATCCTATCTTGAACAGCACTTCACTTCCAATACTTCTACGATTCAACTATAGTCACTCAGTAGACGTCGTGTCTTGATTTGATTATAATCAAAGTAAAGCTTTCATATTGAAGATCCGTAGTATTCTCAAGTCAAGAGAACCGTGTAAATCAGTCAAATCGATATTTTCTATTTGATCTTATTTATATTAACCAATAGAAAACTATCGAGTGAGTCAATCCATGGTTATCCAATAATTATCAGTACGTAACCCTTAGGTGCGCCCATCGGTCATGAGGAATACACTGTCCAACATTTGGAGATCGTTATGTACTCTAATCTTAACGGATACTTCGATATCCAATCTCGATGCATCTTGACTAGGAACATTTAAAATGGTATACTTGTTTTCGCTGTGATAATTTACTCATGGTTACAACGCTTTGTAAATACTATCACAAATATACCATTTATGTATTTTCTATTAAATATATTTTTAATTTAATTAATTAATTAATTAATATAATGAATTATATCATGTATATAATAGAAAGAAAATACCTTTTATTTCAAACAAGATTGGTAATCGAGTTAGATGTATGTAAAAATTACATAATTACTCCTTGGGCATAGCCCTAACTCAATCAATCTTCTACCTGCACTTAGGGTCAATTATGGGATCTTATTCAAACATCTCTAATCGATTTCCTCAAAAGCAATTGGGTCAGTCTCTTAGTGAATGGGCATTCTATTATGTTTCAATTATCTACTCTATTTATCAACTATTTTCGATGCTGATAAACTACCTTTATCATGTGGAACAGTTCGAAGTATGTCTTTCGAATTCCAACGAGCTCTAAGTTCTATTACGAACTATATCATGACATTGCTATTATATAACAATGTTATGGGATTCTCAATATTTGTAATTACCCTTAGCTCAGTTATAAATTCGTGCATTTATATTTATATACATTATTTTGTTACGGCGCTATTTATGGCGATGCATTTAATCTTTTTCATTGGATCATGCACAGCCTTTCATTTGGAACATTTTTAACTTTAAAATTCTTAATTTAAATTTATTATTGACATATTATACTCAATATCACGTATGAAGTTTGTGTCGAACACTCTTTTATAAGAAGTTCATTGTTTCTATAAACAATTCTCTAGCATTTCGTAAATACACGAGAACACTCCAAACTACCATTCAATGATATCAACTTGGACTTGATATTTTCTTCATGTTTCAAATATATAAACAAGTCATGATATCATAAGCAACATAACATTTATGATAATTCCTATTTCCAATGCATAAGGAATCCATTTTGCATGTTCCATGTTAAACATTTTAATAAGGTGTCTTTGCATATCATTTTAGGACATTTCCAATATCTTTTATACTTACTATGAAAGACTTCTTTTACAAATCCAGCGTTGAGTATTAAAACAACTAAAATTTGTTTTAACACAAATACATTGTTAAAACTCGGTAGTGTGTTTTTTACTTATGATTTAAAAATATTTATGTATCTTTTAACTTTCTTCTTAAGAGCACGCTTTCTCTGCATTTTTATAGATAATCAAACTATTTGATACATTTATCAAAATAATTATCCAATTTTAATGCTTTTCAAAATAAAACTTTCGTATTCGTTCTCGTGTCGTATCCAAAAACCCACAAACTCAATATCACTCCCATTGATTTTGAGATACTATGGTTGTTATATGCAAATATACTAGTCTATATCTACATTCAGAACTTTCTATTTCAAAACATATATACCAAAATATAAAGTCATACTAGGCATTAATTTTGTGGGTAAAATCCAAGCCAATTTTAGCACATTGAAAGGTTAATCTGTTATTTTAATTTCAGCAACGGTATTATTCTTATCAATGTAGCTCACTATATTCCAACTGCATTTGTCTTTCTCTTAAAAACACATTTGCTGCCAAAAAGGATCGTTCCTTTTGGGTACAACTATCAAAATCATATTTTGGTAATGTAATCTATTTTGGATTAGCGCATCATACCATATCATAGAGTCAATACTCATGTTGGTTTAATTAAACAATCGAGGAATATTTACTTTTGAAATAGACAAGAAACTCACATTTTCTCTTTAATGCATAAGAATACTCATTAGACATTCTAATATAATTATGTTCATTCAGATTCGATCAATTTCATTTCATCATTTGGAATTAGTTTCATCATCCTATCGTATCCAAATTCATTTTGTACCAATAATTTCTTAAAGAAATACCTTCACTATGAAGTTGGTATTTCTTGAAACAACGGTTGTTTCTCAGTGCAACGGAAAGGGCATTCATAAATATATTATAAATTGCCTAATATAAAACTGATTTTGCTTTAGCTTATAGTATATTTATGCACACAACATAATTTAGCCATCTAATGAGTTTCCAAAATTACCTTGGGACGATTCATACAAGATCCTTACTTACAATAACTACATGTAGTCCTTGGACTCGCACAACCTGTCAACTCCTTAGCCTACGATATGTCGAGATTCCTTATAAACCCATATCATATGGTTTTATAAACTATTCTTTGGATGATATTAATTTTAACCCTAGGTACTACTCTTAATTTTACGATCCTATTAAAAGAAGTTAACTCAACTTCAATCATAATTAATCATGCTATGTCCAACAAAGTTTGATTAATCCTTATCGATACATCATTACGTATTCTAATGACCCGTAAATTTTCGATAATTAAAATAGTTAATTTGATAAGATTCTGTGATTTAATGTTGGAAGAAATAAAAATTTGTGATATATTAGTGAGAAAATAACTAAAATGAAGTTGAATAATGTTAATTTAAGTTAATTATTAACAATTTGAATGAAATTCCAATCAATTGAAATAATGTGAAGGTTATACTTGGTTATAAATTGAATATATGGAAACAAACGTAAATATTAAACTAATTAATGAAATAGAATATAATGAATGGTAATTAAATAAAATCAGTGTTCTGTAAGTAATTATAATATTTGTTCGAAAATAATAAGCTTATAAAAGCGTGATTAAGAGTAAATGTTAACAATTATGATAAGTTATCTATATATTTAATCCGTTATATTAAATTGGAAATCAATTGCAATTAATTCACTAAATTAGTGTAGTTAATGTAGGTTAAATTGATAATGGTAGAATGTTAATTCAATAAGATGTAACCAATGAAATTTTTATGCATAATATGACAATTAATTAATAAAAGATTGGACTCAAGATAAATAAATCATTTATGATCTTAAATTTTAATTAATGTATAAATTTGACAAAAATTCAATATAAATGGAAATATAGTAGTTAATACAAATAAAGATGGAAATTTGAGAATATTAATGTAATGAAAGAAAACAAATATTAACTATGTTATTTGAGAATAATTGATTGAATATAAAGTCTAAAATCAAATTAAAACAATTTATTGAAATTAAATTATAATTAATTGGATTTAATTACAGTTGAAATTGAACACTGTAATTAGTAACTTTTAAACACTGAACTGATGTGTAAACTTATTTTGAATCATTATGAATGTCCAAACATTCAAAAATGATGAAAATTGTTAGTTATTAAATTTGAAATAAAAATGTGATTTAATTAATTTAATATTAATTTGTTTAATTAACTTGAAATATAGCCATTTTAGCAACTGTCTTGGATTTCGACGAAACTAGTGTCATCGGATCCGTAACAGTGAATTATTGTAAGATTCCAAGTTTCGTAGTGATCGGACATGTCGTTTGATCGTACGGACTCGAAAACGCCTAAAAATCAATTTAATTGAAATCAATTTGAAATAAGCTGATTTTAAGTTAACTTCTTCATATGATGGAGTTAGGACCTGAAACCTGTTTCATTGAGTTTAAAAATATTGAAAACATCTATTTGATATATGGGATGACCCATTTTCGTTCCGGAGAGAGAAAGATGCTCAACGTGCGAATCAATCTTGTCCATTCATTCTATTTTTCAGCTCTGCCTATAAATAGCCCATTATAAACCCGAATTACTTCTTATTTTTATTTGTCTGTACGTACATTTCCTTCTCAACTCCTCATTCCTATGGTAGACAAACAAAAAACACTCAATTCAATTTCAATCAAATTCCAAATCAAAAAAATTAAAACTCCTCAAAATATATCGAATTATATATCGATTCGAAGCTCTCAATGAGCGCAACCCAAATCTGTAGTTTATTTTTTGATCTGGGTTTTTGTGTGGCTGAAATTGGGCGATTTAACCTCGGCTGTTCATCGTATCACGATCAACTTGGCCTGATCGTCGAATCGATGGTGCAGGGTCATAGAGAGCGGCGAGCGTAGTTCATCGGAGTGGGTTGTCTAATGAGATGATGGTCGGACCAGCGCCTAAATTCGAACTAGGGTTCGAATATTTGGGGGCGACGTGGCGATTCAGGCAACCGGAGGCGGAGGCGCTTGGGGCGGAGGTGCGACTGGACGAGGGGAGTTCAACGGTGGTGGTCGGCGATCGGTTAGGGGTTAGTGGTGCTATAAATCGGCGATCAAAGGTCTCGTGCATGCTAGTCAATGTCGGCCTGGTTCATGCGCTTGGAGGAAGGTTCAAGGTGACGTGGCTTATCTCCATTCGTCGTTTGTTTATTTATTTAAATTAAATTTCAAATCCTCTAATATTCATAACCTTTACATACGAGGTCTGATACACATGCGGTTTGATCCACTGGAATCGTATCAAAATTCGAACATTTTGACGCTGTTTTAGACGAATTCTGAGACTTTTTGAATTTTAGGTTTAAATTGGATTTCAATTCGATTTAAATTCAAAGATGAGTGTCTTGACCCACTCACAACTTCTAAAATTTCTTATGTTGGTTAAGTCAAATTTGTGATGTAATCAGGAATTCATCTATAGCTGTTTGGCATATTTAAATTGCTATTCCAGTTAATTTGAATTTATTTGAATTAAATCGTTATTTAATTTATTATTGAATTTAAATTGACAGTTAAATACCTGTTATTGATAATTAGTGAATTGCTGATATTTTTTGATTGAATTGAATGGTGATTATGATGGATGTTTGGTTGTTGATATTGGTTGATTGGATGTTATGGTTAATTTGTAAAAAAATTATCACTATGCAAGTTCCTTTATTTATTATTTGGGAAATCACTATGGGTTGAAATGATACATACCCGAACGATTTATAGATTAGGCAAAAATCATTTTGGGTTGAAATGATAGACTCGAGCGATTTTTGGATTTTATTAAATTAGAAATTGTGGTTTAAAATGATATCTAACCGTAAAATTTTAAAATGCAGTTTGAAATGATAAATATCTGTATCACTTGACCCTAGGGCAGAGAATTGTATACGGACACCGGATTGGTTAAATTAAATGATTTTTGAATCCTTAATTCTTTTAAATTTAATTGAATGATATTTTGGAATAAGAAATTGATTTATATAAATTGAACTATTATCGAAAATCAAGTTTTATGTTGAAATTTTAATTGGTTTAGAGGGATTTTTTAAATGAATTAAAATTGAAATTGTAAAGTTGAATTTTGAAATATAAACGAAATTTATTGGAATTGATTTATTGAAATTGTTTGAAATATAACTTGAAATATATATATTGAATTTGGGGTAGCTTAAATTGATATTTCAAACATGAGTTGAAAGCAATATAGAATTTAATAGTTATTGAGAATTTGAATTTAGAGATGTGAAATTGGGTTTGTTGATTTGGAAATTGAAATGGTTCAGATGTGTTGGAATTAAATAAATAGTTTAAATTGATGTTAATTCCAAATTCATATTTTAATATAAATTGTTTAAAAATGTATTATTTTAAAATTCTACTTATTAAAATTTCAAATTATTAAACTATTTAACCTATATTAACTATATTAAACCATTTTAACCTTTTTTTAAACTATTAAATTTATTTTAAACTAATTAACCCATTTTAACTTATTTTAAATCTAATTAATCAAGTTTAAGCCATTTAATCTATTTTAATTATATTTAATCTATTTTAAATTTATTTAACTATCTTAAACCAATTTAACGGTATCTTAAATCCATAACTAAACTATTTTAGAGTTTTAACTATTTATAACTAATCTAACTATTTAAACCATCTTCTAAATTTTCAGACTAAGTAGAGAGAAAGTATCTATATTCAAATTCATTGGGTCAAAAGCAAATATGGTCAAATGATATTATAACCAAAGTTGGAATTTAAATGTTAATTAATTGAATATGATGATTTTGAAGTGAGGATTTAACCTAGTTAGAAATATGATTTTTGAAAGAATTTATGATTTCGAATACGATATGATTTCAAAGTGAATATGATTTCCGAAGTGATATGTTTTTGAAAATATGATATTTTGATATAAATTGTGAATTGACTTTTGAAATGTAAAAGAATCGTCCGGTGTGAAATAAGCGTTTGGTTGTTAAAGAGTCCGGGATCAGATATTGTCTTACTCTTTGCCAATACCGAAAACCACTTTAACAACTGTGTATGTGGTGAAGATTCCAGAAATGAAGTATGATGGTTTGGCAAATGATTTCTGTGTGAGGTATGACGTGACCCCGACTCCCGTGAGTCAGCTTAGATGTGACTAAAATAGGAGCCATGCCTGGCCAAGTTAGGTCATTCCTCCGATCGGACACACTTCTTCGATACTATATTCTGACTTTGTGATTGGTTTGGTAGCCACCTCTTTATTTTGCTTTGGTAGTGTGTTCCGAGGTGGACGGTAGTAGCTGCTATACGTTACTACCAGTTTGGATCTGCAATTGGTATATCTACCATGGCATTGCCTCGTGTGCCGTGTTCACATGCCCTAGAGCGCCTTCTATGAGTTTGTTTTGTGTCGTACCTATAGAGCGCTCCCTGATAGCCCACCTACGGGTGGAGTTTACAGTATCTGTATAGACTACGACATTATATAAAATATGTTAAGGGGTATATGGGTAATGTCTTAACGTTATTTTAATACTTTACTTTATTGTAGACATTATTATAATAGCGTATTGTACAATATAGTAGATAGTTTAATGGATCCTTAGGAGATGTGAATCCCGAACACCTCTTAAGTTATTGCACTCACGTTAGATACTGGATAAGAGATGTCAAACCCCGTAAACATCTCTGAGGCCGTTGCACTCATATTTACCATTGATTTAACTTACATAAGATCTTTTAGTTTTGATTCGAGTGTTTTGTCTTTTCAATTCGCTCGGGTCAGCCTGAGCATTTCAGGATTGAAGACCTTATTTCTGGAGGATGAAGACGAAGATTTGTACTACTATTATTAACTATATTTTTCCACTGCATTCATACTGTTCTGCTGCATTTATTTATTTATTCTGTGTTGTATAAGTATAATCAAATGTTTTGTAAACAGCTTGATGAACTGTTATTTGATTATTATATTTTTACATTCCGCTGCGAGATTCTATTTTGTTTTTTTCTTTCTCCGCTTTTTCTTATCTACCCCAATAACAATCTTCTCTTTTTTATGGTTTGAGTCTGACATGTGTGGCATGCGTGTCTGCTTAAAACGTCCAAAAAGGTAGGTCGTTACATGGATCGTATGTAGGAGTGACTTTTGATGTTGAATCTTTATTCATTTTTAGATACGTTCGAAACTCTTTCCAATATACTCACATATCCAATCAAACCAAATCATTTTATTTTAGTGCGTGTTATTTTATTTACTTCCATTTTGTACTCTATGGTATTATTATAAACATACTACATATATACCATATACACATGTCCATGTTCGTGATAAATCATCGATGAATATAACCAACTACGTGGAACTGATTTGGTATTAATAGACTTGTGATTGTATATTTCAGTATGTATCAATCCGAAGAGTTCATCAACTCCTATAACGCTCCCACTAAATGGGTGAATTGCGCTTACTTGTTTGAAATATAATTAAACATTATTATATAATTCATAATCATATAATAAAAATTATTTCTCAAAATTAAGGCTCAGTCTATAATTCCAAAATAGTTATAAATAAATTTAGATACTTCTGTATTTTCCAATGCATCACTTTTCTTATGAAAACAAATACCATATTGTATTTTTATTTTATTACGAATAATCATAATATTCACACTAAAATATAACTATGTCTATTTTCAGTTGATACCGAAAAATAGTCATTATTTCCTAGTTCGGCATGTTTTACGAAAACAATTTTAGTAACTTGATGCAATTAATAGGTGCTATGAGGCTTGCTCCCACTATTTCCTCCATCACTATAATAACGTACTATATTTGGAGGTCCATCGTTCACTTAATATAGTTTACTTATTTTATATTCTGTAACCAGTTTCCAGTGGATAGTTCTTTGATCAAAAATTTTGAACTCAAAGAAATAAATCTATCAAGTAATTTTTTACATGAAAATACATTTTGGAATAAAACCATATTTCCTATACTAATTTAAGTATCATTCATCATTACTACAATTCTAATTTTCGATGTTTCATCATGAAGCAGAGGTGACCATTTACTCTATTCATCCCAATTGTACCTTAAATCATATCTACTCTTGTACATTCATTTTCCTTTCTAAATAGTCAAACCATTCAAAACAAAACCCTTACTACAATATCATAACGTACTCTTTACAAAATCACACTCGATCATCCTTAACATTTAAAACATCAAATATGTTGCTCTTTGCATAAACCGATCAAACTGACATTTCAATGATCGAGTTCTTATATCAATATTATAGTTTTGGTTTCGTGTTACATTTAACATAATAAGACCCTTTTTGTAATTAATCAAATAACAAACTCGATCTCTGTCACGACCCACTTTTCCATACAGTTTAAACTAACAATTTACCACACTTGTCCATCCCAAATTGCACAGGAAGGCGAATAGTTAAGAAAAAGAAAGTAGAAAGAAGGTAGAAAGAAGATAGAAAGAAAACTAAACAACATAAAATCTCACAGCGGAACGAATAATCTATATTATATAACAAATCTTTACACAAAAGACAAAACCGTACTTCATATATATACAGACATTAACCAGAGTATGCAAACCTATTCAGCACGGACAGTTATAACAATCCGTCCTTACAACTGCTGATAAACACAACTAAAATGCAATGGAAATATAATCATTTATGTGAATACGTCTTTGGGCCTCCAGCACCTCTTTTAAAGCTCCAATATCCATCTAACCTGGAAATATGCTCGGTCTGACCCGAGCACATAGGAAAAACCACGTCCGGGTCAGCCAGATTAAACCAGCATGAGAAAACACAATCAACTTAATTCTTAAAGTTTAATAACCTTTTTAAACAAAGGTATCTTGTAAGACCTTACCGCAAATAAACACGGGCGGGTTTTTACCTTACAATAACCAAAACTTTTTTATAGAAAATCATCTGATATTATAATAATGTATAATCGCCAAAGTAATAATAGTAAGTAGCTGTGGTGCATATGTTGTGTACATCACAATGATACTAGTCATAAAATCAAAATCTGATAAAGCTCGTTTGCTAATTATGTAGGATTTCCATGGAGATGCCCTTAGTATTTCGAGAACGAACCTCATGCATAAGCATAAGAGTTATCCTCCCGAAGCATCATACCCGTCTAGCCAGGGTACATAGGAAATACATGACTGGGCACCAAGGCTAAGTGCATCGCTCCCAACATGCATAAAATAAACAATAGGGACTTTCTAGAAAGAGAGACGACTACACCATCATGGGTTAGCTAGGCCCCTTGGCTATGCATCATATATCTGGTTTTAGTCATCTCTGTTGATGAGGCCACGTTCGACGTTCTAGCTCATGCACCATCTCCAAATCAATTATGGAATCCTACATGGACTCCCACACCTTAACAGGTAACGGAATCACACCTGAATTCCACAATTCAATAGTTCTTGGAATTTTACACAGATTCCCACACTCCAACGAGTCACGGAACCACATATGGATTTCAACATCCTAAAATATAACGCATCTCCTCCATTAAATCGTATATGGTTTCGGAGTAGGTCATGGGTTCCCAGTCACCTCTTACGAGTGCACTCTCCATTTCCTGGGTGCTCCAAAAAAAAATTCGCTGATTTCAAAATGCTCAAGACCGGTTCTTAAGGAAATAATCAGCCAATACATAAGATCGGGGATTACCCCTTAACCATTTAAGTGGACGGATCTTCTTATCGTTTGTCCTAGATGATCCACAAGTTTATACATACAGTATAGCAACCCAGTGGTAGCCGTACAATGTAATTCTCGCATTTCTCCTAGATATTTCCAGAGTTAAAATCCTTCGGTGTTAAGTAGGTATAATTCCATACCACCAAAATTAAGAAGGATTACATATTTGGTTAAGATTTGATAGTCGGTTATTTAACTATCAAATAAACAAACATTCGAATGAAGATTTCATTTTCCACTGAAATCGTTAAGCCTCATTTAATTTAATTTAAATAAATTAAATCTCTTTATCGAAAACATTCGTATACTTATCTCACTGGAATAAGTATATTCATAAACCATTCCTTTATTTGAAAACTTTTTAAAAAGCACCATTTGGTATCTACCATGGATCGCAACTCAATGATTACGTCCCTATCTCAGAGAAATCCAAACTTAACTTAGGCAATCTCTGCCTTCCGATTTCCTTCATGCAATCAATCATAGATCGTAGTTTTCACAATCGTTACGTCGCTCTCCCAGCGAAAAACATCTCAAACTGTAGGCAATCTCTGCCCTCGAATTACGCTATGAAATTATACCATTACTTCTCGAAATGATTATCTCAAAATAATTCTTATGAAGTTTATATATTAATTTCCAAGTTTAATTTAGGAAAATACTCTTTAATAACAGTTTACTATATAATATATTATTTATAAAACAATATTAATATTTGGACAAATTATCTTTGAAATAGTAAAATTTTAATACTAATTAATTCTTAAATAATAATTAATTTTTAAATCAAAGCATTATAAGATAACTTTAACTAATAATTAAAATATACTTTTGAACATTTTAAATAACTAAATAACTTTAAAAATAATAATTAAATACTTATAATAATTTTAAGGAATCATAAAATAATTAACTTTAAATGATTATCAAATAATTATTAATTATCTTTAAAAATGTCGTTAATAAACAATAATCATTCTTAAAATAACTTTGGTTCAAAAATCAACTTCTAAATTTGGAAAAGGGGCTCAGTAACTCCAATGGTACTTAATCAAGTCACCATCAATTCCAATAACTATCTAAGTTATAATCCCATCACATATGTAAATTAACTCACAATTAACAATTAATTGTTAATACACAGCATTTATTCAATACTAACTAATTGGAATGCAGTTAAGTGTCTTTACTAATGAAATAGCAGAACGAGGTTTATTTTTGCTAAACAAATATCCAAATTTGACTTGCCCAATTTATAATAGCAGAACGGTGATTTATTCTGCTAATCAGTGTCCAATCAAATCCATAGGTGAAATGGTGTTTTATTCCACAAAATAGATGTCTAGTTACCAAATTCAATTTCAATTAAACTCAATAGCATTTTATTCGGCCAAATAAACATCAATAATTGACGTATATAAATTAAACGACGTTATTAAATTTAATATTTAAAACTTGTCTGTTTAAATAAGTCATAAATTTTCACCGATCCGAAGCAATCAACAAAATTAAACTATAATGTTGTGTTCGTTGTAGAAAAAAAAAAAATCGTGTTGATCGGGTTTAAAACAGTTGAGAAATTCCATTTCATAGTTACTAGTTTTATATAAATGTTTAAAATTAATTTAAAGAAGTTAATTTCTCCTCTCAAATAGTAATTGAGCCGAAGCCTAATATGTCACCCCTTTACAAATGCACAGCCTTCCTTTCTTCTCCCTTTTCTTCTCCAATGCCAATTCTCACATTTCCAGTAACATTGTTTTTCATTAACATACGAATCAAACAAATGATTCACTCAAAACAAATGGTCCGACCAGATCACACGAAACCACCCAAAAAAAATACAGTACACCTTCTCCCCCTTCTTCTCTAGGCAACGCAAAAAAGGAAACGTGCACACAGTAGTGCATATGTGCATGTTTACGCGAACTTCATTCAACTAATCTCCTCGTCATTCGCCTTCGCATGTCACCCATGACCGGAGCAACTCGCCTGCCCAATTGGACCTACTGCAACTCTCCAGTTCGAAGTTTAGGACCTCCAACCCAAACTCGAACAAAAGCCCTATCACCTAATCACCTCATCGCGGCACTACAGACCACCGTCCACAACCAGATTACGCCCAAAGCACCGCCACAACCTCCACTTCCTATTCCCCTGTATGCACAATCCCTTCTCTGTCTATCGCCCTCGCCAATTGCCACAAACCAAGACCCAAAAACAAACACCTAAAACCCTATCTCTACCTCGTCATGCCAACGCACCCAATTAAAAATTACCATGACATTTTTCTCTGACCCCTCATAGCCTAACCCTCCTCCGTGCCAGTCGCCACAACATGAAATCGACCACAACGCTAGAATTCGACATTATGCCCAATTCCATTCATCTCCCAATTTCTTCCTCCACATGCTACTATAAATCCTCAAACAAATCTTAAAAATCATATTTTTCAATTACGGTTCTAACTGTATAATCCATTCGTTAAGTTACGATAGTCGAATCTCGACCAAAACTAACCCGCCCATTGTTTGATGTAGTTTTCTCTTTCTCTACTTGATGTTTTTAGATGAAATAAATTCTAAAATATTCTATATTCAAAAACAAACTATTTTGGTTTTGGAATCAAGGTTTAAAACTAAAGTGATGTGGAGATATTGAATTTCAAAGTTAAAGCTTAAACTGTTTTTATCAAAAACACAAGAACAGTGGAGCTATTATGTAGAAGAAGCACGGTGTTTTGAGTATAGGTGTAGCTAACCATATCAAACACACATAGACACACATGTATAAACACACAGATGTATATACTCTTGACACAGACCAAAGATTCAACAAAAAATCATAGTTAAATATATTAAATGAAATACCCAGTAAACAAGAATAGGGTGTTTACTCACTGTATTTTGAAAACAGATGACACTGCTTAGTCTCCTTCTTCAAGCTTTGAGAACTTGATCTACTTTATTTCAGTGGAAACTTTTTTTTTGAATGAACAAGTTCGGCCATAAATATAAGAGAAAGAAGTGTATAAGGCAAGTAACAGGAGGCTAAGATATATACGTGTATAGGCTTTCATCTTTTTTTCTCTTCTTTTTCGTTTTACTTTGGTGGATGATTTTATTTCATGTTTGGGCCGATTTGATCTTTGGCTTGATTTGATTTATTATGTGATTTGATATTGTGTGCATGATTTAATGTTTACCATCATGATGTTCCTATGTATATATATACTCATATATATACATATATATATATATATATATATATATATGTATATATATGTATGTATGTATGTATGTATGTATGTATATATATATATATTCATGTACTCTATTTTTATAACACACACACACATATATATGTACACTTATATATATTCTTAAACATCACAAAGCTTTGTATATATACATATAGATTTTTTTATCATAAATTTGAAATAGTGAAGTTTACACACAAACACACATATATATCCATTTTATTATTTTCAGAAATTAGAATTTAAATTTTAAATATAGTCTTTAGAATTTATATATTCAAATATTACCTATATCAGAAATTTAATTTATTCGGCTGATAAAATTAATATTTCAATATTTAAAATTTCTTAATTATTTCAATAACCGATGGCTAAAAATCCAGGTCGTTACAATCTCGTAATACTTTTTATTGGCTTATTTCAAATGAACCAGTTTCATCAAAATATTGTACATTACAAACCGTGACCATTCACCATATAGCATTTATATACGATAGCATCTGGATCAAATACCTATGGTCTTGTGTTGCTTATAGAGTTCGAAACCCATAGAATGTAACACACAATCTTGACTAAATAAACACGTAAGCGACCAAATTACAAATGTATTAAGTAGTTGTAAAATTAGGCATTTGCATGGGTACTGAAATGTTCACATGCAATTATCATTTAATAATAAGTATATGTCACATTTCTATTTTTCAATCTTCAACTTAGTTTTTTGTATATCTTAATTGATAAACGTTTTATCAATCATATTAAATGCATGGATTTATCAATGTAGATTATTATAATATTATAGCATATGTTCTTACAATATTAGAAAGGTTAAATGTTACCATTTTATTTTTCTAATAAGGCTCCCACTAATCTTTTTTATTTCACCAAACCCTAAGCGAAACATAGAAGTCTTTCGACTTCACTTCTCGGTGTTAGGACCCGTCTTGGAATTCTGACCTTGAGTTTGCTCAACAAGTCATAGCACCACGATAATGGATAACTCCTTATTGCTTGTGTCATATACAACTCCTAACCCTTTGGTATCTTATCCTAATTCCGCTTAGACCTTGAGTCTACTCAACAAATCTAAATGAAAGTATTCACTCATACTTATCATATTGCGATAGCCTTAGTATAGTAAATGTATCTTGAGTCTGCTTAACAAATACATATAGCTATCTTACCTCGTCTATTCAATATATTAATAATACTACATATAACATCCTTAGCGTGATTTTGTTCAACAACTAAGGAATATGCAAGTAATTTACTAATATATATATACACACATATATGGTAGAGAACAACATTATATTAAAGATTCATAATCTTTAATATTTACTACTAAGTCATATCGACTTATGGAATAATATAATTCTTTATGAATCTCTCTCATGATTCAACTGTTAGACACATCTGAAATCACGATATACATATATTTACATATGTATTTATTCCTTAAGCTTATTTAGGGTTTCTTAGATGTTTGACCTTTAGTTTATACATTCATATTATATAATTTTTATTATTATATAACTTTTATATTTTAATTAACTCATATAATAGCCTTATATATAATACTATATTAATTAAATATTATTTAATTAATTAACATTTTAATTAATTATATATTATTTTGATATAACATTTATATTAAATATTTATCATATATTATAAACTTTATAGTATAACACATATATTCTCATATATATATATATATTTTGTTTATAACTTTTAATTTATTTAACTAATCAACCTTCAATCAATTTGTTTAATTAATTAACCTTTAATTAATTTTCTTAATTAATTAGCCTTGGATTAATTTATTTAATTAAATAATTTCAATTAAATTATATTAATTTCAAACATCATATTATATACATACATGTACGCTTGTAATATCTTAAACATTTTAGAATATCATAACATATATCAAACATACATAATACATGTATATATTTTTCATTAATTAACTTATTTAACTTATTTATTTTATTAATCCTGTTAATAAATTTAAAATTTTGAAATCAATATTTAATATTTTCGAATATTTTGAAAATTTTATTATATTATAATTTTTATAATATATGTATATAATATTTTAAATTTAACTTTTAAAATTAAAATCTTATATTTTAATTTTCAAACAATTTTGAAAATTAGCCCGAGGCGCAATTCAAATTAGGGCATTTTCTACTAGGGACGACCCTTAGGCTGTCACCGTAATAGTTATCCCTATCATAGTTAATTTAGACCGCATAGGCTATTAGGCTTCGATACCATTGTTGGAAATAGGTCAGCCTGTAGCTGAAGATATTGTTGAATTTCAAAAAAATTCCTTATTGGATATTGGATCTATATTAGGCCTATGAAGTCCAATTTCTTTAGAACATTTCTAAATTTAATTTAAATAAAATCTCTTGTTCGATTTAAATTTATAAATTATAAAAAGAATTTTATTTAATTTATACTCAATTAAATATAATAATATACATATGCATCATATACATATATGTATGTGTGTAGATGTGCAACATAATAATCCGTGCAATGTATTACATGTCCATGTATAAATGTTGGGACTTACATCGCAACAGACATGTTAGCTCATCCTATATGCATTGAATGTTGTCATATATATGTATGTATGTAAACTTGTTATTTATATAAATGTTAAAAACTATGTAAAATTATATATGTATGTATGTATGTATGTATGTGTATGTACGTACGTATGTAAACTTGTTATTTATGTCAATATTAAAAACCATGTAAAATTATATATATGTATGTATGTATGTAAGTATGTATATGTGTGCGCGTGCATATATTATATGTAAAAATATTAATGACTTATATATATACTATTGCATTAAATATTAAATAAATAAATATATAGAGACACACACACATAATATATAAAGATTTTAAAAAAATCATTTTACACATATACATATACATATACATATATATATACATATACATATATATATATATGTACGAATTACAGTAACAAAATTATTATTATTATATTTAAATATATATAAGTATATTTATAGTATCTAAATATGTAAATGTAAATGTATATATGTGTATGTATTAGTTACGTAGTTAAAATATAGATATATTTTTAAACCTTTTCGAATTGAATGCATAGTTAAAAGAAACTATTTATATTTTATTGCATTAAAATATATGTATACATTAATTATTCATAATATAATATAATAATAAACAATATTTTTGTGTTATATTATTTTAATTTTAAATTTTACAAAATCAAGAATGATATTTTAAAGTTATAAAAAAATTTCCAGAATTTTCTGAGTCAACATTTTTAATTAATCGATATTTTCGGCCATTTATTAAATTGAATTTCTAAAAATATAAAAAATGATTTTTAAATTTTGATTTTTTGACCAAGAGTTTATATGATGATAAAGTTTTTTCTGAAATTATAAATTTAATTTCTGAAACATATTTTATTTTATATGAATTATTAGTATATTAATTTAAATGATATTAAATAATAGTAAATAAATATTAAAAATTAATTTGCAGCCACCAAAAAATATAATCTACGTAGATATGTGTTTGCACCAAAAATGGTCACAAACACCCAGTAGCCGATGAAAGCAACAGTTCACAATCACAGATCATAGATAATAGGTGTGTAGAGAAATAAAAATGAAGAACACACAGAAAATTTAGATGAAAGCAATAACAAACACAGAATTTATAGTGGTTCGGCGATCCGGCCTACGTCCACTTTGAAGTTTGATGACCTTATTGATATTCACTTGATGATTACAATCGATTACAGTGGATTATAGTGAATTATAGCTTTGAAATTCGAGTACAAAAGCAGTGGTGAAGTGCAAAGTTGAATTCGGCAGAGTCTTGACATTGGGAAGCCAAAAAGATCCCTCTTCTGTAGGCCCTAGGGCCCTATTTCTAGGCATAGGAGGCTGATATCCTGCTCAAACTTCGAGAGACTTCTCCTGGCACATGATGGGGCCCACGCGATTGATCCCATGAAGTTTCGACTCGATCCGTGATCAATACGAACCAATTTCGTATCGATCAAGATTTCATCCAATCGAGTCGAAATTTGGCATGGACCTTTCTTAGCTTGTGTGTAAGCTTCTGTGAAAATTTCATAGCATATGGACTTGTGGATTGTGAGATATGATCGATGCAAGCTTGGGTTCTTCGATGGGCTGTTTGATTCGCATCAATAGCTTTGAATCTATCCATTCGAATCGATCGTTGCACGTGTCAAGGTGATGACATGGCACACACTCTTCGGATCGATCCACTTTTTATGCCGAGTTGACCGAGTCTCCCCAACATTCGCCTCACGTTCGTATCGATTTAAATTGTGCATGTTCGAGTCGATTCGCCCCACGTTCGTATCGAGTGCCATGAATCTGCTCGTATCGGTCGGTTGCTTTATCATGTTCGTATCGATCGGGTACTGGATACGAAAATGGGCCGCAGCCGATCGATTCGAAGTGGGCCTGCCTTATGATGGATACGAAGAAGGCCATCTTCGATGGATTCGAACAAAATAACTGTCGATTGATTTGAAATGGAGGTGTTGGATGATGGAGTCAAATAGATCGATACGAATGAAGCATTTTCCCCTGATGGATACGAACAGTGCACGCTTGATGGATACGAATAGTGCTCTCTTCAATGGATTCGGATAGATGCTTGCCAATGGATACGAACGAGGCTGATCTATGCGAAGTATGCTATAGTCGATCGATACGAACCGAGGCTCTCAGATGGATTTGAACTGAGGTTCAGTGATGGATACGAAAATGGGGTTATCTCCTTCAATTTGCATCGATCATAAGTTGAGCATACGAACTCGGATTGATATGAAATTTGGAGCACTGGCTTCTACGGCTTTGCTTGTCGTGTCATATCAATTCTAGCTTGATTTGGATTCGGAAAAAATTCATCGATATTCATAGCGAGCCTACGTACAACCCAATCTTCAGGACGAACTGTCTTTGGTTCTCGATTAATCTTTTGGTATCACGGCCTCGCTAAAAGGTGGGATAACACTTGCCCCCCAAAACATGCCTTGCGAGAGGAAGGTGTATTTTGACATTCCATAAGTTGGACGTTCATATCTTGTTGATGACCTGTAAAGAAATAGATAGTCTTATTTGACCACGAATGCTGATCGTTTGGGATCGTATGTCATTTGAGGTGATATGTGGCCGTTCGCAGTCGGATGCCGTTCGTGACGAATGGTGACCATTCCTGGTCGGGGTGCCGTTCGAGGCGATTTGTGATCGTTCGCGATCAGGTGCCGTTCGCGGTGAATTGTGACCTTTCGCGGTCGGATGCCATTCGAGGCGAGTTGTGATCGTTCGCGATCGGGTGTCGTTCGCGGCGAATTGTGACCATTCGCGGTCTGGTGCCATTCAAGGCAAGTGTGTGTGCCTCGGGGGACTTAGTATCATTAATACCAGATTTCACGTTCGAGTGAGTTTTTGGATCATTTGTTATAGCGGTTTATCGCCATCTCAGAGCATGCCTAAGGACCATTCGCGACCCCATACCTGTGTAAGTAGCTTAGCCATTTAAGAATTATCAAAACTAGATATCCTTTCAACTGAGTTTTTCAACAGAACTGTTCGAAAAAATCAAATCCAAACATGAGAAGCAAAAAACAAAAGCAAAACAGTGACGTCCGGGCACAAACACCTACATCGATGTGATTTATAGTTGTATCAGAGCATGCCTGAAGATCGTTCACGGTTAAACAACTTAATTGCGTCAATGTAGAGTTTGACACTCGTTCATCATTATCTCAATCAATTGATAACAAGATGATGCCTCGATCCTGAGCCGTTTTCAGTTGGTGCAGGCGGTGGTCGTTCTTGTTCCACCGTCTTGGCCCTCCTTCTCACATATTGCGATAGCAAACCATTCCGGATATGCCCCTCGAATTCATTTTTCAAGTGTCTGCAGTCGTTTGTGCTATGACCATTCAGCTCATGGAATAAGCAATACTTGTTTGACCTTCTTTCGTTGCTGGTCGGATCTCTCCTCATCGGCCTTCGATAAGGAACCTGTCCCTTGGTGTCCTGGTAGATCCGCTCCAAAGTCTCGTTTAGCTCTGTATATGAGGTGAATCTTGGTTCCTTTCGTGGTCATGTTGATCCATTATCGTTATCCTCAGCCTTTCGTTTCCCTTTACCAGTTCATGTCCCTTTTTCGGGAGGATTTTCACCCTTGTCTGCGTAAACGTAGATTCCTTCTCCTTCCTCTCTTTCAGCATTTGCATCCTTTAATCGTAGAAATCCTTCGGCTTCATGATAAAATTCTCCCAATCCATTGGGGGATCTCTTGTCAACGAATTCTTGAATTCTATGCCGTCAGATATGCCAGATACAGCTGCCATTAAAACCATGGATGGATCCGGTCGATCCACTAATGCCGCCGCTGTGTTGAATCGCGTCAAAAAGCTCCTCAAAGACTCCCCGGTTCTTTGCTTTAGTGCCGCCAAACTCATCACATTCTTGGGTATCGAAATATGAACTCTGAATTGCCTCATAAACCTCTCAGTCAAATCAGTCCATGTTCCAATAGAGCCACTCTCTAGTTGCCTAAACCATAGTGCTGCAGTGCCTACCAAGTACAATGGGAAGCATTGGGCCATAACCTCCTCTGATGCCCCCCAGCACTTCCATATGCCTCATATACTTCGTCAGATGAACTGTAGGATCCGTCCTCCCGTTATACATCTCCAATGATGGTAGCTTGAAATATGGTGGGTTCCTAGCTCGCTTGATAATTGGAGTAAATGGACTCCTATTCACATCCTCCAAGTCTTTGTTTACCAATCCACCTCTCATAGCTCGTCTAACCATCTCCGCCAATTGTCACTATCTCCGAGTTGTAGTCCTTGCCTATTGCCTTTGACCTGCCCCTCGAGTTCACGAGGGAATCCTAGAATCTGTTCTCCTGGCTGAGCATTCATTTCTCTATCGATGTCATGTTGTGTAGCTCCACCTGGTATTCTTCCCGGGGTTGGGTCTACATACTCCGGGTAAGTGCCTCTAGTTCTGGTGCTGTGCCAGATGTTCCTGTTCCATTCTGAATTCTGGTTTCTCCGTGCTTCCGATCCCTATCTCCAGCGTCTCCTGTGGCTGTGTTGGCCTAATTCTGTACTTCGGTTTGCCCGGTTCGTTGAAGCAAATTCTACATCATCTCTTCCTATCGTTTGAGAAGCTCTTCATGCATAACTCCCATCATCATCTCCATCTCATCTCTGGTGATGAAGAACAAAGCTTGGTTTGCTCCTGAGGAAGCTTCTTGACTTCCTTCATGTTGACTCCTTTCTGGTCTTTGCCTTCTACTTGATTGCCTTGTCATAATATTTCAGATCTGAATCCTTAAACTTTCAAATTCAACTTCCAAGCGATAGAATTCCTGAGTTCAACCTTCTCAGTGAAAGCACAAAAATGTTTGCACCAAAAATAGTCACAAACACCCGGTAGCCGATGAAAGCACCAGTTCACAATCATAGATCATAGATAATAAGTGTGTAGAGAAATAAAAGTGAAGAACACTCAGAAAATTTAGATGAAAGCAATAACAAACACAGAATTTATAGTGGTTCGGCAATCTGGCCTACGTCTACTTTGAAGTTTGTTGACTTTATTGATATTCACTTGATGATTACAATCGATTACAGTGGATTATAGTGAATTATAGCTTTGAAATTCGAGTACAACAGCAGTGGTGTAGTGCAAAGTTGAATTCGGTAGAGTCTTAACGTTGGGAAGTCAATAAAGATCCATCTTCTGTAGGCCTTGGGGCCCTATTTATAGGCGTAGGAGGCTGATATCCCACTCAAACTTCGAGAGACTTCTCCTGGCATATGATGGGGCCCACACGATCGATCCTATGAAGTTTCGACTCGATCTGTGATTGATACGAACCAATTTCGTATCGATCAAGATTTGATCTAATTGAGTCGAAATTTGGCATGGACCTTTCTTAGCTTATGCGTAAGCTCCTGTGAAAATTTCATAGCATTTGGACTTGTGGATTGTGAGATATGATCGGTGCAAGATTGGGTTCTTCGATGGGCTGTTTGGTTCGTATCGATAGCTTCGAATCGATCCATTCGAATCGATCGTTGCACATGTCAAGGTGATGACGTGGCGTGCACTCTTCAGATCGATCCACTTTTTATGCCGAGTTGACCGAGTCTCCCCAAGATTCGCGCCACGTTCGTATCGATTTAAATTGTGCATGTTCGAGTTGATTGAAGCTATTTTGTTCGTATCGAGTGCCATGAATCTGCTCGTATCGGTCGGTTGCTTTATCATGTTCGTATTAATCGAGTATTGGATACGAAAATGGGCCGCAGCCGATCGATTCGAAGTGGGCCTGTCTTCTGATGGATACGAAGAGGGCCATCTTTGGTGGATACGAACAAAACAACTGTCGATCGATTCGAAATGGAGGTGTTGGATAATGGAGTCAAATAGATCGATACGAACGAAGCATTTTCCCCTGATGGATACGAACAGTGCGCGGCTGATGGATAGAATAGTGCTCTCTTCGATGGATTCGAATAGACGCTTGCCAATGGATACAAACGAGGCTGATCGATGTGAATTATGCTATAGTCGATCGATACGAACTGAGGCTCTCAGATGGATTTGAACTGAGGTTCAGTGATGGATACGAAAATGGAATTATCTCCTTCAATTTGCATCGATCATAACTTGAGCATATGAACTTGGATTAACCTGAAATATGGAGCACTGGCTTCTACGGCTTTTCTTGTCATGTCATATCAATTCTACCTTGATTTGGACTAGGACAAAATTCGTCGATATTAATAGTGAGCCTGCGTATAGCCAATCTTCGGGACGAACTGTCTTTGGTTCTCGGTTAATCTTTTGGTATCACGGCCTTGCTAAAAGGCGGGATAACAATATGTACTTATAAAATATAGGTTCAACTATTAATATGATATGATGATATAAACTAATACAAGTCATACAATTAAAATTAGATAGCATATTAGTATACACACATATGTTAATTAATAAAACGATAGTAATTAAAATAAAATTTATTTGGCTGTGCACTTCAGATATATATATATATATATAACATGTTTTTTTTAATAAATTAAAACTTACATATAACCAATTTAAAATGTGACAATATTGATGATACATATAAGAATTTCACCTAACTAGGAATATTATAATGATACACACAAACACACACACACACACACACACACACATATATATAATGTTATCCAGTAATTATCAATCATATAGTGTAGTAAATACATACCTAACACTAATGCCTTAGAGCGCACCTTGTAATGATGAATTCTCCCTCCTTTGAAATCTTCTCGATATGGCAGATTGTTAATCCTTGAACCGTAAACCTTTAGCTATCCAGTAGTTATCACCTTTTGAATTGATTTGAGATGAATTTATTGGAGCTCCTTGTTAATGAGGTCGGCCAGCAATCATTGGGAAATGGCAGCCAAAAAGTCCTTTTTGCATTAGGGTTAAGGGTCCTTTTATAGTGGAAGTAATAGATTATGGATCACATCTCATACCATTTCTCATCAAATCACAACCATCCATCTCCAAACTCCTTTAGCTGTTTTAGTCCCCTCTTATAAGGCATATTGTTGCCGAATTAACATCTTAACATCATGGTGTAATGACCCGTATTTTTTTCGATAATTAGAATATTGAATTTAATAAGATTTTAGGATTTAACGTTGTACAGAATTAAAAATTTATGATTTTTTAGTAAGAAATCAATTAGAATGTAATTTAATAATGTGATTTAATGGAATTGATAACTATTTTAGTGTAATTTCAATTTATTTTAATAATTATTTGAATGTAAGTTCCATTGATTATAATAATAGATGTTAACATAAGAATGTAATAGTTTAAGAAATAAATGTTAGAATATATGAAATGAACAAAAAATAGTTGTGCTATAATGAGAATTCGTTTGAAATCTAATATTGAATATAAACTCAATAATATTTATTTGAACGCTTTAATTGAAAAGAAAATACAAGTGTATTGTAATTAATAAGTTCAACATAAGAATTTACATTTTAAATTAAACTAAGATAAACATTTTAATAAAATTTAAGTTTTGACGTGAAAAGAATAAATTGCATGTTGTCTCTAATCAGAATAACAAATGTTGAATTTGAATAAATGATGGAGTGAATGTTTTGGTGAAAGAATAACATAAGTTGTTATTTGAAATGCATCTTGGAGAAGTTGATTTTCAATAAGATAAAACATTTACTTTGTAAATAGTAAATTTTGTTGTATATGAAATTTTATAAAACATGTTTGAATTGATATAAATGAAAAGAAAACAGTGTTTTATAATTAGAATTTGTTTGAAATTAGTAATGAAATGAATTAGAATTAGATTAATTGAAATGTTTTAATTAAAAGGAAACATAAATGAAAGTGTAATTGTGACAACCCGGGTTTTTTAGCAAATATTAATTTGATAATCTTCTTATATAATTATTCAAATTTGCAAACTTGTCTTTTCAAAAAAATAAATGTGCTATCTATTTTCTATTATTCATATGTAAATTTTGAATAAAAGTTTGATTTGAAATTCAATATGTATATCTTAAAAGTAAATTAGATTTAAACTCTACATTTTTAAAACACTAAGTATATATATGTAGTTATTAATTAATGTATAAATAGGCTTTATAGTATTTCTTTTAAAGTTACATAAATTAATAAAAAGAAAATAAAAATATAAAATCATAAGTAAATATAAAATGCATGCATAAGACATTTGTAAGCTTAGGATGTCATGCAAATTCACAAGTGTCAATTTATTTGTTTTCTTCATAAAAAATGGCCGTACAATTTACACTCTTATATATTTATCTCTATTCCTTCTCCTTTCATTTTCTTTCATCTTTTAAAACTTAAAACCAAAACCAGAATCAAACTAAAAACAAAAAAAACCAAACAACTATTTCAAGTTTTCAACTAAGCAAACTTCCAGATTCAATTCAAGTTCTTCTTAATCAAAGTCAGAAAAGATCTATGGTAGTTCCAAAAAAAATCAACTATCAAGTTTCAAGATTTTCAAAGCTTTTCTCTATTCAACATTTTAAGATGAGTAAACATTCATTTTTTTAAACTAAATCTACCTTATTCTCTGATGCATGTGATAAATAATGAATGTAATGTTGTGAAATGTTTTGCATAGAAGTATAAATATGTTTTGTATGTTTATATGTATATAATATTGTGTGCATGCCTAAGTTAGATATGTATGTCTCTGTTTTTTTGATTCCAATAGACTAAAATAAGTTCAAAAAATTCAGTTCTCTTTTCCCAATCTCTTATAGGCTACGATCTTTAAAGAAAAAATGTTTGTATTAACTAAATCTTATTTTTAAAAATAATTATGTGTAATTGGTAAGCATTTTATTGGAAAGTTAGAAATTACAGTGAAAAAGTAATATATCAGACAAATCAACTATTTTAAATTCAATTTTCGCTTTTATAACCAGGTTTGATTTTGAAAACTAAGATTTTTAATAATAATATGAAGATTTTTAAGTTAGTATTTTGTGAGGAACTGAAACATGAACGGGATTTGGGATTTCATCGATTTTTGGTGATCGGAGGTTATGGGGAGGTCGAGATCGTGGCCGGGGCAAGCTCATTAGTCGAGGAGCTTGGGAAAATTAGCCGACGATTTTTCTGATCGCCGTGGTGGCATGTCGAGGGCGGAATAAGGTTTAAAGCCCTGTTGGGTTCGACGATGTTCTCGGGTTTAATGCGATGGCGTGGCCGCGTCGGACTTGATCAAAGTAGGGGGAATAGGAGCGTGGGATTGCGGCGAAGGTCTGGACGCTGTGTCGAAGCTCCTGGTGGTCGGAGGAGGCAATGCGTGAAGATTTTTGGTGATTGGTTCTTCCCAGGTAGGTGTTCGTGTTGCTCGTTTTCGATTTGAAGGTGGGTTCCAAGTTCTGGGTGGTCGGGTCGAACGAGGGAGACATCATCGACTTGCTGGTGGTAGCGACGATGATTGGAGCGGCGGCGATGCAGTGTGCACTTGCATGCGTATCATTGGGTACATTTTTTTGCTGTAGGTTTAAGGGGAGGAGAGGAAGGTTGGACTCGAGTTAGTCTTGGGAAAGCATCGGGTTAGCCTAGGGTTTGGCTCGGGTTGTTCTCGAGTGTAATAACAAGTTTTTAAAAGTTAAAACAAAAACAAGTTTTAAAAAAAAGAAGGAAAAGAAGAAGTATCGTGTTTGGGCTCAGGTTAGTATAGGGATTGACTCGGGTCTGTACACTAGAGTATTAGCATGTTTTAAAGGTAAAAATAAAACAAGTTTTCTAAAAAATAAACAATTTTCTTAACCAATTCTTTTAAATGATAAATGTTTTATTTAAGTATTAGGTTGGTTGAAGGTTATATAATAAGTTATTCTAACTTAAATTAATTAAGTTTGGAATATTTTATTATATGTCCATTATTTATTTAATTCCTAAGTTTATCAGATGAAATTAAACAGTGCAATTAAGTAGTTGATTAAAGGAAGTAAATGTTTTTAACCATTAATTAATTTAAGGATCTTAGTTAATTTATATGTTAATAATAAGTTAATTCCAAACAGTTTCTTAAAATAAAATAAAATAATGTAATTAAGTAAAGGATTAAGATAAATGGTTTAAACTTTAATTAATTAAGGTCTTAAGTAATTATAAATGATAATTAATTAATTCCAATAATTAATTAAAATAATAAGTAATGGCATGAAATTAATTAATGACAATTAAGCAGGATTTATAATTAATTTAATTTATTTTGTGATTAAATTAACTTAACTAGAAATGGTGTGACCAATTATCTATCTTATGGATGGTTAAATTGTATTGAATGTTTTGATTGTTTAATATCTCTAGTGTGTTAATTTGTAATACTTTGCGATATGAAATGCTTTGGATTGAGCTGTTGATAAATGTGAATCATTTATTTGAATAGTTATATGTGATGAATTTATGTGTGAATATGATATACTGAATTTAAATTAAACTGTTTTGCTTAAATAATTTGGCCTTAAAAGACGGCGTTTGGATTTCGATGGGACCGGGATCGGATATCAAATTGTTATCCGAAAACCACATCGATCCAAATTAAGAGATAGGTCATGAAATTTCAAGTGAAAATCGGGAATGAAGATTCAGAATGCAAGGGCTATTTGTCGTTAACTCTAAGGATGATTCCAAAATGAGTGTAACAGAGATAGTGCCTTCGGTTCCGTTCGGACCCGGAACAGACTTGTATGGGCGAATGCTATCAGACCATCGTCAATGGAGGACGATGAGCATTCCAAGATATGTGTGATATAAAGGTAATCGTAGCCTCAAGCCTCATCAACTGAGAATGACTAAAACAGGGGAGGTGCAACAAGGCTAAGTGGGTAGCACCCAAGTAGGATAAGATTTTCCCGTCTAGATGTCCCTTTATTCGGCTGTGTGAGCGGTTGTTGGCCACGACCGTGGGGTTGTCTTATTTGCACTATCCAGTAAAGGGTAGCTTCGGTCTTGTGTTGCAGGGGATCAGGGGGGATCCTCGGTACTCTGATCTAGACCAGGTACTGTGACGAGCGATACCCCAGTAGCCCTGCCATTATATGGAATCCAATCTCCAATAAGCGTTCGAACGGTTTTGATTATGCCCAACTATGTTGGTACGTGAGATGTAAGCATTCTAGTTATTTTCCATTTTATATTGAAAACCCTAGACACTATTGTAATATAACTGGACTACCTATCAAATGTTTTGGTTATCGTAAGGGAAAAACTTGTCCGTGTTTATTTGCAGAGAGTCTTACGAGATACCTTTGATTTTAAATGATTTTCAAGTTAAACAACTTAAACCGTTTGCTTACACCAGACCCATGTATAACCCGGAGTTTATTTTTTGTTTTCTTAAACTCTTGGGTACTCAAATTTTTATGAGTAGCCAAGTGATCAGGTTAGCTTTGACGTGTTTTGGAGAAGACTTGGAGCAGGAGGCTTAGCGTATATATGTGTGTGTGTGTGTGTATTCCGCTGTGTTAGTACCTCTGTTTGCATTTTGAGTTGTACTGTATAGGCAGGTCATCACGACTGTTTAATATGATGTTGTAAAACTGAATGACTCTGATGTATGGTATTAGAGACTACTGTGTAATATCTATGTGATGTAATATAATTTTTCGTTTCGCTGTGAAATTCTGATGTTATTTAGTTCTTTCTTTTTTTCTATTTCTTTTCTACCTATTTCTTTCTAAATTACGATACATCTTTCTATTGAATGAAAGGCGGGTCGTCACAGTTGGTATAAGAGCTCTAGGTTGAGATATTACCTTGGATTTGGGTTAATACCCATCGCGAGAGAGCGTACTTGTAAATTTTTATATATATCTATATACCTACCTGGTTGTTGGGTTACCTGTCCAGGTTGCCAACATGAGTTCTAGAGGTAGAAGAGGCACAGGTGTGAGTAGCACGACGACCACAAATGGAAGAGGTACGAATGCTGAAGGTGGTAGAGTGACTGGCTAGGCTGTAAACCCAGTACCGTCTTGAGTGATCTTTGCAGCGTTGTGTAAAGACTTTACCAATCTCGAAGGAAAGCCTTTTAAGGGTACATAGTCTATCATTGAATTTCAAGCCTGGTTGTGCTCGTGTGAGAGGGTTTTCAAAAGTTTGGATCTGACGGATGAGCAGAAGCATGTTATGGCATCATGGTAACTTCAGGAAGGAGTAGCTGCATGGTGGGATGTAGTCACCATGAATATTCTCGAAGATGATATATCTTGGAGCAAGTTCAAGGAAGTGTTCGAAGAACAGTTTATGCCTACCGTAGGGAAGACTCGACTGTATAGGAATTTTCTGCACCTTAAGCAAGGAAGTTTGTCAGTATCGGAGTATAAAATCAAGTTCAACGAGTTGTCCCGCTGTGGACCTAGTCTTATTGATACACCCCTTAAGAAGAACGAGATGTTTGTGCTTGGAATGAGACTCGAATTTCATGAGAAGATGACTGCACATCTCAAAGGATCATTTGTGGAACTGGTAGATATGGCCTTAAGATACGAAGAGCTTATGGAAAAGAAACCTTTGGCCACAGTGGCAACACCGAGTGGGAATGCTACCAATCCGAATAAAAGGAAATTCAACCCGAACCGGGAGAAGCAGGGTAAAGGAAAACCTAAAGGCAACAATGCAGCTCAGAAATGTTATGTGTGCCAGCAGGAAGGTCATTTGGCTAAACAGTGTCCTAGTGATGGAGCTCCGAAGCAGCACCAGCGTGGACCCATTTTCGCGATGGTTCAGTCTTATGTTTCAATTGTCAACAGCCAGGGCATATGGTGAAAGATTGCCCAAACCGAACAAAGTGTTTGCCATTCAGGGTGGACCGTCAACTTCTACTGATGGGAAAGGCAAAGGCGTACTTGAAGGTACTTTGCTTTTAGATGGCATTTATGTTATAGTTTTGTTTGATTTTGGTGGTTCACTTAGTTTTATTTCTTTGAAAACGATAGATAAATTTCATCTTACCCCTAATGTCGTGGACCGTCCTATTTTTTTATCTAATCCCATAGGGGGAGTGACTAAGTTAGACATAATCTGTAAAGGTCTGAGAATTTTTTATCTATCCTATAGTTTCTCGTGCGACCCATTTGTATTGGATTTTAAAGGATTTGACCTTATTTTGGGACTGGATTGGTTAGACAAGCATAAAGCTGTTTTGATTTGTGAAGAGAAAATCGTGTCATTGGAAATCAAACTGGGAAGGATTGCAAAAGTGACTTGCAATAGTTCAGGAATCCACTTGGGCAGTATTTTGCATAGGCTCGAGGCATCTCTAGAAGAAGTAGGAACCATCGAAGTTGTCAGAGATTTTCCAGACGTCTTTGAAGAAGTCAAAGGTTTACCCCCGCATCGGGAGATTGAGTTTCGTATCGACTTAGTTCCAGGAGCGATACCGGTAGTTCAAGCAACTAGAAAGATGGCTCCGAGCGAGAGAGAGGAATTGGTGAAGCTGACTCAGGATTTGTTGGAGAAAGGATTGATCAGGCCTAGTCGTTCTAGCTGGGGTTCTGCTGTAGTTTTTATGACCAAGTTGGATGGGTCATTAAGATTTTGTGTAGACTATTATAATTGAATAAGGTAACCATTAGAAATAAGTACCCCTTGCCTCGTATTGACGATCTTTTCGATCAACTTCATGGAGCTTCTGTGTTTTCTCAATTGGATTTAGCTTCGGTTTTCACCAGCTAAGGGTAGCTGAAGACAGTATACCCTTGACTGCATTCAGAGGACTCATCTGTTTTTATGAGTGGCTGGTTATGCCTTTTGGGCTAACCAACGCTCCAGCTTATTTTATGGATCTAATGAACCGTGTCTTCCGGGATGTGCTGAACAAGTTTGTGCTTGTATTCATCGACGACATTCTCATCTACCCCAAATCAGAGGAAGAGCACAAGCGTCATTTGGAGATAATATTGGAAACATTGAGGATACATGTCCTGAAAGCTAAGTTTTCAAAGTGCCATTTCTGGAAGTCGGAAGTAAGATTTTTCGGGCACATCGTACTGGAGAAGGTATCTCTGTGGATCCGGCCAAAGTAGCAGCTTTTCAAGAGTGGAAGCAACCACAGACTCCTATTGAAGTTCGCAGTTTTCTTGGCTTGGCAGGTTACAACAGGAAATTCATCCGGGATTATTCTAAGATTTCCTCTCACTTGACCAAACTGACTAGGAAGGGAGCGAAGTTTAAATGGACTCCTAAGTGTGAAGAAGCATTTCTGGATCTGAAGGCGAGATTGACTAGTGCACCTTTTCTAGCTATTCCAAATGAAAGGAGTATGTTCAAAGTGTACACCGATGCTTATGGAGTAGGGCTTGGTGCTGTGTTGATGCAAAATGGAAGAGTGATTGCGTACGCGAGTAGGCAGTTGAAGCCACATGAGAAGAACTACGCTACGCATGATTTGGAATTGCTGGCTATCGTCTTTGCGCTGAAGATATGGAGGCATTATCTGTTGGGTGAGAAGTTCGAACTTTTCACCGATCATAAACCCTTAAAGTATCTTTTCTCCCAAAAAGATCTGAACCTGAGGCAGCAGAGATGGGTGGAAATTTTGGCATCATATGATCTGAATATTCTCTAACTCCAGGGAAAGCAAATGTAGTGGCGGACGCTTTGAGTAGAAATGCAATTTTGGCTATTTTGGAAGTTATCTCGTCTCTACAGGAAAGGATTGTAAGCAGTCAAATGGAGGATAGAACTCTTGAGGAACTAATTCTTGGAGCTAAGGAAGGTCGGTATTCATATTTCAAGGTAGACAGTCAAGGAGCTTCAAGAATCAATGGACGATTGTGTGTGTCGGATGTAGATGTATTGAGGCAAGAAGTTTTGCTGGAAGGCCACAAATCTAGGTTAAGTATCCATCCAAGGATCACGAAGATGTATAAGGATTTGAAAAGAGTTTTCTGATGGCTGGGCATAAAGAAGGATATTGCTACCTTCGTAAATGGATGTGCGATCTGTCAATAAGTGAAGGGTGATCAACAGAAGTCCGCGGATTGTTGCAACCTCTGGAGATTCCAAAATGGAAATGGAAAATGATATCGATGGACTTCATCGACGGGTTGCCAAGGACCAGAAAGGAAATGAGGGAGTGTGGGTTACCGTTGACAGGCTGACCAAGAGCGCCCACTTTATTCCTGTTAAGGCAACTAGAACTGCAGCTTCTTTAGCAGAGATTTTCTTGAAAGAGAATGTCAGGATACATGGAGTTCCCATCAGCATAGTGAGTGACCGTGACCCAATTTTTACCAGAAAATTTTGGAGGCTCTGCAGACAGCTCATGGAACGAGATTGTGTTTAAGTACAACTTATCATCCCCAAACCGACGGCAAACAGAAAGGCTGAATCGTATTCTTGAAGATATGTTGAGAGCTTGTATCTTGGATTTCGGTGGATCTTGGGAGGACCATCTACACTTGGTAGAATTCTCGTACAATAATAGTTATCAGGCAAGTATTAAGATGGCACCCTACGAAGCATTGTATGGAAGACCCTGTAGATCACCATCTTGTTGGGTAGAATCCGAAGATTGTCTTGTTCTTGGTCCATACTTGATTCAGGAGGCATCTGCGTAAGTTGAATTGATCAAGAAAAGAATGAAAGCTGCCCAGGATCGTCAGAAGAGCTACGCAGACAAGCGACAAAGGAGTTTGGAATTCGAAGTCAGAGATTTGGTTTTTGTCAAGGTTTCCTCGATAAAAGGATCGATCAGATTTGGTAAAATGGGAAAGCTAGCTCCGAGTATATTGGACCTTTCCATGTTCTCGAGAGAATAGGTGCTTTGGCCGTTAGGATTGAATTACCAGAACGGATGGCTGGGATTTACAATGTATTCACGTATCTCATATAAGGAAGTACGTGTACGATCCATCAATGGTTGTAGAACTAGCAGTCCAGGAAGATTTAGAGGTCGAACCGGACTTAACGATGGTCAGGCATCCAGTTCAGATTGTGGGTCAAGATGAGAAGGAGCTCAGGAAAAAAGTGGTGAAGTTAGTTAAGATTTAGTGGAGTGAGGATCCCAGAGATTGTACCTGGGAAACTCTAGATAGTATTAGGAAAGCCTATCCCGAATTATGTCAGGATAGTTAGAATTGTTTGTTTGAATGAATTGATTGCTTTGGTTGTTAGTATATGGCTGATGTGTATGCTTTGATGTTGAATATAAAAGCTTTTGATTATCTTTTGCTTTAAATTTCGGGGACGAAATTCTTTTAAGGGGGAGGAATGTGACAACCCAGGATTTTAGCAAATATTAATTTGATAATCTTCTTATATAATTATTTAAATTTGTAAACTTATATTTTCAAACAAATAAATGTGCTATCTATTTTCTATTATTCATATGTAATTTTTGAATAAAAATTTGATTTGAAATTCGATATGTATATCTTAATAGTAAATTAGATTTAAACTCTACATCTTTAAAACACTAAGCATATATATAGTAATTAATTAATGTATAAATAGGCTTTATATTATTTCTTTTAAAGTTATGTAATAAAAAGAAAATAAAAATATAAAAACATAAATAAATATAAAATGCATGCATAAGACATTTGTAAGCTTATGATGTCATGCAAATTCACAAGTGTTAATTTATTTTTTTTCTTCATAAAATAATAATAATAAAAGGCTGTACAATTTACACTCTCTTATATTTATCTCTACTCTTTCTCATTTCATTTTCTTTCATCTTTCAAAACTTAAACCAAAACAAGAATCAAACTAAAAACAGAAAAGAAAAACCGAACAACTATTTCAAGTTTTCAACTAAGCAAACTTCCAGATTCAATTCAAGTTCTTCTTAATCAATGTCAGAAAAGTTCCGTGGCAGTTTCAAAAAAATCAACTATCAAGTTTCCAGATTTCCAAAGCTTTTCTTTGTTCAACATTTTAAGGTGAGTAAGCATTCAGTTTTTTAAAACTAAATCTACCTTATTCTCTGATGCATGTGATAAATAATGAATGTAATGTTTCGAAATGTTTTGCATGGAAGTATAAATATGTTTTGTATGTTTATATGTATGTAATACTGTGTGCATGCCTGAGTTAAATATGCATGTCTCTGTTTTTTTTATTCCAACAGACTAAAATAACTTCAAAAATTCAATTCACTTTCCCTACTCTCTTATAGGCTATGATCTTTAAAGAAAAAATGTTTGTATTAACTAAATCTTATTTTTAAAAATAATTATAAGTGCAGTTGGTAAGTGTTTTACTGGAAAGTTAGAAATTACAGTAAAAAAGTGACATATTAGAGAAATCAACTATTTTAAATTCAAGTTTCACTTTTATAATCAGGTTTTATTTTTGAAAACTAAGATTTTTAATGGTAATATGAAGATTTTTAAGTTATTATTTTGTGAAGAATTGAAAGATGAAAGGGATTTGGGATTTCATCGATTTCTGACGATCAGAGGTTATGGGGAGGTCGAAATCATGGATGGAGCAAGCTCGTTAGTCGAGGAGCTTGGGAAACTTAGCCGGCGATTTTTCCGATCGCCGTGGTGGCATGTCGAGGGCGGAGTAGGGTTTGAAGCCCTGTTGGGTTCGACGATGTTCTCGGGTTTAATGCGACGATGTGGCGGTGTCAGACTTGATCGGAGTAGGGGGAATTGGAGCGTGGGATGGTGGCGAAGGTTTGGACGTAGTGTCGAAGCTCCTCTTGGTCGGAGGAGGCGATGGATGGAGATTTTATGTGATCGGTTCATCCTAGGTGGGTGTTCGTGTTGCTCATTTTCGATTTGAAGGTGGTTCCAAGTTCTGGGTGGTCGGGTCGAACGAGGGAGACGTCATAGACTTGCTGGTGGTGGCGGCGATGATCGGAGCAGCGGCGATGCAGTGTGCACGTGCGCGCATATCATTGGGTACGGTTTGTTTTGCTGTAGGTTTAAGGGGAGGAGAGGAAGGTTGGATTCGGGTTGGACTCGGGAAAGCATCGGGTTAGCCCAGGGTTTGGCTCGGGTTGTTCTCGAGTGTAATAACAAGTTTTTAAAAGTTAAAACAAAAACAAGTTTTAAAGAAAAGAATGAAAAGAAGAATTATCGGGTTTGGGCTCGGGTTAGTATAGGGATTGACTCGGGTCTGTACACTAGAGTATTAGCAGGTTTTAAAAGTAAAAATAAAACAAGTTTTTTAAAAAAACAAACAATTTTCTTAACCAATTTTTTTAAATGATAAATGTTTTATTTAAGTATTAGGTTAGTTAAAGGTTATATAATAAATTATTTTAACTTAAATTAATTAAGTTTGGAATATTTTATTATATGTCCATTATTTTATTTAATTTCTAAGTTTATTAAATGAAATTAAATAGTGTAATTAAGTAGTTGATTAAAGGAAGTAAAATGTTTTTAACTATTAATTAATTTAAGGATCTTAGTTAATTTACATGTTAATAATAAATTAATTCCAAATAGTTTATTAAAATAAAATAAAATAATGTAATTAAAGGATTAAGATAAATGGTTTAAACTTTAATTAATTAAGGTCTTTTAATTATAAATGATAATTAATTAATTTCAATAATTAATTAAAATAATAAGTAATGACATGGAATTAATTAATGACAATTAAGCCATATTTATAATTAATTTAATTAATTTTGTGATTAAATTAAATTAGTAAGAAATGGTGTGACCAGTTATCTATCTTATGGATGGTTAAATTGTATTGAATGTTTTGATTGTTTAATATCTCTGGTGTGTTAATTTGTAATATTCTGCGATATGAAATGCTTTGGATTGAGCCATTGATAAATGTGAATCATTTATTTGAATAATTATCTGTGATGAATTTTTGTGTGAATATGATATACTAAATTTAAACTAAATTATTTTACTTAAACAATTTGGCCTTAAAAGACGGCGTTTCTATTTCGATGAGACCGGGATCGGATATCAAATTGTTGTCCGAAAACCGCATCAATCCAAATTAAGCGATAGGTCGTGAAATCTCAAGTGAAGATCAGGAATGAAGATTCAGAATGCAAGGGCTATTTGTCATTAACTCCGAGGGTGATTCCAAAATGAGTGTAACCGAGATAGCGCCTTCGTTTCCGTTCGGACCCGGAACGGACTTGTATGAACGAATGCTATCAGACCATCATCAATGGAGGACGATGAGCATTCCAAGATACGTGTGCTATAATACTAATCGTAGCCTCAAGCCTCATCAACCGGGAATGGCTAAAACATGGGAGGTGCAGCAAGGCTAAGTGGGTATCACCCAAGTAGGATAAGATTTCCCCCCGTCTAGATGTCCCTTTATTCGGCTGTGTGAACGGTTGTTGGCCACAACCGTGGGGTTGTCTTATTCAGACTATCCAGTAAAGGGTAGCTCCGGTCTTGTGTTGCAGGGGATCAGGGGGATACTTGGTACTCTGATCTAGACCAGGTACTGTGACGGGCGATACCCCAGTAGCCCTGCCATTGTATGGAATCCAATCTCCAATAAGTGCCCATAAGGTTTTGATTGTGCCCAACTATGTTGGAACGTGAGATGTAAGCATTCCAGCTATTTTCTATTTTATATTGAAAACCCTAGACACTTTTGTAATATAACTGGATTTCCTATCAAATGTTTGGTTGTCATAAGGGAAAAACTTGTCCGTGTGTATTTGCGGAGAGTCTTACAAGATACCTTTGATTTCAAATGATTTTCAAGTTAAACAACTTAAATTGTTTACTCACACTAGACCCATGTCTGACCTGGAGTTTATTTTCTGTTTTCTCAAACTCTTGGGTACTCAAATTTTTATGAGTAGCCAAGTGATTAGGTTGGCTTTGACGTGTTTTGGAGAAGACTTGGAGCAGGAGGTTTGGCATATATATATATATATATATATATATATATATATATATATTCCGCTGTGTTAGTATTTTTGTTCGCATTTTGAGTTCTAATATATAGGAAGGTCATCGCGACTGTCTAATATGATGTTGTAAAACTGAATGACTCTGTTGTATGGTATTAGTGACCACTGTGTAATATTTATGTGATGTAATATAATTTTTCGTTCCGTTGTGAGATTCTGATGTTGTTTAGTTCTTTCGTTCTATTTCTTCTCTACCTATTTCTTTCTAAATTACGATACGTCTTTCTATGGCATGAAAGGCGGGTCATCACAGTAATGAATGAGTTAATATAAGAACTTTCATTTTGTGTTAATATGGATTGAACATTTTGATTAAGATAATTGCATGTTTTGAGACGTATAAAAATAAAACTTTCATTTTGAATAAGTGTGATTTTAGAAAAAAATATTGAATTTTAGAATAATCTATATACACACACATTAATATTCAAAAAATTTAATATATCAGAGGGTTCATGGTTGGGTAAATGTCGTGGAATCAATTAGAATTAGGTAACAATTGTACATTAATTACATAAGTTCACATATATTTATTTTTTGCATTTTATTATGGTTAAAACTTGTAAATTGGTTGCATTAATGTGATCGTTATAGCAATAAAAAAATAAAGTAAATCATTTTTATAGTGCATAAATAAATATATATTCATTAATTAATAAAAGTGGTTTGAGTAACGTAAATAAATATATAGATTGATTGGTTGATTAATTGATTGATCGATTATTAATTGATTGATTGCGTTAATGGAGTGTGCACATATATTAACATAAAACGAATGTTTTAATATGGAATTAAATGACGTAAGTATGTGTATATTTGGTTTTAGTGATATGAATTAATGGAGTAATTTTTGGAATTTGGACCCCAAAGGTTGGTTTATGGGATATAGGTGGTCCCTTCATTTGCTTTACATTTATTATCACGTCGCATTCTCTCTCTTTTCGTTTTCAAGTTCTCAGCGTAGGCTCCACTTGAGCATCCATTCAATTATTAGACTACTCGTTCGTTTCTTATTAATTAATAATAGCCTCATTTGATTTATTTCTAATTAATTTGCCTCATTCTTTTCATTTGTTTTTCATATGTTCGTTTGCTCCTTTCAAGTGCTTTACTTGAAGATTTTTTCCTTTTCTTGTTTTTCCATTTTTAATGTGAACATCCAAATTAATTTTCATGTCATCTAATTAGCATTTGCTATTCTCCGAATCTGAAGTTTTTTTGGTTCATGCGTTATTAGTTCTTGTAGTTTCCTTTCATTAGCAACTCTTTCTTCTAAAGCTTCATATTAAAGAATGGAAGATTTATTTTTATCTTTATTCATATATTTATTCCTTTACTTCACCTCTTTCAATACTACCGTCTTGTCATTGCCTCGAGGAAACCCCGTTTAGGCTCATCCTGTCACTGTCTACATCGACCAGCCGTTATGACAGGTCCTTACACGGCCTGAAATGTCTGGTAGGTTACTCAAGTGGAATATCGAGCTAAGTCAGTTCGACATCACCTATACCCCGAGGCAAGCTACTTAAGGATAAGTCCTAACAGACTTCATCGCTGAATTCACTATCTCGGAGGATTTACCCAAAACCAATGAATCTCCCAATGATGTTCGAAAGCTACATACTGATAGTGCATCAAATGACCGTTGCTCAAGAACTGGAGTTGTACTTGAAACTCCTGAAGGCCAATCTACATGCTATGCTTTAAAGTTCGATTTCCATGCGACCAACAACGAGGCTGAATATGAAGCCTTGCTCGCTGGATTAAGGCTTGCCAGAGATTTGAGAATTATTGCTGTGGAGATTTACCGCGATTCACAATTGGTCGTGTTCCAAGTCTGGGGGGAATACCAGTCCAAAGACCATTGGCTGGCTGATTATCTTGCTCGAGTTCAAGAAATATTGAATCAGTTCGATTATTATGCCATTTATTGCATACCTCGAGATCGCAATCAGAAAGCTGATTCCTTGGAAAAGTTAGCCAGCACCGGTGAGGCATAACAGATGGGACTCGTTCCCGTAGAGACATTATCTTCCCGAGCATTGATCGGATGGAAACAGCTGGGTATTTGAAGTCATTTTCGATAAGGAGTAATGGATGACTCCGTTTAGAAATTATCTCGAGCATGGAACCCTGCCGAAGCGTAGGAGTGAAAAAGACAAGTTCTTTGAAAGGCCTCGCGGTTCACTATTCATAATGGAGTCATGTATAGAAGAGGGTACTCTATTCCTTTACTCCGGTGTATTGCCCATGATGAAATCAAACGAGTATTGCATGATGTACACGAAGGAGAATGTGGCGATCACACCGGGGGGCAAGCTCTTGCCAAGAAAGTGCTTCGATATGGATACTATTGCCGACTGTAAATCGTGACACATCAGATTACGCTAGGAAATGTGACAGATGTCAAAAACATGCTCGGATTCTAAGAGCCCCGGCTACTGAGATAACTCAGATGGTCAGTCCCTGGCCGTTCGCAGTATGAGGTATCGATATTATTGGTTCTCTACCCCTGGCCAAAGGTGGTGCGAAGTACGCCATCATTGCAGTTGATTACTTCAACAAATAGGTGAAAGATAAGCCCCTTGCTACTATCACAATGAAGAAAGTGATCAACTTTGTGGTACGCAACATTATCTATCGATTTGGTCTCCGAGATACCATCATCACTAACAATGGAACACAATTCGACATTTTGAATTTAAGAATTTTTGTCAACGATTCCACATCCAAAAGAAGTTCTCTGCAATTGCACACCCTCAGGCGAATAGATAGGTCGAAGCTGTTAGTAAAGTTATAAAGTCCATTCCGAAGAAATGACTGGAAGGCAAGTGGGTTGATGAACTTCCTATGGCCCTATGAACTTATCGGATTACCCACAAGTCCGCGATCGGCCACACTCCATTTTCTCTTTCCTACGGTTCAGAAGCCGTTATTCCAGTCAAGATGGAAGTACCTTCTCATCATGTGACATATTATGATCCGAAGACGAATGCTATATTACTGGGTGAATCTCTGGATTTATTGGATGAGAAGCGAGGCTGATTTGAGGGCAGCCGCGTACCGAAGTCGAGTCGCCCGATCGTAAATGTCAAGGTCCGACCTTGAACCTTTGAACTCGAAGATCTCGTCCTCAAAAAAATTTACCTGGTTCCTTCACATATGAAACCAATGTGGGAAGGGCCATATGTTGTCGAACGAAGACTCGGAGATGACACATTTAAATTATCGACCGTTGACGATCTCATTCTACCGAGACCTAGAATAGCGAGAGTCTTCATCGCTACTACACATAACAGGCTTTATTTATTCAGTCTAGCTTTCATTTTCAATTTGTTTATGCATTTTGAAGTTTGAATTTGTAATAAGGAAACTGATGTGACGACCTGCAAATCCATACCCTTTGAATCGACAATAATCCACACACGTCCGATCCAAAAAGCACAGACTGACGGAAAGTTAGAAGAAAGAAAAGAAGAGAGAAGAAGAGAAGAGAAGAAAGAGAGAAGATGGAACAAAATAGAACAATGAAGAATCTCACATCGTAGCAAAATAACATATAATATCATATCAATGATCTATACAAAACAGAAACTGTGTATACAAACATAAATCAGAGTTCAACAATCAATCACTAATCATCAGCCTTGGGAGTTATAATAACCTGTCCTCACAATTGCTAATAATATACAACAAGAATGCGCGAAGCGGATAATCAAAACAGATACATATATACGATGATGAAGATCTCCAGCTCGCCTGCTGAAGCTCCAAAACCACCGAATTTGAACCTGTAAGTATACTCGATCTGACCCAAGCATTGAAAGGGAAGAATGCCCGGATCAGTCTAGTAAACCAGCGTGAGAAAACACACTCAACTGAATTTATTAAATTATCAGACTTTTCCTTTCAAAACAAAAAGTATCTCTAAGACATGCTCATACATAAACATGGACATGTTTTTACCTTACGATAACTAAAACATTTCATATCAAATCATCTTATATTAGACCGGTATCTAGTATACAAATAACAATCAAAATAGCCGAAATTGTTACCACTATTGAATTCCAACATATTAGGCTCTACAAACAAAATGGCAGGTACGTAGTGGGGTTTGGATTTCCATACAAATGACTATGTGAAGGGACTACCTTCGGTAGCACATCTCTAAAGGAATGTACCGAGAAACCATCACAAATCTTCCAACACAAGATCAGCCTATCTCTATAAAAAATAGTGTTAGTCCCTGAGAAGATGGTTTTTATGACAACAACCTTAGAATAAGATTATAAAATATAAATACTAATATTATTGTTTAGATATATTTGTATATGCAGGATATATATACAGGTACCAAAGAATGAAGACTGTACAGTATAGAGATTTAAGAATTGATAAACTCAAGATCGAAGGTATCAAGATTCAAGACTTCTGAGTATCAAGATTATCAAGAGTTCATGATTTCAATAATAAGTAATTTAATTAGGAATTTTGTTAAAACTCCTAGGAAAGCACTGACATCTTAAAATCCATTTTATTCGTGGAATGGAATCCACTTCAAGCCCGTTAAAGGGATGGAACCCTAAGTAGGATGGAACCTACGAAAAATCTAGTGGAACATTGTTTTGTATCCACTAACTTTTATTCAAATGTTTTACAAAATTATATCTTGTTTTCAAAATGATTTCAAAAACTTCCTTTTAAATGAATCAAAAACATCTATCCTGGTTTTAAAATACTTTTAGCCTAAAAATAATCTTTATTTTCAAAATCAAATTATCCTTGGTTTTAAACTATCTTTTAATTATAATATATTTAACTTTTAATATTTATACTTAGATTTACGTATAAAATTATAGTAAAATTATATACATATTATTCTCTATACTTATTTATGTATTTTAACTATAGTTAAGTATATTTATAAAGTTTAAAAATAGTTTTAATACACGATAGAAGTTATTTTCAAAGAAAAAAATTATCAAAAATTACATAGGCCCATCGACAATCCAAGATACCCTTGTCGACAAGGTGGCAGTTTATTTCAAAAGTTTGAATTTCAAAGGAAGTGTCTATTCGTCATATCTTTTCATGAATGGACATGGCTGTTGTTCTACTATATATAGAGGCTGTTTTAAACGAAATTATATTCATATATTCTCTGATTTCACTCCTCCTCTTCTTCCACATTTCTTTATATACATTTTTACCATTACTCTGCTGAAATCACCATTGAATCAAACAAGATCATTTCTGCTTTGATTCTCTATCACTATCTCAACAAGATCCCAGTGCTATTCAGAGTTTTAGATTTCTTTGTAATTAATTGAGTGAGAAAAGGTGTGATTGTATCTTGAAAAATCAATCAAGCGAGAAAATGTGTGATTGTAGCCTGGAAAATCAATTGGGTGAACTTGTTGCCTGTAAAATCAAGTATCTCTACCCAAAGGATTGTGAATCTGGAGCGGTGTACCTCGTGGCCTTGAAATTGAGGGTGTAATTGTAAGAATTGATTTTGAAAGGAAATCCATACTTGTGTTGCGGGACTGGATGTAGGGTAACTCCGAACCAGTATAAAATTCGGTGTGTTCTTTCCTTTATTGCTTTTACTTTATATTTGCATCTGTATTTGATTCTGTAATCATGTCTGTGTCTGAATATTGCATTCATTTGTGATCAAATTAATATAAACTCCAAAAGAATTAGTAATTCCTTAAAACACTATTTACCCCCCTCTAGTGTTAATTCTAGCCTTAAGATCCATGATCCGCATTTCTCATAGATAGTACCGAATATGTCATCATCCCGTCGTTACCGACCTTTTCTGAGGGCTCTCATAGCATATAAACCACAATAATTTACATCCTGAACGTTATAGCAGGAAGACGTATATCTAACAAAGGATGATCATATCCTACTTGGGAGCGACCCACTTAGCCCTGTTGCATCTAACCCTGTTTTGGTCATTTCCGGTTGATGAGGCCTGAGGTAACGATTACCTTTCACATACCACATATCACATTACTTGAATGCCACACGGCCATTTCTGATGACTACTAATTGCCTTCCACAAAAATACAACCCTTGAGCTCGTATGTCTCAAGGAGAGTGTTAAGCTAAGAGAAGTTGCCTTCTCCGCCACTACTGATGTATGTTTGTAAAAACCAATGTACGTAATCTTTAGAAATGCAATGTCAGACAAGCATTCATACAAGTTGTCCAGGAATAGGACAAACCGAAGGTACATTCCTACCATATCCTGTCGGGAAATCCTAGGATTCGTAGCGAATAATCCTTGCATTGGTTATTTCATAATGAAGAGACTACTGCTATTGGATGTATATTAGGATTTTAACCCCAAACGATCAACAAGCAGTCCTCCACTATGAAAAATCCTGAATATCAATATCATCATAACCAACCTGCACACTCGTCGCATAAATGTTGGTCCGAAGTGGTTTTCGAATAAACCGATTCCGGTTTCTTCGCACCAACAACGTAAAATCGTTTCTCAACGTCATATAGAAACTAAGTCTCATATACTTATCATGTTTCCAACTTTCAACTTGTTATCCTTCGGCCAAGCAGAAAGCTCGATAGATTGAAGTAATACTCCACACTACACGAATCAACATCCTCAACAAAAACGATAATTAAGCCTACATAGAAGGCTACGTACTAAGTGTATGACTAAATAGTCCCCACATCAAGTCTGGAACTAAAATGGCCAAATTTGATAGTTGGTTATTTAACTATCAAAGCAAACAAACAAATATCTAGCACCATAAGCAACCACTAGGCATTTTAATTAATCTTTTATTAGTTAAATCACTCGCCAGATATCCACTTCAAATTATCTTTAAAAAAATATATTCTCAAAACCATTTCAACTACTCAATATTGAAAGACATTTCCATATACTTATTTAATAATAAGTAATTCACAAATCAATTTATTTTCAACACTTAGAAAATATCACATATACTTAAATCAGGATTAAGTATATATTTCATTCTTTAAGGAAAACATTCTCTTAACATACTTATTTAGGTCAAAACGAATGTTGCGTAAAACATTGTTACGGCAACCCAAAATCATCAGTATAGGGATTCGATAATTAGATAGATATATAAATCCCATATACTATACAAAAAATTTATTTCGGAAATCATTTACAAAATAATAGTGTTATAGTCCATCATTTCTTTACTTCTCGAAAAAGTTTATTTCAACAATGAATGCTGAAATCTATGGTTTCGATACTTAACACATCTTCAAAACATTTAACTCCTTTCAAAAATATAACTTCCCAAAACATTCATTTTATTTAATATATCATTCACGGTCCAAAATCGTGAATATAAATCCCTAATCCAAATTCAATGTTTTCACACATTTATTTAAGGATTATCCACTGTCCAAAATCATGAATAAAATCCCTTTAATAAACTTTCATAATTAACTTTTCAAATTCAATTGATTTCACATTTATAAAACAGTGTTTATAAATTCCATTTCAATTTTATAAATACTATAATTATAAAATTCCTTTATTTACCAATTTCATATATATATATATATCTCATTTACATGCTACAATCCTTTTATACGTTAATTTACTTATAAACCTCTTTATTTACAAATTCATTCTTTTATAACTTCATAAATTTGTAAATCTTATTCAATTATAAGATTCATTTATACTTTATTTTAACATTTACAAAACTCCTTTACAATTTCATTGTTTTTTATTTATAAAAATTCAGTTTTATAAATCTCATATACGAATCGTTTATAATAATTTCAAAATTCCGAATTCAATAATTTTACAAAATAGTTATCTCTATATTCCAAAAATCACATTTTGATTCCATTTAACAAAAAATCATAATTTTTATAACATAAAAATTATAACATTTATTTATTTACAATAAATTCATTTCCTTAACAATTCAAAATTCAACAAAACATCTATTTTCAAAATCACTTGAAATTCCTTTTAATTTGAAAATCATCACTTTACATTTTTAAAGTACCAAAATAGGCCTAATGCTGCAATAGCACTAACTACATCAATCACGACATCCAAAACATCATATATCATATGATAACAGCATATATGTCAATATTTGTAAAAAACTAATACTGGTGAGGAATCCAGTTGGATTCCTCCAACCTATCACCTGTAGCAAATATACATATTAGAAAATATGTACAATGTCTGCTTCAAAGAAGACGTGCATACAAAGGTCATCCGCTCATACACGGGAACGTATAGGGTCTCATCTACTTCAATAGGCAGGAATATATCCAAATACCAATTAATATATATAATATGTCATAATCTCATCCAAACAATCATCAATCAACACAAAACAAATTTATTCTCACTTATATAAAAATATCAGTGAGTCAGAAAGAGTGAGTTGTACTCACATTGATTCCAATAATAGTTGCAGTGTTTTATTCCGAATAAAATTAAACGAGCTTTTAATTTTGCCCAAATTTTTTACTAGCTCCATTCAACTCCAAACTAGCTCTAAAATAGTGCTCATCAATACGGACCCAACGCAACTTGTTTCGTCAAAAATTAACCTTGTATGAAGAAGTTACGACGTTTTAAAGATTATACGAATTATAATATAAATTAATTTACAATTTTCTTTTATATTTTACCTTCAAATAAATCGCAGCTACTAGTTTCAACCTGATGAGATCTGGGCCAAATGTTTGCTTTCATTTTCTTCCTCAGGTTATCATGTCGAACAAACCCAATCAGCCACCATCTATCTTTGAATTTTCGCGACCGCTTTGCTCGACTAGACGTCGATCAACGACCTCCATATAAATGATCTTCACGTGTCACTCCATCGGCCAGAGGCCGGTTGAACTCGGTTGCTTCCCCACCTTGAAAAACGTATGTGAACTGTGGCCATTTGAACGAGATTTGCCGACGCCTCGCTTCGCCTATGACGATCTCCACCGTTGGATTTAAGGTCTCGAGAAGCTCTACAACTTTGTAGTTGAAGGTTTTGGCTAAATGTTTACAGATTGGAAGAGATCAAAGGGGAAAGACGATGATTTTATGGCCATTGAAATTAGATGGCTGCTAGGGTTTTGAAATTAAGGTTTGAGTGAAAATAAGAAAATAGTTGGGCCTTATATAGAAAATTTCGTCACACTATTCATCCGAAATTTTTTCGAACTCCAAACGTAGCGTGCCACCTAGCGTTTATAATGTTTTACCCCTATTCCAAACACAATTATATATCGAGAGCCAATTCGATCGTATCTGGAAGATAGGTTTTCGAATCGACTATTTAAATTTAAAATTTGACTTAAACAAATTTCTTTGCGTTTCAGCTTGCCACGACTAAACCGTAAATCCGATTGACACGAAATTTGAAATTCTACAATAATATAACAATATGGATCCAATGAAACTAGTTTCGTCAAAATTCGAGACTGTGTGAAAAATTACTATTTTTACACGTTAAATAAATATTAAAATATTCAATTTCTACAAATTTACTTTTAATTCGATTTCAAATGTTCTCTAACATCATTCTAATTCAAATAGAATTTAATTCATCTTTATAAACCATTTTCATTGACATTATATTCAATTTCCAATTATCTCCACAATTTCAAATATTAAAGTAACCATTTAATTATCCAATTAAATCACTATATATGAAATATAAGTTCTTCAGCTTATAAAAATTAACTTGTGAATATTTAAAATCAATAAATATACGAATTTCAAATGACTAAAATTTTAGGTCGTTACATTCTCCCCTACTTAAAAGATTTTCGTCCTCGAAATTACCAAATAAGAAAAAGTCACAAAAACCATTAACTTTTCAAAACAAATCGTTCAAACTAGATATCAAAATCATTTAAACCTTTTAACTTCTTCCGAAAATCCATTCTTTAAACTTCTTATAAAAACTTTTCAAAGTTTTCAAATTCATTCATAATTATTTTTTCAAAACCAACTAATATTATTTAACTTTTAACTCAATATCAAAATTTAGTCATCAAAAATAATTTTCCAAAATTCTCAATACAACGCCTCGAATTTTCAAAAAATTTCGCGATAGTCTCCTTTGCGCGGTTCGATCGTAGTAGGATCACACACAAATATACATCTCAACTTCGAGGATGAGGCCTCCCGTAGGAAAAATATATAAAAGTACGATAAGTAATCCGAGATATGTACCTTATATATTATTAATGAGCATATATGGATAATACAGCGAGAAAGCAAGCTCCAAATACGAAGCATACGCCATCTGCACCTACTAAACACTCAACAAACAAATGAGAAATATGTATATATGAAAGTAATATCAATGTACAACATAAACCAATATAACAACTATATATGCCAATATAGTAAATGCAACCAAAAGCAACAAATCCAACCATCAAACAATTATCATCCAACTAACATCCAACAAACCAAAATCTATCCAATCAATCCATAACCAAATAAATATTCATTCGCTTCTCATTAATATTCATTGAATTGGGTTTTCAATTTAATCATATTTGATTCATTTACATTGGAATTTACTAGTACTCATTTATTCAAATTCAATTAGTTTACATTCACTATTTACATTCAAGTTAGTTCACTTCCAAATCAAGTCAGATTCAATTCTAATTAGATTTACTTAACTTCCAATTTGAATTCAATTGTTTAGCTTCCAACTTGATTAATTCAATTTCACATGAATTTCTATACAATCAACTAACATCCATCTAACAACGAATGCATATCCAACATTACCAACTTAATTTAATCTACTTACATTCAATTTGCTTTAACACATTTAATTTCAATTGGTTTAATATTCAATTTAGATTAAATTCTAGTGTTCATTATATTTACACTTTATACAATATTTCTAATGTTTATTATCAATCCACAACTTAAGTTTATTAAATTCTAACAATAATGTTTTCTAATCCATGTTTATTCACTAATTCACATTTATTAATTCATTTTGATATCAAAATCAACTTCATTCAACATTACTTAAGTTATATTTCATTTCATTCTCACTTGCATTTACTTTCACTTATACAACTTAAGTTCACTTCTAATTTAATTCAAATTGTATTTTATTTAACTTTTACTTAAGTCAAATTTCATATCACTACTCAAATTCAGATTTTTTTGCTTAACAAAATTATTTCACCATTTTAACAATTAGTTTTACTTATATTTTCTCATTCTATAAGTTATACCACTTATTTATTCGAACTTCCCAATTCATATTATATAATCACTTACCTCTTAAGTTTAATTTCCATTTCAGTAACTTATCTAATCTAGTTCAAATCTAATCCAATTTATTTAACTTTCCTTTAGTTAAATTTCAAATCATATATTTTATTGTGCTAACTCAAATTTATTTCAACTGTACCAAATTTAAATTTGTTTATCGCAACAAAACTTAAATTTCAGTTTACTATGGTAGCAAATCCGTCACATAGAAACTAAAAATGATACTGATGATGCTGTAGTCATCACCCTTATTATTTCCCAGCAACAGTAGTGAATTCAGTGCTTTATATTCCTTTAAAAAAATCCCTTTTATTTATAAATCACATTTACAAATTCTTTTGACTTATATAATTTCACTTCACTTATATAGGATTCATTCCAAATTTATTTATCCTATTTAGATTTATAACAATATAATCTCTTTAACTTTCAAAATCAACGAGATTCAAAATGTCAAATTCTTAGTGTAAATTTCAGTTTTATATTTGTAACGCATATTTATAAATTATTCAGGTAGTTTCATTTCATATATAAAAAATTATTTCACAATTGTAAATCATATTAATTATAATTCCATACTTATAATTCATTTGATTGTATAATTTATTCTTTTACAATCGGTGTTCTTATTTAGATTATTCAAATAGTTTTTTATTAACATATATATATATTTACATTTTCAAACAACCAAAAAATCAATTAGATACACCATAATAATTCCTGGAAATTTTTTTCCTTCATATATAAAATATAATCGAGGTAAAATTATTTCATTTACCCAATTCAAAAATAATACTATGTGGACTTGCCTTGTTTAAGTGTTTAGAAATCTCTCTCGATAACATGGCGTCCTACATACCGACCAGAATTCACAAACAGCTCAATGGATAAGTAAACATAATATAAAACATTTTATATTTACTAACAAATATGCGCTCATATATATATATAATACACTCAAACTCAATCTAGGGTGCTACTGTCTCTATCTATATCGAGTAACATCAAAGCATAGAAATATAAAAAATCTAAGCTCTCATACCACGTGTGATGACTCGCAAATCCGTACCCTTTGAATCGACAATAATCCACATATGCCCGACCTAAAAAGCACAGACTGACGGAAAGTCAGGACAAAGAAAAGAAGAGAGAAGAAGAGAAGAGAAGAAAGGGAGAAGATAGAACAAAATAGAACAACATAAAACCTCACATCGCAGTAGAATAACATATAATATCATATCAATGGTCTTTGCAAAATAGAAATTGTATGTACAAACATCAATCAGAGTTCAACAATCAATCACTAATCATCAGCCTGGGCAGTTATAATAACCTGTCCTCACAATTGATGATAATATACAACAACAATGCGTGAAGCGGATAATCAAAACAGATACGTGTATACGAAGATGAAGATCTCCAGCTTGCCTGTTGAAGCTCCAAAAGCACCAAATCTAAACCTGTAAATATACTCAGTCTGACCCGAGCATTGAAAGGAAAGAACGCCCGAATTAGTCTGGTAAACCTGTGTGAGTAAACACACTCAACTAAATTTATTAAATTACCAAACTTTTCCTTTCAAAACAAAAGTATCTCATACGACACGTCCACACATAAACATGGACGTGTTTTACCTTATGATAACTAAAACATTTCATATAAAATCATCTTATATTACACTAGTGTCTAGTATACAAATAATAATCAAAATAGCCGAAATTGTTACCATTATTAAATTCCAGCATACTAGGCTCTACAAACAAAATGGCAGGTATGTATTAAGGTTTGGATTTCCATACAAATGACAAGGTGAAGGGACTACCTTCCGGCAGTACATCTCTAGAGGAGTGTACTGAGAAACCATCACAAAGTTCCTCAACCAACACAAGACCGGCTTATCTCTATAACTAGATAGTACCGAATATGTCATCCTACGATTGTTCCCGACCTTTTCCGAGGGCCCTTATAGAATACAAACCATAATAATTTACATCCTGAACGTCATAGCATGAAGAAATATATCAAGAAGAATATGGTCATATCCTACTTGGTAGTGACCCACTTAGCCCTGCTGCATCTAACCCTGTTTCGGTCATTTTCGGTTGATGACGGCTAAGGTAACGATTACCTTTCACATAGCACATCACTTTAAATGCCACACGGTCATTTTCGATGACTACTAATTGCCTTCCACAAAAATACAACCCTTGAGCTTGTATGTCTCAAGGAGGGTGTTAAGCTAAGAGAACTTGCCTTCTCCACCACCACTGATGTACGTTTGTAAAAACCAATGTACGTAATCTTTAGAAATGCAATATTAGACAAACATCCATACAAGTTGCCCAGGAATAGGACAAACCGAAGGTACTTTCCTACCACATCCTATTGGGAAATCCCTAGGATTCGTAGCTAATAGTCATTGCATTGGATATTCATAACGAAGAGACTCCTGCTATTGGATGTATATTGGGATTTTAACCCCAAACGATCAACAAGCAGTCCTTCACTATGAAAATCCTAAATATCAATATCATCACAACCAACCTACACAATCTTCGCATAAATGTTGGTCCGAAGTGGTTTTTGGATAAACCGATCCGGTCACTTCGCACCAACAATGCAAAAGCGTTTCTCAACCTCACACAGAAACTAAGTCTCATAGGCTTATCACGTTTCCAACTTTCAACTTGCTATCCTTCGGCCAAGAAGGAAGCTCTATAGATTGAAGTAATACTTCGCACTACACGAATCAACATCCTCAATACAAACGATAATCAAGCCTACATAGAAGGCTACGTACTAAGTACACGACTAAATAGTTCCCACATCACGTTGAGGAACTAAAATGGCCAAATTTGATAGTCGGTTATTTAACTATCAAAGCAAACAAATAAATATCTAGTGCCATAAGCAACCATAGGCCCTTTAATTAATCTTTTATTAATTAAATCACTTGCCAGATATCCACTTCAGATTATCTTTAAAAAGATATATTCTCAAAACCATTTCAACTACTCAATATTGGAAAACATTTCCATATACTTATTTAATAATATGTAATTCACAAATCAATTTGTTTTCAACACTTAGAAAATATCACATATACTTAAATCAAGATTAAGTATATATTTCATTCTTCAAGGAAAACATTCTCTTAACATACTTATTTGGGTCAAAATGAATGTTGCGTAAAACATTGTTACGGCAACTCAAAATCATTAGTATAGAGATTCGATAATTAGATAGATATATAAATCCCATATACTATACAAAACATTTCTTTCGAAAATCATTTACGATAGCAATAGTGTTATAGTCCATCATTTCCTTACTTCTCGAAAACATTTATTTCAACAATGAATGCTGAAATCTACGGTATCGATACTTAACTCATTTTAAAATATCTTCAAAACATTTAACTCCTTTCAAAAATATCACTTCCCAAAACATTCATTTTATTTAATATATCATTCACTGTCCAAAATCGTGAATAAAATTCTCCAATCCAAATTCAATGTTTCTACACATTTATTTTAAGGATTATCCACTGTCCAAAATCGTGAATAAAATCCCTTTAATAAACTTTCATAATTAACTTATCAAAGTCAATTGATTTCACATTTATTAAACAATGTTTATAAAATCCATTTCTATTTTATAAAAATTTCAATTATAAAATTCCTTTATTTACTAATTTCATATATATATCTCATTTACATGCCACAATCCATTTATAAGTTAATTTACTTATAAATCTCTTTATTTACAAATTCATTCTTTTATAACTTCATAAGTTTATAAATCTTATTCACTTATAAGATTCATTTATACTTCATTTTAACATTTACAAAACTCCTTTACAATTTCATTACTTTTGATTTATAAAAATTCAATTTTATAAATCTTATATATAATTTTTTTATAATAATTTCAAAATTCCTAATTTAACGATTTTACTAAATTGTTATCTGCATATTCCAAAAATCACATTTTGATTCCATTTAACAAAAATTTCATAATTTTTATAACATAAAAATTATAACATTTATTTATTTAAAATAGATTCATTTCCTTAACAATTCAAAATTTAATAAAACATTTATTTTCAAAATCACTTGAAATTCCTTTTTAATTTGAAAATCATCACTTTAACAATTTTAAAGTACCAAAATAGGCCCAATGCTGCAACGGCACTAAATACATCAATCAAGGCATCCAAATCATCATATATCATATGATAACAGCATATACATAGATATTTGTAAAAAGAACCAATATTGGTGAGGAATCCAGTTGGATCCCTCCAACCTGTCACCCACAACAAGTATACATATTAGAAAATATGTACAATGTCCGCTTCAAGGCAGACGCGCGTACAAAGGTCATCAACTCATACACGGAAACGCATAGGGTCTCATCTGCTTCAACAGGCAGGAATATATCCAAAACCAATCAATATATATAATATATCAAATCTCATCTAAACAATCATCAATCAACACAAAATTAATTTATTCTCACTTATATAAAAACATCAGTGAGTCAGAAAGTGTGAGTTGTACTCACATTGATTCCAATAGTAGTTGTAGTGTTATATTCCGAATAAATTAAATGAGCGTTTAATTTTACCTAAAATTTTCACTAGCTCAAATCGACTTCAAATCATCTCTAAATTGTAATGCTTGTTAATACGGACCCAAAGTAACTTGTTTCGTCAAAAACGAACCTCGTATGAAAAAGTTATGTTGTTTTAAAGATTATACGAATTATAATATAAATTAATTTACAATTTCTTTTATTTTTTACCTTCAAATAAATCACAGCCACTAGTTTCAACCTGATGAGATCTGGGCTGAACGTTTTCTTTCATCTTCTTACTTAGGTTATCACGTTGAACAAACCCAATCGGCTGCCATCTATCTTTGAATTTTCGCGACCACTTCGCTCGGCTAGACGTCGATCTGCGACCTCCATACGAACGACCATCATGTGACACACCATCGGCCAGAGGCCGGTCGAAGTCGGTTGCTTCTCCACCTTGAAAAACGTGTGTGAATGGCGGCCATTTGAACGAGATTTGCTGACGCCTCGCTTTGCCTACGATGATCTCCACCGTTGGATTCAAAGGACTCGAGAAGCTCTATAACTTTGTAGTTGAAGGTTTTGGCTAAATATTTGCGTATTGGAAGAGATTGAAGGGGAAAGATGATGATTTTCTGGCCATTGAAATTAGATGGCAGCTAGGGTTTTGAAATAGGGTTTGAGTGAAAATTAGAAATAGTTTGGCCTTGTATAGAAAATTTTGTGACACTATCCATCCAAAAAAATTTCGAACTCCAAAAGAAGCGTGTCGCCTGGTGTTTATATTGTTTTACCCCTATTCCGAACCTAGTGGAATATATATCGGGAGCAAATTCGATTGTATTTAGGTTTCCGAATCGATAATTTAAAATTAAAATTTCACTTAAACAAATTTCTATGTGTTTTAGCTTGCCACGAGTAAACCGTAAATCCGGTTGACACGAAATTTGAAATCTTACAATAATATAACATTACGGATCCAATGAAACTGATTTCGTCGAAATCTAAGATTGTGTGAAAAATGACTATTTTTACACGTTAATTAAATATTAAAATATTCAATTTCCACAAATTTACTTTTAATTCAATTTCAAAAGTTCTCTAACATTATTCTAATTCAAATAGAATTTAATTCATCATTATAAATCATTTACATTCACGTTATATTCAATTTCCAATTATTTCCACAATTTAAAATATAAAATTAACCATTTAATTATCCAATTAAATCATTATATTTGAAATATAATTTCTTCATCTTATAAAATTAACTTGTGAATATTTAAAATCAATTAAATATACGAATTTAAAATGACTAAAATTATGGATCATTACAACTAACTTTGCCATATTTTTTTATTTCAGCAATAAAATGCAATCTCTTCGAGCCAGAGAAGTGATTTTTGATAAGCATCATATGACCATCACAATGCATAGAGAGATAAGTTCCATCCAACGGTGGGATTTATTCAAATAGGGAGTGAATGTGATACGACCGGTCACTCGCTAAGTGAAATCCGAGCTCGGGGGCTAGCCATCACACTAATGCCAGAAAAAGATTGATACACGACAATCCTCTAACTTACTCCGGCTCGGAGTGTGAGCTAGAGTATAAACTTGCAAATGCGGTTTTGAAGAGGGTGGATCCGTCCACCTAACGAGTTCGCCTGTGTTTAAACCAAGTTCGAGGAGGATGGATCCGTGCATCTAACAACCTCACTTGTTAATTCAAGGTGGATGTGAATCGACCATCCATGATCCTGATAGATCCATCGTTCTAGGAGTGCGAATGAAATTCTAAAACTTAAAACAAATGTGATCGACCATCTATTAACCAACTCCAGATTCCCGGAGTGCGAACTGGAGTATAAACATCAAAATGGGTGTAACCAACCACCCAATGGACAACTCTATGTCCCTAGAGCATGGATTAGAGTATAAACTCAAATCAGGTGTGAAACAACCACCCGTAAGACTACTCCGAGTCCCCGAAGTGCAAGCCGGAGTGTAAATGTAAAGCAGGTGTGACTGACCACCCACGAATCAATCTAGGTCCCCAGAGTGCGGACGAAATTATAAATGTCAAAAGGTGTGACTGACCGCCCATAAAGTAACTTAAGTCCCCGGAGCGTGGACATATCTCTAAATCTTAAGTGGGCGTGACCGATCGCCGACGAACAGGTGCAATCCCCAGAGTGTGGATGCAATTGCCAATGGATGAGCGAGCATGATTTGATCACCTAAACTCATCTTGTTTCCGCCTCGATGCAACAAAGTTAAACTCGATGTATTGAAGGCGAAATACATCTACCAACCTGTCTTTTCAATTTATTCTTGGAATTGGGGGCAAAACTTGAGTACCAGCTATTGATCGAGATAGTGCAGTTTTGAAACTTGACTTAACTTTTGATCATGACCCGTAGTCGTGGCTCCAGGACATAACAACTGAATTCAGGTCTAATTCAAAGGCTAAAACTTCACAAGTGTATTGAATAGAAGTTCAAGCGCTGAAATACTTAAGCAAATAAACGCAAAACTGAGCTGAAGACAAAATGGAATTTTATTTCAATTATTCTTTAGAAGAAAAAGATAAGTATAAAATTATTCCAAAAAATCCTACTAGCAGGGGCCGAACCTGTATCTATACACGGCCTACAAGAAACAAAAGGGATTTCCTATCCGTCTACCAAAAATGAGGTAAGAAGACATGTCTACTCTCTCGTCTTCTTCTTCTTCCTCGATGTCAACCCGTTGGAATTACCGCTTGGATGCCTCTTCGAGCCCTTGCTTTTCGGTGGTTGATCTCCAGCCCAGGGAACTATGGTAACCTCCTCCTCCTTCGAACTCACATGAATTGGAATACTTTCTGAAGGCGAAGTCGTAGGAATAGGATAAACGTGAGAAGATAAGACAGGCGCACCGATGTCGACAATAGTACCACCGGGAGAAATCATCCGTAGAGGAGCTGGACCAGGGCCCTCCATCGCACCTCCAGTACCACTGGCTCGTGCGGCTGCCTCCATCTCGACATTTGTCTCTGCTATGATCTCCTCTTCATGGATTGTTTGGGCATCTCCGGGGATGCTAGCTGTTGGGGCCAAGGAGCTGATCATGGTCGCGCCTCCGTCCATGACAAATGGCAGATCGGCAAAAGGGTCACTTTGATGACTGAGAAGTTCTTCCATCATCTACTCATCGAAAGTAAAAGTGCTCCCCTGTGGTCCACCAATTGATGCAGAGGCCGTTGTGGTGGTCGCTTCTGTTATAAGGGCCTCTTGCTTGTGATGCGGCTCTTGAGTTGCAGGGGCACGGTCGACGTGGCTCTTATCGCTGAATAGAGACAAAGAAAAAGGTGTTAGTAATCACTTCAAACAACAATCCTGACTTTGAGTAAGTGCAAGAGATGTTCAGAGTACCTTCCACAGAATGGCTTGTGGATGAAGCCGGGGCAGCTTCAGTGACGTGCTCATGAACTGGATATATCTACGGTTGATTTGGATTATATGCGGACATGGATTGAGGATCAACCGTAGGAGTAGATTCGGGCAGGGCTGGCATAAGGATTTCGGAACCCGCATCATGGTGCTCAACGCCAAAACCCTCTCTAGCCTCCGGGTGCTCAGTACCAAGTTTCTTGTTTTCAAATGTGATAGTGATGTCGTGGAGAACTCTTCTCTCATCCTCGCTCAACACCCGATTCTCCAATTCAAATTCATCGATAGATTCAGCTTGATGTTCCGCTTTTTCATCTTCCACCAAGCGGCACCAAGCATTGTATAATTGTGAAGGATAGTTTTCAAGCTAAGATAAATTTCGGTGCTTCAGGACACTGGCACTGTACATAATAGGAAGATCTTTGATGTCAGCCTCCAACCTAGTCTCTGCCACTTTCACTTCATTCTCAACCCTAGCTTCAGTTTGTTGAACTTTGAGCACTGCCGCATCCCTCTCATCCCTAAGCACCACGACTCTTTCACATGCTTCCTGGGTAAATTTGTTTGTATCATCGTTCTCTTTAACGATTTCAGCAAGTTTATCTTTAAGCTTTTTAAGCGCCCCATCTCTTTCAGCCATAACTGTGGTGGTCCTTTGTCCCATCTCCTCAACCAGAGCTAAGTATGTTCTCCTCATTTCTTTCATCCTTCGGGTCGCCTCATCGGCTCTTTTATTGGCCTATGTCTTTGAATTTCTCATGGACTCGCTTTCATCATGAAGCACCTGAATTATGAGGTCCTTTTGAGCAAGATCATTTTTTAATTTCTCAATTGTTTTCTCCCGCTCAAAGGACACTACTGATGCTTTGTCCGCGGTATACATCCATTCCCGGTATTGGCTGTAAACATCATGAATGTAATCATGCATTATTTGTTCTGCCTCGATAGGAATTTTCTTTAGGTGCAGGGGAAAGATGAAGCCATCAAAGCAGAAATTTAGCAAACCTTTTTTCAGCTTGGCGATTCTGATCGCTCCATCACCAGTGGGCTCTGTGATAACTTGTTTAGTAACAGCAGAAGTATCGGTCTCGGTCCTCCAATGCTGTGGATCAGGCCTTGGTACTTAAGAAGGCAGCATTTGACGTGAAGGTTCCAAGGGCTGTTTACCATAACCAGAAGGTTGTGCCGGGGCTCGGGGTGGCAGAGAGCGTGACCAGGAGCGATGTCTATATTATCTCCCTTTCTCTCTCTATCCCTCTCCCTTTCATGGCGCTCCCTCTCTTGACTGGAATAACCGCGATCGCAGTCTCTATCGGCCTCTTGTCTGCAAGACTCAGATTAGGAGCTGGATAAACTGCATGCCGAGCGAAGGCTACAATGCATGGATTCCCACCTCATCATCGTATCTGTAAAATAAAAAGAAAAGCAGAGTTGGTAATCTCTAGAAATGAATAGCTTATGATTGGAAATCGTGTAGTGCCGTGAAGTGTATGTATGCATGTGCAAACCCCTCAACCAACCAATTATATCGGCCATACTCATAGGAAGTGTCTCGCCTAAATCTAAAGCGCTTTGAAGCCCTTCTAATCCGGTGTCTTCTTGGAGTGACACATAGTCCAGAATTGGAATGTCAGCGAGTCCTTCGAAGGGATTCTCCATTTGTGAGGGTGAAGCCTCCGAGATTCTAACATCGGTGGCTGGCAAGGACATGACCATAGATTTCCATCTTGAAGACTTGTGAAGCTTATGAGCTACCGCCTTGCCTTTACTTTTTCCCTCTGAATGTCGAGGACTATCTAAGGGCCAGGCTACGTGTTCGTCTTCGATGAGCGCATCCTCTTCATCGCCCTGCTCAGCTATTACAATCCCGGTCGCCCTATGCCTCGCCCGTCTTCCTAGGGCTGCCCTAAGAGATCCTTCAAGGCCTATGCTTTGGTCTCGGTCAATTAGCCCAATGGTCCTGAAATTTTCATCCGTAAGCACCGATTCGATCTCTCTAATCTCGCCGAGCACCTCTTGAAGAAGTCGCACTATTTTATTAAATCGGGAGCCTTAGGGTCACGGAATTATGGCTGTAAAGGAAAGAAAAATGTTAGACCCGACACCGATTACAACTTTCCTATTAGTTGCCAGAGAAATTGTGGCACTTATGTCCAACTAGCCACCGTCTAGTGAATCCTGGCGGGCTTCGAATATAGAACCACTCGGTCTTGAAATAACTCAACCTACTCCAAACCCCAATCACAACTTGGCAATTCCTAACCACCTCTAAGAATGTGAACGAAGGATTATCTCCCCGACTCTTTACATTGAACAAGAATCTAACTTCCTCTAGAGTCGGGGGCCGAAAAAGGTGCTCCATGAAGATAATAAATAAGCTATTCAACAATGCTTATCCATTTGGATGCAACTGTGATGGAGTGATTCCTAAGTAAGATAACACCTCTCGAATGTACTGGTTGAATGGTGGGAGCGTCCTGACAGTACATGAAAATCGGTTAAAAGTGGTGAACCCATCCAGAGGAGTATGTAGCCTATCGTTCGGCCTTGGTAATAGGACATCATTTAACGATAACCGGTGCCTCAAGAAAATTCTCCCCAACATATCTTTGGAGACATTAGATGGTACAGAATCTTGTAGATCCTAATAAAGATTACTCTTGTCAACCCGTCCACAGCTGGACCTATGACTTCGGCCGCGATGGCTGGCATCTCTATTACCAAAGGAGGTGAACTCTGAGCCTCCTGTTGCTGTGAGCTTCTGGGTTCCATAGCTAATCAACTTAGTAAAAATAGTCATTAGATGACAATAATCCCATGTGTTCCCTCGTGTGAAATGCATGAATTTATTGTGCAATGCAATGCGATATTACTTAAAAGATACTACAAGATATAGAAAAGTGTTTGAATGTGAGACTTCAGAATTCAATCGAAGTGACCGTCATCGCTGACGGTCACAACCGTGCCATCTAGACTTTGGAGACCGATCCAAGTTAAAGTTCGTTAAATTTTTTCGAAGTTACAATTCCATCGACCAGCTTCGGGAGGCAGTCAGACATGTAGTGAAAAGATTAAGTCCAGTTATACAGGGAATAAGCTCATCGGAGTCAAATGTTAGAGTGTGCATGAGTTTCATAACCATCGAAGTTCGAGTTCATATCGGTACCCACAAGCCTATTTTGTATCAACCTGGAGCCCACATTCATATTGATCGTTCTTCAGGGTTTCGTATCGATCACCTAGTACTTATTCGTACTGATCATGTTGCCATTACATCGTATCAATGGCTTTGGATCAATACGAAGCTTCATAGCTCCGGACCGATACAAATTTCCTACTCGTATCCATCGATCACAGATCGATATGAAGCTCTCTTTCTCCAGAATCGATCCAAATGTGTGATCTCCTTCTCCTTTCCATCGGTACGAAGTCTAGGCCGAGCTCTTCTTCCATAAGCACTTCGTTATCCCATACTTCTTATTCTCCAAATCCATCCAGGCATCTCCTCCCCATTCTCGACCTCGCTATGGCCCATCTCCCGCCTCCACTTCACTAGAATAGGCCACACCGACAAATGGAATGGCAAAGAGTTTGAGTATTATCGTTTTTGTGTTGGATTTGTTCAATGGATTACCTAGATTTGACAGTTGGTTTAGAGAATTGGAAGATTGATTCACTTCGAAGGCGAGAGCAGTTTCAATTTCCTCTAATCGGAAGCGATACGAAAGCAAGAAAAAAGCGAGGAAGTGAGAAAAATTCGAAGAACCAAAGTATTTATACTTGGACAGTGTCTATTCGTCTCTCGGTACGAGCTAACCGGTTGAAACGACGTACTCCATCAATCGATAAAAATTGACCTGTTCGTATCCATCAGGCAACCGAGACAAAGCACAAAGCAAAGGTCGATCGAGTTATTCATACCCATCGAACACCATGGATATGGAGCCAGTTTCGTATCCATCCACGACCAATCTAAGATGAAGCCTTTTGTATACATTAGCTTATCGATATGAAACACAAGGCAAAAGATTATCCGAACCGTTCGAACATAGTAGAAATGCATCGACATGGAATGTCTTGTTCGTATCCATAAACCTAAAGCTCACAAAGATTCGTGTACATGGATATGAAATGTTTTGGGAAGCAAACCAAATTCGTGTCGACCAACAACGATACGAAAACAATTTTTTGACTTTTTACATCGATCCAGGAGAGGATCTATACAAAGAGACACTCTAAAACAACCATTAAGCGTTGTTACAACTCGAATTTCACATCAATTCAAGAGAGGATCGATATGGAATTCGATGCACGAAAACTAACAATGACTCATGAACATATGAACGTTAACAGGAGTCAGGTTAACATACATTTATGTTTGTGACGGACTAACATACAAATTTCAAAATTCACAGGAATTAAATGATTACCTGATGGCAATTACGACCTAGAACAACAATTTTCTATAATCCAACACTCATTTACAACAGTGCACAGTACAACAATTGGCTGTACACCATTCATTACTTGTACTACTGAAGGTCAATTAAAGGTTACATCTTTCAATGAAAAGACAATAGTTATTCAACAAATCAGACAGAACTTTTCAGAATGAAGATTGCAGCTTTTCAAAGCACGTCCTATTCTCATGAGACGTACTTTGGGGGGCAAATGTTATCCCACCTTTTGGCAAGGCCGTGACACCAAGTAATTGATTAGAAACCAAAGATAGTTCATCCCAAAAACCAGTTATACGCAGGTCCACTATGAATGCTGGTAAATTTTGTCTCATTCCAGATCGAGCTATAGTTAACCTGACACGACAATCAAAGCTATGAAAGCTAACATTCCAAATTTCAAGTCAATCGGAGTTTATATGCTAAAGATATGATCGATGCAAATCAAGCAATGCTCTCATTCAAATCGGTTAGCCCACCTCCTTCGTATCGGTTTCATTCGAATCCATCAGGAAAAACTAGCACTATTCGTATCCATCATGGCAACGACAATTCGTATCCATCAAGGTAAGTGGCGGTTTGTATCCATGAAAGGAAGTATCGTTCGTATCCATCAAACATTCATTAGTTCGAATCCATTAAACATGGTTCACTTCGTATTGGTCCATATTCATTCGGCTTCGCATCCATCGCCCACTAACTTATTCGTATCGATCCACCTATATATGTTATTCTTATCGACCGGCCAGGGATCGATGTGAATGATACGCAATGGATCGATACGAACGACATCCTTGTTAATCGATGCGAAGCAGCGCCTGGGAATACCGATGCGAATGAGAATTGAAGGAAGTGGTACAAATGGGACAAGTTTGAAAGCAATACGAATGAAGCCACGACGATGAATACGAACGGCATAGATACGAAGCACATGAATGAGAGCGATACGAAGGAGACACGTGAAGAAGGAAAGACTCGATCACTCGACATGAGAAGTGGATCGATCCTAAAAATTAGTGTCGTGTCGTCAGTCATCACATGCCTAGAAGCGATGCAAACAGTGCGATATGAATTCGATAGCCCTTAACAAATCCAAACTTGCATCTATCATAACTCGAGATCTACAAGTCCAAATGCCACCCATTTTTCATAGGAGCTTACGTACAACCCCATGAATGTACCTGAGATATTTTTGCCTCAAAGTACCATTTATGGATCGATATGAACTCAATTCATATCGCTCCTAGATCGAGCCGAAATCACTTAAACTCGCTCCCATGGGCCCATTCACGTGAGAGAAGAAGTCTTCCAAGATCTGGGAGAGATACTTGCTGCCTACACCTATAAATAGTGACTTTGGACTTGCAGAAAATGGACTTTGGGCTTCTCTACGCTGATACTCTGCCGAAATCATTCTTAGACTACTATTGTACTGTTGTAACTTCTTGTAATCAGCGAGTAAACCTCAATAAACATCAATCATTTCATAGTGGACGTAGGCAACTCGTCGAACCACTCTAAATTCGTGCGTTTCTGCATATTTTCTTATCTGCTAATTGGTGTGTTTATTAGATCTACCTCATTTTACATTTAATTTCTTCATTTTGTCTCTTCAAACACATCTGAAGGGTGTTGTGCCTAATTTTGGTACAAACATAATTATTAGACTACTCATTTGTTTATTACTAATTAATAAAAGCCTCATTTGATTTATTTTTAATTAATAATTGCCTCATTCTTTTCATTTGTTTCTCATTTGTTCGTATGCTCCTTTCAAGGGCTTTGCTTGAAGTTTTTTTTTCATTTCTTTTTTCCATTTTTAATGTGAACATCCAAATTAATATTCATGCCATCTAATTAGGATTTACTATTCTCTGTTTCTGAAGTTTATTTTGTTTATGCGTTATTAGTTCTTGTAGCTTCCTTTCATTAGCAACTCTTTCTTCTGAAGCTTTATATTAAAGAAGGGAAGATTTATTTTAATCTTTATTTATATATTTATTCATTTATTTCACCTCTTTCAATATTACCATTTTAAGGCTGTTTATATTTTTACTTTATTTCAATTCCTAGTTTGTTTATATATACTTTGTTGGCTTTTCATTTGTTTCCATCTTCATTATTGTAGCCTCATTTCATTTTTCAAATCTCATCTTCTGCAGCTTCGTTTCTCTAAACAAACTTCCATCTCATTTTTTCTCTCTCTTTCTCTCTCTACATTTTACTCCTTCTTCATTTTTTTTCCTTCTTCAAATCTTCTTCATCTCTTTTTTTTCTTCAAAGCTTCCTTTTCTTATTCCTATTCTTCAAATCTTCTTCTTTTTCAAAGCTTCATTTTCTTTTTCAATTCTACATCTTCTTTAAAAAAATTCTTCTTTTCCAAACATTCTTCCTCTTCCAAATCCTTTTCTTCAAATCTCGATCTATACAAATTTCTCTCTCTTCCAAAACTTTTTTAAAAAAGGGAAGATTAAGATAGTAAGGAAACAAACCAAAAGGAGGAAGTAGTAGCGGATCCAAATTCGACAAGAAAAGGAAAATCCATAAGGTGAGTGTTTAAACCCACTTACGAAATGCTAAAATTTTATTGCAAGTTAAAGCAGATCATATAGTGATAAATTTTTGATTGTTGGTTTGGAATTTTAATAGATATTTAATTTGAATAGATAAACTCCAATATGTGATGACTAATAATTACTGTGACATGTTATTGAATTAGTTGATTTATTGAATTGGTTGATTTATTGAATTGGTTGATTTGAATGTTGATTATATATTGTGATGGATGCTATTGTGATTGAATGTGTATTTGTTCATTTATTTTGATACATCCTTGTTATCACCCTATAGTTTATTGTAATCTTATAAATATTCATTTTGATTATTTGAATATTGAATAAAAATATAAAACCAATGAATTTCATATATTTACATGATAAAAAAATTAGTATGTTTAGATTTACTATTTGAACCGTAAAAATGATTTTGGAGAAATAAACCGTCGTTACCTTATTTGAAAGTTTTTAAAATTAAATTTTGAAAAATTAGGAAGTTTCCATTAAATTGAATATTGGAACTTTTGAACACTTTTGTAAATCAAATCTCTTGTGTTTGCGTCAAAATTGGTCACAAACCCCAAGTATTGTGAAAGCACCAGTGTTGGAATATAAATCAGCAATATCCAAACACAAATAACAGATCTAAGCAAGCAACACGCAGCAAAATAGAAATTATGAACAAGAACACACAATTTATAGTGGTTCGGCTATCTCCGGCCTACGTCCACTTCAAAGGTTTTGACTTTTATTGATGTTCTTCGTTGATTACTCTTGATTACAGTGGATTACAGTTGATGATAGCCTTGAAATCTAAATATAACAATGATAATGAAGTATGTAATTCAATCCGGCAGAGTCTGGACGTTCAATGGTGAAAGCTCCCAAAAGTCCCCCTTTCTGAAGGCTTCAGGGTGCTATTTATAGGCGTAGGAGGCCCAGATCTCGCTCAAACTTCGAGAGACTTCTTCTGGCACGTGAGTGGGCCCATGCGACCGACCCCACCAAGTTTCGGCTCGATCTGACATCGATTCGAAGTGATTTCAAACCCATCAAGAAATGGTCCAATCGAGCCGAAACTTGGCAGGAATAATCTTTATCATGTATGGAAGCTACTGTGAAAATTTCGTTGCATTTGGATCAGTGGATTGCGAGATATCATGGATTCGAAATGGCGTTTTCTGCATGGCTGTTTGGTTCGAAACCATCCATTCGAACCGATGGTTTCGAACCGATGATGGCACGTGCCTTCGCAGCGACGTGGAGCGCAAATCTCGAACCGATCCGGCCTACACTCCGAGTTGACCGCTTCGACTCCTAATATCTCGGCGCATTCGAACCAATGAAGGACACGTCACCATGGCTAGCTGACCCAGTTGATTCGTACGAAGCTTCTTGGATGGGTTCGAATAGGGTTCCAACGATGGGTTCGAACGAAGACCTATCGATGGAGTCGAACGACCGATGCTTAATGGATTCGAACCAGCTACTCTCCGATGGATTCGAGGTCCATTGTTATGAACTTGGTAGGTTCGAACTTGATGGGTTCGAACCCGAGGCACCCCGATGGGTTCGAAGGTGATGGGTTCGAACCTGATGGGTTCGAAGGTGATGGTTTCGAACCTGATGGGTTCGAATCTCGGGCCTTTTCCTTCAAATTGAATCGATCATAACTTGAGCGTATGAACTCCGATTGACTTGAAATTTGAGATGCTGACCTCTACGGTCTCTCTCGCCGTGTCCCATTAATTGTGGCTCAATCTGGACTCGGACAAAATTCATCGATATCCATGGTTATCCTGCAATGCATGGTTGATATTCAAGAATAATGATCATTGAGTTTTAGTAAATTCTGAGTATCTCAACTTTGCCAAAAGTTGGGATAACACTTTGCCCCCCAAAACATGCCTTTTTGTAAAAGGTATGTTTTGAACGGTCTTAAATCGAGTGTAGTAAATTCATGTTTCATTCATAGCTGCAGTATTATCAATCAAGTTTATGGCTGTTCGAAGCCGAATCAGCATTCGTGAAGTTCCGTAGTCTCTCCGGACTATTAATGGCTACTCTGAACCCTTACTAAGTCCATTCTAGACTTAGTGATTGAATAGAAAGATCCTATTGCACTCTGGCGTTGCCTTCTATCCCTTGCACTCTCGTCCTGGTTAGGACGTATAGCGATGTCATGGTCGTTCTGGACCGATCATAGCCTCTCAGGGCTCTTGCTGGATCCCATCCTGTCACTCTCCGGTGAAGGGGAAACAGGGCTTAAGTGAGTTGATCCTGTCGCTCTCCGGCGAAGCAACTCACTTCTTGCACTCCGGCTCAGTGTATCTGAACATTAAGTGATGTCTTGGTCGCTCGAGACCGATCATAGCCTCTCCGGGCTCTTGCTGGATCCCATCCTGTCACTCTTCGGTGAAGGGGAAACAACGCTTAAGTGAGTTGATCCTGTCGCTCTCCGGCGAAGCAACTCACTTCTTGCACTCCGGCTCAGTGTATCTGAACATTAAGCGATGTCTTGGTCGTTCGAGACCGATCATAGCCTCTCCGGGCTCTTGCTGGATCCCATCCTGTCACTCTCCGGTGAAGGGGAAACAACGCTTAAGTGAGTTGATCCTGTCGCTCTCTGGCGAAGCAACTCACTTCTTGCACTCCGGACCCCGCCTCTCCGGGTAGGGTCATAAAGCGATCATTCTGATGTTGGTATTTAACATTCATCTTCTGACTCTCTGGTCAAAAGGTTTATTGCAAGAGATTCTAATTTATTTATTAAAATTCGAGTTCTAGATGTTCAATCTCAAACATCAGAAAAAGCTAAACACTGCCTCTCCGGGCATATCGGTCTATCTCCATCTCAGAGCATGCCTAGGGATCTCTCCGGTTCCCGTGCATGTGTAAGTGGAGTAACCGTTTATTTTGAAAACAAATCTAAAAAGAATTATTCGACCGAAGTTCCAATCCTGGACTTGGCCCCTGCCATCTTTCATCAATGGATGACGAGTCGTGATCCCGATCCGGGATCGTTCCTGTTGGGAGGAGGCAGTAGTTGTTCAGGCCTTACCGCCGCTGTCCGTTCTCTGACAAATTGCGGCAATCTACCTCCCCTGGCATGTTCTTCCACCTCATCCCTTAGGTGGCGGCATTCATCGGTGGTGTGCCCATCCAGCTCATGGAATAGGCAATATTTTCCAGTCCTACGCTCTCGCTCAGTGGGATCCCTTGTAGGTGGCTTTCGATAGGGGAGTTTCCCCTGAGTTTCAGTGTAGATTCTTTCTAGGCCTGCAGTCAAATCTGTATACTGCCTAAATCTTGGTTCTCGGGATTTTTTCCGTTTATCAGGACCATAATGTCTGTCATCCTGTTTTCTTTTCCCCTTGTCCGCTCCGGACTGTTCTCTGGAGGTTCCTTCGCTTTGTGTGGCGTTTATCTCCCGACTCTCGGCTTGAGATTCTTCTAATCGGATGAACTTTTCAGCTTTATGAAAGAACTCTCCAAGATCTTGTGGTGGGTCTTTAGTCAGAGAATCTTTAAATTTGGTGCCTTCCGCGACTACTGCCACCGCCGCCATCAAAATCATCGATGGATCCGGGCGATCTACAGAAGTCACTGTTACATTGAATCTTAGTAGGAAATCTTTTATGGACTCTCCGGCCCTTTGTTTGATCGAAGCTAAAGTCATCACGCCCTTGGGTCGCGTCACATGGACCCTAAACTATCTCATGAAGCAGTCTACAAGCTCGCTCCATGTTCTGATTGACCCAGTCTCTAGTTGCCTGAACCAAAGCGCAGCCAAATCTGACAAATATAGAGGAAAGCATCATGCCATCACTTCCTCGGATGCCCCCAGCACTTCCATGTGCCTAATATATCTGGTAATATGCATGGTCGGGTCTGACCTCCCGTCATAAGGCTCTAGGATTGGTAGTTTGAATTTTGGAGGGTTCCTTGCGTTTCGGATGTTCGGAGTGAACGGACTCCGACTAACTTCTTCAAGCCCTCCACTAGGCAGTCCTCCTCTCATGATTCGTCGCATCAGGCCAATCATTCTCTCGTCTCCATCTAGGGGTTGGCCCCTTGTCAAGTTCCTATCCTGTCCCCCGAGCCTCGAAGGGAATTCTGGTACATATTCTTCTGGTGGCTCGTTAGCGTAAGCATTGTTTCCGGCTTGTTGAGCTCCGTCTGTTGGTCTTCCAGTATCGGACCCTGAGGGTCTGCCCCCAAGTCCTTGTCGGTCACTTTCAGTTCCTGCGTTCTGGTCGTGAACCTGACCTTCATTAGCTTCTACAATCCTGATTCCTTGTCCCGCACTTGCAGCTGTTGTAGTTGGTCCAAGGTTTTGCATGTTCGCCGCCCTCATTTGTTCGAGGAAATTCTGCAGCATCTCCTGTTGAGCCTTCATCATGCTTTCGCGTAATGAATTAGCCATAGCTTCCATCTCGTCTCTAGTGATGTAGACGGAAGCTCGTCCTTCTCCTGCTCCTGAGGATGCCTCTTGGCTTCCTCCCTGTTGGCTCCTGTCAACTCTTTGTCTTGTTTGTCGAGTCATTGTTTCTGAATCGGGTTTCTTCGAACTTTTGAATCTGAATTCTGAATCTGTTGCAGCGGGTGCTAGTTCCTTCTCAGTGAAAGCACCAAAGTGTTTGCGCCAAAATTGGTCACAAACCCCAAGTATTGTGAAAGCACCAGTGTTGGAATATAAATCAGCAATATCCAAACACAAATCACAGATCTAAGTAAGCAACACGCAGCAAAATAGAAATTATGAACAAGAACACACAATTTATAGTGGTTCGGCTATCTCCGGCCTACATCCACTTCAAAGGTTTTGACTTTTATTGATGTTCTTCGCTGATTACTCTTGATTACAGCAGATTACAGTTGATGATAGCCTTGAAATCTGAATACAACAATGATAATGAAGTATGTAATTCAATCCGGCAGAGTCTGGACGTTCAATGGTGAAAGCTCCCAAAAGTCCCACTTTCTGAAGGCTTCAGGGTGCTATTTATAGGCGTAGGAGGCCCATATCTCGCTCAAACTTTGGGAGACTTCTTCTGGCACGTGAGTGGGCCCACGCGACCGACCCCACCAAGTTTCAGCTCGATTTGACATCGATTCGAAGTGATTTCAAACCCATCAAGAAATGGTCCAATCAAGCTGAAACTTGGCAGGAATAATCTTTATCATGTATGGAAGCTACTGTGAAAATTTCGTTGCATTTAGATCAGTGGATTGCGAGATATCATGGATTCGAAATGGCGTTTTCTGCATGGCTGTTTGGTTCGAAACCATCCATTCGAACCGATGGTGGCACGTGCCTTCGCAGCGACGTGGAGCGCAAATCTCGAACCGATCCGGCCTACACTCCGAGTTGACCGCTTCGACTCCTAATATCTCGACGCATTCGAACCAATGAAGGACACGTCACCATGGCTAGCTGACCCAGTGGATTCGAACGAAGCTTCTTGGATGGGTTCGAATAGGGTTCCAACGATGGGTTCGAACGAAGACCTATCGATGGAGTCGAACGACCGATGCTTAATGGATTCGAACCAGCTACTCTCCGATGGATTCGAAGTTAAGAATGCTCCTCCAAACCCAGCTGCAATTATGAGGAACATCCATAACCCAAAACTTCTTTGAACCAACATTATGCTGTAAGGTCCAATTTACCCATAAAGAATCCTTCTTTAGCATTAGGGCATTTATGTGATTACTGTATGTAGCCTTATTCCATAAAGGGATGTTAAACAATCCCAGACCTCCTTTGCATTGAGGTTTTTCAAAAAGAGAGAAGTTGCAAGGGAAAACCTTCTTAACATGAATGTTGCCAAACCATAAGAATCTCATCATAGCAGTTCTAACCATTTTCAGCAGCTTTGATGGTAGGATAAAAGCCCTGGCCCAATAGACCATCATAGAGAAACACACTGATTTTAACAGAATAAGCCTGCCTGCTTGAGTTAACATTCTAGTGGTCCACCTCTCAATCACAGCAGTGATTCTTTGGTATAGAGGAATGCAATTAGCCATAGTCACTCTGGATGAAAATAAGGGCAGACCAAGGTAAGTCATATCATGGCTCATAGTTTGCATCCCAACAGCAGCAATAAGATAATCTCCCTGCTCACTAGTAACTCCAGCAATCATGATGCTTGATTTGGTTAAGTTAAGCTGCAGACCAGTCATCAAGTAAAAGCCATGGAGAGCTCTTAAGATATTTTCAATAGACCTAATATTTGGCCTGGTAAAAATCATGATGTCATCCGCAAATAAAAGACAAGTTAATTGCACATCCTTACATTTTGAATGATAGGAAATTTGCTTGGACAAGTACATAGGCTTGATGTAGCATGTGAAGACTTCCATCACCAAGATAAAGAGATAGGAGGATAGGTGGTCACCCTGCCTAATCCCTTGTTTGCCTTCAAAATAACCAGTGCTCGCTCCATTGATGATCAATGAGTACGTAGGGGTGGAAATGCATTCAAATATCCAGGCAACAAACACCTTTGGGAACTCCATAAGGGACATAATTCTTACAATGGAAGACCACTGCACACTATCATATGCTTTCTTCAGATCAAGCTTGAGCATGGCTCCTTGGTTGGCATTAACCCTGTTGTAACCTTTTAAGAGCTCATGAGCCAGCATGACATTGTCAAGGATGTTTCTGGAAGGAAGAAAAGCAACCTGATTTTTAGAAATTATTCTCTGAAGAACAACAACCAGCCTAGAGGCAATTATTTTAGAAATACACTTATATATCACATTACAACATGAGATTGGTCTGAAGGAAGACACAGAGGAAGGTAACAGGGTCTTGGGGATAAGAACCAAGTTAGTAGCATTAACTATCTTCATGAGCTTAAATTTATCAAAAAAATTATGTACTGCCTTACAGAAATCCACTCCAACAATATCCCAACCAGTCGTGAAGAAGTGAACATTGAAGCCATCGGGGCCACCGCACGAATTCTTGTTCATCGCAAAAAGAGTTTTCTTTATTTCATCATCAGTCACCTTTTCCACCAGAGAAGCTGCTTCCTCAGTATTGACTTTGGGCAGTTGGACAGAAGAAAGGTCATCAAGGCAAGGAATAAAGTTTGAACTATTACCAAGAAGACTAGAAAAATGCTTTTGAAAGGCAGCATCCACCGCTTCAGGGGTAGAATGCAAAATTCCTGCTTCATCATGGATGTAAAAAATATTGTTAGCTGCTTGATTAGCTTTTAGGGTTGCATGGAAATAAGAGGTGTTTCTGTCCCCTTTAGATGCCCACTTGATTCTAAATTTCTGCCTTTTCATATCACATTCAATATCCAGCACATTACTTAGCTCATGGGATATATCAGTTTCATCCATAGCCAATTCAGCATTATCAGGGAAAGCCATCATCAGATTCTGAGCATCACCAAGTTGCTCCTTGAGCTTCGTGGAGCTGAGGTTTCCATATCCATATTTACCTTTAGCCCAAGCCCTTAATGCCTCCTTTGTAACCTTGAGTTTTCTGTAGAGAATATACATAGAGTTACCAAAGAATTCGTTATCCCATGCAGTTTGTAATATTAAAACATACTCAGGGTCAAGAGACCATGAGTTATAAAATTTGAAGCCTCTTTTCTTTCCATGGAGTTTCCTATCCGTGGTAGTGATGAGGGGGGAATGGTCAGAGAGAATGGAAGGTGGCAAATGTGTAGAAAGGTCAGGCCATGAGGAGAGAGCAGTGTGATTAGAGAAAGAATGATCAATGTTACAGAAAGTCCTAACACCAGACCTGGACTTGTTATTCCATGAAAAAACAGCACCCTCCTTATGAATAGGAATAAGATTTGAATTAAAAATTACTGAGTTCAAGGGGATGATGTCCTTTGGCATAAGTGGTAAACCACCATGCTTGTCAGATAGAGTGAAACAGGAGTTGAAATCACCAACCACTATCCACGGGTGAGATTCCTGTCTAAAGGCTGGCAGAAGATCAAAAAGAATTTGTCTAGAAGCTTGTGTATTATAAGCATAGACGAAGGATAAATAAAAGGAGGAATGTGGATTATGATATTTGGCATGGAAGTGCATTATTTGAGGAGTAGCAAGAATGAGATCAAGAGAAAGCACAGTAGGGTTATGCATGACCATAATTCTGCCAAAATTGGCCTCATTAAGATTATGAGTTAGGGCCCAGGAAGGATTAACATACTTGGCAGCAGAAATGGTAAGAGGCAGATTTAGTTTTGTTTCAAGTAAAGCAAAAATTGACAGCTGATATTGCATAATTAACTGCTTAACATGATCAAGCTTGAGGAAGTTATGAGTTCCCCTTATGTTCCAAGCTCCAAAATTGTGAGACATAAATTAAACTAGGGATCGGAGAGCAGATTCTTTCATGCCCCTAGTAACAGGAGACTCAAATCTATTTGAGGTTGATTGTTTTGAAGGTTTTTTTTTTGATAATTGATACAGAAGTTGGAACAGTGGACGTTTGATTAACAGATTTGGGAGAAGTAGGTGGGGATAACCATCCAGGTATGTTTCCCAAGAAAACATAAGGTTGTTTTGCCTGAATTGAAGGAAGTGAATTTGATGAGGAATTTTTGGATAGGTTATTGGATGAGTGCATTGATAAAAGTAGTTCAGTAATTTGACTTTGCAAACTCCTGCAGAAAAGGTCTTCTGGATCAAGCATAGGGGAGGATGGGGTTGTTCAAGCGTTAACCTGATTGGAGACTGGAATGGGAGAAACAGAATCAAGATTGTTCAAGTTATGGTTTGATTTATGAAGTTGCCCTTGTGAATTGCCTTGAGATGTGGTGTTGTGGATACCATGCACAAAGGACACAGTGTGCATCAACCTCGTATTTACATTAGCAGTGTCATGTGCATTTCCACAATCAATGTCAAGAAATTGACCATTGGAAATGCTGCTCTCCCTCCCTTCATTTCCTACCACCTTGTCACGTGAATCATCCCCACTATTGTTTTCATCATTACATAATGTTTCATTCCCAGCTTGGACTACTTCATCCATGTCTTTATGCACGTCAAGTTCATCAACCATGTCTTTAAGAACATCAAATGTATTACTGACCAAAAATTCCCCATGATGAGAACAATCTTCCATGCTATTATCATTAACTTCTACCACAACTATATTATCTGCTTCATTTTGATACTGAATATCATGGGAAGCATCATGCTCTCCTTGAAGCTCCTTACTTTGATTGATAACTGCCTCCTTTTGATATGGCTGTTGCCTGGTATATGTTTTTCTTTTTGTAACTTTATGCCAAACCTGTTTGCCTGCATTTGCTGATTGTCTATCCCTCTTTCCACCTTATTTTCTTGTTGATTACCCCCTTTCACCGCTGCAACCTCCTTTAAACCCACCATAGCACACGGATTATTTTTACAAGATGTGCCCAAATGCCCAAACTGTTTACATTCAATACAGATATCAGGCTTCCACAAGTAGCTGACTTGAACTAATTTCGTTGATCCATCAAGCATTTTAACTGGAAACTCATCCACAAGCTGACAATCAGGTGACACATCCACCAAACATTTTGCAAAACCGATTCTCTCCATTCTCTCAGTTGATGAGTCCATACATAACATTCTACCAATTCTTGAAGTTAACCAATTTATGCCAATGTGAGACCATGCAAAGATTGGGATATTTGCCATTTTTAGCCAAACTGGAACTGTTCTTATAGAACAGCAACTACTACCAATGGAAGGGTCCCAAGCCTTTATAATGAATATTTTGTTTCGAAGAAAAATAGGATCAGCTTCTAATATTTTCCTTCTGTCTTCAGCGCAAGACAGATTGAAAAGAAACAAAGTACCATCAGATTTCACTGCTATTTCACCTTTCAGTTTCTAGAGTTTTTTAAGATGGTTGATGACTGTTAGGTAGGACAAAGGCTTATCAAGAAAAAACCCACTAACCATTCACTCCAGATTGCACGACCGGCTTGTATGACAACGTCTGGTGGAACCATCGCAGTCCCATCAAAAGTTAGTGGAATTTCAACAGGGGCGTAAAACCCAGCATTTCGTGGTTTGTTTTTGAATAGAGACGACCATGAAGAGGAAGCTAAAGGCGGGTGGGAGAGAGGAGGGGGCACAGGAGGCGGCAGGGAGATAGGAGAGTTCGGCAGGGAACAAGGACGAGAAGAAGGACAGGGGATGGCAGAAGGTATGGGGGGAACTGTTTGAAAAGACGGGGGCGGGACAGGGGTATGGGCGGGATCGACCATGGAAAGAAAAAAAGAATGATCAATTTAATGATTAAATTATTAATATGATTTAAAATTAAATATAATTATTTATCAATAAGTTTTGGAAATTAAATATTATTATTTACGAAATGTTGAGGATAAATTATTTTGTTTTATTTAGGATGTTTGAAAATTATTAATTGTTATTTTAAATATCTTAAGGTTAATATTTATTTATTCATAATGTTTACTATTACGTAATAGTGTTTTTAAGTAATGATTAGAATATATTTATAAATGCTTTTTACGAGATTTATAAATAGAGTTATAACGAACTTGGGTTTTATATGGAAAGTTTTATAAAATGGTTTAAGAGATTAAGGAAGATTTTACAAGATAAAGGAGGTTTGTAAATGGTTAGATCATTAAATAAAAGGATTTTAGAAATTGGTTTATAGATTTATAAAAGGAATTTTATTAATGGTTTTGTGGATATATACTGGATTCTATAAATGATTTTAAAATTGTATTTAAAGGAAATCTTTGCCAATGTTGGTGAATATACTTACATCGTTGAGATAAGCACATTTGTATTTCCCTAAGTACTGAGAAAGAGAGATTTGTGGATATATATATATATCTTGTAAAAGTATTTTGGTTCAAATATTTGCAAAGTGATTTGAGTTAATGGAAAGATGTGTTAAAAGAGGCTTAGTGTTGCTTGGTGCTTAACCAATGTTGGTTTTCCTATAGAATTAAAACCCTGATTGAATGATTGTTATACGAGAATTAAATAACCAACTATCGAATTTGAACCCAAACGTAACTTTGGAAATATCTAATAGAAACACATGAGCTATATGGCACAGTCGATGATGCGTTACAGTGCGTATAAATCTCGTTTTGTCCTCCTAGGACAATGATACAGAAATATGTCCACTAACCATTAGGAGGTGATCTCCACTCTTATATTTGACTATTTATTTTCTAAAGAACCGGGGTTGAGTTTACCGGGAATTACCAAATGTTGTTTCGAAGAGATCGAGATTGGATGTGTTATCCGAAAACCACTTCGATCCAACGCATGCATTTCAAAGTGAAGATATCGTAAAGATGATGGAATTGGAGACGGAGCTCTCAAGTGTTTCGTTTAGTCCCAGAACAAACATGTGTGATTGAATGCTAGTATTGCATTGTTGTCTTGAGGCAGTATTAGCATTCCAAGTGAGAAGTCATATATAAAGGTAAAACTTAGCTCAAACCTCATAAACCGGGAATGACTAAAACGTGGAAGATGCAGCAGGGCTGAGTGGGCCGCTCCCAAGTAAGGTATGATCATCCTTATCTAGAGTCACTATCATATCTCATTTGTATGCTTTGGGGCCCATTAGCGGAAGGGTGATCATATTCAGTACTATCCAGTAAGGGGCTCCTTCGGTCCTGTGCCGGTAGGGGATCCAGGCGAGGTCCTCAGTGTTATTTTATCTGAAGATGCATCATGACGGGCGGTACCCCATTAGCTCAGTCATTGTATGGAATACGTTCCCGAATAAGCACCGTATGGACTTAGTTGTGCCCAAATATGCTGAAACGTGAGATGTAAGCATTTCAGCTATATTCATATTTTACTTTGATCCCTAGACATTGTTATAAATAAATGGATTTTCTATAGAATTTTTTTTGGTTATCTTAAGGTAAAAACCTATCCGTGTTTATGTACGGCATGGTCTTACGAGATACTTTTGATTTTCAGATGGTTTTTTAGAACTTGAAAATCCAGTTGTGTGTGTTTTATCATGCTGGATTTCCAGACCAACTCGGGTGTTATTTTATTATAATGCTCGGGTTAGACCGAGCATATTTATAGATTGCTTTGGATGCATTGGAGCACATGAGGCGAGTTGGAGTCTACAGGTCGTATTCACGTATATGTCTGTGTTCCGCTGCTTTGTTGTTGAAATTATCATCAATTTTAAGGACAGGTTGTTATAACTGTCCAGGCTGATGATAGTGGATTGTTGTTATACTCTGATGGATGTATGTATATAACAGTTTCTCTTTTGTAAAGATCATTGGTATTATATTTATATTATTCCACTGTGATTATGAGATTCTGTGTTGCTTTTAGTTTTTTTCTTCTTTTCTTTTCTTCTCTACTTCTTTCTTCTTTCTTTCCTATAACTATTTGTCCTTCCATTCAGTTTGGGTTGGACAAGTATGGTTTATTGTCACCATGAATTGTGCGGATTGGTGAGTCATTACAAGAACATCAATCGAAAAACTTCCTTCAAGAATTGGACCGATACCAGAAAGAAAATGCTTATATGTTTTTGATGCAGGGACTATTCTCATTTTGCTAAAGATTGTCAAGATCCAATGCTTCAATTGTGGATTATTCGACGATTAAAAAGATCAATGTTTGAGGAAAAGCATTTCGGTTTCAGGCATAAAAAAGTGATTATCGATAACTTGTCGTGGTTTCTTCTACGTGTTAAAACATATGAAATTGAAGTGAATCTTGCTTGATAATCTCTAGGTGCAAAGGATTGAAGGCACCGAACTCTTGGAGGGTATGTTTAAATATTTCGATGTGGTAAATGCTGTTAATATTGGTCGAGACTTTAAAGAAAAATTTGGCGATTCGGATAATTATTCTAATGGTGACGATTTTGCAGATAAGAGATTTTTAAAATCTGAATTGAATGTCGTTGTTTTGGGTGATCTTATAGATGAAAAATTTATCACGGTTGGTTATGTTGATGCCAATATTGAGGTTATAGGGAGAATTCTTGTGACGCCCCACCTCTATACCCACGCTAGCCAAGGACACTATGGTGTAATGCCGTCAACTAGCACGGAGAATAAGGCTGTTGAGGAGCGACCATCCGTGTAATTGTTTGAGCGAGCACCAATAAGTCAGATAGTATAAGGGAGCCTGACATGCCGATTCAAACTCAAGGCTACTACACAGTGGCTATATATATCCTCGAAAACAAACATAGAGATAAGCATAACACAAATCAGTCACAGACATCCATATCACAAAGGCGGAAAAAGATATGAATATAACACATGAAAGTGTACATCAGGGTAGTGGTCAAATAGGATCCACAATATCACAAAAGAATAGTCACAAGTGCTAGACAAAAGAATATGTATACATCAGGGAGTCTACATCTCAAAGGTATACAACAAAAACTACTAATCTAAGTAGTTAGCCAAAGTCAGGAGGATAATCCCAGAAGTGAAGTCAAGCAGAAGCACCTGAAACATCTCGGTCTGACCCGAGTATTATTCATAAGAAAATAATAAACGGATCAGTCTAGCTATAAATATGAGATAAAATGATATAAAATAAGATATATGACATAACATATGATAACCATAAAGCCATACTGTGATAAGTATGAAATTGAAAATCAACAAGAGATTAATCAATATCACCAGAATCTTCTCAAAGATCAAAAGGAATGTCATACTCAATATCTTCGTTCACAAAAAGTTAATGACACACAAATTCACCAATGCATAAATATTGATAACACATATCAATGAAAATAACGAAAATTGGTGAAACACAAATTCTAGAAATCATTAATGGAAATCCAAAAATCACAAAAGGGGGGAGGCCTATCACAAAACGGGAACCTGAAAACTCACCAACACGTGTATCACAAAATGGAACGCTATTCCATGGTTGTTAACCATTAATTTTGAGCCGAAGCTCCACAAAACAGCCCGAAGACCATGGGTCGCTACCCCACCAAATTGAGCCGAAGCTCCACAGAAACGGGGTTTAGTCTCCCTCATAGACAAAGAGACATCGCACATTTGCTAGCCTAAATCACAAAAATGATCATCAACGATCATCAAGAAGTGTCAATTACAGTAAGCTAGTAAATTTACGAGCTTAGCTTCATGTCCCATAACCACTAGCTTAACTTAAATATTTACGAACAAATTGTAGATCTCCATTCGAAAATTGTCACAAGAGACTCAATCGAACAAGTCCAAGAATTAACCGACGAAGTAAACACGAGCGTTTTATACCACTTGTTTTACTAAGCCGTTTAATTAGATTTCTCGTACGAGTGAGGTAAAGGTTTGTATATTTGTAAAATGACAAATCACAAAAATGATTGTAGAAACAAGAGGTCATAAAAATTCACGTTCGAAGACGTGAATAAAATCCAAAGAAATCAATTCCAAATCCATCAAAGTGGAAATACCCCTTGCGACCAAACGTGGCCGAGCTAAGGTACAAACGACCAAAAGAAGTAGCACGCGGCAAGTGGTGCGACCTAAGGAGGAAGCGACCTAAGGGAGTGCGAGCTAGCCGAGTTAACATGGCCGAGCGACCTAAAGGAGTTAACGGCCTAAGTGGTGCAACATAATGGGTGCAAGCAGGCTAAGGAGCAGGCCGAGCGACTTAAGCGGGCGACCTAAAGACAAACAGGCCGAGCGTCCTAAATATGTCGCAACTCAATCATAGCGCGACCTAACATAGCATGGCGCAACCTAACACGGCGCGCGACCTAACACGGCGCGCGACCTAAGGAATGAACGACTTAAGGGATGCAAGCTACCTAGTGGGGGCGAGCAACTTAAGGCCAAGAACGACCTAAATGCATGGCGCGACCTAACACCGCAGGGCGACTTAAGGAGGAACGACCAAGGCGTTGCGCGACCTAAGCATTTCCGAGCTAAGCAATGGAACGAGACAGGCCGAGCGACCTAAGGTGTTACGACCTACTGCCGAGCGACGTAGCCACCTATGGAGGCCGAGCGACCTAACTGTTTTGGAGTGCAAAACTCACCCAATTTGCAACCGATCGAGCATGGACGCTAGGGGATTATGCCAATAGGCTGCCCAGTCGTATTGGCTCCTCGATGCATCACCAAAAACGTGTTCAAACATCAAAGTTAGGATTTTTAAAGATTTGAACGCAAAACACTAAAAATTGGGATTTTCACCAATTCAATCCAAATCAATGACAAATGCATATGTAAACGTGTTAGGAATTCATACCCAACAATCAAAGATAGTTATAGACAAAGATGTGAGATAAAAATATCACCTTTTCACAAAATCAATGAAAGAGAAGCTTGAAAGCAAATGAGAATCAACCCAAGAAGCTTGAATCAATGTCTTCTCTTTGAATTTGGAGTTGGATGTTGGATTTGCGAATGATATTAAGCTTGGAGTTTTAATTTCTCATTCCTTCCCCCATTTTTGATGAAGCTTGAGTGTTAGGAAATGAAAGTAAAGTTGTGAAGAGAAGGGGGTTGAGTTAAAATTAATAGCTTAGGCTAATGGGTTAAACCAAACCCAAAGTCCAAAGTGAAAAAGTGGCAAAATTCCACTAACTCCAAACACACCAAAGTTTATACTCAAAAAGATCGCAAACGGTGTTTTGGACCCAATGGAAGTGGTTCCGAGTCCAAATTCGACCGTATGCAAAAAGTAACTTTTCGGACTAAAATCCGACTAACGACAATATATTTAAATATCAAATCGTAAAATATGCGGGTTGTTACAGACTCCCCTCCTTAAAGAAATTGCGTCCTCGCAATAATTAAGAAGAAAATATATAGTAACAACCATAAAAGCATATTCAACACAAAAGAAGTTTGAAATAAGAAGTTCACCTTAAAGAGCACGAGAAAGTAAGTCCGGATGTGTTCGCTCGATGAATTCTCTAGATTCCCAAGAGCAATCCTTAGGATTTGAGGACCACTGAACTTTAACAAGCGGAACATCTTTATTTCGAAGGCGCTTGACCTCCGAAAAAATAATTCGAATAGGATGTTGCTCATAAGTTAAATTAGGTGAAACTTCAATTTCTTCCACAACACCGGGCTCAAGAATAGAATCGGAATCTCGAAGGCATTTCCGCAATTGAGAAACGTGAAACACGTCATGCATAGCAGAAAACTGAGCCGGTAATAAAAGGCGATAAGCCACAGGACCAATACGTTCGGTGATAGGAAATGGCCCAATATATCGAGGCGCTGATTTTCCTGTTCGACTGAAACGTACAACACCCTTCATAGGTGAAACACGGATAAACACAAGATCTCCCACTGAAAATTCTAATTTCCTTCTCCGGTTATCGGCATAGGATTTTTGTCTACTCTAGGCTTCTTTCGTCCTATGACGAATAAGATCAATCTTTTCTGTGGAATCGCGAATAAATTCTGGACCTAAAACCAGCTTCTCACCGGCCTCAAGCCAACAAGAAGGAGATCGGCATGACCTTCCGTAGAGTGCCTCGAAAGGTGCCATACCAATACTAGATTGGAAGCTATTATTATAGGAAAACTCAACAAGAGAGATATGATCTTCCCAACTTCCACAAAAATCTAGAACACATGCACGAAGAAGATCTTCAAGAGTTTGATTCACACGCTCGGTTTGTCCATCGGACTGGGGATGATAAGCGGTGCTAAAATTAAGCTTCGTTCCTAAAGATTTTTGAAGACTCTTCCAAAATCCACTAGTAAACAATGGATCACGATCACTAACAATAGAAGAAGGAACTCCATGCAACTTTACAATTTCTTTAATAAAGAGTTTGGCCAAGAGAGGAACGGTTTGATTGGACCGAACGGGAATAAAATGGGCGGATTTAGTACGTCTATTAACTATCTCCCATAAGCTATCATGACCCGAACGAGAACGCGAAGGCCATCTATAAAATCCATGGAAATTTGATCCCACTTCCAAATTAGAATTTCTAAAGGTTGCAATAACCCACCGGGCCTTTGGTGTTCGGCCTTGACAAGTTGGCAAGTCATGCAACACTTAACAATGTTAGCAATATCAGATTTCATTCCCTCCTAATAATAAAGTCGCTTTATATCCGCGTACATTTTACTACTATCGGGATGAATGGTAAATTTAGAACGATGAGAATCTTCTAAAATGTCTTTACGAAGATCACTAATATTTGGCACGATAAGTCTATCAAATTTTCGAATGCCACTATGAGAATCAATATCAAAGTCTTTCAAACTTTCAATATCAATTTTATCCCTAAAACTTTGGCCAAAAAGAGCCAATTCGGGATCTAGCTTTTGAGCTTCAATAATGCGGTCTAAAAGAGAGGGATGAGCCTCAAGGCTACATAAGACAAGAGATGAACATAAATCGAAAACACGATCTCGAATCTCACAAGTGGATAAAATTCCGAGATCATTCCATTCGGATATCATCATAGAAATAACCGCTTGTTGCTTGCGACTAAGGGCATCGGCAACACGATTTCCCTTTCCAGGAGTATAAAGAATATCAAGATCATAAGGTGTGAGGAAATCGAGCCAATGTTGTTGACACAAATTAAGTTCCTTTTGAGAAAATAGATATTTCAAAGATTTATGATCGGTATAGAGAATAAATTTTTCTTCCAAAAGATAATGACGCCAAATACGAAGGGCGAAAACAATAGCCGCGAGCTCTAAATCATGAGTGGCATATCTAGTCTCGGCTGGCTTCAATTGCCAAGAAGCATATGCAATAACACGTTCTCTTTGCATAAGAACGGCACCCAAACCAACGCGACTAGCATCGGTATAAACAACAAAATCTTGATTCCCCTCGGGAATAACAAGAATAGGAGCGTCAGAAAGGAGTTCTTTTAATTTCTAAAAAGAAGCTTCACATTTGTCCGACCAAATGTATTTAACACCTTTCTTTGTCAAACCAGTAAGAGGCACGAAAATTTTGGAAAAGTCCTTTATGAAACGGCGGTAATATCCTGCCAATCCGAGAAAACTTCGGATCTCCGTACACTCTCCGGTCTCTTCCAATTTTGTCAATCTTTGAAGGATCCACGGAAATTCTGGATTCAGAAATAACATGACTAAGAAACTTCACACGAGATTGCCAAAAGTGGCATTTAGAAAATTTTGCTTTTAATTGATTGCTCCTAAGAGTTTCCAACACAATCCGAAGATGTTTTTCATGCTCCTCCTCGGTTTTAGAATACACAAGAATATCATCAATAAAGATGAGAACAAACCGATCGATGAAGTCTTTGAAAACTCTATTCATAAGGTCAACGTAATAAGCCGGAGCATTCATTAAACCAGATGGCATAACAAGCCATTCATAAGATCCATAACGAGTATGGAACGATGTCAAAGGAATACTATCCTCTGCAATACGAAGCTGATGAAAACCAGTAGCTAAGTCTAATTGTGAAAAGACTCTAGCACCACTAAGTTGATCGAATAGATCATCAATCCGAGGTAAAGGATATTTATTCTTGATAGTAAGATCATTAAGCTTGCAGTAGTCAATGAAAAGCCTAAGTGTACCATCGAATTTCTTCACAAAAATAGCCGAAGCTCCCCAAGGCGAGGAACTAGAGCGAATAAATTGCTTTGTCTCCAATTCGGATAATTATTTGCGCATCTCCTCATTTTCTTTATTGGACATATGATAAGGAGGACGAGTGATGGGTTGAGCTCCAGGAATGAGATTAATTCTGAACTCAATTGCTTGCTTAGGTGGTAATCCTAAGATGGCCTCAAATATGTCGGAAAATTCATGGACAACGTGAATAAGAGAAATAATATCTTCCTCATCATCATTATCGTCATCATGAGGATTTAAAGAATATAAAGATGCAACCAAGCTGGAATCCGAATCTTTAAGATCAATAGAAATCTACTTAACAGATTGAGGATGTCGAAGTTGAATAGCCCGCTCAGGACATAAGATTTGGGCTTCATAACGATTAAGCCAATCCATTCCCAAATCATTCCAAAGCCTAAGTAGCGCATAACATGCAAATCGGCTCGGAAAGAAAAATCACATAAAATAATCTCGACATCTTTACACAATAAACTGATTGTTGCGGATCCACCAACCAGATTCGCAATTCTCAGAGAAGTCATTAAACACATAACATCCAAAGAAAAAGTATCAACAAGTTCTTTTGATATAAAAGAATGGGATGCACCCGTATCAAAAAGAACTCGAATTGGATGATCATGAAATAAAATAATGCCATCAAGGATAGAATGAGAAATACCTTTACCACGAGATGTGTTACCAGGGGCTTGAGCAACATTAAGCTTTCCCTCCTTCCTGCCTTGAAGTTTGGGATAAGAAGATAAATAATGATCTGGGCTTTTGCAATAACGACAAGCACAAGGCTTTGAATACTTGTTCGCATAATGGTCCTTAGAACCACAATTGTAGCATTGCCCGCTACTAGAAGTAGGAGTCTTAGCTGCCAGAGAGGCTTGCTTCCCTTTCTTATTGTTGGGATAAGGACCCTTGAACTTATTAGGCCTTTTCTTGTTGTTGAAATCTGGTTTAACACTCACAACTTCAACATCACTCTCTCTATCTGCCTCTTCAAGACGAAGAGCGATATCAATGAGTTGATCAAAAGAAACTTCTAATTTTAGAAGTAATGGCTTCTTAAGATTTTTTTTCAAGCCATAGACAAATCTTTGGTTCTTCTTCAATGGGGTGTTTATGTATTCAACCCCGTACTTAGAAAGTGACTCGACTGATGCGACATAGTCTGTCACGGAAGATTCACCTTGAACAAGATCAATGAAACGGCGAGCCAAAGTCACCTTCTCAGCTTCTGGCACAAACTTTAATTCGAAACGCTCCCGGAATTTCACCCAAGTAAGATCCGCTTCATTTATTTCAGAAATCATAAGCTCATACCAATCTAATGCTCTTTCTCGGAGCATACTAGAGGCCACCTGAACACGGTGAAGATCAATAAGATTCATGCGAGAAAAGATTCGATCGCACGATCTCAGCCAAGCCTGGACTTCGATAATAGTCTCAGAACCTTTGAATGGCTTCCCACCCAAATTGGTATAATCGCTGCACAAACGTGCAAATCCAGACCTAGGGTGAGTAGACTCTGAATTAGATCCGGCTGCTTGAGCATTCCTCACTAGATCAAGAAGCTGCTGGACAGACATAAATACTCCATCTTGGGGAGTTGCACGAGATTGACTGGCACTGGGACGGCCAGGTCTAACCATTTCTCTTCCTTTTGAAAGAAAGAAAGGAGAAAGAAAAGGTTATTCACCAAATAAATATCAAGCAATCTTGATAGATAAAACAAGGAATCATAAGGAAAGTAGGATGAATCGGTACGAAGACTCGAATTAAATCCTAAAGCACGATTCCTAAGATGGACTTAGGACGATGATCCTTGCTAGATTATTCTACACTGATCCGAAGACTGGCTTTGATACCAAGCTGTGACGCCCCACCTCTATACCCACGCTGGCCAAGGACACTACGGTGTAATACCGTCAACTAGCACGGAGAATAAGGCTGTTGAAGAGCGACCATCCGTGTAATTGCTTTGAGCGAGCACCAATAAGTCAGACAGTACAAGGGAGCCTGACATGATGATTCAAACTCAAGGCTACTACACAGTGGCTATATATAGTCTTAGGAAACAAACATAGAGATAAGCATAACACAAATCAGTCACAGACATCCATATCACAAAGGCGGAAAAAGATATGAATATTACACATGAAAGTGTACATCAGGGTAGTGGTCAAACAGGATCCATAATATCACAAAAGAATGGTTACAAGTGCTAGACAAAAGAATATGTATACATCAGGGAGTCTATATCTCAAAGGTATACAACAAAAACTACTAATCTAAGTAGTTAGCCAAAAGTCAGGAGGATAATCCCAGAAGTGAAGTCTAGCAGAAGCACCTGAAACATCTCGGTCTGAACCGAGTATTATTTATAAGAAAATAATAAACGGATCAGTCTAGCTATAAATATCAGATATAATGATATAAAATAAGAGATATGACATAACATATGTTAACTATAAAGCCATACTGTGATAAGTATGAAATTGAAAATCAACAAGAGATTAATCAATATCACCAGAATCTTCTCAAAGATCAAAAGGAATGTCATACTCAATATCTTCATTCACAAAAAGTTAATGACACACAAATTCACCAATGCACAAATATTGATAACACATATCAATGAAAATCTCGAAAATTGGTGAAACACAAATTCTAGAAATCATCAATGGAAATCCAGAATCACAAAAGGGGGGAGGCCTATCACAAAACGGGAGCCTGAAAACTCACCAACACGTGTATCACAAAATGGAACGCTATTCCATGGTTGCTAACCATTAATTTTGAGCCGAAGCTCCACAAAACGGCCCAAAGACCATAGGTCGCTACCCCACCAAATTGAGCCGAAGCTCCACAGAAACGGGGTTTAATTTCCCTCGTAGACAAAGAGACATCGCACATTTGCTAGCCTAAATCACAAAAATGATCATCAACGATCATCAAGAAGTGTCAATTACAGTAAGCTAGTAAATATATGAGCTTAGCTTCATGTCCCATAACCACTAGCTTAACTTAAATATTTACGAACAAATTGTAGATCTCTACTCGAAAATTGTCACAAGAGATTTAATCGAACAAGTCCAAGAATTAACCGATGAAGTAAACGCGTGCGTTTCATACCACTTGTTTTACTAAGCCGTTTAATTAGATTTCTCGTACGAGTGAGGTAAAGGTTTGTATATTTGTAAAATGACAAATCACAAAAATGATTGTAGAAACAAGAGGTCACAAAAATTCACGTTCGAAGACGTGAATAAAATCCAAAGAAATCAATTCCAAATCCATCAAAGTGGAAATACCCCTTGCGACCAAACGTGGCCGAGCTAAGGTAAAAACAACCAAAAGAAGTAGCACGCGGCAAGTGGTGCGACCTAAGGAGGAAGCGACCTAAGGGAGTGCGAGCTAGCCGAGTTAACATGGCCGAGCGACCTAAAGGAGTTAATGGCCTAAGTGGTGCGACTTAATGGGTGCAAGCAGGCTAAGGAGCAGGCCGAGCGACTTAAGCGGGCGACCTAAAGACAAACAGGCCGAGCGACTTAAGCGGGCGACCTAAAGGCAAACAGGCCGAGCGACCTAAATATGTCGCAACTCAATCATAGCGCGACCTAACATAGCATGGTGTGACCTAACACGGCGCGCGACCTAAGGAGTGAACGACTAAAGGGATGCAAGCTACCAAGCGGGGGCGAGCGATTTAAGGCCAAGAACGACCTAAATGCATGGCGCGACCTAACACCGCAGGGCGACTTAAGGAGGATTGCGCGACCTAAGCATTTCTGAGCTAAGCAATGGAACGTGACAGGCCGAGCGACCTAAGGTGTTACGACCTACTGCCGAGCGACCTAGCGACCTATGGAACGAACGACCTAAAACCGAACGAGCTAACTGCTGGCCGAAAATCTTCCATATGCAGGCCGAGCGACCTAACTGTTTTGGAGTGCAAAACTCACCCAATTTGCAACCGATCTAGCACGGACGCCAGGAGATTATGCCAATAGGCTACCCGGTCATATTGGCTCCTCGATGCATCACCAAAAACGTGTTCAAACATCAAAGTTAGGATTTTTAAAGATTTGAACGCAAAACACTAAAAATTGGGATTTTCACCAATTCAATCCAAATCAATGACAAATGCATATGTAAACGTGTTAGGAATTCATACCCAACAATCAAAGATAGTTATAGACAAAGATGTGAGATAAAAATCTCACCTTTTCACAAAATCAATGAAAGAGAAGCTTGAAAGCAAAGGAGAATCAACCCAAGAAGCTTGAATCAATGTCTTTTCTTTGAATTTGGAGTTGGATGTTGGATTTGCAAATGATCTTGAGCTTGGAGATTTAATTTCTCATTCCTTCCCCCATTTTTGATGAAGCTTGAGTGTTAGGAAATGAAAGTAAAGTTATGAAGAGAAGGGGGTTGAGTTAGAATTAATAGCTTAGGCTAATGGGCTAAACCAAACCCAAAGTCCAAAGTGAAAAAGTGGCAAAATTCCACTAACTCCAAACACACCAAAGTTTATACTCAAAAAGATCGCAAATGGTGTTGTGGACCCAATGGAAGTGGTTCCGAGTCCCAATTCGACCGTATGCAAAAAGTAACTTTTCGGACTAAAATCCGACTAACGACAAAATATTTAAATATCAAATCGTAAAGTATGTGGGTTGTTACAATTCTTTTAATTATTCATTCTCTGATCCTTTACTTTTGGATCTAGTAGTTATGAAATATAGGTCAAATCTCCATCTTCAGTATATTGTTAAAGGGTTAGCTTTAGTCTGTGAGAATCATTTGCTAGAGGTTGACCAAGATATGAGAAGGGACACTGATTTTAGTTTTGATTACACAAAACACAGAAAATAGAAAGCAAGATCTTGCTATTTTGAGATTGTTAATTCAAATAGTTTAGATAGTTTAAGTGTTTTGGATGATTTAGACATGAATTCAGATTTGTTTTTGGATGTTATAGTTGATTATGATGTCATGATCAGTAGCTTGGATGGTGAAGTGGTGGTTGAGGCTGGTAGTAGGATAGTTGATTTTATACGTAATGAAGATGTTGGAGATTTACATAGTTATAGTGCAAATGTGCATAGAGATATTCAAACTCCCAATTTATCTCCTATAATGCGTAATTCTAGTTTAGATATTATATAAAGACATGCGAACGAATGTGCATTTTTGGTTACACTAGTTATACAGTGTAATTCGTCGAAGGCCTGTATTGAAATGTTGGTGAACAAAATATATATAGTTGAGAGAAGGGTGAATAATATAGTTCAAAGACAGTTGCGGCTATAGGTAAATGAAAGTGTGGGTGTTGTTGAAAGGACAAGATAGGAAGATAGTTTAAATAATAAAAAAATTATTGTTTTCATTGCCTAAAGGAATGGCTGAAACATGTTTTTCACTATGTAAATGGTTTTGATTTTGTAAATTTGAATAGCATTAGCCGTGGTAGTGTGATGGAGCCTGATAAAAGAGAGAAGGATACAGATAAGAGCAAACATACAAGGCATGCAATTCATACTGAAAATTTTGATAGCGTATTAAAGAGGAAGAAAAAGTGTTCTAGATTAGGTTCTAGATTTTCTATAGTGGCTAGTTCAGGGTGTATTGCGGTTGATTTTATAAAGAATGGAGAGGCTGGTCAAAGTTATAATGAGCACAGATCGGAGAGGAGTGCTCGTCTTCATAGAGTTGATGCTAGAGCTTTCAATAGCTCTAGCTCTGTTACAGATTTTCTTTAGGTAGTATATAGTTCATGTGTTATGAATAGTTTGTCCATCAGTGATATGCATTACTTAGCTAGGAGTTTAGGATTTATCTTTGAGGATATTCAGATAGACTCTCATTATATTAAGAGTAAGGAATTAGAACGGGTTATAACACTTGGATTATGAGATTCATTAGTAGGATTGTAAGAGGTTCACATGATATAGGTAAGTGTAGTAAAATTAAATCTTGTTTCAAAGATAACAATATTGATATATTATTATTACAATAAACTAAAGTAGAGCATCTTGATTATCGTATTTGTAGGTGTTATCCCATTTTTGGTCAAAACTGGAATATCAACGAATGGACGAGGAATGATGGATATCAGGATTGGAGATCGGTTGGAATCAAGGCTACGATCGATATCATCAAAATTTGGTTGAACTCCGATCGGGACGAAATTAATTGGAGATGATGATAAGGATTAGGAAAGGCTATGTTTCAAATTTCAGGTTAATCGGAGTTCGTATGGAGAAGTTATGATCGATTCAAGGTAGGAAAGCAATGCCGTTCGAACCCATCGAGGAGTCAAGATGGTGCTCATTTCGAATCCATCAGATTCGAACCCATCAAGGTTTTTGTTCATTTCAAACCCTTCAAGTTCGAATCGATCGAAGGCACGGCATGCAAGGTTCGAATCGATACACTTCGTGTTGGTTGGTATGGATTCGGCTCTGGGAAGTTTCCATCAGGTGTTGGTTCGACTCGATAGGCTCGTATAGGAGAGACAGATGGATCTCGGTTCGATGGCAGCAAACCCAGAAAGGTAGCAAGCATGTGAAGGTTCTTCGAATCGATGTGCTTCGCATCGATCAGGATGGGTGCAGATGGCTTATTTCGACTCCAGTCTCGTTCGAATCCATTAGGTGAGAGCTTCGTTCGAACCCATATTTCACGACCACTTCGTATCGATATTAATGGGTACGAACATGACCGTTGTGAAGTTATGGATAAGGGCGAAGCGTGGAAATTGGATATGAACGCGTCTTCAGGAAGGGAAGCATTCAACACGGTGACAAAGGGGGATCGACCCAGAGAAACAGCGCCACGTCACAGGTACGCACGCGCTTTGGATGGATTCGAAGCATGGTCTCGAAGCATGGATTCGAAGCATGGATTCGAAGGTGACAGGCAACGGACAACCCCAGATTCGAATCCATCATATCTTCCAAACCGTTGATCCAAATGCAATGAAATTTTTACAGGAGCTTACATACATGTTGAAGAATGTTCTCACCAAATTTGAGCTCAATTGGATGATTTCTCGATCGATTCGAATGGAGTTCGAATCGATCACAAAGTGGGCCCAACTTCCTGAGGCTGGGCGCGTGGGCCCCCCCCACGTGCCAGAAGCGGTCTACCGGACTTTTAGGAGAAATATCAGCCTCCTACGCCTATAAATTGAGCCCCTGGTCATTCAGAAAAGGGGTCGGAGAATTTGGAAAGAGAAAGCACGCCTGGACGCTGCCGGAATCATTCCATATCATCATTGCTGCTATTTACCTCAAGTTTTGGACTTTGTAACGGCTGTAATCATCTGTAATCTTCAAGGATAATCAATAAAAGGATAAAAAACTTTGGAGTGGACGTAGGCCGGAGATAGCCGAACCACTATAAAACTTGTGTCTCTGTTCTTTATTTTGGAATTGCTGTTTAATATTTGCTGAAATCTGAGATTTATGTTTGAATATTATTGATTTGTATTCATGCACTGGTGCTTTCACGGTATTCGGGGTTTGTGACCAATTTTGGCACAAACACTTTGGTGCTTTCACTGAGAACGACTAGCACCCGCTACATCAAATTTGAAAGTTGGATTTGAAGATTTTAAAGAGTTTGGATTCAAGGACAATGACTAGGCAAAATAGTAGAAGGTAGAGGGCTGAGAGAAGCCAACAGGAAGGAAGTCAACAAGCATCCTCCGAAGCTGGGGAAGGACAGGCTTCAATCTACATAACCCAGGACGAAATGGAGGCTATGGCAAATTCTTTGCAAGAGAGATTGTTGAAGAGCCAACAGGAAATGATGCAGGCTTTCTTCGAGCAAATAAGAGCTGCAGGGATGCAGAACCTAGGGACAACAACAACTGCTGTGGATGCAGGAAAAGGGACTAGAGTTGTGGAACCCAATGGAGGACAGGATACAGAGCCACAAAGCAATCAACAAGGGCTTGGGGGCAGACCCACGGGATCCAACACAGGAGGACCTCTGGAAGGGGTTCAACAGGCTAGAACCAACGTTGCTACTAACGAGCCACATGAAGAGTATGTGCCGGAGTTCCCTCGGGGGCAACCCCCGACGGACAACGCTGGATTGGTAGAGATGATTAGGAAAACTGTGCGAGGTGGTTTGGCCAAAGGAGACTTGGAAGGAGTGAACAGGAGTCCGTTTGATCGGGAAATAAGGATGGCTCAGAATCCACCTAAGTTCAAGTTGCCTAGCGTGGAGGTATACGATGGCAAGGCAGATCCAACGGATCACTTGATGAGATACACCAGACACATGGAGGTGCTGGGGGCATCGGAGAAAGTGATGGCCCGATGCTTCCCTTTGTATTTGACGGACTTAGCTGCGATGTGGTTTAGGCAGCTGGAAGAAGGATTTATCAGGACTTGGAGGGAATTAGTGGAAAGGTTTTTGGGGCAGTTTCGGGTTCATGTCAAGAGACCGAAGAACGTGATGACATTAACATCGGTGAAGCAAAGGATGGATGAATCGCTTAGAGCTTTTCTAACTCGATTCGGCGCGGCAGTCGCTTCAGTGGATCGGCCTGATCCATCGATGGTTTTAATGGCAGCAGTATCAGGAGTCAGGGAGGACTCTGATTTCAAGGTATCTCTGATACGAGATCCCCCACAAGATCTCGACGAATTCTTTCACGAGGCAGAAAGGTTCCTTCGGCAAGAAGATGCAAGTACGGATTTAAAGGTGAAAAAGGTTAATGTAACTCAGGATGTAGGACCATTCAGCAAAGGTTTGGATAAAGATAAAGGGAAAAGGAAGATGGACGATGATTCTGGAAACGCTAGGAAGCGATGGAAGGATCCAAAGTTTTCCACATATACAGGATTGAACGAGACGCTGGAGCGGATATACCTGGATACTCGGAATCGCCTTCCTTATCGGAGGCCGGCTAGGAGAGAACCAACAGAACGGGAAAGGACATCAGGAAGGCACTGCCTCTTCCATGATTTAGATGGCCATGATACCAATAGCTGCAGGCACTTAAAGGATATAATCGAGGAGCATGTAAGGAATGGACAGCTACAGCAATATGTCGGAACTCGGAATGCAACGGTGGAGCAGGAGCAACCACCGACAACCTCTCGCCGTGACGATGGGAGGCCCAGGGATGATGGTCGATTGATCATCCACTGATCAGGATAATGTGAAATAAGTAGCAAACTACTGGCAAGCAACTAAGTCATTTACACATGTGTGGGGACGGAGATAGCCTCTAGGCATGCTCTGAATGACGATAAACTGCGATGCTGTGGTTTGCGAAATTTATCTTTTGCTTTTTTGATGGGACACTGCTTTTCTCTTTGAATTTGGTTTTGGAGTTCGGATCGAACTCCTGGTTTTGCTTGTTTTTTGATTTGGATTCCCCACTGGATGATTGTTTTTGGTTCTGGATGCTGGTTTGAATTTTTGATTCTTTGATTTCGATTTGGACTTTTGGTATTTGGATTCCGGATTGGATTCTGATTGGATTTTCATCGGGTTTTTGATAAACGGTCGTCGGGTATGGATTATGCCTGGCATGGGGTGGGTCACTTTGCCCGAACGTGGTAGATTGACTCATTCAGGTCGTCGAGTATGGACTATGCTCGGCAAGGGTCCGGAGTGACCAGGATATGGCCTAGGACTTAGGCCCCATATTATCGATTATTGTTTCAGGCCGTTGAGTATGGACTATGCTCAACAAGGGTCCGGAGAGACCAGGATTCGGCTTAGGACTTGAGCCATGGCATTGTACAGCGTCCAGGGACACTGGACCAGGGTCGTCAAGCATGGATTACGCTTGGCAAGAACCCGAAGAGGTTAACTCAACGTCCAGGGACACTGGACCACGGTCGTCAGGTGTGGATTAATGCCTGGCAAGAACCCGGAGAGGTTATGGATTCGGATATCGACCCGGAGAGGTCCTAGATCTGGTTATTGGCTATTGGATGAGGATGGGTTGGGACTCGGTTGACGAGTTCGGATGGATATGGAATTGGCTATGGCTTTGGTTATTGGATTTGGAATTGGGCGTCGACTCGAAGCAGTCAAGGATGATATACTCTGGCAATATGGTTGTGGACTTCGGATATTGGATTCGGAACTATTCAAAACAAGCCTTGTTATCACAAGGCATGTTTTGGGGGGCAAAGTGTTATCCCATTTTTGGTCAAAACTGGAATATCAACGAATGGACGAGGAATGATGGATATCAGGATTGGAGATCGGTTGGAATCAAGGCTACGATCGATATCATCAAAATTTGGTTGAACTCCGATCGGGACGAAATTAATTGGAGATGATGATAAGGATTAGGAAAGGCTATGTTTTAAATTTCAGGTTAATCGGAGTTCGTATGGAGAAGTTATGATCGATTTAAGGTAGGAAAGGCATGCCGTTCGAACCCATCGAGGAGTCAAGATGGTGCTCATTTCAAATCCATCAGATTCGAACCCATCAAGGTTTTTGTTCATTTCGAACCCTTCAAGTTCGAATCGATCGAAGGCACGACATGCAAGGTTCGAATCGATACACTTCGTGTCGGTTGGTATGGATTCGGCTCTGGGAAGTTTCCATCAGGTGTTGGTTCGACTCGATAGGCTCGTATAGGAGAGACAGATGGATCTCGGTTCGATGGCAGCAAACCCAGAAAGGTAGCAAGCATGTGAAGGTTCTTCGAATCGATGTGCTTCGCATCGATCAGGATGGGTGCAGATGGCTTATTTCGACTCCAGTCTCGTTCGAATCCATCAGGTGAGAGCTTCGTTCGAACCCATATTTCACGACCACTTCGTATCGATATTAATGGGTACCAACATGACCGTTGTGAAGTTATGGATAAGGGCGAAGCGTGGAAAGTGGATACGAACGCGTCTTCAGGAAGGGAAGCATTCAACACAGTGACAAAGGGGGATCGACCCAGAGAAACAACGCCACGTCACAGGTACGCACGCGCTTTGGATGGATTCGAAGCATGGTCTCGAAGCGTGGATTCGAAGCATGGATTCGAAGGCGACAGGCAACAGACAACCCCAGATTCGAATCCATCATATCTTCCAAACCGTTGATCCAAATGCAATGAAATTTTTACAGGAGCTTACATACATGTTGAAGAATGTTCTCACCAAATTTGAGCTCAATTGGATGATTTCTCGATCGATTCGAATGGAGTTCGAATCGATCACAAAGTGGGCCCAACTTCCTGAGGCTGGGCGCGTGGGCCCCCCCACGTGCCAGAAGCGGTCTACCGGACTTTTAGGAGAAATATCAGCCTCCTACGCCTATAAATAGAGCCCCTGGTCATTCAGAAAAGGGGTCGGAGAATTTGGAAAGAGAAAGCACGCCTGGACGCTGCCGGAATCATTCCATATCATCATTGCTGCTATTTACCTCAAGTTTTGGACTTTGTAACGGCTGTAATCATTTGTAATCTTCAAGGATAATCAATAAAAGGATAAAAAACTTTGGAGTGGACGTAGGCCGGAGATAGCTGAACCACTATAAAACTTGTGTCTCTGTTCTTTATTTTGGAATTGCTGTTTAATATTTGCTGAAATTTGAGATTTGTGTTTGAATATTATTGATTTGTATTCATACACTGGTGCTTTCACGGTATTCGGGGTTTGTGACCAATTTTGGCACAAACAGTAGGTGCCTTGGGGGTGTATATATAAATCACTGGTCTTATCTTCCAACTAGGGGTAGTACAAGAGGGCTAATGCTGGGTAGGAAAGATCATTGTGTTAGACTTTTGCAATCTATTACTAAAGATTATTCGATGCATTTGGTATTTTCTAACATTAACAATGATTCTATACTAAATATTACAAATGCTTATAGGCCAAACACAAAGATAAATCATAGGGTTCTATGAAATGAGAGTTTAGAAATTAGAACGCTCGCTCCAGGACCATAGGTTATAAGGGGCGACTTTAATGTTACTAGATTTTTAGGAGAAAGATCCCTTAAGGAAGGAGATTTTGTTACTATGGAGGAGGTTGAACAGTTTATTGTTAATTGTAACTTAATTAAGATAAAATTAAGTAACCTATAATTTACTTGGTTAAATGGTTGAGAAAATCCATCGATGGAACTATTAGATAGATTTTTTATTAGTGATAAAATAGAGGACAAATTTCCCACTTGTAAGGTTGCGGGTCTTTAGAATATTTATTTGGATCATTACTCAATTGTTCTATCCTATACAAACCTAAATATTGGGAATAGAATTTTTGGATTTGAAAAGATGTAGCTGTTAGAAAATAATTTTAAAAGCTTAGTTGTAAAGAAATAGCTTTCTATGAATAATTACAACTATAGATTTCCACGAACATAGCCAAAGAATTGGTTATTAAACTTAAGGATTTAAGGTTATTTCTCAAAAAATAGAGTAAAGATGATTTTGGTAACATTAGAATTAAAAGGAAAAAATGAAATCTTAAATTTAAATATAATTGAAGAATTAAGAAATTTGAATACTTCAGATAAAATATGCTTTCAAATTTAAAAGAAGAATTAAATAAAATTATTGTAGAAGAAGTAAAGTTGAAACAAAGATGTAAGATCTAATGGATTGATGAGGGAGATATGAATATCAAATTTCTCCCCATAAAGTAACTAATGGTAGAAAACGTAGTAATACCATCAATACCATATTAATTAGTGATATTGAGATTTTTGACCAAATATAACTTAACAATGAGTTTACCAATTATTATAGAGAAAATTTTGAAACTACAAATAGACACAGAATTAGATCTAAATGGGATACACTTTACACTAAAGATACTAAGATTGATTTAGTAGGGTTGAATGTTCCATTATGGAAGAGGAAGTTTTGAAGGCTATAAAGGGTATGCCTAATGATAAAGCTCGTGATCCAGATGGATTTCCTATTTTATTCTATGAAACTTTTTGGAATGTGTTAAAAGCTATTATGATAATAGTGTTTAATGAATTTTATGATGGTTCACTAAAGTTTTAATTTCACAAATGTAATCTTATTACATAAGAAATTAGGTGCTAACTAATTAAAAGATTTTAGACTTGTTTCTTTATTAAACTGTTCTTTTGAAATCATTTCTAATGTTTTATCTGATAGATTAAATACTAAAATGAATGAGCTAATAGATCCCAAACAATTTTATTAGGGTAGAAATATTACGGATGAGGTAGTAGTAATTCAAGAATATATTAATTGCTGCAGTAAAAATAATATCACTTGTGCGCTTTTAAAACTTGATTTTTCTAAAGCTTTTGATTCGATTGATTAGATTTTTCTTGAAGATTTATTAATGGCTAAGGGTTTTACTGCTAGACGAGTGGGATGGATTATGTCATTACTTAAAACTGGTAATTCATTTATTTTGGTTAATGGTACATTAGGAAATTAAATTCAATCAAAACATGGACTTAGATAAGGTGATCCATTGTCACCTTTATTCTTTAACTTAGCAGCTGATGTCTTTACTAGAATTATCAAATTGGCTACTAGTGACAGAATTTTAGATATTATAGGAAATGAGATCATTAGTAATGGTCTTTCTGTTCTCAAATTTGCAGATAATAATATAATTTTTACATCCCATTTTCCTAAACATATCGTTGCGCTTAAGTTTATTTTATGTAGTTTTGAACTTCTATTTTGTTTAAAGATTAATTTTGACAAAAGCTCTGTATTAGTTTTAAATGACATAGATCATATTGAAACCAAATTACATGCACATTGAACTGTAAAATGATGAAATTCCTTATAGAATATTTAGGTTTTTTAATTAGACTGCAAAAACATAAACACAGTAATTGGATAATCATAATAGATAAAATAAGTAAAAGGTTGCCCAAATGGGATGGTATATACTTATCGAAAGCAGGTAGGATTGTTCTCATTAACTTGGTTTTATCCTCACTACCTATTTATTGGATGTTATTTTATCATTTTCCAAAATGGGTAATTGATGAAATTGATAAAATCAGGAAAGACTTTTTATGGAGTGGAGATAATCCAAACTGTAGCTCTAAGTGTCTAGTTAATTGAGAAATGGTTTGTACGTCTATAACTGAGGAGGGTTGATAATTATAAACTTACTTAACTTAAATATATCTTTATTAGAACAATGGTTATGGAAGTTTAGTGATAATAATGAAAATTTATTATGGAAAGAATTAATATCGAATCAATGGTATGAAGGTACTTTTAATTTATACCGCACTATTATTAATAATATAAATAAGTTATCTCACATTTGGAAATTGATAGTATTAAAATTTGATATTTATATTTTAGGAATTAATAATATTATACATTCTGGTAATAACACTTCTTTTTGGCACTAATGCTGGATATCAGTTATTCGACTTGATGTGCAATTTTGAGGTTATATGAAATATGTAATTTCAAAAATGTACTAATTTTCTATATTTATAGACCTAATTTAAATTTTCCTTGGGAATACAGTTTTAATCGTACGCTAATGGAAAAAACTTTAGCAAAATTTGCATTATTGTGTGCTAAACTAGAAATCTACAATACTGATAATGAAAAGACATTAAAATATGGTGTTGGGATAAAGGTAAGAAATATAAATTTCATTCATTTTATGATTTTATCAATTTTTGGAAATTAAATTAAAAATATTTAAATACATTTGGAAAATTAGTGTCCCACCTAAAGAAAAAGTGCACATGTGGTTAATTTTATATGGGAAATTGAGTACTATAGAACTTTTAAACAAGAAAAATATATTTAATGATAAAAAATGTTACTTTTGTAATAATAAAATATAAAATATTGTACATTGATATTTTAAATGTATAATGACTAGAATTATTCTTATAAATATTATTAATTCGTTCATTTTAATATAAATTTTAGACATATTAATTGTGAGTTATATTGGTATAATATTAGATTTTATTATAAGGGCCACAATAGGGTTTTACTTGACATTATTTTAATTACATATTGGTATATTTGGTTTTAAAGAAACCAACAGTGTTTAATAATATTGATATTTTTTAGCAAGGGTAGCGGGGTTGAATGGACCCTTACCATTTTGTTAATTACTTCAAAAGTACAAGCAGCCAACAAACAAACCAAAAAATCAAGAAAACAAGTAGAAAATAAATAGATTTTTTTTAATATTGCGTCATTTCTCCACCATCACTGTAGGAATGTGATAGGTGACATAAGCATTGTAATGGGAATTCCTTTGATGATATCAGGGCACAAATCCAATCTATTCCTAATTTTTGCATTGAAAACCCTCGCCTTTCTCTCTTTCCATATGCTCATAGAAAAAACTCTAAGAATTAACAAAAGCTTATAAGAATATGGAACCTTCCATTTTGTTTTCCTATATAAACTTTCCCACTCCTATAAATTGTCGTGAGCTAGAGAACAAATCCTCCCTTGGTTTTGATAGTGTCCCAGAGGAAAAAGGTAAAGGAACAATTGAAGACAGGTAGAGATTATCCTCAAGGGAACTTCTACAGAAAAGGCAGTCAGTAGTGATTGGCAAACCTCTGAGATTAAGGTTGCATAATGTGTGATTAGCATTCTTCAATATCTTCCAGAGAGAAAAACTAAGCTTCTTAGAGGTAGATAAGTTCTGAACTCTTCTATACCATGAAAATCAAAGATTGGACTTTTAGTCAGATATAGCTTTCTAAATAAGGCTAAAGGAGTGATTCTTCTTGCTAGAACACCAAAAATACTCTTCTTTATCAACAAAACTATGGGGTGTATTTCTATAAAAGGTCCACAAGGGAGTTATGTTAATACTGCTTGACCTGGGGAGATTAATAATGCTATCTTTAATATAATATACCACTTTTTCTTGAAGAGGAATGACAAAATGAACAATTTCCTTATAGTTAAGATGGTTTTGGAGAATAACATCTTTAGCAATCCAAGGTACCTTCTAGAACTTGGGTCCACTGTTCTTGGCAAGACAAAGGGTAATATGAGTAAGAAGTTAACGCCATATTTTCAGAATTGCCTTCCATATCCAGCTATATGAGGGCATAACTTCCATAAGGCAAAAGTCTTCATTCTTAAGGTTGTATTTATTTGCCCATTAAATTTAGACAACTAGAGTTACTAAAGAGAGCATCTAAATGTTTGGAAAAGGCCGATGTATTCCATATTGAGAGATTTTTAATGCGCAACCCTTTAAGTTACTTAGGCCTTTCAAGTATATTAAATGTAATTGGAGCAAGTTTCTTTATGAAGATGGAACCAGACATAAAAATATGATTATAACACTCCTAATCATGTTGATTAAATTTGAAGGAAATAGGAAGGATCGGACCCAGCAGTCATTCATAGAGAAGATTATGGAGTTTATTATGGTACCTACCCGGTTGACTTAGAAATCTATTTTTCCATCTGTTCTAATGGAGTACACTAATCTGTTGCAATGGCTTTTGTTACTAGAATCCCAAGGTAGCTCATATTATTTTGAAGGGGTTGCACATTAGTGATTGAGAGGCAATGGGTGGTCTGAGGACAATCAAGACTAGCAAGAGAAATGTGTGATTTAATGGATTAATGTGTAGGCCAATGAACCCAAGGATTTCAGAATATGAATGATCCAAAATAGGGATAAGGGGATTGGTTTGGTAAATATGACGAGGTCATCTAAAAAAGCAAGAGTGGTAATAAGAGGGCTTTTGCATTTAGGATGCAGAGGGAAGTTCTTTTGCTCAACTGAAGAAGCAATGCTTGTGTGAGAGATTCCATGATTACGATAAGTAGGGAAAGATAAAATATCCCTGTCTAAGCTCCTTTACAGTAGCCTATTGAATGAGAGTTGATCAACATAGAATAGCTTACAGTTGAGATGCATTTGTGAATCAAAGTAATTAAGCTAGCAGGAAAATCCATGGAATTCATGTTGGAGATGAGGGCAGACCATTTATCCAAGTCAAATGCTTTTTTTATATCTATTTTGAGCATAGCTCTAACGGAAGTGTTGACAGCAATGTATCCATTGAGATGTTCATGAGCTAGCAACACGTTATCAAGGATGCTTCAATGAGGGACAAAGGCAGATTGGTTAGGGAAGATGAAGGAAGTGAGCATGCTTGAGCTTGGAAGCTAGGATCTTAGATACAACTTTGTATATAATGTTGTAGCAATCAATAGGTCTGAATTGGAAGACATCTAAAGGGTGACTAACCTTAGGAATTAATGCTAAAATAGTGGAGTTAATTGCATTAATCATCTTGCACTTGGAGAAGAAACAGTGAATTGCACTAGGGAAGTCCTTATCTATTATCTACCAGCAATAGGTAAAAAAATAAGGCATTAAACCCATCAAGACATCCATAGGCATCTTTCTTGATGCTGGAAACAATGTTCTTAATTTCTTCATCAGTGACAGGATTGAACATAATTTCATGATAAGAAGAATTAAACTTGGGTAAGTTAAGAGAGGAAATAAACGTATTATCAGAATGGGAAGCTTCTTGGGTACCTAAAAGAGCAGTGTAGTAATTAAGGAAGGCGAAATCAATATTATCAAAGGAAGTTTGAGGAATGCCATATTGATCATTTATTATAGAAATGTAGGATTTGGCTTGTTTGATTTTAAGGAAAGCATGATAATATTTGGTATTCGTATCTCCATCAATATTCCACTATCCTCTTGTATTTAGTCTCAGCATACTTAACTCTGAAGCTAGAGCACCAGCAAGCTTGGAGGAGAGCTCACTTTCAAGCAGACTCAAAGAGGGATCTGAAAAATTATTCATGATATGCGACTGAACTAAGACAAGCTCATCCCTGATGAAGGTGGATAATTTTTGTCCATTTCCTAATCTGTTCTTAGCCCAAGCGTTAAGGATATTCTTAGTGTTCTTTACCTTCATTTGAAATCTGATCATTGGGTTCCCATATGTTCTGATGCTCCATGCATGTTGAATGATCCGTAAGAAATCAGATTCATTAATCCAAGTGTTAAAAAATTTGAAATTTATTTTAGTTTTAATGTCGTTATCCCTAAAGGAGAGAATGAGAGGGAAATGGTCAGATAGAATTAGCATTGGGACATGAATTTGAGCATTAGACCAGTTTGATAGGGATTTAAAATTTGAGAAAGCGTGATCAATTCTAATTAGAATTCTCACTCCATGTCTACTTTTATGGGACCAAATGAAAGGTGAACCACTAGATGGAATATCAATTATAGAGGATCTTTGAGGAGCAACATTCAAAGGAAAAATGTCTCTTTCAGATAAAAAAATTCTACCATATTTACGAGAGGAAAGAAAAGAGAAATTAAAATCACGAATCATAATCTAGGGATGAGTCTTATGTTTAAAATATGGAAGGAGGTTGAGCAGGCTATTCCTTTGAGAAGATGTGTTAAGTACATAGATAAAGGTGAGATACATAGAGGTTGATGAAGGGAGATGAATGGAATGTGAGTGAATAAGCTAATTGTTAGAGAGAATAGGGGAAAGGAGGAAGATAGAGGGATCATAAATGACCAGCAATCTCCTATATGGGGCAACATTCAAATTGTTACCAAGAAGGGTTAATGTAGGAGGAAGCTCTTCTAGAGAGAGATGAGTTCAATTTAGTTTCAGATATAGAGATAAGAGATAGTTTGTGTTTGTGAATAAGTAACTTGATTTGATCTTGCTTTATGTCTAAGTGAGCACCCCCAATGCTCCAAGCAACAATTTTATGTGTCGTTGAGAAGTGTAGGGCTTTTTTTGAGGAGTTTCTTGTACTTCTATGAGAAGCGGGGTTGGTGTTTACTAGGGTAATGTTTGGAAGTAAGTGAGCATCATCATTATTTGCTTTAAATAAAGAGATATACCTGCTTGACTTTGAGGTAGAAGTAGATTTTTTTTTGATGATGTATTTTTGACTTTAAGCATTAGTATTTTCCAGTGCATTTGCTTCTTCTTATTTGCTTTATTAGAGACATGTTTGTTGGTGGAGTTCATTTGTCAAAGAGATTGGGATCGGAAGTTAAATTAGACTGTGGAGTGGATAGTTGACATGCTAGAGAAGAGATAAAATTGGATTTAGAAGGGGTTTTACATGACGGAACTGAAGAAGATGAATGAAATAAAGAATATTTTCCAATGGTTAGAAAGGTATCATGAGGATATGTGCATGTATCAATGTGCACCTACACATCTAGGCCTGTAAACGGATACTTTCAGATACGAATAGTGCTATATCCGTATCCATATCTGAAATCATTTTCAGATATCGGATTTCCGTATCTGCGGATGCGGACGGATATCGGATATTTATCGGATATTCATCGATCCGTTCACAACCGATAAATCTAAACAAATAAATAGAAATTTTGATTTATTATAAATTTGTTTTTATACTAAATATATAGAAATAATAAATACACTAAGAAAGATAATTTTAATTAGTAAAACTTGATTTTTATATACATATTAATTTTTTTATTGGATATAATATTAAAAAATAGTCATTTTATGTACTAAAATATATAAAAAATAACCATAATCTTGATAAAAACCGAACGGATAATTATCGGATATAGATATGGCCATATCCGTATCCGTTTTTCGGATATTAGATAATTTTTCATATTTCATATACGGATACGGACGGATTTCAGATTTTTCGGGTACTCATTGATGTCCCTATGCACATCAATATTACGAAGAAAAGTTTCAAGGGAGACTGATACCAGATTTTCAGAAATTTGTGTAGTATCATTACTGGACTAGTGCATGGATTTAAAATAGAATATGGAATAATAGAGGATACTGATGTTGATTCGTAGATTGGTCAGAGTTAAGAAAGTAATCTTTATTTAAAATTTCAGTTGACGATTGCTCATACGGTTGCACAGATCTTGATAAATCAGCTTGTTTGAGGAATAGGGTCACTATTTAAGTTCAGGGTGCACTAATGTTTAACGGAGAAAATTCTATCGAATTAGAAACTGTCGAAAAATTTATAATAAAATTTATACCACAAGCCCATGGCGTACAATTCTAGTACGTGGTGAGTACGGGTTGATCCGTAGGGAAATGTTGATGTTAAATATCCTATTCATTCAAATTAACCAAAGTTGAAAGTAATTAGCTAGAAAATGTAAGAAAAATGAAAAAAAAGTGATAAAAATATGAGAGTTAAATGACAATTTAGAGATAATTCCACTCTCTAGATCATATAGTTCAACAAATTATGAAATTATGATCTCTCTTTTTTGGTCATAAGTGAATTTAAATGATGTGTTTATCATAAGTATGGCTCACTTGTGCTATTAATTAGCACAACATAAGCCATTAAACTATAACACAACCTTTAAACCACTTTTAATTCTCATGAAAAATAACAAGAAGTTAAAAATGAAATCTATTTTAAGCATGACCTATGTAATGGCCCGAAAATTTTCAACCTCGAAAATCGACACTAATACGTTTATTGTATAGAGTGTAGAGCGATCGAGGACTGGAAATCCCAGACTGTTAGGGTTAAGAAGAAAAGAGATAGAAGAAGAAACAGAAAACAACAGCACAGAATCTCACAATCGCAACGAACAAAATAATATGAAATAACAGCATTTTATACAAAGAAAAGCTGTAACTGTCAATACGCATACAAGATATCGGAGTACAATAAATCTAGACAGTTAAAATAACTTGTCCCTAAACACCGACTATACAGTCTATGATACACAACGGAATTTAATCGATACGTCTTTGCCATCCAGCTCGTCTCCGGGCTCCAAAGCATCCTAACCTGGAAATCTGTAACACTCGGTCTGACCTGAGCATTATAGTAAAGTAACACCCGACTCAGGCTGGAAACCAGCGCGAGTAAACCCGTTTAATATGAAATACTAAAGTTATAAAACTTTTTTGAAAAGCCAAGGTAACCCGTACATCACTACGAGTTCTTATGTTGTTTAGCCAAACACTTAATACATAAATCCATTGGTACTTAAAACAATATCTAAGTACCGTTACTTAATTTAAATGGTCAAGCTTACTTAATTTATCCAATTCCAGCCTATAAGATTCTATAACCAAATCCGTAAAGGATTATATTAATTATTAAATCAAAGTGGTTTCGGATATAGCTGATATTCGATCCCGGCCTCCTCGAATCCAAGTGATAAATAAAAGGGTAGATTGTTTAAAATAAATAATTTATCATTTAGGGTGATAACACCCAATTATAGGCTTTGTTATAGATTTTATTTCAAATAAAAGTGTCATTACTTTAATCCAACTATTTTAGTTTGTAAACAAATATCCCACCGATTTAACAAAGATATAGATCGTTAACCCAATCAACGATCTATAATTAATACCCAATGATTTACTCGTGGTTTCGAATTCACTTTGATTAACTGCATTTATTTATATTTGAACCAATTAATTCCAATTTAAAGGACTTATAAACGACTCATTTTGGTTAATAAAAATCAAGAAAATATAATTAATAACCAAGTCTTAATTTTATTAACTTCAACTTTAATAGTAATAATCTAATTTATTACTCGCCTTAATTATTATAAATTGATTAAATTTAACCTTACTCGAAATAAACTTTTAAACTTAAAATATGGGACGGTGAAACTTAGGACCAGGCAAAGCTCACTTTTCTTTCTTTTTTCTCTCTTTATGTCTTTCATTTCCTCCTTTCCTTTAATCTCTCCTTTTCCCTTTCCTTTTACTCTTATTTTCTCTTTTTATTCTTTCCTTTCCTTTATTTCTTTCTTTTTTTTCTTTTTTCTTTTCTCTTTTTTTTTTCCTCTACCGACCCAAAACCCCTACCCACTTCCCTTCCTACTCCCTTCTTTTCTTTCTCTTCTATTTCCACCTACCTACTACTAACCCTTATGATATCCCCTGACATGCACAACATGCCATACACGTGCACACGCCACCCAAAGCCTCTCCGACCACCGCCGACCCACCTCCAAGTCGCCTTCGCCTCTCTCGACCACCCCAGCTACCCAGAACCCCATCAAAACACCTAAGACAAAACCAAGCAAAGCTCGCATCACCAAAAAGAAAACCCGGCCCTACTTCCACCTTGTACCGCCAGCCATGAACCACAATCATCCCCCAAAGCTCACCTGAAGCTTCGTCATCACCAACTTGACGTTTTCCCCCATACCGCACTCATCCCCATGCTCCTCGTCGCCACCGTTAGCTTGAGACCGGACCCCTCCCAAACTCATACCTAAGCCCTACCTCTCCTCCGGCCCACCAACACAATGCTCGAAAAGTCGCTCCTCTATTTTTCCCATGACGGCCACCTCTTCAGTCTCCTCTGACCACAATCCCGAAGTCCAAAAACCATCCCCTTCGCCAGAAATTGCCCCACTGCCATTTTCCGGTCATCTCCCAAAATCCCAAAGACCACTTAACTAAAAATCATAATTAAGCCACCAAAATTCATAATTTCCAAAGTCGATTCAAAATACATATGTGAAAACATGAATTAAAAGGATTGATTTTTCTAGAAATATTTGATTGCCTACTATAATTCCTATTCTATAGTGATCCTACCTTATAGTTTTCCATGAAACCATTTTAAAAAAATAAGTGTACTCAATTATAAACACATATCCTTCAAACACCATAGCCTAAAACTATGTAAATGGAGAGAATCAAATTTTTGAGGGTTCGAACATGGCAGAAAACACAGATAGAGGCAAGAAAATATGTGCACAGACATTACATACACTCATATACATGCATATCTATATTCATTTCCATGCAAGCAACATAACAGTATACTTTTAATTCTATTTCATCTTTAACATAATCATTTTTATAAGAAAATATTGATTTTAAAGATGAAGTTTACTCAGAGTCTTCTTCCTCTAAACAGAGCCTGGTTTTTGTTTTCCCTTTGCTTAGTTTCCTGCTTCCTATTACCGTCTTATATGTGTACATATATAATTTCTTCTTTGTTTTGTTTAATGGTAGATCTTTGTTTGCCCTTTCCTTTTTACCTTAGTAGTTCGAATGAAAAAATGAAACAAATTAAAGGTATATATGCAGAGAGAATGGGGAAATCAGGCTGAACATGTACATGCTTTTTCCCTTTTCTTTTGCTTGATATTTTTAACTTTGATAAACTGATTTGATTCCTTATGAAAAGTTTTGATTTGCTATTACCTATGCTTGACTTGATTTTGCTGTTGACATTGATTTTATGTTTTGTATGCTAGGGTTTGATGTTGTCCCCCCTTTAATTTACAAATACTTTTATCTCTACTACTAATAAAAAAAATTGTTCAACTAATTTACTCGGTGTCTTTTTGAAATTTCAAAAATGCCCTTGCTTTCCATTTATAGGTTTGCGCTCAAACAGAATATCAACATATAAAATAATACAAACAACCCGTGTGCGAAGCACGGGGCCATACTAGTATGAATTATATATATATATATATATATATATATATATATATATATGTATGTATGTATATGTATCTTCATGTTTATATACTTCCATATTTAAATACTATATACATTTTAGCTCATGTACATAAAGCTTTTACATGTACATATCTATATATATTTTTACATTCTATTTGTACTATTTTTCCTACATATACCCATTTACATCTACTTACATGTGTTTGTTATCATATACATACACTTACATTCATATATACTTATTTATGTATATTTTGTCCTAATATGCATATATATACATTCACATTTATACAAACTTTCATGTATATTATTTCGTATGAGCCTACATTCATGCACTCATATACTTGCATGTGTTTATTCTTATATATTTCAAACATCATAAAGTTTGTATATATTTGTCTATATTTATAGGTATTTTATCTTAAGTTTAAACGGTGGGGTTTTATATATATACATATAATTTATTTTTCTATAGGATTCCAAGATTATATGATGCAATATTCAATATAGTTTTTAATTCAAATTATATATATATATATATTCAGATATCTTAATTATCAGAAATTTTATTTATTCCCTTAATAAATATTTCAATAATTACATCAGTTAATCACTCAATATTTGATGGCCAAAAGTCCGGGTTGTCACATTCCTTCCCCCTTTAGAACTTTTCGTCCTCGAAAGAGAACGAAGCGAGAGTTTTAATTTTAATATTTATTATCAATTTAATCATTCTTTAAACATTTAACCCATTACTCTTTCTATTTTAAAACTTCAAAACACTTTTAAAACTAAATAATATTACCAAACTGGCTTTATAGAAAAATACTTTTTATAACTCGATGTCTCAACAAGTCCATCCTTGTTCTCACAGAAATTCAGTCAAATGTTGATCAGGCGCATGACTGAAAATCTATAAGTACTTAATAAACCTGTTTTCAACACCTAGTGAATATACTTGGAAAATTTTTTGTGAGAATGCTCTGGAAATCATTACCCCCTCCATGGATCGCAGTTAGCACAATGATTACGTCACCATCCCGGCGAAATCCATAGAAAACTGTAGGCATCCGCACCCCTCGATTTCACTATGGAACTGCCACAGATCGCAGCTACACCCAGGGTTATGTTGCTATCACGGCAAAAACCATGCAACTGTAGGCATCAGCGCCCTCGAATTTCGCTGCCAAATAAAACTTCACCACATAGATCGCAGACTACATCAGTCGAGTTACCAATGTAGCCTATAGGCACTCACTGCCACACGACTTTCGCTGCGAACCACATAGATCACAATCTACCGATGTTATGTCGCACTCCTAGTAAAATCAAACGTAGACTTTAGGTAATCGCTGCCCCTCGACCTACTCTATGGAAACGCAGTAGATCGCAGTTACACCAAAGTTACACTGCCGTCACAACATAACCCTAATTGTTGATACACGAAGGTTTTGATCAATGACAATGAGCTTCAACAAATAGGAAGAGAATGCAAAAGCTAGAAGAAGATAGATGAAGACCAAAGTATAAACATTAGTATGATTTTTCTATGTGTCTTAGTCTAGATTATTTGTTAAAATCTATCCTCAAGAAATTTGCACGAACATTAGAACACAATTCATAAAAACTTCATTCACATGTTCACTGTGCATACTTTTATACTTCAGTCGACTGAATAGACATGGCCAGTCGACTGAAACTATACACATATGCAAAAATGCACAGTTTCAGTCGACTGAATTACCTGTGCAGTCGACTGAAATTGTTCTTGAAAATTTTTCTTTGTATTTTCAGTCGACTGAATCTCCTGCTCAGTCGACTGAATTTAAACCTGCGAATTTTCTCTGAAAAGACACCTTCTTCTTCCCAAGAGTTGCAACCATTCATCAATGGAAATGGAAGCATCTCTTGTTTGCAACCTTTGACAACATATGCATCTCTTCTACAAGTATAAATTCATGATTCTAACATCATTTAATTCACTGAATTCTCTTGCTTTAATCTTACTATTCTCTTGTTCATATTCTCTAGATATTCTCAAAGCAATCACCAATTTATTGCTTGAATCAATGTTTTTGTTTATAACATTCTTTTGATTCATAGCAATTCACATTTCCTAAATCTTCACAAACACATTGCATATTCTCGAGGATAAGATTATAGGAATTTTGTACTACATTAGACTCATTAGTGTTGACAAGAACACAACAAGTCGAATATTGTATTTCAGTAATTGAGTTGAAGTCCTCTTCGGTTGTTGAGGCAAGAAATCCCGTTCGGTTGTTCGGGTAAGTTGTAAACCTATTCCTCTGGGTGAAGTGAGGGTATTAGTTAGTGAAATTCCTAAGTGAAGCTTAGGGACTGGACGTAGGACGAGAGGTCCGAACCAGTATAAAATCCTGGTGTCTCCTTGCATTTACCTACTTTATCTACCTAGACTATTTCATTATTCCATATTACACGATCCTACCGCATAGCCCCCTCTTTCAATTGGTATGATACACGAAGGTTTTGATCAATGACAATGAGCTTCAACAAATAGGAAGAGAATGCAAAAGCTAGAAGAAGATAGATGAAGACCAAAGTATAAACATTAGTATGATTTTTCTATGTGTCTTAGTCTAGATTATTTGTTAAAATCTATCCTCAAGAAATTTGCACGAACATTAGAACACAATTCATAAAAACTTCATTCACATGTTCACTGTCCATACTTTTATACTTCAATCGACTGAACAGACATGGCCAGTCGACTGAAACTATACACATATACAAAAATGCACAGTTTCAGTCGACTGAATTACCTGTGCAGTCGACTGAAATTGTTCCTGAAAATTTTTCTTTGCATTTTCAGTCGACTGAATCTCCTGCTCAGTCGACTGAATTTAAACCTGTGAATTTTCTCTGAAAAGACACCTTCTTCTTCCCAAGAGTTGCAACTATTCATCAATGGAAATGGAAGCATCTCTTGTTTGCAACCTTTGACAACATATGCATCTCTTCTACAAGTATAAATTCATGATTCTAACATCATTTAATTCACCGAATTCTCTTGCTTTAATCTTACTATTCTCTTGTTCATATTCTCTAGATATTCTCAAAGCAATCACCAATTTATTGCTTGAATCACTATTTTTGTTTATAACATTCTTTTGATTCATAGCAATTCACATTTCCTAAATCTTCACAAACACATTGCATATTCTCGAGGATAAGATTATAGGAATTTTGTACTACATTAGACTCATTAGTGTTGACAAGAACACAACAAGTCGAATATTGTATTTCAGTAATTGAGTTGAAGTCCTCTTCGGTTGTTGAGGCAAGAAATCCCGTTCGGTTGTTCGGGTAAGTTGTAAACCTATTCCTCTGGGTGAAGTGAGGGTATTAGTTAGTGAAATTCCTAAGTGAAGCTTAGGGACTGGACGTAGGACGAGAGGTCCGAACCAGTATAAAATCCTGGTGTCTCCTTGCATTTACCTACTTTATCTACCTAGACTATTTCATTATTCCATATTACACGATCCTACCGCATAGCCCCCTCTTTCAATTGGTATCAAAGCAAGGTTGTCCTATAACCATAACACCGTTATTAGACATATTGATAATATGGAAAATAACGCAAGTACAAGCACACCATCTGCCTATAGTTCTACATTTGCGGAAGGACAATCTACCCAAAGACCTCCTCTATTCAATGGACTAAATTATAACTATTGGGCTACAAGGATGAGGATTTATATGCAAGCAACAAGTTTTGAAGCCTGGAATTCTACTCAAGCAGAGTTTGTTGCACCCACGACCAATTATCCTACATGGACACAAACTCAGAAGAATGAAGCAAGTGCAAATGCTAAAGCTATGAATATGCTTTTTTGCGTCCTAGATAGAAATGAATTCAACCGTGTTAGCATATGTACTACTGCATATCAGATATGGGAAACACTTAAAGTCATACATGAAGGCACAAACAAGGTTAAACAAACAAAGATATACATGTTGAAGAATCAATTTCAAAACTTTAGAATGCGACAAAATGGATCCATCAATGACATGTACTCAAGATTTCAAGACATTCATCATGCTCTAATCGGATTAGGAGAAAGATACACGGACTTTGACATTGTGTCCAAAGTTCTAAATTCACTCACTGATGAATGGGAGAGAAAAGTACTAGCAATCGAGGAAGCAAATGATTTATCTACAATGAAACCAGAAGAATTGATTGGAAATCTTATGTCGTATGAAGTAAATATGCAAGCTAAAAAGGATCAAGCTCAAGAAAGAAAGAATATTGCTTTTCATGCGGAAAAGGAAGAATCAGAGTCTGAAGATGAGGATCTAGCATTTATAGCCAAAAATTTCAAGAAATTCCTAAAGTATAGAAAAGGAAACAAAAACGGATTCAAAAAGAATTTCTTGAACAAACCATCATCCTCAAATATAGAATGCTTCAATTGTCATAAGAAAGGACATATGCAAAAAGATTGTCAAGAACAAATGAAGGAAAATCAGAAAAGCTTCAACAACAAAAACAAGAAGGATAAATTCAAAAAGAAGGCATTTTCTGTAACATGGGACGATTCAGATTCATCATCATCCGAAAGTGATAGTGATATCGACAATGAACAGGCAAATGTATGCTTCATGGCTCAAGAATCTGAGGTAAATAATTTAACTTTCGACGATTTAATTGAAGTAAATACTGAACTTTTAAGCACAATAAAAATTCTTAAAAAGAAAATTAAGGAAATTCGTGAAAATCAAAACAAAGCTGAGTTTGAGAGAGATATGTTAGATGATGAAAAGAAAATTCTTGAAGAAGAACTTGAAAAAGTTCAAGAATCTTATTCAAATTCGGAAACTCAATTATCACTTTTAAGTCAAGAAATTGAAACTCAAAAATTAAAGAATGATATAATTATTTCTGAAAATCATGATTTAAAAACTAAAATTAGACAAGTTGAGTTAGAAAATAATAGTCTTCAAACTAGATTAGAGAACATCACTAAAAATGTTTCTAACTTTAACAAAGGAAGAGAAAATTTATCTAAGATTTTAGAAAATTCTCGATCCTCTTCAAATAAACATGGATTAGGATATAATAAGGAGTCAAAAATTCCTAAAAAGAAAAATACAAATTTTAAAAGGAATATGGATTCAAAACAACAAAAATTAATTAAGAAACCTATTAAAACAAAAGTACAAAACAAGGTAGTTACAATTTGGGTACCAAAAACTAACAATGTATTAATAAGAAATAAATATATTAAAACATTTATGGATAATGTTCATCATAATAAAAACTATATTTATAAAAAGGACACTAAACCAAACTGGGTTTGGTTTCCTAAAACTCTAACTTCTTAGGACCCTATTAAAAAGTGGGTACCAATAATTTCATATTTATTTTCAGGTCCCACTTAAAAAGAAGAAATGGATATTAGACAGTGGTTGTTCAAAACACATGACCGGAGACAAAGATATGCTTACAAACATCACATACTTTGATGGTGGCTCGGTTACCTTCGGAGACTATTCAAAAGGCTATATCATTGGCAAAGGAGATGTGGACAATTACGGTACATCAAATTTACCTTTTATAACAATGTTTCATTAGTTGAAAATTTAAAACATAATCTACTTAGCATAAGTCAATTATGTGACAAAAGTTTTAAAATAACTTTCTCGAATAATAAATGTAGTATTTTTGATCAAGACCAAAATCTTATATTTGAAGGAAAAAGAGATAGAAATATTTATGTTCTAAATATGAATATTAATCATAATTCAAGTATGTGTTTACTTGCCAAAGATAATGATCCTTGGTTATGGCACAAAAGATTTTGTCACATAAATTTTAAAACTATTAGAAAACTTTCTAAAAACGAATTAGTAAGAGGATTACCCAAAATAAATTTTAAAATAAATAATTTTTGTGATGATTGTCAAAAAGGGAAATTAACGAAATCATCTTTTAAATCTAAGAAAAATATTTCAACTTTACAACCATTAGAATTACTACATATGGATTTATTCGGACCAACACAAGTTCAATCCATTAATCATAATCGATACGTATTTGTAATTGTTGATGATTTTTCAAGATATACATGGACTATTTTTATGAAAAATAAAAGTGACACTTTTGAGCATTTTAAAACATTTGTCAAAAGAATCCAAAACATTAAAAACTTGAAAATTAAAAATATTCGAAGTGATCATGGAGGCGAATTCGAAAATGAAGTTTTTGAAACGTTTTGTAAAAAGAAAGGAATTAATCATAATTTCTCTTTTCCTAGAACTCCTCAACAAAATGGAGTTGTAGAAAGAAAGAATAGAACATTACAAGAATGCACAAGAACATTGTTAAATGGGTGTTCTCTACCAAAACATTTTTGGGCAGAAGCAGTTGCTACTGCATGTTATGTATTAAATAGAATTTCAATTAGACCTTTAACTAAAAATACTTCTTATGAACTATTCAATAATAAAAAACCAAATATATATTATTTTAAAATATTTGGATCAAAATGTTTTATTTTAAATACAAAAGATCAACTAGGAAAATTCGATTCAAAAGCCGATGAAGGAATTTTCGTAGGATATTCTGAACGAAGTAAAGCATATCGAGTATTTAATAAATGAACAAACTTAATTGAAGAATCTTTACATATATCTTTTGATGAAAACTATAATAAAAATTTAAATATAAAAGATGATGAAGAATTGATAAATATAGAAGAAATAAACCTTGAAAATAATAATGAACTAAGATCTCCTCCTAGAATATTACGAGATCATCCAACTCAAAATATAATAGGAGAAATAAATTCTCAAGTTAGAACAAGAAATCAATAAATCAAATGGGTCATGTAGCTTTCATTTCATCTATAGAACCTAAAAATCCAGTTAATCACTCTCGTACAAAACATATAGATATTCGCCACCATATTTTACGAGACAATATCGAAAAAGGAATAATTAATTTAGAAAATATTTCTACCGAAAATCAAATTGCCGATATATTTACTAAGCCTCTATTAGAAAACTCCTTTATAAAACTTCGACGAGAATTAGGTATAATATCCTTTAAAGATATCAATTAAATTTAGTTTTAAAATATTCAATCATTTCAGTCGACTAAAAAATCTGTTCAGTCGACTGAATGAAAATATCCAATATTTTTCAGAAATGTTATATGTTACATTATGTAATTTTTAAACCACGCTTTTTAAAAAACTGAATTATTAATATGAACCATACTTTTCTATCAACTTTCTCCTAACCACTAAATCATTATGCGGTTACAAATTTTAAATAAATTATAACAATTAGTTATTTAGTAAAGCTCGACTATAAATAAATTCAAATTTTTTATTTATTTTTTCACATCTCGATCTTACAATTAAAAGCTTAATCAAATTTCAATACAAAATGTCGTCAAACAACTCCTTCTCTCCAATCAATATCACCTCGTCAGTTGATAACACTCCAACATGGCCAAAACTTCCCACACCAATACCAGCACATGAGCCGGTTTACAAATGGGAAAATTATCGTACTGGTTTCACACCAGAATCTAAAAAGGCAAAACGAGGACTATTTATTTCCCCTGACACAAAAAGAAAGATTGATGAAATTCATCACTTTCAACAACAACAAATCGATCTTCAACGAGAGCTATACTTCGAGCAAAAAGTTATGGCACGACGTTTGAGTTTTCTATAACAAATCGGTTTACGCTTCTGTGGATCAAAGAAGAATCAAGTGGCTGAACCTCTACCTCGCCCTGTTTGCTCACTTGATTCGTCTTCATCTTATCGTACACCGGTTGATCCTGTGAATCCTTGGATGTCTCCTAAGACTCCTCAATATAGTCCGAATTCATGGGATATAAATTACATGAAGAATGAAGGAAAGAATTCTCCAAGTCCATCTCCAAAGAAATAGTTAAAATTTTGTATGATGATACATCAATATTTTTGTAACTATTCCTTTAAATAAATTGTTTAAAATTCAAAAATTAACTAAAATAGCAAACATTGGATGTTTCAGTCGACTGAATTCCCCTGCTTAGTCGACTGAAAATATGACAGAAAATCACATATGCAAAGTTCAGTCGACTGGAACCATCTGCACAGTCGACTGAAAATTCAACAGCAAAATTTTTGTAACAAAATTCAATCGACTAAAAGTACTGCTCAGTCGACTGAATATATCACAGAACACTTCGGCCTTTGATTCAGTCGACTGAACAGAACATTCAGTCGACTGAACGCTGCTTCCCAGGCAGAATTTCCCCTTTTAACCACCAAATTTTACCATACCGATTCACTTTTACCTCCTACAAACCTTCTTCCCCAAATCTATTCGAAACCCTAGCTCTCAAATTCCTCAAAATCAAATCAATTCTCACCAAAATGGCACCAAAAAGATCAAGAGCCTCATCTTCTTCATCCTCCGAGCCAATTGATGCTCAAATTGCACAATGGATTTATGATGGAACTGCTGTCACCCGATGGAAGAAGATGAAGAATTCTCGAATTTTTGAGCATTCTTTCGTTGATTTTCAAAGTTTTCAAACCTACAATCTTCAAGCATTCACAGATCCGGCAGGTTTAACTCCACTTCTAGATTTAAAAAGAAATGATCATGCCATTAATCATGTAATGGTAAAATTATTTTATGCTAATCTTAATCTTGGACACCAAACTCCAAGAAATCCAAACAATAGTGTTTGGAGCATGGTATGTGGAAAGAAAGTTTGGTTCTCCTTGGATAGAATGGCACACATTTTAGAGTCCCCAAATGTTGGGAGAAAACTTGAGGAGATTGAATTCAATCCACACATTCGTGACAACATCAACCATCGATTTATGGAAGATAACATCAACTTTAGGGATTTTAAGTCCACTTCCCTTCGACCTATGGCAAGAATCCTTCATAAAGCCCTAATGAGAACGGTTACTCCTCGCACGGGCTCATACGAAATTGTCTACCCAAACAACTATCGAGCTTTATATGCTGTTTTTGGCAATATTCAAGTTAATTGGGTACAGCTTATTCTTGATGAGCTTCTCACTTTCAACAATGGCAAGATGCGCACTATTTACTTTGGAGAGTACATCATGCGACTTCTCCTAAATGTCGATACGCCATTACCTGAATCAGAGAATACAATGGTCCATCAGATTAATCATCGGACCATAAGCCTAATGCAACTCCCATCTCGACCTCCTCGCATAATATCACTTGCCGAATGGGAAGCAAGGCATCAAGAACAACAACAACAACAACAACCTTCTCAACCTCGCCACGAAGAACATCTCGAGCAAGATGATGAAATTCGTCTTGTTGACCCAAGCTTCACTACCAACCAATCCTTGAGGATATTGTCAAGAAATCAACAAATTCTTGACACTCGTCTTAAAAAGGTAGATCATAAGCTTGATAAAATCAAAGGATTCTTCAACAAGCTTTGGGATGCAATCTCGTGCTCAAGCACCACTACTGCTTCAACATCTCGCGGCAAACGTCCCGCACCCACGTTTACATGGACGACATCCGAAGAGCATACAAGTAGCAGCGCAAGCGGAGCTAGTTGTGGCCAAGGAGGAAGAGCACCTAGACCACCAATAGGAGGACCCGTCATACGTGAACCAACTGGAAGGGAATGTTCATATGACTGGGATAAGGATGAGTGATTTTGTTGTTTTGATGTCTATTTTTAAACTTTCTAATGGCGTGTATAAATAGCTATTTTATGCTTGTCTGTCATAACATTTTTATTTCTCTTAGTTCATGCTTATATTCTCTATGATTTAGTGATTGTTTTGATATATTATTACTACTGTTAGTTCTTCCTTTTTGTCGATGACAAAGGGGGAGAAAATCTATGGTACTAACTTTGTTTTGTAGAAAAAAATAGTGCATACATTCAGGGGGAGAAAGTAAGTATATACATCTTTAGAATAGTATTGTCATCAATCAAAAAGGGGGAGAATGTTGATACACGAAGGTTTTGATCAATGACAATGAGCTTCAACAAATAGGAAGAGAATGCAAAAGCTAGAAGAAGATAGATGAAGACCAAAGTATAAACATTAGTATGATTTTTCTATGTGTCTTAGTCTAGATTATTTGTTAAAATCTATCCTCAAGAAATTTGCACGAATATTAGAACACAATTCATAAAAACTTCATTCACATGTTCACTGTGCATACTTTTATACTTCAGTCGACTGAACACTACAAGAAAATGTTATATTAATAGCAACTAAGGATTGCATGAAAACTTGGTTTGCTATGGTTAACCAGTTAGTGTTAATTTAGGTTAAAATGATAGCTTTTTCCAATGCAATTATTAACATAAAAGATGAAATCGGCGGTTCCAATTTCATTTACCTCCCTGTTATTTCTAGGCCGCCAAATTTTCCTTTTCACGTTCACTTCCTTCTGCGCTCACGATTCTCCTCTTCACCCTCATCAATATCAAATTCCTCTTTAATCTAAAAGCTCTGCAACCCTGTCTTCCTCAAAACTTGATTTCGGCCGATTCTTGAATCTTAAGCACGATTATAATATCCATTGTAATCCGTAGCTCCAATCCGATTATCATACTCAAAGGTTCAATGAAAAACCCCTATTTCACTGCGTGAGGTTTTCAATCCAGATTTGGGTATTAGGTACAACAACTTTTACTTCTTGTTTTGAATCCATTTGAGATTTGACTGATTTGTCGTTCTATTTCATTTAATAATTGGACTTTATGGTTATAATTAAATTTCATGTATACGTATATTGTATATCTATATTCCAAGTTCATATTGTTGTTAAGACATAATTAGAAATGATTGATTAGTGAAATAAACCACCAAATTTTTAGTTTTTACTTGTTTATAGTTTAGTAATTAGTAGAAGATTGGGTACAGTAGTTCTAATATAATTTGTGGGTACAGTAGTTCTAATATAATCTGCGCTTAGGTTAGCAGATGGTGCTGTTTTGGTTGTTGATGCGGCTGAAGGAGTCATGGTAATTGTTCAATTGTTTTTTATGCTCAAATACTTTTGGTTGCTGATGTAAAATTTGGTATGCATAATCTAGTTCATCATCACTTCAGTTGGCCATGATTGAAATAAAATCAGTGTAGGTGAGCAAGATATTATGGCTATTTTATTAGCTCAAATTATCCCAGAGACAAATGCTAATGGATCTGATTGGTTTTAGTTTTTGATGAAATTTGTATGTTAGAAATGAAATTGATCTCTTTGATATTGTTGGCTATATTAACATGAAATTAACCAAGCGGAAGTCCACCTACACTAACCTTTCACTTCTTTTACAACAGAACTAACACTCACAGTTGCTGGAAACTGTAACGATCCTGAATTTTTAACAATTTAAAAATGAAGATATTTAATTAATTTTAAATATTTGAGATAAATTTAAATTGAATTCCAATAAAACTACGAAATTTGACGATTAAATTTTTGAATTTAATCTATTTAAAGTTGAATAGAAAATTTAAATTTAACTTTGAAGTTGAAATTGAATATTGAAGTTGTATCTAAAATTCGAGCTAATGACTTAGAAAAAGAATTTAGGTATAAGAATTATTATTTATGAAAATTAATAAATTTGTAGTTAGTTTCAATAACATTTTTCATTTATTTAAATAAAATAGAATAAGATTTTAAATCAATATAAAATCAATAAATAAATATACATAGTAAAAATTCAAACAACATATTTATAAAACTTTGAAAAATATAATGTAATTACATTTGAGAAAATTTAACAACATAATTTTAAACAAAATAATTGGATTTAAAATAAGAAAGAAAATATAATATAAAAAAGTAAATAAAATAAAAAAAATAAATAAATAAAATAAGAAGTATACATTACCTTACCTTATCAGCCAAAAACACGCCGTTATATTTGCCTAAATCTACGCCTTCATTTATGCCGTAACCACGCTAATACACGTTCCTTTTCTCTTTTATACCGACCTCCTTTCCCCTAATTCATTCGAACCCTAAAAAAAAAGAAAAAAAAGAAAAGAAACAACAATGGCGGCTGTGTTCTCCTCTTCGCCTTCATCAGCTAGGGCTTCGGCTTCAAATCTCTCGCGTGCTCCTCTACAAAGCTAAGGTGAGTACTTCGGTACTCACATCTAATTCAACGTTTTAATAATTGCTTGCTTGTTAAATTTCGCGACTTTGGATTGCTCGATTTATGGATCCTCACGATTTTGAAAGCTTGTTGACTTCGGTCCTTTGATTTGTTAAAATTAACTGCTGTGATGAATTTTTCTGGGTTCATTGTTTCGAATTTCTGGAAATTTAATTTTGTGATTTTGGTCCTTGCTTTGACTTCGGTCTTGATTCTTTTTACTTGGAATTTATTTGTGAATCCATGTGCTTGCTCAACAGCCCACGGTTTTGCACTGCAGTTGTTTTCGACAGTAAAACTTGATGTTGATGATTTTTAGCTTGTTCGAATTTCTGGAAATTGATGTTGGTCTTGTTCGACCCTTACCATGCTATTTTTGGTCATTATATCTTCACTACTATGTGTATACACACATTTATGTGTGTGTGTATATATATATATGCGTTATATGATTAACGTCCACTGTGATTTACTCGAATTGTATTCTGTGGATTTGGCATTTCTGCCCACTGTTCGATCTTGTTCAAAACCGTCATTTATTTAAAAACGACATTGATTTGGGGATTGTGATTACCAAATGACTTTCAGTGATTCTTTGACAGTTAAGAATTACTTTGGTAAAGAAATTGTATGCTTGTGAAAATTTTGGTGATAGTTGATGCTAGTATGTTAATAATTATGTTGTATTCATCCCCTAGTTGCTCTGTACTTTCGGGGCTAATCAACTGTATACATACATTCATGTATGTATATAGTTGTATGATTTGTCTGCATTTTTTTCATACTGCTATGATGCAGTTTCCTTCACTGTTGTATCTTTGAAGTTTGATACTGTTGTATTTGATATCTGTTTTTTTTTACTAATAAGAACAGATACTACCAAGATATAATATTTGTTTTAAATTAAAAAGAACAAATGCTATTTGGTTTTGTTTTAAAATTGATAAGAACAGACACTATTTGGAGTTTAATTTAAACTGTTAAGAACAAATACTCTGTGTAATTTGTTTTTTTTTTACTAATAAGAACAGATGCTATTTAATATATATGATTTTTTTTAAAAACTGTTAAGAACAGATTCTACCCAATATTTGTTTTAAACTAATAAGAACAGATGCTATTTGGGATTTATTTTTGAACTGTTAAGAACAGATGCTACTGAAATGTTGTCTTAAAACTGTTAAGAACAAATGCTATTTAAATTTTTATTTTAACTAATGAGGACAGATGCTTGTTTTTGTTGTTGCTTCATATGATGGATGTGAATTTATTTATATTGTGATTGAAATCTGCTTGTGCATATGTAAATATATATGCCACCTCTATTATGATATACAGTTTCAAGAAAAAATTATAATACTGTGAGTAAACTCAAACTTGTTTTCACAAAAATCTGGTTGCATGCCGTTACTGTCATGTGTACATTCTCCCTGTTGCACACCTGTGCATTCCACAGTGTTGTTTCATTTAGTCTGGTTCATGTAGCCTCTGTGTTTTGTTGTTGTGTTGCTCTTCATTTGTCTTGTACATTTTGGGTTGCCAGATCATGTGCACTGATATCTGTAGTGTAGTTTGGTTCTGGACATTCTTTGTTTCAGTGCAGATTCATGTAATAATCTGGTCATTGATGTTGTAACATTTATACACGACTTTGGTTTTGCTTGCTGATCCAGTTTCAGCTTGAATGGTTGTCACTATTATGTTGTAGTCACTATTTTACTGATTCCTTGCTTAGTTGGAAATCTGGTTATTTCTAGTTGCATTCATGAACAGTCTGCTACATTTTTGTTCTACTGGTGCATGCATCTGTACTTGTGATGCATTGCATTGGATTGGATTTGTGTCGATTGTTGCTTCGTGTTACTGCGGCTTCATTGAGTTGTTTGGCAGATGTGTCGAGTCATGTTATTAGTGACGTGACCACTGCCTTTATCTATTTGTTGCACTGTTTCATCATGTCACTGCCATGTGCATTTGGATTGATTTTCGAAATACACTTGTGTTGAATCCGATGACTCGGGTTTGATCTTGTGTTTGTTTATAAATTTTCATTGGGTGCATCATCACTGTGGTGGCAAGGCAGTGCACGCGAGCGTGAACTGCAGCCACACGATATTGATTTTTATTGATATCCTATTTTGTTTTGATTTATGATTTTTTGCATATTTCATTACGGTAGTGGCGAGGCAGTGCACGCAAGCGTGAACTGCAGCCACGGAGTTGACATTTTAAATGTGGCGAGGCCGTACGCGCGTGTGTGTACTGCAGCCCTACCAAATTTTAATGTTTAAATTGATGTTTTCTTTTTTTGATGAAAATTATTTTATGTTGCCAATTCAATATATTTTGAATCGATTTTGATGATTTTGTAGTTAATTGCCGTTTAGGCAAATTTTGATTGTTTTCTAAATGATCTTCATCAATAATCCCTTCATCTATCTCATTGATAATCTGAATCTACTGAATTGATGTTTAACACTGTTAAGTGTTATATTTACCGTTATCCGATTACTTGTTAAAGGATCGGATAGGTAAATTATATTTGAATGTCATCTAATTGTTAATTATTATTGCCTTTATGCACTAATAACTGAGTTTGAATTAGACTGACCTGTGTATTATTTTCTTTTGCATATAATACTCGGGTCAGACCGAGTATTTTTACAGCTTGAAGATTTTCAGGCCGCGAAGTTAGAGAGAGGGGATTTCGGCATTCACTAAAGTTTTAAAGAGATTTTTCTTGTATTTAATAAAAGATATATTCCGCTGTATAAAAATTTAATGCATTGTACAAACTCTGATATATGTATGTAAGAAAAATTCATTTATGAATAATATTATGATTATTCTGTGATTCTGTGGCTGATTCTGTTTAAACTTTATAAACTGAACAACAATCCGTCATTTTGAACGTTTCGAGTTGGTTTAATTACCGACTAGAGGCGGTCAGAGCGGCGGGTCGTTACAAAAGTGGTATCGGAGCTTTGGTTTACTCAAAGCTCAGTTTATGATGTTTAATATGAATAGTTACTAGAACCACTATAAAGAAAGTGCTTTTCAAATTTAAAGAAGTTTAAAGTTGTTTTCTTTAAAGTAAAAGGTATTTTGAAAATTAGAATTATTTTGAAAATTCCCTTCTCTAAATGTGAGTGTGCGATAGTTTATATTCGGTGAGGTCTCATTAGATTTGAGTTTCGATCGTTCGGAAACTCATTATCGAATTATTGAGATTTATGAAAAGTGAACTAATGAATTAATGAATTGGTTTAAATTGGTTTAAATCGAATAACTTGAATATTTCGAGTAATAATTGTGAAATAAAGGGATATGTTAATTTGGTTATAACCAAGAGAATTATTGAATTATAACTCGAGAATTTGACTTTGAATTCTTTTGAAATTGATTTCAAACGTTGTGAAGAACAAGTTAGTAAATAAATGAATTATAAGTATTTAACTTATAAATGGACTTTTGGTATATAACTGAGGTATATAAATTGAATTGAATTGAATCAATAAGAAGATTTATAAATTGAAGTTTTATAAATAGAAAAGGAATTTATGAAGATTGTTTATAAATTCAAAATCAATTGAATTTGATAAGTAATTTGTTATAGCTTATTAAAGGAGATATATCCACGATTTTGGACAGTGGGTAATCCTTTAAAAATAAAAATAAGTTGTAGAAATGATGAAATTTGTTGACAAAGCATATCCACGATTTTGGACAGTGGGTAATCCTTTAAAAATAAAAATAAGTTGTAGAAATGATGAAATTTGTTGACAAAGCATATTCACGATTTTGGACAGTGAATATATTATTAACTAAAACAGATATGTTTTAGGGAAGCGATATTATGAAACGTGGTTAATGCGGAAGTTTAATTGTTGATTTAACTGTATGAATCAAACTAGTTTTGATGTAAAGTTTATATTTCAAGTTTAAAACTATTGTCTAAAATAGTTAATATGGAAATATAGATCTAATGGAACCAATTCGATGAATAATTTACTAAAGAACTAGTTGATTATTTTTGAAATAGAAAGCAAATGTAAAGTTCAAATGAAATTTAGATTTCAAATTTGAAGTTGTCAACACGATAATCTATTATAGGTTTAAATAGATTCAGTGATGAATTTGAATTTAAACGTGCGGAAAATTAAATTAAGTGAAAAACTTAATATTGAAAAGTTTGAAATTGGTTTAAAACCAATATTGTGAAAAGTATGAGGAATTCAAACTATTGAATTAAGTTGAAGTTGAAAAAGTTAATAGTTTTAAAGATGTTTTAAAATGCATTAACTATCGAATACATAGATTTCAACATTCAATTGTTGAAATAGACGTTTTCGAGAAAAATAAGGAAATGTTGGACTATAACACTGTTGTTATAGTAAATGGTTTCCGGAAGGAAATGTTGTTTATAGTATTGGGATTTATATATCTATCTTAAATCCGAATCCCTATACTAGTGATTTTGAGTTGTCGTAACGATGTTTTACGCAACATTCGTTTTAACTCAAATAAATGTGTTTAAAAGAATGATTTCCTTAAAGAATGGAATATATACTTAATTTTGATTCAAGTATATTGAATATTTTTCAAAGTGTTGAAAATAAAAGATTTGTGAATTACTTATTATTGAATAAGTATGGGAATGTTTTCCAGTATGAAATGAAAGGTTTGAAATTTTATCTTTTAAAGATAAATTGAGAAATGAATATTTGAAATTAGTTTCAAATGGCTAAGTGTGAAAATTATATATCTTGTAAAGATATTATTTTGAGAAATTTGAACGATTAGTTCAACTTGGAAATTTTTCAAAGATTGAATCTTGAGTTAAATTGAGTTTAACTTTGACACCAAAAACAATATAAGTTCAACTTTGAATTTTGGATGGTCGATTGGGATTGTATGTCTAACATTGTGAATTGATGACATAGCATTTGATCTCTATTAAATATATATCTGTGGTGGCGGAGAATTTATTCTTTTAGCTTAACACCCTTCTCTGAGACGTACGAGCTTAGAGGTTATATATCGATAGACATCAATTATGTGTTGAGAATTGACGATGTAACGTGAAATCCAAATCGAATGTGAAGTCGATAATGAATTGGATTGTGAATGTGAATTAGGTTTGAGATAACCTTAAATTTTCAAATCGATTTAGAGGAAAATTTTAAACGTGATGGAAAATTTGGAATCCTCTATTTGTTGTGAATGTGAATTGAGTTTTCGTAACTTATATATGTGAATATAATCGAAAACTATCAGTTTGGAAAGTCATTATTATGAAAATCCTGTGTAGGTTTACATAGATATGATAAGTACGAAATGTGAAATGAAGTACTATATGTATATGACATATGTTTTCTAAAAGCTGAGGATATGGAAATGTACCTTCCATTTATTATATGTGAAAGTGATTGGAACTCGGTGGAGTGTCCATTGAAAAATCGTAGCTACGTAGAATTCCATTAGTGGAATGTCCAATGGGACTGATATGATATCCCCCACGATGGATCATCGTGTTTGGGATTATGTGATTGATGCTGGCGTAATTCGAGGGGCGTGATGCCTACAGTTACAAGCGATTCTACTGAGATAGTAGCGCAACCGCCGAGTAAACTGCGATCTGGAAACCGAAGCGTAATTCGAGGGGCGTGATGCCTAAGGCTACGAGCGATTCTACTGAGATAGTAGCGTAACCGCCGTGTGGACCGCGATCTAAGGCGACAACCATGGCGAAATTCAGGAGTGATGAGAAATCTGAGATTACAAGCGATTCTACTGAGATAGTAGCGAAACCGCCGGGTAAACTGTGATCCATGGGGGAACGGACTTTCCATATCCATTTTTAAAAGAATTTTTAAAAAAAGTATTTTCACTGGGAGTTGAAGCAAGTATGTTTAGTACTTGGAGATTTTTAGTCTTGCGCCTGGCCAGCGTATGCCTAAAGTCTGTGAGAACGACGATGGACTTGTTAAACTTTGAGTTATCAAGTATTTTCAAAACTTTGAATAGAAAATCAATAATCTGAAATTAGAATTATATAATTCTAACTTAATGAACTAAGGAAGAAGATCTTTAAAATATCTTGAAAGTCCACAACTTTTGGAAAAAATATATTATGCAAATATTTAGCATGAAAGATTTAAAGTTTAAAAATCTGAGTTTTTGTAAGTCTAAAAATTGGTAAAAGACTTTTGAGTCTTGATTATTGAAATTGATAAACAAAACTAGTAAATGAAATAAATGGAATGAATTCTATATTTATTTGCGAGTTTGAAACTTGGTAAAATTATGTAGGATATAAATATCGGTGAGATTTTAGCAAACGTTTTTCCTAACTTATAATTTCGGGACGAAATTCTTTTAAGTAGGGGAGATTGTAACGATCCTGAATTTTTAACAATTTAAAAATGAAGATATTTAATTAATTTTAAATATTTGAGATAAATTTAAATTGAATTCCAATAAAAATACGAAATTTGACGATTAAATTTTTGAATTTAATCTATTTAAAGTTGAATAGAAAATTTAAATTTAACTTTGAAGTTGAAATTGAATATTGAAGTTGTATCTAAAATTCGAGCTAATGACTTAGAAAAAGAATTTAGGTATAAGAATTATTATTTATGAAAATTAATAAATTTGTAGTTAGTTTCAATAACATTTTTCATTTATTTAAATAAAATAGAATAAGATTTTAAATCAATATAAAATCAATAAATAAATATACATAGTAAAAATTCAAACAACATATTTATAAAACTTTGAAAAATATAATGTAATTACATTTGAGAAAATTTAACAACATAATTTTAAACAAAATAATTGGATTTAAAATAAGAAAGAAAATATAATATAAAAAAGTAAATAAAATAAATAAATAAATAAATAAAATAAGAAGTATACATTACCTTACCTTATCAGCCAAAAACACGCCGTTATATTTGCCTAAATCTACGCCTTCATTTATGCCGTAACCCACGCTAATACACGTTCCTTTTATCTTTTGTACCGACCTCCTTTCCCCTAATTCATTCGAACCCTAAAAAAAAAAAAAGAAAAAAGAAAAAAAAAAAGAGAAGAAACAACAATGGCGGCTGTGTTCTCCTCTTCGCCTTCATCAGCTAGGGCTTCGGCTTCAAATCTCTCGCGTGCTCCTCTACAAAGCTAAGGTGAGTACTTCGGTACTCACATCTAATTCAACGTTTTAATAATTGCTTGCTTGTTAAATTTCGCGACTTTGGATTGCTCGATTTATGGATCCTCACGATTTTGAAAGCTTGTTGACTTCGGTCCTTTGATTTGTTAAAATTAACTGCTGTGATGAATTTTTCTGGGTTCATTGTTTCGAATTTCTGGAAATTTAATTTTGTGATTTTGGTCCTTGCTTTGACTTCGGTCTTGATTCTTTTTACTTGGAATTTATTTGTGAATCCATGTGCTTGCTCAACAGCCCACGGTTTTGCACTGCAGTTGTTTTCGACAGTAAAACTTGATGTTGATGATTTTTAGCTTGTTCGAATTTCTGGAAATTGATGTTGGTCTTGTTCGACCCTTACCATGCTATTTTTGGTCATTATATCTTCACTACTATGTGTAAACACACATTTATGTGTGTGTATATATATATATGCGTTATATGATTAACGTCCACTGTGATTTACTCGAATTGTATTCTGTGGATTTGGCATTTCTGCCCACTGTTCGATCTTGTTCAAAATCGTCATTTATTTAAAAACGACATTGATTTGGGGATTGTGATTACCAAATGACTTTCAGTGATTCTTTGACAGTTAAGAATTACTTTGGTAAAGAAATTGTATGCTTGTGAAAATTTTGGTGATAGTTGATGCTAGTATGTTAATAATTATGTTGTATTCATCCCCTAGTTGCTCTGTACTTTCGGGGCTAATCAACTGTATACATACATTCATGTATGTATATAGTTGTATGATTTGTCTGCATTTTTTTCATACTGCTATGATGCAGTTTCCTTCACTGTTGTATCTTTGAAGTTTGATACTGTTGTATTTGATATCTGTTTTTTTTTACTAATAAGAACAGATACTACCAAGATATAATATTTGTTTTAAATTAAAAAGAACAAATGCTATTTGGTTTTGTTTTAAAATTGATAAGAACAGACACTATTTGGAGTTTAATTTAAACTGTTAAGAACAAATACTCTGTGTAATTTGTTTTTTTTTTTACTAATAAGAACAGATGCTATTTAATATATATGATTTTTTTTTAAAACTGTTAAGAACAGATTCTACCCAATATTTGTTTTAAACTAATAAGAACAGATGCTATTTGGGATTTATTTTTGAACTGTTAAGAACAGATGCTACTGAAATGTTGTCTTAAAACTGTTAAGAACAAATGCTATTTAAATTTTTATTTTAACTAATGAGGACAGATGCTTGTTTTTGTTGTTGCTGCATATGATGGATGTGAATTTATTTATATTGTGATTGAAATCTGCTTGTGCATATGTATATATATATATGCCACCTCTATTATGATATACAGTTTCAAGAAAAAATTATAATACTGTGAGTAAACTCAAACTTGTTTTCACAAAAATCTGGTTGCATGCCGTTACTGTCATGTGTACATTCTCCCTGTTGCACACCTGTGCATTCCACAGTGTTGTTTCATTTAGTCTGGTTCATGTAGCCTCTGTGTTTTGTTGTTGTGTTGCTCTTCATTTGTCTTGTACATTTTTGGTTGCCAGATCATGTGCACTGATATCTGTAGTGTAGTTTGGTTCTGGCCATTCTTTGTTTCAGTGCAGATTCATGTAATAATATGGTCATTGATATTGTAACATTTATACACGACTTTGGTTTTGCTTGCTGATCCAGTTTCAGCTTGAATGGTTGTCACTATTATGTTGTAGTCACTATTTTACTGATTCCTTGCTTAGTTGGAAATCTGGTTATTTCTAGTTGCATTCATGAACAGTCTGCTACATTTTTGTTCTACTGGTGCATGCATCTGTACTTGTGATGCAATGCATTGGATTGGATTTGTGTCGATTGTTGCTTCGTGTTACTGCGGCTTCATTGAGTTGTTTGGCAGATGTGTCGAGTCATGTTATTAGTGACGTGACCACTGCCTTTATCTATTTGTTGCACTGTTTCATCATGTCACTGCCATGTGCATTTGGATTGATTTTCGAAATACACTTGTGTTGAATCCGATGACTCGGGTTTGATCTTGTGTTTGTTTATAAATTTTCATTGGGTGCATCATCACTGTGGTGGCAAGGCAGTGCACGCGAGCGTGAACTGCAGCCACACGATATTGATTTTTATTGATATCCTATTTTGTTTTGATTTATGATTTTTTGCATATTTCATTACGGTAGTGGCGAGGCAGTGCACGCAAGCGTGAACTGCAGCCACGGAGTTGACATTTTAAATGTGGCGAGGCCGTACGCGCGTGTGTGTACTGCAGCCCTACCAAATTTTAATGTTTAAATTGATGTTTTCTTTTTTTGATGAAAATTATTTTATGTTGCCAATTCAATATATTTTGAATCGATTTTGATGATTTTGTAGTTAATTGCCGTTTAGGCAAATTTTGATTGTTTTCTAAATGATCTTCATCAATAATCCCTTCATCTATCTCATTGATAATCTGAATCTACTAAATTGATGTTTAACACTGTTAAGTGTTATATTTACCGTTATCCGATTACTTGTTAAAGGATCGAATAGGTAAATTATATTTGACTGTCATCTAATTGTTAATTATTATTGCCTTTATGCACTAATAACTGAGTTTGAATTAGACTGACCTGTGTATTATTTTCTTTTGAATATAATACTCGGGTCAGACCGAGTATTTTTACAGCTTGAAGATTTTCAGGCCGCGAAGTTAGAGAGAGGGGATTTCGGCATTCACTAAAGTTTTAAAGAGATTTTTCTTGTATTTAATAAAAGATATATTCCGCTGTATAAAAATTTAATGCATTGTACAAACTCTGATATATGTATGTAAGAAAAATTCATTTATGAATAATATTATGATTATTCTGTGATTCTGTGGCTGATTCTGTTTAAACTTTATAAACTGAACAACAATCCGTCATTTTGAACGTTTCGAGTTGGTTTAATTACCGACTAGAGGCGGTCAGAGCGGCAGGTCGTTACAGAAACAGCCTTGAAACCTCTACTTTTCAAGTCTGCTTTGGACAGTGGCTTCGATGTTGATAGCAGGCTAGCACAATGTCAAATGCACTATAACTCAGTCAGGTTAGACTGTAATTTTCATTGTAATGTTTTTAATTTTGTCCATTGCTTAATTGATTTGTATTCTAAGGTAGGAAACACAAAAATAATGCACTATACACAAATACAACACAGAGCTTTTGATTATGTATTGAGTGATAAATTATTCCGTACATAGTTTTCATTTTTTGAAAGTTCAAGAACAGTACAAGAAATAATATATATGAGTCTAAATTGAGAGTAAATGAATACCATATCGTTTTGAATCTCTCGACCAATGAATAAAGGACTGAAATGCACTGTCTTAGTTCGACATGCTCGGACATAAATTGAATATTTACCTTCGTGGCCCTGAAAAAACATATTCTGAATTGTTAACCAAAACTTTTAGTTTAATTTACAAGAGTGTTCATGAATAATGAATTTAAAATATACACTGATATAGATGCTAAAGGTTCATTAGTTTAGAAAACTACTATGGCCTTTTGAGTTACATTTTTTTTAACTACCACCAATGCCTTATTTCATACTGAGAAGGTTAAAACATAAGGAAAACCATAAAAAAAATTGTGTAAAAATGAGATGAATAAAGTAGCCTGTAAGTCATACACACAATCAATATACTAAAAAAATGTTATTTTCATTCATTGCCAAGTGGCTTTGAGATGCCAATTAGCAATCTCGTGTTTAACTTTAAAGTTGATGAATACGAAAACATCTTGTTTTCAATGAACCATGCTTCAATGGTCAAGGATTATGTGAATATCAGAACCATGACTAAAATCCTTGTTTCTACCTTAACAGAACAATATACACATTTCAGTTTGCTACCAATCAGAAATTTCGACGAAAATAAAATATACACTAAACCTCAAGTTTATATAATTATGAATATGCTTCCCATTTGCTCCAAGATTATAATATCCACTGTCAAATTGATATTTTTTCATCTCTCCACTATTAGAAGCGAAAAATATATACAACAGTAGTTCAGTAAGCATTTGCGAGTGGTACCCCTCAACTAGATATGGATAATGAACTAATTAAGTTTAAAATTACTGAAGTTCTATAATAATTAACTAAACTAAGTTTTTTAAAATTAAATAAGTTTATAAAATTTCTAAGTTGTATATAAATTAATAAGTTCATAACAATCGACTTGCAAAAGTTGAGCAAGGTTGCTCAGCTAAAAACTGAGTACAAGCTCGGTTAAAATGGAACTTAAGATTGGTTAAAAACTGGGTAAAAAACCGAGCATAAGCTCGGTTAAAAACTGGGTTAGAAACTGAGAGATTGCTCAGTTAAAACTATGCGACTTTGCTCTGTTGAAAACTGACCCCATGCTCAGTTGAAAACTATGTGTTTTCTCAGTTAAAAAGTGAGCTATGCTTAGTTGAAAACTGAGTATATGATCACTTGAAAACTGAGCATATGCTCTATTGAAAACTGAGTGTTTAACTGAGCTATGCTCAGTTGAAAAATGAGCGAGTTTGCTCAGTTAAAAACTGAGGCATTCTCAGTTGAAAACTTAGCATATGCTCAATTGAAAACTGAGCATATGCTCAGTTAAAAACTTGTCAGGTTTGCTCAGTTAAAAACTAAGCATGTTGCTTTGTTAAAAACCGAGCATAATTTCGTATTTGATATTTTTCTTCATCGGTAAAATGACTAAATCGTACACATTTTGAAACAATCCATTATTTCTATGGCAATCCTTTCTTCAGAAGCAAAATTACTTTTAACCTCAGAGTTATTTAAGAGTCTTAATACATAGATCCACAAACTATAAGCACTGATTACTATGATTAAGTGCTAACAGGCTTGGAAAGAATAATAATATATAAAACGATAATGCATTGTTTTTTCAAATGAAAGTCTTTACAGGCAAAAGGTTAGCATAGACAAACACATTAAAGTAAGTTTCTTAGTATTGGCTTGTTTCTTAGTATATATCATTGGAAAAATAAATTAAATTAATTAGTTTTCTAAATATTTATTAGTTCTCATGGAATATTTCTACATGTCACCCATAATACATAATTAATAATCCCAGACTGGTAACATCACAACGCACATATGGTGTCTACTTATACAAATTTTATTGGAGATTGTGAATACCACCACTCCTTATGATGTTTGTTGGAAACCAAACCAAACTCTAATGTTTGCTAAGCTAAACTTTGTCAGGGTGCAAGAGAAAGAAGTAAAAACTTTGGGTGATGATTTGCCTGAGATTATGTAAAGATTTTCAAGAAATTTTAAAGGTCGCTTTCTTAAAGAATATTTCTCTAAAATTCACACAGACCTCAATGACACTTTGTATCCATCCACAATTGGAATTGAAAAGGCTTGCAGGAAAAATATAGAAGGTATGTCGTACATGTATATCCACTAAAATGAATATTTTGAAATCTCAGTTTGTATAATTAACTGACTCCTCTCTCAATGTAGAATTTATTGCTGAGAAATGTGATGTAAATGAAGAAAGAGCAGCCTATCTTCGCATTGAGTTGTTCAGATCCTATGGCAGCTCACTTACAAGGCTCCGGGTACGCACTCATAACCATTTAAAATTTATATACTTATCAGTATCGCTTTTATATTTGATTACTAACATGACATTTTCAAAATTTTAGGCACTTGGTTATGATGTTCATCCTGATGAGTACCACAGGTGAAGATAATTAACTTTTTAATTTGATTCTGACATACAAAATGAGTACATAATAATGTTGTTGTTTTGTCAACAGTTATGTGCATGGAAGGTTACCATATGGGAATATTCAGCCAGACCCACAGCTAAGGGATCTATTACTTCAAATCTCCCAACCCAAAATTGTAAGATATATACCGCTACAACCTCCTTTTACAATTCTTTAAAATTTAATAAAGTTTTGATGATTGAACTTTATCATTATGATCAGTTATTTACAAATTCCGACATGAAACATGCAAAGAAAGCATTGCATAGACTTGGTATTGAAGAAGTGTTGTTTCAGAACTATACATATAGTAGTATGTAAAATATTCATTACATACATATATACATGTGTGTAGTGCCGGTCCAACCAAGTGTGTAGTGCTTGGTTGCCTTGTGCCTATTAGAGATTGTTTGATTAATGAGATTAGTGAACCATTTTATTAGGTTTTCATGCTCCAGGCTTGAAATGTAAAGCGTCAAAGATTCAAGTGTTTACATTGTTTGTAACTTTGATTTTGGGACAGGTATGTTAGTAGTCATCTTTATTATGCCAAGAAATTGTTTAAGATATAAAAACAGAACGAATGATATTTCATTTGGAATGTATTTACAGTAGTAGATCAACAAGACAGCAAATTGTTGCAATTAACAAAGAATTTTGGGTTGGTAACGCAAAGAACGTAGCAAAAGAAATAATAATAGTGTTACTCAAACAGATCAAATGAATCAAGGAATAGTAGCTTGGCTCGAACACTATGATAAATAGAAACAGGCCTATAGTTTTTCCCGAGCAGTACAATTTCTGCTTCTGACTCTAAGATGATCTGGAGCAATAAAAAGCATATAGATTATTAGATGAGCCGTGAGAAAAGAATTCCCGGATAGATATAATATTCAGTCTTGGAAAGGAAGAGAAACTTAAATCAGTATAAGGCCATAGGCTACAACTAACCTGGTTATCTGACAATCTGTAGATGTAAGTTCTAAGAGGTGACTTCAAGAAACTAAACCAGCTCGGATGCTAACGATGTAAAACCAAGGGAAGATGCAAATGGTTCTCATCTGTTGGGTTTGAAGGGGACAGGTGTTAAAGTTATATGCCCTTGTGGGAGATCTTTGCATACCAATTCTATGATTCAGGTACCTATTAATGCTTACTTAACAATTTTTTGTATTAATTTTATACAGATGAACAAGTTTGTAATGAAACAAGCCAAAGCAGTATATTCTATAGAGTCTAAATCCTAAGTCCGACTAAGTTACTACATGCGTTAAACCGTAGATTCACCATTCTCCTGCAGTTTTAGGTAATTTAATTTCTCTTACATTTATCTACTTTTCTTTATTTATCTCAAGTTTCTTACTGTCAATTATTACTTCTGATGCATATGGCAAGATGACTACCTTTTCTGAAAGATTATGATGAGGTTAAAGAGGCAAGATGATGCGTATAACTTAGATGGAAGGTGCTTAAAGTACAGATGTGCAGTAATAAGCATTCCACAAGGAATTAGCAGCAGCAGCCTCCAATGCCAGCTGTTAGTTTCAATTTTTTACGCTCTTGGATTTTGGTGACAGATGTTGAGACAAATAAGCCTAGGGGATATGCCTTCATTTAGTATGTGTATTTATTTAGTACATGTATACAAGAGACAGATGCTTCAATCATCAGTTTTTTGAACGTACATGCTATATCTACTCCATTTAAAAGCAAGCGCTCATAATTTTTTCTACATGATGCAGCTGCCTATAAACAAGCTAATGGAGGAAGCTAGATAATAGAAGAGTTCTTATTGGCGTCGAGCATGGTAGAACTATCCCTAACTGGAGACCACGATGACTGGGTAATTGTTATAATTATAATTGCATGTATAGTTATAATTGCTAATTGTTGAATTTCTTTTTCATAGGTAATTACCCATCTATGGTGTATACAAATGGCAACATGTTGTATATTAGCGCTTTGAAGTTCTTTTGAAGTAACAACTTCTTTGGTTTGTACATTTAATCATCATGTGTAGTACGATCTTTTTATCATTTGTATTATTTATACTTCTAATGTAATGTTCATCAAATATTACGATATGTTATGCATCATTCTATGTGAATGTTGAACGGTTAGTCATTTTTCGTCTAATGTGATATATATGATTGTGTGAAATGATACATTGTGTTTATGTAAATTTATCGATTGTAATGTGATAGTGGATATATACGTATTGCAAAAATGAATTTTAAAACGCTGTTAAGAACACCATTAATAAGACTTTTTATTTCATGTTCAAAATGCTATAAAAAACATGTTTTTTATAGCGTTTCTTCTGTTGCAATAATAGGTCATTGATTTATTACAATATGTTGATTTACAGCGTTTATAAAAACGCTGTAAAATCCTTTTATAGCATATTACAAACGCCATTAATAAGATTTTTTATAGCATGTAAAAAACGCTATAAAAATACATGTTTTTTATAGCGTTTCTTCTATTGCAATAATAGGTCACTGATTTATTACAACATGTTGATATACAGCGTTTACAAAAACGCTGTAAAAGCCTTTTATAGCGTTTTTTAAACGCTATTAAAGGGTATTTTTGTTGTAGTGGAACAGACATGGCCAGTCGACTGAAACTATACACTTATACAAAAATGCACAGTTTCAGTCGACTGAATTACCTGTGCAGTCGACTGAAATTGTTCCTGAAAATTTTTCTTTGTATTTTCAGTCAACTGAATCTCCTGCTCAGTCGACTGAATTTAAACCTGCGAATTTTCTCTGAAAAGACACCTTCTTCTTCCCAAGAGTTGCAACCATTCATCAATGGAAATGGAAGCATCTCTTGTTTGCAACCTTTGACAACATATGCATCTCTTCTACAAGTATAAATTCATGATTCTAACATCATTTAATTCACTGAATTCTCTTGCTTTAATCTTACTATTCTCTTGTTCATATTCTCTAGATATTCTCAAAGCAATCACCAATTTATTGCTTGAATCACCGTTTTTGTTTATAACATTCTTTTGATTCATAGCAATTCACATTTCCTAAAACTTCACAAACACATTGCATATTCTCGAGGATAAGATTATAGGAATTTTGTACTACATTAGACTCATTAGTGTTGACAAGAACACAACAAGTCGAATATTGTATTTCAGTAATTGAGTTGAAGTCCTCTTCGGTTGTTGAGGCAAGAAATCCCGTTCGGTTGTTCGGGTAAGTTGTAAACCTATTCCTCCGGGTGAAGTGAGGGTATTAGTTAGTGAAATTCCTAAGTGAAGCTTAGGGACTGGACGTAGGACGAGAGGTCCGAACCAGTATAAAATCCTGGTGTCTCCTTGCATTTACCTACTTTATCTACCTAGACTATTTCATTATTCCATATTACACGATCCTACCGCATAGCCCCCTCTTTCACCAATGTCTTTGCAGGCATCAGCGCCCTCGACTTACGCTACCCCAACCATAATCCACAGGAACTATAGTTAGTCCGGACGTCCTTGGGGATCAAAATTTAGAACCCCCGTTAGGGCTCAAGGCAGAACCACCCCGTGGGTCTCCTACTATAAGTTTCAACTCTAAATGGGAGCGCCTTTTTCCCCATAGCATTCTCAAAACATTTCATACTGTACACATATAGTATCTTTCAAAACATACTCTTTATTTATGTCACATATAAATCCCATTTACACAAAATCGATATCTCAAAATTGATAATTATCAAACTTGGCTTTCCAATTTCCCAAAATTTTCTTTTTTCCAAAACCAAAAACCTTTTAAAATCCATGGGTTAAAAAAAACCTTTTCAGCTTCCTTTTCATAAAATCATCCTTATATATATAAATATAAGTTTACTCTTCCAACTTGAAAAATTTTCTGGTCATTTCATACTTATATAAATTCCACTTTATCTTTCAAATATCTACCAAAGATCACTTCTTTTGGTTATAATCTCAATAAGGGAAGTTTATCATGTCTAACATATATATATATATATATAACTATATTTATGCCAAATCAACATTCAAGCTCGATTTCCTTTACAAAGTCATTTGTAACATCACTCACTTCTTATAAAGTGAGTTTCAGTTAAAGTGCTTTTTCAACTTTCATTCTTAACCATCATATTTTTCTCAAAATATAATCTTTTACTTCAAATCATCTTTGCCTTAATATCCAATTTGGTTCCAATTCAGAATTGCTTCGAGTTCCCTTTTTGGGTTATAGTTTCAATTTCACCTCAATTTGTGTTTGAATTCATGATTTAGATATCAGTAGTTTCCACTCTAACCAGTTTGAACTTTTAGAAAATAGCTTGAAAAGTATAAAATAGTTAAATGGTTGTAAAATAGTTAGATGGTTAAATAGTTAATATAAGATGGTTTGAGTTTTAAAAAGAAAGGTTTGTATAGTAAATAGCTTAGAAAATCATAATAGTTTGAATATTTTAAGAAAATAGATTTGAGACAGTTTATATTAAAACAATTCATTTGAAAATAGTTGCATAGTTAAACTGGTTCAATCCCCCAATCTCCATCTCAAATCAAATTTCAATTTAATCTCCACTTCCATTTAAATTGATTCAATCTAGATTCCAATTCGAATTAACTTCGATTCCCATTCCAAATTTAAATAAATTTCCAATTTGAATTTAAACTTGTTCAACTTCGATTACAATTCCAATTAATTCAATTCAATCTCACCCTTGAATTAATTTCAATTCCATTCTCAATTTTAAACCATCTTGGGTTTATATGAATTTGAGTTAAATTTTAAAAATACCGATTTAATTTCTTTAATCAAATTAACCCTTAATAATTAATTTAACAACCCAAGTCTTTTAAACAATTAAATTCTGAGTCCAAATTTCTAATTAAATTACTTCTACGTAAACTTATTTCAAGGTTCAAGTGAGAGTTCAATTATTTTTAACAAATCAATTTTCGTAATTCAATTTATTTCACAATCATACTTCAAAATTTTAAACCTAATCCCTTTAAGCAGTTCCGGTTGATAAATCCATTTTTAACATTTCAATTTTAAGTTCAAGGTGATTCCATTTCCATAATTTCAATTTTGTTTCTAGAAATAAAAATTATTTAAATAGTTTTCAAAATAAAGTTTTAATTCCATTTAATTTCAGTAATGGATATACATCACCTTGATCCCCTTCTTAATTCATTCAAAACAATCCAATCTATAGTTTTATATATACTGTCAATAACAAACAGAATGATAGCAGGATATGTCAAATTAAATAAACACCCAATTTATCCAAAACATCAATCAATAGCATTCACTACCAATTTCTAGAATTCAAGCCCGTTTTAAGACCACACATAACTCCCTTTCAATTTAACCCATGTAACTTCCCTAAGTTAAATCTCAATTCCATCTTGAAACTTCCAATTCAAGTTATAAGTTCAAAACTTTTTTAACTTCCCCTAAGTTAAATTCCAATTCATTTAATCTATTTGACCTTACGCAGTTTAAATTTCCATCCCAACTTTAAATTTCTTATCAATATCACTTCCACTTGTAAGTTCAAAAACTTATTTCTCTTTGGGTTATACTCTCATTTTAGGGGAATTTCAGGATTCGACACTTAGTGTTCATTTCAAATCAACTTTGCATCATATATATCTTCATATATATATACTTATTTATTCCATTGCATACCATGTCACACTTTTAAATTGTAAACCATCCTTGGTTTCTATTTAAAACAAATCCCTTCGGAATTTCAAATAACTCTTGTTTTTAAACAAGGTTTCCTTATTCAAAAATATTCTGAATAGTACTACTTATAATTTCTTTTAACACTTTGAAACAATTCTAAATTTTTCTAGGTCTAGATTTAAAACTTCACGATTTAAATCCTTTTTAATTTCATTTTAAATTCTATAAGTCACACTTATACATTCCACTTCTAACATTTCACTCTGTTCCATCATTGTTTATTTTAAAATAAACATCCTTTATTAAGATACAACAACAAATTTTATGATATCTACAACAACAAACACACCATATATTCCATAATTTACCGAAAAATATAATCAGGTTAACTTATTTCAAATACCTTGAAAATTCCTTTGAATTTTCTAGGATTTAAATTCAGGTTTGGATCCATTCTTAGCTTAACTTATTTGTATAGTTAATCTTCACCCAAATTTCCGTTTGGTTATATATATATATACACATTACCACTTAATTCTTATGATCTTATTTAAATTTTTATAACAATTCCAATTTCCTTAATAATTAGAAAAATTATTGCTTTATATATCACAATATAAGCTTATAAAAATCATTTTTAAAACCTTTTGAAAATCACTATATAAGAAAATGACAAGCACGCCCTCGTATAATACTCTCAACTCATTCTAGAGTACTACTGACCCTATCTCTAATGAGTAATCCCTACCAGAGCGAAAGTTCTCGCTTAACTTTCAGCTTTGATGCCAAATGTAAAGGTCCGAAAATTTTTGACCTCGAAAATCAACACCAATACGTTTATTATATAGAGTGTCGAGCGATCGAGGGCTGGAAATCCCAGACTGTTAGGGTTAAGAAGAAAAGAGATAGAAGAAGATACAGAAAACAACAGCACAGAATCTCATAATCGCAGCGGAACAAAATATAATATGAAATAACAACATTTTATACAAAGAAAAGCAGTAACTGTCAATATATATACAAGATATCAGAGTACAATAAATCTGGACAGTTAAAATAACTTGTCCCTAAACACTGACTATATAGTCTATGATGCACAACGGAATTTAATCGATACTTCTCTGCCATCCGGCTCGTCTCCGGGCTCCAAAGTGTCCTAACCTGGAAATTTATAATACTCGGTCTGACCCGAGCATTACAATAAAGTAACACCCGAGTCAAGCTGGAAACCAGCGTGAGTAAACCCGTTTAATATGAAATACTAAAGTTATAAAACTTCTTTGAAAAGCCAAGGTAACCCGTACATCACTACGAGTTCTTATCTTGTTTAGCCAAACACTTAATACATAAATCCATTGGTATTTAAAACAATATCTAAGTACCGTTACTTAATTTATCCAATTCCAACCTATAAGATTCTATAACCAAATCCGTTAAGGATTATATTGCTTATTAAATCGAAGTTGTTTCGGATATCGCTGATAACCGATCCCGGCCTCTTCGAATCCAAATGATAAATAAAAGGGTAGATTGTTTAAAATAAACAATTTATCATTTAGGGTGACAACACCCAATTATATGAATTTGTTACATATTTTATTTCAAATAAAAGTGTCATTAATTTAATCCAACTATTTTAATTTGTAAACAAATATCCCACCGATTTAACAAAGATATAGATCGTTAACCCAATCAACAATCTATAATTAAAATCCAAACGATTTACTCGTAGTTTCGAATTCACTTTGATTAACTGTGTTTATTTATATTTAAAACCCAATTAATTCCAATTCAAAGGACTTATAAACGACTCATTTTGGTTAATAAAAATCAAGAAAATATAATTAATAACTAAATCTTAAGTTTATTAACTTCAACTTCGATAGTAATAACCTAATTTATTACTCGCCTTAATTATTATAAACTGATTAAATTTAACCTTACTCGAAATAAATTTTTAAACTTAAAATATGGGACGGTGAACCTTAGGACCAGGCAAAGTTCAATTTTATTTCTTTTTTCCCCTTTCATTTCCTCCTTTCCTTTAATTTTTATTTCTTTCCTTTTACTCTTATTTTCTCTTTTTATTCTTTCCTTTCCTTTATTTCTTTTTTTCTTTTCTCTTTTCTTTTTTTCTACTTACCCAAAACCCCAGCCCACTTCCCTTCCTACTCCCTTCTTTTCTTTCTCCTCTATTTCCACCTACCTGCTGCTAACCTATCTGATATCGCCTGACATGCACAACATGCCATACGCATGCACACGCTACCCGAAAGCCTCTCTGACCACCGCCAACCCACCTCCAAGTCGCATGCGCCTCTCTCGACCACCTCGGCTACCCAGAACCCCACGAAAACACCCGAGACAAAATCAAGCAAAGTTCGCATCACCAAAAAGAAAACCTGACCTTACTTCCACCTTCTACCACCGCTATGAACCACCATAATCCCCCAAATCTCACCCGAAGCTTCGTCGTCACCTACTCGACGTTTTCCCCTCATACTACCCTCATCCCCATGCTCCTCGTCGCCATCGTTAGCCTGAGACCCGACCCACCCAAACCCATACCTAAACCCTACCTCTCCTCCGGCTCGCCACCACAACGCTCGAAAAATCGCTCCTCCATTTTTCCCTTGACCGCCACCTCTCCAGCCTCCTCTCACCACAATCACGAAGTCCAAAACCATCCCCTTTGCCAGAAATTGCCCCACGACCATTTTACTGTCATCTTCCAAAATCCCAATCGACCACTCAACTAAAAATCATAATTAAGCCACCAAAATTCATAATTTCCGAAGTCGATTCAAAATATATATGTGAAAACATGAATTAAAAGGATTGATGTTTCCAGAAATATTTGATTGCCTATTGTAATTCCTATTCTACAGTGTCCCTACCTTATAGTTTGCCATGAAATCATTTTTAAAAAATAAGTATACTCAATTATAAACACATATCCTTCAAACACCATAGCCTAAAACTATGTAGATGGAGAGAATCAAATTTTTAAGGGTCCGAACATGGCATAAAACAAAGATAGAGGCAAGAAAATATGTGCACAGACATTACATACACTCATATATGTACATAGCCTGGTTTTTGTTTTCCCTTTGCTTAGTTTCCTGCTTACTTTTACTGTCTTATATATGTGTGTGTGTGTATATATTTCTTCTTTGTTTAGTTTAATGGTAGATCTTTGTTTGCCCTTTCATTTTTACCTTAGTAGTTCGAATGAAAAAATGAAACAAATTAAAGGTATATATGCAGAGAGAATGGGGAAGTCAAGCTGAACATGCACGGGTTTTGTCCCTTTTCTTTTGCTTGATATTTTTAACTTTGATAAACTGATTTGATTCCTTATGAAAAGTTTTGATTTGCTATTACCTATGCTTGACTTGATTTTGCTGTTGACATTTATTTTATGTTTTGTATGCTAGGGTTTAATGTTATTCCCCCTTTAGTTTACAAATACTTTTGTATGAATTACATATATGTATATGTATCTTCATGTTTATATACTTCCATATTTACAAATACTATATACATTTTAGCTCATGTACATAAAGATTTTACATGTACATATCTATATATATTTTTACATTCTATTTGTACTATTTTTCATACATATACCCATTTACATCTACTTACATGTGTTTGTTATCATATACATATACTTACATTCATATATACTTACTTATGTATATTTTGTCCTAATTTGTGTGTGTGTGTCTATATATATATATATATATATATATATATATATTCACATTATACAAACTTTCATGTATATTATTTCGTATGAGCCTACATTCATACACTCATATACTTGCATGTGTAAATTCTTATATATTTTTAAACATCATAAAGTTTGTATATATTTGTCTATATTTATGGGTATTTTATCTTAAGTTTAAACAGTGGGGTTTTATATATATACATATAATTTATTTTTCTATAGGATTCCAAGATTATATGATGCAATATTCAATATAGTTTTTAATTCAATATATATATATATATATATATATATATTCAGATATCTTAATTATCAGAAATTTTATTTATTCCACTAATAAATATTTCAATAATTACATCAGTTAATCTCTCAATATTCGATGGCCAAAAATCCGGGTCGTCACAACCTATTAACTATTGATTAGAAATATAGACCATTAAATTTTCATTTAAGTTCACTTCGTTGCCATAATCATATGTAGATGAAGAGGCAATTTGTGATTCTTATGACTAAGCATAGCCTATTTGTTATAAACAACATAGACTATCAAACTCAATGCCAAACACAAAATTACATAAACATTAACTTTCCATGAAACACAAAAGAGAGCAAAGATTATCAAATTATGTTGGAGCTACATGATTAGAGAGCTTCATTACCCCTAAATTGAAGGGGTTTAGCCTCTCATTTTTGTTATCAAATCAACAATTGTAGAGTGCAACATTGAACAAAAAGCGGAGGAAAAAGAGAGAAAAATGAAAAGAAAAACTAAACAAAAAAAGGTAAACACTAATCTACTTACATGAATAACAAATTTACACTACTAACATGAAAGTAAATAAGCATGAAAAGGAAAAGAACATGTATTGAAGTTGCATTAAAAAAAATTACACAAAGAGAAAATGGCTAAGTAGCCACGAAAAGAGAAAGAGAGCTCTCATTTTATTTTTGATCTAACTAAGAGAAGAGAGCCTAAGAGAGACTAAAGAAGAGGGAGAGTTACATGAAACATAAAGGGTATTTATACATATGTTAAACCCTAATTCATATTTTCGGGGAATGCCCAAATTGCCCTTGAGGTAATATGGTGGCTAAGTTATCATTAGCTTCAATAATCATCCATTAAGTGTGCATGAAAGTGTAATGGCCATTAACATGTGGATTAGCTTCTAATTTGTATATGAAGGATGGTGGATAGGTGGGGTCCTCCATGATCATGGCTTTGAATTATTTCCATCTCTATTCCTTTGTATTCACTCTTATGCATGCATGTATCTTCATGAAGCCACTTGTATATGAAGCCAAATTCCTACAAAATAATATAAAAATTTCCAATTAAATTTTCTCAAATTAATATTTGCGCAAAAATGACCATTTTGCCCCTACATGGAGATGAATATGTGACAATTTAAAAATAATTTGAATTTTGGTTTAAACAAGTTAAAATACCTGATATGATCATTTATCTAATTTAATTAGATTAAGTATGGTGGTAAAAATATGCACATTTACGTGCACATCAAATACCCCCACACTTATCTTTTTAATCATCCTTGAATAAAACTAAGATAAATCCATTTTCGTAGAGAGCACAATTGCAGTGAGCATATGCAACAAGCCGTTAAACCTTTAGGTGTCCCCGGTAGGACGAGTGTTGTCTCGTAATGGTTTTCAGCGGATAGTACCCACAAAATCCAAATGCAAAGTGAAAATACTTACAAAATGCAAGATTTATTTATATTGATACGAATGCAAGTTTTTGAAAATATTTACAAATGAAGGATTTATTTTTAAATTAACACGAATAGTTAAATATAGGTTTTGTTTATTATCGAGAAATATATGATCTTTTACTTGTCAAAATTTCCAACAAAAATCAAGTTATCATAACAAATAGACAATAGTTTAACTCGTTGTTTCGGTTGATAACAACGTGTAACTATGAAATAATTCCTTAGTTGATTATCAAAATTTATCAAAGTGGTATTTTCATTTCTTTTCAATAACAAGTCCAATCAAATAAGTTAAATTGGTCGTGGATTTCATTTGCTTAGTACCTCCAATTTTTTCTTTTGAAAATTTTGTTGATATTAACAATATTTACATATGCCTAACTCAGAAAACCGAGGCCAGATATATTACCCATGCACAGCCTTTCGGGCTAATGTGAGGGGAATATAGAGCGTGGCGAGTGAACACACGAATATGAACACCAATCGACTATAGGCATTATTAAAAAGAATTTTGATATACATACACCTAACTCAAATAAACTGAGGCTAGATATACCGATCGTGCACTGCCTTTCAGGCTTACGTGAGAAGGGTACAGAGCATGGCGAGTGAACATACAAGTGTGAACACATGACTCTAGGTGTTTATTAAAAAAAAATACATATATACAAGAATTTTTTTTAGGAGAGAGTTTTGCAAAATAATCTTAGCACCATTTAACTTAAAAGAATAAAAAATGTTATATCCTTTATTGAATTCACCATTTTTTAAAACAAAGATTTTTAGTTAGGATATTTCATAATTAACACGTATGAATCTTCTTATATACTAGTTAAACCATCGTTATTTGTAATCAAACTTTATTTTTATATTGTTAAGACAAATAAATTTTCAAAAATTTCAATTTAATAAACCAAAACCATATATTTATCCTATAGTGTTTCTTTAAAAACAAATCAAAATGCTTATATATATATATATATTATTAATATTTTTGTTTTTTTTTCTTGTTTTTGAGATTTTTTTTTGGGTTTGAAAAGAAAATGTAAAATAAACTATGAAAAATAAAAAAGAAGATGGGACTTCCCCCATACTTGATTATTACTGTGTCCCCACAGTCAACCCATGTGAAAGGAGAAAAATAAAATAAAAATGGCCTTTATTTATATGAAAATGAACGATATTCACACGAGATCAGAAAGTATACCGTTAAAAAGTAAATGAAATGGTCTTCCAAAGACCGATTCATTTGTCTCATCAAGCATACGAGACACAGCTTAAAGCTCAGAAAACCAAATCGTAAAAGATTTCAAAGTTGAGTGTTAATTTGGAAAAACGAATGTCATTTTATTAAAAATCGTACGAGTTATTTTGTTTCTGATGATTTTCGGGGTTGATAAAACAATTAGTTGAAATTCAAGTTTATTTTCACCAAATTGAAGTTCAAACTTCTCATTAAAAACTTCTTCAGAATTATCGATTTCAAAATCAAAATGATGATTTAAATCTTCCCCTTCAGAATTTAACAACTCATCTTCAAAAGTCCATAAAATTCGTGTTCATTAAACTCGTCTTCCTTTATTGAACTATCAACAACTTCATTGCATGTGTCAAGTTCAAAATCCAAAGTTGTTGTGTTCAAATTTTCGAGATCGAAAAAAGGAAGATCGAATTTTAAATCGAGTTTCACACCCTCAAAAGAATTGAAATCCTACTCAATTACCGAGTTTTCAACAACTTCATTGAGATTGTCATTTTCCATTTCAAAAGTTGTTATTTGAAAATCGTCAATTGTGGTAAAGGATGGATTATTATTTGACTCGACACATGTTGGGATTTGATTTTGTTTTTCACGTTGTTTCATATATGTTTCGAATAATAAATCCATGTGATCATTGTAAATTTCATCCATTTGTTCAACAAAATCAATTTTATAGTTATTAACTTGAGAATCTTTTATTTGGATTTGTTGAGAACAAAATTTTCACTCATATTGTAGTCGAGATTATTACCGTTGCTAAAATTATTTGAAAAGTGGATCACATTTTCGTTTTGATTTTGAAATTCATTTTGGATTTCGAAATTGAATTGGCATGGGTTATACTCATAATCATTTGAATTTTGAAGTGAATTCAAATTTTGATTATTTTGAAAACTTTGACTCGAGTTATCGCACAAATAAGAAGTACACAAATCATTTATCATTTGAATTTGTTGTGTAGAGATTTTAAGTAGAGATGAAATGCTATTTTCGAGATTCGAGGGTTGTTCATCATTTTGAAAATTTTGTGGTTCAGAATTCGAATCACAATTTTTTTTGGTTTTTGGATTTTGAAATATTTTTTTTTGTTTTTTTTATAAAATATGCATGAACTAATGAAACTAAATGAATGCAAGGGTTAATTACAAATGATTTTCCTAAGTTAACCCAAAATTGTATAATCACACTTTGTTTTAAATCAACAAGATAATTCTCAGCCAGGTAACGGGCAGGAGTTATCGGTGCACCACGAATCACTGTAGCAATGCAGCCGAAAGTTAAGTACCTTTAGAGGAACAACCACTATAATATTTAAGAATCACCGTAATATTTATAAATGATTATTGCTCTGCCATAGTCTAGATACTAAGAAATTAAATTGTTCAAAGAAGACAAATTGTCAATATACAATTATGTGTTATCGATGTCTAATCGTTATTTTTAACCAAAATGAAATGCAAAGTAGAAATTAATTGTGTGTTAACAATGCAACTACGAACGGATTTTTGTTTTTATTTATGTATTTGAATTTTTTTATATATATAAAAAAAATACAAACAACCAATAATGCAAAAAAATTAAAATAGAGATGAAAGCACAATACCAGAGCGTGTAGAATTATTAGCAAATTTATTTTTAAGCGGAATTTTTTTTTAAAAGCAAAACAAGCGAAGTAGTTTTAGCAAGCAATTCTTCATTTATTTCCAGCAATCTGAAAATTAAAAACAAGATATATATACAGATTTTGTTTTTCTTTGAAACATAAACTAAAATAAATGGAAAAAAAAAATAACTGAAATCAAATGAAACAAGCCAAACAAAGTACTTATCAATAAAACAAAAGACAAAACAAAAAAAAATTGATTTCACCAAAAAAACTAAAAAAAACTAAACTAAAAAAAAAACTACTTAGTAAAATAAAAAAACATATTAACCCGGCCCAATTCCTAATTAAAATAGAAAAGATTTCACAATCCAACCACCGCTCATCTTCAGATTTCTTTTTTTACGAGCAAACTTCCACTCTATTAATTTCTCCAATCACTTTTCAATTTCAGTATTCAAATTCAAACCCACTCCTAATTTGCAGCCAAATATTGTTCGAATTTGTGGAATTAGGAAGCGCATGCGATTGTGTTTCTCGGAGTTGTGGTTAATTCGCGATGGATGGCGATTGCGGAGTAGTTCGTTTGTTTGTAGGATGGAGACGCCGATTGCTAGTGGAGGTTTGTATTGGGTTTTCGAGTGTTTGAGATTGAGGGGCTGGTGATTTCCGGTGATGAAGTTGCGAGTTCGATTAAGGTCGCGTGGTTCGGCGATGCAGGGATGACTATGAAGTTGACTTGGTAGCGAGGCGATTGCAGTGAATTAGGTTTAGGTGGCAACAGCGATTGAGGTAGGTGAGTGGTAATTGGAAATTTGGTTTTCAGGTCATTGGTATGAGGTTTCGATTGATGGGGGTCTGCTTAAGGTCAAGGTTGGTGGAAGAAGAAATTGCTGATACAGTGATGGTCTAAATGGAGGTGCTTGAGTGCATGGTAGGTGCTTGGATATGAAGTAGTTATGTGATGGTTCGAACTTCGAAGTACGATCGAAAGTGGTCTAGTTGCAGTGTTTTAACAGAGGTGGAGGAAGTCTGACCAGTGGTGACTCTGTTTGGCTGAGGCAGTAAGTATTGCTATGATGTAGGAGTGTGTAAATGATAGGGAAGTAGTTGCTGTGGAAGACTGTGGTAGATGTGGCAGTATTGTATGACAGTGGCGATGCTCGATGAAAAAAGAAATGAAGTTTGTAAATGAAGTGTGGATTGGTCTGTTGTGGCAGACAGTCGTGAATATGATATGCACAGATGTGCAACAGTGCTCTGTGGCGGTTGATGTTGTTATAGGCAGTGGTATGTGTAGTGGGGTAAGTTGATGTCTTCAAGTTGTTTGCTAGTGGTGATACGATGTTGAGTGTGTTGAATGTTTGTGAATGTACGGTGGTTTGTAGAAGTGTATTGGGTAGGACAGTATTGGAAAGTGGTTTGGTTGAGCAGTAGAGTGAGTTGATGGTGAATGTAAGAAATGATCGTGAGCAGTAGAGTGAGTTCTAACTGGAAATGGTTTGGATGAGCAATTTGATTGTTGTAAGCAATTTGCAAGGGGGAGGAGCAGAGCTTGATTTGTTTTGGTTTGAAGAAGTGCAGTGAAAGGCCAGAGGTGGCCGGTGTCAGTGAAAGCTTTGTGTCGATGGCTGCAGAAATGATTTTGGCAGAGTGGATGAAGTATGTGGAGGTTGTTACTCTATGCAGTGGCAACAGGGGATATGTGTAGATGATGTTATGAAGGGATGTTGTCGAGGCAGATTGCTGTATTGTTGTCGAGGCAGTGTCAGTTGTGCACTGTGTTGAATGTAATGAAGGGAAAAGTTTGTGGGGTGAGCAGTAGAGAAGGGATGTTGTATGGTAGAGGTGATGGAGTGGTATTGCATGGGTAGTGACTGGTCGTCAGCAGGGAGGAATGTATAGGGGGAGGCTGTTGTATTGTGACAGTTTTGAATTGGAGATGTTTGTTTGGTGATTAAATGCAAAGCAAAGCAGTTTGGTATGTGGAGCTGTCTAGACTGTTTGTTGTTAGAAAGGCAGAAACAGTGAACAGTAAATGCAAATTGGAAATGTAAATTTTGCAGAAAAGAAAATTTGTACAGAGAAATTGTAACTGAAATAAAAATAAAAAAAGTTTCTTTTTTTAATTGCAATTGTGTTTTTTAGTAGAAATGCTAGCAGAAAAACAACAAGCAAACAAATCAAAATGAAAGTAAAATTCACATAACAAACACACACAATAGACATACATTAAAATCAAACAAACTAATTCGAAGAATAGAAAATTAAAATCAAAATTATTCCCCGGCAACGGCGTCAAAAACTTGTTTAACGGTGGAAATTCTATCGAATTAGGAAACCGTCAAAAAATTTATAATAAAATTTATACCGCAAGCGCATGACATACAATTCTAATACGTGGCGAGTACGGGTTGATCCGCAATGAATTGTTGATATTAAATCTCCTATTCAATTCAATCAACCAAAATTGAAAGTGATTAGCTAGAAAATATAAGAAAAATAATAAAAGAAAGTGATAAAAATATGAGAGTTAAATGACAATTTAGAGATAATTCCACTCTCTAGATCATATAGTTTAACAAATTATGAAATTATGATCTTTTTTTTGGGTCATAACTGAATTTAAATGATGTGTTTATCATAAGTATGACTTACTTGTGCTATTAATTAGCACAACATGAGCCATCAAACTACAACACAACCTTTAAACCACTTTTAATTCTCATAAAAAATAACAAGAAGTTGAAAATGAAATCTATTTTAAGCATGAACTATTAACTAAATATAGACCATCAAATTTTGATTTAAGTTCACTTCATTGCCATAATCATATGTAGATGAAGAGGTAATTTGTGATTCATATGGCTAAAGCCTATTTGTTATGAACAACATAGGCTATCAAACTCAATATCAAACACAAAATTACATAAACATGAACTTTTCATGAAGCACAAAAAGATAGCAAAGATTATCAAATTATGTTGAAGCTACATGATTAGAGAGCTTTATTACCCCTAAATTGAAGGGGTTTAGCCTCTCATTTTTGTTATCAAATCAACAATTGTAGCATGCAACATTGAACAAAAAGAGGAGGAAAAAAAGAGCAAAATGAAAAGAAAAACTAAGTAAAAAAAGGTAAACACTAATCTATTTACATGAATAACAAATCTACACTACTAACATGAAAGTAAATAAGCATGAAAAGGAAAAGAACATGTAATTAAGTTGCATAAAAAAATTTCATAAAGAGAAAATGGCTAAGTAGCCATGAAAAGAGAAAGAGAGCTCTTATTTTATTTTTGATCTAACTAAGAGAAGAGAGCCTAAGAGAGACTAAAGAAGATGGACAGTTACATGAAATATAAGGGGTATTTATACATATGTTAAACCCTAATTCTTATTTTTGGGGAATGCCCAAATTTCCCTTGAGGTAGTGTGGTGGCCAAGTTATCATTAGCTTCAATAATCACTCATTAAGCGTGCGTGAAAGTGTAACGGCTATTAGCATGCGGATTAGCTTCTAATTGTACATGAAGGAATGTAGGTAGGTGAGATCATCCATGATTATGGCTTTGAATTATTTCCATATCCATTCCTTTGTATTCACTCTTGTGCATGTATATAGCTTCATGAAGCCACTTGTTTATAAAACCAAATTCCTACAAAATAATATAAAGATTTCCAATTAAATTTTCTCAAAGTAATATTTGCACAAAAATGAGCATTTTGCCCCTATATGGAGTTGAATATGTGACAATTTGAAAATAACTTGAATTTGGTTTAAACAAGTTAAAATACCCGATATATCATTTATCTAATTTAATTAGATTCAATATGATGGTAAAATATGCACATTTACATGCACATGAACTAAGCTCGAACTATGCTCATTTGAATTCATTAAGTTGCCTGAAGTGCTCACATTCAACTTATTGCAACATACATCAAGAAACGTAGCATCACTAACATATATTTCATTTCATCATCCAATTCAGAAAGTGTTTCAAGTGTAATAAACTTATTACTAATCCCAATATTCTCCTTATCAATACCAGAAGTTCATGTCTAAAGAACTATCAGGGTTATTTGTGTTTGAGATATCTGAGGATGGTTTAGATTTATTGTAACGACCCGCATTTTTGGGCATTTTAAACCGACGATCAAATGCATATGCCGGTTCCAAACCGTTCAAAAGAGCAGATGGTTATTGGGGTAAATAAGAAAAGAAAAGAAAGAGAAATAAAGGAAATGACACAACACAGAATCTCGCAGCGGAACGATAAAATATAATAGTCAAATAAACAGTTCATGAAGCTGTTTACAATACTTTGATCATTATTTATACAACCTTTATCAGAGTTATACATATACAACAGAACAAATATAATAATGCAGCAGACAACATGATGCAAAGATAATAAGAGTAATAGTATACCAAATCTTCGTCTTCGTCCTCCAGAATAGATCTTCAATAAGCTGAAAAACTCAGGTCTGACCCGAGCGTAATGAAAAGACAAAACACTCGAGTCAGGACTAAGATATTTTCATGCAAGTTAAATCAATCGTAAATAAATATGAGTGTAACGGCGTCAGAGATGTTTACGCGGTTTGACATCTCATATCCAGTGTCAACATGCGTGCAATGACTTAAGAGATGTTACGGGATTTTCCATCTCTCAAGGATCCGTTAAATTATCTACTATGTAGTACAATACGCTATTATAATATGTCTACAGTAAAGTAAAAGTATTAAAATAGCGTTAAGGCGTTACCATAATTCCCCTTAACACATTTTTATAATGCCATAGTCTATACAGCACCGTAAACCCCAGCGTAAACTGGTGGTTATCAGAGGGTACCCCATAGGTATAACACAAAACAAAACGTAGTGGCCGCGAATAGGATAATCAGTATGACAAGGTACATGAGGCGATACCAACTAGGATACTAGTAGTTGCGTGATCCGGACTGATGTTGAGCATAGCCAGCAGCAACCTCAACACCGCGAAACAACACTCCCAAATCAAGGGGTGCACCGAAATCGAATCACAAATGTAATAGATATGGTATCGAAGAAGTGTGTCCGCTAGAGATGGCGAACCTCAATGGCCCGGCGCGGCTCCTGTTTTAGTCATGTCAGGGGTCATCCAATATCGTTCCCTTTCTTCAATCAACGCGTTGACCAAACCATCCACTTCATTCTGGATCAACACTCCGCGTATAATAGTTATTAAAGTGGTTTTCGGTATCGACAGAGAGTATGTCCATATCCGATCTCGGTCTCTTTAATAACTACGTATTATTACACCGGTGGCTCTTTTACATTTCAAATCGATTCATAATTGATATCAAAATATCATATTCGCTTCAAAAATCAAGTCCATTTCAAATATCATCGTATCTATTCAAATGTAAGATTCCGTTTCAAAAATCATTTTTCGCCTCAATATCTCATTTCGATTTCCAAATCATTTCGAAATTCAATTTAGGTTGCAGCTTCATTTAACCCAATTCGTATTTAAATTCAAGATTTAAACATAAACATTCCACCTTATTAACCAGCTTGAAATTTTAGAAAATACTTTTAAGTAGTTTAAAAGTAGTTTAAATAATTAAAATAGATAAAAATACTTAAAATCTTAAAATGGATTTAAAATAGATAAATTAGTTTAAAATAATTTAAATTGGGTTAAGTAGATTTAAAATAGATTAAAATAAGTTAACATGGTTTAAGATGGGTTAAAATAATTTAATATAGTTAATATAGGTTAAAATAGTTTAAGTATTTAAAGATGGTTTATATAACAAAGTAATTTGGAAAACAAATAAAACAGCTTCAAAACCAAACCATTTTAATTATAACTTCTCAATTCAAATCAATTTCAAATTTCCATTCTACCGATTCAATTTCGATTTCAATTCAAATCAATGTCAACTTTGACTTCAAATTAATTCAATTTTACATTCACCTTTAATTAATTCAATTTCAACTTACATCGATTTGGAGCTTGATTTTCAAAATATCAATTTATAACACTTAACAAAATTATCCTTCAATATTCAAATTTAAATTCAAATTTCAAATATGATTCAATTCCAAGCTCAATTTCAAAATATCATTTTTATGTCACTTTTACTTAGTAATACTCAAAGCTCGAAATAATGTTCAATCTTTAAAACATATAAATTTTCGAAATTCAATCATATCCCGATTTTTAATCTCAAAGTCTCAACTTAAATTATTTAACAATTTCCTTGAACCAAAATTTATTTCAACATTCCAAACTCAATTTTTCGATAAATTCGATTTCTATAAATTGATTTCTATTTATAACTTTTAAATCAAAACATTTAAATAAATTTCAAATCGACGATCTTAAAAATTATTAATTTAGCCAATCCGGTGTCCGTATATAATTTTCTATCCTATGGCCAAGTGATCGGTTATTTCAATTAAATGTCAGGGATGAATATATATCACTTAAATCAAATCACAGTGTCATATGTATGCATAACATGATATATATATATAAGCAAATAAACATCCAAACATTTAAATATCAACCAATAGCATCCATCGAAATACATCATCCAATTGACAATACAATTCACGGCAATTTCATAGTTATCAATATCGGATAATTTAATCGCAATTCAATTTTTAATTTCAATTTGACTGTCAATTAAATTTTCAACGGTGAATTAAAATGACAATTAAATTTTATCAAACAACGACAAATAAAATTCATAACACTTCATAATGTCAAATTTAACTAGCATAAAGATATTCAGTACGTTGTAAGCGTTATAAAACACCCACCTTGATTTCAATGTAGTTCCAGCGTTTTATTTCGAATAAAATTAAACGAGCGTTTAATTTTTCCCGAAATTTCCTCTAGCTTCAAACGATTCTAATCCAATTCCATTGCGTAGTACTCATCCATACGATCCCAACGCACTTTGTTTCGTCCAAAACGGACCTCGCATCAACAAGTTATGATATTTAGAAGTTAATACAAAATTTTATATAAATCAATTACAACTTTATTTATATTTTTCAAACCCTATCATCATCTGCCGTTCATTCCACTTGGCCGCATACATATGCTTCTTCCTTCCTTCATCACGCGAAACTCCCCAGTAAACGAACCCAACGTGGCCACCTATTTGCCCTAATACACGCAACTATCACATCGACTTCCAGGACGATCAGGATACACCATTCCAAAGCTTGTCTCGTGCTCGACTCTCGGCTCGAATTTGGTGGAGCTCGGCCCTAGGTGGCACACGAAAACTTTGAGCAAACGTTGGACCTTTGAACGCAGATTGCCGTTGATCGGCCGCTCCAATTACGATCATACCCGTTGGATATCTAGAACTCACTGGCCTCTACAATCTTCTAGTTGGAAGGATTGGCTAAAACTTCAAGGATTTGGAGAAAAATGGAGAAGAAGGAAGTTGAATTTCGGCCATTGATTATTATAAGAGGCGGCGGCTGAAGCAAACCCTAGGGTTTAGTTTTCTTTTGCAAAATGAAGATAATATCGTGCTTATATAGAAAATTGCAAAACACTATTCACCGAAATTTTTCCGAACTCCAAACGAAACGTGCCGACAGGCGTTTCTAAAGTTTACCCCGCGTTCCGAACACAATGGAATGTGTTTCGGAGGCTAATTCGATCATATGTGCGAGTTACGGAAATAAACGATCAAATTTAAATTAAACCGATTAAACAAATTTCTATGCGTTTTGGCTTGCCCCGGACAAACGGTAAATCCGATTGACACGAAATTTGAAACCTTACAATAATATGACATTACGGATCCGATGTAACTGGTTTCGTCGAAATCCGAGACTGTTTGAAAAATGGCTATTTTAACTCGTCAATTTAATATTAAAATATTCAATTTTCACAAATTTACTTTTAATTCGATTTTAAAAGTTCTACAACATCATTCTAACTTTAATATGATAAAATAAAATTTTACAAATAATTTTTTTATCATATTAAACCCGTTATTCAATTATTCAATAAATTCCAAATATTAAATTTAAACAATTTTGATTATCCAATAATTCATTATCCTTTGAAATATTTGAAATTGAACTTATAAGATTCTACTTTTAAACCAATTCACATCTTAGAACACTATTTCCAATTTACAGTTATTCAATTGTTCAATAAGTTTTAAATATTTACTTTAAACAATTTACCTATTCAATATTCAATTATTTGATTTTAAATAGATTTTACTTATCAATCAATTACTCTATTATACCCAATGAATTCAACATTTATTATCCTATCCAACTATTGATTGCAAAGGCATTCACTAAGTAGTATTTATTTTTCAATACTTATTACTATTCAAATCTTCGAAACCAATCTATTAAAATTTGTATTACTACCTAAATAATTCACAATTCTTATTCACTTATTTACATTTGTTTTTCCATATATTCCCTTATAACCAAGTTATAATATTTGAGTCAATTCAATTAGATTGGAACTCCATTCAATCTATAAATAATTACTTGGATAATTATTGTTGCAATTCATTCCAGTTATTATTATTCCAAACGAATTACAAATTTGTTGCAAATTTATATTTAAAGTCTATAACCAGTTTACAAAGACATTGCTTGACTCAATGACCTTTCTTAAGTTCACTTACTTGTTCCATTTATCCATTCATCATTTCATGCTATATTTAAGTATATATAATTTTTATCACAATCAAAATTTTCCATTTATATACATTTTAATTCCTTTTTGAGTTTTCCTTACTTGTATATTTCAATTACTTTCAGGTTCTGTTTATTTGTACAATATCTCATTACATATCCAAAACATCATTTTAACTTTTTTATATATTTGGTAAGTCATATTATATGTTATTGGAATACAAATTTGGTATTATACAAATTTATAGAATTTCATTTTACTTAATTAGAATGTTCACAAATTTAATTTGTTTAAATCCTCTTCTCCTTTCAACTTTAAAGGTACACTACAACTCTAAAGTTCTTCCAAAACATAAGCTTAGATATCTTAATCCTCTTATTTTATAAATTCTGGTTATTCATATTTCATTCAAATAATTTGAAAATTATTAATTAACAGAACTTAGAAATTTAAATGCCCGGTTCTTTTCAAATCGTTTGAAATAAATATATACACTTATATCTTTAATATATCAAATCATACCTTTGGAGTTTAAACCAAAACCCATTTATCCAAATAATTTTGAAGAAAAGCAAAGCTTCTCTAAAGTCTTCCCCACTTTGAGACTCGAAAATGAACGTCGATGATGCTGCGCAGTCATCACCGAAATTATTTTCCAGCGACAGAAGAGAGGAGTACTGAATTCATTCCTTCTTTTTTTTAAAAATCCTTTCAAATTATTTCCATAAACATTTTCCAACTAATATTACTATATATTTCTTCAAAGCTTTGAGAACCATTGTCAAAACCTCCGGGTCTTAAATTCAATATTTTCCAATTTAAATCTGTTTTAATTTATAAGTCACCTTTATAAAATATTCTTATAGGGTTTTACTTTCTTAAAATATTCCACAAGTTGTTTTATCACTGTTCATTTTGTAATTCATCTTATTTATTAAATTACAATATCCAGTTAATGATAATAACCAATATTATCATTCCTAACAACAAGTAAGCTAGATAAGTCACAATAATTTCTGAAATTTTCTTTATATATAAAATATAATTAGAGCAAAATTATTTCATTTACCTAATTTCAAAACCATACAATGTCGAATTGTTCTGTTTAAGTGTTTAGAGATCCCTATCAATGACGTTAATTACTCGCATTGACCAAAATCCATAAGCCATTTAACAAATCAACCGACACAATATAAAACATTTTATATCACTAAGAAATACGCTCTCTCATATATATACACTCAGTGACTCATCATTGGGTATAACTACCCTATTTATAAAGAGTCAGACCCCACAAAGCTAAGGTTATCGCTAAACCAAAGCTCTGATACCAACTGTAACGACCCGCCTTTTTGGACATTTTAAACCGACGATCAAATACATATGCCGGTTCCAAACCGTTCAAAAGGGAAGATGGTTATTGGGGTAAATAAGAAAAGAAAAGAAAGAGAAATAAAGGAAATGAAACAACACAGAATCTCACAGTGGAACGATAAAATATAATAGTCAAATAAACAGTTCATGAAGCTGTTTACAGTACTTTGATCATTATTTATACAACCTTTATCAGAGTTATACATATACAACAGAACAAATAGAATAATGCAGCAGACAACATGATGCAAAGATAATAAGAGTAATAGTATACCAAATCTTCGTCTTCGTCCTCCAGAATAGATCTTCAATAAGCTGAAAAACTCAGGTCTGACCCGAGCGTAATGAAAAGACAAAACACTCGAGTCAGGACTAAGATATCTTCATGCAAGTTAAATCAATCGTAAATAAATATGAGTGTAACGGCGTCAGAGATGTTTACGCGGTTTTATATCTCATATCCAGTGTCAACATGCGTGCAATGACTTAAGAGATGTTACGGGATTTTCCATCTCTCAAGGATCCGTTAAATTATCTACTATGTAGTACAATACGCTATTATAATATGTCTACAGTAAAGTAAAAGTATTAAAATAGCGTTAAGGCGTTACCATAATTCCCCTTAACACATTTTTATAATGCCATAGTCTATACAGCACCGTAAACCCCAGCGTAAACTGGTGGTTATCAGAGGGTACCCCATAGGTATAACACAAAACAAAACGTAGTGGTCGCGAATAGGATAATCAGTATGACAAGGTACATGAGGCGATACCAACTAGGATACTAGTAGTTGCGTGATCCGGACTGATGTTGAGCATAGCCAGCAGCTACCTCAACACCGCGAAACAACACTCCCAAATCAAGGGGTGCACCGAAATCGAATCACAAATGTAATAGATATGGTATCGAAGAAGTGTGTCCGCTAGAGATGGCAAACCTCAATGGCCCGGCGCGGCTCCTGTTTTAGTCATCTCAGGGGTCATCCAATATCGTTCTCTTTCTTCAATCAACGCGTTGACCAAACCATCCACTTCATTCTGGATCAACACTCCGCGTATAATAGTTATCAAAGTGGTTTTCGGTATCGACAGAGAGTATGTCCATATCCGATCCCGGTCTCTTTAATAACTACGTATTATTACACCGGTGGCTCTTTTACATTTCAAATCGATTCATAATTGATATCAAAATATCATATTCGCCTCAAAAATCAAGTCCATTTCAAATATCATCGTATCTATTCAAATGTAAGATTCCGTTTCAAAAATCATTTTTCGCCTCAATATCTCATTTCGATTTCCAAATCATTTCGAAATTCAATTTAGGTTGCAGCTTCATTTAACCCAATTTGTATTTAATTCAAGATTTAAACATAAACATTCCACCTTATTAACCAGCTTGAAATTTTAGAAAATACTTTTAAGTAGTTTAAAAGTAGTTTAAATAATTAAAATAGATAAAAATACTTAAAATCTTAAAAAGGATTCAAAATAGATAAATTAGTTTAAAGTAATTTAAATTGGGTTAAGTAGATTTAAAATAGATTAAAATAAGTTAACATGGTTTAAGATGGGTTAAAATAATTTAATATAGTTAATATAGGTTAAAATAGTTTTAAGTATTTAAAGATGGTTTATATAACAAAGTAATTTGGAAAACAAATGAAACAGCTTCAAAACCAAGCCATTTTAATTATAACTTCTCAATTCAAATCAATTTCAAATTTCCATTCTACCGGTTCAATTTCAATTTCAATTCAAATCAATGTCAACTTTGACTTCAAATTAATTCAATTTTACATTCACGTTTAATTAATTCAATTTCAATTTACATCGATTTGGAGCTTGATTTTCAAAATATCAATATATAACACTTAACAAAATTATCCTTCAATATTCAAATTTAAATCCAAATTTCAAATATGATTCAATTTCAAGCTCAATTTTAAAATATCATTTTTATGTCACTTTTACTTAGTAATACTTAAAGCTCGAAATAATGTTTAATCTTTAAAACAAATAAATTTTCGAAATTCAATCATATCCCGATTTTTAATCTCAAAGTCTCAACTTAAATTATTTAACAATTTCCTTTAACCAAAATTTATTTCAACATTCCAAACTCAATTTTCCGATAAATTCGATTTCTATAAATTGATTTCTATTTATAACTTTTAAATCAAAACATTTAAATAAATTTCAAATCGACGATTTTAAAAATTATTAATTTAGCCAATCTGGTGTCCATATATAATTTTCTATCCTATGGCCAAGTGATCGGTTATTTCAATTAAATGTCAGGGATGAATATATATCACTTAAATCAAATCACAGTGTCATATGTATGCATAACAGGATATATATAAGCAAATAAACATCCAAACATTTAAATATCAACCAATTGCATCCATCGAAATACATCATCCAATTGACAATACAATTCACGGCAATTTCATAGTTATCAATATCAGGTAATTTAATCGCAATTCAATTTTTAATTTCAATTTGACTGTCAATTAAATTTTCAACAGTGAATTCAAATGACAATTGAATTTTATCAAACTACGACAAATAAAATTTATAACACTTCATAATGTCAAATTTAACTAGCATAAAGATATTCAGTACTGTGAGCGTTATAAAACACCCACCTTGATTTCAATGTAGTTCCAGCGTTTTATTTCGAATAAAATTAAACGAGCGTTTAATTTTACCCGAAATTTCCACTAGCTTCAAATGATTTCAATCCAATTCCATTGCGTAGTGCTCGTCCATACGATCCCAACAAACTTTGTTTCGTCCAAAACGGACCTCGCATCAACAAGTTATGATATTTAGAAGTTAATACAAAATTTTATATAAATCAATTACAACTTTATTTATATTTTTCAAACCCTATCATCATCTGCCGTACATTACACTTGGCTGCATACGTATGCTTCTTCCTTCCTTCATCACGCTAAACTCCCCAGTAAACGAACCCAACGTGGCCACCTATTTGCCCTAATACACGCAACTATCTCATCGACTTCCAGGACGATCAGGATACACCATTCCAAAGCTTGTCTCGTGCTCGACTCTCGGCTCGAATTTGGTGGAGCTCGGCCCTAGGTGGCACACGAAAATCGTGAGCAAACGTTGGACCTTTGAACGCAGATTGCCGTTGATCGGCCGCTCCAATTACGATCATACCCGTTGGATATCTAGAACTCACTGGCCTCCACAATCTTCTAGTTGGAAGGATTGGCTAAAACTACACGGATTTGGAGAAAAATGGAGAAGAAGGAAGTTGAATTTTGGCCATTGATTATTATAAGAGGCGGCGGCTGAAGCAAACCCTAGGGTTTAGTTTTCTTTTGCAAAATGAAGATAATATCGTGCTTATATAGAAAATTGCAAAACACTATTCACCGAAAATTTTCCGAACTCCAAACGAAACGTGCCGGCAGACGTTTCTAAATTTTACCCCACGTTCCGAACACAATGGAACGTGTTTCGGAGGCTAATTCGATCATATGTGTGAGTTGCGGAAATAAACGATCAAATTTAAATTAAACCGATTAAACAAATTTCTATGCGTTTTGGCTTGCCCCGGACAAACGGTAAATCCGATTGGCACGAAATTTGAAATCTTAAAATAATATGACATTACGGATCCGATGAAACTGGTTTCGTCAAAATCCGAGACTGTTTGAAAAATGGCTATTTTAACTCGTCAATTTAATATTAAAATATTCAATTTTCACAAATTTACTTTTAATTCGATTTTAAAAGTTCTACAACATCATTCTAACTTTAATATGATAAAATAAAATTTTACAAATAATTTTTTATCATATTAAACCCGTTATTCAATTATTCAATAAATTCCAAATATTAAATTTAAACAATTTTGATTATCCAATAATTCGTTATCCTTTGAAATATTTGAAATTGAACTTATAAGATTCAACTTTTAAAACCAATTCACATCTTAGAACACTATTTCCAATTTACAGTTATTTAATTGTTCAATAAGTTTTAAATATTTACTTTAAACAATTTACCTGTTCAATATTCAATTATTTGATTTTAAATAGATTTTACTTACAATCAATTACTCTATTATACCCAATGAATTCAACATTTATTATCCTATCCAACTATTGATTGCAAAGGCATTCACTAAGTAGTATTTATTTTTCAATACTTATTACTATTCAAATCTTCGAAACCAACCTATTAAAATTTGTATTACTACCTAAATAATTCACAATTCTTATTCACTTATTTACATTTGTTTTTCCATATATTCCCTTATAACCAAGTTATAACATTTGAGTCAATTCAATTAGATTGGAACTCCATTCAATCTATAAATAATTACTTGGATAATTATTGTTGCAATTCATTCCAGTTATTATTATTCCAAACGAATTACAATTTTTTTTTCTAACATTAAATCACGAAATCTTATTAAATTAGCTATTTTAGTTATCGAAAATTTACGGGTCGTTACATTTATCCAATTCTGTTGTGTCATGTTCTCCAATCCTATCTTTATCATCTTGAGAAGAATGGTTCTTAACATGTTTTTTATTGTTCACAAGTTTGGTCCAAACATTAACTTTCTTAGAATTGCCTTCACCTTCCTCATTTGGGTGTTACTTACTACATGAGTCTTAGGGTTCTCATCTTGATTCTTCTTATCAATACTCTATTCTCCTTCACCAACCTCTAAGAAACTTTAAATATTGTGATCGAAAACTCTACAGTGCTTACATATTTCAGGTCTCCATTGGTAATATACATGTATTTGTTTAGTTCCACGATTTGGAAGTTGAACCGGGAAGGATTCAATTAACTGCTTATTAGGGGTAATTTCAATTAAACACTTAGCATACTAAATTCTCTCAAGTTTCTCTTTATCATCATCTAGACAATTCTGCCTCCCCAACCTATTTGCTAGCCAATTTATGCCTATAGGAGACTAGGCAAAATGTGGAATATTTATGATATGTACCCAAACTGGAACTAATTTAATTGAGCCACAAACATTACTTATTAATGGATCCCATTGTTTAAGAATAAAAAGCTTGTTTCTTATGATAGTGACAATAATGTATTCACTCGATTTAACGTGCCAGCTTGCAGTACTTCCATGGAGGATGGTAGCCTTATCACAGAACTTCATTTCAATTTGAACCGGAGCTTTCTTCCCTACATTCCTAGGTTTGTGCTTAAATAAATAAGTCCATTCATGATCATGAGGGGCATTAGAGGGGAAGGAAAGGGGGAGACAAAAATAGGTGGGTTGTCTTGAGAGATTATGTAGGAGGAAGAAGTTTAGCAAGCAAGGAATGATGAGGAACAGGCAGAGGTTCAGGAGGAAGGACATGAGGCGGACAAGAAGAAGAGAGGGATTGGATGGTCAAAATGTTAGAGGTAACATAAGAAAAAAGAGGGGGTACGTGATGGGAGAGAGAGGGGGGATGGAGTAGGAAAAGGGAGAGGACATTAAAACATGTGTGGAGTAAAAATAGTTTGACTAATTAGCATAATTTTAAATAACTGAAATAATAATATTATTACTGGTTTGAGAATTTTAATATATGTAATTTATCTATTTAGTTTTAGTTGAATTTCAAATCGTACTTATAAATTGAATAAAAATATGCGTTTTGAAGAGTTCCTTAAAAAAATTGAAATCTTATATTGAGTTTTTAAAGAACAAAATCATTCTAAATAATAGAAAAAATAGTAAAGAGCTAAATTTGGATTCCTTGAATAACCTTACCAGGGTAGCATTTAATTCTTCATTATTATTAGGATATTAGTCTTGAAGTAAATTTTTCATTAATTGGCTTTTTATTTGTTTCTTTTTATGTAATATGTTCGATTTATCTCTTTATTGTTCCTTAAACTGTGTTAATCATAATTGTTGCTTGTCCTAAGTCTTTTATTTTTAGAGTAGTATATTTTTATTTTGCATATATATGTATATAAATAGATATTTATATGCATATATATGGATTGATCTTACTTTTTTGTATATTTTTTCTTAGCAAATTCACACATACTTATTGGATTGATGGATTTAGCTGATTTTTAGTAATTGAGCACTTATCTCATTTTGTGGTTTTTATTGTTGTACTTTTCTATTTTGGACCTCAGTTCCTTAGGATTGGAGCTTTTTTAATGTTATATGGGAAGTGGGGAAAGGGGTAATCACTAACTATCAGGCATGTTGATAGCTCCATTTTTAAGTGTAAAATAAAATTACATGAGTGCTCTCCTCTAATAATAGAGGACCACTCATTTTCCTCAAATTATAGTATATTATTATATTTATATATTATATTATATTATATTATATATTATAATTTATTTTAGTTTAAATATATTTCATTATATTATATACATTTCAACCACCGGTCGACCAGTAGTGGTTGTCCAGTTGGTCGAAGAAGTGTCGACCAGTCAAGCACCAGGCACGCGAATTTATGTGCCTATTTGAGTGCATTTCTGACCATCTTCCCCCACATTCCTGCCTTAATTTTCCTTTACAAGATGCACATACCACTGCAAAAACATAACATAATTTAGTCTTCCCCAAGCAATCGACAATTAACCTAAATTAATCAAAAACAAAGTAATAGGAGGAAGAGGGCAGTTTCTGTAACTTGATTAATAAATGTACTCGTGCACAATTTCACTTTAAAGAATTAATCTATTAGAATTGTAACACCTTGATATTTTACTGGAAATATAATTAAAAATAAATTAAAAGCGCATTTGGTACTGTGGTAAAGGCGCATATTGACTTCCTTAGTGACCTGGATCAAGTCCCGTTATCGTCCAAAATCTGGAGCGATGTTTTCTTAGCTGGTTCATTTCCAGCAATTTTCCTACGTATTTCAGCGTTGTTTCTAACATATGGCGGCTTCCTATTTGCGCCAGTGATGTAATAGGATAAGATGACTAAATTTTCTTGGTTGAGTGATGTGTATGGGCTAGAATGGATAACCATTAAGTGTATGAAAGAACCAAATTTAATCTAAAATAATCTAATGGATTAGATTCACTCAAACAATCTATAAATAAACTATCTAACCTAAGCCTAATCTCTTATTCAGCCATCGCCATAATTCTAGAGTAAAATTAGTGTGTATTATTCTTCCTCCTTTTCTCTACTAAATAAACAAATCTCTACCAAATTAAATTATCTATATATATTCAAGCAATTTTGAGAATTTAGAAGAATCAAAAGGAGGAAGATTAAAGAAAAGTTTTTTTTTCAAATTTATTCAAGCTCAAGGGCCAGGTGAGTGGGAATTTGTAACGACCCATAAATTTTTAATAATTTTAAAACGTAATTAACTGAATTTTTATGAAATTTTAAATAATAAAATTTTGAAATATAAATTTTATATTTGGATTACGTCTAATTAAACATAACAAGTGGTAAATTTTCATCTGAAATATGGAAGTTTATTTATTGTGTAATTTTAATTCAATTCAATTCAATAAATATTTGATGATAATAAAATGCTTTCCAAATCTGAATATTTTTATACAATAAATTTGTAAATCATCTTCTGAGTGAGACGCCATATTTCGTTTCTCCAAATTTTGACTGCAATTGCTTTGTTTATCTTAATTACGGCGTTTTAGCAGCATTTTCGGTACCGATTATCGACTTTTGACAGGATGATCATGCCATTAATATCTGTATATCGTTTTGATCATCTCTCATGCTGATCTCTATGGTATATTCAATTCTGTGTTTTGAAGTCCGGTTCACAGCTGAATCCAGGAAATCGGTAACCGTACCGGTACCCTATTTCAACCTTATGGGTTCTTTGTGTCTTTCTATATTATACACGGTATAATATGAATAGCCTTAGCCGATTCATCTACTAGCTTCAGCTTTTATTTTCGGTTGTTAATTTAGATGACCCGATTCATTTACATAAATTCTAATAATAGTATTTTATACGAAGTCTATTCACATTTTTGAAACCACTTTCTCTCTTCCCTTTTTTATATATTTTGTTGCCCACACGTCTTCATTTTGTATCTCCTTCACAAATCCATGCCTCGCCCCGCTCTCCCTCTCCCTCTGGCCTTCATCGCCTCGGCCTCCCCTGCCTCACCACCCAGAGCACGCTACTCCAACGCCATCCCACTCTCCATCGCATAGTTGTCCGCCTCATCTCACCCGCCACTTCGACCAGCACACCCGAACCCCTCTCTCTCTCCTCTCACCTTGCCTCAGCAGTCATGCCATAGCCTCTTTGCCGCAACTCTAGTGCTAAGCACCCAAGCCTCCTCTCATCTCTCTCATCTCCGTGCTCCTCCCACCTTAGCGAAGCCGAGCTCGGCAACCACAAACGCAGCCTTGCCCCGCCACCTCTTTGTCCCCAGCAGATGCTCTGGCCAAAGACCCCTTAGCCTTCTCCTTCAAGGTAAATATATATATTATAGGATAAGTTATATTATACATAAAACATTTTGCAAACTTGTAAGCTAGTATTTTTTTTGTTTGTTCAGGTTTCTGAAAACTCAACAGTGAGGTATATATATGTTTTGGTTAATATATATATTTTTATAATAAATTTGTACAGGTTATATTTGCTATGGTGTATATATATATTAGTTTACATATACCCGAGTTACATTTTGTATTGGTATATATATATATATATATGTTGCCTATACATGTGCATAAAGATTTTTTTTTGAAAATAGGTTAATATTAAAACTTTAGTTAGGCTGTGCGGCCCAAAGCCTTTACAACATTCGGTAATAGCCTGTTTTTACAAGACAGAACTGCAACAAACTGAAAAACCTAAAACATTCCTTTTTTAGGGCTTATGGGGGCTTCCAGTTCACTTCTCGATTTGATTCGATCGATTCCTTCAACTTCAACATCTCCAATTGTCGTTCTTCTCGTGTTGTTGCAGCGGTAAGTATTCTCCTCGAAATTCGATCGATTAGTGAGCTAATGTCTCTGTTGATTTGATTTGTAATTACTAATACGTCTTTTTATCTATTGTTGAAAGCTTGATCATTCCTTTCCCTCCAGATGTGCCACAAAGAGGTTGTGAGGTCAACTTTTCCAATCTCTTGCATCAGCTTCGTGAGGCCGCTCCCACCGTTCAGGTATTCTACTTCCTCCTTTAGATTCCGGACAGTGTTATTTTGTACGCATCTTTTTTTCTATATACACCACACCCTTTTGCTGTACTCGCACTCAAAAAATAGGTGTTCATGGATTTCCTCAGAAGTATTACAGAAATAACATGTTGTATTCTCTACGATTCCAAATTTGTAGAGTTTGTCTTTAATTGGTAGTTTTTTGAGTAAAGCTTTGTACAAGGTATGAGCCATTTTTTGGCTGTTAGACATGCTCCAAACCACTTTTGTCCAATTAGTCAGAGGGTATTTGGTCCTAGAGTCCTCCCAAACTCCACTAAATTTGAACTGACCATCTGAACTGTTCTTCCATATCCAAGTATCTTCCACTCCATCTGTCTTAATGTTTTTGCATTGAATATCCTCTTTGTAGTTTAAACTAAGAAAATTTCTATCACAATGCCATTCATTGTTATCTATGATTTCATTCACTTTTCATGTAGGAGCTCCATATGATGAAAATGCTTTCCAGTCTAGCCTATCAATGAAATTTTGTGAGTTCAACCAAGCATCTTTCCATAAGTCCGTATTATTTCCAACAACAATCTCTCTATCTAGATAAGACTGTAATTCATTTCCGGTTTTAAGGATATTTTTCCATATGATAGAGTTATTGTTATCGATTTTTATAGTCCATAAATTGTCTTTTAAATATCTCGATCTCATCCAGCTAGCCCATAGATTTTTCGACGTTATAACATTTCAGACTAGTTTCAATCCACAAGCTTTCTTAAGCTCATATAAATTTTTAACCCCCACTCCTCCTTCTTCCTTTTTCCTACACAAGTCTGAGTATTTTATTTTGTGCATTCCCCCTTTCCATATAAAGTATGCATAAGCTGAGTTTATTTTGGCAATAGAACAGTCATGAACTTGGAAAGATTGCAACCAAAATCTTACTTTAGAGGTGATAACAGTGTGAACTAATTCAACTCTACCCGCAAATGACAACAATTTGGATCTCCGTACTTGTAGTTGACCCTGATGGCATCAATTAGTAACCACATTCCAGATCTGTAATTATATTATTTGAAAGTGGTACCCCTAGTTATTTAACTGGAAGGTGCCCTTTTGAAACCCTCAATTTTTCAAGCATAACCTTCTTATTTGTACAAAATTTATTGAAATAACACTTGGTTTTGAGTTCGTTCAGTTTGAGACCAACTAACCTCTCTAGGTCAGTGGATATTGATTTGACCTTATCAATAGTCTTTGTATTGCCCTTTATCACCACTAATAAATCATCTGCATAAATTAAGTGAGTAACCTGTGGGAAGATATTATAAATAATCTGGATGATTTTGTGTTAACATGCCAGCTCCATTTGAAGAGAAAACCATTCCATAGCCACAAAAAATAAATACGTAGAGAGAGGGTCACGTTGCCTAATCCCACGATTACTATGTATATAACCTTTAGGAACTCCATTTATCATGATAGAAAAGGTAGGTATTTCTAGAGCAAACTTAATAAGTTTTAAAGGAACCCCCATAGACTCAAGCATGTGTATAATGAATCCTCTATTGACCCTGTCATATGCCTTTTGAAGGTTAACTTTGAAGCATATTCTGTCAGCCCCATGTTTGTTAAAATCCCTTATTAACTCATGTTCCATTAAAGAGTTTTCAGAAATCATCATACCTTTGATAAAGGCACTTTGGCATTGTGAAATTAAATTTGGGAGAACTCTATTCAGTCTCATACATATAATCTTGCTAAGAATCTTATATGTGACATTACAGCAGGCAATAGGTCCGTAGTCCTCAATTTTCTCCGGAGTCTTAGATTTTGGAATAAGTGATATGAAAGTGTGATTGATTTCCTGTTCAAATTCTCCAGTCTCTAAGGCTTCATTATAAGCTTTGAGCATGTAATCTTTCAGGTGTACCCAATTCATTTTGAAGAAGGTTGCCCCCATGCCATCAAGGCTAGGGGAGGAGTCACTGTGAATGGAGCAGATGGCTTTCTTTAATTCCTCTTCTAGAACCCGAGTTGTCAACATGTCATCACCAGTAGAAGAGATTTTCTTCCTATAGTTGATGTGAGGTAAGGGATTATAATTTTCTCCATTGTATAGGTTGGTGAAATAAGAGATAGCTTGCTCTTCTATGTGTTTAATACGTCTAGAAGCATTTCCCTGTTCATTTAAATAATTTTTAAGATTGATATGATGTTGTCTTAAGTATAGAAAAATTTATTGCATTCATCTCCCTGTTGTAACCATTTCTCTTTGGCTTTCTGTTTCAACTCTATTGCCTGCTTATTCAACTTTGGGTTGCTTTTGAAGTTTGTAGAAGTCATCATTTAGGCCTTCATGTAGGGGGTCATTATCCAGTTGATTATGAATATCTCCTAACCGTTGTTGGATTGTTGTGATGGTGTCAGTGGTTTTTGGTCTGCACTTATTTCAGTCTTTAAGTCTGTTTTTCATGATTTTGATGAGCATTACAAATCGGTATATATGATTGCCTGGAGGAATTCTAACTGTATTAAAGTTCACTACTACATCGAAGCCTTCAATCAAGGGTCAATGATTTGCATATCGGAAAGGTTTTCCTTTATGTATTTCATCATCATTATCATTGAATTGTATCAGGAGGGGATAATGATCACTTGTAGAACAAGGTAGAATAGTTACTTTAAAATTTGGGATTTTGTTAAAAAGTTTAGTGTTACCGAGCGCTCTGTCTAGTCTTGAAGTAATTTTCTTAGCCTCACCACTTTTCCATGTGAATTTCAGGCCTGAATGGGGTGCTTTGACAAGACCACCGGCAAGAACACATTTGTTGAATTCTGCAACCTGTGCAACTTTCAGTGTAAGGCCTCCTTTCTTTTCACTCGTGCTTAAGACTGTGTTAAAATCACCTGTGACCACCCAGGGAATATAAATGTTTTTAGAGTTAGCTGTTATTTGTTTCCACAATACAGTTCTTTCAGATGCTAGGTTCTTTTCATAAACAAAGGTGATTACCATCTCCATACCACCAGCATTATGAAACTTTATTGTTATTTGCTGCTCGTCCATATTCATTATTGTACCATTTGAGTAGTTGCTTTCCCAACCAACTAGAATTCTGCCTTTTGTATGTGTAGTTGAATTATGAGCAAAAGTCCAATGATTCCCCATTTGACATTTGAAGACCTTTATATTATTGTTATTAAATTTATTTTCTAAGAGAGCTAAAAAAGTAGGCCTGTATTTGGCCTTAATGTTGTGGAGGTCTAATTGCCTTATATCATTATTTAGACCTCTCACATTCCAGCATAATATGGACATTTATGATTTTTTGGTGGCTTTGCTTCGAGTAACTAGAGCAGAACCTACCACGACCGATCTATCAGTCTTTTATTATCTTCAATGATGAATTGTTTCTCATATTCCATATTACTTTCAGTGTACTTGCTAATATCCTCTAACACATCTTCATCTTCCTCATTTTCAGATGAATCCAAATCAATGTCCATCTTGTGGACATCAAACAGGAAACTTGGCATCTCATCCTCGTTCTCATTATGATCAGCAGTTGGTGGGTTTAGAATAGGTGGAGCCACAAGAGCCGCAATTGGATGAAGGCTATCTTTGGAGTGATCTAAGATAGGTGGAACCAATGAATCAGTAAGTGGGTGAGGACTACCTTCCAAATGGTTCACTAAACAAGGTGTCTTATTTGACTAAGCAGGAGATTGATGAGATGCTTGCCTTGATCCGTAGTCCAATTCCATAGAATTCAGGTGTGATGGGTGACTAGAAGGGGAGGTGTAATGTATATTATTTTTTGTGATCTGCTCATCATTTTTTGACTTACTGTACTCAGATAAATCAGTAGTAGGTTTTGTTGTGTTATGTGATCTTTCTACCCAAATTTGCTTTGTCTTTTCTGCTCTGATATTTTGGCATTATTGGTTTATGTGCCCAATGCACATGCATTCTCCACATCTAGGTGGGACGAACTCATATTCCACCTCCTTAATGTATTCATTCCCTTGTTTGTCTATAGCTTTGACTGTTTTTGGCAGTACAGCTTTGGCAGAAATCTCCACCAAAACTCTAGCATATTTAATGCGTTTAACCTTTCTTATGTTTTCATTAATATCAATAGGTTTACTTATTAGACTCGCCAGTTTACTTATGCATCTCATATTCCATAATGCTAAATGCAAATTATTAAGTTTGATCCATATAGGGTAAGTTGTTAACATAGCCCGTTCAAAATTGAAATCAGCCTGCCATTGAAGCATGAAAATTAGCTTGCTGTCCATAAACCACGGACCACCCTTAAGAATTCGATTATAATCTTCCTCTAGTTCAAACTTGATAAGATAAAATCTATTACCACGAGGAAACACATCCCATGACCCTTTAGGGTTCCAAGTTCTCTTGATATAAGCATTAAAGTGAATGTAATAGGGGCGTTTACCTACCATATAGGCGTAGATTGAGTATTTCCATAGCCGCTTGGATTCAGCATAGTCTTCCTCATCAATCAACTGATATAGTTCTTCTCCGTTCGATTGCGGTTCAAAGTAATTTGCGAAGCCTTTGAGTTCAATTTTGCTGCCTACATCTTCAACACGCGATTTCGTCTTTGGAATACTTGTTTTAGGGCTATGCTTGATTACATCCATGAACAATTTCTTTGCCTTTCCCCTGTTATTAACCTTCTTCCATTGTCCTCCTCCTTCGTCGTCTTCCTCGTTGATGCCTAGGGTTTCGGGAAATCCTGTATTGGTCTCCATTAATCAATCCTTATGTGTACAAAAACTTTGTAATATATATATGTTTGATTTGATGTATTGATATGTATGCAAGTTATAACAGCTAACAGTATATATAATTGGTTACATATAAAACTCTGTTGTATAATTTGGCAGCCGTGTTAAATAAATTGCTAGTCTGCATATGTTCATCGAATATGATATATAAGTTATATAACAGTATTATATGATAAAGTATGTTCATATATATAGTTTATATAAGTGATATATAATGATTTAATTTTTAAAATATGTAAGTTAAAGATTGATTTTTAAATATAGGCTGTGTACTTGAATATGTCTGCATGTATGATATCTTGAATCTGTTGTATATATAAAAATACTTATTTCAAATTATATTATATATATATATATTTATATATATATATATATGTCTGTTGTTATATGTGAAGTGTTTACATTTTGTGTTTAACGTAACTTCATATGTTTATGGTTATTTATATTAGTCTGAAAAGGTAATTTATATATATATATATATATATTTTGATCCCTAATACTTGTGTGTGTATATAAGTTTTGTGTATATATATGAAAGTTTTAAAGTTGTTTCTACTATATACGTTATACTTATATATATGTTATACAATCTGGTATTTCTTTTGTTACAGTTTTATATCTGTATGTATTATATACAAAGATTTAGTTTGCTATGTGTAAAACAGATTTATGTTGATTTTTAATATGTATACATAAATATGTTGTTAATACAGGTTGGTTTAAATAATATACACATGAAAGAAAAATATACATTTTGTATGTGTGCTATATGTTATAAAATGTATATACTATAAAATAAAGTGAATTTGGTTTTGAGTTATCTACATACATACATACATACATACATACATATATATTATGATTTTAATATGATTGTGTTAAAAATTTAATATTGGTTTTATTATAAGGATGGATCTTAAAGTATAATATATTAAGTTTACATATATTTGAGTTTGGTTTGGGTATAAATATATATGTTATTTTAATATTTGTTTTAAATTAAATGTTGATTTCATGGAAATAATACATACATACATATATATATATATATATACATATACAGTTTCTATCAAACTGATTCTAATTGTTTCATCGATTCTTTATCTATCAGCTTGTCCGTCGAATTCGTATCCATCTAGCTTTGCTTTGGAATTCATGCTTAGAATTCGTAACTCATCTTATCCCCTTGTCTCTCTAGCCTCAAAAGATGAGCAATCACTCACGATTAATGTTCTTATATCTATTAAATTTGATTTCACTTGAAACGACAATTGAAATATGCTGCTGTTAGTTATTTAATTGCTATATATATATACATATATATGTATGTATATATGTATATATGCCATTATCTGTATTTGTTCACCTGTGGGATATGACACCATATCCTATTGTTTATATTTTATTTAATTGCTGATGATATATGCCTGATGTTATATGTTATATTTTATCATATATGTTCTCACTTTGCAAGTTTCCTGTTAGTATAGAATTCCCTATGCATTGAAATGATACATATCCGAACGATTTGTAGAATAGGAGAAAATCATTATGGGTTGAAATGATAAACACAAGCGATTTTCATCGAATTGAATTTTGGGATTGCGGGTTGAAATGATATATTTCCGTATATATTTAAATTATGGATTGAAATGATAAATATCGTATCACTTGACCATAGGATAGAAAATTGTATACAGACACCATTGGTCTATATATATATATATATATATATATATATATATATATATTGAAAATGATTTCTATGGTTTTGAAAAGAAATATATGGTTTTATTAAATATTGAAGATATTATTTATATAAATATTATTTTACGAAGGTTTAAATTTTAGATTTTTTCAAAATATTATATGTTTGAAAATTTTAAAGTTATAAGTTAGTTTTGAAACTATAAATTTTAAGAATTTACTTATAATTTTAGCATTTTAAAGTATACATAAAATTTTTAATATAAAATAGGTTTAATAATAAGCTTTAATAAAGTTTGATTTAATTAAAATATAATATGTTTAAGCATTTATTTAAAATTGTATTTTAAAATAGACTTTTATAATGATTTTTATAAGTTAAGGTTGGGAAGACAAATTTGAATTTATTAGAAATTGTATTTAATTAAGAATTTTATTTAATTAAATCGATTTGAAAGTTATTGAATTTGAGATTTAAAGATATGTTTTTTGTGACGACCCGCCTTCCATTCCACAAAAAGACGCATCATTATTGAGAAAGAAAGAGGTAGAAATAGAATAGATAGAAGAAAAGAACTCAACAATATCAGAATCTCACAGCGGAATGGAACAAAATATAATATATCACACAGATATTACATAGTCATATACATATCAGAGTTACACAGATACAACAACTAAGAATAGACAGTTCTAAAAGTTTGTCTATTAAACAACTCTAATACAACTCATACATCATCACTGAGATATAACACAGCAGAAACTCTATATAACTACAAATGCTAAAGCCTCCTGCTCCATCTCTTTTCCAAAATTCGTCAAAGCAGACCTGAATCCCTTGGCTACTCGTAAAAATTTGAGTACCCAAGAGTTTAAGAAAAAATAGAATAAAATCCGGGTCAGACATGGGTCTGGTGTGAGTAAACGGGTTAAAGTTGCTTGACTTTGAAAAACCTTTTGAAAACAAAAGGTATCACGTAAGACTTCCCACACATAAACGTGGGTAAGTTTTTACCTTACGCTAACCAAAACATTTGATCAGAAATCTAGTGATATTATAATAGGGTCTAGGGTTTTCAAATAAGTAGAAAATAGCCGAAATTGTTACATTCATTAAATTCCAGCTACTAGCCACAAAAGTGGGTAATACAATCAAAACCGTAAGGGCTCGTAGGAAGAATGAGTTTCCATCAATGGCAGGGCTACTGGGGTACCGCCCGTCACAGCACATGGCCTAGATCACTGTACCGAGGATCCACCCTAAATCCCCTGCAACACAAGGCCGGAACCATCCCTTACTGGACAGTCTCAAATAAGAAAACCCTAGTGGTTGTAGCTATTCGATCGCCTACACAGCCGAATAAAAAGGGACTCTATACAGGGGTAAATCTCATCCTACTTGGGCATGACCCACTTAGCCTTGCTGCACCTCCCTTGTTTTATCCATTCTCGGTTGATAAGGCTTGAGGCTACGATTACCTTTATAGAACACATCTATCTTAGAATGCTCATCGTCCACCTGACGATGTTCTGAAAGCATCAATCCATACAAGTTTGTTCTGGGTTCGAACACAACTGAAGGCATTATCTCGTTACACTCATTTTGGAATCACCCTTAGAGTTAACGACAATAACCCTTGCACTCTGAAAACTCCATCTCGAACCTGAAAGCACTACCTTCGTTATACTCGTATTGGAATCACCCTCAGAGTTTTTAACAACAGATAGTTCTTACACTTCGAGTCTTCAACTCGATCTTCACTTGAATTCACGACCTAACGTTTAACTTGGATCGATGTGGTTTTCAGACATCAAATTTGATACCCAATCATGGTCTCATCGAAATCCAAACGTGTCTTAAAGGCCAAGTTGTTTAAAAGTTTTAAACAATTCAATTCAATTCAATACTTGAATTCACACAGCATTACCACAGATAAATATCACACATTTATCACTGATATATCCAATATCATATCACAGAATGTCACAACATATCATCTAATAAATATCAATCCAATAGATATCATCCAATTCAGACATTCAACAAACAATCATCCATAAGCAAGCATTATCAATTCATATCATAATTAATTTAATTACTTAAATTAAATTAATCCCTTAAGAATTAATCACTTAATCCTACTCATACAATCATTAATTAATTACTAACCTTAATTAATTAACCACTCCTTGATTAACTTAATTAATCAATTAATTAATCCCTAATTCCAGATTAATTATCAATTAATAATCCTTAATTATTAATTAATCTTCTTTAATACAAAGTAATAAATCCTTAATTACTTTCATAATCAATTAATTAACCTTTAATTAACTGATTAATTATCCATCAACTATCGATTAATAACCTTAATTATTAATCAGTATTTCTTAATACAAATTAATTAACCCATAATTACTTTTATAATTAATTAATTAATCATTAATTAACCAATTAATTATCTCTTAATTATTAATTAATAAACCTAATTATTAATTATTAATCAACAACTTAATTACAGATTAATTACTCCTTAATTAATAGTTAACCAATCCTTAATTATCATTTGATTAATCCTTAATCACATTTGATTAATCAATTAATTACCACATAACAACTTCTTAATTAATCTTTAATTATAGATTAATTATACTTTAATTATTAATTAATAAAACTTAATTATTAATTAATAAAACTTAACCACAAGTTAAGCACTTCTTAATTATTAGTTAAGTAAACTTTAATTACTTAATTAATTACACATTAATCACTTAATTAATCAATCTTAATTACTTGATTAATTAAGTTTTAATTACACTTAATTACTTAATTAATTTATCTCTAATCATTAATTAATAATCTAATTAATGATCTTTAATTCCAAATTAATTAACCTTTAAATTAATTAATTTTTAATCCTTAATCATTTATTAACCAAGTAAATTAATTATCCTTAATTAATTAATTTTTAATTAATTAATTATAATTAATTAAACTAATTAATTATACTTAAGTTCCTTAAATTATTTTCATTAATATCAAGACATTAAACCTTAATTAAGATAAAACATTGTCTTGTTAATATCTTTATTACCATTAACATAATTACCCATTTATCTTTAAAATTATCTTTACTTAATTAAATCATTAATTAAGTTTTAATATAAATAATCATTTATCTTTAAAATTTAAAGTTATCAAAACGTAATTTTAAATAGCTTAAACATTTTTCAATTAATAGTTTTTTTTTAAAAACTTTTTTCATTTTGAATTTATAAACTTGTCTTTTTATATAAACTTTTAAAATTACTTTCATAACTTAATTTTAAATATCACTTTAAATTTATTAACAAAATTTAAATTTATTAAACTTCAGAACTTCTTAATCAAAATGTTTAAGAAAACATTTATTAAACATCAAGTAATTTATATAAAAATTTTAAACCAATTTAAAATTTTAAATTTAAAAAAAACCAAGTTTTAAAACTTTTAAAACCTTTAAAACAGTCTAACATTCTCTGCTTCGGGTCGAACCCGAAGCTTGCTCGAGCCAAACTCGAGTCTTCCCTTTCTTCCCATTTTCTTTTAAACTTGGACTAAATTTTAAGTTTAAAAAAAACTACAGGCTAATTACCCTCACTACTACGAGTTTAACTTGAGTCAACTACCCCTTAACCCGTCCCTTACTTCGAGCAAACTCACAACCAAAATATCTGATACGATCCCCCACCTCTATGCACATGCACCACTGCCGGAGCCACCTCCGACCATCGACAAACCCTCCGTCACATCTCTCTACGATGCTACAACCCATATCAACCACCCAAACAAAATCACTAGCCTCGAATTGAAATCGAGCAACTCAGATGATTGGAACCCAAAATCAACCTCCAGAAAATTGCTTCGATCACATAGCTCCGACCACCAGCGGTCAGATAACTCTAGCCACATCTCACTGACCTAACCCGCAACCATTCCCCTAAATTTCACAGCATTCAATCAATCAGAGGAAGAGCAGTGCCTCAAAATTCAAGCTCCAACAAAACTAGGGTTGGAAACTCTTCTAATCTACCGCCGCCGCTACGGTCCACAAACGCCTCATCCACTATTTTTCCTAAGCAACCTGATTGACACTCTAGCTTTAGACGGAAACTCGACCTCTCGAATACCTCCGACCATCAGAAAATGCTCAAGAACCATTTTCCAGATATTACCAAAATGCATACTCTACATTTCATTAAAAATCCTAATTTCACTTTAAAAATTCTTAGTTTTCATCTTCAATTCAGATTATATACTCGAATCTTTTAATTGTTGAAATCAATTTTTAACAATTTCTGGGTTTATACTGTAAAACCCATATCCTAATTGATATTAACCTCAATTCTTGCTTTATATATTTTTAAAATTTAATTCTTTTTGTTCTAAACAAACTTTGTTTAAACACCACAACATAAAACTAACCAGAGAAGGAACTAGTTGATTCTGAATTATATTACGTCCCGTAGTTCGAAAACAGAAAGAAAACTGGCATGCACACATTAACACATACATACATACATACACACACACACACACACACACACACACACACACATATATATATATGCAGAATACCACAAACAAGCATCATTTAACTTAAAACTTTCATGAGAAACCATCATTTACTTACTTTAAACTTTTTAATTAAATGTTTACTCACTATAGGAAAAAAGCAGAGAGCTTGAATTGGAATGAAAACTGAAGCCCCTTTGAAAATTTGAAAACTGCACATTGATATTGTTTTATTTTCTGAAAGCTTGTCTAGCTTGAAACACAAGAACTGAAATGCTTTGAAGCTGGAATGCCTGACTGGACTAGAACAAGATGATGATGGCTCAAGACATTTGATAATGGTTTGATTCTAGGCTTGCAGTTTTGAAAATGTTTCAGATTTTGATAACAGAAGGTTTCAGGCTTTGAAAATGCTTTGATAATAGGGGATTATAGAGTTGATTATTTTGTTTGAGGAATGAACTTCAGGTTGAAGATAAACATGTAGGATCTAGATTAACCCTAGAGGGGGGGTGAATAGGGTTATAGCAAATTTTCTTGATTTAAAACTCAGAAATAAACTGCAGAAATAAATATGCTGAAAAGTAAATCACACACAAAATTTACCCAGCTTCGGCAACCCCTGCCTACTGCTGCCTTCACAGATTTCTATTAGAATTAAACAGTATCACGCTTACAACAACTCTATTAGACTCGCAGACCCTTTTGCTCCCGCTTACAAACACTCTACTAGACTCGCACACCCTGCTCCCGCCTATAGAGTTTCGCTCACTCGCAAACACTGCTCCCGCCTATAGAGCTTTGCAAACTCGCACACCCTGCTCACTGAACTAATTCAAAATAGACAATCTGACACTACCTAACCTAGGTGGTGATTAACTAACTTTTTGGTTCGTAAAATAAAAAACAATAAATTAAAAAACAATAACTCTAAAAACAATATTAGTAAAAGCCGTAAAACAAAAACAAAACCCCCTTTTTATTTTTTAAGGACCGGCCCACTATTCTTTCAACCCGTTCCCTTCTATTTGTTCGTGAGAAAAAGAATGGCGGCTTCGTTCCAGTTAGGGCTTCGTTCCCTTTTGATCCAGTTAGGGCTTCGGCTCTTCGTCGCAATTAGGGCTTCATTCCTTCGTTGCAATTATGGCTCTGATTTCTTCAATTGGCCTGTGATTTGTTGCCCTAGCTTGCTTGCAGTTGCTCGATCGAGTTTTGATGCTTGTGAATTCGGTATGTGCTGTCTCCTTTTGCTTTTCTAATTTGATACTCGAACTCGATCAATCCAAAATGCCGATGATGATTAGGGTTTTAAATGCGTTCGATTTCCTGAATCTTCGATCGTATATATTTATTTGAATTTGTCAAATATTAATCTCGGCCACTTGATAATGCTTGAATGTTTGAGATTGATCTTTGACTTGTTCATATTTACTTGAATAACACGGTTTTGAATTGCGTCATTGAATTGCCGTGCTCATCACGGTGTTGATTTTTGACTTTGTCAATACTGCATACGCACTTGAATTTTTACTTTCAATATACATTCATGAATTCTTCTTTGACTTCGATATTTTGTAAATTGGCTTCGGCCACTGTCTGTATTTGTGTCATTCACGGCTTCAACTTGAATATGTTGCGATGCTTGTGATTGTCACTATGTTGCATTGTTATTGATACATGGTTGTTCTGTTGGTTCTTCTCATCCTGATGCCGAACTTGATATGAAATTCTGGTGGCATTGCTTTGTTGTATCATGATGTACTTCTTCCATTTGTTCATGATGTTCAAGTGTACTACTGCAGTTTGCATTCGGTCTTGATTGTGTAAATTCTCGAGTTGGTTGTGCACTGTTGATTAGTTGTTATGCAGTTTCTATGCCTTGTAGCTTTCCACTGACTTGTGTATTGCCTTCACTGTCCACTTGAACTGTTTCACTACGATTTCATGCCTTGTAGTTACATTCTATTTCATACTGTCACTGCCTCGAGCTTGAGTTGATTTGTTTTTCTGGCTTGATGTTTATATCCACTTGCTGTGTATTGCTTCACTGCATAGCAAATTTGTGCATTTTAAAACTCTGACCTTGTTGCCTTTGTTCATTTGCTGGTTAGCTTGCATCTGCTTGTAGTTGATGCATATGCTCTTTGAGTTTGTTGGTTGGGTCTGCACATTTCTATGCTCTGGTCTCCATAACCTTTACCTGAACTTCACTTGAACATCTGGTATTCATGTATGCAGATCCACTGATACATGTTGTGCTTGTTCTTGGTCTCTGTTGCATTATTCATTGCAGTTTGCATGTGCTCAGCACTGTGTCTTGTTCACCATGTTGTAACTGGACTTGTTGTTTTTGTTGTTGGCATTGTCTTCATGCCTGACTTGATTCATTTGTATTCATGTGCTTGTCTGTGGCTGTAGTCTTATGGTTTTGTAGTTGTTCACTGATGCAGTTTGAAGCTTTGAACTGTTTGCTTTTGCATTCATTCATTTGTTTATTTAATCATTTGACTGGCTGTTTGACTTGACATTGTTGATCTTGGTGGTCTTGTACTTGTATACTGCAGTTTGCGTGCTTCATTGACATCTGATTCACTTGCACCTGTATTTGGTCATAATTGATGGTTCAGTGGTATTTTCTGAAACTTGCAGTAGTCATTGCAGTATTTGCCATTGTTTGATAAAGTTTGATAATTCGTTAGCATGCTACTGATTTGTCTTTGTTGCCTCTTGCATGTAGTTGGTTGTAACTGTGCACCTGCCCTGTGTTGAACCCAGTTTTGCAGCTCGGGTTTGACCTTGCGCTTGTGTCGTGATTTTAAATATATTGCACGTGCGTTGAACCCGGCTTTGCATTTGGGTTTGACCTGTGCTCACCTGTCCCTGTAGCATTATCAAGTGTATATATCGGTGTGCACGGCCTTGTGGCATATACAGTGATACACTGTGTATGTCACAAGTTGTTCGTGTATGATGAATTCAAATTTAAATGATGACGAACAACCGAAATAACTGAGGCAAATATTATTTTCAAAAACCATATTTTTATTTTATTTTATTTTATTTGAATTGCAAAAATATTTCTTTTTCAATTTTACTGCGTTAGTTTATATTTTTGCAGATTGCTCAGATGCTGGATTCAAACCGGAATGCAGTTGAAGACAAAAATACGAGTGTGAGTGATATGTAGTGAGGTTATCAATGTAAATGTGATGTGATTGTAATCAAAAATGTATATGTATAGTGAGAGCATGAATTTGTACTATTCAAGTTTGTAATAAATATTTGTTTGAATAAAATATTCGTTTGAATTCAAAAAACTGTGTAACTTGTTCTGTTTGAATTCAAATTCAAATTCCGTGTAATTTATTTTATTCAACAGATATTTATCTAACTAAATACATACTATACAAAATATTTGTTTGAATAAAATTCCTGTTTGAATTCAAAATCTGTTTAACTTGTTTTGTTTGAATTCAAATTCAAATTCTGTGAAATTTAATTTTATTCAACAAATATTTATTTAAACTATGAAAAATAAAATAAAATAGTACATTACCAAATACATTTATATGAATGTATATATGTTTATTATCATCAAACAAAAATCATATAGCGCAAAGCGCATATTCAACAATCTCCCCCTTTTGATGATAACAAACATATATTTAAGATTTTGAATATATTAAATGTATTTGATAATTTCATTTGCTCCCCCTATTTGAATGCTTCCTTTATATGTGATACTCCCCCTACATATATGGCTCCCCCTATATATATGCATACAAATAAAAATATGTAAATGAGCCTATATGCAAATTGAAAGTTATTTGACCTTTGCTTGATTCTATTTGACAAAATCTTAACTTTTCTCTCCCCCTTTTGTTATCAGCAAAAGAATAACAGTGTTATAAAAATAGGGATGAAGTGATAGACATGAATCAAACATTTAACTCAATTAAATATAAATATCAAATTTCAATAAAACTCAAACAAAAATCATAATTACCCTTGTCAAACGCATATTCCACTTTCAGAAGTGATGGAGATAGAATCATCAAAAATTCATATAGATATGTCTATTTGTGGTATATTTATTTCTGGAAATTTGAATATCTACTAACCATGCATAACCGTTAGGACTTTTAAATGAGATTAGTAGTATTCCAATTTAATTTAAAAAATGAAATCAAGTATCTTCTAACCATGCATGACCGTGAGGACTTTTAAATGGGATTAGAATCAACTCGTCTATTAAATCAATTATTTTTAATATGCGTTCCATACATGCATAACCGTGAGGACTTTTAAATGAGCATGGAAGCACATAATCAAAAATCCAAGTAATTCACCCATGCATGACCGTGAGGACTTTTAAATGAGAGTGAATACTTTGGATATTTATTTTTAATTGCTGAATATAAGAAATTGAAGCACAAATAATTTCCTTCACCGATTTAAAGATATTGAAGAACAAATGATTTCCTTTGTAAACTACCACAAATTTACATATTAAATATGATTTTGATGAGTGATGTTCGATAGAAAGATGACAGAAATAGAAATGGTCATGGAATTATTATCCAACAAAAAGTTTTTATAACTCTTGTTATGAAATTCTAAAGAAATTTTTAATTATACTTTCTCGAGTTATAATATATGATAAATATCAACACTTATCTCTTTTTCAATCACTATTTATCTTTTCGATAATCAAAGGGAGTCAGATTAGTCAAACTTGTCATTTAAAATCAAATTAAAAATTATAAAATCAATTTTTCAAAAATAATTAAGCTGTAAATATGGTCAAACATGATTTCTTGAGGGGAGTTTTATAAGAAAATTTTCTGCTATTTGAAAATTATTTCAAGTGAAAAATATGCAGAAATTTTCTTTTAAAAAAACGATGCAGCAAATAAATGTTTCACAAATTAATCACGTTACACTAATAATTTTTCTATCAACTATATTACCAGTGTAATCCGCATCTGAATTTAAATTTCACTCAATATTCACTTATTGAATCAAACCATGAGATGTGCACCAAAAATTTCAAAAACATCATTCTTTTGAATTTTGAATTTAAGCCGTGTTAACACTCAAAATAAATATCATGATGATAAATTTAGAAACCAGAGGATAAACAATTATTTTCATGAGTAATCAACAGTCAATCAACACCATAATTATTTCAAAAACAATTTCTTAAAATCCTTTTTTTTATGAATTTGAAATTGTGCAAATTTATAAGCAGTGATCAAAATGTCAGAACCAATATATCTACGTGTAGCATGAGTAACCAGCATTTGCCTGAACAAATTTATATAAATTAGTTCAAAAATTTAAAATCTGGTTGGTCATCAATTAAGCACAAATTAATGTCATAAATAAGAACAAGGCAAAAAATCATATCAATTAAATCCAAATCAGTCAACCATCATAATTACTCCAAGTAATTCTATTTAAAGATGGTTAGTCATTATTTAAAAAAAATCATAGCATCAAAATCATCATCTTTTGTTCATCTCAATATTGGCTGATTTTAATTTAGAGTATGGTGCAGATAATCACATTTAAGAAACAATTACCTGTTTTACCTTTACGATAATTTTTCGTGATTGCCCATTGTGATTCTGTCACCTTTATACTAGGCTAAGGAACTTTGTTTTGTCGCCCGTTGTGCTTCTGGAACAGCCGAAATCCAGAGAACACTGTTGTTGTTCCTTAGCCTGCCACCACACCTACACGATAAAAGATTTATGTGACCTATTTGTTTTTATAGGTCCAATGTTGTTAGTGGCAGAATATGAAAAATCTGTTTTTGGAGACTCAAAACTATTTATACATGTTCCTTTTGGCACCCAAATTTGTTTGACTTTCAAAGATTTTATATTTGTGCCTTTTGGAACCCAAATTGGTATAGTTTTCACGTGTTTGGGTTTATACCAACAATTATTTCGATTATGTCCAAATTCTTTACAGAACGTGCTCATTAAATTGACTTGATTAAATTTTGTGTTCCTATGACTATGATTTTCAACATGATTTCCAATTATTTCAGATCGAGCAGCACTTTTACCTTTATCATCATCTTGTGATTTTCCAAAACCTAGTCCTTTTCTATTGTTAGCAAAAATTTGATTTCCCAATAGCATGTTGAAAGATTTTTCGCCTCTTGAAAAGTTATTCAAAGATTTTTCAAGATTTTGGACTTTGGTTTTTAATGTTGTATTTTCAGCGACAAGTGAGGTGCATCGATTTATAAAGTCCTTTTTTCTAGTGTCAATGTTTTCTTTAAGACTCAAGTTTTCTTTTTCAAGATTCTCACAGTTATTCCTAATTTTTGATAGTTCCGAATCTAAAATTTTACATTGGTTACATTCTAGGTTTTGAATATTCTCAAGTTCAGTTTTTAACCTAAAATTTTCACGAGCAAATTCTCTCCTATCAGATTTCAGTTTTTCAATTTTAGATTCAAGAGTATCCACTACCTTAGTAAGATCAGAACACATAAAAACAAGTTCTTTATAAGAAAACTCACCTGCCTCACTAGATTCGTCGGAGGTTGCTTCTGATTCTGATTTTGCCATGCAACACAAGTTAGCTTCCTCTGGGCTGCTATCCGAAGCTTCCTCTCCTTCTTCATCATCCCAAGTCGCTGCAAATACCTTCTTCGCCTTTTTCTTTTCTTTGTTGTTTTTGAGAAGTGGGCATTTTGGTTTGATGTGACCAGGCTTGTTGCAGTTATAACATATCAGTTCATTATCGGAATTTTCGGAATCTTTTGACCTATTGCCCTTTGTTTTCTTCTTGCGTGGCTTGAATCTAGACCATCTTCTAAGATTATTGACAGCCATTGCAAGCTCTTCAATTGGATCTTCTTCATCGCTTTCTTCTTTAATTTTTAAGGCAATCGTCTTCTTCTTTGGTTCGGAGTTGTTGCGTTCTTCCTTTGCTTTTAACTCAAGCTCATATGTCATCAAGTTGCCAATCAACTCCTCCATGCTTAGTTTGCTCAGATCTTTCGATTCTTGGATTGCTGTGACTTTTGCCTCAAAGTTCATTGGTAAAACTCGTAGTATCTTCCGCACAAGCTCTACCTCAGTGAATACCTTCCCAAGCGCTCTAGCATTGTATACCAAGGTTGAAAAACGTCCAAACATATCCTTTATGCTCTCGTCTTTGTCCATCACAAAGTTTTCGTATTCATTGCTGAATAGGGCTAGCCGAGACTCCTTGACTTGAGAAGTTCCTTCGTGTGTCACCTCCAAAGTATGCCATATTTCCTGTGCTGTTGTACAATGAGAAATTCTATTAAATTCATTTTTATCAAGAGCACATATCAAAGCATTCATGGCTTTAGCATTTGTCGTTTTCAATTTCTTATCGTTTGCATCCCACCTATCCTTAGGTTTAGGAATCTCAGTACCACTAACGATTATAGTGGGAGGTTTATAGCCAGTTTCAATAATATCCCAAACATCATAATCAACGGAACTAAGATAAATACTCATCCTAACTTTCCAATAAGCATAATCGTTCCCGTTAAACATGGGTGGCCTAGCAATAGATTGCCCCTCAGAAAAAGCATTATTTTGTAGACTCATGACTCTAGAGTTAAAAAATATATACCGGGCTCTGATACCACTTGTAGGATCTAGATTAACCCTAGAGGGGGGGGGGGTGAATAGGGTTATAGCAAATTTTCTTGATTTAAAACTCAGAAATAAACTGCAGAAATAAATATGCTGAAAAGTAAATCACACACAAAATTTACCCAACTTCGGCAACCCCTGCCTACTGCTGCCTTCACAGATTTCTATTAGAATTAAACAGTATCACGCTTACAACAACTCTATTAGACTCGCAGACCCTTTTGCTCCCGCTTACAAACACTCTACTAGACTCGCACACCCTGCTCCCGCCTATAGAGTTTCGCTCACTCGCAAACACTGCTCCCGCCTATAGAGCTTTGCAAACTCGCACACCCTGCTCACTGAACTAATTCAAAATAGACAATCTGACACTACCTAACCTAGGTGGTGATTAACTAACTTTTTGGTTCGTAAAATAAAAAACAATAAATTAAAAAACAACAACTCTAAAAACAATATTAGTAAAAGCCTTAAAACAAAAACAAAACCCCCTTTTTATTTTTTAAGGACCGGCCCACTATTCTTTCAACCCGTTCCCTTCTATTTGTTCGTGAGAAAAAGAATGGCGGCTTCGTTCCAGTTAGGGCTTCGTTCCCTTTTGATCCAGTTAGGGCTTCGGCTCTTCGTCGCAATTAGGGCTTCGTTCCTTCGTTGCAATTATGGCTCTGATTTCTTCAATTGGCCTGTGATTTGTTGCCCTAGCTTGCTTGCAGTTGCTCGATCGAGTTTTGATGCTTGTGAATTCGGTATGTGCTGTCTCCTTTTGCTTTTCTAATTTGATACTCGAACTCGATCAATCCAAAATGCCGATGATGATTAGGGTTTTAAATGCGTTCGATTTCCTGAATCTTCGATCATATATATTTATTTGAATTTGTCAAATATTAATCTCGGCCACTTGATAATGCTTGAATGTTTGAGATTGATCTTTGACTTGTTCATATTTACTTGAATAACACGGTTTTGAATTGCGTCATTGAATTGCCGTGCTCATCACGGTGTTGATTTTTGACTTTGTCAATACTGCATACGCACTTGAATTTTTACTTTCAATATACATTCATGAATTCTTCTTTGACTTCGATATTTTGTAAATTGGCTTCGGCCACTGTCTGTATTTGTGTCATTCACGGCTTCAACTTGAATATGTTGCGATGCTTGTGATTGTCACTATGTTGCATTGTTATTGATACATGGTTGTTCTGTTGGTTCTTCTCATCCTGATGCCGAACTTGATATGAAATTCTGGTGGCATTGCTTTGTTGTATCATGATGTACTTCTTCCATTTGTTCATGATGTTCAAGTGTACTACTGCAGTTTGCATTCGGTCTTGATTGTGTAAATTCTCGAGTTGGTTGTGCACTGTTGATTAGTTGTTATGCAGTTTCTATGCCTTGTAGCTTTCCATTGACTTGTGTATTGCCTTCACTGTCCACTTGAACTGTTTCACTACGATTTCATGCCTTGTAGTTACATTCTATTTCATACTGTCACTGCCTCGAGCTTGAGTTGATTTGTTTTTCTGGCTTGATGTTTATATCCACTTGCTGTGTATTGCTTCACTGCATAGCAAATTTGTGCATTTTAAAACTCTGACCTTGTTGCCTTTGTTCATTTGCTGGTTAGCTTGCATCTGCTTGTAGTTGATGCATATGCTCTTTGAGTTTGTTGGTTGGGTCTGCACATTTCTATGCTCTGGTCTCCATAACCTTTACCTGAACTTCACTTGAACATCTGGTATTCATGTATGCAGATCCACTGATACATGTTGTGCTTGTTCTTGGTCTCTGTTGCATTATTCATTGCAGTTTGCATGTGCTCAGCACTGTGTCTTGTTCACCATGTTGTAACTGGACTTGTTGTTTTTGTTGTTGGCATTGTCTTCATGCCTGACTTGATTCATTTGTATTCATGTGCTTGTCTGTGGCTGTAGTCTTATGGTTTTGTAGTTGTTCACTGATGCAGTTTGAAGCTTTGAACTGTTTGCTTTTGCATTCATTCATTTGTTTATTTAATCATTTGACTGGCTGTTTGACTTGACATTGTTGATCTTGGTGGTCTTGTACTTGTATACTGCAGTTTGCGTGCTTCATTGACATCTGATTCACTTGCACCTGTATTTGGTCATAATTGATGGTTCAGTGGTATTTTCTGAAACTTGCAGTAGTCATTGCAGTATTTGCCATTGTTTGATAAAGTTTGATAATTCGTTAGCATGCTACTGATTTGTCTTTGTTGCCTCTTGCATGTAGTTGGTTGTAACTGTGCACCTGCCCTGTGTTGAACCCAGTTTTGCAGCTCGGGTTTGACCTTGCGCTTGTGTCGTGATTTTAAATATATTGCACGTGCGTTGAACCCGGCTTTGCATTTGGGTTTGACCTGTGCTCACCTGTCCCTGTAGCATTATCAAGTGTATATATCGGTGTGCACGGCCTTGTGGCATATACAGTGATACACTGTGTATGTCACAAGTTGTTCGTGTATGATGAATTCAAATTTAAATGATGACGAACAACCGAAATAACTGAGGCAAATATTATTTTCAAAAACCATATTTTTATTTTATTTTATTTTATTTGAATTGCAAAAATATTTCTTTTTCAATTTTACTGCGTTAGTTTATATTTTTGCAGATTGCTCAGATGCTGGATTCAAACCGGAATGCAGTTGAAGACAAAAATACGAGTGTGAGTGATATGTAGTGAGGTTATCAATGTAAATGTGATGTGATTGTAATCAAAAATGTATATGTATAGTGAGAGCATGAATTTGTACTATTCAAGTTTGTAATAAATATTTGTTTGAATAAAATATTCGTTTGAATTCAAAAAACTGTGTAACTTGTTCTGTTTGAATTCAAATTCAAATTCCGTGTAATTTATTTTATTCAACAGATATTTATCTAACTAAATACATACTATACAAAATATTTGTTTGAATAAAATTCCTGTTTGAATTCAAAATCTGTTTAACTTGTTTTGTTTGAATTCAAATTCAAATTCTGTGAAATTTAATTTTATTCAACAAATATTTATTTAAACTATGAAAAATAAAATAAAATAGTACATTACCAAATACATTTATATGAATGTATATATGTTTATTATCATCAAACAAAAATCATATAGCGCAAAGCGCATATTCAACAAAACATTACAGGCTTTGAAATTGTTTTGATAAAAATGGTTACAGGTTCCGATTCTTGAGAAAGTGGTTTTAGGTTTGAGAAGAAATTATAGGGTTTTTTGAAAAATTTCTGGTTTGCATATGAGAATATTTTAGGTTGTGGCCATTAGTTTCTTGCTTGAATTTAAAAGAAAAAAGATGAAGAAAGAAAGAATGGGAGTTTTATATGTTAAAATTTAAGGTTTAATAAAATTAGAGAAACAGAAAAACAAAGGGGGACACTTGTTAAAGTCATCCTATATTTGTCAAAAACCATTGTTAAATTTATAACACATGTTAATCAATAAGTTATAGAAATTAACACATGTCATGACTTATTATTTTATATTATTTATAAATGAGTTTAAAAGCTTTATCATTAATTTACCTAAATAAGTGCTTTATTAATTTATAAATGCTTTTACTTATTTTATAAAAATAAAACTTTTAAAAGAAAATAAGATATAACCAATTGGATTCAAAATAAAATCACATAAAATTATATAATCCATTTTTAAATAATAATTTAAAAGCTTTAGTATTTATTTACTATTAGATAAACATTTTCTAAATTTATAAAAATCCTTTTATTTTAAATTAATATAAAACAAATCTTATTTTAAATAAAAACTTTATTCATATATTCTTTTATATCCAAAATAATTTTCAAGAGATATAAATTCTTTTTAAATTTCAAATTTAAATTCAAATCCAAATTCAATTTAAACTTCAATTTAAAATCAAATCAAATATATCTATATTAATTTAAACAAATACATTATTAAATTTAGAAATATTAAATTCTATTAAAATTTATTTGACAACTTTTATTAAATTTTGAAAATAATAAGTATATTTGAAACCAAATTTATAAAATAACACAATTTAAATAATTATTCTATTTAAAAATCAATCTATAATTATACTTTAAAAACATCATATTATTATTGTTTTTATTTATTTATATTTAAAAGTAATAATTTTATCCATTTTAAATAATTTAATCAAGAGATTATCACATTTTAAATTCCTTGAAATTCTGGAATTTCACAGTTTTATAACTTGATTTTGATGGTGGTTAATGAATATTTCAAGTTCAAATAAATTGAAGGAAATATTTAGTTTATTTGTAATTTGAGGATTTATTTAAATGATATTGGATTTATCAAGTGAATATTTCAAAACTAAATAATAATGAAGTTAAATTAAGATATATATGAAATTACCAATTTAATTTTGAAATTGTGGAATATTTAAAGCTTTGAAATATATTGAAATCGAAATGGTTTATTTTGTGGTTCAAAGCTGTATTTGAAATTGATATGATTTGAAATGGTTTATTGAGAAACCGAATTGAATTGAAATTGATGAACTGAGATTGAATTAAATTTGAATTTTTGGAATTCGAATTGACTAGAATCGATTTATGAAATTTGCGGAAACAATTTTATTATATAAAATATTTTAAATATATATAAATATTTTTATATATTATTTTAATATATAGTTATTTCAATATAAACTATTTTAATATAAACTATTTTAAATAAACCTATTTTAATACATTAATTACTTTAATATAAACTATTTAATTTGTAACTATTTTATATACAAATTATTTTATTATATTAACTATTTTATTTATAACTATTTTGATATATATATTATTTTTAATATCTAAACTGTTTAAGAGGAAAGTGTTATGGATTTCAAAGTGTTATGATTTCAAAGTTATGTTTTCAAAGTGTGTAACTTCAAAGTGTTATAATTTCGAAAAAGTTATAAATTTATAAAGTGTTATGATTTTGGAAATGAATATTATTTTAAATGTGAGATGATATTGTATTGATATGGTTTTGAAATGGATATGATATTTTGGTTTTGAAGTATAAATTATTTTGAAATGACCGCGGTGCTATAATAACGATTGGTTGTTAAAAAGACCGGGATCGGTTATTGTCATACTCTCCTCCAATATCGAAAACCACTTTAACAATGTGTACGTGGTGGAGATTCCAGAATGAAGTAGGTGGTTTGGCAACGGTTCTATATGGTATTTACGTAGCCCTAACTCCCATGAGTCAGCTTGATGTGGCTAAAACATGAGCTATACCGGGCCAAGTGAGGTCATCCCCCCTATCGGACACATTTCTTCGATATCATTCTATTGCTTTTGTGATGTGACTGGGTACACCCTTTGATTTGGGAGCGTATCACAAGGTGGGTGGTAGTAGCTGTTATGTGTTACCACCAGTCCGGGAGTGCAAATGTTATATCTACCCTGGCATTGCCTCGACTGCCTTGTCGCATGCCCTATCGCACCTTCTACGAGTTTGTTTTATACCGTACCTATGTGATGTCCTCTGGGTAAACCTCCAGTTTACGGAGGAGCGTACGACATTGTATAGACTACGAGAATATATAAAATATGTTAAGGGGGATATGGGTAATGCCTTAACACTATTTTAATAGTTTACTTTACTAGACATATTATAATAGCGTATTATACTACATAGTAGATATTTCCATGGATCCGTAGAGGATGGGTATCCCAAACATCCTTTGAGTTACATGTATTTCAGTTTATATTTCACTGGAGTTGGATTTATTGATATAAGAATGTTAATCCTAACTCTAGTGTTTTGTGTTTTGCTTTACGCTCGGGTCAGACTGAGTGTCACAGCATTTGAGACTTACCTTTGGAGATGGGGCTTCGCTTGGAGATTCATCTATCTATTTAGCTTTCAGCTATTTAGTTGACTCCATTGATGTATTCAGATTTTGTTATTTGACTATTGTATTGAGACTTCTATGTATTCGAGACTTCTGTTGTATCTTGATTAACTCTGTTATATATATAGTAGCTTCATGAACTACTATTTTTTGTTTCCGCTGCTTATTTTTATAATACCGTGTTTGTGATTCTATGATTTATTTATTTACTGTATATGCTGAGTTTTGCCAAATATAAATTAACTATATGATATTTTGATAAATTCAAGTCCGACATGTGCGGATGCGAGTGGTTGAAAATATCAAGATGTTATAGAATTTATATGAAATAGAAAAATAAAAAAGTTCAATTTCAGTTCTTTTCTAGCACGGTAATATGAATTAATTTCTGTTATTAATTGAGAATAGATATAAATCAGTGCAACTTCTTCTTCTTCTTTCACTTCTTAAATCTAATTCATGTTTGGTTTAAAATATGGGACATATAAATTGTCTATTCATGTTTTATGGCATAAATAAGATTGAAATTTATGTACATTATTATATCTTCTCCTTCTACCACTTCTCAATTCTAATTCATGTTTGGGTTAAAATTTGGAACAAACAAATTGTTATTCGCGTTGCATTGAGTAAATAAGATTGATTTAATTAAATTGAATTAGAATTGTTATTAAATTTCTATGGTAGAATAGGTTAGTTAAATAAATTCAGAATATGTTACTGGAATAAAATTATGGTTTTGATTGATATAATTACATAATTTTGAATATGGATTTGAAACAAAATTGGGAAGTCTAATTAGCATAATAGTTTGTTTCATATGTGGCATAAAAATGTAAAAGTGAATTTTTGTGTAATTAAATGGTTTGTTGCTATTGGATAAATGTTTTGTATAGATTAAATCTCTAAAAGGAGATCGTAAATTAGGGTGGATAAAAATGTAAATTAAATGAACCCTAAAGGCGAATGCAAATCCGTAACAAAATGGTGTAAAAATTATAGACAAACCATATGGACCGAAGGGCGTGAAATTGAAACACCATTTATGTAAGAAAAAGGGAAATTGTGAAACAACCAAATCGGATGTAAAAATGGCCCAAAGCAGATTAATAGAAATAAACAATATGTAAACTGTAATGGTAAAATTAATTAATCTGGAAGCGATTTGGTAGGCAGACCTTGTAAAGGTCCGGATAGGTGTTTCATGTAGTCAAGACCAAAATATAGTTTTGGCTGTACGTACTAGGAGTGGGCAAGTAGGTTCGCAAGGATGTTTATTACCTTTCATAGGTTTCTAATACGTAGGATAGATAGCATCTGCAATCGTAGGCTTCTTCAGGTAGATCGACGTGGATGGAACAGGACAAGTGTGCTCCGACGTAAGCTTCTTTATGAAGATCGTTGGAGGATTTTAAGCAGTCAACTTAGCTACGGGTGCTCTTTTGGAGGACCGACAATTTGGATAGGGGCAAGTCCACGTTAGTGATCAAGGAGACAGGAGGACAGGATTCCAGTTTGGCGGATCCTGAGCCAAACTTCGGGATCCTGCGAGGTTGTTTGAGTCGCTGCGGGTCAGACGTGAGAGGCATTTAGTTACAATGCACGGGTGAAGAGCACGACTTTCACGTTGTAGCACATGGATAGGTAAGGACAATAGGTCCGACAGGCCGATTAACGTTTAGTATTACTGCATGGTTGACTTCACTAGAGTGGCCATAGACTTTGGCTTCTTAGAAGTTGTATCTAAGAAGGATTCACTCCATTATATTATTCACCCTCTGCGATATCCAGGGAAGACCTAGAATTAAACTATTTTATTCTTTCTGCTTCATCTTATTTCTCATTCACTAGACTTTATGTCTATCCCATTCCTATTTTTTCTATTAGCCCTAAATCATAGAAGGGCAGGTCTAGGTTGCAGTTCTTTGCAGCTTAGAGGGTTATTGGAGCAGTTGTTATCTTCAGCTTTTGTTTCATGTACTTCGTTTCTATTTTTCGTACTTTACTCTATACATAGGGACCTATATTGTGAACTTTGTTATGTTTTATGTGTTGATGGAGACTACTTGGTACTTCTGGTTTCAGAAATAAATTTGGGATAATGTTGTTTTTAATGAAGCTGTTTTTCTATTAAATTGTAATTAGTGAAAGTTTTCTTCGGCTGTAATATTTTAATCATTTTATGTTGTTGCCTTAGTCTCTGTGCTATGTTATGGATTTTTATTTCACCTGACCACCCGTACTTCTAGTCATGTCCAATTTCGAGGTGCCTAGAGGTGCAGGGTGTCATTGTTGGTATCAGAGCTAAGATTTCGATAATCCTAAAAATATTTTAAAAATATAAAAGTTTTTGAATAATTTTTAAAGGATATTCCAAATAATACTTTTAAAAGTGTATATATATATATATTTAGGAAAAAAAGAAATTTTAGAAATGGGTCCCTCATTTCTCTCCCTTCCTATCTATTGGACTTTTTATAGAGTACCTAATCCCATCTTTTTAATATCCACAGATAGAAATGTCTAAATCGTAAGATATTCCCGAAGTTCCAGGCCATAGTATGCCTACTTGGTTCAGACGTTGTTTGCAGGCTACTACAGGAGCAGAGCCACCAGCTACGGATGCTACTTCGGTGGAAAGGGCTCCAGCCCATCGCTAGGTATTCTCGATTTTCCCAAGTTATGCAAGGACTGCACCAGCTTAGGAGGCAAGCAGTTTCTTGGCACCGAGTCATATACTAAGTCGAGAATTTGGATCCGTAATTATGAGCGGATATTTAGGCTTATGGTCTTGGAGAACTTGGCTTGGAGGTGATTGGCTTCATGGTAGTTGCAGGGAGAGGCTCTTTGTTGGTGGAAGATTGTGGTGGCTGATAATTTGACTTGGTTGGATTTTCGCACTAGGTTCGAGAGGAAATTCTTTTGATAGGCCGAAGAGGAAGCACAACTAGAGAAATTTATACAGCTCAAGCAAGAGGATATGAATGTTAAGGAATATGTTAATCAATTCAATGAGCTTGCCAAATTTGGACTAGACCTGATCAATACTCCTCACAAGAAGGCGCTGAAGTTCGCTAAGGGTTTGAGTCAACCACTGGCGGTGAGCCACATTCTAATGGGAGCCACTTTTGAGGGATTGATAGAGATGGCTTTACTTGTTGATACTGAGAAGAAAGGAGATGTGGCGCAGAAGAGTGATGAGAAGAAGCAATGGAAAGGAAAGAGGAGAGGAGGGTCAGGTGGAAAAGGAAAGTTCCAAGGAAGGACTAGAAGTGCAATACTTGTGGAAAATCAGGTCATCTTGCTAAGGATTGTAGAGGGGAAAAGAGCGATTGAGACTGAGGTGATATCTTTGCGATCAAGTAGGGCATATGGAAATTGTCCGCTGAAGCCCAAAGATAGTTCACAAACACCTTCATAGCCTGCTCAGGCTTATGCTTTAGAGGTAGCTCCTTCCTCTAATACTCGTTCGATTGAGGATAAGGGAAAGAAGGTGACCATCGAAGGTGTCTTATCTATCGCTGATTTTCCTGTTCGTACCCTATTTGATTCGAGCTTTGCACTCTTTTATATCTAGTACTTTGGTGGAGGGTCTTGGTTTTGATGCTTGCTTAGTAACCGACCCGATAGTAGTATCAAATCTCGTAGGAGCATCGACCTATTTGTCCATGTTATGTCCTGATTTGAAATTGTTTATTTTAGGGGTTGAGTTTGACTGTAGTGCCTTTGTATTGGGCTTTTCCAAGTTCAGGTTGATTCTTGGTATAGATTGCCTATCCATGTATGGTGCTGTTCTTGATTGCAATAAAAAGGTAGCGAGTTTAGGCACTTGTAGTGGACATACCTTGAAGGTATCTTGTGATCCTAGAGGATCAGTCATGTTGAGTTACCTTTATTCTCTTGATTTATCGCCCGATAGTTTGAGTTTGGTTCCCATTGTTAGAGACATTCCAGATGTGTTTGAGGAGGTTGCTCGAAGTGGGATCGAGTTTAAGATTTATCTTATCGATAATGCCAGACCAGTTGCTTTACCAGTAAGTCATATGGCACCCAAGGAATGTCGTGAGTTAAGCAAGCAGATTGGAGAGCTTTCGGAGGAGGGCTTCATTCGTAGGAGCATTTCTGAGTGGGGCACACCCATCGTCTTTGCCACTAAGGCAGATGGCTCTCCCAAGCTTTGCATGGATTATAGGGAGCTTAACAAGCTGACGAAGAAGAATCGTTATCCTCTTCCCTGTATAGATGATCTCTTCGACTAGCTAGTAGGAGCCAAGTATTTTCGTAGCTCAATTTGGCCTCGGGATTTCATCATTTGCGTGTGGCGGAGGATAGCATCGAGAAGACTGCTTTTAGGACTCCGGATGGGTTATTTGAATGGTTAGTCATGCCATTTAGACTAACCAATGCTTCGACATATTTTTTGGACCTGATGAGTCGAGTGTTTCACGAATCGTTGAACAAGTTTGCGGTGGTGTTTGTTGATGACATTTTGGTTTATTCGCGAAGTAAGGAGGAGCATAATGTTCGCTTAGAAGAAGTTCTTAAGACCTTATGAGCACATAGGTTAAAGGCAAAGTTCTCCAAGTGCCACTTTTGGAGGGATGAGGTTTGCATTTTGAGACACATCGTTTCGAAGGATAGACTTGTCGTAGATCCGACGAAAGTGGCAGCAGTACAGGATTGGCAGACCCCTAAGAATGCCATGAAAATAAAGAGTTTCCTTGGTCTTGCGGGCTACTATAGGAAGTTCATTAAGGACTTTGCTAGGATATTATCTCCACTTACCCACCTTACCAAGAAGAACTCATCTTTTGTTTGGGATGCCAAATGTGAGGATGCTGTGACGCCCCATCTCTATACTCACACTAACCAAGGACACTACTAGGTAATGCCGTTAGTTAGTATGAAGAATAAAGCTGTTGAGGAGCGACCATCTATGTAATTTCTTTGTGCGAGTACTGATATGTCAGATAGTATGGCACACATTTCATTTCAAGAGGAAATCAGACAGATCTAATACATACTCAAAGCTACTACACAGTGGCTATGTGGTCTTCGGAAACAAATAAAATAAGCGTAACACAAAATCAGTCATAGATATTCATATCACAAAGGCGAAAACATATATGAATACATCACATAGAAGTGTACATCAAAGTAGCGGTCATACAAGATCTACTACATCACAAAAGAATATATATACATCAACGAGTCTCTATCTCGAATGTATAAAAGCAAAAAAATACTAAGCAAAAGGAGTTAGCCAAAAGTCAGATGACGATCCCTGATAAGAAGTCAAATGGAAGCACCTGAAACACCTCGGTCTGACCCGAGTATTATTTAAGAAGAAAAATAATAAACGGATCTGTCTAGCTATAATTATCATAAAAGACGAGATAAGATAAGAGATATAACAGAAATATATGATAACAATGAAAGTCATACAATATCTCAAATATACTCAAAACACCAAAAAGAATGTCATATTCTTTAGCTTATTCACCAAACCCCAAATATTGATAAAGCTTATCAATACAAACCACAAAAATAGGTGAAATGCAAAAATTCCAGAAATCAATAATTAGAAATCCAGAAAGCATAAAAAGGAGGGGAAGGCCTATCACAAATGGGAGCATGAAAACTTACCAACATGTGTATCAGAAGTGGGTCGCTATTCCATAAAATGAGCCGAAGCTCCTCCAAACAGGGTATAGTCCCCCTTTGCAGACTATAAGCCAAAGCTCCTCCAAACAGGGTATAGTCCCCCTTTGCGGACTATGAGCCAAAGCTCCTCCAAACAGGGTATAGTCCTAGGGCTGTCAATTTCCTACACGACCCGAAACCCGCATGGAAATTAGCGGGTTAACCCGACGCGTTTAAAAGGCGGGTCATTTTTGGGTCAACCCGTTAGAACCCTTTTAATAAACGGGTGAGTATAGGGTTGACCCGTGAACCCGAATTTGACCCGACTAACCCATTTATAAGCTCGGTATTGTTGTACAATTCTCATTTTAGCTTGCATAAGAATGGTATTATTGTTATTCACTTATTCCTACACATTTGCACTTAACCACTTCCTACGTTTTCATGCACATTCCCACGTTTTCATGTCCATTTCCATGTAACAACGTCCCAAATTTTCATACCCATCTTAGCTTGCAACAAAAGAATGACAACAATAGCCTTCTTTTGCTTTAAAATTCTCATCTTAGCTTGCAAAAGAAGGGTATTGTTGTCATTCACTTATTTCTACACATTCGCATTTAACAACTTCCCACATTTTCATGCCCATTTCCATTTCTTTATACAAATATTATTCTTAAAGGGTTACACGAATCGACCCGGAACCCACCCGATATATAATCGGGTCAACCGAAACCCGCCCGTTTGATAAACGGGTTGAGCCGACCCGTTTAAAAATCAACCCGCACCCGAATTGACCCGACCCGAACCTGACCCAACCCGACCCATTGACATGCCTATATAGTCCCCCTTTGTGGACTATGAGCCGGAGCTCCTCCAAACAGGGTATAGTCCCCCTTTTGCTGACAAAGAGACATCGCTACTCTAAATCACCAGAGGATCATTATTGATCGATAAGTGTAAATTACACTAAGCTAGTAAATAAATAAGTTTAGCTTCATGTCCATAACCACTGGCTTAACTTAAATATTTACAAACAATTTGTAGATTTCCACTCGAAAATTATCACAAGATTTCAATCGAACAAGTCCAAGACTTAACCGACAAAGAAAACGCAAGCGTTTCATACCACTTGTTTTGCTAAGTCGTTTAATTAGATTTCTCATACGAATGAGATAAAGGTTTGTATATACTAATAGATTGAAAAACAGTTTTAAAATCGAGCTTTGTATTATAAATAACGTTGAAATCATTTTTGTGAAAGAATTCGAGTATTTACTACTAGTATAGAAACATTTGTATTTTAAAGTATCAAATCACAGAAATGATTGTAAAAATAATCAATCACCAAAAATTCACATACGATGACGTGAATCAAAACCATAGAAATCGATATCAAATCCATCAAATGGATATTCCCAAAAATCCAAAGAAGAAGTCATCAATATTGATAATAAATGACAACAACCAACCGGATTAACCAAAAATTGATATAAAATGGAAAGCCACATAAAACAGGCAAATTGGCTAAATTTAACAGCTCCAGACTTCTGGTGGTTATTCCAAACGTCTGAGCTGAAAGATTGGAATTTTCATTCCAAATCGCCCAGACGTCTGGGAAGTGAGCTCAGACGTCTGAGCTGTACATCTGGAATTTTTATTCCAATGGCCTAGACATCTGAGTATTATACTAGACGTCTGAACTGAAGCTCAGGCAAAAATCAGCCTCGGCCAATGATGGCCAAATCATATCGGAAGCGATCAACAATCCAGCCTTATAGACTCACCAATACACGAAAAACATGTCCAAACATCCATATTGGGATTTCCATAGATTTTGACTTGAAAATATCCAAAATTGGAAAATTTATCAAAACCAATTCAATTCAAAAGCAAATGAACATGAAATAGATGTTAGATATTCATACCTAACAACCATCAAAGGTATAGACATAGATGTGAGTTCAAGAACTTACTTTTAAAACCAAAAAAATAAGTGAGAAGCTTTAAAACAAAGGAAAGTTCAACCACTCTTCGACTTCAACTCGAGAAGCTCCAATCTAAGCTCATAATAAAATATTTCCTAAGTTAGGTTATAGGAAATTTTTGAAAATTGGAGAGGAATTGAGATGGAGAAAATAAAGAAGATGCTTACCTAAGCTTCTCCTTGATTTCTAGAACTTGAATTTCCTATGGACCTAGGGCTTAGAAATTTTGATTTCTTTTCTTTTCCCCCATTTCCTTTGAGAGTATTAGGAATTTCAGAAATGAAATGAATGAAGAGAAGAGGAGTGGGATGTATATGGTAGGGGGTTTGGGTTCTCTTGTTGGGTTATTGGGCTGGAACACAACCCAAAGCCCAAACAAAAATACCAAATTCCTAATCAATTCCAAACATATCGATGTTTATACTCAAAAAGTTGTAAACGTCATTTCGAACTCAATGGGAGTGGTCTTGAGTTCTAATTCGACTGTTTATAAAAAGTAGCATTTCGAAATTTAGTCCGACTAACGATGCTATATTTAAATTAAATATTTAAATATACAATCGTAAAAATGTGCAGGTTGTTACAGACGCCTTAGGTCGATTGAAGGAAGCTTTGACTTCCGTGCCCGTATTGGTATTACTGGATGGAACCAAAACTTTCTTAGTTTATACAGATGCTTGTGGTATGGGGCTAGGGGAGGTACTGATGCAAGTGAGTAGGGTAGTGTGCTATGTGAGTAGACAATTGAAAACGCATGAGAAGAACTACCCGACGCATGATCTTGAGTTGGCAGCTATAGTTTTTGCTCTCAAATTTTGGGGGCACTACTCTTAGGAGAAAGATCCGAACTTTTCGTGGATCATAAGTCTTTAAAGTATCTATTCTCTCGGAAAGACTTGAGTTTGAGACAGCAAAGATGGCTGAAGTTTTTAGCCTCTTATGACTTTGAGTTTTCCCATACCCCTAGGAAGGCTAATGTAGTGGCAGATGCATTGAGTAGACACAAAGTGGTTTTAAGTCCTCTATTTTTGGAATGGAAGCATTTGGAGTACATTACTACCTTTGATTTTAGGCCTCCATTAGATTTAGCTCTGGGATTGTTAGCAGCCCTCGACATCCAGCTTACTTTGATGGAGCAGATTGGAGCAAGGCAATGTGTGGACGAAGAGTTAAAGGAAATTTTAGATAAGCTTGGTAGAGGAGAGTCATCACCACATCTTAGGCGCTATATCATCGACACTAGGGGACGACTTAGAAGGGATGGTAGATTTTGTGTTCCCCGTACTGAGGATTTAGTAGATGCGGTGTTGGCCAAGTCACATCATTCTTTGATGGTAGTGCACCCTGATGGTGATAAAATGTACTGGAAGAGGGTATTCTATTGGCCGAAATGAAGAAGAGGGTGGTGGAGTATGTAACGAAGTGCATCACTTTCCAAAGGGTAAATGCGGAACAAAAGAAGCCTAGAGGACTGTTATAGCCATTGGATATTCCATTATGGAAATGGAAGAGCGTCTCTATGAACTTCATGGATGGATTACCAAGGTCATGAAGAGAGGACATGAGCATTTGGGTCATTATGGATAGACTAATGAAGAGTGCTCATTTTATACCCATTAAGAGTAATGGGACGACAGCTTCTTTGGTGACTTTTTATGTAAGGGAGATAATTAGACTTCATGGAGTTCCCGCCAGCATTGTGAGTGACAGAGATCCATTATTCGCTAGCGAGTTTTGGAGGAGTCTTCTGCAGGCCTTGGAAACAGAATTGAATCTGAGCATGACATATCACCCTCAGACAGATGGATAGACTGAGAGGGTAAATTGGGTTTTGGATGATTTGCTCAGATTGTGCATCATTTGCTTCGGAGGCTCTTGGAAAGACCACCTACCTTTGGTGGAGTACGCGTACAATAATAGTATTTAAGCAAGCATTGGGATGGCACAGTTCGATGCCCTCTATGGCAGACCATGTAGATCACTAGCCTTTTTGTGGGATACCACCGATAGGATCTTGATTGGACCAGGCTTGGTGAGGGAATCTTCTGAGAAGGTGGATTTGATTTGCAAGAGGTTAAAGACACCGCAAGATAGACAAAAGTCATATGCCGACAGAAGACGTTCAGATTTGGAGTTTAAGTTTGAAGATATGGTTTTTGTTAAGGTTTCTCCTATGAGAAACGTTATGAGATTTGGCTCAGTGGGTAAGTTGGCACCGAGATTTGTAGGACCTTTCCCTATTACCGCACGGATTGGAAAAGTGGCACATAGAGTTGATCATCCAGTTAAGTTGGCAGGAGTTCACGATGTATTTCATGTTTCGCATCTAAGGAAGTGTCTATATGATTCTGCAGTAGTAGTAGAACCCAATTAGCTAAGGGAAGTGGAGGTAGAGCGCGAATCACTTGCGCGTCGTACACCCAACTGTATATTGGAACACGACGTTAAGAGATTATACAACAAGGATGTTTGTCTAGTGAAGGTTTAGTGGGGAGATAACCCCAAGGGGTGCACATGGGAATCTGAGGAGATAATTTGAACTTCTTATCCTTTTCAATTCGAAGGTACACTTCAAATATCCTATCTTTGATCTTTGATCTTTCCTTAGTTAGGGTCTTTCTGATAATCACTAGCTAAAACCTATAGATGGTAGCTTGGTTGTAAACATTTCATTAGGGCATGTTATGTTTAATGGATGAAAATGATTGCAAGTGGATGCCAATGTTTGCAAATGGATGCATTGCATGCACTAGATAAATATTTATTAGGATAATTGGCCAACTAGGTACACACCCCTGCATATGCATGCCTGTTATCTATTGCATTTGCACAAGGTTGTATATATATGTGTATATATAAATAGATATTGCATGTGGATGATGCATTTGGGTGAATGGTTGAAACATACATATAGAATTATCAATTATACTGGGGTAATTGCATACATTTAATTGCACGGCATAAGCATACTTGCATTACAGGAGGTCAACTGAATCTATAGACCGACTACTTTTTCGCATTAGGTAAGTTCGTATGCATTTCACTTTGTATAAATCATAAATTGCATTAGTTAAAAATAATGACAATGGTAGAAATGGATGATGGTTGAGTAGATGGATGTAGTTCTTGGATGGTGGTTGTTAATTACCTTCTTTCATCTTTGGAGATTTTAGGGACGAAATCCTTTAAGGGAGGAGAATGTAACACCCTGATATTTTATAGGAAATATGATTAAAAAGAAATTAAAAGCTCATTTGATACAGTGGTAAAAGCACATGTTGACTTCCTTAGTAACCAAGCATCAAGTCCCACTATCACCCAAAATCTAGAGCGATGTTTTTTTAGCTGGTTCGTTTCCAGCAATTTTCCTATGTATTTCAGCATTGTTTCTAATATGTGGCAGCTTCCCATTCTCTCCAGTGATGTAAAAGGATGAGATGGCTAAATTTTATTGGTTGAGTGATGTGTATGGGCTAGAATGGATAACCATTAAGTGTATGAAAGAACCAAATTTAATCTAAAATAATCTAATGGATTATATTCACTCAAACAATCTATAAATAAACCATCCAACCTAAACCTAATCTCTTATTCAGCCATCGCCATAATTCTGCAGTAAAAATTTTGTGTATTATTCCTCCTCCTTTTCTCTATTAAATAAATAAATCTCTACCAATTAAATTATCTATATATATTCAAGCAATTTGGGGAATTTAGAAGAATCAGAGGGAGAAAGATTAAAGCAAAGTTTTTTTCAAATTTATGCAAGCTCAAGGGCTAGGTGAGTGGGAATTAATATGAAATAGAAAAATAAAGTAGACCAATTTTAGTTCTTTTCTGGCATGTTAATATGAATTAATTTATGTTATTAATTGAGAATAGATGTAAATCAATACAACTTCTTCTTCTTTGACTTCTCAAATCTAATTCATGTTTGGTTTAAGATATGGGACATATAAATTGTCTATTCACATTTTACAGCATAAATAAGATCGAAATTTATGTAAATTATTGTATCTTCTCCTTCCACCACTTCTCAATTCTAATTCATGTTTGGGCTGAAATTTGGAACAAACAAATTGTTATTCGCGTTTCATGGCATAAATAAGACTGGTTTGATTAAATTGAATTAGAATTGTTATTAAATTTATAATGGTAGAATAGCGTAGTTGAATAAATTCAAAATATGTTACTTAAATAAAATTGTGGATTTGATTGATAAATTACATAATTGTGAATTTGGTTTTGGAACAAAATTAGAAAGTCTAATTGGTATAATAGTTTGTTCAATTGTGGCCTAAAAATGTAAAAGTGGAATTTCGTGTAATTAAATGGTTTGTGGCTATTGGATAAAAAATTTGTACAGATTAAATCTCTAAAAGGAGAATTTAAATTAGGGTGGAAAAAATTGTAAATTAAATGGACCCTAAAAGCTAGTGTAAATCTGTAACAAAATGGTATAAAAATTACAGACAAACCATACGGACTAAACGGATGTGAAACTGAAACACCATTTATGTAAGAAAAAGGGAAATTGTGAAATAACCAAATTGGATGTAAAAATGGCCTAAAGCAGATTAATGGAAACAAACAATATATAAAATGTAATGGTAAAATTAATTAATCTGGGAGCGATTTGGTAGGCAAACCTTGTAAAGGTCTGGATAGGTGTTTCATGTGGTCAGAACCAAAAAATAGTTTTGTTTATACGTACTACGAGCGGGCAAGTAGGTTCGCAAGGATGTTTGTTACCTTTCATAGGTTGCTAGTACATAGGATAGATAACATTCGCAATCGTAGGCTTCTTCAGGTAGATCGACGCAGACGAACCATGACAAATGTGCTCCGACGTTGGCTTCTTTATGCAGATCGTTGGAGGATTTTGTGCAGCCGACCCAGCTGCGGGCGCTCTTTTGGAGGACCGACTCTTTGGATAGGGGCAAGTCCACATGAGCGACCATGGAGACAGGAGGATAGGAGTCCAGTTTGGCGGAACCTGAGCGCAACACTACGCCATAAATGGCCTTCTGCAACACCAAAAAAATGTTGGGTCAGGCCCAAAAAATGTTGCCATAGGTCTATGGCAACACCTTTGGGGTGATGCAATTTTTGCCATTGCCTTAGACCTCAAAGGCAACATTTTTACTATCTAAGGCAACATAAGTAATATTGTTGCAATAGAACCTTATTTGGGTCTATAGCAACGTCCATAGGTGTCTGTAGCAACATTCCAAAATGTTGCTATAGATATTAACTTTCTGAATTTGTGGGGCCCACAATGTAGAGCATATTTGATTTTTTAATAGAAATAAATATTTATTTAATAAAATGCTATTGCACAGAATTTGATATTCAAACAGTAATTTATTTAAATAATATTTTATTTCAACATTTGAAATAGTACAAATTCCCGACTCCACTATTTTACAATTCAATGATATATAACACTGATATTCACATATACAGATATTCCTCGCTACATCACTCAGTTCACTCATTACATATGCAGTTTCAATTTATACAGACATCGACACTGACAAATATATGACGAGCCGAGTGCCGAGCCGAAGGCGAGCCGAGCAGCGGGTCCAGTCTTCAAGCTCATGCACATTTGATTTGACTCTGTCTTCAAGCTTGTATTCAGCTGTCCAGTCTTCAATACCTGTCACATATAATTCAAAAGCAGTAATCGGGAAAATAATATTTAACTCGAACAGAAAATGAAAATATTTTTGTTATATTATTTGCCTCAGGTATTTGGGTTGTTTCTTTTCATATTTTTTCTGACAAGGACCAAATATTTGCACGGACAACCTGTGAATGCACAAGTCAGCTGTTCGCAAGTGCATAAGCCAAACGTGAATGCAACACAAGGATACAAGACAGTATGGAAGACAGCAAGCAACAGTTCAGGCAAAAATGCACAAAGGAGAAGCCAAGTGCACAAAGTAGTACTCAACACAGCAAGCAACATAACATGACCAAGAAATGCATGTACATGGATGAACATACATGCATCATAAGGCTTGGTACAAGAAACTACTCAAGTGAAACTACTCAAGTGCAAGTTCATACTCAAGTGCAGCCAGATATGTAGATAAGCCAAAAAAAATGGACACGGCACAAGTTCAAACCCGAGCCATCGACTGGATTCAACTCAGGGCCAAGCAACCAACAAAACAAACAAGTACCCGGTTCAGCAAAATGTAGACAAGCTAGTGCAAGAAACACAGCAGTACACATAGGCAGCCCATCAAGCAAAAACAGTGAATGCATCAGGCATTTACAAGAGAAACATAGGCAGTAATATGATATACAGAGGACTTGGAGCATTAGTTCATGTTAAAGAACAAGGTTAGCATGATACCAGTTCAGTCCAGACCAAGCAAAACCAACAAAGCTCAACACACATATGTTTATATATATCGTGGAAATCAAAACTCAATGTTCAGATTAGTCAACAATTTAATAAAACCAAAGATCACTTTCAAAGTTCTGATTTTCAAAAATGCAGAAGTTTTCAAGTGAAGCAGTTTTCAAGAGGACAGCAGAATACAAATACTTCATGTTCTGGTTTAACAAATGCAGCAAGGTACAAAGGTATGTGAACAAGTTTAACAAAGGTTCAAGTTCTGGTTTAACAAATGCAGCAGAAAGGAGCTAACAAGCTCAGATCAGAAATCAAAAACAAGCCAGTGAACCAAAATCCAACATACCAAATAATATCACATCGCAATTCATCATCGGCAAAGCAAAATCAAGCCAGTGGACCAAAATCCAACATACCAATACATCATCGCAATCCAACATACCAGATTTCTCAAAGTCCAACAGAAAGATTAAACTCGAGATTATAGGAAATAAAGCCTATAAATAAATCCCAATTCATCATCGGCAAAAGCGTGCGAGTGTAACCAAAATTGAGAATAATCAAGTAAACCAGAAGGCAGAAAACATACCAAATAATATCACATCGCGCCCGACGACGAAGTCAAAGCAATTCGAGCAATCAATCAAGGAGAACGAAGGAGCAAGCTACCAGGAACGTTTCTTACACTAGATTCGATCAATCAGAGCATCAAAGCAACTGGAATCGCGTGCCCTAGTTTTCACAGAGAGGAACAAGAAAGAAAAATCGCGTGCCCTAATTTTCACACATAGAGGAATGAGAAAGAAAAGTAAAGCGGGAAATGGAAATTGGTAAGGTGTGGATCGATGGTGTGAATCGACGGTTGAGATTTTGTTTTAAATGGTGGTGTGGATCGCTGAGGTGTAAATTTTTTTTTAATTTTTTTAATTAGAATATATCTATGGCAACACTATATAAAAATGTTGCATCGTGTTACACTTGCGTTGATGGAATGCACTGTTATATAGTGAATGATTGGCTGTTGAATTTGAATTCAACAGTCAATAAAACGTACCGTTTTGGACGGGGCGCTGCCCCCGGACCCGTAGCGGGGGCGTTGCCCCGGCACCCCCGCCTTGGGGGGTTGCCACCCCCCTGGACCCCCCCTTCGTAGGGGATCTTATTTGACAAAAGTTTTTTGAAAAAAACATTCAACACTAAATAACGAAGAACTAAAAGAATGCTAGTGTAATTACACTGGCGCATTTGACAGATGTGCCAGTGTAATTTTGTATGGGCGCATTTCACAGATGCGCCCCGTAATATTTATTAAAAAAACTGGCCTAAACTTGCAAATAGTTTGAAAACTAGCCTATTTATGCCAATAGTTTAAAAAACCAGCCTCTATTGAAAATTTGTCCTTTTTTTAATTAGAATATATGTAACGCTCCGGAAATTTTCGACTTTTGAAAATTCAACATCGATACTCACTTCATCGACTGCCGAGAAATCGAAGGCCGGAAACCCGAAATGTTATGGTTTAAGAAAAAAGAAAAAGACAGAAGCAGAGATAAGAAGATAGAAAATATAGAAAATAGAGAGAATAGAGAATGGAAAATAGAACGGAACAGAAAAATAGAAAAAAAAGAAAATAACAGAACAACATCAGAATCTCACAATTCGCAGCGGAACAACATATAATAATAAATGAATAATCTTTAAACAAAGAACTATATCAGTTATTACATTACATCTCATTACATCATATCATCAGAGTGTACAACAACATACAACAAACAGCGGAAAAGAAATACTATATACTAGAAATACGCCATGCCATCCAGCTTGCCTCCAGCAACTCCAGAATATCCAGAATATCCTGATAAACCTAACTCTTAACTGCCCGTGTGGAAATTGGTGGGCACCCAGAGTTTAGGAAGGAAAACAATAAACTCCGAGTCAGTCATGTGACTGGTGTGAGAACTCAAAACAGTTTATTTATCTTTAAAATCAAAATAGAGGAATATTTTTAAATTCAATTCGCAATGCTTTTAAAAATGAGACTACCATAAGGCCTCCCGCACGCACACACAATGCAAACGCAGAATCGAAGGAGATTTCCCCTTATGATAGTCAAAGATGCTTGATACGCATTTAAAAGAACATTTGATATTATTACTAGTGCATAGTGTAGGAAAAATTCATTTCGAAAGTAGAATATAAATCTTAGCCAACATACGACCATTATCGTATGCCTACTATAGCTACCATCCAAACAGTGGGGCGCCACCATAAGTGAATGATAGGTTCTACAACTAATACCGTACAAGATCGTATTGTTTCTTTGGATTTCCAACGAATGATCAGGCTAAGGAACTTCCCATTGCCACATGAGAATGCCTCTGGATGGACATCCCCGAGAACCAAACCGGATCTCTACCAACACAAGGCCGGGTTACCCCTAACTGAGTAACAACTGACCGAATATGCCATCCCCCGGTCCTTTGGGACCTTTTCACCGAGCGCTCGTAATCAATTCACACAATCATAACAAAGTGTTTTCAACATGAGTAAGTATCTGGGCTCCATACCATGATACCACCCTTTTCCAGAAGGAAATGCACACATCCTAAAGGGCGCTACCCCTCATAACCTTGCTGCATCTTTCCTGTTTTGACCATTCACGGGGTGTGAGGCTCGACGAAGTCACGTCCACAAAAACATACTTTATACAAAAGCCATGCTTTGGGTCAACAAATGATCATAGAAATGATCACCAAGATAGACGATCAAACAAATGATCCTATCACAAATAATCAACACAATGATCATTTACAGCAACACTCAGCATGTCACATTACCAAATTGGGAATATATCGCTGATAACATTCAACTACATAACCTCTGAGCTCGTACGTCTCAGAGAAGGGTGTTAAGCTAAAAGAATAAATTCTCCGCCACCAACAGAAATATATTTGAAAGAAATCTGCTTTATATCTCAATTTGTAACGTCAGACATACAATCCATACAAGTCTGTTCCGGGCTCGAACAAAACCGAAGGCACTTACAAAGAAGTCCTTGCAATCCGGATATTCACAATCCTGATCAGATTTCCCATCACTTAGGGAGTCTCTATACCGTTGCAACTCAGTGCAGAGACAATCGACATGTCATCCTATCGCTCTCGCAAATACCGGGTCTTCAACACCGATCTTCAATGCTATCATAACGACGTATCACATATTCGGAATGGGTTATACGACCCCATGGTCCTTTCCCGGTTAACCCGAATAGTGAGCGCTTATTCAAAAATAAGTGTGGCATTCAAATTCAAACAAATCACATCAATTACCCATTCAAAGGGAAATATTGATAGTCGGTTATTGAACTATCAATGGATATGCACACATCACCAGATTCCAAATAATTTTCCAAATTATTTACTTTCCAAAATATCTTTACAAGATATATGATTTCACACTTCAAAAATAAATCAATATTTATTTTTAACAATTTCCACTTTCTTTTATAAATTCCTTAGTGAATTTATATTCCAAAATATCTATGAATATTCGATTTCAATTATTCATTTCAATTTATCTTCAAAAAGATAAATTCTTAAGATATTCACTTTATATTGGAAAACACTTCCATACTTATTTATTCATAAGTAATTCACAAATTTTATTTATTTTCAACACTTGGAAAATATTCAATATACTTCAATCAAAATTAAGTATATATTTCATTCTTTAAGGAAATCATTCTCTTAAACATATTTATTTGGGCCAAAACGAATGTTGCATAAAACATCGTTACGACAACCCAAAATCACTAGTATAGGGATTCGAAATTAAAAATGATATATAAATCCCAATACTATCCAAAACATTTCCTTTCGGAAATCATTTACTATAACAACAGTGTTATAGTCCACCATTTCCTTCTATTTCTCGAAAACGTCCTATTTCAACAATGAATGTTGAAATCTATGGTTTCGAATCTCAATACATTTTAAAACATCGTTAGATCGTTTTAATCCAATTTAAAATATCACATTCTAAACGTTTTTTTTAACATATTATTCACTATTCAAAAACGTGAATATACTACGTTTAACAAATTTCATCCTTTTATTCATTTTATTTCAAAGGATTATTCACAGTCAAAAACGTGAATATAACTCCATTAATAAGTTTCAACAATTTACTTATCAAAATAAGTCGTTTGCGAATTTATAAAACAACGTTTATAAATTCTATTTCTATTTGTTTTATAACTACTTCCTTTTTATACATCTCCTTTATTAACCTATTCGATTTATAACTCAATTATAAACCAAAAGTTCACATTATAAGTTAAATGCTTATAAAACGATTATTTACAAAATCGTTCTTTTAAACTTCCCCAAATTATAAATCTTATAACTTATAAGATTCAATGATTTATCCAAAACCATTCTTTTAATAACTTTTATAAATTTTATAAACCTACTGCTTATAAAATTTCATTTATAACTTCACCGTTTTTATTCTATAAATTTCATTCACCTATGCAATCTATTTTCACTTCATTCAAACACTTATAAAACTCGTTTTATAATGTCAATATTTCAATCTATAAATATCCATTTATAAATCTCTTAATATAAATAAATTTATATTATTCTTTAAAACGTCTTTAAATTCCTTTATAATTTCACCATTCTCTTGATTTATACAATAATTAAATTTTATAAATCCTATATTTAAACTTTTCACAATACATTCAAAAATCCCAATTTAAATTACTTTATAAGATCATTAATACCATATTTTCAAAAAAATCAACTTTTAACTATATTTCTCAAAAATCATAATTTTTATAACATTAAAAATTCTATCGTTATTTATTTATAATGAATCAATTCAAAAAATATTTTATATTTTCAAAAATCACTTTAAGAATCATTTTAAAATCCCAAAATCTGGGTCCAATGATGCTACACACCAAATAGTCAATCACGACAACAACGATATCATATATCGATATGATAATCCATCAAATATCAAAATATCTGAAATCAAAAATAAAAACTGTTGAGGAATCCAGTTGGATCCCTCCAACCTGTTTTCCTGCATCCACAAACATTAGCACAATACCAATTTCGCTCCAGTACGAAATTATCGCGGTATATGGGATTTAAATATTATCCGCTTAATAGACGGCGCAATAGGGTCTCATCCGCTAAACAAATGCGGGAAATCAACAACTGCAATATATACATATGCCAATATATATATATTGATATTATATATAATACCAATTTCACTGTTTATGAAATATTCGCGGTATATATTTTTAATAAATAACCTCCGCTTACTAACGGCGTATAATGTCTATTTTAACAATCAATAGATAACAATCATCATTCAAACATGCATTCAAATATTTTAAATCTGACTATTTAAAAATAAAATCAAAACTGATTCGATTGAGTGAGAAGTTCTCACCTTGATTTTCAATTTCGTTTTAGCGATTTATTTCGAATAAAATTAAACGCGCGTTTAATTTTACCCGAAATTCTCACTAACTCCAAACGACTCCAATCCAACTTCATCGCGTAGTGCTCGTCCATACGATTCCAACGCAACTAGTTTCGCGCGTTTTCGACCTCGTATGAAAAAGATACGAATATTTGAAGTTACATGAATTTTCTATAATTAATTTACAACATTTATTTAAAACTTTTAACCTATGCTACATCAGCCATTGATCCCCTATCCTTTGCATCTGAACCGTCCCCCACCCTTCTTCCTCTTCACGCACGCCTCCAGGAACACACGCACGCACTTGAACCCATAACTATAGCAACTAGGGTTAATTATTGCAACCAATTCGAGCGATTTGAACACGATCAGGACCTCTCATCTCGAAGAGCATCACCACTACTATGCTCGGCCCCAAGCACATGCAACTCGGCCTCCCCTCGGCCTGGGAATTCGTGCCCAAACACAGCCGAACGCACCCCCCTAACGGCCCCCACAACGCCTCAAATCCGATCATCACCTTATAGAATCGAAGGTCTTGATGAGATCTTCAAGTTTGTAGTTGAACGAATCTCCTAAAAACTTATGGATTGAGAGAGATTAAGAGGAGAAATATGAAAATTTTCGGCCATTCATAGATGTGGAGGCGGCTGGCAACATTAGGGTTAGGGTTTTGCCTTTTTTTTTTGTGATGGTTGGCTATTTATAGGAAAATCAATCGACACTATTCATTCCGGAAATTCCGAACTCCGATTCACGCGCCGTAACCAGCGTTTCTAGGGTTTACCCCGCGTTTCGGACACAGTGGAACAAGTTTCGGAAGCTAATTCGGACATCTGTGCGAGTTATGGCAATAAACGATCGATTTAATTTAAACCGATTTAAACGATTTTCTAGGCGTTTTAATTCGTACCGGATAAATGGTAAATCCGATTGACACGAAATTTTAAACCTTACAATAATATCACATTACGGATCCGATGAAACTGGTTTCGTCGAAATCCGAGACTTTTTGAAAAATGGCTATTTTAACTCGCCAAATTAAAATTAAAAACAATTTCGATGCGTTTCGAGCTGCCACGATCAAACGATAGCTCCGATTGACACAAAAATTGAAATTCGGTAATAACTAACTATTACGGATCCAATGGAACTGGTCTCGTCCAATTCTGAGACTGTTCAAAAATTGACTATTTTCACTAGTCGATTTTAATATTAAAATATTCAATTTTCACAAATTAACTTTTAATTCGATTTTAAAAGTTCTAAAATATCATTCTAACTTCAATATGATAAAATATAATTTTACAAATCATTTTCAATCATATTTAACTCAATTTTTCAATTATTTCCATAATTTAACGTATTAAATTATCGATTTAATTATCCAATTATTCGAAATAAAATTTATTCGACTTATAAATTCACTTATTAATATTTAAAATTAATTAAATATTCAAATTTTAATAAATTAAAATTCTGGGTCGTTACAATCTTCCTCCCTTAAAAGAATTTCGTCCTCAAAATTAACAAGTAAGAAAAGTTACCGAATCTATTAACTTTCCAAAAATTCATAGTTTAAAATTCTTATAATAACTTACTAAGTTTTCAAATCACACTTAGTTATCTTTTCAAAAACAACTACTATTGTTTAATTTTCAATTCCAAATCAAAGTCTAAGTTTTCCAAAATTTTCCCAAAATTTTCAAAATTTTTCTAACGCCTTATATTTTCGGAAAAATTCGCCATAGTCTCCTTTGCGCGGCTCGATCCGAAAAAAAAATGACAGTATATATATCACAAATATACATCTCATCAAGTAATGAGGCATCCCGAAGGGAAAAAGTATAAAAGTACGGTATGTAATCCGAGATATGTACCTTATATTTTATTAGCAAGCATATACGGCTAATATAGCGCGAAAGCGAGCTCCAAATGCGAAGCAAACGCGATCCGCACCTACTAAACACTCAACAAACAACATGAGAACATGCATATAGACAATAGTATCGATATACTACATATAGCAACATAATAACTATATGTGTCAACATAGCAATTGAAACAAACAACAAATGCAAACATCAACCAACTATTATTCATCTAACATCCATAACCAATAAATATTCATTCATATTCTCATTAATATTCAATGAATTGGGTTTTCTTTCAATTTAATCACATTTGATTCATTAACAGTGGATGTTTCTTACTAATATTCATTTTCAATTAGTTTATATTCACTAATTCATATTCAAGTTGGTTCACTTAACTTCCAATTGAATTTCAATTACTTTAGCTTTCAATTTCATTAACATTTAATGAATTATAAACGATCAACTAACAATCATATAACAATCAATGTATGTCAATTACAACCAAATTCCTTTGCTTCACTTACATTCATTTTGGTTTAACTAAATTGATTTTCATTCAATTATTCAAATTCCAATAACATTAGATTTTAATGAATTAACACTTATATCCATTATTACATATCAACTTAAATTTACATTCAATTGATTTACATTCAATTCATTAATTCAATTCAATTATAAAAGTTGAATTTCATTTATATAACTCATGTTCACATTTATCACTTCACTTTATTAATTTACTTTGATACCGAAATCAACTTCATTCAACATTTCTTAAGTTATATTCCATTTAACTTTAAATTCATTTTTATTTATAAATCATATTCATAAATATATTCATATAGTTTCACTTCTCATATATATATAAATTTATTTCACAATTGCAAATCACTTTAATTATAATTCAATTCTTATAATTCTTTTGCTTATACAATTATTCTTCAATTTAGATTATTCAAACAACTAAACAATCAACTTATATACACTTTGATAATTCTGAAAAATTATTCTTTTATATATAAAATATAATCAATGTAAAATTATTTCATTTACCTAATTTAAAAACAATATTGTGTCGAATTGTTCTATTCAAGTGTTTAGAAACCTCTTCGGCATAGTTGTCGAGACCACGCTGACGAAGGTTCATATACCACTCAACAAACCAATCATCACAATATAAAACAATTTTATATATACACTAACAAATACGCTCTCATAGCTATTATTACACTCAAACTCATTCTAGAGTACTACTGACTCTATCTCTAATGAGTAATACCCAACAGAACCATGGTTGTCGCTTAACTATATGCTCCGATACCAAATGTAACGCCCCGGAAATTTTCGACTTTCGAAAATTCAACATCGATACTCACTTCATCGACTGCCGAGAAATCGAAGGCCGGAAACCCGAAATGTTATGGTTTAAGAAAAAAGAAAGAGACAGAAGCAGAGATAAGAAGATAGAAAATATAGAAAATAGAGAGAATAGAGAATGGAAAATAGAACGGAACAGAAAAATAGAAAAAAAAGAAAATAACAGAACAACATCAGAATCTCACAATTCGCGGCGGAACAACATATAATAATAAATGAATAATCTTTAAACAAAGAACTATATCAGTTATTACATTACATCTCATTACATCATATCATCAGAGTGTACAACAACATACAACAAACAGCGGAAAAGAAATACTATATACTAGAAATACGCCATGCCATCCAGCTTGCCTCCAGCAACTCCAGAATATCCAGAATATCCTGATAAACCTAACTCTTAACTGCCCGTGTGGAAATTGGTGGGCACCCAGAGTTTAGGAAGGAAAACAATAAACTCCGAGTCAGTCATGTGACTGGTGTGAGAACTCAAAACAGTTTATTTATCTTTAAAATCAAAATAGAGGAATATTTTTAAATTCAATTCGCAATGCTTTTAAAAATGAGACTACCATAAGGCCTCCCGCACACACACACAATGCAAACCTAGAATCGGAGAAGATTTCCCCTTATGATAGTCAAAGATGCTTGATACGCGTTTAAAAGAACATTTGATATTATTACTAGTGCATAGTGTAGGAAAAATTCATTTCGAAAGTAGAATATAAATCTTAGCCAACATACGACCATTATCGTATGCCTACTATAGCTACCATCCAAACAGTGGGGCGCCACCATAAGTGAATGATAGGTTCTACAACTAATACCGTACAAGATCGTATTGTTTCTTTGGATTTCCAACGAATGATCAGGCTAAGGAACTTCCCATTGCCACATGAGAATGCCTCTGGATGGACATCCCCGAGAACCAAACCGGATCTCTACCAACACAAGGCCGGGTTACCCCTAACTGAGTAACAACTGATCGAATATGCCATCTCCCGGTCCTTTGGAACCTTTTCACTGAGCGCTCGTAATCAATTCACACAATCATAACAAAGTGTTTTCAACATGAGTAAGTATCTGGGCTCCATACCATGATACCACCCTTTTCCAAAAGGAAATGCACACATCCTAAAGGGCGCTACCCCTCATAACCTTGCTGCATCTTTCCTGTTTTGACCATTCACGGGGTGTGAGGCTCGACGAAGTCACGTCCACAAAAACATACTTTATACAAAAGCCATGCTTTGGGTCAACAAATGATCATAGAAATGATCACCAAGATAGACGATCAAACAAATGATCCTATCACAAATAATCAACACAATGATCATTTACAGCAACACTCAGCATGTCACATTACCAAATTGGGAATATATCGCTGATAACATTCAACTACATAACCTCTGAGCTCGTACGTCTCAGAGAAGGGTGTTAAGCTAAAAGAATAAATTCTCCGCCACCAACAGAAATATATTTGAAAGAAATCTGCTTTATATCTCAATTTGTAACGTCAGACATACAATCCATACAAGTCTGTTCCAGGCTCGAACAAAACCGAAGTCACTTACAAAGAAGTCCTTGCAATCCGGATATTCACAATCCTGATCGGATTTCCCATCACTTAGGGAGTCTCTATACCGTTGCAACTCAGTGCAGAGACAATCGACAGGTCATCCTATCGCTCTCGCAAATACCGGGTCTTCAACGCCGATCTTCAATGCTATCATAACGACGTATCACATATTCGGAATGGGTTATACGACCCCATGGTCCTTTCCCGGTTAACCCGAATAGTGAGCGCTTATTCAAAAATAAGTGTGGCATTCAAATTCAAACAAATCACATCAATTACCCATTCAAAGGGAAATATTGATAGTCGGTTATTGAACTATCAATGGATATGCACACATCACCAGATTCCAAATAATTTTCCAAATTATTTACTTTCCAAAATATCTTTACAAGATATATGATTTCACACTTCAAAAATAAATCAATATTTATTTTTAACAATTTCCACTTTCTTTTATAAATTCCTTAGTGAATTTATATTCCAAAATATCTATGAATATTCGATTTCAATTATTCATTTCAATTTATCTTCAAAAAGATAAATTCTTAAGATATTCACTTTATATTGGAAAACACTTCCATACTTATTTATTCATAAGTAATTCACAAATTTTATTTATTTTCAACACTTGGAAAATATTCAATATACTTCAATCAAAATTAAGTATATATTTCATTCTTTAAGGAAATCATTCTCTTAAACATATTTATTTGGGCCAAAACGAATGTTGCATAAAACATCGTTACGACAACCCAAAATCACTAGTATAGGGATTCGAAATTAAAAATGATATATAAATCCCAATACTATCCAAAACATTTCCTTTCGGAAATCATTTACTATAACAACAGTGTTATAGTCCACCATTTCCTTCTATTTCTCGAAAACGTCCTATTTCAACAATGAATGTTGAAATCTATGGTTTCGAATCTCAATACATTTTAAAACATCGTTAGATCGTTTTAATCCAATTTAAAATATCACATTCTAAACGTTTTTTTTAACATATTATTCACTATTCAAAAACGTGAATATACTACGTTTAACAAATTTCATCCTTTTATTCATTTTATTTCAAAGGATTATTCACAGTCAAAAACGTGAATATAACTCCATTAATAAGTTTCAACAATTTACTTATCAAAATAAGTCGTTTGCGAATTTATAAAACAACGTTTATAAATTCTATTTCTATTTGTTTTATAACTACTTCCTTTTTATACATCTCCTTTATTAACCTATTCGATTTATAACTCAATTATAAACCAAAAGTTCACATTATAAGTTAAATGCTTATAAAACGATTATTTACAAAATCGTTCTTTTAAACTTCCCCAAATTATAAATCTTATAACTTATAAGATTCAATGATTTATCCAAAACCATTCTTTTAATAACTTTTATAAATTTTATAAACCTACTGCTTATAAAATTTCATTTATAACTTCACCGTTTTTATTCTATAAATTTCATTCACCTATGCAATCTATTTTCACTTCATTCAAACACTTATAAAACTCGTTTTATAATGTCAATATTTCAATCTATAAATATCCATTTATAAATCTCTTAATATAAATAAATTTATATTATTCTTTAAAACGTCTTTAAATTCCTTTATAATTTCACCATTCTCTTGATTTATACAATAATTAAATTTTATAAATCCTATATTTAAACTTTTCACAATACATTCAAAAATCCCAATTTAAATTACTTTATAAGATCATTAATACCATATTTTCAAAAAAATCAACTTTTAACTATATTTCTCAAAAATCATAATTTTTATAACATTAAAAATTCTATCGTTATTTATTTATAATGAATCAATTCAAAAAATATTTTATATTTTCAAAAATCACTTTAAGAATCATTTTAAAATCCCAAAATCTGGGTCCAATGATGCTACAAACCAAATAGTCAATCACGACAACAACGATATCATATATCGATATGATAATCCATCAAATATCAAAATATCTGAAATCAAAAGTAAAAACTGTTGAGGAATCCAGTTGGATCCCTCCAACCTGTTTTCCTGCATCCACAAACATTAGCACAATACCAATTTCGCTCCAGTACGAAATTATCGCGGTATATGGGATTTAAATATTATCCGCTTAATAGACGGCGCAATAGGGTCTCATCCGCTAAACAAATGCGGGAAATCAACAACTGCAATATATACATATGCCAATATATATATATTGATATTATATATAATACCAATTTCACTGTTTATGAAATATTCGCGGTATATGTTTTTAATAAATAACCTCCGCTTACTAACGGCGTATAATGTCTATTTTAACAATCAATAGATAACAATCATCATTCAAACATGCATTCAAATATTTTAAATCTGACTATTTAAAAATAAAATCGAAACTGATTCGATTGAGTGAGAAGTTCTCACCTTGATTTTCAATTTCGTTTTAGCGATTTATTTCGAATAAAATTAAACGCGCGTTTAATTTTACCCGAAATTCTCACTAACTCCAAACGACTCCAATCCAACTTCATCGCGTAGTGCTCGTCCATACGATTCCAACGCAACTGGTTTCGCGCGTTTTCGACCTCGTATGAAAAAGATACGGATATTTGAAGTTACATGAATTTTCTATAATTAATTTACAACATTTATTTAAAACTTTTAACCTATGCTACATCAGCCATTGATCCCCTATCCTTTGCATCTGAACCGTCCCCCACCCTTCTTCCTCTTCACGCACGCCTCCAGGAACACACGCACGCACTTGAACCCATAACTATAGCAACTAGGGTTAATTATTGCAACCAATTCGAGCGATTTGAACACGATCAGGACCTCTTATCTCGAAGAGCATCACCACTACTATGCTCGGCCCCAAGCACATGCAACTCGGCCTCCCCTCTGCCTGGGAATTCGTGCCCAAACACAGCCGAACGCACCCCCCTAACGGCCCCCACAACGCCTCAAATCCGATCATCACCTTATAGAATCGAAGGTCTTGATGAGATCTTCAAGTTTGTAGTTGAACGAATCTCCTAAAAACTTATGGATTGAGAGAGATTAAGAGGAGAAATATGAAAATTTTCAGCCATTCATAGATGTGGAGGCGGCTGGCAACATTAGGGTTAGGGTTTTGCCTTTTTTTTTTTGTGATGGTTGGCTATTTATAGGAAAATCAATCGACACAATTCATTCCGGAAATTCCGAACTCCGATTCACGCGCCGTAACCAGCGTTTCTAGGGTTTACCCCGCGTTTCGGACACAATGGAACAGGTTTCGGAAGCTAATTCGGACATCTGTGCGAGTTATGGCAATAAACGATCGATTTAATTTAAACCGATTTAAACGATTTTCTAGGCGTTTTAATTCGTACCGGACAAACGGTAAATCCGGTTGACACGAAATTTTAAACCTTACAATAATATCACATTACAGATCCGATGAAACTGGTTTCGTCGAAATCCGAGACTTTTTGAAAAATGGCTATTTTAACTCGCCAAATTAAAATTAAAAACAATTTCGATGCGTTTCGAGCTGCCACGATCGAACGATAGCTCCGATTGACACGAAAATTGAAATCCGGTAATAACTAACTATTATGGATCCAATGGAACTAGTCTCGTCCAATTCTGAGACTGTTCAAAAATTGACTATTTTCACTAGTCGATTTTAATATTAAAATATTCAATTTTCACAAATTAACTTTTAATGCGATTTTAAAAGTTCTAAAATATCATTCTAACTTCAATATGATAAAATATAATTTTACAAATCATTTTCAATCATATTTAACTCAAATTTTCAATTATTTCCATAATTTAACGTATTAAATTATCGATTTAATTATCCAATTAAATCCAATTATTCGAAATAAAATTTATTCGACTTATAAATTCACTTATTAATATTTAAAATTAATTAAATATTCAAATTTTAATAAATTAAAATTCTGGGTCGTTACAATATATCTATGGCAACACTATATAAAAATGTTGCATCGTGTTACACTTGTTTAGCTAGAGCAACACATTTTTATGGCTAAGGTAACACCAAAAATACAACGTTGCAGTAGGGCCAAAATTTTATAGCTGTCGCAACATTTTAGCTAGCAAAACCCTGCAAAAATGTTGCAGAAGGTCATCTATGGCGTAGTGCAACTTCAGGGCCCTGCGAGGTTGTTTGAGTCGGCGCAGGTCAGACGTAAGAGGCATTTAGTCATAGTGCCGGGTGAAGAGCACGACTTTCACACTGTAGCACGTGGATGGGTAAGGATAGTAGGCCCGAAAGCCGATTAACGTTTAGTATTACTGCATGGTTGACTTCCCTAGAGTGACCATGGACTTTGGCTTCATAGGAATTGTATCTAAGAAGGATTCACTGCATTATATTATTCACCCTCTACGATATCTGGGGAAGACATGGAATTAAACTGTTTTATTCTTTCCGCTTCATCTTATTTCTCATTCACCATACTTTATGTCTAACACATTCCTATTTTTTCTATTTTCCCTAAATCACAGGAGGGCATGTCTAGTTTGCAGTTCTTTACAGCTTGGAGGGTCATTGGAGCAGTTGTTATCCTCGGCTTTTGTTTCTTTTATTTCATGTACTTCATCTCTCTTTTCCGTACTTTACTCTATATATGGGGACCTATATTGTGAACTTTGTTAAGTTTTATATTTTGGTGGAGACTACTTGGTACTTTTGGTTTCAGAAATAAATTTGAGATAATGTTGTTTTTAATGAAGCTGTTTTGCTATTAATTTATAATTAGTGAAAGTTTTCTTCAGCCATAATATTTTATTCATTTTATGATGTTGCCTTAGTCTCTATGCTATGTTATGGATTTTTATTTCACCCGACCACCCATGCTTCTAATCACGTCCGATTTTCAAGGGGCCAGAGGTGCGGGGTTTCACAATAACAATAGACATAGATGTGAATTAATTTACTCACTTGGATAAAAGAATCTCACTTACTCCTCTTACTGCTTCCACTCTTCTCTTTACTGCTTCTTCATTCCTTTTACAGTAATTTGCTTTCGCCTCAATTGATGATCAACAACTTGATTTCTCGATTGCAATATGGTGTAGAGCTATCGAGAAGCTTTGTTTTGAGCTATTGTGATTTATAGAATTTTATTTTGATTTTAATTTGAATTTGTGGAGAGGTAGGGTTAGATGTTGTGACCATATTTATAAAGTAAGTAAATGTAAACATAGGTGTTTTATTTATAGTTGGAGATGAAGCCTCTAGAAATCGAAAAATCTGAAGATGGGAAGAGTCATGATACTTGGTTTTAGGGTTTGGGTTAATGGGCTTGTGATGTTGGGCTACGTTATTTCTTTATTTTCTTTTCTTTCTTTCTTTCTTTCTCTCTTTTGTTTTGCTTCATGCTACCAATATAAGTTAAAGCCCATTTGTAAAATAAATTCTATCATGCTAAATTATTTTCTAATAATTCATTCCATTATTTATTTTATAAAATTATTTTCTATAATTCTTTTTATTTAATTAGTCATTTCATTTAAATCATTCAATAATTAATTTCTAATTTATATTAATAGCTTTATTTCCACACCAAAATAAACTTTATACTTTACAAAATTTAGTTTATAATTATTTCCGTAATAACCAATTCATATTATCATATATCAAAATAATTAAATAAATTATTAAATCATTATTCTTTTTATATTCAATTCTCACTATTTGATAAAATATTTCTTATCATATTCTAAATCATTACCATAATTTCAATTAATTAATTCAAAGCACAATTAGTTCATTATTTATTACCATTTACTTATTAATTAGTTGCCTATCAATGACGGGTTCTTGCAAAAATAATTTGAAATGATTTTGAATTTAAAATTTGAAATTTAAAATATATTAATTAGAAACATAAGGTTTAAGAAAATGTTAAATTAAACGATCAAAGTTAAAAATAAATATAGAATTAAATAAAATAAAAAATGTAGCATTACTACATTTCTAAATAAAGTAGGTCCCATCGATTAGGGCCAGTCGACCGCTAGCAGCCAACCGCCTAGGAAGGAGCAGTCAACCGGTATAGTTGAGGGGCCTAGGGTTATTTTAGGCTAGGAATGCCCAGGATTTTATTAATTTACACAACCTTAAATTTTGGTTCCGGTGCCTTCTAACCACCGTAAATAGGAGATATTATCCATAGATTATTTGGAAACACAAGCGGAGCTCTGTCAGTTTCTTCTGTACGATTCAGAATTTCTTCGGACTTTTAGGTAAGAGATTTTAGACATTAAATATTTAATTTCTAATTCTACTTTCCTCCAATCCCTGAAATTCTAAATCTAATTTATGTACAACCTAATTATTGTATATTTCAAAAGGAAGAAGTCTGAAAAGAGAGTAGACCCAGGCGTAATCAAATCCAAATGTGAAAAGGGAACCATCTATGAGTGGAAATCATAGGTAGTGTTTGGATATAAAATGCATTTTGTGTTTTTTATTTTTAATATGCATGTTAAAGGGCATAGGAAATGATGAGAAGTAAGAGAATTATAGTTATTGAAATGAAGAGAGAAGTGGTGAGAGAGAAGATAATTGTTGATATTTTATAAAAGGAGGAAAAAAAGAAAAAACATTTTTAATTTAATATATTTAAACCATTTTCCAAATCAATAGTTTTTCGTCCCCTCAGTCTTCTCCGTGTATTTTAAAGTGGACAGTTGAAAGCGCCAAACATAAAACTTATTTTCTTACCATCTGCTATGTTAGTTTTTCTTATTTTATTATTTGTATAGCATAAGTTGGATATGCTTGGAGAGTTTTTTCATGAAAACACTAACTAAAAATCCGAAAATTCCTCCGAAGCGAAATGTTAATTCTTATTATTTGGAATCTCAGTTATTCTATATTAAAATAGCAGAATTTGTGTATATACTGAAATTTGGATATTTTACAGTCTATTCTACTTTTGAATATTCTCTTTTTTTACAATTGAGGGTTCTAAAAAGAAAATAAGTTGGAAAATAGTGTTTAAAGTACGGATTCTCTTGTTTGTAGTTTGCAGTGTTTATTCTAAATTCAAATATGAATCCCATTATCATTGAATATGTAAAAGTGAATAGAGTGTAAAAGAGTTTGAATTGTAAGTTTTATTGGTGCCGATTCTACTATTTTAATGTAAAATAAATTGGCAATTGATCCTACTTTCTTATACAACTCTAATATTGGGCTATGCAAATTAGCTAATTTGTATGTTATGATATGGAGTTAGACTTGGATGTTTTAACATTTAAACGATTAGTATAGGATGCAAAATCTTCACGCGCTTAGGAGTATTTAGTTGTGTGCGTGCTTAGGAGTATTTAGTTGCGTGCGTGTGTGTGTATATATATTTATGTATAAATCATTTACAATTAATAACATATTAATCACATACTTTGAATAGTTTAGTAATTAATATTAAAACTCCTTAGGAAAGAAGCCGAGATAATTATGGAAAATAATTTGTAATTTAGGACAAAATATGGAGATTCACTTATAAGGCCTTAATGCAAAACATGGTGAGGTATATATGGTAGTATGTTACGAGAGTGGAAATTATGACCAAGTTATAGGGATGTGAGGTCATTCACAAGCACAAAAAAGTCTGGCCAACTAAGTTGCTACCAGTAGTGTGACTTTATGACTGGTGTGAGACATTGCCTAGAATAAGTACCTATGGAGGATGCGAGGTTAGTCCAAATTTTGTATGGTAAGTCTGCCTAGTTAATCTAGATACCAACGCCTATGAATAGACAGATGAATGTGAGGCATCACAGTTTGGGTTATGGGACATAATGCGTAGGACCTACTTCGAGGTTGTGGGTTTTAAGCAGCTATTGTAGGGTCCACCTCCTCCATATTTAAGAAGTATTGAATGGTCGGGGTTATCGTTTAAGCACGTTAGTGGGAAATCTCGGGAAGGGTCCTCTTTAGGTTTGAGTTATTAAGTGAATAATGTACGGTCCTATGCATTGTTTGGACACGGTTGACGTTAGATGCATGGGACTAGGAAAGGCCTTTGGCCCACTATTGAAAGTGAGTTATAGAGTTGGATTGGAATGATGTAGGTTATAGAATTGGACCAAATGAGCCTTAAGGCATACAGTTGGAGTATTTTATATAGGATATAGTTAGGATGCACAAGACATATTTTTATCTAAATTATACTGCCCAATTATTATTATGGAAAGACTCAAGATTTTTATTCGCCAAACATTGGTTTTCTGACTCTTTCCTAATTACAACACTGGTTAGAGAAGACGGCGTGGATTTAGGAGATGAAGGCGGAGTCTTGTAGTTGTTATCTATCCATTTATGTTTTTGTTATATTTTGATATACCCATTTCAAACATGATGCTGTTATGTTGAGATATTGTATTTCAGATAATGAGATATTATGTTATGTTTATGAGATTTGAATTTCTAAAAAATGGATACTACTTCGGATATTGCATTTTATCCCTTCCACAGTGAGATTCTAATAGCATAAATAGATAGTTCTAAGTATTTTTCATTACAAACCAGTAGCCAGCTTTGGAATGGGTCTAAGGTTCAATGGGACATTACCGAATCGAAAATTAGGCCCATGTCATAGCAGATTGTTACATTTGGTATCAGAGACTAGGTTGCTCGATCAATGGGTATAAATATATATATGAGTGCATATTTATTATTTTTTAAAGTAATTTCAAAATCCCTATAGACACACACACACACGCACGCACACACTCTTATCCGAACATATGCAAACACACTTGGTAAATCCTTTGTTTCAGCAAATACTGTCTTAGAAAATTGTAACAAAATGTTTAAACTTACAAATAGTTGATTATGGATAGAAATCGTTCCTTTAAGGCCGAGAACCCTTCTACCCAAGAGATACCCACTATCCGAGGGATGCCTGAATTGTTCAAACAATACTTGAGGCATATAAGGTAAGTTCCCATTCCTTAACAAGCTACACCAGCGGCATCCGCTGCCCCTCCTGTTGGAGCAGCACCTCGCCCTATAGATTTCCAAAAAATGTGCGAGGACTTCCAGAATATGGAGGAAAGGTATGTATAGGAACAATAAGTTACATGGAGATGGAGACTTGTATTAACGATTATGAGCGAATATTTTAGGAGCTTAGATGAGAAGACTTAATTTAGAGGAGGATGGCAGCATGGCATTGCTATTGAATAAATTCTATAATGACCCATAAATTTTAACGATTTTAATAACGTAATTAATAGAATATTTTTTAAATTTAAATAATTGAATTTGGAAATAAAAATATAATATTTGAAATGCGCCTATTTAAACGAAGCAAATGGAAAATTTTCACCTGATAATATGGAAGTTTATTTTGTTGTGTAATTTTATTTAAATCAGTTAATATTTGATGATAATAAAATACTTCTTAAACCTGAATATTTTTATATAATAAAAATGTAAATCATTTTCTGAGGGAGAGTCATATTTCGTTTCATCAAATGTGGACTGCTATTGCTTCGTTTATCTTATTTTTGGCATTTTAGCAGCATTTTCGGTACCGGATAACGACTTTTGATAGGAAGGTCGTATCACTAATATCCGTGTACCATTTTGATCGTCCCATCATGCTGATCTTCATGGTATATTCATTTATGTATTTTGGAGTCCGGTATGCGATGAAATCCGTGAAAACTGTTAGCAGTACCGGTACCACTTTTACACTTTTGATAGTTGTGTCCATTCGAATTTCAAACGGTTGGAATAAAATAGCCACTAGCTTTTATTATAACATTTATTTCGTCATTTACTAAAATTAAACCGTTGCCATCCCATAACGGTTTCGAAAATCAAAACTTATAAATTTGTGTATGTTTGTATTCATTATTTTGAATGGTTCGTATTTTTATTAGCCTTTATAACTTCATCTGTTTTTCATTTCCTCCCCTTTATATTGTCATTCTCCTTCCCCTGTAACTTACTTAAAGTTTTCACATTTGCTTGCTAATGGAAATAGCTCGCCCTCTTCAATTCACGTGTTCGACCTTCATCCTCCTCTCACCTGTGCATCGCTTCCACCTCATCAACTATGGCCGAAGCCATATCTCAACCCAATTCGGCCTCTGCCTATCACCGCCCTTCTTCCCTCTCTCTCTCTCCCATCAATCTCGGCACAGCCTTCCCCATCCACCTCAAACTTGACCGAAGCTGTCGCCACCACACTCGCCAACCTACCGTGAATCCACTCACCTCCCAGAGCAACACCCGTAGCCGATCAACCCAAGCCACTATGGCCAAACCTCTCCGTCGCAAGCTTCCCTTCCACCTCCATTGCCTCATAGCCGAGCACCTGTGCCTCTTTTCTCCTCTTCGACCTCCCCTTCTCTCTTGTGAGCAACCTCCTCCAACAACCTTTGTCTTTCTCCCTCTCCTCTTTATTTTTATACAGGTATATATATTGTTTATATATATTTTGTTAGGCTGTTTTTAATATGTTAGTTTTATATTTATTTAATATAATTAAGTTAAAATATGTATAGGTTCAGTTTGTTGCATTTTTTTAGAAGGTTATATATATAGTTTGTATAACTTATATAATATAATATAGATGTCTATATACATAGTAGTTTACACGAATAGTTTATATGTTTGCATGGTTTTGGACTTTCGAATATGATTTGCATTTGGAAAAAATATAAGTTTATGCGGTATGATCTATATATATTTTATATAGGATAAATATATACTGTATGTTCGTGTGTGTGTGTGTATATATACACACATATATATATTTGAGAAATAACTAAAGCTAGGTTGTATGAAATAGTTTTATTAATAACATGTATGATGTTTATATATAGAAAATTTGTTATATAATTTGGGTAATCGCTTTGTATAAGTAGGTGAAACACATATATACAGTTTATATATGACCTGGGTAACCGGAATATATATTTATATATAAATAGGGTATATATTTTCAGTATTTTTGTTTGCAACTTTGATATGTAAATGCTTTTATAGTTTATATAATATGTTAGCATATATATATATATATATATATAAGTTATATTATAAGTTGGGTTTTGTTTGTTGTTCTCGTGATAAGCTGTTATAGTATAGCTTGCTTGTTTTATATTTTTTCTACTTACAGTTTCAACAGTTTTGGATGTGTACATAAAATGTAAGTGGTTCTAGATTTTTATTATATATATGGTTTAAAATTTAATATCGATTTTATAATAAACATTAAGTTTAAAATATAATATGTATGTAAAGTTTTATAATAGTTTATTTTATATATAGGCTGCTGTACTTAATCTATAGTTTACATACATATAAGTGCATAAGTTATATAAAGTTGTTGTATATATATAAAGTGTATGGTTTGTATATACATATCAGTTTGATTTTTGAAGATAAAGCAAGGGTTTATTTGATGTTATATATATATATATAGATTTTTAAATATGTATTTAATTGAATATTGGTTTTAGGGAAGATAATAATATAATAATGTATATATTTTCAGTTTATATCAAACCGATTTGATTTGTTTTCATTGATTCCTGTTATCAGCTTTGATCGTCGAAATTCCTGCCAATCTTCCTTTTCTTTGAAATTCGTGCTCAGATTCGTGACATATCTCGTTCTCGTTCATCTCTAGCCTTGAAAGGTGAGCAATCACTCATGATTAACTTTCTTATATCTATTAAATTTGATTCTAATTGAAACGACAATTGAAATATGCTGCTGTTAGTTATGTACATTGCTATATATATATATACCATTATCTGTATCTGTTCACCTGTGACATCTGACACCATTATCTGTTGTTTACATTGATGATATATGTCTGTTATATTATTATCATATTTGTTCTCACACTATAAGTTTCCTATTACTATAAAATTTCCTATGGGTTGAAATGATACATACCCGAACGATCTGTAGAATAGGAAAAAAATCGTTATGTGGTGAAAAGATAAACCCAAGCGATTTTCATTGCATTAAATTTAGGATTGCGGGTTGAAAAGATATATACCCGTATATATTTAAATTGCAGATTGAAATGATAAATATCCGTATTACTTGACGATAGAATAGAAAATTATATACATACACCATTGGTCTATATATATATATATATATATATATATATATATATGATTTTCAAAGTTTTGGAAAGGAATATATGGTTTAATAAATATTGATTTTAAGATATTATATATATAAATGTATTTTATAAAGGTTTAAATTTTAGATTTTAAACTTATATGTTTTGAAAATTTTAAAATTATAAGTTAGTTTTGGAATTATAAAATTTAAGAATTTACTTATAATTCTACTATTTTAAAATATGTATAAAATTAGTTTTATTATAAAATAAGTTTGATAATAAGATTTAATTTAATATAGTTTGATTTAATTTATATATAATATGTTTAAGTATTTATTTAAATTTACATTTTCAAATATAGAGTTTATAATAGTTTTTAATAAATTAAGGATGGGAAGTAAGATTTGAAATTGATTTGAAATGGTATTTAATTAAGAATTTTATTTAATTTAATCATTTTGAAACTTATTGAATTTGAGATTTTTAAAGGATATGATTTTATAACTTGATTTTGGTTTAAGGTGATTTAAATGAATATTTCAAGTTTAAATACATTGAAGAAAATATTTAGTCTATTTGTAATTTGGGGTTTTATTTAAATGATATTGGATTTACTAAGTGAATGTTTCAAAATTAAATAATAATGAAGTTAAATTATGATATATATGAAATTATCAAATTTAGTTTTTAAATTGTGGAATATATAAAGCTTTGAAATATATTGAAATTGAAATTGTCTAGTTTGCAGTTCAAATCTGTATTTGAAATCGATAAAATTTGAAATGGTTTATTGAGGAACTAAATTGAATTGAAATTGATGAATTTAGATTGAATTAAAGTTGAATATTGGAATTCGAGTTGATTAAACTATTTTATTATATAAAGTATTTTTAAAATTATATTTAAACTATTTATATATTTTAATATAAATTATTTTGATATAAACTATTTTAATATAAACTATTTTAATATAAACCATTTTAATATAAACTATTTTTAATATACTAACTATTTTATTATAAACTATTTTAACTTATAACTACTTTTATATAAACTATTTTATTTTATAAACTATTTTATTATATATCCTATTATTAATATCGAAAAGGTTTAAAGAAAAATGTATGATTTTAAATTGTTATGGTTTCCAAACTGCTATGATTTCAAATTGTTATGATTTCCAAAGTGTTATAATTTCAAGTATTTTGGTTTCGAAAGTGTTATAACTTTGAAAGTACTATGATTTCGGAAGTGGGTATATTTGAAATGGAAATGATATCGTATTGATTTGGTTTTTGAAATGGAAGTGATATTTTGGTTTTGAAATATAAACTATTTTGAAATGACCGCGGTGTTATAATAACGATTGGTTGATAAAGGGACCGGGATCAGATATTGTCATACTCTTTGTCAATACCGATGATTATTTTATTTTATCGTTTTCACTGTGAGATTCTGTGTTTGTATTCTTCTTCTTTTCTTATTTTTCTTATGTAACCCCATTGATTATCTACGTTTTGGATTGTTTAAGTTGGACATATGTGGATTATTGTTGATTTAAACCTTTCGAAATGTGGGTCGTCACACCATATGTCAAGATGATATGCACATCTTCAATCAGAAATCCATCGAAATCCACAATCATAAGGTGGCCTAGGCCCAATAAAGGAATCAAGTACCATCCAGCTTAAGTAATCCTTCCACATATCGTGCTTAGGCTCTTCATGTAACGACCCACTACTTCGAACCATTCAAATCGGTAATACAACCACATACGTCAGACTTGAATCATTCAAGACAAAAGATTGTTAATTAAATTGGGGTAAATAAAATCAATCACAAAATCACAGACACAGAATAGCAGAATATCTTGCAGCGGAATAAATAAAACATAGTAGTTCATGAAGCTACTAAATACATAGTCTCAAAAAAATACATTATATCAGAGTCTGAAACCAAATACAACTGGAAATCCTAATACATAAGTCCACTAATACATAAGCAAATGACTGAAAGGCAAATAACTGAAATAGGAAATAATAAATAAATAAATAAATAGTTAAATCTATAGAAGATCTATAGCTCCAAAAGGTGAATCCAAGGCTGTGATACTCAGGCTGACCCAAGGATAAAGTAAAACAAAACACTCGAGTCAGGACTAACATACTTATATAAGTAAATCAACTCAAGTGAACTATCCAATAAAATGCATCAGTAACTCAAATGATGCTTAGGATCGCCCATCCATTCAGGATCCATTAAACTATCTATATGTAGTAAGATACACTATTATGTATAATGTCTATTAGTAAAGTATAATATTGAAAATAGCGTTAAGACGTTACCCATATCTCGCTTAACATATTTTATAGGCATCGTAGTCTATACATTATTGTAAAATCCATCGAACCTGGTGGGCTATCAGGGACCACTACATAGGTATGACACAAACCAAAATCGTAGTGGGCTCGATAGAGCATATGACAAGGCACGCAAGGTAACGCCCAGGGTAGGATTCTACCATTTTGCACGCCCAGACTAGTGGTAACGGATAGCGGGAACTACCGCCAACCTCAAGACAACACTCCCATAATCAATTGTGTGCACCAATCAATCACAAAGTAAAAGATATGGTTTTGAAGAAGCATGTCTGATAGGAGTAGCAACCTCACTTGGCCTAGGATAGCTCCTGTTTTAGTCATATCAAGCTGACCCGAAGGTCAGGGTTGCGTTCTTACCTCATACCAGTAGCGTTCGCCAAACCATCCCACTTCATTCTAGATTCTCCATCATGTACACAGTTGTTAAAGTGGTTTTGGAATTGGCAGAGAGTATGACAACATCCGACCCGGTTTCTTTAACAACCAAATGCTTATTTCACACCGTGGTCAATTTATAAAACATAATTAAATAATAAATCTTAAATTACAATTTAAATCAATACAAAAATATTTAACTTCACTTATATTTTAGATTTAAAATATTCATTTAAGATTCATATTAAATCAAATTATTACATTCCAAAATCACATCTTTTAAACTTAAAAAATCTTATTTAAATTAAATGCTTTAAATCGGATTTAATTACAAATTATTCTCTACCTAACTTCTTAAATTTTATTTATTAAAGTTATTCTATAGAAATCCATATTTATTATATTAAATTAAAACTATAATTATTATATTAATTTAAAACTATATTTAATATATTAAATTAAATTTATAATTAAATTTCTTAAACTACATTTATTAAATTAAAATTTTAAATTATTTAAATTAAATTATAATTATTTAAAACTAAATAAATTATAAGTTAAAATCTTAAAATTTTATTTAAAACCATATATTAACTTATAATTTGAAACTTTAAAACATATAAAATAATTTATTTTCCGTATATAAGTTTTCAAATAAAATCATTAAATTAAATTAAAAATCAAATTTATTAAATCAAGCATACTTTATAATTTTAGAAAATAATTTAAAACCCAATCGCGGTGTCCGTATATAATTTTCTACCCTATGGTCAAGCGATACGGATATATATCATTTCAACCCGCAATAATTTAAATTTTTGTGGTATATATCATTTCAACACGCGATCCCAGGTAAAGTTCAAAATCAATAAAATCGCTCATGTTTATCATTTCAATACATAACGATTTTCCCTAATCTATAAGATCATTCGGGTATGTTTCATTTCAACCCACGGTGATTTTCCTAACAACACTAAGAGAACTTGTAGTGTGATGACAACATATATAATAAACATAACATTAGTCACATATCAAATCACATAACATAACAAAAATCCAATTTTCATGTGTAATACATAACATATCGAACGATCACTTTAACATAACAAATATATGACAATTCAATTGATATTAATTCACTTAATAATAAGTATGTAAATCGTGAGTGATTACTCACCTTTCATGGCTAATGAAAATGACAACTACGACGAACAGACATGAACAAGCACGACGAACAGGAATGAACAAACATGACGAGCATACACGAACCAAGCTCGGATATTTTGAAACAGAATTCTTTTTTTTCATTTTTTTTTTATAAAGAGGAGAGAGAGGCAAAAGGGGCTAGGCTCGGCCAATGGAGGTGGCGCACGGCCTACGGTGGAGGGTGGTTCACGACAAGTGGGTGGGTGAAGGGTATGTGTGGGGAAGGTGTGGTGGCTAAGGATGGATGGGCTCGGCTAGGTGGAGTTCGGCCTAGGGTGGTTCAGCCTAGGTGGATGGATGTGGCCGTGAGTGAGCTTGGTTGTGAGGGGGTATACGGCCGAGGGTGAGACCGTGGATGATGGTGGACGGCGGCAAGGTGGAGGAAGGAGCTAGGCTAGGAGAGGAAAGGAGAGAGAGGAGAGATGAAGGAGGGAAAGAGAGGAAGGCTAGGTCTTAGGAATTGGATTGGAGGAGGAAGGAGATGGGGAAGGAATGGTTTACAATAAGTTTTCAGAACCAAATGAAAAGAGAAGAGAAATGAGAAACCAGAAGAAGAAAACGGTGCGTATATTTTCCAACGGAAACATCCATTGGTGAAAGGCTACGTAGCCGTTCAGATGCCTCTCTAGATTCTAGCCCAACAACACAAGCCAACAACGCAAGATAAAAATAAAAATACAGGTAACAAATACAATGTTCGTATTCACGCGTTTTTACACTGTAAATTGCAGATTAAAAGCTACAGAAGTCGGATTTTAACTAAACAAAAAGTGGAGTGGAGATTAGAATTTAGTCTAGTATCATAAAAAAAGAATAAATTTTAAATTTTCAAATCAAATTCAGATTTTGGCTATATTTGACTAAAAATTGAATTTTCACAAAATTTTCTTTTTATTGAATTTGGAAAAATATATTACCCAACATTTCAAATTCGTTATTTAAATTCAGATTTTAAGTTTAACATAAATCCAAATAATACTTAATTTAAAACAATTCAAATTTGAGAGTCGTTACACTCTCCCCCACTCAACACTTTTCGTCCCCGAAAAGGAATGAGACACGAGAATAGAAACAAGCAGAAAAGATAAGATAGATTCGAAACGAATAGTACCTGATACAAACAATTTAGGATTTGAAGCACACATGCTCTCCTCCGTTTTCCAAGTATAATCCCAATCATCGGTACTCCACTGCACCATGACCGGGTTGACAGATTTCCTCCCTAACTGTTTCGTGCCTTCATCAATGATACGAAGTGGCTTCCTCTTGATGGTGAGATTCGGCTCAACATCCAAATTTTCAAGGCAAGCAGACTGAACAATCAAAGAAAAATCATGAAGATACTTACGAAGATGCGAAACATGCAACATATTATGTACTATAGATAGCTTCTTTGGCAAATCCACACGATAAGCTAAAGAGCCAACTCTCCAATATACGGAAAGGACCAATGAATCTAGGAGTTAGCTTTCCTTTCTATACAAAGCGAATCACATTCTTCAAAATGGAATTCTGAGGATTTATAACCGAATGTTGACGGATTATGGTAAGAGGTACTTAGGGAAAATCATCAGTCCAGACTCTATATCCATCCAGGTGCCACGAGGATGTTTCAAAATATGAAGTGGTTGTATTGTTGGAGTGGTGCGAAGCAAGGTATCTCCATTTATGTTAGTAGATGTGCCACTTGTCAATAGGTTAAGGCCGACCACCAGAAGGTCGTCGGATTGCTGCAACCCCTTGAGATCCCCATTTGCAAGTGGAATCAGGTTTCTATGGACTTTATGGATGGATTACCGAGGACTAGAAGGGGTAATGAGAATATATGGGTAGTTGTCAATCGAATGACCAAATCTGCTCATTTTATTCCGGTCAAGTCGAATCAAACCGCTTCGAGCTTAACTGAGGTTTACACGCGAGAAATTGTCCGACTCCATGATGTTCCTTATAGCATTGATTGTGATCGTGATCCTATCTTCACCAGCAAATTTTGAAAAGCTTTTCAAGAAGCTTTGGGTACCCGTTTGAGCCTTAGTACTGCTTACCATCCTCAGACTAATGGTCAGACGGAAAGGGTGAATCAGATTCTGGAAGATCTTCTTTGTGCATGTGTTCTTGATTATGGAGGATCTTGAGAAGAGATATCTCATTGAATTCGCTTATAATAACAGCTCCACATAGACCTTCCTTCGCCTCCACTCCACATAGACCCGCAGCTCTGCCTCCCCACCTCCGCACCTCACCTCCATCATAACTATCCTCCCCTCACACAGCCGATAGCAACGACCTTCCTCCGCTTTGCCTCCAATGCTCCGCCTCACCTCACCCTCTATGTCGTGATCCTCCTTAGCCTTGTTCCAACGTCGAACTCCACTGAAGCCTCCCTCCCTAGCCGTAACCCACTCTTCCACTGCAATACTAGCCACAACACCCTCTTCCGCGAAACAAACCCGATCAACCTCCACTTCCCCTGGCCGCACCAACCTCTCCGCCCATCCTGTCTCCTTTTCCACTGCCGAACCAATCACGCAGCAGCACCCTCCAACCCTTCTGTCCACCATGACCAGTCTTCCTCTCCGCCTTGTCTTCTTGCCGCACAACAGCTCGCCTCCACTCCTACTCTGTAGTCGCCAAGCACGCAACACCACTATATCGTACTCGTGTCTGTCTTATTGATTCGATCGGCTAGTTTCCTATTGGATCCATATTGAATCGTTAGAGCGTAATAGGATCCACATCCATGTTCGTGTCCATGTCACCTTCTTTGCTGTCGTTGTGTTCATAACCATGAACGGTGAGTGATCACTCATGATTGACATTCCTATGTTTAGTAAATTTACTTCACATGAAATGAAGATTGAAACGTGTTGTTAAATTTGAATTTGATAGTGATTAAATCGTTGAGGATGATATGTTATTGTTTAAAATTGTTCACCTATGTTAATTGACATATGACACTTATAACATGTCAGTATATATATTATATTTAAATTAATTATGATACATGTTGACATTAATATGGTATGCCATTTTATGTTATTATTCTATTGTTTTCACACTGCAAGTTCTCTATTAGTTAGGAAAATCACTATGGGTTGAAATGATACATACTTGAATGATCTTATAGATTAGGGAAAATCATTATTGGATGAAATGATAAACTCAAGCAATTTTACTAAATTTGAAATCTTGAGATTGCAAGTTGAAATGACATATACCCGTAAATTTTAAATTTTTATGGGTTGAAATGATAAATATCTGTATCACTTGACCGTAAGAAAGAAAACTATATACGGACACCATTGGTCTATTTTTAATTGATTTCCAAAATTTTGGAAAAATATGTGTTTTAGTGAATATTGATTTTAAAATATAATATAACGATTTTACGTTAATATGTGTGTAAAATATAGATTTTTTTTTATTTTTTTGGAAATCTTAATATTTTAAGTTAATTTTGAAAAAAATTAAATTATAAGATTTTGCTTATAGATTTAATATTTTTAAAATATATAAAATAAGATTTAATATAAAATAAAATAAATTTAAAAAATAAGATTTAATTTAATAATAATTAATATAATAAAATTTAATTTAATAAAATTTAATTTGATAAAAATATATATATTGTGTTCAAATTATTTATTTAGAACTTATGTTAATATTATAAAGTGGACTTTGTAATAACTTTAATAAATAAAGGTTGGAAAGATAAATTAAAATTAATATGTAATTTAAATTTTTTTAAGAATTAAATTCAAATAAGAATTGATTTGAAACTTATTGATTTTGAGATTTTAAAGATATGATTTTATAACTTGATTTGATTTAAAAGTGATTAAGTAAATATTTTCAAAATTAAATATAATTGAAGTTAGGTATTTAATTATTGATTTTTAATTTTCGCTTTGAGATTTTATTTAAGTGGTTTTATAAAATGACCACAGTGTGAAATAAGAATTTGGTTATTAAAGAGGCCAGGATCGGATATTGTCATACTCTTTGCCAATACCGAAAACCGCTTTAACAACTGTGCATGTGGTGGAGAATCCAGAATGAAGTAGAATTGTTTGGCGAACGATACTAGAATGAAGTAAGAGAACGATGAAGGATAGCCTTGACTTTCGGATCATAATTAAAATGACTAAAACAAGACCTATACCGGGCCAAGTGAGGTCGCTCCCCCATCGAGCATGCTACTTCAAAACCATATCTATTACTTTGTGATTTGATTTTGGTGCGCACACCCTTGATTGTGGGAGTGTGTCACGAGGTGGGCGGTAGTTGCTGCTGTGCGTTACCACCAGTCCGGTAGTGCAAAATGGTAGTATCATACCCTGGACATTACTTCATGTGCCTTGTCATATTTATCCTGATCGAGACTATTGTGACTTTGGTTTGTATCGTACATATAGAGTGCCCCTTGAGTATCCCACTGGTTTGGAAGAGCTTATAGTATCCGTATATACTACGGTATTTATTTAAAAAAGTGTTAAGGGGGATATGGGTAACGCCTTAACGCTACTTTAATCTGTACTTTATGATGGACATTATCTATGTAGCGTATTCTATTATATATGTAGATAGTTTGACAGATCCTTAAAGGATGGAAATCCAAAACATCCTTTAAGTTATATTGCATTTCACTTGGACATTTCACTTGAGTCGATTTACTTACATAAGAATTGTAATCCTAAATCGAGTGTTTTTTGTGTTTTTCTTTATGCTCAGGTCAACCTGAGTATCACAGCATTTGAGACTCACCTTTGGAGCTTGGAGCTTCGCTTGGAGATCTATCTTTTATCTATTCAGCTTTTCAGTTATTTCCAATTCTTTACGTTCAGACTTGTCATTTGCTTATGTATTAGAGACTTCTTTGTATTTGGACTTATGTTGTATTTGCTTTAGTCTCTGATGTTTATGTAGTAGCTTCATGAATTACTATTTATCTATTTCCATTGTGTATTGTTGTATTACTCTGTGTCTATGATTCTATAGTTATTTATTTACTGTATATGCTAAGTTTTTCCAAATATAAATAACAATCTGTTTTTTGAGTAATTCAAATCTGACATGTGTGGATTATTGTTGATTTGAATGGTTCGAAATGGTGGGTCGTTACAGTTGGCATCAGAGCTTTGGTTTAGGCACAACTTAGCATATGGAGTAAAAACTCATTAAAGATACGATAGTAATACCCTAGAATGAGTAGAATTAGTTAAAGAATCATCTTCGTTCGAGCTTGAAATTCTTAGTTAGGATCCTCTTTGATTAGGATTTTCTTTTAATTTTGGATCTCTACCTTTTTCTAAAATCCATCCTTGTCTTTTACAGATGAGTAACTGTAGGAATGTTCGAGGTAAGGGTCGTGGATATGCCCCCGCACCACCTGTTATTGCACCTGTTCCACCAGCTCGGCCAGTTAGGTTCACCACTCTTTGTAAGGATTACTCTCACCTTGGAGGTACCAAATTCACTAGAGCAAAGAGTTTATTGAGGCTCAACAGTGGCTGAAGAGTTTAGGGTGGATTTTCACTGGATTTGAGATCACTGATGCTCAGATGCGTCAGTTAGCTACTTGGCAGTCGCAGGAGTCCACTCTTGATTGGTGGGAGTCAGTTACCACTCAGACTATCGAGGCGAATATCACTTGGCAGCAGTTTAGATGAGATCTTTAGTTGTCCTTTTGCTTAGTTATCTCTTTGGAATTTATCTCTTCGGACTTTACCTTTATCTTGGATCTGCATTTTCAAGGATGCTTTTATGGCTAAGTGGATGCTCGAAGCTAGGAAGTCTCGGTTATATAGGGCATTTATGGACCTAGAGCAAAGGGATATGACTTTTGTAGAGTATGAGAGGAAGTTTAATGAGTTATCTAAGTTTGGACCCAGCTTGATCGACACCCCGCTCAAGAAGAACGAGAAGTTTATCCATGGTGCTCGCCTAGAGTATTATGATCGTTTGATTAGTCATGTTCATGGCACCTTCGCTTCACTTATGGTTATGGCCACTAGATTTGAGAACCCTAATTCCAGAGGATAGTAGGTTGTGCCAGCATCTCAAGGAAATTCTAGCAACTCGAAGAAGAGGAAGCCAACTTTCATCAAAAAAAGAAGAATTGGTAGAATTCTCAGGGTATTGGTTATTCTTCTCAGAAGCGATCGCTTGACTTATCTTCCATCACTTGCTTCAGGTGCAACCAGCAAGGTCATTATGCCAACAGCTGTCCATCCTCTACCAGAGCCGCTATTCCTCCAGCCCAAACGACCAGGAACAACCTTTGTCACATTTGTTTGCAGTCTGACTACTTTAAGAAAGACTGTCCCACTCAGCAGAAGGGTAAGACATTTGGAGCCTTTGCTATGACCTCTTCCACTCCTCCTTCTACCAGTGTTATCTAAGGTACTCTTCAGGGCACCTTTACTTTTCATGATTTTCTTGTTCCTGTTCTTTTTTATACTAGAACATCCTATAGCTTTCTTTCTATTGATCTTTGTAATAAGTTTGAGCACATCTTTCAACCTCAATTGGAAACTTTATCCTTATATGTAACTAATCCCATCGACGGTCACTCCAACCTTAGTAAGATTTGTAAAGGGGTGAGAATCCTTTTCAATTTGCACAGATCACCAAAGATTTCTATGTCCTCGATTTTTGTGCATTTGATATCTTACTTGGAGGTGATTGGTTAAAGAAATATGATGTGGTTATTTCTTGCAAAGCCCGAACCATCTCTTTAGTAGACGACCAGGGTAATTCTCTTATGATCGAATATCGAATGCCTAAGGATTATGCAGAGAGTTTTATCTTTTCTCTTGATTTTCAACCTATTGATCTTGACTCCACCCCTATTGTTAAGGATTTTCCCGATGTTTTTGGTGTAGTCACTTCTTTACCTCCTAAGTGGGAAATTGAATTCTGCAACGATCTTATTCCTGGATCCCGGCCGGTTGTTTTCCTTCCAGATGAATGGCACCTAGAGAGAAAGTCGAGTTAAAGAAGCAGATTAAAGACTTGTTTTCCAAGGGTTTGATTAGGCAGAGTTTTTCAGAATGGGGAGCAGCTGTGGTCTTTTTCACTAAATCTGATGGTTCTTTGAGGATGTTTGTTGATTATAGGGAGCTGAATAAGCTTACATTGATGAACAAATATCCTATGCCTCGATATGTTCGATCAGCTCCATGGAGCTAAAATTTTCTCGCAGCTTGATCATGCTACCGATTTTCACCAGCTTCGTATAGAGAGGAAAGCATTCCCAAAATAGCTTTCCAAATCGAGAAAGTTTTCTATGAATGCTTAGTCATGCCCTTTGGATTAACTAATGCTCCTGCCTTCTTTGTTGATCTCATGAATGACGTTTTCCGCGATGTTCTAAACAAGTTTGTCCTGGTTTTCGTTGATGATATTCTCGTCTTTTCTAAATCAGAGAAGAAGATGAAGCACATTTGAGCTATGTTCTCCAAACTCTTAGGAGTCATCAGTTGAAAGCTAAATTTTCTAAATGCCACTTCTGGAAGGATGTAGTCCAATTTCTTAGGCACATTGTTTCAGAAAATAGAGTCTCGATTGACCCGGTTTAGGTCGCCGCAATTAATGTAAGTCTATCCACCTTTCCACTTTTGTAATTTAATTTTATTTATCTTTCTTTGAGCTCATTCACCCCATTCTATTCCAGGATTCGGAGACACCTAAGACTCCTTTCGATATTCGTAGCTTTTTGGGCCTAGCCGGTTATTATTGGAGATTTATTGAGAATCTTGTTCGAATAGCTGCACCTCTTACTGCTTTGACTCGTAAGAATGCTATGATTGTATGAAGTAATAAGTGTGAATCAGAATTTAATGAGTTAAAGCAAAAGCTTACTTCTGCTTCTGTTCTCACCATTCTGAATGGGAGTGAAGGATTATCGGTTTATGCCGATGCTAGTTGGAAGGGTTTGGGTGCTGTCTTGATGCAGGATGGGAAGGTCATTGCTCATGCCAGTCATCATTTAAAGTCTTACGAAGCTAACTATGCCACTCATAATTTCGAATTACTTGCTGTTGTGTTTGCTTTGAAGTTATGGAGGTATCACCTTTTGGGAATCAAGTTTGAGCTTTTTATGAATCATCAGTCTCTTAAGTATATTTTCACCCAGAAAGATTTGAACCAGAGGCAGGTTAGATGGCTTGAGTTCTTAGCATCTTATGACCTCGACATTAACTACACTCCCGAGAAAGCCACTGTTGTGGATGATGCCCAAAGTCGGTAGAGAGCCATGTTATGTCAGACTGTAGCTTCATCGTCTCTTATGGATCATGTCGCAGTCAAGTAGGATGAAGATAAGATGCTTAAGCGCATAAAGGAGAATATTCATAACAGGGAAGGTGATAACCAGAGTGAGTTAGGAGCACAAATTGATCGAAATGGAATTATGAGAATTAATAACTAAATTTATGTTTCGAATGTCGATGGATTAAAGCAAGAGGTACATAGGGAAAATATCAGTCCAGACTCTCTATCCATCCAAGTGTCATGAAGATGTTTTAGAATATGAAGACGTTGTATTGATGGAGTGGTATGAAGCGAGATATCTCCATTTATGTTAGTAGATGTGCCACTTGTCAACAAGTTAAGGCTGACCACCAAAAGACCGCCGGATTGTTGCCACCCCTTGAGATTCCCATTTGGAAGTGGGATCATGTTTCTATGGACTTTATTGATGGATTACCAAGGGCTAGAAGGGGGTAACAAGAGTATATGGATAGACGTCGATCAATTGACCAAATCTGCTCATTTTATTCCGGTCATGTCGAATCGAAACACTTCGAGCTTAGTTGAGGTTTATATGTGAGAGATTGTCCAACTCCATGATGTTCCTTCTAGCATTGTTTGTAATCATGATCCTATCTTTACTAGCAAATTTTGGAAAGCTTTTCAAGAATCTTTGGGCACCCATTTGAACCTTAGTACTACTTAGCATCCTTAGACTGATGGTCAGACGGAAAGGGTGAATCAGATTCTAGAAGATCTCTTCGTGCCTGTGTTCATGATTACGGAGGATCTTAGGAAGATCATCTCCATCTCGTTGAATTCATTTATAATAATAGGTATCAGATATAACTCTATTTTGAGAAATTTAAATCATCTTAAGCTTAAATCAATTAAACTCCCTCTTTTTTGAATTCATGCAAGTATCGAAATGTCTCTGTTTGCCGCTCTTTACGGACGATCTTACAAACCTACGTCTTACTGGATTGAATTCGCTGATCCTTTGGTTCTTGGGCCTGATATGATTCTAGAAGCATCTGAGAAGATTGAGGAGATTAGGAAGAAGATGAGGATTACTTAGGATAGGCAGAAGAAGTATGCTGATAGGCAGAGGAGAGATTTGGAAATTTCAGTGGGTGATCGGGTCTTTCTTAAGATCTCGCCACTGAAGAATGTGGTTCGCTTTGGTCAGAGAGGGAAGCTTGCTTATAGATTCCTTGGTCCTTTCGACATCTTGGAAAGGGTTGGTCCTTTAGCTTATAGAGTGGGTTTGTCGGAGAAACTGGGTGTGCATAACGAGTTTCATAGATCTCACCTTCACAAATGTCTTCATGATCCATGTTTGATTGTTCGGCCTGCTTTACTAGAGAATTTGGATATCGAGCCAAATCTCACTATCGAGAGAAAGCCAATTCGTATTGTGGATATAGGTACGAAGCAGCTTAGTATGAAATCTGTTAGTTTAGTCAAAGTACAGTGGATTACAGATGATCAGGTTGCACATGGGAGACCGAGGAGTCCATGCATGCTTCAAATCCTGAATTGTTTGTCTTAGGTACTATTCGTTGAATTTATCTTATCTTTCTATTTGCTTCAATTCTCCTATCTCGTTTCATTTCGGGGATGAAAAGTTTTGAGTGGGGGATAGTGTAACGACCCAAAAATTTTAACGATTTAAATAATGTAATTAACTAAAATTTTCATGAAAATAAACAATAAAAATTTTGCAAAAAAAATTTAATATTTGGGATATGTCTATTTAAAACATAGCAAGTGGAAGTTTTCATCGGAAAATTTGTAGGTTCTGCAGTTACGAGATTTTTAATTTAAAATCAGTTAAAATTGGATGGAAATAAAATATTTTCGTACTTTAAATATTTTTACATAAGAAAATTATAGAACATTTTTTGAGTAAGTGGTCATAATTCGTTTCGCTAAATTTGGACTTCTCTAGCCCCATTTAAATTATTTTCGATGATTTAGCAGTATTTTTGGCAGCAAAAATGGAGTTTTGATAGGAAGGCCATGTCACTAGTATCTTTGTTCCATCTTGTTCGTCTCATCACGCTGATCTCCACGGTATATTCATTTGTGTATTTTGGTATCTGGTATGCGACGAAATCAGCAAAACGGTTAGCCGTATCGATTCCACATTTGAGTCTTTTATGTTTTTCTATGTGCATTCATTTGTCCATCGGGAGAAACCAAGGTCATTAACCATTAATATTCCCAAAATACAATATCTGACTTTTACTATTCCCACTGTTTTGATATATATGCCGGTTATTTTCCTTCACCTCCGTTCTTTCTCACCCTTCTACTTTCGTTCTGTTCTTGCTTTAATATATATATATATATATATATATATATATATATATATATATATATATTTGAGAAAACCTGCTCGTCCCCTTCTTCATTGCCAAACTCTCCCTCTCCAGCCTTGCCTCGCCTTGCTTCGGCGACTGTTGTGCCAATGTCCCTCCCTCCGCCCTCCACTCCACACAAACCCGCAGCTCCGCCTACCCTCCTCCCTGCCCTACCTCCATCACAGCCATCCTCCCTTCACATAGCCTACAGCAGCGAACTTCATCTGCTTTGCCTCAGTGCTCCGCCTATCCTCACCCGTTGTGCCGCGATCCTCCTCAGGCTTGCTCCAAAGCCAAACTCCACAAAAGCCTCCTCCCTAGCCACAACCCACTCTTCCACTGTCGTGCCAACCACAATGACCTCTTCCACTAGACGAACCTAATCAATCTCCACTTCTCTTGGCCACACCGGCCTCTCCGCCCAGCCTGTCTTCTTTCCCACTGCCGAACCAATCATGCAGCAACACTCTCCAACCTTTCCGCCAACCGCGAATAGTCTTCCTCTCCGCCTTGTCTTCCTACTGCACAGTAGCTCACCTCCACTCCCACTATGTAGCCTCCAAGCACGCAACACCACTATATCGTACTCATGTATGTCTCATTGATTGGGTCAGCTAGTTGCCTATTGGACCCATATTGAAGCATTAGAGCGTAATAGGACAACATCTGTGTTCGTGTCCATGTCACCTTCTATTACCCGGTTACTTGTCCCGGCAACAGTGTGATAGTTGCATAGGCTTTGATTGAATCTAGCCAAGACTCGAGCTAAGAAGAGATTGGAGATATAAGGGATTGATCCAATCTAGGTAATTCAACATATATACATGGTTCAGCATAAATGTCTGGTTCAGTCTATTTGAGTGGCTCAGTATAGGGACAAGATATATATGGATTGGTATTGACAGGATCGGCCTTGTTGGAACAAGGTCGTACGTGAGCCGGTCAAACTGGTTCGGTCGTGATAGGCTGGCTTGACTTGTTCGACCTCAGAGGGATTATATCATGCGGATCGGTCTTAAATGGTTTGGTGTAAGTGGGAGCGGCCTTAGAAGAATTAATACATATGGGTCGGCATTCGTATGCGGTCCAGCCATTCTTGTTCGGATTTGGTTGAACGAACTGTATGTTTCGGTACATGTGGTTCAATAATTTGGGCCCGGTTGTAGTGGTTCGGCGAAACAACATGAGGAGTGGCAAGGCTACCATGGGGCGATATCGGTGTTGTTTCACTTCGAGTCACACCTATAATTACTCCGAGTTACTTGCGAGTTTGCTTTAAGTTATCCACAAGGAACTACCGGTTCAGTCAAAGTGGCTCGGTGGGTGTTGGGTCTGTCATACGAGGTCGGTATACATGGATCGGTGAGCACGAGATGCTTACTATGGGCCGAAGTATCTTGGTCATTGGCCTGCATAGGGGACCTAGCTTGTCTCCATCTATAAATAGAGGGGAAGGGGTATAGCTGAAGTGACCTTTTTTGAGAACTCCAAAGATACTTTGTCATTTTTTGTACTCACTTCTTTTTTGCTCAAACTTGCACGCAAGTTGTTTGTTTACGGATTGTATCTATACTCAAGTAATTGGAAAAGTAATAAAGGTCATATTAAAAGTGGACGCAGGCAATTACACCGAACCACTATAAATTTGATGTTTCCTTTTCTGTTGATTTTGCATTCAATTGCGTTAATTCTTTGTTTTAATTTACTTTCTTCATTAATCTCTCTATACAACTTTATTCAAGGGTGTTAGTGACCAATTTTGGTGCTAATATTTTGGTGCTTTCACTGAGAACATGCATTCTCTAGATGTTAGGATCTACTTTGTCGCTACTGGATTGAAGAAATCCCCGAAAGGAGATCCGAGTTCATTCTCAATAGTTCATAGATTCTATTCAGAGTTCCGATGGATAACTCTAAGATGGGATGACCACGTACCAGATCAGCCTTCCACAATGCAGATGTCAATAAGAGCACCAACGTCCAGTAAGTGCGACCCAACAATCAAAAAACTAATCTAGTCGTAGGAACCGCCACCGTCCTAACCCAATCAGAAGTTGTCACCGGGGCAAAGTTTAATGAGCTGATGAGAGAGCTCGTGGAAAGTAGGAGACAGCTTAACGAGCAGATTCAAGCAAACGCCAACCACATGACCTAGATCGCTCAGTAACAGCATCAGAATGCTGATGTAACGACCCGCCATACATCTCCATAGAATGACGCATCATTAATAAGAAAGAAAGGATAGAAAAGAGAAAAGATAGAGAAGAAGGAAGAAACAACATCGGAATCTCAACAGTGGAACGAATAAATTATATTAATAACATAAGTATTACATAATATACAACATCAATAAGAGTTACATAGATTATACATCACATACTAGACACTTATAAACACCTGTCTAGTTATTACAACTCAAATCAATACAGAGATACCAATCACAACGGAACACTATAAATATCTACAACACTGAAGCCGCCTGCTCCATTGCTCCTCCACAATTCGTCAAAGCTAACCTGAATCCCTTGGCTACTCATAAAAATTTGAGTACCCAAGAGTATAAGAAAAATAGAAATAAACTCTGGGTCAGACATGGGTCTGGTGTGAGTAACAGGTTAAGGTTGCTTAACTTTGAAAAACCTTTGAAAACAAAAGGTATCACGTAAGACTTCCCACACACAAACATGGAAAAGTTTTTACCTTACGCTAACCAAAATATTTGATAGGAAATCCAGTGATATTATAATAGGTCTAGGGTTTTCGAGTAGATAAGAAATAGCCGAAATTGTTACATGATTAAATTCCAGCTATTAGCCACAAAAGTGGGTAATACAATCAAATCTGATGGCACTTATTGGATTTTGGATTCCATATGATGGCAGGGCTACTGGGGTACCGCCCGTCATAGTACGGGGCCTAGATCACCGTACCAAGGATCCACCCAAAATCCCCTGCAACACAAGGCCGGAGCCATCCCTTACTGGACAGTCCCGAACAAGACAACCCCGTAGTTGGTGCCCATTCCAACTACCCACACAGCCGAATAAAAAGGGACCTCAAGACAAGGGAAAATCTCGTCCTATTTGGGCATGACCCACTTGGCCTTGCTGCACCTCCCCTGTTTTAGCCATTCCCGGTTGATGAGGCTTGAGACTACGATTACCTTTATCGAACGCAACTATCTTAGAATGCTCATCGTCCACCTGACGATGTTTTGAAAGCATTCAATCCATACAAGTTCGTTTCGGGTTCGAACGAAACCAAAGGCATTATCTCGTTATACTCATTTTGGAATCACCCTCAGAGTTAACAACGATAACCCTTGCACTCTAAATCTTCATCTCGAATTTGAAGGTACTATCCCGTTAAATTCGTATTGGAATCACCCTCAGAGTTTTAACGACGAATAGTCCTTACACCTCGAGTCTTTACTCTTCACTTGAGATTCACGACCTATCGTTAATTTGGATCGATGTGGTTTTTGGATATCCAAATCTGGAAACCCGATCCCGGTCTCATCGAAATCCAAAACGTATGTTTTAAGACCAAGTTGTTTTAAAGTTTAAAACAATTCAATTCTATTATCTATATACACACAGAAAGATAATTCACATATCACAATAGATAATCATCATTATCATCATAAACAGATAATCCATTTTATCATTACAAATAGATAATCCATATTATCATCACAAATAGATAATTCATATTATCATCACAATGCAACCATAGCATCCATATCACACATCATTACTTATCTCATATCTGAGATCTCAAACCATTCAAGGCAACCAATATCATCCACCCATACATAAGTAATGATCTATAATCACACCATCTATAATTAATTTAAAATTAATGAAATTAATTACTTCCATCTCTAGTTAATTTAAAGTGAATTAAATTAATTACTTACATCAATATAAATCTTGCTTACATAACTATTAATTGATTACAAATCAATTATTAATTATCCTCTAATTATCCACCTTAATTAATCACCCTTGATTAATTATCCTTTAATTACATTCAAGTAATTATCCTTTAATTCATTTCACAAATTATTTGTTCTTAACCACTTATAATAGTTAACCTTTAATTACTTCCTTAATTAATTAAATATAATTAATTACATTAATCCTTAATTAATTACATTAATTAATTACCTTTTAATCACTTATCATTGATTAATTAATCTTAATTAATCAATTCTTAATTACATCGTTAATTATATTAATTAATGATCCCTAATAACATTTTAAATTAATTACTTTATTTAAATTAATTACAATAAGTAATTAATCTTTAATTCAACCACAATTATTAATCACCTTGGATTAATCACATTCAGTAATTAACTACCCTTAATTACTCCATTAAATAAATTAATTACTCCTTAATTAATTATCTTAATTAATCCCTTGGTTAATTATACAAAGTAATTTAATCCAAATTACTTCCATTATTAAATCATCTTCCACTAATTACATCCAGTAATTATCATTAATTACTTCACTAAGTAATTATACTTCATTAATTACATTAAGCAATTATTTATCAAATCATCCGGTGTTTAAATTAATTAAACTTAATTAATTTATTAATTTAAACCAATCACATTAAACTCAATTAATAACATTTAGTAATTAATTCCTTAATTACTTCCATTAAGTAATTATACTTAAACAATTCCAAATGATTATCATTAAATTAATTAATCTAATTAATTATTAAAAATTAATCACATTAATTAATTATTAAATAATCTTAAGTTAATGACCATCATTAACAATTTTTTAATTACTTCCTAAAGTAATTAACTTACATTAATCATTATTAATTACAAATTAATAAATTTTAATAATCCATCAATTAATCCTAATTATTTAATTAATTAAGCGTTAATTATAACTTAATTAATCCTTAATTACTTCATTATTTAATCATTGATCATTAATTAAAATCTAATTAATAATCCTTAAATACAAATTAATTATTCCTTAATTAATTAATCTTAAACCTTAATTAATTAATTTAAACCTCTTAATTACAAATTTAATTAATTCAAATCATTAATTTATTAAATAAATAAATTATCCATTTTAATTAACTTAATAGTTTAATGAATTACGAATCATTAAATCTTCTTTATTAAAAGATAAAAAACATTTTCTTATTAATGATCAAATTATCATTAACAAACCATTTAAAAATAATTTACTTTAAATTTTCATTTTAAATTTCATTTTTAAATTTAAAGATTTAAAATGAATACAAATTATCATTAACAAAGTTTAAAACACATTTCAAAAAAACTTTTTATTTCACAAGGTAAAGAAATATTTATTTTATAAAGAAGCTTACAGAAATTAAAAAAACCAAATTCATTTGTAAATTCAAATCCATTTAAAAATACACTATAGCATTCAAAGTTGTTTAAAACAATTTAAATTTTAAAACTTATTTATCTTCAAACTAAGATATAAATCAAATTTGATTTTCCAGATTAAAACTTGATTAAAAACTTTACTTACATTTTAAATCTTCATTTTTTTAAAATTCAAACCATTTAAACATTTTAAGGTTGTTTAAACAATTTAAATTTTAAAAACTTATTTTATTACCAAAACTAGGATTCAAATTTTTATTTGAATCCAGATTTAAAAACTTAGATTTAAACTTTGTTTAAATCATTTCTTTATAATTTAAAATTCAGTTTTATAAATTTTTAAATTGACAGGTTTTGAAAACCTGTACTCAATCATGACCCGAGCCAACCCTTCAGTTGCTTCGAGTCCACAAACTAAAAACTTCGAGCAAATGTTCAAACTTCTCGAGATAAAACCCGAGACCCTTCCCTCTGCTAACCAAAACTTCATCAGAGAATAAAGTGCACTGTGCACATGCACGGTGACTTTAATCACCTCCAACCATCTCCGATGGTCTTCCCTCATCGGCAACCTCCTTCACACTCAACTACGATCATCAGATCGCTATACAAATCTCAAAATCGAATTCGAGTCTTCATCTCAAACCTGGAACAACAGAAACTTTGCAACTTCGGCCATGCCCTCATCTACGACCAAGCTTCCATCTCTCAAAACCTCGTTGAACTCGATCACTCCTACAGGTCGTGCCGACCAAATCAACTAGCCTAGTTAAAAACTAGGGTTACAGATTTCAAAAATCAAACACCATCACCACAAAGCTCTGATCAACATTCTGGCATTTTCCCCTACCCTCTGATCATCAGACTACCACCAGATAGAGCCCCTTCCTCCCAGACCACATAGATCATCAAAAAACCACACATTTCCATTTCCAGTTCATCCCAGAACTGCACACTCATCCCATCATTAAAAATTATGATTTTAGTTTTAAAAATCATGTTTTAGGATAAGAATTCAGTTTACATTGCTAAATTTATAAATTAAGATGTTTGAATTTTTACTTAGATTAAGTTTGCTCAGTTTTTCTTGATTCCTAGAGATATTGCCAATTTATTTTAACTCAAATAAATTTTAAACTAAAATTTGTGATGGAACAAACAAGTTTCATTTGAAACTTAAGTTTTAAACAGAGACTAAATCAAGAGGTTTTGAATTTAAATCAAAACCAGAACTTAAATCTAGGAACAGAGAAGTTACAGATATTCAAATGCATATATCATACATCACGAATTCAACAATATACATACGCAAACATACTTATAAATATACACGATACAATATTTATCACAGCAATAACATGCAACCATAATTTTACTTTAAGTTTTAAAAGTGAAGTTACTCACCTTTTAAACAGAAGACAGAGCACTATTGTGAAAAGCTTTTGAAAATAGCTTAAAAAGTGAAATCCTTTATTTTTAAAACTTTTGTCTTGAATGCTTGTCTGAAAACTTGAGCTGCTTGAATGTTTTGATTTATAAACTACATGCATGCTTCCAGATTGAAATGAAAATGCAGGCTTCAGATTTTAAGAAGTTACAGGCTTGCATGCTTGAAAATGTTACAAGGATTTTGTTTCGAACAGAGATTTTGATTTGCATGTTTGAACTGAGGATTTGTTTACAGGTTTTGGAAGATGATTCAGGCTTTTTATTTTGAAATGAAGGTGATTACTGATTTATTTTAGTTTTGGAAGAATTGTTTATAGATTTTGTTCTCATATTTGAACCTGGTTTTAGATTTGAACCTAGCTTTTGAAAAAGAAAAGAGAACGAAGGAAAGAGATTTGTTAATATATCGGCTGAAATTATTTGTAAATTAAAAAAAACTAGCTTACAAATGCCACTTGTCCTATAATATAACATTTGTCATTTGATATGCTTAACAATGTACACTTGTCTTTTAAGTTAATTAGTATTTGTTTTTAAAAGTTAATATAAGATTATGGGTACTTAATTAGTTAATAAGTATATATTTATATATATAGATAATTTAAAAAGAAATAAAACAATTATATCCATAAATAAAAGTTTGTACAAATATTTTAAAATCCAAAACAATTTAAATATCTATACTTTGAATTTCAAAACTTTAAATTCAAATTCAAATCAAATTCTAAAATTCAATTTTTAAAATAATAATTCTATTTATATTAAAACTTATTAGTAAAAACAATACATTATTATTATTATTGTTTAAAAATAACTAATTAATCAAATTAAAATAATTGGTAAAAGAAATTATATCTTTATTACAATTTACTTATCTCATCAAACTATATTTAAAAAGAAAAGAAAACAAACCTTTTTTGTTAATTAATTTAAATTTAAACTCAAGCTAAAATCATTTTAAACAATTACCTTAACAATTTAAAACCATATAGTTATTTATTTAAATGGCTTTGAAAAGCTTTATATTAATAAAATCAAATTTCCAAATTACCAAAAATATTAGAATTTGAAAACATGCTTTATTTATTAAATTTAAAACAAAGCTCATCTATTTACAATATATATACAAATATATATATACACACACACATTATAAATAGATAACAATTTATTTAGTTTAGAGATAAAATCTACTAATTAAATATTTATTAAGAAGAAGATTATTAAATCAATTCAAATTAATTAACAAAAAATATCAAATCAATTTAATTTTTAACACAGATTATTAAATTGATATTACCAAAAATTCTGGGATATCACATTCCTTCCTCCTTAAAAGAATTTCGTCCCCGAAATTTAAAACAAAGGTAATTTAATAATCTCATTAAAGGTTTAATTTTAAAACACAAGCATATATCAAACATATGCTTGTTGAATATGCGCTTTGCGCTTATATGATTTTTTTTTGATGATAATAAACATATATACATTCGTTTAAATGTATTTGTTAATGTACTATTTTATTTTTCATAGATTAAATAAATATTTGTTGAATAAAATAAATTACACAACATTTGAATTCAAACAGAATAAATTACACAGAATTTGAATTCAAACGGAAATTTTATTCAAACAAATATTTATTACATTTATGAATAGTACAAATTCAAGCTCTCACTATACATATACAATTTTGTTTATAATACATCACAATTTCAATTTACATAAATTTCTCACTACATATCACTCACACTCGTAGTTTATCTTCAACTTCATTCCAGTTAGAATCCAGCATCTGAGCAATCTGCAAAAATATTCACTAACGCAGTAAAATTGAAAAAGAAATATTTTTGCAATATAAAATGAAATATGATTTTTGAAAATATGATTTGCCTCAGTTATTTGGGTTGTTCATCATCATTTACATTTGAATTCATCATACACGAACAATGTGACATGCACAGTGTATCACTGTACATGCCACAAGGCCGTGCACATCGATATACACTTGATAATGCTACAGGGACAGGTGAGCACAGGTCAAACCCAAATGAAAAGCCGGGTTCAACTCACGTACAATATATCACGACGCGAGCACAAGGTCAAACCCGATTTTTGAAACTGGATTCAACTCAAGTGAAATTTCAAAAATCAACATGAATGAATGTCAAAGACCAGAACACTAAGTGCAGGCAGAAAAATGACACAGCAAAAATGGTCAAGCACATGTACAACAGGACAGTGCAGTGTACATGAATGCAACAGAAAGGGGTGTAAACACAACAATGAAGTGAATACAACAACAGGTACAAGGCCAGAAGTCAAGTGAGTGCACCAAAGATATGACATCACAGCAAACATGACAGCAAACAAATACAAGTTGCCAACATACAAGCAACCCAACAGCAATGCATGTAAGTGCAGACCAATGCACCAACCAGAAATTCAAGGCAAAAAAGACACAAGTAAATGAGACAGCAGTGATGCAGTGCAACTACAAAACTACAAGCGTGTAGAAGCAAATGTTGTCAAGACTCAGTACAACAATGCAAATGAACTCGACCAAGTACACATTACAACAGGTTATAGTGCATATCAAACTCAACAGTGAATCAAATTTAAATGTCGAGCCAAGACCATGAAGCAAAACCAAAGTCAAGACTACAGTGATACAAGTTGTACAAGATAACAGCAACAATGAAAATCAGTGCAACATGTAGACAGCAACATCAATATGCTCAAGTGAATGAAAATTCTATACTCAATGCAATGAACACAAGTCAGTGACAGAACACAGAACAACAAGCTCAAACTAAAGTATGGTGAAACATTGCAACTCAAAGAGCATCAACAATGCAAGTTCACAAGTACAGCAAACTACAGGAACTCAACTACTCGACTACAATAATTCAAGCATTGACTTCAGTGAGCAGGCAAAGGAAAACATGCATGCACAATGTGGTACAAGGCAAACTGGCAACAACAACAAGTTAAACAATGCATGATGAATCAGATCAACTAATCAACAGTGAAGAGATGACAAGTACATAGCAGTATAACCAAGTCAAATCCAGTGGTAGTCAAATATCAATACCGAGAAGCACTGAAGCAAAGATGGCCAGAACCAAAGTTCATAGTGAAGCCAGCAGATACATGAATAAAGCAAACTACAATGCAGAGTCGTGGATTGGTATACTCGAAGTCAAGTGATAAAATTCGTGTTTGAAAAATTCAGGTGCGTATCTTTGAAATAGTCAAAGCAAAATAAAAGAGGAAAGTTCTATGCCGTTTGAAATAAGTAAAATCGAACGATTGAAAATCAAAACCGTATGTATCAAGTTGTCACAGAAATCAGGAAAGCGAAAATTAGGAAAGTATCGAATTGATACGAACTAATTCAAGGAATTCAACTCCTATAAATATCAATCATCATCGGCAAATTAAATCATCGAATCTAGCAAGCAATTAAACCAGCAACGAAAAAGATTACATACCACAATCTATCAAACTCGATCAGAGGAGCAGCTGCGAACAACCTCAAGTAAAGCAAGCCGCAAATCATTAGAAAAGCCGCGAGCAAGAGCATCACAAACCAGAGAAAGCCCTAATTCTCACAAGAGCCGAAGCCCTATTTTCAGAAAGAAGAACAAGCCGCCATTCTCTTCACAAGCCAGAGAAAAGGATCGGGTTAAAGAATAAAAGGGCCGGCCTTGTTTTATAAAAGTGGTTTTATTTTGAGGGCTTTAGTTTATTTTTAATAGGGTTTAATTTTTAAATCTAGTTTTATTTGAGCAAAAATTATGGATTCAAGTTTGTATTTTAATTTTTGCTCTTGCTTTTATTTTTGAAGTCTGTTCGAGTCAAAGTCTTTGTAAATCCCCACCTAGGTTGTAGGTAGTGTCAGATTGTCTAGTTAGAATTAGTTCAGTGAGAAAGGTGTGCGAGTTTGCAAAACTCTATAGACGGGAGCAAGGGTTTGCGAGTTTGCAAAACTCTATAGGCGGGAGCAGGGGTTGCAAGTCTATTAGAGTGTTTGTAAGCGGGAGCAGGGTTTGCGAGTCTGTTAGAGTGTTTGTAAGCGGGAGACTGTTTAATTCTAATAGAAATCTGGGAATGCAGCAGTAGGCAGGGGTTGCCAAAGCTCGGTAAATTTTGTATGTGATTTACTTTTCAGTATATTTATTTCTCTGCCGTTTGTTTTTGTATTTAATTCGAGAAAATTTGCTATAACCCTATTCACCCCCCTCCCCCTCTAGGGTTAATCAAGATCCTACAAGTGGTATCAGAGCGAGGTATTTTTTTCTTTAACTCTAGAGTCATAATCCACCAAATAATGCTTTTTCTGAGGGGCAATATATTGTTAGGCCATCCATGTTTAACGGGAATGATTATGCTTATTGGAAAGTTGGGATGGGTATTTATCTTAGTTCTGTTGATTATGATGTTTGGGATATTATTGAAACTGGCTATAAATCTCCCACTATAACCGTTGATGATACTGAGATTCCTAAACCTAAGGATAGGTGGGATGCTAACGATAAGAGATTAAAAACTACAAATGCTAAAGCCATGAATGCTTTGATCTGTGCTCTTGATAAGAATGAATTTAATAGAATTTCTCATTGTAAAACTGCACAGGAAATTTGGCATACCTTGGAGGTGACACATGAAGGAACTTCTCAAGTCAAGGAGTCTTGTCTAGCCCTATTCAGCAATGAATACGAGAACTTTGTGATGGACAAAGGCGAGAGCATAAAAGACATGTTTGGACGCTTTTCAACTTTGGTGTACAACGCTAGAGCGCTACGGAAGGTATTCACTGAGGTAGAGCTTGTGAGGAAGGTGCTACGAGTTTTACCAATGAACTTTGAGGCAAAAGTCATGGCAATACAAGAATCAAAAGATCTGAGTAAACTAAGCATGGAGGAGTTGATTGACAACTTGATGACATATGAGCTTGAGCTAAAAGCAAAAGAGGAACACAACAACTCCGAACCAAAGAAGAAGACGATTGCCTTAAAGAGCAAAGAAGAGAGCGATGAAGAAAAAGAAGATCCAATTGAAGAGCTTGCAATGGCTGTCAATAATCTTAGAAAATGGTCAAGATTCAAGCCACGCAAGAAGAAAACAAGGGGTAATAGCTCAAAAGATTCTGAAAATTCCAATAATGAATTGACGTGCTTTAACTGCAACAAGCCTGGCCACTTCAAACAAGAATGCCCACTGGTCAAAAACAACAAAGGAAAGAAAAATAAGAAGAAGGCTTTTGCAGCGACTTGGGATGATGAAGAAGGAGAGGAAGTCTCGAATAATAGCTCAGAGGAGGCTAACCTGTGTCTTGTGGAAAAATCAGATTCAGAAGCAAGCTTAGAAGAATCTAGTTAGGGAGGTAACTATTCATATAAAGAACTTGTTTTTATGTGTCTTGATCTTACTAAAGAAGTTGATACTCTTGAATCTAAAATTGAAAAATTGAAATCTGATAGGAGAGTTCTTGCTCATGAAAATTTTAGGTTAGAAACTGAACTTGAAAATATTCAAAACCTAGAATGTAAAAAATGTAAAATTTTAGATTCAGAATTATCAAGACTTAAGAATAGCTTTGAGAATCTTGAAAAAGAAAACTTGAGTCTTAAGGAAATCATGGACACTAGGAAAAAGGATTTTATAAATAGATGCACCTCACTTGTCACTGAAAACATAACTCTAAACTCTAAAAACCAAAGTCCAAAATCTTGAGAAATCTCTGAATAACTTTTCAAGAGGAGAAAAATCATTCAACATGTTATTGGGAAATCAAATTTTTTCTTACAACAGAAAAAGATTAGGCTTTGGGAAAACACAAGTTCATGGTGATGCAAAAGGTAAGAGTGTCTTTGATAGATGTGAAATAATTGGACATCGTGTTGAAAATTGTAGTCATAGGAACAAGAACACAAAATTTATACAAGTTTAGGTTCCTAAGAATTCTACAAACAAATGTCATGTCTATTGGAACAAGAATAAAAGGTCTAAACAAGTTTGGGTTCCAAAGGGTTTGTTTATTCACAATGTCTCAGCCACTAACAATTATGGACCTATAAAAACAAATAGGTCACAAAAATCTTTCATCGTGTAGGTATGGTGGCAGGCTAAGGAACAACAACAATGTTCTGTGGATTTTGGCTGTTCCAGAAACACAACGGGCAACAAAGCAAAGTTCCTTAGCCTAATACAAAGGTGACATAATCACAATGGGCAACCACAAAAAATTATCGTAAAGGTAAAACAGGTGAAGGTATATTTATGTGATAATCTGCACCGTATTTTGAATTAAATCAGCCAATAATAATGTGATGATAAAGAGATGATTTTTCAAATTTAAAATGCTGTTAAAAATTTGTGAGTTTGAGTTTTTATGCACACTTCATGGTCTGGTCTATCAAATTTAGTTAGTGATATTTTGGAGTGAAAAAGAAATTCAGATGCAGATTACACTGGTAATCTAGTTGATAGAAAAATTACTAGTTGAACGTGATTTTTGAGGCATTTAGTAACTGCATCGTTTTTCAAAGAAAATATCTGCATATTTGTCATTTCAAATAATTTTTCATAAAGCAGAAAATTCTCTCATATAACCCCCTCGAGAAAATCATTGTTGACCATATTTTCAGATTAGTCATTTTAATTTGATTTTAAATGACAAATTTTGACTATTCCGACTCCCTACTAATTATCAAAAAGATAAATAGTGATTGAAAATGTGATAAGTGTTGATATTTAACATACATTACTCAAGAGAGTATATTTGGAAAATTTCTTTAGGAATTCAAACAAGAGTTATAAAACTTTTTGTTGCGTAAAGATTCCATGATCATTTCTATATCTATCATATTTCTATAGACCATTGTTTATCAAAACTTAAATATAGTTGGTCGATATGTGGTACTATAATCAGGGATCATTTGTTTTTTCATTTCATATTTTTTTGTAAAAATAAATAAATATCCAAAGTATTCACTCTCATTTAAAAGTCCTCACGGTTATGCATGGGTGAATTACTTGGATTTTTGATTATGTGCTTCCATGCTCATTTAAAAGTCCTTACGGTTATGCATGTATGGAACGCATATCAAAATTAATTGATTAAATAGACAAGTTGATTATAATCCCATTTAAAAGTCCTCACGGTCATGCGTGGTTAGAAGATACTTGATTTCATTTTTTAAAATTAAATTGGAATACTACTAATCTCATTTAAAAGTCCTAACGGTTATGCATGATTAGTAGATATTCAAATTCCTGATATAAATGTACCACAAGTTGATACAATTGTATGATTTTATATGAGAACATCATTTCCATCATTCTAAAAGTGGAATATGCGCCTAACAAGGGTAGTTATGATTTTTGTTTGATTTTTATTGAAGTTTAATATTTATATTCAATTTGAGTTTAATGTTGGATTAATATTGATCACTTTATCTCTATTTTCTCTAACACTATTATTGTTTTGCTGATAACAAAAGGGGAAGAGAAAAGTTAAGATTTTGTCAAATAGAATCAAGCAAAGGTCAAATAATTTTCCATTTGCATCTAGGCTTATTTATATATTTCTATGCATATATGTAGGTGGAGCATCGTATAGAGAGGAAGCATTTAAATAGGGGGAGCAACTAGAATATATCATTGATTAAATACATTTAACACAGTCAAAATCTTAAATATATATTTGTTATCATCAAAAGGGGGAGATTGTTGAATATGCGCTTTGCGCTTATATGATTTTTGTTTGATGATAATAAACATATATACATTCGTTTAAATGTATTTGTTAATGTACTATTTTATTTTTCATAGATTAAATAAATATTTGTTGAATGAAATAAATTACACAGCATTTGAATTCAAACAGAATAAATTACATAGAATTTGAATTCAAACAGAAATTTTATTCAAACAAATATTTATTACATTTATGAATAGTACAAATTCAAGCTCTCACTATACATATACAATTTTGTTTACAATACATCGCAATTTCAATTTACATAAATTTCTCACTACATATCACTCACACTCGTAGTTTATCTTCAACTTCATTCCAGTTAGAATCCAACATCTGAGCAATCTGCAAAAATATTCACTAACGCAGTAAAATTGAAAAAGAAATATTTTTGCAATATAAAATGAAATATGATTTTTGAAAATATGATTTGCCTTAGTTATTTGGGTTGTTCATCATCATTTACATTTGAATTCATCATACACGAACAATGTGACATGCACAGTGTACCACTGTACATGCCACAAGGCCGTGCACATCGATATACACTTGATAATGCTACAGGGACAGGTGAGCACAGGTCAAACCCAAATGAAAAGCCGGGTTCAACTCACGTGCAATATATCACGTCGCGAGCACAAGGTTAAACCCGAGTTTTGAAACTGGATTCAACTCAAGTGAAATTTCAAAAATCAACATGAATGAATATCAAAGACCAGAACACTAAGTGCAGGCAGAAAAATGACACAGCAAAAATGGTCAAGCATATGTACAACAGGACAGTGCAGTGTACATGAATGCAACAGAAAGGGGTGTAAACACAACAATGAAGTGAATACAACAACAGGTACAAGGCCAAAAGTTCAAGTGAGTGCACCAAAGATATGACATCACAGCAAACATGACAGCAAACAAATACAAGTTGCCAACATACAAGCAACCCAACAGCAATGCATGTAAGTGCAGACCAATGCACCCACCAGAAATTCAAGGCAAAAGAGACACAAGTAAATGAGACAGTAGTGATGCAGTGCAACTACACAACTACAAGCGTGTAGAAGCAAATGCTGTCAAGACTCAGTACAACAATGCAAATGAACTCGACCAAGTACACATTACAACAGGTTATAGTGCATATCAAACTCAACAGTGAATCAAATTTAAATGTCGATCCAAGACCATGAAGCAAAACCAAAGTCAAGACTACAGTGATACAAGTTGTACAAGATAACAGCAACAATGAAAATCAGTGCAACATGTAGACAGCAACTTCAATATGCTGAAGTGAATGAAAATTCTATACTCAATGCAATGAACACAAGTCAGTGACCAAACACAGAACAAAAAGCTCAAACTAAAGTATGGTGAAACACTGCAACTCAAAGAGCATCAACAATGCAAGTTCACATGTACAGCAAACTACAGGAACTCAACAACTCGACTACAATAATTCAAGCATTGACTTCAGTGAGCGGGCAAAGGAAAATATGCATGCACAATGTGATACAAGGCAAACTGGCAACAACAACAAGTTAAACAATGCATGATGAATCAGACCAACTAATCAACAGTGAAGAGATGACAAGTACATAGCAGTATAACCAAGTCAAAGCCAGTGGTTGTCAAATATCAATACCGAGAAGCACTGAAGCAAAGATGGCCAAAACCAAAGTTCACAGTGAAGCCAGCAGATACATGAATAAAGCAAACTACAATGCAGAGTCGTGGATTGGTATACTCGAAGTCAAGTGATAAAATTCGTGTTTGAAAAATTCAGGTGCGTATCTTTGAAATAGTCAAAGCAAAATAAAAGAGGAAAGTTCTATGCCGTTTGAAACAAGGAAAATCGAACGATTGAAAATCAAAACCGTATGTATCAAGTTGTCACAAAAATCAGGAAAGCGAAAATTAGGAAAGTATCGAATTGATACGAACTAATTCAAGGAATTCAACTCCTATAAATATCAATCATCATCGGCAAATTAAATCATCGAGTCAAGCAAGCAATTAAACAAGCAACGAAAAAGATTACATACCACAATCTATCAAACTCGATCAGAGGAGCAGCTGCGAACAACCTCAAGTAAAGCAAGCCGCCGATCATCAGAGAAGCCGTGAGCAAGAGCATCACAAACCAGAGAAAGCCCTAATTCTCACAAGAGCCGAAGCCCTAATTTCAGAAAGAAGAACAAGCCGCCATTCTCTTCACAAGCCAGAGAAAAGGATCGGGTTAAAGAATAAAAGGGCCGGCCTTGTTTTATAAAACGGGTTTTATTTTGAGGGCTTTAGTTTATTTTTAATAGGGTTTAATTTTTAAATCTAGTTTTATTTGAGCAAAAATTATGGATTCAAGTTTATATTTTAATTTTTACTCTTGCTTTTATTTTTGAAGTCTGTTCGAGTCAAAGTCTTTGTAAATCACCACCTAGGTTGTAGGTAGTGTCAGATTGTCTAGTTAGAATTAGTTCATTGAGAAGGGTGTGCGAGTTTGCAAAACTCTATAGGCAGGAGCAAGGATTTGCGAGTTTGCAAAACTCTATAGGCGGGAGCAGGGGTTGCGAGTCTATTAGAGTGTTTGTAAGCGGGAGCAGGGTTTGCGAGTCTGTTAGAGTGTTTGTAAGCGGGTGACCGTTTAATTCTAATAGAAATCTGGGAATGCAGCAGTAGGCAGGGGTTGCCGAAGCTGGGTAAATTTTGTGTGTGATTTACTTTTCAGTATATTTATTTCTCTGTGGTTTGTTTTTGTGTTTAATTCGAGAAAATTTGCTATAACCCTATTCACCCCCCCTCTAGGGTTAATCTAGATCCTACAATGCTAACAACCATAGCAACCAATTTACCCAATCAAACAAATCTAACTATCCAAACAAAATTCTGGATAGAATTTCCTCGAGTTTTCCAGGTATAAATACCGGAATACTCGCTCTACAGAATCCAAACAATCAATACTACTAAGCTATAGAGCTTCTACTCATTTAGATTTACAAAACTAAACAGGATATCAGACCACAGACGAGTCTGACCCAACAACCAAACCTCCTGATCTGCTGGTTCTACAACCAGAGATATATCATGCACGTACTCTATCATAGATACGTGAAACATACTGAATCCCAGTTATCCAAAATGGCAATTCAATCCTATAGACCAAACACTTATCCTCACAAGAACACAGAAAAGATCCAAAACACCTCGGAGCTAGCTTTCCAGTCTTACCCAAAACTTATAGCTCCTTTAGATCGGAGAAAACTTAACCAAAACCAAATCTCCGACTCCAGAATACAAATTTCTCCGTCTCTTATCCACCAAATTCTTCGGGCGATCCTGGGCTACCAACATCCTTCCTGATCAGCTCAATCCTTGCTGATGCCTCTAGAAACTAGACCAAAACAACCCATCAGAATGATCCTTCCAAGATCAACCATAACCAAGAACATAAACTCCACTCCTCAAACATCAGAAGACAACAAACTTCTCCTATCCCGAGAGAAGACAAAATAGATGCTCTCCCAAACTACTTCCGCTGCACAACTCTGATCTGAAGTAGATAAGAATGCTGATGAAGAACATGAGCATAAACTGGGAAACATATTCCAGAAAAATTATGGTTCCATAGATCCATAAAAGAAAACTCATAAATTCCTCCGAACCCTGAGTTGCTTCACCAACCTCTATCTCTAGGAATCATCCTTCTACTGAGCTAAACCACCGGTACCACTCCTGGAATCCTAGTCTATAAGAAAACTCAATCTCCTGATGCGGACAAACCTCTGACTTCCTTGAAGACATCCGTCAAATCTCTGATAACTTAGGAGAACACTCAAACTATCGCAAGTCACTTTTGCGATCAACCCAGATCAATTTCCAAAGAAATTGCTCTCTCTTTACCAATCAGAACAGCTTACGCTGGTCTAGCCAATCCATCGAAGAAACGGATCCACTCCGCTACTTTTGAACTCCACCTCCAGAAAAACTACTTAGCCAGAAAACATCCTACCAACATAGAACACTCCGAGCTACACCGCTGACCTAGATGTCAAAGACTTCCTAATCCAAAGCTCTTTGAGAAACTCGGACCTCAAGCCAAACAGAAACACCCTGCTGAACTCAGCCACAACATCGAAGCAGGCACACTTCCTAAAACTTGTTCCAAAGAAAACATCTTCGGAGACAATCCATAGTCACTGCATCTCGTCACGCAGCTACTACTTCCTGAGGTATCAAGATACCATCACTCGCTTCTGCTCAACCGACAAATCCAAACTCAATTCATCCATGCTTTGCACATCAAAGGTGGACTCCGAACCTTTTAGAGGTTTCCTTCAGAGATCGGTGAAATCTCTACACACTGCACAAACTTACTCGAGACAGTATTAGGTCTACAGTCTCAACAGACACAATTCCTACCTCAACACTCAAACTCCAACCAATGGTAGTCTCTTTATGCACACCACTACCCCATCTACCTTTATAACTTATATTGGAAAACCCGAACAGGCAACCCAAAAGATTGGTATAAATAGATAAATATATATAAATATATTTAAAATTACAAATACGCTCTCTCAAGAAAGTAATCACTCCAAAGCCTAGGTATTCACTCAACCTAGCGCTCTGATACCACTGTAACGACCCGCCATTCATCTCCACGGAATGACGCATCATTAATAAGAAAGAAAGGGATAGAAAAGAGAAAAGATAGAGAAGAAGGAAGAAACAACATCAGAATCTCAACAGCGGAACGAATAAATTATATTAATAACATAAGTATTACATAATATACAACATCAATCAGAGTTACACAGATTATACATCACATACTAGACAGTTATAAACACATGTCTAGTTATTACAACTCAAATCAATACAAAGATACCAATCACAGCGGAGCACTATAAATATCTACAACGCTGAAGCCTCCTGCTCCATTGCTCCTCCACAATTCGTCAAAGCCAACCTGAATCCTTTGGCTACTCGTAAAAATTTGAGTACCCAAGAGTTTAAGAAAAATAGAAATAAACTCCGGGTCAGACATGGGTCTGGTGTAAGTAACAGGTTAAGGTTTCTTAACTTTGAAAAACCTTTGAAAATAAAAGGTATCACATAAGACTTCCCAAACATAAACATGGAAAAGTTTTTACCTTACGCTAACCAAAACATTTGATTGGAATCCATTGATATTATAATAGGTCTAGGGTTTTCAAGTAGATAAGAAATAGCCAAAATTGTTACATGATTAAATTCCAGCTACTAGCCACAAAAGTGGATAATACAATCAAATCCGATGGCACTTATTAGATTTTGGATTCCATACAATGGCAGGGCTGCTGGGGTACCGCCCGTCACAGTACGGGGCCTAGATCACCGTACCGAGGATCCACCCTAAATTCCCTGCAACACAAGGCCGGAACCATCCCTTACTGGACAGTCTCGAACAAGACAACCTCGTAGTTGGTGCGCATTCCAACTGCCCACACAGTCGAATAAAAAGGGACATCTGGACAGGGGAAAATCTCGTCCTACTTGGGCATGACCCACTAAGCCTTGCTGCACCTCCCCTGTTTTAGCCATTCCCGGTTGATGAGGCTTGAGGCTACGATTACCTTTATAGAACGCAACTATCTTAGAATGCTCATCGTCCACCTGACGATGTTTTGAAAGCATTCAATCCATACAAGTTCGTTTCGGGTTCGAACGAAACCAAAGGCATTATCTCGTTACACTCATTGTGGAATCACCCTCAGAGATAACAACGATAACCCTTGCACACTGAATCTTCATCTCGAATCTGAAGATACTATCTCGTTAAACTCGTATTGGAATCACCCTCAGAGTTTTAACGACGAATAGTCCTTACACTTCGAGTCTTTACTCTTCACTTGAGATTCACGACCTATCGTTAATTTGGATCGATGTAGTTTTCAGATATCCAAATCTGGAAACCCGATCCCGGTCTCATCGAAATCCAAAACGTATCTTTTAAGGCCAAGTTGTTTTAAAGTTTAAAACAATTCAATTCTATTATCTATATACACAGATAGATAATTCACATATCACAATAGATAATCATCATTATGATCATAAATAGATAATCCATATTATCATTATAAACAGATAATCCATATTATCATCACGAATAGATAATTCATATTATCATCACAATGCAACCAAAGCATCCATATCACACAGCATTACTTATCTCATATCTGATATCTCAAACCATTCAAGGCAACCAATATCATCCATCCATACATAAGCAATGATCTATAATCACACCATCTATAATTAATTTAAAATGAATTAAATTAATTACTTCCATCTCTAATTAATTTAAAGTGAATTAAATTAATTACTTACATCAATATAAATCTTGCTTACATAACTATTAATTGATTACTAATCAATTAATTAATTATCCTCTAATTATCCACCTTCATTAATTGCCCTTGATTAATTATCCTTTAATTACATTCAAGTAATTATCCTTTAATTAATTTCATAAATTAATCATTCTTAACCACTTATAGTAATTGACCTTTAATTACTTCCTTAATTAATTAAATATAATTAATTACATTAATCCTAAATTAATTACATTAATTAATTACCTTTTAATCACTTATCATTGATTAATTAATCTTAATTAATCAATTCTTAATTACATCATTAATTATACTAATTAATGATCCCTAAAAACATTTTAAATTAATTACTTTATTTAAATTAATTTCAATAAGTAATTAATCTTTAATTCAACCACAATTATTAATCACCCTGGATTAATCATATTCGGTAATTAACTTCCCTTAATTACTCCATTAAATAAATTAATTACTCCTTAATTAATTATCTTAATTAATCCCTTGATTAATTATACAAAGAATTTGATCCAAATTACTTCCATTATTAAATCATCTTCCACTAATTACATCCAGTAATTATCATTAATTACTTCACTAAGTAATTATACTTCATTAATTACATTAAGCAATTATTTATCAAATCATACAGTGTTTAAATTAATTAAACTTAACTAATTTATTAATTTAAACCAATCACATTAAACTCAATTAATTACATTTAGTAATTAATTCCATAATTACTTCCATTAAGTAATTATACTTAAACAATTCCAAATGATTATCATTAAATTAATTAATCTAATTAATTATTAAGAATTAATCACATTAATTAATTATTAAATAATCTTAAGTTAATGACCATCATGAACAATTCTTTAATTACTTCCTAAAGTTATTAACTTACATTAATCATTATTAATTACAAATTAATAAATTTTAATAATCCATTAATTAATCCTAATTATTTAATTAATTAAGTGTTAATTGTAACTTAATTAATCCTTAATTACTTTATTATTTATTCTTTGATCCTTAACTAAAATCTAATTAATAATCTTTAAGTACAAATTAATTATTCCTTAATTAATTAATCTTAGACCTTAATTAATTAATTTAAACCTCTTAATTAAAAATTTAATTAATTCAAATCATTAATTAATTAAATAAATAAATTATCCATTTTAATTAACTTAATAATTTAATGAATTACAAATCATTAAATCTTCTTTTATTAAAAGATAAAAAACATTTTCTTATTAATGATCAAATTATCATTAACAAATCATTTAAAAACAACTTACTTTAAATTTTCATTTCAAATTCATTTTTAAATTTAACGATTTAAAATGAATACAAATTATCTTTAATAAAGTTTAAAGCACATTTCAAAAAAAAATATTTCACAAGGTAAAGAAATATTTATTTTATAAAGGAGCTTAAAGAAATTTAAAAAACTAAATTCGTTTTTAAATTCAAATCAATTTAAAAATACACCATAACATTCAAAGTTGTTTAAAATAATTTAAATTTTAAAACTTATTTATCTTCAAACTAAGATACAAATCAAATTTGAATTTTCCAGATTAAAACTTGATTAAAAACTTTACTTACATTTTAAATCTTCATTTTTTTAAAATTCAAACCATTTTAAGGTTGTTTAAACAATTTAAATTTTAAAAACTTATTTTATTTCCAAAACTAGGATTCAAATTTTGATTTGAATCCAGATTTAAAAACTTAGATTTAAACTTTGTTTAAATCATTTCTTTATAATTTAAAATTCTGTTTTATAAATTTTTAAATTGACAGGTTTTGAAAACCTGTACTCAATCATGACCCGAGCCAACCCTTCAGTTGCTTCGAGTCCACAAACTAAAAACTTCGAGCAAATGCTCGAACTTCTCGAGAGAAAACCCGAGACCCTTCCCTCTGCTAACCGAAACTTCGTCAGAGAATAAAGTGCACCGTGCACATGCACGGTGACTTTAATCACCTCCGACCATCTCTGATGGTCTTCCCTCATCGGCAACCTCCTTCACACTCAACTACGATCATCAGATCGCCATACAAATCTTGAAATCGAATTCGAGTTTTCATCTCAAACATGGAACAACAGAAGCCTTCCCATCCCAAACCTGGCAACGCCTCGACCACGACCCTCCGACCACCAGAAACTCTGCAACTCCGGCCATGCCCTCATCTACGACCAAGCTTCCATCTCTCAAAACCTCATTAAACTCGACCACTCCTACAGGCCGTGCCGACTAAATCACTAGCCTAGTTAAAAACTAGGGTTACAGATTTCAAAAATCAACCACCATCACCACAAAGCTCTGATCAACATTCTGGCATTTTTCCCCTACCTCTGATCATCAGACTACCACCAGATAGAACCCCTTCCTCCCAGACCACATAGATCATAAGAAAACCTCACATTTCCATTTCCAGTTCATCCCAGAACTGCACACTCATCCCATCATTAAAATTTATGATTTTAGTTTTAAAAATCATGTTTTAGGATAAGAATTCAGTTTATATTCCTAAATTTATAAATTAAGATGTTTGAATTTTTACTTAGATTAAGTTTGCTCAGTTTTTCTTGATTCCCAAAGATATTGCCAATTTATTTTAACTTAAATAAATTTTAAACTAAAATTTGTGATGGAACAAACAAGTTTCATTTGAAACTTAAGTTTTAAACAGAGACTAAATCAAGAGGTTTTGAATTTAAATCAAAACTAGAACTTAAATCTAGGAACAGAGAAGTTACAGATATTCAAATGCATACATCAGGAATTCAACAATATACATACGCAAACATACTTATAAATATACACAATACAATATTTATCACAGCAATAACATGCAACCATAATTTTACTTTAAGTTTTAAAAGTGAAGTTACTCACCTTTTAAACAGAAGACAAAGCACCATTGTGAAAAGCTTTTGAAAAGAGCTTGAAAACTGAAATCCTTTAGTTTTAAAACTTTTGTCTTGAATGCTTGTCTGAAAACTTGAGTTGCTTGAATGTTTTGATTTATAAACTACATGCTTGCTTCCAAATTGAAACGAAAATGCACGCTTCAGATTTTAAGATGTTACAGGCTTGCATGCTTGAAAATGTTACGGGGATTTTGTTTTGAACAGAGATTTTGATTTGCATGTTTGAACTAAGGATTTGTTTACAGGTTTTGGAAGATGATTCAAGCTTTTCATTTTGAAATGAAGATGATTACTGATTTATTTTATTTTTGGAAGAGTTGTTTACAGATTTTGTTCTCAGATTTGAACCTGGTTTTAGATTTGAACTTAGCTTTTGAAAAAGAAAAGAGAATGAAGGAAAGCGATTTGTCAATATATAGGCTGAGATTATTTGTAAATAAAAAAATAAAAGAAAAACTAGCTTACAAATGCCACTTGTCCTATAATATAACATTTGTCATTTGATATGCTTAACAATTTACACTTGTCTTTTAAGTTAATTTTTTTTAAAGTTAATATAAGGTTATGGTTACTTAATTAGTTAATTAGTATATATTTATATATATAGATAATTTAAAAAGAAATAAAACAATTATATCCATAAATAAAAGTTTATACAAATATTTTAAAATCCAAAACAATTTAAATATCTATACTTTGAATTTCAAAACTTTAAATTCAAATTCAAATCAAATTCTAAAATTCAATTTTTAAAATAACAATTCTATTTATATTAAAATCTATTAGTAAAAACAATACATTATTATTATTATTGTTTAAAAATAACTCATTTATCAAATTAAAATAATTTATAAAAGAAATTATATCTTTATTTTAATTTACTTATCTTATCAAACTATATTTAAAAAGAAAAGAAAACAAACTTTTTTTGTTAATTAATTTAAATTTAAACTTAAGCTAAAATCATTTTAAACAATTACCTTAACAATTTAAAACCATATAGTTATTTATTTAAATAGCTTTGAAAAGCTTTATATTAAATAAAATCAAATTACCAAAAATATTAGAATTTGAAAACATGCTTTATTTATTAAATTTAAAACAAAGCTCATCTATTTACAATATATATACAAATATATATATACACACATTATAAATAGACAACAAATTATTTAGCTTTAAAAGATAAAATCTACTAATTAAATATTTATTAAGAAGAAGATTATTAAATCAATTCAAATTTATTAACAAAAATTATCAAATCAATTTAATTTTTAACACGGATTATTAAATTGATATTGCCAAAAATTCCAGGATATCACAGTTGATGGAAGCCCTCACTTCCTACTCACCATCTGATAGCTCTGCTTCGCAAGATGAGCATTATAGACGTAGACGCCGTAGGATCGAAACGGCACAAACAAGTGCAGTAGAGCAATCCAAAAGAAATGGTCCAGGTATCCTACCTAGAACCGTTGCCCCTCATCAACACCTGGGAAATCGCACCCAAACTAGAGTGGGAAACTTAGAATCTGGAGCACAAGTGGAAGCTAGTCTACTACCTTGCTAGGGTCATAGCGAAGCAGGTCCTCAGGACGTGCACTTGGGAGATCGCCTACCGAGGAGGCACCAGCCGGAACGATCACGTAGGATGGATTCCGGCTTACCCTCCCATCCAGACTTCGGATTTATCAGCTATGGTTAGACAACTAATGAGGGAGAATTAGGGCTTATCCAACGATGATTGGGGCATATCTAGGCGCCATACTCCGTTCACAAATACTATTCTACATGCCGAGTGCCCCCCGTAAGTTTAATATGCCTACTATTCCAGCTTATGAAGGGAAGACTGATCCCCGATAGCATATAATGAGATACGAGTGGATGATGTACTCGGCTCGGGCAAATGACACGACCAAATGCAGATGCTTTCCAAAAACCTTATCCAAAATCTCTACCATATGGTTCACCAGACTTCCCCCACGATCGATATCCAGATTTGATGAGTTAGCGGTGAAATTTATGGAGCAGTTTAGGATCCATGCCACTTGCCTAAAGTATGTGATGTCTTTATTCAGTGTGATCCAGGCTTTGGGGGAGTCGTTAAAGGATTATTTGCAAAGATTTCACATTTCCGCTACCGAAGTTAGCAATCCGAATGACCATACTATCCTTGTGGCCATGATGCGAGGAGTAGATCCAAACTCGAAGTTTGGTGATTGGCAAGCAGGGAAACCACCGACTACCCTGGAACGTTTTTATTCAAAGGTGAACCAATTCATGAGAAGGGAAGAGGCCAAATGGTCAAGACAAAGCAGTGCGCCAGGGCCCAGCAAGGAAGCGGTGCAAAGCAACATTGCGATAAAGTAATTTGGTGAAAACTTTGGAAAGGTCCAAGTCAATGTTCAAAATAAACCGAGCAGTCAAAAGGATCTAGAGGAGGAAATTCTGGAAGAAAGAGGGAAGTAAGAAAGTGGAAACCAAGAATCCCAACCTATGGCGAATACACTCCTCTGAACACATCTCTGGAGAATATTTATTTATCAAGTTGTAATACATTCCAATACCGAAAGTCGTGCCCGAAGGAATCGGCTGAGGAACAAAAACAAACTGGGAAGTACTGTCGGTTTCATGAGACATACGGGCATAATACTGAGGAATGTAGGCACCTCCATGATGCTACAGAAAAACTGATTCGACAGAAGAAGTTACAACATTTTGTTAAGAATTCGCAGGAAGGCGGATAGGGGACATCCAACCCCAATCGCGGGCAGGCTTTACATCGACCTAAGGAACCCGCTCGAACTGGAGGAAGGTTGGTCATAAACACGATAATCGGTGGACCTCATCCAGCAGACAGGAGTTAGCAAGAAATGGATCGCTATGCTAGTTCCCTAAAGCATGCGGATTTCAAATTCCACTCGAATATAGAAGATGAGACTCCAGCAAAACAGTAGCGAATGATGACGGACGATATAGTATTCAAGAGCAGGGATGCCGATCAGGTGGAGGCACCTACTGTTGACCCGGTGGTTATCTCAGCTTGCGAGAAGGATACTGATTGATTGTGGGAGTTCTATTAATATTATCTTCAAAAAGGTGTATGAATAGAGGAAGATGGAGACGAAGGATTTAAAACCATCTAAAGCCCGCATTCATGGCTTTAATGGTATGGCTACCGATACAGTAGGTTTTGTTAAATTGCCAGTTGAACTAGGGGAAGGTGAATGCCGGAGGGTACGGATCCTACCCTTCATTGTTTTGGATGTTGATTCCCGGAATAATGTTTTTCTGGGCCGACCAGCTCTGGCGGAGTTTAGGGCAACTTTGGCCCCATGGTTTTTGACTTTGAAATTTCTAATGGATAGAGGAGTTGGTGTAGTGCATGGCGATCAAGCGACTAGTCGTGCATGTTATGTGGCTGAGCTGAGAGAGGCCCATCGAAGAGAGAAGGGAAACAACTCTGTCTGCATCCGTGCTGCAAAAAATTGACAAGTAATACCCGAGCCTAGGCTAGGGCAACAGGGTCATATCTATAGAGACATATATCCGAGAGACGACAATGAAGAACCCAAGAAGGCTAATGCAGCACCAGTTGAACTGACGATTGGTATTCCAGTCAGCCATGATGACCCATCACGGGTGCTTAAGATTGGATCACAGCTCAACCCCTCGATGATGGAAGATTGTACTGATTTCCTCCAAGCGAATCTAGAAGTTTTCGCTTGGACCCATTCCGATATGTGTGGGATTTTTTCCGCTATCGCAAGTCATATGCTGAACATTGACCCAAATTATGAGCCAGTGAAGCAAAAAAGGAGAGGCATGGACCCAAAGAGGTCCGCTGCTATTAGAGAGGAGGTGGATAAACTCAAGGTCAATGGGTTCGTCCGTGATGCCCTCTATCCTGAATGGGTATCTAATCCCGTACTGGTGAGGAAGGCGAACGAGCAGTGGAGGATCTATGCTGATTACTCAGACCCGAACAAGGCGTGCCCTAAGGGTAGTTTTCCTTTGCCCATAATTGATCAGTTGGTCGACTCAACAGCTGGACAGGAATTATTGTCATTTTTGGATGCGTATTCCGGATATAATCAGATCCTGATGCACATTCTAGATCAGGAGCATACTAGTTTTGTCATGGATGTTGGACTGTATTGTTATGTAGTGATGCCTTTTGGATTAAAGAACGCAGAGGCAACTTATCAATTTAGTGAATCAGATGTTTAAAGACCAGATTGGTAGAACAATGGAAGTATATGTGGATGATATGCTCGTGAAGTCACGAATGTCAAACGACCACATTCAAGACTTAGCGGAGATGTTTGATATACTCAGGTATTATGGAATGAAAATCAATCCACTAAAATGTTCCTTTGGTGTTGGTCAGAAAAAAAATTTGGGTCTTATTGTCAATGCATGGGGAATTGAAGCTAACCCAGAAAAGATGCTATTCGAGACATACAAGAACTCAGGACTATAAAGCAAGTACAAAGCTCGAATGGAAAAGTCGCCGCGTTGAGTCGATTTATATCCAAGGTGACCAATAAGTGTATTCCTTTCTTTGATGAGATAAGAAAGGGGAAGAGAAATTTTGAATGGACGTCGAACTGTGAGGATGCATTTCGAGCTCTAGTGAGACACTTGGAGAGGCCCCTGGTTCTGTCAAAGCCTATAGACCATGAGGAGTTGTATGTCTACTTGGCCGTATCTCAGCAGGCCATCAGTGCAGCTTTGATTCGCAAAGAGGACCGAATCCAAAAGCTATTGTACTATGTTAGTAAGCGTTTAACAAAGGTAGAGAGGAATTATCCTAAGATTGAGAAGCTAGCCTACTGCTTGGTTGATCGAATCACGCAAGCTCCGTCTGTATTTTCAAGCACACTCGATCGGTATTTTTACCGATCAACCTCTATGGTTGGTGCTCCAACGACCATAAACCTCTGGAAGGCTACTCAAATGGAACATTGAGCCGAGTTAGTTTGATATCACTTACCTGCCACTGAGGGCAATCCAAGGGCAAGCGCTAGCAAACTTCATTGCAGAGTTCACCATATCAGACGAGCCAAGTGGTAGTGATGTAATTCCCGTTGTTCGATGGAAGCTATATATAGATGGAGCATCCAATGACCATTATTCTGGGGCTAGTGTTATTCTTGTAACTCTCAATTTGTTATGCTTTGAAACTCGATTTTCCCACCACGAATAACGAAGTTGAGTATGAAGCATTGATTGCGGGCTTGAAGCTCACCAAAGAACTTGGAGTGAAATCGATTCAAATCTTCTATGACTCACAGTTGGTGGTGTACCAAGTACGGGGAGACTATCAAGCGAAGGGGCAAAGGCTTGCCCCATACCTCGCTCGGGTTCAAGAATTGTTGGTAGACCTTGAATACTACGATATTTTGCACATTCCGTGTGAACAAAATGGAGAAGCCGACTCGTTGGCAAAATTCGCAAGCACTGGCGATGCACAACAGATGGGCTTGGTTCCCATCGAAACGTTACATGCCCCGAGTATAAACGAAATGGAAGTAGATTTTATGTTAGGGACGAAAACTAAAAGGGAGTCATGGATGACCCCGTCCAAAGAATACCTGCTATATGGAACCTTGCCTAAGAGAAAGAACAGGAGACGACAAGTCGTTCGCAAAGCGTCGCAGTATATAATGCAGGATGGAATAATGTATCGGAAAGGATTCTCAGTTCCCTTACTTAGGTGCATCGCCCACGACGAGATAAAGCGGATCTTAAGAGAAGTTCACGAAGGAGAATGTAGTGACCATAATAGGGGGCAAACATTGGCAAAAAAGATCCTCCGTTTTGGATACTATTGGCCGACCGTGAATTGGGATGCCACAGACTACGTAAGGAGATGCGACAAATGTCAAAAGTACGCAAAGATCCCAAGATCATCGCTGACAGAACTCACACTAATGGTTAGTCCATGGCCATTTGCAATATGGAGATCGATATAATCGGTTCCTTGCCAATCTCCAAAGGTGGTGTAAAAAATGCAATTGTTGTGGTCGAATATTTCACTAATTGGGCAGAAGCGGAGCCCTTAGCTATGATCACCATCGAAAAGGTCATTAATTTTGTTGTGAAAAACATATATGCGATTTTGGCTTTCCATGAACTATCATTACTAACAATGGAACTCAATTTGAGAGTAGGGAGTTTAAAGAATTCTGCCAAAAATATTGCATTGAGAAAAGGTTTGTGGCAATTGCTCACCCTAAAGCCAATGGACAAATTAAAGCCGTAAATAAGATAACCAAGTCCATATTGAAAAAACATTTGGAGAAGGCTAGAGTCAAGTGGGTGGATAAGCTTCTAATAGCACTCTGGGCCTATAGAACCACCCATAAGTTCGCGACTGGCCACACTCCATTCACCTTGGCATACGGCACTGAAGCTGTTATATCCGTGGAACTTGAAGTTCCCTTTCACCCGGTGACCCATTATGATCCTAGGATGAATCGAGATCTTTTACTGAAATCATTGGACTTTATCAACGAGAAGCGTGAAGAAGCTGATTTAAGGGCAGCCGCACATTGGCACCGAGTCGCTCGATATTATAATGAAAAAGTTAGACTAAGAACTTTCGACGTGGGAGACCTTGTTTTGAAGCAAGTGTTTTCAGTCCTATCACATATGAACCCCACATGGGAAGGTCCATACATCATCGAACGGAAGCTTAGAGAAGGAACCTTCAAGTTAGCGACCGTTGATGGCGTGACGCTCCCCAGAGCATGGAATAGCGAGAATTTGCGTCGTCATTACACTTAGCTTATTTCTTTTGCATTTTAGTAGCAATTGTTTCCATAATACTTTCTTTTGTTTCTCTATGTTTTCACATGTAATAAGATAATTCAGTTTGTCCTTATTTTCTACAATCATAAAGCCTTGAAGCTGTTTTTCTATATACTATTAGTGTTTTTTTGTAATATCATGGAAAAATAAAATTACATTAATCTGTCTAGCGTATGAACGCACGCACAAAACTAAAATTTGATTGGTTAACAAAATCTTTAAGTCCCCATAGCATGGGCTAGAGTACTCAGAGTCCCCGCAGTGCGGACTAGAGTATAAACGATTCAAAAATCTCTAAGTCCCTAGAGCGCGGGCTAGAGTACTCTGAGTCCCCGTGGTGAAGAATAGAGTATAAATGATTCAAAAATCTCTAAGTCCCTAGAGTGCGAGCAAGAGTACTCTGAGTCCTCGGAGTGTGGACTAGAGTATAAACGATTCAAAAATCTCTAAGTCCCCAAAGAGCGGACTAGAGTACTCTAAGTCTCCGGAGTGAGGACTAGAGTATAAACGATTCAAAAATCTCTAAGTCCACAGAGCGCAGGCTAGAGTACTTTGAGTCCTCGGAGTGCGGACTAGAGTATAAACAATTAAAAAAACTTCTAAGTCCCCTGAGCGTAGGCTAGAGTACTTTGAGTCCCAGAGTGCGAATTAGATTATAAACGATTCAAAAATCTCTAAGTCCCCGAAGCGTGACCTAGAGTATTCTGAGTCCCCGGAGTGTGGACTAAAGTATAAATGATTCGAAAATCTCTAAGTCCCCACGGCACAGGCTAGAGTACTCTGACTCCCCGGAGTACGGACTAGAGTATAAACGATTCAAAAATCTCTATGTCCCTATAGTGCAGGCTAGAGTACTCTAAGTCCCCGGAGTGCAGACTAGAGTATAAATGACTCAAAAATCTCTAAGTGCCCAGAGCATGGACTAAAGTACTCTGAGTCCTTGGAGTGTGGACTAGAGTATAAACGATTCAAAAATCTCTAAGTCCTTAGAGCGCAGACTAGAGTATTCTGAGTCCCCAAAGTGCGGACTAGAGTATAAACGATTAAAAATCTCTAAGTTCCCGGAGCGTAGACTAGAGTACTCTGAATCCTCGAAGTGAGGACCAGAGTATAAGCGATTCAATAAATCTCTAAGCCCCAGGAGTGCAGGTTAGGGTATAAATGATTCAATAATTCCAAAGTACTCGGGGCGCAGACTAGAGTATAAATAACTCAAAAATCTCCAAGTCATGTGAAAGCGGAATGGAGCTTACATAACCCACAAGACTCTGGATTTCAATTACAAGTTAGGTGATAAGCTAAATAACGAGAGTCATGGAATACAAAGAAAAAAAAAATATTTACTAATCAAAAATTAACTGCCATTATAACTTCTCCGAATCTGGAGCCAAAGTCTATCTATGACGATTATAAAAAAGAAAAGAAACAACTACATGATTTTGGCTTATTTAAGCTGAGAAAGGCATGACCAAATGAAAGCTACTTCTTTGACTTTTTCTCCTTCTTTGGCTTCTTCGAAGTCTCCTCGTTGAACGTTTTCTTCTGGACCCCTTTCTTCCTAGCGATGTGGTATCAAAGGGAGAAAGAGGGACCTCCATAGGTGTAGTCCCACCAGGGAGAATAACCTTTAGGGGCCTATTTAGGGGGTCATCGAGTTCCACCACCTAAGGTTCCATCTTAACTTTGGCTCCTTTTTCTCCTCTTCCTCGATTTGCTCCTTCATGCTAAGCTTCGAAGTATGTTCAGAAGCGCCTGTAATTTCGACCTCGTCGTGTTCATCAACAGGCGAGGAATTCTCAAGTTTATCCTCATCAAGCTGCCCAATCACTTGAGCATCGGGTCTAGGGGTGTCCCCAGTGTGAAGTGCCTCAACCACTTTCTTTCCCCGCTCTGTGCGACATCGCTCCTTGGAATCGATTTGGCATCAGAATGGCCTACATGAAGTCATAAAACGCAAATGTTATAATACATCTGTTACTCGCCAAAAGCCATGGTTTCCTGAACTCTAGAAGGAAAAGCTACATATCGGCTTCCATTTGACTCTTAGTCGTCTTGTGGGTATCACCCTCCAGAATAGGGATAGAATGAGAACACCAAACCTGGGCTTCTCCGAGTCATAACCAACATGCTGCTCGGAAGGCCCAAGTGACGAGCTATCGGCTGGCTAAATGGGAGGAGGAACTGGAGACTCGGTGCCGGACGAGCCAACAATATAGTCCTTACCCTTTGATGACGAGGAGTCTCTTCCAAAGAGGGCATTTGCCGTGGATAAGTCTAAAGGCTCGTTTCCTCACAGCACTTCCCTTACAAGAGCTTCTTCGTGAACCTCTTTGATGCCCAAACACAACTCTTTCAATTTTTATCAAAGTATCCCATGCTTCGGTCAATGATTCAAGATAACCATCGCCTAGAAAAGAAAGGTCTGGTGCATGAGAACTTGTGCATTGTACTCGACAATGAGAAGATCAAATGAGCACTTAGTTTCTTCTCTGCCGGCCTCAGTAGCTGTCTCAAGACGAGAGTCGACTTCTGTAAGCATCATTTTCTTACCCTCCTCGCAAGCTGCCTCTTTTAGCACTTTAACCTTGGAAAGCTCCTCATCGAGTTTTGTCTTTAGAAGTCATGTTGCAATAATTTCATTGCAATATCCTTGTGAATCTTCCTACGCAGTAATTTTCTCTTTTTTCTCTTTAAAGAGCAGCTTCTCCAGCTCTTTAACCCATCGAGCGAGAATATCTTTTTCTTTCTGGATAGAGTCTTTCTCTAAAGCTAGAGAACCACTGCTTGCCTCATCGATTTCTTTTTTGTGAGTGGCCTCTAAGCGACTAACTGCATCGGTCGTCTCCTTGGCATTTTTCTAGGTGGCCTCGAGTTGAGATTTGTATAAGGTAGCTCTTCATCTTGGGCTTTAATGATATTTTTTTCATGAATAGCTTCGAGTTTCAGACGATCAATTTTGTGTTGACGTTCCATGGAAACCTCTGAAACTTTCTCCACCAAGTGTATGAATGCATTATGCTGAACATAAACATTGTTGTTGCAGGAAATGGTGCATTGTTTGACATGTTCGGGGATAAGATGAATCGCAGGGAGAAATTTCAATCCATCGAAACATATCTTTGGGAATGTAGCCTTGAGCTCCGCTAATTTTTCTACTGTCGATGGATCGTGTGCGGAGGCTGGAAGAGTCTGCCTAGCCGGAGTCACAGATTTCTTATAGGGCTCATGGGATTTCTTAGTACTCAAAGAAGCAGAATGTTGGTCGCGAGGAACTTCGAAATGAGATCCCTTCTGAGAAGACTTCTCCCCACTATGCTCCGGGTGAGGGGGAGGATCGCTTGGATATGAAGAACGCCTATAAGTACTCCTTCTAAAAGACGATGATTTTCTAGGAAGATGATCTCTAATGCTGATGTCATCCCTGTCTCGTTATTTTCCTGGTCCAGAGTCCCGACTGGAATGATAAAAGACGGAAGATCCGCGAAGGCCGTCAATGCCATGTGTACGCCCTATGTCGCCTGCACATAAAGCCAAATGAGAATAAGTTAGTAGGAATCACGCGATGACTGAAATTCAAATGCATGGTGGAGTGTAAGTGTTTGTGTGTCCTAGTATATTCCCCCTCGATGGACCGAAATTTTTCACTTTACTCATTGGATTTTTCTCTCCATGATGATGAGTCTGAGCGCCTTCATCGCTCCTCATGGAAGAATTAAATCCCATTGCCTTAGGATTAGTAAAACCATAATCCAGTATGTTGTCGGGGATGGTCAAGTCAAATAGGCCCTTTAATGAGGGTTCTAAGTTCTGGGAAGACAACTTCTTCTCAATCGGAGTTATTGTAACCTTTGAGGTTCCACCAACAGTCTTCTTTTTTAGCTTATAAGCTAAACTCTTTTTCTTCTTCGAAGGAGGCAGTGGTTCGTTAGCACCAGGTGCATCAGATACTGGCACTTGGTCGGAACTTATGTTTGCATTGATCGCCCCTGGCACCTTGGTTTCTTTGGTTTCACCTTCCTCAATTGTATCGGGGTCCCCTCTTGCAGGGGGTACCGAAGGTCCGACTTGCTCTTTGCCTATTTCCGCAGTGGTTCCTATTGTAGTGGCATCGGCTGGAAGGTTAGTTCGATGGCCCTCATCTAGTAATCCAAACTTTGAAAGCAGTTCGTTGGAAATAACGGATCTAATGTCGTAGTCTCTCATAGGAATAGCTCGAATGGCCTCGATGGCCTCAGAATACCAGGCGCCTTCAAGTCGTGGGTGGATACCTGCAAGAGTTGCAAGAAGTTCAAAAAGGATACATTTCGAGTCCTAGGACAAAGATTTGGCAAAAAATGAAACTTACTCCCTTCTAGCCATCTTCTCGCAAAACCAGGAGGACACGTAAAACCACTCTTGTTTATACTGGGAAAATTTACTCCACGCACCCATCAGGATTTGGCATTTAGGGTGTGGCTCGAGAAATATGAAGGATGGACTCTCAGTACGTCTCTTGAGGCGGTAAATATAACGGATATCCTCAGGAGTAGGGGGTCTGAATAAGACACTCATGGAAAGAATGCATGTATCGGTGAATAAATGCATGGCTATTAGGGTGTAGTTATGTTAAAGCAATCCTTATATGCTGCAACACTTCACGGAGGAATGAGTTGAAAGGTGGCACGCTTCCAGCCCAGCACATAAATTTGTTGCACGCCGTATATCCGGTTGGGGGCAAGAGGGGCCAATCTTGTGCCAACGAAACCAGAACATCATTGAAGGGGATTCCATGGATAGAGCATAATCGACGGAGAGAAGATTCACTGATTTTCGAGGTTTGTGAGTCGATGGGATCATCCAGAACGACATCCCCGTCTACGGCATCGGCAGCCATGCCTATAGTCGCAATAGGCAGGTCTGGTGCGCCAGGAAGGGGAGTTGGTGATGGATTCAAAGTTCCCATGGCTTCTCGCCAAGAACTTGGCTCAGGTTTGTCAGAAACTATAGTAGAGCTTGATTTTTTGGACATCTCTAAAGAACGATCGATGTGAATGGATACATGTTTAAACTATACTTGAAAGATAATAAATATCAGATACAACAACAAGATATTCCCCCCGTGTGATGTTTAGACTAGTGCAACCATTCAAGCATGAGTATAAAAGAATTAAACATCTAAAGACCGGTGATGCATGACTGAGTTTTGTACTATCATCTTCAAAGACCATCATCGCTGAACATCTCCAACAACTAGTCCTATGTTTGGTAATAGGGGTCTCGAAATCGGACATTGGCATTATATATTGAAGGTTGTTATTTGTTTTTGTTGAGTCAAATTCACGTTCAGAATTACTTGAACTGTGAAGTTGTAAATCCGGATTGAGTTCTTGGGCTTATATGCTTTGGTCCTTGTCATAATTCATCGTGTTATGCTTAGACATGGAAATAAGTTATTCGAGTATGTGTTGTGCCCAAGTTAAAACAGTTTTGATTGCCAATGTCGACCTTGACATGCCGGCCCACTCACTCTCCATCTCTCCCTAACTACTGACCTGGCCTCACTTAGACTCCTACCGACCTACATCGCCTCACAAGATGCCAAGCCGCACTCTCTCTCGCTCTCTCTCTCAGCAATGACCTAAACTTTCCTGAGCGGCAACTACTGAACTACCTTCCCTCTGACCAAAAAAGAGGGAGGAGACCGGCTGCCTTCTTCTATACATCATTGACCTCACTTCCTAAAGCTGTCAATAACTTCTCCTCCCAAGTCGGTGCCAGCCCATACTAAAAACGTCCCATTTTCCTCGCCCATACCTTTTCTAACTATGCTCTTCTCCTCTCATGCTCACCATGTTGAGCCATGTCCCTACGAAGCTTAACCCCTAGTTCAGGTTCTAGAAGATATGGGCTAGGAATTTAAAGTAATACATGGAACCTCACCTATATGATAATTGGAGGATAAGGCGAATGATACTTGAGACTTGAGGTCAAGAAGAATAGGGCGGAATGTTTAGGAGTTAATTAATCAAAGTGGAGAGGTAGTTCAGTGGAGAGGAGGATTTTGGATCTAGAGCAGTGTTAGAGAGGAAGGGAAATAAAACAAGAAGTGAGAGGAAGAGAAGGAAGGTGTGAGTTTATATATGGAGATGGGGAGATAAATAAGCATCGTCCTGTGGAACCGGTCAACATGTTTTGGTGGGTCGATGAGGAAGAATGCCATACGTTGCCAGGTGAGCCGACCGTGTGGCTCGGTGTCGGTGTGCCAATCCACTCTTTATTTTAAGAAAAACAAAACAAAACAAAGAGAGAAAGGAATGGCAATAATAATAAATAGAAATTTTTATAAAAGGTGATAAAATGATATGAATGTGGATAATAAAATAAAATGTATATATGAGAATTATACACAAGATTGAATATGGTAATCCTAAGAGGAGACAGATACTACTCTGATTCAGCCTTCGAAAGGTTGCAAATGTTTAGCTTATGAAAAGTCAAAACTGGATTTCAAGGATGTCTTTGAAATTGAACTAGTACGATCAGGCGCCGCGAGGTTCCCTCAAAGGCTAAGGAGAAACAATAATCAGCTATCATTCTGAATGAGCTAGCTTCTGAAAGCAAGGACTAACCACTGATACAAATCACGTCATGTTGATTCACACAACACACTTTGGGAGAAAATGTTACCTGGTTACTTGGCCCGACTACAAGGTGATAGTTGCAGAGGCTTTGATTGAATCTAGACAAGACTCAAGCTAGGGAGAGATTGGAGATATAAGGGATTGATCCAGTCTAGGTAGTTCAGCATATATACATGGTTCGGCATAAATGTATGGTTCAGCCTATTTGAGTGGCTCGGTATTGGGACAAGATATATATGGATCGGTATTGATGGGATCGGCCTTGTTGGAACAGGGTCGTACATGGGTTAGTCAGACTGGTTCGCTCGTGATAGGCTGGCCTAACTGGTTCGACCTCGTAGAGATTATATCAAGCGGATCGGTCCTGAGTGGTTCGTTGTAAGTAGGAGAGGCCTTCGGAGAATTGATACATGTGGGTCGGCATTCGTATGTAGTCCGGCCATTGTGGTTCGGCTTTGGTTAAACGACATGTATGGTTTGGTACATGTGGTTCGATAATTTGGGCCCAGTTGCAGCGGTTCGGTGAAACAACATGAGGAGTGGCAAGGCAACCATAGGGCGATATCGGTGCTATTTCACTTCGAATCACGCCTATAATTGTTCCGAGTTACTTGCGAGTTTGCTTCAAGTTATGCACAAGGAACCACTAGTTCGGTCAAAGTGGCTCGGTGGGTATTGGGTCGGTCATACGAGGTCGGTATACATGGATCGGTAAGCACGAGATGCTTACTGTGAGCCGAAGTATCTTAGTCATGGGCCTGCATAAGGGACCTAGCTTGTCTTCATTTATAAAAAGAGGGGCATGGGTACAGTTGATGGGACCTTTTTTGGGAACTCTGGAGATACTATGTCATTTTTTGTACTCGCTTCTTTTCTGTTCAAACTTGCATGCAAGTTGTTTGTTTATGGATTGTATCTGTACTCAAGTAATTGGAAAGGTAATAAAGGTCATACTCAAAGTGGACTTAGGCAATTACGTCGAACAACTATAAATCTGGTGTTTCCTTTTCTGTTGATTTTGCATTCAATTGCGTTATTTCTCTGTTTTAATTTACTTTCTTCATTAATCTATCTACACAACTCTATTCAAGAGTATTAGTGACCAATTTTGGTGTTAATACCTTCTTCGTTGTCGTTGTGTTCATAACCACGAAAAGTGAGCGATCACACATGTTTGACATTCGTATGTTTAGTAAATTTATTTCACATGAAATGATGATTGAAACGTCTTATTAAATTTAAATTGGTTAGTGATTAAATCATTAAGCATGATATGTTATTGTTTAAAATTGTTCACCTATGTTGCTTGATATATGGCACCTATAACATGTTAGTATATATATTATATTTAAATTATTTATGATACATGTTGTCACTGATATGTTATGTTATTTTTTGTTACTATTCTATTGTTTTCACACTACGAGTTCCCCGTTAATTAGGAAAATCACTATGATTTGAAATGATACATACTCGAATGATATTATAGATTAAGGACAATCGCTATAGGATGAAATGATAATCCCGAGCGATTTTACTAAATTTGAAATCTTAGATTGCAGGTTGAAATGATATATACCCGTAAATTTTAAATTTTTACATGTTGAAATGATAAATATCTGTATCACTTGATCGTAGGGTAGAAAACTACATACAGACACTATTGGTCTATTTTTAAATGATTTTCAAGTTTTTGGAAAAATATGTGTTTTAATGAATATTGATTTTAAAATATAATATAAAGATTTTGTTTTAATATGTGTGTAAAATATAGATTTATTTTAAATTTTATTTTTGGAAATTTCAAATTTTGAAGTTAAGCTTTGAAAAAAAATGTAAATTATAAGATTTTACTTATAACTTTATTATTTTTAGAATATATAAAATAAGATTTAATATAAAATAAAATAAATTTAAAAAAATAAGATTTAATTTAATAATAATCAATATAATATAATTTAATTTAATAAAATTTAATTTGCTAAAAATATATATATTGTGTTTAAATTATTTATTTAGAATTTATGTTAAAATTATAAAGTAGATTTTGTAAAAAAATTAATAAATAAAGGTTGGAAATATAAACTAAAATTGATTCGTAATTTAAATTCTTTTAAGAATTGAATTCAAATAAGAATTGATTTGAAACTTATAAATTTTAAGATTTTAAAGATATGATTTTATAACTTGATTTGATATTAATTACAACTGAAGTTAGATATTTAATTATTGATTTTTAATTTATACTTTAAGATTTTACTAAAATGATTTGATAAAATGACTACGGTGTGAAATAAGCATTTGGTTGTTAAAGAAACCGGGATCGGATATTGTCATACTCTCTGCCAATATCAAAAACAACTTTAACAATAGTGCACGTGGTGGAGAATCTAGAATGAAGTAGGATGGTTTGGCGAACGCTACTGGGATGAAGTAAGAGAACAATGATGGATAGCCTTGACTTTCGAGTCATAATTAAACTGACCAAAACAAGAGCTATACCGAGCCAAGTGGTGTCGCTCCCCCTATGGAGCATGCTTCTTCGAAACCATATATATTACTTTGTGATTTGATTTTGATGTGCACACCCTTGATTATGGGAGTGTATCTCGAGGTGGGCGGTAGTTGCTGCTATGCGTTATCACCAGTTTGGGAGTGCAAAACAGTAGTATCCTACCCTGGGCATTGCCTCATGTGCCTTGTCATATTTATCCCGATCGAGCCTACTATGACTTTGGTTTGTATCGTACCTATGGAATGCTCCCTGAGTATCCCACTTGTTTGGTGGAGCTTACAATATCTGAATGGACTACGGTATTTATATAAAAAATATGTTAAGGGGGATATGAGTAACGCCTTAACGCTACTTTAATACTTTACTTTATGATAGACATTATCTATATTAAATATTCTATTATATATGTAGATAATTTGACGATCCTTAAAGGATGGAAATCCCAAACATCCTTTAAGTTACATTACATTTCACTTGGACATTTCACTTGAGTTGATTTACTTACCTAAGAATGTTAATCTTGACTCGAGTGTTTTTTATGTTTTACTTTATGCTCGTGTCACCCTGAGTATCACAGCATTTGAGACTCACTTATGGAGCTTGAAGCTTTTCTTGGAGATCTATCTTTTGTCTATTCAGCTTTTCAGTTATTTTCAGTTATTTATCTTCAAACTTGTCATTTGCTTATGTATTAGAGACTTCCCTGTATTTGGACTTATGTTGTATTTGCTTTAGACTCTGATGTTTATGTAGTAGCTTCATGAACTACTATTTATCTATTTTCACTACATATTATTGTATTACTCTTTGTCTGTGATTCTGTTATTGATTTATTTACTGTATATGCTATGTTTTGCCAAATATAAATAACAATCTGCTATTTCGAGCAATTTAAGTCTGACATGTATGCTTTATTGTCAATTTGAATGGTTCGAAATGGTGGGCCGTTACAAGATACCTCTTTAGATTCTAGCCCAACAAAACACCCAATAACCCAAGATAAAAATAAAAATACAGATAAAATACACACAAATACAACTTCCGTATTCGCGTGTTTTTACATTGTCAATTGCAGATTAAACGCTACAGAAGTCAGATTTTAACGATACGAAAAGTGTAGTGGAGATTAGAATTCAGTCTAGTATCATAAAAAATTTAAAAATTTAAATTTAAAATTTTCAATTCAAATTCAAATTTTGACTGAATTTGACCAAAAACTGAATTTTCACAAAATTTTCCTTTTTATTGAATTTGGAAAAACATGTTGCTCAACATTTCAAATTCGCTATTTATAATCAAAATTTAATTTTAACTTAAATCCAAATAATGATTAATTTAAAATAATTCAAATTTGAGAGTCGTTATACTTCATGGTCGATGTCTTGCTGTACAGCCAATGCTCTACAAGGTAATTGGAGCAGATATATAAATTTAACCTTATTCACTTTTCCAATTCATGGTTGCCTCATCCATCCTTTCGGAATATGGTCATAACTACTTTTAAAGTTGGAGTTCTTAGAGTTTGGCATATAATATATTTATATAATTATATGTAAAAATAAAATATGTTCCCTCATCGTATCCTAAATCTTATGGCCGGCTAACCTCAACTCTGATACCAAATGTAACAACTCGCATCTTAATGGTCTCAAATTTCAACTAAATAAAAATCTAAGTCCATTAGGGCACAGTTCATTAGATTTGGTTGTTTGTATTAAACACAAGTATATCGTAGTACGATTAATATCAAATCATAGCATAATAGAACAAAAATACTCACTGAGGCTACTACCTTGGAATTAATAGTTTTCCTTAGAATCTAATTGCCTTGTCAGCGTGGAAAATGAAAGAGAAGACTCCATCATATGTAATTCCCATCTTGCATCAGCATGTCCCTCTAAATCTATCTTGTAGGTTGTAATAAGGAGGGTCAGAACAATGTCCTTAGGACTAGAAAATTACATACTTTATCTATAACACTAATTTATGCATTTTGATTTTCGTTTAAGTGTTATGTATATTATTCACTGCTAATCCGATAAATACGATGTGCGAGTACGATATTTCTAACCTCCCCAAGGTATAACTATATAGTATGCATATATACATATATATCTAAACATATACTACTTGAAAACCCGACCACTTAATACTTATTAAATAAGGAGGAGGCAGACCTAACGACTATATAATGCCTCAACCTCGATGTAGGCCCTCCGCAACGTAAACGCAAGTCAATCGGTCCTAATTATAAAGACCGATACCCCTAATAACGGTTTTATACTATAAATTTTGTATAACCAATGCATCTTAAAAACTCATCTAAACTAGCCCACTTTCGACAAATAAACGAGTAACTGAATAACTTTGAGGTCTTAGCGTGTAACGACCTGGAATTTCACTTATTTGATTTGGGAATATTTAATTAATTTTAAATATTCAAATTATAGGTTTTATAATTAAAATAAATCTCTTTTAAATAGTAAATAATGATAGTGAAATAGTTTTTCAAATTTGCTTACAAAATTATATAGTTCGAAGAAAAATCGAAAATGTGACCGGAATTCGTTTTCCCCATTTTCGACTTTTCGTCGGTTAAATTTTGTCGGAAACATTGTGAAACTCTATTGTATAATTATACATAGAAAATATAATGGGTTAGGATCATATAATGTATATGTATGTATATAGGTATATATATTATAAAAGGGATATGATATTTGATGAAAATAATAAATATTCCATGATTTACTTATCAAAAATTCAGTTAGAAGAAGTCTAATTTTCAGGTTGGAATTTTATGAATTCGATGATAATCTGAAACCCCTCCACCTTTCTAGGCCAAGCTCCACCACCTATGTACCATGTGCACCATACTTTGGCCGAATCATAAAGCCACCATAAGGCCACCAAATCTTGTTTTTTACCAAAATCAAAGCATGGATCTAGGCTCTGTTCAAAAGTTAAGGAAGTTCGAGTCATTTTGGTAGTGTTTGGGTAAGTATAACATAGAATTCATTTAAAAGTTCTAACTTTAAATATGATGCTTACTTTGATGATAAATATTGTTATTTGGTTATTATGTATGTTTGATGTTTGGTTCATACAATATTGTATGTTGTTATATGTGATTGGAAGTTAGACTTGAAACGAAATCTAATGTTGAAGTTAGTTGGAAAGATACGATTTTGGTTTATAGTTGTTGCTTATGTATGTTGTTATGGCATGTATTTGGATGTATAAGCTTATATATTTGTTGTATGTGCAAAGAAAGATAGCATTATGACTTGTGAAAACGGCATCGTGTTCCTTTTGTTTAAACTTGTTTTATAACTTTAGTTTTAGATATATTTTATAAAAGTTTTAAAAACCTTACCTTTGTTTTCCAAAAATTTATTCGAAGTTTATAAAGTAGTTTAAATATATAACGTGCACGTAAATGTGCATATTTTTACTTTCACATTTTATCGAATTTAATTAAATAAATGATCATATAGGATGTTTAAACATGTTTAAAACAAAATTCAAATTATTTTCAAATCGTCATATATTCATCTTCACATACGGGCAAAATGGTCATTTTTGTGCATATACTAATTTATGAAAATTTACTTGGAAATTTCTATATTATTTTGTAGCAATTTGGCTTCAAATGGAAGAGGATTTCATGAAAAATATGCATGCACGAGTGAATACAAAGAAATGAAGATGGAAATAATTCGTTTCATGGATCATGGAGAACCTCACCTACCTTAATGTACAAATTAGAGCTAATGCACATGCTAATGGCCATTAAAGCTTCATGCACATTTAAGTGGTGGATTATCTTATGCTAATGATTACTTAACCATCACACTTCCTAAGAGGGTTGTTTGGGTAGTTCTTAAAAAATTGAATTAGAGTTTCATACATGTATAAATACCCCCTTATGTTCATGTAATTAGTCTCTCCCCTTTTAGGCTTTCTTTCTCTTAGTTCTTTAGTTTAGGATCAAAAGTAAAAGAAAGCACTCTTTATCTTTTCATGGCTACTTAGCCATTTTTATTTTATGTAATTTCTTTTTATGCAATTTCTTTTTATGCAATTTAATACATACTCTTTTCTTTTACATGCTTATTTACTTTCATGTTAGTAGTGTCGATTTATTTTTATGCAAGTAGAATAGCTTTCATTTTCTTATGATTAGTTCCATTTTCCATTAGCTTTCATTATTGTTTCATGTTGCAAGCTACATTAGTTGATTTGATAACAAATATGAGAGGCTAAATCCATTCAATTTAGGGGTAATGAAGCTCTCTAATTTTGTAGCTTCAACATTTTGATAATTGTTGCACTCTTTTTATGCTTAATGACAATGCTTGAAGTGGTTTAATTTGTTGTTTTTGTTTTGAATTTGATAGCCTATGTTGTTGACGCCAAATAAGCTATGCTTAAACAATCACTAAACACAAATTACCTCTTCATCTACATATGATTATGGTAATGAAGTGAATGTTGAAATCAAAATTTGATGGCCTATATTTCTAATTAATAGTTAATAGACCATGCTTAAAATAGATTTTACTTTTAACTTGTTGTCATTTTTCATGAGACTTAAATAGTGGTTTAGAGGTTGTGTTATAGTTTGATGGCTTACGTTGGGCCAATTAATAGCACAAATATGTCAAACTTATGATAAGCACATCATTTAAATTCACTAATGACCAAAAAAATATCATAATTTCATATTTTGTTGAACTATGTGATTTAGAGAGTGGAATTGTCTCTAAATTGTCATTTTATTCTCATAGTTTTCATTCACTTTTGTAGTTGTTAGTTTTGCAATTTTTAGTAGTTAGCTTAAGCATCTCAAATCTTGGTTAATTTGATTGAATGGATTTTTAAGAATAAACAGTTCCCTACGGATCGACTCGTACTTTTCACATACTAAAATTGTATGCCGTGCCCTTGTGCTTAATTTTAATTATAAATTTGTTCGACGGTTTTCTGATCGATAGAATTTCCGTCGTCCGATCAAATTTTTGACGCATTGCCGGGGAATAGTTTTGATTTTGATTTTCTATTTTTCGAATTATTTTCATTTGATTTTTATTTTCGTGTGTTTTATTTTGTGTGTTTGTTTGCAATTAAAAAAAATTGTTGTGTGTTTGTAGCTTGCATTTGTTTGTGTGATTGTTTATTCTATTTGCTTTGCATTTGCATTGTATATACACAAAAAAACATACACAAAAATTTTAGAAAAAATTTCAGTTACATTTCATTACATTTGCATCAACATTTTTCTATTTACATCTTTCTTTTTCTTTTTCTTTTTCTTTTTCTTTTTACGTTGACACTTTTCTTAAAAAAAACGCATTGTGCTTATTTTCTGTGCACAGTGCACTACATTACAAACACACTGCTCAACCATTTCTACCACTCTTTGTTGCTGCTGCCTCGCCAAAATTCATCACCTATAACTTCCACACTTCAATCCCATTCCATTGACAATTGCTGTTTCACTTCTATCATCACCTGAAAACTGCATTGCAATCCACCCGCTGCCTATTCACACTTCTACATCTAACTAACCACCTGAACACTGCAGCTGCAACATCAATACTGCCACAACACAACCCACAGTCATCCACCGGCTCTACTTCACAATCAACTACCAGAGCTCAACCTTACTGCATTCTCCTGATCATTCTCACAAGCAACCGCTCCATCATTGCAATTATATATCTGATGTTGCCTTAACATCTACTGCTGCCTCCATCACTGCTACACAAATTAAACCACTTCAAATCATCTCTACTGTGCCTTCACCATATCATTACCGACCATCACAACTGCTAACCTGTGCATCTGTGCACATCCCGCCTCTGCACACAAAAATTCTACTGCCTTACCACCTCTACAAACAACATACGTCACTAACATTTCATAACTCTCATGCATCACTAACATACCGCCTTACCACTTCTGCACACAACCCCTTCACCTCTTCACCACAGCGACCTTCAACACTTCCAGCTAACATTCAAACCAATTTCACTACCTTGAACATCACTGATTCAAGCTTCAACACACAACTACTGCTGTCAAAACCTCCTGCCTGTGCTACTATACACCGTGATCACCTAATCAACATTCATATTTGTTGCACTTCAATTCAATCCCACAACCGCTTGCTCCATCAATAAATTACACTACAATGCAGCTTCCACATTTTGCAATATATCGACTGCAACTGCCACTTACCTCAGATCAATCGGCTACAACAAACCATTTCTTATCGACTGCATCACCGCAAGCACCACCTCATCACTACTGCGACAAACAAACAACACTTCAATCACCATCAACCCCTGCAGCGGTTATGATTTCTGCCTTCATTCACATACCCATTCACCTTCCCTCCGTAACGAACATACCATCCCTTACTGCCAACACTAAACAACCCCGCCTGATCATCACAACCCCACCCGATCATCTACAATTTCATCACCGCTTCACTGCTCCACAACAATATCACCGAGTTCAGCCTCTACTGCTGCAACAACTACTCTCAACACAGCTCTCCCACACATATTACTCAAACCATACACCTCCTACATACAACTGTCACACCCACCAAACAAATCTACTCCTCCTCTCCTCGAACCCCAAATCCACCGCTCACTCCTAAAAGCTTTCACCGCCTCGACCTGAAATTCACAACCACGACAGCCTCGACCACTTTGACAAATCGCTGCACGACCACCTTAGAGCATCACAAATTGAATCGCGATTTCTTTCTTATTTTTTGTTTTATTTTTGTTCTATTTTTGTTCTTTCTCGTGTTTCCCAGTTCTGTTAAAAAAAACAAGCCGCGTTCTATTGAAAATAAGAGAAAAGGGCAAGGGCTATTTTGATTGTTTTGGTTATTGGGCTTTCAAAAGGGTTTGGGCTGAAGCTTAAGTTATTTCTTCTGTTTTTTTATTTCACTTCATTTTCTCCGTTTGGGCTAAAGTTTGAATTGGAGAAATTGGGGTTAGATTGTTGGTGTTAATTTTCTCTTGCTTTTAAATCATCTTGTGTCAGTGTTGAGTTAAATTTTTATTTTCTACTTAATTCTTTTCTTGTTCTTTAGAAAAAAACATTTATTAGGGTTTTGGTTGAGTTATCTTGTTTTGTTCATTGTTGAGTAGAAGTTATTTGTTTTGTTTTGTTTTAAAAGTTGAGTTGTTTTTGTTAGTTAAATTTACACTTGCCATTTAATTCTTCTCAATCTAAAAAAAAATTGTTTATATCGTGTTTTTAATTTTCAAGTTGTTGGTGGCAGAGTTTCTTGCTTCACTTAGCTTGCCAAAAATAAATTGCTAGTTTGCTTATAAAAAATTTACTGCTTATAAAAAATTTACTGATTTTAACCCATATCTATTGTTTTATTTGCCTTTCATTGTTGTTTGCTTGCATTTTATAAAAAAATTCAAAAACAAAAACAAAAATTCATTCGTATTTGCATTGTTAATACACATTTAATTTCAGTTTTGCATTTCATTTTTAATTATAATAACGGTTTGTCATCAACAATGCTTAATTGTATATTGACAAGTTGTCTTCTTTGAATAATTTAATTTCTTGGTGTCTAGGCTATGGCAGAGCAATAATCAGTTACAAATATTACGGTGCTTCATAAATATTATACCGAATTGTTTCTCTAAAGGTACTTAAACCTTTGGCCGCATTGCTACGGTGATTCGTGGTGCACCGATAACTCCTGCCTGTTACCTGTTCGAGAACTATCTTATTGATTTAAGACAATGTGATCATACAATTTTGGATTAGGACAGACAATTTGTAATTAAACCCTTGCATTCATTTATTTTCATTAGTTCATTCATATATAATAAAAAAAATTAAAATGCAAAATTAAAAGAATTGTAAATATTCCCTTTCCTTTTCCTTTGAAATTTTTAAAACCTTTCCACTAATTTATTTTAGAAAATCAAAAATCCAACAAAAATATATGAAATCTTCTCAAAAAGAAGAAAAAATTGAAAATCCAAAAACAAAAAAAAAGATCCAATTTTCCCTTTTTGAAAAATAAATTCTTTTTGTAAATATTTTTTCTTTATAAAAAAACAAAAAACATTCTCTAAAATGTCTCAGTTTTCCTACTCCTTGAATTTTACAATAGTTGTGAAAGCAATATACTCCATATGATTTCACACCAAATTCGTATGGATAATTTAACGACAACTATTGTATAAACAATTCAAATTTTAAACCAAAAATTTTTCAAAATGATGAAGAACCCTCGAATCTCGAAAATAGCATCAAAATAATTTTATCTTTACATGAAATCTCTACACAACAAAATCAAAGAATAAATGATTACTGTAATTTATATTTGGGGAATGATTCAAGTCAAAGTTCTCAAAGAAATCAAGATGTGAATTTACTTCAAAATTCAAATGATTTCGAGTATAACCCATGCCGATTCAACTTCGAACTCCAAAATGAATTTAAAAAGGGAAATGTGAACCACTTTTCAAATAATCTTTGCAATGGGAATAATCTCGACCACGATACGATTGAAAATCTTTGTTCTCAACAATTTCAAATTGAAAATCATCATGTTAATAATTATAAATTGGATTTCGTTGAGCAAATGAACGAATTTTACGATGATCGCATAAATTTGTTGTTTGAAACATATATGTAACAACGTGAGCAACAAAACCAAATTCCAACGTGTGACGAGTCAAGTGATAATCCAACTTTTACCCAAATCGACGATTTTTAAATAACAACTTTTAAAATTGAAAACGAAAATCTTAATGAAGTTGTTGAAAAAACGGTAGTTGAATTGGATTTCAATTCATTTGAGGGTGAGAAACTTGATTTAAATTTTGATCTTCCTTTTTCCGATTTTGAAAATGTGAATACAACTTTGAATTTTGAACTTGATATATGCAATGAAGTTGTTAATAATCTAACAAAGGAAGACGAATTCAATGAACACGTATTTTTTGGACTTTTCGAAAAGGAGTTGTTAAATTCTGAAGGAGAAGATTTAAATCACCATTTTGATTTTGAAATCGATAATTCTAAAGAAGTTTTCAATGAGAAGTTTGAACTTCAATTTGGTGATAATAAACTTGAATTTCAATCAATCATTTTATCAACCTCAAAAATCATCGAAAACGAAACAACTCGTAAGTTTTTTAGTAAAACGACATTCGTTTTCCCAAATCAACATTCAGCTTTGAAATCATTTATGGTTTGGTTTTCCATGCTTAAGCTGTGTCTCGCATATTTGACGAGACAAATGAATCGATCTTTGGAAGACCGTTTCATTTACTTTTTGACGATATACTTTCTGATCCCGTGTAAATTCCGTTCATTTTCATGTAAATACAGGTCATTTTTTTTTATTTTTTTTCGTTTCACTTGGGTTGACTGTGGGGACACAGTCAAAATCAAGTGTGGGGGGGCTCATTTTAATTTTTTTAATTTTCGTTGTTTATTTTTGAATTTCTTTCCAAAACTCAAAAAAAAAATCCAAAAACTAATTTTCATTTAGCATTTTGATTTATTTTTAAAGAAACACTATAGGATAAATATATGGTTTTGGTTTATTAAATTGGAATTTTTGAAAATTTATTTGTCTTAACAAAAATGAAAATAAAGTTTGATTACAAATAAAAATGGTTTAACTAGTATATAGGAAGATTCATACGTGTTAATTATGAAATATCCTAATCAAAGATCTTTGTTTAAAAAGTGATGAATTCAAATAAAAGGATATAACAATTTTTTTTCTTCTAAGTTAAATGGTGCTAAGATGATTTTGCAAAACTCTCTCTTTAAAAAAACAAAAAAAAACAAAAATATTTCTAGTATATATTTATTAACACCACAGTCGATAGGTGTACACACTTATGTGTACACTCGATATGTTTTGTACCCTTTTCATGTAAGGCCGAAAGGCAATGCATGATCGATATATCTAGCCTCAGTTTATTTGAGCTAGGTGTATGTATATGAAAATTCTTTTAATAATAATGCCTATAGTTGATAGGTGTTCTGTGTTAGGGTAATATATGTGGCCTCAGTTTGCTGTGTTAGGCATATGTAAATATTGTAAATGTAAATAAAATTTTCAAAAAAATAGAGAGAGTAAGCAAATGAAATCCAAGCACTATTTTAACTTGTTTGATTTGACTTGTTATTGAAAATAAATGAAAATACCCATTGAAAGACTTTGATAATCAAAGAATGATACATTTCATAATTACACTGTGTTATCAACCAAAACAACGAGTTAAACTATAGTCTATTTGCTATGATACTTGATTTTTGTTGGAAATTTTGACGATTAAATGACTTAAATTTTCAAGATAATGATCCAAACCGATATTTAGCTTATTTGTGTTGATTTAAAAGTATATCCTTCATTTGTATATATTTTCACAAAATTTGCATTCATCACTTTGTAAATAAGTCTTGCATTCTGTAAATATTTTCATCTTGCATTTGAATTTTATGGGTAGTATCTGTTGAAAACCCTCACGAGACAACACTCATCCTACTAGGGACGCCTAGAGGTTAACGGCTTGTTGCATACGCTCAATGCAATCGTACTCCCTACGAAAATGGATTTATCTTAAAAAAATTATTCGAGAACAAATAAAAAGATAAGTGTAGGGGTATTTGATGTGCACATAAATGTGCATATTTTTACTTCCATATTTTATCGAATTTAATCAAATAAATGATCATATAGGGTGTTTAAACAAGTTTAAACCAAAATTCAAATTATTTTCAAATCGTCGTATATTCATCTTCGTATAGGGGCAAAATGGTCATTTTTGTGCATATATTAATTTATGAAAATTTACATGGAAATTTCTATATTATTTTGTAGCAATTTGCCTTCGAATGGAAGAGGGTTTCATGGAAAATATGCATGCACAAGTGAATACAAAGGAATGAAGATGGAAATAATTCATTTCATGGATCATGGAGGACCCCACCTACCTTAATGTACAAATTAGAGCTAATGCACATGCTAATGGTCATTAAAGCCTCATGCATATTTAAATGGTGGATTATCTTATGCTAATGATTACTTGGCCACCACACTTCCTAAGGAGGTAGTTTGGGTAGTTCCTAAAAAATTAAATTAGGGTTTCATACATGTATAAATACCCCTTATGTTCATGTAATTAGTCTCTCCTCTTTTAGGCTTTCTTCCTCGTAGTTCTTTAGCTTAGGATCAAAAATAAAAGAAAGCTCTCTTTCTATATTCATGGCTATATAGCCATTTTTATTTTTTGTAATTTCTTTTTATGCAATTTAATACATGCTCTTTTCTTTTACATGCTTATTTACTTTCATGTTAGTAGTGTAGATTTATTTTTCATGTAAGTAGAATAGCTTTCATTTTCTTTTTAGTTCTCTTTTCCATTAGCTTTCATTTTTCTCTTCTTTTTGTTTCATGTTGCAAGCAACATTAGTTGATTTGATAACAAATATGAGAGGCTAAACCCCTTCAATTTAGGGATAATGAAGCTCTCTAATTATGTAGCTTCAATATTTTGATAATTATTGCTCTCTTTTTGTGCTTAATGACAATGCTTGAAGTGATTTAACTTATTGTTTTTGCTTTGAATTTGATAGCCTATATTGTTGACACCAAATAGGCTATGCCTAAACAATCCCTGAAAACAAATTACCTCTTCATCTACATATGATTGTGGTAATGAAGTGACTGTTGAAATCAAAATTTGATGGTCTAGATTCCTGATTAATAGTTAATATGTCACGCTTAAAATAGATTTTACTTTCAACTTGTTGTCATTTTTCTTGAGACTTAAATAGTGGTTTAGAGGTGGTGTTATAGATTGATGGCTTATGTTGGGCTAATTAATAGCACAAATATGCCATACTTATGATAAACACATCATTTAAATTCACTAATGACCAAAAAAGAGAGATCATAATTTTTGTTGAACTATGTGATCTAAAGAGTGTAATTATCTCTAAATTGTCATTTCATTCTCATAGTTTTCATTCACATTTGTAGTTGTTAGTTTTTGCAATTTTTAGTTGTTAGCTTAAACATCTCAAATCCTGGTTAATTTAATTGAATAGATTTTTAAGATTAAACAATTCCCTGCGGATCGATCCGTTCTCGCCATGTACTAAAACTGTACGTCGTGTGGTTGCGGTTAATTTAAATTATAAATCGTTCGACGGTCTTCTAAACCGATAGAATTTCCGTCGTCCGAACAATATAATAGAAAAGACTTTGAAAAGTGATTTAGAATATAAAACGAATTTTTGAAATTTTAGGTCATATAGTGATAGTCGCTATAAATGCAGTTCATGAAAAAATGAACTCTTTTTGAATTTAAAATGTTTAAATTAAGTATTTTTTCGAAAATTATTTTCAAAGATCTTTTACAATTTTTAAAAGCAATCATTATTTATTTATTTATTTAATGATTGTTCAATTAATAAATTAAGTAAGATAATTAGTACTTAATCATTAATTAAGTTAGGGCAATCAGCACTTAATTATTTTAAAGTAAGTTAATTACTATTTTGTTTTACTTAATAAAGAGTTAATTATTCAATTAATTATTATAAATTATTTACTATTTATTTAGTATTATTTAAATTATTTATTTGAGAAGGGTTTAATTATTAATTAATTATTAATCAAGTTAAATTTAAGTTAAGAATTAATTAAAACTTAATCATGATTTAATTATTTTAAACGATGGTTTAAATTATTATTTAATTTTTAACTAAGGAATAATTAATTAATTAATATTAATTAATTTAGATTATTATTTAATAATTAACCAAAGATTTATTTGGGTTTAATTATTTATTTAATAGTTAATTATTATTTATTTATTAATTAAATGTACAATTATTATTAAAGGGTTTAATTCTTATTTAATTTTTAAATAGAAGTTTTAAAGTTTTAAACCACTTTGTTTCTAATGATCGGTTTTGTTTTAAAATAACTTCCTTTAAAAGAATATTTTAAATCTAAGGGATTTCTTTGCCGACTATCCTTAAGTAAACCCAATTGAATATAAAACCAAATGACATTCATTTAGTAGAATAAATTATCATTCTGCAAGCTAACTTGTATTCGACATCTTTTTGGTAGAATAGATCACGTTCTATCATAGTTCACCAAGTAGATTAGGTGGACATCTACTTAAGCCGAATAAAAACCTATTCCACTATTATAATGACATGGATATGTGTTTAGCAACACAAATCCTCGTCTGCTATTATAGTAACTTGGACATATTACCTATTTGTTGATTTATTTGATGTTGGTTGATTTCCTTATACATATTTTCTTGTTATGTAAATACCACGCTATAACTTGAAAAGTAAATTAGATTAAAAGAGAATCATTATGGTCACTAAGCTTCTTTTCTATTTATAAGGTCAATCATACTTTTAATAATTGTTTCAAGTTAAGCAATGATTTTAGTAAAGATGTTTTAAACAATCATTTCGTTTATAAAAATGACTTTATTAGATGATTTTATTACAGGAGCTTTGTTTTAGATAAGCAATATTTATAAGAAAGTTCTATAAATGATTTTGGATATTTACAAGGCAAGTTTTATAAATAATTTTGGAGATTTATAAAGAGATATATAAATGGTTTTGATATTTATAAAAGAGTTTTGTAAAATTTAACGTGGTGATTTGTAAAGAGTTTTGTAAATGGGTCATAAATAAAAGAGATTTATCAAGAGGATTTATAAAAGGAAATTTATAAAAGGATTTGAGATTTGATTTCCTTTAACTGACCTTCTTAATTCTGTGGTATGGACATTCATTCCACACTTAACACCGAAGGAATGGTTTTTTGAGGTTATCTTTATTTCTAATTTAAATAACATTTTATTTTGATCCTTTGATATGATTTGGAAAAGAGAAATATTTCATAGATGTTTTATGAATATAATTATGTCAATGAGATAAGTATATGAATGTTTTTTAAAAAATACTTTTGAAAAGAGTTTTAATAAACAAAAGATTTATTTTGAGGCTTAGTGGTTATTGTGCGTAATTAAATCTTTGAATTTGTTGATGTTTGTTTATTTGATAGTTAAATAACCAGCTGTGACGCCCCACCTCTATACCCACGCTAACCAAGGACACTACGGTGTAATGCCGTCAACTAGCACGGAGAATAAGGCTGTTGAGGAGCGACCATCTGTATAATTGCTTTGTGCGAGTACCGATATGCCAGATAAGATGTAACTTGCATTTCTTTTCAAGAGGACATCCGACATCCGGACACAAACTCAAAGCTACTACACAGTGGCTATTATGTCCTCGGAAAAAAATATAGAAATAAACATAACACAAATCAGTCACAGATAATTCATATCACAAAGGCGGAAGAAGATATGAATATATAACTAACACATGAAAGTGTACATCATAGTTGTGGTCAAAAGGATCCACAATAATACAAAAAGAATAGCAACACGTGCTATACAAAAGAATACAACTATGAGTCCATATCTCAAGTGTATACAACAAAATAAACTACTAATCTAAGTAGTTAGCCAAAAGTCAGAGAAGTCAATCCCAAGTGAGAAGTCAAGCTGAAGCATCTGTAACATCTCGATCTGACCCGAGTATTATTTAATAAGAACATAATAAACGGATCAGTCTAACTATAAATATCAGATGAAGCGATAAAGAATAAAAGATACGACTAAACACATAATAATCACAATGCCAAGCTGTGATATATATAAGTAATTGAAAATCAACAAGAGATTAATCAATATCACAAAAATCTACTCAATGATCAAAAGAAATGTCATACTCTTTATTTCGTTCACCAAACCATAAATATTGACGATTATATCAATATCAATCACAAAAGTCAATGACACACAAATTCACCAATGCACAAATATTGATAAAACTTATCAATGAAAATCACGAAAATTGGTGAAACACAAATTCTAGAAATCATCTCAAGAAATCCAGAAATCACAAAAAGGGGGAAGGCCTATCACAAACGGGAACATAAAGCTCACCAACACGTGTATCACAAATGGAACGCTAATTCCATGGTTGCTAACCATCACAAATTGAGCCGAAGCTCCACAAACGGCCCGAAGACCATGGGTTGCTACCCCACCAATTTTGAGTCGAAACTCCACAAAATGGGGTTTAGTCTCCCTCGCAGACAAAGAGACATCGCACATTGCTAGTCTAAATCACAGAGATGATCGTCATGATCAACGAGAAGTGTCAATTACACTAAGCTAGTAAATATATGAGTTTAGCTTCATGTCCCATAACCACTTGCTTAACTTAAATATTTACGAACAAACTGTAGATCTCCACTAGAAAATTGTCATAAGAGATTCAATCGAACAAGTCCAAGAATTAACCGACGAAGTAAACGCAAGCGTTTCAGACCACTCGTTTTACTAGGTCGTTTAATTAGATTTCTCATACGAGTGAGGTAAAGGCTTGTATATACTAATAGATTGGAAAACGGTTTAAGAAACGAGCTTTGTAATAAAATAGTGTTGAAATCGTTTTGATGAAAGAATTTTGATACTTACCACTAGTATTGAAACCTTTATATTTTTAAAGTGACAAATCACAAAGAAGATTGTAGGAATAATCAATCACTAAAATTCACATTCGAAGACGTGAATAAAATCCAAAGAAACCGAAAAAGAATCCATCGAAATGGATATTCAAAAATCCCTAAAAAAGAGTCATCAAAGTCATAATAAATGATAACAACAAATAGGATCATCACGAATCGATTTAAATTGGAATTCCTAAACAAAAAGGCAAGCAGGCAAAACACTACAGTTTCAGACGTCTGAAACAAGTGGTTCACACGTCTGAATCTGAAAAAATTAAAATTTTCCAGAACGTGATTCAGACATCTGAACCAAATGTTTCAGACGTCTGAAATAGGCGTTTTTAGCCTATTTTCTTTCTGTTTGAAAATGAGCCAATTCAGACGTTTGAAATCCCAGATTCAGACGTCTGAAACTGGAATTTTTGAGGATTTCCTGAACCTCGACCAAAAACGGCCAAACGAATATCGGAAACGATCGAACGAGCAAATGACGACTAAGGATTTACGCCACGCGACAACCCAGCCTTAATGGCCCTTCGATACGCCTCAAATATCAATGTCCAAATATCCATAATAGGATTTTCATAGATTTTGATTTCAAAACACCAAAAATTGGAATATACACCAAATCAATCCAAACCAAAATCAATTGCACAAGAATAAGTGTTAGGAATTCATACCTAACAATCGAAGATAATTATAGACAAAGATGTGAGATAAAAATCTCACCTTTGAACCCAAACGATTGAAGAAGAAGCTTGAAAACAAAGGAGAATCAACCACTCTTCAAATCCAACTCAAGAAGCTTGATTCTAAGCTTTAAAAGAAGAAAATTCCCAAAGTTAGGTTTAGGAATTTCTGAAATTGATAAGAGAATGAGTTGGAGAAGAAGAAGAGAAGCTTACCAATGGATTCTTCTATTAGTTTGGAGCTAGAGTTTGATTTGCAAAAGAAAACTAGGGCTTGGAGTTTTAATTTCCTCTTCCACTCTCCATTGTTATAAAAGCTTGAAGTGTTAGGAATATGAAATGAAGTAATGAAGTAATGAAGAGGAGAGGGAGTTGGGACTGAGTTAGTAAGAGGGTTCAGCCCAAACTAAAGCCCTAAGTGAAAAAGTAACAAAAATCAACTTACTCCAAACATATCGAAGCTTATACTCAAAAAGGTCGCAAACGGCATTTTAAACTCAATGGGAGTGGTCCCGAGTCCTAATTCGACCGTATGCAAAAAGTAACTTTTCGGACTAAATTCCGAGTATCGATAAAATATTTAAAAAATATATTTAAATATAAAAATCGATAAATATGCGGGTTGTTACAGACTCCCCTCCTTAAAGAAATTGCGTCCTCGCAATATTTAAGAAGAAGATATATAGTAACAACCATAAAAGCATATTCAACACAAAAGAAGAAATTCGAAATAAGAAATTCACCTCAAAGAGCACGGGAAAGTAAGTCCGGATGTGATCGCTCGATGAACTCTCTAGATTCCCAAGAACAATCCTTAGGATTTGAAGACTATTGAACTTTCACAAGCGGAACATCTTTATTTCAAAGGCGTTTGACCTCCGAAGCAATAATTCGAATAGGATGCTGCTCATAAGTTAAATTAGGCGAAACTTCAATCTCTTCCACAACACCGGGCTCAAGAATAGAATCGGAATCTCGAAGGTACTTCCGTAATTGAGAAACGTGAAACACGTCATGAATAGCAGAAAACTGAGCCGGTAATAAAAGTCGATAAGCCACGGAACCAATACGTTCGGTGATAGGAAATGACCCAATATATCGAGGCGCTAATTTTCCCGATCGACTGAAACGTACAACACCTTTCATAGGTGAAACACGAATGAACACAAGATCTCCCACAGAAAATTCTAATTTCCTTCTCCGGTTATCGGCATAGGATTTTTGTCTACTCTGGGCTTCTTTCATCCTACGACGAATAAGATCAATCTTTTCTGTGGAATCACGAATAAAATCTGGACCTAAAACCAGCTTCTCACCGGCATCAAGCCAACAAGAAGGAGATCGGCATGGCCTTCCATAGAGTGCCTCGAAAGGTGCCATACCAATACTAGGTTGGAAGCTATTATTATAGGAAAATTCAACAAGAGGAATATGATCTTTCCAGCTTCCACTGAAATCAAGTACACAAGCACGAAGAAGATCTTCAAGAGTTTGATTCACACACTCGGTTTGTCCATCGGACTGGGGGTGATAAGTGGTGCTAAAATTAAGCTTCGTTCCCAAATCTTTTTGAAGACTCTTCCAAAATCCACTAGTAAACAATGGATCACAATCACTAACAACAGAAGTAGGAACTCCATGTAATTTAACAATCTCTTTAACAAAGAGTTTGGCCAAAAAAGGAACGGTTCGGTTAGACCGAACGGGAATAAAATGGGCGGATTTAGTAAGTCTATCAACGATAACCCATAAGCTATCATGACCCGAACGTGAACGGGGAAGACCGTTTATAAAATCCATCGAAATTTGATCCCACTTCCAAATTGGAATTTCTAAAGGTTGCAATAACCCACCGGGCCTTTGATGTTCAGCCTTAACGAGTTGGCAAGTCATGCAACGCTTAACGAAGTTAGCGATGTCAAGTTTCATTCCCTTCCAATAATAAAGTCGCTTTATATCCGCGTACATTTTACTACTACCGGGATGAATGGTAAATTTAGAATGATGAGAATCTTCTAAAATATCTTTACGAAGATCACTAATATTTGGCACGATAAGTCTACCAAATTTTCGAATGCCGCCACGAGAATCAATATTAAAGTCTTTCAAACCTTCAATATCAATTTTATCCTTAATATTTTGGCCAAGAAGAGCCAATTCGGGATCTAGCCTTTGAGCTTCAAGAATGCGGTCTAAAAGAGAAGGATGAGCCTCAAGGCTACATAAAACAAGAGATGAACATAAATTGGAAACACGGTCTCGAATTTCGCAAGTGGATAAAATCTCGAGATCGTTCCATTCGGATATCATCATAGAAACAACTGCTTGTTGTTTACGGCTAAGAGCATCGGCGACATGATTACCCTTATCGGGGGTATAAAGAATATCAAGATCATAAGGAGCAAGGAACTCGAGCCAACGTTGTTGACGCAAACTAAGTTCCTTTTGAGAGAATAAATACTTCAAAGATTTATGATCGGTATAAAGAATAAATTTCTCTCCCAAAAGATATGACGCCAAATCCAAAGAGCAAAAACAATAGCTGCGAGTTCTAAATCATGTGTGGCATATCGAGTCTCGGCCGGCTTTAATTGCCTAGAAGCATAAGCAATAACACGTTCTTTTTGCATAAGGACGGTACCCAAACCAACGCGACTAGCATCGGGATAAATAACGAAATCTTGATTCCCCTCGGGAATAACAAGAATAGGAGCATCAGAAAGAAGTTCCTTCAGTTTCTGAAAAGAAGTTTCACATTTGTCTGACCAAATGTATTTAACACCTTTCTTCGTTAAGCTAGTGAGAGGCACGACAATCTTAGAAAAGTCTTTGGTAAAACGGCGGTAATAACCTGCCAATCCAAGAAAACTACGAATCTCTGTCACACTCTCCGGTCTCTTCCAATCTTGAATCACTTCAATCTTTGAAGGATGCACGGAAATTCCGGATTCGGAAATAATATGACCGAGAAACTTCACACGAGATTGCCAAAAATGACATTTAGAAAATTTTGCTTTTAAATGATTACTCCTAAGAGTTTCCAACACAATCCGAAGATGCTTCTCATGTTCCTCCTTGGTTTTTGAATACACAAGAATATCATCAGTAAAGATGAGAACAAATCGATCGAGAAAATCTTTGAAAACTCGATTCATAAGGTCAACGAAATAAGCCGGAGCATTCGTTAATCTAAATGGCATAACAAGCCATTCATAAGATCCATAACGGGTACGGAACGATGTTAAAGGAATGCTATCCTCTGCAATACGAAGCTGATGAAATCCGGTTGCCAAGTCCAATTGTGAAAAGACTCTAGCACCACTAAGTTGATCGAATAGATCATCAATCCGAGGTAAAGGATATTTATGTTTGATAGTAAGATCATTAAGCTTGCGGTAGTCAGCGCAAAATCTAAGTGTACCATCGGATTTCTTTAAGAAAATAGCCGAAGCAGCCCAAGGCGAGGAACTAGAGCGAATAAATTGCTTCATCTCCAATTCGGATAATTGCTTACGCATCTCTTCATTTTCTTTATTGGACATACGATAAGGAGGACGAGTAATAGGTTGAGCTCCAGGGATAAGATTAATTCTGAACTCAATTGCTCGCTTTGGTGGTAATCCTAAAGCGGGCTCAAATATGTCGGAAAATTCACAAACAACGTGAATAAGAGAAATAATATCTTCCTCATCATCATTATCGTCATCACGAGGATTTAAAGAATATAAAGATGCAACCAAGCTGGAATCCGAATCTTTAAGATTAATAGAAATCTGCTTTACAGATTGAGGATGTCGAAGATGAATAGTCCGCTCAGGACATAGGATATGAGCTTCATAACGGTTAAGCCAATCCATTCCCAAAATCATTCCAAAGCCTAAGTAGCGCATAACATGCAAATCGACTCGGAAAGAAAAATCACACAAAATTATCTCGACATCTTTACACAATAAACTGATTGTTGCGGATCCACCAACCGGATTCGCAATTCTCAAAGAAGTCATTAAACACAAAACATCCAAAGAAAAAGTATCAACAAGTTCTTTTGATATAAAAGAATGGGATGCACCCGTATCAAAAAGAACTCTAATAGGTTGATCATGAAATAAAATAATACCATCAAGAATGGAATGAGAAATACCTTGGCCACGAGATGTGTTGCCAGGGGCTTGAGAAACATTTAACTTTCCCTCCTTCCTGCCCCTGAAGCTGGGGGCATGAAGATATAACATGACCGGGACCTTTGCAGTAGCGACAAGAGAGAGACTTTGGGCACTTGTTCGCGTAATGGTCATTCGAACCACAATTATAGCATTCGCCACGACCAAAAGAAGAAGTCTTTGCCACTGGGGTTGCTTGCTTCCCTTTCTTATTGGGATAAGGGCCTTTGAATTTACTGGGCCTTTTCTTGTTGTTGTTGAAGCTTGGTTTGGATCCTACCACTTCAACATCATTTTCCCTATCCGCCTCTTCAAGACGAAAAGCGATATCAATGAGTTGGTCGAAAGAAACTTATAATTTTAGAAGTAATAGCTTCTTGAGATTTTTGTTTAAGCCATAGACAAATCTTTGGTTCTTCTTCAATGGGGTGTTTATGTATTCAACCCCATATTTGGAGAGAGATTCAAAAGATGCGACATAATCTGCCACGGAAGATTCACCTTGAACAAGGTCTATGAAACGCCGAGCCAATGTCACTTTCTCTGCTTCTGGCACGAATTTTAATTCGAAGCGTTCCCGGAATTGCTCCCAGGTGAGATCCGCTTCATTAATCTCAGAAATAAGAAGTTCGTACCAGTCCAATGCTCTTTCTTGGAGCATACTAGAAGCCACCTGAATTCGGTGAAGACCAATGAGGTTCATGCGAGAAAAGATTCGATCGCATGTCCTTAGCCAAGCCTGGACTTCAATAATAGTTTCAGAACCTTTAAATGGCTTCCCATCCAGGTTGGTGTAATCATTGCACAAACGTGCAAACCCAGATTTAGGGTGAGTAGGTTCCGGATTAGAACCAGCTGCCTGAGCATTCGTGACAAGGTCAAAAAGTTGCTGGGTAGTCATAAAAACTCCATCTTGGGGAGTAGCACCAGATTGACCGGCGCTGGGACGACCAGGTCTAACCATTTCTCTTCCTTTAGAAAGAAATAAAGAAGAAGAAAAAGGTTATTCACAAAATGAATATCAAGCAATCTTGATAGATAAAACAAGGAATCATAAAGAAAATAGGATGAATCGGTACGAAGACTCGAATTAAATCCTAAAGCACGACTCCTAAGATGGACTTAGGACGATGATCCTTGTTATAATATTCCATATTGTTCCGAAGTTTGGCTTTGATACCAAGCTGTGACGCCCCACCTCTATACCCACGCTAGCCAAGGACACTACGGTGTAATGCCGTCAACTAGCACGGAGAATAAGGCTGTTGAGGAGCGACCATCTGTATAATTGCTTTATGCGAGTACCGATATGCCAGATAAGATGTAACTTGCATTTCTTTTCAAGTGGACATCCGACATCCCGACACAAACTCAAAGCTACTACACAGTAGCTATTATGTCCTCGGAAACAAATATAGAAATAAACATAACACAAATCGGTCACAAATAATTCATATCACAAAGGCGGAAGAAGATATGAATATATAACTAACACATGAAAGTGTACATCAGAGTTTTGGTCAAAAGGATCCACAATAATACAAAAAGAATAGCAGCACATGCTATAAAAGAATACAACTATGAGTCCATATCTCAAGTGTATACAACAAAATAAACTACTAATCTAAGTAGTTAGCCAAAAGTCAGAGAAGTCAATCCCAAGTGAGAAGCCAAGCTGAAGCACCTGTAACATCTCGGTCTGACCCGAGTATTATTTAATAAGAAAATAATAAACGGATCAGTCTAACTATAAATATCAGATGAAGCGATAAAGAATAAAAGATACGACTAAACACATAATAATCACAATGCCAAGCTGTGATATATATAAGTAATTGAAAATCAACAAGAGATTAATCAATATCACAAAAATCTACTCAAGGATTAAAAGAAATGTCATACTCTTTATTTCGTTCACCAAACCATAAATATTGATGATTATATCAATATCAATCACAAAAGTCAATGACACACAAATTCACCAATGCACAAATATTGATAAAACTTATCAATGAAAATCACGAAAATTGGTGAAACACAAATTCTAGAAATCATCTCAAGAAATCCAGAAATCACAAAAAGGGGGAAGGCCTATCACAAACGGGAACATAAAGCTCACCAACACGTGTATCACAAACGGAACGCTAATTCCATGGTTGCTAACCATCACAAATTGAGCCTAAGCTCCACAAACGGCCCGAAGACCATGGGTTGCTACCCCACCAATTTTGAGTCGAAACTCCACAAAACGGGGTTTAGTCTCCCTCGCTGACAAAGAGACATCGCACATTGCTAGTCTAAATCACAGAGATGATCGTCATTATCAACGAGAAGTGTCAATCACACTAAGCTAGTAAATATATGAGTTTAGCTTCATGTCCCATAACCACTTGCTTAACTTAAATATTTACGAACAAACTGTAGATCTCCACTAGAAAATTGTCACAAGAGATTCAATCGAACAAGTCCAAGAATTAACCGACGAAGTAAACGCAAGCGTTTCATACCACTCGTTTTACTAGGTCGTTTAATTAGATTTCTCATACGAGTGAGGTAAAGACTTGTATATACTAATAGATTGGAAAACGGTTTAAGAAACGAGCTTTGTAATAAAATAGTGTTGAAATCGTTTTGATGAAAGAATTTTGATATTTACCACTAGTATTGAAACCTTTATATTTTTAAAGTGACAAATCACAAAGAAGATTGTAGGAATAATCAATCACTAAAATTCACATTCGAAGACGTGTATAAAATCCAAAGAAACCGATAAAGAATCCATCGAAATGGATATTCAAAAATTCCTAAAAAGGAGTCATCAAAGTCATAATAAATGATAACAACAAATAGGATCATAACGAATTGATTTAAATTGGAATTCTTAAACAAAAAGGCAAGCAGGCAAAACACTACAGTTTCAGACGTTTGAAACAAGTGGTTCAGACGTCTGAATCTGGAAAAATAAAAATTTCCAGAACGTGATTCAGACGTCTGAACCAAATGTTTCAGACGTCTGAAATAGGCGTTTTTAGCCTATTTTCTTTCTGTTTGAAAATGAGCCAATTCAGACGTCTGAAATCCCAGATTCAGACGTCTGAAACTGGAATTTTTGAGGATTTCCTGAACCTCGACCAAAAATGGCCAAACGAATATCAGAAACGATCGAACGAGCAAATGACGACTAAGGATTTACGCCATGCGACAACCCAGCCTTAACGGCCCTTCGATACGCCTCAAATATCAATGTCCAAATATCCATAATAGGATTTTCATAAATTTTGATTTCAAAACACCAAAAATTGGAATATACACCAAATCAATCCAAACCAAAATCAATTGCACAAGAATAAGTGTTAGGAATTCATACCTAACAATCGAAGATAATTATAGACAAAGATGTGAGATAAAAATCTCACCTTTGAACCCAAACGATTGAAGAAGAAGCTTGAAAGCAAAGGAGAATCAACCACTCTTCAAATCCAACTCAAGAAGCTTGATTCTAAGCTTTAAAAGAAGAACATTCCCAAAGTTAGGTTTAAGAATTTCTGAAATTGATAAGAGAATGAGTTGGAGAAGAAGAAGAGAAGCTTGCCAATGGGTTCTTCTATTAGTTTGGAGCTAGAGTTTGATTTGCAAAAGAAAACTAGGGCTTGGAGTTTTAATTTCCTCTTCCACTCTCCATTGCTATAAAAGCTTGAAGCATTAGGAATATGAAATGAAGTAATGAAGTAATGAAGAGGAGAGGGGGTTGGGACTGAGTTAGTAAGAGGGTTCAGCCCAAACTAAAGCCCTAAGTGAAAAAGTAGCAAAAATCAACTTACTCCAAACATATCGAAACTTATACTCAAAAAGGTCGCAAACGGCATTTAAATTCAATGGGAGTGGTCCCGAGTCCTAATTCGACCGTATGCAAAAAGTAACTTTTCGGACTAAATTCCGAGTATCGATAAAATATTTAAAAAAATATTTAAATATAAAAATCGATAAATATGCGGGTTGTTACACCAACTATCAAATATAGACCAAAAATATAACTTCGGAAATATCTAGGAGAAACACATGAGTTATATGACACATTCAACTTCAATGATGTCGTACTGTGCATACAAATCGCATTTCGTTCTCTTAGGACAAATGATAAGGAGATCCGTCCACTTAAAACGGTTGGGGGTGATCCCTGCTCGTATGTATTGTCTAATTATTTCCAAAAGAACGGGGGTTGAGTTTACCAGAACTATCGAAAGTTGTTTCGAAGAGACTGGTATCAGATATGTTATCCAAAAACCACTTCAATCCAACTCAAGCATTTCGAACTGATGACATATGGAAGAGTATGGAATTGAATATGGAGTTTTGAAGTGCAATAGCTACTTGCTACTAATCATAAGGGTGATTCCATAATGGATGTAGTAGAGGTAGTTCCTTCGGTTTCGTTCAGACCCAGAATGAACTTGTATAGATGAATGCTGGCCCTACATTGCTGCTTGGAGGAAAGTGTTATCATTCCAAGATGGTTGTTGTATAAAAAGGTAATCGTAGCCCCAAGCCTCATCAACCGAGAAAATGACTAAAGCAGGGACGTGCAGCAAGGTTATGTGGGTTGCTCCCATTAGGGAACGATCATCCCAAGATCTAGTGTCGATATCTCTATGTATGCTTCGGGGCCCATTATGGTTGTTTATCGCAACCAAGGGGTGATCATATTCGGTACTATCCAATAAGGGATAGGCAGGCTCAGGGTAGCAGAGGTGCAATGCGTTGTGACCTCCTATACATTTTATCTAGAGGTGTACGAATTCGGTGAGTAGACCCTTACCCTTTCATAGTTGGAATCTGTTTTCCAATTAGTGCCTTCGGACTTGATTGTATACCTATTATGCTAGAATTTAATAATGTAATAATTTTGGCTATGATTAATATGTATTTGTATTCTAGACATTATTATAATATCACTAGATTTTCTATAGAAAATGTTATGGTTATCGTAAGGTTAAAACCCGTCTGTGTTTATTTACGGCATGGTCTTACGAGATACATTTGATTTTAAAAGGTTTTACAAGTTAAATAAATAAATTCCTTGTGATTTGAGTTTCTCATGCTGGTTTTACTAGACTGATCCAGGTGTTATTTTTCTTATAATGCTTGGGTCAGCCCGAGCATATTTTCCAGATTTACCTAGATTCTTTGGAGCTTTAAGGTGACGAGATGAATTCTTCCAAATGTATTCACATATCTTATATTTTTCCACTATTTTGTTTTGTTTTGTTCCTGTCTGTATTTGTCAGCAATTGTAAGGACAGGCTGTTATAACTGTCCATGACGATAATATTTAGTGTACTCTGATGTTGTTTATAATAAAGATGATTTCTTTTTGTAAATGACTTATTCATATTATGTATTACTCGTCGTGTTTTATGATATTATGTTCTTTCTTTTTCTTTATGGCGAGTTTTGAGTTTGAGATTTGAGATTCTCCTATTTTGGAGATATGGTTCATAGAAACCATTTTAGTGGCTTTTGGGATTTCGCTGATGATATGTGGCATTTATTATACTTAGTGTTATTTGATGAGTTTACCTATTTCGAGGACATACACTTAGTGTAATTACATTATTTGATGTAGAGGCATGCTCTTATTATTGTTTCTTCTCATTCGAGAGGATACCTTACCATTTACCTTATGCGCATATTATCACATCATCCTTATGCTTATATTATCGCTCCTAACCAACCATATTCTCCACATTAGCGGACGGTATCGCCTAGTAATACTCTTTGTTAATGTGGGTCTCGGAGCGTCACATCTATACTTAGGGGGTTCTCTGCAAAATAATTGGCTGAACGAAGTTTCAAAAGTAAGTAGTGAAAAGTCGCTATGTTAGCACTTTGTTAAAGGTAACTGGAATGAGAATGTTATTTACACCCTAATCTGAAATTTTGAAAATCGGTCCCTAAATTTATTAAAGTTAAATGTTGATAAATTTGTAAATTTTATCTCAGATTTATACTTGGGTTGTAAAACTTTAGTACTAGTTTAGATCGCCCTAACTTGATTTGGAATTTGAATTTCTATGTTTTAATTTATTGGGAGTGGGGTATAATTTAATTGTATCTATTTTCATGTAATTTCCATAAATTATCCAATTCTAAAAATATGCATAAAAAGCACGTCATTTGAATTAACAAGAAATATAATAAAAAGGAAAGAGATGTGTAAAGTATGAATATTCTGCTCCGTAGTTTTCATTGTCTATTTAAATAAAAAAGATAATTCCTTGTAATTTTATACATAGCAAAAGTCTTATTTTCGGGTAATTTATGCAAAGTTATAATGGTAACCCTTATAGGAAGGATATCTCTGATAAATTAAAACATGCAGAGGAATGTTGTAGTTTAGCAATTAACAGTTAGAGAGATGTGTGTAACCGCACTTATCGATTAAAAATGTGTGTGTGTGTGTGTGTGTGTGTGTGTGTGTGTGTGTGTATTCATATATATATATATATATATATATATATATATATATAGCTTAATATTGTATTAAATTATAGGATTAGTAGGTATGGATGGAAAATGTATAGTAACTCCAAAATTATAGGCAATACATGTACAATTGATAGGGAGTTGCATGAATTAAATGAGTGCATAAATGCGGTTAATGGAACTTGTTAAAAGATTTAACGTGGTGTTTATGTTGAAATGAAATAGGTATAATAGGCTGAATTAGAACGAATAAATATATGTTATTAGAGATTGTCTAAATAAAATCCTAATGACCAGTTATTACGAACAATTGACATTTACGGAGTATAGTAAATAAGCGTATGAGGTAGGAATTAAATGCTAGGAGCCAACATAATTTTTGCGATAGAAAATTGTACCGCCTTAATAATACATTAGGATAAACGTTAATTAGTGGGCCTAGCCCAACAATTAATTTTAGGATGGCTGGTTTGATTTAGTGGATTGGAATGCGAGGTCGGTAGAGTTATTTTAGAAAAGTCGACCTATCACCCAGAGCGTACCTGCAATGGCACTTAAGGGGCTTAAGGAAATCTGACGGCAAATATTTTTGCCACATAAAATGACTAAAGGGCATTTTTGTTATGGGTAATGTTTGCCGATAAAAATAAGTGTAGTTTGGGGTGCATATTCATGCTAATAAATAAATATACATTACATCTGATCATCTGATAAGTAAATATCACAAGACGATTGTTTTCATCATATTTTGATTAGTAACAAAAATACTGCGTCAGTTATAACAAATATTGCTTCAGCAATATACTATAGTTACAGCAAAAACTAAAAACATAAATCGTATCCCTAACTTTATTCGTAAATGTTGCCCAAACCCAACAAGTCCACGGATTTCGTTAGGCTTCCCGTGGGTCGGTCCATATACGTTACCACCTTCATACACCTGAAACCACAGCATGCGATATCTTCCTTATGAACACAGAAGAAAGGAAAAAAAAAATACTAATAAATGCGTTTATGGTACATCAACAAATGGCTACTAAATTCATAGCCCAACTAATCCCTACAAATTGCTTTACAACCACTGCACTACTACTACTGCTACAACACTGGCTTATACAGCAGATCATTACACGGCAACCGTGGCTTGGTTTGTTACATTTGAACAGCTGCCCCCACACTTGTTCTGAACATTTCGACTCTGAAAGCTGTTCCTGAAACCAAATCTGCCTCTGCCCCTTCCTCTCCCTGAATTGTAATAGTTGCTCCTGAAGTTTCCACCTCTGCCCCCTGAACAAAAGCCTGTTTTTCCACCGACGTTGCTGTTGATTTCACTAAGGACACCGTTAGCTGTATAAACAACGCAAACATTAGAATACATTATTTGTGAGTTTATGACCAGAATAATAAGAACAGAAATGAGACAACCTTTGGAGATTGTCCTCTTTACTGAGATAAAGGCTTTTCGACCTCCAATTTCCACTGATGATGCCTGCAGTTAAATTTATTATTGCAAGGAATAAAATCATTTCATTATCAGCCTCAAATAATCTATGAGCCAAAAATATCTCTTACCATCTATATATAACAAGTATTAAAAAAATGAGAAAAATGCTCATATTCTGTAGGCATACAAATTATCACAGTTCCAATCCCATAGAAGAACGGAAAAAAAATCACATGATTTTAATGAACAATTTGTTTCATTAAGATTTATAAGAAATAAAATATGGAGTTCTTCCCTTTTTTGAGAATTCTGCTTGGAACCAGAATTATTTTTGCAAAATGAAATTTTCGAAATTCAAGAGTTTACACCTTAAACACAATGGAAAAAATTCATCAAAATAACCACAAATTTTGTATATGCATGCATTAGATCACGATTCATGAACACGACAGTTTTTATGACAACAGAAATCCAATTTGGAGAATAAAATAGCTGCTGCTTTAGCTGCTAAGAAAAATAAGAAACCAAAGTGTAGCAAAAATGGAAGAAGAAAATAAATATAAAATGCTCGATGTATATTCTAAATATATTAATCGATAGAAAAGAATGGTGCAGTAAAGCCAATAAACCATACATCAAACCTTATCTAAGCTTACCTCAATTGCAGCTTGTCTGGAATCTAATGATTCAAACTCAACGAAAGCAAAGCAAATATTTCTCAGCTGCAAGAGTAAAAAGAGTTTCAAAGAACAAACTTAAAAATTAAGATGCAATACGTCTGAATAAACTAATTAAGATTCACAAAAATAAACACATACTAACCTTGTGGCTTCTGACTTGGAGTCCTCCTTGTTTAATTGGCCCAAATTTTTTGAGAGCCACTTCCACTTCAACAGCAGTGGTAAGCGGATGTAAATTGCGAATGAAGACAGAGTAATCATCTGCTATCAAGAAAATGCATATTAGTTTCGCTGCATATTAATTTTTTTTTCCAACTGTTGGGATGTAACCTTTTTTGTGATCATTTGTCTCTGAGGAGCTTTCCGTTTTATTTACAGGAGGAACCTCTTCGGAGCTAAAGCCATTCGCAGACTGTGTCAATTTTAAAGAGAATTACACTTGACGAAATGAAATAACAATACAATGAAATAACCCTATGTTGGTTAGCACCAAAAGATGCACCAGTAACAAACACAGAAAAGGAGAAAAGTGCAACTCAGAAAATAAAAGGAACATTATTAGTGTAAATTTGGAACTTTAGAACCATAGGCCTATAACGACATGCAATATTATGCAATGAAGCAGAACATGATTAAAAAATATATAGTGGCATGGCATAGCAACATCAACAGCATTTTTCAACAAAGAAAAGTACCCTCGATTCATCCGACTCTTCCTGAACTGCTTCAGGTACTGCAGATTCATTTATCGACACCCCAGTGTTTTTACTAGAAGCATCCTCAGATGGATAACTTGGAAGTGACAAGGCTGTTAAAAAATTACGGGTTAGACCTAAAAGATTATCAAACAGTGGCATAATTGTCCATATACCAGAAATGAATGGACGTTACCTGGTTTATAGTCATCGACAAACATGAAAACATCGTTCATGACAAAGTAACCACCACCAATTTGGGGGGCCAGATAAAACGACTGGGAGAATTTCCTTCCTGTTTTGTCTTCAAGTTTAATCAAGTATCCAACCACATTTAGAAACACCCCACCACTGTATGATTGTTGCGAATCTGCAGATACTATCTCTGTCATGTACTTCTCGAATTCCAAGGATACCATCAGCTTTCTAATGGCCTGTCACAAATTTGAAGCAATGCTTATATTTTATACACTGCAAAGTCTAGTCCCATCAGCAATAAATAATAGTTTTGTTTACAGTTGTTACTACATGAAATGAAATACATGGAATCAAATTACGCAATAAAATCTACAGAAACAAATTAGGAAGAAAAGGTATATTTAGTAACAAGGTACACGATCTAAATGAAAATTATTCATCTTACCATATCGCAGCTCTTCCTATGATAATATTGATTTACAACACATGGAACAAAATGTTGCGTAGAGTTGTTCAACATGGTGGATGCAATTAATCCAAGAAGTTGAGGTACAGGAGAAAAAAATGAAATACCAATTTTATAAACGAAAATTAAATTGCAATATTTTTTCTAAACTTTATGAATGATAAAGCAACAAGATATTCTCATAGGATTCTAAAATATGGATATAATTTGATCTTACTTGTATGGTAGTAACTGATGTTATTATACCACATACATCCTGGCGGCTTATAGAACTCGAGTCTTGATAAAATTTGTAAACTGACTGTGGTGATCCATGAAGAATTTTGTAATATTGTTCAATAAAGACATTTCCAACCTATAAAGTGATTAAAATTATTTACTGTTAATGTGGATTCATATAAATTAAGCACAAATCTAATAAACCAGGAAAAAAAGAACAAACCACTTGTGCACTAATTTGAACAGGAGTATCAGAAGGAGACCCCATGTCTGCATCCAATGTCAGCTCAATTCAGCTTTTGGCAAATGAAATAAAGATTATTTGATTATGACCAATTAAAAAATACAGTATCTACTTATTTATAAGAACTCAGTGGATAACATTAAAAAATTTAAGTGTCAGATATAGATGTTAGATGTCCATTGATAGCGGAATCAAATATCAAAGTAAATAGTATGACTAACAGCCAATTTGCGCACCACTAAAAAGATAAATCAAGCACTACATAGTTTTCATGAAACATAATCAAAGGTCAAAAGTATAATGAAAGAATTATGTTTAGATGACAACACAAATACTTATTATTTGTGGACAGTACACCATCCTTTCCCTAGAAATATGACTTATACCAGATGGTTGGGTCCAACTTTCAAACTGTTAACAATTATGCAGTGGACTACCTTGCAGTATGAAATGATAGCTTTTTTTCCTTTCTTTCTTTCTTTCTTTAAACATCTTTGGATTGAATAAAGTTCCACATCATGTGTTAAAGATTCCAACGAAAGGATAACTGGACTGTTGTGGCTTAAGAAATATAATCTTGGGATATGGTCAATCCATCAAGAACAAAATACAATCTCACCCATAAGCCAAAATGCGGTCAAATTAAACATTTATGAATCACGACTTAATAAGATTAACAGCCTTTACTAGTTGTGTTATGTATCTTGATTCATATCCACTCCCTATCATCTGAGATCACATTACAATACATTATAATCATACTGATTACTCCACACTTCCTGTTAAAATATAAATATTCTCAACATTAACGACTAATTCTGGTTGCGGATAGTTACAATTTTAGTAAAATGCATAAAGCTAGTTATCCACAAGATTACACCACATTATGCAGTTTTTTCCCTAAAAGCTATGTCCTGGTTCGAATGTAACTAAAACTTTATCCATTAGTTACAAACATGACACGATCTTCAAGAATCAGAATTAAGCATTATCAAAATTTGTACAGGAAATCATAAAGCGAGATTGCAAACTAACTAGCAAATGGGTATCGAGAAACATTCAAAATCAAATTGAACTAAGAAATTTAGCCCAAACAAGAAATTAAACATGCACATTAAACATAGAACCTCAAACAGATAATAAAAGATTCAGAAAAATCCAATTATGCAGCGTGAGAAACTATGAAATTTCAAAACTCACTAATGTCAGAGAATAAAAATAAAAAGAATATGGCATTCAAATGAAATTTGGTAACGCGTGAATCAGAAAATGCGAACATGAATGCGATGAAGATGAATAAAATCTCACCAATCAAGGAATGACAGCGAAAATCAGAGAATGAGAGGCACAATCGAGTTCGATTTTGCGGCGTGAAGAGGGAAAGAGTGTGAATTACAGGAGGAAAGGAAATGAGAAAGTTGTCATTTATGCGGCGTGAAGTACTGAATTAATTGGCTCTTTATTATTGGCGGTAACGGGTTATGGCCCGATATACAGAAGCCCAACGAATATCCATAAAAAAAGGGGTAACAAAAGCTAGAATAATAGAATTCCAATTTGTAAATTCTATATATAAAAAAAAAACACCAGGAGGAGACCACAAACCAAATTACCAAAATAACATCTGAATTCCTCATTTTACATTAGTTTTTATTTTCCGATAAAAAAAGTTTAGATCAAAATACAAAGTACATTGTTGTTTTTTTAGAAGTAAGAAACTCAAATCATTGTTTATAAATTCTGGAGAAGTATGCTTGTGTTTCAACACATACTGATAAATTCCAAGGACAATGCAGCTAGAATTCATTGAAAGCTCGACCTTCATAGTGGAACCATGACTTTTTCGTTAGCCATATTTTTTTTTTTTTTTTTCCATAAATAGATCATTGTGTTTTGTACTTTTTGAACTTGAGATTTATAAAGAAATAAACAGTGAACTATACTTTATGTAGGCAGTTCTTCGGCCAAGTCATTATAAAAACTCAATAACTTTATTTTCTGTACATTTATTTATGTTATCTATGCGTAATTCATTTACATCTTAATAAACAACAGGAAAATAGGAAGAATGAAAAACTTCGGTACATTTTTGAATAAAATTCACTCATAATAATCATTTACATTATCAGATATTTACATCAATGTGAATGTACCGGATGCACCGAATGCGGATACTACTATGTCAACAACTATCGTCATCAGACTACTGGATGTGGATAGTACTATGTGGACAACTATCACCACGAGACTGTAACTAATATCGTACTTACGGACATGATTCTTCATTATTATTTCAATACGCCGAACCGTTAACTAATATGCATTACTATTTAAATATTATTTGTATAACAGTACCCATTGCGTCTACTGAAAAAGCTATCAGTTTCCTGTCTAACATAACATCAAAAACTCAATTTGCAAAGACAGATTGTTAACATGATATTTGCCAAATGAGTCATTCCTAACTTTCCATCCCAACTGCAGCGTACGTTGTTAGTTCCACGGTACATAGTTAAATGGTGATAAAACAAATTGGAATCAGTTCAGTTTTCCTTTAATCATAATACACAGAGCATATCACAGGTTCCAACCTATTATGCTCTTTAAGATTGATTTTTATCATAAAAAACACTTGCCTTAACAAGCTTACAAATATGTATTTTAACAGTGAAAAACGAATGCTCAATCCGACTTAAGAAATAAAAAATAAGACTGCAACATTAATAAAGTAAAGGCCAGCTTTATAAATGATTATGAGAAAAAAGATCAGTTTTACATTTCAATTAGCAAATAGAAGGCAAAATAATTTTTCTATTTACAAATTTAGTGGTCATTACAAATTTAGGTTGAGCTAGAATTGCAATGATGAAAAAAACAAGAGATGTAAAGTAGATTAAGATAAATATACCCTGACAATTTTCCTTTGAATCAAACAATATGACTATGCTAGGAATCGAGTAATGACTTAAATCATCATCAAAGTGCCTGAGACATAAATGATTATAATGATCATTGACAACAACCAATCTTCAAGGTTCCATAAAACCAAGACATGTCCACCTTTTCTAATACCAAACTAGGACTTTCTTATTGAGTAACTAACAATGGTTGTTTATAATATATCTTTTGTTTTAAGCTATAATTAAGGTTTCTAATTCTTCCCCTTCAAATTGATCGCTGAAAGCTCTTTCTCGACATACTCTCCTGCAACAACGGCAGGATATTTGCTAGCATCGGGACTTTCAGCAGAGTGACCCAAGGGTTTCAATGTTGCATCAGAAGCAATATGCGCAAATAACTATACGGTTGTACAAAAAATGGAGCTTATTAGATTAAGTTACATAGGTACAATGATGGAAAAGGTAATTATAATTCAAATATTTGAACATATACTTACAGTGGAAGAAACTCTCCATAAACTGCGGTTTTGTTTGCGCGCTAAATCAATTGCTTCTAGAGTTCTCTTTGTTACAATCACTTCGTGCATTCCAGCTAAACATTCTCCTCCAGTTAACCACTCAAGCTGTAATAAGAAAAACAAAATTATAAACGTACTTCATTAGTTGAATGTTAGAGATTTTAAACGAGGAACAGGTTTGAATCTATTTGTTACTCTTATTTAATGTTGTTGCACAAACAACATTCGGGTTGCGAATATTTGTAGTGCACTGACTGTATCTTTCCTCATTTTTCTTTGTTTGAATTTGAGCAGCGATTTTGGGTACATCAAATTGATATTCAGGATTCATTAAACATTAAATTTAATAATTACAGAAAAATTTACATCACCCATTTTAGCAACATTGTCAACAACAATTTCAAAATGAAGATTTTTTTTATCAATTAGCACGCTTTTCGATGCTTATAATAAATTTAAACATATTAAAATATTAATGTTATAGAACAGATATTGTCACATAGGTGTTGATTTAACATTCTCTTATGATGCATTTTCAAATGGAGTGAGAGGGAAAAAAATTTCAAAGAATTCTGCATGGTGTATTTTCAAATAAAGTCAAGAGTAAAACAAAATCTGAGAAAATTCTCCGATTGCACTTTGAAAATGCATCATTGTAGTTTTTTTAAGTCTCGGACACATATCAAATAAAGCCAAAAGGATCAAGAACCACTAGCTCAAGTGTCAAATGACATGGCACTTTAGATTGAGGTTATAAAGATCAGAACGTTCAAACCTCTAAGACATCAAAATGAATGTTTTACTTGAATAAATTATCACTCTTATTCTCAATAAAGAAGAAGAAGAAGCCAAGAGGAAATTGTTGAGTCAACATAACAAAAACATATCTAAATCTGTAACATGTTTTCAAACAGTTTAAATTTGTTACATGTTTTGAAAAGTGCACTAAATTGATAAACAATCCTAACAAGAAAGGCGTGGAACTAAAAGATCCTTCCATTTATACACCCACATGTGCTACACATAAAAGACATCGTGACATAAAATTCCTTTTATACCAAAATTATGACAATAATTACATATAATATATTTTTTAAATAGATTTACTAAAACAAATCAAAATATTAATTTTTTAAAATAAAATAATACAAATAATATATAGTTTGAAGCACTTTATAACGTAAAGGATAAAAAAGGAAAGAGAATGGAAAACTGCATGAAAAAGTATAAAAAAAAGTTGTGATGGTTAATATTTGAACTCCTACAAGTATTGTATGTAGTAAAAATATATGAGTATTTTTGACATTAAATGTGCTATATAACTAACAAACATTAAAGAATAACATAACTGAAAATATTCAATATTTTATAAAATATTGTTCAAACATACATTCAAAAAAGATTTTTTTTTTTTTTAATATATACAATTTTCTTTAAAAATGGAACAAAATATTAAAATTTATCAAAAAATGCAAATAAATTTATTACAGTGTATGTGGTTAAAAAGGGAAAATGGATGGAAAGTCAAATTTTAAATAAATATGAATATTAAGAAATTAAGTACATTACAAAATTCCATATTGACGTTTTAATCTTAAATATCAATTAAAATTAAAATCAATAGTCTTACTAACGAAAAAATCAATTACTAGAGATATTAGACTCTTTTTTACTAGAGGTCTAAAGTTTTAATTTTTGAAATTCAAACTATTGTACAATTAAATACAAACATCTTTATTAATAGTTGGCTTGGAAGCGCAAACTTTTGGTCTGACCGCGAACTTCTAAAATTGTCATTTATATAAGACATGAAAAAAAAAATGTATAATTAATTTAAACAAATGAACATATCTTGATTTATTGTATATCATATCCTGATTTATTGTATATCATATCTAGAGATTTATGAATTTCAGGGTTATGAATTAAACTGTGAATAAATGATAGAAATATCAACACGGAAATGGTTTTACAATGCTGGAAATGATTTAATTAGTTGATTCTGATTAATTAACTCAAACAAATGAATATATCTTGATTTACTGTATACCAAATTTTAAAGGTTGTGCATTAAACTGTGAATAAATGATACAAAAAGTATATGTATGAGAAACTTAATAAGAGGAATAAAATGTTGGAAACTGGAACTAACAGGCATTAATTTACATTAATTCAATAATGCCGTTATCATATTAATTTACTGTACCATCAAATAAGTGACTGATATAACATTATACAATTATGAGAATAAACGCATATTAAAATTAAGGACAACAACCATATAAGTTATACAATTACAATTTATACAATTCTATTTACAAACTAAAAAATATAACATGTTATATGTATAACACTGATATCGCTATATTAACTTTTCAATAAAAAAATCTATTTGAGTATTTATGACCATTAGATATCACTCGGTTGCATATACAATGTATACTGTTACATAATATTTGACCATATCTGTCGGTTAAGATTTCTATAGACTGCAATTTTTTCCCCCACCTGATCCGAAAATTTCCGAATAAATGAATTAGTTAATATAAGTGACATGCATATTCATAACCCTTAGTCGGTCCAATATAGAAATATTCAAACTTCATAATACAAATATAGCATTCCAAAAATATCTACCAAATCCTATAAATGCCACTCTTTCTATCCACCCGTATTCACATCTCTTTCCACCCCTATTTCTTTCTCACTTCTCTCTCATGTCATCTCCATCGTTAATTTTCAATATCACAACTTCAGGTTAGTGTAATTATACCATTGAAACCGTGCTTTACATTATAGTCATATCTTGCACTTGTATATTTCAATCTTATTCTAGGGAAAAAAATCATTTTTGCTACTGCAACTTCTACACTGTTGTTTTATATCAAAAATGTATTTTGCACTTTTTAGAATGTGTGCTCTCCTCTATGCGTAGAGGATCACACATTTTCCTCAAAAGAATTTGTTTGTATTGTTTATTTAAGTACATTGCTTTGTGTATTCTCAAAATAATTTCATGATTACATGTTATTTACGAACATAAAATCAACTGATTGATGAAAATTTATTCTTTTTTCATGTTATTTTTTAGTTTAAATGTACTTTAATCTTATTCTACAGGAAACCAAAAATGTTTAAATGTACTTTAATCTTATTCTACAGGAAACCAAAAATCGACTGCAACTTCTACACTTCTGCTTTATATTGAAAATGTAATTTGCACTTTTTAGAATTTGTTTGTATTGTTTATTTAAGTGCACTGCTTTGTGTATTCTCGAAATGATATCATGATTACATGGTATTTACGAACATAAAATCAACTGATCGATGAAAATTTATTCTTTTTTCATGTTATTTTTTATTTTTAAATATGCATAAAGATTATATTTCTTACAAAAAATGTTCAAAAATACATGTCAGTCATCACTTTATTATTACTTTACTCTATATATTAGAAAATTAATTTCAGCATACAACATAATTTATCAGTCAACCAATGGATATTAAACACTCTGATAAGCAAAGGTCGACTCAAAAAGATGATATATCTTTAAAAGCATCTTCAATGAAAGATAGTGTACATGTTTAGAAATCAACAAATGACTATAAGAAATCCCCTTCAAAACATGATTATGGCTGGGATGATAAATTTAATTTTGAAGTGTTAAGTGATATATCATTTAAAAAATTTGAAAAAAAAAATATATTTAAATTTTATTATCTTATCGGTTTTCTCTTTCTGTTTTCGCTATCAGCGTAAACTTCCACGAACGCCTCTCTGCAGGCATTACCGAATGTTACTCACTTAAAAATAGGATCTAGCAACTATGTTTTTTTTACTAATTCAATACACTCTCCTACATATATTCCCAAACTTAATATCAATTAAATATATGATCCAACAATTAAATTTTTTATATGTTTTCGCTCTTTATTAATTGATAACAGAAACAAAAATTCAGCCCAATAAAAAAATTAAATGTTTCAACTTAGAAGTGAAATTCAAATTGATTACACATGATTCCAACGCAAAAACATAGCCACATATTTAAGAAAATTATTTCTCCTAAACATGTTAAAACACATATAATTCGTAAAAAAAATAAATCAATTTACTGACGAAGCATGTGCTATCGTCATGCGTGAAGCGGGTGCTATCGTCGCGTGCGAAGCGCGTGCCGTAACACTCATTAAACATAAATATTGTTTCGTTTTATATGTCGAGTACAACATACGCTCTTTTAGAATGGTCCAAAAAATTCAAATTTTTTTAACAACAATCAAAGATAACTAAGAATATGAAGAATAATAATAATAAATCAATGTTATCAGAAAATGCAAAAGAAAATTCAAAAGTTCTTTCATCAGTAGGGGCGCACATGAACTTACTATATAACTGATTAAATCCAACCCAAAAGACGATCAAACCCAATCCAGTTTAAAAAACTTCAATAGTGATGCAGTCTCTTTTCATCTAATGTTTTTTTAGCACTTGCTTAGTTTTGATTTGTACTTTTTCATATTTTAACCTGAATTTTAATCTTATTATATATATTTCATGTCTTCTTACCTATTTTATTTTATTTTAAAACTTACTATTTCAATAGTTTAAAATTATAATTTTTTGGTGCTTATCCTGGTACTAAGCAGTTGTTTGTTTTTCAATACAAGTATAAGAGAACTCTAATTGTATTATATATGTTTATAAATAAAATTTGTGACCTTTTCTATCTAATTTAATACAATTAAAGACTACGCTTAATTTCAGTTTGGTCTAATTGTGACAAGAATATAACTTATCCCTTCAATTAACAAGTAACATCTACTTTACAATCTCAACTTTTGATACAAACAACTATTTATAATAATGTTATAAATCCACGATAAAATTTAATTAGACAATGAAAATTAAACATCATAAACTATACGGTAAAGACAAACATTTCTAAAAATACATATTAAATAAGGTATTTGATAAAATAAGACCTAACATATAATTAATAATTTTCATACAAACAGTCCACAAATATATCAATTTGGCAAATTTTACAGAAAACAATAACAAATATCCGATCTAATCCATGAAATTTTGGATCATACTAGATAGAATTTATGAGTTAGGCGGATTGGATGCAGGTTAAAAATTTAAGATCCAATTATAAACTAGATTGGATCGACTATTGTTTAAAGCCATTGGATCTGCTCCACCGTGCAGCCATATTCATTAGAAAATTCCATAATAAAAAATAAAAAAATAAACTATAAAAAAATATATTACTTATTCAAATCAAAGAAAATTGAATTGACAACATATGTGTGTTTAGGTATATGTTTACATAACATAAAGAGTATTTCAAATTTAACACGCTCTAAAATAATAACAAAAACTGATTTATTTTAAATTTATTAAAAAAAACAACAAATTTAAGTGATGTTTACTAATTTTATTTCCACAAATATATTTTTTATTAGAACTGGTTCGTGACTATATATTTAATTTTGTTTTGAATTTTAAGGTATATTTTTTCAATGGGTTAAACTGTATATTGAGTAGCGTTGTATATTAAGTAACATTGTATATTAGGTAAGACTGTTGTCGAATCCAACTGGTATGGAGTTTTACAAGTGATATGTAGATTATTACGTAGGTTTCTGTCAACAAAACATGTATGCTCATGGCTCACAAACTTCAGTTCAAAAACCTTCCATTATTTTGAACATGAAATCGTTAAATATTTGTTTTGTAAACAAGAGAGGCCATAGCAAAAATGAAGGATCGTATATTTTTATTTACTTACATGAATACGAAGATAGATATTTTTGTTCAAATTTATGCCCTGAGAAAAGATGAAAACATGTTTCTTCACCTGTTTTCCACTCTGTATTAGAAGGCAACCAACAGGGACCTTAACCCCCACCTTGTCTCCATTTCTTAACCATATATTTAGACCAGGAAATCTACTTCTTCCATGAATTGTTAGGAAATTAAGATCATAATGATATCCAGCAAAAACTTTTCCCTCTTGGCCATGCCGTTTTAGGTCACTTCCTGTTGGAGCAAGAAGATGGGGTCCCTAGAAGTAGAAAACAAGGATAAAGCAAATTAGACATAGTTCGTGGGAGTATTGAGATACATATATAATTCTCAGCATACCAATGACTTTTAAGTGATGTATTTTGGATTTTATATGTTATAAAAATCTTGAAGTTTAAGAAACATTAAATCCTGATAATTTAAGTGACTTAACGTAGAACTTGCGGAAATGAGTGAGAGAATTATTAAAGCCATCAATTACTTGGAGTTATGCACTAATGCTTGCAAATTTTAAAATTAGCATCAATTCTGTTCTGCATCTTGTTCTTCCACAGCTAAATGCAGGCTTAAATGCTAGATAAATATGCGATATATGCACAGTTCTGATTATTATAAGAAATTACAAGATCAATGTATCTGGTAACTTTGATATTCTACATAAAATATCAGGAGAATAAATTTGTATCCAAAATGATACTCAAGATTTCATTTTTATTTTCCCCATTCATACTGTGCCTAGGATTGACTTTGATAGTCATTTTATCGATTGAAAAGAAAAAAAAGAAGTGCAGTTACCATCAAAAAACTTGTGGAACTGTTACCTGTTTCATTAAAGAAGTGTAAGCATCATTTGGCAGGCCAAATCCGATTGCAGCCATTTCTGCAACAACCTACATTACCTCACAAAATATTAAAGGCGGGAACGGTTAAATGGTGAAATTAAACCATATCGGTCAAATTAAAAAGGATGTTACTAGTTACTACTATATAATAGCATAATGTTTTTTAACCTCAACTGCGGATATCATTTTGTATCCCCACATATCCATAGTATCTTTCCATTCAGGAAACCCTTCGGGTATCACTGGCTCGGAATTCAATTCCTATATAAAAAGGTATTAGATCATACTTGGAAAATAGTATATGTGAAATTTAGATCTTGTTGACAAGAAGTAAGACCTTAAATCTAGTATTTTCTGGGCGAGGGCCAGCTCTCCACATGTATCTCCATTTAGGATCAGGCCCACTAGGTATGGATGGTTGAAATTCCTTTGGCATTTTCTTTATTTTCTCCTGCAAATCATCGTCTACAAGACTACGAGGCACCTCCACCCCCTCAGGCGTTACACCAACCTGAAATTTACTATTCATCAATGCTTGTGGAATGACTGTATGAAACATAGTCATTTTTTTATTCTGAGAACTGAATACAGTAATGACTAAGGTTGATGCCTGATGGCTCAAATTTGAAAGAGCTGGAAGAAAAGGAAATTACATCTTCAGAAAAGAGAGATGATGTGAGATACGAAGATGGATGAGGAAGGAAATTGGAACATACAATGTGTCAATATGAACTATAACATATATATGTATAAAAAATAGATATAGCAAAAATGAAACAAAAAATTCATACAAATCTGTACTGCTTACACTAAATTAAAAAGACATACATGACAAGCCTGTCCTGTTAATGTTTCATACCTCAAAATCATTTTATATAGTTAATTAATTTCAATCAGTTATCTAATTTATTGATTAAAGTGGATATGAATTCCCAGTTCAAGTTATTGATATTAACAATGTTCAAAATACCATGGTCAGTTTTGTAGTTCATCCATTAGATTTTTACAAAGTAATATTCTGTAGACTTCAGAGTGAGAGAGTTTAGTCATGTTTCTTAATCTTAATTGAAGCATGCTCTTCTTTTTGAATACAAGTAGTATATGATCTACTTCAAATTTTTCCTCCTAAAATATTCACCTTTCATGATTTAACTTTTGGTAACCATAAACGATCCAACAGACAATGAGGCACATGCCAAGTGGCCATGGCAATTGTCACACTATTGCTTTATGCGTTTATCATTTTATATTAGAATCCAAAGTTTGTTGATGATGACGATGACGATGATGGTTTTAATAATAGTAATCATGGTAACGGTAACAGTAACAACAATAACTACAGCAACAAAACAATAATAATAGCAAAAAATAAAATAAAAAATAAAATAAAAAAATAAAATATCTGCCTTCACTCTAAAAAAATCCCAATTCACCTTCTAGTTCCGTATTTATTATATAGCAAACTAGATCACGCATACATGCAATTATAAGGGGAAAGCAACAGGAAATTCATCAAACTAAACATAAGTGCAGACATATTCATATGTATTCTGTAAAAGGAGCAACATTTCTAGTGTTCTTAATCTATGTCTAATCTTACGTATGAATTAATTAACTCATATCATAATGAACTGTTAATCTCCAGTTCTGTAATAAATATTTACAGCTGAGCGTGTAGAAATGATAAGAAAATGCACTTGATAACAGAAATTGGTACACGGATGCTAAGGGTGTGTTTGTTTGCAAAAGTGATGGAAATGTTAAAAGATTATCTGTTTACATTAAGCGTTCGAAACTTCATTAAAAGTGTTCAGAATTTCTAGTTCAATATCAGTAAGTGATATTTTAGTACTTAGCGACTACTGAAGAAAATTTTTCTTTAGTTATACCTGTAGATAAATTTCTAAATTGCCATTTTTTAAGTAGTTACTGAGTTTAGATTTTTTTTCCCTTGCTATTTTTTCTCTTTTTCGTTACATTTTTTTATTTTCATATTTTTCTTTTGGAATTCCAAAAGGACGTTTTCATTTTTCTTATACTTTATTAGTTATTTTAAAAGGAAAATATAAAAATTTGGTTTGTTAAGAAAATTAATCACATTCAAAATTCAAAATAATTTTTCTATATTTTATCAAAATATAGTTTCACCTTTTGATTATTATATTTTTATATTTGATCAAATTCATTTAAGACATTTGTTATTTATTTATGGATAAAGTGGGGTAATATTATCATAATTATTTTTAATTAATAAAAGAAAGTTCATTCAGAACTTTGAAGGAGGTAAATAAACAATTTTAACATTCAATATTCAACCATTATACATTCAGTGCTACAAATAAATGCAGACCAAAACTTACTAGAGATAAAAACTTAAGTAGACTCTTCAACAAGCAGCGGGGATAGCTTAAACACACACTATATTAAACACACACTATATAGCACATAAATCCAATTTTTTTCCTTAAAATCAACTAGAACATATCCATTTTATCTTTTATGATATGCCTGCTAATTACATGTAAGCCTCAACTTTAGCCTCCAATTACACATTCTTGCCCCTAAAAATTGGGTGCATACTTCAAAGAAACATATCCGAGTTAGAATTTCAAATTTTTGGATTTTGAAAAAATAGAAAAATATAGTTACAAGTTTCATATTCTCGTCAAATATTGAATTCCATACCAATAACTTTATAACAAGGAGAAGACCATATTTCACTGCAAATACTATTTAATTATTTTGATATACCATAAAGGGCTTTACTTGTTAAACCTTATCAGTTCCAATCATCATCATATATAAGCAGTAAAGTAAAAAAATAAAAAAAAATAAATAAATAAACCTGATAATGCAGATGAGCTCTCTCCTGCTGCCTCTTAAACTCATCAGGCATCTCAAAATACTTCTCCATCATATCAAGGAACCGGTCATTATCTTCAACTGAGCATCTCGGATCCTTAATCAATAACGCGCCCGTTTCCTTGAGCGATTTGCTCACGGTCGAGCACAGCACCGCAACCTCCTCCCCCGTCGCTGTACCCAAAATGTACGCCGATAGATCGATCACCGGAAGATCCATCATCTTCTACTGGATTTGAGTTGATGGTTGAAGTATGAGTTACTTTTAGTGGCGGGTGATAAAAAAATTATTTTATGTTGAAGTTTTGGGTTTGTAGGAAACCGACTGCGTAAGATCTTAAAGAATGGACTATTTACAAGCAATTGCTAATTTATATATTCTAAATTTCTCTCTAGAAGTTTTATTTTGCATAGACTGTTGATAAGTCATTAAGTAGTATAATCTTCATTAATTCTTAATAAACTACCTATGAAAACTGATCCGTTTGTAAAATATTTAAATAAACACCGATTTGACTATAAAATATTTAAAGTAAACTGATGTTAAAAGTTGATAGATTTTACTAGTTTTGTGAAGTAAGGCGTATTAAGAAAATCCGGACTTTATGCGCAAATATTATTGTACAAAAAAAGAATGGAATATGGTTTAGGAATGAAATATGGTTTAGGGTGCTCCAACACGTCTCACATTATAACTGGCCAATGGTTCTATTTGCACCATTCGAGCCACGCGGTAGAAATAAACTGTTCGCATCACAAGTGTCCGACACGTTTGACGCACGCCTGACCGTTATATCGCTTCCAATAAAACATCTCCTCCTCCTTTCCACCACCTTCTCCCATCAGTTCCGAGCAATTTTCAGTGTACTCAAGCACATTGAGGTTTTCTTTCGTTTAATCGCATTTCAATTTTTTGTACCATATGAAATTTTTTTTTGAATTTATTCTAAATTTTATTCTTTACTATAATCATGTCTACCGCTTCCTCTGATTCTGCCACCTCCATATTCATTGTCGACTGGGCTAGAAAACGGCCAATAGTTTTCATTGATCTGTATGTGGAGATAATCGACAATCGAATTGGGAATGCGGTTCTTTGGAACAGCCATGGTGTGCTTGCTTTTAATGTATAGGAAGACGTTAACCTGAACGAATTTCAAAAATAAAGAACGAGTGAGACAATTTCAAGCGTATCTGGTCTCACCGAAACAAGTTACTCCAAATTGATGGTAGTGTCTGGAATGTAGAAAAAGACACTGTGAATGAGGACAAAAAGATAGTGGAATACCACAGCCAAACGCTACAAAAATTTCAGGCTGCAACCTTCACCAAAGCTCCAAGAGATGAACACAATGTGTTGTGGTTGTATGGGATGCCACAATGCAAATGCAACATCCCTCCATCTTCTCTAGCCAATTTCAACACTTGGTTTGCGCCAACATTCCCAATGGATTGGAGACGAAACGGGTATTACTAGCCCCCCCACTGTACCGTAGAGGTAACCCATTGGGGTTACTTCATCATTTTGGCTTGAACGATCCAAATGGACACCCACTCATTCAGTACACGATAACGAGTTTCAGCAGACCGTTGATCGATGTATGAAGTTGAAGGAACCTAGTGACATTTATACAAGCTGAGAAATTTCGTATATTTTCACCCGTCATGAGCTGAATTATGCGCTTGTCCATAAAATTGTCCGTGCTATGGACAATGGGTAGTTATAAATTTCCTAGTAGATAATTTACGCATTGCTCATATCCATTGTTTGTTCTTTTTATGTGGTTTTTTTTAGTTGAACCGTATCACTTTTTTCTTTTAAAGTGACGTGTCGTTCTTTATTAATTAAGTATTTGTTATATTAGGTTATAATTAACTGATAGAAATTATTCTACAATATCTAAAAAAACAATAAACATTCCACTTTCATCGTACCATTTTCGTAATACGAAAACACATTCTCCTTTTGTTAAGCTTATAATACTCTTTTTGCTAAATATAAAACATACCCTTGGTGCAATGCATGCCTCTTAATGTTGGAAACTTGACAAGTGAACCCATTAGAATGTGCAAGCGCCGTATAGACTTATTTCATTTTGAGCATTAAAATTAGTGCAAGTCGTTATTTTCATAGAATTATCTGTGTTTTTTTGAGTAAATCACAAAGAAAAAAGCAAACTACCAGTATAACCGGACAATGATGACTAACCGACCGTTTGGTTCTATAATTGTGAAAAAATAAACTATTTTCTTTGATTTTTCATTAATACCAACTAAATGCACAATAATAAACTATTAAAGAAAATGTGAAATAAAAACAATTAAAAAATTTCAAGAACCGCTGACTAAAGGGAAAACAGTTAGGATGTTAGTTGCGTAAAACCTAACAAAAGATAAAATTGTTACGGAAGCCTACCCGAAAATCCTATATCACCTAAGTCACAAAAGGATATATTGGAAAAAAATAATAATATTTAAAGATAAATAGTGTGAAGATAATTCTAAAACACAAAGAATCAAGAGAACCAACACATAAAGTTCCTTCCAACAACCATTTATATTGATTCTTAAAAACAATCGTTTGTAATTAATCCACCAATATAAGTAAACAAAACAAAAATAGAATAAATAACCTAATTGAGAATGGAGTCTTGATCTATGGTAATGGCTTCTTAAAGTTTGGAAAAAAATAACAAAGATGGACGAAGAGAAAAACACCAAATATTTTTTCACACTTTTCCACTCTCTCTTTTGGGCTATATTATATCAATCAATTACTTAATGCCCAAGTTAATATGTCTATGGAAAAAAAATTAATTAGCCAATTAGAGAGAGTAATAAGTGTAACCAAATATGCCTATTGATTAAGAGAAATCTAAATTTCCTCTTTCCTTCTTTTGTTTATTTATTTCCTTCCAAATGTGATTTTCTCATCAAAATTAACACTCCACCTTGATGCAAAATCACATATCTTCAATATATCCCTGATTTCTACCTTGAACCAAATCGTCTCTTCAAAGCAAAAAATAAGAAAGTGACCCCATCAAACACAAGCCTACTATCTTCGGATCAATCCCCATGACCTACTTCTCAATCATACCAAATCACAAACCATAACCACCACCTATAAGTGATGCATCCCCTAACATGAGATACATCACACTATTTAGCCTTAAAAGTGTTTGTAACACCACAAAGACCTTCATAAAGTCGTTGTTGATTTTCCAACTCGACACTTGTCTACCACTTGACCTGAGCTCACTATTGATACCTCGAGCATCATCAAATGAAGACCCTTACCGAAAATATGACTACCAATATGACTATCAAAAGCAGTGGACATTCACCTCACCACCTACTTGAGGACTAAGCTCTTCAACTGTCACTCACTTTCTATTATCGACCACACAACCAACCAATGTATAAAGGTTTTCATCATTTAATACTCCCATCATCACTATATGACCCCCTTCATCACTCTCAAAAATCCACCTCGAGTAACATAAGTCCAACTACGACAGTCCAACTGATCAAGTGAAATAAGAGTATGCGAACTAGCAGGTATATGTCTCACGTATGAGGCCTCTCTAACCACACCATCATGCATATGAAACTGGATAAATCCAATGCCCCAAATTAGTGGCTCTACTCCATTGGTGGTCCTAATCATGTCGACGATCTTCTTATAAGTAAACAAACACCTCACATCACTACATATGTAAAAACTAGCACCCAAATCCATCTTTCAAGGCTTGACATCACTAATGAGGACATCACAGTAAGTATCACTATCACCATCTAATGCTATGTTGGTCCGTGTATTACTATCACTATCTGTAACGATCCGCAAAATTATCACTTTGATAAATTATATTCATATTTGAAATATTCAAATACAAGATTTTATAACACAAATTATTAAGTTTTGAACCATAAATAATGATGGTAAACTTGTTTTAAAGGTATATTAACAAATATGGATATTTAGAGGTTTTCTTCAAAAAAATGACGAAAATCAGTTTTCCATAAAATTGAGATTTTCTCAATATAAAAGCTAACAAAACTAGATACATACACTTATTTATCCATTTAAGCAAGAATATAAAATAAAAATCATATATTTTATTTTTGAAAAAAAATATATTTATGATTTCATCAAGGATATCATCACTTTATATTTCTGGAGTTTTAAATTAAGTTTAAATAATCAAATAATTATTATTTGCAAACAAATTGGTCACAAACACCTAAGAATAGATTTTTGTAGAGAAGCAAGTGAAGAAAATAAAATTAAACCGAGGAAAAGACTAAGCTAACAACAAATAAAAAGCAATAATCGGAAACAATAGATTTATAGCGGTTCAACGTTGTATGCCTATGTCCACTTTGAAAATTATATTTATTGGTCGCTTATAAATCTGATTACAGCAATTGAGACTAGAGAACATTGGATTACAACAAAGACTAAAGTAACAAGCAACGAAAAGATCCTCAGAATAACCCATTAGGCTAGTATTTATAGGTGAAGATGACTGCCAATCTCTTTGAAACTTCGGCTAAAGGACCTTGTAATCAATATGGGCCCACCAGAGAGGTCATTGGGCCCAATTTCCAATGAAGGGGTCGGTATTGATCCCTTCATTGGTTGATTTGTAGGCAATGATCCCTATGTTGGCTTCTGCATGCTTAAATATGTTGGCCCATCGATTCTCATGTCATTTGGATCAACAAAACTCGAGTTATTGATTAATCTTTGATTTAATTATACTTGTAAACTGCTTTTTGCCGACCCTCTAAAGGGTTGTATGCCGATCCATCTAGCTTTTTCTATTTGATGTGAAATCCATAGGGTGGGTTTCCTAGGGTCTATATACCTTGCTCTCCAAATTTCATATGCTTTGGACTTGTAGATCTCAAGATATTGTTTGTTGTATGCATGAATGTATTTGGTCTTCGATGTATGCTAACTCCTATTCAATGAAGCTTGCTGACCCATGTTTTCTAATGAAGCATGGTGATCCATCTCTTCCAATAAAGCATGTCGATCCCTCTAAATTGATCATGCCAATCCATCTTCTTTCATAGTTTATGCCGATCCATCTCAATCAACTATGCCGAGCCCTCCTTTATGAGCTAAAGTATGCCGATCCCTCTCAAGGAGCCAAGCCATACCAATCCCTTCCTATTAGCCACGCTGATCCCTCTAAATTGAGCATATCCATATTTTAAGCATTTTACATTGTCCATCTACCAATTCTGTTCAATTCTGACTTCATATAACCATCTGTACTTGACTTTCAGATCCCAAATCATTACCTCGAAATTATTAGCCTTGCTAGCAGTCGGATCTAACTCGTGCAATTAGTTCAATATTACCAGGCTAGAATGTCGGATAATACTTGCCCCCCAAAAATATGTCTTTTGATTAACATGATATGCTTTGAATCAAAATAAGTTTGAATTTTCGAAAAGAGGTCTATCTAGTTTCTTGAATGATTTCTATTCCTTTGTCGAATCATTTTCTTGATGTATTTATTTTTTCATTGATCGCTATGGCGCTTGGTCGGTTTCCAATAATATAAATCCAGCACCATACTTCGTCGATATATATAAGTCTGGCTCTGCGTGACTAATAAGCTTTCGTCATTTGGTTCGGCCCCAAACATGAAGGTTTCAGGTTTGATTTCAATCTCTGTTGATTTTAAAGAATTGAACTTTCAGATCATTCATGTGCACATTCATATATACGTTTTTTGTTGTTGGCTCCTGGACGTGCTCGCACGTTCATGGGTCGTTGCCAACTTCCCTCTTTTTTTCTTTTTCTTTTTAAATTTGCAGGGGTCGACACACATTATGCCGATCCATGCGCTGCTCGCATGCCAATAAGGGTCGGCACTCACTTGACCGACCCCTTCAAACCTTTCCTTGTACTCACAAAGAGTCGATATGATCATTTCTTAATAGGGGTCGGAATTCTATCCTATCATAGGGATCGACTTGGTTCTCTTGGAGGGGGATCATAGCCGATCCCTCTTTAGTTATATGGACTTAACCATTTCAGTGCAAGAAGGTGGGCCGAACACTCGAGCCTCGTATATAAACTAACATTTCACTTCCCTTCCCTTCATTTATTTATTCTTTTATTAACTCTCCTATCTTCACAGCCGAACTCTCCCAAGGAGCCGAACCCTTCCCCTCCACATAATCATCATTCCAGTCAACTAACCTGTCTTCTTACTTAATCCTGAACCACCATTCCAACTTCCAACCAAATCGTTGCCTAATCTTCTTCTTCTATGGTTTTTTACTGAATTAGGTAAGATTTCTATCTTAGTTGTGACTTAAAAGTGATGCAATAGATGTTACTTCATGGATGGCAGCTTGATTTGTGATGAAGTGAATGTTGGAAGACATTGGTCGTTCAAGGAAGATGAGGTGCAGAAAGGAATTGGGCTTGGAAAAATGAAAAAGGAGGAAGAAGAAGATGAAGCATAGGCAGGGTCGGTATTTGAAGCTTGGGCATAGACCGATCCCTTGTTTGTTGATAAGAGATCAGTATATGGCCTGACGAGTAGATGGAAAAATAAAGGGGATCGATATACTTGGATTAAAGAGAGGGTTCGGTCATGTGGCTTTGGAAATGGATCGGCCTATCCACAGGGATCGGCCTACTATAGGGATCAGCTTGATTTAGTTAAAGAGAGGGATCGATATTGGTTTAGGGATTGGCAGGCTTTATCCATGACAAGGGATCGGTGTTGAGGCTATGGAACAATGATCAGCATAAAAACATTAGGATTGGCATAAAGTTAAGGATTGGCTTTTTGAACTTGTAAGCTAATTCAACCTAACTTGTCTGAACAATCACCATTAATTTACCTCAACGAGCTATGACATATGATGTCGATGAATAATAAAATGTGCATATTCATGTCGAACTTGAGATTGAACAATCAAATCCCTGGAACTTTAAATATAGACTAAAAAATTTCATATGGACTTAAACAACAAACTTCACACTCTGATATAATGATAGTCGATCCCAAAGCTTTTACAATAGATCAATCTCCCTGCCAGTTAAGACGGTTAGTGATAACGGTCACTCTGATTGGAATCCAATGTCCCACCGTTTACTTCTTTTTCTGATTTTAAACTATTTATATCTATACACATTACACTACACTAGCTCACACTTAGCATGAGGGGTGCAGGTTAACTTTTATAACTTCGATTATCTACTGAGTATAGCTAATATGGATTCCATATGCTCAGACCATTTAGCTATTATGTCTTCTGATTTGATAATGCAATACATCGATTCTGAAGCAAAATCAAGTTCTGCGACTATATCCGGCAGGCTTTCTCCCAATCATCAAGTAGAACATACAGAAGTTTCTAGCCCATCGGTCGACCTTTTCTTAGATGTTTCAGTCCTCCTGGCGGTGGATATAAGTCCCGCTCCTGATGCAGTAGAGGGTGTTATTCTTCTAAATAACCCAGTAAACTCACAGGCCTCCCGAATTGGTGAGGCTGCCCTTCGTCGGCCATGTTCTATTTATAGAATTCCATTCGTAGACGTCTTGGTCCCTTTAGTAAACGATAGGCCTCACTTGCCCCTAGCAGGGTACACAACATGTAATAAATTTATATGCTGGACCAAATGCATACCGCCCTTAACGTATTTATTCGAGAGATGCTGAGATACCTTGGAATAGCTCCCACTCAACTCCATCCAAATTATTACGCCTTTATACATGGAACCTTCTTGCTATTCATGAGTGTTCTATTTCATCCGCCAACTCCTGAGGACATAAGATTCATTTACAACTTCAAACGGAGGTCACGGAGCCTATCCTATGTCTTTCTTAAGCCTTTGCCAAACTGCCAAGTCTTGATTGGTGCTTGGAACAAACTTTCTTTATTCAAGCACGAGTGGTTCTATATTCGATGTCTACCCGACTTCGTGAGGCGATAGTTGGAAGGAGTAAGTGTTACTTTCATCTCATTCTTAAATATGTTAATCCAAATCATAACTTTTCCTTTAAATCTGCTAACATTTGGGATTCTTTCAAGTGTCCATCCGCGTCTTAAAGGCATTAATTTTTCAAAAGCGATCACCACCATTCGTGCTACCCCTGTCGAAGATAAGGATATGATGAACCACTATCTTTATTCGAGCTGCTAGAAGAGGGCCGCAACATTGGGCTCCCTAGAAGTGTAGCATTGCCGAGAAACATTAGAGAGAAAGAAAGAGATTCCATCAATCCTGTCGTACCCCCTTCCCAGGGGACTCATGATAACATTAAAGAAGGTGAGATTAGGGGTTCCCCGGCCAGTGAACCCGGAGACGCTAATGTGGGCCTAGGCAAGGCGCTCACGGTCGAACCGACACAAGGCGCACAATCACAAACACCTACCAAGAGAAAGAACAGGCCGACATACAAAATTCATAAAATAAGAACTGCTACAAATCCTGAATTCATCATTACTGCTATTGAAGAAGAATCATCTTCTCAACACTCGAAAATTTCACTGAAGGGATTTTCAAATCTCAACATTCGAGATGTTATTATGACCTACAAATTTCCAAATGTCAACATCCAAGGGTTCAATTCTCCTACTAGGAGCGGTGAAGGCATTCATCCTTGTGTTAAAAGAGAAAGAATTCCCATAAGCAAGGCTACATCCACAAGTCTGTCAGGGGAACACTAGGACACTCATGACCATGTGCACTTCACTACATGATCTTCATTAACCTTTCGCATGTTAATAATCACTCATATGTTCTCATTTGGTCTTTGTAGGTGCAATGACTCAATCCCGGGCCTTCAATCTCTTAAGAGGTTCTTCATCGTATCATCGATCTAGCTATGACTCGGAGTCTGGCCGACGCAGGGAGAAAGACGACAGACGGGATAAAAGCTATCATTTAAGGGAATCCTCCTCTTCTAAGCGCAAGTCTCAGTCCTAGATATCACGTCAAGGAGAACATCCTAATTTCCCTTTTATAGTAGAGACCAGCCTTCATACTGTGGCCCTCAAATTGTCGCATCACACATGCAACATTATGGCTCATCGAGCTCTTGGCAGGCTCGTGAACGTAGATCAAGCAAACATCCAATTTGCCGCTCCTGATCCGTCCTTGTCGACCGCTGCTCTCGACATTTCTACAGCTGAGAAATTGACCGAGCTTAAGGCTGCTTTCCCAAAAATCTGATTTGATGGACTTAAATTCCTTCCTACAATACATATGGTTCCTGAGCATGCCAAAGCGAGTTCTCTTGCATGCGTCAAAGATGTGTTTGTGCAGCATGAATCGTTTCAACATTTGGCCAAAAAAAATCTCTGAAGTGTCCATTAAGCGACAATATTAAATAGACCGTCTCAAGTTAGAAGCAATAAATGATAAAAACATAATCAAATATCAAGATGCCAATTTGTTAAATTGAAAACACAACTTGCTGGAGCAGAGAAAAATGCTAAGGAAACGATAGAGGCAGTGAGCCGTTTAGAAACTTCTCATAAAAAGGAACTCGACGTTGCCCTCAATCGCAGCAGGGCACTTGCTCTAGAAAAAAATTCCTTACAAACGGAAAAGGATGTTTTGGCCCACCGTGTTGAGGAACTCGAAGATCTTCTCAAAAAAGGAAAGGAGGAGAAAATTGATGTCGAGGAAGAATCGCAGAAGTACTGCAAAGAGGCTGTCGAGACCAGGAGCCTAAAAATCAAACTTGATGAGCAGTTTGCTAATATTGAAGCTCTTAAAGAGGAGGTTCAAGAAGAAGGCAATAAAGAAACGATTGAACAAATTGAATCCCAAGTGGAAGCCGCTAAAGAGTCTGGTAGGAATGAAATCAAGGACTTGTTCGATCCATTGATCATCGATTACAATACCATAGTCCTTATCCATCACGACTTAAGTTTTCTTGGCAAGGGTTATCTCGAATTAATTACTAAAGCTCGAGAGCATATTATTGAGATGCGAAGAGAGAATTGGGTGGAGCTGAGCTTAGTGAAGAAAAATTAGTGTGACATTCTTCGTGGAAACGAACCCTTGGATTTGGCTGTCACGAAACTCTGATACTTCAACATTTATGCACCTACCAAGAAAAGGGAACATATTACTGGATCTTCAGGGGCCGATCCTAAGGGTCCCTCTTCTTCCCAAGCAGCCGAAGCATCAGTCTCCCTCGATACAGAGCAGGACTTAGGCTATGATCTAGACAAGCCCGGCTACCAATCCAAGGTTTTGTCCCCTATTTTAGAAGGAGGTACCCCAGCAACTACGGAAAGCCAACTGGATGCGGGTATTGCACTTTAATCCTCAGTTTATGGAAAAAAATATTTCTTCATGCCTAATGGTTTTTGGTTCATCTCCATATTTTAACAAATTTTATAGGTCTTCCGGGTCCCGGCCAAACACCTAAGAGCGATGCAGCTATAGAGCAACATGGGAAACCGGCTGTGGTTCCGGCAGTTGTTGATGTATTGGGGCATGGTGCTCAAGTCATCGGAGCTCTTGATGATGATAAGGTCGAAGATCCGCTCCTAGCGGATGAGTCCGACGATGTAATGATCACTAGTGCCTTCGAACATACCGACAAGATTAGCTTGAAAGAGCAATTAAAAAGGAGGAGTTGATAAAAGGAAAAGCTAAAACTAAGCCCGTCGAGGTGGACATTGAAGATCCTCATCTTGTGCCCTGCAAGTTATTCCACCTAGTGGGTCGATTCCTAATAAACTTCCTCTTACCTCTGTAAGCTCTCCTGCTAAAGGTAGCAAGAGTTCTAGAAAAAGAAGCTCAAGTGGCACTACTCTCAAAAAATTCAAAAAAGAGAGAAAGTCAAAGAAATAGCCATCACTTCAGCTCGGTGTGTGTAAAATTTGCAAAGTTGTTTCTTTCATTAGCTGTGGTTGTATGGATACGAGTCTCGATTTTTTGGAATAACTTGTACTACGATCTTAAACCATGTTATGTGAATAAAAGTTTTTTTTTCTATTGAGATTTCATGTGAATTGTTATTTAAGTAATTGAACTATTATGTTCCATTCAATGTATTTGAAATTCATTGTTCATAAATTATGGTAATAATCCACCAGCTCTATCCCAAGGCCTTTAAGTGGTTGTGGCCTTGAATTGTGTCAAACACCAAGCTCAGACCTTAGTGTTACGCTGTCGAATTCAGTAGTTTTTGAGCATACATCCGCCCCCAGTTTTGGTTTAGCAGGTTCAGATTTTGGACAGTCGAACTCCATCCTTAGCGAGTTTATACTCCTCACGTCAGTTTCAGACCAGAGTTCGTGGAATAGTGAATGGTCGAACTCCACTCATCTATTCATTCATGTTCGTATCTGCACTCTGGGTATAAGATTTAGTAGATGGGTGGTAGGATTGCACCCAATCTATTTTTATACTCTAGTCCGCACTTTGGGGACTTAGAATTATTTCGTGGGTGGTCGGTTCATACTCGATTCGTATTTATACTTCAGTTTACACTATGGGGACTTAGAGTTATTTCAGAAAGTAGTCGGATCATACTCTCCTTAATTGATTAATTTACCCCCCAGGGTCTAGGGTTTGGTCTAGCAAGTGATCGGTTGTGTCATAATCACTCTCGCTTTATTTTAATCCCTTAGTTTGGCTGGATTTATTTGATCATCAGATGGTTGGCCACGTTTATTCCTCGTCATGCATCTCGTCAGTTGCACTATGAATGATAGTTGTCAAATGAACAAGTGGACCAAGCTCATCTTATTTAGTCCCTTTGGGAATCGGCGTGGTTGATTAAATTCAAACTCCGGGAGCCTGTTCATACATATCGACATCAATCATTTTCGCTATGTAATTAATATAATGCTACAACAAACATAAATATAAAGAATGTCTGAAACTTTATTCATTAAACGGAAAGGAAAAAACATAAAGTGTCTTATTACACATCTGGAAAATCAATTGCTAAAGAAAATTCTGTAAGCAAATACAACTGAAATGAAAAAAAATAAACTAGGTGAAATAACGTCGTAAATGTTCGCTATTCCATGCTCTTGGAAATGTGATGCCACCAACAGTCGTTAACTTGAAAGTTCCTTCTCTAAGCCTTTGTTCAATGACATATAGTCCTTCCCAGATTGGATTTATTTGCGGTGGGGTAGAAAAACCCGTTTTAGGACGAGACCACCAATTCTAAAGGCTCTAAGTCGGACTTTAATGTTGTAATACTAGGCGACTCGGTATCAATGTGCAGCTGCCCTCATACAGCTTCCTCGCTCCTCTCATTTATAAATTCAAGAGATTCCAAGAGGAGATCTTTATTCATTTTGGGATCATAGTAAGTCATTCAATGAAAAGGAACTTTGAGCTCAATAGGAATAATGGCTTTGGAAGCATAAGCAAGGACGAATGGAGTATGACCAGTCGTGGACTTATGGGTGGTCCTATTAGCCCACATTGCTGTAGAAGTTCATCTACCCGCCTGCCTCTAGCCTTCTCCAAACGCTTCTTTAGAATGGACTTTATGATTTTATTTACAACTTCAACCTATCCATTTTCCTGAGGGTGAATGACCGCTGCAATTCTCTTTTTAATACGATACCTTCGACAAAAGTCTTTGAGCTCAACACTATCGAATTGAGTCCCATTATCTGTTACAATAGTTCATGGAAGACTGAAGCGACATATGATGTTTTGGACAATAAAGTTGATTACTTTCTTACTTGTGATCGTAGCTAAAGGCTCTACTTTGGCCCGTTTGGTACAGTAATCAACTTCAATGACATCGTATTTTGCGCCACATTTAGAGATTAGTAAGGAACCGATAATGTCTATACCCCATTGGGGGAATGGCCATGGGCTGACCATTTACGTGATTTCTGTTAGCGGAGCTCTTGGTACTTTTGCATATATCTAACATTTGTCACATCGTCTCACATAATTAGCGGCGTCTCAATTTACGGTCGGCCAATAATACCCGTAACGAACTATTTTCTTTGCCAGAGTTTTACCCTCAGTGTGATTGCCACATTCCCCTTCATGAACTTCTCTTAGAACACGTTTTATCTCATCATGAGTGACACATCGGAGTAGGAGGACTGAGAAACCTTTCCTGTACATAAATCCTTCTTGCATGATATACTGCGAAGCTTTGCGATGGACTTGTCACTTTTTATTTCTATTATTTGGTAGGACTTCATGCAGTAAATAGTCTTTGATTGGAGTCATCCACGATTCCCTTTCAAGCTCCGCTTCCAGTGTCTGGTCGATTTCTATCATGTTTATACTTAGGGTATTTAATACTTCGACCGAAGCCAAGACGGTATGCTGTGCATCGTCGGTACTAGCAAAATTTTCCAATGAATCGGCGTCTCTGTTTCGATCTCGTGGAATATACAAAATGTCATAATACTCAAATTCTGTCAACAACTCTTGGACTTGGGTAAGGTATGGGGCAACCCATTGTCTATTGGCCTGATAATCTCCCCTAACTTGATACAGCACCAACTGTGAATCACAAAAGATTTCAAGTGATTTTATTCCAAGTTCTCTAGTGATATTAAGTCCAGCAATCAAGGCTTCATATTCAGCTTCATTATTTGTTGTTGAGAAATCAAGCTCTAATGCATAATAGATTGACCGATTTTCAGGAGTTACAAGCATAATCCCAGCTTTGGAACAATGATCGTTAAACACTCCATCAGTATACAATTTCCACCGTATGGTAGGGATTTCGCTAAGTTTTAGAGAATCATCATATACAGTAAACTCTGCTATAAAGGCTGCCAATGCCTGATCCTGGATAGCCCTCCAAGGGAGATAAGTAATGTCTAATTGATCGAGTTTAATATTCCACTTGAGTAACTTTTCAGACATCTTAGGTCGATGTAGGACCTATCGTAACGGCTAGTTGGTGTAAACATTGATCGGATGTGCTTGAAAGTACGGATGGAGCTTCCGTGATGCAATTAGTAAGCAGTATGCCAATTTCTCTATCTTTAGATAGTTCCTTTCAGCTCCTATGAATCATTTGCTGATGTAATACACCGGCCTCTGGATCAGATCCCACTCATGTAGCAATGCGACACTTATAGCGATGCCGATACAGCAAAATAAATATACAACTCCTTATGATCCACCGGCTTTGACAAGATATGGGATCTCTCTTAATGATTCACCAAAGTTCGAAACGTTTTTTTACAATCCTACGACCATTCAAAGTTTCTTTTCCCCTTCCTAATAAAATCGAAGAAAGGAATGCATTTGTCGGCAGCTCTAGAGATAAATCGGCTTAAGGCAGTAAATTTCCCATTCAGACTCCGCACTTGTTTAATAGTTCTTAGCGCTTGGATATCACAGATATCTCGAATCTTCTTAGGATTAGCTTCTATTGCACATGCATTGATAATAAAGCCCAAATTTTTTCCTGATGCAACACCAAAAGAACACTTCAAAGTATTGATTTTCTTCTTGTAATGTTGGAGGATGTCAAACATTTCAGCCAAGTCTCCAATGTGGTCGCTTGATCATCGTGATTTCACGAGCATATCATCCATATACACTTCCATTGTCTTTCCAATCTGATCTTTAAAAATTCTATTGACCAAGCGCTGATAAGTTGCTCCTACATTCTTTACAAATGACATAACTACATAGAAATACAATCCAACGTCGGTAATGAAACTGATGTGCTCTTGATTGGGGATATTTATCAAGATTTGATTATATCTCAAGTATGCATCCATGAAAGATAGCAATTCGTGTCTTGCGGTTGCATCCACTAGCTGATTAATCCTCGGAAGGGGAAAACTACCTTCAGGGCAAGACTTATTCAAATCTGAATAATCAATGCAAGTCCTCAATTCCCCATTTGCTTTGTTCACAAGCACATGATTAGATACTATTAGTTCCTGAGATGGTGGTTTTTATGGCAACAGCCTTAGGACTTATAAAATATAAATACTAATATTCTTGTCTAGATATACATGTAGGTACTGAGAATGAAGATTGCATAAAGATTCAAGACTGCGTATAGAGATTTAAGACTGATGAATTCAAGATTGAAGAAACTAAGACCGAAGACTCATGAGTATTAAGAGTTTAGGAGTTCAAGATATCAAGATAAGTAATAGAGTCTAGAATTATGTTAAAACTTCATAATAGAACTAAAGTCTTTATTTAGATTTTAATTGTGGAATGGAATCCACCTTCTCGCTTTAATAGTGGGATGGAACCTACGACCTCTCTTGCGGGATGGAAGCCATGACCTTCTCTAGTGGAATGAAATCCATGAAATTTTCAAAATGATTTATTTTTTCAAAACTATTATAATGTCATCTTTATCAATTTAAATATTTTAGCCTTAATTCAAAAACTATTTTTAATCATATTAATTTCAAAATCATCTCTTATTTTTTAAACCATCTCTTGATTTTAATATTCTAGCTTTAATATGTTTTAAAGAAATCTATACTTAGTTTTTAATATTACTTTTATATTATAGATTATATATTTTAAGATTACTTTCTAAAACTCTTATTATGTTTAAACTATATTCAAAATGGTTTATAAAGTTTAGAAATTGTTTTGACAAGTTATATAATAGAAATCATTTTAAAGCAAAATCTATTTTCCAAAATACATAGGCATGTCGACATCCCTCATCCCCCCATATCGACGTGGTAGCCATAGAATTCAAATTAATTTTTTTCAAAAGAAGTGTTTATTCGTCATAACCTTTCGCGCATGGACATGACTGTTGCTCTTTTATAAATACCAGTTATTTTCAACAAATTTTAAGTTAGTTTTTCTTCATTTCTACACTCTGTCTTCTCCACTCAAATATTCTCTTATATTTGAAATGCTTTAACAAAATTCTACTGAAATCCTAAGTGAATCAAACTCGATCGTCCCTAGTTTGATTCTCTGCTACTCTCTCTCAAAGATCTCAATGCTATTCAAAATTATAGGATCATTTATAATCAAAGATTGAAGTGTATTGAGTCTCTCTCTATCAAAGTGTGATTGGAAATAGTGTGATTGTGTCCCGTAAATCAATTGGGTGCGATTGTAGCCCGTAAATCAATTAGGTGATCTTTTAGCCTGGTCAAATCAAGACAGTTTGCCCTGGACTCGGAGATAGGAGGGTGTATTTCGTGGCCTTGAAATCGAGGTTGTAATATCGATATTATGTTTGAAATTAAATCTACACAAGAAATTATATGGGACTGGATGTAGGGTAACTCCAAACCAGTATAAAATTGCAATGCATTCTTTCCTTTACTGCTTTTATTTACTATTTGCATCTGTGTCTGATTCTGTGATTGTTTCTATGTTTATGAATTGCATCCTTTTGGATTTAATTTGAAAAGATTTCAAAAATATTTATAAAATTAATTAAACACTATTCACCCACCCTCTAGTGTTAATTCTGCCTTAAGATCCATAATTCGCATTTTCAACATTTGGTATCAGAGCATTAGTTTTCAACGTTATCATAATTTGAATTTTGAAAATGTTTAAAATGTCAATTTTTGGAGAACACTAGTTCAAAACTATCCAAATCATCATTGTCTCATAAGTCTGCATATTATTATTATAGAAAATCAAGTTATCTACTGAATTGGTTTGTTGTGCACGAACATAAGTGCTATATGGCTTTTGAAGAATCAAAACTCAATGGATAAATGGTGCAAATTAAGAAAAACAAATGAATGCATGATAGTAAATGTTCAAGACACATGACTGGTAATCCAGAGATACTGAATGACATAATTTATGAAAAATGAAGGAATGGTCAACTTTGGAGACAATTCAAAAGGATATGTGATTGGCATCAGCAATGTCGGTAACTCTAAAACTCCTACTATTTCTGATGTTCTGTTAGTTAGGAATCTAAAACACAACTTACTTAGCATAAGTCAACTATATGACAATGGCTACAAAATTAAATTTGAAAAGGATAAGTGTCACATCGAAGATAATAAATCAAATATTATCTTTGAAGGAATTATGAAGAAAAATGTTTATATTCTCAGTATGAAAATCTCAAATGATAACCTATGTCTTTTGGCCAATACAAGCGACCCTTGGATTTGGAATAAAAGATTTGGGCATTTTAATTTCAAACTCTTATCTAGACTTTCAAAACTTGATTTAGTAAGAGATCTTAAAAATGAATTTTAAAGTAGATAGTATATGTTATGCTTATCAATTAGGAAAACTTAGGAAGTGTTCATTCAAATTGAAAGATACGATTTCAACTTCAAAACCTCTTAAGTTACTTCATTTAGATCTGTTTCTTCCATCCCAAATTCAGTCAATAAATCACAGTAGATATGTTTATTAATCATAGACGATTCTTCTAGATGTACGTGGACATTTTTTCTTAAACACAAAAGTGATGCTTTTGATTTATTTAAAACTTTTGCAAAAATAATTCAAAATCAACTTTCTTTAAAAATCAAAACTATTCGTATTGATCACGATGGAGAATTCGAAGATGAAAATTTTGAGAATTTCTATAATAAAAAGGAATAACTCATAATTTTTCTTTTTCAAGAACTCCACAACAAGATGGAGTGGTAGAGCGTAAAAATAGGATGATTCAAGAGTGTGTAAGAACTATGCTTTCAGATAGTAAATTACCAAAAAAAAATGAGCTGAAGCAGTCGCTACAGCTTGTTACATTTTGAGTATGATTTTGATTACACCTCTAACCAATAAAACACCATATGAACTTCTTTTCAATAAGAAACCAAAGGTATCTTATTTTAAGTTTTTGGAAGTAAATACTTTATTCTAAATACAAATGACAATTTGAATAAACATGATCCTAAATCCGACAAAGGAATCTTCATCGGATATTCTAACACCATAGTAGAAGTAAAGCATACAGATTTTTCAATTTCAAAACTAACACCATTGGAGAAATAATGCATGTATCTTTTGATGAAAATTTCAAAGATTTTGTTCAAATAAACGATGAAGATGATTTTGTTACTTTAAACAATAAATCAAATGAAAAAATTGTGAAACTATTCATCCTAATAAAAGGATCGTGCTTTTAAAAGATCATCCTATAAAAATATACTAGGAAATTTTGAATCTGTTGTTAGAACTAGAAATCAACTAAACAAGATGAGTAATGTAGCTTTTATATCAACTATTGAACCCAAAAATCCAAAGGAAGCATCATCTTATGGTTCATGGATTCTTGCTATGCAAGAAGAACTGAATCAATTCACCATAAACGATGTATGGGAACTTATTCGTAGACCTGAGGACACAACTATAATAGGAACTAAATGGGTTTATAAAAATAAAATGAATGAACAAGGTGAGGTCGATGGAAATAAGCTTGGTTAGTCGTGCAAGGTTATTGTTAAGAAGAAGGAATAGGCTATGATGAAACCCTTGCACCCATAACAAGATTAGAAGCCATTAGAATTCTACGTGCTTTCGTAAATCATAGCAATTTCAAATTATTTCAAATGGGTGTCAAAAGTGCCTTTTTAAATAGTTTTGTTAAAAAGGATGTTTATGTTGAACAACCTCCACTTTTTGAAGAAGAAAAGTTTCCAAATCATGTTTACAAACTAAAAAAAGCTTTATATGGCCTGAAGCAAGCTTCTAGAGCCTAGTATGACAGATTAAGATCTTACCTATTACAATCAAATTTTGAAATTGGTAAAGTAGATAATACTGTTTTTATTAAAAGAAACAAAAATTATATCCAATTAGTATAGAGTTATGTAGATGATATAAATTTTGGATCAACAAACAATGAAATGAACAAAGTTTTCTGAAATAATGACAAAAGAATTTGAGATGAATCATATGGATGAACTTACTTTCTTTTTAGGATTGCAAATAAAACAATTAAATAATGCTATTTTCATTAGTCAAGAAAAGTATGCTAGAGATCTTGTTAGTGAGTCTGGTATGACCAATACGAGCGGAAAACCCACTCCTGTGGCAACCAATGAAGTCTTAAATAAAGAAGGCATGTCAAAAGATGCTGATAAAAAACTATACAGGGGAATGATTGATCGCTACTTTATATAACTGCGAGTAGGCCTGATATCATGCATAGTGTCTATCTTTGTGTAAGGTACCAATCTCAACCCAAAGAAACCCATTTAAAAGCTGTTAAACGTATCCTAGGATATGTTAAACACACTTTAGACTATGACTATTTTACCCTAAAAATGATTCATTTGATTTAATTTCATATTGTGATGTTGACTATGCTGGTTGTAAATCAGACCGAAAAAGTACAAGTGGAACTTGTCACTTTTTAGAACAATCTCTAGTTTTCTAGTCTAGTAAAAAGAAAAATATCGTCTCACTATCAATAACTGAAGCAGAATATACCTCTGCTGCTTTGGCTTGTTCTCAAGTTATCTATATGAAACAGACCCTAAAGATTTTGGATTAAATATTTCAAAATAACCAATTTACCAGGACAATACAAGTGCAATAAATTTATCCAAAAATCCTACTCATCATGCCAAAACCAAACATATTGATACCTGACATCATTTTCCAAGAGATAATATAAGTAAAGAGATTATTTCTCTTGAATTTATCAACATTGAGATTCAAATAGCTGATATTCTGACCAAACTCTTGAATCAATCAACCTTTATTAAATTAAGAAGAGAATTAGGTATTTGTTCTATAACCGAGATATAAAATATAGATATAGTAACATATATATTTAAATAAGTAGAGAAAAAAATTCTCAAAGGGATGTCGACATTCCCTTATTCCCCACGTCGACATACAACGGTCAGATTTGTGTACTTGTATATATTCGTGTCTATGTTTCATATATATATATATATATATAATGTAACATCATATATAATAAAATTAGATTTATGTTTCGCTTATTATACTCGTTATTAGCTTTTAGTTCCATAGTTTAAGGGGGAGTCATGTAGTTTATGATTAGTTTTTGTTGATGACAAAGGGGGAGAGTTATAAAATAGGTTAGATAGGCTTAGACTAAAGTGGAGTCTGTCGAGCAAAGGGGAGTTGTTAGAATAAGGAGGAGTCAGAGTGGAATCGAAGTTTGTTAGAGTAGATTTTATAAACATAAGTTGTCATCATCAAAAAGGGGGAGATTGCTAGTTCTCGAGTTGATGATTTTGATGACAACGACCTTAGGACTTGTTATAAAACATAAATACTAATATTCTTGTCTAGATATATATGTATATGCAATATATATATATACACACACATATATATGTATATATATATGCAAAAACTAAGAATGAAGACTGTACAGTATAAAGATTTAAGACTGAGTATAGAGATTCAAGACTAACAAATTCAAGATTAAAGAAATCAAGACTGAAGACTCATGAGCATCTTCAAGATATTAAGATAAGTAATAGAGTCTAGATTTATGTTAAAACTTCACAATAGCACTAAAATATTTATTCGGATTTTAATTGTGGAATGAAATCCACCTTCTCGCTTTAATAGTAGGATGGAACCCACGACCTCTTTAGTGGTATGGAACCCACAACCTTCTCTAGTGGAATGGAATCCACAAAATTTTCAAAATGATTATTTTTTCAAAACTATCCTTTTAAAGTCATCCATACCAATTTAAATATTTTAGCCTTAATTCAAAAACTATTTTTAATCGTATTAATTTCCAAACCATCTCTTGTTTTTTAAACTATTTCTTGATTTAAATATTTTAGCTTTATTATATTTTAAAGAAATCTATACTTAGTTTTTAATATTACTTTTATATTATAGATTATATATTTTAAGACTACTTTCTAAAACTCTTTTATAAGTTTAAACTATATTCAAAATGGTTTAAAAAGTTTAGCAATTGTTTTGACAAGTTATAAAGTAGAAACCATTTTAAAGCAAAATCTATTTTCAAAAATAACATAGGCATGTCGGCATTCCTCATCCCCCATGTCGATGTGGTAGCCGTAGAATTCAACTTTTGAATTTTTAAAAGAAGTGTCTATTCATCATAACCTTTCGCGAATGGACATGACCGTTGTTCTCCTATAAATACCAGTTGTTTTCAATGAAATTTAAGTTAGTTTTTCTTCATTTCTTCACTTCTTCTTCTCCACTCAAATATTCTCTTATATTTCAAATTCTTTAACAAAATTCTGCTGAAATCCTAAGTGAATCAAACTCAAATATTCTCTTATATTTATAATCTTTTATAAATTTGATTATAGCAGTTAAGAATAGTGAACACTCGATTACAACAAAGACTGACGTAACAAGCAACGTAAAGACCCTTAGAATGATACATTAGGCGAGTATTTATAAGTGAAGATGACTGCCAATCTCTCTCAAACTTCGGCTAAAGGACCTTCTAATCCATATGGGCCCACCAGAGGGGTTGCTAGGCCTGATTCCCAATGAAAGGGGGTCGATACTGTTCTCTTCATTGGTTAATTTTTAGGCAGAGATCCCTATGTTGGATTCTGCATGCTTAAATATGTTAGCCCTCCATTCTCATGTCATTTGGATCAATAGAACTCGAATTGATCTTTGATTTAACTATACTTGTAACTGCTTTCTGTCGAACCCTCTAAAGAGTTATATGCCGATCCCTCTAGCTTTACCTACTTGATGTGCGATCCCTACGGTAGGTTCCCTAGGGTCCATATACCTTGCTCACCGAATTTCATATGCTTTGGGCTTGTAGATCTCAAGAAATTGATTGTTGTACGCAAAAATGCATTTGGTCTTTGATGTATGCCGACCCCTATTCAATGAAGCTTGCCGACCCATCTTTTCCAATGAAGCTTGTCGATTCATCTCTCCCAATAAAGCATGTCAATCCCTCTAAATTGAACATGCCAATCCATCCTCTTTCATAATATATGCCGATCCATCTCAATTAACTATGCCGAGCCCTCCTTTATGAGCTGAAGTATGCTGATCCCTCTCAAAGAGCCAAGCCATACTGATCCCTTCCAATTAGCCATGGCGATCCCTCTAAATTGAGAATATCCATATTTTAAGCATTTTACATTATCTATCTACCATTCTATTCAATTTCGACTTCATATAATCATCTGTACTTGACTTTCGGGTCCCACAATCATTGCTCCGAAATCATCAGCCTTGCTAACAGTTGGATCTAACTCGTGCAGTTAGTTCAATATAGCCGGGCTAGAATGCTGGATAACAATTATTTTAAAATGATAATAATTCGTTTTAATAAGTTATATAGTGATGATTAATCATTTATAATAGTTTTATAAAGATATACACTTGTTTTAAAAATATAAGAAAATTCATATCGTTTTATCATACGACAGCACTTTTTATAAACACTTGTTTATTATTGATTTATATGGTTTTATAATTCAAATGTGACTATTTTAATTAATTACTAATGATAAGGAATTAGTTTTCAAATTTTGTTTATATTTATATGTAATCTAATTAATAAGTTAAAATATGACTAGGAATCGGCTTCTCGATTTTCAACGATTTAACGAAGGGAAGTTGTTCAAAGCGATCGCAACGTTGTTTATATGTCTTGTGCACATATATAACATGAACATATATGCATTAGCATACACACACATATACATACATACATATACACATGTAAAATACATACACACACTTATATATACATATATTACAAAATATCATGATATTTTACACTTTTCTTTCTACCTAAGCATCCTAAAAGCAAACTAACCATCAACCATCATCTCCTTACATACCACCATCACTCAAGCACACCGAGAGGAAAACAAGGGGGAGTGGATGTGCATGCGGAAGGGGTGTGGGTTAGGGGTAGTTTGGTAATTTCACATTTAGATATTTTTTCATTTATTTTTCCTATAAATACCACCCTCCATTCTCTCATTTCTTCACATTGTCTTTCTAATCTTCTTCTTCATCCAAGCTATTTCAATGATTTCTCACCATCAAGAAATTATGGCAAAATATTGCAAGTAGAAGAGATTTTTTTTTTACACAAGTTTAGGATATCAATCCACCTTAAAAGCAAGTTCAAACTCCTCCTCCACCCATCATAAACTCACGGTCACCCTTGCACACCCTTAGGCCAAACTCCATCCTCTATCCAAGCAAGTTTGTACACTTCTAAGGGTACTATATCCGATTTCATATGCTTTGGTGCGATGATAGCGAAGCTATAGTGAAATTTGGTAAATCTAGAAACCAATGAAGGTGAGAATTACCCCGTTGAATTATTATAAATTATATGATAATATGTTATATTTGTTATGATTGTTTTCTATGTTTGATCATCATGTTTTTGATGTGATAATATGTTTGTTTGGTTGTGGAAATAATTCACATTAAATACACGTTGAATTTACACAAAGGAATTCACTTTTGTACATGAATTATAAATGTGTTACGGAATAGTTAAACCACTTTAAACATGAATAAAATGGATTAAATATTTTATAAAACACTAAAGCTCATTTCGGTAAAGTTTGGAAAAGATTTGAAGATGGAGTCAAAAAAGCATGTCGCATAACGGTAGTTCGCGATTTTGCACCGTAAAAGTTAAATCAATGTGCAGAATGAAATAAAGCTCAAAATTATTCGAAAGAATAATTTTGCAAACTCTTATAACTATAGTTTCAAAATGAAGAAGAAAAATCAAGATTTCATTCAATAGAATTTGAGTTATGTCCAAATCAAGTTTTAAAAACATCGTGGTTTGGCAGTTTTGGGAACCAAAGTGGTAAATGCTTTAAAATGGATATTTTTAATCTTTAAAAATATGAAATAAATTTTATAAATATGTAAAAATATTTTAAAAGGAATTTGACTTGTAAAAATGGACATGTATGGAAATTAGTATTTTGAACAAAGAAGCTTTAAAAACACTATTTACAGTAGTTTCGGTAACTTTTGCAAATTATGGTTTTAACTTAATTATTCTTTGCCAATCTTTTTAGTAATATTTTCAAATGAATAATCAAGTATTTTGAAGATGATTTGAAAGCTTTATAATCATTTTAAAGGAGTTTCAAATAAATGGTTAAAGGAAATTGTTTTAAACAATATTTGGAATTGTGTTAAGTGAATGAAAATCATCTCTAAAAGATCATATAAAAGTGTTTAGAGTTGATCAAATAACTTGACAATCTTTTGGGTGAAAGAGATATAGTCTCTAGACCCGAGCTTGGACAATCAGCGTCTGGGTTCCGCTCTAGCTATCCAAACCAGCCAAACGGAGGGGATAATAAATTTGATTTACTCGAATAATATTTTATTAAGATAAAAAATAGATTTGGAGATTTCCAGAGGTTAAACAAGATTTTAGAATAATAAGATTTTGGTGATATATGAAATGTATGGGTTAGACCTTGTATTAAGTTCTAAGGAGGGAACTTGTACTATCCGTGTGAATTTAAAAGGTGATTTCACCGTTGTTCGACGAATAGTGTAGATTGAATATGAAAATTAGAATTAAAGTATAATTAGTATAATTTCTACGGATCCTTTGTACTTAATACAAATTGGTTTGAGTTTATAATAAACGATGTCTTAAATAATATTATTTTTAACCCATTTTAAAGTTATGATTTGAAAATAAGAAATCTTTGTTAAGATTTAAATAAATGATTTGGAAATATTTTACTAAGTAAAAGGTGAAATAATTCAGAGTTATTCCAAGATTTAAAAAGAGTTTAATTAATCAAACAATTTTATAAACAAGGTTTAATTATCCCATATATATTGAAACAGAATATGATTTAAAGATGTATATCTCTAAAGAGATATTTTACTTGAATAAAAGATATTGACTAATTAAATAATAATCACCCATATACTTGACACCATTTATAGACAATTCATTCGGAGAAACCGGGGTCGGATTTGGGTGATTCCTATCCGAAAACCACTTCAAATCAATATACGTTTGAAAGTGAAGACACGTTAAAGATGATATTTTTGAAGATGGAGATCATCATAATGTAGGGCTTCTTGCCTCTTACCTCTTGGGTGATTCCTATATTATATAGGCAGAAGTGCCTTCATTTTGAAAATAATCGATTTGCAAGGACTACTTGCTACTAATCCTGAGGGTGATTCCTAAACAGGATTGAGTAGAAAGAGTGCCTTCGGTTTGTCCTTCACTTGGACAACTTATATGGATGAATATCTGACATTGCATTTCTAGATCACGTATATTGATTTTTACAAATGTACATATATTTGGTGGTGTAGGAGGTATTCCCTCTTACAGTTAATACCCTTTTCTGAGATATATGAGCTCAGAGGTTGTACTTTTATTGAAATTAATAATGTGTTACTAGAAATGACAATGTGGCTTTTAAAGTGGGATTTGTTTTGTAAAAGGTAATATGTTACTTCAGGCCTCATACCCGAAAATGGCTGAAATAGGGTTTGTCATAAGGCTATGTTGGTTGCACCCATTATGTGTGGTCATTTCTTTTCTAAATTACCCTCTATATATTGGATTTGTTATGTATGCCATGAGATGTCTCAGATAGGATGGGAAAGATCGAGGTGATGTTATATTCAGTACTATTCAGGATCATTGTGTTGATTATCAGAAAGGATTAGGCCGGTCTTGCCGGATGTTGAGGACTGTCTGTGGATCCTCGGTACATTCCTCTAGAGATGTACTATACGGAAGGCAGTCCCTTACCTGCCATTATATGGAATCCATTCTCCAATAAGTGCCTTCACACTTAATTGTATATCTATTATGCTAAAATTTGATCAATATGACAATTTCGGTCATGATTAATATGTATCTGTAATCTAGATACTATGATTATATCATTGGATTTTACATAGCAATGTTTTGGTTATTATAAGGTAAAAACCTTTTGTGTTTATGTGCAGCATGGTCTTATGAGATACCCTTTATTTTCAAAAATATCCAAGTTGTGAGTTTTCTCACACTAGTCCTATGACTGAGCCGAAGTTTATTTCTTTTCCTTTAAACTCTGGGTGCGCTATTTTTTCGAGTTGCCAAGTAATTCAGGTCTAGCTTGGAGCATTTTTGGAGGAACCTAGAGCTGAAGATTTCTCTATAGATGGTTACCCATATCCATTTCTACTGCATTTATTTACTGTTTGTATCTAGCATTAGTAGGGATAGAGATTCATAACTGGCTAAGCTGATACTAGGATAGACTTCGATTTATGCGTTTAATGTTTCAACTGTAAAGATTATATATTGAAATAATATATGCTATTCCATTCGTGTAAATTTTGTTCTGTCTTTATTTTCTTTTTACCTTTTACTATCCACCTTTCTGACACTTGAATTTACGGCACGTGAATACCGAGGATGTATTAGTATTGGTATCCAATGGTCGAAAAGGTGGGTCATCACATTTGGTATTAGAGCTTAAGTTGAGAGAACACCTGAGCCTGATAGGGATAAAGTCTCTTTAGAGATAGGGTTAGTAATACCCTAGGATGAGTAACTCATTAGAGATAGGGTAAGTAACACCCTAGAATGAGTAGAGAGTATTATATAAGAGAACATATTTGTTAATACTATGTATCAATGATTTGTTCTAAAATTATGGTAGATGAAATATTTTTACCTAAGGTTATATTTTGTATATAAAGAATATATTTTGAAAATAGTTAGTTATGTTATTAAGTTATAAATTGGATAGTTATTTAAAATCGGGTTAGTTAAATCTAAGTATAATCATCTTGTGATTAGAATTTCACAGTTTGACTACCAGCTGTTTAATAATAATGCCAAAAGAATTATGAATAATAAGGGACATAAATAAAATCCGAGGAGTTGGATAATGAGAACTTTTATCTAAGAGGTTTTTGAAAAATATTTTTCAAAGGATTTTGAAAGGTGATAATAACAATGTTTGGGAAATATTTTGGCAAAGGTTTCAAATGATTTTTGGAAAAGATAAAACATTTAGACATAGATATCATGGGAAGAGATCTAAGTTGGAAAAACTATCTTTAATAATCGTTGAACAAAGATCTCAATTTGTTTTCTAAGTATTGATCGAATATCAATTTGGGGAAAATGTACCAAGTGCTTAGTAAATTATTCTCTTTAAAACAGTGCAGTTAAAATGGATTTGTGTTAGGATAAATATAAATCATTAATCTAACATTAGATTGAGTTTGGACAATTAAAATACTTCGTGTCTAAGTATTTGTTGTTTATAATTGTAGAAGCCTTCTATTTATAGAGGAAAGTATTCCAAGGGGGAATCATCAGGAGCCAACTAGGGTAAAAGAAATGATTTGATAATTATTTTCAGTGATAAGGAACCTAAAGCATGGCCACCTAGCAATGGATGACCATATATAGTGGAAGAGCCTGATCAATACACTCATCTCGATAAAGATGGGTATCCTATGGCCGAGATGCTTATACCATTCATGAGTCCAAAACTTTTTACGACATCAAGTGACGAAGAAACCACCCAAACATTTGAAAACCTAGAAATAATCATAGAGTTAGAACCAGAAGTGTTGCCTTAAGAATCCTTAGATATGATGTGGATTACCGATCCAACTTGTTCGGAACCCGAACAAGACGAGGAGGAAATTCCTGAAGAAGAACCAATAGAAGAAGAGTCTGAGCCCGAGGAGGACTTAAATGTTGTGATGAATAATCAAGACTTTGCTACATATGACGCATGGATGGATGAGATCTCAACTGAATCAAATAACAGTAGTAGTGATAGTGACATCATTTAGGAAATGGGTGAAAATGATAGTGTCATTTGGCATGAAGAATCGTCAAATTCATACATCAATTGGGATGATATGAAAGAGTGTGAGGAAGAAGCTGAGAATCCTTAAGAAGAGGGGGTTCAAGTTTTAGAAGAGTTAGTTGAAGGAGAATTTTTACCCGAAGTACCAGTTGGAATAGGACATATTCCATAGGTTCCCTAAGGACAACCTTGGCAACCAATGTATGGGATTTATTACAATAAGAAGAGGATGGAAATGAAGCGGATGATGAGCAAGAAAGTAATAACGAAAATATATGGAGGAAGTTCTATTTGAGTTTGGAAATAGGATGGACCATCAGGATCATAATTAGAAGAATAGTTGGATGTTGTGATATGATTTAGAGATTGGTGATATATATCTAATATAGTATTTAAGTAGTAGTATGATGGCTTTGTATTATGATTGTGTATTTCTAGTATGATAAAGTATGGTTAGGATGACCTATGATGACCTATGTAAGATATGATGACCTATGTAAGGATAACTTGTGGATGATGGGTGTAAGTTAAGGATTGACCTATGTACTAAGGCTATATAATATTAGGATAGTCTTTTGTTATAACTTCTCTTATGTGCAATTTCATAAATCACTTTATGAGAATTCTTGATAAAGGAAACAAAATTTAAAAGGAGAATTTTCTTTGTAAGATAAAACTGTATTTTTATGAAATATTTAAAAACTTGAACCAAAATTCTACAAAAAAACTCCATAAAAATTTTGGAAAAGGTAAAGAGCACGTGCATTATACACGAATTATTTCATAGCATGAGTTGTTCTAAGATTCGGTTATAGGACTTTGATATCCAAAAAAAATTTATCACTCGATGGAAAACATTGATGAGGATTTGTAGTCAGATACTTATATTTTCTATGATAATTGAGAACTATGCAAGAAAAAAAAGCTTCCAAGCTTGATCAAAGTACGCACTAGAGAATATGATGGTCAATACTAATTCAGAAGCAAAGTGGCATATTCGAATTTAAGATTGAATCAGATAGTTCATATAGATAATCCATTAGCATAACACGTGTTTGTATTTGAAATTTAAAATAATGTTTTTATCAGGTTTTTTGACTGGAGATGATTGTAATGTCATGCTTGGTGATTTTTATGACTAGGTAATGTTTTCTGCTTTTCCTGTTACTGGAGTTGATAGATTGGAGAAGGAGGCTTCTATATGTTTGGACAAGTTGTTGAAATTAGAGAGCAAAGAGAGTTCGATCATATCTATTGGTGATATTGATTATATGCACGTTGGTATCAATGTGCATGGTGCATATAAATTGAATTTATCTAAATTGGATGGAGTTTTAGATAAACAATCTTCGAGTCTTTTGGACTGGATGGTGCACAAAGTTTCTGATACACATGATGATAAACAATCTTTGAATCTAGTTCGGGTTGCTGGTTATATCTCTGAATTGGTGGTGTTGTAGACGAAAAGATTGGAGTTCCATTGTCTGCTGATTATTGTGATTATACCAGAGATGATGTTAATGACAAGTTTGGTGAATGTGTCGTGTCTTCAGGTTTGCATGTTATTAGAGATGATAGATTGGAGAAGGAGGCTTATGTTTATTTGGTGAAATAATGTACTTTTGGTTCAAATATGGTATTTGTGAATTATTTGGGTTCAACTGATATGGTGGGGCAATATGAAAAAAGCGATCATTTAAATAAGCACATGAGTGATGGCTTCAATTTTGTTTCGGGGGAAACTATTGATATTGTGGATATTAATAAAGTGAATAGTGATTTGGATTGTACTTTGATAGGGAGCTCTTGTCTTTTAGCTAATGTTCAAAATAGTGGGATCGACAGCAATTCTGCTTCTTGTTCTTCTTCATCTTGGAGAGATAGGCATACAAAATCCGTAGCTGTCAGTGGATCAGTTCGATGTAGTCCCAGGATCCATTATAGTCAACCTCAGTCTTCGGGTGAGTTACCCAATTCGAGTGCCACGAGTGGTGCTACGAATTCAAGCTCAGGTATGCCTCTGATTTAGCTAGTACGTATTCATCATATGCTTTAGGTAGTTTATCTTTTTCTGAGTTTAGTCAGTTAGCTAGTGACACCACTTTCATTTACTTTGATGTTGAGGTAAATCTAGAGTATATTAGAAGTAGGGAATTTGATAGGGCTAAATCTATTGGTATATGAGGATTATTAGTTGGAATATCAGAGGATTACATGATTTAAATAAGTGTGACAAGGTTAGAGCTTTTTCAAAGACTATTCTATTGACATTGCACTCCTATAGGAAACTAAAATTGTTCGTTTTTATAGAAGATTAGGTGGGTTTCATTTTAGAAAACGGGCTTATTTACCTTCTGTAGGTGCTTTTGGGGGTTTATGGATTAGGTGGCGGGATAAATATTTTAAACTGCTCTAATGTATTTCCAAGCAATACTCTCTGTATATTATTCTCATTAATCTTAGTGATAACTCTTTTTTAAATATTTCTAATGTTTACGAGCCTAACTCAAAAATGGGTCATCGGATTTTATATAATAAACGTCCAGAGTTTAGATCTTTAGCTCTGGGTTTTTGGATTTTGAGGGGTGATTTCAATGTTACACGTTATAGAGGAGAGCGTTCACCACGAGAGGGTGATTTCTCTATTATAGAGGAATTTGACCAATTTATTATCAATTCTAATTTGATTGAAATCCCTTTTTGTAGTAGAGATTTTACTTGGAGTAATATTAGGGAGACCCCTTCTATGACTCTTCTTGATAGGTTTTCGTTATTGATGAACTTGAGAATAAATTTCCTATTTGTAGAGTTATTGGTTTGCCTTACACTTATTCTGATCATTGTCCTATTATTCTCACTTGTGAGCAACATAAAGTTATTAATAGATCTTTTAAAGTCGAAAAAATATGGTTATTAGAATCTAATTTTTCGAATTTAATTAAAAATAAGTGGATTTCTATGAGTTTTTATAATATTAGAAATAAGGATAATTCAGCTAAAATTTTTATTTTAAAATTGAGGGGTCTTATGATTTTTCTTTAAAATTGGAGTAAGAATGTTTTTGGTAGTATTAAAATTAAAAATAAAATATACTTTCTGAGATGCTTAAAATAAATAAGATAGAGAAAACTAGACAACTAAATTTAGGTGAGCGTAACATTCTCGCTAATCTAAAATAAGAGCTTAAATCTATTTTAGAAAAAGAGGAGGTTATGTGGAAACAGAGATCTAGAATTCAGTGGATAAATAAAGATGACAATAACACCAATTTTTTTCATAAAATGGCTAATGGTAGAAAACATATTAATACGATTAATTCTGTTTTTGTGAATAATGAAGAATTAGTTGACCAAAGAGATCTCAATAAGGCTATACAGACTATTATAGAGATATTTTTAGTAGTAAAAATAAAACATAGAATTAATGCTAGATGGAATGATCTTTATCCTCTTGATTCTAATGTTGATCTTTCTGAGTTAGATAATCCTTTTACTGAAGAACAAATTTGGTAGCTATTAATGACATGCCAAGTGATAAATCCCGAGGTACAGATGGGTTCCCTATTTTCTTTTATAAAACATCTTAGGATGTTTTAAAATTCGATTTAATTAGCATGTTTAACAAATTCTATAATGGAAATTTGCAATTAGGAAGATTTAATTTTGCAAATGTTATTTTACTGAAAATTTAAAAGATTTTGGACCTATTTCATTAATTAGCTGTTTTGTTAAAATTATTTCAAAAGTTTTAGTTGATAGATTTAGCATTAGAATGAACAATCTAATTGACTATTCACAAACTGTTTTCATTAAGGAGAAAATATCATTGATGGTGTGACTGTTGTTCAAGAATACATTAACTACTGTTGTAAGAATAATATAACTTGTAAACTAAAAAAGGCCATTTTTCAGGGGAAAAAATGGCATCCGCGATCATCAACCTTATTGTTTCCTTATTCTAATTATCACTCTTCTTTTTCAAATCTTTCCAATGGTCATTCTTTCTCTAATTCATTTCCTTCGTCAAATCATTTGGATGCCCGAAATTCGCTGTCATATTCGTAATCTTTCATTCACAATTCTTCTTTCGAAAATAGAATCGATTCCAGAAGAGGTAAGAGTGTTTTTGTTGTGGGGATTTATCTCACTTGGCTAGAGATTGTCATATCTCTATTGCTTCGGTTGTGGGCTTTTTGGTCACAAGAAAGGAAATTGTTCGATGAATTTTGATTCTTGTCCTAAAGATCGGTGGGAATTGTCTATTTTCGAACACGGGTATCTTTTGTTTTAAAGTGTATGAAATTGAAGGGTATTTTGCTGGATCAACCGTGGATTCAAAAAAAAGAAGGGATATATTTTTTAGAAGATTTATTCAAGCATTTCAACTTAATTAACGAAGTTAATATTGGCAAGAATTTCAAGGAAATTTTTGGTGTTTCTTTAGATTGTTCTGGGTTTTCTAGCTCTTATAAGAATGGTTGCGATTCTATTAATGGTGTTTCAGTTACGGATGGGATTAATGGGTTATTTTGTTCACTGGTTGATGATAGCTTATTGATGTTGAGTGATAATCTGACAGATAGTTTGTTTTCAAATCCTTTACTTCTTGATCCGGATATTGTGTTGTGTCAGTCAATTATTAATCATCCAAATTTGTTTGAAGTTTTTATGGAGAATTCACAATGTTTGGATGATGTTTCAGTTGCTTCTTCATCTCTCAATCATGTTAGCATCTCAATTGTTGTTTACTACAACAAGACAACTTTATAGAAAGATTCCAATCGTATTTTTGAAGGGGCTGGTGATTCAAGCATGGTGGTTCATACATCAGACATGGTCTATAATGAATCTACCTGTTAAAAGGAGGCTGTTTTGCATAAATACTCGACCATAATGATGGATTATATAAAGTGTAGTCGGTCGGATTTGGTATTGATTTGTTAATTGATGGATTTTGTTCAGATGGTGATGTTTTTGTTCTACCTAAGGACATGAGTGGTTCTGATTTGAGGTTAGAAGTTCATTTCCCTTACTAGGCTTATAATAACATAGCTGCGGGTAATATTAGTAACACTTACGAGATTGATGCAAATTTATAGGTTGGAGTTTTGGCCGAACATAAAGATGATTTCACAAAGTATAATGATGGTATTATTTTTATTACAGTGATGAGTGATGACATTAATTTTTCTCATAAAAGTTGTGTGCATATGTGTGCACAGAGTGATCATTGTACTTATGTTGCTAGTTGTTGTAACGGTGTTTGTTATCCTGGGGTTGCAGTCACGCTGCTGGCTAAAAATGGTGATCTGAAATTAGCTGATCATATTCCAGAACTGGTATTCGGCTGTGTCAATAAGTTGGCTGTTGTTAAATGCAGTTTATTATACGTTGTTTCAGGGTTGTTAGATAATGGAGTTTTATATTTTACTCTAAGTAGCAGGGCAGTTCATAGAGATGTTATGTCAGTGTATATAGAAAGTATAGATAATCGTATAGAGATGGGTGATGATAATATTTCTCATAAGAATTGGTTGTCTCAGCATTCTTATGTTGTTCAAGGTGCATAAGATAATGATAATGTACAATGTGCTAAATTAAGGTTTGTTGTGTCTGTCGTTGGGCTGGGTGACACTTTTGAATGTAGCAATTTGTTTGGAAAGTCGGTTCTGAAAAAGCTGTCTATTATTGGATCGAGGGTTTCAGATTTGTTATGTATTGCTATCTTGCATCTATAGGTAAATTTCCTCGTTCTCTTGCCCATGCTAGAGAATTGATTTCATGCATCCAAAGCACGTAGAAGGAATTGTAGGAGATACTCAACTGGTAATGTTAGGAGAAGTCCTCGTTTAAGTCGTAAATCTTTTTAATCTTTTGCTTGAGGGTTGTTGATATTTTGGATTTTTTGTGATAATTGTTGTTTTGGAGTTTGTTCGTGGTTTGTGTAGATGCAGTATATTGTGGTTTTTTAAATTGGTTGTTGAAGTTGCGGTTGAGCATATTGTTCAAACGACTGCTTATCTTTTGGTGTCGCTTTAAGCCTTGGATTCTTGATGGAATTGCCAGTTTAGATTTAGTCTTTATTTCCATAGGCAATTGGGAAGGTTTGTTTTTTTTCTTCTTTTATATTGGGGGGGGGGGGGGGGTCTTTTTCTACCTCTAGGCATGTTGGCAGCTCCTTTACTATTGTTGTTATATATATATGTACATGTGTGCTCTCCTCTCCTGAAGAGGATTACACATTTTTCTCAAAAAAAGAATAATATAATTTGTGCGATTCTAAAATTATACTCTGTGAAAGCCTTTGATTCGGCCACTTAGGCATTTTTATGTGACGACCTGGACTTTCAACCTTCGAAAATCGGCATCCAATACATCATCCGTATTCAAATGCCAGAGATTTAAAGGTTGGAGTCCGGAGTGCTGGAGTCATAACACATTAGATAATAACAACACAATGGAAACAAAATAACTTTCATTCATTCACTTCATGGATTAAAACATTCTTACAACAAGTATCCATTATCATCAGAGTCATGTATAAATTACACAACAGCAGAATACAACATAACAGCGGAAAAATAACATCAACATGGTCTTCCAAGAGAGTTCAATATACTACATCTTCATTTCCAAAGCTCCAAATTCCAAACCAAAAAGCTCAAAACCAAAAGCTTCCAAACCAAAGACTTCTAAATCCACATCTACTTCCCGACTTAGCTCCAGAACCTATTGATAACCTGACTCTAGGCTGCCCGTGTAAAAAATTAAGGGCACCCAGAGTTTAGCAAAGGGAACAATAAACTCCGAGTCAGTCATGAGACTGGTGTGAGAACTTAAAAACAGTTATTTGTGCAAAAAAAGAAATCAGTTCATGCTTTTGGAAAATGAAACTACCATAAGGTCTCCCGGCACACACTTAAATACAATCGCACACAAGGGGGAGGTTTCTCCTTATAGTAGTCAAACATGCTTGGTACGCGAAAATCCTATTTGATATTATTTTTAGTGAATAGTGTGGAAAACCATTTTGCAAGTATAATATTAATCTTAGCCAGCATACGTACCATTATAGTATGCCAACTATAGCTACCATGTTAAATGACAGGTTCTACAACTGAAATCGTAAATGGCTCGTATCGTTTCGTTTGGATTTCCAACAAATGGCCAAGACTAAGGAACTTTCTTTATCCGAATGGGTACGCCATTGGAGGGACGTTTCGAGAACCTAACCGGATCTCTGCCAATACAAGATCGGGTTACCTCTGTAACTAGGTAACTAACTGTCACGAGTATGCCATCCCCCCGTCGTAACCTACCTTTATCAAGGCGCCTCAAATTCCAACAACCACATAAGTAAAATATTTGGGCTACATACTAAAATACCACTTTTTATCCAAGAGAAATGCACATACCCTTGAGGTTGCGAACCCCATAACCTTGCTTCATCCTTCCCGTTCCGACCACTTCCTGAGGTGTGAGGTTCGATGAAGTCTCATCCCACAAAGCTACGTTTTACACAAAAGCCATGCTTCGATCAACCAATGCTCAACACTTAGCATGCTACATTACCAAGTTGGGAATATATCACTAATAACTATCAACTACATAACCTCTAAGCTCGTACATCTTAGAGAAGGGTGTTAAGCTAAGAGAATAAATTCTCCGCCACCAAACAGAAGTGTATTTGATAGAAACCAGCTTTATATCTCAAAGTGTAATGTTAGACATACATCCATAAAAGTCCATCCTCGGTCCGAACGGAACCGAAGGCACTTCGTCCAATTAAGGGAAAAGTCCTTACAAATTTGGATATCCCTAATCTCATCCGGACTCCCCATCACATAGGGTAATCTCTATATCAGAGCAACTTGGTGCAGTGACAATCAACAGGAAATCCTTTCATTTTTGAAAATACCCGGTCTTCAACCATCGTCTTCAAATGTAATTCCATACCGTGGTATCATTATTCAGAATGGGTTTTCGAATTAATGCACTTCCCTGGCCTTTTCGAATAATGAGTGCTTTTTTTAAAACATATTGTTACCCAGTGGCTTGACTAGGTAACAAGAGACTTGATATAGAAGGCTCGTTCGGCATAAAGGGCCGTTCGGCACAGCTATGTCGTTCGGCATTTCATATCGTTCGGCAAGGAAGCCCCGACCGGCATCCAACCTCGTTCAACAGAGAAGTCTCGACCGGCATCCAGCATCGCTCGACATTCAAGCCTCGTTCGACATCCAAGCGCCGTTCGGCATCTATCCTCGCTCGGCATCCAAGCCTCGCTTGGCATTCCAGCCTCGATCGACATAGTAGGGTCGTTCGGCATCTATCTTCGTTCGGCATGAACCTCGCTCGGCACGAAGCCTTGTTCGGCACAGCAGGGTCATTCGGCACGAACCTCGCTTGGCATAGAGCCTCGTTCGGCATAGCAATGTCGTTTGGCATGAACTTCGCTCGGCATGAACTTCGTTCGACATTCAGTATCGTCTGGCAGGAGTCTCGCTCAGTACTCATACCCGTTCGGCGCTACAACCTCGTTAGGCCTTCCAGCCTCATTGGGTATTCCAGCCTTGTTCGGCCTACACATTAAGCGCTACACACTGCCTCGTTCGGCATAAAGGTGTCGACCAGCTTGGACAAGTGGCTTGGCATTTGTCGTTCGGTATTTACGGTTCGGCATATAGAAGTCACTCACCACGGCCGAGGTATCTTGCTTCTAGGCCCATTAGTGAAGTCCAACCCATCTTCGTCTATAAATAGAAGGGCAGAGGCACAATGAAATGGACCTTTTTTCGAGAACACCGGAGAGACTCTGCCGCTTTCAAGACTCACTCTATTTTACTTAGCATTTGTATTCAAGTCTTTATAGTACGGATTGTATCTTTATTCAGTCACTTGTGAAAGCAGTAAAGATCGAAACTTAAAGTGGACGTAGGCAATTATGCTGAACCACTATAAATCCGGTGTTCTTGTTTTCTGCATTTAATTTAGTGTACAGTCCTCTGTTTGAATTTACTTTCTTCATTAATCTCTCTACACAATCCTTCTCAAAGGGTGCTAGTGACCAATTCTGGTGCTAACATTTTGGTGCTTTCACCGAGAATCGAATTCTCAGGCCGTTAGGATCTGCTTTGCAACTACTGGATTGAATAAATCCCTTGAAGGAGATCCAAGTTATTCATATGATGTTCGTTGATTCTACTCTGAGTTCCTATCAATAACTCTACTATGAGAAGACCACGTACCCGATCAGCCTCTCATAATGCGGAGTCAACGAGACTGCTAGCGTACAACAGATAGGAACTAGCAACCAACAAGCAAACCTAGGTGTAGGGACTACTATCAAAAATCAAGCGAAAGTCGTTACAAGGACAGAGTTCAACGACTTAATGAGAGAACCGATGGAAAGTAGAAGACAACTCTCTGAGCAGATTCAAGCTAACGCTAACCTGATGACTCGGCTTACTCAGCATCGGCATCAGAATGCTGGAGGTAGCCCTCTTCCTTATTCTTCATCTGATTGCTCGACTTCATCTGATGAACCATACAAGCGTAGTCGTCGTAAAACTAAAACCGCGCAAGCAGGTGCCACTGATTGATCAACTAGGGATCAATCACATCTTGGAGACCACACCCAAGCCGGAACATGAAACTTAAGAGCGGAAGCACGTGTGGAGATCGGACGCCCGGCTCACCAAGATCCTAATGAAGCTGGCCTTCAAGATACACGTTTGGCCGTTCGCCAACAGAGGGGACATCAACTTGAGCTGTCTCGTAGAACATAACCCAACCTTCCATCCTCCATACAAACTCCAGACTTATCAGCTATGGTCAGGCAGTTAATAAGGGAAAATCAAGGCCCAACTAACGAATATTATGGGATATTCAGAAGTCATACTCCATTCACCGATACCATTCTACAGGCCTAATATCCCAGGAAGTTTAGCATGCCAAATGTCTTGGCCTACGAAGGAAAGACCGATCCCAGACAGCATGTGATGAGGTATGAGTGGATGATGGATTCCGCCAGAGAAAATGATGCGACCAAATGTAGGTGCTTCCCGATCACTTTACCATGTGGTTCACTCGACATCCCCTACGGTTTATATCCGGTTTAATGAATTGGCAACAAAATTTGTAGGACAATTCAGGATACATGCAGCTCGTCCTAAAGTCGTGATGTCTCTATCAAGTGAAATTCAATCCTAGAGAGAGTCATTGAAAGAGTATTTGCAAATATTTCATGTTGCGACTACTGAATTTAGCAATCCTAACGACCATGCAATTTTGATGGCGGTAATGCAAGGAGTAGATCCAGATTCGGAATTTGGAGATTGGTTGGCAGGAAAGCCTCCAACAATGCTGGAGTGTTTCTATTCAAAGGCTCATCAATTCATAAGAAGAGAAGAAGCCTGGTTGATGAGGCAAGATAAGGCACCAGGGCCTGTTTAGGAGACTGTGAAAAGCAACATCGTCGTAAAACAATCCGGCGATAACTCAGGAAAGGTTCAAGTCAACGCCCAGAACAAGCCTGGACAGTCTAAATGGTCCGAAGGAGGAAATCCTAGAAAGAAAAGAGAAGCAGGGAAATGGAAGCTAAGGATTCCAACCTACAACGAATACACTCCCCTGAATGCGTCTCTTGAAAATATTTATCTATTAACCTGTAACACTTTTCAATACAGAAAGCCACATCCAAAGGAGTCCATGAAGGAACAGAAGCGGACGGGGAAGTACTGTTGCTTCCATGATGCTTACGGGCACAATATAGAGGAGTGTAGACACCTCCATGACGCCACAGAAAAGTTGATCAGGCAGAAAAAGCTGCAGGAATTTGTTAAGAACCCACAAGTGGGTAGGCAAGAAACATCAGACTCCAGACGCAGGCCGGCTCCACGCCATCCAGAGGAACCTGCCCGAACCGTGGGTAAATTGATCATGAACACTATAGTCGGAGGACCTCACCCTACAGATAAGAATTGGCAGGAGATGGAATGATATGCTACCTCCTTAAGGCATGTGGATTATGAGTGTTGTTCGAATGTGGAAGATGGAACCCCCATAGAACAACAACGCATGATGATAGACGATATAGTGTTTAAGAGACGAGATGCAAATAAGGTGGAGGCTCCTACCATCGCCTCGATGGTCATATCTGCGACGATCGAGCTAGCATGCGTCAAAATAATTTTAATTGATTGTGGAAGCTCCGTCAACATCATCTTTAAAAAGGCATTTGACCAAATGAAGATGGAGACAAAAGATTTAAAGCCATCTAAAGCCCGTATCCATGGCTTTAACGGTGCGGAGACTGACGCGATGGGGTATGTTGAGTTGCCAGTTGAATTGGAAGAAGGTGAGCATAGGAGGGTGCGAATCCTATCATTCACAGTGTTGGATATTGGTTCTCCATATAATGTATCTCTGGGTCGTCCGGCCCTGGCGGAGTTTAGGGAAGCTTTGGCCTCATGGTGTTTGATGTTAAAATTTCCGACAGACAAAAGAGTCGGTGTAGTAAATGGCGATCAGGCGACCGGTCGCACATGTTATGTTAGAGCTAAGATAGGCTCAGCGGAGAGAGAAAGGAAAGGTTGCGGACAACTCCATCCGCATCCGAAATGCTGACAATTGACAAGTAGTGCCCGAGCCCTGGCTCGGGCGACGTTCTCGGATCTGTAGAGACATAGATCCGAGACATGATGATGGGGACCTAGGGAAGCGAATGCAGCACCGGCTGAGCTGACGATTGACATTCCATTCAGTCGGGATGACCCGTCACGAGTTCTTAAGATTGGATTGCAACTCGACCCGTCAATGGCCGAGGATCTTACTGATTTCCTCCGAGCGAACCTGAACGTTTTCGCTTGGACACATTCTGATATGTACAGGATTTCTCCCGCTATTGCGAGTCATATGTTGAAAATAGACCAAAAGTACGTCCTAGTAAAACTGAAACGGAGAGGCATGGACCCGGAGAGGTCCGCTGCTCTCATAGAGGAGGTGGACAAACTCAAAGCCAATGGGTCCGTCCGCGACGCCCTCTACCCTGAATGGGTATCTAGCCCCGTGCTAGTGAGGGAAGCGAATGGAAAGTGGAGAACTTGCGTTGATTATTCTGATTTAAACAAAGCATGTCCAAAGGATAGTTTCCCTTTACCTAGAATCGACCAGCTGGTTGATTCACTGGCCGAACATGAGTTACTATCATTTATAGATGCGTACTTGGGATACAATTAAATCCCAATGCACATTCCAGGAACACACCAGTTTTGTCACAGACGTTGGGTTATATTGCTATGTAGTGATGCCCTTCGGATTGAAAAATGCGGGAGCAACTTATCAACATCTGGTAAACCGAATGTTTAAAGATCAGATTGGTAGAACGATGGAAGTCTATGTGAATTACATGCTCGTGAAGTCACGATAGTCAAACGACCACATTCAAGACTTAGCAGAGATGTTTGATATACTCAGGCATTATGGGATGAAAATCAATCCTTTGAAGTGTTCCTTTAGTGTTGCGTCAGGGAAGTTTTTGGATTTCATTGTGAATGCGTGGGGAATCGAAGCTAACCCAGAGAAGATTCAAGCTATTCGGGATATACAAGTGCCCAGAACTATAAAGCAAGTACAAAGCTTAAACGGAAAGGTGGCTGCGCTGAGTCGATTCATATCCAGAGCTACAGATAAGTGCATTCCCTTCTTCGATGTGATAAAGAAAGGAAAGAGAAATTTAGAGTGGACATCCGATTATGAGGAAGCATTCCAAGCTCTGGTAAGGCATTTAGAAAGTTCCCCGGTGCTATCAAAACCAATTGACAATGAAATGTTGTATGTATACCTGGCTATATCCCAACATGCTATCAGTACGACTTTGGTTCGCGATTAGGACCGAGTTCAAAAGCCAGTGTATTATGTCAGTAAACATTTGACGGGGGCAGAAAGAAATTATCCCAAGCTTGAGAAACCAGCTTACTGCTTGGTGATTGCATCATGCAAGCTTCGTCCATACTTTCATGCATACTCAATCAGTGTTTACACTAATCAACCCTTGCGGCAGGTACTCCAACGACCAGAAACCTCTGGAAAGATGTTAAAATGGAATATTGAGTTGAGTCAGTTTGATATTACCTACCTTCCACGAAGGGCCATACAAGGGCAAGTGCTAGCAGACTTCATTGCTGAATTCACCGTGTCCGATGAATCAAACGGTCACAATGTCATACCTCCCGTTCGATGGAAGATGTACACCGATGGGGAGTCTAATGACCATTGTTCGGGGGTTGGCATAGTTCTTGTGACTCCTGAAAACCGATCAGTTTGTTATGCTTTGAAGCTCGAATTCTCAGCAACAAATAACGAAGCCGAGTATGAAGCATTGATTGTCGGCTTGAGACTTATCAAAGAATTGGGGGTAAGATCGGTTGAAATCTTTTGTGACTCACAACTGGTGGTGTACCAAGTGCGGGGAGACTATCAAGCGAAGGGACAGAGACTTTCCCTATACCTTGCACGGGTTCAGGAGCTGCTAGCAAATCTGGAATATTATGATATCTCGCATGTCCCGCGTGAACAAAACAGGGCCGCCGATTCATTGGCAAAATTTGCAAGCACTGGCGATGCACAACAAATGGGATTGGTTCTCGTTAAAAGCTTACATGCTTCGAGTATAAATATGATGGAGGAAGATTTCACGTTAGAAACAGAAATCGAAAAGGAATCATGGATGACCCCATTCAAGCAATACTTGCTACGCAGGGTCGTACCCGAAAGAAGGAGCGAAAGACGGCAAGTCATTCGTAAGGCTTCGCGATATGTAATGCAGGATAGGATAATGTATCGGAGGGGATTCTCGACCCCTTACTCCGATGCATAGCCCACGAAGAGTCCTGAAGGAAGTCCATGAAGGAGAGTGTGGTGACCATACTGCGGGGCAGACGTTAGCCGCTATGGATACTATTGGCCGACTGTGAATCGGGATACCGCAGGCTATGTAAGAAGATGTGACAAATGCCATAAATATGCAAAAATCCCGAGAGCTCCACCGACGGAACTCACACAAATGGTTAGCCTCTGGCCGTTTGCAATGTGGGGGATCGACATAGTTTCGGTTCTCTACCCATATCCAAAGGTGGTACGAAATACGCGATAGTTGTGGTCGATTACTTTACCAAGTGGACAGAAGCAGAGCCTTTGGCCACTATCACCACCAAAAAGGTCATCAATTTCGTTGTACGAAATATTATATGCCGTTTTGGCCTTCCACGGACTATCATTATAGACAATGGAACTCAATTCGAAAGCAATGAATTCAAAGAGTTTTGCCAAAGATATGGCATTGAGAAAAAGTTTATAGCAGTTGATCATACAAAAGCTAATGGATAGGTTGAAGTCGTGAACAAAATAATTAAGTCCCTATTAAAAAAGCGTTTGGAAAAGGCTAGAGGTAAGTGGGTGGATGAACTTTCGACAGCGCTCGCTTATAGAACCACCCACAAGTCCGCGACTGGCCACACTCCATTCGCATTGGCATATGGCATGGAAGCTGTTATGCCCATAGAACTTGAAGTTCTATCACATTGGGTAACTTACTACGACCTTGAGTCAAATCGGGATCTTTTGCTGGAATCACTTTAATTCATTGATGAAAAACATGAAGAAGCTGATTTAAGAGCGGCTGCATACAGACACCGAGTCGCTCGATATTATAATGAAAAGGTCCGGCCGAGAATCTTTGATGTGGGTGTCCTCGTTTTGAAACAAGTTTTCTCGGTCCCATCGCAAATGAATCCCGCATGGGAAGGTCCATACGTCATTGAACGGAAGCTTAGAGAGGGAACTTTCAAGCTAACGACCGTGGATGGTGAGACATTCCCCCAAGCATGGAATAGCGAGCATTTGCGGCATTACTATGCTTAGTCCATTTCTTTCATATGTTAGCTGCACTTATTTCCAGCATGTTTTTATTCTTAGTTTTCGGCATGTAATAAGACAATTTAGCTAATTTTCAATAATAAAGGCTTGAAGACATCTTTTCTTTGATTATTGATGTTTCTGTGTATGATAATTCTATGGCAAACCAATGAAGTTACATTATTCTGTCTGACGTACGAACGCACACGAACACCTCGAAATCTCCAAGCCCCTTGAGTGTGGACTGGAGTACTTTGAGTCCCCTGAGTGCGAACCAGAGTATAAACGACTTGAAATATCCAAGTCCCTTGAGTGCGGACTAGAGTACTCCGAGTCCCCTGAGTGCGGACTAGAGTATAAACGACTTAAAAATCTCCAAGTCCCCCGAGTGCGGACTGGAGTACTCTGAGTCCCCTGAGTGCAGACCAGAGTATAAACGACTCAAAATCTCCAAGTCCCCTAAGTGCGGACTGGAGTACTCTAAGTCCTCTGAGTGCAGACCAGAGTATAAACGACTCAAATTCTCTAAGTCCCCTGAGTGCAGACTGGAGTACTCTGAGTCCCTTGAGTGCTGACCAGAGTACAAACAACTCAAAATCTCCAAGTCCCCTGAGTGCGGACTGGAGTACTCTGAGTCCCCTGAGTGCGGACCAGAGTATAAACGACTCAAAATCTTCAAGTTCCCTGAGTGCAGACTGGAGTACTCTGAGTCCCCTGAGTGCGGACCAGAGTATAAACGACTTGAAATCTCCAAGTCTCCTAAGTGCGGACTGGAGTACTCTGAGTCCCCTGAGTGCGGACCAGAGTATAAACGACTTAAAAATCTCTAAGTCCCAAGAGTGCGGACTGGAGTCCTCTGATTTCTCTGAGTGCGGACCAGAGTGTAAACGACTTAAAATCTCTGAGTTCCCTGAGTGTGGACTGAAGCACTCTGAATCCCCAGAGTGTGGATTGGAGTATAAACGGTTTTAAATTCTCTAAGTCCCCGAAGTGCGAACAAGGACACAAATGACTTGAAGTCATCAAGTCCCCGGCATACGGACTGAAAATTATTCTAAGTACCCAAAGCATGGAATAAAGGATGTACAATTCCAAAGAGTTTCCGACTTATATGAAGATGGATTAAGAAGCTTATATAACTCACAATAGCTTTGATTTCGACCATAATCATACAGAAAGCTGAACGATAAAAGTCTTTTGAAAGACCAAAGAACTAAGCTTTATTTATTCAAAAATAAGTTTCTACTACAACTCCTCCAAAACTCAGAGTCAAAAGTATATTTATATGGACTACTAAAATAAATAAAAATAATTACATAATCTAAAATAAACTCGTTGAACGAGAGTAACAATTACTTCTTTGATTTTTCGACTTCTTTCCCTCTTTCGTCTTCTCAGACGACTCCTCTCCCGTGCATTTTCCCTTGGAAATTTTCTTTGATGGGGAGGTAACAACTGAGGAAGTACGGGGAACCTCTAATGGCCCGGACCCACCAGGGAGGATGACCTTCAACGGCTAGTTCAAAGGATCATCTAGGTCCCTGACTCGAGGCTCGACTTTGATTTCGACCGTCCTTTTCTTTTCCTCTCGAGCTGCTCCTTCATGCTCATTTTAGAAGTATGTTCAGAGGCGCTTGTGATCTCGATTTCATAACTTCCCTCGTTGGGAGATGAAGTCTCGGAATCATCCTCATCAAGTGCCCCAATCACCTGAGCATCTGGACCGGGAGTCTCTCCTACGTGAGTAGCCTCACTTGTTTTCCCTTCACCTCCTTGGCGTCATCGCTCCTTGGAGTGGGCTCGGGATTAGAATGGCCTGCACAAAATCATGGAAAACAAACATTAGAATACAATGACCTCTCGTCAAAAACGAAGAGTATTGGAATTTTAAAATGAAGGGTTATATATCAGCTTCTGGCTGACTCTCAGTCGTCCGAGGGGTCTCACCCTCTGGAATGGGAGATAGAACGTGAATGCCGAGGCCAGGGTCCTCCTGGTCATAACCAACATGTTGCTCAAATGGATCAAGTACCAGCCGATCAGCCGACATGAGCTGGAGACTCGGTCTCGGATGGACCGGCAATAACATCTTTCCCTTTCGATGAGGAGGAACCTTTGCAGTAAAGAGCCTTCGTCGTAGACAGGTCTGAAGGCTCGTTTCCCTTAAGAAATTCATTTATTAAAGCATCTTCATTGACCTCCTCAGTGCCAAATTCAACCTTCCTGATTTTTATTAAATTTTCCCACGCCTCAGCTTGGAATTCGAGGTAGCCCTCGCCTAGAAAAGTTAAGTCCCGATGCATGAGGACACGAGAGTTGAATTCTGCAATCAATGGGTCGAACACGCATTTGACCTCTTCCCTCCCAGCCTCTTTTGCCGCCTCAAGGCGAGAGTCAATCTCCGCAGATGCTATTTTCTTGCCCTCTTCCCGGGCTTCAACCTTTAGCATCCCGACTTTAGAAAGCTCGTCGTCGAGCTTCGCCTTTAGAAGTCATGTAGCAACAATCTCATCGCAATATCGTTGCGACTCTTCTTGGGCAGCAGTCTTCTCCTCTCTTTCTTTGTGGAGTTGATTCTCCATTGACTCAGAGGGAAAATGCATCCCTTTCCTTATGCACCAAATCCTTCTCTAAAGCCAGGGCCCCACAGCGTTGGACCGCCTCATTGATTTCTTTTTTGTGAGTTGACTCCAGACGGTGACGGCCTCCGTAGTATCTTTAGCACTCTGTTGGGCGGCTTCAAGTTGAGATTTGTATGCAGAGAGCTCTTTGTCTTGAGCTTTAATAATGTCTTTGTCATGGATAGCTTTGATCTTCAGGCGATCAATTTTATGTTGATGCTCAATGGAGAATTCTGAAACTTTTTCGGCTAATTGCATGAATGTATCGTGTTGAACATAGACATCATTAGTGCAAGCAATAGCGCTTTGCTTGACATGTCCTGGAATCTGGTGAATCACCGGAAGAAATTTTAAGCCATCGAAGCATATCTTTGGAAATGAAGCTTTAAGCTCGGCAAGTTGTTTTGCTACCGATGGATCAGATACAGGAGCGAGAGGTGTCTGCTTGGAAACTGTAGGTGTTCTGTGCGGATCTCGAGATTGCCTGGTACTTGATGAACCGAAGTGTTGATCCCGATGGGCCTCAGGCTGGGACCCCTTATGTGCATGTTTCTCTTTGTTGTGCGCCGGTTGAGAAGGAGGATTGCGAGGATATGAGGGCCGACTATATGTTTTTCTTCGGTATGACGATTCTCGACGGTGGTAGTCTCGATCGCTGAAGTCATCTCTATCTCGACGCTTGCCGAAACCCGAATCCCGACCGGATTGGTGAAAAATCGATGAACCGCGAAGGCGGTCAAGTCCATGTGTACGCCCCATGTCACATACACAGAATTTAAATAACGACGAGTTAGCAAAGAGTAGAGTGATGACAGAAATTTAAGTGCGAGGTGATGTGCATGTGTTTGTGTGTGTCCTAGTGTTTCCCCCCGACGGACCTGTTTCTTTACTAATAGGAGTTTTTTATCCCTGGTTTTAGGCTTGAGCGCTTGTATCGCCTCTTGTGGGAGAATAAAGCTTAAAGGCCTCTGGATCATCGAAACCATAGTTGAGCAGATCATCAGGTATGGTAAGGTTCGACAGGCCTTTTAGAGAACTTTCTAAGTGCTGCGAGGAAGCTTCTTTCTCCATTGGAATAAGGGTAACTTTAGAAGTTCCGCCCACTGTTTTCTTCGTCAGCTTGTATGTTAGTTTCTTCTTCCTCTTCGAAGGGGAAGGCGTCGTTTCAATGTCACGAACTTCGACTATCACGTCCCGAGATGGACTAACATTTTCGCCATGTACTTCGGGCGTTTCGGGGTCTTTAGTCTCCCCTCCTCTAGTGTGTCAGAGGTGTTACGTGCTGAAGACTCGGCCTGATTTTTCCCTTTGCCCCAAGCATGCTTGGTTATGGTAACACCTTAGGAGAGGCTTATTCAACGACCTTCCGCTAGCAACCCAAACTTCGTGAGTGATTCATTTGAAATCAGAGTTCCGATGTCCCGGTCTTCGACGGGAATAGCTCGGATAGCTTCGACAGCTTTAAAATATCCGAAGCATTCGGGACGTGGGTTAATACCTGAAAAGATAGAGGAAGAGTCACAAAAGATGAAAATTTCTCCAAATTCAAGTATTGATTCAGAAAAGGAACTTACTTCCTTCTACCCATCTCCCTACAAAACCAGGAGGACAACACGCGTAGAACCACTCTTGCTTGTACTGGGCAAATTTGCACCATGCCCCAGTCAGGATTTGGCATTTACTATGTGGCTCGAGGAATATAAAAGATGGGCTATCTGGCTGTCTCTTGAAGCGATAGATATAGCGGATATCGCCCGGAGTCGGAAGCCTGAAGAGGACACTCATGAAAAGAATGCAAGTGTAGTATATGAATGCGTGGCTATTCGGATGCAATTGCGATGGGGCGATCTCGATATACTTACAACACGTCTCGAAGAAAGTAGTTGAATGGCAGCATGCTGCCGACCTAGCACATGAATCTGTTACAGGCTGTATATCCGACTGGGGGCAAGTGAGGACGATCCTGCCCCGATGGAACTAACACCTCGTCGAAGGGGATTCTGTGGACCGAGCATATCCGACGGAGCATACTTTCGTTAATCTTCGAGGCTTGGGAATCTATTAGATCATATAAGGAGATCGCTGCCTCTAGGGCGTCAGGTGCCAAGTCGACAGATGCGGTCGCAGGGCTCGGCAAGTCTTGTGCAGGAGCAGTTGACGGATTTGAAGTTCCTATTACTTCTTATCGAGTGGATGGCCCGGGTCTGTCCGAGATCGTAGCAGAGCTAGATTTCTAGACATCTCTAATGAAGATTGAATCTGAAAAAGCACCTGTTTGAACTATACTTGAAAAACAATCAACATTAGAGTTAACAACATAAATATTCCCCCCACCCCCCCGTGTGGTGTGTGAACTAGTGCGATCATTCAAATGTAAGTGCCAAGAAATTAAAAGTCATTGGGTTGGTGAAATAAAGTTAGACTTCGAGCTATCATCTTCAAAGACCGTCATCGCTGACCGCCTACGAGAGCTTATCGTAAGATGTTTTATATTTTGAACTCGGCGTCGACATTGCATATGAAAGGTTATTAACTGTTAAGCAAGTTAAGTTCAAGTTTTCAGTTGTCTAAACACGGGAGTTATTAGTCTGGATTGTCCGATATGCCTGGTTGTTTAAGTCCATCCTTTTTCAATGTCACATATTCAGGCATGAAAAGATGTAAAGTCAACAATTTTCTATGTCCAGGTTGAGATAGGTTTAACTATCATGTGTACACCACTCTCATTATCGTTTGGCATGCGGCAAGACATGCTGAACTGCAATCATGCTGAGCCGCATCGTTCGGCAATTCACTCTCCCAACTGTCCTCTCCACCGTTCGGTATAAGGGAGTCATGCCGAACCACACTCACGCTGAGCCACATCGCTCGGCATTCTACCCAGCTCCTACTTCTCTTCTGCTTTCCCTCCTACCTCGCTCGGCATGAGAGAATCATGACGAGCCATGGCCGTGCCGAGCCACGTCACTCGGCACACTAAACCTTAACTCCAATTTCACTCCCGTACTTCCCCTCCATTGCTCGGCATAAGGAAGTCATGCTGAGCCACATCAGTACGTCTTCCACCAACTCCCTCCTACAAACACCTCTGACATCCTCTTCTCTCCTCTGCTTTGCCTAGCCTTAAACTCCTTTAAACACCCACACTTCTCCCTTAACTCCTCCCGCTCCACATGATTCCTACTGACCTTAATTTTGCAGAGATTCACGAGTTCAAATCTCATGCTAGGTCTCCTAGTCGGGGTGAAGTGTTTAAGGGAAAGGTCCTTACCTAAGAAATGAGTTGAAGCTCGGGGAGATTCTGGAGTAGGGGACATGGTTCTGTTTAGATTCGATTGATTGGGGAAGGAGGTAAGGCAATGTATGGAGTTTAAGAAGGGAAGGGAAGAGTAGATAATTCTCTAAAGTCTGTTGGGAGGTGAGTTCGTAAGTTCTAGAAAGTGGAAGTAAAAAGGTAAAAAAAGAAGAAGTATCAGCTTATATAGAGAGAAGAGAAGTCGAATGGACAATGATCGGTAGAACTGGTCAAAGCACCTCCATCGCTCGGTATCAATGTCGTTCGGCATTCAGTCGTTCGACATTCGTATGTCGTTCGACATTCGAATGTCGTTTGGCATTGGTATGTCGTTCGGCATTCGAATGTCATTCGACATTGGTACGTCGTTCGGCATTTGTATATCACTCGGCATTGGTATGTCACTCGGCATTGGTATGTCGTTCGGCATACAACGCCTCACTCGGCATTTAGGAAGACACTATCGAGAAGACAAAGCCAAAGCTTGAAGAGAAACACGGAGTGCTAATGGTTCAAAGCGCATCATGTTCATCCACATGATACACTTTGGGGGGCAAGTGTTACCCGATGGCTTGACCAGGTAACAAGATACTTGATATAGAAGGCTCGTTCGGCATAAAGGGCCGTTCGATACAACTATGTCATCCGGCATTTCATATCGTTCGGTAAGGAAGCCCCGACCAGCATCCAACCTCGTTCGACAGAGAAGTCTCGACCGGCATCCAACCTCGTTCGACAGAGAAGTCTCGACCGGCATCCAACATCGCTCGGCATTCAAGCCTCGTTTGGCATCCAAGCGCCTTTCGGCATCTATCCTCACTCGGCATCCAAGCCCCGCTCGGCATTCCAGCCTCGAACGACATAGTAGGGTCGTTCGGCATCTATCTTCGTTCGGCATGAACCTCGCTCGACACGAAGCCTTGTTTGGCACAACAGGGTCGTTCGTCACGAACCTCGCTCGGCATAGAGCCTCGTTCGGCATAGTAGGGTCGTTCGACATGAACTTTGCTCGGTATTCAATATAGTTCAGCAGGAGTCTCGCTTGGCACTCACACCCGTTCGGCACTACAGCCTCGTTCGGCCTTCTAGCCTCGTTTCGCATTCCAGCCTTGTTCGGCCTACACACTAAGCACAACACACTGCCGCGTTCGGCATAGAGGTGTCGACCGGCTTGGACATGTGGCTCGGCATTTGCTGTTCAGTATTTACGGCTCGGCACACAGAAGTCACTCACCACGGGCCGAGGTATCTTGCTCCTTGGCCCATTAGGGAAGTCCAACCCATCTTCGTCTATAAATAGAAGGGGCAAGGGCACAGTGAAATGGAACTTTTTTCGAGAATACTGGGGAGACTCTGCCGCTTTCAAGACTCACTCTATTTTACTTAGCATTTGTATTCAAGTCTTTATAGTGCGGATTATATCTGTATTCAGTCACCTGTGAAAGCAATAAAGATTGAAACTTAAAGTAGACGTAGGCAATTACGCTGAACCACTATAAATCCGGTGTTCTTGTTTTCTGCATTTAATTTTGTATATAGTCCTTTGTTTTAATTTACATTCTTTATTAATCTCCCTACACAATCTTTCTCAAAGGGTGCTAGTGACCAATTCTGGTGCTAACACATATGGATACATTCAGATCTTAGTTAAGTCACAACTTTTTAGCCCTTATTTCCCGAAACCTTTCCTTTTGAATGGTTTAAATTTTTTTCCATTTTTTAATCTTTTAAACAAAAGATCCACCTTTTATAATTCAATGCAAAATATTATATTCACATAGCAATTCATCACATATAAATAACTTACATTTATCACAGGTCAATCCAAAGCAATTCATATTATAGAGTATTACAGATTAACATACTAGGGATATTAATCAATCCAAACATTCAATATAATTAATCATCCCTAAGAAAGATTAATCAATCACATAATTTAAAATTAATTTAATTAACCCAAAATAAATTAATTATTTATGAATTAATTACCGAACCCTGCTTAATTAACATTAATTAATTACGAACCATTTGTTACTGTTTTAATTAATTAATGAAATTAATTAATCATCCTTAATTACTTAATTATCCTTAATTATTAATTAACTAACCTTTAATTATTAATAAATTATCCTTTAATTATTAATTAATTAACCTTTAATTATTAATTAATTACTTATTAATTAATTAATTATTCTTTAATTACTTTCATTAATTAATTAATCTTTAATTACACAAGACCTTAATTAATTTAATATAAACCATTTATCCTAATTAATTAATTAATTATCATTGAAATCTTATTTAACAAACCTTGGAATTAATTTATCATTAACATATGAATTAACTTAAGTCCTTTAAGTTAATTAACAATTAAAAACATTTAACCTTTTTTTAATTAACTACTTAATTTCTCTATTAAATTTTGTTATTAATTAAAATAAAACATATAATAAAACACTTTAAACTTGATTAATTTTAAAATAATAACCTTTAACTAAACCCAAATAAATAAAACAATTATTATTTAATTTGTTTAAACTTGGTTTATTTTAACCTTTCTATAAACTTGTGAATATACTTATCTTAATCATCTACTTAATCCAATCATTATTAAATTCCATTTGAAAAAGACTTATGAATTAATATATTATTAACTTTATATATAATTATTCCAAAACCAAATCAATTAACTTTAACAACATTAAATCTTTAAAAATTTAATCTTTAAAACTTGTTTAATTATTTACTTTGGAAACTTGTTTAGTAACTTGCAGGAAAACTTATTCATTTTTCTTTTGCCTTTAAAACATGTTACTACAAAATAAAACCCGAGCCCAAGCTGGAAATTCCCAAGCTAAACTCGAGTCACTTTCCTCTCTTCTTCTCTTCAAGACAACTCGCGTTTAACTCGAGCAAAAACCCGATACAACCCACATCTTCCCCGATGCCCAAAACAACACAGCAACCTTCACATACAAGATGACACACGTGCATGTACACGCATGATCCGACCACCTCTGACCAACGTTCCGACCGCCAACAAGTCGCCGACCTCCCCCACAGTTATCCCGACCGCCCAGATCTAACGATCGCGTCTGGAGTCGAAAATGAGCAAATCGTGCACTACTGGAACCCAAACCCGATCAACGAAAAACACCTCGTTCCGACCGATCCCGGTCACCAGAATTCACGCCACCTGTCCAACCCTTCATTGAAGATCCATGCTTCGATCCCCCACACTTCGATCAACTCCGGTGCACCCACGTCGTCGCTTGGACATCTGGAACCACGTTGACCAAATTGCTTGTAAAACCCTATATTGTCGTCGTTCGGCCACCACGGTGGTCAATAAATCCACCAAGCATTTTTCCTAAGATCCTCATCATGCCAGCCTCCTCCAGCATTGATTCGACGCCCAGCCCTCCGTTGATCGTCGTGAATTGACGAAATTCACAAAATCATTCAACTCGCAAATTCTCGCCAACCACAACACTAAAAATCACGAAATCTTTATCAAAAATCATTATTTTCAAATATGAATCAAGTTATGAATTCGAAACATGAAAATTAAATGATTGATTTTCCGACTTTAATTTATTTTCATTGTCGTTCTCATCTACCAGTAATCCTACTTGTTAAATACACTTAATAATATTTTTTTAAAATTAAATTTAGTTATTACTAACAGATTTCCTTTAAGGATCATAACATAAAACTGTTTATATATTGAGCTATGAATTTTTATAAGGAATTCTTATGCCTGTTATACAAACAGAGATACGTATATACATATATACAGACATGCACCAGCTACTTTATATACACACACACACACACACACACACATGCAAATATTTTAATTCATTCATGCAACCATATCTACAATCATTACTTCAAATACTATCTCATGCATCAAGATAACAGATTAAAACTTTTTTTTAAAAAAAGTTTACCCACTATTTGATGAAGAACGGAGGAGCTTTAAAACTTGAAAACTGGAAAATTGATTTTGAACTGCAACTTAGTTGTTGATCTGATCTTCTTATGTTTGAGTTGAATTTGAATCTTACTTGAAACTTTGCTCAGGTTGAAGAATTGAAACAGTTTGATTTTCTTTTGGTTTTTATTTTAGAGGATGAAAGAAGAAAAGATTTAGAAATGAATATGTGAAGAAAAATTTCACTGTAAACAGCGTCTTCTCCTTCTTATTGTTATTAATATTTAGTTTAAAAGAAAAGAGATATTGCCACTTGTTATTTTGCATGTTACTCCTAAGCTACAAATGTCAAAACCAATATTATATATTTTTCTTATGTTTTTATTAACATATGTTTTATGTTATATATATATATACAAACTATATTTATTTTATGTATAATTTAAAAAGAAAGTATATAAACCTTTTATTAAATCTTATTTTAAGATATCATACTTTTTAATTAATAAATATTTATTTCTAGAGTTATGAAAATATGGATTATCTTTTGAAAATTATTATATTGAACTCAAACCAATGCTTTCTAATCACAATATATATATATTATAATTAGAAATATCTTATTTATTTTGGAAAAATTCAAATTAGTTCACAAATTAATTCTAAAAATTATATTAATTACTAAATTAAATTTGTCTTAAAAACAGGATCATAACAAATTTCTCCCTTAAGAAAATTTCATCCTCGAAATTTGATAGACAGGGAGACAAACAAAGAACATACAAACACATAAAAAGATAGAGAATTAGCTTGCCAGATCAAGCCAAAATATCCATTCTACATTTGGGATAGGACTTCTGCATGCTTTTCTTCAGTTTTCGAATAAATCAGAATATCATCAACAAATACGAGAACGAACTTATTCAATACTTCACGAAATACTCAGGTCATCAGGTCTATGAAATATGCAGGGATATTGGTTAGTCTGAAGGGCATAACTAACCATTCGTAGAATGTATCGGGACCCCTAAAAGTAGTTAAATGGATACAATATTCCACAATTCTCAGTTGATGGAATCCTTGGGCTAGGTCCATCGTGGAAAAGAATCAAACACCATGCAATTGATCGAACAGGTCGTCGATTCGGGGCAAAGGAAATTTATTCTTAAGGGTTAACTTATAAAGATCACGATAATCTACGCACAATCTCAAAGATCCATCGGACTTGGCTACAAATACTACAGCTGAACCCCAACTGGAACGATTGGGTCGTATAATTCCTTTCTCCAGTAAATCTTGGGTTCGCTTAACTAGCTCTACTCTTTCCCTTGGTGCCATCCTACGACTTGCATGCACAACTGGATGGCATTGGGAACCAAATCGATTCTAAATTCGATTTCCCTATGCAGAGGTAAATACTTAACTTCTTCAAATACGTCAGGAAATTCTCGAACAATAGGCATGAATTCCAAGCTCGGGTCGGAATACCCTAGAGTATACATTAGGTTGTCCCTCTTCGGACTTGGATCCTCACAAGAAATTATGACAAAACTCCCAAGTTTGGTTTTGACCGAAATCGTTCTATTGATACAATCTAATTTAGCTTCATATTTTGTTAACCAATTCATTTTAAGTAAAATCTCTAATTCATTAAAGGAAAGAACGAAAAGGTTGATAGGAAACTGATGATGAGCATACGAAATAGGAACCTTTCTACAACGTAAACAAGATTCGCATGGCCTCCTACCAGGTTCTTCATACAAATATGTTCGTCTACGAATTCGGGTTCAAGATTTAACTCTTCTACGGTTTGCTGGAAAATAAAAATATGTATGGTTCCAGTGTCGAATATAACTCTAACAATTTTATCATAAATAAGAAGATTACCTTCCAAAACTCCTTTCCCTTTATTAGCTCCCGAGGTTGAAGGTTCATCCTTGATTGCATATACCTTTGCTACTTGGGTCTGCTTCATTATCAGGCATTCTTTAACCATGTGTCCTGGCTTATGGCAATAGTAGCATTACCTGGCTTCTTGTCCTGACTTCTTAGGTTGATCCTTCTTCCCTTGCTTCTTGGACTTCTTGCAACCATTTGAGTAATGACCTTTCTCCAAACAGTTGAAATAGGCAACATTCTTCGCCTTGTTCTCCCGAGTATCCTTCTTTTCTTTACCTTGCCAAGGCTTCTTTCCTCCAAACTTTCTCTTCTTCCAATTTGGATTACTTCCGCTTCCTTTCTTTTCTGGAATCTCTTGTTTATCTATGGTGGCATATCTATATCCCAAAAGACTCCTTCACATGGCCTATCATCTTTTCATGAAACTTCTTGTTCATCCCTTTAGTAAATCTCTCATTCTTCTTAAGAGGGGTATTCACCAATTCAGGTCCAAATCGGGATAACTCATTAAACTTATTTAAGTATTCTTCAAAAGATAGATTTCCTTGCTTCAAATCGGTAAACTCTTGATACATCCTGCAAATACCAGTGGAAGGCATATAACGCTGCTCAAATACTTGCTTGAATCTATCCTATGTAAACTCATCCTTCGCTTTGGCCAAAGTAATGGTCTCCCACAATGCCAAAGCTTCTTCCTGGAGTTGCCAGGAAGCCATCAACCTCCTTCGGTCATAATCCAATTTCAATCCTTTAAAAATCCTCTTACAAGATCGAATCCAAGCTTGCGCTTCTATAATAGTCTCCATACTTTTGAATGATTTCTTTCTAAGTCTTGAGAAATTCCGATATAACTCTGCCAGATTTGGATGGGATTGGATGGGAAGAGTTTCTTCTTCCATTATTGTTGTTGTAGGGTCTCGACCATTTGTAGTGTTACTCCCCCTTCCCCTACCTCGTCCTCTTCTTGCACTCATTCTCACTATCGGTAAATAGTAAGAAAATTGGACTAGGCATACGGACGAGATATCTTAGGGAATATCCTCATTCTAGGGCATTTCTAACCCTATCTCTAATGGTCACCTAATAAGTTATACTCCAAAGATAAAGTTCTTACTCAACCTTCAGCTCTGATACCAAATGTGATGATCCGGACTTTCAACCTTCGAAAATCGGCATTCAATACATCACCTGTATTCAAATGCCTGAGATTCAAACGTTGGAGTCCGGAGCACTGGAGTCATAACACATTAGATAATAACAACACAATGGAAACAAAATAACTTTCATTCATTCACTTCATGGATTACAACATTCTTACAACAAGTATTCATTATCATCAGAGTCATGTATATATTACACAATAGCAGAATACAACATAACAACGGAAAAATAACATCAACATGGTCTTCCAAGAGAGTTCAACATACTTCATATTCATTTCCAAAGCTCCAAAGTCCAAACCAAAAAGCTCAAAACCAAAAGCTTCCAAATCAAAGACTTCCAAATCCACATCTACTTCCTGACTTAGCTCTAGAACCTCCTGATAACCTGACTCTAGGCTGCCTATATGGAAAATTAAGGGCACTTAGAGTTTGGCAAAGGGAACAATAAATTCTGAGTCAGTCATGGGACTGGCGTGAGAACTTAAAAATTGTTATTTTTGCAAAAAAAGAAATCCGTTCATGCTTTTGAAAAATTAAACTACCATAAATTCTCTCGGCACACACTCAAATGCAATTGCACACGTGGGGGAGGTTTCTCTTTATAGTAGTCAAACATGCTTGGTACGCGAAAATCCTTTTTGATATTATTTTTAGTGCATAGTGTGGAATACCATTTTGCAAGTATAATATTAATCTTAGCTAACATACATACCATTATAGTATGCCTACTATAGCTACCATGTTAAATGGCAGGTTCTACAACTGAAATCATAAAGGGCTCGTATTGTTTCGTTTGGATTTCCAACAAATGACCAAGGATAAGGAACTTCCTTTATCCGAATGGGTACGCCTTTGGAGGGACATCCCAAGAACCTAACCGGATCTCTGCCAACACAAGGCCGGCTACCTCTGTAACTAGGTAACTAACTGTCACAAGTATGCCATCCCCCGGTCGTAACCGACTTTTATCGAGGCACCTCAAATTCCAACAACCACATAAGTAAAATATCTGGGCTCCATACCAGAATACCACTTTTTATGCAAAAGGAAATGCACATACCCTTAGGGTCACGAACCCCATAACCTTGCTGCATCCTTCATATTCGACCATTCCACAGGTGTGAGGTTCGATGAAGTCTCGTCCCACAAAGCTACGCTTTACACAAAATCCATGCTTCAATCAACCAATGCTCAACACTTAGCATGCCATGTTACCAAATTGGAAATACATCACTAATAATTATCAACTACATAACCTCTGAGCTCGTACGTCTCAGATAAGGGTGTTAAGCTAAGAGAATAAATTCTCCGCCACCAAACAGAATGTATTTGATAGAAACCAGCTTTATATCTCAAAGTGTAATGTCAGACATACATCCATACAAGTCCATCCTGGGTCTGAATGGAGCCGAAGGCACTTCGTCCAATTAAGGAAAAAGTCCTTGCAAATCCGGATATCCCTAATCTCGTCCGAACAACCCATTACATAGGGCAATCTCTATACTAGAGCAACTCGGTGCAGAGACAATCAACAGGAAATCCTTTCATATTCGAAAATACCCAGTCTTCAACCACCGTCTTCAAGTGCAATTCCATTCCGTCGTATCATTATTTGGAATGGATTTTGGACTTAATGCCCTTCCCCGGCCTTTCCGAATAATGAGCGCTTTTTTTAAAACATATGGATGCATTCGGATCTTAGTTAAGTCACGACCTTTTAGCCTTTATTTCCCAAAACCTTTCCTTTTGAATGGTTTAAACAAATTTCCACTTTTTAATCTTTTAAACAAAAGATCCACCTTTTATAATTCAATGCAGAACATTTTATTCACACAGCAATTCATCACAGATAAATAACTTACATTTATCACAGCTCAATCCAAAGCAATTCATATCATAGAATATTACAGATTAACATACTAGAGATATTAATCAATCCAAATATTCAATATAATTAATCATCCCTAAGCAAGATTAATTAATCACATAATTTAAATTTAATTTAACTTACCCAAATTAAATTAATTATTTATGAATTAATTACCAAACCCTGCTTAATTAACATTAATTAATTACAAACCATTTGTTATTATTTTAATTAATTAATCATCCTTAATTACTTAATTATCCTTAATTATTAATTAATTAACCTTTAAATATTAATAAATTATCCTTTATTTATTAATTAATTAACCTTTAATTATTAATTAACTAACCTTTAATTTTTAATTAATTAATTTTTAATTAATTAATTATTCTTTAATTACTTTTATTAATTAATTAATTAATTTATAATTACCCAAGACCTTAATTAATTTAAGATAAACCATTTATCTTAATTAATTACTTAATTATCATTTAAATCTTATTTAATAAGCCTTGGAATTAATTTATCGTTAACATATAAATAACTTAAGACCTTTAAGTAAATTAATAATTACAAACATTTATCTTTTTTTAAATTAACTACTTAATTACACTATTAAATTTTGTTTTAGATAAAATTAAGAATTAATATAAATAAAGGATATATATATATATATATATATATATTAAAACACTTTAAACTTAATTAATTTTAAAATAATAACCTTTAACTAAACCCAAATTAAATAAACAATTATTATTTAATTTGTTTAAACTTGATTTATTTTAACCTTTTTATAAACTTGTTAGTACACTTATCTTAATCATCTACTTAATCGAATCATTATTTAATTCCATTTGAAAAATACTTATGAATTAATCTATTATTAACTTTATATATAATTATTCCAAAACCAAATCAATTAACTTTAACAACATTAAATCTATAAAAGTTTGATCTTTGAAACATTTTTAATTATTTACTTTGGAAACTTGTTTAGTAACTTGCTTGAAAACCTATTCATTTTTCTTTTTCCTTTAAAACATGTTAACTAAAAAATAAAACCCGAGCCCACACTGGAAATTCCCAAGCTAAATTCAAGTCACTTCCCTTTCTTCTTCTCTTCGAGACAACTCGCGTTTAACTCGAGCAAAAACCCAATACAATGCACATCTTCCCCGATGCCCGAAACCACACAGCAACCTACAGATACAAGAAGACACACATGCACGTGCACGCATGATCCGACCACCTCCGACCAACGTTCCGACCGCCAACAAGTCGCCGACCTCCCCCATAGTCATCCCGACCACCCAGATCTAACGATTGCGTCTGGAATCGAAACCGAGCAAACCGTCCACTACTGGAACCCAAACCCGATCAACGAAAAATGCCTCGTGCCGACCAATCTCGATCACCAGAATTCACCCGCCGCATCCAATCCTTCGTCGAAGACCCACGCTTCAATCCCCCACACCCCGATCAACTCCGGTGCACCCATTTCGTCGCTCGAGCATATAGAACCACGTCAACCAAACTGCTCGTAAAACCCTAGATCATCATCGTTCGGCCACCATGGTGGTCAATAAATCTACCGAGCATTTTTCCTAAGATCGTCATCGCACCAGCCTCCTCCAGCACTGATTTCGATGCCCAGCCCTCCGTCGATCATCGTGAATTGACGAAAGTCATAAAATCGTTCAACTCGTAAATTCTCGCCAACCACAACACTAAAAATCATGAAATCTTTATCAAAAATCATTATTTTCAAATACGAATCAAGTTATGAATTCGAAATATGAAATTTAAATCATTGATTTTCTGACTTTAATTTATTTTCACTATCATTCTCATCTACCAGTAATCCTACTTGTTAAATGCACTTAATAATATTTTTTAAAATCAAATTTAGTTATTACTAACAGATTTCCTTTAAGTGTTATAACATAAAACTGTTTATATATTGAGATATGAATTTTTATAAGGAATTCTTGTGCCTGTTATGCAAACAGAGATAAGTATATACATATATACATACATGCACCAGATACTTTATATATGCACATGCAAATACTTTAATTCATTCATGCAACCATATCTACAAGCATTACTTCAAATACTATTTCATGCATCAAGATAACAGATTAAACATTTTTTTTTAAAAGTTTACTCACTGTTTGATGAAGAACAGAGGAGCTTTAAAACTTGAAAACTGGAAAATTGATTTTGAACTGCAACGTGATTGTTGGTCTGATCTTCTTATGATTGAGTTGAATTTGAATCTTACTTGAAACTTTGCCCAGGTGAAGACTTGAAACAGTTTTATTTTATTTTGATTTTTATTTTAGAGGATGAAAGAAGAAAAGATTTAGAAATGAATATGTGAAAAGTTTTTTTCACAGTAAACAACCACTTCTCCTTCTTATTGTTATTAATATTTAGTTTAAAAGAAAAGAGATATTGCCACTTGTTATTTTGCATGTTACTCCTAAGCTACAAATGTCAAAACCAATATTACATATTTTCTTATGTTTTTATTAACATATGTTTTATGTTTTATATTTATATATATACAAATTATATTTATTTTATGTATAATTTAAAAAGAAAGTATATAAACCTTTTATTAAATCTTATTTTAAGCTATCATACTTTTTAATTAATAAATATTTATTTTTAGAGTTTTGAAAATATGGAATATCTTTTGAAAATTATTATATTGAACTCAAACCAATGCTTTCTAATCACAATATATATATATATATATATATGTATATATTATAATTAAAATATCTTATTTGTTTTGGAAAAATTCAAATTAGTTCACAAATTAATTCTAAAAATTATATTTATTACTAAATTAAATTTGTCTTAAAAATGGAATCTTTACATTTTAGTTGATATACTTCTTGCTAGAGGTTTCAATTATAGATGGATTAATTGGATTATGAATTTACTTAGAACCAGTAACTTTGGTATTATGGTTAATGATATTTTTTTAGGTAATAAAATTCAATCTAAGCGAGGTTTAAGGCAAGGTGATCTTTTATCACCTCTTTTGTTTAACTTTAGCGGCATATGTTTTCACTAAGATAATTAAAAAAGTGGTTGATAATGGATCTTTAGGCAATGTTGTTAACGGTATCTCGCATAACAATATATGTATCCTTCAATTTTCAGATGATACCTTGCTTTTTTCATCCCACTTGCCTAGACACGTTATTGCTTATAAATTTATTTTATATAGTTTCGAACTACTCTCAGGTTTAAAAATAAATTTTGATAAAAGTTTAGTTTTAGTTTTAAATGATTTTGAAAAGGTTGAAACTTTAGTTGCTAACATGCTTAATTATAAACTATGAATTTTCCATTTGATTATCTTGGTTTTTTTGATTAGACCTACCAAACTTAACCATGATGACTGCTTTATTATCATAGATAAAATCAAAAATAGGATTTCTAATTGGAATGAGAGATTTTTATCAAGAGTGGGTAGATTAGTTCTAATAAACTTTATTTTATCATCTCTCATGATCTATTGGATGTTCATGCATCTTTTTTCAGACTGTGAATGATAAAATATTTAAAATAAGAAAGGACTTCTTATGGAGTGGGGAAAACTCTAGTAGCAGTATTAAATATTTAGTAAATTGAAAAACTGTTTGTAAATCCAAAAAGGATGGTGGTTTGGGACTCATAAATTTGTGTAATATGAATTTGTCTTTATTAGGTAAATGGTTATGGAAGTTTATGGATATTAATGGTAATTCTATTTGGAAAAAATCATTTCTAAATATTACTATAATGGTAGTAATAATTTATATCAAATTATTCCTATAGTCATACATAAACTATCTAATTCTTGAAAATCTATTTTAAATTGCAATGATATTTTAACTTAGATACTAATACAACAGTTCATTTAGGTAACAGTACTTCTTTTCGGCATAATCGTTGGATTTCTGTTATTCCCTCGTAGGATTAAATGTAAAAAGATATATGAAATCTGTAATTTTAAGAATGCTTTAGTCATAGAATCATTTTCTCTTGAAAATGACCCTCCTTGGAATTTTAGTTTTAGTAGAATTTTAGCAGGTTCAACACTTAGGCAGCTTTCTTTGCTCTATGCTAGATTAAATCCATATAATATTGATAATGATAATGATAATATTAGTTAGGAATGGGATAAGAGTATGAATTATACTTCTAATTCTTTTTATAAATTTATTAAATTTTCAGGTGTAATCAATAACTCTTTTAAATTTATTTGAAAATCAAATGCTTCTCCTAAATCTAAAATTCACATGTGGTTAATTATGCATGTAAAACTAAATACTACAGAATTTTTAAAAAGAAAAAATATGCAAATTGATAATAAGTGTTATTTTTGTAATCTACATTTCGAAGATATTAAACATGTATACTAGGATTGCATGGCTACTTATTTCATTTTGGATAATACCCTTAAAATCTTTAACTTTAGTCTAACAACTATATTTTTTGATTGTGAAATACTATTGGAATAGTTTTAGATGTATGTTCAAAAAGGAAAATATATTTTTATTTGACACTTTATTCATTATAATTTGTTGGTATATTTGATATGAAAGAAATTAGAGAATTTTTAAAAATAATAATAGTCATTTTAATAAATTGATTTTTATAATTTCTTCATTTTGTTTGAATAGGATCTCTAATCCTAAATGTAAATTAGCTATAAAAAAATCTATTTAAAGAATATCTTAATAAGGTTTGTAATAATATTAAACCGTCTGAACATAAAAGTAATATTTTTGACACTAATAATTATAGTATTAATATTTTTTCAAACTTAAATGATGATTTCACTATGTATCATAATATCCTTTTGATCAAAGGACCATAAGGATAAATTTTGATTTGTTTTAATTATTGTTTTAGTTTATAGATCTTTAAGGTCATTTGATCATAGATTATTTTTAGTCTTTTTCCTAATCTTTATTTTACTATGTCCTATTAGCTTAACTTTTGTATCTTTACTTCTATTCCACTTATACAAATATATGTATATAAATTTCATTAATATACATATATTTGTGTATCATTCTACTATTTTCTTTAGTTCCTTTTTAGATATAGGTTTGGGCTAGATATGGTGTTGGTTTCTTTTTGCAGGTACATAGGATTGCTGATTGCAGGATTACTGTTTGCACTGAGGGGTTCTTCTTAGTACATCTTCATCTTTGTTATGGCTTTCTATTTTCAGGAGGATTCACTTTTCAGCTAGGCGCTCCTTCCAGTTTCACCGTGTCTTTAGATGGTGATTTCCATTCCAGATCATTCGCATTTCCATTTCAGATCATTTGCATTTCCTTTCCTTCCGAGTCAGCAGCATGGAGTTTCCTTCTTAGATCGAGTTGGCTTCTAGTATCATTGGCAGTATGATATTCCATAGTTTTTTAGGTACTTTTAACACCTTAATATCGGGCGGTTGCCATGCAGGAGCTCGGTATTGGGGTGTTATGGGCGGTGGCCATGCTGGAGCTCATTTTAGGGGTACCTGAGTTTTTTCATTGATACTTGTACTTAGATTAGCTATATGCTAGGCATGCTATCAGAACCTTATCTTGTGATATATACATATTTACATGTGTGCTCTCCTTTATTTTAGAGGATCACACATTTTTCTCAAAAAATGTTTGTACAGGGTTTTTGGTTAGGTGTAAGTTCAGAGACGAAATTCTTTTCAGTAGGGAAGGTTGTAATGGCCCGCAAATTTATCACTTTGATAAGTTATATTTATATTTGAAATATTCAAATAAAAGATTTTACAACACAAATTATAATTTTGAACCATAAATAATGATGGTAAACTTGTTTTAAAGTTATATTAACAAATATGGATATTTGGAGGTTTTCATTAAAAAGACGATGAAAATCAGTTTTCTCAAATATTCTCAATATTATAGCTAATGGAACTGGATACACATACTTATTTATCCATTTAAGAAAAAATATGAAATAAAAATTATCTAATTTATTTTTGAAAATAAAATATATTTATGACACCATCAGGGATATCATCACATTTATATTTTCAAGAATTTTAAATTAAGTTTCAATAATCAAATAAGTATTTTAAAATGGTAGTAATTGATTTTAATAAGTTATATAGTGATGATTAAACATTTATAATAGTTTTATAAAAATATATACTTGTTTTAAATATATAACAAAATTCATAACGTTTTGTCGATACGACATCACTTTTTGTAAACATTTGTTTAATATTTATTTATATGGTTTTATAATTCAAATTTGACCATTTTAATTAATTACTAATGACAAGAAATTAGTTTTCAATTTTTTTTACATTTATATGTAATCTAAATAATAAGTGAAAATGTAACCAGGAATTGGCTTCCAGATTTTCAACAGTTTAACGAACGAAAGTTGTTCAAAGTGATCATAATGTTGTTTATATGTCTTGTGCACATATATAACATGAACATATATGAATTATCATACACACACACATAGAAACATATAAAAACATATACACACTTATATATACATATATAACAAAATATCATGATATTTTACACTTTTCTTTCTACTTAAGCATCCTAAAAGTAAACTAACCATCAACCATCACCTCCTTACACACCATCGTCACTCAAGCACATGGAGAGGAGGACAAGTGGGAGTGGCTATGCATGTGAGAGGGGTGTAGGTTAGGGGTAGTTTAGACATTTAGATATTTGTTTACTTATTTTTTCTATAAATACCACCCTCCATTCTTTCATTTGTTCACACCATCTTCTTCTTCTTCTTCCAAGCTATTTAAATGGATTCTCACCATAAAGTAATTATGGAAAAATATTGCAAGAAGAAGAGAATTTTTTTACACAAGCATAGGATATTAATCCACCTCAAAAGCAAGTTCAAACTCCTCCTCTACCCATCATGAACTCACGGCCAGCCTTGCACACCCTTAGGCCAAACTCCATCCCTCTATCCAAGCAAGGCCACACTCTTCCAAGGGTCCTAGAGTCGATTTTGTTAGCTTTGGTGTGGTGATAGTGAAGCTATAATCAAATTTAGTAAATCTAGAAACCAATGAAGGTGAGAATTACTCCACTAATTTATTATAAATTATATAATGATATGATATGTCTGTCATGATTATTTTCTATGTTTGATCATCATGTTTTGTATGTGATAATATGTTTGTTTGATTGTGGAAGTAATTCATGTTAAATACACGTCAAATTTACACAAAGGAAATCAATTTCCTATATGAATTATAAAAGTGTTACAGAATAGTTAAACTCTTTAAACACAAATAAAGTGATTTAAAATGATTTATAAACTTTTTATAAACATTTAAACTCATTTCGGTAAATTTTGAAAAAGATGTGAAAATGGAGTTAAAAAAAGCGCGTCGCATAACGATAGTTCGCGATTTCGCACCGTAAAAGTTAATTTAGTGTGTAGAATTAAATATAGCTCGGAATTCTTCGAAAGAATAATTTTATGAACTCTTATAACTATATTTTCAAATAAAGAAGAAAAATCAAGATTTCATTGAAGAATTTGAGTGATGTCCTAATCAAGTTTTTAAAAACATCGCGGTTTGGCAGTTTTGGGAACCAAAAATGGTAAACGCTTTAAAATGGATATTTTTAATATTTAAAACATGAAATAAATTTTATAAATACGTTAAACATTTTAAAAGGGATTTTAGTTATAGAAATGGACATATATGAAATGGAACTAGTGTTTTGAACAAAGAAGCTTTAAAAACACTATTCACAGCAGTATTTTCAGCGATTTCGGTAACTTTTGCAAATTAGGGTTTTAACTTAATTATTCTTTTCCAATCTTTTTAATAATATTTTCAAATTAATAATTAAGTATTCTGAAGATATATTGGAAGTTTCATAATTACTTTGAAAGAGTTTTAAATAAATGGTTAAAGGAAAATTATTTTAAACAATATTTGGAATTGTGTTAAGTAAATGAAAATCATCTCTAAAAGATCATATAAAAGAGTTTTGAGTTGATCAAATAACTTGACCGTCTTTTAGGTGACAGATAGACAGACTCTAGACCCGGGCTTAGACAACCAGTGCTTAGGTTCTGCTCTAGCTATCCAGACTGGCCTAACAGAGAGGATATTAATTTGATTTACTTGGACCATATTTTCCTAAGATAAAAAGAGATTTGGATATTTCCTAAAGTTAAACAAGATTTTAGAATAATAAGATTTTGGTGATATATGAAATGTATTGGTTAGACTCTATATTAAATTCTAAGGAGGGAAATTGTACTATCTATGTGAATTTAAAAGATGATTTCATAGTTGTTCGATGAATAGTACAAGTTGACTACGGAAATTAGTTTTGAAGCATAATCAGTATAATTTTTATGGATTCTTTTTACTGAATACAAACTGGTTTAGGTTTATAATAAACGATGTCTTAAATAACATTGTTTTTGACCCATTTTAAAGTTATGATTTCAAAATAATAAATATTTGTTAAGATTTAAATAAATGATTTGGAAATATTTTCCTAAGTAAAAGGTGAAATGATTCGGAGTTATTCCAAGATTTGAAAAGGGTTTAATTAATTAGAGAATTTATAAATAAGGTTTAATTATCCAGTATATATTGAAACATTTTAAAGATGTATATCTCCAAAGAGTACGTTACTTGGATATAAGATATTGATTAATTAAATAATAATCATCCATATACTTGGCATCTTTTATTGACAATTGGTTCGAAAAAACTAAGGTCGGATTTGGGTGATTCCTATCCGAAAACCACTTCAAACCAATATACGTTCGAAAGTGAAGACATGTAGAAGATGATGATTTTTGAAGATGGAGATCTTCATAATGTAGGGCTACGTACCACTAACCTCTTGGGTGATTCCCATATTATATATATGGTGACTGTAGTGCCTTCTTTTTTAAGAATTCTTTGATTTGCAAGACTACTTGCTACTAATCCTAGGGGTGATTTCCAAACAGGATTGATTAGAAGGAGTGACTTTGGTTTGTTCTTCACCTGGATGGCTTGTATGGATGAATGTCTGAAATTGAATTTCTAAGACCATGTACATTGATTTTTACAAACGTACATCTGTTTAGTGGTACATCTATTTGGTGGTGTAAGAGGTAACCCCTTTTACACTTAACACCCTTTGTTGAGACATATGAGCTCGGAGGTTGTACTTTTGTGGAAATTAATAATGTGTTATTAGAAACGAAAATGTGGCATACAAAGTGGGATATGTTTTGTAAAAGGTAATACGTTACCTTAGGCCTCACACCTGGAAATAGCTGCAATAGGGTATGCCATAAGGCTGTGTTGGTCGCATCCATTAGGGCATGGTCATCACCTTTCTAGATTATCCTCTACGTACCGGTTTGTTGTGCATGCTATGAGACGTCTTGGATAGGTTAGGAACGACTAAGGTTATGTCATATTCGGTACTATTCAGGATCATTGTGTTGATCATCGAAAAGGTGTATGTCAGTCTTGCCAGATGCAGAGGACCATCCGTGGGTCCTCGGTACATTCCTCCAGAGATTACTATACGAAAGGCAGTCACTTACCTACCATTGTATGACACCCATTCTCCAATAAATGCCTTCGAACTTAGTTGTATATCTATCATGCTGGAATTTAATCAACGTAACAATTTCGGCTATGATTAATATGTACTTGTAATCTAGATGCTGTAACGACATGATTTTATCGGGATCCGAAGGTCCGCATTCTTACGTCCACTGTATCAAATGCCGCATAATCGAATGCCGAAAAACCGAATTGTTAGGGTTAAAGAAGAAGAGGTAGAAGAAAAAGATAGAAGAAATAAGAAAACAGAACAGAAACAATATCAGAATCTCACAGTCGCAGCGGAACAACATATAATAGATAAATGAATAATCTTTAACAAAGAACTATATCAATTATTACATTACATCACATCAAGTTTCATTACATCATCAGAGTGTACATCAACAAACAACAATAAACAGCGGAAAAGAAATACTATATACAATAGATAATATGCTATGCGATCCAGCTTGCCTCCAGCAACTCCTGAATTCCAGAATATCCTGATAAACCTGACTCTTGACTGCCCGTGTGGAAATTGGTGGGCACCTAGAGTTTAGGAAGGAAACAATAAACTCCGAGCCAGTCATGGGACTGGTGTGAGAACTAAAACAGTATATCTTTAAAACAAAGAACAGGATAATTTTAAAGTCAATTCGCAATGCTTTTGGAAAATGAGACTACCATAAGACCTCCCGCCACACACACAATGCAAACGCAGAATTGGAGGAGATTTCTTCTTATGATAGTCAAAGATGCTTGATACGCATTAGAAAGAAGCATTTGATATTATTACTAGTGCATAGTGTAGGAAAAATTTCGAAAGTAAAGATATAAATCTTAGCCAGCATAGGCATTCTGCACTTATGCCTACTATAGCTACCATCCAAACAGTGGGGCGCCACCATAAGTGAATGATAAGTTCTACAACTAAAACCATACAAGGTGCGTATTGTTTTATTTGGATTTCCAACAAATGGTCAGGCTAAGGAACTTCCTACTGCCACATGGGATCTCCTCTGGCGGGACGTCCCGAGAACTTAACCAGCTTTCTGCCAACACAAGGCCGGGTTACCTTTGTCACTAGGTAACTACTACACGACTATGCCATCCCCTGGTCCCTTTGGACCTTTATCCGAGCGCTCGATTCCAACAACACCACACAGTAATAGATATAGTGTATCAACATGAGTAAGTATCTGGGCTCCATACCATGATACCACCCTTTCCAGAAGGAAATGACATACCCTAAAGGGCGTGACCCTCATAACCTTGCCACACATTCCTGTTTTGACCATTTCCGGGGAGTGAAGTCTGACGAATTCTCGTCCACAAAGCTTGGCACAAAGCCACGATTTGATCAACAAATGATCAATAAATAATCATCACACAGCAACACTAAGCATGCCACATTACCAAATTGGGAATATATCGCTAATAACCTTCAACTACATAACCTCTGAGCGCGTACGTCTCAGAGAAGGGTGTTAAGCTAAGAGAATAAATTCTCCGCCACCAATAGAAATGTATTTGAAAGAAATCTGCATTATATCTCAAAATGTAATGTCAGACATGTAACCATACAAGTCTGTTCCGGGTTCGAACAAAACCGAAGGCACTTCCAAAGAAGCCCTTGCAATCCGGGTATTCACAATCTCGATAAAACTTCCCATTACAAAGTAAATCTCCATACCGTAGCTAACGGTGCAGAGACAATCGATGGGTTATTCTATCGTTTTCACAAATACCCGGTCTTCACCACTGGTCTTCAATGCTATCCATTACGTCGTATCACTATTCAGAATGGGTAATCCGAATAACGAGCGCAATAATTTAAAAATAAGTGTTGCATTTCAATTTCAACCAATTCACAACAAATACCTATTTAAAGGTCAATATTGATAGTCGGTTATTTAACTATCAATCAGTATTCACAACATCACCCGATTTCAAATAATTTCCCAAATTATTTGTTTTAAAAAATATCTTTATAAGATATATCTCCCACACTTCAACCATTTGAAAACCAATTTCAAATAAATTTACACCCTTACAACTTTCATTTCAAAATGGTTCATTTAAACCAATTAAATAAATCCTTACCGATTTATTAAATTTACGTTCCAAATCTGTAAATTAATCTCCACACTTCAAAATAAATCAACGTTTATTTTTAACTAATTTCCCTTTCTTTTATAAATTCCATAGTGAATTTACAATTCCAAAATATCTATGAATATACGATTTTTAAATCGATTTCTAATATTCATTTTCAATTTATCTTTAAAAGATAAAATCTCAAACATTCACTTCAATTGGAAAACATTTCCATACTTATTTAATAATAAGTAATTCACCAATCTATTTATTTTCAACATTTTGAAAATATTCAATATACTTAAATCTAAATTAAGTATATATTTTACTTTATAAGGAAAACATTTTCTTAAACACATTTGTTTGGGTCAAAACGAATGTTACGTAAAACATCGTTACGACAACCCAAAATCACTAGTATAGGGATTCGAAATTAAAATAGATATATAAATCCCAATACTAATAAAACATTTCCTTTCGGAAATCATTTACTATAACAACAGTGTTATAGTCCACCATTTCCTTCTATTTCTCGAAACATCTATTTCAACAATAAATGTTGAAATCTATGGTTTCGATAGTTAATCCCTTTTAAAACATCTTTAAATCGTTTTAATTCTATTTAAAACATCACTTTTCCAAAATATTTCTTTAATATATTATTCACTGTCCAAAATCGTGAATATATTTCCTTATCCAAATTCAACATTTCTACATATTTTATTTAAAGGATTATCCACTGTCCAAAATCGTGGATATATTTCCTTTAATAAGCTATAATAATTAACTTATCAAAATAAGTCGTTTTCGGACTTATAAAACAACGTTTATAAATTCCATTTATATTTTATGGCAACTTCAACTTTTTGAATCACTTTATTAACAAATTCTATCCATATTCCATTTACACGCAAAAATCCAATTTATAAGTTAATTACTTATAAATCTTTCTTTTATAAAATCTATTCATTTTATAATTCCACAATTTATAAATATATAGATTTCATTCACTTATAAAATCCATTTATATTCCATTTTAACACTTATAAAAAAACTTGTTTTATAATTCCAATATTTTTAATTTATAAATATCAATTTTATAAATATTTTAGATAAATCATTTATAATAATTCAAAAATCCCAAATTAAATAAACCAATCCTTTTAATAATTTATAAATCGTTATTAAAGCTTATATAACTCCAAAATCATACTTAAGTATTATTTTCCAAAAATATCATTTTTATAATAATAATAATTATAACGTTTATTTATTTAAAATGAATAAATTCCAAAATTAAATTTTATTTTGAATTCTCAACTTAAGTTTTCAAAAATCAAATTTTCTTTATTTTCGGCATCTAACGATACCAAAATATATTCGGCTAAAATTTAGCCTTTAACAATTTCAATCACAAAGATAATCACACAGATTATAAATAGATCAACAAATAGATCAACACACAACATTGAAACCAATTCAATCATTTGAGGAATCCAGTTGGATCCCTCCAACCTGTTTCCCTGCATCCACAGATGTTAGCACAATACCCATTTCGCTTCTAGACGAAATATCGCGGTATATGGGATTTATAAAATACTATCCGCTTAATAGACGGCGCAATAGGGTCTCATCCGCTATATAATGCGGGAAATCAACTCCAAGTACATAAATAATACCAATTCCAATCAAGATGGAATTATCGCGGTATATGTTTTTAATAAATAACCTCCGCTTACTAACGGCGCATAATGTCTATTTTAACAATCAATAGATAACAAATTATCATTCAAACATACAATCAAGCAATTTTTAAATCTAACTATTTAAAATTAAAATCGAAACTAATTCAATTGAGTGAGTAGTTCTCACCTTGAGTTTCTGATAATAGTTGTAGCGTTTTATTTCGAATAAAATTAAACGGACGTTTAATTTTACCCAAAATTTTCACTAGCTCCTAACAACTCCAAACTAGCCCCATTGCGTAGTATTCGTCCATACGAACCCAACGCAACTTGTTTCGTGCGTTTTCGACCTCGTATGAAAAAGATATGAATTTTTAAAATTTACACGATTTATAATTATAAATACTTTACAACATTTTTTTAATACCCTAGCCAATCCTAGCCGCATGTTTTCACTACCCAGATCCTTGCCGCACGCGATTCCTTCTTCCCCAGTATCTTTCACGCGTGCACGAACCCATCGTCCCCCCTTATTTCCACGACGACGCACCCCGTACGCTCCATCGGACGATGATCAGAAACCATCAAACTGAAGCCCAACGCGATTGCTCTCCACGGCCAGAGGACCAGGCAGCTCGGTCAGCCCATCTCTTCGAAAATCAAGCCCGATCATGTGACGTTTACACGAGCTTTGCCGTTGAAACTCTACACCAATTACGATCATACCCGTTGGATTTATAGAACTCAGAGTGCTCTACATCTTTCTAGTTGACAACTTCTCGAATTGATGAGTGGATTTTGTAACGACCCAGAATTTTTAACAATTTAATTTGAGAATATTTAATTAATTTTAAATATTTGAATGACGGTTTGGATTGAATTTTCAATATAACTTTGAATTTGGCGATTAAATTTTAGAATTTAATCTATTGAAAGTTGAATAAAATTTAAATCTCCAATTTTAAGCTGATTAAAAAATTATTTCAAAGGCTTGTAAAATTTATATTGATAATACTGAAGATTATAGAAGCTTCAGAATTGAATTTGAAAGTGAATTGTTCAGTTTTGAAAATATATTGTTTGAATCGATATTTAAAAATAGCCGTCCGAGGCACAGTCTCGGAATTCGACGAAACCAGTTCCATTGGGTCCGTAATATTGAATTATTACCGGATTTCAAATTTCGTATCAATCGAAGTTGTTGTGTGAGAATACGACACCTAAACGCATTGAAATTTGTATCAAAAACGAATTTAATTTAAATTTAAATTTAAATTAAATAAAAGACAGCATCCCTAACCTCAAGCCTAAAATCACTCCTTCGATCACGCCTAAAATCGTGTAAGCATGCCGAGACCCATTTTTAAATATCCTCTCCCTCATTCGATTCCTCAGTTCAAAAGCAAACGAGAATAAAAATGGCCGCGTACACTCCCTTCAGTTATTTGATCTCGAGCCCTCCCTCCTCTTACTCAAAGCTATTGACCGAGCCTCTTTCTTCCCCTTTTAATTTCACTTCGTTTCCAGGCAAAAAAAAAAAACGAAATCGAATTCGTTTTCAATGGCCGCGCGCTCGAGCTCGAAGTCGAGCAAGGGGAGGCGCGACAGCGCTGGAGATGGAAGGCGGCGACAGGTGATTTAGGGTTCGCGGCGACTTGATTATCGAAGGCTAGGGCTTGGCTCACACAAGCATGAAGGACCGCGACCCAATTCGCGATGGCAGTTCGATCGATGTGAGTTAGGGTAGAGGCGAGCACCTGGAAATCGCGAGCAGTTCGATCGAGGAACGGTTGGGGACGGCGGTGACGTCGAGTGGAATTAAGTGGTCGCGATGGTGGTTTTTGAGTCGGCGGCGTTCAATTGGTCGATGGAGTTCGTCGCGATTGCTTCGATACAGTAAGATATTTCTAAATTTGTTTATTCCATTTGAATTTAAAAATGAATTTGAATACTTGGTTATAAACAGAAAATTATATATGTATATATATAAAAAGGGAAAGTTTATATATTAATGTATATACAGAGAAAAAATAATTAGTTGGATAAATTTAATTTAAGGGTAAGTTAATTAAATCTATTTAAGAAGAAAATTTAGTTTTAAAATTAAATTGTTTGAATAAAATTATTAAAGGGATTGGTTTAGAACAAAACCATTGAATAATTAAAACAATCAAAAATGAAAATTTATTATTCGATCTGTTCGAATATTAATGAATTGTATAAAATTGTTATACAAGGTGAAAATCGAGAAAATCGAGTCAGAATGGAAATGGATGGCAAAATAAAAGCAAATGTGAGAACTTCTCACTCAAAAATTTAAAGTTGGATTTGCAGTTATTTATTGATTGTTGTTTGGTTGTGATATTAGATATAGTAGGATATATATATATATATAGCAATATATATATATATATATATATATATATATATATATATATATATATATATTGGCATATGTATATATTGCAGTTGATTGATTTCCCGCATTGTATAGCGGATGAGACCCTATTGCGCCGCTTATTAAGCGGATATTATTTTATAAATCCCATATACCGCGATATTCCACCTCGAAGTGGAATGGGTATTGTGCTAATGTCTGTGGATGTAGGGAAACAGGTTGGAGGGATCCAACTGGATTCCTCACAAATATTTATTTGATTCAGATATTGTGATATTTGATTGTTTATCATATTGATATATGATGTTTGAAAGTCGTGATTGACTATTTGATGTGTTGCATCATCGGATCCAATTTTTGAAGTTTAAAATTAACGATTTTGATTTTTAAGGGATTTCTAAAGTGATTTTTGAAAGTATACGTTTATAAAATATTTTTTTGGAATTGATTCATCTTAAATAAATAAACGTTATAATTTTAATGTTATAAAAATTATGATTTTTGAGAAATACAGTTAAAAGTTGATTTTTGAAAATATGGGATTAATAATTTTATAAAATAGTTTAAACTGGGATTTCTGAATTTATTATAAAAAGTTTAAAAATAGGATTTATGAATTTTGATTATTTTACAAATCAAAATGATGAAATTATAAAGGAGTTGAAAGACGTTTTAAAAGAATAATATAAATTGATCCATATAAAAGATTTATAAATTGATATTTATAAATTTAGAATATCTTAAATTATAAAACGAGCTTTTATAAGTGTTAGAATGAATTGTGAATGAATTTCGTAAATGAATGAAATCTATAGGATTATAACGGTGAAGTTATAAATGGAACTTTATAAATAAAATTTATAAAGTTATTTAAGGAATAGATTTGGATAAATAAATGAATCTTATAAATTATAAGATTTATAATTATGAAGTTTAAAGGAACGATTTTGCAAACAAATAAATTATAAGCATTTAACTTATAATATGGACTTTCGGTATATCATTGAGATATGAAATTGAATAAAGGAAATTATAAAAGGAAGTTGTTATAAAATAAATAGAAATGGAATTTATGAATATTGTTTTATAAATCCGCAACGATTTATTTTGATTAGTAAAATTGTTGTAATTTATTAATGGAGTTATATTCACGTTTTAGACAGCAAATAATCCTGAAAAACAAGATGAATAGAAATGATAAAATTGATTAACAAGGTATATTCACGTTTTTGAATAGTGAATAATATGTTAAAAAAATTATTTTGAATGTGATGTTTTAAACAGAATTAAAACGATCTAACGATGTTCTAAATGTGTTGAGATTCGAAACCACAGATTTCAACATTCATTGTTGAAATAGACGTTTTGGAGAAATAGAAGGAAATGGTAGACTATAACACTGTTGTTATAGTAAATGATTTCCGAAAGGAAATGTTTTGTATAGTATTGGGATTTATATATATCTATTTTAATTTCGAATCCCTATACTAGTGATTTTGGGTTGTCGTAACAATGTTTTACGCTACATTCGTTTGGGCCCAAATAAATATGTTTAAGAGAATGATTTCCTTAAAGAATGAAATATATACTTAATTTCGATTAGAGTATATTGAATATTTTCCAAGTGTAGAAAATAAAAAGACTTGTGAATTACTTATAAATAAATAAGTATGGAAATGTTTTTCCAATATTAAGTGAATGTTTTGAATTTATCTTTTTGGAGATAAATTGAAAATGAATATTAGAAATCGAATGGAAATCGTATATTCATAAATATTTTGGAATGTAAATTCACTATGGAATTTATAAATGAAATTGGGAAAATGGGTTTAAAAATAAATATTGATTTATTTTTGAAGTATTGAAAATATATATCTTGTAAAGATATTTTTGGAAAATAAATAATTTGGAAAATTATTTGGAATCTGGTGATGTTGTGCATATCTATTGATAGTTCAATAACCGACTATCAATATTTACCTTTAAATAGGTGTTTGTTGTGATTTGCTTGAATTTGAATGCCACACTTATTTTTTTTTAAATAAGCGCTCACTATTCTGGTTAACCGGGAAAGGACCTTGGGGTCGTATAACCCATTCCGAATATGTGATACGTCGTTATAAATTGCATTTGAAGATCGGTGTTGAAGACTGGATATTTTCGAAAACGAAAGGGTTTCTTGTTGATTGTCTCTGCACTGGCTGATCCTCGGTATAGAGATCTCCATATGTGATGGGAAATTTGGACGTGATTAGAGATTATCCGGATTGCAAGGACTTCTTTGTAAGTGCCTTCGGTTCTGTTCGAGCCCGGAACAGACTTGTATGGATTGTATGTCTGACATTACAAATTGAGATATAAAGCTGATTTCTTTCAAATATATTTCTGTTGGTGGCGGAGAATTTATTCTCTTAGCTTAACAACCTTCTCTGAGACGTACGAGCTCAGAGGTTATATAGTTGAAAGTTATCAGCAATATATTCCCAATTTGGTAATGTGACATGCTGAGTGTTGCTGTGAAATGATCATTGTGTTGATCATTTGTGATAGGATCATTTGTTTGATCGTTTATCTTTATGATCATCTCTATGATCATTTGTTGACCCAAAGCACAGCTTTTGCATAAAGCGTGGCTTTGTGGACGAGACTTCGTCAAGCCTCACACCCCGAAATGGTCAAAACAGGAAAGATGCAGCAAGGTTATGAGGGGTAGCTCCCTTTAGGGTATGTGCATTTCCTTCTGGAAAAGGGTGGTATCATGGTATGGAGCCCAGATACTTACTCATGTTGAAACACTTATTATTATGGTGTGATGTTGATTACGAGCGCTCGGTTAAAGGTCCCAAAGGACCGGGGGATGGCATACTCGTGTCAGTTGTTACCTAGTTTGAAAGGTAACCCGGCCTTGTGTTGGCAGAGATCCGGTTAGGTTCTCGGGGACGTCCTTCCAGAGGCGTTCTCATGTGGCAATGGGAAGTTCCTTGGCCTGACCATTTGTTGGAAATCCAAAGAAACAATACGAGACTTGCACGGTTTTAGTTGTAGAACCTGCTTCCTCAGGAGGTAGCTATAATAGGCATAATATAATGGTACCTATGCTGGCTAAAATTTATATTCTACTTTCAAAATGTCTTCTACACTATGCACTAATAATAATATCAAAATTGATTTGATTTTTGCGTAGTAAGCATCTTTGACTAACATAAGAAGAAATCTCCTCCAAGTCTGCGTTTGCATTGTGTGTGTGGTGGGAGGTCTTATGGTAGTTACATTTTCAAAAGCATTGCGAATCTATTTTAAAAATTATCCTGCACTTTATTTTAAAGAAAAATAAACTGTTTTGAGTTCTCACAGCAGTCACATGACTGACTCGGAGTTTATTGTTTTCCTTCCTAAACTCTGGGTGCCCACCAATTTCCACACCGGCAGTCAAGAGTTAGGTTTATCAGGATATTCTGGAATTCAGGAGTTGCTGGAGGCAAGATGAATGGCATGGCGCATTCACTAGTATATAGTATTTTCTTCTTCCGCTGTTTGTTATTGTTGTTGTACACTCTAATGATATGATGTAATGTAATAACTGATATAGTTCTTTGTTAAAGATTATTCATTTATTTATTATATGTTGTTCCGCTGCGAATTGTGAGATTCTAATGTTGTTCTGTTATTTCTTTCTGTTCTATGTTTTTCTTTCTCTTCTCTCTTCTTCTACCTCTTTCTTCTTCTCTTTCTTCTTCTTAAACCCTAACATTTCGGTTTTTCGGCAACGAAAAATCCGAAACGTTACATTTGGTATCAGAGCTTATGGTTAAGCGACAACCATGGTTCTGTTGGGTGTTACTCATTAGAGATAGAGTCAGTAGTACTCTAGAATGAGTTAGAGTGTAATAATAGATATGAGCGCGTATTTGTTAGTGAATATAAAATTGTTTTTGAATCGGGTAAATAAGATAATTTTGCCCAAAACTATTTTTGTATAGAAAAGAAATGATTTTCTATGAATTTGTATAGTATATGGTTGCATGGTTGTTAGGAAGTAATAATATTAAATTATTATCATTAGTATATGGAATTAAATAAGAAGTAAAATGGATTGAATTCAAGTAGACTAACTTGATAAATTATTAATTCATCATGGACTAATGAATTGGAATTTGAATTGGTTAAATTAAAGTTTAGTTGTGAGCTAAATTTGAAGATAAATTTGAATTTGTATATAAATTCCAGTAAGTAAAAGAAATAAATTGAAATTTCCTTTGTTAGTAATTAAGTAAATTCGAGATGAATTGAATATGGAAATTTGAAATGAATAAGTGAATGTAAAAATTGAAAAGAATTAGTGAATAAAACTAATTTAAAGTAGTAATATGAATTAGTAAATGAAAGTTAATTGTTATAATTCAATATTTAGAAGATGAATTGAATTCAAATTGAATTGAAATTGAGAATTGAATTCAAATGGAATTTAAATTGTGAAATGAAATTGAAATGTAAAATTGAATGAAAATGGATATGTAACTTCAATAGTGAAGTGAAAAATGTATAAGAAACATATATTGAAAATTTTGTAATGAAAGGTGCAAAATGGTTTGAATGTTGGAATTGGATATTATGACTAGCAGGATATACATGTGTATAAAGGAACTGGGATTTTGATTTCGAAGATAAAATTGAATTACTCGACAAAAAGGTACGTATTTCAATTTCAGTATGAAATTTGGTGATTTTCTTCTCCAGCCACTTGGCTTTCTCTTTTCTTTTTGATTCTGAGGGGCCGTGGTGCCATTTTGTAGTCGTACCGAGCTAGCCGCGCAAAGGAGACGCCGGCGAAATTTTTCGAAAATTTAGGGTGTTAGAAAAATTTTGAGAAATTTTAAAAGTTTGAAATTTGAATTTGAATTTAAATTTGAATTGTTAGGAGAACAATGATGTTTGAAACTTATAATTGAAGTTGGAAAGCTAGTTGAAATGATAATGAATCTCTAATAAAAAGATTTGTTTTAAGAAAGTTGATAAAACTATTTAGATTGTGAAAAAAAATAGACGGGATAAGGGCATTCTTCTTAACTTGTAATTTCGGGACGAAATTCTTTTAAATGGGGAAGATTATAACGACCCAGAATTTTTAACAATTTAATTTGAGAATATTTAATTAATTTTAAATATTTGAATGATGGTTTGGATTGAATTTTCAATATAACTTTGAATTTGGCGATTAAATTTTAGAATTTAATCTATTGAAAGTTGAATAAAAATTTAAATCTCCAATTTTAAGCTGATTAAAAAATTATTTCAAAGGCTTGTAAAATTTATATTGATAATACTGAAGATTATAGAAGCTTCAGAATTGAATTTGAAAGTGAATTGTTCAGTTTTGAAAATATATCGTTTGAATCGATATTTAAAAATAGCCGTCCGAGGCACAGTCTCGGAATTCGACGAAACCAGTTCCATTGGGTCCGTAATATTGAATTATTACCGGATTTCAAATTTCGTATCAATCGGAGTTGTTGTGTGAGAATACGACACCTAAACGCATTGAAATTTATATCGAAAACGAATTTAATTTAAATTTAAATTTAAATTAAATAAAAGACAGCATCCCTAACCTCAAGCCTAAAATCACTCCTTCGATCACGCCTAAAATCGTGTAAGCATGCCGAGACCCATTTTTAAATATCCTCTCCCTCATTCGATTCCTTAGTTCAAAAGCAAACGAGAATAAAAATGGCCGCGTACACTCCCTTCAGTTATTTGATCTCGAGCCCTCCCTCCTCTTATTCAAAGCTATTGACCGAGCCTCTTTCTTCCCCTTTTAATTTCACTTCGTTTCCAGGCAAAAAAAAAAACGAAATCGAATTCGTTTTCAATGGCCGCGCGCTCGAGCTCGAAGTCGATCAAGGGGAGGCGCGACAGCGCTGGAGATGGAAGGCGGCGACAGGTGATTTAGGGTTCGCGGCGACTTGATTATCGAAGGCTAGGGCTTGGCTCGCACAAGCGTGAAGGACCGCGACCCAATTCGCGATGGCAGTTCGATCGATGTGAGGTAGGGCAGAGGCGAGCACCTGGAAATCGCGAGCAGTTCGATCGAGGCAAGGTTGGGGACGTCGGTGACGTCGAGTGGAATTAAGTGGTCGCGATGGTGGTTTGTGAGTCGGCGGCGTTCAATTGGTCGATGGAGTTCGTCGCGATTGCTTCGATACAGTAAGATATTTCTAAATTTGTTTATTCCATTTGAATTTAAAAATGAATTTGAATACTTGGTTATAAACAGAAAATTATATATGTATATATATAAAAAGTGAAAGTTTATATATTAATGTATATACAGAGAAAAAATAATTAGTTGGATAAATTTAATTTAAGGGTAAGTTAATTAAATCTATTTAAGAAGAAAATTTAGTTTTAAAATTAAATTGCAGTTGAATAAAATTATTAAAGGGATAGGTCTAGAACAAAACCATTGAATAATTAAAAAAAATCAAAAATGAAAATTTATTATTCGACCTGTTCGAATATTAATGAATTGTATAAAATTGTTATACAAGGTAAAAATCGAGAAAATCGAGTCAGAATGGAAATGGATGGCAAAATAAAAGCAAAGGTGAGAACTTCTCACTCAAAAATTTAAAGTTGGATTTGCAGTTATTTATTGATTGTTGTTTGGTTGTGATATTAGATATAGTAGGATATATCTATATATATAGCAATATATATATATATATATATATATATATATATATATATATAGGCATATGTATATATTGCAGTTGATTGATTTCCCGCATTGTATAGCGGATGAGACCCTATTGCGCCGCTTATTAAGCGGATATTATTTTATAAATCCCATATACCGCGATATTCCACCTCGAAGTGGGATGGGTATTGCGCTAATGTCTGTGGATGTAGGAAACAGGTTGGAGGGATCCAACTGGATTCCTCACAAATATTTATTTGATTCAGATATTGTGATATTTGATTGTTTATCATATTGATATATGATGTTTGAAAGTCGTGATTGACTATTTGATGTGTTGCATCATCGGATCCAATTTTTGAAGTTTAAAATTAACGATTTTGATTTTTAAGGAATTTCTAAATTGATTTTTGAAAGTATACGTTTATAAAATATTTTTTTGGAATCGATTCATCTTAAATAAATAAACGTTATAATTTTAATGTTATAAAAATTATGATTTTTGAGTAATACAGTTAAAAGTTGATTTTTGAAAATATGGGATTAATAATTTTATAAAATAGTTTAAACTGGGATTTCTGAATTTATTATAAAAAGTTTAAAAATAGAATTTTTGAAATTTGATTATTTTACAAATCAAAATGATGAAATTATAAAGGAGTTGAAAGACGTTTTAAAAGAATAATATAAATTGATCCATATAAAAGATTTATAAATTGATATTTATAAATTTAGAATATCTTAAATTATAAAACGAGCTTTTATAAGTGTTAGAATGAATTGTGAATGAATTTCGTAAATGAATGAAATCTATAGGATTATAACGGTGAAGTTATAAATGGAACTTTATAAATAAAATTTATAAAGTTATTTAAGGAATAGATTTGGATAAATAAATGAATCTTATAAATTATAAGATTTATAATTATGAAGTTTAAAGGAACGATTTTGCAAACAAATAAATTATAAGCATTTAACTTATAATATGGACTTTCGGTATATCATTGAGATATGAAATTGAATAAAGGAAATTATAAAAGGAAGTTGTTATAAAATAAATAGAAATGGAATTTATGAATATTGTTTTATAAATCCACAACGACTTATTTTGATAAGTAAAATTATTGTAATTTATTAATGGAGTTATATTCACGTTTTAGACAGCAAATAATCCTGAAAAACAAGATGAATAGAAATGATAAAATTGATTAACAAGGTATATTCACGTTTTAAATAGTGAATAATATGTTAAAGAAATTGTTTTGAATGTGATGTTTTAAACAGAATTAAAACGATCTAACGATGTTTTAAATGTGTTGAGATTCGAAACCATAGATTTCAACATTCATTGTTGAAATAGACGTTTTCGAGAAATACAAGGAAATGGTAGACTATAACACTGTTGTTATAGTAAATGATTTCCGAAAGGAAATGTTTTGTATAGTATTGGGATTTATATATATCTATTTTAATTTCGAATCCCTATACTAGTGATTTTGGGTTGTCGTAACAATGTTTTACGCAACATTCATTTGGGCCCAAATAAATATGTTTAAGAGAATGATTTCCTTAAAGAATGAAATATATACTTAATTTCGATTAGAGTATATTGAATATTTTCCAAGTGTAGAAAATAAAAAGACTTGCGAATTACTTATAAATAAATAAGTATGGAAATGTTTTTCCAATATTAAGTGAATGTTTTGAATTTATCTTTTTGGAGATAAATTGAAAATGAATATTAGAAATCGAATGGAAATCGTATATTCATAAATATTTTGGAATGTAAATTCACTATGGAATTTATAAATGAAATTGGGAAAATGGGTTTAAAAATAAATATTGATTTATTTTTGAAGTATTGAAAATATATATCTTGTAAAGATATTTTTGGAAAATAAATAAGTTGGAAAATTATTTGGAATCTGGTGATGTTGTGCATATCTATTGATAGTTCAATAACCGACTATCAATATTTACCTTTAAATAGGTGTTTGTTGTGATTTGCTTGAATTTGAATGCCACACTTATTTTTTTTTAAAATAAGCGCTCACTATTCGGGTTAACCGGGAAAGGACCTTAGGGTCGTATAACCCATTCCGAATATGTGATACGTCGTTATAAATTGCATTTGAAGATCGGTGTTGAAGACCGGATATTTTCGAAAACGAAAGGGTTTCTTGTTGATTGTCTCTGCACTGGCTGATCCCCGGTATAGATATCTCCATATGTGATGGGAAATTCGGACGTGATTAGAGATTATCCGGATTGCAAGGACTTCTTTGTAAGTGCCTTCGGTTCTGTTCGAGCCCGGAACAGACTTGTATGGATTGTATGTCTGACATTACAAATTGAGATATAAAGCTGATTTCTTTCAAATATATTTCTGTTGGTGGCGGAGAATTTATTCTCTTAGCTTAACACCCTTCTTTGAGACGTACGAGCTCAGAGGTTATATAGTTGAAAGTTATCAGCAATATATTCCCAATTTGGTAATGTGACATGTTGAGTGTTGCTGTGAAATGATCATTGTGTTGATCATTTGTGATAGGATCATTTGTTTGATCGTTTATCTTTATGATCATCTCTATGATCATTTGTTGACCCAAAGCACAGCTTTTGTATAAAGCGTGGCTTTGTGGACGAGACTTCGTCAAGCCTCACACCCCGAAATGGTCAAAACAGGAAAGATGCAACAAGGTTATGAGGGGTAGCTCCCTTTAGGGCATGTGCATTTTCTTCTGGAAAGGGGTGGTATCATGGTATGGAGCCCAGATACTTACTCATGTTGAAACACTTATTATTATGGTGTGATGTTGATTACGAGCGCTCGGTTAAAGGTCCCAAAGGACCGGGGGATGACATACTCGTGTCAGTTGTTACCTAGTTTGAAAGGTAACCCGGCCTTGTGTTGGCAGAGATCTGGTTAGGTTCTCGAGGACGTCCTTCCAGAGGCGTTCTCATGTGGCAATGGGAAGTTCCTTGGCCTGACCATTTGTTGGAAATCCAAAGAAACAATACGAGACTTCTACGGTTTTAGTTGTAGAACCTGCTTCCTCAGGAGGTAGCTATAGTAGGCATAATATAATGGTACCTATACTGGCAAAAATTTATATTCTACTTTCGAAATGTCTTCTACACTATGCACTAATAATAATATCAAAATTGATTTGATTTTTGCGTAGTAAGCAACTTTGACTAACATAAGAAGAAATCTCCTCCAAGTCTACGTTTGCATTGTGTGTGTGGTGGGAGGTCTTATGGTAGTTACATTTTCAAAAGCATTGCGAATCTATTTTAAAAATTATCCTGCACTTTATTTTAAAGAAAAATAAACTGTTTTGAGTTCTCACACCAGTCACATGACTGACTCGGAGTGTATTGTTTTCCTTCCTAAACTCTGGGTGCCCACCAATTTCCACACGGGCAGTCAAGAGTTAGGTTTATCAGGATATTCTGGAATTCAGGAGTTGCTCGAGGCAAGATGGATGGCATGGCGCATTCACTAGTATATAGTATTTTCTTCTTCCGCTGTTTGTTATTGTTGTTGTACACTCTGATGATATGATGTAATGTAATGTAATGTAATAACTGATATAGTTCTTTGTTAAAGATTATTCATTTATTTATTATATGTTGTTCCGCTGCGAATTGTGAGATTCTAATGTTGTTCTGTTATTTCTTTCTGTTCTATTTTCTATCTTTTCTCTCTTCTTCTACCTCTTTCTTCTTTCTTAAACCCTAAGGGTTCGTATTTCCGTTCATCTTGAGTTAATCACCGGAGATTAGTGTCTATTCAAGGGGTACGGATTTGCGGGTCTTTACAGATTTGGAGATTTTAAGGGAGAAGATAGAGAGTTTTTCGGCCATTTATTGTTATCACTGGCGGCTCTGAAGATGAAAATTAGGGTTTGGGAATTTATGAAGAGTATGGTGCTTTTATAGAAAATATTCAAAACACTATTCATTCCGGGTTTTCTGAACTCCGATTTATGCGCGGTAACTGGCGTTTCTAAGGTTTATCCCACGTTCCGGACACAATGGAATAGGTTTCGGAAGCTTATTCGATCGTATGTGTGAGTTACGATGATAAACGATCAATTTAAATTAAATCGATTTAAACTAATTTCTAAGCGTTTTGGCTTGCCCCGGACAAACAGTAAATCCGATTGACATGAAATTTGAAACCATACAATAATTTAACATTACAGATCCTATGAAACTGGTTTCTTCGAAATCCGAGACTGTTTGAAAAATGACTATTTTAACTCGCCAAATTAATATTGAAACAATTTCGATGCGTTTCGAGCTGCCACGGTCAAACGAAAACTCCGATTGCTACGAAAATTGTAAACCGATAATAACAAACTATTACGGAACCAATGGAACATTTTCGTTCAATTCTGAGGCTGTTCGAAAAATGGCTAATTTCACTAGTCGATAAAATATTAAAATATTCAATTTTCACAAATTAACTTTAAATTCGATTTTAAAAGTTCTGTATTATTATTATAACTCCAGTATGATAAGATAAAAATTTTCTAATCATTTTCAGTCATATTAAACTCGATTTTCAATTATTTCTGTAATTTCAACTATTAAATTATTGATTTAATTATCCAATTAAATCTAATTATTCGAAATAAAATTTATTCGAGTTATAAATTTTACTTATTAATATTTAAAATCAATTAAATATATGAATTCTAATTAATATAAATTCTGGGTCGTTACAGACTTCCCTCCTTAAAAGAATTTCGTCCTCGAAATTACCAAGTAAGAAAAAGTTACAGAATCTATTAATTTTTTCAAAACTAACCATTCAATTTAGATTTTTCAAATCTCTTAAGTGTTTAACTTTCCCAAAATTCATAGTTAAACTTCTTACAATAACTTTACTAAGTTTCCAAATCCAAACTTAGTTTTCAAAAATTTCCTAATTTCTCAAAAATTTTCTAACGCCTTAAATTTTCGAAAAAATTCGCCATAGTCTCCTTTGCGCGGCTCGATCCGAAAAAAATGACAGTATATATATCACAAATATACATCTCATCAAGTGATGAGGCATTCCGCAGGGGGAAAAAGTGTAAAAGTACGGTATGTAATCCGAGATATACGGCTAATATAGCGCGAAAGCGAGCTCCAAATGCAAAGCAAACGCGATCCGCACCTACTAAACACTCAACAAACAACATGAGAACATGCATATATGAAAATAGTATCGATATACATCATATAGCAACATAACAACTACATAATGTAGCAAATGCAACTAAAGCAACAAATGCAACCATCAACCAACTCAATATTCATTCATATTCTCAATAATATTTATTGAATTTGTTTTCCAATTTAAATCACATTTGATTCATTAATGTTGGATTTTACTAACATTTATTCATATCAAATTTCAATTAGTTTGCATTCACTAATTTACATTCTATTTGGTTCATTTCCAAATCAAATTTCAATTCCATTTAAGGTTCACTTAACTTCCAATTTGATTTCAATTACATTAGCTTCCAATTCCGCTAATTCAATTTCATTAACGCTTAACGAATTCATATATTTATCCAAAGCTAAATTTATTATCTTATACTATAAGTTCAATTCATTTCACTTATATTCATCAATTTCAACTTGGATTTTTTTTATTTATTTTCAAATTTGTTCATCAGAACAAAACTTCAATTTCAATTTACTATGGTAGCAAATCCATCACATAGAAACTCGAAAATGATACTGATGATGCTGCAGTCATCACCCTTATTATTTCCTAGTAACAATGGTGAATTCAGTGCTTTTAAATTCTTTCAAAAATCTCCTTTTATTTATAAATTACATTTATAAATCTTTCCTTATAAAATTTCATTATTTTCCTTTACTTATACAAGATTGTTTCACAATTGTAAATCATTTTAATTATAATTGCATACTTACAATTCATTTGCTTATATAATTCATTCTTTTACAACTGTTGTTTTATTTAACTTATTCAACAACGAAACAATCAATTTATATACACTTCAATAATTCTGAAAAATTATTCCTTTATATATAAAATATAATCAAGGTAAAATTATTTCATTTACCCAATTTAAAACAATATCGTGTCGATTTTGTTCCATACAAGTGTTTAGAGATCCCTATCGATAGAGTTGTACGGACTATACCGACCAGAATCCATATACCACTCAACAAATCAATCATCACAATATAAAATATTTTATATTCACTAAAAAATACGCGCTCATATCTATTATTACACTCAAACTCATTCTAGAGTCTTACTAACTCCATCTCTAATGAGTAATACCCAACAGAGCCATGGTTGTCGCTTAACCATATGCTCTGATACCAGCTGTAACGACACAATTTTATCGGGATCCGAAGGTCGGCATTCTTACGTCCACTGTATCAAATGCCGAAAAACCGAATTGTTAGGGTTAAAGAAGAAGAGGTAGAAGAAAAAGATAGAAGAAATAAGAAAACAGAACAGAAACAATATCAAAATCTCACAGTCGCAGCGGAACAACATGTAATAGATAAATGAATAATCCTTAACAAAGAACTATATCAGTTATTACATTACATCACATCAAGTTTCATTACATCATCAGAGTGTACATCAACAAACAACAATAAACAACGGAAAAGAAATACTATATACAATAGATAATATGCTATGCCATCCAGCTTGCCTCCAGCAACTCCTGAATTCCAGAATATCCTGATAAACCTGACTCTTGACTGCCCTTGTGGAAATTGGTGGGCACCCAGAGTTTAGGAAGGAAACAATAAACTCCGAGTCAGTCATGGGACTGGAGTGAGAACTAAAACAGTTTATCTTTAAAGCAAAGAACAGGATAATTTTAAGTCAATTCGCAATGCTTTTGAAAAATGAGACTACCATAAGACCTCCCGCCACACACACAATGCAAACGCAGAATTGGAAGAGGTTTCTTCTTATGATAGTCAAAGATGTTTGATACGCATTAAAAAGAAGCATTTGATATTATTACTAGTGCATATTGTAGGAAAAATTTCGAAAGTAAAGATATAAATCTTAGCCAGCATAGGCATTCCGCACTTATGCCTACTATAGCTACCATCCAAACAGTGGGGTGCCACCATAAGTGAATGATAGGTTCTACAACTAAGACCGTACAAGGTGCGTATTGTTTTATTTGGATTTCCAACAAATGGTCAGGCTAAGGAACTTCCTACTTCCACATGGGATCGCCTCTGGCGGGACATCCCGAGAACTTAACCAGCTCTCTGCCAACACAAGGCCGGGTTACCTTTGTCACTAGGTAACTACTACACGACTATGCCATCCCCCGGTCCCTTTGGACCTTTATCCGGGCGCTCGATTCCAACAACACCACACAGTAATAGATATAGTGTATCAACATGAGTAAGTATCTGGGCTCCATACCATGATACCACCCTTTCCAGAAGGAAATGACATACCCTAAAGGGCGCGACCCTCATAACCTTGCCGCATATTCCTGTTTTGACCATTTCCGGGGAGTGAGGTCTAACGAAGTCTCGTCCATAAAGCTAGGCACAAAGCCACGCTTTGATCAACAAATGATCAATAAATAATCATCACACAACAACACTAAGCATGCCACATTACCAAATTGGGAATATATCGCTGATAACCTTCAACTACATAACCTCTGAGCGCGTATGTCTCAGAGAAGGGTGTTAAGCTAACAGAATAAATTCTCCGCCACCAACAGAAATGTATTTGAAAGAAATCTGCTTTATATCTCAAAATGTAATGTCAGACACGTAACCATATAAGTCTGTTCCGGGTTCGAACAGAACCGAAGGCACTTCCAAAGAAGCCCTTGCAATCCGGGTATTCACAATCCCGATAAAACTTCCCATCACAAAGGAAATCTCCATACCATAGCTAACGGTGCAGAGACAATCAATAGGTCATCCTATCATTTTCACAAATACCCGGTCTTCACTACCGGTCTTCAATGCTATCCATTATGTCGTATCACTATTCGGAATGCATAATCCGAATAACGAGTGCAATAATTTAAAAATAAGTGTGGCATTTCAATTTCAACCAATTCACAACAAATACCTATTTAAAGGTCAATATTGATAGTCGGTTATTTAACTATCAACCAATATTCACAACATCACCCGATTTCAAATAATTTCCCAAATTATTTATTTTCAAAAATATCTTTATAAGATATATATCCCACACTTCAACCATTTGAAAACCAATTTCAAATAAATTTACACCCTTACAACTTTCATTTCAAAATGGTTCATTTAAACCAATTTAATAAATCCTTACCGATTTATTAAATTTACGTTCCAAATCCGTAAATTAATCTCCACACTTTAAAATAAATCAACGTTTATTTTTAACTAATTTCCCTTTCTTTTATAAATTCCATAGTGAATTTACAATTCCAAAATATCTATGAATATACGATTTTTAAATCGATTTCTAATATTCATTTTCAATTTATCTTTAAAAGATAAAATCTCAAACATTCACTTCAATTGAAAAAACATTTCCATACTTATTTAATAATAAGTAATTCACCAATCTATTTATTTTCAACATTTAGAAAATATTCAATATACTTAAATCTAAATTAAGTATATATTTTACTTTATACGGAAAACATTCTCTTAAACACATTTATTTGGGTCAAAACGAATGTTACGTAAAACATTGTTACGACAACCCAAAATCACTAGTATAGGGATTCGAAATTAAAATAGATATATAGATCCTAATACTATATAAAACATTTCCTTTCGGAAATCATTTACTATAACAACAGTGTTATAGTCCACCATTTCCTTCTATTTCTCAAAACATCTATTTCAACAATAAATATTGAAATCTATGGTTTCGATAGTTAATCCCTTTTTAAACATCTTTAAATCGTTCTAATTCTATTTAAAACATCACTTTTCAAAAATATTCCTTTAATATATTATTCACTGTCCGAAATCGTGAATATATTTCCTTATCCAAATTCAACATTTCTACATATTTTATTTAAAGGATTATCCATTGTCCAAAATCGTGGATATATTTCCTTTAATAAGCTATAATAATTAACTTATCAAAATAAGTCGTTTTCGGATTTATAAAACAACGTTTATAAATTCCATTTATATTTTATGGCAACTTCAACTTTTAAAATCACTTTATTAACAAATTCTATCCATATTCCATTTACACGCAAAAATCCAATTTATAAGTTAATTACTTATAAATCTTTCTTTTATAAAATCTATTCATTTTATAATTCCACAATTTATAAATATATAGATTTCATTCACTTATAAAATCCATTTATATTCCATTTTAACACTTATAAAAAAACTTGTTTTATAATTCCAGTGTTTTTAATTTATAAATATCAGTTTTATAAATATTTTAGATAAATCATTTATAATAATTCAAAAATCCCAAAATAAATAAACCAATCCTTTTAATAATTTACAAATCGTTATTAAAGCTTATATAACTCCAAAATCATACTTAAGTATTATTTTCCAAAAATATCACTTTTATAATAATAAAAATTATAACGTTTATTTATTTAAAATGAATAAATTCCATAATTAAATTTTATTCTGAATTCTCAACTTAAGTTTTCAAAAATCAATTTTTATTTATTTTCGGCATCTAACGATACCAAAATATATTCGGCTAAAATTTAGCCTTTAACAATTTCAATCACAAAGATAATCACGCAGATTATAAATAGATCAACAAATAGATCAACACACAACATTGAAACCAATTCAATCATTTGAGGAATCCAGTTGGATCCCTCCAACCTGTTTCCCTGCATCCACAGATGTTAGCACAATACCCATTTCGCTTCAAGACGAAATATCACGGTATATGGGATTTATAAAATACTATCCGCTTAATAGACGACGCAATAGGGTCTCATCCGCTATATAATGCGGGAAATCAACTCCAAGTACATAAATAATACCAATTCCAATCAAGATGGAATTATCGCGGTATATGTTTTTAATAAATAACCTCCGCTTACTAACGGCGCATAATGTCTATTTTAACAATCAATAGATAACAAATTATCATTCAAGCATATGATCAAGCAATTTTTAAATCTAACTATTTAAAATTAAAATCGAAACTAATTCGATTGAGTGAGAAGTTCTCACCTTGAGTTTCTGATAATAGTTGTAGCGTTTTATTTCGAATAAAATTAAATGGACGTTTAATTTTACCCGAAATTTTCACTAGCTCCAAACGACTCCAAACAAGCCCCATTGCGTATTATTCGTCTATACGAACCGAACGCGAATTATTTTGTGCGTTTTCGACCTCGTATGAAAAAGATATGAATTTTTAAAGTTTACACGATTTATAATTACAAATACTTTACAACAATTTTTTTTAACACCCTAGCCAATCCTAGACGCATGTTTTCACTACCCAGATCCTTGCCGCACGCGATTCCTTCTTCCCCAGTATCTTTCACGCGTGCACGAACCCATCGTCCCCCCTTATTTCCACGACGACGCATCCCTTACGCTCCACCGGACGATGATCAGAAACCATCAAACAGAAGCCCAACGCGATTGCTCTCCATGGCTAGAGGACCAGGCAGCTCGGTCAACCCATCTCTTCGAAAATCGAGCCCGATCGTGTGACGTTTACACGAGCTTTGCCGTTGAATCTCTGCACCAATTACGATCATACCCGTTGGATTTATAGAACTCAAAGTGTTCTACATCTTTCTAGTTGACAACTTCTCGAATTGATGAGTGGATTTGGAGATTTTGAGGGAGAAAATAGAGAGTTTTTCGGCCATTGATTGTTATCACTGGCGGCTCTGAAGATGAAAATTAGGGTTTGGGAATTTATGAAGAGTATGGTGCTTTTATAGAAAATATTCAAAACACTATTCATTCCGGGTTTTCTGAACTCCGATTTACGCGCGGTAACCGGCGTTTCTAGGGTTTATCCCGCGTTTCGGACACAATGGAATAGGTTTCGGAAGCTAATTCGATCATATGTGTGAGCTACGGCGATAAACGATCAATTTAAATTAAATCGATTAAAACTAATTTCTAGGCGTTTTAGCTTGCCCCGTACAAACGGTAAATCCGATTGACATGAAATTTAAAACCATACAATAATATAACATTATGGATCCCATGAAACTGGTTTCGCCAAAATCCAAGACTGTTTGAAAAATGACTATTTTAACTCGCCAAATTAATATTAAACAATTTCGATGCGTTTCGAGCTGCCACGGTCAAACGAAAACTCCGATTACTATGAAAATTGAAATCAGATAATAACAAACTAATACGGATCCAATGGAACAAGTTTCGTCCAATTCTGAGACTGTTCGAAAAATGGCTAATTTCACTAGTAGATAAAATATTAAAATATTCAATTTTCACAAATTAACTTTAAATTCGATTTTAAAAGTTCCGTATCATTGTTATAACTCCAGTATGATAAGATAAAATTTTCCAAATCATTTTCGATCATATTAAACTCGATTTTCAATTATTTCTGTAATTTCAACTACTAAATTATCGATTTAATTATCCAATTAAATCTAATTATTCGAAATAAAATTTATTCGAATTATAAATTTCACTTATTAATATTTAAAATCAATTAAATATATGAATTCTAATTAATATAAATTCTGGGTCGTTACAGACACTATTATAATATCATAGGATTTTATATAGCAATGTTTTGGTTATCATAGGGTAAAAATCCATCCATGTTTATGTGCGGCGTGATCTTATGTGGTACCTTTTGTTTTTAAAAATATCTATATTTTTAGTTTTCTCACACCAGTCCCATGGCTGATCCGGAGTTTATTTTCTTTTCCCTTAAACTCTAGGTGTTTTTTTCGAGCAGCCAATGCAACGACCCACAAATTTATCACTTTGATAAATTTTGTTTATTTTCAAAGTTATTTAAATCAAAGATTGGTAATAAAAATAATATTACTTTGAGTGATAATAGATAATAATAATAATAATCCTATTTTGAATATATATTTATAAAAATATTTTCCTCGGGAATTAAATCGATAAAATGGCGGAAAATCGTTTTATCGATAAACAACTCTATAATCATAAAACATTGCATACAGAGATGGATACATATACTTATTTTATAATTGAACAAGTATATGAAATAAAATAATTTATTGTATTTTTGAAATTTAAATGTATTTATGACATTGTTAGCAATGCCCTTAAATAAATAATTGATTTATTAAATTTAATTGAGATTTAATGATTTAATACTTATTGTAATTATTCAAATAATTATTTTTAAATGATAATGATCCATTTTAAATGGTCATAAAGTGTTAATACATCATTTATAATAATTTTATAAAGACATGATTCGAAAATATAAGAAAAAAATAGATATCGCTTTATCGGTATAATATCAATTACTGTAAATAATTATTAATACTAACTTATATGGTTTTATATTCAAGTATGATCATTTTAATTTATCAATAACGGTAATAAACCTATTTTCAAATTTTCTATATAATTATATATTATAAATTAATAAGTGAAAATGTGACCGATAATCGGTTTTCCGGTTTTCAACGGTTTAACGAACAAAAGTTGTTTGAAGTCATCGAAATGTTGTTATCCTCTTGTGCACGTACATGTACATGTATATACATATCACATGCACACCATAACATACATATGTGTTCATATACACTTCAATATATACATATTACAAAATATGAAAATAATTTCCAAAGACTTAATACTTAAGCAATCAAAAAGCAAACATCAACTCACCTTGCAACATCATCATCATCATCATCATCGTCGTCATCATCATCTAAACATCACCATCACATGGGGAATGGGGGCTGCCGTGCATGTAGGGAAGGGTAGGAGGGGTGTGGGTCGTGGGTATAAATGGTAGTTTCAACATTAGATTTTTTTTCCAAATTTTCTCTTATAAATACCCATCCACTTTCTCATATTTTTCACCACATTCTTATCATCTTCTTCTCCACTTTTAAGTTTTTTCCATGGCTTCAATGCTTAACAAAATAATGGCAAAATATTTAGCAAAAGTAAATTAAAATCATATAATACACATATGTTATCAAATCCACTTCAAACGAAGATGAATCTCCTCCTCCTCACCTTAAAAGACCACAACCACCTCCTCCATTCACCAAGGCTGTGATCTTCACCCTCTATAAAGCTAGGTTGAGCCCTCCCATAGGTCTCAAGCTCGATTTCATTAACTTTGATTCGATCGTAGTAGAGCTATAGCCGATTTTAGGCTTGCCCGTGGAAAAAATGAAGTTGAGAAACTACTATAGTATAGTATTATATGCTATTGGATGTTATATATGCTTGCTTATGATTTTTGATGATGGTTGTTTAATATCAATGTTGAATATATATGCAAGTCATGGAAATACACGTCGATAAGCACAAAATAAATCACTTTCCTTTATTTAATGAATTGGTGTATATGGAATGTAAAACCTTTTTAAAAAGTTTTTAAATGAGTTTGAAATGTTTTATAGACATATAAAAGTGTTTTGGTGAAGTTTGAAAGGTAATTGAAAATTTTGACAAAATTAGGCGCGTCGTGTAACGGTAGTTCACGATCTCGCGCCATAAAAGTCAAATGATTATATATAATGGAGTATAACTTGGAATTCTTCGAGATAAGAATTTTTAAAAATTATATCGATAGTTTTCAAACAAAGAAAGAAAATCGAGATTTCGATAAGTAATTTTGAAATATGAGTAAAACAATTTTTTTGAAAAATCGTGGTTTTGCAGTTCGGAATCCATAAAAGGGTTTCTTTGAAAATGATATTTTTAGAATTGTTTGAAAATATGAAATAATTTGTACAAATCTTTTAAAATGTTTTAAAAGTGATTTGAGTTATAAAAATGAATTTCCAAGTGATAAAAAGTCGTTCTGATAAATATAGCTTAAAAAGCACTTTCCACAGCACTTTTCCGCAACTTTTTCTATAACTTTTGAAATATAGTTTTAAACGCAACCGTTCTTTTTCAAATCTTTTATAAATGTTTTCAAATGATTTAATAAAGTATTTTAAGGATGATTCAAAGGATTTATGGAATTTTTAAATAATGGCTAAAAGTTAGTAGAATATGTTAAATGATTTAGAGCCGATCAAATAACTTAGCTGTCTTATGGGTGACAAAGAGATAGCGTCTAGGCTTGAGTTTGAAAAACTAGTTTGCCGCTCTCCTTGGCTATGCGGACTGGCCTGACAGATGGGATAGTAAATTTTGTTTACTTGGATCAAAATTTTCCAAAGTAGAAAAGATATGATTTTCCCAAATATAAATAACTTGGATTTATAGATATAATCTTCTTACACCCGATATTGAAGCCCGAAGAGGGAAAACGTACTGTTCATGGAATTTAAAAGGCGATTTCACATTATTCTTATAATGACCCATAATTTAATCACTTTGAACTTGAATTGAATAGTTAATATGTTTTTAAACGATTAAATAATGGATTTTATATCTAAAATAAAATTTTGAATAAAAAGTCTCGATTGGATTTTTAAAACCGATGTAAAATTTTAGTTTAAAGACGGTTCGAATTATAAGGTGGTTAGATCTATCGATTTGCTTAAGAATAAATTTGCCTAAAAAACCAAATGAGTGTTATTACCAAAGAAAAGAATATGCCTAATAAAACAGAATAATATAATTAATTTCCTAGTAAAATAAGAAAGAATTATTAACATTGCCCAATAAAACAGAATAGTATAATTACTTGCCTAATAAAATAAGAAAGAATTATTAACCTTGCCTAATAAAACAGAATAGTATAATTACTTTCCTAATAAAACAAAATAGCATAATGATTATTATATTCCACACAGATGGTTTCCATTGGACTAAAATCTGGTCGAATGAGGTTATGCCATGCGGATGGTTTCCATTAGACCAAAATCTGGTCGAATCAGATTAGGCCATAGTTGATAAGGAGGATTCCTATTGGACCAAAATGTGGTCGAATCAAACTACGCCATAAGGATGTTCTCTATTGGATCAAAATATGGTGGAATCAAATTAGGCCATAAGGCTGGTTTCCACTGGACCAAAATCTGGTCGAATCAGGTTAGGCTATAGGAAATTAGTAAAGTACCCTTCTCTTCACCTATAAATTGCCAAGTCCATATCTCATTTTAATCCATTCACAAACTAAAGAAAAGAACTAAATTTGATTATCAAAGGCAAAGTATTCTAAGTCTCCATAAAGCAAATAGAATGTGAGCATACTTCTTGCTATCATAGTTTAGTGAGTACATTCCTTGCTTTCATAGTTTAGTGGGTATAATTTATTCTGTGAGTATAATTTAATTATTTTACAGTGAGTGTAATCTTAATCTTTTTCATAGTTTGGTGGGTATAACTTATTCTGTGAGTATATTTTAATTATTTTATAGTGAGTGTAATCTTAATCTCTTTCCTTTGACTCATTCACATTTTAACAAATGTCGTGTGAACTATTGATTGTAAATTGTTAATAGTAATGGGTCTATTATTATTCTTGTTTGGTTGTTTGATTTGTTCTTGGCTAGTTTATGAGAAATAACCTTGACTTTTAATTAAAGGGAACTTACACCACCTTTTAACTTAGGATTGACATTTAGTGACTTTTTGTTTAAAAAGAAATAACACTCCTTTTAGCCATCTCATTTGATTAAGAGGGAGCTTCACCCCTTTTGGTCGTATTTTCCTTTAAAGATGATGGGTTTAAGTTATGATTTGAATGGAGGTTTTAAATCTTGGTTTAAAGTTTTTTAAATGAGCTTTGAAATTTATATAATGATTTAAATGGGTTATTTATGGAAAGTAAGTAGGCCTATATTTGGCACTAAAAGCTGATGAGTAGATTGATCCTCTATTTGCGAGATCTAGAACCGAAGTGTCTAGGCAAGGCTAGAAGCAACTAGTCCCCTGACTTACCTGGATTTGTTTCTGGACGAGGGATAGAGTAAGTCGAGAATATCGAAAACATGAAAAGTTGTAGGAGATTTGATTTCCATAAATGATCCTTATAATTATGATGAAATGGAAAACATTCGCCTTTCTTGTAGATAATTGTTTTTGACCCATTTAAGTATGCTTTTGAAATATGAAATCCTTCCAAATGTTTTGTGTATATACTTATACCGATGAGATAAGCATATGGATATTTCCAAGCATTGAAAGAGTATAAGATTTAATTTCCATATACGATCATTTTGTTATCCCCGATAGTTGATATCTTGACTAATGATTTCGATACCCTTCTTACTTTTGTTTGTGTTTCATTAATCTAAGACGATTTTTTGCTCATTTAGAGCATTGATATCCTTTATTGGAAATGAGCGAGTGTGGGCCACGCTATGTGGGGTTGCTCCCATTAGGGTATTATCACATCTACTCTAGATTTCTTTTGGTTGTATGCGCATGGAGATGTGAAAACTCGGATACTCGGTAAGGTTGGCAGGATTTGGCTTGGAGGTTTCCGAGAGCCATCGTAGTTCTCAAGTATATTTACTAGAGGTATATTTTCAATAAGGGGGCGAACCCTCCTAGTCATTGTTGGAAGAATCTGTGCAATTAAAGTTCTCAGCAGATTCAATGCGGCGAAGGTGCAAAAAGTCATAGTGGGGGTACAGCGAGGATATAGCGGGATATAGCGAATGACTCTAAAATAGCTTATAAACTCACACTCAATGTTTTCACAAATATATAAATTGTAATAAAATGAAAAATCAACATTCAATTGAATTATCATTAATACATATATAATTTTAAATAAAAACATGTGTGAATATACTGTAAATAAATGTAAAACTGTTATATAAAAAAATTGAATTTAGTAGAATATTAGAGTGTTTTCATTTATGAAAATATATTAAAAATTAAATTAAATAAATAAATTTTATAAATTTTATAATGTATAGATGTCATTTTTTAATTCATTTCTTTTAAAGTGGATATAGCGGAAATAACGGGAATAACGGGATATAGCTAAAATAGCAAGGGTTAAAGCGGAAATGCTATATTTGAGGCTATATGGAAAAATCATAGCGGTAGAAATCCACTGTGAGATATAGCAGGGTTATAGCGTTGTAATAGGGGTATTAACCGGACAAGGAAGATTCCTTATTTTTGATTCAAATCTTTGGATTGATTCTTTCTTAATTGCATCAGAAAGCGTCTTACGTTCTTCTAGATGTTTAATTATCTATGTCCATTCTTTTATGCTTGGATGTTGTCCTTGTGAGGGGAAACCCATTCTGCATTTTTGTAACATGATGTCACCGGTTATTTTTGTTGTTCTATTTTTTTATTTGGAGTTTACTCATACTGGGCTTATTGTTTAACCCGAATTGTTTGTTTTTCCTAAACTCTCGAGTACTCATTTATTTTTGAGTAGTCCGAAAATGATAGGTTTCTTTGGGCTCTTTTGAAGATGGTGGATGAGCAGGAGGCTCCTTTTCTATCCAGCTATTTATTTCCACTATTACAAGATGTTGGCTCTATGTATTTATAGTATTATATTATTATTGAGTTGCATTTCAAGAGAACAGAAGCCCCCTTAGTATTTTGAGAAATGAAAGATCACGTTTTTTTCTTTCTTCCCTCTTTCATCGAACGATCTCCTTTGTCAATTTTATTTTTATACGCAGATTCTGAATCTTTTCGTTCAGAGGTTAAAAATATCTCCTCTCCCAAACCCTACCTGCCCTAAATTTCCTCCAAGAAGTGATCCCAATCGCTCGCTTGCTTAATTCAATGATGAATTAGGAAGTGTCCTCCTTCCAGCCCTATATTTGCTTTCTAATTTTAAAGCATCGCTGATTTTGTCTGCCTCAAATGCTATGTCACGATGGGGTAAATTATTTGCTACTTTTATGTTAGACTAACGCCAGATTTCATAATTTTAGATTAAAGTTTCCATTCACAACTTTATTTAATTAAATTTCATTTGTACGTGATGACTACTTTTTTATTTCATTGCGTTTTGATGATCAAAAGTAGCTTGGTTTCAAGGTGGACAAAATTTAAGTGAGGATAATTACGAAGGTTGAAGCGAAAGAGCCAACTTATTTGTAGTTTGTATGTGAAATGTAGAAATTAGAATGCGTTGTGCAATTATATTTGAATGTAATGTAAATGCTATTATCTTTAATGATTTAGCTGGTCCTTAACGGGTTGATTACTAGATAAATATTTTATGTGATTCCAAGTACTGAAATGTCTATCACTCTCAACTCATTTTGAGCAGTTACTATAGTTGTCACTTAATATAGTTGTATAATCATTTCATATTCACTTTATCTTCCATTAAATTTTGTCAACTAGGATTATAGAGTATCTTCATCCATCAAATTAGGTGGTATTCAAGTTTCTGTTTAATTCTTCCCTTACTAAATATTTTTTTTAGGTTAAAAAAGATAACATTTCGATACGGAACACTACCCCTTTGTAGATTTTTTTAAATGGAAGTGTAGAATTATTTTCTACTACTAAATTAATTTGATTATTTTAGTGTAAATTTTAAAATATATGTACAATATATAGATGTAACGAGCACATATCAATGATTTTACTTCATCTTTTCTGCTAACTATTTCAACCATTAGTTGTGTTATGTCACAACTGCAACATTATTTGAATAATTTTATACTAAAATTTGATTTATTGCTTAATATATTAAAAGGAGTGATAATCAGGGTACTAATAATCTTAGCATATACATCTATTAGTAACGACATACTATTATATATTAATTCTTAGTATGAAGACTTTATGCTTTTAAGCCGACAAAAAAGGTTTATGCAATCTGCATGGTTCTTTAATTATTTGAATAAAAAATAGATGCCAAAGTTTTGTTTAAGTGAGCTTTTTTTTACTAATATACATTTCCATATAGGTTTTAATCTACAATATAAGTGGAAATTGGGTTTGATAAATACCTTTTCACTTTGTTTAGATTTTCAGTTTCACAAATTTCTAATTTGTTTTAAATTGTTCATTTACTCTGTGTTTTCTAGCCACCCTTTTTTGTATCAATCTAAATATGTCATATCATGGAATTTTAACTCATATGCTTTTCGTTTCGTGTGATTATAGTAGATTGGTAGATATTTCATTGACATTAATTTCATTGACATTGGTGATTATAGTTGTCACTTGATATAGTTGTATAATATATATTTAGGTGTTGGATATAGAAATGGTGCAACGGCAGAAGTAACTTTTACGTTTCACGGAAATTCACATTATAACATTTTAATAGATAGGCCCAAAAGCAAAATGAGTCATAAAATATATTTTGCACTTATATGCTTCATTTATTTTTTCATGTTTAATTTCAGCTTACTCCACATGCCATGTTGAAAGCCAAATGTCACTTTCTCATGTTACATCGTCTTTTCTCACTTTTATCTTTTCGTCTCCTTAAACTATTTTGAACCCTCATCTCTAATTCTCATAACCCAAATTTGTAGCTTTAGAATTTTATTCAAACGTAAACACTTCACTCTCCATCCAACTTATATATTCAACCGACCTCAAGGTATAGTTAGTTTTAATATTTAAGCAACTTCATCTTCTTCTTTGGTTTATCCATCTATTGTTAGCACTTATCTGATTTACAAATTAATTTTAGGTGAACAAACCAATCCTTTTTGGGGAAAAATCATAGGATGTAGTATGTTTAGATATTGTTATTCTTAATCCATATTATATTATTCATCCCTTTGTATACAACATACGAAATTATATTCTATTTCTCTAATTTAGATTTGAAGAATCGATTATTTTTGCATTGCACAGACCAATCAATGAAGTAAATTTCTTGGATTTCTATGATTTTAGCTTTTTCCGAACATGTTATGCTAACTTATGAGTTCGATAAACTTCTTATGTTGATACTGAAATTTTTTTCTATTTAGCAATAATGAATAAAGTTTGTTATATGTCCATTTTAACATTTGGATGATGTTTAATAACCGGATTATGGTTATTGTAATTATAGTTATTCGACGACGATTGGAATAGGAAAGCAGAATTTAGCTTTGCAAGGTAAATTCTCCATTTTATATTATTTTCATTTTTGTTAAAATGTTATTTCTACATGCTGCTGGTTAGGTTTTTTTACACAATCATGCTTCACATCATGTTGTAGACTAGCCTTTTCTATAATTAACCATGTATAGGCTTTCAAAATTAACACCACAAAACCAAGCATGCAAACATGTCCACATACAAAAAAGCATGTCCACATATATACATGTATATATATGGTTATATACATACACGCAAAATAAAAAATAACACTTCAAGTTTAGACAAGACAGTATGAAAATTTAGTATATTTTTAGATGCTTTAAATTTCATGTGTACACACACAAGCAAAATATAAAACAACAATTAAGGTTTAAACAAAAGAAAGTATTAAAATTTAGTATATTTTTGAGTGCTTTAATTTTCGTGTCCAAGTTAACATTGTTGATACTTTTTTTCCAGGTTATTTTTGACTGAAATTCGGAGCTTAAGTGTAACGCCCCACCCCGAGACCCATATTAACAAAGAGCATTACTGGGTAATACTGTCTGCTAATGCAGAGAATAGGGCTGGATAGGAGCGACCATCTATCGCCTTGTCTTAAATATCTATTGAATACATCGACAATGTCATATTTCTTTTTTTCTGATTCAAGTGGATCGACATATCCAATAAATACTTAATACAAAGCCATAGGTGGCTATAGGATCTATCAGTACAAAATATAACAACTCAAATGTAAAACACATCACAGAACAGCAGATAATCGCATAGATACACACATACACAGATACATCACAAAGTATACAAAATAATACATCACATATGTGGTATGACGACCAAAATACAAACACGGTCAAAAGAATATACATATCAGAGTAGCAAACCAAAAAGGACTGCACAAAAAGCTATAACAAAAAGAGCTAGCAGAATAGTCCATGCAGAAGCGTAATAGGCTAAGTCCAAAAGTACCTAACCTGAAACACCTCGGTCTGACCCGAGTATAAAATACATGGGTCAGTCTAGCTAAACGAATCAGTAAAAGGTGATAGTAGAATAATAGAGCATAAGAGCATAGTGATATTTTTCTTAAACAAGAAGAAACCAAAAGAAAGCTAACAATAGTTGTATGGAGGATACGCATCATGTATGGCATATATGGTTACACTAGGTGATAGAACACTATTGCTTCAATAAGAATAAACACAAAATCTCATGAATCGCTAAAATGTAGCATGCCTCATATCATCGGCAATCATAAATCAATAAGAATAGTTTAGGGAATAGTAAAATGTAAACTCCTAAAAGAGTAATTCCCAAACCCGCCATATCGGCAACTCCAAGGAAAACATAAGCAAAAGCCATCTCGACATAAGCCATAAGGCAAATGTCGACAAAGAGATAAAAATCTCACAGAACGCCAAAAGGCAAATCTCAAAAATAGCGCCACTAGGTAATCTCAATATATATACGCCAATAGGCAAATCTCAACACGCCAGTGTAGGCAATGAAAATCTTAAAAGAACTCCCAAGAGTCCAAAAATCCCAAAGTAATCGCCACCGAATGGTTCAAAGGACCGATTCCAAAATGACGACACACAAGGGTAAAAATCATCTCAAAAAGGTTTTGCACGTGCTATTTTTGCCGAGTACTGTTTCACATAATAGGTACCTCGTCCAAAGGCAAACGTCAAAAGACAAATACGCCGCAATGGCAAACGTCCGAAGACAAATACGCCGCAATGGCAAACGTCCGAAGACAAATACGCCGCAATGGAAAATGACCCGAAGGTCCAGTACTGGCACGCCAACAGGCAAATGTGTCACAAACTCTCGGAAAGGAACCCGAAAAGTGTTAACGTGTGTCCCATACCACCCGTTTGCACTAAACGGTTTACTAAGTGCTAGTAAATTTCACACTCAAAGCAGTAAAAGGTTCACCTCATATCACCGGTAAACTAGACCCGTAGGCCAAAACGATCAAACGAATAGATTAGGAATTAACTGAAAAGATAAACGTACGTGTTCATAGCACGCATTTTATCCAATCATTTAATTCTCCTCCCTCTTCGCTCGAAGTGCAAAATTGTGTTTTATATAGAAATTAAGTTGAAGAAAACGAGTTTTAGAAACGCTTCAAAATCGCTTTAGAAATTGCATTCAAAATTCTCCTATTACGGAGTAATTAATTTAATACTTCAAAATAATATTAAATAATAATTTCAAAAGTCAATTTTATTGAAAAACACTTTGTAATGCTTTATAAAACCCGTGTACGGAATTTAGAGAAAAATCTCAAAGAAATCGGAAAATATCAGAAAAAGCCAGAAATTATTCAAGTATAAAAACCGGTGACAACATGCTGCGAACGCAAGTTCGACAGCAGGTTTGGACCTGCAAACAGAGTCCAAATGCATGAAATTTGATACGAATATAATTCAACATTACTACTTCAATATGCAAAAAGAATCATTCAAATCCGATTTGAAACGAAGAATCTGCGTCGTTTCAAAGTCGGACCAAAAAGGTTTAAAACACTGAATTAGCAAGCTGCGAGTGCAAGTTTGACAGCCATTTGGAAATAGCAAACCAACCCAGATTTTCATGAAACTTTAAAGGGATATAAATCAACACCCCTACTTCAATTTGCAAAAAGAATCACGCAAATATGATTTAAAACCAATGAGTTATGCTGTCAGAAACATGGACTCAGACCATGTTTGCAACAGTTCAAAACAAATGTGCAAGCCTAAAACACTCCTGGACTCAACTTTCAGGCATAAAATAGGAGATCAAATTACATCAGATTGAGCTAAAAATTGGTATGAACGTATTTGAGAACTTCATCTCTCAAACAAAAAAAGAATCATATAATTTGGATGCAAAAGGAGAAAGTTATGATGTCTCAAAGATGAACCCAGACTGTTTTCACTGTAAAATTCTAGGCAAAAACATGGTCCAGGTCAATGTTTAGCAGCATATTTATATATGCTATCTAAGCCTAATTGAGCTGAAATTTGGTATGAATGTAGTAGAAAACTCTAGACTTCGGGTATCAAACGAAGGATATTTGCTATGAAATTTTGCAGGTATATACTACAACATATGATCTATCAATAGAAGAAAATCTGGAAGCATTTCATTGCCGGAATTGGGAGAAAATTTCATGCAAAGTGACACCCAATCTCAGTTTTTTACAGAAACAAAAACATCAACAAAATCAATATTTTCAAGCACTTTATGCATATATTTTTGGCATTTGAAGCTTTGCTTCAGCTAGCATTATGTGAGCAGTAACTCACCTTGTTTAAGGAGTGCAAAAATCCGATTTTGAGCTGAAACTAATGAGCTTTGAGCAAATTTAGCCTTGTAGAACCTATAAAAAGAGAAAACATATGCATGCAAAGAAGAAATCCATTGTTAACAAACAATCTCCTCAAAAATTATGATTTTGATGAAATAGAAATGATTTTTATAGTGATTACCTGAGAAAAATAGTTTCAATTTGATTGAAAACAACAATAATTGGATTAATTAGGAGAATTTTTGAGATAGGGTTGAAGGAGAAATGGGTTTCTTAGTTTTCTCAAGTTCTGGAAGAAGAAGGTTTGTAGAGTACGTACAGTTTTTTTTTTTGTTTCTCACTTCTTACCAGGCTTTGCGGTATTGAACTGAATTGGACCCAAAATAAAAAGAAAAATAAGGAGGCTTCAGGATAAAATCAATACTTAACCAAAAATATGTGTGTATATTACATATACACACAAATAAAATTCATTTTCTTCATATTTACACACAAAAAAAAGTGAAAACTTGTATACATGCAAATTAAAACATTTTCTAACATATAAAAATATTAATTTTTATTTTTAAATATTTTTATTATTAAATTCTTTTATTTAACAAAAATGCATAATTTTCACCAAATAAATGTATAAAATCATGCTTTTAACTCCTAAAATTCCATAAAATTTATTTTATCACTTAGAAAAATATTTCAAACCATTTTAAAACATTAATTATGGCCAAAACTTATTTTTAACCCGATTTTCACTTTTTATTTCAATAAACAACCTTTAAAAGTCAAATACTTCCTTTAAAAATTATTAAAAGAAGTAATTGGAAATAATTAATAAAATTATTGCAATTTCTCTAAATAAAAATTATTTTCATTAATTACTAACCCAAACAAATAAATAAAGTTCCAAACTTTATTTTCTCATTTAGTTTCCAAAATTCATTGTTTATTCCAAATAAACAATTTAATTTCTCCAAATTTAATTTAATTCACAATATTAAATTATAATTATCATTATAATTCAATATTGAAAGGTAATCTTCAAACCAGGGTTGTTACATTAAGAGACCATGCTTTGCTTAGTATGTGTATTTTATTATTTCTTTATGGGTGATCAATCCTGAATCATAACCATTTCATCTTAATAAAGCCTTCATTCATATTTGATCATATACCGGTTTATAGTAGTTTTTTCTCTTAAATGATAAATATCCACCATGCTTAATAATGTGTATTATTTAAACTTCCCGATAAAAATTCCTCCTTCTCCACCTCCTTCTTGATTTCCCTTTAGTGATGGGAGAAATGCATGTTACAGGTAGACAACATGCCATACAGAAGATCCTTTGTGACATTAATAAAGGTCACATACAACACACGTAAATTTACCTTACCTCTTTGGGATGATATTTCTTATGTGACTATTTAGTAGACATTATGTATGGCAAATTCAATGGGAAACGATTTCTATTTTAGCTAAAACTTTACATCTATGCGTTCAAATTAATTGAAAAAATCATTGATTATTTTACAATAATTACATGGGTGAGATGGGTGGTGAAGACCAAACTGAATGGGGTTTGATCCACACAGCATAGTTTCATGATTGAAGTTTACCTTATAATGAGCAAAGAAATTAGCTTTACAGTAAACATTTTTCTGCATATTTATGTTGCGTTTAGTCATATAATGTGTATAATAATTTTGTTCCAAAATATTATACCAAAAAAATTAATTTTTTATTTAATTATTTATATGTTGAACAAGAACTAAAAAAATGAACAAATACTAATTTATGAGGACTTACAATTCATCGAAAACTCTAATGGATTAGACAGATGTCATTTTGATACTAATGTAGATGCGTTCATCTTCCAAAGTTATAGTAGCTTTGGATGTTTTTAATTAACTTCTGTTTGAATAAGGTATTGTTGCATACCTATAAGCACCCATTACTATGCATGTTATAGTAAATGAATATAGATAAATTTTATGGCTTGCTAAAATATTTTCGAATAAATATTGATGAAATTGATTGATTATTCTAGGTCTAATACAATGCACCGTATATAATTTTAGTACCATTCTATTGGCCGTCTTTAAATTTATATTTTACACAATTATTGGCTTTTTTACAAATGGTTAGTAACTGTTTATCGTCTGACTCGGTTTCAAATTTACAAATTTTAAACAACCAAATTGCAGATAAATATTCAACTCTTACTTAGTTAAAATTCAATAATGAACACTTTGATTATTTTATTTCTTAAAAGAAAACAGTAACACATCACCTAACATGATACGGTGGAACATTACTCATGTCATTTTATTATACTTTATCATGTCGACTATCCCTAAGATGTTATGTTTATATATCCATTAGTTGTATGATTATCTTCGGCTTAACAAAAAAATTTCTTTGATTTTTTTAGTAGTATCAATTTTATTTTATGTTTACCATAATAGAGTCAAATTTTAGTTATTCAACTAAAATTTGCTAAGTCATAACAAGTAATTCAAAATAAAATGAAAGAATGGTATCTGATCAGTGAGTGAGTCATTAACAACTGTATTCAACATCTCATTTTGTACTAATTATTTATACGTAACAAGATATCAATATAAGTAGAAAATTTATTTTCTATTATTATGAATGTCTATCAACTAAACAAAATTCAGTTTTATCAAAGTAATCATCATTCCCATGAATGATTGGCTCCATATGTTTCATTTCATATGCAGTTTATCACATGAGAAGCACTGGAGCATACTCCTAGACTATGCATACACTTTGTTAGTCATAACTACCAATTATATTCAAACATCCATTCCCATCATGATACAAGCTATGATATATTTATATTTTAGTTTAGAAGTATATAAGACAAACACCACAACAAATATCCTTACAGTGGCTTACTCTATACCATGCCTCAATGCATGTTAAGGATAATGAGTTGGATATATTATTACAGCAACCTTCTATTGCATTTGTTAATAAGTAGCAGTAGAAGGGGTATAATTTGCAGTGAAAATATTAATTATGGATGGAAATTTGTTGATAATAGTTGAAGGATATTATTGATTCTTAATGTCGATGAAAGGAAACAAATTCGTTATGATCTTTTAAGCAAAAGCGATGAAGTCAAAATGCCTAAAGCAATTGTGGTGGGGGAAGAGTTTGAAGTTATGAATATTTCAATAAAGGTTTGCATGATTATAAAGTATAATAAAATGGATTATGTCTATTTATATTCTTAAATACATTATTGTTAAAATTTAATGTGGTAAAATGAGTCGAAGATTTATTTAAGGTCAATTTATGATCGATTCAATGCCAAAAAATTTACATCAGTTTGTGGTAGATGCTATTTAATGATACTATTATGTCATATTATTTTCAAAATTTACGATTGTTAATAATTTTATAACATTAAATGTATATGTACCTTGCATACCTGGGCTTATGACAGTATTGAAATGTGTGGTACATGGTGCAAACTTATTAGTTGTATATTTTTAAAACTCAAACTGCTTGGTTTATAATATATGGTTTTTGTGTGATTATGCAAAGTAAAAGTACTTGGTCTATGTATACGGTTTTTATGATTTTTGGGATATTAATTTCATACATTTCTTTTACCTATCTTTCCTGCCAGTGATGTTTTGTGACATATAATTCAACATTTAGTAAAATCATTTTTCAAATTGTACATTTTTAGTTAGTTTACATGTCATCATAAACAAGCACACATGAAAATTATAGTTCTAACATACATGGTTTTCCACATAGTCATTCAAAGTACCAATAAGGATTATGTACTAATTTTAATACTTATATATTTACTATTGTGTAGTAATGTTTCTAATTCCTTCATGTAAATAGTATATTCTTATTATTTGCAACAAAAATATTTTTGCCATACCCTTGTGCGAAGCACGGGTTCACACTAGTGTATATTTATATGTAGGCTGTTATAACTACCTAGACTGATAGTAGTATTTTTGTTGTAACTCTGATAACTCCATGTTAGGGAGTAACCTTATGTTCTATCTTATTTTTATGTTATATATTTATCCATTCCATTGTGAGATTATTGTTCCATTCTTATATTTTACCCTATGACAACCCATCATTCAAATACTTGGGAATGACACATGAATACCATAGATGTATTAAGTGTCATCCTCAAGGGTCAGAAAGGTGGGTCATTACAGTTCTGCCTGTTGAATATGGGAATTGATACTGAGTTGAATTAGATGATTTCTATAGAATCTGCTTATCTAATATTTACTAGTTTTAGATTAACATCCAAGTTAACATGGTTTTAACTCAATCAAAATTTTGGGTTTTGAATTAAAAAATCTATGTTAAGATTTAAATAAAATGATTTGAAAATATTTTCCTAAGTGAAAAATGAAATGATTTCCAATTATTCCAAGCTTAAAAGGTTTTAAGTAATCAAAGGATTGGATAAGAGAGGTTTGATGATTCCAATATTCTAAAAAGAAATATTTTAAAGTTATATATCTCTGAGAGATATTTTTGATAAAAGGAATGAATTGATCAAATATTATTCACCTATTTACTTGACCTCTTTTATGGATGATTGGTTCGAAGGAACCAGGGTCCGATTTGGATGATTGCTATCCGAAGACCACTTCAAACCAGTTTACGTATTTGAAGTGAAAACATGGATATGATTTAGAAGATGGAATGTAGGGCTATTTGTAACGACCCAGAATTTCTAGTCGTTAGATTTTGAACATTTAATTCATTTTAAATGTTAAATGTGGATTTTGAATTGATTTTGAAATAAGGATTTTGTTAAATAAATAGAATTTAGTTGTAATTTTCAACATGGAAATTCAATTGAAATTTGAATAATAATAATTTAATATTGGAATTGGGATAATTGGTGAATCTGGGTGTAAATAAATATAAAAATTATTTCTAAAATTTATTTTAAGTCTATTTGGATTTAAATAATGATGTTAGACATTTGGATGAAATCGAAAGCCGATAAATTAAATTCGGGATTTTATATTAATTTAATAATGGAATTTAATAATATAATAAAGCAAATAATCAGATTTTGGTTCGAAGTGAATCAGAATAGTCTCTAATGTAATTATAAAGTCTATATGATTTATAATAAAGTTAGTAAAATTTTAAAAGTGAAATTTTAAGTGATTTTGACAATTTCGGAAATCGTTCGAATTCATCGACGAGTTGAAATAGCCTTCCGGGGCATAGTCTCGGAATTCGATGAAACCTGTTTCATTGGATCTGTAATAGTTAATTATTATCGGATTTCAATTTTCGTAGCAATCGGAGTTGTCGTTTGACCCTGGCAGCTTAAAACGCATAGAAACTATTTTAATCGATTTAATTTAAAATTGAGTGTTTATTTCCGTAACTCGTGCATACGACAAAATTAGCCTCCGAAACACGTTCTATTGTGTTTGGAATGCGGGTAAAACCTTATAAACGCCAGGCAGCACGTATGATTTGGAGATCGTTTGAAAAAGTTGCTTTAAAATGAATTTAATATTAAATTAATATTATATATATATATATATATATATATATATATATATATATATATATATTCACGTTGTTCAAACCGTAGGAGCTAAGAACGCAGCCGCCACCTTTGTTTTTAATGGCAGAAACACTTCCCTTTTCTCCCTCAATTTTCTCCTCATCCACGAAATAATTCGCAAAACTTCCAACTGGAAGATTGGAGAGTTCGTCGAGAGCTTCAGATCCAACGGTGGATCGCAACTATGGTCGTCGATTGAAGGTGGAAATCGGCCCCGCTCTCTTGAAGTTCGAGCGCGCTTTCCCAAGGCAGATGATGACCGAGCTCCACCTCGTTTTGGCCGAAGGTAGTATTGCCGATGGGCTTCGATTTGGCGGTCATTGATCGAGTGCTGGACGATCTGGGTAGGTGCGGCATCTAGGGTTGGAGGCGTGCGTTTGGGTTACTCAATCTGGGATGCGAACGTAGATGAGGAAGAAGTATTGGGCGGCCGTGATTTTGGTTATGGGATCGCGCGGCCTGATTTTTGTTTTGGTAAAAATAAATTAAAATAAAAAGAAAATTGTTTATACCAATTATTTTCAAACGGTTATAAGCCCATATCTTTTGCATACATATTCAGAATTCGACGAAACTAGTGACGCCGGAATCGCAGCGACGAGTACTACACAGTGGAGCAATTCTGGAATCATTCGGAGCAAGTTAAAAATTTAGGTTAAATCAAACGTCGTTCGATTTAATTTAAATTTGAACGCTCGTCGAAAACCCAAGGTGGGTTAATCTCACTCACATCTGGATACCAGTTAATTTAAATAGCCAATATTTAAATGTTTGATTGTTGCTTAGCTGAATATGATAATTATTATCAGATTGAATCGATATTTAATGGTTGTGCTAATATCTGTGGATGTAGGGAAACAGGTTGGAGGGATCCAACTGGATTCGTCACAAATAGGAATTTTATTTATATTCTGTGATATATCTCATTGATAAATTTATTTTATCTACGAGTCTATGAATGAAGATAAGCGTTATGGATTATACTTGTAACGATCCTAAATTTTGAACAATTTAATTTGTAAATATTTAATTTAATTTAAATATTTAAATGATAATTTGACTTAAATTTCAAATTATCAGAATGAATTGGTGATTAAAATTTAGAATTTAATCTATTTAAAAGTTGAATAGAAATTTGAATTTTTACTTTGAAGTTGAAATTTAATATTGAACTTATATTTTAAATTTGAATTAATGATTTAGAAAAAATAATTGGATTTAAAATAAGAAAGAAAATATAATATAAAAATAAATAAAAATATATATATATATATATATAATAAAATAAATAAAGAATATACTAGTTAAAATTTTAACAAGATAATTTGAAACAAAACTAATTGAATTTAAATTGAAAAAAAAAAGAGAAAGATAAAAAGTAAATAAAATAAAAAAATAAAATAAATATAAAATAACAAGTAAACGTTACCTTACTTACATCAGCTAATCCACGCCTTCATCATGCCGACACCATTCCTCCATACCCAAAATTCACGCCGTAAAACCCTACCCAAAAATCACGTCGTCCCTTTTCTATTTTATACCCGGCCCTCTCCCCATTACTTCATTCATACGAAAGAAAAAAAAAAAAAGAAAAGAAAAATGGCGGTCTCGTATCGTCTCCCTTCAGCAAAAATTAGGGCTTTGCAAATTGGAGCTTTGATTCTTCAATTCGCTCAACTTTCCCTTGCTTCGGCTTCAATTTCTGCTTCGACCACTTCGAGTTCGCTGCTTCGTTTGCGTGCTCTTCATTTATTTGTAAAGGTGAGTCTTTTGGCTCACGATTATCTTAATGCAAGTATTTAGATTTGTTTGCATTGAATTTTGGGTGGCATGCTACTGTTTTGGGGGGTTTTTGGTTATCAATTGCTCGATTTCTTGAACTGTAACTGATAAGAACAGATACGTGCTTGATTTCATACTATGAATTTGGGGGTTGTTCGTTGTCATCTGCTGGGTTAATTGGCATGCTGTGTTTTGATGATTGGTGGTTTTCAGTTGCTCGGCTACTTTGAATTCTAAACTGATAGGAACAGATAACACACTGTATAATGGGTTTTTTTTTTTTTTTTTTTTATTGATAAGAACAGAAGCTACCTTAATTTCAAATTGATAAGTACAGATGCTACTGAATATCTTGCTTGGAAACTGTTTGCAAACAATTGCATTATGAATTTAAACTGGCATGTTTGTCCCATGCCTGGTAACCATTAGACCATTTAATTATTTTGCATTTGAGTTTCACTGAACTATGATTTTTTTTTTATGAAACCTGCTCTGGTCATTTTATAGGCCTGGTTTGAGTTTTTGCTGTCATACATGTTATGTATACATGTTTATGCAGTGTCTACTTGTAGTTGGATTTGTTTTGCAGCTTCGACTTGCATTTTTGAGTTGCGGGTTCAGGTTGCATTGTTTAGATGTTGTTGTACATATGAAATTGATTCATATGTATGCAAGACATTGTTACATTGCATTTGATTGTCTGTGACGCCCCACCTCTATACCCACGCTAGCCAAGAACACTACGGTGCAGTGCTGTCGACTAGCACGGAGAATAGGGCTGTTGAGGAGCGACCATCCGTGTAATTTCTTTGCGCGAGCATTGATATGTCAGATAGTATAGCATGCATTTCATTTAAGGAGGAAATCCGACATACCGATGCAAACTCAAAGCTATCACGCGGTGGCTATATAAAATCCTCGGAAACAAATATAGAAATAAGCATAACATAAATCAGTCACAGATAATTCATATCACAACGGCGGAAATAGATATGAATAAACCACACTTAAAAGTGTTTATCAGAGTAGTGGTCTAACAAGATCCACAATAACACAGAAGATTTTAAATAAATGCGGAACACAGATTGAACAGAAAAATCTCATATATATAATAACTGATGGCAGTTACAATACATTTGATATGGTACATATGATGCAACTACAACAGTTGACTCAGGAAGTTATACATATAAGTACATTTTCAATATAATATACATGAATACATATCTTCATATACAATTACATCGACTACTATACATGACGACTACTCCAAAAGATATGAAAGAACTTCATAGCTCAAGCAGCATCCCGAAGCTAAAAATCTACAACCTGTAAATACTCGGTCTGACCCGAGTATTAAATTCAAAAGAAAATAATACCCGGGTCAGTCTAATTCAAACTCAGTTCTTAGTGCATAGAAGCAGTAATAATACGCAAAATATCCTAAAATCAAAAGCAGTTAGAATATTAATCAAAGAAATACCGTGTAGCTACAGTTCACGCTTGCGTGCACTGCCGCACCACAACAGTGATGATGTACCCAATAAATACCGTGTGGCTGCAGTTCACGCTTGCGTGCACTGCCGCGCCACAAACAGTGATGATGTACCCAATAAATACCGTGTGGCTGCAGTTCACGCTTGCGTGCACTGCCGCGCCACAAACAGTGATGATGTACCCAATAAATACCGTGTGGCTGCAGTTCACGCTTGCGTGCACTGCCGCGCCACAACAGTGACGATGTTCCCAATGAATGTAAAAGATGTACACAATGAATGTACATAACAAACTGCACATGACAAAAAGAGTCAGAGGTGCACGAGAAGAAGTATACTCAAATGAGAAAGTGCAAATAAGTAGGCTGCACAAATAGTAGGGCCAGGCAGCACAATGATCATCACAATGGTCAAGGTATATACAGGACACAAATGCATCAAATAAGTACAACTGCAATGCCAACAGAAGACAATGCCAAATGTCAACAGAGACAATGCCAATGCCAACAACAAAGTTCACAAGTGCAGACACAAGAGAAGTGGAACAGGTGCAACACAGAAAAGATGACAAGTTCAATTCGAACCAAGTCCATGAAGCACATAGAAAAACCCCAAGCCTTCAACAAAAACATGGACTGCAACAACCAGAATGGATGTAATGTGCACAAGTGATACAAGTAACATGAATGTAGACAGCAAAAAGGGACTGCAACAAATATGTATGTAAACTAAATGCCTCAAATAACAGAGCACCGAACTCGAAGACACTGGCAGCGTTTACTATAGGCACCAGGTCAAAGGGATAACAGAGGGAAACTTAACAAAGTCAAGTGGATAATCAGAATGTGAATGCATACTACTGGTCATGATAGCCCCAGGTTTCAATGCATTTACAAGTAGGCAGTACAAAACTCAGACTGGCAAAGACAGATACAACGTGCTGCACCAGAGGCAGTACATGAAATCATGTGCATAACCAATCATAAACATGTAGCAAGATGCTAATTCTCTTGCAACTAAAACTGTCTCGAAGTAAAGGCAATAAGAGAGGCGAACAATGATGTACAAATGAATGCTTCAGTGACTAATATGAATGCAGACTCCAGTGCTGCCAAATAGTAGTGTAGCATAAAGACATAAATGCACTCGCAAGGCTACTGCATAGGGCTGCAGTAATGTTAGTGCAACAGATAGCACAAAGGCAAGTGTATCAAGTGGATATCAAAGCAACAGGTACAAGGTGTACATGTTTACATATATAGGTACATGCATACATATCTATGAATTGAAACAGGTAGGCAACCGTCTCGAATGGTCAAGAAAGCTACTATGAAGTGCATCAAACAGAGCAGCAAAAATGTGTACTTAAAGTGCATCATGTATGCACTGAAACTGGATAATGCATATTCCCAATGCATAATGAAACTCAAGTACCCAGTAATGCAACTCGAAATAATTCGCCAATTTCGTATGTTGAGCAAACAACACAAGAGATACAACAGCCTAACATCAACCTAATGCAAGTGTGACAGGTCAGGGGTGCACGCAGAGATGGTCAGAGCCGAAGCTCACAGGAACCAAGTGATATCAAGGTCAGTGACAAAGTGAAAGCAAATCAAATTAAATCGTCATTTACCAAAGGCAACAGAAAATGCTCGAAGTCGAATCCAAGTCAAACAAGGAGTCGAACAAATCAAGCAAAGAAAATCAAATCAAACAGCCCCAAAAATCCACTCGAGGCAGAAATGGATCAACCACGAACGGAAAAAAAAATCAAGTCGAAGTCGAAACACGAAACAAATTTCGCAAACGAAGTTGAACAATGTCGAATTAGATGTGAGTACGATAAAGTACTCACCTTTGCCACGGAAATGAAGACGAAGCCATGAAGTCGCCGTTACACGAAAACCCTAGCTGCCAAAGATTACTCGAGCACGAGCATGTTGATGCGGCCCTGAGCAAGGAGGAAGCCTCGGACGAGTTGACGCCTTCGATTCCCAGAAGCCCCAAATTTTGAGCGATGAAGACGAACGAAATCGAGACGTCGCCATTTATTCGTTCGAGTGCTTTTCGTTTTTAGGGTTACTGAATCGAAAAAATGGAAAATAGAAAGGGGAAAATGGGTTTTGGGTTTAGATAATTATCACGGCCAACAAAAATGAAAACTTGGGCCGAAAATTCAAAGCCCAAAAATTCAAATTTAAATTCAAATCGCAATTAGCGAGGATATCAATCGTTTAATGTCAATTATTAATTGACACGAATATCGGGTTGTTACAAACTCCCCTCCTTAAAGAAATTGCATCCTCGCAATCTTTAAGGAATAAATGGGCAAAAGGTAACAACCCCAAAACACAGCAACACAAGATGAAGAAATTTGAAGTAAGTAGCTCACCATAAAGAGCATGAAAGAGTAAGCCAAGGAACCAATACGTTCAGTGATAGGAAATGGCCCGATATATCGAGGCACTAACTTTCCCGACCGACTGATACGCACATCACCTATCATAGGTGAAACACGAATAATATGGAACAACAGCGTAGTACAATAACGATACGCCAGATGAATCAAAGCTTCGTAAATTCGGAACGTCGACGTAGTACAAAAACGGTACGTCCAATGAACCGATCAACATAAAAGAACATCAGACGTAAGTCCATAAAAGGAATGAGACGAAGCTCAATAAAACGAAGTACATCAAAACGTCTGATGAACCTGGTAAAAAGATGATTCCATTCGGACATCATCAAAGAAACAACCACTTGTTGTCTACGACTGAGTGCAATCGGCAACACGAATCCCCATCCGGGAGTGGTAAAGAATATCAAGATCATGGTAGAGAACAAATTTCTCACCCAAAAATAATGATGCCAAAGTTTTAAAAAGCGAAACCAATAGCCACGATCACTAGATCATGAGTGGCATATCTAGTCTCAATAGGCATAAATGATTCAGAAGTACAAGAAATAGCATGTTTTCTCTAGCAAGAGAATGACATCCAAACCAATACGATTAGCATTGGTACACAAGATAAGGTCTTGATTCCACTCGGGAATCGCAAGAATAGAAGTATCGGAAAAGAGTTGTTTTAAATAATATTCTTTCCCGAAAAGCTAAAACTTTCGAAATTTACAATTTACTTTATGTAATTATCTTTTTAGAAAAATTTACATTTTAAAAATTCAATTTACTGTGTCTGATTGTCTCATCAAAGCGTCTAGGAGATTCCTATCGATAACGTTGATCAAGCGCATCGACCAGAATTCTTAAAGCACTTAATGGGCAATGCAATCACAAAATCATCTTTTAATTTCATAAAAGAAATTCACAATTTCCAATCTCAAACGGACAAGTCCGGAATTAAACGAATCAGTAAAAGAAAGGGGTCATAGTCCTCGATTTTGCTGAAATGTTTAAATCGCTTCCTCATTCTTTTGAAAGCGTAAACTGTAAAAATTTTGAAAACAATTTTTATTTAAAACAATTTTTTTTTTTTTAAAACACGTGATTAAAACAGCGACATCAGTAGCAATTGGCATCAAAATATAATACCAATGAATTTTCATTCGTCAAAAATGTCACAAGAATCTTCTCAAAGATAGAAAGGGATATCATACCCTAAACTTGTATTCATAACAAGTCAATGACACAAGAATTCACCAATGCACAAAAATTGATAAAACTTATCAATAGAAATCACGAAAATTGGTGAAGCACAAATTCCAGAAGACTACACAAGAAATCCAGAAATCACAAGACGGGAGTATGAAAACTCGAACGGGAGTATGGAAACTCAAATGGGAGTCTGAAAACTCAAATGGGAGTATGGAAACTCACCAACACGCGAGCATGAAAACCATCAACACGTGCAACGCAAAGCGAGAACGGGAGCACGGAATCTCACCTACACGTGAGCATGAAAAATCATCAACACGTGCAACGCATAACGAGACGCTATCTCATGGTTGCAAGCCATAAATCTTGACACACGAATGGCCCGAAGACCGTGGGGCGCTACCCCACATGTGTGAGTCGGAATCACACAGATTGAGGTCTAGACTAACCTCACAAACAAAGAGATGTGTGTGAGTCAAAATCACACCGACGAGGCCTATGCTATCCACGCCGACAAAGAGGTATGTGTGAGTCAAAATCACACCGACGAGGCCTAAGCTATCCACGCCGACAAAGAGATATGTGTGAGTCAAAATCACACCGACGAGGCCTAAGCTATCCACGCCGACAAAGAGATATGTGTGAGTCAAAATCACACCGACGAGGCCTAAGCTATCCACGCCGACAAAGAGATATGTGTGAGTCAAAATCACACCGACGAGGCCTAAGCTATCCACGCCGACAAAGAGATATGTGTGAGTCAAAATCACACCGACGAGGCCTAAGCTATCCACGCCGACAAAGAGATATGTGTGAGTCAAAATCACACCGACGAGGCCTAAGCTATCCACGCCGACAAAGAGATATGTGTGAGTCAAAATCACACCGACGAGGCCTAAGCTATCCACGCCGACAAAGAGATATGTGTGAGTCAAAATCACACCGACGAGGCCTAAGCTATCCACGCCGACAAAGAGATATGTGTGAGTCAAAATCACACCGACGAGGCCTAAGCTATCCACGCCGACAAAGAGATATGTGTGAGTCAAAATCACACAAATGGTGTCTAGGCTAACCGAAAAGAGACATCGCACAATTGCTAGTCTAAATCATAAGAATGATCGTCATGATCAACGAGAAGTGTCAATTACACTAAGTTAGTGAATATAAAAGTTTAGCTTCATGTCCCATAACCACTTGCTTAACTCAGATATTTACGAACAAACTGTAAATCTTCACTAATAAAATTGTCACTAGAGGTTCAATCGAACAAGTCCAAGAATTAACCGACGAAGTAAACGCAAGCGTTTCATACCACTTGTTTTACTAAGCCGTTTAATTAGATTTCTCATACGAGTGAAATAAAGATTTGTATATACTAGTAGATTGGAAAACGGTTTGAGAAAAAGAGTTTTGTATTGAAAATAGAGTTGAAAACATTTTGATAAAGAGTTTTGATATTTACTACTAGTATTGAAACCTTTATATTTTTAAAGTGACAAATCACAAAAATGATTGTAGAAACAATCAATCACAAGAATTCACGTTCGAAGTCGTGAATAGAATCGAATGAAATCGATTAAAATTTGGAAACCAAATCAATTCACAAGAATTCACATGCAAAGATGTGAATAGAATCCGAAGGAATCAATATTGAATCCTTCAAAAAGTATGTTCACAAAAATCCCGAAGACAAGGTCATCAAAGTTGCTAATAAATGATAGCAACAAACCGGGAAATAATCAAGAATTGATTAAATTTAGAAATCAAATCAATTCACTAAAATTCACATTCGAAGACGTGAATAAAAATCCAAAGAATTCGATTCCAAATCCGTCAAAGTTGGAATACCCAAAAATTCCAGAAATAGAAGTTATCAAAGTCGATAAAGGCGATAACAACTAAACGGAAAAGAAGAATCGATTATCAATTGGAAAAATCAAAGCAAAACGAGCAAGGTACTCGAGACAGAAAATAGCAGGGCAAAAGTCGATCAAGTCAGCGACTCTATCTCAACTAAGCACTGATAAACTTTTGATTCTTTACAAGATCCAAAAGTTGTTGGGCAGATATGAATATGCCATCCAGAGATGGACTACTGGATTGAATAGCACTAAGACTGCCAGATCCAACCAATTCTTCTTCTTTAAGAAAAGAAAGAAGGAAGAAGAAAATGGTATTGACAAAAAAATGAATTTCAATCAAACTTGATTGATAAAACAAGGAATCATAAAGAGAATAGGATGGAACGGTACGAAGACTCGAATTAAATCCTAAAGCACGACTTCTAAGATAGACTTAGGACGATGATCCTTGTTATAATATTCCATATTGTTCCGAAGTTTGGCTCTGATACCAAGCTGTGACGCCCCACCTCTATACCCACGCTAGCCAAGAACACTACGGTGTAGTGCTGTCGACTAGCACGGAGAATAGGGCTGTTGAGGAGCGACCATCCGTGTAATTTCTTTGCGCGAGCATTGATATGTCAGATAGTATAGCATGCATTTCATTTAAGGAGGAAATCCGACATACCGATGCAAACTCAAAGCTATCACGCGGTGGCTATATAAAATCCTCGGAAACAAATATAGAAATAAGCATAACATAAATCAGTCACAGATAATTCATATCACAACGGCGGAAATAGATATGAATAAACCACACTTAAAAGTGTTTATCAGAGTAGTGGTCTAACAAGATCCACAATAACACAGAAGATTTTAAATAAATGCGGAACACAGATTGAACAGAAAAATCTCATATATATAATAACTGATGGCAGTTACAATACATTTGATATGGTACATATGATGCAACTACAACAGTTGACTCAGGAAGTTATACATATAAGTACATTTTCAATATAATATACATGAATACATATCTTCATATACAATTACATCGACTACTATACATGACGACTACTCCAAAAGATATGAAAGAACTTCATAGCTCAAGCAGCATCCCGAAGCTAAAAATCTACAACCTGTAAATACTCGGTCTGACCCGAGTATTAAATTCAAAAGAAAATAATACCCGGGTCAGTCTAATTCAAACTCAGTTCTTAGTGCATAGAAGCAGTAATAATACGCAAAATATCCTAAAATCAAAAGCAGTTAGAATATTAATCAAAGAAATATCGTGTGGCTACAGTTCACGCTTACGTGCACTGCCGCACCACAACAGTGATGATGTACCCAATAAATACCGTGTGGCTGCAGTTCACGCTTGCGTGCACTGCCGCGCCACAAACAGTGATGATGTACCCAATAAATACCGTGTGGCTGCAGTTCACGCTTGCGTGCACTGCCGCGCCACAAACAGTGATGATGTACCCAATAAATACCGTGTGGCTGCAGTTCACGCTTGCGTGCACTGCCGCGCCACAACAGTGACGATGTTCCCAATGAATGTAAAAGATGTACACAATGAATGTACATAACAAACTGCACATGACAAAAAGAGTCAGAGGTGCACGAGAAGAAGTATACTCAAATGAGAAAGTGCAAATAAGTAGGCTGCACAAATAGTAGGGCCAGGCAGCACAATGATCATCACAATGGTCAAGGTATATACAGGACACAAATGCATCAAATAAGTACAACTGCAATGCCAACAGAAGACAATGCCAAATGTCAACAGAGACAATGCCAATGCCAACAACAAAGTTCACAAGTGCAGACACAAGAGAAGTGGAACAGGTGCAACACAGAAAAGATGACAAGTTCAACTCGAACCAAGTCCATGAAGCACATAGAAAAACCCCAAGCCTTCAACAAAAACATGGACTGCAACAACCAGAATGGATGTAATGTGCACAAGTGATACAAGTAACATGAATGTAGACAGCAAAAAGGGACTGCAACAAATATGTATGTAAACTAAATGCCTCAAATAACAGAGCACCGAACTCGAAGACACTGGCAGCGTTTACTATAGGCACCAGGTCAAAGGGATAACAGAGGGAAACTTAACAAAGTCAAGTGGATAATCAGAATGTGAATGCATACTACTGGTCATGATAGCCCCAGGTTTCAATGCATTTACAAGTAGGCAGTACAAAACTCAGACTGGCAAAGACAGATACAACGTGCTGCACCAGAGGCAGTACATGAAATCATGTGCATAACCAATCATAAACATGTAGCAAGATGCTAATTCTCTTGCAACTAAAACTGTCTCGAAGTAAAGGCAATAAGAGAGGCGAACAATGATGTACAAATGAATGCTTCAGTGACTAATATGAATGCAGACTCCAGTGCTGCCAAATAGTAGTGTAGCATAAAGACATAAATGCACTCGCAAGGCTACTGCATAGGGCTGCAGTAATGTTAGTGCAACAGATAGCACAAAGGCAAGTGTATCAAGTGGATATCAAAGCAACAGGTACAAGGTGTACATGTTTACATATATAGGTACATGCATACATATCTATGAATTGAAACAGGTAGGCAACCGTCTCGAATGGTCAAGAAAGCTACTATGAAGTGCATCAAACAGAGTAGCAAAAATGTGTACTTAAAGTGCATCATGTATGCACTGAAACTGGATAATGCATATTCCCAATGCATAATGAAACTCAAGTACCCAGTAATGCAACTCAAAATAATTCGCCAATTTCGTATGTTGAGCAAACAACACAAGAGATACAACAGCCTAACATCAACCTAATGCAAGTGTGACAGGTCAGGGGTGCACGCAGAGATGGTCAGAGCCGAAGCTCACAGGAACCAAGTGATATCAAGGTCAGTGACAAAGTGAAAGCAAATCAAATTAAATCGTCATTTACCAAAGGCAACAGAAAATGCTCGAAGTCGAATCCAAGTCAAACAAGGAGTCGAACAAATCAAGCAAAGAAAATCAAATCAAACAGCCCCAAAAATCCACTCGAGGCAGAAATGGATCAACCACGAACGGAAAAAAAATCAAGTCGAAGTCGAAACACGAAACAAATTTCGCAAACGAAGTTGAACAATGTCGAATTAGATGTGAGTACGATAAAGTACTCACCTTTGCCACGGAAATGAAGACGAAGCCATGAAGTCGCCGTTACACGAAAACCCTAGCTGCCAAAGATTACTCGAGCACGAGCATGTTGATGCGGCCCTGAGCAAGGAGGAAGCCTCGGACGAGTTGACGCCTTCGATTCCCAGAAGCCCCAAATTTTGAGCGATGAAGACGAACGAAATCGAGACGTCGCCATTTATTCGTTCGAGTGCTTTTCGTTTTTAGGGTTACTGAATCGAAAAAATGGAAAATAGAAAGGGGAAAATGGGTTTTGGGTTTAGATAATTATCACGGCCAACAAAAATGAAAACTTGGGCCGAAAATTCAAAGCCCAAAAATTCAAATTTAAATTCAAATCGCAATTAGCGAGGATATCAATCGTTTAATGTCAATTATTAATTGACACGAATATCGGGTTGTTACATTGTCACTGAGTTTTCTTTTGGTTTGAGTATGACCTTTGTGCCTTTGTGCCTTTATGATGACTGCAGTTTGATTTGTTGTATCAAATTTTGCAGATATCCTTGATTACTTCTGCTGTGTCATTTGTGCAGTGGGTCTTGCACTTGTTGTTGTTTATGTTTTCATGGCTTTGGCATTTCTGAGCCACTTCCTTTGATAGTCTTCGACAGTGCTGTTTGCACTATGTTATTTAAAAAAAAAAAAAAACTGCGGCCTGTACCTTGTACTTGCTGCCATGCTCCATGCATTTGAGTTTTTTTTTTAGTTACAGTGCTGTCATTTAAAAATTGAATATCACTTATTCTTATTTCTGCATTTTGGAAAACATAAAGATCTCTCCCCTTTTACTATTTTCCCTTTTGTTGTAATGGCTATGATTTTTCCACTTTCTGCTTCTCTTCCATGTTTTTTTAAAATACATACTGAAAATGCAAAAATACAAAACTTGAAGTCCAAACCAAAAGGGTCTGTGCTAGCATGCATGAAGTAATTTTATGTTTCTACAGGCAAGTCATTATTGCCTCATGTTATAGACTTAACAAATAAGTGAAAGATGTAACACAATTTTAGTCAGAACCAAAAGTTGCAGGAGCACTGCTGCCTTGCCATATTAATTTTTATATTTTCATCTCCAATGATTTCATTTTGGGATTTAAGTGGCACATTCCATCTGCTAATATTTGATGCTTCATGACACTGTCAACTCAGCAGCGAAAATTTCCAGTTTAATACACGTAGTTGCATTTTTTTTCAGCAAATATTTACAGTAAAAGCTGCAAATATTTGTTTTGTAGATATTTGCATTTATTTGCACCAAAAACTGCATAGTTGCATTGACCTTTATGTCCATATAGTTGCATATTTAGACTTCATTGAGTTTCTTGATGGTTCATTTCACTCACTGTTGCTCTTTCCATTGTGTCACTTGAACTTTTGTGACATTGGAACATCTGTGGTTTCTGACCTGTGCACATTAGTCATTGTTGATGTTCTTCTCTTATGTACATTTATGATCTTCATTAATATGTACTCTGTCATTGCTATATTGAGATCATCATGTAGCTTACTGTGTTCATTTGAACACTTTTTGTTTGGTCTGCACTTTATGTTGCAGCTGGTCCTGCAGTTGTTATTGTTCATGCCTTCGGTTTTTGGGCATTTCTGAGCCTCTGTCTTGTTTTCTTGCTTAGACATTGCTGTTTTGCTTTGTCTGATGTCTTCATGATTCCTTTGTCTATGCCTTGGCTTTGTTTCGATCTGATAGCTGTGTGTTTTTGTTTGATGCACGCGTGTTGGCGAGGCAGTGCACATGTGTGCAAAGTATACGTGTGTACTGCAGCCACACGTGATAGACAGTTTTAAAAAAATTAAAGTTGTTAATATGAAAATCCATAATAGATTTTGAATTGATTCATGTGATCCATTTTATTCAGTTCATTGCAAATTTATTTACTTGAGTTAAGATTAATCCTGACTCGAGTGTTTTTGTGTTTTGAAATTAACGCTCGGGTCAGACCGAGTATTTTTACAGCTTGAAGATTTTCAGGCCGCGAAGTTAGAGAGAGGGGGATTAAAGCACTCTACTAAAGTTTTCAGTAAAAATTTTCTTGTATTTAATAAAGGATATATTCCGCTGTATAAAAATTTAATGCATTGTACAAACTCTGATATATGTATGTAAGAAAAATTCATTTATGAATAATATTATGATTATTCTGTGATTCTGTGGCTAATTCTGTTTAAACTTTATAAACTGACTAACAATCCGTCATTTTGAACGTTTCTAGCTGGTTTAATTACCGACTAGAGGCGGTCAGAGCGGCGGGTCGTTACAAAAAGTGGTATCAGAGCTTTGGTTTACTCAAAGCTCAGTTTATGATGTTTAATATGAATAGTTACTAGAACCACTATAAAGAAAGTGCTTTTCAAATTTAAAAGAAGTATAAAATTGTTATCTTTAAAACGAAAAGTATTTTGGAAATTAAAATTATTTTGAAATTCCCCTCTCTAAATGTGAGTTTGCGATAGTTCTCTTCGGTGAGGTCTCGTTAGATTTGAGTTTCGATCGTTCAGAAACTCATTATCAAATTATTGAGATTTATAAAAAAAAAATGAAAAAATGAACTAATGAATTAATGAATTGGTTTAAATTGGTTTAAATCGAATAACTTGAATATTTCGAGTAATAATTGTGAAATAAAATGACTGTCAATTTGGTTATAATCAAGTGGAATATTGAACTATAACTTGAGAATTTGACTCTAAATTCTTTTGAGAAATTATTTTCAACTGTTGTGAAGAACGAATTGGTAAATGAATGGATTATAAGTATTTAACTTATAATATGAATCTTTGGGTATATAACTGAGTTATATAAATGGAATTAAATTGATGAACAATTTACTAAAGAACTAGTTGACTATTTTTGAAATAGACGTTTTCGAGAAAAATTAAGGAAATGGTGGACTATAACACTGTTGTTATAGTAAATGGTTTCCGGAAGGAAATGTTGTTGATAGTATTGGGATTTATATATCTATCTTAAATCCGAATCCTTATACTAGTGATTTTGAGTCGTCGTAACGATGTTTTACGTAACATTCGTTTTAGCTCAAATAAATGTGTTTAAAAGAATGATTTCCTTAAAGAATGAAATATATACTTAATTTTGATTCAAGTATATTGAATATTTTCAAAGTGTTGAAAATGAATGAATTTGTGAATTACTTATTATTGAATAAGTATGGAAATATTTTCCAATGTGAAATGAAAGGTTTGAAATTTTATCTTTTAAAGATAAATTGAAAAATGAATATTTGAAATTAGTTTCAAATGGCTAAGTGTGAAAATTATATATCTTGTAAAGATATTATTTTGAGAAATTGAACAATTAGTTCAACTTGGAAGTTTTCAAAGGATTGAATCTTCAGTTAAAATTGAGTTTAACTTTGACACCAAAAACAATATAAGTTCAGCTTTGAATTTTGGATAGTCGATTGGGATTGTATGTCTAATGTTGTGAATTGATGACATATCATTTGATCTCTATTAAATATATATCTGTGGTGGCGGAGAATTTATTCTTTTAGCTTAACACCCTTCTCTGAGACGTACGAGCTTAGAGGTTATATATCGATAGACATCAATTATGTGTTGAGAATTGACGATGTAACGTGAAATCCAAATCGAATGTGAAATCGATAATGAATTGGATTGTGAATATGAATTAGGTTTGAGATAACCTTAAATTTTCAAATCGATTGAGAGGAAAATTTTAAACGTGATGGGAAATTTTGAATCCTCTATTTGTTGTGAATGTGAATTGAGTTTTCGTAACTTATATATGTGAATATAATCGAAAACTAATCAGTTTAGAAAGTCATTATTATGAAAATCCTGTGTAGGTTTACATAGATATGATATGTACGAAATGTGAATGAAGTACTATATGTATATGACATATGTTTTCTAAAAAAACTGAGGATATGGAAATGTACCTTCCAATTATTATATGTGAAGGTGATTGGAACTCGGTGGAGTGTCCAGTGTAAATCGTAGCTACGTAGAATTCCCTTAGTGGAATGTCCAATGGGACTGATTTGATATCCCATCGTGTTGGGATTATGTGATTGATGCTGGCGTAATTCGAGGGGTGTGATACCTACAGTTACAAGCGATTCCATTGAGATAGTGGCGCAACCGCCGAGTAAACTGCGATCTGGGAACCGAAGCGTAATTCGAGGGGCGTGATGCCTAAGGCTACGAGCGATTCTACTGAGATAGTAGCGTAACCGCCGTGTGGACCGCGATCTAAGGCGACAACCATGGCGAAATTCAGGGGTGATGAGAAATCTAAGTTACAAGCGATTCTACTGAGATAGTAGCGGAACCGCCGGGTGACTGTGATCCATGGGGGAACGGACTTTCCATATCCATTTTTAAAAGAATTTTTAAAAGAATTTTTAAAAGTATTTTCACTGGGAGTTGAAGCAAGTATGTTTAGTACTTGGAGATTTTTAGTCTTGCGTCTGGCCAGCGTATGTCTAAAGTCTGTGAGAACGACGATGGACTTGTTAAACTTTGAGTTATCAAGTATTTTCAAAACTTTGAAAAGAAAATCAATAATCTGAAATCAGAATTACTTAATTCTAACTTAATGAATTAAGGAAGAAGATCTTTTTGAATATCTTGAAAGTCCACAGTTTTGGATAAGATATATTATGCAAATATTTAGCATGAAAGATTTTAAGTTAAAAATCTAAGTTTTTGTAAGTCAAAATTTTTAGTAAAAGACTTTTGTGTCTTGATTACTGAAATCGATGAACAAAACTAGTGAAATGAAATAAATGGAATGAATACTATATTTATTTATGAGTTTGAAACTGAGTGAAATTATGTAGGATATAAATATCGGTGAGATTTTAGCAATCGTTTTTCCTAACTTATAATTTCGGGACGAAATTCTTTTAAGTAGGGGAGACTGTAACGATCCTAAATTTTGAACAATTTAATTTGTAAATATTTAATTTAATTTAAATATTTAAATGATAATTTGACTTAAATTTCAAATTATCAGAATGAATTGGTGATTAAAATTTAGAATTTAATCTATTTAAAAGTTGAATAGAAATTTGAATTTTTACTTTGAAGTTGAAATTTAATATTGAACTTATATTTTAAATTTGAATTAATGATTTAGAAAAAATAATTGGATTTAAAATAAGAAAGAAAATATAATATAAAAATAAATAAAAATATATATATATATATAATAAAATAAATAAAGAATATACTAGTTAAAATTTTAACAAGATAATTTGAAACAAAACTAATTGAATTTAAATTGAAAAAAAAAAAGAGAAAAAGATAAAAAGTAAATAAAATAAAAAAATAAAATAAATATAAAATAACAAGTAAACGTTACCTTACTTACATCAGCTAATCCACGCCTTCATCATGCCGACACCATTCCTCCATACCCAAAATTCACGCCGTAAAACCCTACCCAAAAATCACGTCGTCCCTTTTCTATTTTATACCCGGCCCTCTCCCCATTACTTCATTCATACGAAAGAAAAAAAAAAAAGAAAAAGAAAAATGGCAGTCTCGTATCGTCTCCCTTCAGCAAAAATTAGGGCTTTGCAAATTGGAGCTTTGATTCTTCAATTCGCTCAACTTTCCCTTGCTTCGGCTTCAATTTCTGCTTCGACCACTTCGAGTTCGCTGCTTCGTTTGCGTGCTCTTCATTTATTTGTAAAGGTGAGTCTTTTGGCTCACGATTATCTTAATGCAAGTATTTAGATTTGTTTGCATTGAATTTTGGGTGGCATGCTACTGTTTTGGGGGGTTTTTGGTTATCAATTGCTCGATTTCTTGAACTGTAACTGATAAGAACAGATACGTGCTTGATTTCATACTATGAATTTGGGGGTTGTTCGTTGTCATCTGCTGGGTTAATTGGCATGCTGTGTTTTGATGATTGGTGGTTTTCAGTTGCTCGGCTACTTTGAATTCTAAACTGATAGGAACAGATAACACACTGTATAATGGGTTTTTTATTTTTTTTTATTTTTTTTTATTGATAAGAACAGAAGCTACCTTAATTTCAAATTGATAAGTACAGATGCTACTGAATATCTTGCTTGGAAACTGTTTGCAAACAATTGCATTATGAATTTAAACTGGCATGTTTGTCCCATGCCTGGTAACCATTAGACCATTTAATTATTTTGCATTTGAGTTTCACTGAACTATGATTTTTTTTTTATGAAACCTGCTCTGGTCATTTTATAGACCTGGTTTGAGTTTTTGCTGTCATACATGTTATGTATACATGTTTATGCAGTGTCTACTTGTAGTTGGATTTGTTTTGCAGCTTCGACTTGCATTTTTGAGTTGCGGGTTCAGGTTGCATTGTTTAGATGTTGTTGTACATATGAAATTGATTCATATGTATGCAAGACATTGTTACATTGCATTTGATTGTCACTGAGTTTTCTTTTGGTTTGAGTATGACCTTTGTGCCTTTGTGCCTTTATGATGACTGCAGTTTGATTTGTTGTATCAAATTTTGCAGATATCCTTGATTACTTATGCTGTGTCATTTGTGCAGTGGGTCTTGCACTTGTTGTTGTTTATGTTTTCATGGCTTTGGCATTTCTGAGCCACTTCCTTTGATAGTCTTCGACAGTGCTGTTTGCACTATGTTATTTAAAAAAAAAAAAAAAAACTGCGGCCTGTACCTTGTACTTGCTGCCATGCTCCATGCATTTGAGTTTTTTTTTAGTTACAGTGCTGTCATTTAAAAATTGAATATCACTTATTCTTATTTCTGCATTTTGGAAAACATAAAGATCTCTCCCCTTTTACTATTTTCCCTTTTGTTGTAATGGCTATGATTTTTCCACTTTCTGCTTCTCTTCCATGTTTTTTTAAAATACATACTGAAAATGCAAAAATACAAAACTTGAAGTCCAAACCAAAAGGGTCTGTGCTAGCATGCATGAAGTAATTTTATGTTTCTACAGGCAAGTCATTATTGCCTCATGTTATAGACTTAACAAATAAGTGAAAGATGTAACACAATTTTAGTCAGAACCAAAAGTTGCAGGAGCACTGCTGCCTTGCCATATTAATTTTTATATGTTCATCTCCAATGATTTCATTTTGGGATTTAAGTGGCACATTCCATCTGCTAATATTTGATGCTTCATGACACTGTCAACTCAGCAGCGAAAATTTCCAGTTTAATACACGTAGTTGCATTTTTTTCCAGCAAATATTTACAGTAAAAGCTGCAAATATTTGTTTTGTAGATATTTGCATTTATTTGCACCAAAAACTGCATAGTTGCATTGACCTTTATGTCCATATAGTTGCATATTTAGACTTCATTGAGTTTCTTGATGGTTCATTTCACTCACTGTTGCTCTTTCCATTGTGTCACTTGAACTTTTGTGACATTGGAACATCTGTGGTTTCTGACCTGTGCACATTAGTCATTGTTGATGTTCTTCTCTTATGTACATTTATGATCTTCATTAATATGTACTCTGTCATTGCTATATTGAGATCATCATGTAGCTTACTGTGTTCATTTGAACACTTTTTGTTTGGTCTGCACTTTATGTTGCAGCTGGTCCTGCAGTTGTTATTGTTCATGCCTTCGGTTTTTGGGCATTTCTGAGCCTCTGTCTTGTTTTCTTGCTTAGACATTGCTGTTTTGCTTTGTCTGATGTCTTCATGATTCCTTTGTCTATGCCTTGGCTTTGTTTCGATCTGATAGCTGTGTGTTTTTGTTTGATGCACGCGTGTTGGCGAGGCAGTGCACATGTGTGCAAAGTATACGTGTGTACTGCAGCCACACGTGATAGACAGTTTTAAAAAAATTAAAGTTGTTAATATGAAAATCCATAATAGATTTTGAATTGATTCATGTGATCCATTTTATTCAGTTCATTGCAAATTTATTTACTTGAGTTAAGATTAATCCTGACTCGAGTGTTTTTGTGTTTTGAAATTAACGCTCGGGTCAGACCGAGTATTTTTACAGCTTGAAGATTTTCAGGCCGCGAAGTTAGAGAGAGGGGGATTAAAGCACTCTACTAAAGTTTTCAGTAAAAATTTTCTTGTATTTAATAAAGGATATATTCCGCTGTATAAAAATTTAATGCATTGTACAAACTCTGATATATGTATGTAAGAAAAATTCATTTATGAATAATATTATGATTATTCTGTGATTCTGTGGCTAATTCTGTTTAAACTTTATAAACTGACTAACAATCCGTCATTTTGAACGTTTCTAGCTGGTTTAATTACCGACTAGAGGCGGTCAGAGCGGCGGGTCGTTACAATACTGCTTATCGATGTTGATATGATTGAATCTGTGATGGTTGATGTTGTGCACTATTGTGTTAAACCCCTGGACTACACTATACACACGAATATGGATTGCACGTGAAAATTGGTTAAGTCAAAGGTTTTTGAAATAATTTTAGAATTGAATTTTTGAATCCAAATGGTTTTGGAAATAAATCGGATTTAAAGTGGAAAAAACTTTTGAAAAGGAATTTCAAAAAAGTAAAAGTTATTTTGAATAATTTAACTTAGTTTTGAAATTTGATTTAAATTTGAATTAAAAATTTGAAATTGAATTCTATGTTGAGAACTTATGATTTTAAAAAGGTTATATATGTTTACATGAATTTAAACCATTTTAGAAAGTGTTGCTTTGGGAATTTAAATTAATCCAAAGACTTTAACTTGTATTAATGAAATCGGATTTTTTCGAAATAAAAACTATTTGTTTTCAAATGATATAAGCTTTCATATAAGAAATGAATTTCCAATTTGTATTAAAGGAAGTTTAAGTTGAATTGAAAATGATTTTCCAAGTATGAATGAATCTTCGGAAACGGTTTTGGAAGCTATAAGTTAAATCTTCGATTTAAAGATTAAATGAGCTAATCCAATTAGGGTGGAAATTATTTTGAAATCCGTGAATGGATCTTTATGAAATTGGGCGAACTTTGTGAAATGAATCTTTTTGTTTAAATATTTAAAATGGTACTTTCTTTAAACCATTTGAAAGAAAGATTTTAATTTTAAAGTTGCGACTTAACTGAAATCCCATATCCATATGTTTTTTAATATTACGCTCATTATTCGGTTTAGCCGGGAGAGGACCTTTGTGTCATATAACCCATTTCGAATAATGATACGACGTTATGTATAGCATTTGAAGACCGGTGGTGAAGACCAGGTATTTGCGAGAACGATTGGATGACCTATGGATTGTCTCTGCACTGAGTAGCTACGGTATAGAGATTCCCTAAGTGATGGGAAGTTGGATTGGCATTGTGAATACCCAGATTGCAAGGGCTTCTTCGAAAGTGACTTCGGTTCTGTTCGAACCCGGAACAGACTTGTATGGATGTGTGTCTGACATTACACTTTGAGATTTAAAGCTGGTTTCTATCAAATACATTTCTGTTGGTGGCAGAGAATTTATTCTCTTAGCTTAACACCCTTCTCTGAGACGTACGAGCTCAGAGATTATGTAGTTGATGGTTATTAGTGATACATTCCCAAATTGGTAATGTGGCATATGAAGTGCTGCAGATCATTTGTTGATCAAAGCATGACTTTATGAAAAGTGTAGCTTTGTGGACGAGACCTCATCGAGCCTCACAAACCGGTAATGGTCGAAACAGGAAAGATACGGCAAGGTTTCAGGGGTAGCTCCCCTAGGGTATGTCCATTCCTTCTGGAAAAAGGTGGTGTCAGGTATGGAGCCCTGATATTTAACCTTTGTGGTTACTGCAAATACTTTTCTTTGTGTTTTTTGGTGTAGAGGATCCACGGATAAAGGTCGCAAACGACCGGGGCTGGCATATCTTAGGTTTTACTTCCTAGGAAGGGGGTAACTGGCCTTGTGTTGCCAGAGATCCGGGTAGGTTCTCGGGACGTCCCTCCAGAGGCGTACCCATGTGGCAGTAGGAAGTTCCTTAGCCTGATCATTTGTTGGAAATCCAATAAAACAATACACGTCCTGTACGGTTTTAGTTGTATAACATGCCATGGAATGTGGTGGTAACCTACTATTGAACATGGTAGCTATAATAGGCATACAATAATGGTTGTATGCTGGCTAAGATTAATATTATACTTTCGAAATATTTTTTGCACTATGCATTAATGATAATATATAAAAAAAAGATTTTGCGTATTAAGCATGTTTGACTATCATAAGGAGAAATCTCCTCCAATTTTGCGTTTGCATTGTGTGTGTGGCGGGAGGCCTTATGGTAGTTTCATTTTCCATAAAGCATAGCAGATTTCTTTTCTTTTCTTTGTGAAAATATCTGTTTTTTAGATCTCACACCAGTCCTACGACTGGCCTGGAGTTTATTGGTCCTTTTCTAAACTCTGGGTGCCCATAATTTTCAACACAGGCAGCCTAGAGTCAGGTTACCGTTATTTTGGAGCGAAGTCAGAAAAGAGATGCTATGGAGATCGGGAGCAAGTTGGATGGCAAAGTATAGCACTAGTATATGTTATATTCCTTTCCGTTATTTGTTGTTGTGACACTTTGATAATGTAATGCGATATAATGTAATAACTGATATAGTTCTCGGTTTTAAAGATATTTATTTATCAATTGTATATTGTTCCGCTGCAAAATGTGAGATTCTGTTTATTGTTTATGTTCTTCTTCTATATTCTTCTTCTTTAAACCCTAACGGTTCGGTTTTTCAGCATTCGACTGTGCGACATTCGATATAGTGGACGTATTGATTTCGACTTTCCGGCGTCGAAAAATCGGGTTGTTACACTATTTGTCACTGACCTTTGGGGTAAATTTCCCATATCATATTATGTGGCAGTATTTCTTCATTTAAGATCTTCGATGCAAGGACTTCTCGCTACTGATCCTAGGGGTAACTCTCGATAGTATGTGGGTAGGAGTGTGCCTTCGGTTTGTCCTATTCCTTGGCAACTTGTATGGACTAATGTCTGACGTTGCATTTCTAGTTACATAAATTAATCTCCATGAACATATCATCTGTTTGGTGGTGGAGAAGGCAACTTCTTTTAGCTTAACACCCTTTCCTAAGACATATGAGCTCAGGAGTTATACGTTTGTATAAATCAGTTGTGTGACTATGGGATGGCAATGCGGCATTCAAAGTGGAATGTGCTATGTGAAAGGTAATTGCTACCTCAGGCCTCATCACTCAGTAATGGCTTAAACATGGTACGCCGCAAGGCTATGTGGTTCACAACCATTTGGGTATGGTCATCACCTTTCTAGATTATTCCCTACATGTCGAGTATGTGGTGTATACTATGGTGCCCCGGACAGGTCGGTTACAACCGGGATGATGTCATTTTCAGTTTCTATCCAGGCCATGTATCAATGCCAAATAGGGATAGACCCTTCTTGCCGTAACGATCTGTATTTTTAACTATTTTTTAGATTATAAAATTTAATATATTTATTGAACAAAAATGGTTAGATTTTTTTTTAATGATTTACTAATGTAATTTTATAAACTTAGATAGAAAAATGAAATAAGAAAATCCAGTAAGATAAAAATGATAATTTATATTAGATGATATTGAATTGTAGGTAATTGATAACAGAAACTGAAATAATCAATGTTAAGTTAATAAAGAATCAAATGAATGTCTATTTAAAAGTAAAAGCATAAGTTTATTTATATGAAATTATATTTTCGATAACTATAAATTTCAGAAATAAGAAAACTTTTTTTGTTAAGAAATGAATAATTTTTGTTGTATGCAATACTTGGAAAGATTTTGAATTATTGTAAAATGGAGGTGGTTGTTTTATTATTTGAATTCGTTTTAAAAGAAAAAATTTAAGCAAAATAACTTGTAGTTTAAATATAGTGATTTATTTGATAATTTAATTGTTATATTTAATATTTGAAATTATTTAAATAATTGAATCCTGAATTTAATATGAATGAAAATGAATTTGAAAACCCATTTAAATTTTATTTAAACAATAATGAAGATTGTTAACTTTTAAAATTGAATCTAAAGTGAATAAATTTACTTTAGGAAATAGCTTGTTTTAATCAACGTGTAAAAATAGCCTTTTGAGCACGGTCTCGGATTCCGACGAAACCGGTTTCATCGGATCTATAATAGTGAATTATTATACGATTTCAAATTTCGTAATGTTCAGACTTATCGTTTGGTCTTGCAAGCTTGAAGCGCGTAAAAATTATTTTCAAAACTTTTATTAATATAATTTGATTTTGAAAAGTCATTCTGAATATGTTTGAATTAGCCCCTGATATATATTCTATTGTGTTCGGAATAGGGGTATAATATATAGAACACCAGGTGGCACGCTTCGTTTGGAGTTCAAAATTTTCACGGATGAATAGTGCCGTGAAATTTCCTATAAATAGCCTTCAACTATTTTAATTTGCTAACTAAAAATTCTCAGCCACCATCTAAACCTTTCCCATTCGACGATCATTATTCCTCGGAGCCACTCGAGGTTGCATTGGCTCTCGACCCCAAAAGCAAAAATGTTGATCTCATCGAGCTCTACAAGATGGACGGTTGGATCGTCAAATAGAGATGCGAGGTGGCGGCGATTTCAGTTCGATAACGACGTCGTTTTTGGGTTCATTGTCTTGTTTTCACATTTTTGCACGCGAGCGATGGAGGTGCTGGCGAGTAAGGCGGCGCTGTGGTGGCACGGTCAAGGTGGCAGGTGGTGGCGAAGCGCATTTGATCGAGGTACAAAGAAATAAAAAAACAAAGAGAAAAATGCTTTTGGCTTGGGGATGGAGAGCTGCGTGCACGATTTAGGAAGAAGGGAAAAAAGTTTAACGCCTTAAACTTTAATTTATTTTAGTTAATTATAATTTGATATTTTCGTATGATTAATAATTCATAACTTTTTAATACCAGGTCAGATTCGAGTGAAACGAGTCGTGTTGCGATCATATAGATGAATACTACGACGTGGAGTTGGACTTGAATTTATTTGAATCTGAAAAAAATTTAGTTTCAAATAAAGGTGAGTGATTAAACCCGCACCCGAATACTGTAACGACCCGTAAATTTCAATGATTTAAATTTGTTAATTTGATAAAGTTTTGGTAATTTAATATTGAAAGAACGAAAAAATTGTTACTTAATAAGGAGATAATAACTTAAATGAAAAGTAATAAGGTTAACTAAAGTTAATTATTAACTATTTGAATGAAATTGCAATAAATGAAATAATGTAAAATAGTAAAACTTGGTTATAAGTTGAATGTAAGTAACAAATGTAAATGTTGATTTATTAATATAAATCTGCGTAATAAATGGGAATTGAATAGGATTAGTGTAATATAAGTTGGTATAATCATTGGTGAGCAATAATGAACATTTCTTTAATGACAATTAATATAATAACGGAAAGTGTGAAAGTATAAATTTCATAGAAACATAATATATGTATAAAGTAATAAATTGGTACTAGAATGGAATTCAAATTAATTGAAACAGTGGGAATAATATAATTTGTTAAAAATGAAACATAGGGAAATAAATGTAAGTATTGAATTAATATATGTTAGTTATTTAGGGTGTTGAATAAAACTGGTAATCAATTTGCAATTAAAGGTAATAATGTTGATGTAAGCTAATAAATAAAAATTTCAACGCAATACCAATTAATTGAAACAATTGTAAGGTTACAATTGAGTGAAATTAGTAAATGGGGAAATACATCCAAAAGTTATATTAACTAATGAAATAACATGTAATAAATGGCAATTTGATAGAATCAATGCTAGATAAGTAATTATAACAATTGTTAGTTGATAATTAAAGTATGAATGTGAGTAAAATTTGGCACTAGTGATAATCATTAGTTGTTACCCATTCATTTAATTTATTGAATTAGATCTAATCAAATGCAACATTTATTGTTATTAATAGCTTATAGGTGAAAATAAACCTAAATGGTAATAAGTATTGTAAGTTAACCTTTTATTTAGTATGTGAAATTAAAATTGGAAATCAGTTGCAATAAATCTAAATTAAAAGTTATGTTAGTATAAATTAAGGAAATAATTGGAGATAATGTCAATTTTATTTATAGTATGATAATTGGTTGAATAAAAGGAATGGTAATTAAGTTTTATCAATATATTGGAATTTAATTTATGAAAAAAAATTAATTGCAGTTAAATGAATTAAATATTTAAATATTACGTAAATGGGAATTTAGGTGAAATGTGAGAATATTAATGTAATGGATTTTGAATCCAATGGTAATTTTATCCATTCGATAACAATTAATTGAATAACAGAATGAAAAGTCAATTAAATGGAATTATTGGTAATTTAATTTATAATTTCTGAATTTAGTGGAATTTAAATTAAACACGGAAAGTGATGAATTAATAACTTTGATTTACATCTAAATTTGCTATAATTGTTTAAGAAATTAAAAATTATAATATTTATTAACTTTGGGAATTAAAATTGAAAAGCGATTTAATTAATTAATTTATTCAATTAATGTAAAAATAGCCATTTTGTCCACTGACTCGGATTTCGACGAAACTAGTTTCATCGGATCCGTAACGGTGAATTATTATAGAATTTTAAGTTTTGTAGCGATCGGACTTGTTGCTTGATCGTACGGGCTTGTAACGCCTTGAAATCAATTTGAAATAAATTGATTTTAGCATAACTTCTTCATACGATGGAATTTGGACATGAAACTTGTTCCATCGCGTTTAAAATAATTAAAACATCATTTTTGATATATGGGTTGACCCAATTTCGTTCCAGAGTCAGAACGGGCTTTTTCGGGCCATTTTATCGTTCAATGCGTATGTCCAATCATGTCCATCTATTCTATTTCAACCCTACCTATAAATACCCTGTTATAAACCCTAGCCTTTCTATTTTTCATTGTCTGTACGTACAATTTCTTTTCACCTCCTCATTTCAATGGCAAACAAACCCTAATTCCAATTGCAATTCCAAATCAAATCCAAAGCTACAATTTCAAACTCCACAATATATGCCAAATTTTATATCAATTCGAATCTCTCGAAGAGCGTAACTCAAATCTGCAACTCGTTTTACGATTCGACGCATTGTTTGTCCAGAAATCGAAGAACAATTTTCGGCCATTCATCACGTCGAAATCAAACTAGTCCGATCGCCAAATCAATTTATGGGTTTTGAGGAGGGGACGGAGGGGAGTTCATCGATGGTGTTCGCTTGTCGATTTGATGGTTGGATTTTCGCCAAAAATTCATTAGGGTATGGCTAAAATTGTCGGCGGCTACTCGTTCTAGGGCGTACGTGGAGCGCAGGGTTGTTCGCCGTTGCCAGGTGATGCGCGCGCGTGGCCACGGTGGACGATGATCGAACGTTTGGTGGCGGCGCATTCGAATTCGCGTGCGTGGGTTTTTGAAGGGTGCGAACAACTGGGTAGCGTGCGTGGAGGAAGAACTGTTCACGTGGCAGATTTTTTGAGAGGTGATGTTTTTTTTAATTTAAATTTATGATCTAAATCTTATAACTTTATTAACTTTTGCATACGACATCCGTTCCACGCGCGGTTTTCTCCGCTAGGTTCGTATTGGAATTCCGAACACTTTGACGCTGAATTGAACGGATTCGGAGACTGTTCTTTTTTGAGTTTATATTGGATTTTAATTCAATTTGAATTCAAAACGGTGAGTGTTTTACCCACTCACAACTTCTAAAATTTCTTATGTTTGTTAAATTTAATTTATGTTGTGATTATGAATTTATTTATGACTGCTTTGTATATTTTTAAATCATCATCTCAGTAAATTGCATTTATTTAATTAAATCGTTATTTAATTTATTATTGAATATAACTGCCAGTTAATTACCTGTTATATATTATCAGTTATATATTGATATTGATTGATTGTTTTGGATGATGATTGTGATGGATGTATGATTTTATGATGGATGAATGGATGTTTTATTTATATCATCATAATCTGCAAATTCTTCATTGATTTGTCATTATTGATTTGGGATTGCGGTTTGAAATGATATACAACCGTATTTTTATTTTAAATTGTGGATTGAAATGATAAATATCCGTATCACTTGATCATAGGATAGAAAATTTTATACAGACACCGTGGTCTATATATTTATAAATATTTGAAATGATTTCTATGGTTTGGTAAAGAAATATACGGTTTTATGAGATATTGATTTGGATATTTTATAAATGTTATTTTTATATATAGTTAAATTTTTTGGTTTTAAGCTTTGTATAAAATTGGTTAAAGAATAAAATAAGTTAAATAATAAGGTTTGATTTTATTAAGATAATATGGTTAGGTAGCTGTTTAAATTTTGTTGTGTATATAGTTATAATGGCTTAAATAAAACTGAGGTTGGAAGATAAATATGAAATTGATGTGAATTAAATTATTTAAGAATTTTACTCGAATAAATTTGATTTGGAATTGAGATAAATTTGAGATTATATGAAATTGAATTTATTTAATAATTAAACCACCAGGGTTGATGTAAAATTTATTAAATTGGAAATTTTAAAAGGTATAATTATTATAACTTGATTTATGTGTGTACGTGAATCAAATGATTATTTCAAGTATAATGAATTGAAGGAAATATCTAGTTATTTGTAATTTGAGTCTTATTTAAATGATAAGGGGTTTATTATGTAAAATATTTCAAAACTAAATAATAGAAAATTAAATTGTTGAATCCAAAATTATCAAATTTAGTTTTGAAATTTTGGAATATTTAAAGCCTTGAAATATATCGAAATTGAAATGTTTATCGAAACCGAAATGTTTCAAAGTTAAGAATTTCATAGTATTATGTTTTATAGGTGTTAAAATTTCAAATGTTTGGTTTTGAAAGTGTATAATTTGGAAGTGCTATGATTTTGAAAAGGGATATATTTGAAATAAAATGATATTATATTGATTTTAAATAAAAAGGATATCGTATTGATTTGGTTTTAAAATGGAAATGATATCGTGTTTATATGGTTTTGAAATTGATATTATATTCTGGTTTTAAAAGTGTAAATTATTTTGAAATGACCGCGGTGTTATAATAACGTTTGGTTGTTGAAGAGACCGGGATCGGAAGTTGCCATACTCTCTGCCAACTCCGAAAACCACTTTAACAACTGTGTGCGTGGTGGAGATTCCGGAATGAAGTAGGATGGTGGCGGCGTTTCCTTTGCAGTAAATACATGGACCCGACTCCCATGAGTTGGCATAAGGTGGCTAAAACGTGAGCGATTGACGGGCTAATGAGGTAGCACCTTCGATCGGACACATCCCTTCGATATTATACTTTGACTTTTGGATTGATTAGGTGGCCACTTTTGATTTTATTTTGATTTGGAGGTGTGGCGCGAGGTGGGCGGTAGCTGTGCGCTACGCGTTACCACCAGCCTGGAAGCGTAATTGGTATATCTACCCTGGAATTGCCTAGTTGGGTCGTGTCACCTGCCCTAGCGCGCCTTGTTCGAGTTTGTTTTTCTCCCGTAGCCCGTGGAGTATTTAGGGTAGTCTCCCAATCTGGAGATGCACTGATACTGGATGGACTACTGGGACTATTACGTGTTAAGGTGGAAAATGTAAAGCCTTAATGCTATTTAAAAGTAAGTTTATTTAACTATAGACATTATTATAATAGCAAAATATTACTATATAATAAATAGTTTAATGGATCCTTAGGAGATGTGAATCTCGAGCATCTCTTAAGTTACTGCACTCACGTTAGACACTGGATAGGAGATGTCAAATCCCGTAAACATCTCTAATGCCGTTCCACTCATATTATTTACTATTGATTTAACTTACATAAGATCTTTTAGTTCCGACTCGAATGTTTTATCTTTTCAATCCGCTCGGGTCAGCCTAAGAATTTCAGGATTTGGAAGACCGTATTCTGGAGGACGAAGACGAAGATTTATTATTATCTATTATAGTATCCACTACATTCTTACTATTCTGCTGCATTATTTATTATTCTCTGGTATGGGTAACTCTGATATGTATTGTATAAGTATAATCGAATATTTTGTAAAACAACTTTATGAACTGTATATTTGATTATTATATTTTATCGTTCCGCTGCAAGATTCTGTTTTATTCTTTTTCTTTCTCTACTTTTTCTTATTTACCCCATTACAATCCGCCCTTCTGTATGGTTTAAGTCTGACGTGTTTGGTTTATCGTCGATTTAAACCGTCCAAAAAAGCAAGACGTTACAAATACTAAAATATTTTTGATGTTCATTAAATTGAAATCATGAAGTGATTTAAAATTTTTGATTGTTGTTTGGTAATTTAACTGAAATGGAAATCGAAAGTGAAATTGATCTGTTAGAAATTAGAATTAACAGTTAAACGGAAATTTAATTGAACTGTTATTTAGACTTTCGATTTTGATAGTTAGTTAATTTTTGGGATATTTTGACTAATTGGATGTTGATTGTGACGGATGTCTATTGGTTGATGTATTGGATTATTTGGGTATTTATTTATTTTATATATCCCCGTTATCACCATATATATTATTGGCAGCATCTAGAACTATAAATTGAATTATTTTGAATAAATTAAGAAATAGGTTGAAAAGATATATAACTATTACACTGAGATTTGGATTAAAATGATATATATCCACCCCTGCAATTAAAATTGAAATTACTATTCACTTGGCCATAGGATAGAAAATTATATACGGGCACCGGATTGGTTAAATTAAATTGTTTAAAATTCTTAAAATTGAATTCATTTTAGATGATATTGTTTGAAGAAATAAAAAAATTGATTTATTGAAATTGAATTATTTTCGAACTCGAGCTTGAAATGTCGAAATTGAAACTGGTTAAAAGAAATCTTTTAAAGAATGCAATTTGAAATTTGAAGTTATAATTGAAATATGATTTGAATTATGTTAACTGATTTTTCTTAAAAGATTTGAACTTTATTCGAAATTTGGAATTCATCTAAGTAAAATTGATTTAAATCCACATTTCAAACTTAGGCTTGGAATCGAATTTGTTTGAAGATTTGAACCATAAATTGAATATTGAAGACAAAGTTTGATTTAAGTGATTTAAATTGGTAAATTGAAATTGGACTTGAAATTTATATATATTGAAATGGTTTAAAATGTGAATTGAAACTTAAGCCATTGTGTAGCGTCCCGCCTTTACGCACGGTTCAAATCGACACACGTGCCAATTCAAACCATACGGAAGGGCGGATTGTTATGTGGTAAATAAGGAAAAACAGGGAAAGAAAAACAAAATAGAATCTCACAATGAAAGGATAAAATATAATAATAAATGTACAGTTCATAAACTGTTTACAAACATTTGATTCTTCTTTATACAATAAATATCAGAGTTCACATACCAATCATAATCAATGCAGCGGAATTAAATAGTGTAGTGGAATATAATTAATAATAATAAAATCTCCGTCTTCGTCCTCCAGAAATAAAATCTTCAAATCGTGAAACGCTCGGACTGACCCGAGCGAATTGAAAAGACAAAACACTCGAGTCAGAACTAAAAGATCTTATGTGAGTTAAATTAACAGAAATAAATATGAGTGCAGTAACTCAAGAGATGCTCGGGATTTACATCTCCTAAGGATCCGTTAAACTATTTACTATATAGTATATTGCGCTATTGTAATAGTGCCTATTTGTAAAATAAACTTACTTTTTAATAGCGTTAAGGGGTTACCCATATAGCCCTTAACACAAATAATGCCAATAGTCTATACAGTACCGTAACACCTCCTGATTGGGAGGCTACCATAGGATACTCCATAGGTACGACACAAATAGAAAATCGTACAAGGCGCGATAGGGTAGGTGACACGGCACAACTAGGCAATGCCAGGATAGATATACCAATTACGCTTCCGGGTCGGTGGTAAAGCGTAGCGCGCAGCTACCGCCCACCTCGAGCCACACCCCCAAAAATCAAAAGTGGCCACCAAATCAATCCAAAAGTCAAAGTATAATATCGAAGGGATGTGTCCGATCAAAGGTGCTACCTTATTAACCCGTCGATCGCTCCTGTTTTAGCCACCTTATGCCAACTCACGGGAGTTGGGTCCACGTATTTACCTTATAGGAAACGCCGCCACCAACCTACTTCATTCTGGAATCTCCACCGCGTACACGGTTGTTAAAGTGGTTTTTGGAGTTGGCAGAAAGTATGAAAACTTCCGATCCCGGTCTCTTCAACAACCAAACGTTATTATAACACCGCGGTCTTTAAACTAGTTTATACTTTAAAACTAGAAAACAATTATCCATTTCAAAACCCATAAATACGATATCATTCCCATTTCGAAAACAACTCATTTCGATAATATTTTTATAAAACCCAAATCAATAATATCATTTTTTTTCCAAATATATTTCTTTTTCCAAAATCATACTGCTTAAAATTTATAATATCTGGAAACCAAACATTTGGATTATAACTTTCAAAACATAATACTTCGAAATTCATAGCTTTAAAACCATAACTTCTAAAACTTGAATGGTTTTGGATATTCAACGCTATATAGAATAAAATAGTCGATTTTATATTACTTTATAAATAAAATAATTTCCGCGACTTTCCATTTATTTCATTTAAGATTAAGTCAAAGTCCATAAATTTAAAATCGCTTTCAGTTTCAATAAACCACTTCATTTTCAATATATTTCAAACTTTGAATATTAAACAATTGGAACTAAGGTTGGAAATTTCTATTCAACAATTTAAAGTCCTATTATTTATTTGGAAATATTGGCATCATTTTAGATAAAACTCAAATTACTTTTAACTATCAAAATTTCCTCCCATTTATTTATACTAGAAATATTCATTTAATCCATCTTGAATAAAATTTCAGTTATAAATATCATATCTTTTAAAATTCCAAGTTAATAAATTCTACATCAACTTATGAAGTTAAATTCTTAATTAAGCTCGATTCCAAATAAATTTTCAACTTAACTCCTAATATAAATTGATTTAAAACATTAAAAACTCTATATATTCTCAATATCTTAACATGTACTTAATCATATAATATAAATAATCAAACTCCATTATTCATCTTGTTTATTTTATTAACAAATTTATACACATCTTAAATTCAATAATTTAACCATATATGTACATAAAATAAGATTTTTTTATGAGGTCAAAAATTAATGTTTATTAAACCGTATCCTATCCAAAACCATAAAATCCTTTCAAAAAATAATTTTATATATATACCGCGGTGCCTGTATATAATTTTCTACCCTATGGTCAAGTGATACGGATATTTATCATTTCAATCCGCAATTTAATAATAAAAATGCGGTTGTATATCATTTCAAACCGCAATCCCGAATGAAATGAAATGCATAACAACTTGCAGTTAATATAAATAAACATTCATTCATCCAAATATCAATCATCAACCATTTATTACAAATCATTATCCAATTTAAACAAACATCAATATAGAGCATATAAAATATAACAGGTAATAAATACAGGTATTAACTAACAGTTTATATTCAATAGTAAATTTAATAACTGTTTACCTAGCAGTTTATATGCAAATAAATAAATTTTAACTGTCAAATTTTTATGCAATAATAAAATTAATTCACAGTTAATTTAAATAAATTTGATTTAACCGAGATAATGAATAAAAACATGCCAAACAGTCATAAATAAATTTCTACTCATATCTAAAATCAATTTAACAAACATGAGAAAACTTAGAAGTTGTGAGTGAGTTAAAATACTCACCTTTTGAATGTAAATTGAATTAAAAATTCAATTTAAATCCAAAAAGTTGACAGCCTTCAAATTTGTCCAAACCAGCCTCAAAAGATCCGGAATTTTAATACGAACCTAATGCAAAAAAGCGCCCGTGAATTGCAGTCCGTATGAGAAAGTTATGCTTATTAGAACGAATTGAAAAAAAAAGAAACAACATCACCGACCAATTAGAGAGCGCCACGCCAGCATGCCTCTTCTACTCACCTCCATACGCACGAAACAACACAGCACGAAGCTACTAACCATCACGCCCGCCACTTTCATCCGTGTGCACGCAACTCGAGACATATAGAGTTCGATCATCGACTACCAGTGTGTGCGCCACCTTGAGAGCCACCTACGGACCAAGTTTCACATCACCACTCGCTACCGTTTGTACGCAATCCAAGAAAATACGTCCATGCTTCCAAGCCAGATTCTGGCAAATCCGTGGTCCAATAGAATAGATCAACCGTATGGATTTGAAAAGCTCGCCGAGATCTACAACTTTGCTTTTGGAATTTTTCGATTTCGTTGAACGGGTTGAAAGATATTGAGGAAAGAAGATAAGAAATTTCTGGCCATTGAATAAGTGGCGGCCATGGTATAGAGTTAAGGTTTCTGAAATAAAATAATAATAAAACTGTCTCGGTTTGCGTGCGTATTTATATGGTTTAACGTCAAAAACGGGTCAGAGTCTAATTTAAGCGTGCTGACAGGCGATCCTAACATAAAAAGGCCTTCTGAACGCAATGGTACTGGTTTCGAAGCCTAGTTCCATCATTTTCATAGGTTACTGTTCAAGTCAATTTGTTTGAATGACAAAAATGCCCCTGAAAAGTCCGTTTCGGCTCCGGAACGAAAATGAATCATCCCACATATCAAAATAGATGTTTTTAAATATTTTGAACGCGATGGAACACGTTTCAAGCCCAAATTCCATCGTATGAAGAAGTTATGTTAAAAACAATATTTTCAAATTGATTTCAAATTGATTTCAATTGCATAAATTTCAAGGCGTTTCGAGTCCGTACGATCAAACGACAATTCCGATCGCTACGAAACTTGAAACCCTACTATAATTCACCGTTACGGATCCGATGAAACTGGTTTCATCGAAATCCGAGTCAGTGGCCAAAATGGCTATTTTATATTAATTTAATAAATTAAAAATTCATTAATTAAATCACTTTTTCAATTTCACTTCCAAATTTTACAAATCTTATCAGTTTTGTTTTCTTAAACAATCTCAATGATTTAAACCAATTTAGATGTCAATTAATTGTTGATTCAATCATAAATTTCAGCGTAAATTCAAATTTCGTTATATTTTTCAATTATAAATCAACTTTTCAAAAATTCCATTGAATTCACTATTCATTCCTTTTTATTCAATCCATTACAATCAAATGGATGAAATTAACATTGGTTCAAAGCTATTACATAAATATTTTCCAATTTCAACTTAATTTTAAATTAACGTAAAATTTTATATTTAATTTCATTCATTTGCAATAAATCCAACTATTATAAATTTAATAAATTAACTCACTATTAAAATTCAAATTCTATAATTCATAAATTTTATTATCTTGATTTACTTATAAATTTATAATTCTTTAAACCAATTCCCGTTTCAATTTAAAGTAACTTAATTTACCAATTATAATATTTATTTCAATTTCTTAAAATAACCTCTTTATTACACTTTGAATCCAATTTATTTTAATAAGTTTTCAATTAAACATATTAGATTTAATTCCAACCTCTAACTTACACTTACGTTTAGGTTATAATCAATTTATAACGTATTACTTTCTTAGTTATTACTTTACATACTTCTCGTATTAATTTCACAATTAATCATAATTATTAAAATAACGCTTATAATAAATACGACCTATAATTACTCAACATTTAAACGACGTTATTTCATTTTCCATTAGTGTAACATTCATTCATTTTATTATCACTTATTACAATTTCTAATTCCATTAACAAATAAGCAGGTAATTTATACTATATGTTACAAGAATTGAATTAATCACTATTCACTATTATTGACTTTAATTTTGCATTAATTACCTTGCATTAACATTGTTACTAAAAATTCCTATCCAATTGCGATTAATATTCTAATGAATACATTTACTCCTTTCCGTTATGTTATAAATTATCAACAAAGGAACGTTGATTACTTTCAACAACATTATAATTACTAATTGCCTACATTGATTGTATACGTTTTCCAATATTATCGTTTATTAGAATTCTATTCAACTTTCCATCTTATGCATATAGTTAACCTTTCTATTGATTTAGCTTCAAAATTTTCAGTTATTTTCTTAACTTACAAAAGGCAATGATTAATTACATTTAATCGCTATTAATTAAATGCATTGGTAACGAACAATAGTTGTCACCATTATACAATTTATACATTTGTAATCTATTCTCTGCAACAATTATTTCAACAACTCTCATTAAATACATTTATTCCAGTTTCCATTTCAACGTTTTTATTACAAAATCAATTAAATACTTTCCTTTCTCGCATTAAATGATACATCTGTATAATCCTTTCCACTATTCATTATTTAGAATTCTATTTAAATTTCAATCTCTTGAAATAACTCATTTATTATGCATTCGCATATCAATAAGCAAGGTTCCAATAAATAGGATTTATTCAATTCACCTTGTATACAGGTACAATACTTACACCATTTTATTTATTGAAATTTTATTCATATTACAAATAAAGGCTTTAATTACCATTCGTGCATTTTATTTTAGCCTTCATTTCAATATTAATTTATAAGTTTTTTTTTATTTCTACTAAATTTAATTACAAAACTTATTAATTTAACCCAATTAAATTCACGAAATCTATGGGTCGTTACACTCTCCCCCACTCAAAACTTTTCGTCCCCGAAAAGGAAAAAGAAAGGAGAAGGAAGAATTAAATAACAATATATCTTATTCAAAATGTTAACTTATAAACAATAATTTACAAAATTTATTACTTTAAATAAAATATACCCATTTTAAAATCATTATATCTTTTCATACTTGAATAAATAAAGTTTGAAAACGTGTTCAAATTGATTTCTAAGTCCAAAAATTTACGAAAATTTTTGGCAGAGTCTCCCTTGTACGGAGAGGCTCGGGAAAAAATATAATATCAAAGTATAACAATTATATTACATATATTATCCAAAATATTATATCCTAACCTGGGAAAATATATAAAATAGCGCTATAGACCGTAATCCGAAACGTACCTATTGATTGGAAAATTTACGCTTAATTTATGGAACCAAAAGCAGTAGCAATTGCTTCCATAACCTGCATTTCACTTATAAAATTTAAAGGGTTAACAATTTATATAAGGTGAAATATTTAAGTGGTTTCAATCACTAACAACAAATGAATATAACAACCAACAATTTCACAAACAACATATACAACAAATACAAAACAACCATTCAATCAAACAAACAAATAGTTGTTCGGGTTCAAAACTTTTAAATTGTACGGAATGAAGAATAAACTACTAGCGCATCATTTACTCAACAGTCTTAGATAAAACTAAATAGATTATTCATTCTCCCAAACCCAATTTTTAAAGTATCTTACCCAAACAACCATAACAAAACAACAACCAAATTTGAACAACAACTTTTTTGTTTATCCTTATTAATTTCATTCATACATTTGTTGTTTAATTTCCTTTTTTTTCTCATACCACGTAAATTTTCCTTTTTTAATTTACATTTATTTATAACAAACTTTTAATTTCATTTACTCATTCAATGTTTGTTTCAGTTAATTTCACTTATTACTTACAATTATTCATTTCCATTAACTCAGGTCATGCCAGTTCTTTTTATTTCATTATAACTATTCATTCATTTATTGCATGCCCTCATTTATTTACATTTGTTTATAAATATTATTCATGTCCCATTTAATTTCTTAGTACTTCCATTATATTTACTTAAGTTGAAAATCATCTATTTGAATTACTTACCTTTAATTATATTTACTTATAGTAAAATTTCAATTATAACTTAAGTTTATAACATTAAATTCTCATTTATAATAGCAAATTCATTGAATACTTCATTACCTACTTTTACTTGTATAATTTCCATTACATTTCTTATTAAACATTTCAACTTTTAATATTTGGTAAGTTATATATATGTTATTTAAGTGTGTAATTTGAAAGTTATACAAGTTTGCCCGTTTCTTTTAATTAATTCATTGTTCAATAATTTTTTTACCTTTTGTCTTATAAGTTACTATTTCAACTTCCTCTTTATTTCCTTTATAACTTAGCATTAAATCTCTTACCTAAATTAGAGGTTTCAATTATTAATTACTTATCTTTCATTTCACTACAATAATTGAACAATTAATTAATGGAAATTTAAGAATTTAATACCGGATTAAATTTTCAATTTATTTTAAAACAATAGATAAATATATTCTTACAACTTATATATCTCTAATTATATTTAAAAAAATTCAAAATTTATATATTTTTCAAAAATGAATCTGCAGTAGAACTACTACAGTGGCCTTCCCTCTTCGAAACTCGAAAATGAAAGTCGATGATGCGGCCGCCATCATCGAAATTATCTTCCAGCGACAGAGAGGAAAGTACAAAACTTATTTTCTCCAAAATCTTCTTTAAAACAATTCTTTCAAATTATATTAAATATTTATATCAGAAAATACTTACAAACAATATTATTGTATTCCAAAATTTATTCGAAAAATTTCAAAACCCTGGAACTTAAGTTCTAAATTTTCGAATTTCATTTTATTTTATTTTTCAATCTTATTTCTATTATTATTTATACGCTTTATTACCTAACAACCAATATATTGCACCCAAATATAGATATCATTTGAAATTTTTTATTTTATATATAGAAAATATAATAGGCAAAATTATTTCATTCACCTATATTAAAAACAAATATTATGTCGGTCTGTCCTATTAAGTGTTTAGAAATCCCTATTGATGTCATAGCGTCCCATGCACGAACTAGAATTTATAAATACAAAACGAAACAGATTAACACAATATTAAAACCTTTTTATAACACTAACAAATACGCTCTCTCATATATATACACTCAGCGACTCCCATAGGGTATTACTATCCTATTAATAAAGAGTCAAACCCCACAAAGCTAAGGTTTATCGCTAAACCAAAGCTCTGATACCAACTGTAACGTCCCACCTTTATGCACGGTTCAAATCGACACACGTGCCAATTCAAACCATACGGAAGGGCGGATTGTTATGTGGTAAATAAGGAAAAACAAGGAAAGAAAAACAAAATAGAATCTCACAACGGAAGGATAAAATATAATAATAAATGTACAGTTCATAAACTGTTTACAAACATTTGATTCTTCTTTATACAATAAATATCAGAGTTCACATACCAATCATAATCAATGCAGCGGAATTAAATAGTGTAGTGGAATATAATTAATAATAATAAAATCTCCGTCTTCGTCCTCTAGAAATAAAATCTTCAAATCCTGAAACGCTCGGACTAACCCGAGCGAATTGAAAAGACAAAACACTCGAGTCAGAACTAAAAGATCTTATGTGAGTTAAATTAACAGAAATAAATATGAGTGCAGTAACTCAAGAGATGCTCGGGATTTACATCTCCTAAGGATCCGTTAAACTATTTACTATATAGTATATTGCGCTATTATAATAGTGTCTATTTGTAAAATAAACTTACTTTTTAATAGCGTTAAGGGTTTACCCATATAGCCCTTAACACAAATAATGCCAGTAGTCTACACAGTACCGCAATACCTCCTGATCGGGAGGCTACCAGAGGATACTCTATAGGTACGACACAAATAGAAAATCGTACAAGGCGCGATAGGGTAGGTGACACGGCACAACTAGGCAATGCCATGGTAGATATACCAATTACGCTTCCGGGTCGGTGCGTAGCATGCAGCTACCGCCCACCTCGAGCCACACCCCCAAAAATCAAAAAAGGCCACCAAATCAATCCAAAAGTCAAAGTATAATATCGAAGGGATGAGTCCGATCAAAGGTGCTACCTTATTAACCCGTCGATCGCTCCTGTTTTAGCCACCATATGCCAACTCACGGGAGTTGGGTCCACGTATTTACCTTACAGGAAACGCCGCCACCAACCTACTTCATTCTGGAATCTCCACCGCGTACAAGGTTGTTAAAGTGGTTTTCGGAGTTGGCAGAGAGTATGAAAACTTCCGATCCCGGTCTCTTCAACAACCAAACGTTATTATAACACCGCGGTCTTTAAACTAGTTTATACTTTAAAACTAGAAAACAATTATCCATTTCAAAACCCATAAATACGATATCATTCCCATTTCGAAAACAACTCATTTCGATATTATTTTTATAAAACCCAAATCAATAATATCATTTTTTTTCCAAATATATTTCTTTTTCCAAAATCATACTGCTTAAAATTTATAATATCTGGAAACCAAACATTTGGATTATAACTTTCAAAACATAATACTTTAAAATTCATAGCTTTAAAACCATAACTTCTAAAACTTGAAAGGTTTTGGATATTCAACAGTATATAGAATAAAATAGTCGATTTTATATTACTTTATAAAATAAAATAATTTCCGCGACTTTCCATTTATTTCATTTAAGATTAAGTCAAAGTCCATAAATTTAAAATCGCTTTCAGTTTCAATAAACCACTTCAGTTTCAATATATTTCAAACTTTGAATATTAAACAATTGGAACTAAGGTTGGAAATTTCTATTCAACAATTTAAAGTCCTATTATTTATTTGGAAATATTGGCATCATTTAGATAAAACTCAAATTACTTTTAACTATCAAAATTTCCTCCAATTTATTTATACTAGAAATATTCATTTAATCCATCTTGAATAAAATTTCAGTTATAAATATCATACCTTTTAAAATTCCAAGTTAATAAATTCTACATCAACTTATGAAGTTAAATTCTTAATTAAGCTCGATTCCAAATAAATTTTCAACTTAACTCCCAATATAAATTGATTTAAAACATTAAAAACTCTATATATTCTCAATATCTTAACATGTACTTAATCATATAATATAAATAATCAAACTCCATTATTCATCTTGTTTATTTTATTAACAAATTTATACACGGCTTAAGTTCAATAATTTAACCATATATGTGCATAAAATAATATTTTTTTATAAGGTCAAAAATTAATGTTTATTAAATCGTATCCTATCCAAAACCATAAAATCCTTTCAAAAAATAATTTTATATATATACCGCGGTGCCTGTATATAATTTTCTACCCTATGGTCAAGTGATACGGATATTTATCATTTCAATCCCCAATTTAATAATAAAAATGCGGTTGTATATCATTTCAAACCGTAATCCCGAATGAAATGAAATGCATAACAACTTGCAGTTAATATAAATAAACATTCATTCATCCAAATATCAATCGTCAACCATTTATTACAAATCATCATCCAATTTAAACAAACATCAATATAGAGCATATAAAATATAACAGGTAATAAATACAGGTATTAACTAACAGTTTATATTCAACAATAAATTTAATAACTGTTTAACTAGCAGTTTATATGCAAATAAATAAATTTTAACCGTCAAATTTTTATGCAATAATAAAATTAATTCACAATTAATTTAAATAAATGCGATTTAACTGAGATAATGAATAAAAACATGCCAAACAGTCATAAATAAATTTCTACTCATATCTAAAATCAATTTAACAAGCATAAGAAAACTTAGAAGTTGTGAGTGAGTTAAAACACTCACCTTTTGAATGTAAATTGAATTAAAAATTCAATTTAAATCCAAAAATTTGACAGCCTTCAAATTCATCCAAACGAGCGTCAAAAGATCCGGAATTTTAATACGAACCTAATGCAAAAAACCGCGCGTGAATTGCAGTCCATATGAGAAAGTTATGCTTATTAGAACGAATTGAAACAAAAAAAAAAAGAAACAACACCACCGATCAATTAAAGAGCGCCACGTCAGCAGGCCTCTTCTCCTCACCTCCATACGCACGAAACAACACAGCACGAAGCTACTAACCATCACGCCCGCCACTTTCATCCGTGCGCATGCAACTCGAGACATATAGAGTGTGACGACCGCCCATGACTCCCGCACCAAAACAAGGAAATGATGCGCTGAAAGGCGTGCCAGGCAGCCATGGGTGACCGTCAAGGGTAGAATAAACATCGCAGAATCTATCGCATAACTCACAGCGCATGGATAAAATACAATAGAGAAATATATGTATAGTGAAGCTTCATAACAGAATATCATCAAATAAGCATCTTAGAAGTTTGATACAATCATCAGAACAGTCAATACATCAAAACCTCACTACAAAGCACTCAAAGTGTATACAGCGGAACACCCAGTACATAATATGAAATAATATGCAAAAGCCTCCTGCTCGTCTTCGTCATCATCAACGTAGATCTCCAAGAACAGCACCTGTCACCTGCTACCTAGTCTGCCCATCCCAACATGGATGAACAGCCCAAGGTAATAAGAGGAGACATAAAACCTTGAGTCAGACAAAGTCTTAGTGAGCAGTAAATCAACTATCAAACATACCAAAAGAGCATAAGGGATAAAAGGAATAGGAACCAAACCATCCCACTCCGCCTCTTTCTACAGTGATAGCCCCCAGACACACACTAAGGAGAAGCAAGCATAACATGGCAGACAATTAAAGTAAAGCAATAATCATTCGAGTCAAGTTCGATGTTTTCCAAATACAAACCCCCAAGGCCTAAACCAAGATCAGATAAGCACCCGGAAAAACACCGCTCTTGAGACCGAATGATGATACAACCAAACGTCCAAACATCCATGATTCTGGCTATCACTGTTATCATTGCCTTGATTTCACCGTTAGTTGAACGACCATCTGTCAAGGGCTAATGGTAACCCCGGTTCTAGACATAACTCCGCACGTCGTCGCAGCCACGTGCCTAGGAATTTTCGCAACTACCCAGAGTACTAGCACGTCGTCGCAGCCCGTGCTTGGAACGTCGTCGCAGCCCGTTCCAACGTACTCTTGCTTTGAGCATGCTAGAACCTTCAACAACGATGAGATCTCAGCCTCCTAGTCATCCTCCTTGACGACTATTTTCATACTAGCTCAAGCGCCTCTCAAGCTAACCATTATCATCAACCCGGATCGCATCACCGAGTTATCAACATAGCTTCGCACGTCGTCACAGCCCGTGCTTGGAACGTCATCATGACCCGTCCCATCTCATCATCATGCCTTGCCTCCTCGCATCATGGCAAAGTCCATCTCAACATCATCTAATCCATACATATGAGCTTCAACATCCGCTTCATATGCCACAAACAGCTTTCACCATTCAAGAGCCTTTCCACTTAGCTTTTGAATCATCTTCGACCATCTTGTCTAGATCTAACTATCAATCAACTAACATACATAGAAATCAATCAAATCAATCATTAGCTTAAGCAATCAAGTAATCAAATATGGTCTAAGTAGGCATTTATAACTACAATGGCAATTTCGTAAATAAATGAGCATAGACATAACATACATGAATCATGGGTTTTTAGCATAGATCTAACAAATATAAATCATGGGTTTTGTCCCTACAATTTGATGAATGAACTTGCATAAGTAAACATCTTCATAAGTAATGGATCTACACTAGGATCTAAGGAAAAATGCATAAAATTACTATCTACAACACTCCACCAAACCACCAAACCAATATACTCCTTTGGGTCCGCGTGAGAGATAACCACCACTCACCGAATCACCCAAACACTTCAAAAACTAATAACTTCAGATCTGGACAGCAAGGATTCAAGCTTGATTCGTCGAAATCCCGCTTGAAACGATGAAATCTAGCTTCGTTGGATGAAGATCTTCAACTTTGGCTCTTGGATCTTCGATCTTGATCTTCGATCTTGGATGGATGTTAGAACTAGAATGGAGTGGAGAAAAGAAGATGAAGAAGTGCTGTAGTCGAGATTCCAAAATGGCAGCACTTCGTTGCTTCAAAAACCGGTGCCAAAAAGTGAGCCAAACCCCTCTATTTATAGGCTGAAATCCCCATGAGTCATCCGCCCCTATGAGTCGTCCATGACTCATGACTCACGACCCAAACCACCACGACTCACGACTCAACGCAACTCAAGGCAAATACGACACAACACACACACACGGCACAGCATGCACACGACTCAAGCCCCTACCGACTTAACAACACACGACCTAAGAACATACACGAGCTAAACTATCCTGCCGACTCAACGACCCAACTAATACGGCCTAACGACTTAACTATGTCGCCGACTCACGACTTAACACTACACAGGGCCACACGACCTAGTTCCCTGCCGACCTAACACTAAGTCGTCTGGATGACTCAACTACCAACGACCTAAGCCTTAACTCCTTAAGCCGCTACCCTATGAGTCGGCATCCCCTAAGCCGTTAGTTTCCCCTAGGTCAGCTAATCACCTTAAGTCGTTCCTTCCTATGAGTCGGTCCAATACATGAGTCGGTCACCTCTATTATTCAGTCACCCCAATGAGTCGGTTATCCTATGAGTCGTTCACTACCTTGACTTGGTCCAAACCTTAAGCCGCTGCCTACTAACTCGCTAACAACCATAAGTCGGCAACTACCACTCACTCCAATAAGTCGGTCAACCTATAAACCGTTGACCCCATGAGTCGGCCACCTACCCTAAGTCGCTCCATCCTCTAAGTCGGTCACGACTTAAGTTCCACACGACTTAACTTTAACACGACTTATCTCTAGAACGACTCAAGCTCCAAACGACTTAATGCAACTATTATACGATTTATCGACACGTAAAATACGGGTCGTTACATTCTCTCCCCCTTAGGAATTTCGCCAAACAAACAAGAGCAATCAAAACTATTCTGCATGCCTACCATCCATAACAATCAACAAACCATGCATCCAATTACTAGCCTAGCATGTAGAATTCTAAGATTAGAACAAGCTACAAATTCGTGAGATGTCTCAACACCTTAGGGCCATACCTCGAAGAGTTCAGGATGAGCTGCCTTCATCCTCTCTTCCTCCTCCCACGTACAGTCGTTAACATCATCACTCCATTGTATCTTGAGCAACGTAATCGTCTTCCTCCTAAGCTGTTTCGTGTCGGTTTCAACAACACGAAGCGGCTTACGAGGTCTCGTAACCACTGGATCAACCTCCAAGTCTTCACAGCTATCAGCAGAAACCACCGTATTCGAGTCATGCACATACTTCCGTAGATAAGATACATGAAAGACATTGTGCACACCCGCCATCTTCTCCGGTAACACCAATCTATAAGCGAGCTTTCCAATTCGCTCGATAATCGGGAATGGTCCAACAAATCTCGGAGTTAACTTTCCTTTCTTCCCGAATCTAATAACATTCTTCAGTGGAGAAATCTTCACAAAAACCATATCACCCACGTCGAATTCCAAATCCTTACGACGCTTATCGGCATAACTTTTCTGACGATTTTGGGCTGCCTTCATTCGTTGCCGAATGATCACTATACAATCCGTAGTCTGTCGAATCATCTCTGGCCCAAGTATCAGCTTTTCTCCAATTTCCAACCAACATGTCGGAGAGTTACACGGTCTTCCATACAATGCTTCATATGGTGCCATACCAATACTTGACTGATAACTGTTATTATATGCAAATTCCACCAAATGAAGGTGATCTTCCCACGATCCTCCGAAATCCAAAACACATGCTCTGAGGAGATCTTCCAAAACTCGGTTGACTCTCTCAGTCTGACCATCTGTTTGGGGATGGTAAGCTGTACTCAAACACAACTTAGTTCCCAAAACTTCCTGGAAGCTCTTCCAAAATCCACTAGTGAACAATGGGTCTCGATCGCTCACTATACTCTTCGGAACACCATGGAATCGAACAATCCACTTAACATACAACTCAGCCAACTTCGATGCAGTCCTAGTTGATCGAACAGGAATGAACCTTGCACTCTTAGTCAAACGATCTACAATGACCCAAATCCCTTCATTCCCTGTCCTGGTTCTAGGTAGACCATCGATAAAATCCATCAACACTTGCTCCCACTTCCATGTAGGAACCTCTACTTGGAAATAAAATTTCCAACATCCTTCTTCATACCTGCCCAATAATAGGTTCTCTTCATATCCCGATACATCTTATTTCCACCTGGATGAATTGTCAACTTCGAGTGATGACTTTCCCTCAGAACTTCATCTCTCAACCCATCTACATCGGGAACAACTAGTCGTTCTTGCTTTCGAAGCCAACCTTCTCGATCGACTTCAAATCCTTTATCCTTTTCTGGATTCAATCCAGATTCCAAATCTCGGATAATCTTGACAAGCTTATCGTCTCGCTTTTGGCTCTCGCCAATTATCTCCACAAGAGTAGGCCTTATCGATAAGTTTGCCAACATCTCAGGTTCCAATTCACATCTAGGCCTGAAGTCAAATTCAGCCAAATACTTTAGACTCTTCCATTCCGAAAACATGGCTCCCAATCCTGAATGTCTTCGACTTAACGCATCTGCCACTGCGTTGCCTTTTCCCGGAGTATAGGCTATACCAAAATCATATGATGCTAAAAACTCTAGCCATCGTTGCTGCCGAAGATTCAAATCCTTTTGGGAGAACAGATACTTCAACGACTTATGATCTGTAAACAACTCAAATCTAACCCCCAACAGGTAATGTCTCCACATCTTCAAAGCAAATACAATCGCCGCTAGCTCCAAATCATGAGTCGGATAATTCCTTTCATGCGGCTTCAGTTGTCGACTAGCATACGCAACAACTTTATCCTTCTGCATCAGCACTGCTCCAAGTCCAGTACCACATGCATCGGTGTAAACCACCATCTCATCATTCCCACTTGGAATAGTCAAAACAGGAGCACTCGTCAGCCGCTCTTTCAGGATTACGAAAGCTTGCTCACACTTATCATCCCATCTGAACACTTGGTTCTTTTTCGTCAATCCTGTTAACGGTGCAGCTATCTTGGAAAAGTCTTTGATAAACCGACGATAATATCCTGCTAATCCAAGAAAACTTCTCACATCAGATGCATTCTTAGGTCTAACCCGATCCTGGATTGCTGCCACCTTAGCGGGATCAACCGCGATTCCATTTCCAGAGATAACATGGCCTAAGAACCTCACTTCACTCTTCCAGAAATGACACTTCGAAAACTTAGCCTTCAACTGATGTTTTCGCAAGATTTCCAAAACAATACTCAAGTGCGTCTTGTGCTCTTCTTCAGTTCTGGAATAAATCAGAATATCATCCACGAACACAAGCACGAACTTATTTAACTGATCTCTGAACACTCTATTCATAAGATCCACAAAATATGCTGGTGCGTTGGTTAATCCAAACGACATTACCAGCCACTCATAAAATCCGGATGGTGTCCTAAAAGCAGTCTTCGGCACACTATCCTTAGCCACTCTCAACAGGTGAAATCCCGTTGCCAAATCCATCTGAGAAAACACCTTAGCCTCGTGAAGCTGATCAAACAAGTCATCTATTCTCGGCAATGGATACTTGTTCTTCTTAGTCACCTTATTCAGCTCACGATAATCCACACACAACCTCAACGATCCATCCGCTTTGGTTGCGAACACAACTGGTGCACCCCATTCGGACACACTACGCCGAATGAATCCTTTCTGCAAAAGGTCATCAACTTGCACCTTCAGCTCTTGCTGTTCCCTAGGCGCCATCCGCCTAAGAGGCATCACAACAGGTCTGGCTCCCTCAACTAGATCGATACGAAACTCGATCTCCCTATGTGGCGGTAACCCTTTGACTTCGTCAAAGACATCTTCAAATCCATTCACAATAGGCACCGATGACAGTCCATCCCGTGGAACAACCAGCGAATACATGAAGCTCATGAAGACGCCTTCCTCATGCTTACATCGTATCATAACCTTTCGCCCTTCCACATTCCCGACTGTCACCTCCAGCCTCTCACAATCAATCCTTGCCGCATACTTCCTAAGCCAGTCCATACCCAAAATAATTCCGAACCCCGCAAAGTTCAGAACAAAGCAATCACAAACAAACGAGCAATCATGACTCGACACAACTAGACCACGGCATATCATACACAAACATGACGAACCCCCAACTGGATTAGTCACAACCAATGGCCTATCAACAATATCCGGTTTCAAACCTAACCGGCCTACCAAATCATCACAAACAAAAGAATGCGACGCTCCAGTATCAAACAACACTCTAACTGGAACACCACAAATGAAAAGAGTACCTTGAACCACCACACTCTTCCCCTTCTCTTCAGCAGTAGGAGCTTTTGAAGACGACGGCACAGCTCCCATTGCATAAGCTTGCACAATCTGCCTATCCCTCCTTGGTTCCGGACAATCCCTCCTGAAATGCCCAGGCTTATCACAGTTGTGGCACTTCGCCGGTGCCCTAGGATTCTTACAATTCTTGGAAAGATGGCCCTTCTGCTGGCAATTGTAGCAAGTCACTTCGCCCTTCGGCTTCTTCTGGCCATCCTTGCCCTTCTGTTGCTGCTGCTTCCTCTTCTTGTTTCCACCCTGCTGTGGCCTAGACCCTTCCTTGGTTACAGCAACAACAGATCCTTCCTTAGGAAACAAACTCTCATGCCTGAGAGCTTTCTCCACAAGCTTCTCAAATGGGTCATCCAAGTGATCCACCAACTGCCTCCCAAGATAAGCGTCCAAGCCCGTCACAAACTTCTCATTCTTCTGATAGGGAGAATCAATATATGACCGAGCATACTAGGACAAAGCTTCAAACTCAGAAACATACTCAAGAACTGGTCTTCCACCTTGCTTGAGCTCCACAAACTTTTTAAACAAGACAGATCTCTGAGCCGTAGAGATGAACTTAGCTTCAAATCTAGCTTGGAATTGCTCCCAAGTAATCTCCTCCTCCGGAGTATCAATGGTGATAGAATTCCACCAATCCGAAGCTCTCCCTTGAAGTTGCCTTGATGCAAGCTTCCTCTTAGTTGTATCCTCAATTCCCAAGTCACCAAAGATCCTTCTACAAGCATCAATCCATCTTTGCACTTCAATGGTTGATTCCATTCCCAAGAAAACCTTTCCTCCAAGAGAAGTATAGTCCTTGCAAAGCTTAGCAAAATCCACTGGTCTTGGAGTTTGAACTTGAACTCCAACATCTACTGATGGCCCCGAGGCTGGTATCCTTCTCATGATCGAAGTCATCATGGCCTCAAACATAGGAGCATAATCAACAGCTTCCCTAGCAGCATGGCTTTCCCTCGCAGTTTGTCTCTCACTTCGACTCATCCTTAATATCTGTAAAAAGAAAGATTAGAACACCTTAAGAAACAACTGCCTAAGGAGTTCAAATCCTTCTAAGCTACTATATTATATATAGTAATCATCCATCAAAATACAATTACGTCTCTCATACGTAGTTACGTCAGCGAGCGTTGGCTAAAATCGATTAGCCATAGCTCTGATACCAAATGTGACGACCGCCCATGACTCCCGCACCAAAACAAGGAAATGATGCGCTGAAAGGCGTGCCAGGAAGCCATGGGTGACCGTCAAGGGTAGAATAAACATCGCAGAATCTATCGCATAACTCACAGCGCATGGATAAAATACAATAGAGAAATATATGTATAGTGAAGCTTCATAACAGAATATCATCAAATAAGCATCTTAGAAGTTTGATACAATCATCAGAACAGTCAATACATCAAAACCTCACTACAAAGCACTCAAAGTGTATACAGCGGAACACCCAGTACATAATATGAAATAATATGCAAAAGCCTCCTGCTCGTCTTCGTCATCATCAACGTAGATCTCCAAGAACAGCACCTGTCACCTGCTACCTAGTCTGCCCATCCCAACATGGATGAACAACCCAAGGTAATAAGAGGAGACATAAAACCTTGAGTCAGACAAAGTCTTAGTGAGCAGTAAATCAACTATCAAACATACCAAAAGAGCATAAGGGATAAAAGGAATAGGAACCAAACCATCCCACTCCGCCTCTTTCTACAGTGATAGCCCCCAGACACACACTAAGGAGAAGCAAGCATAACATGGCAGACAATTAAAGTAAAGCAATAATCATTCGAGTCAAGTTCGATATTTTCCAAATACAAACCCCCAAGGCCTAAACCAAGATCAGATAAGCACCCGGAAAAACACCGCTCTTGAGACCGAATGATGATACAGCCAAACGTCCAAACATCCATGATTCTGGCTATCACTGTTGTCATTGCCTTGATTTCACCGTTAGTTGAACGACCATCTGTCAAGGGCTAATGGTAACCCCGGTTCTAGACATAACTCCGCACGTCGTCGCAGCCCGTGCCTAGGAATTTTCGCAACTACCCAGAGTACTAGCACGTCGTCGCAGCCCGTGCTTGGAACGTCGTCGCAGCCCGTTCCAACGTACTCTTGCTTTGAGCATGCTAGAACCTTCAACAACGATGAGATCTCAGCCTCCTAGTCATCCTCCTTGACGACTATTTTCATACTAGCTCAAGCGCCTCTCAAGCTAACCATTATCATCAACCCGGATCGCATCACCGAGTTATCAACATAGCTTCGCACGTCGTCACAGCCCGTGCTTGGAACGTCATCATGACCCGTCCCATCTCATCATCATGACTTGCCTCCTCGCATCATGGCAAAGTCCATCTCAACATCATCTAATCCATACATATGAGCTTCAACATCCGCTTCATATGCCACAAACAACTTTCACCATTCAAGAGCCTTTCCACTTAGCTTTTGAATCATCTTCGACCATCTTGTCTAGATCTAACTATCAATCAACTAACCTACATAGAAATCAATCAAATCAATCATTAGCTTAAGCAATCAAGTAATCAAATATGGTCTAAGTAGGCATTTATAACTACAATGGCAATTTCGTAAATAAATGAGCATAGACATAACATACATGAATCATGGGTTTTTAGCATAGATCTAACAAATATAAATCATGGGTTTTGTCCCTACAATTTGATGAATGAACTTGCATAAGTAAACATCTTCATAAGTAATGGATCTACACTAGGATCTAAGGAAAAATGCATAAAATTACTATCTACAACACTCCAACAAACCACCAAACCAATATACTCCTTTGGGTCCGCGTGAGAGATAACCACCACTCACCGAATCACCCAAACACTTCAAAAACTAATCACTTCAGATCTGGACAGCAAGGATTCAAGCTTGATTCGTCGAAATCTCGCTTGAAACGATGAAATCTAGCTTCGTTGGATGAAGATCTTCAACTTTGGCTCTTGGATCTTCGATCTTGATCTTCGATCTTGGATGGATGTTAGAACTAGAATGGAGTGGAGAAAAGAAGATGAAGAAGTGCTGTAGTCGAGATTCCAAAATGGCAGCACTTTGTTGCTTCAAAAACCGGTGCCAAAAAGTGAGCCAAACCCCTCTATTTATAGGCTGAAATCCCCCATGAGTCGTCCGCCCCTATGAGTCGTCCACGACTCATGACTCACGACCCAAACCACCACGACTCACGACTCAACGCAACTCAAGGCAAATACGACACAACACACACACACGGCACAGCATGCACACGACTCAAGCCCCTACCGACTTAACAACACACGACCTAAGAACATACACGAGCTAAACTATCCTGCCGACTCAACGACCCAACTAATACGGCCTAACGACTTAACTATGTCGCCGACTCACGACTTAACACTACACAGGGCCACACGACCTAGTTCCCTGCCGACCTAACACTAAGTCGTCTGGACGACTCAACTACCAACGACCTAAGCCTTAACTCCTTAAGCCGCTACCCTATGAGTCGGCATCCCCTAAGCCGTTAGTTTCCCCTAGGTCAGCTAATCACCTTAAGTCGTTCCTTCCTATGAGTCGGTCCAATACATGAGTCGGTCACCTCTATTATTCAGTCACCCCAATGAGTCGGTTATCCTATGAGTCGCTCACTACCTTGACTTGGTCCAAACCTTAAGCCGCTGCCTACTAACTCGCTAACAACCATAAGTCGGCAACTACCACTCACTCCAATAAGTCGGTCAACCTATAAACCGTTGACCCCATGAGTCGGCCACCTACCCTAAGTCGCTCCATCCTCTAAGTCGGTCACGACTTAAGTTCCACACGACTTAACTTTAACACGACTTATCTCTAGAACGACTCAAGCTCCAAACGACTTAATGCAACTATTATACGATTTATCGACACGTAAAATACGGGTCGTTACATAGAGTTCGATCATCGACTACCAGTGTGTGCGCCACCTTGAGAGCCACCTAAGGACCAAGTTTCACATCACCACTCTCTACCGTTTGCCTGCAATCTAAGAAAATACGTCCATGCTTCCAAGCCAGATTCTGGCAAATCCGTGGTCCAATAGAATAGATCAACCATATGGATTTGAAAAGCTCGCCGAGATCTACAACTTTGCTTTTGGAATTTTTCGATTTCGTTGAACGGGTTGAAAGATATTGAGGAAAGAAGATAAGAAATTTCTGGCCATTGAATAAGTGGCGGCCATGGTATAGAGTTAAGGTTTCTGAAATAAAATAACAATAAAACTATCTTGGTTTGCGTGCATATTTATATGCTTTAACGTAAAAAACGGGTCAGAGTCTTATTTAAGCGTGCTGACAGGCGATCCTAACATAAAAAGGCCTTCTGAACGCAATGGTACTGGTTTCGAAGCCCAGTTCCATCATTTTCATAGGTTACTGTTCAAGTCAATTTGTTTGAATGACAAAAATGCCCCTGAAAATTCCGTTTCGGCTCCGGAACGAAAATGAATCATCCCATATATCAAAATAGATGTTTTGAAATATTTTAAACGCGGTGGAACAAGTTTCAAGCCCAAATTCCATCGCATGAAGAAGTTATGTTAAAAACAATATTTTCAAATTGATTTCAAATTGATTTCAATTGCATAAATTTCAAGGCGTTTCGAGTCCGTACGATCAAACGACAAGTCCGATCGCTACGAAACTTAAAACCCTATTATAATGCACCGTTATGGATCCGATGAAACTGGTTTCATCGAAATCTGAGTCAGTGGCCAAAATGGCTATTTTATATTAATTTAATAAATTAAAAATTCATTAATTAAATCACTTTTTCAATTTCACTTTCAAATTTTACAAATCTTATCAGTTTTGTTTTCTTAGACAATCTCGATGATTTAAACCAACTTAGATGTCAACTAATTGTTGATTCAATCATAAATTTCAGCATAAATTCAAATTTCATTATATTTATCAATTATAAATTAACTTTTCAAAAATTCCATTGAATTCACTATTCATTCCTTTTTATTCAATCCATTATAGTCAAATGGATGAAATTAACGTTGGTACAAAGCTATTACATAAATATTTTCCAATTTCAACTTAATTTTAAATTAACGTAAAATTTTATATTTAATTTCATTTATTTGCAATAAATCCAACTATTATAAATTTAATAAATTAACTCACTATTAAAATTCAAATTCTATAATTCATAAAATTTTACCATCTTGATTTACTTATAAATTTATAATTCTTTAAACCAATTCTCATTTCAATTTAAAGTAACTTAATTTACCAATTATAGTATTCATTTCAATTTCTTAAAATAACATCTTTATTACACTTTGAATCCAATTTATTTTAATAAGTTTCCAATTAAACGGATTAGATTTGATTCCAACCTGACGCAGCGGATTAATCAAAATAAACTTCAATCGGTGAAAGTAGCAATCGGTGGATTGATGAATATCAAAATGCCCAAATTCGTTGATCCGAAGATACCGAATTCTAGCTATCTCAAACACGTTGATAGCGCACTATACCGTGTTCAAAGATCTACGATTCTTCGTACGTTGATCTAGCGCACTAGATACCGTGAATCGGCTTCTACGATCGTTGAATCGAGCGCACTCGATTAACCGAAAGAGGAGATAGGAGATTACACTCAACTACCAATTTTAGAAGAAAGCACACAGCAATCAACAAGAAATTTTATTCAAAAATCAACTCCCAGAAATGTACAACACACTCGCTATTTATAGAGTTTTTGACCCTGACCCTTAAGCGTACACGATTTACGACATAACTAAGTCGCTGCCGACTCATCACAATAGTATAGATACAACGACTCATAGTAACTACATCACAACATACTCACCAGACCGACTTACGACTCATCTAGGTCGTTGCCGACCTAACAGGTACTAGACTCCTCTATTACAACACATGCATATGTACACGACTCAAGACTCGCGACTTAGCATGACCTGGCTTACGACCTAAGACTCATACGACTCAAACATCACGAGCTTCTTGCGGCATACCTCCTCAACGACTTAAGACATAATGACCCTGGACGACTTACGACTTAAGACAGTCACGACTTAACTCTTCAGCATAAAGGCTTAACGACTCATGGATCAAGCGACTCATCTCATATGCATCACCACTCAAGGTCCAACGACCTAAATCTGAGCGACTCATCTCCAACGACTTATCTCCGAACGATTCATCTCCCTGCGGCTTATCTCCGAGCGACTTATCTACGTCGTAACCCGTCTCCGACTTATGGCCTTCAATTACTGGAACTTCTCTTTGTTTCTTGATGAGTCATGGACGACTCATAGCCATGCAGTTAGGTCGTGTACGACTCATCAATCCAGAACGATTTAGACTCCCATCGAGTCGTATTTCCTCTTCATTTGAATTGTTAGGTCGTAGACGACTTATAGATGAGTCGTTGAGTCGTGTACGACTCATCAAACTCGAACGACTTAAGCCCTTAAGTCGTAACTTCTTTTCACTTTCTTGGTTAGGTTGTAGATCTTTCCCATATGACTCCTTAGCTTGACTCGTGCACGACTTACGAGTTAAAACCGAAACTTCTTGACTCGTGCACGACTTAAGAGTTAGAACCGAAGCTTCATTATCTTGTGAATGACCTAACCTCTGAACTTCTGTAAATCGGTCTGCATCATCCTCCCCTGGTTGAGAAAAATTCGTCCTCGAATTTGTAAATTCTTCCCCATCAGATTGTCCATCTCCATAATACGGCACAAGATGCTTAATGTTGAATACGTCAGAAGTGTATACATCCTTCGGCAGTTTCAACTTATAAGCATTCTCATTGATCCGTTTCACAACTTCTACTGGACCAATTTTTCTGGCTTTCAACTTGTTATAAGCGCCTACTGGAAAACGATCCTTCGTTAACACAGCATACACCAAATTTCCTTCGTTAAATTCAACATTTCGTCGCTTCAAGTCTGCAAATTTCTTATATTTCTCATTTGACTTTTCCAATCATTCCTGAACGATCTTATGACATTCAGTTAATTCATCAACAAAATCAACAGCTCGTTTAACTGTCCCCTTCGGTTGTGGTACTACCGTTAAGTCCAACGGTCCCCTGGGTAAACTTGAATATACAATCTGAAATGGACTGAATCCTGTACTACGATTCACTGCGTGATTATGAGCAAACTCTGCCCGGCATAACTTCATGTCCCAACTCTTCAGATTATCCTGCACAAGACATCGCAACAAATTTCCCAATGATCTGTTAACAACTTCTGTCTGCCCATCAGTTTGCGGATGATAAGCGCTACTAAATTTCAGCTTCGTTCCAACCATCTTCCACAAACTTAACCAAAAGTGACTCAGAAAACGAGTATCCCTATCCGACACAATAGATTCTGGCAACCCATGGAGTCGATAGATCTCTTTGAAAAATAACTGAGCAACATGAACAGCATCCGCCGTCTTCTTACAAGCAACAAAATGTGCCATTTTCGAAAATCTATCCACCACAACAAATATAGAATCATTTCCCCTTTGAGTTCTAGGCAAACCCAAAACAAAATCCATGCTGATATCAACCCACGGTTTAGATGGTACAGGTAACGGCATATACAATCCTGCATTTGTCGCTGTTCCCTTCAAAACCTGACATATATGACATCTCTCCACAAACTTTTCAACCTCTTTCCTCATCGATAGCCAAAAATAAGATTGAGAAATCAAATGCAACGTACGATCATGGCCCACATGTCCTTCCTCGTGCAACTCTTTGATAATCTTCAATCTCAAACTGCTCTCTGGAATACATAACTGATTTCCTTTAAACAGAAAACCATCAACCAACACAAATTCATCAGTACTTCCATCCTTAACTTTCTCAACGAACTTTGCAAAGTAAGGATCTTCTTCAATCAACTCTGGCAATAATTCAACTCCCGTTACTTCAATCTTCAATGTTGTCAGCAAATGACTTCTCGTACTCAAAACATCAGCCACACGATTCGTCACCCCAGATTTGTGCTTAACAACAAAGGTAAATTGCTGTAAATATGCAATCCACGATGCATGTCTTGCTGAAATCTTATCCTGCCCCTGTAAATGCTTCAAAGCTTCATGATCAGTGTAAAGAACAAATTCTTTCTGAAATAGATAATGCCTCCAATGTTTAACAGCTTGCACCACAGCATAAAACTCAACATCGTATGTACTATATCTCATCTTTGCCCCTGATAACTTCTCACTGAAATAAGCAACTGGCCTCCCACTCTGACTCAACACTCCTCCAATCCCAACCTTTGATGCATCAGTGTGTAGCTCAAACAACAACTGAAAATCTGGTAATACAAGAATTGGTGCTGTCGTCAAAAGTTCCTTGATCTTCTCAAAAGAAATCCCAGCTTCCTTTGTCCAAGAAAATTGTTTCCCCTTCATGCAATCAGTAACTGGTGCCATCACGCTACTGAAGTGTGGAATAAACCTTCGGTAGAATGATGCTAATCCATGAAAACTTCAAACTTCAGTGATAGTCCTCGGCTGTGGCCAATTTTCAATAGCTTCAACTTTACTCTGGTCCACCTGGATTCCCTTCTCAGATACAACATATCCCAAGAATAAAACACTTCGAGTCATGAACACACATTTCTTCGTAGCTGCATAAAATTGTTCCTCACGAAGAATAATTAACACCTTTCTCAATTGCTCTACATGCTCCTCTGTGCTCGCACTATAAATCAGAATATCATCAAAGTAAACTACAACAAACTTCCCAATGTACGGTCTGAAAATTTGATTCATCACTCTCATAAATGTACTCGGTGCATTTGATAGACCAAACGGCATAAACAGCCATTCATATAAACCTTCCCTCGTCTTGAATGAGGTCTTCCATTCGTCTCCTGGTCTAATTCGAATCTGATGATAACCACTCTTCAAATCAATCTTCGAAAAGATAGTAGCCCCACTCAACTGATTTAGCAAGTCATCCAACCTCGGCATAGGAAATCTGTAGCGAACAGTAATCTTGTTCAAAGCTCTACTATCGGTACACATTCTCCATGTTCCATCCTTCTTCGGCACCAACAATGCTGGTATTGCACAAGGACTCAAGCTTTCCTGAACACGTCCCTGTTCTAACAACTCTTCCACTTGCCTTCGTAACTCTTCTTGTTCCTTCGGACTCATTCGATAATGTGGTCGATGTGGTAACACTGCTCCCGGAACAAGATCAATTTGATGTTGAATGTCCCTCAGTGGCGGTAACTCCTTTGGCAACTCTTCTGGAAATACATCTTCAAATTCTTTCAAAACTGGTTTTGCTTCTTCTGGAATTTCAACCTCTTCATGACTCTCTCGTCCAATCAACAAATAGACTTCAGGCTCATCTTCAACTTCTTTAACAAACTCCTTCAAAGATAGCAAAGTTTTCAGTTCTTCGATCTCTTCTAACTTGCTTTCCTTCTGTTGTTGCTTCTTGGGAACTAAAGTGATTTTAGTACCTTCGAACATGAAACTATAGCTATTAGCACGACCATCATGTTGTACTGCTCTATCAAACTGCCATGGTCTGCCCAACAACAGATGACACACATCCATGTCTACAACGTCACACCAAATTTCATCCTTGTACTTCTTCCCAATAGAAAAATTTACACAAGCCCTTCGACATACCTTCACTTCACCACCCTTCCTCAACCATGCTAACTTGTACAGTATAGGATGCTTCTCAGTTTTCAAGTTCAACTTCCTTACTGCTTCTGTAGAGACAATATTATCACAACTCCCAGCATCAATAACGAACTTGCAAACCTTTCCCAGAATAGTGCATGTCGACTGGAAAATATTGCTTCTCAACCAACTAGAATCCTCTTCTTGCTTTGGTGTAAGACAAGGTCTCCTCATCATAAGATTACAACCTTCATCTCCAGACAATTCTTCTTCCTCCTCGACATAAGGTGTATTTGAACATTCTGCCTCCTCACCATCATCCTCCTCAACTTCTGCAACCATGGTTCTCTTCTTTGGCTTCGGACATTCATTGCTTTTATGACCCAACTCCTGGCAATTGTAACATTTGAAACCACTGCTAACCTTTGCCTTCTCAGCCTCCTTCACCACTGGCTTACTGACAGGTTTAGGAACATTAGAACTCCCACTAACACCCTTCACTTGACTATTGGAATTAGTAAACACACCACCTCCACGCCTTCCTTGCTTCTCCCAAGCCAACGCTTTATGATGTGCCTCTGCTACAGATCTTGGATCAAACATATTAACCATATCCTGGATCTGCATTCTCAATCCCCCAATGAATCTAGCAGTTAGCTGTTCTTCCGTTTCCATAATATCATTCCTGGCAATGAGTTGGTAAAATTCATCAGCATAATCACTAACAGACTTCGTCCCTTTCCTCAGATTCTGTAACCTCTGGTACATAAGTGATTAATAGTTGTACGGTAAGAAAGTAGCTCTCATCAACTTCTTCATCTTCTCCCATGATTCAATCTTTGACTTTCCCATTCTCTCCCTTGTAAGTTTAGTTTGCTGCCACCACGCCAAAGCTCTCCCCCTCAACCTAGTAGCAACTAACTTCACTCTTCTATGCTCAGGAACCTCCTTGAAATCAAAGATCTCTTCAACATTGGACACCCAATCAAGAAATTCTTCAGCTACCATTCCACCTTTAAATTCAGGAATTTCCATCTTCATACCCGACTCCCATCGACGATCTTCATCCACATCTCGATATGAATTTCGAACTTGGTCTCGATCTTGATAATGAATGCTAGCTCTATCACCCTCTTCATCAAAATCAAATGTACGTCTATACCGATCTCGACCATTATCATCCCTTCGTTCATGCATGCTTCTTCGACTATGTCTCTCTTCATCTCTATATGGCTCATTGTCAAATTCACGTTGACTTCTTCTCTCTTCATGTCCATAGTCATGGTGATCTCTTTGTGATGAAATTGATGTTTCTCTTCTATCTCTAAAAGATTACGGTGATACCCTGCTCGCTTCCGTAACCAATGGCGAAACTCGGTTTCCTCCATGGTTCGAGTTTGGTGATCTCCTCCTTTGAGTTTGATTCAAATCATTCATCAACTTCTCTAACTTTCCAATGCCTTCATCAAATTTCTCATTAATACGTTGCTCCATAAGCTCGGCTTCTTCTCTTCTATACAAAGCTTCAACGTTTTGATGACGGTTAGCTCTCCTTGGCGGCATGATTGGAAACTCTTCACAAACACTTCAAAACTTCTCAAATACTTCAACAAATCAAACAATGCTCGGCCTTCAAACACTTCACCAACTCTAGATCCAAAATGAAATGGATCAAAATCTTCAAACTCGTTGTAGCTTCAAGATGAACACGATGAACTCCAACTTCAAACTTCAAATACTTGGCTCCAAGAATCAACTTAGCTATGATTGGCTAAGTATGGCTTTGATACCAAAAACTGACGCAGCGGATTAATCAAAATAAACTTCAATCGGTGAAAGTAGCAATCGGTGGATTGATGAATACCAAAATGCCCAAATTCGTTGATCCGAAGATACCGAATTCTAGCTATCTCAAACACGTTGATAGCGCACTATACCGTGTTCAAAGATCTACGATTCTTCGTACGTTGATCTAGCGCACTAGATACCGTGAATTGGCTTCTACGATCGTTGAATCGAGCGCACTCGATTAACCGAAAGAGGAGATAGGAGATTACACTCAACTACCAATTTTAGAAGAAAGCACACAGCAATCAACAAGAAATTTTATTCAAAAATCAACTCCCAGAAATGTACAACACACTCGCTATTTATAGAGTTTTTGACCCTGACCCTTAAGTCGTATACGACTTACGACATAACTAAGTCGCTGCCGACTCATCACAATAGTATAGATACAACGACTCATAGTAACTACATCACAACATACTCACCAGACCGACTTACGACTCATCTAGGTCGTTGCCGACCTAACAGGTACTAGACTCCTCTATTACAATACACGCATATGTACACGACTCAAGACTCGCGACTTAGCATGACCTGGCTTACGACCTAAGACTCATACGACTCAAACATCACGAGCTTCTTGCGGCATACCTCCTCAACGACTTAAGACATAATGACCCTGGATGACTTACGACTTAAGACAGTCACGACTTAACTCTTCAGCACAAAGGCTTAACGACTCATGGATCAAGCGACTAATCTCATATGCATCACCACTCAAGGTCCAACGACCTAAATCTGAGCGACTCATCTCCAACGACTTATCTCCGAACGATTCATCTTCCTGCGGCTTATCTCCGAGCGACTTATCTAAGTCGTAACCCGTCTCCGACTTATGGCCTTCAATTACTGGAACTTCTCTTTGTTTCTTGATGAGTCGTGGACGACTCATAGCCATGCAGTTAGGTCGTGTACGACTCATCAATCCAGAACGATTTAGACTCCCATCGAGTCGTATTTCCTCTTCATTTGAATTGTTAGGTCGTAGACGACTTATAGATGAGTCGTTGAGTCGTGTACGACTCATCAAACTCGAACGACTTAAGCCCTTAAGTCGTAACTTCTTTTCACTTTCTTGGTTAGGTCGTAGCTCTTTCCTATATGACTCCTTAGCCTGACTCGTGCACGACTTACGAGTTAAAACCGAAACTTCTTGACTCGTGCACGACTTAAGAGTTAGAACCGAAGCTTCATTATCTTGTGAATGACCTAACCTATGAACTTCTGTAAATCGTGCTGCATCACAACCTCTAACTTACACTTACGTTTAGGTTATAATCAATTTATAACGTATTACTTTCTTAGTTATTACTTTACATACTTCTCATATTAATTTCACAATTAATCATAATTATTAAAATAACGCTTATAATAAATACGACCTATAATTACTCAACATTTAAACGGTGTTATTTCATTTTCCATCAGTGTAACATTCATTCATTTTATTATCACCTATTACAATTTCTAATTCCATTAACAAATAAGAAGGTAATTTATACTATATGTTACAAGAATTGAATTAATCACTATTTATTATTATTGACTTTAATTTAGCATTAATTACCTTGCATTAACATTGTTACTAAAAATCCCTATCCAATTGCAATTAATATTCTAATGAATACATTTACTCCTTTCTGTTATGTTATAAATTATCAACAAAGAAACGTTTATTACTTTCAACAACATTGTAATTTCTAATTAACTACATTGATTGTATACGTTTTCCAATATTATCGTTTATTAGAATTCTATTCAACTTTCCATCTTATGCATATAGTTAACCATTCTATTGATTTTACCTTCAAAATTTTCAGTTATTTTCTTAACTTACAAAAGGCAATGATTAATTACATTTAATCGCTATTAATTAAATACATTGGTAACGAACAATAGTTGCCACCATTATACAATTTATACATTTGTAATTTATTCTGTACAACAATTATTTCAACAACTCTCATTAAATACATTTATTCCAATTTCTGTTTCAACGTTTTTATTACAAAATCAATTAAATACTTTCCTTTCTCGCATTAAATTAAACACCTGTATAATCCTTTCCACTATTCATTATTTAGAATTCTATTTAAATTTCAATCTCTTGAAATAACTCATTTATTATGCATTCGCTTATCAATAAACAAGGTTCCAATAAATAGGATCTATTCAATTCACCTTATATACAGGTACAATACTTACACCATTTTATTTATTGAAATTTTATTCATATTACAAATAAAGGCTTTAATTACCATTCATATATTTTATTTAGCCTTCATTTCAATATTAATTTATAAGCTTTTTTATTTCTACTAAATTTAATTACAAAACTTATTAATTTAACCCAATTAAATTCACGAAATCTACGGGTCGTTACACATTGAGTCGGACCGTTGAATCGAATTTGAAGTTAATTCGAATTAAAATCCATATTTAATCAGTTTGATTGAAATTGGGACCTGAGCCCAGATTTTTGGGAAATGGAAAGAAACAGTTTTAAATTTGAAACTATTTTCACTATAAACTGTTTTAAAATTCATATTTTTAAAATTTCAAATTAATTAAATTTTCAAAACATTTAATATATAACCTATTTTAATATATAAACTATTTTGACTTTTTTAACTATTCAAACTATTTAACTATTCAAACTATTTTCGTAAAAATTCAAACTGTTCAAGTTAGGAACTGTATATATTTAAATCGTTGATTTAAATACGAATGTGGTTAAAATGAAGTTATACCCTAAGTCGAAATTCGAAATGATTTTGAAATGAAATATTTTGAAGTGAATAAAATGATTTTGAAATGAGATTGATTTCAAAGTGAATAAAATGAAATTGATTTCGATGTGAAAAAAATGATTTTGAAATGAAATTGATTTTAAAATGAAAAAATGATTTTGAAATGAAATTGATTTCAAGGTGAATATTGTAATTTTGAAACGAATGATATTTTGAAGTGAATATGATACATTTATACCAAGTATGAATCGTTTTGAAATGTAAAAGAACCGCAGTGTGTAAAATGACGTTTGGTCGTTAAAGAGACCTGGGTCAATTATTGACATACTCTCTGTCAATGTTGGAACCACTTTAACAACTGTATATGTAGAGGAGACTCTAGAATGAAGTGGTTGGATTTGATGTACGTTTGCTACATTTGAAGAAGGAAAACGATGATGGATAACCTCGACACTCATTTCAATTTGAAATGACTAAAATAGGATGGCTTGAACTAGGCCAAGTGGGCTAGCTATCCTTAGCAGACCCCCATTCTTTGATTTTTCTTATGAATTCGGTCCATACTATTACCTTTGTTGTTGGTTTCGATTGGTGCACCCTTATTTGGGATAACCTCCCTTTAACTCGATATAGGATTGGTGGACACGGTGGGTGGTCATTGTGGCAATGCGTTACCACCAGCCTCGCGACTCGAAGTGGTAGCATACTACCTAGGAATTGCCTCACATGCCTTGTCATACATTTATCCTTATCATAGACAAACTACGAGTTTGGTTTGGTGATGTCGTATCACAGCACATCCCTATCTATCGACATTCTACTAGTTGTGTTATACGAAAACTGTAACGACCCGAAATTTTCGATTCTGAAAATTCCAGATTGTTAGAGAAAAGAAGAAAGAAGGTAGAAGAAGAATAGAACAACAACATCTCACATTCGCAGCGGATCAAAATAATAGCATTTATAAAGGAAAGTTGTAATTGTTACTTTACATACAATTCATCAGAGTTACAATCTTTTACACATAAATTGGACAGTTATACAACTTGTTCCAGACTATACAATCTATACAGACTACATAGTCTCATATACACAGCGGAAAACTTCATACGTTCTTGCCATCAAGCTCGTCTCCTGAGCTCCAGAACGTCCTGAACTGAAATGCAGTAATACTCGGTCTGACCCAATAATTACATCAAAGTAACACCCGGGTCAGGCTGGAAACCAGCGTGAGTGTGATAGCCCGGATTTTGATCATCTAATAATTGGGTTGATTAATAGAATATTGATTTATAGATTGAACAAATAAATCTGATAATAAATATTTATACTTGGATAGATATTTATTTTATAATCTTCTAAGTATAATTATTTTAAAATTTGCAAAATCATTATTTTCAAAAAATGTAACGTGTGTTCGTCTAAATATGTATATGTGTCAATTTAAATTGAGTTTGAATTTGAGATTTTAATTTCAAAGAATAATTTTATTAGTGTATAATTAAGATTTTTTTAAATATTTTCTTTTGAAAATTTTATATGTATAAATACTAGAAGGGTATGAATAGAAATATCAAATATAACTTGGTCAAAATTTTATGAAGTGATGAATTACAATTTCAAGATATTGAGTATTAAAAATCCTATCTATTTCTAAAAAAAAGAAAAGAAAAAGAAAAGGGGTTTAACATACCCTCTTTTAAAATTTTATAAGCTTAAGTATAAACCAAACTAAAAGTAAAACATAAAATCATATTATAAAACATTTAATTACGTATATAACCATTAAATACAAAAGCTTTTAACATCATTTAAAAATTGTAAGAAAATGAATAAATGCTAATGTTTAAAATTATGAAGTTCATTGTTAACATGTGCAAGGATATTATAATGATATTTGGACAAATGTAATTAATTTGAACAAGTGTCAAATTCTTATTTTAATTTTTCTTTTTAATAAATCTAACTTAAACTTGTATAAACAAACAAAACTCCCTCTTCATTCTTTATTTTCCTTTTCAGAGAGCTGCAAACATTTTAAAAGCTAAACTGGAAACAATATACAAATCAAACTGTCTCAAATCTGAAAGGGATCAGCTTCAAAAACTCAGATCCAAAAGCTAAACGGATAAAATCAAATTCTAGTGAAAATTGCAGTTTTTCCAAAACCTGTTTTCAAGTATTAATTTGGAGGCAGAACAGAAATCAAAATCCTTTGTTTCAATCCAGATAATGAAGTACCTGTAGTTCTTCCCTCTGTTTCTAGAAATGAGGTGAGTAAACTAAGCCTAAACTGTTTAGATCTGGTGCATGCTAATAATGTTTGGAAAGAATGATGAAGCATGAATGAAATTTGCAAGTTTAAAAAAAATATGAAAGTGTCAGGATGCATGATTGTATATACAATATAACACTGTTCTTCAATCATGAGAATAACTTCACATTTGAAAAAAAGAAGAGCATAAGAGTTAACTATCTGTTGCATATGGATTACCTAAAAATAAATATGCTTTGTGAGTTTGAATTGTGATGAATCTTCTATATGGTTACTGCTATACATTTGTTTTGCCTGTTCTTGTTTTTTTTAAATTAAGATTTTGGTAAAAATCTTTTACCACTTGATCTGATATTAGTTAGGATTTAAGGTTTATACAAAAGTTGTTTGTTTAGCGAGAATTTATGTTTAAAAATGTTAATTAAGATAAAATAAAATCTGAATGCCTCTCTTTTACCATAAGAACAGTAACTTCTTAAGAAAAGCAAATCCTAAATGTCCTAAAACATAAATTCAGATTTATAACTTAAATTCCTATACGAAATTATGAATTTTAAAACTAGAATAAAAAATTATAGTAGTAGATTGAGAGAGCATGTTGGGTTTGACCAGATTTTTGGGTTTGGATGTTGCCATTGGATCTCAGTGGATAGGGTGGTCGAACTTCTGTCTGAAGGAAGAGGGATGAACAGAGGATGAAGGAAAAATAGCAGGAGGTTGATCAGAGGTTGGTGATGGCGATGGGAGGTCGAAATGGATTTTAAACCTAGTTTTCAGTGTTCTGGAATTTTTGATCGGTGTGGTCCCTCTAGTTGATCGAGTGCTTCAATACTTGAGGAAATGATGGTCTGGTTGTTAACGAGGCTCTGGACGGGGTTGTGTCACCTCCGGTGATCGGAGGTGGGGCGGAGCGAAGAAGGTATTGTGATCAATTTGTTCCAGTTTGGTCATATATCTCGATTTTGAATTAATGGGAAATTCTTATTTCTGGGTTAGGGTAATCGACGACGAAGGTATCGTCGACTTGTCAATGGGCGAAGAGCGGGCTGGAGGAGGTCGAATCTGGCGTACACGTACACGAGTACAAGTTCGTACACCTGAGTTGTGTGAGGTTGAGAAGAAATTTTTCTTGAGGAAAAGTGTGGTTATCTCGAGTTCGAACTCGAGATTTTATGTTGTAGAAATGATGGGAGGGAAACTCGGGTTTAAACACGAAGGAGTTTGGGTTTTCGCTCGAAGTAGGAGAGAAGGGCTGTGTCCTGTGTTGATTAGGGTTTGAAGGGTTTTTGATCGGGTTCTAATGATGGTCCAATTTCTGTTGTACAGGAAATATTTTAAAGTGTAAACAATGACACTTTGACCTTTAAAAATGTTTCTAGGTTAAAAGGAAAATAAACTAAGTTTCTAAATAAATTATGTGAACAAGTTTTCCAGTTTAAATTTAAAATCAAATGTTTTAAATTTGTCTTATTTAAATAATTATATCTGAATTGATTTTGTAATTAATTTCAAATTTCAAATAATTTTTAATGTTACAAATGAAGTTTAAGTTTGATAAAGAATTTATTTTAATTGATTAAGGTTGAGATAAATTAAGAGTAATTAGTAAAAATTATTATTTACTTATTGTAATTAAGAATAATTATTTAATGGGGTAATTATTGGATAGTTAATGAATGTAATTAAGAGATGAATCATTAACTAGAGTTTGGGTGATGATTGATTGATAGATTAATTAAGGTGATAAATTTTAATTAATTAGCATAATTAATTAAAGATAATTACTTAATTATGAATTAATTAAGTATTATTACTTAGAGTAGTAATAAATGGATAATTACTTGATGTGATTAATTAAATGGGAATTACTTAATAAAGTAATTAGAGTATAATTACTTAATGGAAGTAATTAAAGAAGAAATTTCTTATTATAATTAATTGAATTTAATCCGATTAGTTTAGGCTAGTTAATTCAGTTTAATTATTTTAAAATAATCACTTGATGATTTAATGAGTAAATTATTTAGGTAAGTAATTAGTGGATAATTACTGGAAGTAATTAATTGAATAAGTGATTTATTAATGAGGGAAATTTGGATTAAATCACCTTGTATAATTAATCAAGGGATTAATAGAGATAATTAATTAAGGAGTAATTTATTTATTTGATGAAGTAATTAAGGGTAGTTATTTACTGATATTATTAATCAAGGGTGATTAATAATTATGGTTAGTAATTAATTAATGAAGTAATTAAAGGTTAATTACTGTATTCGGTTAAGGATAATTAATTTGTGAAATTAATTAAGGGTTAATTACTTAAATATAATTAAAGGATAAATAAAATGATATTGGAAGCCTTTGATTAATTGTTATTCCTAATATGTGGTTTGTGATGCTATGTATTAAGATAGGTTTGATTTAAATTGTGATGATGTGGTTATCTATTGATGATGAATTATGTGACATCCTGTATTTAAAATTGAATTGTATTTCACTTGAGTAATTTAAGTTAAGATGATATAGGTTTCGAAGAGACCAGAGTCGGGTATTAGTAAATACCCGAAACCACTTCGAATTGTAATCTGGATGATTTAATATGGATTTAATGTGTGAAATCAATAGACTGAAATGGAACAATGTGGACCCCTGAAACTAAGTAAGATATCTAGGGTTTGATTTGTGAAGTGGTTTTGAACATAGCAAGTAATGAACTCGTAGTGAAATACGAGTTACCCAGGTTTCTTTTGTGGTTTGAACTTTGTATTTCCAAATTATATGGGTTTACTCACGCTGGTTTCCAGCCTGACCTGGGTGTTACTTTGATGTAATGCTCGGGTCAGACCGAGTATTATAAATTTTCAGGTAAGGATGTTCTGGAGCTCAGGAGGCGAGCCGGATGGCAGAAACGTATGGAGTATTTTCATTGTGATATATAGTTGTATATCTAGGACATGTTGTTAAAACTGCCCAGTATTGTGTAAATGTTGTAACTATGATGTATAAAAATATAAGTGTAAAGATACAGTTCTTTGTAAAATTATTATTTATATATGATTATATTTTATCCGCTGCGAATGTGAGATTCTGAGTTTGAGTTTTCTGTTTCTTCTTCTTTCTTTTTCTTCTTTTCACTAACTATCTGGAATTTTCGGGATCGACATTTCCGGGTCGTTACAGTGAGTAAACCCATCAACATGAAATACTAAAGCATAAAATTTATTTAAAACCCAGGCTAACTCATACCTTACTATGAGTTCATAACTCGTTATAGTCAACACTTATTTTCACAAATCAAATCCTATATATCCTAACTTAGTTTCAAAGGTCCATATTATTCCATTCCAGCCTATTGATTTCATATATTAAATCTATATAGAATTATTGTAGATTACAAATCGAAGTGGTTTCGAGTATTACTGATACTCGACTCCGGTCTCTTCGAATCCCATGTCAACTTAACCCAAGTTATTCAAGCAAATACAATTCAATTTTAAATACAGGGTGCCAACTTTTACACAGTAATTCATCATTGATAGATAACCACATTATCATTGTTTAAACCAAACATACCATATCACAAAACTTTTCATATCAGAAATATCAACCAATCATTCATAAGCAAGGTTAATTAGTCACACCATTTCTAATTAATTTAAATAAATTAAATTAATTACTTTAATCATTTTTAATCCTGCTTACTTATTAGTAATTAATTACACTCCAATAATTAATCATCCCTTACTTATCTTCTCTAATTACATTAAGTAATTAGCCTTTAATTAATTACCCAAATTAATTTAACTTCCACCCATTCACATTAATTACATTTATCTTTAATTAATTACTTACATTAATTATCTGATAATCACTTACATTGATTAATTATCCTTTAATTAATCACACTCATTAATGAACCAATCCTTGATTTATTTCCTAAATTAATCAATCCTTAATTAATCAATCCTTAATTAATCAATCCTTAATTAATCAATCCTTCAATAATCAATCCTTAATTAATTACACTAAGTAATTAATCCTTAATTACTTCCATTAAGTAATTTCCCTTTAATTAATTACTTTCATCGGGTAATTATCCCATTGGTTAATTATCCTCAATTAATTAACCTTTAATTATTAATTAATTTAACCTTTAATTACTAATTAAATTAATTAATCCTTAACAATTTATCTTTTAATTACTTACATTAAGTAATTATCATTTAAGTAATTAATCTTTAATTACTTACATTAATTAATCTCTAATTACTAATTAATTAATCTATAATTGATTAACTTATAACCCTAAATAATCATTAATCCTTAATCATTAATTAATTAAAATTAATTAATTATACTTAAATTACTTTATTAATTTAATTAATCTCAAATCATTAAAACCTTAGTTAACTTTTAAGGTAAATCATTATCTTTATTAATTACCCAATTATCATTATCATATAAATTTAAACATTTATCTTTAATTAACTTACTACATAAAATCATTTAATTAAGTTTTAAAATAAAATAAATATTTAACTTAACAAATTAAAGTTAACAATTTATATAACTTCCTAAATTAAATGTAAAAGAAAACATTTATAAAAGAAATTTATTTAAGAAAAGTTTTAAACTAAATTTACTTTAAATTCAAAACCTTGCTTTTATAAAACTTTAAAAACTATTTTAAAACTTGCTTCAGGTTCAACTTGACCTCTACCCAAGACCCACCCCTACTTTCCTTTTCTTTTTCTTTTTAAAAATTAAGTTTAAAACTTGTTAAAACTTTTAAAATCTGAAACAAGATTTACACACATGTTCTACTCGAGTCCATACTCGAGTCAACTACCTAAATACCCGAGTCATTCCTCGAGCCAATATCCATTCCAAACCATAGACACATAAACAAACCATGCATATGAAACATCGACCCAGGCGTCTCCGACCTCCGTCGATGCTTCGAACATATCGATGATCACCCCCATATCTGATCCCGACCATCAAAATTTCATCACGAAACTCAGATCGAAAACGAGCAGTTCTGGACAAACTTGGAAACCACCCGATGCCTAAAAACTCCCTCGAAGGCCAACGCCGGCCACCAGCACCCCTACAACTCTGGCCATACCTTCCTGACCTTCTACGCTACCATTTCCCATAGCCCGTGCAACTCGATTCACCAAAGATGACACAACCATTTAATTCCCGACCACGACCCATTTTAGGGTTAAAACACTTCTTCAATCGAATTCCGACACCACAGTGACTAAGAAAGTCACCCGCCATTTTTTTTAGCCTCGACAACTCTCCAGCAACTTCCAGTCGAAACCCCGACCACTTGAGTACCTTCGGTCACCAGAATTTGCTCAAAACTCACTTTCTAGTCAACCCCGAAATACTATCTAGTTCCAATTCTAAAAATTATGATTTAACTCTTAAAAATCATGATTCTATATGGAGATTCAGATTATATAAATAAAATAAAGAATTTTGATGTTTTAGTTTCAACGTTTTATGTTTTTACTATTCTTTTTGATTTTCAGATAATACATGAACAATATCATACTTATAACTATTTTTAAATTAAAGATCTTACCATTATAAACAATTTTTGTTTGAAGAACAAAGCATAAAGGAAATTAGAAGTTGAGATCTTGGTTTTTGAAAGGTTTGAATACCTGTTTAACAAGAACAGAGAATGTCTCTTGATCCAGATATACACACATATATTTATATAAATATACACAGACATGCAAACCAAATATTCACTCATGCAAACCCTTTCACATCATTATATAATACATTCATCACATGCAACAGTTAAGTAAGAGATTAGTTTGTTTACTCACCTGTTGATGTACAGAGAAGTTTGTAACAGTTTGAAACTTTGAAAACTTGAATTGCTTTGTTCTTTTTGAAAACTGAAGCTTTTGATCTGGAAAAATACTTGGATGCTTGAAACTTTGATTTAGTTGGAAGCTTGATTTGCTTTGGTGATTTCAAGTTGAAGAGTTGTTGCTAGATTAATTTATGGTTTGAGTATTTGATTACAGGCATTGTTCTCTGGTTTGTAAAATGTTTTACAGAGTTTGGTTTCTTTTCTGGTTTTTAGATTGTACAGGCTCGATTTCTTGATTTTGAATGAAGATAGAAATAAAAGAAATGAAAAAAATGAGAAAGGTTTTTATATAGAGTTAATTAGGATTTATTAAAAACAAAAGAAAATAAAAATAAAAAGTGACACCTGTTAAATTTCTTAACATTTGTCATTTACATTAGCTAATTTTCTTACACATGTTATTAAGATGATTTCTTTTATTAACACTTGTAATTATGCATGAGTCATTAATTTTTTTAAAATGGTTTATAAAACTTTTGTATTTAATTTACTATTTAATAAATAAATTTATTAATTTATAAAATAAAATGCTTTAAAAGAAAATGATATAAAACCAATTATATTCTTAATAAAATCATATATAATATATTTTTAAATCCAAAATATTTTAAGAGATCTACCCTTTGAATTTCAAACTCAAATTCAATTTTAAAATCCAATTTAAAATCAACTCATATATATATATATATATATATATAAACATATTTAATTTGAAACTAATAATTTCATTTAAAATCTACTTCTATATTATATATAAACAACTCATTATTTTTATGGTTTGAAAATAACAATTTTGCCAATTTTAAATAATTTATAAAAGAGATTATCACATTTTAATTGCTTGAAATTCCGAGATATCACATTCAACTTATTAATCAGTGTTTGATAAATTAAATTCTGCTAATTTCCAATTAACATATGTCTGAAAATCCGGGTTATCACATTTCTCCCCCCTTAGAATCTTTTCGTCCTAAAAAAGAAACGAAGCCAGAATTTATTCAATGCTCGAAATGAGATAAATTATTCTTTGATCATTTTTAAAACACTTTAAAAATCCACATAATATTATAAAATAGATTTTATAAAAATACTTCTTGCAACTCGATGTCTCAACCAGTCCATCCTTGTTCTCACATAATATGTAATTCGGTCATACGTTGATAAGGCGTTGGACTGAAAATCTATACGTACTTAGCAGACTCATTTTCAACACCCAGTGAAAATATTTGGAAAATCATTTCCGAAAACTTTATGAAAATATAGAAAACATTTTTGAAGTAGAGGAAATATCTTTGGTGAGAATTCTCTAGAAATCATCACCCCCTCCATGGCCGCAGTTAACCCGATTGTTACGTTGCCATTTCGACAAAATCCATAGGCAACTATAGGCACTTTGCGCCCCTCGATTATGCCATGGAACCCGCCACAGATCGCAGTTACATCCCGGGTTACGTTACCATCACGGCAAGTCCATGTAACTGGAGGCATCGGCGCCCTCGATTTTCGCTGCCAAATGAAACTTCACCACTTCCGCATAGGTCGCAGACTGCATCAGTCAAGTCCCAATGTAGCCTTAGGTTCTCACGGCCTCTCGACTTTCGCTATGTCACCATAGGTCATAGTCTACCAATGTTACATTTCCATCGCGACAAATCAAACGTTGACTGTTGGCTCTCATGGCACACACGACTTCTGCTATGGTCCATAGTAGATCGCAGTGAGATCGAGTTACACTGTCGTCACAGCATAACCCAAATGTCTCTGTACTCTGTAGGCATCAGCGCCCTCGACTTTCGCTACCCATTACACATAATCCTTAGGAACTTCAGTTTGTCTAGACTTCCTCACAGGATTCAATTTAGAGCCTCCCCCTTAGGAGTCAAGGCAAACACACCCCGTGGATTTCCTAATGAAGTTCGTTTCGATGGGATCGCCTTTTTCCCCAGAGCCAACCTCAAAACATTTTATACTATACGCTTATAGTATCTTTCAAATCATACCCTTTATGATTTACATCAAAATCTCCTTTACACAAAATCGATAGTTCCAAACTTGGCTTTCCAAACTCCCAAAATTTGATTTTCCCAAAAAAAATCATAAGCCTTTCCAAAATCCATATGTTCCAAAACCTTTTCCAAATCATTTAAAAAAAATACATCTATATATATAGATATATAAAATCTTGAAAAATCTTTTTATCACTTCATACTTGTATAAATATCCTCTTTATACTTCAAGTACTTTCAAAAACCTTTCTTTTGGCTATAGATTCAACAAGGGGAGTTTATCATATACAACCAATATATATACACATACTTCATTTTTGCCAAATCAAATATTCAAATTTTATTTCTTCTACAAAATTATTTACCATATCACTTACCTTCCATAAAGTGAATTTCAAAAGATATCCAACTTCCATCTTTATTCATATGTACATCTCAAAATATACTTTTCCTTTCAAAACCATTTCTCATTTCTTCCAAAATTACAATATCTATTTCATTTAAGCACGTACGATGTACATATATCATCCGTACGCAAATCTCAAATCTGATTGCTCACTCATTTACACAATTTTGCTTTCGAACTAGTATCGTCCACCCGACTTCCTAGTGCGGACTCAGATATGGTTTCTTGATCAAAAACCGTCATTCTCCTTGCATAGGCCAACTATGATACCCAAAATCAATCAAAAATCCATATTCTGGGTTCGCCGTCGAAAATCGAGTGAAAAATCCCTACTCGGATCGATATACTATCTCGAAATTCTGTGCTCGAATCTGGATCAAATCATTCTACGAATAGAATAATATACATACATCTTACGTATATATCTTAATTGATCATTAGCTAAATCAATTCTCTTTTCTATTCACCTTCATTTTGATTCCATTCACTAATCCACAATTGCTCCCAATTTTTATTTAGCTTATTACTTCAATTCTTATCTCAATTGGTAATTAATTATAAACAGTTTGCACTCTGACCAACTAGTATTAAGAAAATAGCTTGAATTTTTTTAAAATAGATAAGTAGTTGTAAAATAGTTATTAGTTGCAAATAGTAGTAAAATAGTTAAGTAATTTTAAGATAGTTGTAAAATAGTCAAATAGTTGTAGAATAATTAGATAATTGCAAAATAGTTGTAAAATAGTAATTAGTAAAAAAAAAATAGTTGTAAAATAGTTAAATAGTTTCAAAAGTAGTTGTAAAATAAATATAAGATAGTTTTGGGCTTTAAAAAGAAAAGTGGTATAGTAAATAGCTAGGGAAAAATAGATTTAAAAACAGTTGTATTAAAATAATTTTATTTGAAAAATATAGTTCTGAGCCAAACTATTCTATTCCCAATTTCCATTTCCAATTAATTTCCAATTTCCACTTCCATTTAAATTGATTCAATTTCAATTAAATTTAAATTAACTTCAATTTCAATTCAATTTAAATTAACTTCAATTTCTATCCCACATTCAAATCAACTCCCATTTGAAATTCAAACTTATTCAACTTCAATTTCACTTCAAATTATTTCAATTCAAATTTTCCATTTGAACTTATGCTTATCCATCTTCAATCACAATTCCAATTAATTCAAATCAAATTCAATTTGGACTAATTCTATTCAAATCTCAACTTAAAGCCATTTCAAATTATATAAATTCGACTTAAATTTTTTTAAATGTTGATTTAATCCTTTAAATCAAACCAACTTTATTTTTAAATTAACAACTTAAATCTTCAAACAATTTAGTTCTGAGTTCAAATTTCAAAATTCCATTTTAAATTACCTTAACTTAACTTATTACAAGGTTCAAATTAGAGTTCAAACTTTTTAATTGACTTAATCTTCAAAATCCCATTTATTACCCAGTTTTAACTTCAACACCAATTCTTAACAAATTTTCAACAAACTTATATCTAACATTTAAATCTTTAAGTTCAAGGTGATCCCATTCTATTATTACAATTTCATTTCAAGAATCAAGCCTTTTAAATAGTTTTAAAATAAGGTTTTCTTTTCATTTACCTTCAGTAATGGATATATAGACTATTTAAATCCACTTTTTAATTCATTTTAAACTAATCCAATTCATAGTTTAAAGATTATTAATAATGACAGGATGATATCAGGATAAAATAAATAAACATTCCAAAATATTATAAAACATCCCTCCATAACATCCATTACCCATTTCCAGATCTCAAACCCGTTTTTGAGATCACATCTAACTCCCATTTGAAATTCAAACTTATTCAACTTCAATTTCACTTCAAATTATTTCAACTCAAATTTTCTGGACTTAGATTTAAAAATTCAAAATTTAAATTATCTTCAATTCAAATTTATAAGTCATACTCACCTAAATGTTTACTTCCCCAAAACATTTCATTATTAACTTATTCTGAAAACACTTTTACAAATTTAGGATTTTAGTTTCAGTTTGGACCCATTTCAAACTTATCTATATAGTTTATATTATCCAATTCCTATTTGGTTGTACTTCTATTGCCATTTAATTCTCATTGTTATCATTTTAATTTTAATGATCAATAACTGACTATCTTAGTATATATAATAATTAGAAAACCATTGCTTTATATCGAAATACAAGCTTTTATATAAACTAATTTTAAAACCATTTTAAAATCTTGATATAAGAAGTTAACAAATACGCTCTTATACAAATACACTCAACTCATTCTAGGGTACCATTGACCCTATCCTTAATGAGTAATCCCACCAGAGCCAAGGTTCTCGCTTAACCTCCAGCTCCGATACCAAACGTAACGACCCGAAATTATCGACTCCGAAAATTCCAGATTGTTAGAGAAAAGAAGAAAGAAGATAGAAGAAGAACAGAACAACAGCATCTTACATTCACAGTGGATCAAATTAATAGCATTTTTATAAAGGAAAGCTGTAATTGTTACTTTACATACAATTCATCAGAGTCACAATCATTTACACATAAATTGGACAGTTATACAACTTGTTTCAAACTACAATCTATACAGACTACACAGTCTCATATACACAGCGGAAAACTTCATACGTTCCTGCCATCCAACTCGCCTCCTGAGCTCTAGAATGTCCTAACTTGCAAAGCTATGATACTCGGTCTGACTCGAGCATTATGTCAAAATAACACCCGGGTCAGGCTGGAAACCGGCGTGAGTAAACCCATCAACATGAAATACTAAAGCATAAAATTTATTTGAAACCCGAGGTAACTCATACCTTACTACGAGTTCATAACTCGTTATAGTCAACACTTATTTTCACAAATCAAATCCTAAGTATCCTTACTTAGTTTCAAAGGTCCATATTATTCCATTCCAGCCTCTTGGTTTCAAATATCAAATCTATATAGAATTATTGTAGATTACAAATCGCAGTGGTTTTGGGTATTACTGATACCCGACTCCGGTCTCTTCGAATCCCATGTCACCTTAACCCAAGTTATTCAAGTTAATACAATTCAATTTTAAATACAGGATGCCAACTTTTACACAGTAATTCATCATCGATAGATAACCACATTATCATTGTTCAAACCAAACATGTCATATCACAAAACATTTCATATCAGAAATATCAATCAATCATTCATAAGCAAGATTAATTAGTCACACCATTTCTAATTAATTTAAATAAATTAAATTAATTACTTTAATCATTTTTAATCCTGCGTACTTATCAGTAATTAATTACAAACCATCAATTAATCATCCCTTAATTATCTTCTCTAATTACATTAAGTAATTAGCCATTAATTAATTACCCAAATTAATTTAACTTCCACCCATTCACATTAATTACATTTATCGTTAATTAATTACTCATATTAATAATTCGGTAATCACTTACATTGATTAATTATCCTTTAATTAATCATACTCATTAATTAACAAATCCTTGATTTATTTCCTAAATTAATCAATCCTTAATTTATCAATCCTTAATTAATTACACTAAGTAATTAATCCTTAATTACTTCCATTAAGTAATTTCCCTTTGATTAATTACTTTCATCAAGTAATTATCGCATTGGTTAATTATCCTCAAATAATTAACCTTTAATTATTAATTAATTTAACCTTTAATTACTAATTAAATTAATTAATCCTTAACAAATTTATCTTTTAGTTACTTACATTTAGTAATTATCATTTAAGTAATTAATCTCTAATAATTACTAATTAATTAATCTATAATTACTTAACTTATAACCCTAAAATTTTAATTTATTAATCCTTAATCACTAATTAATTACAATTAATTAATTATACTTAAATTACTTTATTAACTTAATTAATCTCAAATTATTAAAACCTTATTTAACTTTTAAGGTAAATTATTATCTTTATTAATTACCCAATTATCATTATCATATAAATTTAAACATTTATCTTTAATTAACTAACTAAATTATATCATTTAATTTAAGTTTTAAAATAAAATAAATATTTAACTTAACAAATTAAAGTTAACAATTTATATAACTTCCTAAATCAAATGTAAAGGAAAACATTTATAAAAGAAATTTATAAAAGAAAAGTTTTAAACTAAATTTATTTTAAATTCAAAACCTTGCTTTTATAAAACTTTAAAAACTGTTTTAAAACTTGCTTCGGGTTCAACCCGACCTCTACCCGAGACCCACCCGAGTAAACCTACTTTCCTTTTCTTTCCTTTTTAAAATTAAGTTTAAAACTTGTTAAAACTTTTAAAATCTGAAACAAGATTTACACTCACGTTCTACTCGAGTCCATACTCGAGCCAGCTACCAAAATACCCGAGTCATTCCTCAAGCCAACATCCATCCCAAACCACAGACACATAAACACGCCGTGCACGTGCACCGGCGACCCAGGCGTCTCTGACCACCGTTGATGCTTTGAACATATCGACGATCACCTCCATATCTGATCTCGACCATCCAAACTTTGTCACGAAACTCAGATCGAAAACGAGCAGTTCTGGGCAAAACTGGAAACCACCCAACGCCTGAAAACTCCCTCGAACGGCCAACGCCGGCCACCAACACCCCTACAACTCCGGCCACAGCTTGCTAACCTTCCACGCTACCGTTTCCCATAGTACCGTGCAACTCGATTCACCAGAGATGACACAGCCATTCAATTCCCAACCACGACCCATTTTTGGGTTAAAACACTTCTTCAATCGAATTCCGACGCCACAGTGACTAAGAAAGTCACCCGCCATTTTTCCTAGCCTAGACAACTCTCCAGCAACCTCCAGTTGAAACCACGACCACCCGAGTACTTCCGGCCACCAGAATTTGCTCAAAACTCACTTTCTGGTCAACCCCGAAATATTATCTGGTTCCTATTCCAAAAATTATGATTTAACTCTTAAAAATCATGATTCTATATGGAGATTCAGATATATAAATAAAACAGAGAATTTTGAAATTTTAGTTTCAATTTGTTTTATGTTTTTACTATTCTTTTTGATCTTCAGATAATACATGAACAATATCATACTTATAACTATTTTTAAATTAAAGAACTCCCCATTATAAACAATTTCTATTTGAACAGCAAAGCTTAAAAGAAATTAGAAGTTGAGATCTTGGTTTTTGAAAGGTTTGAAAACCTGTTTCACAAGAATAGAGAATGTCTCCTGATCCAGATATACACACATATATTTATATAAATATACACAGACATGCAAACCAAATATTCACTCATGCAAACCCTTTCACATCATTATATAATACATTCATCACATGCAACAGTTAAGCAAGAGATTAGTTTGTTTACTCACCTGTTGATGTACAGAGAAGTTTGAAACAGTCTGAAACTTTGAAAACTTGAATTGCTTTGTTCTTTTTGAAAACTGAAGCTTTTGATCAGGAAAATACTTGAATGCTTGAAACTTTGATTTAGTTGGAAGCTTGATTTTCTTTGGTGATTTCAAGTTGACGAGTTGTTGCTAGATTAATTTCTGGTTTGAGTATTTGATTACAGGCTTTGTTTTTTGGTTTGTAAAATGTTTTACAGAGTTTCTTTTCTTTTCTGGTTTGTAGATTGTACACGCTCGATTTCTTGATTTTGAATGAAGATAGAAAAAAATAAATGAAAAAATGTGACAGGTGTTTATATAGAGTTAATTAGGATTTGTTAAAAACAAAAGAAAATAAAAATAAAAAGTGACACTTGTTAAATTTCTTAATATTTGTCATTTACATTAGCTTATTTTTTTACACATGTTATTAAGATGATTTCTTTTATTAACATTTGTAAATATGCATGAGTTTATTAATTTTTTTAAATGGTTTACAAAACTTTTGTATTTAATTTACTATTTAATAAATACATTTCTTAATTTATATAAATAAAATCCTTTAAAAGAAAATGATTAAAACCAATTATATTCTTAATAGAATCATATATAATATATTTTTAAATCAAAAATATTTTAAGAGATCTACCCTTTGAATTTCAAATTCAAATTCAAATTCAATTTTGAAATCCAATTTAAAATCAACTCATATATATATCTATTTATATAAAGACATATTTAATATGAAAATAATAATTTCATTTAAAATCTACTTATATATTATATATAAACAACTCATTATTTTTATGGTTTGAAAATAACAATTTTTCCAATTTTAAATAATTTGTAAAAGAGATTATCACATTTTAATTGCTTGAAATCAGGGATATCACATTCAACTTATTAATCGGTGTTTAATAAATTAAATTCGGTTAATTTCCAATTAACAGATATTTGAAAATCGGGATTATCACAAAAACTGCATGATAATGCTTAAAAATGCATTAAGGTGGGTTACTGTAAAGCCTTAGCGCTAGGAAAATTATTTATATTATTGAATAGACATTACATATATAACGTATTCTACTATATATAGATATTTTGACGGATCCTTATGAGATGGAAAATCCCGTAAAATCTCTTACATTATCGCACGCATGTTATACACTGGATAGGAGATGAAAAACCCCGTAAACATCTCTAATGCTATTACACTCCTATTATATGTTATATTGATTTGACTCACTTAAGTATAATTTAGTTCCGACTCGAGTGTATTGTGTACTTTATGCTCGAGTCTGCCCTGAGTATTTCAGTGCATTGAAGATTATTATTCTGGGGGATGAAGACGAAGATTGGTATATTATCATTACTAGTGTTATTCCACCGCAATTTTTTCCGCTGCATTATTCCATTGTTCTATTGTATATATAACTCTGATAGATGTGGTAAAATTTTAATCAAACCTAGTGTAAACAACATCATGAGCTGTTTATTTGATTATTATATTTTGTCGTTCCGCCATGAGATTCTGTGTTTGTTTTCCTCTTTTCTTATTTTTCTTAATTAACCCATTAATTTTCTGTGTTTCAGATGATTTTGAGTTGGACATGTGTGGTTTATTATCAACTTAAGCCTCCCAAAATGTGGGTCGTCACACTTGCCAGATGCGAAGGATTGTCTGTGTATCCTCAATACATTCCTATAGAGATGTACTATACGGAAGCAAGTCCCTTACCTGTTAGTGTATGGAAATCCATTCTCCGAATGACCCTTATAAGAGTTTCGTTTGTAGAGCTAACATATCCAGAATTTAATAATGGTAACAATTTCGACTAAGATTAATAAATTTAGTTGCAAATGTTTTCAAAGGAATGTTATTAAAAATAATATCAAATGATTTTACGTATCAATGTGTTGGTTATCATACGTTAAAAACCCATCCGTATATATATGCAGGCGTGGTCTTATGAGATACCTTTTCTTTTCAATCCGCATATTTTGAGTTTCTCACCCTAGTCTCATGACTGACCTGGAGTTTATTTTCCTTTCCCTTAAACCCTGGGTGCCCTAATTTTCTTGGGCAGCCTAGTAGTCAAGTTTAGAATCTGGATAGAGCTCAAACCATAGGGTTAGAAGATTCTTCTGAAGATTGTTATACATTTCCACCACTTATTTAATATTGTATTTCGCATTTGTAGGGACATATGTTTATACCTGACCATTTTTAACTTTGATAAATGTATTTAAGATTTTCCGCCTTTTCTGTCTTTATTATCTTTCTTACCCTTGAGGATCCGCCTCTTCGGCACTTGGATTTAAAGCACATGAATATCGAGGATGTATTAGTGTCGATTTTCGAGAGTCAAAGAAACGGATTGTCACAGCCATGTCGTTCAGGTCTAGCTTGGAGCATTTTTAAAGGAACCTGGAGCTGAAGATTTCTCTATAGATGGTTATCCATATCCATATCCACTGCATTTGTTTACTTCTTGTATTCAACATTAGTAGGGATAGAGATTCATAACTATCCAAGCTGATATAAGGATAGACTCTGATGTATGTATTTAAAATTCTACTGTGAAGATTATATATTAGGTAATATATGTTATTTCATTCGTGTAAGATTCTATTCTGCCTTTATTTTCTTTTTACCATTTTCTATCCACCTTTTCCGCACTTGAATTGCGGCATGTGAATACCGAGGATGTATTAGTGTCGATTTCCAAGGATTGAAAAGGTGGATCGTCACCCTATTATTATATATAGCCTCTTTTTATCCCTTTTATACACTTCACACCTATTGTGCATATGACTTTTTCATGACAATAATAACAAATGGTACTTTTCGACGTACATTTACCATTTGCAACCTTTTTATTCAATTTTGTATCCCACTTTTAGTCTCTTACTACCGTAGCCTCATCTTGAACTGATTTCACGATTGATCCTTTCCTTCTAAGTCTTCATCCAAGAGACTAATTCAAATAGTATCTAATGAGATAGTTTCGTTTATATTGGAGTTACTCAATGAAACAACTAATGTTTCTTAACTCTCTGAAAGTGAACTCATCGAAAAAAAGCTTATGACTCATCGTAAAATTTGACATCCATACTTGTTAAATGATTTATTCAATCTTAAAACTCATTCAAATGCTTTGCTATAGACTTCTCCCTATCCACTTTCAAACGAACCAATTTGTGAAAAAGAAAAACCATACTAGTAGCACTTTTTGACTCATATAAAGATATCAACTTATCCCACAAAGCCTTCATGGATTTACTACTAATCACATGGTGGAAATTGGATCATCAAGGTACCGACGAATCAACACAATCGCCTTATTGTCCATCTTCTTACATTTACCCTCCTCTATATTTGTGGGTCACTTTATAACAACCCATAATTTTAATAAATATTTTAATTCAATTTATTTGAAAACTTTGATTTTTAAATCATTTAAAATAGAAATTTTGGAATTTTTCAATTAATTTTTGGATTTAGTTTATAATTTATTTTCCAAATATAATAAAATAAAGATTTTCTGAAAATTTTATATTTTGGTCAACTTTGACTTCCAGTTGAAAACTTTAAATTTGAATTTTTAAATTCTAATCTTTTTCTTTGAAGCGGAATTTGATTCTGATATTGGTTCTGCTTTTCATTTCGTTAAATTCTGTTTTATACTTTAAATCTGATAAATCGCAGCGTTTTACACGCGATTATTTTTAGCATTTTTCTATTTATTTTCTATTCTGTAATTTTCACTTCACTTCTATTTTATATTTTATTTTAATTTTCCATTCTCTACTTTCTATTTTCTTTTATTTGATTTTTGGCTTGGAAATTCAAAAGACATAAGTTCTTTTCTTTAATAAAGTGTGACTTTTCCTTTTCTAGCCATTCATATTTCCACTTCCTATAGCTGTACAAACTCCTCACTTCCCTTCTCATTTACGTACAAAAAATATTCTCATCTCATCTCTTTCTCATTTCATCTCCTGAACAAAAAATATATATTACAGTAACTATTTTCACCTACTCCTTCCTTTTCTTTTTCCTTCTATTTTGTTCACAAGCAAGGCTCGGCCACCACCATGCTTCACCTATAGCCGACTTCATCTCACGTCCATTGTAACGACTCGAAATTTTCAAAGCCGAAAATTCCAGATAGTTATGAAAAAGGAGAAAGAGATAGAAGAAGAAGAAGATCAGAAACTACATCTCACATTCGCAGCGGATAAATATAATAATAAATAATAACAGTTTACAGAAGAATACTATATCTGTCGATAACATTTTAAATACATCAGAGTTTCACATATATACAGTCACTGAATATACAATTATCATATCACAGATGTACAATAATATAAATACAACGGAAATACTCTATACGCTCTTGTCATCCAGCTCGCCTCCTGAACTCCAGAACGTCCCTACCTGAAATCTGTAGTACTCACTCTGACCCGAGCACTACACCAAAGTAACACCCGGGTCAGCTGGAAACCAGCGTGAGTAAACCCAACTAACATGAAATAGCACAACATACAACTTAAATAAAACCCGGGGTAACTCATTTCAATTCACAAAGCCATAATTTATTATAGACATCACTTAATCCACACATAAGTTTTCTAAGTGTCAAAATTTAGATCAAATAGTCCGATTCACTTAAATTGTTTCATCCCAACTACATAACAATTTATAAGAATTCGAAGTGGTTTCGGGTATTTCCTAATACCCGACCCCGGTCTCTTCGAACCCAATGTCATCTAACCCAAGTTATTCAAATGAGAAACAATTCAAACCTTTAAAAATACAGGATGCCTCTTTGCACAGCAATGCATCTCGATAAATGACCACATTATCACTTCTCAATCCAACACCTCATATTACAGAAACATTCCAAATCAGTAATATCAACCAATCATTCATAAGCAAGATTCATTAGTCACTCGTTTCTAATAAATTAAATTAATTATTTAAAATCATTTTAATCATGCTTACTTAACAATAACTGGTTACAACCCATTGATTTACTATTCCCTAATTATTCATCTAACATTTATCACTTAGTGTAATTGTTTAAAGGATAGTTAATTATCTCTAATTAATCCCCTGATAAGTTAACCTTCAATTACCTATACTGATTAATTTTCTGTAACAACCCGCATATTTAACGATTTTATATTTAAATGTTTAATTTAAATACAACATCGTTAGTCGGATTTTAGGTCCGAAATGTTACTTTTTGCAAACGGCCGAATTGGGACTCGAAACCATTTCCATTGATTCCAAAATGGCGTTTGCGATCTTTTTGAGTGTAAGCTTTGATATGTTTGGAGTAAGTCGAATTTTTCTATTTGCTAAGTGGGCTTTGGGTTTGGGTTTCACCCAAACTGTTCTATTAACCCCAACTCAGCCCTTCTCTCCTTCCATTCACTTATTCATTTCATAAAAGCTTAAGAAAAAACTGAAATGGGAGAAGAGAAAGGAAATTAGAAACTCCTAGCCCTAAATCCATTTGCAAACTCCAAATTCTTGCTCCAAAATCAAAGAGAATCCATTGGTAAGTTCTTCTTCATCTTCTCCAACTCTTCTCCTCTTCAATTTCAGAAAATTTCCTAAACCTAAATTGGGAAATATGTGTTTTATTCTTAGGTTGAAGCGTGTTGAGTTGAAGTAGTGTTTTTTGGTCTTCTCCTTGCAAATTGAACTCCTTCTTCTTTGTTTTGGGTTAAAGGTGAGTTTTGAACTCACATCTACTACTTTTGATATCATTGATGTTAGGCATGAATTCCTAACAATTGTTCATATGTTCTTTTGCTTTTGATTTGGGTTGATTCGGTGAAATTGCCAAATTATGATTTTTGAAGCCAAATCTATGTAAAACCTTTTATGGTTGGTGTGTATGTTGTTCGGAGTGTTTGGGGGTGTTGTTAAGGTTGGGTAGTCGTTTGACGTAAGCCCATAATCAACACGCACCCGATCGCTTTCGATTTGTTTGGCCATAGTTGGCCTAGGTTCAGGAATTGCCTGACCATCAGGTTTCAGACGTCTGAAATGCCTATTTCAGACGTTTGAATATTGTTTTTGGAAGAAATTGGTTTCCAGATTCAGACGTCTGAATCCCTTCTTTCAGACGTCTGAATTGGCTAAATTTCGACCAGAAAGGAAATAGGCAAAATATTGCCCATTTTAGACGTCTGGATGTTAGGATTCAGACGTCTGAATTCTGTTTTGGAAAACAAATTGATTTCCAGATTCAGACGTCTGAATCCCTTCTTTCAGACGTCTGAATATGCTGTTTTTGGTCAATTTGCCTTGTTCGTTTAATTTTCCAAATTTGATCGATGCATATTGATTCCAATTAGTTGTTTATGCATATTTGACCTTGATAATTTCTTTTTGAATTCATTCACGGGTTTTTATAAATTATTTCTTCAAATTGTATTAAAAGTTCGCTTCTCCGATTTATAAATTCTATTTAAACCACACGTACAATTTCGCACTTCGAGCGAAGTGGAAGGGTGATTAAATGGTTGGGCAAAACACGGACCATGAATCTGTGCGTTTATCCTTCCGATTAATTCCCGACCTATTCAATTGATCGTTTTATCCTTCGGGTTTGGTTTACCGATGATATGAGGTGAACTTTGTACTGCTTTGAGTGTGAAAGTGGCTGACGGATAGTAAACCGTTTAGTGCGAACGAGTGGTTATGGGACATACGTTAACCCTTTTCAGATTCCTTTTCGAGAGTTGTGACATATTCCGCTAGTTAGTGGTGTCCAGTACTGGGTCTCTGACCTTCACCACTACAGTTTGTTGCCTTCGGGTATGTGCCTTCGGGTATGTGCCTTCGGGTTTGTGCCTTCGGGTTTGTTGCCCTTTAGTATCGCTTCCGATGTTGGTCGTTATGAGCCGCATGGGTGATATTGGGTTGCCCTTTACTATCGCTTCCGATGTTGGTCGTTATGAGCCGCATGGGTGATATTGGGTTTGGAGTCTTCGGGCTCATGGATCCTTGTTTATACAGTACTGAGCTCGAGCAATATTCTGATGTTTCATTCATATGTATATTCCCTTGGTATTACCCTTCGGTGCTGGTCATTATGAGCCGCATGATGCGTAGCGTTTACCTTGTGGAACTTGTATACCTTATTGGTATTTGTTATTGCCTTTTGGCTTGTTTTGGGATATTCGTATCCTTTGTTTCTATATGTTGCCGATGAGATGAGGCTTGTTATCATATGATTCATCTTTTGTTAGATGATTGTGTTATCTCTTTTAGAGATATTTGCTATACCTTGTAACCTTGCAGGTTTATTGTTGTTCAGTTTATCTAACTGATTTGTTTAGCTAGACTGACCCGTGTATCTTATACTCGGGTCAGACCAAGATGTTTCAGGTTAGGTGCTTTTGGACTTAGCCTATTTTGCTTCCGCATGGACTATTCAGCTTGTTCTTTTTGTCATAGTTTTTTGTGTAGTCCTATTTTGTAGTAACTCTGATATGTATTCTTTTGACTCGTCTGTATATGGTGGTTTGCTATACCACTTGATATGTATTATTTTATAACTCTGTTATGTATCTGTATATGCGTATATGATGATTTGCTGTTCTGTGATGCATATTACATTTGAGTTATTATATTCTGTTCTGATAGATCCAACCACCTATGGTTTTGTTTTAAGTATTCATTGGGTACGTCGACCTGGTTGGTATGTTTATTGTCGATGTATTCAAAAGATTTAGAGCAAGGCTATAGATGGTCGCTCCTAACCAGCCTTATTCTCCGTGTTAGTTGACGGCATTACCTTGTAGTGTCCTTGGCTAGCGTGGGTATAGAGGTGGGGCGTCACAGCGTGGCATCAGAGCTGAGTTCAGGACAAAATATGATAAACACAGAATAGATGCACATATTATGGTACATCAAAGTGTACAAGTGATACAAATCTTTGAATCATTGTGTCTCTTTATTCCATCAAGGTTAGATAGAGTTTGGGAATACGTCTAGGAATGCATTTTATTCCGTAGTATTCCATATTGCAATAACTACCTTGTGAATAATCTTGTTCTTATCTTACCTTCAGCGTATGGCTGGAAGAGGCAGGGGACGACGTTCGGGTGCTGGGCAATCCAGTGGCTCACATCCGGATGGCGTATATATGTCTACTGATCAGTTTTTGGAGTTGTTTAGGAGCACTCAGCCTCCAGTTCCTCCTCGAGTGTCTCCACCTCGCAAGTCTGCCTTTGCACGCCAGTTTAGTGATTTTTCTCATCTTGGAGGGAAGCCGTTTAAGGGCTCCGAGTCCGTTCTTGAAGTCCAAGCTTGGCTTCGCACGTGCGAGCGTATCTTCTCTCGCATGGATCTTTCCGACCATGATAGAGTTCTTGTGACTTCTAGTTTATTACAAGAGCGTGCTCTTGATTGGTATGAGCTTCTTGTAGCCGAGATTGATGAGTCTACTCTTTCTTGGACTCAGTTTCGGGAGCAATTTGAACTCAAGTTCGTTCCTGAATCTGAAAAAGTTTTATTGACCCGTCGCTTCCTTGAGTTGAAGCAAGGGAAATCTTCTGTTTCTGAGTATGTCGCATCGTTCGAGGCTTTATCTCAGTATGGTCTTGAATTTATTAGTACTTCTTATAAGAAGAATTTGAAGTTTGTTTCTGGTCTTAAGAAATATCGTAAGAAGTCTTTGTTGCTCCAGCTTAAACTTTCTTTTGAGGAGTTGGTTGATTCGGTACTTCATCTCGAGACCATCGAGAAGGAGTGTGATAGTGATGTTGATGGATGTTGATGTTGAGGTTTCCAAGAACCCCAACAAGAGGCCGTTTTCAATTCAGAAGAAGCCTTTTCCTTCTAAGAAAAAGAAGACCGGTGGTCCTAGCTCTCAGCCTCAGTCTTCCGGAACACCTTTCGTTCGAAAGTGTTTCAATTGTGGTTCTCCTGATCATATTATTCGATCTTGTCCTAAGCCTCTCTTCTTCCGTTATTGCAAGAAGAAAGGTCATCATGTTTCAGCTTGCCCTACTGTTCCGGCTAGTGCCAAGTCTAGCAAGCTTTATGCTGCTAGGCTTCTGAAGGTCCTTCTCAGTCCAAAGGTACATCTTCATTTATTATGGAAGGTTCTATTTTATTTCATGACCATAGTATTCGAGTTCTTTTCGATACGGGTGCATCACATTCTTTCGTATCGAAAAAGCTCGTTGATGATTTATCTTTGGATGTTTCTTGTTTGATTACTTCTTTAAGGATTGCGAATCCAATTGGGGGATCCGCGACCCTTAGTTTGCTTTGTGATGATGTTGAGATTGTTTTATGTGACTTTTCTTTCCGTGCGAATCTGCACGTTATTTCTTGTCTGGGATTCGATATGATTTTGGGTATGGACTGGCTAGTGAGATATGATGCCAGGATTATTTGTTCGGAGAGAACTATATATCTTCGACCTCCGGATTCGCCTACTCAGCTATCTCTTGTTCTTCGGAATGTGGATAATTCCAAGATGGCTTTATATTCTCTTGACTCGCGAGATGATGATGATATATCTCGTATTCCGGTTGCTTGTGACTTTTCTGATGTTTTTGAGCCTGTATCGGGTTTGCCACCCAAACGGGCAATTGAGTTCCGCATTGATCTCATTTCAGGCACGCAGCTAGTTAGTCGTCCTCCCACGAGGATGTCTACAAAGGAAAATGAGGAACTCAAGAAGCAGCTTTTGGAGCTTGAGTCCAAGCAGTTGATTCAGTCCAGTTTTTCTCCGTGGGGATCCGCGGTTGTCTTCGTGAAGAAGTCTGATGGAACTCTTAGGCTTTGCACTGATTATCGCAAGCTTAACGAGTTAACCATCAGAAATAGGTATCCATTGCCTAGGATCGATGACATGTTCGATCTATTGAGTGGTGCTAAGGTCTTTTCTCAGCTCGACCTTGCCACGGGTTTTCATCAGTTACGAGTCGCGGAGGATAGCATACCTCTTACAGCTTTCCGCACTCGATATGCTTCTTTTGAGTGGCTCGTTATGCTATTCGGTTTGACGAACGCTCCTGCTTTCTTTGTCGATCTCATGAATCGAGTATTCCGGGAATATCTCGATAAGTTCGTCCTTGTGTTCATTGATGATATCCTTATTTATTCTAAGTCTGAAGCTGAGCATGCTAATCACTTGAGAATTGTCTTGAGTACCCTCCGTCGTCATCAGCTTAGAGCCAAATTCTCCAAATGCCACTTTTGGGAGAATAAGGTTAAGTTCTTAGGCCATGTTGTATCTTCCGATGGCATTTCTGTCGATCCCTCAAAGATCGAAGCCATCCAGAATTGGAAGAGGCCTGAAAATGTTCATGAGATTCGTAGTTTACTTGGATTGGCGGGTTATTACCGTCGGTTCATTAAGAACTTTTCCCGTGTTGTGCTTCCTCTCACTTGCCTTACTCGGAAAGGCATTCGTTTTGATTGGTCCGACAAGTGTGAAGCTTCCTTTCTGACATTGAAGGAACTTCTCACTAATGCTCCTATCCTTGTGGTTCTCGAAGGGAATCATGACCTTATTGTCTACACCGATGCTTGTGGTAGTGGTCTCGGTGCTGTTCTTATGCAGAAGGATCGGGTAGTTGCTTATGCTTCTAGGCAACTGCGTCTGAATGAAGTTCGCTATGCCACTCATGATCTTGAGCTTGCCGCCATTGTCTTTTCCTTGAAGATTTGGCGACATTATTTATTGGGCAAGCGCTTCATTCTCTATACCGATCATAAATCTTTGAAGTATTTGTTCACTCAGAAGAAACTCAATATGAGACAACAGCGTTGGCTCGAGTTTCTTGCTTCTTATGACTTTGATATCCAGTATACCCCTGGTAAGGGTAATCGTGTTGCAGATGCGCTTAGTCGCAAACATTCGGCTGTTATTTCTATGATGTTTGCCGAATGGGATGTTCTTGAGACTCTATCTTTTTGTGAAATTCGTGATCGAGGTTCATCTTCTGATTCTCCTATTCTATTATTTAGTTTGGGAGCTCGACCTATTTTATTGGATCGTATTGCCGATGGTCAGCGGCGTGATCCTGAGTTGTTGCATCTTATTCAGCTTTGTGAGTCTGGATCTTGTGATGAGACGTTGCAAGATTTCAGCATTGATTCTCATGAGTGTCTTCGTAAGAAGAACCGTCTTTTTGTGCCTTCTGATCTTGCACTTAGGCATGACATTCTTGATGACTGTCACCGTTCTAAGTATATCATTCATCCCGGTAGTAGCAAGATGTATGCCGATATGCGTCGTCTTTATTATTTGGAAGGCATGAAGCGCGATGTGGCGAGTTATGTGAGCAATTGCATAACTTGTCAGCGTTTTAAAGCCGAGCATCAGCGTCCTTCGGGTCTTCTTCAGCCTCTTGAGATTCCATTGTGGAAATGGGATCAGATTTCTATGAATTTCATAGACGGCCTACCTCGTTCGAGATCTGGCCATTCTAGCATTTGGGTTATTGTTGATCGCCTCACCAATCTGCTCATTTTGTCCCTATTAAGTCTAATAGGACTGCTTCGCTTTTGGCTAAGTTATATGTCAAGGAAATCGTGAGATTTCACGGTGTTCCTAGTTCTATTGTGAGTGATCGTGATCCTTTATTCACGAGTCATTTTTGGAAGAGTCTTCAGCAAGCTTTGGGAACAAAGCTTAATTTTTCAACAGCTTATCATCCGCAGTCTGACGGACAGACTGAACGGTTGAATCGTATCTTAGAAGATCTTCTCCGTATTTGTATTTTTGATTTCGGTGGTAGTTGGGAGGATCACCTACCTCTTGTAGAGTTCTCCTACAACAATAGTTTTCAGTCTAGTATCGGTATGGCTCCTTTCGAAGCCTTACACGGAAGGCCATGTCGATCACCTTCTTGTTGGTTGGAATCTGGAGAGAAGCTTATTCTTGGTCCAGATTTTGTTCGTGATTCTTACGAGAAGATTGATCTTATTCGATTGAGAATGAAAGAGGCACAGAGTCGTCAGAAATCCTACGCGGACAACCGTACGAAGCCTCTCGAGTTCTCGATCGGTGATCTTGTTTTTATTCGTGTTTCTTCTTTGAAGGGGGTTATGCGTTTCAGTACGACTGGGAAATTGGCTACTCGCTTTATAGGACCATTTTCTATTACTGAACGTATTGGCCCTGTGGCTTATAGAGTTTCACTTCCAGCTCATTTATCTGGCATTCATGACGTGTTTCACGTCTCGCAACTTCGGAAGTGTCTTCGGGAGTCGGATTCTGTTATTACTTCTCCTGATTTGCAAGAGCTTGAGATCTCACCGGACTTATCTATTGTACAACAACCTATTCGCATGCTTGACACGGAGGTGCGACACCTTCGAAACAAGGACGTGCTGCTCGTTAAAGTTCAATGGTCCGCTAATCCCAATGACTGTACTTGGGAAACCAGAGAGTATATCGAGCGATCTTATCCGGGTTTTCCATCTTTACTTGTCGATGGTGAGATTATCTGTAACGCCTGGCCCCTATACCCATGCTAACCAAGAGCAATACTAAGTATTACTGTCGGAAAGCACGGAGAATGGGACTCGATAGGGCTAAATGTTGTACTCATTCCCTTGAACTAACACTGGCACGAGAAATTTTTCGATTTTTTTTCCCTTCTACTTACCATTTGTGCGCAGTGTTGGTTCAAAGAAATGGTACAAGATAAAAATTTTCCATGTTACATAGTATAGAATATAATAGAATGTACAATTCAGCACCAAAAACAGCATAATGCATAATACATATCATAATGTCCACGATACATAGTCCATAGTACATATCACTTCCAAAATACATAATAACATACATACCATAATACATATTAACTACTCCTAAGTCCAAGCTGAAAAGTCCAAAACCCCAAAACGTGGAAAATGATAAGAATTCTGCTACAATCCACGCAACCTAACCTGCAACCACATTCCTCAGACTGACCCGAGGATTATAAAACAAATCACACGGGTCAGACTATTTCTAGTGTGAGTGAAGTAAGATCTATGAACAATAATTGTCTCAATCAACAAAAGGGAAAGAAAACGCCGCATGTATAAACCAACATGAGGCATATATGTGTGTGAGAACTAACATGCAAATTTGGTTTCATAAACAATTCCTTTAATCAAACAATGATTTTAGGCCAAACCTATCGTATATAATCCAATACGATACCATCCCAATTATTATTTGTAACACAAAGAATAAGTTCATACACACATTCTCCAAAAATACTGGGTTTTCAAAATCAACTTTAATACTTCCAAAAATCATAAAGTAAAGAAAATTGCATTATGGGAATTATGGGATAAATATAACATGACTCATAAAATATACCAAATAAACAGACGCTAATATTGTAAAATCACAGTGGTAGAGCTCGAGCGCGCGCGGAGACATCAACCCCGTAACCTACTCATAACGCCATAATACACCTGGCGATCAACCCAGGATAACCAAGACGGTCTAAGGCAAAGGCCGTATGCTACCCGTTCACGGATCTACACGTGGGACCCCCATGCCTCCATCCTTCATAGTCCGTGACCCGCCGATCGGAGATCCCGATCAAAATAAGATTAGCCCTATGTAGCAGACCGTTGACCTTTGGTGGTAAAAGGGCATGTGATGTACCACCGATTCAAGTAGCGATCCTGAATCAGGTCGGCCAAGGTGGAGTTTTGGCCAATTAGTACAACATAGTCCAATCTATCCCGACCCAAAAATCAAAGTGTTTATAATTTTAAAACACTTCTTAAAAATAAAAGTCAACGATGACAATCGCCTTTCAAAAATTCCATTAATAAACCCAGTATAATATTCAAAAGCGAATAAAATTTAGCAAATAATTGTGTGTATAAAAGAAAATAATTACATCTTCATTTCGCATTAACACATAAGTACCCCATAATACTTATGTATTAAGGCGAAACGCAAAAACCTCATTCATTGGAAAAATTCGTTAAGTTAAAAAAAATTTGATAACAATAAATTTAATTAAAAAGGCAAGCTTAATACTCAAAAACGTAATCAAAATCCTAAAATGTTTTATTTACATATTGTTGTTATTATAATAATTATTATTATTTTCAAACACATATTTATCGATAATACAATAGTTTTTTTTTTAACCAAAATAAATTTAATTCACTAATTTAGATTATTTTAATAAAATTTATTTTTTTTTTCCTCCCAACTTTGGTGCAGCTCCGACTTGGGCTGTAACTGTGCAGCCTGCCTGGGTTGTACAGCCTGCCTGGGCTGCACCAGTGCAGCCCTGGGCTGTACAGCCCCTGACTGCACCAGGCAGCCCGCCCGGGCTGCCCCTGTGCAGCCCGCCCGGGCTGCACGGGTGCAGCCTGGGCTGCACCGCCAGGGCCGCCCCGGGCAGCCCCGGGCAGCCCGGGTGCAGCTCACCTGGGCTGCACCACCGGACCGGCCCCGGGCCGCCCCTGGGCGCACCCGCAGGGCGCCCGGGCTGCACCCGGGCAGCCCGCCCGGGCTGCCACTGTGCAGCCCTGGGCGGCACACCTGTGCAGCCCCTGGCTGCACACCTGTGCAGCCCGTCTGGGCTGCATCTCTGTGCAGCCCCAGGCTGCACCTGTGCAGCTCCAGGCTGAGCTGCTGGCGGGGCTGCACTTGCAGCCTCGTCTAGGCTGCACAGTGCAGTTCTGAAAGCATTTTTTTTCATTTTTTTTTCATTTTTTCAAATAGAAGGTTGTTGTAATTCATTGTGGCAATTAAGCAAACACAAGGCATGCATTCAAATTATATGCATTATTTCTCATTCCTTCTTCAACCAAATATTTCAATCAATAAACATGATTTATGGAATGAGCAAACAACCATTATATTCAAAAATTTCACACCATATTTGCATGCATACATGAAAATAAAATAAGACTATAATTTCACTCATCTAAACCTTCAAATTGCAATCTTCAAGCTCTTATACAGCTAGCCCTTGATTGCTTGACCTTCCCCTTTCAATTGCTAACAAAATGAAAGAAAACCCTAAATACCTATTTGTGAAAATAAGAAGAAAGAGATGGAATAGAACTGATTTAGGGATACTTACTCTTGTAATTGGGAATTTTTTCTTTTTAACCTTTAATTGCAACCTGAGATTTGTGTTTGATTGAGGGGATTAGGAATTAGGTTTTTTTCTTTCTTTGTTTTTTTCTTTCTTTCTGCTTTCTGTTTTGTGTACGTACAGTAAAGAATTTGAGGAGAGTGAATGGTATTTTTATTACAAAGCCCCTCCTTTCGAATTTTCTTCCAATTAAACCTTAATTTATTATTTCTCCCCTTTTTTTCTTTTTAAAAACAATTTATTCATTATCTTTTGTCCTCATTCTAGATTTTTCTTTTACTTAACAATATTTTATTCACTTTCTAGATCTTTCCTACATTACATTATAAAAAGATATTATTATTTGTTATTTTTTTTTACTTTTACCTTTCTTTCTTTCTTTTTCTTTTCTTTTATACCAAATTATAAATCAACATAAAAAAAGTTCTTATCTAAACTTTTCATACATAAAACGCATTTTATCTCATGAAATTAGTTACCATTATTACATAAAATATAAATAACATAACATTCTCAATGTTTAACTTTCCAAATAGTTTAGGTTAATAAAATGGTTCATTTAAAATAAATTACACTACCACAAAAAAAAACAATTTATAGCTCCAAATAAAAGCAAACGAATTTGTTACCATTTATTTTCCTCTCAACGCTATTAATATTAAATTCCCATTTTTTCTCATTTATCTATTATTTTATTTTCTCCATAAATATTTAATTATTTATCATTATTAACAAATTAATTTATTAAGTTGATTCCCAATTTAGTATCCCTAAAAATGGGTTGTTACAGACTTCCCCCCTTACAAAAATTGCGTCCTCGCAATTTCTACGTAAGGGCGATATCTGTAACTTTATTAGTTGATTTAAATTTCAAAAAGAATAAGACATACCTTACTCGAGTTCCAAACAATTCAGGATAATGCCTCTGCATCGACTCTTGTGTTTCCCAGGTGCAGTCCTTCGGATTGCTCGACCATTGCACCTTGACTAGTGGAACCACCTTACTACGCAACTTCTTCGTCTCAGAGGCAATGATACGGATAGGCTCTCGAGTATATGTCATATTAGGAGCGATCCCAAGCTGCTGCAACTGCTTTGGCTCTACCACCTCCTCAGAATCCCTCAAACACTTTCTCAAGTGTGACACATGAAAGACATTGTGCACACTTGATAAGTGTTCAGGTAAAGCAACTCTATAGGCAAGCTTCCCAATCCGCTCCACAATAGGATAAGGCCCAATAAATCTAGAAGCAAGTTTACCAGTCTTGCTGAACCTCATTACCCCCTTTAAAGGAGTAACCTTCACGAACACATGATCGCCGACGCTAAACTCCAAGTCCTTTCTCCTTTTATCTGCATAGGACTTTTGTCTATCTTGTGCTTCCTTCATCCTCCTTCTAATTATCTCTACCTTTTCTGAAACTTCACGTACAGTGTCGGGACCAAGAACTAACTTATCTCCAGTCTCAAGCCAGCATGCAGGAGATCTACATGGTCTTCCGTACAGTGCTTCGAAAGGAGCCATGCCTATACTAGACTGAAAGCTGTTATTATACGAAAACTCTACCAAGTACAGGTGGTCCTCCCAAGAGCCTCCAAAGTCCAGAATACAGGATCGCAACAAATCCTCCAATATCTTGTTGACTCGCTCAGTTTGCCCATCGGACTGAGGATGATAGGCTGAGCTAATATTCAACTTCGTCCCCAAAGCTGCTTGTAAGCTCCTCCAAAATCCACTAGTAAATAATGGATCTCTGTCACAAACTATAGCACTAGGTACACCATGGAGACGAATAACTTCCTTCACATACAGCTTCGCCAAATAAGATGCAGTCCTCTTTGCCTTGACAGGAATAAAATGGGCAGATTTCGTCAAACGATCCACTACTACCCATATGCTATCATGCCCTTGCTTCGATCGAGGCAAGCCATCAATGAAATCCATTGATACCTAAATAAAGTATTAATGGAACACTAATTGGATCACAAATAAGGGTTTATATAAGTGAACTGTTATAAAATCAAAATTCACTTATACCTGATCCCATTTCCATAATGGAATCTCCAAGGGCTGAAGAAGGCCGCTAGGCTTTTGATGCTCGCATTTCACCAGTTGGCAAGTAATGCAATTCTTAACATATTCACCTATATCACGCTTCATTCCTTCCCAGTAATATAGGCGCTTCATGTCCATGTACATCTTGCTGCCACCTGGGTGAATAGTGTATCATGAACAATGGCAGTCCTTCATCACCTCTTGTCTAAGCCCTGCAACATTAGGTACAAAGATTCTACCCTTCTTCCTCAAACAACCATGAGCATCCATCTCAAAACCTTTCAGGTCATCAGCCTCCTCTCCATTCTTCAACCGATGAATACGATCTAAAGTAACAGAATCTTCCTTCTGAGCAAGAGAAATTCTGTCCATAAGACTTGGTCTCACAACCAAGCTAGCTAACATCCTCGCTGAGCTATGAGTAGGCATACTGTAACAGATCCCACTAGAAGCTAACACCTCCAAGTCACGCCATTCAGCCACCATCATTGATACAACTGCCTGGTGTTTACGGCTGAGGGAATCCGCAACACGGTTTCCTTTCCCAGGAGTATACTGAATATCAAAATCATAGGCTGCCAAAAACTCCAACCACCTTTGTTGGCGCATGTTCAGTTCCTTCTGGGAAAATAGGTATTTCAAGGACTTATGGTCTGTATAGAGAACAAACCGCTCCCCCATAAGATAGTGTCGCCACAACTTCAAAGCAAAAACCACTGCTGCTAGCTCCAAATCATGAACAGCATACCGAATCTCATTGGGCCTCAATTGCCTGGATGCATAAGCTACAACTTGCCCTTTCTGCATAAGTACCGCTCCCAGACCAGAGCCACAAGCATCCGTATAGACCACATGATCCTGATTACCCTCTGGAATCACCAAAACTGGGGCGTTAGTGAGCATCTCCTTCAACTTTGTGAAAGCTTCTTCACACTTATCTATCCATTCATACTTAACTCCTTTCCTCGTCAGCCTCGTCAAAGGAGTCACAATCTTGGAGAAATCTTTAACGAAACGCCGGTAGTAACCAGCTAGTCCCAAGAAGCTCCGTATCTCGGTAACAGATTCTGGTCTCTTCCAATTCTGTATGGCCTCAATCTTAGAAGGATCCACTGCTAGACCGGCTTCGGAGACTATATGGCCCAAAAACTTTACCTCTTTCTGCCAAAAGTGGCACTTGGAGAACTTAGCTTTTAGCTTATGTTCCCTTAAGGTCTCCAAAACCATCCTCAAATGCCGTTCATGCTCTTGCTCAGACTTGGAATACACTAGGATGTCATCAATAAAGACCAGGACAAATTGGTCAAGATAGCTTCTGAATATTCTATTCATTAGGTCAACAAAATACGCAGGAGCATTCGTAAGCCCAAACGGCATCACCAGCCACTCGTATGAACCATAACGAGTGCGGAAAGCAGTAAGGGGAATGCTATCTTCCGCTACTCTCAACTGATGGAATCCGGTGGCTAAGTCCAGCTGGGAAAAGACTTTTGCTCCACTCAACTGATCAAAAAGATCATCAATACGAGGTAATGGATACTTATTCTTTATGGTCATCTCATTAAGCTTCCTGTAGTCAATGCATAAACGAAGAGAGCCATCCGCCTTCTTTACAAAAACAGCAGCAGCTCCCCAAGGAGAGCTACTGGATCGGATAAACTGCTTCCCTTCCAATTCAGTCAACTGCTTACGAAGTTCCTCCATCTCAACTCGAGGCAAACGAGTAGGTGGTCGACTGACTGGTTGGGCTCCAGGGATTAGATCTATGCGGAACTCCACGGCCCTCTTTGGTGGTAAGCCTGTAACAGGCTCAAATATATCACCAAAATCTCTGACAATTGGTACACTGGCTATCTCATCTACCTCTCGTGACTCCATGGAAAACAAAGAAACATAAGCACTAGAGCTCGGTACATCCAGAGTCATATTAACAGGCCCTTTATAGGATGGATGCTTCAAAGTAATAACTATGTCTGAGCAGGAAAGCTGTGCATCATAACGATCCAACCAGTCCATCCCCAAGATAATATCAAAGCCAAGGCACTCAAATACATGCAAATCATAGAGAAAAGAGAGCCCGCATAAGGAAAGCTCAAAGCCTTTACACAACATTCCAAGTGTTGCAGACCCACCAATGGGATTCGCAACCCTTAGAGATGTCACGAGGTAAACAACTTCCAAATCATATCTATCAACTAATTCCTTAGATATGAAAGAATGGGAGGCACCGGTGTCAAAGAGTATACGAATAAAAGTATCTCTAAAAGGAATCGTACCTTCCATGACCGCCGCCTGCTTTCCCTTCCTCTGACTCGGGCCTGGATCTCCTTCCATCACATTCAGCTTAGCTGCTTGCTTCTTCTTCATAAGCTGTGGGCCGTTGTTCTTCAAATCACCAGTCTGATGACACTCATAACACTGCCTCTGGGGACAATTATTAGCAAAATGTCCCATTACTCCACACTTATAGCACTTCACTCCACTTTTATCTTGCTTCTGGGAGCCCGAAGCTTGACCTTTCTTTTGCTTCTTCTGAGGATTCTGCTTCTTCTTAGGGAAGAATGGTGCTTTCCTCTTAGGCACAAAACTCTATCGGTTCGGTGGTGCATCATCATCTCTTTCCCGATACAAGTCTTCATACCTCATCGCCAAATCAACTATCTCATCAAAAGAGGAGCGAAGCTGAGTCAAAAGTTGCTCCTTCAGCTTCCTATGTAGACCATCCACAAGCTTCTGGTTCTTTTTGAAGGGAGTGTTGACCAAATTGAGGCCATACTTAGAGAGGGAGTTGAAGGTATTGACATACTCCTGAACTGTCATATCTCTCTGCTTCAGCTCAATAAATCTACGTGCAAGAATGGCCTTCTCCGCCTCAGGAATGAACCTTAACTCGAATTGTTCCCTAAATCTCTCCCATGTAAGCTCCTCCTCGCCTATCTTAGCACTAACCACATCGAACCAGTCAGAGGCTCCATCTTGGAGGAAGCTGGAAGCAATCTGGACCTTCTGGCGGTCCGTCACACCCATGTGCCCAAAGACTCGTTCACAAGTCTTCAACCAAGCCTGAACTCCAACCACACCTTCATTTCCATGAAAGGGCTTTCCTCCAAGGCTCATAAAATCCTTACACATACGAGCGAAATCAACTCTAGGAGCAGCATTAAGAGCAGGTGCGGCCTGTGGCATGTTCCGCATTAACTCTAACCACTGCTCCATGGTCAAACGGGGAGTTCTCCCAGCCATCTTTCTCACTACTCTGCATAGTGAGAAATGTTGTTATGCTGGAATTAAAATAATTCTCATACTAAAAAGATCAAAGATTTGGTGTTTTGGTTTAGGTATGTATGACTATTATTATATTATGGAAGTGCTATTTATAGTATATAGACATGTACAATGCTTCTACTGCTTTGTGCTAACTTATATTCTAAAAATATTCTATACTATTGTTAACCTGGGATCTGATACCAAAATGTAACGCCCGCCCCTATACCCATGCCAACCAAGAGCAATACTAAGTATTACTGTCGGAAAGCATGGAGAATGGGACTCGATAGGGCTAAATGTTGTACTCATTCCCTTGAACTAACACTGGCACGAGAAATTTTTCGATTTTTTTTTCCTTCTACTTACCATTTGTGCGCAGTGTTGGTTCAAAGCAATAGTACAAGATAAAAATTTCCAGGTGACATAGTATAGAATATAATAGAATGTACAATTCAGCACCAAAAATAGCATAATGCATAATACATATCATAATGTCCACGATACATAGTCCATAGTACATATCACTTCCAAAATACATAATAACATACATACCATAATACATATTAACTACTCCTAAGTCCAAGCTGAAAAGTCCAAAACCCCAAAACGTGGAAAATGATAAGAATTCTGCTACAATCCACGCAACCTAACCTGTAACCACAATCCTCAGACTGACCCGAGGATTATAAAACAAATCACACGGGTCAGACTATTTCTAGTGTGAGTGAAGTAAGATCTATGAACAATAATTGTCTCAATCAACAAAAGGGAAAGAAAACGCCGCATGTATAAACCAACATGAGGCATATATGTGTGTGAGAACTAACATGCAAATTTGGTTTCATAAACAATTCCTTTAATCAAACAATGATTTTAGGCCAAACCTATCGTATATAATCCAATACGATACCATCCCAATTATTATTTGTAACACAAAGAATAAGTTCATACACACATTCTCCGAAAATACTGGGTTTTCAAAATCAACTTTAATACTTCCAAAAATCATAAAGTAAAGAAAATTGCATTATGGGAATTATGGGATAAATATAACATGACTCATAAAATATACCAAATAAACAGACGCTAATATTGTAAAATCACAGTGGTAGAGCTCGAGCGCGCGCGGAGACATCAACCCCGTAACCTACTCATAACGTCATAATACACCTGGCGATCAACACAGGATAACCAAGACGGTCTAAGGCAAAGGCCGTATGCTACCCGTTCACGGATCTACACGTGGGACCCCCACGCCTCCATCCTTCATAGTCCGTGACCCGCCGATCGGAGATCCCGATCAAAATAAGATTAGCCCTATGTAGCAGACCGTTGACCTTTGGTGGTAAAAGGGCATGTGATATACCACCGATTCAGGTAGCGATCCTGAATCAGGTCGGCCAAGGTGGAGTTTTGGCCAATTGGTACAACATAGTCCAATCTATCCCGACCCAAAAATCAAAGTGTTTATAATTTTAAAACACTTCTTAAAAATAAAAGTCAACGATGACAATCGCCTTTCAAAAATTCCATTAATAAACCCAGTATAATATTCAAAAGCGAATAAAATTTAGCAAATAATTGTGTGTATAAAAGAAAATAATTACATCTCCATTTCGCATTAACACATAAGTACCCCATAAAACTTATGTATTAAGGCGAAACGCAAAAACCTCATTCATTGGAAAAATTCGTTAAGTTAAAAAAAAATTGATAACAATAAATTTAATTAAAAAGGCAAGCTTAATACTCAAAAACGTAATCAAAATCCTAAAATGTTTTATTTGCATATTGTTGTTATTATTATTATTATTATTATTATTTTCAAACACATATTTATCGATAATACAATAGTTTTCTTTTTTAACCAAAATAAATTTAATTCACTAATTTAGATTAATTTTAATAAAATTTAATTTTTTTTTTCAATTTTTTTTTCCTTCCAACTTTGGTGCAGCTCCGAATTGGACTGTAACTGTGCAGCCTGCTTGTGCTGCACCAGTGCAGCCCTGGGCTATACAGCCCCAGGCTGCACAGCGCAGCCCGCCCGGGCTGCACCAGGCAGCCCGCCCGGGCTGCCCCTGTGCAGCCCTGGGCTGCACAGGTGCAGCCCACATGGGCTGCACCGGTGCAGCCTGGGATGCACAGCCCGGGCCGCCCCGGGCAGCCCGGGTGCAGCCCACCTGGGCAGCCCGGGTGCAGCCCACCTGGGCTGCACCACCGTGCCGGCCCCGGGCTGGGCCCGGGCCGCCCCCGGGCGCACCCGAAGGCCGCCCGGGCTGCACCCGGGCAGCCCGCCCGGGCTGCCACTGTGCAGCCCTGGGCGGCACACCTGTGCAGCCCCTGGCTGCATACCTGTGCAGTCCGTCTGGGCTGCACCTCTGTGCAGCCCCAGGCTGCACCTGTGCAGCTCCAGGCTGAGCTGCTGGCGGGGCTGCACTTGCAGCCTCGTCTAGGCTGCACAGTTCAGTTCTGAAAACATTTTTTTTCATTTTTTCAAATAGAAGGTTGCTGTAATTCATTGTGGCAATTAAGCAAACACAAGGCATGCATTCAAATTATATGCATTATTTCTCATTCCTTCTTCAACCTAATATTTCAATCAATAAACATGATTTATGGAATGAGCAAACAACCATTATATTCAAAAATTTCACACCATATTTGCATGCATACATGAAAATAAAATAAGACTATAATCTCACTCACCTAAACCTTCAAATTGCAATCTTCAAGCTCTTATACAGCTAGCCCTTGATTGCTTGACCTTCCCCTTTCAATTGCTAACAAAATGAAAGAAAACCCTAAATAACTATTTGTGAAAATAAGAAGAAAGAGATGGAATAGAACTGATTTAGGGATACTTACTCTTGTAATTGGGAATTTTTTCTTTTTAACCTTTAATTGCAACCTGAGATTTGTGTTTGATTGAGGGGATTAGGAATTAGGTTTTTTTCTTTCTCTGTTTTTTTTTCTTTCTGCTTTCTGTTTTGTGTACGTACAGTAAAGAATTTGAGGAGAGGGAATGGTATTTTTATTACAAAGCCTCTCCTCTAGAATCTTCTTCCAATTAAACCTTAATTTATTATCTCCCCATTTTTTCTTTTTAAAAACAATTTATTCATTATCTTTTGTCCTCATTCTAGATTTTTCTTTTACTTAACAATATTTTATTCACTTTCTAGATCTTTCCTACATTACATTATAAAAAGATATTATTATTTGTTATTATTTTTTATTTTTTTTACTTTTACCTTTCTTTCTTTCTTTCTTTTTCTTTTCTTTTATACCAAATTATAAATCAACATAAAAAAATTCTTATCTAAACTTTTCATACATAAAACGCATTTTATCTCATGAAATTAGTTACCATTATTACATAAAATACAAATAACATAACATTCTCAATGTTTAACTTTCCAAATAGTTTAGGTTAATAAAATGGTTCATTTAAAATAAATTACACTACCACAAAAAAAAACAATTTATAACTCCAAATAAAAGCAAACGAATTTGTTACCATTTATTTTCCTCTCAACGCTATTAATATTAAATTCCCATTTTTTCTCATTTATCTATTATTTTATTTTCTCCATAAATATTTAATTATTTATCATTATTAACAAATTAATTTATTAAGTTGATTCCCAATTTAGTATCCCTAAAAATGGGTTGTTACATTATCTTTTCGTTTCTAACTTGTTTCCTTCTCTTTTGAATGTTGTATGTATGTAGTTGTTACAAATATCGTCTCTAGGAATTGCGGGGACGCAATTTTGTAAGGAGGGGAGATCTGTAACAACCCGCATATTTAACGATTTTATATTTAAATGTTTAATTTAAATATAGCATCGTCAGTCGGATTTTGGGTCCGAAATGTTACTTTTTGCAAACGGTCGAATTGGGACTCGAAACCATTTCCATTGATTCCAAAATGGCGTTTGCGATCTTTTTGAGTGTAAGCTTTGATATGTTTGGAGTAAGTCGAATTTTTCTATTTGCTAAGTGGGCTTTGGGTTTGGGTTTCACCCAAACTGTTCTATTAACCCCAACTCAGCCCTTCTCTCCTTCCATTCACTTATTCATTTCATAAAAGCTTAAGCAAAAACTGAAATGGGGGATGAGAAAGGAAATTAGAAACTCCTAGCCCTAAATCCATTTGCAAACTCCAAATTCTTGCTCCAAAATCAAAGAGAATCCATTGGTAAGTTCTTCTTCATCTTCTCCAACTCTTCTCCTCTTCAATTTCAGAAAATTTCCTAAACCTAAATTGGGAAATATGTGTTTTATTCTTAGATTGAAGCTTATTGAGTTGAAGTAGTGTTTGTTGGTCTTCTCCTTGCAAATTGAACTCCTTCTTCTTTGTTTTGGGTTAAAGGTGAGTTTTGAACTCACATCTACTTCTTTTGATATCATTGATGTTAGGCATGAATTCCTAACAATTGTTCATATGTTCTTTTGCTTTTGATTTGGGTTGATTCGGTGAAATTGCCAAATTATGATTTTTGAAGCCAAATCTATGTAAAACCTTTTATGGTTGGTGTTTATGTTGTTCAGAGTGTTTGGGGGTGTTGTTAAGGTTGGGTAGTCGTTTGACGTAAGCCCATAATCAACACGCACCCGATCGCTTTCGATTTGTTTGGCCATAGTTGGCCTAGGTTCAGGAATTGCCTGACCATCAGGTTTCAGACGTCTGAAATGCCTATTTCAGACGTCTGAATATTGTTTTTGGAAGAAATTGGTTTCCAGATTCAATCGTCTGAATCCCTTCTTTCAGACGTCTGAATTGGCTAAATTTCGACCAGAAAGGAAATAGGCAAAATATTGCCCATTTCAGACGTCTGGATGTTAGGATTCAGACGTCTGAATTCTGTTTTGGAAAACAAATTGATTTCCAGATTCAGACGTCTGAATCCCTTCTTTCAGACGTCTAAATATGCTGTTTTTGGCCAATTTGCCTTGTTCGTTTAATTTTCCAAATTTGATCGATGCATATTGATTCCAATTAGTTGTTTATGCAAATTTGACCTTGATAATTTCTTTTTGAATTCATTCACGGGTTTTTATAAATTATTTCTTCAAATTGTATTAAAAGTTCGCTTCTCCGATTTATAAATTCTATTTAAACCACACGTACAATTTCGCACTTCGAGTGAAGTGGAAGGGTGATTAAATGGTTGGGCAAAACACGGACCATGAATCTGTGCGTTTATCCTTCCGATTAATTCTCGACCTATTCAATTGATCGTTTTAACCTTCGGGTTTGGTTTACCGATGATATGAGGTGAACTTTGTACTGCTTTGAGTGTGAAAGTGGCTGACGGATAGTAAACCGTTTAGTGCGAACGAGTGGTTATGGGACATACGTTAACACTTTTCGGATTCCTTTTCGAGAGTTGTGACACATTCCACCAGTTAGTGGTGTCTAGTACTGGGTCTCTGACCTTCACCACTACGGTTTGTTGCCTTCGGGTATGTGCCTTCGGGTTTGTGCCTTCGGGTTTGTTGCCCTTTAGTATCGCTTCCGATGTTGGTCGTTATGAGCCGCATGGGTGATATTGGGTTGCCCTTTAGTATCGCTTCTGATGTTGGTCGTTATGAGCCGCATGGGTGATATTGGGTTTGGAGTCTTCGGGCTCATGGATCCTTGTTTATACAGTACTGAGCTCGAGCAATATTCTAATGTTTCATTCATATGTATATTCCCTTGGTATCGCCCTTCGGTGTTGGTCATTATGAGCCGCATGATGCGTAGCGTTTACCTTGTGGAACTTGTATACCTTATTGGTATTTGTTATTGCCTTTTGGCTTGTTTTGGGATATTCGTATCCTTTGTTTCTATATGTTGCCGATGAGATGAGGCTTGTTATCATATGATTCATCTTTTTTTAGATGATTGTGTTATCTCTTTTAGAGATATTTGCTATACCTTGTAACCTTGCAGATTTATTGTTGTTCAGTTTATCTAACTGATTTGTTTAGCTAGACTGACCCGCGTATCTTATACTCGGGTCAGACCGAGATGTTTCAGGTTAGGTGCTTTTGGACTTAGCCTATTTTGCTTCCGCATGGACTATTCAGCTTGTTCTTTTTGTCATAGTTTTTGTGTAGTCCTATTTTGTAGTAACTCTGATATGTATTCTTTTGACTCGTCTGTATATGGTGGTTTGCTATACCACTTGATATGTATTATTTTATAACTCTGTTATGTATCTGTATATGCGTATATGATGATTTGCTGTTCTGTGATGTATATTATATTTGAGTTATTATATTCTGTTCTGATAGATCCAACCACCTATGGTTTTGTTTTAAGTATTCATTGGGTACGTCGACCTGGTTGGTATGTTTATTGTCGATGTATTCAATAGATAGTTAGAGCAAGGCTATAGATGGTCGCTCCTAACCAGCCTTATTCTCCGTGTTAGTTGACGGCATTACCTTGTAGTGTCCTTGGCTAGCGTGGGTATAGAGGTGGGGCGTCACATTTTCCCTCTCGTCAATTTTACCAAGTAATTTAAATCCAAATTACTTCCTGTTATTAACCATCCATTAATTTATTACATCCAACAATTATCACTAGCCACTTCACCAAATAATTATACTTTTATAAATTACATAAGTAATTATACCTACCAAATTTCACAATTTATTATCTTTAATTAATCACATCAATAAATCTTTTAATAACCATTAACCTTTGATCTTTCATTAGCTATATTCATAATCCTATCCTTTAATTACTTTTCTAAGTACTTAACTTAAATTACAAATTAATTAGTTAATTAATTCTTAATTACAAATTATTTAATTTCTAATTACATACTTAATTTCTAAATTTTAACTAAATTTATCTTTAATTACTTGATTAACCAATTCCTAATCATCGATTAACAATCCAACTTATTTTAGCTAACAATTCTTAATTTCCATTTAATTTGACCCTAAATTAATAATCATAATCAATCAACTTGTTCATTTAACCCTTTATTTACCTTAACAATTTAATGAATTTCAAATCATTAAATTTTTAATTAACTTTTTGATAAAAAGAAAACATTCATAACTGATTTACTGATCATTTCTCAAACACATTTAAAATGTTTTTTTCAAATTCATTTTTAAACTTAACACTGTTTTATTTCGAACAAACAGATAGATAACAGCAACCAATTAATTAAAGCTTTCACAAATTCATAATAATAATATGTTATACAGATCGAAAGTTACTCACCATAGTTTTCTAATTACCACCCACTTCATGGTCGATTAGATCCACGGTTTCAGACCAAAGAGGCTCGGCCATAAAGCGTCATCTCCCCCACTGCGCTGCTTTGTGCCATCGCGATCCAACGCTCGCGCACGCAACCCCGAACAAGACGTCTACCTTGTCCCCAGCCCTCACCCATGCATCCACTTTAGGTCATCGCCACAACACCCCTTGTCCTTGCAACCCTAGCTCCGCCGCCTTGTTTCACGCAGCACGAGAAATCCCAGATAGAAATCGCGAGCAAACCACGGCGACTCGCATTAAGAAGAGAAAGAATTTACTTGAGGGCTTCGATCAGATAAAAAAATGACGGCCGGTTTATTTTCACAATTGGATTTGTGAATTTAATTAAAGAGGGGTTTTGATCTGAACAGGCTTCGACCATTTTCAATTTTTTTTTATGGTTTGATTTCGGCTTCGTTTGTCTGAAAGAACGAAGGCATATATCCTAAAGGAGGCTTCGGGTGTAAGCTTGACCAAAGTCACGTGACTAGGGGAATTCCTTGAATTGATTTTATATAGTTGACAATTGAAAATATCACGTGTTGCGTATCGTAAAATTTTGAACTCTTAAGAAGGTGTGAGACCAGGCGTTCATAATGTTATACCGCTACGTCGGACGCAATGGAAAAGGTTTCGAAGGCTAATTCGATCACATGCGCAAGTTACGGAAATAAACGATCAAATTTAAATTAAATCGATTAATATAGTTCTAAGCATTTCGAGCTGCCAGGGTCAAACGACAACTCCGATGGCTACGAAAATTGAATTTCGATAATAACTAACTATTACGGATCCAATGGAACTGGTTTCGCCGAATTCCGAGACTGTGCCTCGGAAGGCTATTTTTAAATTCCATTTAAACGATATATTTTTAAAATTGAACAAATTACCTTTAAATTAAATTTCAACCATCCTATTATCTTCAGTATCATCAATATAAATTTTATAAGCCTTCAAATTATTTAAACAATCTTAGAAATTTCAGATTCAACAATTTCCCCAATTTCAATTATTAAATTCAATATTTAAACTATTTAATTCAAAATTTTAATTATCAAGTAAATATTGATATTTTGAATTCAAGTTAAAATTAACTTTTAAATATTTTAAAATCAATTAATTATTCCAATTTAATTTGTCAAAATTTCTGGGTCGTCACACTCCTCCCCTTTAAAAGAATTTCGTCCCCGAAATTAATAGTTAGGAGGAATGGAACCATACCCGTTTACCTTTCCTCTAAAACCAACAGGTTTATCAACTTGCCACAATATCTTTTATTAAAGATTCACTATTACCTCAGCCAACTTCCAAAACCTTTCATGGTTTCCAACAATCCATTTTTTACCCGACCGTTTAAATTTCAATTTAAAACCAAATTTTGCATTATCAAAATTTTCTCAAATTTTTCTAACTCCCTAAATTTCCGAAATTTTTTGCCAGGTCTCCTTTGCGCGGCTAGCTCGGTACAACTACAAAAGGCCTCTACGGGCTCCCAAATTTCAAAAAGAAAACAGAAAGCCAAGTGGCTAGATCAAAAACCCAATCCAATTCATACAGAAATTAAAATACATACCTTTTTGTCGGGCAATTCACATTTATCTTTTGGAATCAAATCTAATTTTCTTTTCCCCTTTTAATATCTGCATATCTTATTTGACAATAATATCCAATCGTAACCCTTCCAAATCATTGTATACATTTTCCTACATAAGTTTCATACCCACTTTTATTCAAATCAGTTTTCTCCACTTTCGTAGGAATTCAATTTACTTTAAATTTTGAATATTAAATTTTATCTTTCAAGTATTACTGATTCATATTAGTTTTCAATTTGAAATCGTTTTGTCATTAACCAAATTTTTCTCAAAATTTTCGAAAATTGTCTAACTCCCAAAATTTTCAGAAAATTTTGGCAGAGTCTCCTTTGTACGGAGGAGCTTTTGCAATTTGACAAGAGATATAAATATGCATACACCGACCCACACGGTCGGAAAAAGCAAAACAGTTCATATTTCCTATTTTTATTGCGTAGGTGTATTTTATTTAGCATTTTAAGCAAGCAGCTTAATTATTCTAGCAAATAGCGCAGCCAATTCCAGCCAAACGGCTTCCCGGTACATGTACTTACTCAATTTAAACATGTAAGCACTATATATATGACGTCTATAACATTTCTCTTACTTAAACGACTACAGCACATCAATTCTAAAGAAATGCATTCAAAATAACTTCCACGAGCAATTAATATAATTTCAATACCGATTCAATTTCTTTCAACCAATCCATATACCATTTCAATTCTATTGGTTTACAACTCAATTGCTTACATTCAATTTATTTTTAATCCAATCAAGCTCATTTTCACTTCAAATGATTCAAGATCAATTTTATTTAGTCTCTATCAACTCATAGAATTTCATTTTTTTTAAAGCAAGTCAGCTATTTCCTGGGTTGAAATAAAATTTCTCATCTGACTTATGTACTAACATATAAAGTTAATTATGGTTGCAAACCATGCGATTTTCCTTAAAATGAGAAAATCTTGGTCCATTAATTTCAACCCTCATTACATCATAGCGTCATAACTATTAAAAATTAGTCCAATGCGATTTTGGTCAAATAAAAGTTTTGAAACTGCAATTAACATTTTTTTTTAAATTACTCTTCTTATTTGGAGGCTTGGATGCAAAGATGATATTTCAAAATTATCCCCTTTTTGTTAGTGCAATATTTTTCTAGAACCGTAATGAGTTGCATTTTTTTGTTTTAATCTTATTTCAATCTAGATTCAGGCACGTTATTTCTAATTTTATATCAGAAAGAAAACCTGTGCAACATCTGAAATTTTGAATGAGATCGGAGATAACTAGGATAACGTTTCTAAATAAGTTACATGGAACTATGCCAATTTTGTTCCATGTAACCAACTTGATAGTGCCATTTAGATTCCAGATAGGTATTTACTAACATAAGTGAACACAAACTCTATCAAAAAATAGGGTTTTGTCGAAGAATTCAGAGTGTAATGATATGTTGTAGCAAAAAGTTTACATTCACCTACTGCTCATCAAGTAAAATCAGCATCCAAAGATGTGATATTTGTAAACATGAGCCCATATAACATCTATTTCTGTTTATTTAAGTTACTTTTACATTAAATGAGTACTATGTAGTCTGATTATTTATACATTATTATCATTTAATTATTTTCATTTAGTTGAGTCTGGCATTTTACTCCCATGATTTACCTGAGCAGCTAACAGAACACACTAAAGAAGTAGAAAACAATATAAATGTCGAAAAATTTGGTAAGCTATCAAATATGGTTTAAAAATGAAATATTCCACCAATCTTTCACTCCTAATAAATTATGAAAGCTGGATAGTGATGCTTGATCAGCCAAAATACATTTATCAGTATGTGATGAGTTATAAGTGATCTTTGACAGAGAATCTGATACTTAGGGAAAAAGTTAATAATCTTCACAAGTAGAATTTTGTTAAACTGAAACTGCAAACTCAGTATAATACACAAAATTACTCACCATGGTTTTATTTGCAACTCTAACCATTTCTAGTTTATTTACCAACCATACATTGCATTTCATTTCCCTTCCATAATTATTCCATTCAAAACAATTTATTAAGCTTGGCAAAATTAACTTATAAATTAATAACCATTTCCAATTTAATTTAACCCAGACTTTTATGATCTTCCACTTTTGCTCGAAGCAAATTTCTATTAATTTTAAACTTAAGTTAATTTACTTTCTTCAAATTATTTCAACTTCATAACTTGGTTTTGTTTCATTCAAATCTCATTTCAATCTACAAATTCATTTGATTAGTTATTATAAATTAAATTCCCAAATTCAATTCATTCACGATTCATTTAACTAAGTAGAAGGTCATTTTCAACATCTCCACTTGTTTAATTTATTATCAAATCCAAGTCGAATTTTATTCATAATTCGAATTCATTTCCAAACTCCATTTTTATCTTACAACCCATTTTAGTTAACCGAGTTAAATTTTATAAACATACTCAATCAAATAATTATTTAGCTAATTAGCTTACTTCCAATTTTTAAATCAATGTTCGATTTTATTACAAAAATCACTTCATTAAATTTTCCTCAATTCAAAAATTTTCATAATTCCAGTTTGGATTTCTTCATTTTCCAAAATTCCAACATCTTTATTTATAAAATTTAGAAATGCTTTTAAATTCACATCATACTAATAAAATAGCTCTTTATAAAAAAAATACTTCTTATAACGATGTCTCAACCAGTCCATCCTTGTTCTCATAGAAATTCGGTCATACGTTGATCAGGCGTAAGACTGAAAATCTACAAGTGCTTGGCAGACCCGTTTTCAACATCCAGTGAAAATACTTTTGAAAATAATTTTATTGAAAATATTGAAAGCATTTTGAAATAGAGAAAATTTCTTTGGTGAGAATGCTCTGAAAATCATCACCCCCATCCATGGTCACAGTTACATTCAGGGTTACGTTGCCATCGCAGCAAAAGTCCACGTAACTGCAGGCTCTCCGCGGCCTCTCAATTACGCCATGGATCCCACACAACAGATCACAGTTACATCCAGGGTTACGTTGCCATCGCTGCAAAGTCCATGCAACTGCAGGCTCTCAGCGGCCTATGATTTTCACTGTCAAAATGAAACCTCTCACTCCTACATAGGTCGCAGTCTGCCGATATAAAATCAAACGCAGACTGTTTGCTCTCAGCGGCACACACGACTTTCGCTAAGTTATACTCAACTCATAATCCTCAGGAACTAGTTTTGTCCGGACTCCTCACAGGATCAACTTTAGAACCCCCATTGGGGCTCAAGGCAGCACCACCCGGTGGCACTCCTGAGAAGTTCATTTTAAGGGAGCGCCTTTTTCCCCAGAGCCATCATCAAAACATTTTATACTATACACTGTTTGCACCAAAAATGGGCAAACACCCTTCGGAAGTTTTTGAAGAGATGGTAAATAAAGAACTTGAATTGGAAATAGGGACCATCTAACAAAAACTCCAAGTCACAGAAAAATAAATTGCGCAGAAGACAAGGATTTAGAGTGGTTCGGCTATGCGCCTACGTCCACTATGAAGTTTTTTCACTTTATTTCTTAATACTTGAAGATTACAAGTGCTTTTCAGCAAATTACAGCGGGAAATGGACTTAAACTCCAAATTGACAGCAATTGAGACAGCATGGAGTGATCCTGGCAGCGTTTAGACTTGTTCTTCTTCCCCAAATTCTCTGACCCCCCTTCTGAATGACCAGGGGGCTCTATTTATAGGTGTGGAAGGCCAAAATCCCGCCTAAATCATGGAGACACTGCTTGGCACGTGACGGGGGACCCACAGGCCCGAGTTCTTGAAGTGCGTGCCCAGTTTGGGATCGATTCGAAGTGAACTTCGAATCGATCAAAAAATCGTCCAATTGCGATGAAACTTGGCGTGGACGTTCTTCGTCATGTAGACAAACTTCTGTAAAAATTTCATGGGATTTGGATCAGTAGATTGGGAGTTATGATCGGTTCGAAATTGGGTGTTGGCATGCTGTTTGGTTCGAATCGATGGAATCGATTCGTTCGAATCGATGCATGGCCGAAGCGAGTACTTCGAATCGATTGGGGCACGCCTGTCTTCGAGCCGATCCATGTTCGTGCTAGCTTAGCTGCTTTGTTGGATTCGAAGGTCGTCTTCGAATCGATGGAGTGGATTCGTTCGAATCGATCCAAATGCGCCCTGGATCGATTCGAAGTTGTCGAAGTCGATGGAGTCGAAGGTGAGTGATGGAGTCGAAGATGATGGATGGATTCGAAGGTGAGCGATGGAGTCGAGGCTGTGATGGGTTCGAAGCTATTAATGGATTCGAAGCTGTGGTGGATTCGAAGCATAGGAAGGACTCGAATTTGTGATGGATTCGAAGTAGGGAGTTACTTAGATGGATTCGAATGCCGCCTCTTCCTATGGGTTCGAATATGATGGGTTCGAAATAGATGGTTTCGAACACGATGGTTTCGAACACGATGGGTTCGAATATGATGGGTTCGAACATGATGGGTTCGAACCGAGCAATGTGCACCTTCTTAACTTGAATCCATCATAACTTGAGCATATGACCTCGGATTGACTTGAAATTTGAAACGCGGACTTCTATGATCTTTCTGGTCATGTCCTATCAATTGTAGCTCAATCTGGACTCAGACAAAATTCATCGATATCCATAGTGAAGAGAAGTGCAACCAATCTCTGAGACGAACTGTCCTTTGTTTTTGGCCAATCTTTTGGTATCACGGCTTTGCCAAAAAGCGGGATAACATTTTGCCCCCCAAAGTACGTCTTGTGGGAACATGACGTGCTTTGAATAGCTGCCATTTCTTTCTGAAAAATCATTGCTCTCTTTTTGTTGAGACTCATATACCGTATTGCCGTAACCTTGCCTTGATATGATTGATTACTGTGCGACTGTGCTTAATCGTTGGCTGTCGTTGCTATAACAGGGTGAATATTTGATCCCTGTGAATGTTCAAAATCGAACGTTAGTTCGTTATGTGTGCACATACATTAGCTCCGCCTTTATTAACGTCGTGTGTCCATGAGTCATGTCGGTCTTTGTTTGCTGCCGAACTCCGTCCCGGTTTTCTCCTGAATCGATTTTAGATTCAAGCCAAAGTGTTGCTAATTAGTGGTTTTTGATGGGTTCGAAGCTTAGAAGGATTCGAATCAGTGATGGGTTCGAGGACTCTGATGGACTCGAAGCCCTAGATGGATTCGAAACTTGGATGGATTCGAAGTTTCCCGTGGATTCGAAACTTGGATGGATTCGAAGTTTCCCGTGGATTCGAAACTTGGATGGATTCGAATCAGTGATGGGTTCGAAGACTCCGATGGATTCGAAACTGGGATGGATTCGAAAGTGGTCGTTCGAATCGATGGGAGTCGAAGTGACACTAATCCCTCTTGGAATCCGTATAAATACATGAGGTTGACTTCATTTTCACTTTTTACCTTTTACCATTGCTTTAGCTGCTTCTCCGAATCGATTTCCCAGAGCCAAATCAAACGTGCTTTTTCACGAATCGACCAAATTCCTTCTAGCTTCCATTTGTAATCAAACTAAATCAGGTAATCAAGGGGTCGATTCGGTTTTGAGAATGATAGATTAATCTTTTTTGGCATTGATTCGACCCCTTCTTCTGGAAATTTTTGGAGAGTGTCGAGGTTTGAACGAAGTAGGCCGACTCCATGGAACTGAGGAATGCAAACCTTTGAGCCGTATCGATCAGGGGTGCGCGCTTTGAGTTGGTTTCGAATGTGTAGCTTCGAACCGATGATTGCAGGAGAACACAACAAAAAAGGCGTGCGGTGACGGATTCGAAACAGTGGCATTCTGATCGATTCGAAGGAGCTCACTACTGATTGATTCGAAGCAATGATACGTTCATCGATTCGAAGGAGTTCAACTCCGATGGATTCGAAGCTAGGTGGGACTCCGTGGATTCGAACCGCCCTTGATGGATTCGAAGGAGCACGATTTCGATGGATTCGAAGCTCTGTGGATTCGAACCGCTCTTGATGGATTCGAAGGAGCCTGACTTTGATGGATTCGAAGTCAGGTGGGGCTCCATGGGTTCGAGCTGCGCTGATTCGAGGTTCACCGATCTGACTCGTGTCGAATCAAGTCGATCGATTCGAACGTTCTTGCTTCTGAACTACGACCACTTTTAAATCGAACTTTTAACGAACTCACTAAATTTTTAGCATATTTGATTCCGACGAGCTTCGTCCTTCGCATGATCAAAGTTGACCTGACCTGTCTTTTTGAGCTCGTCGATGGCACCGTGACTTAAACGAATTCACACTTGAATTGGTCATTAGTATCCGAGGGACGCGAAAGCGACGGTCAGTGATGACGGTCGTTTTCGTTCTCTGATTCAAAAGCCTAGTCGTTCAGACACCGCGTTTTACTCTTGTAAAATTTGTTTTAGTTATGTATTTGCATTGCACGGCATATCCATATGCTTCACACCGGGGAATATACGGGCTTTCTTCGTTTTTAACGCTGCTTTTTCGTGAGTTAGTTAGTTATGGAGTCTTCGGGTTCTGAACAACAAGAGTTACAAAGCTTGCCTCCTCTGATGCTAGAAATTCCAGAGATCATTCCTGAAGTAATAGATCTTGCTCCGGACGAATTGCCGGAGGCCTTATTTATCGAGGATCCCATAGATTCCGTCCGATCTAATATTTCTGGAGCATTATTGGGTCGGATATGTTCGAAGCATAGCTTATCCCCGGATGATGTTTTGCTACCGGGAGTTGATGATAGGCCTCACAATCCACCCGAGGGCTATACTGCTTTTTATCGCCACGCTTGTGCGGCTGGAACTCTCCCCCCGTTTAACCAATATATCAGGGAGATGCTATCGTTCATTGGAATCGCTCCCGCACAACTTCACCCTAACGGACACGCGTTACTGAACAGTGTTTTCATCTTATTCATGGACCGCCTTTTTCGTCCGCCTAGGCCAGCTGAGATTAGACATATATTCAACTTCAAGAGCAGGGGTGATAGTCCATCGTTCATCTTTCTGGAGGCAGTTAGAAATTGCCAGATTGTGACGGGAGCCTGGACCAGACTCAGTTACTTTAAGAATGAATGGTTCTTTGTCCGATGCCCCCCAGGATTCGCTAGGCGATGGCTGTCCAGACGTAAGTATCGTAAATCGTGTTAGCCTTCTTTAATGGTCATTGTCAACACTTGAACTGACATCAGGTGTTTTTTTTTTCTTCTTGCAGCTATCATATCAAGGCCAGACGGTGGTCGATACAGAAACGTCATCCGAAGTCTACAAGAGGTTCCGAGTGACCTGCGGCACATTGACTTGGTCTTAACCGATGATAACTTAAGGACGCTGGGCTTAATTGAGACGAACCAGAGTATTGTCGTTGAAGGGTTTGTGAAATCGGCTTCGAAGGCAAAGAAGAGGACCAGTGTAGCGATAAGAGGAATGGGCGATGATGAGAGGACGCCTACTGACACCGGGCTAGCGGCTGATTTTCCCCAAGCAGGAAAAAAACGGAAAGGCAAGGCCGTTGTTCCTAAATTTGCGAGACGGAAGTCTGTAATCGTGTCTCGCTTGATTTCTGGAATTATTTCTTCTGACTCCGCTCTTTGTCAATCAGGGAACATTTTCACAGGACTGGATGACGTTCCCATCCCGGAATGCGTTTCTCTTTATCACAAGTCCGAGTTGGTTGAGCTCCGGGAAGCGTTAGACATAAGCGGGCTTTTACCCATTAGTGCAGTCGAAACCTCTGGTTGGTCGGGGGCTTTGCACATTTGCATACACTCTCATGACACTACATGACTGCTTCACTCGCCTTATTGATTTTTCCTGGTACTTAACTGAACTGTATCTCTTTTCCAGGTAACATGGCTGGTCGTCAGACTACATTGGACAAACTCCGGAGAGTGCATCACCCCTCAACCTATTATGAATCTCGTCGTGGAGGCCCCGATCGTGATCGTGACCGGAGGCAATATGGCCAGGTGTATTATGCAAAGGATCATCGCCGTGGTAACTCCAGCCAGGAACGATCAGACAGAGATCGTAGGCATCGCTCCCCATCTCGATCTCCTCCGCAATCCCGAAGTCATGTCCAGGCATCCGAGCCTCTGTGACATCAGTCATCTTCGCAGGTTTCGAGGCCTGAGCCACATCATTCTCGAACCGGGGTCGCAACGTCTATGTCTGGGGAGGAGACCCTTGTTGAGTCTTCTGGCGAAGGGGCCATCAGGCTTGCACAACTGAGGAAAGATTTTCCAGAGATTTGCTTTGATGCTTGTATTTTTCCTCCCAATCTTAAAAGAATTCCCGATGATGCCGCGACTTCGGCGCTCAACTACACCCGTGACTTTTTTGCTCAGTACAAAGAATGGTACAAAGCGGCTGTTAAGGCTTCCAAAGCTGCCTTCGACCGGGCCCAAATCATTGAGAAGCTAGAGGCCGACTTGGCTCAAAAGAGTCGCATCGTCGACATACTCTAATCTGAGGCGGAATCTTCCCGCAAGGCCGAGGTCGAGTCGTTACAGAAGGTTGATGAGACATTAGCTGAAATGGCGAAAATGCAACAGGCACATTGTACTTTAGTTGAAGACTTAGGCCATCGATACAAGAACGTTGAATCTGAGCGGGATGCGGCAGTGAAGGAACTAGAGGAGCTAAAGGCTAGGTTCGCTGACATGAATAAAGAAAAAGACGACGCGAACGTGGCTGCGCATGAGGCGTGTGAGCAGGCTGTATCTTTTCGGGCCGAGCGCGATGCGGCAATTGCAAGGGTTAAGGAGGTTGAATCCGAGTTGGAGGAGAGAGTCCAAGCAGAGAGGTTCAAAATGGAGGCCGAATTCGACGATCTTTTGGACACATATAATGCTAATGTATTGGAGCATAGAAATCTCTCCTGGCTAGGGGATTACTCGATGCCTCTCTACAATGCTTGGAAGAAATTAGTGGAAAACAAGAGGATGTCTTGTCCGGATTCGGTATTAGATGAGTTTGAGCTCGAGTCACTTCTGCTCAGCGAGGATGAGAGGAGGACCCTTCATGAAGCAATCATTTCTGTTGAAAAAGAAAGACTTGTCGTCCATCGAACGGAGGTTGGCGAAGGTTCGGGTATCGTGCACCATAGCGAGAATACTGAAGTCCCTGTTTCGACTTCACCCGAAGCTGCTGCCGTGGTTGATTCACAAGCTATTCCCGCCTACAATCCGGACCAACCGGAACTGTCCTCGGGCAAGACGCTCGTCCCCGAGCTTGTTCAAGCTCCAAGGCAAGGTAAAGTAGGTATTTCCCTTTACGTCTTAAAACATTGATTTTCGAGGGAATTTCTTGGTCTGATAGCTCTAATTTTGGTTGTTTAGTGACCGAGAGTGTCGCACCCGTGCTCCCTGTCCCTTCGGCTTTACATCCTACACGTGGAGTTATTGTCACCGAGGCGATTTCAACTGCCGCCATGGTTGGTGATACGGGAGAAGGAGGCTCAATATCATTCGATGTTCAAATGTTTGAAGAGCTATTTGGTCATCCTCTTGACCCCATGCCCGACCTCTCTTTTGTGACGAGCGGAGCTGCTCCAGTTTCTGGTTCGATCGTGACGACCACCGGCGTACCTAGCGCAGCTCAACTGTCTCGAGAGGAGGAGATTTTAGCAAAGATAAGTGCCGAGATGGCCAAGACAGTGACAGTTGGCCCCGGTGGTGACGTCGTTCCTTCAAGCTTATCTTCTCTAATGATGATTTCTCCTGGTGGCACAGTAACCGTCTCGAGTGTTGCTGAACAAGTATCCGTTACTGCTCCCGTGCCCCTGGCTCGTCCTTATAAAAGGATCTCCATCCCTTCCAGTTCTGAGGAAGATGTTGATATCATGCCGGAACCGGAGGATGTTCCAAAGAAAGGCAAAAAGTCTCGTATGAAGCCAGGCAGTGGGTCTAGTGGCTCAACTCCGAGGAAGAAGCACCGGAGGAAGAAAGAGTGAGCCCCTCGCTTTGTCGTGAGATTTACAGATAACAATTCTTTTGCCTTTTCTTTTGTTCTTTCTTGGGCCATGTGTATGTATGGATGCGGCCTCCACTTAATTGAAACATCTTTACTTGCCATGTAATCAAACTTGTTTTTGTTGGTTGATGAAATGGGAAGTTACACTTTTCTTCTTACCTGAATGCCTTGCAGTATTTGTGTTGTATCCGCTCGGTATTTATATAGCTTCGTGTCGTGATTTAATGAATGAGTCGGATTCTGAGTATATTATCACTTAAGCCAGCGATTAGCACCCAGCTTTTTGCCCCTTAGTTGCGGGGAATAATACTCATATTCTGGTGGCTGATTGCGTTTATTGCAAGCCCTGAACACATGCCTCCCCCCCTTCTGGGGATTCATGACAATTTGAGATTGATAATCTGTCTTGCATTCCAGGAATCTGAGGGTTATCGATGTTTACACTCCATTCCACGCTATGGGAATTGGGAGTTGATATTAATATCTCGGCCCGTATTTCGGGAACTTCGAATTGTTACTTGTACTTTGATTCGTGCTTCGGGAATCTGGATTAAATGTTTATACTCCAATTCGTACTCTGGGAAGTTGGAGTCCGTTCGCGCTCTGGAAACGACTTATTGGATGTTTTATACTCCAATTCACACTCTGGGAAGTTGGAGTCCGTTCGCGCACTGGAAACGACTTATTGGGTGTTTTATACTCCAATTCACACTCTGGGAAGTTGGAGTCCGTTCGCGCACTGGAAACGACTTATTGGGTGTTTTATATTCCAATTCACACTCTGGGAAGTTGGAGTCCGTTCGCACTCTGGGAACGATTTATTGGATGTTTTATACTCCAATTCACACTCTGGGAAGTTGGAGTCCGTTCGCACTTTGGGAACGATTTATTGGATGTTTTATACTCCAATTCACACTCTGGGAAGTTGGAGTCCGTTCGCACTCTGGGAACGATTTATTGGATGTTTTATACTCCAATTCACACTCTGGGAAGTTGGAGTTAGTAAAAGGATTGTCGTGTATCAATCCCTGTGAGTGCTGGTATTGTGTTTTGCCCCCGAGCTCGGGTCTTATTTAGTAAATGACTGGTCGTATCACAGTTACTCCCTATTTAGATAAATCCCACCGTGTGATGGAATTTAGCTCCTCGTGCAATGTGATATTATGTGCTATTTTCAATGAATCACAACTTTTGGCTCGAAGAGATGGCGTTTTATTGCTGAAACAAAAGAAGCATGACAACATCAGTTGCCTTATTACAAGTTCAAATTTCAAAATGCAAAAAACAAAATGCTAAGGAAGAAATTGATTGAAAGATAAATAAAGCCTGTCAGGTGTAGTAGGGACGGAGGCTTCCGCTATTCCAGGCTCTTGGTAAAGTGAGACCATCAACGGTCGATAACTTGAACGTGCCATCTCTGAGTTTTTGTGAAATCATATACGGCCCTTCCCAATTTGGGTTCATGTGCGAAGGAACCGGGTAAATTCTTTTGAGTACCAGGTCGCCGGATTCAAAAGTCCGTGGGCGGACCTTGGCGTTGTATATTCGAGCGACTCGACTTCGATATGCGGCTGCCCTCACGTCGGCTTCTTCACGTTTCTCATCAAGCAGATCTAGGGATTCAGCAAGTAGTATAGCATTCGTTTTCGGGTCGTAGTATGTCACACGGTGAGAGTGAACTTCCATTTCGACCGGGATAACTGCTTCGGAGCCATAGGATAGAGAAAAAGGGGTGTGTCCGGTCGCGGTTTTGTGAGTTGTTCTGTATGCCCACAGAGCCATTGGTAGTTCATCGACCCATTTGCCCCCGGCTTTCTCCAATCTTTTCTTCAATATAGACTTGATAACCTTATTGACGGCCTCGACCTGACCGTTTGCTTGTGGGTGCGCTACTGCTGAGAATCTCTTATGGATGTGAAATCGCAGACAGAAATCCCTGAATTCAGTACTGTCGAATTGGGCTCCATTATCGGTGATAATAGTATGTGGGAGACCAAATCGGCAGATGATGTTGCGCACCACGAAGTTGATCACCTTTTTTGTTGTTATCGTTGCAAGGGGCTCAGCCTCAGCCCATTTGGTGAAGTAATCAACCGCAACTATGGCGTATTTTGCACCCCCTTTAGCTAAGGGCAATGCACCGATTATATCCATCCCCCACATTGCAAATGGCCACGGGCTGACCATTTGGGTTATTTCAGAAGGCGGGGCTCTAGGGACCCGAGCGTGTCTCTGGCATTTATCACATCTTTTGGCATAATCCATAGCATCGCGGTTAACGGTAGGCCAGTAATATCCGTATCGAAGTACCTTCTTGGCAAGCGCTTGCCCCCCAGTGTGATCGCCACATTCTCCTTCGTGCACCTCACGCAACACTCGCTTGATTTCGTTATGCGCGATACACCGGAGAAGAGGGACAGAGTAACCTCTCCGATACATAACTCCGTCTTGAATGACAAACCGTGACACCTTTCGAAGAATCTGTCTTCTTTCACTTCGTCGTTCGGGCAGTGTGCCATGCTCAATATAATCTTGGTAGGGAGTCATCCATGATTCCTTCTCTAAGGTAGCTTCTAATGTGAATTCATTCTCCGTTCGATCAATGCTCGGAGAGGATAATGTCTCGACAGGGACGAGTCCCAAGTGTTGAGCTTCACTTGTACTTGCCAGCTTTGCCAATGAATCGGCTTTCTGATTGTGCTCTCGGGGTATGTAGAAAATGGTATAATAATCAAACCGATCCAGTATTTCTCGGACCCGGGCTAGATAAGCGACAAGCCTTCGATCCTTGGCCTGATATTCACCCCGAACTTGGCATACCACCAACTGGGAATCGCAGTAGATTTCCACAGCGATAATTTTCAGGTCTCGGGCCAACTTCAACCCGGTGAGCAAGGCTTCGTATTCAGCTTCGTTGTTGGTTTCCCGGAAATCAAACTTTAAGGCGTAGCAGATGGATCGGCCCTCGGGGGTCTCAAGCACAATCCCTGCGCCCGAGCATCGATCGTTGGATGCGCCATTAGTGTATAGTTTCCATATATATTCGGGGGAGTCACTAGTTTCGGGTAAGTCTTCAGGAACAGTGAATTCGGCAATGAAATCTGCTAAAACTTGACCGTGTATGGCTCTCCTTGGAATATATACGATGTCGAATTGACTCAGCTCAATGTTCCACTTCAGTAACCTGCCAGACGTCTCAGGTCGTGTGAGGACCTGTCGTAACGGTTGGTCGGTGTATACAATGATAGGGTGAGCCTGAAAATATGGACGGAGCTTCCTCGAGGCAATGACTAGGCAGTATGCCAACTTTTCTAGCCTTGGATAATTTCTCTCGGCCCCGGTTAATCGTTTACTGACGTAATAGACTGGTTTCTGTGTTCGGTCTTCCTCTCGAACCAATGCAGCACTAACAGCGTTTTCAGATACAGCCAGATAAAGGTATAATTGCTCGTGATCAACAGGTTTTGAAAGAATCGGAGGTGTGGAAAGATGCTGGATTAGTGATCGAAACGCGTCCTCACATTCCGTAGTCCATTCGAAGTTTCGTTTCCCTTTTCGGATCAGATCGAAAAAGGGTATGCATTTATCCGTTGATCTCGAGATGAACCTGCTCAGCGCTGCAATCTTTCCGTTGAGACTCTGAACCTGTTTTATGGTCCTCGGGGTTTGAAGATTCCTGATTGCCCAGATCTTCTCGGGGTTGGCTTCTATTCCTCGGGCATTGACGATGAATCCAAGGAACTTTCCGGAAGCAACCCCAAAATGACATTTTAACGGATTTAGCTTCATCCCATATTTCCGGAGGACATTGAACATTGACTCCAAGTCCTTGACATGATCAACGGAGTATCGTGATTTTACCAACATGTCATCCACATAAACCTCCATGGTTTTCCCGATCTGATCGGCAAACATCCGGTTGACTAAGCGTTGGTAAGTTGCTCCGGCATTCTTTAAACCAAAAGGCATGACCATGTAGCAGTATAGTCCTAGGTCAGTTACGAAGCTTGTATGTTCTTGATCGGGCACATGCATAGGTATCTGATTGTACCCAGAGTAAGCATCCATGAAAGACAATAATTCGTGTCCGGCCGTCGAATCCACAAGTTGATCGATTCGAGGAAGTGGAAAACTGTCTTTTGGACAAGCCTTATTTAAGTCAGAGTAGTCGACGCACGTTCTCCATTTTCCATTCGGTTTGCGGACAAGTACAGGATTGGATACCCATTCCGGGTATAAAGCATCTCGGATAAACCCATTCGTCTTCAACTTATCGACTTCTTCTTTGAGGGCGGCAGATCTCTCTGGATCCATACCGCGTCTTTTTTGCCTGATCGGGATGTATCGCGGGTCAATATTTAAGGTGTGGCTCGCGATGTCCGACGAGATTCCACACATATCGGAGTGCGTCCAGGCGAATACGTCTAAATTCCCTTGGAGAAATTCGACCAATTCCTGTTGTGCTTGTAGGTTTAGCTGAGACCCAATTCTCAATATTTTCGAATCGTTATTGTCATCAATTGGAACATCAATCGTCAGCTCGGCTGGAGAAGCTGGATTTTCTTTGGATTCATCATTATCTTCAGTGTCTCGAGGGTCAAGATCCTTCTGGAATTGGTCGTGGTGCCCGGGCCGAGGCCCAGGCGCTAATTGTCAATCGTCGGCAAAGCGGACGCGGAGAGATTCCCCCACGCCCTTTCCCTTCTCCTTCCTTTGCGCTTCTCGTAGTTCAGCAACATAACAGGCTCTCCCGGCAGCCTGGTCCCCTTGAATGACCCCAATCCCGTGGTCAGTAGGGAACTTTAGAGTCAGACACCACGGGGCAATTGCTGCCCTAAATTCTGCAAGGGCTGGTCGGCCCAAAAAGGCATTATAGGGTGAATGGATATCCAGGACAACAAACTGTAACATTCGGACTCTACGGCGTTCTCCATTTCCCAATTCTACTGGCAATTCCACCATCCCGGTGGGTATATTAGCACTTCCATCAAAGCCGTGGATCCTATATTGACAAGGCTTTAGATCTTTAGCTTCCATCTTCATCTGATCATATGCCCCTTTAAACAAGATGTTTACTGAGCTTCCACTGTCTACCAGGATCCTCTTCATCCAAGCAGGACCAACCTGTGCGGATATGACCAGTGGGTCTATGGTCGGGGCTTCGACTTTGTCAGCATCTCGGTTTCTAAAGATGATATCATCCGTCATCGTCTTCTGTTGTTTAGCCGGAGCCCCCTAATCAAGTGTACTACAGCTTTCAAAACTTACGTGCCTGATCGAACTGGCGTATGATTCCATTTCCCTCCAACTTCGATCCGCTGGATGAGGGCCACCACTGACTGTATTTATGACCAACCTTCCGCTTGTACGGGCGGGCTCTTCCTGTTTTTCTTGGTTCTGCGCACGATTTTGGTTTGACGGGCCCACACCACCGGTTTGTGGTGCTCGCACAAATTGATCCAACTTCCTCTCTCTGATCAGTTTTTCAATAAGGTCTTGCAGATGCCTGCAGTCATTGGTGTTGTGTCCATAGCTTTCGTGAAATCTACAAAACTTCCCCGTTTGAATCTGTTTCTCCGATGATAATTTCGGAGTCGGCTTCTTATATTGCATTGCATTACAGGTTTGTAGATATACGTTTTCCAATGTCGTATTCAGTGGTGTATAGTTTTCAAACATTTGCGCCCTACGTCGGGGGCCACGGTTCTGATCCTGCTTCTTATTCCTATTATCGCCATTCCTTGGCTGGGTTTGCTTGTTCTGAATATTCAACTGCACCCTTCCTGAGCCCTCTCCTGACTGTTTAACCGCCACATTGCTTTGAACCCCCTCCTTGTTGGGCCTTGCATCGTCCTGCTTCCTAGATTGTTTCGCATCCTCACGCCTTAGGAATTGGGCGGCTTTGGAATAGAAACGATCCAACGACGCGGGAGGTTTTCCAGCTAGCCAGTTTCCAAAATCAGAGTCGGGGTCAATCCCCTTGGTAAGAGCCATCAAGATTGAATTATCATTGGGGTTAGTGATTTCTGCGCAGGCGGCGTTGAATCTTTCCAGGTATCGCCTGAGTGTTTCCCCAGGAACTTGAGTGACACTAGATAAAGTGTTTACGTCTTTAGGCCTGGCGATGTGCATACGGAATTGTTCGATAAACTTGGTTGCCAACTGGTCAAACGAGGAGATAGACCGTGGTGGTAATCGTGTAAACCACATTGTCGCAATCCCCCCCAAGGAAATAGGAAAACTACGGCACTTTACTGCATCATCAGCTCTTGCAGCAGTCATGGACCATTCGTACTTTAGAATATGCTGGCTAGGGTCGGAGTTTCCTTCATACATGGGTAAAGCCGGCATTCTGAATCGCCGGGGAGGCTCAGCATATAATATGTCATCGGTGAACGGGGTGTGACTTCGAGAGATCCCCCAATCGTCATTTGTCAAACCTTGACTTTCGCGAACCATTTGGCGGACCATAGCTGAGAGATCAGGTGTTGCTGTATCCGAAGGGTGTCGAGCCAAAGTGTGGTCGGGCTCCACAGTGCGAGGTGGGATCGGGCGCTGTCGACGATCCGAATCTCGCCTCCTTGGCTCGACATCTTCTGGGATATTCGGTCCTGGGACACGTTCCTGTGGGTGGTAGTTTGGACTGGAGTGATTTCGGGTGTCAACTCCTGTGCCAACTGCGGTGGCTTGGTTATCTGCGGTGTGCTGTGGCACAGTGCCTCCTCGAGAGGAGGGTCCCGTATGAAAACTGGCAGAGGGGCCAACTCTTATTTGCCCAACAGTCAATGTCTGCCGGAGGCCAGAAGCATGCGCAAGACTTCCGTCTAGCCTGGGGCGCGTAGATCTGCCGTTATAGTCGGATGAGGTAGAGCTTTCCGTGGAAGAATGCGGAGCGTGGTCCCTCTTTGATCTCCTTCGCCCTTGGTGGTTTAGTTGGTTAGCCAATTCAGCATTGATACGTAGCTGCTCAGTTAGCTGTTGTCGGCTTTTAGTTAATTCCTGCAGTAATGTTTGGAACTCCTGTCTTGTAACCGGACCCGACTGATCCGTTTGCCCAACGGTATCCTGATTGGCTGACTGTAGCTGTGCGGGATTCTGCCTATCCTGACCTTCTTGGTTACCAATGTTGGAAGTGGTTCTCGTACTAACCATCCTGTAGGTTGGACTCCTATCCTAGATTTTGAGCAAACCTGAAAAGAATGGATGGAATCTGAATTTGAAGTCTGGATCTCCCTCTTAGATTTGTGCAATCCGGTATCGAAGATAGATCCACGGAGCGGGAGAAAGAACTGGTTCTTTTTCTTTCTCAGTGAAAGCACCAAAATGTTTGCACCAAAAATGGGCAAACACCCTTCGGAAGTTTTTGAAGAGATGGTAAATAAAGAACTTGAATTGGAAATAGGGACTATCTAACAAAAACTCCAAGTCACAGAAAAATAAATTGCGCAGAAGACAAGGATTTAGAGTGGTTCGGCTATGCGCCTACGTCCACTATGAAGTTTATTCACTTTATTTCTTAATACTTGAAGATTACAAGTGCTTTTCAGCAAATTACAGCGGGAAATGGACTTAAACTCCAAATTGACAGCAATTGAGACAGCATGGAGTGATCCTGGCAGCGTTTAGACTTGTTCTTCTTCCCCAAATTCTCCGACCCCCCTTCTGAATGACCAGGGGGCTCTATTTATAGGTGTGGAAGGCCAAAATCCCGCCTAAATCATGGAGACACTGCTTGGCACGTGACGGGGGACCCACAGGCCCGAGTTCTTGAAGTGCGTGCCCAGTTTGGGATCGATTCGAAGTGAACTTCGAATCGATCAAAAAATCGTCCAATTGCGATGAAACTTGGCGTGGACGTTCTTCGTCATGTAGACAAACTTCTGTAAAAATTTCATGGGATTTGGATCAGTAGATTGGGAGTTATGATCGGTTCGAAATTGGGTGTTCGGCATGCTGTTTGGTTCGAATCGATGGAATCGATTCGTTCGAATCGATGCATGGCCGAAGCGAATACTTCGAATCGATTGGGGCGCGCCTGTCTTCGAGCCGATCCATGTTCGTGCTAGCTTAGCTGCTTTGTTGGATTCGAAGGTCGTCTTCGAATCGATGGAGTGGATTCGTTCGAATCGATCCAAATGCGCCCTGGATCGATTCGAAGTTGTCGAAGTCGGTGGAGTCGAAGATGATGGATGGATTCGAAGGTGAGCGATGGAGTCGAGGCTGTGATGGGTTCGAAGCTATTAATGGATTCGAAGCTGTGGTGGATTCGAAGCATAGGAAGGACTCGAATTTGTGATGGATTCGAAGTAGGGAGTTACTTAGATGGATTCGAATGCCGCCTCTTCCTATGGGTTCGAATATGATGGGTTCGAAATAGATGGTTTCGAACACGATGGTTTCGAACACGATGGGTTCGAATATGATGGGTTCGAACATGATGGGTTCGAACCGAGCAATGTGCACCTTCTTAACTTGAATCCATCATAACTTGAGCATATGACCTCGGATTGACTTGAAATTTGAAACGCGGACTTCTATGATCTTTCTGGTCATGTCCTATCAATTGTAGCTCAATCTGGACTCGGACAAAATTCATCGATATCCATAGTGAAGAGAAGTGCAACCAATCTCTGAGACGAACTGTCCTTTGTTTTTGGCCAATCTTTTGGTATCACGGCTTTGCCAAAAAGCGGGATAACATACACATATAGTATCTTCAAAACATACATCTAGTATGATATCATACAAAGCTCCTTTACATAAAATCGATTATTCCAAAATCGATAATTCTCAAACTAGGCTTTCCAAATTCAATATTGATTTTACTCAAAAATCAAAAGCCTTTCCAAATTCAAAGGTTCCCAAAACCTTTTCTAAAATCCTCATAAGATCCTTTTATATATATATATATATATATATATATATATATATATATATATATACAGATATATATAATTTTAAAACTTTGGATCATTTCAAACTTGTATAAAATCCTTTTTATACTTCAAACACTTTCAAAATCCTTTTCTTCTGGCAAAAGATTCAACAAGGGGAGTTTTATCTTATATTACTAAAATATATAACTTTATTTATCCAAAATCAAATATTCAGATTTGATTACTCCTTTCAATATCAATTTCATTCAAATCCATACGATGTACACATATCATCCGTACACTATATCAATTTGATCGCTCATTCGATCACACAATTTCACTTCCGAACTAGTATCGTCCACCCGACTTTCTAGTGCGGAATCAGATCTGGTTTCTTGATCAGAAACCATCATTCTCCTTACATAGTTATAACTATGATAGAGAATATCCAAAACCAATCAACAATCCATATCCAGTTTTCGCCGTTAAAAATCGTGTGAAAAATCCCAACTCGGATCGACATAATTATCTCGAAATTCTGTGCTCGAATCTGGATCAAATTACTATGCGAATAGAAAAATATACGTACATCCTACGTATTTAACTTCATTGATTATCAGTCAAATCAATTTCCTTTCTATTCACATTCATTTAATTTTCATTCACTTATTCACATTTGCTTTAATCCCTATTTGAATTATCACTTCAATTCTTACCTCATTTAGGTATTTGATCATAAACATTTTAAACTCCGACCATTTTATATTTAGAAAATAGCTTTGAAATTTAAAAATAGGCAAGTAGCCGAAAAATAATTATTAGTTTGAAATATAGCTGTAAAATAGTTGACTAATTGTAAAATAGTTGGAAAATAGTTAAATGATTTTAGAACTTTTAGATAATTGCAAAATTGTTGTAAAGTAGTAATTAATTTATGATATAGTTGAAAAATAGTAATTAGTTTAGAAAACAGTTGAAAAATAGTTAATAGCCCCAAAAGTAATTGTAAAACAAGTATTAAATAATTTGGCTTTAAGAAAGAAAGGTTGTATATATTTTAATAGCTTGGAAAAATACGTTCATATTAAACAATTTATTAAAAATAGTCCAGAGTCAAAACTGTTCACTCCCCCAAGAATTTAATTTAAATTTCCTCTTCCATTTAAATTGACCCGATTCCAATTTAAAATAATTTGGTAGCAATTTCTCTTCTAGAATCTTGAAAATGAACATCGATGATGCTGTAGTCATCACCGACGTTATTTTCCAGTGACCGAAAGAGTTCAATGCCTTTATCTCTTTAAAAACATTTCCAAATATTTTTAATTTCAAATCTCCTAGATTTCAAATTCAACACAAAAATATTTTTGAAATAATACTATTATTTCTCCAAAACCTTTGGAAACCACTTTCAAATCCAAAGGAATTTTAAATTTTCTCAAAAATTCCAAATTCCCAAACCATCCAATTCTTATTTAAACATTGCCTTGGAATTTTCATCTTACTTTATTTTCAAATATTCTCTGGAATTCTATTTCAAATTATAATCTCATTTATTTATGAAGTTTGTTTCAACTTATAAATTTCATTTACAATCTATATTTCAAATTCTATTCTGTTATATAAGTTTATTCTTCAACTTTGGTTATAAGTTTCAATTTGGTCGTATTTTATATTACTTCTTAACTTAATTCCAATAATTTAACAACCAATCACCTAAATATTCATTAGAAGGAAATATTGCTTTATATATCAAAATATATTTTTATATAAAATCATTTAAAATCTTTATAAGCAAATAACACGTACGCTCTCATATATATATATATATATTCAACTCATTCTAGAGTACTACAGACTCTATTTAATGAGTAATCCCCACTAGAGCCAAGGTTCTCGCTTAATCTTTCAGCTCTGATACCAAATGTAACGACCCGAAATTTTCAAAGCCGAAAATTCCAGATAGTTATGAAAAAGGAGAAAGAGATAGAAGATCAAAAACTATATCTCACATTCGCAGCGGATAAATATAATAATAAATAATAAAAGTTTACAGAAGAATACTATATCTGTCGATAACATTTTAAATACATTAGAGTTTCACATATATACAGTCATTGAATATACAATTATCATATCACAGATGTACAATAATATAAATACAACGGAAATACTCTATACGCTCTTGTCATCCATCTCGCCTCCTGAACTCCAGAACGTCCCTACCTGAAATCTGTAATACTCAGTCTGACCCGAGCATTACACCAAAGTAACACCCGTGTCAGGCTGGAAACTAACGTTAGTAAACCCAACTAACATGAAATACCACAACATACAACTTAAATAAAACCCGGGGTAACTCATTTCAATTCACAAAGCCACAATTTATTATAGACATCACTTAATCCACACATAAGTTTTCTAAGTGTCAAAATTTAGATCAAATAGTCCGATTCACTTAAATTGTTTCATCCCAACTACATAACAATTTATAAGAATTCGAAGTGGTTTCGGGTACCGACCCCGGTCTCTTCAAACCCAATGTCATCTAACACTAGTTATTCAAATAAGAAACAATTCAAACCTTTAAAAAATACAAGATGCCTCTTTGCACAGCAATGCATCTCGATAAATGACCACATTACCACTTCTCAATCCAACACCTCATATTACAGAAACATTCCAAATTAGTAATATCAACCAATCATTCATAAGCAAGATTCATTAGTCACCCATTTCTAATAAATTAAATTAATTATTTTAAATCATTTTAATCATGCTTACTTAACAATAACTAGTTACAATCCATTGATTTACCATTCCCTAATTATTCATCTAACATTTATCACTTAGTGTAATTGTTTAAAGGATAGTTAATTATCTCTAATTAATCACCTGATAAGTTAGCCTTCAATTACGTCTACCGAGTAATTTTCCCTCTCGTCAATTTTACCAAGTAATTTAAATCCAAATTACTTCATGTTATTAACCATCCATTAATTTATTACATCCAACAATTATCACTAGCCACTTCACCAAATAATTATACTTTTATAAATTACATAAGTAATTATACCTACCAAATTTCACAATTTATTATCTTTAATTAATCACATCAATAAATCATTTAATAACCCTCAACCTTTGATCTTTCATCAGCTATATTCATAATCCAATCCTTTAATTACTTTTCTAAGTACTTAACTTAAACTACAAATTAATTAGCTAATTAATTCTTAATTACAAATTATTTAATTTCTAATTACATACTTAATTTCTAAATTTTAACTAAATTTGTCTTTAATTACTTGATTAACCAATTCCTAATCATCGATTAACAATCCAACTTATTCTAATTAACAATTCTTAATTTCCATTTAATTTGACCCTAAATTAATAATCATAATCAATCAACTTGTTCATTTAACCCTTTATTTACCTTAATAATTTAATGAATTTCAAATCATTAAATTTTTAATTAACTTTTAGATAAAAAGAAAACATTTTATAACTGATTTACCGATCATTTCTCAGACACATTTAAAATGTTTTTTTCAAATTCATTTTTAAACTTAACATTGTTTTCTTTCGAACAAACAGATAGATAACAGCCACCAATTAATTCAAGCTTTCACAAATTCATAATAACAATCAGTTATACAGATCGAAAGTTACTCACTATAGTTTTCTTATTACCACCCACTTCATGGTCGATTAGATCCACGGTTTCAGACCAAAGAGGCTCGGCCATAAAGCGTCATCTCACCCACTACGCTGCTTTGTACCATCACGGTCCAACGCTCGCGCACGCAACCCCGAACAAGATGTCTACCTTGTCCCCAGCCTTCGCCCACGCATCCACTTCAGGTCATCGCCACAACACCCCTTGTCCTTGCAACCCTAGCTCCGCTGCCTTGTTTCACGCAGCACGAGAAATCCCAGATAGAAATCGCGAGCAACCCACGACGACTCGCATTAAGAAGAGAAAGAATTTACTTGAGGGCTTCGATTAGATAAAAAAAATGATGGCCGGTTTATTTTCACAATTGTATTTGTGAATTTAATTGAAGAGGGGTTTTGATCTGAACAGGCTTCGGCCATTTTCAATTTTTTTTAAGGTTTGATTTCGGCTTCGTTTGTCTAAAAGAACGAAGGCATATATCCTAAAGGAGGCTTCGGGTGTAAGCTTGACCATAGTCACGTGACTAGGGGAATTCCTTGAATTGATTTTATATAGTTGACTATTGAAAATATCACGTGTTGCGTATCGTGAAATTTCGAACTCTTAAGAAGGCGTGTGACCCGGCGTTCATAATGTTATACCGCTACGTCGGACGCAATGGAAAAGGTTTCAAAGGCTAATTCGATCATATGCTCAAGTTACGGAAATAAACGATCAAATTTAAATTAAATCGATTAATATAGTTCTAAGCATTTCGAGCTGCCAGGGTCAAACGACTACTCCGATGGCTACGAAAATTGAAATCCGATAATAACTGACTCTTACGGATCCAATGGAACTGGTTTCGCCGAATTTCGAGACTGTGCCTCGGAAGGCTATTTTTAAATACAATTTAAACGATATATTTTTAAAATTGTACAAATTACTTTTAAATTGAATTTCAACCACCCTATTATCTTCAGTATCATCAATATAAATTTTATAAGCCTTCAAATTATTTAAACAATCTTAGAAATTTCAGATTCAACAATTTCCCCAATTTCAATTATTAAATTCAATATTTAAACTATTTAATTCAAAATTTTAATTATCAAGTAAATATTGATATTTTGAATTCAAGTTAAAATTAACTTTTAAATATTTTAAAATCAATTAATTATTCCAATTTAATTTGTCAAAATTTCCGGGTCGTCACATCCATCACCTTAGACCGACCATCTCCATCACCTCATCACCACTACCCCATGCTGTAAACCCTAGATCCAAAACGCCACCACCAAACAAGCTTGCAAACCCTAGCCGAGCACTATATGGTCCAACCCCTCTTCACTAGCCTCGGCCACCGCTTATTCCTCCACCACTTTGCGTTACCATGACCAACACCACACCATAGCCGTGCCTTTCTGGTGTGACCAGGTCAGATCCAAGCTATGAGCCCATAGGCCGAACCCAAAGAGCCATAGACCGAACCCAAATATCACCATACCCTTGACCTTTTGCCTTCCTAGTGCCTTTACTTGCCAGCCCTTCAGATTATAACCCCTAGCTATGCCTTTTTCTAGCCTTGGACAAGCTTATGTGCTCCAAAAACAATGATGGCCGAGCCATGATGTGATTACGGTCAAGCCATGTGTGTTGTAGCCGAGACATTTGTATTTGTTAACCAATAATTATTCCATTTTGATTCATATTTATTCATTGTTTTGATTTATTATCTTGTGTTGAATTATATTTTTATGTATATTTATATTTATTTGTTTACAAAATTTGAATCTTGGCTCTCCATCCACTCGAATCTAAGTCGTGCCTTTCAAAGTTTGTTCATGTTTCTTGAATTGTTAACTCCAGCTTTAGAAGGTGAGTTTATCACTCTCGACGTTCGTACTTATATAATTTTGAAACAATGGCATGTGAATTGTAGTTGATGATATGATAGTAATTTATATATGCATGTGATATGATATTTCATGATGTTATAACCAAATATATTTGTTACATCACCTGATAATTATATGTCATATAATACTGTTTATTTATTATCTGTTATCACTCTGTAAGTTCCCTGTCAGTATAGAATTCACTATGGGTTGAAATTATACATATCTGAACGGACGTTAAAATAGGAGAAAATCGATATGTGTTGAAATGATAGACCCAAGCGATTTTCATTGAATTGAACTTGGGATTGCCGGTTTGAAATTATAGAACCCGGATTTTTATTCTAAATTAAGGATTGAAATGATACATATCCGTATCACTTGACCTAGGTTAGAAAATTATACAGCCCCGCGATTAATTTTTAATATTTTCTGAAAATTATTAAGTATTTTTGAAAATTAAAATATGAAATTTTAACTTAAATTGGATTTAAATGATTTAAATAAATGCTATAGTGATTTTCTATAAGTTAAAATGTATAAGTAAATAAATGGTTTAAAATGTAACTTAAAATATGCTTAACTTGATAATTGAAAATTTAGTTTCCAAATGGAAATTTTAAGCTTAACTTAATAATAAGAATATTTATTTATAAAATAGGTATTTTAAAATAAAGTATTAATTTAATTGTTAAGATAAAAGTTAAGTAAATTAATATACTTTTGACTTAATAAATGAATTATGGCTTAATTTGGATATTTTATTTATAAAATTTTATTTTATTTAATCATAAGTTAAATGATATCCAAATAAATATTTCTGAAATGTGAGATATGTTTTATATGTTAAAAATGGTGAAAAACTAAAATTATAATGTTTCTAAAATGATATAATAAATCATAGATTTGTATTGGCAGCATTTCCAAAATGCTATGGTTTTAAGGTAGCGTTTTATAAGTGCTACTGTCAGGACACGATTCTTCGTCTTCCGAAAATTCGACATCGACACTCACTTTATCGACTGCCGAGGAATCGAACGACGGAAAACCGAACACTGAGGGTTTTTAAAAGAATTTAAGAAAAGAAAGAAGAGAGAAAAAGGTAGAAGATAGAGGGAAAAGAAGATAGGAAATTTTAAAAATAGAAGAAATAGAAAGAAAAAGAGAATAGAGGAAACAGAACAGAAAACAACAGAACAACAACAGAATCTCACAATTCGCAGCGGAACAACATATAATAATACATGAATAATCTTTAAACAAGGAACTCTATCAGTTATTACATTTTATACATTACATTTCATCATGTCATCAGAGTGTACAACAACATACAACAACAACAGTGCAGCGGAAAAAGAAATACTATATAAGTAATACGCCATGCCATCCAGCTTGCCTCCAGCAACTCCATAATATCCAGAATATCCTGATAAACCTAACTCTTCACTTAACTCTTGACTGCCCGTGTGGAAATTGGTGGGCACCCAGAGTTTAGGAAGGAAAACAATAAACTCCAAGTCAGTCATGTGACTGGTGTGAGAACTCAAAACAGTTTATTTACTTTAAAATCAAAATAGAGGAATATTTTTAAATCAATTCGCAATGCTTTTAAACATGAGACTACCATAAGGCCTCCCGCACACACACACATGCAAACGCAGAATCGGAGGAGATTTCTCCTTATGATAGTCAAAGATGCTTGATACGCATTTAAAATAACATTTGATATTATTATTAGTGTATAGTGTAGGAAAAATTTATTTCGAAAGTAGAATATAAATCTTAGCCAACATACGACCATTATCGTATGCCTACTATAGCTAACTATGTTCAATAGCAGGTTACCGCCACATTCCATAGCAGGTTATACAACTAAAACCGTACAAGTCACGTATTGTTTCTTTGGATTTCCAACGAATGATCAGGCCAAGGAACTTCCCATTGCCACATGAGAATGCCTCTGGATGGACATCCCCGAGAACCAAACCGGATCTCTACCAACACAAGGCCGGGTTACTCCTAACTGAGCAACAACTGACCGAATATGCCATCCCCCGGTCCTTTGGGACCTTTATCCGAGCGCTCGTAATCAATTCACACAATCATAAAGTGTTTTCAACATGAGTAAGTATCTGGGCTCCATACCATGATACCACCCTTTTCCAGAAGGAAATGGACACATCCTAAAGGGCGCTACCCCTCATAACCTTGCTGCTTCTTTCCTGTTTTGACCATTCACGGGGTGTGAGGCTCGACGAAGTCACGTCCACAAAAACATACTTTATACAAAAGCCATGCTTTGGGTCAACAAATGATCAACACAATGATCACAAGGATAGACGATCAAATAAACGATCCTATCACAAATAATCAACACAATGATCATTTCAGCATCACTCAGCATATCACATTACCAAATTGGGAATATATCGCTGATAACTTCAACTATATAACCTTTGAGCACATACGTCTCAAAGAAGGGTGTTAAGCAAAGAATAAATTCTCCGCCACCAACAGAAATATATTTGAAAGAAATCGGCTTTATATCTCAAATTGTAATGTCAGACATACAATCCATACAAGTCTGTTCCGGGATCGAACAAAACCGAAGGCACTTACAAAGAAGTCCTTGCAATCCGGATATCCACAATCCTGATCGGATTCACCATCACATATGGAGAACTCAATACCGTAGCTACTCGGTGCAGAGTCAATCGATAGTTCATCCTATCACTCTCGCAAATACCGGTCTTCAACACCGATCTTCAAATGCGATTCACAACGACGTAACACATATTCGGAGTGGGTTATACGACCCCATGGTCCTTTCCCGGTTAACCCGAATAGTGAGCGCTTATTCAAAAATAAGTGTGCATTCAAATTCAAACAAATCACATCAAATACCCATTCAAAGGGAAATATTGATAGTCGGTTATTGAACTATCACTGGATATGTACACATCACCAGTTCCCAAATAATTTTCCAAAATATCTTTACAAGATATATAATTTCAACACTTCAAAAATAAATCAATATTTATTTTTAAAACAATTCTCCTTTTCATTTATAAATTCCATAATGAATTTATATTTCAAAATATCCATGCATATGCGATTTCAATAATCCATTTCAATTTATCTTCAAAAAGATAAATTCTGATTTTTCACTTCATATTGGAAAACATTTCCATACTTATTAAAAATAAGTAATTCACAAATCTTTTTATTTTCAACACTTAGAAAATATTCAATATACTTAAATCGAATTAAGTATATATTTCATTCTTTAAGGAAATCATTCACTTAAACATATTTATTTGGGCCAAAACGAATGTTGCGTAAAACATCGTTACGACAACCCAAAATCACTAGTATAGGGATTCGAAATTAAAATAGATATATAAATTCCAATACTATTCAAAACATTTCCTTTCGGAAATCATTTACTATAACAACAGTGTTATAGTCCACCATTTCCTTTTATTTCTCGAAATCGTCTATTTCAACAATAAATGTTGAAATCTATGGTTTCGAATCTCAACATGTTTAAAAACATCGTTAGATTGTTTTAATTCTATTTAAAACATCACATTCAAAACAATTTCTTTAACGTGTTATTCACTATTCAAAAACGTGAATAAACTATGTTAACAAATTTCATTCTTTTATTCATTTTAATCTAAGGATTATTCACTGTCTAAAAACGTGAATATAACTCCGTAAATAAATTACAACAATTAACTTATCAAAATAAGTCGTTTCGAATTTATAAAACAACGTTTATAAATTCCATTTCTATTTATTTATAAAAACTTCCTTTTTATAAATTCCTTTATTAACCTATTCCAGTTTATAACTCAAATATAAACTAAACGTTCATATTATAAGTTAATTACTTATAAGACGATTATTTTACAAAATCGTTCTTTTTAAGACTTCCTAAATCATAAATCTTATAACTTATAAGATTCATTTATTTAACCAATCTATTCTGTAAATAATTTCACCAAATTTATAAATCTTACTATTTATAAATTTCATTTATAACTTCACAGTTTATAATTCTATAAATTTCATTCTATTATGAAATTCATTTTCACTTCATTCAAACACTTATAAAAACTCGTTTTATAATGTCAATATTTCAATTTATAAATATCCATTTATAAATCTCTTAATATAAATTAGTTTATATTATTATTCTGAAACGTCTTTAATTTCCTTTATAATTTCACCATTTTTATTTATAAAATAATCAAATTTTATAAATCCTATATTTAAACTTTTAATAATAAATTTAAAAATCCAGTTTAAACTATTTTATAAAGTCATTAATTCATATTTCTCAAAAATCAGCTTTTAACCGTATTTCTCAAAAATTATAATTTTTATAACTTTAAGAATTATAACGTTCATTTATTTAAAATGGATCAATTCCAAAATATTTTATCTTTTCAAAAATTACTTTAAAAACATTTTTAAAATACCAGAAATTTGGTCCAATGATGCTACACACCAAATAGTCAATCACGACTAACAACGATATCATATATCGATATGATAATCCATCAAATATCAAAATATCTGAAATCAAATAAAAACTGTTGAGGAATCCAGTTGGATCCCTCCAACCTGTTTTCCTGCATCCAAAAACATTAGCACAATACCAATTTCGCTCCAGTACGAAATTATCGCGGTATATGTTCTTAATAAATATTATCCGCTTAATAACGGCGTAATAGGGTCTCATCCGCTAAACAAAAAATGCGGGAAATCAACAACTGCAATATATACATATGCCAATATATATATATTGATATTATATATTATACCAATTTCACTGTTTATGAAATATTCGCGGTATATGTTTTTATTAAATAACATCCGCTTACTAACGGCGCATAATGTCTATTTTAACAATCAATATATAACAGTCATCATTCAAACATGCATTCAAATATTTTAAATCTAACTATTTAAAATAAAATCGAAATCTATTCGATTGAGTGAGAAGTTCTCACCTTGATTTTAATTCCGTTTTAGCGATTTATTTCGAATAAAATTAAACGTGCGTTTAATTTTACCCGAAATTCTCACTAACTCCAAACGACTCCAAACCAACTCCATCGCGTAGTGCTCGTCCATACGATTCCAACGCAACTGAGTTTGCATTTTTTCGACCTCGTATGAAAAAGTTACGAATTTTATAAGTTACACGTATTTTAAATCAACAAATTACAACTAAACCTTTATATTTTTAACCTACATCAAACATTAGCCATAGGATCCCTCATCACTCCATCATCACCGCACATCCTCTCCCTTCTCCCTCTCGTTCTATCTACAGGTCCAAGCCGAGCAAGATGAACCCATCATCGTATATTAGGTTTTGATTTTTCTCCTTGCTTGCTCGATAGAAATTCGATCAGGGAATGCCAACGGAAAGCTCGCAGCAAGAGCTTCACTCGCCCCCCTCCATGCCAAGCTCGGCCTGCACTCTAGCCTTGGAAGTCGTGCGCAGGTCATGACGAACGCAGCCCCCCATCTCCTCCCCTGGTGCTCCATTTTACATCACAGCCGTTCACATCGAAGCTCTCATCACCCTCTACATCTTTCATGTTGAAACCTAAGGCTAATTGTCGACGGATTGGAAGAAATCGAGGGGGAGAGGAAGATCATTGCTGGCCGTTGTTTGCTAGGGTGGCGGCTAGGGTTTGTTAGTTAGGTTTTTATTTTATTTTTTTAATTTATGAAGAGGTGAGGTGTATTTATAGAGAACCGATCGACACTATTCATCCGGAAATTCCGAACTCCGATTTAGACGCCGTAACCAGCGTACCTAGGGTTTATCCCGCGTTCCGGACACAATGGAACAGGTTTCGGAAGATAATTCGGAAGTATGTGCGAGTTATGGCTATAAACGCTCAATTAAAATTCAACCGATTTAAATCGATTTCTAGGCGTTTTAATTTGTACCGGACAAACGGTAAATCCAATCGACTTGAAATTTGAAACCTTACAATAATATCACATTACGGATCCGATGAAACTAGTTTCGTCGAAATCCGAGACTTTTTGAAAAATGGCTATTTTGACTCGCCAAATTTAAATTAAAAATAATTCGATGCGTTTCGAGCTGCCACGATCAAACGATAACTCCGATTGACACGAAAATTGAAATCCGGTAATAACTAACTATTACGGATCCAATGGAACTGGTTTCGTTCAATTCTGAGACTGTTCAAAAATTGACTATTTTACAGTCGATTATTAAATATTAAAATATTCAATTTTCACAGATTAACTTTTAATTCGATTTTAAAAGTTCTAAAATATCTCTATAACTCCAGTATGATTAAATAAAATTTTCCAAATTATTTCTAATCATATTTAACTCGATTTTCAATTATTTCCATAATTTCACATATTAAATTATCGATTTAATTATCCAATTAAATCCAAAAATTCAAATAAAAATTTATTCGACTTATAAATTCATTTATAAATATTTAAAATTAATTAAATATTCAAATTTAAATTTATAAAAATTCTGGGTCGTTACAATCTTTCCCCCTTAAAAGAATTTCGTCCTCGAAATTATCAAGTAAGAAAAGTTACAGAATCTATTAACTTTCCAAAATTTATAATTAAACTTCTTACCATACTTTACTAAGTTTTCAAATCATACTTAGTTATCTTTTCAAAAACAATTATATCATTTAACTTTCAACTTTAAAACAAAGTTTAAAGTTTTCAAAATTTTCCCATTTTCTTAAATTTTTTCTAACGCCTTAAATTTTCGGAAAAATTCGCCATAGTCTCCTTTGCGCGGCTCGATCCGAAAAAAAAAATGACAGTATATATATCACAAATATACATCTCATCAAGTAATGAGGCATCCCGAAGGGAAAAAAGTATAAAAGTACGATATTTAATCCGAGATATGTACCTTATATTTTATTAGCAAGCATATACGGCTAATATAGCGCAAAAGCGAGTTCCAAATGCGAAGCAAACTCGATCCGCACCTACTAAACTCAACAAACAACATGAGAACATGCATATATGTAAATAGTATCAATATACAACATATATCAACATATCAACTATATATGTCACATAGCAAATGCAACAATAGCAATATACATTCAACCATCAACCAACTACATCCAACTAACATCCATAACCAATAATATTCATTCATATTCTCATTAATATCCAATGAATTAGGTTTTCAATTTAATCATATGTGATTCATTAACATTGGATTTTATCAACATTCATTCTTATTCAATTTTAATTAGTTTGCATTCACTAATTAAATCCAATTCACGTTCAATTCTATTCAAATCTATTTACTTTCAATTTGAATTCAATTTCATAGCTTTTAATTTCATTAATTCTTAATGAATTACATACAATCATCTAACAATCATATAACAACCAATGTATATTAATTATAACCAAATTCCTTTGCTTATATTCATTCATTTTTTTTATTCAACTATTCAACTTCTAATAACATTAGATTTTAATGAATTAACACTTTCATTAATTATTCCATTCCAATTTATTCACATTCAATTGATTAACATTCAATTTATTAATTCAATTCAATTTCCAATTCATTACAACAGTTGAATTTCATTTACATAACTTAAGTTCATATTTATCACTTAACTTTAATAATTTACTTTGATACCCAAAGTCAATTCCATTCAATAACACTTAAGTTATATTTCATTTATAAACATCACTTGTTTTACATAACTTAAATTCCTAAATATATCCATATAGTTTCACCTCTTATATATATAAGTTTTATTTCACAATTGTAAATCACTTTAATTATAATTTCAATTCTTATAATTCATTTGCTTATACAATTATTCTTTTATTTAGATTATTCAAACAACCTAACAATCAACTTATATACACTTTAATAATTCTGAAAAATTATTCCTTTTATATAAAATATAATCAAGGTAAAATTATTCCATTTACCCAATTTAAAATCAATATTGTGTCGAATTGTTCTATTCAAGTGTTTAGAAACCCCTTCGGCTCAGTTTCGAGGCTGTGCTGACGAAAGTTCATATGCCACTCAACAAACCAATCATCACAATATAAAACAATTTTATATTCACTAACAAATACACACTCATAGCTATTATTACACTCAAACTCAATCTAGAGTACTGCTGACTCTATCTCTAATGAGTAATACCCTACAGAACCATGGTTGTCGCTTAACCATCAGCTCTGATACCACATTGTCAGAACACGATTCTTCGTCTTCCGAAAATTCGACATCGACACTCACTTTATCGACTGCCGAGGAATCGAACGACGGAAAACCGAACACTGAGGGTTTTTAAAAGAATTTAAGAAAAGAAAGAAGAGAGAAAAAGGTAGAAGATAGAGGGAAAAGAAGATAGGAAATTTTAAAAATAGAAGAAATAGAAAGAAAAAGAGAATAGAGGAAACAGAACAGAAAACAACAGAACAACAACAGAATCTCACAATTCGCAGCGGAACAACATATAATAATACATGAATAATCTTTAAACAAGGAACTCTATCAGTTATTACATTTTATACATTACATTTCATCATGTCATCAGAGTGTACAACAACATACAACAACAACAGTGCAGCGGAAAAAGAAATACTATATAAGTAATACGCCATGCCATCCAGCTTGCCTCCAGCAACTCCATAATATCCAGAATATCCTGATAAACCTAACTCTTCACTTAACTCTTGACTGCCCGTGTGGAAATTGGTGGGCACCCAGAGTTTAGGAAGGAAAACAATAAACTCCAAGTCAGTCATGTGACTGGTGTGAGAACTCAAAACAGTTTATTTACTTTAAAATCAAAATAGAGGAATATTTTTAAATCAATTCGCAATGCTTTTAAACATGAGACTACCATAAGGCCTCCCACACACACACACATGCAAACGCAGAATCGGAGGAGATTTCTCCTTATGATAGTCAAAGATGCTTGATACGCATTTAAAATAACATTTGATATTATTATTAGTGTATAGTGTAGGAAAAATTTATTTCGAAAGTAGAATATAAATCTTAGCCAACATACGACCATTATCGTATGCCTACTATAGCTAACTATGTTCAATAGCAGGTTACCGCCACATTCCATAGCAGGTTATACAACTAAAACCGTACAAGTCACGTATTGTTTCTTTGGATTTCCAACGAATGATCAGGCCAAGGAACTTCCCATTGCCACATGAGAATGCCTCTGGATGGACATCCCCGAGAACCAAACCGGATCTCTACCAACACAAGGCCGGGTTACTCCTAACTGAGCAACAACTGACCGAATATGCCATCCCCCGGTCCTTTGGGACCTTTATCCGAGCGCTCGTAATCAGTTCACACAATCATAAAGTGTTTTCAACATGAGTAAGTATCTGGGCTCCATACCATGATACCACCCTTTTCCAGAAGGAAATGGACACATCCTAAAGGGCGCTACCCCTCATAACCTTGCTGCTTCTTTCCTGTTTTGACCATTCACGGGGTGTGAGGCTCGACGAAGTCACGTCCACAAAAACATACTTTATACAAAAGCCATGCTTTGGGTCAACAAATGATCAACACAATGATCACAAGGATAGACGATCAAATAAACGATCCTATCACAAATAATCAACACAATGATCATTTCAGCATCACTCAGCATATCACATTACCAAATTGGGAATATATCGCTGATAACTTCAACTATATAACCTTTGAGCACATACGTCTCAAAGAAGGGTGTTAAGCAAAGAATAAATTCTCCGCCACCAACAGAAATATATTTGAAAGAAATCGGCTTTATATCTCAAATTGTAATGTCAGACATACAATCCATACAAGTCTGTTCCGGGATCGAACAAAACCGAAGGCACTTACAAAGAAGTCCTTGCAATCCGGATATCCACAATCCTGATCGGATTCACCATCACATATGGAGAACTCAATACCGTAGCTACTCGGTGCAGAGTCAATCGATAGTTCATCCTATCACTCTCGCAAATACCGGTCTTCAACACCGATCTTCAAATGCGATTCACAACGACGTAACACATATTCGGAGTGGGTTATACGACCCCATGGTCCTTTCCCGGTTAACCCGAATAGTGAGCGCTTATTCAAAAATAAGTGTGCATTCAAATTCAAACAAATCACATCAAATACCCATTCAAAGGGAAATATTGATAGTCGGTTATTGAACTATCACTGGATATGTACACATCACCAGTTCCCAAATAATTTTCCAAAATATCTTTACAAGATATATAATTTCAACACTTCAAAAATAAATCAATATTTATTTTTAAAACAATTCTCCTTTTCATTTATAAATTCCATAATGAATTTATATTTCAAAATATCCATGCATATGCGATTTCAATAATCCATTTCAATTTATCTTCGAAAAGATAAATTCTGATTTTTCACTTCATATTGGAAAACATTTCCATACTTATTAAAAATAAGTAATTCACAAATCTTTTTATTTTCAACACTTAGAAAATATTCAATATACTTAAATCGAATTAAGTATATATTTCATTCTTTAAGGAAATCATTCACTTAAACATATTTATTTGGGCCAAAACGAATGTTGCGTAAAACATCGTTACGACAACCCAAAATCACTAGTATAGGGATTCGAAATTAAAATAGATATATAAATTCCAATACTATTCAAAACATTTCCTTTCGGAAATCATTTACTATAACAACAGTGTTATAGTCCACCATTTCCTTTTATTTCTCGAAATCGTCTATTTCAACAATAAATGTTGAAATCTATGGTTTCGAATCTCAACATGTTTAAAAACATCGTTAGATTGTTTTAATTCTATTTAAAACATCACATTCAAAACAATTTCTTTAACGTGTTATTCACTATTCAAAAACGTGAATAAACTATGTTAACAAATTTCATTCTTTTATTCATTTTAATCTAAGGATTATTCACTGTCTAAAAACGTGAATATAACTCCGTAAATAAATTACAACAATTAACTTATCAAAATAAGTCGTTTCGAATTTATAAAACAACGTTTATAAATTCCATTTCTATTTATTTATAAAAACTTCCTTTTTATAAATTCCTTTATTAAACTATTCCAGTTTATAACTCAAATATAAACTAAACGTTCATATTATAAGTTAATTACTTATAAGACGATTATTTTACAAAATCGTTCTTTTTAAGACTTCCTAAATCATAAATCTTATAACTTATAAGATTCATTTATTTAACCAATCTATTCTGTAAATAATTTCACCAAATTTATAAATCTTACTATTTATAAATTTCATTTATAACTTCACAGTTTATAATTCTATAAATTTCATTCTATTATGAAATTCATTTTCACTTCATTCAAACACTTATAAAAACTCGTTTTATAATGTCAATATTTCAATTTATAAATATCCATTTATAAATCTCTTAATATAAATTAGTTTATATTATTATTCTGAAACGTCTTTAATTTCCTTTATAATTTCACCATTTTTATTTATAAAATAATCAAATTTTATAAATCCTATATTTAAACTTTTAATAATAAATTTAAAAATCCAGTTTAAACTATTTTATAAAGTCATTAATTCATATTTCTCAAAAATCAGCTTTTAACCGTATTTCTCAAAAATTATAATTTTTATAACTTTAAGAATTATAACGTTCATTTATTTAAAATGGATCAATTCCAAAATATTTTATCTTTTCAAAAATTACTTTAAAAACATTTTTAAAATACCAGAAATTTGGTCCAATGATGCTACACACCAAATAGTCAATCACGACTAACAACGATATCATATATCGATATGATAATCCATCAAATATCAAAATATCTGAAATCAAATAAAAACTGTTGAGGAATCCAGTTGGATCCCTCCAACCTGTTTTCCTGCATCCAAAAACATTAGCACAATACCAATTTCGCTCCAGTACGAAATTATCGCGGTATATGTTCTTAATAAATATTATCCGCTTAATAACGGCGTAATAGGGTCTCATCCGCTAAACAAAAAATGCGGGAAATCAACAACTGCAATATATACATATGCCAATATATATATTGATATTATATATTATACCAATTTCACTGTTTATGAAATATTCGCGGTATATGTTTTTATTAAATAACATCCGCTTACTAACGGCGCATAATGTCTATTTTAACAATCAATATATAACAGTCATCATTCAAACATGCATTCAAATATTTTAAATCTAACTATTTAAAATAAAATCGAAATCTATTCGATTGAGTGAGAAGTTCTCACCTTGATTTTAATTCCGTTTTAGCGATTTATTTCGAATAAAATTAAACGTGCGTTTAATTTTACCCGAAATTCTCACTAACTCCAAACGACTCCAAACCAACTCCATCGCGTAGTGCTCGTCCATACGATTCCAACGCAACTGAGTTTGCATTTTTTTCGACCTCGTATGAAAAAGTTACGAATTTTATAAGTTACACGTATTTTAAATCAACAAATTACAACTAAACCTTTATATTTTTAACCTACATCAAACATTAGCCATAGGATCCCTCATCACTCCATCATCACCGCACATCCTCTCCCTTCTCCCTCTCGTTCTATCTACAGGTCCAAGCCGAGCAAGATGAACCCATCATCGTATATTAGGTTTTGATTTTTCTCCTTGCTTGCTCGATAGAAATTCGATCAGGGAATGCCAACGGAAAGCTCGCAGCAAGAGCTTCACTCGCCCCCCTCCATGCCAAGCTCGGCCTGCACTCTAGCCTTGGAAGTCGTGCGCAGGTCATGACGAACGCAGCCCCCCATCTCCTCCCCTGGTGCTCCATTTTACATCACAGCCGTTCACATCGAAGCTCTCATCACCCTCTACATCTTTCATGTTGAAACCTAAGGCTAATTGTCGACGGATTGGAAGAAATCGAGGGGGAGAGGAAGATCATTGCTGGCCGTTGTTTGCTAGGGTGGCGGCTAGGGTTTGTTAGTTAGGTTTTTATTTTATTTTTTTAATTTATGAAGAGGTGAGGTGTATTTATAGAGAACCGATCGACACTATTCATCCGGAAATTCCGAACTCCGATTTAGACGCCGTAACCAGCGTACCTAGGGTTTATCCCGCGTTCCGGACACAATGGAACAGGTTTCGGAAGATAATTCGAAAGTATGTGCGAGTTATGGCTATAAACGCTCAATTAAAATTCAACCGATTTAAATCGATTTCTAGGCGTTTTAATTTGTACCGGACAAACGGTAAATCCAATCGACTTGAAATTTGAAACCTTACAATAATATCACATTACGGATCCGATGAAACTGGTTTCGTCGAAATCCGAGACTTTTTGAAAAATGGCTATTTTGACTCGCCAAATTTAAATTAAAAATAATTCGATGCGTTTCGAGCTGCCACGATCAAACGATAACTCCGATTGACACGAAAATTGAAATCCGGTAATAACTAACTATTACGGATCCAATGGAACTGGTTTCGTTCAATTCTGAGACTGTTCAAAAATTGACTATTTTACAGTCGATTATTAAATATTAAAATATTCAATTTTCACAGATTAACTTTTAATTCGATTTTAAAAGTTCTAAAATATCTCTATAACTCCAGTATGATTAAATAAAATTTTCCAAATTATTTCTAATCATATTTAACTCGATTTTCAATTATTTCCATAATTTCACATATTAAATTATCGATTTAATTATCCAATTAAATCCAAAAATTCAAATAAAAATTTATTCGACTTATAAATTCATTTATAAATATTTAAAATTAATTAAATATTCAAATTTAAATTTATAAAAATTCTGGGTCGTTACAGCTACCATTTCTGAAAATGTACTGATTTTCTGAAATACTTGTATATTTACAGTAACGTTTTCTAAGTGTAGCTGTTTCTGAAAAGACAATATTTCGAAATACTATTATATCTACAGTAACGTTTTCTAAGTGCTGCTGTTTCTAAAAAGACAATATTTTTGGAATTGTTATAATTGAATGAATGAACTTAGAAATGCTACTACTTTGGAAATGAATATTATTATTTTTGAAAGATATTGACATTGAATTTAAATGGTTTAAATGAGTATGTTTTGATTTGAAATACAAACCATTTTGAAATTTATAACCACGGGGTATAATAACGGTGGGTTGTTAAAGAGACCGAGATCAGATATGGGCATACACTCTATCGATACCAAGAACCACTTTAACAACCGTGTACGCGACGGAGATTCCAGAATGAAGTAGGATGTGGCAACGTTCTATTAAGGTATATATGTGGACTCGACTCCTGTGAGTTGGCATAAGGTGGCTAAAACATGAGCAATGGACGGCCTAATGAGGTAGCTCCTCTTATCGGACACACTTCTTCGTATGCCATTCTATTACTTTGTGATTGATTGCGCACCTTTGATTTTTGGGAGTGTGTCTCGAGGTGGGCGGTAGCTACGGCTATGCATTACCACCGTCTAGAAGTGTAATTGGTATATCTACCCTGGCATTGCCTAGTTGTGCCGTGTCACCTACCCTATCGTGCTTTACTACGAGTTTGATTTGTGTCGTACCTATGGAGTATTTGTGTTAGCCTCCCAATCTGGAGGTACGACGGTACTGTATAGATTATTGACATTATAAAATGTGTTAAGGGGGATATGGGTAAAGCCTTAACGCTATTTTTAAATATATTACATTTTACTTATAGACATTATTATAATAGCGTATATTACTACATAGTAGATAGTTTAACGAATCCTTAAAGGATGGGCGATCCCAAGCATTCTTTAAGTTATTTGTGCATTTTATTACAGTTCACTTGAGTTGGTTTACATTGTATAAGTATGTATGTCTTCACTCGAGTGTTTGTGTTTATTTTCTTCACGCTCGGGTCAGCCTGGGTATCAGCTTTGGATATCACCTTCTAGAGCTAGGATTTTCTGGAGACTATCCATCTATCTAGTTGTTATCTACTTCTATTCAATATTTTCTATTCAGCTTATGTATTAGTGGACATTTATGTATTAGGATTTCTGTTGTATTTACTTTTCAGACTATGGTATTTTGTACTTGTTTTGAGACTCTGTGTTGTTGTAGCTTCATGAACTACTATGTGTGATGACCCGACTTCCAAAACACCAGAAAGTCGCATCGCTAATAAGAAAGAATGGGATAGAAAAGAGAAAGAAGGAGAAGAAGAAGAAACAACACATCAGAATGTAAACAGCGGAACGAATAAATTATATTAATAACATTAAATATTACATAGTTTACAACCACTATCAGAGTTCACAGATATACAACACATACTAGACAGTTATAAACACCTGTCTAGTATTTACAACATAATACAACTCAGAGACAATATCAGAACACACAGCGGAATACTATATATCTAACGTCGAAGCCTCCTGCTCCATTGCTTCTCCAATATTCGTCAAAGCTAACCTGAATCCCTTGGCTACTCGTAAAAATTTGAGTACCCAAGAGTTTATAAAAAAAACAAATATAAACTCCGGGTCAGACATGGGTCTGGTGTGAGTAACAGGTTAAAGTTGCTTAACTTTCAAAAACCTTTTGAAAAGAAAGGTATCACGTAAGACTCCCCACACATAAACATGGAAAAAATTTTACCTTACGCTAACCAAAACTTTTGATAGGAAATCCAGTGATATTATAATAGGTCTAGGGTTTCCAAGTAAATATGAAATAACCGAAATTGTTACATTCATTAAATTCCAGCTACTAGCCACAAAAGTGGGTAATACAATCAAAACCGTTGGCACTTATTGGATTTTGGATTCCATACAATGGCTGGGCTACTGGGGTACCGCCCGTCACAGTACGTGGCCTAAATCAACGTACCGAGGAGTACGCCCGCTCCCCTATAACATAAGGCCGGACCCATTCCTTACTGAACAGTTCCGAACAAGACAACCCCGCAGTTGGTGCGCAATTCCAACTGCCCACACAGCCGAATAAAAAGAGACTTCTAGACAGGGGAAAATCTTGCTCTCCAATGGGAGCTACCCACGAAGCCTTGCTGCACCTCCCCTGTTTTAGCCATTCCCGGTTGATGAGGTTTGAGGCTACGATTACCTTTGTAGGACACATTATCTTAGAATGCTCATCGTCCACCTGACGATGTTCTGAAAGCATTCAATCCATACAAGTTCGTTCCGGGTTCGAACGAAACCGAAGGCATTATCACATTACACTCATTTTGGAATCACCCTCAGAGTTAACGACGATAACCCTTGCACTCTGAATCTCTATCTCGAGCCTATAAGTACTATTTATGTCAAACTCATCACGGAATCACCCCTAGAGTTATATCGAATAATAGTCCTTACACCTCGAGTCTTCACTCTTCACATAAGATTCACGACCTATCGTTAATTTAGATCGTTGTGGTTTTCGGATATCCAAATATGGAAACCCGATCCTGGTCTCATCAAAATCCAAAGCGTGTCTTTTAGGTCCAAGTTGTTTTAGAGTTTAAAATAATTCAATAACATTATCTATAAACACACAGATAGATAATTCACAGATCCACATCAGATAATTATCATTATCATAACCATAGATAATCCACATTATCACTATCCAAAGATATCCATATTCTCATCACAATGCAACCAATGCATCCATATCACTCAACATTATTAATCTCATAGCTGAGATTCAAAACCATTCAAAACAACCAATAACAACCATTCATAAGCAATGATCTATAATCATACTATCTATAATTAATTTAAATTAATTACATCATCTTTAATTAATTTAAAATGAATTAAATTAATTATTATCACAATATAAATCTTTCTTACATCATCATTAATTAATTACAAATTAATTAATTAACTAACCTCTAATTTGCCATCTTAATAAATCAATCCTGATTAATTATACTTTAATTAATTTCACAAAATTAATTACTCTAAACCAAATACAGTAATTAACCTTTAATTACTTCATTAACTAATTAACTATAATTAATTTCATTTAATATTAATTAATTACAATTAATTAATTACCCTTCATTACTTATTATTGATTAATTAATATTAATTAATCAGTCTTAATTACATCATTTATTATATTAACTAATGATTCTTAATTATATTTAATTAATTACTCAATTAAATTAATTATCTTCGGTAATTAATCTCACTTAAACCATAATTATTAATCACCTTTGATTAATCTCATTCTGTAATTAACTTCCCTTAATTACTTATCAAATTAATTATTCCTTAGTTAATTTCTGAATTAATCCCTTGGTTAATTATACAAAATAATTTAATCTGAATTACATTCACAATTCCATCATATCCCACTAATTACATACAGTAGTTATCTTTAATTACTTCACTGAGTAATCCCATTAATTACATCAAGTAATTACTATCAAATCCAATGTTTAAAATTAATTAAACTAAATTAATTAATTTAAACCAATCTCAATAAACTCCATTAATTACATTAAGTAATTAATGTCTTAATTACTTTCATTTAAGTAATTAAACTTAAATAAATTTCACAATTTATTATCATTAATTAATTAATCTAATTAATTATTAAAAATTAATCATATTAATTAATTTCTAAATAAACTTTAGTTAACGACCATCATTAACTATTATTTATTCTTAATTTACTTCCTAATTAATCTCTTATTAAAATTAATCCAAATTATTAGTTATAAATTAATTAAATAAGTCTCTCCTTAATTATCTTGCTTATTTAATTATTTCAATATCTTGATCATTACTAAGATAACCCATTTATGTTCTTTCCAAAATAAATGTAAATAACATTTATTACTTATAATTAAAACTTATATAAGATAAGTCTTAATTTACTTAACTTAATTAAAAACTAAGTTTTTAAATACATTACTATTTAAATTATAAATTCAAGTTAACAATCATTTAACTTTCTTTATAAACCATTTACAACGATTTCATTCAAAATGGAAAATCAAATTAAAATATTTGTTTGAAATAATTTTACTTCAAATAAATAATTTAAATTTAAACTTGTTCAAATATCTAGATTTTTACATTCAAAACATTTGAATCCATTCCTTATTTAAATTATTTGAATTTAATCTTGAATTAACTTTTGATTTAAACCTTGGTTTTAAAACTTTTTATTCAAAATTCAAATTCCATTTTAAAAAGAAACCGAAGATTCAAAACCCTTAAGAAAACTGAACTTAAATTTGAAATTCAAATTGCTATTTAAAATTTTGTTTCAGGTTCAAAAATGAAAATCTCAAATTTCAGAAACTGCCAGGTTCCCTTCTTCTTTTTATTTTTAAAACTGAAAACCCTCTTTTAAAAATTTAAAACTTATAAGATTTCATACTTTTTGAAACTAAATTTATTCTGCAGATTTAAATTTTGTTTAAATCTTTTCATAACAATCTATTCATTTAAAATTTAGTTTAAATTTAAAACTGTAGACAGTTTTTCAAAAAAAAACTGTAATATTTAAATTACCCGAGCCATCCTAAAAACTGCTTCGAGTCAGCAAGCCCCCTCCTTCGAGTAAAACACAGTACCTACTCGAGTTATTCTCGAGTTTCCCCCTGCACATACCCTAGCAACCACCTGAAACTAAAAGTGTACGTTGCACATGCACCGTGCCTCCGGCAATCACCAGCCACCTCCGATGGCTTCCCTACGTCGTCGACCAACCCCACGACCAAACACGTCCATCAATTCACCCCTCTACAGTCAAAAATCGAATTCGAGATTAAACACCAACCTGTAAACAACAGAACGCACCTAATCCTAAACCTGTCATCGCCTCATCCACGCCACTCCGACCATCTGAATGCTTGCGCTTCCGGTCACTCCATCATCGACTCATCCTCTACCATTCCCTTAAGTTTGGCTATACTCGATCGACCAGAAATGACAGACCAATCAAAACATTCAACCCAGTAGAAACTAGGGTTACAAACTACAAAAATCAACCACCCTCTCCACAAAGCTCTGATCAACATCCTGACATTTTTCTCCTATCCTCTGATCATCAGACTACCACCAGATAGAACCCCTTCCTCCCAAATCACATAGATCATCAGAAAACCCCATATTTCCATTTCCAGTTCATCACAGAATTACACACTCATCTCATCATTAAAAACTATGATTTTAGTTTTAAAAATCATATTTTTATCTATGAATTCAATTTATAATACTGAATTTATAAATTACAATATTTGAATTTTCACATTATCAACATGCACTAATGTTTTCTTCTTCCTAAGGAAAATTAGGCTTTATCGTAACTAACTAATATTTTTAAACATTAACTTATGTTAAACCAAACAAAATTTGTTGATAAATCAAATCTTATCAGAAACTAGATTAAGTGGTAATGGGTTTAATTAAAATTTTGAACCCAAGGATTACAAAACAGTACAGAGCATACATATAAATAGCATGCATATCCAAACACTCATATATAAACACAACATATTTCACCATATAGATTTATTTCAACAATATTTGCATGCAACTATATTTATACTTAATTTTTTTTTAAAATATAAAGTTACTCAGCAGATAATTTGAAAACAGAGCCCCTTTTTGTTTTTCTTTAAAACTTTAATACTGAAATGCCCTTTTGAAAACTTGAACTCCATTAAACTGAAAAGTTCCTGTTATGAAAAATAAATGCATTGCTAATTTCCAGATTGAAATGAAGAAGTAGTTGCTGGAGCTTGCTTCTTAAATTTTGAAATTTGATGCATGCTACCACATGATTTCCAGATTTTGAAATAAATGCAGGCTCAAACAAAATTTGCTTTTTCAACTTGAAAATGTGCAGGCTATTGATGCAGGTTTGAATTCCAGAAATGCAGAATTCTGTTTTCATGCATTTGATTCAATTTTGAAAAAAATGATATGCATGCTTTGGTTTGAGAAGTGGATTAAAGATTTGAAGAGGTCTACAGATTTTAATCTTGAATGGAAGTGTATAATTTTCTTTTCAGATTTGCTTGTCTTCAAACTTTTGGAAGAAGAAAAGAAAATAAAGGAAAGAAATTTTATGTAAACTGAAATTATTAAAAATAAAACAAAAGAAAATGTTAAATTAAATTTGTGACACTTGTCTCACAAAGTAACATTTGTCAAAATTTTATTTTATCATTTAACAAGTGTTATGTAAGACCTTAAGAGGTTACACTTGTCTCATAAAAGTAATTAGTATTTAATTAAAAGTTAATTAGTATTTATTTAGATGTTAATACAAGATGAATATAAACCTATGTTTAAAAAATTAGTTAATCATGTATTTATTCATATGTAGATAAATTTTAAAATGAAATAAATGCAATTTTATTTATAAAAGGAAGCTTATACAAATATTTCAAAATCAAAGCAAATTTAAATATATTTATACTTTAAATTTTAAAATTTTTGAATTCAAGTTTATATTAAATTTTGAAATCCAGTTTATTTACAAATATAACTACACAATTAAATTTTGAAAAACAATTTTTTTATTAAAAATTTATTTGCTAAAACAATGTATTATTATATTTAAAAATAACAACATTTGATAACCATAAATAATTTATAAAAGAAATTGTCTCTTTATTCATAAATTATTTATTTTATCATATTATATTTAAAAGAAAATCAAAATAACCTTATTGCTATTTATTTAAATTTTAAACTTGAGATAAACATATTTTAAATCATTTCAATATTTTTCTTATGTATTTAAAACCATATTTATTTATTAAATAACCTTTTAAAAGTTTGAATTTTAAATAAAATCATAATTCACAATTTTACTAAAGATATATAATTTTATAGAAAACAGGATTTATTTATTAATTGAATTTAAAACAATACTTATTTACAATATATACAATATTCTATATACATTATAAATATAAACAATTTATTAGATTTAAAAAGATAAAATCTATCAATTACTATTTATTTTATTGAATTATTAAATTAATTCAAAGCTCATTACAAAGATTATCAAATCAATTTAATTTTTATTTCAGATTATTAAATTGATATTGCTTTAATATTACGGGTCATCAAACTATGGTTATTTTATTTCCGCTGCGAGTTATTCTGATTTATCTGTGTCTGTGATTCTGTGATGGTTTTATTTGCTCCAAATTATATCGCAATCTATGGTTTTGAATTATTCAAGTCCGACATTTATGGTTTTATTGTCGATTTGATTGTTCCAAAATAGTAGGTCGTTACATTAGGTATCAGAGCTTTGGTTTTTGGCAAACCTTAGCCTACGGAGCAAAAAATCGTTAGAGATAGGGTAGAAATACCCTAGAATGAGTGAAATCAACCTTAGAATCATATTCTTTGTGAGAGAATGTATTTTAAAGTATAAAATGATTTCCAAAGGATTTTCAAAAATTGTTTTTGATATAAAACTTTTCTTATTTTGAAATATAATTTTTCTTAACTTCTTTCTTTTCCTTATCCATCTTATTAGTAATTTCTTTATTTAGGATATTCATTTAAGTTGAATCTAATTTTATCTTATCTAATCTTGTCTTTGTTTCTCAATTACCTTTATCCTAAAATTCATTCTTAATTTTTGAGGACGAGTCATAGGAATGCTAGAGGTAGGGGTCGTGGTGTTGCCCCAGTTCCTGAGCCTGCTGCACCAGTTAGATTCACTACTCTCTGTAAGGAATACACTGATCTTGGTGGCACCAAGTTTACCGGATCAGAGAGCATTATCGAGGATCAACATTCGTTGAAGGGATTAGGGAGAATCTTCTCCAATCTTGAGATCACTAATGCTCAGAAGCGTTAATTGGCAGCTTGGTAGTTGAAGGGAGCAACTTGGATTGGTGGAAGACTGTTACAGCTCGCACTATTGACGGTGACATTTCTTGGGAGCAGTTTAGGTACCATTTTCTATTTGTCTTAAATTTGGTTTAGTTTTCCTCTTTTTGAAATATATCTTATGATTTTTATCATTCTTTAGGGATGCTTTCGTGGTTAAATGGATTCTCGAGGCAGGGAAGTCTCAGCTGTATCAGGAATTCATGGATCTTAAGCAGGATGATACGTCTTTTGCTGAGTATGAGAGGAAGTTCAATGAACTTTCTGAGTTTAGACCTAATCTGATTGACACTCCTCTCAAGATGAATGAGAAGTTCATAGCTGGTGCTCATCCAGAGTATTATGATCGTCTTATCGCTCATGTTCATAGTCCCTTTACTAGTTTGATGGATATGGCCATTAGATATGAGAATCCTACTTCTAAGGATCCTCCAGTTGCTCATGCCGCTTCATCTCAGTCTTTTTCTAGTAACCCTAAGAAGAGAAAGCCCAACTTTCATCGGAAGAAGAATTGGGAAATGACTCCAGGTTCAGGATCTTCTTCATCTCAGAGGCAGCCCATTGACCTATCTTCAGTTACCTGCTTTAAGTGTGATCAGAAGGGACACTATGTTAATAGTTCATCTACTTCTGTTGGTGCTGCTGTTCCTTCTCTCGCTCAGTTGAACAGGCGTGATCTCTGTCATATTTGTCCGCAACCTGGCCATTTTAGGAAGGATTGTCCTACTCAGCAGAAGGGTAAGCCTTCTGGTTTCTTTGCTGTTACCTCTACATCTTCACCAGCTCCACCTCCTGCACCCGCTCCTGCTCCTAATGATGACCAAGGTACACTTCAGGGTACTTTTTCTCTGTTTAATTTTCCTATTCGTGTTTTATTTGATACTGGAGCCTCCATAGTTTTGTTTCGGTAGATCTTTGTGATAAATTTGAGCATCTTCTTTCTCTCGAGTTTTCTTCTGAACCTTTATGTGTTAAAAATCCTATTAGTGTCCTGCAAACCTTAATAGGATTTGTAGAAGAGTGAAACTCTTTTATTATGCTTATCAGTTTTCTGGTGATTTCTATGTTCTGGGTTTTGATGCTTTTGATCTATTTCTTGGAGGTGATTGGCTGAAGAGGCATGATGCCGTTATCTCTTGTAAAACTCAGACTGTTTCTCTTATTGGTGATAAGGGTGATTCTTTGGTGATTCAGTGTTGTTTGCCCCAGGATTTTGCTGGCAACTTTATTTATTCTCTTGATTCTTCTCCTGCTGATCTTGATTCAACTCATGTGGTTAAACTATATCCCGATGTATTTGATGAAGTCATTGCTTTACCTCCTAAGTGGAAAATTGATTTTGCACATTGATCTTATTTCTAGAGCTCGACCTGTAATTCTTCCTCCTAGAAGAATGGCAACCCGTGAGAAGGTTGAGTTGGGGAAGCAAATTGAGGACTTGTTCTCCAAGGGTCTGATCAGACCTAGCCATTCAGAATGGAGAGCAACAGCGGTTTTCATCACTAAGTCTGATGGATCTTTGAGAATGTGTATTGATTATAGAGAGCTGAACAAGCTCACTCTGAGGAACAGATATCATGTGCCTCGCATCAATGATATATTTAATCAGCTCCATGGAGCTACTATTTTCTCTCAGCTTGATCTCGCCACAGGTTTTCACCAGCTCAGAGTTGTTGAGGAAAGTATTCCCAAGACTACTTTTCATACTGAGAATGGGTTTTATGAATGGTTAATTATGCCTTTTGGTTTGACTAATGCTCATGCTTTCTTTTTTGATTTGATGAATCGTGTTTTTCGTGACGTGCTTAACAAGTTTGTTCTAGTCTTTATTGATGATATCCTTGTCTTCTCCAAGTCAAGGGAAGAGCATGAGTCGCATTTGAAATTTGTTCTGGAGACTCTTAGAAATCATCAGTTGAAGGCTAAATTCTCGAAATTCCATTGCTGGAAGGATGAAGTCTGATTCCTTGGACATATTGTTTCTGGTAATGGAGTTTCTGTTGATCCAATCAAGACCGCTGCGATCAATGTAATTTTTCCTTCTCTTTTCCTTTGATAATTTGATCTTTCTATCTTTTTTGTGGTCCTTATTTCTCCTTATTATGTTGCAGGATTGGGAAACTCGTAGGACTCCATCTGATATCCATAGTTTTCTAAGCCTTACCGGTTATTATCAACGATTCATTGAGAATTTTGCTCGGATTTCTGCACTTCTCACTTCTTTCACTCAAAAGAATGCTAAGTTTATATGAAATGATAAGTGTAAAGTTGCATTCAATGAGTTGAAGCGTAAGCTTACTTCCACACCAGTGCTTATTGTTCCAAATGGAAATGAAGGATTAACAGTATACACTGATGCTTGTCGTGAGGGTTTGGGAGCTGTTCTAATGTAGGATGGAAAGGTGATTGCTTATGCTAGTCGCCAGTTGAAGACCCATGAAGCCAATTATGCAGCTCATGATTTGGAATTGCTTGCTGTGGTTTTTGCTTTGAAGCTTTGAGGCATTATATTTTGGGTGCTAAGTTTGAGCTCTTTACTGATCAACAGTCTTTGAGATATAACTTCACCCAGAAGGATTTGAATCAGCGTCAGGTTCGGTGGCTTGAGTTCCTTGCTTATTATGATCTTGACATTAGCTATACCCCTGGGAAGGCTAATGTTGTTGTCGATGCTCTGAGTCGAAAGAAGGCTATGTTATGTCAGCTTGTTGTTTGTTCTTCTCCTCTTTCAGATCGTATCATTGCTAAGAAGGATGAGGATAAGATGCGTAGGCTTATGAAGGAAATTGTTCGTAGCAGAGTTGGTGGTAGTAGTCATGATGGTGGTGGAGCTCAGATTGATGATAGAGGGATTTTGAGGATTAATAATCGAATTTGTGTCCCGAATGTCGACGGATTGAGGCAAGAGTTACTTCGAGAAAATCATTGACCCAGACTTTCTATTCATCCTGGTGTGACAAAGATGTATCAGGATATGAAGAAGCTTTATTGGTGGAGAGGTATGAGGTAAGATATCTCTATCTTTGTTAGTAGGTGTGCGACTTTTCAGCAAGTCAAGGCAGATCATCAGAAGACCCCTGGTTTGTAGCAGCCCCTTGAGGTTCCCAATTGGAAACGGGAACAGGTTTCTATGTATTTTATTGATGGATTGCCGAGGTCTAGGAGGGGTAATGAGAGTATTTAGGTTATTGTGGATAGATTGACCAAGTCAGCTTATTTTATTCCGGTCAAGTCTACCCGTTCTGCTTCTAGTTTAGCTGAGATCTATATGAGGGAGATTGTTCATCTCCATGGTGTTCCTCTTAGTATTGTTTGTGACCAAGATCCTATCTTTACCAGCCAGTTATGGAAAGCATTTCAGGAATCTTTGGGTACTCATCTGAATTTGAGCACTGCTTACCATCCACAGACCGACGGCCAAAAGGAAAGAGTGAATCAGATTCTCAAGGATCTTCTTCATGCTTGTGTTCTTGATTATGGAGGATCTTGGAAAGATCATCTCCATCTTATTGAATTCACCTATAACAACAGTTATTAGGTATTGTTTCAATCTTCTATTTCAATCTTATCTTAATCTTTTATCTATCTCATTTCGTCTTTGAATTCAGGCTAGTATTGAAATGTCTCATTTTGTTGCTCCTTATGGAAGACCTTGCAGATCTCCATCTAGCTGGATTGAATCCGATAATCATTTGGTTCTTGGTCCTGATATGATTTTGGAGGCTTCTGGGAAGATTGAGGAGATTAAGAGGAAGACGAGGAGTGCTCAGAATAGGCAGAAGAAGTATGCTGATCGGCGTAGGAGGAGTTTAGAGTTTTCTGTTGGTGAATTGGTTTTCCTTAAGGTCTCTCCCTTAAGGAATGTGATTCTATTTGGTCCGAGAGGGAATCTTGCTCCTTGGTTTGTTGGTCCTTTCCGTATCTCAGAGAGGATTGGTTCTTTAGCTTATCGCCTAGATTTGCCTGAGAAATTTTCTAGAGTGCATAATTTATTCCATGTTTTCCATCTTTGTCGATATCTGCATGATCCATCTTTGATTGTCCAGCCTTCTACTCTCGAGAGTTTGGATATTGAGCCTTATCTGACTGTTGAGAGGAAGCCACTTCGTATTGTCGATAGAGGTATGAAGTAGCTAAGAGGGAAATCTGTCAACCTGGTCAAAGTGCAGTGGAGTACGGGTTATCAGGATTGTACCTGGGAGACGGAGGAGAGCATGCGTGCTTCAAATTCGGAATTGTTTGTTTTAAGTACTATTTTCTTTTCTATCTTATCTTTCCTTGTTTCCGTGTCTCGTTTTTTTACGAGGACGAAATTTTTTGAGTGGGGCCGAGTGTAACAACCCATAATTTTGATAAATATTTAAATTCAATTTATTTGAAAATTTTGATTTTTAAATCATTTAAAATAGAAATTTTGGAATTTTCCAATTAATGTTTGGATTTTGTTTATAATTTATTTTCCAAATATAATAAAATAAAGGTTTACTAAAAGTTTTATATTTTGGTCAACTTTGGTCAAACTTCGACTTTCAGTTGAAAACTTTAAATTTGAATTTTTAAATTCTACTCTTTTTCTTTGAAGCGGAATTTGATTTTGATATTGATTCTGCTTTTCGTTTCGTCAAATTATGTTTTATACTTTTTAAATCTGATAAATTGCAGCATTTTACATGCGATTATTTTCAGCATTTTTCTGTTTATTTTCTATTCTATAATTTCCACTTCACTTCTATTTATATTTTATTTTCTATTTTATATTTTATTTTATTTTTCCATTCTCTACTTTCTATTTTCTTTTATTTGATTTTTGGCTTGGAAATTCAAAAGACATAAGTTCTTTTCTTTAATAAAGTGTGACTTTTCCTTTTCTAGCCGTTCATATTTCCACTTCCTATAGCCGTACGAACTCCTCACTTCCCTTCTCATTCACATACAAAAAATATTCTCATCTCTTTCTCATTTCATCTCCTGAACAAAAATGTATATTATAGTAAGTATTTTCACCTTCTCCTTCTTTTTCTTTTTCCTTTCTATTTTGTTCACAAGCAAGGCTCGGCCACCACCATGCTCCATCTATAGCCGACCTCATCTCCACATCCATCACCTTTGACCGACCATCTCTATCACCTCATCACCACTACCCCATGCCATGAACCCTAGATCCAAAACTCCACCACCAAACAAGCTTGCAAACCTTAGCCGAGCAATATATGGTCCAACCCCTCTTCACTAGCCTCGGCCACCCCTTATTCCTCTACCACTATGCCTTGATGTGACCAATACCATACCATAGTCGTGCCTTTCTGGTGTGACCAGATCATAGCCAAGCTATAAACCCATAGGCCGAACCCAAAGAGCTATAGGCCGAACCCAAATATCACCATACCCTTGACCTTTTGCCTTCCTAGCGCCTTTACTTGCCATCCCTTCATATTCTAACCCCTAGCCGTGCCTTTTGCTAGCCTTAACCGAGCCTATGTGCTCCAAAAACAATGATGGTCGAGCAATGATGTGATGATGGTCAAGCCATGTGTGTTGTAGCCGAGCCACCTGTATTGGTTAACCAATAATTGTTCCATTTTGATTCATATTTGTTCATTGTTTTGATTTATTATCTTGTGTTGAATTATATTTTTTATGTACGTTTATATTTATTTGTTTACAAGATTTGAATCTTGGCTCTCCATCCACTCGAATCTAAGTCATGCTTTGTCGTGCCTTTCGAAATTTGTTTGTATGTCTTAAATTGTTAACTCCAGCTTTAGAAGGTGTGTTAATCACTCTCGACGTTCGTACTTATATAATTGTGAAACAATGGCATGTGAATTATAGTTGATGATACGATAGTAATTTATATATGCCTGCGATATGACATTTCATGTTGTTATAACCTGATATATTTGTTACATCACCTGATAATGATAAGTCATATAATATTGTTTATTTGTAATCTGTTATCACTCTATAAGTTCCCTATTAGTATAGAATTCACTATGGCTTGAAATGATACATACTCGAACGGACTTTAGAATGGGAGAAAATAGTTAAGGGTTGAAATGATAGACCCGGTGATTTTCATTGAATTGGACTTGGATTGTGGGTTCGAAATGATAGAAACCAGATTTTTATTTTAAATTACGGATTGAAATGATACATATTCGTATCACTTGATCTAGGTTAGAAAATTATATGCAGACTCGTGTTTAATTTTTAATATTTTCTAAAAATTATTAAGTATTTTTGAAATTTAAAATATGAAATTTTATCTTAAATTGGATTTAAATGATATAAATAAATGTTATAGTGATTTTATTTAACTTAAAATGTATAAGTAAATAAATCGTTTAAAATGTAACTTAAAATATGACTTAACTTGATAATTGAAAATTTAGTTTCCAAACGAAAATTTTAAGCTTAACTTAGTAATAAGAATACTTATTTATAAAATGGGTATTTTAAAATAAAATATTAAGTTAATTGTTAAGATAAAAGTTAAGTAAATTAATGTACTTTTGACTTAATAAATGAATTACGGTTTAATTTGGATATTTTTTTTATAAAATTTTATTTTATTTATTCATTAGTTAAATGATATCCAAATAAATATTTCTGAAACGTGAGATATGTTTTACAAGTTAAAAATGGTGAAAAACTGAAATTATAATGTTTCTAAAATGTTATAATAAATCTTAGATTTGTATTGGCAGCATTTCCAAAATGTTGAGGTTTTAAGGTAGCGTTTTATAAGTGCTACCATTTCTGAAAATGTACAGTTTTTCTGAAATACTAGTATATTTACAGTAACGTTTTCTAAGTGCTGCTATTTCTGAAAAGGCAATATTTCGAAATACTATTATATCTACAGTAACGTTTTCTTAGTGCTGTTGTTTCTGAAAAGACAATAATTCTGGAATACTATTATATTTACAGTAACGTTTTCTAAGTGCTGCTGTTTCTGAAAAGACAATATTTCGAAATACTATTATATCTACAATAACATTTTCTAAGTACTGTTGTTTCTAAAAAGGCAATATTTTTGAAATTGTTATAGTTGAATGGATGAACTTAGAAATGCTACAACTTTGGAAATGAATATTATTATTTTTGAAAGATATTGACATTGAATTTAAATGGTTTAAATGAATATGTTTTGATTTGAAATATAAACCATTTTGAAATTTATAACCACGGGTTATAATAACAGTGGGTTGTTAAAGAGACCGAGATCGGATATGGGCACACTTTCTATCGATACCAAAAACCACTTTAACAACCTTCTACGCGGTGGAGATTCCAGAATGAAGTAGGATGGTGGCGACGTTCTATTAAGGTATATAAATGGACCCGACTCCCGTGAGTTGGCATAAGGTGGCTAAAACAGGAGTAATCGGCGGACTAATGAGGTAGCTTTTCTTATCGGAAACAATTCTTCGTATGCCATTCCATTATTTTGTGATTGATTGGTGCACACCTTTGATTTTTGGGATGTAGCTCGAGGTGGGCTGTAGCTGTGGCTATGCGTTACCACCGGTCCGGAAGTGTAATTGGTATATCTAACTTGGCATTATCTAGTTGTGCCCCTTCACCTACCCTATCGCGCTTTACTACGAGTTTGATTTGTGTCGTACCTATGGAGTATTTGTGGTAGTCTCCTAATCTGGAGGTATGACGGTACTGTATAGACTATTGGCATTATAAAATGTATTAAAGGGGATATGGGTAATGCCTTAACTCTATTTTTAAATATATTATACTTTACTTCTAGACATTATTATAATAGCATATAGTACTACATAGTAGATAGTTTAATGGATCCTTAAAGGATGGGCGATCCCAAACATCCTTTAAGTTACTTGTGCATTTTATTACAGTTCACTTGAGTTGGTTTACATTGTATAAGTATGTATGTCCTCACTCGAGTGTTTGTGTTTATTTTCTTCACGCTCGGGTCAGCCTGAGTATCAGCTTTGGATATCACCTTCTGAAGCTAGGATTTGCTGGAGACTATCCATCTATCTAGTTGTTATCTACTTCTATTCAATATTTTCTATTCAGCTTATGTATTAGTGGACATTTATGTATTAGGATTTCTGTTGTATTTACTTTTCAGACTATGGTATTTTGTACTTGTTTTGAGACTCTGTGTTGTTGTAGCTTCATGAACTACTATGGTTATTTTATTTCCGCTGCGAGTTATTCTGATTTATCTGTGTCTGTGATTCTGTGATGGTTTTATTTGCTCCAAATTATATTACAATCTATTGTTTTGACTTATTCAAGTCCGACATGTGTGGTTTTATTGTCGATTTGAATGGTCTAAAATAGTGGGTCGTTACACTCTTCCTATTACCTTAAATTGGATCATGAAGATCGTTGAGATATAAAACATCCTCCAGCTTAGCCTTTCAAATACCCCAATATTTTCCATTTAGAAGAGCAACCTCCAACAAGGGAGTTAAATCTGACATCTTAATATTTATATAGATCCAAAATTACCCTTCGCCATGCGATGATCTAGCTTTGATACTAATTTGTTTGTATTTTAGTTGCGCAAAACCTAATAAAGGATAAAATTGTTACGGAAGCCTATCCTAGAATTTATATCACCCAAGTCACAAAGGGATATTTTTGGATAAAAATAATAATATCAAAGATAAAAAATTGTAAAGATAGTTCTAAAATACATAGAAATCAAGAGAACCAACACACAAGTTTCCTTCCAACAACCATTTATATTGATTCTCACAAACAATTATTTACAATTAATCCACCGAATAAAAGTTAAAAAAATAAAAATAGAATCAATAACCTAATGGAGAATTAAAACTTAATCTCTATGGCAATGATTTCTTTGTGTTTGGAGAGAAGAACAAAGATGGAAGAAGAGAGAAACACCAAATACTTTTCCATTCTCTCTTTTATGCTATATTTACATTAATCAATTTCTTATAGCCCAAGTTAATATGTATACGGCAAAATATAAATTGGTCAGCCAATTAGATAGAGAATTAATCATAACTAAATTTTCCAATTAATTAAGGGAAATCCAATTTTTTTGCCTCTTTTGCATATTTATTTCCTTCTAAATGTGATTTTATATCATCGAAAATTAACAGTAACTATATAACGCTCTATATAGAGAAGTCATGAGTTGGAATTCCCGAGATATCAAAATGGTTGTTCTGCTAAATAAAGTACCAATCTTATTCTTAAAAAAATAAAATTATATATACTCAAAAGTAAACATAATGAGATCCATTTTAAAGATATAACGTGTAAAACTTTTTGGTTCTATTGTTTGTTCAAATAGTGATAAAAATCAAATTATTTTGAGTGGATGAAAAGGCAGAGCTATGAAAAGTAGGTAAATGTTATTTTGATTTCACATTATTGTGAAATTTTGAACTACGTGGAATTTATGGATTACCATCGAACCCACTTTTACTAAAAAGGGAAATCCATATGAAAATTTAAAGATGATTATCCCGGTTGAAGTTCCAATGTTTATAATAATAAAAATGCATCCATGAAATGAATTGTGTGACATGAAAAATAGGTATAAACTATTTCTAAATATAGTTACTTATATTACAATTAAGAAAATATTAAGGGAATGATTATCTTTTAGAAACATACAACCGTGGATAGCAATATTTGCATTTGATATGTTACTGTAGCTTCAATCAACACAAGTATCTCGGAATTCGACGAAATCGGTTCCATTAGATCAATAATAGTGAATTATTATCAGATTTCAAATTTCGTAGAATTTGGGTTTATCGTTTGACCTACTCCTAATTTCGTAGAATTTGCATTTGATACTTCTAATTTCATTCACCAAGCCACAATAAATGACATATATATCAATGCCCATCGAAAAAGTTGGTGAAACATAAATTCCAGAAATCAACACACGAAATCCAGAAATCACAAAAAGGTATGTGTGAGCGGAATCACACAAGTGGTGTCTAGGCTAACCGAAAAAGTATGTGTGAATGGAATCACACAAGTGGTGTCTAGCCTAACCAAACAGCAAAAAAGTATGTGTGAGTCGAATCACACAAGTGGTGTCTAGGCTAACCGAAAAAGTATGTGTGAATGGAATCACACAAGTGGTGTCTAGCCTAACCGAATCACAAAAAAAGTATGTGTGAATGGAATCACACAAGTGGTGTCTAGGCTAACCGAAAAAGTATATGTGAATGGAATCACACAAATGGTGTCTAGCCTAACCGAATCACAAAAAAAGTATGTGTGAATGGAATCACACAAGTGGTGTCTAGGCTAACCGAAAAAGTATGTGTAAATGGAATCACACAAATGGTGTCTAGCCTAACCGAATCACAAAAAAAGAGACATCGCACATTGCTAGTCTAAACCATAAAATGATCGTCATGATCAAAGAGAAGTGTCAATTACAATAAGCTAGTAAATATATGAGCTTAGCTTCATGTCCCATAACCACTAGCTTAACTTAAATATTTACGAACAAATTGTAGATCTCCACTAGAAAATTGTCACAAGAGATTCAATCGAACAAGTCCAAGAATTAACCGACAAAGTGAACGCAAGCGTTTCATACCACTTGTTTTACTAAGTCGTTTAATTAGATTTCTCATACGAGTGAGGTAAAGGTTTATATATACTAATAGATTGGAAAACGGTTTTATAAACGAATTTGGTATTAAAATAGTATTGAAATCGTTTGAGGAAAGAGTTTTGATATTTACTACTAGTATAGAAAACCTTTATATTTTTAAAGTGACAAAGCACAAGGGGGATTGTAGAAACAATCAATCACAAAGATCACATTCGAAGATGTGAATAAAAATCCAATGAAATCGATAAAGGATCCATCGAAGTGGATATATCTAAAATTCCCAAAGAAAATAAGTCATCAAAGATGATAATAAATGATGACAATAAATAGGATCATCACGAATCGATTTAAATTGGAAATTCAATCCAAAAAAAGGCAAATTGGACTCAAACAGCAGGTTCAGTCGACTGAACAGAGTTTTCAGTCGACTAACCCTGTGCCTGGAAATTTTCCAGGTTCAGGAAGCTTTCTGTTTCCAGTTTCAGTCGACTGTGCAGAGTTTTTCAGTCGACTGAATCATGCCTGCAAACTCTCGGGTTTCAGGTTCAGTCGACTGAACAGAGTTTTCAGTCGACTGAATCATGCCTGGGCTGTTTTTCAGCCTTATTCAAATGAAGAGCAAACTCTTCCAAAATGCAACCGGACGAACATTGGCTCTAAGGGTTTATGCCAATCGGCAACCCGGCCTTATATGCTCCTCGGTGCATCACTAAAAGCATGATCAAACATCCATAAAAGGATTTCACACAAATTTGACTTAAAAACCCAAAAATTGGAATATTCACAAAACCAATCCAAATCAAGAGCAAATGCACATGAAGAAGTGTTAGGAATTCATACCCAACAACCAAAGATAATTATAGTCATAGATGTGAGATAAAAATCTCACCTTTGCACCCAAATCAATGAAGGAGAAGCTATGAAGCAATGGCAAGAACAAGCACTCTTCAATTCCAACTCAACAAGCTTGAATCTAAGCTTAAAGGAGAAACATTTCCTAAATTAGGTTTAGGAAATTTCTGAAATTCAAAGAGAGAATGAGTTGGAGAAGAAGAAGAGGAAGCTTACCAATGGGTTCTCATGAACTTTGGAGCAAGGAGATGGATTTGCAAAGCAAGCCAGGGCTTAGGAATTTCTATTTCCCATTCTCTTCCACCATTTTTGATGAAGCTTGAAGGTATTAGGAAATTATGAAGTAATGAAGAGAAGGGGGTTGGGCTGAGCTAATAAGGGTGCAATCCAAACCAAAGTCATAAGCGGGAAAAAGTAGCAAAAATCAACTTTCTCCAAACATATCGAAGCTTATACTCAAAAAGGTCGCAAACGTTATTTTGAACTCAATGGGAGTGGTCCCGAGTCCTAATTCGACCGTTTGCAAAACGTAGGTTTTCGGACCAAAATCCGACGAACGGTGAAATATTTAAATAAAATATTTAAATATATAATCGATAAATATGCGGGTTGTTACAGACTCCCCTCCTTAAAGAAATTGCGTCCTCGCAATAATTAAGAAGGAAATATAAGAAGTAACAACCATAGAAGCATATTAACACAAAAGAAAATTTGAATCAAGAAGTTCACCATAAAGAGCACGAAGGAGTAAATCCGAAAGTTTTCGTTCGATGAATTCTCAAGATTTCACATGAGAAATCCTTAGGATTTGAGAACCATTGAACCTCTATCAAAAAGAATATCTTTATATCGAAGGCGCTCAACCTCTGAAGCAATGATGCGAATAGAATGTTGTTCAAAAATCAAATCTGGTGAAACTTCAATCCCTCAATAATACCGGGCTCCAGAATAAAAACCGGAAACATAAAAGCATTTCCATAGTTAAAAGACGTGGAAAACGTCAAGAATAGCAGAAAGTTAAGCCGATGCAACGGCGTAGTACAATCACGGTACGCCCGAGAAACTAGAAACTCGAATAATTTGGAACACTGACGTAGTACAAAGACGGTACGTCCAATGAACCAAAAAGCCAGGTCATTGATGTAGTGCAAACGGTACATCCAATGAATCAAACACAATAAAAGAACATCGGACGCAAGCTCATAAAAGAAATGAGATGAAACTCAATAAAACGAAGTACATCAAAACGCCCTATGAACTTGATAAAAAGATAACTTCATTCGGTCATCACCAAAGAAACAACCCCTTGTTGCTTACGACTAAACGCATTGGCAACACGATTTCCCCTTCGGGAATAAAAAGAATATCAAGATCATAGGAAGCTAGGAACTCGAGTCAACATGCAGTTCCTAAAGAGAACATAAATATTCCAAAGATTTATGATCGAGGTAGAGAACAAATTTCTCATCCAAATATGATGATGCCAAATTCCAAAAGAAAAAACGATAGCCATGAGCACTAGATCATGAGTGGCATATCTAGTCCCGATAAGCTATAAGGATTTAGAAGCACAAGTGATAGCACGTTATCTTATGTAAGAGAACGGCATCCAAACCAATACGACTAGTATCGGTACAAATAGCAAAGTCTTGGTTCCCCTTCAAGAATCACAAGAATAAGAGTATCGAAAAGAAAGAATTTCTTTTAAATAATCTACTTTCCTGAAAAGTTAAAACTTTCAAAATTACATTTATCATTATGTAATAATCTTTCTAGAAAAATTTACATTTTTACAAGTCAATATATCGTGTATGACTGTCTCATCAAAGCGTTTAGGAGATTCCTATCGATAACGTTGATCAAGCGCATCGACTAGAATTCTTAAAACACTCAACGGGCAATACAATCACAAAATCATCTTCTATATGATAAACATGTTTCTAAAAACTTTTAAGAATATTCTTTGTTCATTTTAAGAACAAAAATCCAGTTATACTTCTAAATAAATCTTACGAAAAAGATTTTGCAAAATTTTAAATTGCTATTTTCATCCAAAAATCAATAAATACAAGAATGGTCTCATCGAAATATTCATAGAATATTCGATTTATAAAATGGATGAAATAAGCTGGACAAACTGAATGACATAATAATTCATTCATAGGAATCATAACAAGTGCGGAATGCGGTAAGTGGAATTCTAACTCCCGTAACTCGTAGCCAAATGAAAGTCGGTGGCAAGGTCGAACTGAAAGACCTTAACACCACTCAAAAGATTGCTTAGGGGATAATCCTAAGACAAACTCAAAAATACCGGAAAAGTTTCATAAATTATTAGATAAGAGAAATAACACTTTCTCATCTTGAGGGTTTAAAGAATGTCCTCAAGTTGGAATCAAAATCATAAAGGAAAAATAGAAATCTGCTTAACAGATTGAAAATGTCAAAGAGGAAAAGTCCACACGAGAAAATAGGATATGGGCTTCACAACGATTATGCCAATCCTTACAAAAGTAAATTCCGAAGCCTAAGTAAAAATATCGGCTCGGAAAGATAAATCACATAAAATAATTTCGACATCAAATAAAAGCGAATTGAGGGTTGCAGATCTACCATCCGAATTCGCAATCCTCAAAGAAGTCATCAAGCCCAAAATATTTAAAGAAAAAGAATCAACAAGTTCTTTTTGATATAAAATAGTGAGATGGAACCCATATCAAAAAGAACACGAACAAGATAATCACAAAGCAAATGTCATCAAGGATTGAATGAGAAATACCTTGATCACGAGAAGTGTTGCTAGGGACTTGCTCAATATTTAGCTTTCTCATGTCCTTGTTCAAAAGTTTGGCACACGCAGATAAAAGATGACCCGGTTTCTTGCAATAGCGACAAGAATGGGGTTTTGGACACATATTCACATAGTGTTCCATAGAATTACAATTGTAGCATCCTCCACGATCAGGGATTGGAGTCTTTACTACAAAAGTAGTTTGCTTCACTCTCTTATTGGGATTAAGGCTCTTGAACTTAATATGCCTCTTCTTGGAAGTCCCAATATCACAAACACTTCCTTTACCAACCTCTCCAGGAAGAAGAGTAACATCCACAAGCTGTTTGAAAGAAACTTCAAGTTTCAAAGGTAGAACCATTTCGGGGTTCTTACTCAAAGCATAGATAAACTCTTGATTCTTTACAAGATCCAAAAGTTGTTGGGCAGACATAAAAGCTCCATCCTGGGGAGTAGCACTAGATTGACCGGCGCTGGGACGGCCAGGTCTAACCATATCTCTTCTTTAAGAAAGAAAGAAAGGAGAGGAAAACGTTATTCTCAGAATAAATTTCAATCAAACTTGATTGATAAAACAAGGAATCATAAAGAAAATAGGATGAATCGGTACGAAGACTCGAATTAAATCCTAAAGCACGACTCCTAAGAAAGACTTAGGACGACGATCCTTGTTATAATATTCCATATTGTTCCGAAGTTTGGCTCTAATACCAAGTTGTGACGCCCCACCTCTATACCCACGCTAGCCAAGAACATTACTGTGAATGCTGTCAACTAGCACGGAGAATAAGGCTGTTGAGGAGCGACCATCTGTATAATTGCTTTGTGCGAGTACCGATATACCGGATAAAAATATAACTTTTCATCTCAAGAGGAAATCCGACATACCGACACAAACTCAAAGCTACTACACAGTGGCTATAATATCTTCGGAAACAAATATAGAAATAAACATAACATAAATCAGTCACAGACAATTCATATCACAAAGGCGGAAATAGATATGAATATAACACATGAAAGTGTTCGTCAGAGTAGTAGTCAAAAGGATCCACAATAATACAAAGGAATAGATACAAGTGCAAGACAAAAGAATAAGTATACATCATAGAGTCTGTATCTCAAATGTATACAACAAAACTACTAAACTAAAGTAATTAGCCAAAAGACCAAATGATAGTCCGATAAGGAGTCAAGCAGAAGCACCTGTAACATCCCGGTCTGACCCGAGTATTATTTAAGAAGAAAATAATAAACGGATCAGTCTAGCTATAAATATCAGATGAAGTGATATATAATAAGAGATATGACATAAACATATAATAATCACAATGCCAAGCTGTGATAAATAAGTAATTGAAAATCAATAAGAGATTAATCAATATCACAATAATCTACTCAAGATAAAAAGGAATGTCATACTCCTAATTTCATTCACCAAGCCACAATAAATGACATATATATCAATGCCCATCGAAAAAGTTGGTGAAACATAAATTCCAGAAATTAACACACGAAATCCAGAAATCACAAAAAGGTATGTGTGAGCGGAATCACACAAGTGGTGTCTAGGCTAACCGAAAAAGTATGTGTGAATGGAATCACACAAGTGGTGTCTAGCCTAACCAAACAACAAAAAAGTACGTGTGAATGGAATCACACAAGTGGTGTCTAGGCTAACCGAAAAAGTATGTGTGAATGGAATCACACAAGTGGTGTCTAGCCTAACCGAATCACAAAAAAAGTATGTGTGAATGGAATCACACAAGTGGTGTCTAGGCTAACCGAAAAAGTATGTGTGAATGGAATCACACAAATGGTGTCTAGCCTAACCGAATCACAAAAAAAGTATGTGTGAATGGAATCACACAAGTGGTGTCTAGGCTAACCGAAAAAGTATGCGTGAATGGAATCACACAAATGGTGTCTAGCCTAACCGAATCACAAAAAAAGAGACATCGCACATTGCTAGTCTAAACCAGAAAATGATCGTCATGATCAAAGAGAAGTGTCAATTACAATAAGCTAGTAAATATATGAGCTTAGCTTCATGTCCCATAACCACTAGCTTAACTTAAATATTTACGAACAAATTGTAGATCTCCACTAGAAAATTGTCACAAGAGATTCAATCGAACAAGTCCAAGAATTAACCGACAAAGTGAACGCAAGCGTTTCATACCACTTGTTTTACTAAGTCGTTTAATTAGATTTCTCATACGAGTGAGGTAAAGGTTTATATATACTAATAGATTGGAAAACGGTTTTATAAACGAATTTGGTATTAAAATAGTATTGAAATCGTTTGAGGAAAGAGTTTTGATATTTACTACTAGTATAGAAAACCTTTATATTTTTAAAGTGACAAAGCACAAGGGGGATTGTAGAAACAATCAATCACAAAGATCACATTCGAAGATGTGAATAAAAATCCAATGAAATCGATAAAGGATCCATCGAAGTGGATATATCTAAAATTCCCAAAGAAAATAAGTCATCAAAGATGATAATAAATGATGACAATAAATAGGATCATCACGAATCGATTTAAATTGGAAATTCAATTCAAAAAAAGGCAAATTGGACTCAAACAGCAGGTTCAGTCGACTGAACAGAGTTTTCAGTCGACTGACCCTGTGCCTGGAAATTTTCCAGGTTCAGGAAGCTTTCTGTTTCCAGTTTCAGTCGACTGTGCAGAGTTTTTCAGTCGACTGAATCATGCCTGCAAACTCTCGGGTTTCAGGTTCAGTCGACTGAACAGAGTTTTCAGTCGACTGAATCATGCCTGGGCTGTTTTTCATCCTTATTCAAATGAAGAGCAAACTCTTCCAAAATGCAACCGGACGAACATTGGCTCTTAAGGTTTATGCCAATCGGCAACCCGGCCCTATATGCTCCTCGGTGCATCACTAAAAGCATGATCAAACATCCATAAAAGGATTTCACACAAATTTGACTTAAAAACCCAAAAATTGGAATATTCACAAAACCAATCCAAATCAAGAGCAAATGCACATGAAGAAGTGTTAGGAATTCATACCCAACAACCAAAGATAATTATAGTCATAGATGTGAGATAAAAATCTCACCTTTGCACCCAAATCAATGAAGGAGAAGCTATGAAGCAATGGCAAGAACAAGCACTCTTCAATTCCAACTCAACAAGCTTGAATCTAAGCTTAAAGGAGAAACATTTCCTAAATTAGGTTTAAGAAATTTCTGAAATTCAAAGAGAGAATGAGTTGGAGAAGAAGAAGAGGAAGCTTACCAATGGGTTCTCATGAACTTTGGAGCAAGGAGATGGATTTGCAAAGCAAGCTAGGGCTTAGGAATTTCTATTTCCCATTCTCTTCCACCATTTTTGATGAAGCTTGAAGGTATTAGGAAATTATGAAGTAATGAAGAGAAGGCGGTTGGGCTGAGCTAATAAGGGTGCAGTCCAAATCAAAGTCATAAGAGGGAAAAAGTAGCAAAAATCAACTTTCTCCAAACATATCGAAGCTTATACTCAAAAGGTCGCAAACGTCATTTTGAACTCAATGGGAGTGGTCCCGAGTCCTAATTCGACTGTTTGCAAAAAGTAGGTTTTCGGACCAAAATCCGACGAACGGTGAAATATTTAAATAAAATATTTAAATATATAATCGATAAATATGCGGGAACATTGGCTCTAAGGGTTTATGCCAATCGGCAACCCGGCCCTATATGCTCCTCGGTGCATCACTAAAAGCATGATCAAACATCCATAAAAGGATTTCACACAAATTTGACTTAAAAAACCCAAAAATTGGAATATTCACAAAACCAATCCAAATCAAGAGCAAATGCACATGAAGAAGTGTTAGGAATTCATACCCAACGACCAAAGATAATTATAGTCATAGATGTGAGATAAAAATCTCACCTTTGCACCCAAATCAATGAAGGAGAAGCTATGAAGCAATGGCAAGAACAAGCACTCTTCAATTCCAACTCAACAAGCTTGAATCTAAGCTTAAAGGAGAAACATTTCCTAAATTAGGTTTAGGAAATTTCTGAAATTCAAAGAGAGAATGAGTTGGAGAAGAAGAAGAGGAAGCTTACCAATGGGTTCTCATGAACTTTGGAGCAAGGAGATGGATTTGCAAAGCAAGCTAGGGCTTAGGAATTTCTATTTCCCATTCTCTTCCACCATTTTTGATGAAGCTTGAAGGTATTAGGAAATTATGAAGTAATGAAGAGAAGGGGGTTGGGCTGAGCTAATAAGGGTGCAGTCCAAACCAAAGTCATAAGCGGGAAAAAGTAGCAAAAGTCAACTTTCTCCAAACATATCGAAGCTTATACTCAAAAAGGTCGCAAACGTCATTTTGAACTCAATGGGAGTGGTCCCGAGTCCTAATTCGACCATTTGCAAAAAGTAGGTTTTCAGACCAAAATCCGACGAACGGTGAAATATTTAAATAAAATATTTAAATATATAATCGATAAATATGCGGGTTGTTACACAAAGATTCAAGTTTCAGCGATGCAAATCAACTTCATTTTCAACCTGAGAGGCTTCAAATTCAACTCAGCCTAAAAACAAACGCAAAGAATCAACTCAAATACAAGTTGTAATTCAATCATCAGCAAGCTAACACCAGTACATCAACTCAAGTAAATTCATAGCAGGCTAAGCAAATTCAAAATTCAGCTTCAATTCAAATGCAAGGTTTCAGATCAAAATCTGGGGGGAAAACAGTTCTCTGTTTAAATTTCCTGGTGAGTAAACCTTTACTATAAAAACAGTTTAAAATTTTTGTGATTTGATTTGTTGCATATGATGAAAACCTGTAGAAAATAATAGTATACTAAGATTACTTGAAGGTTGGGTTGTAAATGTATGTACAACCAATTAAATTGTCTGGATATACCTGTGCATGTATATTAGTTCTGTTGTTCTTCACAGGCTTAAGAATAGATTTTCAAAAATTCATATCTTCTCATAGATTTGATTTTAGGATTAAATTCCTAAATGAAAACTGTCCCTAACAATATAATATATATTCTAAAAATAATTTCATTATTTTATATTTTGTAATTAAATCAAATTTGGAAAAATTCAGAGAAGAATCAAATGGGGTTAAAAATCAAACATCTTGATTTAAGAATTGGAATCCATAATTAGATTTGTTATTGTAAAACATGAATTTAGGAATAACAATTGTGATTTTTAGTTTAAAAATTACTGGGATAATCGGTGATGATCAATTTTGGATGTTTTGTCAATCGTCGACGATCGTGGACGATTTGAGGTTCGTGGTTGTGATAGAGGATGGCTTTAAGGATGTCGGTCACTGGAAAAATAGTTGAGGATTTTATTAGTGGCCATGGTGGCCATGGAGCATTGAACTAGTGTTTTACGGGGTTTCTTGGACAAGGTCGGAATTTTGGTAATAGCACCGTCGTGGGTGTATCGAGTTGGTCCAATCGGTGAAGGATCGAAGTTCGAGATCACCTCGAAGCTCTAGGCGAAGGATTATGATCTCTGGTGGCTGGAATCGAAGTATCGTGACGGTTTTAGGTCGGAATGTTATGTTCCGATGGGTTCGATCATATCCATTTTCGATTTTGTGCTTATTCTGGGAAATGGGTGGTCGGTGTCGATAAAGGAGGACAATGATGACTTGCCGGAGGTGGGATGGGTGGCCGGAGCGCCACCGTGCGTGGGTGCATGTGCGCTAGAATTTTTCTTGTGCACTGGGTTTGGGAACAAGGAGGTTTCCTCTGGTTAAAGCACGGGAAGGAGGGAGATGAGCTCGGGGTATGTTTCGTGCACGCGAGTATAAATGTTAGCGGGTTTTTGAATTTAAACTAAACTAAAAAAATTTATATAAAAACCGAAGCTCGGGAAAAGGTGGGAAAAACTCGGATGCTTTCGTTAGTGGCTCGGGAATTTGTTGATACTCTCGGGTTTGCTTTTGATTAAGTTAGCGAGCCTCAATTCCAGGTTTTAAGTTCTGAAGAAAACATTGCCAAGTTTAAATCTAAAAGAAATTTAAGTTTTCAAGTTTAAATAAATACAAGTTTAAAAGCCAAATAAAAATAAGTATTTTCCCAGCTTAAAGTTATTAAAAATGGTAAGTGTTTAAGCAATTTATTAAATCAAGTTAAAGTCATTTAACTTTTGCATTAACTTAAAACATTAACTATTGATTATGATGATTAAATAAGGTAATTTAATTTTAAGATAATTAATTAATTAATTAAGGATAATCACTAAAGGAAATTGATTAAGTACAATTACTTAGTGTAATTTATAAAGTATAATTACTTAATGAAAGTATTTAAGGATTAATTACTTAGTATAATTAATTAAAGGATTATTAATTCCTGAATGTAGTTAATTAAGGTTAATTAATAGATATGTTTATTTAAAGATTAATTAATTTATGTAATTAATTATAGTCAATTAATTAATAAGGGTAATTAAAGGTTAATCAATATAAGTGATTATAGGATAATAAAATTTGAGTAATTAATAAAGGGTAGGTGTAATTAATATGGATGGGTGAAGAATAATTAATTTGTATTATTAATTAAAGGCTAATTGCTTAATGTACTTAAAAGTGATAATTAAGGACTGATTAATCAAAGTTAATAAACTAAGAAATAATTAAGTAATTAAGAGGTTAATTACTTAATGTAAAAGAATTATTATGAATAATTAGTTAATGAAGTAATTAAATTAATTAATTACTCAGTGTAATTAATGAAGTTGATGCGGATGACTTTAGTTAATTAATTAAGTTTAATTAATTAAAGATAATCATTTGATGTTGGTTAAGTATAATCATTTAAGGTAATTAATGAGGTGTAATTACTTAGTGAAGTAATTAGTGGATAATTACTGGATGTAATTAATTAAAAGGAAATTACATGATGGGAAGTAATTAAAGGATAATACTTGGTGGAAGAAATTAAGTGAGAATTACTCAGTGTAATTAAAGGATTAATTGATATAATTAATCAAGGAGTTGGTTTAATTGATAGAGTAATTAAGGGAAGATAATTTCTGATTGTGATCAATCAAGGTTGATTAATGAATGAAATTAAGTTAAAGTTAATTATTAAATGAAATCTAAGAATAATTAACTAATGAAAGTAATTAGAGGATCATTAATTAATATAATTAATGGAAGTGATCAATCTTTCTTATGAATGATTGAATGATGATCAGTGCTTTGGATTGGTTGATATCTCTGATATGAATTGCTTTGTGACATGATATGTTGGATGGACAGTGATAATGTGATTATCTATCAATTATGAATTACTGTGTAAAAATGTTATCCGGTAATTGAAGTTGAATTGTATATAATTGAACAACTTAGGTTTAGACGACATTGGATTCGAGAGACCAGAGTCGGATATTAGTAAATACTCAAAACCACTTCGATTCTTTATAGATTGATATGTGAAATCAATGGACTGGAACGGAATAATTTAAGTAAATTAGACCCTTTAATCTAAGTTTTGGTACTTAGAAATTAATGTGTGAAATAAGGGATGTCTATATAAATTTGTGAATTTGTAAATTGATATGAGTTACCCAGGTTTATTTAAGATTTGTGCTTTTGTATTCCATGTTAAATGGGTTTACTCACGCTGGTTTCCAGCCTGACCCACGTGTTACTTTGATGTAATGCTCGGGTCAGACCGAGTACTATAGATTTTCAGGTAAGGAGGTTCTATAGCTCAGGAGGCAAGCTGGATGGCAGGAACGTATAGAGTATTTCCGCTGTGTTATATTTTCGTATATCTGGAACAAGTTATTTTAACTGTCCAGTGATTGTATAATTTTCTAACTCTGATGTATTAGAATGCAACTGACTGATACAGCTTCATTTGTGTAAGAATATTATTTGATATTATATTTTTCCGCTGCGAATGTGAGATTCTGAGTTTGGTTTTCTGTTTCTTCTTCTTTTATCTCTTTTCTTCTTTTCCTTACTATCTGGAATTTTCGAGATCGAAAATTCTGGGTCTTTACATTTGGTATCAGAGCCAGGTTAAGCGAGCACCTTGGCTCTGATGGGATTACTCATTAAGGATAGGGTCAATGGTACCCTAGGATGAGTTGAGTGTATGCGTGTGTGTGTGTGTGTGTGTGTGTGTGTGTATATATATATATATATGAGGGCGTACTTGTTATTTTCTTATATAATGATTTTATATAAGAATGTATTTTGATATATAAAGCAATATTTCTTTGTAATATATATTAAGGTAATTGGTTTTTAAATTGTTGGAATTAAGTTAAGTGGTAATAGAAATACAACCAAATTGAAATTAAATAAAGATAAGTTTGAAATGGATTCAAACTGAAATTAAAATCTTGAATTTGGGGAAGAGTTTCAGAATAAGATGATAATGAATGGTTTCCAAAAATGATAATCTTAGTTATTATCATAAATAATTGTTGTGTTTAATAATAAAATGTGTATCTATGATAAGCAAAATGAATTTTTTTAGGAAAGTAAAACATTTAGGCAAGTATGAATTATAAATTGGAATTGAAGATGATCTGAATTGTGAAGTTTTAAATCTGGGTCCGGAATTCGAAAATTATTTCAAAGTGATAAAGATGTGTTATGTAATATATTTGAATGAAAGGGTCCTATTTCAAACAAGAGTTGTTTGAAAATTTAAAGAAATTTGTTTTAAATTAAAAACCAAAGGTGGTTTAAAATAATATGTATATATGAGGAATATACATAATATCAATGATGGTTTGAAATAAACTCTAAGTGTTGAGTTTTAAATTTGGAATGAGATGAGATACCCAAAGTGATAAGTTTTTGAACTTATAAGTGGGAAGATTATTAATGTGAAGTTCAGAATTTGAAATGGGAATTCATATTGAGTATAGTTGTCTGGATTAAATTAAAGTGAAATTTATTTTGGGGAAATTAACTAAGTTTAGAACAGACAACCTGATTTGGAAATTTCAAGATGAAATTGGGATATAACTTGGGAAGTTAAATGGTTAATTTGAATGAGGAGTTTGTGTGATCTCAAAATGGGTTTGAGATCTGGAAATTGAAAATGGAGGGATGTTTTAAGTAATTTGAATGATACCATCATGTTGTTATTAATAATCTTTAAGCTAAAATTGGATTTTTTTTTAAATGAATGAAGAAATGGGGTGTGATAATATATCCATTACTAAGATAAAATGGAATCATTTTGGACTTAAGATTTGAATGTTTAAGATAACATTTCAAAGGTTTGGTTTCAAAACTTAAATTTGGTGATAAATTGAATTTCGAAGATTTAGTTGTTTAAAAAGGATTTGAATTATTATTTGAACTTTGAAATAGGTTAAAATGGAATTTGGATTCAGGATTAAATGGTTTAAAGGGATAAGTTGATTTGATTTAAAGGATTAAATCAACATTTAAAAATTTAACTCGAATTTATATAATTCACGATGGTTTTAATTTGAAATTTGATTTGAATTAATTGGAATTGTGATTGAAGATGGATAAGTTTAAAATTCAAATAGGAAATTTGAACTGGATTGATTTGAAATGAAATTAAAGTTGAATGAGTTCAAATTCAAATGGGAATCGGGAATAATTCAAACTGGAATTTAAATGAATTGGAATTGGTTCAATTTGAAATTTATTTGAATTAATTAAAATTGTGATTAAAGTTGAATAAGAAAATTCAAATGGAATTTGAATTGAATATAGAAAAGAAATTGAGGATAATTCAACTTGAGTTGGAATTCGAACAATTTAATAGGAAATTGATTGGAAATGGAGATTGGGAAGTTGAACAGTTTGGCTCTGGACTATTTTCTAAATAAATTATTTTTTTCTCAAATCTATTTTTCCAAAGCTATTACTATATAACCTTTCTTTTCAAAACCAAACTATCTTATACTTATTTTATAACTAATTCTGGAACTATTTGACTATTCTACAACTGTTTTATAAACTAACTACTAATTTTCAACTGTTTTATAACTAATTACTATTTATAACTATTTTACAATTATTTATCATTTTATCATTATTTAACTATTTTATAGATATTTTACAAACTAATAATTATTTTTCAACTACTTATCTATTTTTAAACTTTTCAAGCTATTTTCTAAAATTAAGCTGGACAGAGTTCAAACTGTTTATGATTAAATATCCATCTGAGATAAGAATTAAAGTAATAATCCATATGGGATTGAGGAAAATATGGATAAGTGAATAGAATTAAAGGAAATGTGAATAGAAAAGGAGATTAATTTGGTTAATAACCAATAAAGATAAATAGGTAGAATGTATGTATATTATTCTATTCGCATAATGATTTGATCCAGATTTGAGCACAGAATTTCAAGATAGTTTATCGATCCGAGTTGGGATTTTTCTCTCGATTTTCGATGATGAACCTAGATATGGATTGTTGATTGGTTCTGGATATTCTCTATCATAGTTATGGCTATGCAAGGAGAATGATGGTTTCTGATCAAGAAACTAGATTTGAGTCCGCACTAGGAAGTCGGGTGGACGATACTAGTTCGGAAGTGAAATTGTTTGATCGAGAGAGCGATCAGATTGATTTAGCATACGGATGATATGTGTACATCGTACTGGTTTGAATGAAATTAATACTGGGAATTAGTGGATAAGATATGTGAAATGGTTTTTGAAATGAAAGGTATATTTTGTGAACTATATGATAAAGTAAAGTGGAAATGTGATATTTCTATGGTAGAAATTTACTTTATGGAAATATGTAATTTGGTAAATGACTTTATAGAGTAATCAAATTTGAATATTTGATTTGGAATAAACCAAGTTATATATCTTTGTTATATAAGATAAATCTTCCCTTTTTGAATCTATTGCCGGAAAAAAGGATTTTTGAAAGTATTTGAAGTATAAAAAGGGAATTTATACAAGTATAAAGTAATCCCGAGATTTTCAAAGTTTTATATACCTATGTATATAAAGGATCTTGTGAGAATGATTTTGGAAAAGATTTTGGGAACCTATGAATTTGGAAAAGGCTTTTGATTTTTGGAAAATCAATTTTGGAATTTGGATAGCCTAGTTTGAGAATTATCGATTTTGGGAATCGATTTTGTGTAAAGGAGATTTTGATGAAAATCATAAAGGGTATGATTTGAAAGATACTATAAGAGTATAGTATAAAGTGTTTTGAGATGGCTCTGGGGAAAAAGGCGCTCCCTTGAAATGAACTTCTCAAGAGTGCCACAGGGTGGTACTGCCTTGAACCCTAAGGGGGTTCTAAAGTTGATCCTGTGAGGAGTCCAGAAAAAACTAGTTTCTGAGGATTTTGTGTAGTGTGTAGCGAAAATCGAGGGCGCTGATGCCTAAAGAGGCATTTGGGTTATGCTGTAACGACAATGTAACTCGATGTCACTACGATCTACTGCAGACCATAGCGAAAGTCGTGTGTGCTACCGAGATCCAACAGTCTACGTTTGATTTTATATCGGTAGACTGCGACCTATGTGGGAGTGGAGAAGTTTCATTTTTGGCAATGAAAATCGAGGGCGCTGATGCCTATAGTTACATGGACTTTGTTGCGATGGCAACGTAACCCTTGAATGTAACTACGATCTGCTGCGGGTTCCATGGCGTAATCAAGGTGCGCGGAGTGCCTACAGTTACATGGACTTTTGCTGTGATGGCAACGTAACCCACGATGTAACTACGACCATGGATGCGGGTGATGATTTTCAGAGCATTCTCACCAAAGATATTTCCTCTATTTTCAAAAATATTTTCTATGTTTTCAATAAAATTATTTTCCAAGTATTTTCACCGGGTGTTGAAAACGGGTTTTGCCAAGTACTTATAGATTTTTAGTCTTACGCCTGATCAACGTATGACCGAATTTTTGTAAGAACGATGATGGACTGGTTCAGACACCGAGTTATAAAAAGTATCTTTATAAAAACTATTTTATAATATTTTAAAGTGTTTTAGATTTTTTTATAAAAGGGTAATTTTTCTGATAATAATCATTTTAATAATTCTGGCTTCATTCCTTTTCGAGGACAAAAAGATTCAAAGGGGGGAGTAATGTGATATCTCGGAAAATTTCAAGCAAATTTAAATATGATAATTCCCATTATAAATTATTTTAATTTGATAAAAATTGTTAATGGGTTGTTTCAAATATAGATAAATAAATTTTTAAATAAAATTATTAATTACAAATTGAATTTGGGTTTGTTTAAAATATATATGTATTGTTGGCTTGATTTTAAATTAGATTTTCAAATTTAATTTGAATATAAATTTGGATTTATTAAGTAATTCAAAAGATAGACTTTTAAAAATATTTCGATCTAAAATATATAAGCTTTTACTTATATATAATTTGTTTTATTACATTTTCTTTAAAATGAAATTCATATATATATATAGATAAGAATTAGTAAATGAAGAATAAAGCTTTTTATTAACATTAAAATAAATAAAATTACTTAAATAACAAATGTAAATATCTAAAGCTTGTTTTAAACAAGTGTTAAATAATAAGTAAAGGCAAATGACAAGTGTTAAAGATTTTTAACAAATGTCACCTTTTATTTCTATTTTCTTTATTTATTTTTTCAAAAATTAAAGTTTCTCTATAAAACATGTATCCCCTCTTTTCTCATCCTTTTTCTATTCTCAGCTCAAAAATCTTCCCTTCATCTTTTAAAATAAAAGAAGATCATAAAACTGAAACCAAATATCAAAGAAAATCAAAATAATAAACTACAACATCAGTTTCAAAGATTCAAGTTCCAGCAATGCAAATCAACTTCATTTTCAACTTGAGAGGCTTCAAATTCAACTCAGCCTAAAAACAAAAGCAAAGAATCAACTCAAAATACAAGATGTAATTCAATCATCAGCAAGCTAACAGTATTACATCAACTCAAGTAAATTCATAGCAGGCTAAGCAAATTCAAAATTCAGCTTCATTTCAAATGCAAGGTTTCAGATTAAAATCTGGGGGGGGGAACAGTTCTTTGTTTAAATTTCCTGGTGAGTAACCTTTACCATAAAACAGCTTAAAATTTATGTGATTTGATTTGTTGCATGTGATGAAAACCGGTAGAAAATAATAGTATACTAAGATTACTTGAAGGTTGGGTTGTGAATGTATGTGCAACCAATTAAATTGTCTGGATATACCTGTGCATATATATTTGTTCTGTTGTTCTTCACAGGCTTAAGAACAGATTTTCAAAAATTCATATCTTCTCATAGATTTGATTTCAGGATTGAATTCCTAAATGAAAACTGTCCCTAACAGTACAATATAAATTCTAAAAATAATTTTAGGATTTTATATTTTGTAATTAAATCAAATTTGGAAAAATTCAGAGAAGAATCAAATTGGGTTTAAAATCAAACATCTTGATCTAAGAATTGGAATCCATAATCAGATTTGTTATTGTAAAACAAGAATTTAGGTATAACAATTGTGATTTTTAGTCTAAAAATTACTGGGATAATCGGTGATGATCAATTTTGGGTGTTTTGTCAATCGTCGACGATCGTGGATGATTTGAGGTTCGTGGTTGTGATAGAGGATGGCTTTAAGGATGTTGGTCACTGGAAAAATAGTTGAGGATTTTATTATTGGTCGTGGTGGCCATGGAGCATTGAACTAAGGTTTTACAGGGTTTCTTGGATGAGGTCGGAATTTTGGTAGCACCATCGTGGGTGTATCGAGTTGGTCCAATCGGTGAAGGATCGAAGTTCAAGATCAAGGCGAAGCTTTGGGCAAAGGGTTATGATCTCTGGTCACTGGAATCGATGTATCATGATGGTTTTAGGTCGGAATGTTATGTTCTGATGGGTTCGATCATATCAATTTTCGATTTTGTGCTTATTCTGGAAAATGGGTGGTCAGTGTCGATAAAGGAGGACAACGGTGACTTGCCGGAGGTGGGATGTGTCGTCGAAGCGCTGCCGTGTGTGGGTGCATGTGCACCATAATTTTTCATGTGCACTGGGTTTGGGAATGAGGGGGTTTCCTCGGGTTGAAGCACAGGAAGGAGGGAGATGAGCTTGGGGTATGTTTCATGCGCGCGAGTATAAAAGTTAGCAGATTTTTGAATTTAAACTAAACTAATTTTTTTTATAAAAACTGAAGCTTGGGAAAAGGTGGGAAAAACTCAGGTACTTTCGTTAGTGGCTCGGTAATTTGTTGATACTCTCGGGTTTGCTTTTGATTAAGTTAGCAAGCCTCAATTCTAGGTTTTAAGTTCTGAAGAAAACATTGCTAGGTTTAAATCTTAAAGAAATTTAAGTTTTCAAGTTTAAATGAATATAAGTTTAAAAGCCAAATAAAAATAAGTATTTTCCCATCTTAAAGTTATTAAAAATGGTAAGTGTTTAAGTAATTTATTAAATCAAGTTAAAATCATTTGACTTTTGCATTAACTTGAAACATTAACTAGTGATTATGAATTAAATAAGGTGATTTAATTTAAGATAATCAATCAATCAATTAATTAAGGATAATCACTAAAGGAAATTGATTAAGTACAATTACTTGATGTTATTTATAAAGTATAATTACTTAATGAAAGTAATTAAGGATTAATTACTTAGTATAATTAATTGAAGGATAATTAACTACTGAATGTAATTAATTAAGGTTAATTAATAAATATGTTTAAATAAATATTAATTAATTTATGCTATTAATTATAGTCAATTAATTAATAAGGGTAATTAAAGGTTAATCAATTTAAGTGATTATAGGATAATAAAATTTGAGTAATTAATATAGGGTAGGTGTAATTAATATGGATGGGTGAAGAATAATTAATTTGTATTATTAATTAAAGGCTAATTACTTAATGTACTTAAAAGTGATAATTAAGGATCAATTAATCAAGGTTAATAAATTGAGAAATAAGTAATAAGTAATTAAGAGGTTAATTACTTAATGTAAAAGAATTATTATGAATAATTACTTAATGAAGTAATTAAAGGAATTAATTACTCAGTGTAATTAATTAAGTTGATGGGGATGACTTTAGTTAATTAATTAAGTTTAATTGATTAAAGATAATCATTTGATGTTTGTTTAAGTATAATTACTTAAGGTAATTAATGAGGTGTGATTACTTAGTGAAGTAATTAGTGGATAATTACTGGATGTAATTAATTAAAAGGAAATTACATGATGGGAAGTAATTAAAGGATAATTACTTGGTGGAAGAAATTAAGTGATAATTACTCGGTGTAATTAAAGGATTAATTGATATAATTAATCAAGGAGTTGGTTTAATTGATAGAATAATTAAGGGAAGATAATTTCTGATTGTGATCAATCAAGGTTGATTAATGAATAAAATTAAGTTAAAGGTTATTATTAAATGAAATCTAAGAATAATTAACTAATGAAAGTAATTAGAGGATCATTAATTAATGTAATTAATGGAAGTGATCAATCTTGCTTATGAATGATTGAATGATGATAAGTGCTTTGGATTGGTTGATATCTCTGATACTAATTGCTTTGTGATATGATATGTCGGATAGACAGTGATAATGTGATTATCTATCAATTATGAATTACTATGTAAAAGTGTTATCCGGTAATTGAAGTTGAATTGTATTTAATCGAACAACTTGGGTTTAGACGACATTGGATTCGAAGAGACCGGAGTCGGATATTAGTAAATACCCGAAGCCACTTCGATTCTTTATAGATTGATATGTGAAATCAATGGACTGGAAATCAATGGACTGGAACGGAATAATTTAAGTAAATTAGACTCTTTAATCTAAGTTTTGGTACTTAGAAACTGATGTGTGAAATAAGGGATGTCTATATAAATTTGTGAACTTGTAAATTGATATGAGTTACCCGGGTTTATTTAAGATTTGTGCTTTTGTATTCCATGTTAGATGGGTTTACTCATGCTGGTTTCCAGCCTGACCGAGTATTACTTTGATGTAATGCTCGGGTCAGACCGAGTATTACAAATTTTCAGGTAAGGATGTTCTGGAGCTCAGGAGACGAGCTGGTTGGCAGGAATGTATGGAGTGTTTCTATTGTATTATATTTTTGTATATCTAGAACAAGTTATTTTAACTGTCCAGTGATTGTATAATGTTGTAACTCTGATGTATTAAAATATAATTGACTGATACAGCTTTCTTTGTGTAAAGAATATTATTTGATATTATATTTTATCCGCTGCAAATGTGAGATTCTGAGTTTGGTTTTCTGTTTCTTCTTCTTCTATCTCTTTTCTTCTTTTCCTAACTATCTGGAATTTTCGGGATCGAAAATTCCGGGTCGTTACACAACTAGTTCTAGTGGGGATTATTCAGCCAACAGTAGTTAAACAAACATATTAAGTATGATATCAGTTGAGTTGTTTTATAAGACTAGTGAAAGGGCGCACCAGAATACATACATTATTGGTAGATGCCATGGATTGCCAATATTGAATAATGTTTGGATTAGCATAGCATGTTATTTATCAACGCTTATAAGAGTGATCCTTTACATGAGGTTGAGGATAGAGTCGAACAGGCTATCCGACCTTCATGATGTATGGATATACATTATTGGTTGACCACTCATTTATTTGAATACTGATTGTGAGCATACATAAATTTGTGATAGTTGTAGTAACTTCATCAAATTTTGAGGATGAAATAGCTATATGGAGGAGTGCCTGTAACCAACCCATATTTATAGATATGACTATTTTCATAATTGATTACACGATAATAACATAGAAATAGACTGATGATGTGATCAAAATAATTTTATGCAAGCTAAATGATAAGGCATAATAGCCATAAGTTGTGACATCTTTAAGCGTAAATGGTAGCTATTAGTTGTGACAACTACTATTTTATAACATGCGGTAGCATTAAGATATATATCTTTTGATAGCTACTACATTCAACTACCATAGGTTGCAATTGCTTCACTTTATAGCATACGACAATAACAATTATGTAAGGAAAACATGAGGAAGCTGTAACAACCCGAAAATTTCGATCCCGAAATTTCCAGATTATTAGATAAAAGAAGAAAAGAGATAGAAGATGAAAAACAGAAAAGAAACACACAACCTCACATTCGCAGCGGATAGAATATAATAGCAAATAAATAACAGTTTACAAAGCCGAAATGTATCTGTATATTTAAATTTTACATCTGAGTTACAACAATTTCACAACACTGGTCAGTTTAAAATAACTTGTCCCATAAAAATAACAATATATATATATCACAGCCGGTAAACACTCTATACGTTCATGTCCTTTAGCTCTCCTCCTGAGCTCCAGAACGTCCTTACCTGCAAGTCTGTAATACTCGGTCTGACCCGAGCATTACATCAAAGTAACACCCGGGTCAGGCTGGAAACCAGCGTGAGAAAACTCATCTAACAAGGAATACAAAAGTATACAGCTTATATGAACCCGGGTAACTTGCATCAATATACAATTTCGCAAATTGTCATAGTCATCACTTATTTCTCATATCAATTTCTAAGTGCCAAAAACTTAGATTTAATGGACCAATTCACTTAAATTATTCCATACCGTCCTACCGATTTTACAGATAGATCTTTAAATAATCAAGGTGGTTTCGGATATTCACTAATACCCGACTCCGGGCTCCTCGAATCCAATTTCATCTAAAACCAAGTTATCCAATTAAATACAACTCAATTTTAATTGTCGTATAACACTTTTACATAGAAATTCCTAATTGATTGATAACCACATTATCATCGTCCATCTAACACATCACATCACAAAGAAGTTCATAACAGAGATATCAACCAATTCAAAGTACTCATCATCATTCAATCATTAATAAGTAAGATTGATCATTTCCCTTCATTACATTAATTAATTAATTAACGATCATCTAATTACTTTTATTGTTAATTATTCTTAAATTTTACATAATAATTAACCTTTACCTTAATCACAATCAGAAATTAATTTTCCTTAATTACTTCATCAATTAAACCAACCCCTTGATTAATTATATAAATTAATCCTTCCATTACACTGAGTAATCATCCTTTAATTACTACCCATCAAGCAATTTCCTTTAATTAATTACATCTAGTAATTATCCACTAATTACTTCACTAAGTAATTATATCTCATTAAATACCTTAAGTAATTATATTTAACTCAAATTATTTACATTGATTAATTATCATTTACTTCTATCCTACTCAGTTTTAACTAACCCATATTAAATTTTCTCAATTTATTAAATACTTAATTGAATAAACTTATTTTAAATGATAAGTCCTTCGTCTTCATTAACTTATTTAAAATCTTATCAAATGCATTTTTAATTAAGTGACATAAATACAATATTTTTTCATAATTGAATTGCATCACTAGTGACCTAAGTTATAGGTTATGTTAAACCTGGAAATTTCCTCATTTATATTCTATTTCCAATAAAGCATTAACTTTAAATTTAATTTTGATAAAACTCTTGGACTTTGCTTACATTAATTCTATTAATACTAATGGAAACTCAGCCCAAAGGAAAAATCAACCGGCCTAAAGCCCAACTCCCTCCTCCTTCTTAAAAACTGTTAATACTAAAGCCCTACTCGAGTTTGACCCGACGTTTCACGCAAATTCGAGTTCCCCCTCTCGACGTTCCTTCCCTATATAATCTTCGAGATCATCATCGGGATAAAACCAAATTTCCCCGAGTATAATCCCTCATAATAACCACACATAAATGACGACACATGGTGCACGTGTATGCCAGATCCGGCCACCTCCGGTCCTTGCTCCGACCGTCAACACATCGGCGATAACCCCACGGTCAATTTTCCCAACCCAGAAACCAGAAACATCCACAAATTCAAAATCGAACCTTTCGACCGACACTGGAACCAACACTAACGTTCCAATTCCTCCTGCTCCGCCGCTACCTGCCACTAAGACCCACGTCCTCTCGTCAGAAGGTTCGCCAACACCCCTCTACCATTTTCCCCCTTCTCCGGCCTCACTCGACACCACCCAGTCACCAGAATATGCCGTGAACTTCCCTTGCCCAAAATATGACCTAAAACCCTATTCCGGCATCGCCACGCCACCTCGAGTGCCTTAAAACCAAACCCCTATTTTTTCCACGATCTCCGATACACGACCTTCCCCCAGACATAACCCCGCCGTCCACAACCCACTTGATCGCCAGAAATTGACCCAACATCAATTTGCTTTTAACATGAAATATCACAATATATACGAATTTAAAAATCCTGAGATTTTTGACAAAATTCCTCATTTTCGAAATCAAGTTAAACTATAAAATCAAATCACAAAATTTAAACAATTGAATCTCATACTTGAATTAATTTTCACTGTAATTCCTCATTTTGAAATAATTGCTAAATAAATTTACTGGGAAACTATTTTAAATTTAAGATATCATGATTATAATCAGGGTTTCTTCAATCATCAATCCCTGGAAAAATTTGAGTGATGAGTTTTAGAATTTTTGGAAAGATTTGATGGGCTGAAATCCAAGAACGGAGACCAAGAGTAATTTACACAGTCATGCACTCAGCAAAACAAACTTAAAATCAGGCAACATCCTAATATAGCCATACCAAACATATTTGAGTCATTTTTTATAATTAATTATTTCATGCACAACATATTTCAACAATTTATCAACAGCAGCATTGTCAACAGGTTCAAGCATTAAAAATGGTAGCAGTTTTCTCAAGGAAATGAAATTACATAGCTTTGATCATTTTATTTCTAAAGAACTTAGCTTAATTTACTCTGTAAGAACTATAATTACATTTTAAACTTGAGCTACAATACTGTAACTAAGAACAGAGGGTTTAAACAGGCATGCATGTTCAAGTATCTGCATATTTACTTATATACAAACAAAATCTCACCATGCAAATAACTTTACTTAGAAATCAAGGCCTAGAAATCATTTAGATGAATGATTTTAAAATTTTATAACCAGGTTTTAAAACCTGGATGTCCAGACAGAGGCATGTCATGCCTGATCCATATACACAGAGTTTATTACTCATATATTAAAAAAAAATCTTTTTAGAGAACATGCCCAGCAGAATTCATATCATATTTCATTAATCATCACATGCAATTTCAATATATACCAGATTTTCAATGTTTGCTCACCAGGAAATCTCAAAACAAAGAACTGTTTTCTCCCCAGGTTTTGATCTGAAACCATGCATTTGAATTGAAGCTGGTCGTTGAATTTGATTCTATATTGTTGAATTTTTCTTTAGGCTGAAACTGTAGCTTCTTATCATGCTTGATTCCAGTTTTGAAAAGAAAACTTATCTTTACTTTGATTTGTGGAAAATCTGAAAGTACATCTTGCCTATGATTTGAGTTTTGAAATTGTTTGCTTTAAATTGTACATTCTTCTCTGATCTGGTTTTATTTTCCAGATTTTAATTTGCTGAGTTTTGTTTTTGAAAGAGAAATGGTAAAAGAGATAGAGAAGGTAATGTAGGGATATATTTATATCTTGATCTTATAAACATTGAAATAAAGGGATAAAAATATAGGATTGACACTTGTATTAATACATTAACATTTGTCATCTTGTTTTATTCATTACTTACCACATGTTATTAGATTACTTAAGGTAATTACACTTTCCCATTAACTATTTTCTCCCTTTTATTTTAAATGTTAACAAAAGCTTTTTAACTTAATTTATAAATTTACAAATATTTATTAAGTGCATATCAATTTCCTTTAAGATGAAAGCTTATATATATATGTTTTAAAATCCAAATATTTTAAATATCTACCCTTTTTGAATTATAAAGCTTTGGTATTTATTTTACTATTTAAATCAAACTATATATAAGATATACTTCTTTTAATTTTATTTTATTTTTTAAAATTGACTTCAAATTTAGTTCCAATCAAATTTTAAAAATCAATTCAGACGATACCTATATATATATATATTTTAAATAAACCCAAATTAAATTTTTACTAAAAAAATTCTACTTAAAAATTTATTTATCTACATTTAAAACAACCCATTATCATTATTGTTTGAAAATAACAATTTTGTCAAATAAAGATAATTTATAAAGGCGATTATCACATTATTTTTTTTTCAATCTATAACCCAGTATTTTTAATAGTTAATTCAGATAATTATTCAATTATTCGATGCTCAAAAATCCGGGTTATCACATTCCTCTCCCCTTTGAATCTTTTCGTCCCCGAAAAGGAACGAAGCTAGAATTTATTAAATACTTATTTTTAGAAAAATTATTCTTCGAAACACTTTTAAAACACTTTTAAAATTTACATAATATTATAAAATAGTTTTATAAAAATATTTTTTATAACTCGATGTTTCAACAAGTCCATCCTCGTTCTCATAGAAATTCGGTCATACGTTGATCAGGCGTAAGACTAAAAATCTGTAAGTACTTGGCAGACCCGTTTTCAACATCCAGCGAAAATACTTGAAAAATAATTTTATTGAAAATTTAGAAAAAAGTTTCTGAAAATAGAGGATATATCTTTGGTGAGAATGCTATGGAAATCATCACCCCCATCCATGGTCACAGTTACATTCCAGGGTTACGTTGCCGTCGCAGCAAAAGTCCATGTAACTGCAGGCTCTCCGCGGCCTCTCGATTACGCCATGGAACCCACATAACAGATCACAGTTACATCCAGGATTACGTTGCCATCACAGCAAAAGTCCATGTAACTGCAGGCTCTCAGCGGCCTCTGATTTTCGCTGTCGAAATGAAGCCTCTCCACTCCTACATAGGTCGCAGTCTACCGATGTAAAATCAAACGCAGACTGTTGGCTCTCAGCAGCACACACGACTTTCACTATGTTATACCATAGATCGCAGTTACATCCTGGGTTACGTTGCCATCGCAGCAAAAGTCCATGTAACTGTTGGCTCTCAGCGGCACACACGACTTTCGCTATGGTATACTCTACTCATAATCCTCAGGAACTAGTTTTGTCCGGACTCCTCACAGGATCAACTTTAGAACCCCCCCTTGGGGCTCAAGGCAGCACCACCCGGTGGTACTCCTGAGAAGTCCATTTCAAGGAAGCGCCTTTTTCCCCAGAGCCATTAGCAAAACATTTTATAATATACACATATAGTATCTTCAAATCACACACCTAGTATGATCTCAATTCAAAGCTCCTTTACACAAATCGATTATCCCAAAATCGATAATTATCAAACTAGGCTTTCCAAATTCAATATTGATTTTACCCAAAAATCAAAAGCCTTTCCAAACCCAAAGGTTCCCAAAACCTTTTTCCAAAATCCTCATATGATCCTTTATATATATATATATATATATATATATATATTCAGATATATAAAATCTTTTAAAATTTTGGATCATTTCAAACTTGTATAAAACTCCTTTTATACTTCAAAACACCTTCAAAATCCTTTTCTTCTGGCAATAGATTCAACAAGGGGAGTTTTATCTAATATAACAAAGATATATAACTTTATTATCTAAAATCAAATATTCAAATTTAATTACTCTTTTCAATATCATTTTCATTCAAATCCGTACGATGTACACATATCATCCGTACGCTATACCGATCTGATCGCTCACTCGATCACACAATTTCATTTCCGAACTAGTATCTTCCACCCGACTTCCTAGTGCGGACACAGATCTGGTTTCTTGATCAGAAACCGTCATTCTCCTTGCATAGTTATAACTATGATAGAGGATATCCAGAACTAATCAACAATCCATATCCAGGTTCACCGTCGAAAATCGAGTGAAAAATCCCACTCGGATTGATATAACTATCTCGAAATTCTGTGCTCGAATATGGATTAAATCACTATGTGAATAGAATAACATACGTACACCCTACGTATTTATCTTTATTGATTATTAGCCAAATCAATTCCTCTTTCTATTCACATTCACTTTAATTTTTCATTCACTTATTCACAATCGCTTAAATTCATTCGGATTATCACCTCTATTCTTATCTCGATTGGGTATTCAACCAATAACAGTTTAAACTCTGTCCAGTTTAAATTTAGAAAATAACTTGAAAAGTTAAAGAAATAGATAAGTAGTTGAAAAATAATTACTAGTTTGTAAAATAGCTATAAAATAGTTCAGTAATTGTAAAATAATTGGAAAATAGTTAAATAGTTATAGAAATTTTAAATAATTGCAAAATAGCTATAAAATAGTAATTAGTAGTTGAAAATAGTAATTAGTTTATAGAATAGTTAGAAAATTGATAAATAGTTTTTAGAAGAAAGGTTGTTTATATAATGAATAGCTTGGAAAATAAGTTTATATTAAAACAATTTATATTAAAAATAGTCCAGAGTCAAAACTGTTCACTTCCCAATCTCCATTCTCATCAATTCAATTTAAATTTCCTATACCATTTAAATTGACCCAATTCCAATTTAAATAATTCCAATTTCCATTGGACTTGATTTATTCCAAATTCAAGTTGAATTAATTCTCTATTCCTTTTAAAATTTAAATCAAATTCTACTAATTCAAATGAATTTCAATTGAACTAGTTCCAACTTCAATTCATTTCAACTCTAGTTTGAATTAATCCCAATTTTCAAACTCCATTTCCAAATCAAGTTGAATTATTCTTGATTTCCTCCCAAATTAAATTCAAATTCCATTTGAATTTTATACTATTCAACATTAATTATAATTCCAAAGTATTCCAATAAATTTGGACTAATTTCAAATTGAATCCACTTCAATTTCAAATCGTTACAAATTAATCCAATCCAAATTTTCCATTTGAATCTTATACTCATACATCTTCAATCACAATTTCAATTACTTCAAATCAAATTCAATTTGAACTAATTCAAATTTCAAATTTAAACCATCTCTCATTCATTTAAACAATTCCAATTCACAACTTAAAGATTTTTAACAACAATAGGATGATATTATCTAATTTATTTTAAAACATCCATTCATTTTAAATTTCTAGATCTCAAACCCAATTTGAGATCACTCAAACTCCCAATTACATCAACCATTTAACTTCCCAAGTTAAATCTTAATTTCATCGTAAAATTTACAAATCGGGTTGAACATCCCAACATATTTAACTTTTCCCAAGTTAAACTCAATTCACTTAATCCAGTCAACCTTACCTAGTTTGGACTTCCATTTCAAATTTTGAACTTCTCATAAATAATCTTCCCACTTATTAAGTTCAAAAACTTAGCACTTCGGGCATCACATCTTATTCCACATTCAAAACTCAACATTTAGAGTTTATTTCAAACCATATTTGATATTATGTATATCCACATATATACATATTAACTTCTTTTACACACCAAGTTATACTTTAAAAATTTAAACCACCTTTGGTTTTTAATACAAACCAAATTTCTTTTAAATTTTCAAACAACTCTTGTTTGAAATAGAATCATTTCATTCAAATGCATTAAATAATATTATTTATTATTTCTCTAAATTAATTACATCATTGATTAATTCCAATTAATCACATTCGGAAATTAACTTATTTCTTAATTTCCTTCATTAAGTAATTGTCCCTTAAATTACTTATCTCCGGTTACTTCATTAAGTAACTCCCTCTTTATTTATCATTTCCAATTATAATTATCTTATTCTAAAACTCTTCTCCAATTCAAAATTTCAATTTTAGTTTGAATCCATTTCAAACTTATCTTTAATTTAATTTCAGTTTGGTTGTAACTCTATTACCACTTAATTCTTACTATTAATTTAATAAATACTACAACCAATTTCCTTTATATAATAGATAATTTATGTCTTATATATGATTCATTTACTTTTGAAATCCTTTAAAAACCTTTATATAAGAAAATAACAAGTACGCTCTCTCATATTTATACACTCAACTCATTATAGGGCACCACTTACCCTATCCTTAATGAGTAATCCCTAACAGAGCCAAGGTTCTCACTTAACCTTCTGCTCTGATACCAAATGTAACAACCCGAAAATTTCGATCCCGAAATTTCCAGATAGTTAGAGAAAAGAAGAAAAGAGATAGAAGATGAAGAACAGAAAAGAAACACACAACCTCACATTCGCAGCGGATAAAATATAATAGAAAATAAATAACAGTTTACAAAGCAGAAATGTATCTGTATATTTAAATTTTACATCTGAGTTACAACAATTTCACAACACTGGTCAGTTTAAAATAACTTGTCCCATAAAAATAACAATATATGTATATCACAGCGGGTAAACACTCTATACGTTCCTGTCCTTCAGCTCTCGTCCTGAGCTCCAGAACGTCCTTACCTGCAAGTCTGTAATACTCGGTCTGACCCGAGCATTACATCAAAGTAACACCCGGGTCAGGCTGGAAACCAGCGTGAGAAAACTCATCTAACAAGGAATACAAAAGTATACAGCTTATATGAACCCGAGTAACTTGCATCAATATACAATTTCACAAATTGTCATAGTCATCACTTATTTCTCATATCAATTTCTATGTGCCAAAAACTTAGATTTAATGGACCAATTCACTTAAATTATTCCATACCGTCCTATTGATTTTACAGATAGATCTTTAAATAATCGAGGTGGTTTCGGATATTCACTAATACCCGACTCCGGGCTCCTCGAATCCAATTTCATCTAAAACCAAGTTATCCAATTAAATACAACTCAATTTTAATTGTTGTATAACACTTTTACATAGAAATTCCTAATTGATTGATAACCACATTATCATCGTCCATCTAACATATCACATCACAAAGAAGTTCATAACAGAGATATCAACCAATTCAAAGTACTCATCATCATTCAATCATTAATAAGTAAGATTGATCACTTCCCTTCATTACATTAATTAATCAATTAATGATCCTCTAATTACTTTTATTGTTAATTATTCTTAAATTTTACATAATAATTAACCTTTACCTTAATCACAATCAGAAATTAATTTTCCTTAATTACTTCATCAATTAAACCAACCCCTTGATTAATTATATAAATTAATCCTTCCATTACACTGAGTAATCATCCTTTAATTACTACCCATCAAGCAATTTCCTTTAATTAATTACATCCAGTAATTATCCACTAATTACTTCACTAAGTAATTATATCTCATTAAATACCTTAAGTAATTATGATTAACTCAAATTATATACATTGATTAATCATCATTTACTTCTATCCTACTCAGTTTTAACTAACCCATATTAAATTTTCTCAATTTATTAAATTCTTAATCATCAAAACTCTAATTATTTTAAATGATAAGTCCTTTGTCTTCATTAACTTATTTAAAATCTTATCAAATACATTTTTAATTAAGTGACATAAATACAATATTTTTTCATAATTGAATTGCATCATTAGTGACCTAAGTTATAGGTTATGTTAAACCTGGAAATTTCCTCATTTATATTCTATTTCCAATAAAGCATTAACTTTAAATTTAATTTTGATAAAACTCTTGGACTTTGCTTACATTAATTCTATTAATACTAATGGAAACTCAGCCCAAAGGAAAAATCAACCAGCCCAAAGCCCAACTCCCTCCTCCTTCTTAAAAACTGTTAATACTAAAGCCCTACTCGAGTTTGACCCGACGTTTCACGCAAATTCGAGTTCCCCCTCTCGACGTTCCTTCCCTATATAATCTTCGAGATCATCATCGGGATAAAACCAAATTTCCCCGAGTATAATCCCTCATAATAACCACACACAAATGACGACACATGGTGCACATGTACGCCAGATCCGGCCACCTCCGGTCCTTGCTCTGACCGTCAACACATCGGCGATAACCCCACGGTCAATTTTCCCAACCCAGAAACCAGAAACATCCATAAATTCAAAATCGAACCTTTCGACCGACACTGGAACGAACACTAACGTTCCAATTCCTCTTGCTCCGCCGCTACCTACCACTAGGACCCACGTCCTCTCGTCAGAAGGTTCACCAACACCCCTCTACCATTTTCCCCCTTCTCCGGCCTCACTCGACGCCACCCAGTCACCAGAATATGCCGCGAACTTCCCTCGCCCAAAATATGACCTAAAACCCTATTCCGGCATCGCCGCGCCACCTCGAGTGCCTTAAAACCAAACCCCTATTTTTCCCACGATCTCCGATACACGACCTTCCCCCAGACATAACCCCGCCGTCCACAACCCACTTGATCGCCAGAAATTGACCCAACATCAATTTTCTTTTAACATGAAATATCACAATATATACGAATTTAAAAATCCTGAGATTTTTGTCAAAATTCCTCATTTTTGAAATCAAGTTAAACAATAAAATCTAATCACAAAATTTAAACAATTGAATCTCATACTTGAATTAATTTTCACTGTAATTCCTCATTTTGAAATAATTGCTAAATAAATTTACTGGGAAACTATTTTAAATTTAAGATATCATGATTATAATCAGGGTTTCTTCAATCATCAATCCCTAGAAAAATTTGAGTGATGAGTTTTAGAATTTTTGGAAAGATTTGATGGGCTGAAATCCAAGAACAGAGACCAAGAGTAATTTACACAGTCATGCACTCAGCAAAACAAACTTAAAATCAGGCAACATCCTAATATAGCCATACCAAACATATTTGAGTCATTTTTTATAATTAATTATTTCATGCACAACATATTTCAATAATTTATCAACAACAGCATTGTCAACAAGTTGAAGCATTAAAAATGGTAGCAGTTTTCTCAAAGAAATGAAATTACATAGCTTTGATCATTTTATTTCTAAAGAACTTAGCGTAATTTACTCTGTAAGAACTATAATTACATTTTAAACTTGAGCTACAAAACTGTAACTAAGAACAGAGGGTTTATGCAGGCATGCATGTTCAAGTATCTGAATATTTACTTATATACAAACAAAATCTCACCATGCAAACAACTTTACGTTGAAATCAAGGCCTAGAAATCATTTAGATGAATGATTTTAAAATTTTATAACCAGGTTTTAAAACCTGGATGTCCAGACAGAGGCATGTCATGCTTGATCCATATACACAGAGTTTATTACTCATATATTAAAAAAAAATTCTTTTTAAAGAACATGCTCAGCAGAATTCATATCATATTTCATTAATCATCACATGCAATTTCAATATATACCAGATTTTCAAAGTTTGCTCACCAGGAAATCTCAAAACTGAGAACTATTTTCTCCCTAGGTTTTGATTTGAAACCTTGCATTTGAATTGAAGCTGGTCATTGAATTTGATTCTATATTGTTGAATTTTGCTTTAGGCTGAAACTGTAGCTTCTTATCATGCTTGATTCCAGTTTTGAAAAGAAAACTTATCTTTACTTTGATTTGTGGAAAATCTGAAAGTACATCTTGCCTATGATTTGAGTTTTGAAATTATTTGCTTTAAATTGTACATTCTTCTCTGATCTGGTTTTATTTTCCAGATTTTAATTTGTTGAGTTTTGTTTTTGAAAGAGAAATGGTAAAAGAGATAGAGAAGGTAATGTAGGGATATATTTATATCTTGATCTTATAAACATTGAAATAAAGGGATAAAAATATAGGATTGACACTTGTATTAATACATTAACATTTGTCATCTTGTTTTATTCATTACTTACCACATGTTATTAGATTACTTAAGGTAACTACACTTGCCCATTAACTATTTTCTCCCTTTTATTTTAAATGTTAACAAAAGCTTTTTAACTTAATTTATAAATTTACAAATATTTATTAAGTGCATATCAATTTCCTTTAAGATGAAAGCTTATATATATATATGTTTTAAAATCCAAATATTTTAAATATCTACCCTTTTTGAATTATAAAGCTTTGGTATTTATTTTACTATTTAAATCAAACTACATATAAGATATACTTCTTTTAATTATTATTTTTAAATTGACTTCAAATTTAGTTCCAATCAAATTTTAAAAATCAATTCAAACGATGCCTATATATATATATTTTAAATAAACCCAAATTCAATTTGTACTAAAAAAATTCTACTTAAAAATTTATTTATCTACATTTAAAACAACCCATTATCATTATTGTTTGAAAATAACAATTTGGTCAAATAAAGATAATTTATAAAGGTGATTATCACATTATTATTTTTTTCAATCTATAACCCAGTATTTTTAATAGTTAATTCAGATAATTATTCAATTATTCGATGCTTAAAAATCCGGGTTATCACAGAAGCATAAGTATTTAACTGATTCATTATTTATAAAATGCGGCATCATAAAGTGCAATAACTATAATATGGGACAACTAGAGCAAGCGATGATTATAAAATATGATGGGTTCAACTATGTTAGCCATAGAGTGCGACAAATATAATGTGCATTATTTATGTACATACGTGGCAAATAATAAAATTATTGATGGATGCTACTTCATGGGAATAATAAGTATTTATATTTATTTCATATGAGTAATTATTAAATGATAAATTAATTAACTATGTTAATGCCGTAGTATACTTTAGAGTGACCGACAGTATATGTACAAATTAAATAATAGTAATTAAGCACTTTGGACATGTGTAGAGATTAATTGAGTGTATTCTAATTATTTAGGTTAATAATTTATGCATAAAGTAAGTGTGAATGGATAAATACATATGGAATTAATTGTTAAGCAATTAATTAATTAATAAGTGTATGATGGCACTTAAGAGGGAAATTAATTAATAAAGTTATAAAAACATTTTAGGTAAAGTCTTTAGTTAATCTAATTAAAAGATAATTGACTAAATGAAGGTTACATAATTAAATGGATTGATTTAGACTAAATGGGTTAAGAAAGTCTTAGATCATGAAGAAATATGTTAAGCCTTCATTCTCTCATTCCATAACTATTGATATTAAAAAAAGAGTATGTTAGAAGTGATTCCTTCATATTTATGTGATGGGTTTCTAATGGTATATCATTTAAATGACTTTTTTTAAGAACCCAATGGGTCGGTAAACTCCTGAGGATGGTACAGTAAAGTTGTCCGCTGATCCAAGCCCCCATACCACCAGGTAAAGTTATATAGGATAGAGAAGCACATGGTAGGAATCAAACCCAGGTCTTTTTACCAGAACCCAAGTCTCATTTCCACTGCGCCGCACCCGCAGACTTTTAAATGACTTGATGGCTATGTTGAATTTAACTTAAATATATTGCTCAAAACCCTAATAATTCAAGATCTATTAGTTTGATTCATTTGAAATTATTATATGATGTTATTTTGGTGATACTTGAGATGTGATTTTAATACTATGTTGATACAAGCATTTAAATAACTATTATAAATTTCAAAGGAGAAAATAGCTGGTAAAAATGAATTATACCCTTAAATTGTCATTACAATCACCAAAATTATATAAAACTTGGCTCAAGATGTTAGAGAAAATTTTCAAGTATTTTTCTTATTCTATTTGACTTTTAAATATCTAAGGATTACTTATAAAGAGATAGTTAATTAATCAAGTAAATGAAAATTAACTATTATGAAAAATCTTTGAAATTTCCTTGTATAAAACTAAAAGAGGTATTTTATCTAATGATAATTAGAAAGTGGCAGGGTTGATAAAAAATGCTAATTATCGCGATGATTCAACTATCAGGTTAATTATGAAAATGTCATTTAGAAAACGACGAATATTTCACATTGAAAAATAGTATCTTTTAATAATTTATTCGATTTTGATGTTATTGGAAATATGGTGAAACATTTTTCCTAGTTATATAAAGTATGAACCATTTGGAGTTAATGAAGGGAAAGTTATAACCTCAGAAGTTGGAGAAAATCTTTTTTGGAAATTTATACTTGGAAACTTTCCTATGTATTAAAGTAAGGTGTTGAGAGTGCATGTTCTTTGGTAAATATTTTCTGTATGGAAATTACTGGTAGAGACAGGGGTATGCCCTAGGGGCAATAATATAATTTGTTACGTATATCTAACTCGATAACCAATCTTGTTCAAAGTAAAAGTGTTTCTTTATATTGTATACTTGTTATAGTATGATATAGTTAATTAAGTAATTAATCCAAATATATTAAAAAGAAAATATTTAAATGACATGTTATGTGATAGTAGTTACAAAGTATGGTAAACATGAGAAATTTATCACAATAAACTGGAGTATTGTTTTAAACATTTCTAGTCAAGATGTTCTGAGATGTGATATCAATGCATCCTTAGAGACTAGAGTGCATAATGCTCCCCAAATGTAGGGCAGTGTAGTTCTCATTACTATCGAGGGCAACAAAGGGTTGCGTACTGATAGTTATTAATTAACTATGAAACGACTCATTTGAGAGTCTTTTATAGGTTGATATAACTAAAGTCAAACACAGAATCTTAAAGTGATGATGTTACACAATTCTCTTGACTTGATAATACCGTTGAACTTCAATGTGGAAGCTCTACTTTAATTATATTTAGATCATGGTAGGTCATTCATTGAACGATTATAGTTAGGTCCAAGTCAATACATTGGAAGTGAAACACCATTTAATAGAGAATTTGTCTTCTCGGTTATATGGTGTTAGTATCATAGTCAACTGTTATCAATTCAAAGTCAAAGTCTCTAACGAGAGCAATATGATTAATAATAATTATTATTGTTGAATCAAACATTTTGTGTTTTGACTTACAAAGTTGGATGGGGATGATATTGGAATTATGGTCAAAACCAAATTCCATGAATCCTAATGTGAAATAGTTTTGACGTAGAGAATTAGTGTAAACAATCATTACTATCATGCACTTTCTATAATAAGTAACATTGGATTTCACCAAAAAATGTGTATGTGATAAATTCAACTAAATGTTACACCACTAGCTAAGGTAATGTGTGAACGTTAATATTCGAATTGTTTGATATTAATCGTTGACTGAATTTTCATTTTTGAGTCGCACAACTAAAATGATCAATACACTGAATGAACCACATGATTTAATTAATTATTAGTTGTTGAAAATTAATTAAATTAATTAATATTTATGAAATATTAACTATTAATTTTCTTTCAATTTATTTAAATACCATCAGTATTTGATAAACAGCGTATGTGAAAGTTATAAATACATATATCGATATATGTTGTCAGTAGAATAATTAAATTAGATTTAAGTAGAATGAATATTAAATGTGATTTTAAATTAATTAATTTATTATTGTGATAAATTAATTATTAATAAATTATTTGATATATTTGAATATCATTAGTATTTAATAAAGTGTGTATATAAAAGTTATAAAAGCGCGTATCGATATATGATATCGCTAGAATATTTAAATTAGATTAAATAGATTAAAGGCTAAATGATTTTGGAAATTTTAAGGGCCATGTGGCACCTACTATGGCCAGCCATAAACAATGAAGAAAGGAAGAGAATTTGATCAGATTTAATTGAGAGTTAAACAGAGAAAGTTTTAAAGGAGAGAATTGAAAGTTTTCAATGTTTACTTTAAAACATGTTCACTCTGTCATTCGTTTGAGACGACTCTTCAGACAATTCATTATTCCTCTACTCTTCCATCCAAGCCAAGTCTAGGATTGATTCTACCGAGTCTAGAATAAATTATTTGATATGTTTGAATATCATTAGTATTTAATAAAGCCAAGTCTAGAATTTGTCCTCTACGCTTCTAAGTCTAAATAATTTCAAAATCAAAATATAATAAAATAAAAAACAAATGGTGGTCCTCATTTCTTGATTCTTGCAAATTCATAAGATTGATTCTACCGAGTCTAGGAGCTTTTGATTCAACGTTTCATGGTGTTATTTATAGACAATATCCAAGGTTATTCTCAAATTATTTATTTATATATTTTATCGTGCACATGCTTGGATTTTGTAAGATTCATCATGTGCTTAATCAGTCATTTTGTATATGTGAATCAAAACCCTCTTTAATTTCATTTAATATTTGACTATTGTATCGTTTTAGTTCAGATCTACATATGTTTTTCATCCCTTTGCAATATATGTTCATCTCAAATTGATATTTTAGATTCTTTGTCACCTTTGCTAATTGGTTGTTATTCTTTGTGTTGCTTGAATATATTTGTTCTTACAATTAATTTACATATGCCCTACTTGTCTAGTTTCTTTTCTTTTATTTCCATAATTTTATATGTTAAAAAAACTTGAAAGATAATTTTGATTTAGATATTTGTATTTTTATTAAATTTATACACTATTGTCTATACTATACTATTATTACTAAGTTAGATTTCAAGAGTGCACGGGCCTCTTGAGTATTTTATGAAATGAACAGTCATGACTCCCTTCTTTTTCTTTCGTAACGTCTCCTCTAGCATCCTTTCAATTCTTCTTCCTTTCTACAATCAACCATCTTCTAAATGAAAATACATAAGATCTTCTTTTGATGGTGAAAAAAATATTCCACGATCAAAAAAATTTCTACTGTTGTGGAGGGCATCCTCAAAGTCTTCTAATCCCTCATTCGCATCGACTTGCTAGGTTTTCCATGTAACGATCCCGGTTTTAGGCCAAATTAAATCTAGCAATTAATTTTAATTTTTGGATTTGTTTGTGAATTAATTGGTAAATTATTTTGAAATTTTCCAGGAACAAATAAAATGTGTATTTGTTATATGTATGAAAGTAGATTTTTAATAGATTTGGTTTGGAAATTCAAGAAAAAATATATTACAAATAGAAATTCAAAATAAATATTTTGAAAATAAAATTGGATTTATTAACTTTATATTTCCAAGCAACTAATGTATATAAATTGATTTTAAATTGAATTATGAGTTTGAATTTCATAAATAAATATTATATTTTAAATTAATAAAATTTGCTTTCTAATATTATAATGTATATCTAGGTGTATATATATATATTCATTTCCAGTAATATATATTATAATGCATATCTAGGAATATATATTAATTGATTTGGAAAATAATATTATAATGTATATCCACTTTGTTTTGTTCAAGATAAAACTGTTTTTGTTTGCTCACACCAGTCCCATGACTGACCTGGAGTTTATTGTTTCCTTTCTAAACTCTGGGTGCCACAATTTTCCACATGGGCAGCCTAGAGTCAGATTTTCAGATAATCAGCTAGTAGGTGTAACAATTGGAAATCTTCTTCAGTCTTTGGTCCTTGAAGCTTTTGGATTTGGCAATCGCAGTTGTTTCACTTCAACATTTCGTTACCTAGTTAGCTTCATTACATCAATGATGGTGGTTCGAGCTTTTGGTTTGTGAGCTGTTAGCCAAGGATCTTTGGGGCTTTGGATTAGAGATGTAGTTTGTGGGTTCACTCCCTTCTGGAAATCATGTTGGACCTATCTCTTCCATTGTTATCTTTTTTGCTGTTATATATTATCTCTGATATTGTTGTAATCATATTATATCAAGTATTGTGTATCAATGATATATGATATTCATTTCTTTTTCTGCTGTGTTGTTGCACTTAATGTGTTATAAGCTTCGACGAACCAGATTCGATGTTTGAATCTGTGGCATTCAAATACGGGTGACGTATTTGGTGCCGAGTTTCGAAGGTAGCGTCATGGCCGTTACATTTGGTATCAGAGCTGAATATTGAGTAAGTACTTTAGCTCAAGAGCATAATACATTAGGTAACTCATTAGAGATAGGGTTATAAATGCCCTAGATTGAGTATATCCCTAAGATATGTGTCTGTATGCCTTTGTAAATTCTCTTATTATCCACCAATAGTGAGTATAAGTGCAAGAAGACGACGAGATAGGGGACAGGGGAGTACCACTACAAAAAGTCGATACCCTGCAACAATCGGAACAACTTTTCCCTCAATCTCTTTGATCATCATCCGATTTCAATTCTTTGATGGCTTCATGGCAGCTACAAGAAGAAGCTTTGAAGTGGTGGTGGCCCTGCGAATTGTGTAGATAAATTCCTATTTCATATTTTCTTCATCGGTTTCTTTTCGTTTTAACTCCAATGAATTTGAAATTTTATTTAAAATGAATTGATTAACAAAATATAAGCTGAATTAAATTGTATCTATTTGTGTGTTCTTTTGGGGGACCCGATATATTCTACGAACAGTTAGTTATCCTTCGGACTAACCAATGCCCCAACATATTTCATAGACTGGGTGACCCGCGTATTTCGAGAAGGATTAAATAAGTTCGTTCTCGTATCTATTGATGATATTCTGATTTGGTAAGCCAAATGCAGAATAGTTATTCAGTTTGATCTGGTAAACCATTCTCCATCTATCCTTTGTTTATCTCCCTGTCTAGCAAATTTCGAGGATGAAATTTTTTAAGGGGGGAATCTATAACGATCCCGGTTTTAGGCCAAATTAAATCTAGTAATTAATTTTAATTTTTGGATTTATTTGTGAATTAATTAGTGAATTAATTTGAAATTTTCCAGGAACAAATAAAATGTGTATTTGTTATATGTATGAAAGTAGATTTTTAATAGATTTGGATTGGAAATTTAAGTATAAAATATATTATAAATAGAATTTTGGTTTTTGAAATGCAAGAATAAATATTTTGAAAACAAAATTGGATTTATTAACTTTATATTTCCAAGAAACTAATGTATATAAATTGATTTTAAATTGAATTATGGGTTTGAATTTCATAAATAAACATTATATTTTAAATTAATAAAATTTGCAATCTAATATTATAATGTATATCTAGGTATCTATATATATATATTGATTTGGAAATTTTTATTTTGAATTTAATATAACGATTTCCAAAAGCTATTTAAAAGATTAAATTCTAGTATACATATGTATACACACACACATTCTTATTTATCTTATGCGTAATTAGATTTTAGAAATCAATTTCTTAAAGTTATAAATATGTATATTAATAAAAGACAATGGATTTGTTTAAAAAGGAAATATAATATAAAATTTTATAAAGATATTGTGACGCCCCACCTCTATACCCACGCTAGACAAGAACACTATGGAGTAATGCTGTCACCTAGCACGGAGAATAAGGCTGTTGAGGAGCGACCATCTGTGTAATTGCTTTGTGCGAGTACCGGTATGCCAGATAAAAATATAACTTTTCATCTCTAGAGGAAATCCGACATACAGATACAAACTCAAAGCTATCACACAGTGGCTATATAAAAGCTTCGGAAACAAATACAGAAATAAACATAACATAAATCAGTCACAGATAATTCATATCACAAAGGCGGAAGAAGATATGAATATAATTAACACATGGCAGTGTATATAAGAGTAGTGGTCAAAAAGATCCACAATAATACAAAAGAATAGCAACACGTGCTATACAAAAGAATACAACAATGAGTCTATATCTCAAGTGTATATAACAAAATAAACTACTAATTTAAGTAGTTTGCCAAAAGTCAGAGAAGTCAATCCCAGGGGAGAAGTCAAGCAGAAGCACCTGTAACATCTCGGTCTGACCCGAGTATTATTTAATAAGAAAATAATAAACGGATCAGTCTAACTATAAATATCAGATGAAACGATATAGAATAAGAGATATGACTAAACACATAATAATCACAATGCCAAGCTGTGATATATATAATTAGTTGAAAATCATCAATCCGATTAATCAATGTCACCAAATCTACACAAGAATCAAAGAAACGTCATACTCCTTATTTCGTTCACCAAACCATAAATATTGACGATAATATCAATGTCAATCACAAAAGTCAATGATACACAAATTTCAGAAGACTACACAAGAAATCCAGAAATCACTAAAGTCAATGACACACAAATTCACCAATGCACAAATATCGATAAGGCTTATCAATAGAAATCACGAAAATTGGTGAAACACAAATTCTAGAAATCATCTCAAGAAATCCAGAAATCACAAAGGGGGGAGGCCTATCACAAACGGGAGCATAAAGCTCACCAACACGTGTATCACAAACGGAATGCTAATTCCATGGTTGCTAACCATCACAAATTGAGCCGAAGCTCCACAAACGGCCCGAAGACCATGGGTTGCTACCCCATCACAAATTGAGTCGAAACTCCACAAAACGGGGTTTAGTCTCCCTCGCAGACAAAGAGACATCGCACATTGCTAGTCTAAATCACAAAGATGATCGTCATGTTCAACGAGAAGTGTCAATTACACTAAGCTAGTAAATATATGAGTTTCGCTTCATGTCCCATAACCACTTGCTTAACTTAAATATTTACGAACAAACTGTAGATCTCCACTATAAAATTGTCACAAGAGGTTCAATCGAACAAGTCCAAGAATTAACCGACGAAGTAAACGCAAGCGTTTCATACCACTCGTTTTACTAAGTCGTTTAATTAGATTTCTCATACGAGTGAGGTAAAGGTTTGTATATACTAATAGATTGGAAAACGGTTTAAGAAAACGAATTTGGTATTAAAATAGTGTTGAAATCATTTGAGGAAAGAGTTTTGATATTTACTACTAGTATAGAAAACCTTTATATTTTTAAAGTGACAAATCACGAAGAAAACGAGAAGAAAACGAGATTGGGACAGGGGAGTACCACTACAAAAAGTCGATACCCTGCAACAATGGGAACAACTTTTCCCTCAATCTCTTTGATCATCATCCGATTTCAATTCTTTGATGGCTTCGTGGCAGCTACAAGAAGAAGCTTTGAAGTGGTGGTGGCCCTGCGAATTGTGTAGATAAATTCCGATTTTGTATTCTCTTCATCGGTTTCTTTTCGTTTTAAATCTAATGAATTTGAAATTTTATTTAAAATGAATTGATTAACAAAATATGAAGCTGAATTAAATTGTATCTATTTGTCTGTTCTTTTGGAGGACCCGATATATTCTACGAACGGTTAGTTATCCTTCGGACTAACCAATGCTCCTGCATATTTCATAAACTGGATGACCCGTGTATTTCGAAAAGGATTAAATAAGTTCTTTCTCGTATATATTGATGATATTCTGATTTGGTAAGCCAAATGCAGAATAGTTATTCAGTTTGATCTGATAAACCATTCTCCATCTATCCTTTGTTTATCTCCCTGTCTAGCAAATTTCGAGGATAAAATTTTTTATGGGGGGAATCTATAACGATCCCGGTTTTAGGCCAAATTAAATCTAGTAATTAATTTTAATTTTTGGATTTGTTTGTGAATTAATTGGTGAATTAATTGGTAAATTATTTTGAAATTTTCCAGGAACAAATAAAATGTGTATTCGTTATATGTATGAAAGTAGATTTTTAATAGATTTGGATTGGAAATTTAAGAATAAAATAATTATAAAAAGAATTTTGGTTTTTGAAATTCAAGAATAAATATTTTGAAAATAAAATTGGATTTATTAACTTTATATTTCCAAGGAACTAATGTATATAAATTGATTTTAAATTGAATTATGGGTTTGAATTTCATAAATAAATATTATATTTTAAATTAATAAAATTTGCTTTCTAATATTATAATGTATATCTAGGTGTGTATATATATTGATTTGGAAAGTTTTATTTTGAATTTAATATAATAATTTCCAAAAGCTATTTAAAAGGTTAAATTCTAATATACATATACATATATATATACATGCTTATTTATCTTATGTGTAATTAAATTTTAAAATCATTTCTTAAAGTTATAAATATACATATAAATACAAGAAAATGGATTTGTTTAAAAAGGAAAATATAATATAAATTTTTATAAAGATATATTCAAACACATAAGTATATGTGTAAACATTTTAACAATCAAATTAATACATGTAATCATCTTAAACAAAGAGATAAACAAGTGTGAAACATGTAGAAGAAAATATAACAAGTGGCAAAATCAATTTTTTTCTTTTGAAATTGAACTTATATGTGACATGTATTAGAGAGAAAAACCTGGTTACTTGATTCTCAGTTCAAACTTTCTCAAAATTTCCTTCATCTCCCATTTTATAAATTGAAACCTGAGAACAAAGAAAAACAAAAAAAATTAAACATACAAAACTGGAAACATTCAAGCAAGTAAACAATCCTGGAAGCTTGAAAACAATTAAAAATCAAATAACTCTGTGAAATCAAAAGGCATGCAAGAATCAACTCAAATAAAGTTCAAGAACAAGAAAGTACAGATCAAAACTAAAGCCTATGAAGATTAATGCAAGATCAACTCAGATTATTCAAACAATAACATCTTCAACAGATCAAGCAAGCAAAGCTAAGATTTAACATAAATGATTCAAGAGCAATCAAGCAGGATTCAGATCATCAAATATCAAGTTCTCAGATTCAAATCAAAGTTTCAGATCAAATATCAATTCCATTTTTCAAATTACATTTCCAGGTTCTCTTTGTTCTTCTTTGACAGGTGAGAAAACCTCTTAACCGTGTTATTTATCTTGATGTATGGATTTGTATTTGAAGCTATGATGTGTATATGTTTGTATGATAAACCTACATGTATATGTATATACGTGTATGATTGGGTGTATGTCTGTTAACAGGTATAGATATATCTCCGTTCAAACTTATAGGCTGCAATCACTTTAAAAAAATTCAAAACCAAATTCTCCGATCGTTTTAGGGCTTTGACTTCTTAAAAAAATGTTTGTATATGTGAATTCATTTTTAAAAATAAATTCAAGTGCTTAAAATAAGAGATTATTTCAAAAAAATGATAAATTACAGTAGAGATAAATTAAAAGTCCAAATTTGATGGTCATGAATTTGTGTTTAGATTTCATACTCTAGTTCGTATTAGAAAATAATGATTTTTGGAAATGGTTTCATGATTTTTAGGCTTGTATAAGTTGAGATATTTTGAGATGACCTGTTTCTGTCAAATTCCCATCATCGGCGAAACAATGATCGCCGTGATCAAGACTGGAGTAGGCTGGGGTGTTGTGAATCTTAGGAAAAATGTTAGATGGATTTCTTAACTACCATGGTGATCGGACGGTAATGTTTTAGGGTTTTAAACCCAGTTTGCTCGTCAAAGTTTGAGGAGGAAGTTCGTCGGCGTTAGTGGATCGAAAGGGGCCAGACCTAAGGGGATCGAAGCTAGGGATTGTGGTGTTGCTCTATATAGGATTGTAGGGATTCTGGTGAACTAGGTCGTCGTCGGCAAGGCATTTTTGTCAGAGGTTTGGGTTACAGTTTCTAGTTGTAATGCTCGATTTCGATTCTTTGTCGTATTGGATAATCTGAGTGTTTGTAATGATGAGAACATGTTCGTCGTCGTGCCGGAGGTCTCAGCGATGATCAGTGATGATCGGAGTAAACGTACACGTGCATATGGTATTAGTGGTATCAGGTGTGGTTTGTGGGTTGAGGGAGAAGAAGGATGCTCGGGTTTCGATTCGAGGAAACAATGGATTGCCTCGAAGCAGAGGAAGAAAAGAAGAAAACCCGAAGTTGGGCTCGAGAAATATAAGGGATTTGCTCGGGTTTGAAGTTTAGGCAAAAAAATAATTTTAAATTTTTAAAAGAAAATCAAGTTTTACTTAATACAATTTTGTTAAAACTACTTCTTTTGTAAATAATGAAGGTTTACATAAGTTTTAAAATTTGTTAAAGGTTTTTAAATAAAAACTATTTCAAATTAATTAAGTTTATAGTGTTTAATCTATATAACCTTTATTTTAAAAGTTTATTTTAAATAAACTTATTATTATAATTAATTAAAGATGAAACATGTTATATAAAGCATTAATTTAACTTAAAGGTTTTAAATTAATAATTAATTTATTTCAAATATTATTTAGAAAAACTTAAATGATCGTTTTTGTAATTATTTAAGATAAATGAGTTATCTTAAGATTAAGGGACCATCAATTTGAAATTTAATGATAATTACAAAATCAAAGCTTAATTAAGTGTTAAGTAAGATTAATTAATTGGTTAAGAGTTAATTAACTAATTAAAAGACGATTGCTTAATGAGATTAATTAAGTATAACTACTTAATGTAATTAATAAAAGATTATTACTTAATGTAATTAAAGAAAATTACTTTATATAATTATATTAAAGGATAATTTGTTAATTAAGACAAATTAATATATGTAATTAAAGGTAATTACTTATTTAAAGATAATTATTTAATTAAAAGCAATTAATTAATAATTAAAGTTGATTAATCAAGTGATTAAAGGATAATTACTCAATGTAATTAATTTATGATTTATATATATAAGTGATTAGGGGTAATCACTTATTGTAAATAATTAAGGATAATTAATTTGTGTTAAGGTAATTAATTTGAGGATAATTAATTAATTAAATATTAATTAATGAAAGTGATTAGGGATAACAACTTATTGTAATTAATTATGTAATTAATTAGGGGTTAATTAATTAATCAAGGAAAATTAATTAAAGGATAATTAAATAATTGAAGGATAATTTTTTTAATGATTAAAGGTTGATTAATTAATAATTAAAGGTTGACTAAATTATTTTTGAAGGTTAATTAATAACTAACTAAAGGATAATTAATCGAAATGGTTTGTAATTGATTAATGTTAATTAACCAGGATTAGTAAATTATTCATAAGTAATTAATATGGTTTAAAATTAATCAGGTGATTGATGGTTCTTACTTATGGATGTTTGGATTGTATTGAATACTTTGAATTGTTTGACATCCCTGATGTGTGCTATTCTGTGGTATGAATTGTGTGTTTGAGCTATGATCTGTGACTTATTTATCTATGATGCATTTATATATTTATCTGTGAATCTGTGAATGAAGATAAACGTTATAGGATTATACCGCTTATTGATATTACGGTGCTTGGATTTGTGATGATTGATGATATTGTATTGTTGTGTGAAAAACCCCTGGATTTCACGTGAAACCAGTTAAGTCACATATATTTTAAATTTAAAATATTATTTTGTTTAAAAATTGAATTTTTAATCCAAATGGTTTTGGAAATGAAATTGGGTTGAATATGAAAAGCTTTTGAAAAGAAAGTTTGAAATTGAAATTTAGTTTTAATATAATATATCTTATTTAAGTTTTGAAATTTTTTTGGAAATGTGGTTTGAAAGGTTTATACAAGTCATATAGTATATATATGGATTTTAAAATCATCTTTAAAGTATTTTAAAAGTATTATTTTGGGAATTTGAATTTAACCCAAGTATATATTTAAAAGCTATAACTTGTGCATGTTTGATCGGATTTTTCCATAACGAAAAGTATTTGTTTTCAACTGATAATGGATTTCATATAATGAAAGAACTTCCAGTTTTTGAAAAGATTTCAAGTTTGAAATGGAATTGTTTGAAAAATTATGAATGAATCTTTGTTAAAGATTGGTGAACTTTGTTTTCAAATTGAAGAGGATCTTAAAGGTGTATCTTTTGTATAAAAGATTTGAAATTGTTTTGAATGCTATGAGTGAATCTTTGTGAAAGATTTGGTAAATCTTGTTTTAAAATTGAAGAGTATCTTCAAAAGTGAATCTTTTGTTTTAAAGATTAAAAGTGGGAATTTGTTTAAACCATTCAGAAAGAAAGGTTTTTGGGATAAAAGTTGTGACTTAACTAAGATCCCAATATATCCATATAGTTTCAAATTAAGCGCTCATTATTCAGGTTAGCCGAGAGAGGACTTTGTGTCATAAAACCCATTCCGAATAATGATACAATGAAATGGATAGAATTTGAAGACTGGTGGTGAAGACTGGGTATTTTCGAAAGCGAAAGGATTACCTCCCGAATGTCTCTGCACCGAATGTCCCCGGTACAGAGATTTGATCACCGTTTGTGATGGGGAGTTCGGACATGATTAGGGATTATCCGGAATGCAAGGGCTTCTTTTGAAGTGCCTTCGGTTCTGTTCGAACCCAGAACAGGCTTGTATGGATGTATGTCTGACATTACACTTTGAGATGTAAAGCTGGTTTCTATCAATTACATTTCTGTTGGTGGTGGAGAATTTATTCTCTTAGCTTAACACCCTTCTCTGAGATGTACGAGCTCAGAGGTTATGTAGTTGATGGTTACTAGTGATATATTCCCAATTTGGTAATGTGGCATACAAAGTGCTGCTGATCATTTGTTGATCAAAGCATGGCTTTTGTGAAAAGCATAGCTTTGTGGACGTGACCTCGTCGTACCTCACAACCCGGAATGGTCGAAACAGGAAGGATGCAACATGGTTATTGGGGGTAGCGCCCCTTAGGGTATGTCCATTTCCTTCTGGATAAAAAGTGGTATCATGGTACGGAGCTCAGATACTTAACTTATGTGGTTGCTGCAAATCTATTGTTTTGTGGTTGTTGGTGTTGAGCACTCGGATAAAGGTAGGTGACGACCGGGGGATGACATACTCGTGTAGCAGTTACCTAGTTACAGAGGTAACCCGGCCTTGTGTTGGCAGAGAGCTGGTTAAGTCCTCGGGGCATCCCTTCGGAGGCGTACCCATGTGGACCAGGAAGTTCCTTAGCATGACCATTTGTTGGAAATCCAAAGAAACAGCACGCGCCCTATATGCTTTTAGTTGTATAACCTACCATGAAATGTGGCTGTAACTTGCTGTTGAACATGGTAGCTATAGTAGGCGTAGTACGAAATGTCTATGCTGACTAAGATTAATATTATACTTTCGAAAGGTTTTCTGCACTATGCACTAATAAAAATATCAAAAAGAATTTTGCATATCAAGCATGTTTGACTATCATAAGGAGAAATCTCCTCCAATTGTGCGCTTGCATTGTGTGTTGTGGGGAGGCCTTATGGTAGTTTCATTTTCCAAAAAGCATTGCAGATTTCTTTTTATTTCTTTTTGTTTGTTTTATTCAAGATAAAACTGTTTTTGTTTGCTCACACATGTCCCATGACTGACCTGGAGTTTATTGTTCCCTTTTGAACTCTGGATGCCCATAATTTTCCACACGGGCAGCCTAGAGTCAGATTTTCAGATAATCAGCTAGTAGGTGTAGCAATTGGAAATCTTATTCAGTCATTGGTCTTTGAAGCCTTTGGATTTGGCAATCGCATTTCTTTCACTTCAACATTCTGTTACTTAGTTTGCTTTACTACAACGATAATTGTGGTTCGAGCTTTTGGTTTGTGAGCTGTTTGCCAAGGAGCTTTAGAGCTTTGGATTGGAGATGTAGTTTGTAGGTTCACTCCCTTTTGAAGATCATGTTGGAGTTATCTCTTACATTGTTATCTTTTCCGCTGTTATATATTGTCTCTGATATTGTTGTAACCATATTGCATCAAGTATTGTGTATCAATGATATATGATATTCATTTCTTTTTCCGCTATGTTGTTGTTCTTAATGTGTTATAAGCTCCGGCGAACCAGATTCGACGTTTGAATCTGCGGCATTCGAATACAGGTGACGTATTTGGTGCCGATTTTCGAAGGTCGAGTCAGGGCCGTTACATTCCCCTACAGGAAAATCTACCCCATCACAATCAACAATTTTTTCCCTAATTTATTGCATCCACTCTTTCCACTAACTATTCATCAAAATAAACGAAATGGTGATAACATAGTTGGATCAGAAGAGGTAATCAACACGAAGAACTTTGCATAGAGGTTAGTCTAATTCTTCTTTTATACTTCAAAATCGTAATTGGTTTTATCCATGATTAACCAATTTCTATGTTTCTTCTAATTTTAGATTAAAATTTTAACCTTTGTTTATGATTTGTGGCTTTAAGGAGAAGTCATTGATTTATTCATTAAAATATACGAAAATGGTGAAAATGTAGTCGGATCGGAAGTAGTAATCAATGCGAAGAACTTTGCATAGAGGTTGGTCTAATTATACTTCTATAAATCAAAACCCTAATTCTTTTATTCGCGATCAATCAATTTTTTTATTTCTTCTAACTTTTGGATTGAAATTTAAATTTTGTTTGTAATTTGAGGCTTTAATGAGAATTCTTTTTCCAAAAATATCTTTAGCAATCATTGCTCAAATGGATACAACCTAATTATTTTTATATTTTACGTGTTTACTCCTTAGTGAGAGAAACTATTAGAATCAATTAACCAGGGAAAACGAAATAAAAGCTGACATTCAGTGAGCAAGACTAATATACAAGAATTTGAGTGGAGATTCCTCACAAGTTAAAAAAATTGGTGTAAAGAAACAAACATTTAGAAATAATAATAGAAACTGTTATTATTCAGAAAAGTATAAACTTGTTATCTATATATCTTAGTGTGAGCGAATGTAGTCTACATACTGAATTTTTTCCTAATTTAAATTTTTTATGTGATGTTCTCACATCATCTATGTATCTTACAGGTTACCTTAGTTATGATTTTGAGCTAATGTGTATTCGTGTCTAAATAGGCAGTTCATGTCATATCACTATATTATGTCCAAATAGATTTATTTAACAATATTTATCTCCATTAGTATGTTAGAACAAATTGATCTAAGTGTTCGACAGTTCATTTCACTACATTTTTTTCAATTCTGGCAATTACGTGCGGTGTACATTTTTTGATTAAGAGTACTTAATGGAAGACCACAGCTCTACATGCCATCTTTTTTGGTAGGAACAAAATTATTTTTCTGTGTGCATATATGTAGACTATGATTTTACTTCCTCAAATAACTTTATTTATACCAAAATATATAACCGTGTTGTACACAATTTCAACAGTTGCAAGGTATCTACAGTGGTGGGTTTATTTGAGCATATATTCTTTGCAATATCGCTTATGTGGGGATACTATAAAGGTACATATTATCGATACGATGATTTGAAATACATAATTAAATGTTGTAAAAATAAACTATATAACTTTGATCCAATTATATAATAAAAGTATCGTAACCTTCCTCTTAAATATAGTGAATAATGTCTTGGTCACCAAAAATATCTGATATCTTAATGCTAATTCATTAAAAGAATTATCATCGATACTCTATTTTCTTTACATATATTCATGATTCGAAGTAATTTTGTTTTAAATTATAGTTAATATTGTGGTTGAAGGAGAAATTGATAATCTAAAGGTTTAAAAATTAATATAAAGGTTTATTTGTTTTAAATGACAACAAATTCCCTTTCCACTTCCAAACATCAAATGACAATAAAGGTATAAATATTTAATTTACATTGTGATTTTGTTGCTCCCTTATTATTACCATTAATTACATATCTAGTGTAAAGACCCACCTTTTTGGATAGTTTCAATCGACAATAAGCCATATATGTCAGACTCAAACTATTCAAAAAGGAGGATTGTTATGGGGTAAATAAGAAAAAGCAGAGAAAGAAAGAAAAACAAACATAGAATCTCGCAGCGGAATGACAAAATATAATAATCAAATAAATAGTCAATGAATCTATTTACAAATAACATTTGATTATATTTTTACAACACAGATCAGAGTTACGTACAATAGGAATAAATAGATAAATGTAGTGGAATAACATGATGCAGCAGTCATAATGTAATAAATAGTAATAGTAGTAAATCTTCGTCTTCATCCTCCAGAAAAGTAGTATTCAAAAAAATGAAAAGCTCAGATTGACTCGAGCAAATTGAAAAGGCAAAACACTCGAGTCAGAACCAAAAGATCTTATGTAATTGTAACAATCCCGGTTTTGAGCCAAATTTAATTCAGCAATTAATATAAAATTTTGGATTTAATTGTGAATTAATTTGAAATTATTCCAAATTTAATAAGATATTTGTTTGTTTATCAATATATATGTAAATAAATAGATTGTGAATAAGAATTTGGATTTGAAATTTAAAAAAAATAATTTGAAAATAATAATAATAATAAATTGGATTTGAAAACTCTATATTTTGAAATTGATAAAATTTATTTTCTAATTATAATATATATGTATAAATATTTGGAAGTTATACTTTTAATTTAATATAATAATTTTTAAAAAACTATTTAAAGGTTAAATTCTAATATATATATACATGCTTATTTATTAATATGTAATTAGGTTTCAAAATCAATTTCTTTAAAGTTATAAATATTTATAAAAAGGAAAGGCATTAATAAAAAAATAGAAAATGAATTTATAAAAATATAATAACACATATATATATATATAAACATAAATATAAAAAGGGTATAAATACATATAAATTACAGGTGTAAAATTAATTCATACTTATTTATACATATTCTCATACAAAAATACAAGTGTAGGTTAATTATGCTTACAAAATCACAAGTGTTAGGTTTTTAACATATGAATTAAAAAGTGTAACAATTGTATTATGAATGTGAACAAGTGTAATAAATTTTATTTATTTTTAAAACAATAAATAAAAGGAGAAAAATTTGGTTATATAATATCTTTACTGTAACGGGTGAGATTTTCGACCACGAAGGTCGACATTAATACGTCCACTGTATCAACTGCCGAGCAATCGAGTGCTGGAAAACCGTACTGTTAGGGTTAAAGAAGAGGTAGAAGATAGAAGAAGAAAGAAAGAAGGAAGAAAAAGCAACAGAAACAATATCAGAATCTCACAATCGCAGCAGAACAACATATAATAGATAAATGAATATCTTTAAAACAAAGGATCATATCAGTTATTACATTACATCACATTACATTACATTATCAGAGTTTACAACAACAAACAGCGGAAAAAAATACTATATAATAGTTGATACGACAAGCCATCAAGCTTGCCTCCAAATCTCTACAGCAATTCCTGAATATCCTGATAACCTGACTCTAGACTGCCCGTGTGGAAATTGGTGGGCACCCAGAGTTTAGGAAGAGAACAATAAACTCCAAGTTAGTCATGTGACTGGTGTGAGAACTTAAAACAATTATATCTTTAAAAATAAACAAAGAAATATTTTAAAATAGATTAGCAGTGCTTTTGGAAAATGTAACTACCTTAAGGCCTCCCGCCACACACACAATGCAAACGCAGAACTTGGAGGAGATTTCTCCTTATGATAGTCAAAGATGCTTGATACACAAATTTCTTTTCAATATTATTTTTTATAAGTGCAAAATGTGGAAAACCATTTCGAAAGTAGAGCATAAATCTTAATCAGCATAGGTACCATTATATTATGCCTGTTATAGCTACCTCCTGAGGGGACAGGTTATACAATTTGCAATCGTAAAGGGTTCGTATTGTTTCTTTGGATTTCCAACAAATGGTCAGGCCAAGAAACTTCCATTGTCACATGGAAACGCCTCTGGAAGGACGCCCCGAGAACCTAACCGAATCTCTGCCAACACAAGGTCGGGTTGCCCCTAACGGGCTAACTACTGACACGAGTATGCCATCCCCCGGTCGTAAACGACCTTCCCCGGGATCCCTATAACCAACAACCACAAAGTAATAAATTCGCAGTAACCACATAGGTTAAATATCTGGGCTCCATACCATGATACCACCTTTATCCAGAAGGAAATGCACATAACCTAAAGGGCGCTACCCCTAATAACCTTGCTGCATCTTTCCTGTTTCGACCATTTCAGTGTGTGAGGTTCGACGAAGTCTCGTCGACAAAGCTACGCTTTTCACAAAAGCCACGCTTTGATCAACAATGATCAGCAGCACTCAACATGCCACATTACCAAATTGGGAATATATCACTGATAACCTTCAACTACATTGTTTGCACCAAAATTGGGCAACACCCTTCGGAAGTCTTTGAAGAGATAATAAGTGAAGAACTTAAATTGGAAATGAAAATTATCTAACAAAAACTCCAAGTTATAGAAAAGTAAATTGCATAGAAGACAAGAATTTAGAGTGGTTCGGCGATGTGCCTACGTCCACTATGAAGTTTGATCACTTTATTGCTTAATACTTGAAGGTTACAAGTATTTTGAAGCAAATTACAGCAGACAACAGACTTAAATTCGAAATCAGCAGCCAAGATGGTGGTATGGAGTGATTCTGGCAGCGTTTAGGCGTACTCTTTCTCTCGAAATTCTCCGACCTCTTCTCTGAATGACCAGGGGCTCTATTTATAGGTGTGGAAGGCCAAAATCCCGCCTAAATCATGGAGAGGCTGCTTGGCACGTGACGGGGGGCCCACAGGCCCGCGTTCTTGAAGTGCGTGCCCAGTTTGGGATTGATTCGAAGTGAACTTCGAATCGATCAAAAAATTGTCCAATTGCGATGAAACTTGGCGTGGACGTTCTTCATCACGTAGACAAACTTCTGTAAAAATTTCATGGGATTTGGATCAGTAGATTGGGAGTCATGATCGGTTCGAAATTGGGTGTTCGGCATGTTGTTTGGTTCGAATCGATGGAATCGATTCGTTCGAATCGATGCATGGCCGAAGCGAATACTTCGAATCGATTGGGGCACGCCTGTCTTCGAGCCGATCCATGTTCGTGCTAGCTTAGCCGCTTTGTTGGATTCGAAGGTCGTCTTCGAATCGATGGGGGTGGATTCGTTCGAATCGATCCAAATGCGCCCTGGATCGATTCGAAGTTGTCGAAGTCGATGGAATCGAAGGTGAGTGATGGAGTCGAAGATGATGGATGGATTCGAAGGTGAGCGATGGAGTCGAAGGTGAGTGATGGAGTTGAAGATGATGGATGGATTCGAAGGTGAGCGATGGAGTCGAGGCTGTGATGGGTTCGAAGCTATTAATGGACTCGAATTTGTGATGGATTCGAAGTAGGGAGTTCCTTAGATGGATTCGAATGTCGCCTCTTCCTATGGGTTCGAATATGATGGGTTCGAAATAGATGGTTTCGAACACGATGGTTTCGAACACGATGGGTTCGAATATGATGGGTTCGAACATGATGGGTTCGAACCGAGCAATGTGCACCTTCTTAACTTGAATCCATCATAACTTGAGCATATGACCTCGGATTGACTTGAAATTTGAAATGCTGGCTTCTATGGTCTTTCTTGTCATGCCTTATCAATTGCGGCCCGATCCGGGCTCGGACAGAATTCATCGATATCCATAGCGAAGAGAAGTGCAACCAATCTCTGAGACGAACTGTCCTTTGTTTTTGGCCAATGTTTTGGTATCACGGCTTTGCCAAAAAGCGGGATAACATTTTGCCCCCCAAAGTACGTCTTGTGGGAACATGACGTGCTTTGAATAGCTGCCATTTCTTTCTGAAAAATCATTGCTCTCTTTTTGTTGAGACTCGTACGCTGTATTACTGCAACCTTGCCTTGATATGATTGATTGCTGTATAATAGCGCTTAGCCGTTGGCTGTTTTAGTTGTAACAGGATGACTGTTTGATCCCTGTAAATGTCTAAAATCAAATGTTAGTTCGATAGGTATGCACATATACTAGTTTGACCCTTGTTAACGTCGTGCGTTCACGAGTCATGTCGGTTTTGTTCGCTATTGAATTTCGTATCGATTCTCTCCTGAATCGATTTTAGATTCAAGTCAAAGCATTGTTTTTATGGTTGTCTATGATTATCCTCTTGTATCGATCCTCTCCTGAATCGGTATACAAGGTAGACAAGTAATTTTTCAAATCATAGCGATTCATTTGCTCTCATAGACGTCCTTTGATGGATTCGAAGTGAAATTTGAGTTGTAACAACGTTCGATGGTTGTTTTAAGTCCTTCCTTTTGTACCGATCCTCTCCTGGATCGATTTGGGATGTTAGAATGTATGCTTCGTATCGATGGATATGTAATATTGGATCTTGGATTGATGGATACAAGTGTAATGTTTTGTGTTGATGGAGTTGAACGATCCAGACATAATCGTGCAGTGATTGTTTGAGGAGGATATGCCATCTCTCATTCGTCTATTCAAGAAGAATTCCCCACGGTAGATAGCCTTTGATAGGAGTCACCCATGACCCCTTTCTTGGATCCATCTCTAAAATCTAGTCGATCTTCATCTTTCAGCGCTTGGAATAGTAAATATCTCTACTGGGATAAAGTCTGTTTGTTGCGCATCCCCAGAGTTGGCTAGCTCAGCCAATGATTCGGCCTTTTCGTTTTGTTCTCTAACGATTGGGATAGTGGCGTAATACTAGAAGTCGGCTAGTATCTCTAGGATACAATTGAGATAAGGAGCAAGACGTTGCCCCCTAGTCAGATAGCCCTCCCTGACTTGGCACATTAAGAAGAAATCGTATAAGATATGTAAAGCTTCCATTCCTATTCTTTTTGTAAGTCTTAGCTTGGCGACTAAGGCTTCATACTTAGCTTTATTATTCCATTTGAGTAAACTTTCAGACATTTAAGGTTGCCATTGGTCCCATCGTAACGGTTGGTCGGTACAAACATTAACAGGGTAAGCTTGTCAATAGCCAGCTTTCATTGCATATTAGTCTTTGGATTAGTTTATCTTCTCATAGCATTGCGATGCTTATGGCGTGTGTTGACATGACCCAATTGAAGTGTAGATCTTCACGATCCAAGATCTTGGGCAAAATGGGAGGCCTCTCTGAGCGATCTATCGGAGCTGCTTGGTTTCCTCCATATACGGATGACTCTAATCTTCAGCATTTTCTGACATTAGCCTCAATCCCACGGGAATTGATGACGAAACCCGAGAATTCATTTTATACAATGCTGAAAAGAGCCTTTCAAAGGATTAAATTTCATTCTGCGGTTGTTGGATAGCACTGAATATCTTTGTCAAGTGATCGATGCGGTCGCTTGATGGTCGTGATCTCACAAGCATGTTAACTACATATACTCTCATTGATCGGCCGATCTGATTTTTGAATGATTTGTTAATCGTCCTTTGGTAAGTAGCATAAGCGTTCCAAAGTTTGAATCCAAGGAATGCAGCATAGCACTATAGGCTCGCATCAGTAATGAAACAGTTGTATTCCTAGTCTGGGATATGTTTCGGTATCTGATTGTATCTGGAGTTTGCGTCCATGGATGAGAGTAATTCATGTATGATGGTTGAGTCTATTAGTTGGTTGATCATTAGATGTGGAAAGCTATGCTTTGCCATGCCTTGTGCAAATCTGAGTAGTCGGCGTACGTTCACTACTCTCCTTTTGTTTCTCGCACAAGCAAAGGAATGAATACTCATTTTGGGTAGAGGACACCACGGATAAACCTATTGGTTTTGAGTAGATTCGCCTCCTCCTTAAGTGCAGTAGATCTTCCTAGATCCACGTCGCTTCGTTTTTATTCACTGGAGCAATGCAGTTGACTCTTGCACAATCATGGCGTAGAGTTGTGATCTGATCTACAATTCTCATGATGGGTTGTATACACTCCATGTGCTTATCTGCAATGGTAAATGGTTAGCCTTATAGGTGTGTTAAACCAAAGGCTTAGTAAATTTTAGCCCCGTATTGTGTGCTGCTGCATAGCTGGCTCCAACTACGAGTTTGAATCTATATGTGTTTCCAAGCAATGCGTTTTCCATTCAATGTACTCACGATCCATTGCTCATTAGAAGGGTCGGAATGATGATCTACTGCACATAAGTCCAGGCATTAATCTGAGGATTCTATCTCTAAGCATCATTTCGGTTGTAACGTCAAGCTGTTATAAATACTAGGCACAAGCTATTGGGTTGAGTAGTTGTATCCAGCTCTTGGATGATCACATTCATGTCCCCAGTCTTGGGTTGATGGGTGTATTGCATGAATGATCGAGTCTAGCTTCTATTGTGTTTATACTGTAGTCCAAGTTGTAAGAGCTAGAGTTGTTTGATAAAAGATCAAATTATATTCATCTCATTTCTCGTGCATGCCCCCAAGTCTGGGGAATATCTCGATAAACAGCAAGGTAGATAGTGTTCGCTTCAGTTTCACACTCTATCCCATTAAACCGTGATATCGAGTTAACCGATGGAAGGCCGAGCCGTGCCATATTCTGCATTCTGTCCTAGTTCTTTCCTCTAGGTAGAATACTTTGTTGCCTCATAGATATTCACTTTGTTGCTTATGTCGTCATTCTCTGGGCAGAAATTGAAGAGTGAATCGTCCAATAAGATCCAATGTAGGATTGATACTTCCCTTATCGGACCGAGGGTAAGAATCGGTGCGTGGCCAGTTTTGTTGCACTCGTTGTGAAAAGCTCGCTTAGTCGGATTATGGTAAGAGTCGATGAATGAATGGTCACATTGCATTCTTTCGGAGTTGGGTGATCAACCATGTCAGTTTTGAATTACGTTCTCCCGTCAGATCTACAGACAAAATTAGCTCAAATGCAGTCAAGTCATGCTCATCCAGTCTCATGCCCTTCCTGGTGGATCGAAGGAAGGCGACGGAGGACGAATAGTCAAGTCACACTCATTCGTGGTTCTATCCATGCTTTGGTGGTCGTAGGTATTCGATGGGCGCTCGTGTCACATCGAATTGCAGTCGAAGAGGATCGATATTGGCCGTGGATTTAGCGACACAATGTAGAATGTACGGACCTCATAGCATATCGATACAGGGGTATGACATGAATGGTGCAGATCGATATTGCCCGTCGATCAGGCGGTACGGTGTAATTGGCTTCCTGTAACTTCGGGCATCGTTCTAATTGGTTAGCATTAAGGCCTCCTTGTAGTCATTGCCTTAAGTTGTGAAGGACCCTAAGCTAGCAATGTAGCGAGTCACCTTTCTCTTCTTTCAATGATTTGTTCTTCTGCCCCCAGTCTTGGTTTTAGCAGAGTTAGTTTGTGGACGGTCCAATTGCATCTGTAGCGAGTTTATACTCCTCTCGTCGACTTTAGGTCGGAGTTGGTAAATGAAAGGTCGAATCACATTCTTCATCTGTCTATCGTCGCAGTCGCACTCTGGGGACTAGAGGCAGTTGAAGGGCCATTAGTCACACCTATTTGATGTTCATACCCTTGTCCCTACTCTGGGGACTAAGAGTTTTAGTAGAAAATGGTCAACCGCATTTTCCTCGATTAATTCCTCTGGCACATTGCGGTCACATTACGGCAACTTTAATTTGATGTTTCTCCGATTGAATTGGAGGAAGGAGTTGATTGGCAGATGGTTGGGTCACCTCCGTCCATGTTGCATGCACAACTCGCCAGATCGTTGGCTAGAGTTAGCGGATGTACGGTCGTGTCATGTTCATTTGCGGTAGGATGGGTAGTCATATCCATTTAGGATAAGGCGTTCAGCTAGGTCCGTTTTGCGAATCTACATCTCCCTGTCGAATCAAGGAAGAAATCTTGTCTTGCTCGGTTGGAGTGCATCTCTAAAAGATTATGTTATAGGTCTCGTGCCGGGAATAAGTGTTGATGCATGAACGGTCATGTCGTGCCCGCTTAGTGCTAGTTAGTCGGATCACAACCGATTTTTTATGATAAGTGTGCCCCCATGTCAGGGGAAGAGTTGGAAAGAAGAAAGTCTAACCACATCCGCTTTTTGTACTACAGAACTTGCTGCGGAATTAGAATTGATAGATGGACAATAAATCGCATCCCTTCTGGTATTTATATTCCAATCCATGCTTCGAGGATTGGAATTGGTTGATGTTTACAATCCAGTTCACACTCTGGGAATCTGGAATTAGTTGATGGGTGGTTAGTCATACCCATTTGGAATTCGTGCTCCAATCCGTGCTCTCAGGACTTGAGTGAGTCGTTGTTTTATATTCCAATTCATCCTCTGGGAATCTGGAGTTTATTGATGTTTATACTCCAGTTCGCACTCTGGGAATCTGGAGTTAGTTGATGTATGGCCGTTCACACCCATTTTAGTGTTTATACTCCAGTCCGCACTCTGGGGACTTAGAGTTATTAAATGTTTATACTCCAGTTCGCAACTTTGACTTGGCATTCGCACTCTAATTCACACTCTGGGAATTTGGAGTTGGCATTTGTATTTTGGTCCGCGCTTCGGGAACCAGGAATTGATGTTTATACTCCACTTCACGCTCTAGGGAATTGGAGTTGACATTTGTATTTTCCAGTTTGCCCTCCGGTAACCTGGAATTGATGTTAATGCTCCGATTCACGCTCTGGGAGCCTGGAGTTAGCATTTGCATTTTGGTTCGCACTCCGGGAACCTGGAATTGATGTTTGTACTCCGACTCGCGCTTTGGGAATCTGGAGTTAGCATGGATGCTTCGGTTCGTGCTCCGGGAACCTGTAATTTATGTTTATACTCCAATTCATGCTTTGGGAACCCGGAGTTCGCATTGATGGGTTGGTTCGCACTCCGGGAACCTGGAATAGATGTTTATACTCCAATTCATACTCTGGGAAGTTGGAGTCAGCCAATAGATGGCCAGTCACACCTATTTGGGCTTTTTAGGAATTCGTTCACACTCTGGGAACGATGGATTTGATGTTTATACTCCAATTCGCACTCTAGGAATTTGGAGTCCGTTCACACTCTGGGAACGATTTATTGGATGTTTATACTCCAATTTAGAGTCTAGGAAGTTGGAGTCCGTTCGCACTCTGGGAACGATTTATTGGATGTTTATACTCCAATTCACACTCTGAGAAGTTGGAGTCCGTTCGCACTCTGGGAACGATTTGTTGGATGTTTATACTCCAATTCACACTCTGGGAATTTGGAGTCCATTCGCACTCTGGGAACGATTTATTGGATGTTTATACTCCAATTCACACTCTGGGAATCTGGAGTTCGTTCGCACTCTGGGAACGATTTATTGGATGTTTATACTCCAATTCACACTCTGGGAATTTGGAGTCCGTTCGCACTCTGGGAACGATTTATTGGATGTTTATACTCCGGTTCGCACTCTGGGAACCTAGAGTTGATTGCAGGACTGTCGTGTGTCAGTCCAGTTCGGCCATTGATGTGATGGCTTGCCCCTGAGAGGTGGGTTTCGCTTAGCAAATGATCGGTGGGATCTCGATTACTTTCCACTTATCTTCCATCAACGAAGGAGGAGACTTGGTTTATGGACGGATGAATCACATCCGTGTTCATTTGGATCCCGCTTCTGCCAAGCCTAAGGAGTAAGATTAGTGTTCTGGCAAGCTTTGAGCTCGAGCAGAGGAGAGGATGGCTGAACTACATCCACTTTGAGTTGTGTATTTTCCCTTAAGTTGGGGGCAAGAGTTGGAGAGTAGACGGTCGAGCCACGTCCACTTTACGCTTTGCACTCTTCCAGTCGAGTTGAGGAAGAGAGTTGGAACGATGGCTCATGATGGTTTGTGAGTAGGTAGTCATTCATTGATGACTATAGATTGATGGTTGGCCCTTGATGAAGTTGGTTTAAGGCATGATTGTTTTGCCGAATCACAGATGCAAACTGGAGAGTGAATGATCAAATCATATCCACTTTAAACATATGTCCTCAAATTACCCCAAGTTCTAATGTAGGATTGGATGCATAGATGGCCATGTCACGTCGACTCTCGGTGTGATTTAAATTTTATTGGGCATCCGAGGAAGCATAAGTATTTTGGTTAGCTTCAAGTAAGAGATGGAGAGTGCATGGTTGGGCTACATAACTCCAAGTCTTTCTCAAATCTTCTAACTAAATTACATAGGCATGTGAGTGGATGGTCGGTTGCATCCACTTCGTACTGGAGCCCTAAACTTGTCTGTCTCTTCCACTTTGATGGCCTGCCCCAAGTCAGGTGCGTATAGCAACCGACGAGTGGTTGAATTATGCTCGCCATGATGATACCTAAATGACTTTATCATAGTCCACGGAGGTTGTTTTGCACCCGTCCTTAAGTACTCGGTTACCTGCATCATTTGCAAGTAGTTTAATTCAAGTCGATTATATCTTGCAACATAAACGAAATAGAAATAGAAATAATTCAAAAGAGATCGGATAAAATCTCATTGATAAGTGAAGCGGCGTCGTATGCTCGCTATTGCACTTCGGTCCAGCCTTTCACAGTTGGGAGTCTAATGCAAATGGTTCAGTTTGATCAAAGTTCCAATTGAGGTCGGGGGTTCCCGGCTCTTCATTTTATGGGGCTTGAACATATTGCCAGAGCTATCCTTTCTGGAGCAGCCTTATGGCGTTGGCATCCATGATAGTCATATAAAGAAAAGGAGCTTCCCGATTTAGAGTATGGAGCAGGTTCCCTTGTATGTCGCCAAGTTGATCCTTCGTCTGATTCATCAACGTAATGTTGGCCTGGACATGTTGGTGTAGTCGTCGGCGACTATCCACCAATTCTGTTATCAAACTCTGGAAATAAGCTTTTGTGCTGATTTCATTTATTAGTGTTGGCAGCAACGGGCTGTAGATTTTGATCAGTTCATTGGCTGCCAGCTTCTTTATTCCCTTTAGCAATATGAGAAGTAGAAATGATATGCCTGACTACGATTGACAGTCTTCTTTGAGAAATAGGGGATACAACGCATTTGATGGTATTCATCACTTTTCGTGGACTCCATTCACCATTCTCACTTCATGAGGTAGTGGTGGAGGTTGAATTTCCATAGTACACGGACATAGTCGGCATGCTGAATTTTAGTTAGTAATTCTACGTGTAGGATGGTCTCAATGAATAGGCCCTGACTGGGAACGATACTCGAATCAACATTATCAAGTCCATTTTATGGTTACGGGGTCTTGTGATACTGGTGAATGATGTATGCCCGACTGCCTAATGTTCGAGTGGTTGGTAATGTCGATCGGATGGTGAGTGGATTAATATGGGCTCATTGATTGGTGATTATTTCTAATTTTCACCATGAAGGAGGCTCGCATAAGATAGTTAGGAAGTCCTCTTAGAGTTGTATGTCATGCTTTTAGTCATATGGACATGGAATGATTAAGATACGGGCATATGAAGATGGTTCAGTGGTGAACAACTATGTTTTGAGTTGGCAGAGTAGACAAGGCAGGGTAGTCGTAATACTAGCCATCGCACCATAATTGTCAGTTTAGGAGTTTTAAAAGCTGGTTAATTGGAGGAAGTTGCAGTCCACTTTAGAAGCATGATACATTAATCAACCCTAGTTCGTGCCATATTAGCTAGGTTCTCCAGCCTCTGGGAGCACCATTTGAATAGTATTTCAATACCCATTCCTTGATTGCAACTCAAAAATTGCTATTGTAATCTCCTACTTCCCGTCCAGTCATGGAACGACCTGAATGTTCCTTTATTTAAGTTGAGGTTTGGATTAACTATGCTGGTGCTCTGCGCTGCGGCTAGGGTTCGGGGGGGTTTTCCCCCCGATTTTTTTTTTTAGCCTCTTTTTAGGAAATTTAGATCGTACCCGAATTTTTTTTTTTTTTTTAAATGATGGGTACGAAATGTTCGTTCGCATCGATGGTTCGAGCGCTTAAATGATGGATCGAACTAAAGGCAGATAGATGGATACAAACTGCATGTGCGTATTGATGCGAAATGGAGGCAGATGGATGGGTACGAAGTACCTGTGAGTATCGATTCGAATTGGAGGCAGATGGATGGATACGAAGTAGCGCTCCATGATGGATACGAAGTAGCGCTTCCTGATGGATACGAAGTAGCGCTCCGTGATGGATACGAAGTAGCGCTCCGTGATGGATACGAAGTAGCGCTCCGTGATGGATACGAAGTTCACCGCATTTCTGGATTCGAAGCTATGGATACGAAATTCACCACATTTCCTGGATTCGAAGTTATGGATACGAAATTCACCAAATTTTCTGGATTCGAACCTATGGATACGAAATTCACCACATTTTCTGGATTCGAACGTATGGATACGAACTTCACCACATTTTATGGATTCGAACCTATGGATACGAACTTCACCACATTTTCTGGATTTGAACCTATGGATACGAACTTCACCACATTTTCTGGATTCGAACCTATGGGTTCGAAAATGATCATATTTTTATGGATTCGAACATATGGATACGAAATTCACCATATTTTCTGGGTTCGAAAATATGGGTACGAAAACCATCATTTTTTCATGGATACGAAAATATGGGCACGAAATTCATCATATTTTCATGGATACGAAAATATGGGTACGAAAAATAGCATTTTTTCTGGATTCGAAAATAGGGGTACGGACTGCATGATGAATATGGTTCTTCTTAGATTTTAGAGCAATCTGAATAGAATAGAAGGAACCTATGAACGATAGATCTGGATCTCTCTCTTAGATTTATTCAATCCGGTATCGATGACAGATCCAACGAGCAGGAGAAAATCTAGGTTTTCTCAGTGAAAGCACCAAAATGTTTGCACCAAAATTGGGCAACACCCTTCGGAAGTCTTTGAAGAGATAATAAGTGAAGAACTTAAATTGGAAATGAAAATTATCTAACAAAAACTCCAAGTTATAGAAAAGTAAATTGCATAGAAGACAAGAATTTAGAGTGGTCCGGCGATGCGCCTACGTCCACTATGAAGTTTGATCACTTTATTGCTTAATACTTGAAGGTTACAAGTGTTTTGAAGCAAATTACAGCAGACAACAGACTTAAATTCGAAATCAGCAGCCAAGATGGTGGTATGGAGTGATTCTGGCAGCGTTTAGGCGTACTCTTTCTCTCGAAATTCTCCGACCTCTTCTCTGAATGACCAGGGGCTCTATTTATAGGTGTGGAAGGCCAAAATCCCGCCTAAATCATGGAGAGGCTGCTTGGCACGTGACGGGGGGCCCACAGGCCCGCGTTCTTGAAGTGCGTGCCCAGTTTGGGATCGATTCGAAGTGAACTTCGAATCGATCAAAAAATTGTCCAATTGCGATGAAACTTGGCGTGGACGTTCTTCATCACGTAGACAAACTTCTGTAAAAATTTCATGGGATTTGGATCAGTAGATTGGGAGTCATGATCGGTTCGAAATTGGGTGTTCGGCATGTTGTTTGGTTCGAATCGATGGAATCGATTCGTTCGAATCGATGCATGGCCGAAGCGAATACTTCGAATCGATTGGGGCACGCCTGTCTTCGAGCCGATCCATGTTCGTGCTAGCTTAGCCGCTTTGTTGGATTCGAAGGTCGTCTTCGAATCGATGGGGGAGGATTCGTTCGAATCGATCCAAATGCGCCCTGGATCGATTCGAAGTTGTCGAAGTCGATGGAGTCGAAGGTGAGTGATGGAGTCGAAGATGATGGATGGATTCGAAGGTGAGCGATGGAGTCGAAGGTGAGTGATGGAGTCGAAGATGATGGATGGATTCGAAGGTGAGCGATGGAGTCGAGGCTGTGATGGGTTCGAAGCTATTAATGGACTCGAATTTGTGATGGATTCGAAGTAGGGAGTTCCTTAGATGGATTCGAATGTCGCCTCTTCCTATGGGTTCGAATATGATGGGTTCGAAATAGATGGTTTCGAACACGATGGTTTCGAACACGATGGGTTCGAATATGATGGGTTCGAACATGATGGGTTCGAACCGAGCAATGTGCACCTTCTTAACTTGAATCCATCATAACTTGAGCATATGACCTCGGATTGACTTGAAATTTGAAATGCTGGCTTCTATGGTCTTTCTTGTCATGCCTTATCAATTGCGGCCCGATCCGGGCTCGGACAGAATTCATCGATATCCATAGCGAAGAGAAGTGCAACCAATCTCTGAGACGAACTGTCCTTTGTTTTTGGCCAATGTTTTGGTATCACGGCTTTGCCAAAAAGCGGGATAACATACATAACCTCCGAGCTCGTACGTCTCAGAGAAGGGTGTTAAACTAAGAGAATAAGTTCTCCACTACCAACAGAAATGTATTTGAAAGAAATCTGCTTTATATCTCAATTTTTAATGTCAGACATACAATACATTCAAGTTTATTCTGGGTTCGAACAAAACCGAAGGCACTTCCGAAGAAGCCTTTGCAATCCGAGTATTCACAATTCCGATCGGACTTCCCATCACTTAGGGAATCTCTATACCGACGAGACTCAGTGCAGAGACAATCAACGAGTTATCCTCTCGTTCTCGAAAATATCCGGTCTTCAGCACCGGTATTCAATGATATCCATATACATCGTATCACTATTCGAAATGGGATTTATGACCCAAAGGACCTCTCCCGGCTAAACCGAATAACGAGCGCTAATTTTAAAAATAAGTGTAGCATTCAAATTCAAGCAAATGACCACAAATACCCATTTAAAGGTAAATATCGATAGTCGGTTATTTAACTATCAAAGCAAACCAATATTCAGCACCATAACAATCACTAGGCCCTTTTATTCACTTCCATCAATTAAATAACTTGCTAAATATTCACTTCAATTTATCTTTGAAAAGATATATTCTCTAAACCCTTTCAATTTCTACATTGGAAAACATTTCCAAATACTTATTTAACAATAAGCAATTCACAAATCCATTTATTTTCCATACTTAGAAAATATTCGATATACTTAAAACACGGTTAAGTATATATTTTATTTTTTTAAGGAAAACATTCTCTTAAACACATTTATTTGAGTCAAAACGAATGTTGCGTAAAACATCGTTACGACCACTCAAAATCACTTAGTATAGGGATTCGAAATTAAGATAGGTATATAAATCCCAATACTGTATAAAACATCTTCTTTCGAAAATCATTTACTATAACAACAGTGTTATAGTCCATCTTTTCCTTATTTCTCGAAAACATCTATTTCAACAATGAATGTTGAAATCTATGGTTTCGATCCTTAACACATTTTAAAACAACTTCAAATTGTTTTTAATTCTATTTAAAAGACCACTCCCTAAAACATTTCTTTAATATATTAGTCACTGTCCCAAAATCGTGAATATATCTCCTTTAATAAGCCATAATAATTAACTTATGAAATAAGTCGATTTCGGATTTATAAAACAATGTTTACAAATTCACATATATATATTTTATATAAAAAAAACTTCAACTTATAAAACCCCTTAATCAACAAATTCTATTTATATCTCTTTAAATGCCAAAATCCAATTTATAAGTTAATTACTTATAAATCTTTCATTTTACAAAATCTAGTCATTTTATAACTTCACAATTTGTAAATCTATAAATTTCCTTCACTTATGAAATCCCTTTATACTTCATTTTAACACTTATAAAAACTTGTTTTATAATTCCAATATTTTAATTTATAAATATCAATTTTATAAATCTTTTATATAAACCGTTTATAATAATTCAAAAATCCCAATTTAAACCATTTAACAAATTAATCAACTACTTATCTAAAAAAAGTCACGTTTCGGTTATATTTCACAAAAATCATAATTTTTATAACATTAAAATTTTAACGTTTATTTATTTAAAATGAATCGATTCCAAAATTCAATAAAACGTATACTTTCAAAAATCACTTTAAATCCTTTTAATTTTCCAAAATAGGCCCAATGCTGCAACAGCACTAAATATAACGATCACGCATCCAAAACATCATATATCATATGATAATAGAATAATCACAATATCCTCAAATAAATCAATACGGGTGAGGAATCTAGTTGGATCCCTCCAACCTGTTTCCCTGCATCCACAGATGTTAGCACAATACCAATTCCGTTCCAATACGGAATATCGCGGCATATAGGATTTATAAAATATTATCTGCTATTATGCGGTGCAATAGGATCTCATCCGCTATATAATGCGGGAAAATCAACTCCAAGTACTTAAATAATACCAATTCCATATCAAGGTGAAATAACGTGGTATATATTTTTAATAAATAACATCTGCTTAATATACGGCGTATAGGGTCTATTTCAATACAACAGATAGCAATTATCATTCAATCACACAATTAAGAAATTTTAAATCTAACTATTTAAAATTAATATCGAAACAATTTCGATTGAGTGAGAAGTTCTCTCCTTGCTTCAAATACAATTGCAGTGTTTTATTTCGAATAAAACTAAACGTGCGTTTAATTTTACCCAAAAATTTCAATAGCTCCAATTAATTCCATTCCGGCTCCATCGCGTAGTATTCATGCATATGAACCCAGCGTAATTCGTTTTGTCCAAAACAGACCTCGTATTGAAGAGTTACAACATTTTAAAGATTGTACAATTTATAATATAATATAATTTACAACTTCCTTTTAATTTTTAAACCTCATTGCATCTGGGCTGTTGGATTTTGATACTGCAGATCACGGCCGTTGCCCCTTTCTTCCAACCTCTAGGCCGTTCGAACGAGAGAACCCATATAGCCGCCACTTTCATCAAATTTTCGCAACCCATACGTTGATCGTGATGACGATCAGAGACCTCCATCACGCGCGCGCGCCTCTACTCCACCCACGACCCAAATTCGGTCTAGCTCGGTCGAGTGTTGACGTGGGAATTCGTGCACGAGCTGATGGTGAACGTGGCCCTCCTGGCGACGCCGTGGTGCTCCATTTGCGATCTCCAACGTTGGATTTACTCGTCTCGACGAGATCTACAACTTTATAGTTGAAACATTTGATGAATAGTGAGTGGATTTGAAGAAATCAAAGGAGAGAGATCATGTATTTTCGGCCATTGATGAAGATAGTGGCGGCTAGTGCTGAAAGTAAATTAGGGTTTGCAAAGTGAAGATAGAGGGGGTCTTTTATAGAAAATTTCACGCGCACTATTCATCCCAAAAAATTTCGAACTCCAAACAAAGCGTGCCGCCTAGCGTTTGTAATATTTTACCCCCATTCCGAACGCAATGGAATATATATCGGGAGCCAATTCGATCAAATTTGAATGATAAGTTTTTGAATCGACTATTTAAATTCAAAATTCACTCGAATCGATTTCTACGCGTTTTAGCTTGCCCCGGACAAACCGTAAATCTTATTGACACAAAATTTGAAACCGTACAATAATATAACATTACGGATCCGATGAAACTGGTTTAGTCGAAATCCGAGACTGTTTGAAAAATGGCTATTTCAACTCGTCAATTAAATATTAAAATATTCAATCTCTGCAAATTAACTTTTAATTCAATTTTAAAAGTTCTATAACATCATTTTAACTCCAATATGATTTAATACAACTTTACAAACTATTTTTAATCATTTTAGACCCAATTTCCAGTTATTCCTGTAATTTCAAATATTAAATTATCGATTTAATTATCCAATTAAATCCTCATATTCAAAATTTAATTTATTCGACTTACAAATTTTACTTGTCAATATTTAAAATAAATTAAATATACGAATTTCAATTGACAGAAATTCTGGGTCGTTACAAACTTCCCCCCTTAAAAGAATTTCGTCCTCGAAATTACCAAGTAAGAAAAAGTTACAGAATCCATTAACTTTTCAAAATCATTTGTTCAAATTAGATTTCAAATTCACTTAAGTGTTTAAATTTTCCAAAATCTAATAGTTAAACTACTTATAAAAACTTTACTAAGTTATCAAATCACACTTAGTTATCTTTTCAAAATTTTCCAATTTTCTCGAAAATATTTTAACGCCTTAAATTTTCAGAAAAATTTCGCCATAGTCTCCTTTGTGCAGCTCGATCCGAAAAAAAATGGCAAAATATATATATCACAAATATACATCTCATCAAGTAATGAGGCATTCCGCAGGGAAAAAGTGTAAAAGTACGATTTGTAATCCGAGATATGTAACTTAGATATTATTAGCGAGCATATACGGCTAATATAGCGCGAAAGCGAGCTCCAAAAGTGAAGCAAGCGCAATCCGCACCTACTATACACTCAACAAACAAATGATAATATGCATATATGAAAGTAATATCGATACACAACATATATCAGAAGCAACAACAATACGTGCCAATATAGCAAATGCAACAAAAGCAATAAATTCAACCATCAACCAACTAACATTCAACTAACATCCATGACCAAATCAATAGACATTCATTTTTCATTAGTATTCAATGAATTGGTTTTCCAATTTAAATCATATTTGATTCATTAACATTGGATTTACTAGCATTCATTTATTCATATTCAATTAGTTTACATTTACTAATTTATATTCAAGTTGGTTCACTTCCAAATCAAATTCAATTCTATTTAAGATTCGCTTAACTTCCAATTTGATTTTAATTACTTTAGCTTTCAATTTCATTAATTCAATTTCATATGGATTTCTATACAATCAACTAACAATCAATCTAACAACCAATGTATAACCAACATAACCAAATTTGTTTACCTTTCTTTACATTTGATTTGGTTCAACACTTTTAATTCCAATTGGTTTGATATTCAATTGATTTTCATTCAATTTATTCAATTAGCTTTAAATGAATCAACACTTATATTCATTATTCCATATCACTTTATTTACATTCGATTGATTAACATCCAATCCATTTATTAATTCTACTGCTAATTCCTTTCACAAATAAAGTTGAATTTCATTTATATAACTCAAGTTCATATTCATCACTCCACTTTATTAATTTACTTCGATACCAAAATCAACTTCATTCAACATTCCTTAAGTTATATTCCATTTAAACATCATTTGTTTAACTTAACTTAAATTTCCACTTATAAATCCAATTTAGATTCCAACTCTAAAGTAAATTCTATTTTACTTTTATTTACAACTCATATATATACATATATTCATATAGTTTCACTTCTTATATATAAGATTATTTCACGGTTGTAAATCATAATAATTAAAATTCCATATTTAATAATCCATTTACTTATACAATTTATTCTTTTACAATATGTTTATTTAACTTATTCAAACATCCTTTAATTAACTTATATATATTCATACATTTTCATGACCAAACAATCAATTTATATACATTTTAATAATTTCTGAAAAATTATTCCCTTTATATGTAAAATATAATCAAGGTAAAATTATTTCATTTACCCACTTTAAAACAATACCACTCAACAATACAATCATCACAATATAAAAAAAAATTATATTCACTAACAAATACGCTCTCATAGCTATTATTACACTCACACTCATTCTAGAGTACTACTGACTCTATCTCTAATGAGTAATTCCCAACAGAGCCAAGGTTGTCGCTTAACCATATGCTCTGATACTAGATGTAACGGGTGAGATTTTCGACCATGAAGGTCGACATTAATACGTCCACTGTATCAACTGCCGAGCAATAGAGTGCCGAAAAACCATGCCGTTAGGGTTGAAAAAGAGGTAGAAGATAGAAGAAGAAAGAAAGAAGGAAGAAAAAGCAACAGAAACAATATCAGAATCTCACAATCGCAGCGGAACAACATATAATAGTTAAATGAATATCTTTAAAACAAAGGATCATATCAGTTATTACATTACATCACATTACATTACATTATCAGAGTTTACAATAACAAACATCGGAAAAGAAATACTATATAATAGTTGATATGCCAAGCCATCCAGCTTGCCTCCAAATCTCTACAGCAACTCCTGAATATCCTGATAACCTGACTCTAGACTGCCCGTGTTGAAATTGGTGGGCACCCAGAGTTTAGGAAGAGAAAAATAAACTCCAAGTCAGTCATGTGACTGGTGTGAGAACTTAAAACAGTTATATCTTTAAAAATAAACAAAGAAATATTTTAAAATAGATTCGCAATGCTTTTGGAAAATATAACTTCCATAAGGCCTCCCGCCAGACACACAATGCAAATGCAGAACTTGGAGGAGATTCCTCCTTATGATAGTCAAAGATGCTTCATACACAAATTTCTTTTCAATATTATTTTTATAAGTGCAAAATGTGGAAAACCATTTCGAAAGTAGAATATAAATCTTAACCAGCATAGGTATCATTATATTATGCATGCTATAGCTACCTCCTGAGGAGGCAGGCTGTACAATTTGCAATCGCAAAGGGTTCGTATTGTTTCTTTGGATTTCCAACAAATGGTCAGGCCAAGGAACTTCCCATTGCCACATGGAAACGCCTCTGGAAGGACTCCCTGAGAACCTAACCGGATCTCTGCCAACACAAGGCCGGGTTACCCCAAACTGGGTAACTACTGACACGAGTATGCCATCGTCCGGTCGTAAACGACCTTTCCCGGGATCCCGATAACCAACAACCACAAAGTAATAAATTCGCAGTAACCACATAGGTTAAATATCTGGGCTCCATACCATGATACCGCCTTTATCCAGAAGGAAATGCACATACCCTAAAGGGCGCTACCCCTAATAACCTTGCTGCATCTTTCCTGTTTTGACCGTTTCGGGGTATGAGGTTCGACGAAGTCTCGTCCACAAAGCTACGCTTTTCACAAAAGCCATGCTTTGATCAACAATGATCAGCAGCACTCAGCATGCCACATTACCAAATTGGGAATATATCACTGATAACCTTCAACTACATAACCTCCGAGCTCGTACGTCTCAGAGAAGGGTGTTAAGCTAAGAGAATAAATTCTCCGCCACCAACAGAAATGTATTTGAAAGAAATCTGCTTTATATCTCAATTTGTAATGTCAGACATACAATCCATTCAAGTCTATTTCGCGTTCAAACAGAACTGAAGGCACTTCCGAAGAAGCCCTTGCAATTTGGGTATTCACAATCCCGATCGGACTTCCCATCACTTAGGGAATCCCTATACCAGCGCGACTCAGTGCAGAGACAATCAACGAGTTATCCTCTCATTCTCAAAAATACCCGGTCTTCACCACCGGTCTTCAATGCTATCCATATACGTCGTATCACTATTCGAAATGGGATTTATGACCCAAAGGTCCCCTCCCGGCTAAACCGAATAACTAGCGCTTATTTTAAAAGTAATTGTAGCATTCAAATTCAAGCAAATGACCACAAATACCCATTTAAAGGTAAATATCGATAGTCGGTTATTTAACTACCAAAGTAAACCAACAAATATTCAGCACCATAACAATCACTAGGCCCTTTTATTAATCTTCCATCAATTAAATAACTTGCCAAATATTCACTTCAATTTATCTTTGTAACAACCCGCATATTTATCGATTTTATATTTAAATATTTTATTTAAATATTTTATGGTTAGTCGGATTCTAGTCCGAAAAGCTACTTTTTGCATACGGTCGAATTAGGACTCGGGACCACTCCCATTGAGTTTAAAATGCCGTTTGCGACCATTTTGAGTATAAGCTTCGATATGTTTGGAGAAAGTTGATTTTTGCTACTTTTTACTTTGGGTTTGGTTTTGGGCTCGGCCCTATGTTTAACTTATGCTCAAATCTGAGCCACTCTTCCCCATTCACCCTCATTCTCTTCTCATTTCAGTTTTTAGAGCATTAATGGTGGGAGAGAATGGAAATTAAAACTCCAAAACCCTAGTTCCTTTTGCAACTTCAAATTCCTAGCTCCAAATTCAAGAGAACCCATTGGTAAGCATTCTCTTCTTCTTCTCCAACTTATTCTCTTACCAATTTCAGAAATTCCTAAACCTAATTTTGGGAATGTTCTTGTTTTGAGCATAGATTCAAGCTCATTTGGGTTGTGTTGAAGAGAGGTTGATTCTCCATTTTCTTTCAAGCTTCTTCTTGTTCGATTTTGTAAAAGGTGAGATTTTTAATCTCACATCTATGCTTATAATTATCTCTGATTGTTAGGTATGAATTCCTAACACTTATTCGTGTGCATTTTCTTTCGGTTTGGATTGATTTTGTGAATATTCCAATTTTTAGTGTTTTCAGTTCAATTCGTTAAAAATCCTAACTTGGATGTTTGAACATGTTTTTGGTGATGCATCGAGGAGCTTATAGGGCCGGGTAGTCGATTGGCATAATCCCCTAGCGCCGTTGCTCGAGAGAATGCAATTTGGTCAAGATTGAACCTCATTTGTAATAGGCAGGGAAGAGGCTGGAAACAGGTTCGGCCGACCGACCCCCCTGGTCCGGTCGACCGACCTGCTAGTATAAGTGCCTCTGTTTCTGGTTCGGCCGACCGACCCCCCTGGTTCGGTCGACCGACCTGATGCCCGAGAGGTTTTTCATGACCAGGTTCGGTCGACCGAGCCCTGCTGCCGGCCGACCGACCTGATGTTATTTAGCCTATTTTGCCTATTTTGTGTGGTTTCCAACTTTAATCGATTCGTGTTGTTTCCTATGTCTTGTTATCATTTGTTATGACTTTGATGACTCCTTTTTAGGGATTTTTGAGTATCCATTTCGATGGATCTATTATCGATTTCGTTGGATTTTTATTCACATCTTCGTATGTGAATTTTAGTGATTGATTGTTCTTACAATCTTCTTCGTGATTTGTCACTTTAAAAATATAAAGGTTTTCTATACTAGTAGTAAATATCAAAACTCTTTCCTCAAACGATTTCAATACTATTTTAATATCAAACTCGTTTATAAAACCGTTTTCCAATCTATTAGTATATACAAACCTTTACCTCACTCGTATGAGAAATCTAATTAAACGACTTAGTAAAACAAGTGGTATGAAACGCTTGCGTTCACTTTGTTGGTTAATTCTTGGACTTGTTCGATTGAAAATCTTGTGACAATTTTCTAGTGGAGATCTACAATTTGTTCGTAAATATTTAAGTTAAGCTAGTGGTTATGGGACATGAAGCTAAGCTCATATATTTACTAGCTTACTGTAATTGACACTTCTCGTTGATCATGACGATCATTTTTTGTGATTTAGACTAGCAACGTGCGATGTCTCTTTGTCTGCAAGGGAGACTAAACCCCGTTTTGTGGAGTTTCGACTCAAATTTGGTGGGGTAGCAACCCACGGTCTTCGGACCATTCGTGTGTCAGGTCTTCGGACCATTCGTGTGTCAAATTAATGGCTAGCTACCATGAGATAGCTTCTCGTTCGTGTGTTACAGCTGTTGGTGAGTTTTCATGCTCCCGTTCATGTGATAGGCCTCCCCCCTTATTTTGTGTGATTTCTGGATTTCGTATGTCGAATTCTGGAATTTTCTTCTTCACCTATTTTTGTGATTTCTATTGATATGATTTATCAATTCTTGTGCATAGGTGAATTTGTGTGTCATTGACTGGATTTCTTGAGATGATTTCTAGAATTTATGCTTCACCAATTTTCGTGGTTTCCATTGATAAGTTTTATCAATATTTGTGTATTGGTGAATTTGTGTGTCATTGACTGGATTTCTTGAGATGATTTCTAGAATTTATGCTTCACCAATTTTCGTGGTTTCCATTGATAAGTTTTATCAATATTCGTGTATTGGCGAATTTGTGTGTCATGGACTTTTGTGATTGACATTGATATAATCGTCAATATTTGTGGTTTGATGAACGAAATAAGGAGTATGGCATTTCTTTGATTCTTGTGTAGATTTTGTGATATTGATTAATCTCTTGTTGATTTTCAATTACTTATATATCACAGCTTGGCATTGTGATTATTATGTGTTTAGTCATATCTCTTATTTTATATCGTTTCATCTGATATTTATAGTTAGACTGATCCGTTTATTATTTTCTTATTAAATAATAGTCGGGTCAGACCGAGATGTTGCAGGTGCTTCTGCTTGACTTCTCTCTTGGGATTGATTTCTCTGACTTTTGGCTTACTACTTAGATTAGTAGTTTTTGTTGTATACATTTGAGATACAGACTCCATAATGTATACTTATTCTTTTGTGTAGTTCATGTAACTATTCTTTTGTGATATTGTGGATCTCTTTAGACCACTACTCTGATGTACACTTTTATGTGTAATATTCATATCTTATTCTGCCTTTGTGATATGAATTGCCGGTGACTTATTTATGTTATGTTTATTTCTATATTTGTTTCCGAAGATATTATAGCCACTGTGTAGTAGCTTTGAGTTTGTGTCGGTATGTCGGATTTCCCTCTTGATAAAGAAATGTATGTTATACTACTGACATATCGATGCTCGCGCAAAGAAATTACACGGATGGTCGCTCGTCAACAGCCTTATTCTCCGTGCTAGTTGAAAGCATTCAACATAATGTTCTTTTCTAGCGTGGGTATAGAGGTGGGGCGTCACAGCTTAGTATCAGAGCCAAACTTCGAAACAATGTAGAATAATTTAACAAGGATCATCATCCTAAGTCCATCTTAGGAGCCGTGCTTTAGGATTTTATTCGGGTCTTCGTACCGTCCTATCCTATTTTCTTTTATGATTCCTTGTTTTGTCTATCAAGATTGCTTGATATTCAATTTGGTGAATAACCTTTTTCTTCTTCTTCTTTCTTTCTAAGGAAGAGAAATGTCTAGACCTGGCCGCCCTAGAGCCGTGCCATCTAGCACTCCACCCCAGGACGGAGTTTTTATGACTGCTCAACAGCTTCTTGATTTAGTGACAAATGCTCAAGCAGCTGGAGCTAACCCGGAACCTACTCACCTAAAGTCGGGTTTTGCACGCTTGTGCAGCGATTACACTAATTTGGGTGGGGAACCATTCAAAGGTTCCGAAACTGTTATTGAAGTACAGGCTTGGCTAAGGTCATGCGATCGAATCTTTTCTCGCATGAATCTTATTGACCTTCACCGAGTTCAGGTGGCCTCTAGTATGCTCCGAGAAAGAGCATTGGACTGGTACGAGCTTCTTATTTTTGAGATTAATGAAGCGGATCTCACCTGGAAGCAATTCCGGGAACGCTTCGAGTTAAAATTCGTGCCAGAAGCTGAGAAAGTGACGATGGCTCGTCGTTTCATTGACCTTGTTCAAGGCGATTCTTCCGTGACGGACTACGTTGCTTCTTTTGAATCACTTTCCAAATATGGGGTTGAATACATCAACACCCTTCTGAAGAAGAATCAGAGATTTGTTTATGGCTTAAACAAGAGTCTCAAGAAGCCATTACTTCTAAAATTAGAAGTTTCTTTCGACCAACTAGTTGGTATCGCTCTTCGTCTTGAAGAGGCGGATAGGGAGAATGATGTTGAAGTGGTGGGTTCCAAACCAAACTTCAACAACAAGAAGAGGCAAACAAATTCAAAGGCCCCTATCCTAATAAGAAAGGGAGGCAAGCAACTCCTGCTAAAAAGACCTTTTCCTCTACTCAAGGGAAATGCTATAATTGTGGTTCGAAAGACCATTTTGCGAACAAGTGTTCAAAGCCTCGTACTTGTCGCTATTGCAAAAGCCCGGACCATTTTATGCATGTATGTCCCAAACTTCAAAATAGGAAGGAGGGAAAGCTTAATGTTGCTCAAGCCCCTGGCAACACATCTCGTGGCCTAGGTATTTCTCATTCTATCCTGGATGGAATTATTTTATTTCATGATCATCCTATTCGAGTTCTTTTTGATACGGGTGCGTCCCATTCTTTTATATCAAAAGAACTTGTTGATACTTTTTCCTTGGATGTTTTGTGTTTAATGACTTCTTTGAGAATTGCGAATCCGGTTGGTGGATCCACGACAATCAGTTTATTGTGTAAAGATGTCGAGATTATTTTGTGTGATTTTCCTTTCTTAGCCGATTTGCATGTCATGCGTTATTTAGGCTTTGGAATGATTTTGGGAATGGATTGGCTTAACCGTTATAAAGCTCATATCCTATGTCCTGAGTGGACTATTCATCATCGACATCCTCAATCTGTTAAGCAGATTTCTATTAATCTTCAAGATTCAGTTTCCAGCTTGGTCGCATCTTTATATTCTTTAAATCCTCGTGATGACGATGATGATGATGAGGGTGATATTATTTCTCTTATTCACGTCGTTCGTGAATTTTCCGACATATTCGAGCCCGTTTTAGGATTACCACCTAAGCGAGCAATTGAGTTCAAAATCAATCTTATTCCTGGAGCTCAACCTATTACCCGTCCTCCTTATCGTATGTCCAATAAAGAAAACGAGGAGATGCGTAAACAATTATCCGAATTGGAGACGAAGCAATTTATTCGCTCTAGTTCCTCGCCTTGGGGAGCTTCGGCTATTTTCGTGAAGAAATCCGATGGAACACTTAGGCTTTGCGTTGACTACCGCAAGCTTAATGATCTTACTATCAAAAATAATTATCCTTTACCTCGGATTGATGATCTATTCGATTAACTTAGTGGTGCTAGAGTCTTTTCACAATTAGACTTAGCTATTGGATTTCATCAGCTTCGTATTGCAGAGGATAGCATTCCTTTGACATCGTTCCGTACTCGTTATGGATCTTATGAATGGCTTGTTATGCCATTTGGTCAAACGAATGCTCCGGCTTATTTCGTTGACCTTATGAATAGAGTTTTCAAAGACTTTCTCGACCGGTTTGGTCTCATCTTTATCGATGATATTCTTGTGTATTCTAAAACCGAGGAGGAGCATGAAAAGCATCTTCGGATTGTGTTGGAAACTCTTAGGAGTAATCAATTAAAGGAAAATTTTCTAAATGCCACTTTTGGAAATCTCGTGTGAAGTTTCTCGGTCACATTATTTCCGAATCCGGAATTTCCGTGGATCCTTCAAAGATTGAAGCGATTCATGATTGGAAGAGACCGGAGAGTGTGACAGATATTTGTAGTTTTCTTGGATTGGCGGGCTATTACCGTTGTTTTATCAAAGACTTTTCTAAGATTGCCGTGCCTCTCACTAGCTTAACAAAGAAAGGTGTTAAATACATTTGGTCGGACAAATGTGAAACTTCTTTTCAGAAACTGAAAGAACTTCTTTCTAATGCTCCTATTCTTGTTATCCCCGAGGGGAATCAAGATTTCGTTGTTTATACCGATGCTAGTCGCGTTGGTTTGGGTGCCATTCTTATGCAAAGAGAACGTGTTATTGCTTATGCTTCTAGGCAATTGAAGCCTACTGAGACTAGATATGCCACTCATGATTTAGAGCTCGCGGCTATTGTTTTCGCCCTTCGTATTTGGCGTCATTATCTTTTAGGAGAGAAATTTGTTCTTTACACGGATCATAAGTCCTTGAAGTATTTATTCTCTCAAAAGGAACTTAATTTGCGTCAACAGCGTTGGCTCGAATTTCTTGCACCATATGATCTTGATATTCTTTATACTCCCGGTAAGGGTAATCGTGTCGCCGATGCTCTTAGCCGTAAACAACAAGCTGTTGTTTCTATGATGATATCCGAATGGAACAATCTCGAGATCTTATCCACTTGTGAGATTCGAGACCGCGTATCCGATTTATGCTCATCATTTGTTTTATGTATCCTTGAGGCTCGCCCTTCTCTCTTAGACCGCATTCTTGAAGCTCAAAGGCTAGATCCCGAATTGGCTCTTCTTGGCCAAAATATTAAGGATAAAATTGATATTGAAGGTTTAAAAGACTTTGATATCGATTCTCGTGGCGGCATTCAGAGATTTGGTATACTTATCATACCAAATATTAGTGATCTTCATATAGATATTTTAGAAGATTCTCATCATTCTAGGTTTACCATTCATCCCGGTAGTAGTAAAATGTATGCGGATATGAAGCGACTTTATTATTGGGAGGGAATGAAATTTGACATCGCTAACTTCGTTAAGCGTTGCATGACTTGCTAACTCGTTAAGGCCGAACATCAAAGGCCCGGTGGGTTATTGCAACCTTTAGAAATTCCAGTTTGGAAGTGGGATCAAATTTCCATGGATTTTATAGATGGCCTTCCCCGTTCTCGATCGGGTCATGATAGCTTATGGGTGATTATTGATAGGCTTACTAAATCTGCCCATTTTATTCCCGTTCGATCTAATCGAACTGTTCCTCTTTTGGCCAAACTCTTTATCAAAGAAATTGTTAAATTCCATGGAGTTCCTACTTCTATTGTTAGCGATCGTGATCCATTGTTTACTAGTGGATTTTGGAAAAGTCTTCAAAAAGCTTTAGGAACGAAGCTTAATTTTAGCACCGCTTATCACCCCCAGTCCGATGGACAAACCGAGCGTGTGAATCAAACTCTTGAAGATCTTCTTCGTGCATGTGTGCTTGATTTCGGTGGAAGTTGGGAAGATCATATTTCTCTTGTTGAATTTTCCTATAATAATAGCTTCCAATCTAGTATTGGTATGGCACCTTTTGAGGCACTCTACGGAAGGCCATGTCGATCTCCTTCTTGTTGGCTTGAGACCGGTGAGAAGCTAGTTTTAGGTCCAGATTTTATTCGTGATTCCACAGAGAAAATTGAACTTATTCGACATAGGATGAAAGAAGCCCAGAGTAGACAAAAATCCTATGCCGATAACCGGAGAAGGAAGTTAGAATTTTCTGTGGGAGATCTTGTGTTCATTCGTGTGTCACCTATGAAGGGTGTTGTACGTTTCAGTCGATCGGGAAAATTGGCGCCTCGATATATTGGGCCATTTCCTATCACTGAACGTATTGGTTCCATGGCTTATCGCCTTTTATTACCGGCTTAATTTTTTGCTATTCATGACGTTTTTCACGTTTCTCAATTACGGAAGTGCCTTCGAGATTCCGATTTTGTCCTTGAGCCCGGTGTTGTGGAAGAGATTGAAGTTTCGCCTAATTTAACTTAGGAGCAGCATCCTATTCGTATCATTGCTTCGGAAGTCAAACGACTTCGAAATAAAGATGTTCCGCTTGTTAAAGTTCAATGGTCTTCAAATCCTAAGGATTATTCTTGGGAATCTAGAGAGTACATCGAGCGAACACATCTGGACTTACTTTCTCATGCTCTTTGAGGTGAACTTCTTATTTCAAACCTCTTTTGTGTTGAATATGCTTTTATGGTTGTTACTATATATCTTCTTCTTAAAATATTGCGAGGACGCAATTTCTTTAAGGAGGGGAGTCTGTAACAACCCGCATATTTATCGATTTTATATTTAAATATTTTATTTAAATATTTTATCATTAGTCGGATTTTAGTTTGAAAAGCTACTTTTTGCATACGGTCGAATTTGGACTCGGGACCACTCCCATTGAGTTTAAAATGCCGTTTGCGACCTTTTGGAGTATAAGCTTCGATATGTTTGGAGAAAGTTGATTTTTTGCTACTTTTTACTTTGGGTTTGGTTTTGGGCGCCGCCCTATGTTTAACTTATGCTCAAATCTGAGCCACTCTTCCCCATTCACCCTCATTCTCTTCTCATTTCAGTTTTTAGAGCATTAATGGTGGGAGAGATTGGAAATTAAAACTCCAAAACCCTAGTTCCTTTTGCACCTTCAAATTCCTAGCTCCAAATTCAAGAGAACCCATTGGTAAGCATTCTCTTCTTCTTCTCCAACTTATTCTCTTACCAATTTCAGAAATTCCTAAACCTAATTTTGAGAATGTTCTTGTTTTGAGCATAGATTCAAGCTCATTTGGGTTGTTGAAGAGAGGTTGATGCTCCATTTTCTTTCAAGCTTCTTCTTGTTCGATTTTGTAAAAAGGTGACATTTTTAATCTCATATCTATGCTTATAATTATCTCCGATTGTTAGGTATGAATTCCTAACACTTATTCGTGTGCATTTGCTTTCAGTTTGGATTGATTTGGTGAATATTCCAATTTTTAGTGTTTTGAGTTCAATTCGTTAAAAATCCTAACGTGGATGTTTGAACATGTTTTTGGTGATGCATCGAGGAGCTTATAGGGCCGGGTAGTCGATTTGCATAATCCCCTAGCGCCGTTGCTCGAGTGAATGCAATTTGGTCAAGATTGAACCTCATTTGTAATAGGCAGGGAAGAGGCTGGAAACAGGTTCGGCCGACCGACCCCCCTGGTCCGGTCAACCGACCTGCTAGTATAAGTGCCTCTGTTTCTGGTTCGGCCGACCGCACCCCCTGGTTCGGTCGACCGACCTGATGCCCGAGAGGTTTTTCATGACCAGGTTCGGTCGACCGAGCCCTACTGCCGGCCGACCGACCTGATGTTATTTAGCCTATTTTGCCTATTTTGTGTGGTTTCCAACTTTAATCGATTCGTGTTGTTTCCTATGTCTTGTTATCATTTGTTATGACTTTGATGACTCCTTTTTAGGGATTTTTGAGTATCCATTTCCATGGATCCATTATCGATTTCGTTGGATTTTTATTCACATCTTCGTATGTGCATTTTAGTGATTGATTGTTCTTATAATCTTCTTCGTGATTTGTCACTTTAAAAATATAAAGGTTTTCTATACTAGTAGTAAATATCAAAACTCTTTCCTTAAAAATTTCAATACTATTTTAACACCAAACTCGTTTATAAAACCGTTTTCCAATCTATTAGTATATACAAACCTTTACCTCACTCGTATGAGAAATCTAATTAAACGACTTAGTAAAACAAGTGGTATGAAACGCTTGCGTTCACTTTGTTAGTTAATTCTTGGACTTGTTCGATTGAAACTCTTGTAACAATTTTCTAGTGGAGATCTACAATTTGTTCGTAAATATTTAAGTTAAGCTAGTGGTTATGGGACATGAAGCTAAGCTCATATATTTACTAGCTTACTGTAATTGACACTTCTCGTTGATCATGACGATCATTTTTTGTGATTTAGACTAGCAACGTGCGATGTCTCTTTGTCTGCAAGGGAGACTAAACCCCGTTTTGTGGAGTTTCGACTCAAATTTGGTGGGGTAGCAACCCACGGTCTTCGGACCATTCGTGTGTCAGGTCTTCGGACCATTCGTGTGTCAAATTAATGGCTAGCTATCATGAGATAGCTTCTCGTTCGTGTGTTACAGCTGTTGGTGAGTTTTCATGCTCCCGTTCATGTGATAGGCCTCCCTCCTTATTTTGTGTGATTTCTGGATTTCGTGTGTCGAATTCTGGAATTTTCTTTTTCACCTATTTTTGTGATTTCTATTGATATGATTTATCAATTCTTGTGCATAAGTGAATTTGTGTGTCATTTACTGGATTTATTGAGATGATTTCTAGAATTTATGCTTCACCAATTTTCGTGGTTTCCATTGATAAGTTTTATCAATATTTGTGTATTGGTGAATTTGTGTGTCATTGACTGGATTTCTTGAGATGATTTCTAGAATTTATGCTTCACCAATTTTCGCGGTTTCCATTGATAAGTTTTATCAATATTTGTGTATTGGTGAATTTGTGTGTCATTGACTGGATTTCTTGAGATGATTTCTAGAATTTATGCTTCACCAATTTTCGTGTTTTCCATTGATAAGTTTTATCAATATTTGTGTATTGGTGAATTTGTGTGTCATGGACTTTTGTGATTGACATTGATATAATCGTCAATATTTGTGGTTTGATGAACGAAATAAGGAGTATGACATTTCTTTGATTCTTGTGTAGATTTTGTGATATTGATTAATCTCTTGTTGATTTTCAATTACTTATATATCACAGCTTGGCATTGTGATTATTATGTGTTTAGTCATATCTCTTATTTTATATCGTTTCATCTGATATTTATAGTTAGACTGATCCGTTTATTATTTTCTTATTAAATAATACTCGGGTCAGACCGAGATGTTGCAGGTGCTTCTGCTTGACTTCTCTCTTGGGATTGATTTCTCTGACTTTTGGCTTACTACTTAGATTAGTAGTTTTTGTTGTATACATTTGAGATACAGACTCCATAATATATACTTATTCTTTTGTGTAGTTCATGTAACTATTCTTTTGTGATATTGTGGATCTCTTTAGACCACTACTCTGATGTACACTTTTATGTGTAATATTCATATCTTATTCCGCCTTTGTGATATGAATTGCCGGTGACTTATTTACGTTATGCTTATTTCTATATTTGTTTGCGAAGGTATTATAGCCACTGTGTAGTAGCTTTGAGTTTGCGTCGGTATGTAGGATTTCCCTCTTGATAAAGAAATGTATGTTATACTATCTGACATATCGATGCTCGCGCAAAGAAATTACACGGATGGTCGCTCCTCAACAGCCTTATTCTCCGTGCTAGTTGACAGCATTCAACGTAATGTTCTTGTCTAGCGTGGGTATAGAGGTGGGGCGTCACAATCTTTGAAAAGATATATTCTCTAAACCCTTTCAATTTCTACATTGGAAAACATTTCCAAATACTTATTTAACAATAAGTAATTCACAAATCCATTTATTTTCAATACTTAGAAAATATTCGATATACTTAAAACACGATTAAGTATATATTTTATTCTTTTAAGAAAACATTCTCTTAAACACATTTATTTGAGTCAAAACGAATGTTGCGTAAAACATCGTTACGACCACTCAAAATCACATAGTATAGGGATTCGAAATTAAGATAGATATATAATTCCCAATACTATATAAAACATCTCCTTTCGAAAATCATTTACTATAACAACAGTGTTATAGTCCATCTTTTCCTTGTTTCTCGAAAACGTCTATTTCAACAATGAATGTTGAAATCTATGGTTTCGATCCTTAACACATTTTAAAACAACTTCAAATTGTTTTAATTCTATTTAAAAGATCACTCCCTAAAACATTTCTTTAGTATATTATTCACTGTCCCAAAATCATGAATATATCTCCTTTAATAAGCCATAATAATTAACTTATATAATAAATCGATTTCGGATTTATAAAACAATGTTTATAAATCCACATATGTATATTTTATATAAAAATAACTTCAACTTATAAAACCACTTAATCAACAAATTCTATTTATATCTCATTTAAATGCCAAAATCCAATTTATAAGTTAATTACTTATAAATCTTTTATTTTACTAAATCCAGTCATTTTATAACTTCATAATTTATAAATCTATAAATTTCCTTCACTTATGAAATCCCTTTATACTTAATTTTAACACTTATAAAAACTCGTTTTATAATTCCTATATTTTAATTTATAAATATCAATTTTATAAATCTTTTATATAAACCGTTTATAATAATTCAAAAATCCCAATTTAAACCATTTTACAAATTAATCAACTACTTATCTCAAAAAAAAGTCACATTTCGGTTATATTTCACAAAAATCATAATTTTCATAACATTAAAATTTTAACGTTTATTTATTTAAAATGAATCAATTCCAAAATTCAATAAAATGTATACTTTCAAAAATCACTTTAAAATCCTTTTAATTTTCCGAAATAGGCCCAATGCTGCAACAACACTAAATATAACAATCACGCATCCAAAACATCATATACCATATGATAACAGAATATATCACAATATCTATAAATAAATCAATACGGGTGAGGAATCCAGTTGGATCCCTCCAACTTGTTTCCCTGCATCCACAGATGTTAGCACAATACCAATTCCGTACCATACGAAATATCGTGGTATATAGGATTTATAAAATATTATCCGCTATTATGCGGCGCAATAGGGTCTCATCCGCTATATAATGCGGGAAAATCAACTCCAAGTACATATATAATACCAATTCCATATCAAGGTGAAATATCGCGGTATATGTTTTTAATAAATAACATCCGCTTAATATACGGCGTATAGGGTCTATTTCAATACAACAGATAGCAATTATCATCCAATCACACAATTAAGAAATTTTAAATCTAACTATTTCAAATTTAAATCGAAACAATTTCGATTGAGCGAGAAGTTCTCACCTTGCTTCAAATACAGTTGCAGTGTTTTATTTCGGATAAAATTAAACGCGCGTTTAATTTTACCCAAAAATTTCACTAGCTCCAATTAATTCCAATCCAGCTCCATCGCATAGTATTCTCCCATATGAACCCAACGCAATTCATTTCGTCCAAAACGAACCTCGTATGAAAGAGTTACAGCATTTTAAAGATTGTACAATTTATAATATAATACAATTTACAACTTCCTTTTACTTTTTAAACCTCACTACATCTGGGCCATTGGATTTTGATACTTCAGATCATAGCCGTTGCCCCTTTCTTCCATCCTCCAGGCCGTTCGAACGAGAGAACCCATATAGCCGCCACTTTCATCAAATTATCGCAACCCATATGTTGATCGTGATGACGATCAGAGACCTCCATCACGCGCGCGCGGCTCTACTCCACCCACAACCCAAATCCGGTCAAGCTCAGTCGAGTGTTGATGTGGGAATTCATGCATGAGCTGATGGTGAACGCGGCCCTCCTGACGACGCCGTGGTGCTCCATTCGCGATCTCCACCGTTGGATTTACTCGTCTCGACGAGATCTTCAACTTTGTAGTTGAAAACATTTGATGATCGTGAGTGGATTTGAAGAAATCAGAGGAGAAAGATCATGTATTTTCGGCCATTAATGAAGATAGTGGCGGCTAGGGCTGAAAGTAAATTAGGGTTTGCAAAGTGAAGATAGAGAGGGTATTTTATAGAAAATTTCGCGCGCACTATTCATCCCAAAAATTTTCGAACTCCAAACGAAGCGTGCCGCCTGGCGTTTATAATGTTTTACCCCCATTCCAAACGTAATGGAATATATATCGGGAGCCAATTCGATCAAATTTGAAAGATAAGTTTTTGAATCGACTATTTAAATTCAAAATTCACTCGAATCGATTTCTACGCGTTTTAGCTTGCCCCGGACAAACCGTAAATATGATTGACACGAAATTTTAAACCATACAATAATATAACATTACGGATCCGATGAAACTGGTTTCGTCGAAATCCGAGACGGCTTGAAAAATGGCTATTTTAACTCGGCAATTAAATATTAAAATATTCAACCTCTGCAAATTAACTTTTAATTCAATTTTAAAAGTTCTATAACATCATTCTAACTCCAATATGACTTAATACAACTTTACAAATCATTTTTAATCATTTTAAACCCAATTTTCAATTATTCCTGTAATTTCAAATATTAAATTATCGATTTAACTATCCAATTAAATCCTCATATTCAAAATTTAATTTATTCGACTTACAAATTTTACTTGTTAATATTTAAAATCAATTAAATATACGAATTTCAATTGACAGAAATTTTGGGTCGTTACATTTACTCTCCTCTCTCTCATTTCTTTATTCTTCATTTTCAAAGAAACAAAAACTTGAGAAACAAATCAAAGCTAATAAAACGAAAATCAAAGGAAAAAAAGGAACCTAAAAATCAAAGAAACCAGAGAAAAAAATCAAAATCTCAACAACAATTTCAACTATTTCAACTTCATCTTCTTCACAAATTCAACTAAGCAATATCAAGCATTCAAATCAAACAATCTGAAGATTAGATCGTCTCAAATCTGAAAACAATCAAGCCAAAGTAAAGTTTTCAAAGCAAACCTGAAAGCAAATCAGATCAAGCTTCAACCTAATCAAACATCATCTACCGATCAAAACTAGTTCAGATCAGAACATCAAGCAAATAAAAATCAAATTACAGATCAAAGCTCAAGTTCAAAAATAAAATTTCTACGTTTTCCAACCTTCACTGTCTTTCAAATTCCAAGTGAGCAAACCACTTGACCCTGTTATATCTCTTGGTGATTGGATTCGTACATGAAGTATGTTATAAAATGTGCTTGAATGATTGTGTGAATATGCCTACAAGTATATGTATATATGTGTATGACTGGGTGCATGTTTGTATACAGGTATATATATACCTCTGTTCAAACTTACAGGCTTTAGATAATTTCAAAAAAAAATGATTCCTCTTCTTCCAATCCCTTTTAGGATTTGATTTCTAAATGAAATGTGTTAGTATCAACCAGAATTCATTTTTAAAAATAAATTAAAGTGTTTATATTAAAAGATTATTTCAAAAATAATATAGTTACAAAGAAAATCAAACACAAGTTAAAAATTTGAATATCTGGAAATTATGTTTGGGTTTTGCCATCAGATTCGCACCACAAACTCATGATTTTTGATAACCATTTTATGGTTTTAAAGTTAGTATATGTCACGAATTCGTGAGCTGACCAGATTTGGTATTATCGTTGATCACCGACGATTGGCAAGATAATATTGGTCGTGATTGATGTCGAGGGTGGTTCGGAGGATGTAGATCGTCGACAAAATAGTAGGAAGGTTTTCTGGTGGTCGTGGCGACCGATCGATGATAATGTATGGTTTTATACTTAGTTTTGGTTGAGGTGGTTCCTGTGACGATTTCGTTAACGTCGAAGCACCGAAAGTGTTCGGACCAAGGGGTTCGATGCGTAGTATCGCGGCGAGGCTATGGTCTGAATTTCAAACCTTCTGGTGGTCGAAGGTTGCTACACGAGGCATTTTCAGATGATCGGTTTTGCGTTCCAGTTTGTTCAACATACTCAATTTCGATTTCGTAGATGATTCGGGGATTTGGGTGTTCGTGGTGAGATAGGCAAGGTTCGGTGACTTGGTGCTGGTCGACGACTTGGTCGGAGGTGACCAGAAGGGGTGTACATGTGCACATGTGTACGTTATGTATCTGAGTGTTTCTATGATGATCGGGGAGACGGGTTTCTCGGGTTGGGATCGAAGTGAAACATGATTTTTCTCGGGGTAGAAGAAGCTCGTGGGTTTCTCACGTTTGTAGTCGGGAATTCCGAACATTTGCTCGGGTTATTGGTAAAATAGCATGCTTTTGAAATTTAAAATAAACAATTAGCAAAGTTTAAAACAATGTAAATGTTTCAATCAAGTTTTTAACAAAAATAAGAAGGTGAACAAAGTTTAAAAGCAATGGTAAATTTAATAAAATTTTCAAGATATATTAACTATATTTTAGAAGCCAAAATGAATTTTAAACAAGTTTTTCTAAACAATGTTTCAAAGTTTAATTTTTAAGTTAAATGTTTAAAATGGATTTGTTTTTAAAGTAATATATATTAGGTTAATTATATAATTAATTTATAAGTGTTTTTAAATGGAATTTAATGATTAATTACTTAATGGAGGATATAAATTAATTGATATGATTAATTAAGGTGGATAATCAATTGATTAATTAATCTATGTGATAAATTAAAGGATAATTGGCTAATGGAATTAATTATATGGATAATTACTCAATGTAATTAACTGAAAGGTTAATTACTTAATGAAATTAATTACTTGATGTAATTAATAAAAGATTTTTACTTTAATGTAATAAAGGTTGATTAATTAATGTAATTAATTAAGGATAAGTAATTACTTAAAGGTTAATTGCTTAATGAAAGTAATTAAAAGATAATTACTAATTAAAGGTTAAGTAATTAAAGGATAATTAAGGATTAATTACTTAAAAATTAAAGGTTAACTAATTAATAGAGGATGATTAATTAATGTAATTAATAAAGGGTTAATTAATTAATGAAATTAATTTAAGGTTAATTTATGTGATTAATTAAGGTTAATTAATTAAAGAATAATTAAATAATTAAAGGTTAATTATTTAATGATTAAAGGTTGATTGAATTATTAATTAAGGTTGATTAATTAATAATTAAAGGTTAATTAATTTTTTATTAAAGGATAAATAATAAATGATTAAAGGATAAATAATTAAAATGGTTTGTAATTAATTAATGTTAATTAACCAGGATTAGTAATTTATTCATAAGTAACTAAATCTGGTTTAAATTAATTATAATCAGGTGATTAATTGATCTTGCTTATGGATGATTGAATTCTACTGAATGCCTTGAATTGTTTGATAATCCCTAATGTGTGATGTTATGTGATATGAATTGTATGAATTGAGTTGTGAACTGTAGTTTATTTATCTGTGATGAATTTACTTGTTTATCTGTAAATGAAAGATAAGCATTATTGGATATACCGCTTATCGATATTGTTGTGCTTAAATTGATGATGGTTGTGAAATTTTATTATTGTGTGTAAAACCCTTGGACTACACCACACACACAAAAATATAGATATCACGAGAGATTGGTTAAGTCATAGATATTTTGAATTTAAATATTATTTTGTTTAAAAATTGAATTTTGAATCCAAATGGTTTTGAAGATAAATTGAGTTGAATATGAAAATCTTTTGGAAATGAAGTTTTGAAATTGAAATTTGGTTTGAATATAATATGTCTTGTTTAAATTTTGAAATTATTTAGGAAATTATAGTTTGAAAGGGTTATACAAGTTATACAATATATATATGGATTTGGAAATTATGGTTTGAAAGGGTTATACAAGTTATACAATATATATATATATATGGATTTTAAACCATTTTGAATTATATTGAATAAATTGTTTTGAGAATTTAAATTTAATTCAAATAGAACTTGCCAGGAATACGGCAGTTCGCTGATTTTCCAATGTATACTTTGAAAGGATGTAACTTGAGTTAATTTATTCGGATTTTCCCAAAATGAAAAGCATTTGTTTTCAAATGATAATGGCTTTCATATAATGAAAGAATTTCTAGTTTTTGTTGAAAGGATTACAAGTACGAAATTGAAAATAGTTTTGAAAGCTATGAATGAATCTTTGTAAAAAATTGGTGAACTTTGTTTTCAAATTGAAGAGGATCTTCAAGGTGAATCTTTTGTTTAAAAGATTAAAGTGGAAATTTGTTTAAACCATTCAAAAGAAAGGTGTTGGGAAACAAGTGTTGAAAAGTATTGACTTAACTAAGATTCCAATATATCCATATGCTTTTTTTAAATTAAGCGCTCATTATTCTGTTTAGCTGAGAGAGGACTTTATGTCATAAAACCCATTCCAAATAATGTTACGACGAAATGGATAACATTTGAAGATGGTGGTGAAGACCGGGTATTTTCGAGAATGAAAGGATTACCTGTCAAATGTCTCTGCAATGAATAACGCCGGTATAGAGATCTCCATATATGATGGGGAATCCGATCGGGATTGTGAATACCCGGATTTACAAGGGCTTCTTTGAAGTGCATTCGGTTCCATTCAGACCCAGGATGGACTTGTATAGTTGTATGTCTGACATTACACTTTGAGATGTAAAGCTGTTTTCTATCAAATACATTTCTGTTGGTGGCAAAGAATTTATTCTCTTAGCTTAACACCCTTCTCTGAGGCGTACGAGCTCAGAGTAGTTGATGGTTATTAGTGATATACTCCCAATTTGGTAGTGTGGCAAGCTGAGTGCTGATCATCTGTTGATTGAAGCATGGATTTTTTGAAAAGCCTAGCTTTGTGGAAGAGACTTCGCCAAACCTCACAACCCGAAAATGGTCGAAACAAGAAAGATGCGGCAAGGTTATGATGGTCGCGCCCTTTAAGGTATATGCATTTCCTTCTAGATAAAAAGTGGTACCATGGTATGGAGCCCAAATACTTAACTTATGTTGTTGTTGGAATTTGTTGGTGTTGAGCACTCGAAAAAGGTTCGACCAGGGGATGACATACTCGTGTCTGTATTTACCTAGTTACAGAGGTCACCCGGCCTTGTGTTGGCAGAGAGCTGGTTAAGTTTCCGGGACGTCCCCCCAGAGGCGTTTCCATTCGGTAAGGAAGTTCCTTAGCCTGAACATCTGTTGGAAATACAAACAAAACAGTATGAACCCTTTACGATTGCAGTTGTATAACCTGCCACCTCAGGCGGTAGCTATAACAGGCATAATATAATGGTACCTATGATGGCAAAGATTAATATTATACTTTCGAAATGTTTTATGCACTATGCACTAATAATAATTTCAAAAGGATTTTTGCGTATCAAGCATGTTTGACTATCATAAGGAGAAATCTCCCACAAGTGTGCAATTGCATTGTGTATGTGCCGAGAGGCCTTATAGTAGTTTCATTTTCCAAAAAGCATTGTGGATTTCTTTTTACTTCTTTTGTTGTTTCATTTTGTATGAACAACTGTTTGTTTTTGCTCACACCAGTCCCATGAATGACATGGAGTTTATTGTTCCCTTTCTAAACTCTGGGTGCCTACAATTTTCCACATGGGCGACCTGAGTCAGGTTATCAGATAGTCGGCTAGTAGGTGTAGCTTTGGCAATCGTCGATGTTTTTGAATTTGACGATCGCATTTGCGCACTGAGTTTGCTACAAGTTCAACATGATGATGGTTCGAGCTTTTTGGTTTGAAGTGTTTGGAGCTTTGGCATTGAAGATGTTACCATTCCGCTATTGTTTCCATTTGTCTTCTGCTGTTGTTTCTTTCTACTGTTGTATTTTGGCTCTGATATTGATATTCATTTGTATCAGAATGTTGTATCACTGTGTATCAATAAAAATTATTCTTCTGTTTCTACTGTGTTGTGTTTACTTAATGTGTTATAAGCTCTGACGAATTGGATTTCAACGTTTGAATCTACGGCATTCGAATACGGGTGAAGTATGGATGTCGATTTTCGAGCGTTGAAACCCAGGTCATCACAGTAATTTAAATCAACAATGAATAAATATGAGTGTAATGGGGCCAGAGATGTTAACGGGGTTTGACATCTCCTATCTAGTGTTTGACGTGAGTGCAATAACTTAAGAGATGTTTAGGATTACATCTCCTAAGGATTTATTAAATTATCTACATACATAGTATAATATGCTATTAAAATAGTGTCTACAGTGAAGTAAAGTATTAAAATAACGTTAAGGCTTACCCATATCCCCCTTAACACATTTTATATAATGTTGTAGTCAGTACCAGATACTGTAAAATCCACCATAAACTGGTGGGCTATCAAGGAGCACTCCATAAGTATGACACAAATCAAACTCGTAGAAGGCGTGATAAGGCATGCGACATGGCACGCGAGGCAATGCTAGGGTAGGATTCCACCATTTGTATAACCGGGCTGGTGGTAATGCATAGCAGCTACTGCCGCCCACCTCGGAACACACTCCCATAATCAAATCGAAGGGGTAGCCACTAAATTAATCACAAAGTCATAGTATGGTATTGAAGAAGCATGTCTGATCGGATGTGCGACCTCACTTGTCCTAGGTATAGCTCCTGTTTTAGTCAAATCAAGCTGGCTCATGGGAGTCGGGGCTATGTAAATACCTCATATGGAATCATTCGCCCAACCATCCTACTTCATTCTAGAATCTCCACCACGTACACAATTGTTAAAGTGGTTTTCGATATTAGCAGAGAGTATGATAATATCTGATCCCCGTCTCCTTAACAACCAAATGCTTATTTCACACCGGCTGGTTTTGTTAAATTTCCAAAACCGTTTGATAATTGATGTCAAAATATCATATTCAATTCAAATCATATCCCTTTTGAGATCATATTCACAAATAAGTTAAATTCTCATTTCAAAATCATCATATTTACTCGAATATGTCATTTCACTAGAAAATATCATTTCAATTCCCAACGTAAGTTATACATTCATTTAACCATTTCGCTTTCAAATTAAGGATTTAAATATACAATTCCACTTTACACAGTCTGAAATTTAGAAAATGTTTAAATTGTTATAAATATTTTAGCATAGTTTAAATAAATTTTAAATAGTTAGAATACTCTAAAATAGTTTAAAAAATGGATTAAAATAATTTAAAAGGATTTAAGATAGATTAAACAGATTTAAATAGATTAAACAGATTTAAAATAGATTAAATAAATTTTAAATAGATTAAATAGATTTTAAATAGATTAAAATGGGTTAATTAGTTCAAAATAGGCTTAAGTAGATTAAAGTGGATTAAATAGATTAAATTAAATTAAAATAAATTAAAATAGTTTAAATTGATTAAATTGTTTAAAATAGATTAAATTAGTTTAATAGTTTAAAAAACCTAATAATCATGATTTAAAATAATATATTTTTAAATGGTTTATATTAAAATGGTAAATTTGAAATTTATATCAAATTAAACTATTTTTTTCATTTCAGCACATCAGGACCATATCCATCTTTTAAATCAACAAACTAAATTTTGTCCTTCAACTCATATTCTCATTTAAACCATTTAATCAATATCGATTTCAAATCCAAGTTCGAACAATAAATCCAACTATTTCAAATCTAGTAGATTTCAAAGTTACATTTCCAAATGTTTTTAATAACTCAATTTCGATAAATTTCATTTATACTTCAAATCTAACTTTAAAATTTCAATTTAACCAATTCCAATTTAACATTTAAAACTTGGATTTTCAAAAATAATTCGGTTTATATTGATCAAATTTTCTTCAAAATATAATTTGACTAAATTCAAAATTTAAGGATTTAAAATCATTTGATTTAACCAATCTGTTGGCCGTATATAATTTTCTACCCTATGGTCAAGTGATGCGGATATTTATCATTTGAACCTGCAAATTTTTTATATTTACGGATATATATCATTTTAATCTGCAATCCTAAATTTTACTTCAAATCCATGAAATCGCTCAAGTCTATCATTTCAACCCATAACGATTTCTCCCTAATCTATCAAGTCGTTCGGGTATGTATCATTTCACCCCATAGGGAACTTGTAGTGTTATAATAATAGAAAATATAACATCCACTCACCCAATATCAATAATCAACATCCATCACAATCAACATTCAAACCAACCAATAAACAATAACAAGTGACTGAGTATCAATAACGGGTATTAACTGGAAATTTAAAATTTAATATTAAATTAATGGCGATAATATTCAATAAAAGTCAGATGTAACTGGAATGACAATTTAAATACACCAAACATCAACTAATCAATTTCTAGTCGCATCATAAATTCAATTTAACTAACATAAGGTAATCTAGAAGTTGTGAGTGGGTCAAAATGCTAACTTTTGATTTCAAATCGATTTGAATTCCGAAATAACGCCCAAATTTCAGTAGTCTTGCATCCAAACTAGTGCCAAAATGTACGAAGTTTCAATACGATCGTAGCAGAGCAAACTGTGCATGAATCGGACCACATATGTTAAAGTTATTAAGGTTAGAACGATGGAAAATTTTAAATTTTAAGTTAAATAAAAAAATGCAACCCAAATCACATGCACGTCATCGTACCAAAACCATCCATTCACATGCTCGAGCCTTAGCTCCAGAGAAACGCGATGTCATGAAACCTTACAGACCGCGCAGCCCCATTCTTGGATCATCTCGCTGTTGCCTAGCAAGTCACGGCCACCTCTATGACATGTCGCCAACCTCCCTTACGACCACAACCCCCGACACGACACCAAGGACCTCGACATCGATCACGCAATGAAGACATCTTCTACCCTATTTTGTGACCTAATTGAATTTTTCTGATTAAACTGGCTATCTATTTGACGAGCGAGCCACACCGATGAACAGTGTGCGACACCCTCCACAACCCGGTACCCTTGATTCGACTATCGGTTGAAATTGATCACAACATGATGAACGACAAAGATTTTATCACCCATTTCTAGCCAAATTATGGTCTGAATCAAAAAACTAATCATTGTAGAAGATTGCGTTTGTCGAGAGATTCGAATCAGTATATAATATGATAGGGTTTTGAGAAGTTTGAATTTTTGAAATTGATTAGGATTTAGGGTTTCATATTCTATCGTTTTAGGATGGAGGAACTGGTAGAATAGTACGTATAGAAATAAGGAATGAGAAACAATTAGGATTTATAACGGCCTATATATAGGCAGATCTGAACTAGAAATGAATGGACCCGATAGGATTGATCGAAATGACAACGCGACTGAAAAAGCCCGTTCTACCTCTGGAACGAAAATGGGTTATTCCATATATTAAAGTAGATGTTTACGATATTTCTAAACTCGGTGGAATAGGTTTCAAGTCCTAATTCCATCGTATGAAGAAGTTAGCTTCAAAATTAGCTTATTTCAATTGATTTCTACGCATTTCGAGTCCGTACGATTAAACGACAAGTCCGATCACTACGAAACTTGAAATCCTACAATATTCACCGTTACGAATCCGATGAAACTAGTTTTGTTAAAATCCAAGACAGTGGCCAAAATGGCTATTTTCACGTTAAATAAATAAATTATTATTAAATTAATTAACCCACTTTCAAATTTTATAATTAACAAATTTTTATCATTTTTGATTACCTAGAAATTTACAAAAATTTTAAAAAAAAATTACATATCAAATCAATATTAAATATTATACTAATTATAGTGTTCGGGTTCAACAGCAATTAAAATCCAATTAATTATATTTTAATTCCAATAAATTAATTTAAATTTGATTTCAATCTTTTTATTATATCTATCATTACTCTACGGTACATCAGTTTATATCTTATTACATTAATATTATACAATTATCATCTTAATTTACATTGACGAAAGATTTAGTTACCTTTAATCGCAATTGATTCCAATTTAATTCAACAGATTAAATAAATAGGTAATATATAACAATTGTCACCTTTTCTTAATTTAATCATATTTATATGTTTGTTATCTACACACAAATGTTATAACTACTTACACAACACAAATATTATCCAATCTCAATTTATTACATATTATTTCATCAATCAATATAATATTTAATTTATTTCCTTATCTACCATTTACAACCCAGTCATTTCAATTAATTGGAGTTACATTAAAATAGTTAGCACTTAACTTAAATTAACATTGTTACATTTCATTATAATTATTATTTTCATTAATAAATCACAAATTTCCATTTCTTTCAATATTAAATTACAAAATCTTATTAAATTAACTATTTCTATTTATCGAAAATTACAGGTCGTTACACTCTCCCTCACTCAAAACTTTTCATCCTCGAAAAGGGAAAGAAGGAATTAAGGAATTAATATATCTTATTTAAAGTATTCAATTTATAAATAATAATTTTACATAATTAAATAATCTAAATAAAATATATCAATTTAAAATAATTAAATCCCTTTATATTCAAGTTAACAAAAGTTTGGAAACATTTCCATTTTCACAAAAATTTCTAATTCCAAACTTCAAGAAAAATTTCGGCAGAGTCTCCTTTATAGGATTGGTCTGAGAGAAATAATAACACCAATAATAAAAATATATATCACATATTTCAAAATAAAATATCCCAAACCACAGGAAAATAATATAATATCGCTATAAAACCGTAATCCGAGAACGTACCTATTTGTCGGACAAACAACACTTATTTATGAAACCAAAAGCAGTAGTAATTGCTTCCCGAATCTGTATTTCACTTATATAATCCAAAGAAGTTAAAAATTATGTAAAAGAGAAATATTTCAGTTGTTTGAATAAATAGTAAACAAACCAACACAACATAACAACAATCACTTGCAAAAAAACCATATAATTATCACATATAATCAAAGCAATCAACTATCCATCCATAATAACCAAAACAAATGGTTGGTTCGGGTTTAGAAACTTTTAATCATATAAAATGATAAATAACTACTAAGTATACATACACTCAACAGTCTTAGATAAAACTCAATAGATTATTTATACATCATTATACAGTTAGAAGTATCCTTTCCTAAACATCCATAAGCCAAACTAAACAATGATTTCCAAGAATTATTCATGTTCATTTTTATTAATTTCTTTTCATATCATTTACTGTTCATCAGTTTCATTCATCCATATAGTGATTATTTCCTTAATTTACATTCATTTCTTACAAAAAAAACGTTTCTCATTCACCTATATGAATGCATATTTGCATTAACTTACATTCATTTACTTACATAAGTTATTTTCATTCAATTATTTCAAATAAACAATGGATTCATTATTAGAGTATTACATACATTTTATTTCAGTTTAATTCACATTTATCATTTACTTGATTATAATTGGCTTCAAACATCACTTAAATTTATAGTCATTTACTTATAGTATTCACCATTCATTAATTATAAATACTAGCATTTCAAATTATTAACTTAAGTTTATAACATTCTTATACATCTTAATTCTTTATTTATAACATACTTCCATTGAGCACTCTAGTTTCCTAAGTTTTACTTGTATAATATCCTATTAAATATTTCTATTAACATTTCAACTTTTAATATTTTAGTAAGTTATATATATATATATATATATATATATATATATGTCTTTTAGGATGCAATTAAATGTTACACAAGTTTGTTTTATTCCATTTAGTTAATACAATGTTCAATAGTTACATCTTTTAAATTTTCATATCTACAAGGTACATATTTTTAATTTCTTATCATTAATCGCTTAGCATCTAATTTCTTATTTTCCATTTTTAGAAGTTTACAGTTATTAGAAGGTTAAGATTTCATTCATTACAATGATTGAAAATACCACTTTACTAAAACTTAAGAACTAAATACCAGGTTCCATTTTGAAATCATTTAAAATAATATATATAATCATATCTTTCATATATCCAAATCATATCTAGAAACTCAAATTAGTATTTGGTCGTTAATACATATATGTAGCAAAACACTACAACAGTCTTCCCACTTTGAAACTCGAAAATAAACATCGATGATGTGTGCACTCATCACCGAAATTATTTTCCAATGACAGAGATTGGAGTACAGAACTTATTTCCTTTCAAAATTCCTTTAAAACATTTCTTTCAAATCATATTGAAATATTTATATCAGAAAATACTTCCGATGTAACGACCCGGAATTTTTGATATTCGAAATTGGAATATTTAATTGATTTCAAATATTCAGGTGATAATTTTTAACTTGAATTTCAAATGCAACCAATTATTGTTAATTAAATTATTGAATTTAATAATTGGGAATTGGATAAAATATTGAATCTTGAGTTTTAAGCTTGTTAAAAATAATTCAAAGGCTTATAAAATTTATATTGATTATACTGAAGATAATAAAAATGTTAAAAGTGAATTTAAGAGTGTTTTGTTCAGTTTTGAAAATATGTAGTTTAAATTGAAATTTAAAAATAGCCTTCCGAGCCACAGTCTCAAAATTTGACGAAACCAGTTCCATTGGATCCATAATAGTGTATTATTATCGGATTTCAAACTTCATAGTGTTTGGAGTTGTCGTGTGATCGTATGGTAGATAAATGCGCTGAATCTATATCAAAAATTCAATATAATAACTGGGTTCAAAAAACTATCTTTTCCATACGATCGAATTAGGACTTGAAACTTTTTCCATTGCGTTCGTAATATGGGTATAATATCATAAACTCCTAGCAACATGCCTCGATAGGAGGTCAAGATTTTAATTGGCAATGTCGAGAAAAATTAAAATTTAAAATAATATATAATACTGGCTAGCCAAAGAAAATTTCACATCAGCTTTATCCCTTCTTTTTATCACTGTACACCATCAGCTGAAATTATATCCACATCAAACCTTTTTCCTCTCCTTCCTAGGCACTATAGCCTGATAATGTTGGCACGCCTGTTCCCCTTTACAAAACATCATATCCCCTTTCTTCCTTTATATTAACAGCCGAGCATTTTAAAACTAATCGAAATTGACATTTGAAAAAAAATGGCCGCTGCCTTCAAAAATTTTAACTACAAATTCATTTTCCCTCCCTTTCAACCGAAATGAAATTGAATAGAAAAAAAGGGAGACTGCCTTAACTCGAAATCAAAGGCAGTAAAATGAAAATTTCTTCGATGCGTTTTGAAAAAGGAGGGGAGATCGCGGTTTCCCCTGTTCGAACTCCCTCGCGTGGGTCGACAGTGAAGATGGCTCGAGTTCAAACTCAAGTTGATGTTGTCGAGCTGGAGTTCGATGTCGAGATTTGGTCACACGACGGAGACGGTGGGTTCATGCTCATGTCAGGTCGCGGTCAATTGCGAAGCTCGTCAGCTAAGGCTTGATAGTCGACGGCGATTGCGTTTGGTAGAGGAGGTCAAGGCAGTTGCTTCGAAGGTAGGCAGTGAGTTATATTAACATTTATTTTGAAATGTTGGTTTTAAAATATTAAAGTTTAAATGTGATTTTGAAAGCAGGAATTTTAGAGGCTGGTTTGCAAAGTTAAAGTATATATGTACATATAGGATACGGAGAAAAATTTATTTCAATTGTAAACTGTTTAATTTTAATGTGTATAGATAAACAGAAAATGTGTATATATGTATATAAGATTTTGGGAAAATATAAGAATTTTAAAATGTTGTGGAATTCATATAAAAATTAGATTTTTAAATATATATATATATTAGTATATTTAGTTTCAAAGAAAAAAATAAAATAAATATACATATATACATATTTTCACCTACTAGATTATTTTAAATAATGGATTTATGGCTATTTACTTGTTTAATCAACTTATTCAATTATTTTGGTTACTAAAAATTATTTAAAGGAAAATTAGATTAAATTACATTATTAAATGTTAATAGATTGTTCGATTAGTTCAAATATTAATAAACCATACAATGTTTGTACAAGGTCTAAAATCGTGAAGGAAATAGCCAGTTTGGGTCAGATTGCAAAACAAAAATCAAAGGTGAGTTAATCTCACTCAAATTGGATTATCAGTTAATTTAAATAGTTAAATTTAAATTATTGGATTGATTTCTTGAGTTGATAATTTATTATCAGTCTGGATGTGATATTATATATAGAGTAGTATATGTTGGAGTGATTGATATTCCCGCATTATATAGCGGATGAGACCCTATGCGCCCCGCATAATAGTGAATGACCCTATATACCACGTTATTCCACCACGAAATGGAATTGGTATTTTTATATTGTGCTAACATCTATGGATGCAGGGAAACAAGTTAGAGAGATCCAATAGGATTCCTCAAAAATGTTGAATTTATTTTCATATTTAGTTATATGAAATGTTGAATAATCTGTGATATATTATGTTGGAAAAATTAATTTATTTGATTTTGATATATTGTGATATTTTAAAAAACGATAATGTAAGTATTGAATTTATAAAAGGGAAATAAAATGGGAAATTTAAAGTTAGAAAATTTATAGTAAAGACGGATAAATTTAAAAGGGTGAATTTGGGAAAAAGTAAATAGTTGACTTTGAAATCCTATTCAAAAAATTCCAGGGTATGGGAAAAATAGAGATTTTTAATAAATGTGAATTAACGAGTTTTTAGGAACTTAAGCGATATTTTTTTAAGAATTAAAGGATTTATTTTTAAATTCAAGATTTAATTGAGTTGAAGAAAAATGAAAGAAGAAATTTGAAAAAAAAAGTATGGAGTTGATATTTAGAATTAAATAAGGTTTTAAACAAAAAATAAAGCAGCGAAGCTGGAATAAATGCGTTTTGGAATAAATTTGGATAAATCAAGAAATAAATTTTAAAGGGAATCTAATTCAGAGAATTGATTTGAAATCGATTAAGTATTTTGGAAATAGTGATTAAAAGAGAATGAGATTATGGAATTTATAAACGGGGTTTATAAATAAAGTGAAATAAATATCGGTGGATATTTGAGATTTAAATTTACCATGGGAAATTATAAAGGATGAGTAAATTGTTTTAAAAATAAAAGAGTAGATTTATTTGTAAAAGTATGGAAAAGAAAATTTACCGGATTGGGATGCAAATTAAATTGGGATAAATCGAGAAGGGTTTATAAATAATTATATGGGATATATTGGAATGAAAAATGTGTTTCCTGAAAAGCCAAGTATAATTTCAAAGGAGATTTTTAAGTATAGATTAAAAGTTTTAAAAAGTGGTTTGAAAGAATGTTTTAGAAAAATTAGTATTTAGTCTTTTTTAAATTGTTAAAGTAAATATTTATTTAAGTAGTTTTATTTTAAATGTATATTTTTGGATAAAGAGATTTAAGTATTTTTATTTTAAATGTTTTAAATGTATATTTTTGGATAAAGTGGTTTAAATAGTTTTATTTTAAATGTTTTAAATGTATATTTTGGATAAAGTGATTTAAATTTTCTAAAAGCTAAATTTAGTAAGGCTTGGTGTTTTTTGGTGGGAGTAAAATAATTGGCTGAATGATTGTTTAGTTTGATAGTTAAATAACCAACTATCAATATTGGTCAATGCGTTTATCGTTTCGAAGAGACGGGGATCAGGTTTAATTATCCAAAAACAACTTCGATCCGGTTTGAACGTTTTCGAATGAAGACCGTGAAGATGATGAAGATGGTGATTCGGTTTGTCCAGATCCATGGCAACTTGTATGGACGAATGCTATCAGACCAACGTTAGGAGGACGATGAGCATTCTAAGTGAAATGTGTTCTAAAAAGGTAACTCATAGCCTCAAGCCTCATCAACCGGGAATGGCTAAAACAAGGGAGGTGCAGTAAGGCTAAGTGGGTAGCACCCAAGTAGGGTAAGGTCATCCCTGTCTAGATGTCCCTTTTTGATCTCGCGTAGTGGGCAGTTGCTGATCCCAACTGCGGGGTAATCTTATTCAGACTATCCAGTAAGGGGTAGCTCCGGTCTTATGTTGCAGGGGATTGGGAGTGGTCCTCGGTACGTTGATCTAGGCCAGGTACTGTGACGGGAAATACCTCAGTAGCCCTACCATTGTATGGAATCCAATCTCCAATAAGCGCCCATACGGTTTTGGTTGTGCCCAACTATGCTGCCAAGCATTTTAGCTAGATTCTATTTTACTTTCTATAGACACTATTATATTATCGGATGAATTTGATAAAAAAAATTTACGTTATCGTAAGGTAAAAACCCGACATTTTATTTGTGGCGTGGTCTTATGAGATACCTTTGATTTCAAAGGATTTTGAAAACTTTAGTAATCCAATTGAGTGTGTTTTCTCATGTTGGTTTTCCAGACTGACTCGGGTATTGTTTTATTGTAATGCTCGGGTCAGACCGAGTATTATAGATACAGGACAGGATGCTGTGGAGCTCAGGAGACGAGCTGGATGGCGAGGCGTATTCCCATAGATTTGTATATTCTGCTGTGTAAGGAAAAGTTACTAAACTGTCCAGATTTGATGTGATGATTGTGTACTCTGATGATTGTAAGTATTAAACAGTTACAGTTTTTTGTATAAAAATGTGTTGTTATCTATTATATGTTATTCTGCTGCGATTGTGAGATTCTGATGTTGTTTTCTATTTCTTCTTCTACCTCTTTCTTCTTTAATCCTAATTCGTATTTCCGTCCAATTTGAGTTGAACTAATGGGGAATATTGTCGACTCAAAGGGGTACGAATTTGCAGGCTGTTACATCCAAATATTACTAATATTATATTCCAAAAAATTCTTTCGAAAGAAAATTTTAAAAATCCCAGAACTTAAGTTCTCAAATTTTATTTTGTATTCATTTTTGTAAATATTATTTTACAATCAATATTTATAAAATTTCACTGGCTAACAAACAACATATCACATCCAACTATATCCATTTATAAAATCTATTCTTTTATATACATAATATAATACTAGGCAAAATTATTTTATTTACCCATATTTCAAAACAATATTGTGTTGGTCTGCCCTATTAAGTGTTTAGAAATCCCTAACAATGTCATAGCATCCTATGTACCGACCTGAATTTATAAATACAAAACAGAACAAACTAACACAACATAAAACATTTTATAACACTAACAAATACGCTTTCTCGTATATATACACTCAGCGACTCATTTTGGGGTATTACTACCCTATATCTAATGAGTTACACCCATAAAGCTAAGGTTATCGCTAAACCAAAGCTCTGATACCAAATGTAATGATCCACATTTTTGGACAGTTTAAATCGATAATAAACCATACGTGTCAGACTTAAACTATTCAAAAAGGAGGATTGTTGTGGGATAAATAAGAAAAAGCAGAGAGAGAAAAACAAACCCAGAATCTCGTAGAGGAATGACAAAATAAAATAATCAAATAAACAGTGCATGAAGTTGTTTGCAAATAACATTTGATTATATTTTTATAATACAGATCAGAGTTACGTACAACAAGAATAGATAAATGCAGTGGAATAACATGATGTAGCGGTCATAATGTAATAAATAGTAATAGTACTAAATCTTCGTCTCCATCCTCTAGAAAAGCTGTCTTCGAAAAAATGAAAAGCTCAAACTGACTTGAGCGAATAGAAAATACAAAACACTCGAGTCAGAACTAAAAGATCTTATGTAAGTTAAATCAACAATAAATAAATATGAGTGTAACGGCATCAGAGATGTTTATAAGGTTTGACATCTCCTATCCAGTGTCTGACGAGAGTGCAATAACTTAAGAGATTTTTGGGATTTCATCTTCTAAGGATCCGTTAAACTATTTGCATACATAGTACAATATGTTATTATGATAGTGTCTATAGTAAAGTAAAGTATTAAAATTGCATTATGTCGTTACCCATATCCCCTTTAATACATTTTATATAATGCCGTAGTCTATAAAAATATTGTAAACTCCGCCGTAAACTGGTGTTATCAAGGACACTCCATAGGTATGCACAAACTAAACTTGTAGATAGCGCGATAATACATGTGACACAGCACAAGAGGCAATGCTAGGGTAGGATTCTACCGTTTGTAGAGTCGGGCTGGTGGTAACGCATAGCAGATATTACCGTCCACCTCAGAACACACTTCCATAATCAAATAGAGGGGCGGCCACCAAAACAATCACAAAGTCATAATATGGTATCGAAGAAGCATGTCCGATCGGAGGTGCGACCTCATTTGGCCCAAGTATAGCTCTTGTTTTAGTCACATCAAGCTGACTCACGGGAGTCGAGGCTCCGTAAATACCTCATACAGAATCGTTCATCAAACCATCCTACTTCATCTTGGAATCTCCATCATGTACACAGTTGTTAAGGTGGTTTTCGGTATTGGCACAGAGTATGACAATATCCGATCTCGGTCTCTTTGACAACTAAATGCATATTTCACCCCAAATGGTTCTTTTAAATTTTCAAAACCGTTTCATAATTGATATCAAAATATCATATTCAATTCAAACCATATCGCTTTCGAAATCATATTCACAAATAGGTTAAATTCCCATTTCAGAATCATCATATTTACTCGAATATGTCATTTCACTAGAAAATATCATTTCAATTCCCAACGTAAGTTATAACATTCGTTTAACCATTTCGCTTTCAAATCAAGGATTTAAATATACACTTCCACTTTACACAGTCTAAAATTTAGAAAATAGTTTAGATAGTTATAAATAGTTAAATAGTTAAGCATAGTTTAAGTAAATTTTTAAATAGTTGGAATACTCTAAAATAGTTTAAAAAATATTAAAATAATTTAAAAGGATTTAAGATAGATTAAACAGATATGAATAGATTAAATAGATATAAAATAGATTAAATAGATTTAAATTTGATTAAATAGATTTTAAATAGATTAAAATGGGTTAATTAGTTTAAAGTAAGTTGAAATAGATTAAATTGGATTAAATAGATTAAAATAAATTAAATAAATTAAAATAGTTTAAATTGATTAAAATAGATTAAATTAGTTTAATAGTTTGAAAATCTTAATAATCAGGATTTAAAATAATATATTTTTAAACGTTTTATATTAAAATGGTAAATTTGAAATTAATATTAAATTAAACTATTTCTTTCATTTCAACACATCTGGACCATGTCCAACTTTCAAATCAGCAAGCTTAATTTTGTCCTTCAATTCATATTCATTTAAATCATTTAATCAATATCGATTTCAAATCCAAGTTCGAACAATAAATCCAACTATTTCAAATTTAGTAGATTTGAAATTTACATTTTCAAATGTTTTTAATAATTCAATTTCGATAAATTTCATTTATACTTCAAATCTTACTTTAAAATTTCAAACAAAACCAATTCCAATTTCACGTTTAAAACTTGGATTTTCAAAAATAATTCAATTTATATAAATCAATTTTTCTTCAAAATATCATTTAACTGAATTCAAAATTTAAGGATTTAAAATCATTTAATTTAACCAATACCATGTCCGTATATAATTTTCTACCCTATGGTCAAGTGATACAGATATTTATCATTTCAATCCTCAAATATTTTATATTTACGGGTATATATCATTTCAACCCGCAATTCCAAATTTACTTCAAATCCATGAAATCGCTCAAGTCTATCATTTCAACCCATAATGATTTCTCCCTAATCTATCAAGTCATTTGGGGGTATATCATTTCAACCCACAGGGAACTTGCAGTATTATAACAATATAAAATATAACATCCAGTCATCCAATATCAACAATCAACATCCATCACAATCAACATTCAAACCAATCAATAAACAATAACAAGTGATTGATTATCAATAACGGGTATTAACTGGAAATCTAAAATTTAATATTAAATTAGTGGCGATAATATTCAATAAAAGTCAGATTTAACTGGAACGACAATTTTAAATACACCAAACATCAGCCAATCAATTTCTAATCGCATCATAGATTCAATTTAACTAACATAAGATAATCTAGAAGTATTGAGTGGGTCAAAACACTCTCTTTTGATTTCAAATCGATTTGAAATCCAAAATAAGGCAGAAATTTCAATGGTCTCAAAATTTATTCATCCTAGTGCTAAAATCTCTAGAATTTCAATACAATCGCAGTGGAACAAACCGTGCATGAATCGGATCTCGTACATAAATGTTGTTAAGGTTAGAACGATGGAAAATTTTAAATTTTAAGTTAAATAAAAAAAATGCAGCCCAAACCTCATCCACGTCATCGTACCAGAACCATCCCTTTGACAGGCTCGAACCTTAGCTCCAAAGAAACGCGATGTCTTGAAACCCTACAGACTACGCCGCCCCATTCTTCGATCATCTCACCGTTGCCTAGCAAGTCGCGGCCACCCCTATGACATGCCGTCGACCTCCCTTACAACCACGAGACCCCACATAACGCCAATGACCTTGACATCGATCATGCGAAGAAGACAGCCGCCGCCCTATTTTGCGACCTAATTGAATTTTTTGGTCGATATGGCTATCAATTTGACGAGTGAGCCACACGCTGAATAGCGCGCGACACCCTCCATAACCCGATACCCTTGATTCGACGATCGGTTGAAGTTGATCACAACATGATGAAAGGTCGAAATCACCCATTTTTGGCCAAATTATGGTGTGAATCGAAAAAATAATCATTGCAGAAGATTGTGCTTGTCGAAAGCTTCGAATCGGTATATAATATGATAGGGTTTTGAGAAGTTTGAATTTTTGAAATTTATTTGGTTTTGAGAAGTTTGAATTTTTGAAATTTATTTGAAGTTTGAAGTTGAATTGGGATTTAGGGTTTCATATTCTATCATTTTGAGAAGAAGGAACTGTAGAATTGTACATACAAGAATAAGAAATAAGAAACAGTTAGGCTTTATAACGGCCTATATATAGGCAGATCTAAATTAGAAATGAATGGACCCGATAGGATTGATCAAAATGACGACGCGACCCAAAAAACCCGTTCTGCCTCCGAAACGAAAATGGGCCATCTCATATATCAAAATAGATGTTTTCAACATTTTTAAACTCAATGGAATAGGTTTCAAGTCCTAATTCCATCGAATGAAGAAGTTATCTTTTAAAATCAGCGCATCTCAATTGATTTCAATTAAATTGATTTCTACGCGTTTCAAGTCCGTACGATCAAACGCCAAGTTCGATCGCTGCGAAACTCGAAATCCTACAATAATTCACCATTACGGATCCATGAAACAGGTTTCATCAAATTCCGAGACAATGACCAAAATGGCTCTTTTCACGTTAAATAAATAAATTATTATTAAATTTATTAAATCACTTTCCAATTCAAATTTTATAATTAACAAATTTTTATCATTTTGATTACTTAGACACTTAAAAAATTTAAAACAATCAATTCAGTGTTAAATATTATACTAAATACAGTGTTCAGTTTCAACTGCAATTAAAATCCAATTAATTATATTTTAATTCCAATAAATTGATTTAAATTTGATTTCAATCTTTTTATTAAATCAAGCATCACTCTATAGACATAGTTAACATTATTTTATATCTTATTACACTAATATTATACAATTATCATCTTAATTTACACTAACAAAATATTTAATTAACTTTAATCGCAATTGATTCCAATTTAATTCAACAAGTTAAATAAATAGGTAACATATAACAATTGTCACCTTTTCTTAATTTAATCACATTTATGAGTTTGTTAACTATACATAAATGTTATAACTACTTACATAACACAAATTTTATCCAATTTCAATTTATTACATATTATTTCATCAATTAACATAACAGTTAATTTATTTCCCTATCTACCATTTACAACCAATTATAACTTTTCAGTCATTTCAATTAATTGGGGTCACATTAAAATAGTTAGCACTTAACATAAATTAACATTGTTACATTTCATTCTAATTATTATTCTCATTAATAAATCGAAAATTTTCATTTCTTCCAATATTAAATTACAAAATCTTATTAAATTAACTATTTTTAATTATCAAAAATTATGAGTCGTTACATTTGGGCTACAAAATGTGAGTTTGGATATATACGTATTTTAGGAAGATTTATTTGGTTTAATGGATGTTTTGAATGGCTTTAATTAACTTATGCATATGTTTTAATATCTTATTTAAACAATCGTTGCTTACCTTCAATGAAGTTGTTTGTAAAGAGTTTAATTTCATTATGTTGTATTTCTACTCAAGCATTTCTACGAAATGCCTTACCTTCAAACATATGTAATATTGGGACGATTAAACTTTTTTTATTGATAATTTGACATGGAAATGCTATCAGATATTCTTAAAAACACAAATATATCACATAGCATGTGAATACATTAAACCAATATAATTTTCAATGAATCTACTGTCATATGGGCTCAAAATCATTAATTATTTTTTTACAATGTTGTACTCTTTATAAGTGTATCTGACATAATTTTTGGTAAATTTATGAATTAAGTTGCCAATAAACTTGTACATCAATATTAACCTTAGTTATACTTCTACCATCAAATAAGATAAATAAAAGTTAGCAATATTTTTCATTAGCATCCAAGAATGGTATCAAGAATTTTTATTTTCCGAGATATAATTTCCATTAAATGAGTAGTTTATTTACTATAAATTTGGTTATATTTATTCTCTATGTATTTGTACCTGTATTATTACATGCTTTCATCATAAATTTATACATTTCATATTTGTGTAATTAATTTGAAAAACTCAGGATGCATATGTGACATGTAAGTATTCACAAGGAGAAGGATACAACAGTGTTGCTTGTAGAAAATATTGTGTTAATAATTAAATTAATTTCCGAACCCATAGTGTTATAAATGAACAATATTATTTTCAGTCCTTGACAATCATTTATGTGTTTAGTTTAGAGTACCAAACTATTAGTTACACACAGAACAACTTTCATCTGGGTTAAAGGTTGGAGGATCAAATAATAAACACGAAAGTAAAAAAACGGTGTTGAAAGTTTTGGAAAGTTATAACCCACTTTAATCTATATCTACATGATGTAAACCATGGATATAGAAAATTTCACTTTCAAGGCAGCATGTCTACAACACAAAACATCCTATCGATTACTTTTTACCGATCCTTCGTCAATTTCCAGCAAAAAATACTACTTTAGAATTGATAAATTAATAGTTGTTGGTGCCTGAAGGAACAACTATGTTGCTTCATGTACATTAGTGCGTAATTGTTTTGGCATCACTTCATACGTTATATCTTCTAATTACATACATGTATGCTAAGTATTGCATGCTTGGTTTTTGTTTTATGACTTCTCTTCTTTTAATGAAAAAGACACGATATATCAGTTAGTGTTTCTATTAATACTGAATTATTGAAAAGAGCAACAAAATTTTAGTGATTGAATAGCCATGGCATTGAGTCATCGGTTTGGTCATCGTTTCCAAAGTGTAAGCAAATAGATTTTTTACATTAACTTTTCTTCATTTTTAACCGCCTTTTTCAATTTTTTTATTTATTTTTCAAAATAATTTATTTGAACTCTTCTTATATAATATTGTGCACTACCTATGATCTTGCAGTAAGTGCAAAAGTAATCTCTTATGTAGACAAGTAATTTTATAGGTTATAGTTAAGCGGTAGCAAAATCATAAGTCCTTTTTTTACAAGAAGCGTAGTGGACTCATTTATTAATTATGAGAATGTTTTAAATATTACTAAAACGGATACCAAATAAAAGTATACGTTCTCTTACAAAATATTATTAATGCTTAAGGGAAATTTTGTTTTATCATGCCTTTGTAATGTGACAATCCAATGGCTAATGCAACCAATCTTTAGAGATGTTGCATAAGATTAAGACACATTTGAATCTTAAGAGAGTTTTAAGTGGTTTTTTTACCGCAAAATTATGTTCAAGTGGCTTATCTTTTGTTCTTACATTTTTTAAATAAAGAAGGATATGGAAACTAATTCACCAATAAAGTTTGACAAACTAGTACTTTTGTTGCGGGACAAAGAGATGCTAATATGGAATGAGAAGTTTAGGAGCAAGAAGAATAAGAAATGAGAAGTGAAGGAGAAGTAGAAGATTCAGAGCATGTGGAGCTTGATGCTAAGAGACTTCACAGTTCAATAGAAAAAGAAGCTAATAATAACTTACGGAGAATGGAAATAAAAATAAGGAAAGTCAAGATTAGTTAAAGTCTATACGTGGAGAACATTTTATTTTATGTTTAATGTGTAGCACTTTTAGCTTAACGGCCTTAACTTCCATTGTCACTGAGAAATACATATCATCATTCCATGATTAGTTTATATTTGCATTCCTGAAGACCAAATAATGCTATTATAAGTTGCTTGTTATTTTAAATGAATGAAACTTTAATTTCTATCATTTATTGCTCTCCCTTTTAGCCAATGTTTCATTATGATTTTCATATTTGCAGGTATGGGTAAGTGATTATTGTTTTATCTCAGGTTATCTTATACAATATATATACATCATAAATGTTTAAAAACTATATTATAATGCAACAACATGTGCGAATAATTATCTAAGACGTAGTTTAGCAAATACATCTTCATAATATGAGGATATATTAAAATTATCACACATATCAACTAGATATTCGGAGAGCTATTAATATACAGACTGAATCTCGGTCTATACACTTAATATATTAGAGTGCTTCATCTATAACTTGGAAGAATAATTATGAAGATATATATTTATCACTTTATTCTTTCGTTATCAATGCTACTGTAATAAAGGCAGACATCTATGAATGTAGACAATATATTTGCTATAACATCTATGATAGATATATTTATTAATATTTTAATTCAGTAAACCCAGTTCTTTATCAATAGTTATCATATATATTGACAGTACCGATTGTTCTATGTTATAAAAACAGTTAAAAACAAGGTTAACACAACTAAATATATATCAAGTTTTCTATGTTGCACTAAAATAGGATTTAATTTAATGAACGATATACTGTGTAGTGGAAACATTATTTTACGATACGTCTTTAGTCCTATTTTATAGGAGCCATGCTTTTTACTGCTTTTGTATTTCACCATAGTGCATCTGCTGCTTTTATACTTACTACTTACGAGTCCACTTTTTCCTTTTACTTCTCTTGCCTACATATATGTTTGAGAGCATTCATTCTTATTACTAATGACACAATAAGGATTGTTTACTAATTTTAATACTTATATTTGATACTGTAATAATGTTTCTAATTCCTTCCTATAAATAGTATATTATGATTATTTTTCAAAATAATTTAATTTTCTAACTGCAACAAATATGTTCTTGCCATACCCATGTGCGAAGCACGGGTTCACACTAGTTGTAAATGACTTACATATGTTAATTATCTATTATTCCTTGAAAAATTACTTCTATAATTATATGTTTAGTTTTGGTTAAAAACATTTTGAATATTGTTCATGTAGGAAGGTAAGTTTTTTAGCTAAACTTTATAAATGGACTTTTGTGAAAATTTTAAATCATTTGCCCCCATTTCTAAGTTTATCGTTTTACAAAAATTCTAAACTCTAGTTTCATTTCTAACCTATAAGTTTAATCCAAATTGTTAATTAAATCCAACTTATTTGCATGTGTGTATATCATATATCACAATGTTCCCAAATATATTTTTCTCTAAATCTAAATGATAAATTGCAATTTTATATACATGGAAATTTACATATATTGCTTCAATTCAAATTTATAAAATAGATCTCGTGCAGCATTTAATGTCATAACTTACTTTAATTGAAATCAAATTCATTAATGTTAATTTTGGATTTCAAATCACTTGAAATTATCTAACGTGATTTTAATACATATATATACTTCTATCACACACACATATATATAGTATGAAATAAATATTATGGAAAATAAAGACATATATAAAGGAGAAATGGTTCCGTTGTGGTGTTAATCCAAACATCTACCTATCTTATTAATTATATGCACTTCTTACTAATAGTAGGCGCACTTTATGAAAATAAGTATATTTGATATACTTGTTAACTAAAAGAAAAAAAATCCTTTAAACACAATTTAATAAAATGAAATTTTTATTTAAAACATTTAGATGGATCTAAAATCCGCTTAGTCTTCATAGGTTTAACCAAGATCAAAATGGAATTTGTTTAAAATTCACCCATTCAACCCACTTCGGACTAGTCCGGTTCCTTAAATGGTATCAGTGCCAAATAGTCTATGCAGTCTAACTTAGCAATATTCGAGTCAATTGATTAAATCCTACCCATATCATAGGATGTCCAGAAAGGTAATGCCGAAGGATTGAGTTTGGGTAATCAAGTACTATGCCCTACTTGTCAACTGGTCTGGCTCGAAGAATGAAATAACCCCAAAGGTTATTCCTAATATAAAGGCCTAAAGTCCTCGGGCTAATTTTCAAAATATGTTTTGATAATCTTAAAAAATTATATTTTAAATTTTAGTATAAAATATGTCATGTTATAAATGTTATAAAATTTTCAAAATCGGTTTTGAAAAGCAACAAATTAAAATTAAAAGGTTCATCTTAATTGTATAATTGAATAAATAATTGATTTATTAATTAAAATTTAATTAAATCATATATAATGATATGTGTATATTCATCCTAAAATGTTTAAAGTAAATGATGGTCAAATTATGAATTTAATTAATGTCATTTTCATTCCCAACAAAAATGAAACAAAACCCAATCGAATAATAAGAGATACCTAATAAAATGAGGAAATAACACACAAGATCTATAGTGGTTCGACTAAAATCAATAGTCTACATCCACTATCAACTTTTTTCATGATCCTGACTTTCTTTTACAGTGGTGATTTTACAACTCGGTTGCTTATAACTTGGATAAGAATCCAACAGAGTCTCGAGGTAAAATATAATATTTCAGAAAGTTGGAAAAAATCTAGTTTTTGTACAATTCTCTTATTTATGAATGATGATGAAAAAATTAAGCTCCAAAGCCTTCCCACGCATTCTCCATGTTCAGTATGAAGCTTTAGTGCAACAACCCGGAATTTTTGGCTATTTCATTTTGAATATTTAATTCATTTTAAATATTGAAAATATTGGTTTTAAAAGTTAAATAAATTTAGAATTCGAATATATAGATTATATAAAATCTTTGAATTTGAGAACTAATATTTGAATAGTTTTTAAAAATATTATGATTTTAAATTTAGTATAAATCAAATAGATTTAATGGTTTTATTTAACTTCTTTTAATTAATAAATAATAATGGTAAATTCATTTTATTAATTTACTTATAGTAATTAATGGTTCAAAAAAATTATAAGAAAATAATTTGTTATTTCTATGACTCGATTTCTATTGATGTATTTTTAATTTATTTAATTTGATTTTTCCATATTTTTTAATTTGGAAAATATTGAAATTTATCGTTTTTCGACTTTTCACCAAACGGTAGTGCTTTTGTGGTTTTATAAAATCCAATAACCAATATATATTGTTATTGTTTTGGAGTTAAGCCGTTGTTCCGAGCTCGACCGTAATTTTGTTTTATCGTTCGAAGTTCATACGCAAAATGAAAATCTTTGCTACGAGATGCCAGTATTTGGAAATTTTATATATATCAACCCTTAGCCAAATCTAAACCTTTCACCCTTATTTAATATCATTGTTCCGTCATGTAACGACCCGCAAATTTATCACTTGAATAAATTATACATTTTTTAAAATATCTAGATATGGTTTAAAGTAAGAAATAATCATGTTTTAAGTGGTGAATAATAACAGTTATTTTGTTTTGGAAAAGTATTTGTGAACACATTACCTAGGTAAAATATTAAACATTTGAATTATCTTCCTAGGTAAAATATCGATAAAACAATAGGAAATCGTTTTATCGATAAAACTGCTTTTAAACAATAAGAATCATGCACGGCTCTGGATACATATAATAAATTACCCGTAATCAAAAAAGATTACTAAAAAAGATAATTTATTTTATTTTTGGAAAATAAAATGTATTTTTGACATCGACAGTTGATATCATCGGTTTTATATATTTCTTCAAAAATTCAAGTTAAGTTTAAATATTAAATAAATAGGTTTTTATTTACAAATAAACCTATTTTAATTAATTGATAATGATGGTAAAATATTTTTATATTTTTTTACCAAAATAAATAGTTCGTAGAAAAATAGAAAATGAGACCGAAAAACGTTTTTCGGAATTTCAACTTTTCGACACCGGAAAGTTATCGAGAGCGTTGCTCGGCTTTATGCACTATATATGTAGTAGATAATTAACCATATGATAATAAACTTGATAATATATTATCTTATGTTAATTATGTTTAGAAAGTGACGTGAAAATCATGGTTTTAAAAATAATAACACACACACACTCTTATATATATACAAAATATGTACCTATCTCTTCTCATTTCTTTGGTACCATCATCATCATCTAAGCATGAGCCTAGAGGATGTGACTAAGAGGGGGGCATGACTAGATGTAGCGACCCGTTATTTTGAACCATTCAAATCGATAATAAACCACACATGTCAGACTTGAATTGCTCAAAACAACAGATTGTTATTTATATTTGGTAAAACTTAGCATATATAGTGAATAAATGAATCACATAATCATAGATACAGAGTAATACAATGTACGTAGTGGAATAGATAAATAGTAGTTCATTGTTAGCACCGAAATTGGTCACTAACACCTAAAGAAAGATTTATGTAAAGAGATTAATGAAGATAGAAAATTAAAATAGAGGACTATATGCAGAATTAATTGCAAAAATTAGAACACCAGATTTATAGTGGTTCGGCATAACTGCCCACGTCCACTTTAAGTTTAACTTTATTTTTCTTTCAAATAATTGAATACAGATACAATCCGTACAGCAACAACTTGAATACAAGTTTTGACTGAAAAGGAATGAGTCTTGAAAATGGCAGAGTCTCCCTAGTGTTCTCGTAAAAAGGTCCCTTTCACTGTGCCCTTGCCCTTCTATTTATAGGCGAAGATAGGCTGGACTTCCCTCACGGGCCCAGGAACAAGGTATCTCGGCCCACAGTAGGCGACTTTTATGCAATGGGCCAAGCATGCCGAACGAGTCGCTCCAAGCGTGGAATGTCAGTCGAGAATTGTCTGCTCGATCATCAAGTGACTTGAAGTAAGCCCTTAGGAGAACCGAAGCAAGTAGCGAGTTGACTTGAAGCAAAGTTATGCCGAATGCCCTTACTTTGTTGTGGGCTTGAAAACTAGTTAACACCTCTAGTATGCACCGAGCTAGGGTGCCGAACGAAAGTTGCTGAGCGACCTTGCTAAGTGGCTTTGCCAAACGATGTTGCCAAAGAAGGTTGTCGAACGGTATTGGCCGAACGATGGGTGTCGGGCGGTGATAACTAAGATGTTTGCGCTTCTAAGGTTGGAACGATTTTACACCGAGCGGTAATTGACCGAACGGTGAACTTTAGGTAGTTGACTCGAAGCTAGATTATGCCGAGCGATGGTGCTTGAACTCAAGATGTCGAGCGATAGCTTTTGAACCAAAGAATGCCCAACAGTGGCGCTTGAAATCAAGATGTCGAGCGATGGATTTTGAACTAAAGAATGTCGAGCGATGGCGCTTGAACTCAAGATGCCGAGTGATGGCTTTTGAACCAAAGAATGCGGAGCGGTGGTGCTTGAACTCAAGATGTTGAGCGATACTTGCATGTCGAACGACACTCAATATTTTCCTCTTGTTGCCAGGCCAAGCAACCAGTAACACTTGCCCTCCAAAGCGTATCGTGAGAGTCAATCATGATATGCTTTGGACCATAAGCTAACCATGCCTCCCACTCTTCTCCTCCTATCGGGTGGAATTCGTTTCTTCATCCTACCATGTCTTCAACACGGCTTGGTTGATATTCGTGCACCAAGCCACCTGTTCGGCAAGTTCTCAGTCGCTCGGCATAACTGCTCACCGAACCACTAAAATGCCTTGACCGGGTCGACTGGTTGATGCCTGTTCACCTCCCCTTCTTCGCATATAAAAACCGACACTTCTCCTCATCACTTTTTTACTTTCACTTCGAACCTTTAGGGGCCCGTAACTTACCTTACTACGAACTTCGGCTACCTCTCCAACCTTCCCTCCTTACCCTGACTAGTAATTTCTCCCTACAGTTCCTCCTCAGATCGAGTCTAAATGACTTCCAATCTCAAATCTAACAGATCCTTAAGCCTCAGTCATCCTCTTAGGTAAGAATTTCTCCTTCAAACTTTTTTCAAACTAGGAAGTTTAGCATGAAATTCGAATTCATGAATTTTCTTTAGATTATGGACGGTAGGAGGCATGTAGATGAGGAAGACGAATCGAGATTCGAACATGTCTTAGGGCTAGAACATAGTATGACTTTAACCAATTTCAAGGCTGGTGGAATGGAGAGGAGAAAAGAAAGGGACACTGGTGGTCTCTAGGTCGTAGGCTCCTGTTGGGTCACCGATCATTGGAGTTAAGTTGTTGAAGTGGAACTAGATTGTTAACCGAGCATTCGGCACTTGTATCTTGGGTGTTAACCTACCAACTACGTATTAGGTGGGTCGGTAGTCTTTATGTCAGAATAATGTTAGGGAGGTAGAGGGATAGGGGGTCGTTCGGTCTAAGGAGAGAGAGAGTATAGTTCAGTGATCAAGGAACGAGGAAGACATGAGTGTGATCGTTCGACACTTGTATTTCAGATGGAAACCGATCAACTACGAAGTAGGTGGCTCGGTAGTCCTTGTACGAGAGTTATGTTAGGGAGGCAGGAAGTAAGTAGCTCGGTGTAGTCTTCATTTGAGAGTGGTGTTAGGAAGGTAGGAAGTAAGCGGCTTTGTGTATCTGGTTTATGTGGTCGTTCGGCCATATGTTTCGAGTGTCACTCGGCATTGAGCCTTGAAGTAGGCAGTAGCAGTCAAAATCATTCCAACTCGAACACAACTCATGTCAAATTCACTTACTTCCCATGCCTAATCATATGACAATAAACAAGGACAAGGACTTAAGCAAACAAGCATATCGAACTAATCCGGACTGATAACTCCCCTGTCTCAACAACTATAAACTTGAGTTTAACTCAATAAAAATAGACAATAACCTTCAACATATAGTGCCAATATCCGAGGTCAAAACTGAAGCCGTCAAAGGGAATGCTCTCGGAGAGGGTCAGGGATGACGGTCCTCGAAGATGACGGTTCAATGCTTAACTTTTACTTTATCAACTTTGTAACTTTTAATTGTTTGCATTTACACTCGACGATTGCACTAGTCCACACACCAGGCGGAGGAAGCACTTTTGTTGTTTATGTTTAATATTGATTGTCTTTCAAGTATAGTTTAAATAGGTGTTTATACAATCTTCGACGCTCATTGGAGATGTCTAAAGTCGAGTTCTGCTACAGTCTCAAATAAACCTGAGCCAAGTTTTAAACAAGAAGTAGTGGGAACTTTAAATCCATCGACAACTCCTGTATAGAATATCTCGAGTCCAACGACTGCATCTGTTGACTTAGCCCCTGATTCCATAGATGCAGCAACCATCCTAGATAATTCGGCTGATTCTCAAGCTTCGAGAATCAATGAAAACGCTCTTCACTGACTATGCTCAATCACAGAATTCTCTTTAACGATGTACTGGTTCCATCGAGACAAGATCGTCATCACCTGCCCCCAACCGGATATACTGCTTGCAACAACTTCATGTGCTGGGTTGGTGGCATGCCACCATTCAACTCCTTCCTCCACGATCTGTTGCAGTATATTGAGATCGCCCCATCACAGTTGCAGCCCAACTGTCACGCGTTCATATATGACACGTGCATTATTTTCATGAGAATTCTATTCAGGCTCCCCACTGCTGGTGGCATCCGCTATATTTATCATTTCAAGAGATGATCCAACAGCCCATCTTTCGTTTTTTGGAGCCATATAACAAGTGCAAAATCTTGACGGTGGCATGGAGAAAATTCATCCAATATAAGCAAGAATGGTTTTTTGTGAGATGTCCTGCTGGCTTTGCGAGGAGATAGCTAGAAGGGAGTAAGTTAATTTTCTGGATCAATACTTGTATGCGGCAGAAAGTGCATCCTTTCTAAACCCTTTCTCTACTTTTACAGGTATCAACCCACGTCCTGAAGGCTCTGGGTACTCTAAGGCCGTCGAATCTATTCGAGTTGTTCCCACAGAGGACTAGGACATCAGATCCATCATCACCAATGAATCACTCTCAAAATTTGGGTTGTGGGCGGAAGGTCGTCGAATAAGTCTTTCTCACGGCGCTACTACAACTGGACCTGCCTTGAACAAAGGCAAAAGGCAAGCTGGGCCTTCGACACGTGGTGCTCCCGACACACCCGAGGAGGGCGAGATTAGAGAAACTGATGTGTCAGAAGCACCGGGTGAGAACGTAAGTCCTGCTCTAGAACCAGTGGTTGAGGCACATGGCACCGATGCAACGCCTCCTCCTTCGAAGGGAAAAATGAAACTGACTTACAAATTGAGGAAAAAGACGACCTCAAAGGTCACGATTACTCCAGCGGAGAAAGAGCCGTCTCCACAACACTTAGAGAGTTTACTGAAAGGCTTATCTGATCTCACTATTCCCAACAACTTGCTCAATTATGGCTTCAACGATCCAGAAGCCCTAAAACTCCATTCGCCCGTGGGAGGCAATGAAGGCACTCAAGCCCATAAACAAGGAGAAAAAACTCTGATAATTAAAGCCAAAGAAACTGGTCTATCGGGGGGAAACATTAGGACACACATAATAACACTTACACCTCACCTTGCACTTAAACTTCAGCCATCATACGATTCTGGCTAACTCGTGTTCACTTAATTTCTGTGCAGGTAATATGGGACGTTCTCATGGATTCGATCGCCTTTGCCGGTCCTCTGTTTTTCATCATTCGGGCTGAGATTCGGGCTCCGTCAAATGTCGGGATAGAGATGATGATAGTGATAGGGACTATCGCTCACGGGACACATTATCTTGAACGAAAACTTACCATCAGCCTTCATATCATTACGATCCTCCCTCTCACCCGGAGCAAGGTAGGGAGAAATCTGGTCATAATGGGTTCCAGTCCAATACTCTCCGCGACCAACACTCGGGTTCATCTAGCACCAGGCAATCCTAGGAAGTTCACAAAAAACCCATAGTCTCTAGACAAACTTCTTCTGCTCCCTCACATGATCCGTCGATAGCGGAAATGCTAGTCGAGCTTAAGGCCACGTTCCTAAATTTATGCTTCGACGGTCTGAAGTTTCTTCCAGCGATTCATCACATTCAGGGGCATGTCAAATAGAGTGCCATTGCTTGCAACAATGATGTCTACGTTCAACATGACGCATTTGTTCATTTGGCAGAGAAAGTTCCAAAAGTTTCTATCGAACGCCAACATGAAATTGATTGTCTGAAACTCGAAGCCATTCATGAAAAAGACATCATGAAAGCCTAGGATGAAGAGCTTTCCTAATACAAATCTCGGCTTGAAACTGCTCAGAAAAATGCTAAAGACACAGCTGATGCTGTTAATCGTCTGGAGGCCACATATAAGAAAGAGATCGACGAAGCGGTTCAACGCTGCGGTGTCTTAGCAGTAGAGAAAGACTTCGTTCAGAAGGAGAGAGATGCATTCGCTTAGCAAGTCAAAGAGTTGGAAGAGCTACTTCTCAAGGAGTTGGAAGAAAAGACTGCTGCTCACGAGGAGTCGCAATGATATTGCAACGAAATCGTCGCTACACGACTCCTGAAGATAAAGCTCGATGAAGAACTCTCCAAGGCTGAAATGCTAAAGGATGAGGCCCATGAAGAGGGCAAAAGGTCGGCGCTCATGGAAATTGATTCTTGCCTTGAGGCATCCACTGAGGCCGGTAGGGAGGAAATCAAGTGCATGTTTGATCCGCTTATAGCCGAGTACAATGCTCGAGTTCTCAGGCATCATGGCCTAACATTTCTCGACGAGGGTTACCTCTAATCTTTGGCCGAAGCATGGGAAACTTTGATAAAGATCAAAAAGGTTGAGTCAGGCACTAATGAAATTGACGAAGAATCTTTAGTGAAGGAATTTCTCTGAGGGAATGAGCCTTCGGACTTGTCTGCAGCGAAGGCTCTTTATAGCAGAGACTCCTCCTCGTAGAAAGGGAAGAATGACATTGTCGGCCCGTCCAAAGCCGAGTCTCCAGTTCCTTCCCTTAACCAACCGATCGATTGCCCATCACTTGACCCCTTCGAGCAGCACATTGGCTATGACCCAGAAGATCCTGGCCTTGATATTCATGTCTCCCATTCTAGAGTGTGAGACTCCCCCGACGGTTGAGAGTCAGCCAGAAATCGGTACATAACTTTTCTTCTCAAAGTTCAAAGGGCTGTCGTTTTCGGCGAGTAGTTAATGTATTCTAACATTTGTTTCTTATAATTTCGTGTAGCCCGTTCTGATCCTGAGCCAACTCCAAGGAGCGATGATGCCATGGAGAAGGAGGAGAAGATGGGTGAGGCAATTCAAACGGGAGAGATTCTCAATCCTACGCTCAAGTGATTGAGGCGCTTAACGAGGACAAGTCTGAAAATCCATCACACATCGAAGAAGATTATGAAGTTGAGATTACAGGCGCCTCCAGACATACTTCAAAAGTGAGCATGAAGGAGAAACTTACGGAAGAGAAGAAGAAGAAAGTTGAAATAAAGATCGAGCCCAAAGTCATGGAACTAGATGATCCCTTGAACAGGCCTTTGAAGGTCGTCATCCTCGGTGGGATCAGGCCACTAGAAGTTTCTCTTTCTTCCTCGAACACCACTTCCCTTGCAAGCAAAGCTTCCAAGAGAAAACGAGTGAGGGAGGAGTTATCTGAGAAACCGAGGAAGGACAAGAAATCAAAGAAGTAGTTGTCATACTCGTTCAAGGAGAGTTAGCTTAGATTATGTAATTATTTCTATTTATTTTCATAGCCATGTAGTAGACTTTTGACTCCGAGTTTAGGAGGGATTGTAGCAAAACCTTGCTTTGGGATTTGTGAATAAAACATAGTTTCTTTATTTTTCGATGACTTTCATTTTTTTTCAGCTTTTTGTCTAAATCGTTGCCATAATTTGGAATCCGATGAGTTGTACGAGCTCTAGTTCACCTCCACGTGACTCGGAAATTTTTTGAGAATCGTAGATCATCTATGCCACGTTTCGGGCGCTTAGAATACTTTTAGTCCGCATTCTGGGTACTAAGAGTACTCCAGTCCACACTCCGAGGACCTGGAGAGGTCAAGTCATCTATACTCTAGTCCGCACTCTGGGGACTCAGAGTACTCCTGTTCGCACTTTGGAGACTTGGAGGTTTTGAGTCATTTAAACTCTAGTCCGCACTCTGGGGACTCAGAGTACTCCAGTCCTTGCTCTGGGGACTCGGAGTACTCCAGTTCGCACTTTGGAGACTTGGAGGTTTTAAGTCATTTATACTCAGTCCGAACTCTGTGGACTCAGAGTACTCCAGTTCGCACTCTGAGGACTTGGATGTTTTGAGTCGTTTGTACTCTAGTCCGCACTCTGGGGACTCAGAGTACTCCTGTCCGCACTCTTGGGACTTGGAGGTTTTGAGTCATTTACAATCTAGTCCGCACTTTGGGGACTCAAAGTACTCCGGTCCTCACTCTGGGGACTCGGTGGTTTTAAGTCGATTATACTCTAGTCTACACTCTGCGGACTCAGAGCACTCCAGTCTGCACTCTGGGGACTTGGAGGTTTTAAGTCGTTTATACTCTAGTCCACACTCTACGGACTCAGATATTTTAAGTTGTTGTATGCGTTCATATTCCAGACAGAATAATGTAACTTTAATTTTGTCATAGAATTATCACACATGGAAACATCAATAATTCATGAAAAAGATGGCTTCTAGCCTTTGTTAATGAAAACAAACTAAATTGTCTTATTACATGTCAAAAACTAAGAATTAACGAAATAAAAATATACTGGGAATAATTGCAACTAAAATGCAAAAAGAAATAGACTAAATATAATAACGTCACAGATGTTCGCTATTCCATGCTCGAGGGAGTATCACGCCATCAACGGTCACTAGATTGAAAGTTCCCTCTCTAAGCCTCCGTTCAATGACGTATGGGCGTTCCCAGGTGGGATTCATATGTGATGGGACTAGGAAAACTCACTTCAAAACGAGATTACCAACATCAAAAATTCTCGGTTGGACTTTCTCACTATAACATCGAGCGACTCGGTGCCTATGTGGTCGTCCTTAAATCAGCTTCTTCACTTTTTCATCAATGAAGTCTAGTGATTCCATTAAGAGATCCTGATTCGTCTTGGGGTCATAATGAGTTACCCGATGTGAAGGAACTTCAAGTTCCATGGGTATAACGGCTTCCGTTCCATATGCTAATGCGAATGGAGTGTGGCCAGTCGCGGACTTGTGGCTGGTTTGGTAAGCCCAAAGTGCTGCTTGAAGCTCATCCACCCACTTGCCTCTAGCCTTTTCCAAATGTTTTTCAGTATGGATTTGATTATTTTGTTCACGGCTTCTACTTGTCCATTGGCTTTTGGATGAGCAACTGCTGCAAACCTTTTTTCAATGTCATACTTTTGACAAAAGTCTTTGAACTCCCTACTTTGAACTGAATTTCGTTGTCCGTAATGATAGTTCGCGGGAGGCCAAAATGGCATATAATATTTCGTACAACGAAATTAATGACCTTCTTGGTAGTGATTGTGGTTAAAGGCTCTGCTTCTGCCCACTTGGTAAAGTAACCGACCGCGACTATTGCGTATTTTGCACCACCTTTGGATATAGGTAAGGAATCGATTATATCGATCCCCCACATTGCAAACGGTCAGGGACTAACCATTTGTGTAAGTTCCATTGGCGGAGCTCTTGAGAGTTTTGCGTATTTTTGACACTTCTCACATCTTCTTACGTAGTCCGCAGCATCTCGATTTACAGTTGGCCAATAGCATTCATAGCGAAGGATCTTTTCTGCTAGTGTCTACCCCCTAGTATGGTCACCACATTCTCTTTCGTGAACTTCCTTCAAGACTCGTTTTATCTCACCGTGGGCAATACATCATAGTATGAGAACCGAGAATCCCTTTCGATACATTATTCCATCATGCATTACATATCGCGAAGCTTTACGAATGACTTGTCGTCTTTCGCTTTTTTTTTCGGGCAAGACCCTGTGTAGCAAGTATTGCTTGAATGGGGTCATCCATGACTCCTTCTCGATTTCTATTTCTAACACGAAATCTACCTCCATTACATTTATACTCGAAGCATGTAAGGTTTCGACGGGAACCAATCCCATTTGATGTGCATCGCCAGTACTTGCAAATTTGGCCAATGAATCGGCTTCTCTATTTCGTTCATGCGGGACATGCGAAATATCATAATATTCTAAATCTACTAACAGCTCATGGACCTGAGCAAGGTATGGGGCAAGTTTCTATCCCTTTTCTTGATAGTCCCCCTGCACCTGGTACACCACCAATTGTGAGTCACAAAATATTTCAACTGATTTTACTCCAAGTTCCCTGATAAGTTTCAAGCCAACAATCAATGCTTCGTACTCGACTTCGTTATTTGTAGCTAGGAAATTGAGCTTTAAAGCGTAAAAAATTGATCGGTTTTCGAAAGTCACAAGAATTATACCAGCCTCAGAACAACGGTCGTTGGATGCCCCATCGGTGTACAGTCTCCATCGAATGGGGGGAATGACATCATGACTGTTTGGTTCGTTTGACACGGTGAATTCATCGATGAAGTCTGCTAGCGCTTGCCCTTGTATGGCCCTTCATGGCAAGGGTAATATCAAACTGACTCAACTAGATATTCCATTTCAACATCCTTCCAGAGGTTTCTGGTAGTTGGAGGACCTGTCATAAGGGTTGATTGGTATAAACACTGATCGAGTGTGCCTAAAAGTACGGACGAAGCTTGCGTGATGCAATCACCAAGCAGTAGGCCAATTCTCAATTTTAGGATAATTTCTTTCTACGCTCGTTAAACGTTTACTGATATAGTACACTAGCTTTTGAACTCGGTCCTCCTCGTGAACCAAAGCCGTACTGATGGCATGTTGAGATATGACCAATTATACATACAACACTTCGTGGTCTACAGGTTTCGACAGCACCGGGGGACTTTCCAAATGTCTTACCAGAGCTCGGAATGCGTCCTCACAGTTGGACGACCATTTAAAATTTCTCTTTCCTTTCTTTATTACATCGAAGAAGGGAATACACTTATCTGTGGCTCTAGACATTAATCGACTCAGCGCGGCCACTTTTTTGTTCAGGCTTTGTACTTGCTTTATAGTTTTGGGCTCTTGTATGTCTCGAATAGCTTGAATCTTCTCCGGGTTAGCTTCTATTCCCCGCGCATTAACAATGAAACCCAAAAACTCCCCTGATGCAACGCCAAAGGAACACTTCAAGGATTGATTTTCATTCCATAATATCTGAGTATATCAAACATTTCCGCTAAGTCTCGAATGTGGTCGTTTGACTGCCGTGACTTCACGAGCATGTCATCCACATAGACTTCCATTGTTCTACCAATCTGGTCTTTAAACATTCGATTCACCAGACGCTGATAAGTTTCTCCTGCATTTTTCAATCCGAAAGGCATCACTACATAGCAATATAGCCCAGTGACAAAATTAGTGTGTTCTTGGTCTAGAATGTGCATCGGGATTTGATTATATCCCGAGTATGCATCCATAAATGACAACAACTCGTGTCCAGCCGTTGAGTCGACCAGCTGGTCAATTCTGGATAAAGGAAAACTATCCTTAGGGCATGCTTTGTTCATATCAGAGTAATCTATGCAGGTTCTCCATTTTCCATTTTCTTTTCTACTAGCACAGGGTTAGACACCCATTCAGGGTAGTGGGCGTCGTGGATGAACCCATTGGCTTTGAGTTTGTCCACCTCCTCTCTGAGAGCAATGGACCTCTCCGGGTCCATGCATCTCCTTTTCTACTTTATTGGTACGTACCTCGGGTCTATGTTCAACTTATGACTCGCAATGGTGGGAGAAATCTCGCATATATCAAAATGTATCCAAGCAAAAACATCCAGATTCGCTCGAAGGAAATCAGTGAGATCCTCGATCATCGAGGGGTTGAGTTGTGATCCAATCTTAAGTACTCACAATGGGTCATCTCGGCTGACTGGAATGTCAATCTTCAGTTCAGCTGGTGCTGCTTTTGCTTCCCTGGATTCCTTATCATCTCTCGGATCTATATCTCTATAGATCCAATCGTGTTGCCCGAGCCAGGGCTTGGGCACTACTTGTCAATTTTCGGTAACTCGGGTGCGGACGGAGCTGTTCACAACCTTTCCTTTCTCTTTTCGCTGGGCCTCTCTCAGCTCAGCCACATAACATGCACGACCAGCCGCTTGATTTCCATGCACAACACCAGCTCCTTTGTCTGTCGAAAATTTTAAAGTTAAACACCAAGGGGCGAAAGCTTCCCGGAACTCTACCAGGGCTGGTCGACCTAGAAACACATTGTATAGAGAATCAACATCCAAAACGATAAAAGGCAGGATTCACACCCTCCTACGTTCTCCTTGTCCAAGTTCAACTGGCAATTCAACATAACCCACTGCATCGGTTGCTACACCATTAAAGCCATGGATACGGGCTTTAGATTGTTTTAAATCCTTTGTCTCCATCTTCATTTGGTCATATGCTTTTTTGAAGATGATGTTAACAGAACTTCCACAATCAATCAAAATTCTTTTCACAAATGCTGGCCAAATTGTCGCGGAGATGACCATCGGGTCAACGGTAGGAGCCTCCACTTGATCAACGTCTCTGCTCCTGAATACTATATCATCCGTCATCGTTCGCTGCTGCTTAGCCGGGGACCCATCCTCCGTATTTGAACAACATTCAAAATCTGCATGCCTTTGAGAGTTAGCATACTGCTCCATTTCCTACCAATTATTATCTGCAGGGTGAGGTCCACTGACTACTGTGTTCATGCCTAGTCCACCCACAGTTCGAGCAGGTTCCTCTGGATGGCGTGGAGCTTGCCCGCGACCGCGGTCTGATGTTCCATGTCTACCTTCCTGCGGGTTCTTGACAAACTCCTGCAACTTCTTCTATCGAGTCAGATTTTCTATGGCATCGTGAAGGTGTCTACACACCTCGGTATTATTCCCGTAAGTCTCATGGAAGCGGCAATACTTCCCAGTTCACTTTTGTTACTCTGTAGACTCCTTTAGGCGTGGCTTTCGGTATTGAAAAGTATTACAAGTCGGTAGGTAAATATTTTCCAGAGATGCATTCAGAGGATTGTATTCTTTGTAAGTCGAAATCCTTGGTTTCCATTCCCCTACTTCCCTTTTCTTTCCGAGATTTCCTCCTCCAGACCCTTTAAATTGCCCAGGCTTGTTCTGAACATTGATCTGGACCTTCCCCGAGTTATCACCGGATTGTTTTACAGCAATGTTGCTCTTCACAATCTCCTTGCCAGGCCCTGGTGCATTATCTTGCCTGGTCGACTTGGCTTCCTCTCTTCTTATAAATTGGTAAGCCTTTGAATAAAAATGCTTTAGCGTAATCAGAGGCTTTCCTGCCAGCCAATCGCCAAACTCCGAATCCAGATCCACTCCTCGCATCACAGCCATCAGAATGGCACGGTCATTTGGGTTGCTAACTTCAGTAGCCGCAACGTGAAATCTTTGTAAGTACTCCTTTAACGACTCCCCCAAAGCCTGAATCACACTGGATAAGGATATCACGTCCTTAGGACGAATGTCATGAATCTTGAACTGTTCTACATATTTCGTCGCCCATTCATCAAAGCTGGAGATAGAACGCGGAGGAAGTCGGGTGAACCTCATGGTAGCAATTCCAGATAAAGTTATTGGAAAGCATCTACACTTAGTTGCATCATTTTCTCAAGCTGATTCCATCATCCATTCATATCTCATCACATGCTGTCGGGGGTCAATCTTTCCTTCGTAGCCGGTATGGTCGGCATGTTAAACTTCCTTGGGTACTCGGCCTGTAGAATAGTATCTGTGAATGGAGTATGACTAATCCTGGATATCCACCAATCATCATTAGTCAAGCCTTTATTTTCTCTCATTAGTTGTCTGACCATAGCCGGTAGGTTCGGGGTTTGTATGGAAGATGGCATGTTGGAATATATCCTACGAAACCGTTCTGGTTGGTGTCTCCTCTGTTGGCGATCTACCAAACGTGAATCCTGAGGACCGGCTTCATTAGGACCTTAGTGAGCCGGCCGTCCAACTTCCACTCGTGTTCCAGATCCTAAGTTTCTTGTCCCGTCTTGGGTATGATTTCCTTGATGTAAGTGAGCCGCCATGGCTCTAGGTAGGGAACCTAGACCATCCCTGGTTGATCGATCAGCAACACCTACTTGTGTTGTTTCAGTTCTGCGGCATCTATGCCTGGAAGGTTCGTCGAACGAAGTCGAGCTGTCAGATGAGGAGTAAGGAGCGGGCCTACCTCCAGAATTATGATGATGTTGTTGAGTAAGCTGAGTCATAAGGTTGGCATTAGCTTGAATCTGTTCGCTAAGTTGTCTCTTGCTTTCCATGAGTTCTCTCATCAGGTTGTTGAACTCCGTTCTAGTGACAAATTCCATCTGGCTTTGGGAGACGACAGTCCCTGCGCCCGGATTAACTTGTTGATTGTTGGGTCCTACTTGTTGGACGCTAGCAGTCTCGTTGACGTTCGTGTTGTGCGAGGCTGATCTGGTACGAGGTCTTCCCATTTTAGGGTTATTGGTAGAAACTCTGAGTAGAATCAATGAACTTCCTATGAATGACTAGGATCTCCTTCAAAGGATTTCTTCAATCAAGTAGCTACAAAGTAGATCCTAATAACCTAAGAATGCGTCTCTCAATGAAAGCACCAAAATGTTAGCACCAGAAATTGGTCACTAACACTCAAAGAAAGATTTGTGTAGAGAGATTATTGAAGATAGAAAATTAAAATAGAGGAATATATGCAGAATTAATTGCAAAAACTAGAACACCAGATTTATAGTGGTTCGGCGTAACTGCCTACGTCCACTTTAACTTTATTGCTCTTTCAAATAACTGAATACAGATACAATCCGTACACCAACAACTTGAATACAAGTTTTAACTGAAAAGGAATGAGTCTTGAAGATGGCAGAGTCTCCCAAGTGTTCTCGAAAAAAGGTCCCTTTCGCTGTGCCCCTGCCCTTCTATTTATAAGCGAAGATAGGCTGCACTTCCCTCACGGGCCAGGAACAAGGTATCTTGGCCCACAGTAGGTGACTTCTATGCATCGGGTCAGGCATGTCGAACGAGTCGTGCCAAGCAAAGAATGTCGGTCGAGAATTGTCTGGTCGATCATCAAGTGACTCGAAGTATGCCCTCAGGAGAACCGAAGCAAGTAGTGAGTTGACTCGAAGCAAAGTTATGTCGAACGCCCTTATTTCGTTGTGGGCTTGACAACTAATTAACACCTCTAGTATGCACCGAGCCAGGGATGCCGAACGTCAGTAGCCGAGCAACCTTGCTGAGTGGCTTTGCCAAACGATGTTGCCAAAGAAGGTTTCCGAACGGTATTGGGCGAACAATAGGTGCCGGGCGGCGATAACTAAGATGTTTGCGCTTCTAAGGTTGGAACAATTTTACACCGAGCGGTAATTGACCGAACGGTGAACTTTGGGTTGTTGACTCGAAGCTAGATCATGCCGAGCAATGGCGCTTGAACTCAAGATGCCGAGGGATGGCTTTTGAACCAAAGAATGCCGAGCGGTGGCGCTTGAACTCAAAATGTCGAGCGATGGCGCATGAACTTAAGATGCCGAGCGATGGCTTTTGAACTAAAGAATGCCGAGCGGTGGCGCTTGAACTCAAGATGCCGAGCAATACTTGCAGGCCAAACGACACTCAGTATTTTCCTCTTGTTGCCGGGCCAAGCAACCAGGTAACATTCATGAAGCTACAACAACCTTAGAGTCTAAAGCAAATACAAATGAAATCCAAAATACATAGAAGCCTGCTAATACATAAGCAACTGACAAAGTCTGAACATAAATAACTGGAAATAATTGAAATAACAAGATGGCTAAAAGCTGAATAGATAAAGATGAATCTCTAAGAAAAGATCCAAGCTCCAAAGGTGAGTCTCAAATGCTGAAATACTCAGGCTGACCCGAGCATAAAGCAAAACACAAAACACTCGAGTCAGGATTAACATTCTTATGTAAGTAAATCAACTCAACTGAAATGTCCAAATGATATGTGTAACAACCCAAAATTTAAGGTATAATAATTAATTAATGAATTAATTAGATAATAAAATAAATTTGTGAAATTATCAAAATTGAGTCACGGAAGTTGCACCATTGTGTCTGTGGTAATTTTCCAGTCAATTTCCATATATAGTTTGTCAAAATTCGAGTTAATATAAAGGGGATACTAAATAAACAAAAACGAGAAAACAAAAAATAAAATAAATAAAAAATATATAATAGGTCAGGTCGACCTATAAGTCGACTTGCCATATGTAAAGGTCAGCCTAGCGGTCGACGCGCCTATGCAGTTGGACGATGTTTCGTCTCGATTTTAACGATTACGTTTTTTTGAGTTTTATTGCATCCTATGTGTCTGTGCTTCCATCTGACAGTTCTCAGTGAGCCTATGAGTTGGTTGCACCAGAATTCATCTTCAAATCCAATGGTCTGAGATCCCCAAGTGACACTATAAATAAGACCCTAGGCCTAGCTATTTTTCTCATTCAGATTTCTCCATCTGGGTTCATTGCCTGAGGCTGAAACCTAAAAAGAAACATTTTTCCAAAGAGAAGATCTTTTTAATTAAAATATTTTATACCCTAAAAGTGGATCTGGAAAGGCCAAGAAAAAGACCTAAGGACCACAGGTGAGTATTTAAGTAATTATTTTAGATTTTTAAGTAATTTAAAATAACAGGTTCCCAATAGTTGTATTTTTTCTGCAATTTTGAGACCGCTATTATATATGTTGTTTATAGTTGATTTTTAAAGTTTATTTCAATCTATTTTATCCAACTCTTTTTACTTAGCTATTTTATTTATTTACAGTCATTTACTGTTATTTACAGTAATTTGTATTTTATTTACATCTGTTTTGCGTTAAAATTTAGTCTGAAAATGTTAGTCTCCTTTTGTTCCGTTTAACGCGAATAAAATAATAAAAAGAGGATAATTCGCTAATATGGACTAAAATATAAGAACACTAAATTCACAGAAAATTTGATGTAAATAAGAAGAACTGTAATAAAAAGAATATAGATTAAAATAGGCAAATTTGACATTTGCAAGCAAGTTTATAACTAGTAGTTATAACTAAAAAGACAAGATAAAAGAGAAATTATAACGTAGGTTATAATCAAATAGAAAGAACAGAAAAGGCTTGTTTCAAGACTTAGAGTTAAGTTAATAAGAAAATAGAGCAGAATTACAGATGAGGCTTATTTTAAAGACTTACACTAAGTTAATAAGCAAATATAGCAGAGATATTAGAAGAGGCTTATTTTAAAGTCTTAGAATAAGTTAATAAGAAAATAGAGCAGAATTAACAGAAAAAACTTATTAAAAAGACTTATGCTAAGTTAATAAGCAAAGATAGAAGTAGTCCCGTATCGACAACATTCCCCTTTAGTAAAGAACTGATGGTCTCATAAAGATTAGGTGGGGCTGGGACACGCTTATGTTGTTTAGGGTAGATAGGTGGTCAATAGATAGAAGATCAAATCAGGGGATTTGGGCAAGGGGTGCAACTAGATTTTGTTTGTTAGGACTCGTACCGGCAGCATTCCCCTTCAGTTAGAAACTGATGGTCTCAAAATACACTCAGGTAAGGCTGACCACGCTTATGATGTTTAGGGTAGGTAAGAGGTCAATAGAGGGAGTAACGGATAGTGCGAGCTAACGGTGGTCGAGCATGCGGCCTCAGAGTAGGGATATAGGTTGCTATTGAGTTCTAGAGCGCTAAGCAGGTGTCTTTTTGCTATGGGACCCACATGATGGGATTAGCTCACAGTGGCACAACAGAGGTAGAAGGCCGATCAAAAGATAGAATTAGGATTTCAGCCTAATTGAACTATAATTGAGAATTCAACCTAATCAAAGCAGTTTTAGAAATATGCAAGCAATCAAATCAAAACTATCTAAGCAAAGCAAACAGTTAAGCGGTATTTTATTCCAGCTTTATCTTTCCCTTTATTTCTTTTTATACTAGAACTATTGCTAAGTCTATTATTATCTTTACCTTGCTTAACAATGCTAGTAGTTACTTCCACTCACCAGACTTATAGTCCGATCCACTCCTTTCTTTCCCCCTTTTCCCCATAGGCTAGCAGAGACAGGGACAGTAGATTTTAGATTTTCTTGAAGATTCAGCTGCAGAGTTTTTCTTCATGTTTTCTTCTTCCTTTTAGTTTTCATTTCGATTTTTATATACTGACACCACTACACCAGAATTGCGATTTCGCCACGGCTCTGGGCCGTAGCCAATTAATTTTTCCACGGTCGAAAGCCGTGGTAAAATGGGTTGCGGTAAAATTTTGCCACGGCTCAATGTAATTTAGCCACGGCTTTAAGGCGTGGCAAATTTTAATTTCACCGTAATTTTAAGCCATGGCAAAATTTTAATTAGCCACGTCTACCATGGCAATATTAAATTGAAAATATTGCAGACATAAATAAGACACGGCTCTGAACCGTTGCTAAATTCAGTTAGAAAAACCGCAAATAAATTAGAAACCTCCATCTGAAGCATAAAGCTCCAATTTGAACAAAATACGTGCAAGGTAATACCCACCAAAAGAAATTGTAATCTTCAAAGCTACGAATTTACAAAGTTCAAATGTACAACAACTCATACTTAGCATAAGTACAACATCTCCAAACTAAAAACCACAAAGTTCAACTTCAATTCACAATGTCAGTAGGCACAAGCAATTCAAATTACAGACCCTTACTTCAAATTTCAACACATCAGAGTTTATAACTAAAATGTAAAAACTTAGTATATATTCCATGATACAAATTAACTGAATATATAGGCATGAAACCTACTTCAAAGTTCATACATATTACATATAACTTTAGTATTCTGCAAAAAGAAGTATCCTACCCATAGCAGACCCTTACTTCAGGTGACCAACCTGCAAAGCAAAGTTTGTGTTAGGCATGTGAATGACATTTCGACAGATGGCATAGGTTAGGCTATGATAACACAGTAAGTACATAAGCTTGAAGCCTAACTTTTTATATTTGAACCTCATAAAAAAAAATCTATGGATATGGAGCTTCAGTTGAAGTAATATTTTTGAAAACTATGACCTATGTACACAAACATTTATAGCATGTAATTTGCATATATGTTGATCTGTGTACACAAACATTTGTAGCGTGTAAGATGCATGTTGGTGTAACAAACTATGACCTCAAAAACTTAAAGTTTGTAACTTGTTAAAATTTAATATTCGTTGCAACTCACTTGAGTTACTTTTATTTCTTAGGACTGTTTAAAGAGGTATATGAATTTGTACCACTGGTGCATATTTTTTCATTTCCAGTTGAGCAAATTTGGGATTTTTTTCTGCAATTTAAACACTGGTGGTGTACTAGTGGTATCATAGTAAAAGGCCCGATCTGTATTACTGGTGCATTAGCTGTATAGAGAAGAATCTGCACCTCCGGTGCATATTCTTTTTGCTATTATTTAGAAAAGAAAATTAAATATTAAATATTTATAATTTAACACCCTTAAATCATTAATTTTTGTTCATTACAATTATACAATTGTGGTTGATGTTATTAGAAGTCATCGCAATATTTTTTTGTGGTATTGTTAACTACATTTATATATTGTAGGAGCAAACTGAATATAAGCTATATGCAGTCGTTAATCACATTGGTTGTACTACCTATGGTGAGCACTACCTCTGCTATGTCCATTCCTCGTCAACTACATTGCATGAAAAGAATGACCACATTGTATGTAACCTTATACTATTTTTTATTTTTTCATATAATCAAATGTAGTAACTTACTGAATTTTACGCTTTTATACACTTGCTGCATTTCAAGATTTGATAATCTAAGAATGCATGAAGGAACTGACATCGACATGTAGCATGCTAGCAACGGTTTCAAAGAAAAGAGATCAAATATGGGATAAAGTAAAGAGTTCAAAAGGGTCAGCAATGCTTCTCGATATCGAGGTCATATGGGATAAAGTAAAGAGTTCAAAAGGGTCAGCAATGCTTCTCGATATCGAGGTCATTTTACTAAAATAGAAAATTGAACACCTTGACAAACATATCTTGGTTATAGAAGGGTGATTTTGATACTGGATGATAGCATAGTCAACAAGTCATTTCACATCTCTAATCCTAAATCAGTAAAAGGCTTTTCCTTGAATGAGACAAAAATGTTAGTATTCCTTTTTTCTTTCTGATACCCATTTTAGTTACACATATTGTTTTAGTTACACACATTATTAAAAACGTGGTATAGCTTTCGGTTTTGGTACATTAATACCTATGACCTCACTTTTATAATGGAAAATGAAAATTAGAGGTTTTTAAAATTTTGTTTTTCAAAAGTGGGGCAGTGTATTTTGAATTGAATTTGCACTCACACATGAAACAAATTTCATGTATAAATATATGCACATAACCATAACTGTAGTAATATGGACAGAGCCATATTTATACTCAAACACAAATAAAGAGCTAAACATAGAAATAGATAGATAAAGAGCCAAAGTATAATAATACATACATGTCTGGCTTATGTGTCTACAGATATCGAATATTACTCTTTTGATGACACACATACCCACCAATTCCAACTTCACCAAAGGTCATAGCAAGAGGATTATTTTGTTGGCTTGTTCTCTCTTCTGGTAGTAGTATACTGTCCACAACCAACTTCTCATATGTTGGAGGTACAGATTTTCCATGTATAATGGATGCTGTCGAATCTCTGCATACGGAGGCTGTTGCAATGACCTCTAGGTCAATACTCAGGATTTCACATTTTTGATTGGTCAATGATATCGAATATTACTCTTTTATTTGCTTGATGGTAAGAGGAGAATGAAAGGATGAAATATATACCTAAATGATATTGGCATCTGTCTAAACTATGTATTATGAATGTATGATAGAAAAAATATATAGCTTGAAGCCTGTTTTGTGTCACAATTTCTTTCCATGTTGTATCATGGTCTATCTATGAAGCTCTTTTAAGTTTTGTTTGACATAACAATGTATATGGATGATTCATTTCCTTTTCTTAGGTTGAATTTGATATCTTAAATGAAATACGGGTCTCTGTTACTTTTTCTATGTTCTATTCTTTTTCTCAAGGTGTATACTTGTAGGGAAGGCTACCCAGGAGCTTTTATTTTTGGCATAAAAGTGTAAAATTCAGTATATGGCTAGTCTAACTTCAAATACAATATTCATGAATTGTCTGTGACCGTGACTCTATGAGCATAAGTATGATGCTTATTCCTTGTAATTTATATGATCATTACTAGTTCATAGTTATACAAAAGCCAGTCGCATTGTCATATATGTGTTGACATGCATATTTGCATCAAAAAGGAACAAGATGACAACATAGCTATAGTTGTAAGGTTTATTTGATTATCGTTGTAAAATTAAAAGTATACAGGAGTTGTAAAACAAAACTTTGAACTTCAACATATCCATTAGAACAAAAATACATTCAAAAATTTGAAGTTTATCTTATTGAATAATGCTGATTTTATACGTTTTAACGTAGAAATAAATATTATAAGATTGCAAAAGCAAGCACAACATTTGGAATAAATTAAAAGGCAAAGGTACAAATTACATATCACAATTTCAACTTACTCGTACATTAAATGAAAAAAGAAAAAGAAAAAAAGGTTAAACTCTTGATGTTCCAAGTTTACGTTAAAAAGGCGAAGTAAAAGGAATACTTGTGATGGAGTATGTGGAATATTAAAAAGATATTTTTTTGATGAATATTAAAAAGATATGTGATATGGCCGGGTATGAATATTAAAAATCTTAAATTAACTCTGTTCCATCTCTAGTGACTTCCAACTGTGGTATGTTTTTATTCAGGCAATCATTTCTTGCCCAACGGTATACACTAGACTAGTAAAAACTTATAAGTACATTAGTATATTTTATCTATTTTAATTACCTTTGATTCAGGAATCTTACTCTTTGTACTGTACAGTTACCCCTACTGTCTCACATGAATGTGGGCCAGTATCATTCCAAAAAGATAGGTTGACCTGTTGAACCATTTGTAATTTATGAACAATATAAAAGAAAATAATGGCATTGTGAATCTTTAGTATGTTGAGACCACAAACAGTAAGTTACAACAAACTTCTAGGAGTAAATTACATCATGCTTATGTGCTCCAGAACAGGAGAGAAAAAAAAGCATATTTTACAATTGTCTCAAAAATTATTCCACCTACATATACCCCCATGTGCACATTTTACTCATCAACTCACAAAAAATATGTAGATTAAACCTTATGATCACATCATTGTATTTCTGTGTAAATATCATATCATAAACTAAATTTGATATGGCTTTCACCATGAAAATCATAACTTTTCCCTCTGTATATTTCATGTACTATAATATGATAATCGTTAAAATAAGTATTAAAATGTATATTTCCATCGGTCTGTCAACGGATACTTTGAGATTCGGACTATCATATCTATATCTATCCGAAACCAATAATTTCTATTGGCTTTTGATTGTATACGACTGTTTTTAATGATTTTGACTTGTAAATATCTGTTTCGTTAAACTAGCCTCGTGTTTCCCATTTGGTAAAAGCAAAACCAGTCAAACAGAAAGAAACATGTATAAAGAACTTTATTGTACATGTCCTAAACTTTATTGTTTTACATTGATGATATAGTTATATTTTATATATTTCTAGCATATATATATAAAGTACATGAATTTTAGTAACATTTGAACAATATGCAAAAAAGAAGAAACTGCTGCTATTAGCAGTAGCATGGCTGCTGCCATTGGTAGTAGTAGGAAAAAAATGAACTTTTTATGTAAATAATCATATTATTCATGTCCTAACAAATTGGATACATTTTGTATTTAACTAATACCTCCAATTGATCACAGGCTTCCAAACAACTGATTTATCTGAAACTTCTCCACCTCCAATTTTTTCACACCCTTTCACAGGCTTATGCACCTTCAATTTTTGGTCCTGTAAATTAAAAAAGCAATAATGAGTAGAAATTCATCTCGAAAAATAATATCACAATTTTTTTCTGATATCAAGTACTTGCAGGTAATTTAAAGATAAAGCTACATCAACAAAATCTAGGCATTCCTGAAAAAATGGGTTTCTACGATACAGAGAACTGCAACCAACATAATCTCAAACTTCAATTTAGAACAACATATAAATAACATATTTACATAATTCATCACATTACTAACATAATAGAAACATAAATATTTTATCAGAGCATTAAAATTGATACAAAATTCAAATAAATATCTTATTAGAAGATCAGTATAGATGCAATCACTAAAGACTAAACATGCTGCTTGAATCCTAAATTTTAGTTCAATATCGTAACAACATAATGCTTTAATTAACGCCTAATTAACTAATGGTTGAAATGAAGATGTACCGATTCCCAAGCATGGTGCCCAAACATATTCAACCTACTTCCATAACATATGTATAGAAAAATTACTAAAGACTTATCATGCTTCATGATTCCTGAAACAAATGCCTGAATAACATGCTGAATCAATTTATTAATATAAGTGTATATCCAACTAAAGCAAACAGAGTATTATTTTCTCATAGCATGAACATAATGACTATTACAACCGTACAATGGTGGGAAACCAACAAAAACATTTATACACCAAAAATATGTATTAAAAATAGCCCCCAATGATGCTCAGGTGTTTAAGGCACTAAAGTGCAGAGAGAAAATTGCAAAGTTCGAATTACAAAGGTAGTATAAAAATGTTTGTTTTGTAGTATCCAAATATAGGTTGGAGGTAGCTAGGTATAAATCCTTTAGATTTCATTCATTTTACATATATTTGAAATATAAACATGAAAAATACACTACATATCCATCATCTACTTACGAAAGGGATAGTATTAAAGTATTTGTATCAAAGAATTCATCAGTAGGGAAACTAAAACAATAGTCGTGAACAAGATGAGCAGAGAACTTACTAAAGGAAATAACAGTTCATTCACTAGTTACAAATTATCCATGTTGCTGGTTTACAAAGCATACTTATATCCAATTCCATAGGATTCTACAGCTTAACAAAAGGAAAACAAAACATTATCGAAAAATAAAAAAGGAAAAAAACAAATAATGACAACACATGAAAATTTGCACCTATTTTTCTCACCGGGAAGAACAGAACACTAATGTAATAAAAATCAATCGAACAGTCTGAAACATTAAACATAAAATTGATACTAAACTCATGAAGCATGAAAGTATCTATGGACAAAACCGGAAGAAAAATCATTTTATTTTGAACACCAAAAAATAATGAAGTAACAAAATTTACCTTGCAATCGACAAAGCAAAACACGGAATTGAGGGAGAACTTGGAATCGACAAACCAAAACGCGGAATTGGGTGGAAACGATAAGAGCGGATGAAAACTGAGGAAAGCGGGTGACAATTGATGAAAGCTAGGGCACGGAGGTGAATAATTGGGGATGGACGTACGGGGAGCTCTTTTTTTATAAGGGGGTGAACTGTTGAGATATACTAACATGGGCAGCGGGTGAATTTTTTTTGAATAACATTAGAACTGTCAACAGCCGTTCCAAAATTACCACGGGCAGCAACCATGGCAACTTATTTTGTCATCGTTCAAAACCATGGTAAAATTGGGATGGCTTAAAACCGTGGCAATTCTTCCCCGTTTGAGTGTGTCAAAATAAACAATATGGCGTAGTGTACTATTTGAGAGGGATGATTTTGTACTCTGATATTGTGATTGAGATTGTATTTTTCATGAGACATACGTATTTGATATTTTGAGACATATTTTGATTATGACTTATTTTATGAAGTTTATTTTTCAAATGGGTTATTGTTTAAATGTTTCCGCTATTTTATTTATTCGTCTTTTGAATCTTAGTCTCTGTAAAGTTTTAGTTATACTTACAATGCACCACATCTTTTAGTGTGTCGTTTTGGTTATACTAAGTGGCGTGGGGTGTTTCACTTGGTATCAGAGTCTGAGGTTACAGGATTTCTAAAAACTTGTTTTAAAAAAAGAGTATTTTTTCAAAAGTAACCTATTTTTAAAAGTAGCATATCTTCAAACTAGAAGTATTTTTTAAAAAGAAACTCTTATTATAGAAATAGTTTTTCAAGTATAAAAGAGGGATTTTACAAAAATCCTCTCAAGGTCCGGTTCAACCTTCCTTCGATTCTTTCGAGCCAAAATTTCCTTTTCTTTGCGTAGTATAGCTGACTGGTTTTGTAGAGTTATGGTACCGGAAGTGCAAGGGCAAGCGCCCAATACAGCACCAGTAGGTAGAGATCCCATTAATCCACATACATCAGCCAATTTTTCTAAGCTATGCAATGATTTCGCTAATTTAGAAGGCAAGACGTTTTCTGGCATAGAGGATTTCGATGAGGCATGAGCTAGGTTGGAGGATATGGAGCGAATGTTTAGGCTGTTAGGATTGGAGGACCGACAAGGAGTTCAGCCTACATCTTGGCAGTTGGAGGGAGAGCTTAAAGATGTTCCTAAGTCAGAAAGCTCTAGGAAGTCACGGTGGAAGAATAAGAAAGATAAGAACAAGAGGAAAGAAGGTGGACCTCAGAAGCGGATCAAGAAAAGCGAGAATATAATAACCGTGGATGGGTTGTTCATTACACAAAGGACTGTAAGAATAAAATGATGAAGAGAAGGTGTTTCAACTATCGGCAGTCTGGTCACCTTAGTACAGCTTGTCCTCACAAGACGGGATAGAGAGCAGGCGCACCTACAGCACACGTGCAGGCTTTGGATGCAGCACCTTTTAGTAGTGGACCAGATAGAGGTAGGAAAGCCACCATGGAATGTTTGATCTCTATTTTGGATTTTCCTATTCGGACTCTTTTTTATTGTGGAGCATCACACTCTTTCATTTCTAGTTCCTTGGTTGAATGTTTGCACTTAGATATCTTTTTAATAGTAGGCCCCATTTTTGTTTCAAACCCCATAGGAGGATCGACACATTAACCCATGATTTGTAGGGGTTTGAAAATTTTTATATTAGACGTAGAGTTTGACTATGACGCCTAAGTATTGGGATTTTCAAGGTAAGGGATGATTTTAGGGATGGATTGGGTATCCACTTATGGAGCGTATTGGACTGCGGGAAGAGAGTCATTAGACGAGAGACATGCAGCATTAGTATTCTCGAGGTTCCTTGCAACCTACAGGGTCAGTCATGTTTAGCTTCCTTTATTCCCTTGATTCGTCACTAGGAGAGAGATTCTGTTCCAGTTGTTAAAGATTTCCTAAACATTTTTGAGGAGGTTGGGGGACTACCCCCAAAGAGAGGGATCGACTTTAGGATCTATCTTAATGACAATGCTAAGCCAGTCAGTGACATTGCCCATGAGGCACATGGCTCCCAGGGAGAGAAAGGAGTTAAGTAAGAAGATCGCTGATCTATTGGAGAAAGGCTTCATTAGAAAGAGAATATATGAGTAAGGAGCGCCAGTCGTCTTTGCTACAAAAGCGGATGGCTCCCTTTGACTTTACGTAGACTATAGAGAATTGAATAAGCTCACGAAGAAGAACCATTACCCACTTTCTAGGATAGATGATCTTTTCGATCAGTTGGTTGGCTCTTCAGTGTTTTCTCAGCTTGATTTAGCCACTGGATTTCATCAGCTTAGGGTCACTAACGATAGCATTGATAAGACAGCATTTAGGACACCCAACAGATTCTTTGAGTGGTTTGTTATGACATTTGGGCTAACCAATGTCCTAGCAAATTTGGTAAATTTGATGAGCCATGTTTTTGGAGATGTCCTAAATAAGTTCATAGTGGTATTCGTAGACGACATTTTGATGTTCTTCAAGAGTTTGGAGGAGCATGCTATTCATAAAGAGGAGGTTCTTCGTACACTTCGTGTTCATCAGTTGAAGGCAAAAGTCTTGAAGTGTCACTTTTGGCGTAAGAAAATGCGTTTCTTGGGGCATAGAAAAGGTCTACACATGAGAAGAGTTTGAGAAACGATTTTGTACATTTAGGTTCGGATTGTGGAAATCCAAAGAGTGGTAGGAAAAGATTGGAGATGTACAATTGATTCGGTTGAAAAAGTGGAAAGCCCATCTGTAAATGATTGCAAAAGTTATAATTGTTTCAGATAATTAGATTTAACGGTAGTGCCTTAGAATAAATATAAGCATAAAAGAGGAATAGGAATAAAAGACTTTAGTAAGGAAATGAGATTTCCAAGGTCTAGGAAGGGTATTCCTAGGATAGTAAGAAGAAAATCCATTTTATGTCTAGCTTAATAAAATGAAATTGTAGAATCGAGAAGTTGAAAAATGTAATTGTTAATATTTTGGAGGAAGTAAATATTGGATTTTTAAAGAAAAAAATGGTACGAAATTTAAATTGATTTTTATATGATTTAAATTTTGTTAAAAATGAAATTTTTTTTGAAGAATTATATGGCATATATATATATATAAATATATATATATATATATATATATGTATATGTATATGTATCTCGCTAGTTTCTTTTGAGGTAAAAAAATATTTTAAATATACAAACCTAGAGTGTATTAAGTATCGAAAACGTAGGTTGCAACATTTATTGTTGTAAAAGATGTTTTCATGGAAAATAAAGAGGGCATAGACTATCACACTATTGTGATAGTAGGTGACTCCTAAGGGAAGTGTTTTTACATAATGTATGAGATTTATTAATATTTATTTTAATTAAATCCATACACTGGTGTTTTTGGGTTGTAGTAACAGTGTTCTACCTAACATCTGTTTTGACCCAAATAAAATTATGTTTTGAAGATAATTTCTAAGTAGAGAAATAAAGTGGTTTGTAAGTACACTTATTATTTAAATAAGTATAAAGAAATGTTTTCTAATTATGAAAATATTAAAACCATTTTGAAAATTAGTTCTTTTAAAAAAGAAGGGTGTAAGTTAAATATTAGGAAATTAATAAATTTCATAAAAATTGTCTATCGTAAGAGAATATAGATTAAAAATACTTTAATCTATTGAAATGAAATGAATAGTGATAAAAATTTCAATGAAACCAAATCACAAATAAAGATGTTTTGTGAAAGTTATAAGGAATACGTGAAAGAGATGTACAAGGTACGGGAAGCACCATATTTTGTATAGCCTATTTCAAAAAATATAAAATAAGTTCCTTGTAATTTCACATAAATATGAAGTATTCTTTTAAAGAATTCATAGAATGTTTTAGCATTAATAGTTTCTTATAAAAAAAAGTAGTTCCAATATATTAAGGTATAAAACCATTAGATGTAATAAGAAGCGTAATAATTAGAGATAGTGTTAGTTAGGAGAGATATTATAGAGAGCCTTAGTAGAAAAGGCTAAGCAATGGAAATTTTATATATATTTCCATTGATTATGCGCATTAGTTGCTTGCCTTTGTAGAAAGTCCCAATTTGTAGTACGTTAGAAACTCCTCCAAGGTTAGGTAATTGGAAAGTTAAGGGGTTTTAATAAAATAATTATTCTTATCTACTCCAATTTTTGCAAAATTGAAAATCTATGAAAATAAGATGTTTTTAAAACATGTGAGGACATTTTATGATATCTTAAAGAAAAATGGTTTGGTAGAAAAGTAAATAAGTTTTGGGAAGCGAAAAACTTAGTAACGGTTAAATTTAAAAGTCCAAAATTTTATGGAAAGTTGTAAGGTTCTTTAAAAGAAAAAAAGGAATAAGTTTTGAACTTATAATTTGTATGTTTCCCCCTAGGTTTGTGGAATAATGTAAATTCAAAAAGCTTTAAGGATGCAAGTCTAGAAAGATAAAATGTTAAGTAACCAAGTGCCTTTGAATTTAATAGAAACTTGAAAATAACACTTTTAAAGGAAAAAATTTGGGATTTGATGTTTTAAAAATTTAAAAGCTTTAGTTTTTGAAATGAAATGATAAATACCTAACCAAACTTTTAAATGTGGAAAAGATAGGAATCATTTCCAAGGTGTGAGGAAAAAAGTGTAAGGCTATGTAGGGGATAGCAGTGATTACTTTTAGAAGTAATAATAGAAGTTTCCGTAGAACGTATAGGACAATAGTGTGAACCTAGACTATATATTAAGGTGATATTAGTAAGATAGTAAGACACATGTGGTTGAGGATGTGTATTCTTGATTTTGGAGGAACTTGGAAGGAGCATCTTCCTTGAGTGGAATTCACATATAATAATAGCTTTTAAGCTAGCACTGGAATGGCACCTTTCGAAGCTCTTCATGGGAGACCGTGAAAGTCGCCTTCGTGTTGGTTAGAGTCTACAAAGAGATTGCTACTTTGTCATGACGTGGTTTAAGCGACTTCGTGTAACGGTTCGGATTTTCGACCCTCGAAAATCGACATTTATACGTCTACTGTATAAAATGCCGATCAGTCGAGTGTCGGAAATACCAGTTCACTAGAGGTAAAGAATAAAAAGGTAGAAGAAATAAAAACAACAATACAGAATCTCACAATCGCAACGGAACAAAATATAATATATAATAATAGATTTTGAATACGAGAACTGTACTATTAATATACATACCATTATCAGAGTACAACAATTCAATACGTCAAATCTGGATAGTCTAATAACTTGTTCCGATATATCTAACTCCCACAGTGGAAATAACCAAGTACGTGGTATACATCTGAACTCCTCCAGCTCGTCTCCTAAACTCCATAGCATTTTAACCTGAATCTATAATACTCGGTCCAACCAGAGCATTAATAAAATAACACCCGAGTCAGTTTGGAAAACCAGCGTGAGAAAACACACTCAATTTGAATTATTAACTTTTCAAAAATCCTTTGAAAAAAAGGTACCTCGTAAGACCGCGTCACACATAAACACTACCGGTTTTTCCCTTATGATAAGCAAAACATTTTTATTGAAAATCCAGTGATATTGTAATAGTGTCTAAGTACAATTACTTATTCAAATAGTTGAAATTGTTACATTAATCAAATTCCAGCATACTAGGCTCTACAAACAAAACCGCAAGCTTGTATTGGAGAATGGGTTCCAACGAATGACTGGGCCATTGGGGTACCGACCATCAAAGTACACATCTAGAACAATGTACCGAGGACCACGTCGGGATCCCCTGCTACACAAGACCGGCCTACCCCTAACCTGGATAGATCGAATATGTTATCACCTCGGGTGTTCCCAACCTTACCATCGAGCGCTCCTTCTTTCATGCACAACCGTATCCATAATATATAGGTTTCCGAGGACATCTATAAAAGTGATAATAGGTGTGACCCACTCAGCCTTGCTGCATCTTCTCTGTTTTAGTCATTCCTGGTTGATGAGGCTCGACGCTAAGCGTTACCTTTCAAGAACAAGATTCTACTTAGAATGCTCATCGTATTCCAATGACGATGTTCTAATAGCATTCGTCCATACAAGCTGTCCTGGGTCTCGACAAACCGAATCAACGTCTTCATTATCTTCACGTATTCATTGTTTACGTTCAAACCGGGTCGAAGTGGTTTTTGGATAATTGAATCTGATCCCGTTCTCTTTGAAACGGTTAAACAAAATTGGCCAAAATTGATAGTTGGTTATTTAACTATCAGTACACATCCATAAATAATCAACTGGACTCATTATATTTTTTTTCCAAAATTTATTCCAAAATATCTTTATAAGATAAATATTTCCAGTACTTCAACGTTTGGAAACATTTTTTCGAATCCTAATATCTTCAACGGAATATTTCCACCCCTTTCCAGCACTTAGGATATATTTTCCCACTTCATTTTATATTCAAACTTAGGAAGTATTCCATCTATTTTCTACTTCCTATTGCTCCAAATAATTTACTATTTATTTTGTAAATTCCTTTCTTAGTTTATTACGAGTTCTATAAATTCCGGAATTTATTAATTAATTCCCTTTATATTTCCAAAGCCAATTATACTTGAATATATATTCAATTTCCCATAGTACTTTCTATTTTATTTTGTTTCAAAGTTCACTTTTACTTAACTACTACGGAAATTTCCTTAATTTTCCTCTCAATTCTATTTTATGGATTTTGTTATGAATCTCATATACTGAATAAACCAATTTCCAGCCTTCCAAGAAGGTTTATAAATAAATTTAAAAACATTTCAAAACTCTATGTGTGTATATATATATATATAAATATGTATATAATAAGTATTAAAAGAATAATAATTTAATTTTAAGGCCTGTACAAATAATTATCTAAAATATTGAAATACTCTTCATAACATCAATTTTCCAAAGCAGATTTAAAAATCTAGGATTTATTAAGGTACATATTAAGTATTTGAAAGATTCACTTCTAAAGTAATCCATACTAACTAACTTTGAATTACACAATTTAATAAATAAAACCTTCTTGTTTTTTTAAAATAAAAACTTAACCTATTGATAAAAAAATATTTTTTTAAATCACAATGACCAAATTCTAATTTATAATCCTTCTCGATTCTATCACATTACTTCCATTTCGGTCTCCTTAACCATTTTCACTTCAAAAATAGTATCCACTATTTTTCTCTCGCTCTATTTCCATATTCAAATATAAGTTCTCCCGTAAATTTATATTCCAAATTTATCATCTGATATCACTTTCCTTTATTTATAACATTGTTTAAAAAAAATTGTAACTCCTTAGAGTTTCATTAAAAATAATCTCGTTTATAAAATTCCATTTATTTTTGCCAGTCCATTTTTGATATCAATTTCAACTTCTTTCTATATTATTTTTTCGAATATCATTTTAAAATCCAGTCTTAAAAAATCCTATATAAAATTTATTCTAAAATCTCTATTTAAAATATTTTTCTCGCATTATTTAGTACAATCAAAAACCAATTATTTCTTATTCAAATCAATCTCTTTTAAATAATCCAAATTTCGATATATATATTTTTATATTAAAAATCTCCTTTTAATTCCTCAAAAATTCAAAATAATATTTACGATATTAATATACCAAAATTAATTTCCATGCTATTATAAAATTTAAAAATTTACGACACACAATAATCCAACTGATTATTCAATCACATCAAATATCTTATATATATGAAAAACACTAAATATATTTGAAGAATCTAGTTGGATCCCTCCAACCTGTTTTTCCGCATCCACGGATGTTAGGCAACAATAGAAATAGCAATCCCACTTCGAGGGGGATATCACGGTATATAGGATCATCCGCTATTATGCAGGGCGCATAGGGTCTCATTCGCTATAATGTGCAGGAATATCACTCCAACTACTAATAAATATACTGCTATATATTATATAATCATCCAACAGATAATTTAAAATTTATCAATCCAATCAAGCATCAAATGATTTAATTTTAAACATTTAAATTTTAATGTGGTAATCCAAATGAGTGAGAAATTCTCACCTTGATTTTCCGAATTGATAATCGTTCCAAATTCCAAATTTATTCCATCGCATAGATCCTACTGCTACAAATTAACTCGACTCATTACATTAATTTCAAACCCGTATAGATTTAATATTGCATTTATAAGTTAACGATCTTTATCTATAAATTAAACTATAATTTATCATTAAATGCTAAAATTAAATTACCATTTCCCTAGCCTCCACCTTCCTTGAGCAACTTGCGCGGCCCCCTTGCCCTTCGCTAGAGCAACCTCTGATTCCAGTCAACTTGCACGTCCCACTCATCTGCTCCTCGACTATCCACGGACCACACCCCTCCACGACCCTTTTACCAAAGCGAGCCCAAACGCGCCTGCTTTTAGTCGTGAGCGTGAACGCGCTCCGCCCTCCTCATCGAATGCCCATGCGCACCTACACTTCCTTCGCCTTGCCTCGTCTCATCCATTCCACGAATGGAGCACTATCGCTAGAAGTCTTCCCCACCCTAACTAGCGAGCGCCACTCCCCAACCGCTGTGCCTGTAGCCCTCGCCTCGAGTTCAGATAGGACAATGTGAGATTAATTTTCCTTTTTATATAAATTAAAGTCGACATCGATTTCGACTCTGTATAATTTTTTTCTCTCGATCGCGTGGGTTTTGAAATTGGAGGGGTGAGGTTCGATTTTGAACTTCATATCTCTACAGCCATATTTTTTCTTTTACGTCGAACGAACTCGATTTTGTGAATCAGTGAGGAAAGAAGGGAAATAAGTCTTTAAAAGGAAAGGAGCGGTCGAAATCCTGACTTAAAATGAAAAGAAAGGGTAGGTCGGCTGATGGATATGACGGCTCAACTGTTCATTGATTTTTACTTTTATTATTATCATTTTCAAAATATCTCGAATTATCCATCTTGAAATCTTGACCTCCTATTAAGGCATGCTACCAGACGTTCGTAATGTCATACCCCTATTCCAAAAGTAATGGAAAAAGGTTTCAAGTCCTAATTCGATTGTATGGAGAAGATAGCTTTTTGGACCCAACAATTATATTGAATTTTTGATATTAAATTCAACGCGCTTACATTCCGTATGATCAAACGATAACTGCAAACACTATGAAATTTGAAATTGGATAATACACTATTACGGACCCATTGGAATTAGTTTCGTCAAATTCCAAGACTGTACCCCAGATCGCTATTTTAACGCGTCGATTAATCGATGATTCCCAAATTTCGAAATCACTCAAAGTTTCATTTTCAAAAATTTATTAACTCAATTATAATTTCAACTCCAATATTTAAACCAATTAAATATTCAAAATCAAATGACGAAAAATCCGAGTCGTTACATTCCTTCCCCCTAAAAAGAATTTCGTCCTCGAAATTGTTAAGTTAGGAAAATGCTCCAACCCATTACTTTTTCAAGACCCACTTAGTTAAACTTGACATCCACCCTTTCTAAACCCTTTAGTCTTATCAAAAATTTAGTTTTCCATTTCTCAACCAAAATCTCCGATTTCAATTTCAAATTTATACATCAAATTTTTAGTTAACAAAAAATTTCTAAAATTTCTAAAATTTTTCTAACACCCTAAAATTTTGAAATTTTTCGACAGAGACACCCTTGTACGGAGAGATTTTTGCAATATAACAAGAGAGATAAAAATGTATACATCAACCCACACAGTCGGAAGACAAATATATATATATATATATATATATATATATATATATATATATATATCAATATTTACATATTTGCTATATTTAATTCGAAAACGTACCTTATTTTAGCATTTTTAAGCATTATTATGCAACCAAGTTACTTCATATGCAAATACGCAACCAAAATTTAGTCCGACAGCCTCCGGTTACTTGCTCTTACTCAATTTAAACCACGTAAGTATCAAAATATGAAAGCTCAATAAAAATTTAATCAAATAACCAATTAAACACAAAAATTTTGTAGCATGACTATATAACCACAAGGTTATAACATTCGATTATTCATTTTAAATCCATTCACATTTTCTTTCATTCAAGTCAAAATAATTTATACCAAATTAACTTGCATTCAATTTATATCTATACCAAACAATTTCATACCCATTTCAAATTGATTTAAAAATCAATTTATTCACTTCCTATTAATTCATAGAATGTTATTTGCTTCTGTTTACGTCAAACGACAAATTTTTCTATGTAAATTCGATGATATTCATTTAATAAAATTACCATTTCAGTTTATAGCTATTTTAATCGATTCCAAATCAATTTATGTTTAATTCTATTTCATTTCAAATTCATTCTCAATCAATTTATTTACGTCCCCTTTCATATCCATATTTATTATATTCAAATCTATTTTGTCAAGCTCGAAATCATTTCTCGCTATGTACTAATGAATTCTTTTATAAATTCATTCAGGCCATTTCTATAAGCTCTTATACAAACTCATTTGTTTATAGCTTTCCAAAGTGTATACTTGAGTTCTTGAACCATTTTAAAATTGAATTATAGTTATGTATCCATTTTTCACTTCAAATTTTTATTTCATACTCAAATTCATTCTTGAATTCATGTAAATAATATTCAGGCCATATCCAATTCATTCCTACTCACATTGAATTTATTTATAACTCAAGCCATTTATTTCAATCAAATTTCATTTTATCACATTCAACACAAATTTAATCATCCTGTATACATAAGTCGAATTTTATTTATTACTCAAGTTCTATATTCAACTTCAGTTTTTTCCCACAATCCATTCTATTTAATCAAGTTAGATTTCATTCACAAATTCAATTTTCTAATTAATTTATCCGATTAGTTCACTTCCATTTTTTACAATTTCATATCTGATTTTTATTTCAAAAACCACTTCACTTTAATTTGCTTGAGTTCAAATTTATTTTATAATCCGGGTTTGGATTTTTATTACTTCACTAAAATATCTAACCATTTTCATTTTTGGGTTTCTGTACCACTTTCTAATTTTATAAGTTATACAGTTTATTTGTTCACATTTTCATCCATTTTATACCCGAATACCTTCACCATTTATTTTTAACTCAAGATTATACCTCACTTATAGCTTAATTATACTTTTATTTTATTAATTTCAAATTTTATAAGCTATTTAAATTATTTATTCACAATCCCAATTTTCACTTAAAATTTTACTCTATTTAAATTTTATAGGTTACAGTTATATAGTCATTTACACTTCACATTTATATATTTAATTCCATCCAATATAGTCTCAAATCCAATCCAATTCAATTAATTTAAAATTTCAATTTCCTTTAACCAATATTTTTGAACCATAATTGAATTATTCATGCTTATATTAATTTGATCCCAAATTTTTTTTATTTTTAATTCATTCCATTTAATCGAGTAAGAATTTTAATTCCAATTTCAAATTTCAAAATTTTTCGTACTTCCTTTTTTTTTAATTCCATTTACTTACACATTCATCATTCACTTATATTTAGGTAACTTCATCGCATTCTACTCATTTTAAACGCTTTATTTTACTTTATTTCTTTAAATTTTGCTTAAGTTGAATTCCAATTCCTACAAATTCCATTTATAAATCCAATTTATTTAACTTATACAAGGTAATTTAATTTCATATTAAAATTTCCATTTTCCAAGTTTTATTTCAAAGCTTATTTTCTTCTTGTTTCACTTCTCTTTTAAATAGAAATTTTAGAATTCAAACACCCGGTTCTTATCTCAAATCGTTCGAAATAATATATATATATATATTATATATATATATAGGTATAGGTATATAACCCTGTTTTTGACAAACTATTTCCTTCAAATTTTCAAAAATCAACTTGATTTTTTTCCCAAAAAAATTTCCTCAAAATCTCTAAACAGCATTTGTGATTTCACAAAAAATCTCCACATCAAATTACTACAATAGCAACCCTTCACCTAGAAACTCGAAAATGAATACTGGTGATGCTGCAGTCATTACCAGAATTATTTTCCAGCGATTGAAGTGAGTTCAGTGCTTTATCTCTTCCAAAATCCATTTTAAAACAATTTCCTTTCGAAAATATTCAAAAATAATACCCTTATTATTATTATTTTCAAACTTCTCGAGATTTAAATTTCCAGATTCTAGTTTGAATCCAATTTTAATTATAATCCATTTGTATAATTTATACTTATACAAATTTTCAGTTGGTTATATAAACCATTTCCAATTTTTTAGTCTTGTTTGATTAGAATATTATCACCCAAACACTCCAAATATATATAATAATTTCAGAAAATTATTTCCTTTAAATGAAAATATATCTTGGGATAAAATTATTTCATTTACCTCATTTAAAAACAATACTGTGTCAAATTGCTCTATTCAAGTGTTTAGAAACCCTTATCGATTCAGTTGTACGGACTGTGCCGACCAAAGTTCATAAGCCACTCAATAAGCCAACCAACATAAAATAAAACATTTTATATTCACTAAAAAATACGCGCTCATATCTATTAATACCCTCAGACTCATTCTAGGATATTGCTGACCCTATCTCTAATGAGTAATCCCCACCAGAGTTAAGGTTCTCGCTTAACCTTCAGCTTTGATACCAAGTGTAACCGACCAGATTTTCGACCCTCGAAAATCAACATTTATACGTCCACTGTATAAAATGCCAAGCAGTCGAGTGTCGGAAATACCAGTTCATTAGGGATGAAGAATAAAAAGGTAGAAGAAAATAAAAACAACAATACAGAATCTCGCAATCGTAGCGAAACAAAATATAATATATATTAACATATTTTGAATACAAGAACTGTACTGTTAATATACATACCATTATCAGAGTACAATAATTCAATACATCAAATCTGGACAGTTTAATAACATGTCCCGATATACATAACTCCCACAGTGGAAATAACCAAGTACGTGATGTACGTCTGAACTCCTCCAGCTCGTCTCCTATGCTCCACAGCATTTTTACCTAAATATGTAATACTCAATCCGACCTGAGCATTATAATAAGATAACACCCGATTCAGTCTGGAAAACCAGCATGAGAAAACACACTTAATTTGAATTATTAACTTTTCAAAAATCCTTTGAAAACAGAGGTATCTCGTAAGACCGCGTCACACATAAACACGACGGGTTTTTCCCTTACGATAACCAAGACATTTTTGTAGAAAATCTAGTGATATTATAATAGTGTCCAGGTAGAATCACTTTTTCAAATAGCTGAAACTATTATATTAATTAAGTTCCAGCATACTAGGCTCTACAAACAAAACTGTAAGCTCGTATTGGAGAATGAGTTCCAACGAATGACTGGGCCATTGGGGCACCGCCCATCACAGTACACCTATAGAACAATGTACTGAGGACCACGTCGGGATTTCCTGCCACACAAGATCAACCTACCCCTAACCTGGATAGACCGAATATGTTATCACCCCGGGTGTTCCCACCCTTACTATCGAGCACTCCTTCTTTCATGCATAACCGTATCCATAATATAGAGGTTTCCGAGGACATCTAGAAAAGTGATAACATACCCTAATTGGGTGCGACCCACTTAGCCTTGCTACATCTCCCCTATTTTAGTCATTCTCGGTTGATGAGGCTCGAGGCTAAGCGTTACCTTTCAAGAACAAGATTCTACTTAGAATGCTCATCGTCCTCCAATGACAATGTTCCGATTGCATTCGTCCATACAAGTAGACCTGGGTCTGGACAAACCGAATCACCATCTTCATCATCTTCATGATATTCATTCGTTACATTCAAACCGGATCAAGTGGTTTTCAGATAATTGAATCTGATCCCGGTCTCTTTGAAACGATTAATGAAATTGGCCAAAACTGATAGTCGGTTATTTAACTATCAATACACATCCATAAACAATCATCAGGCCTTATTATATTTTTTTTCCAAAATTTATTCCAAAATATCTTTATAAGATAAATCTTTCCAATAATTCGACATTTGGAAACAGTTTTTCAAATCCTTATATCTTTAATGGAATGTTTCCACCCCTTTCCAACACTTAGAATATATTTTTCCCACTTCATTTTATATTCGCACTTAGGAAGTGTTCCATCTATTTTCTACTTCCTATTTCTAAAAATCATTTACAATTTTATTTGTAAATTCCTTGCTTAGTTTATAACAAGTTCTATAAATTCCATAATTCTTTAATTAATTCCCTTTATATTTCCAAAGCCAATTATACTTGCTTATAAACTCAATTTCCCGTTGTACTTCTTTATGAATTCTATTTCATTTTTTTTCGAAGTTCACTTTTACTTAACTACTCCAGAAATTTCCTTATTTTTCCTCTCAATTCTAATTTAAGGATTTCCTTATAAATCCCATATATTGAATAACCCCATTTCCCGCCTTCTGAGAATATTAATAAATAAATTTAAAAACATTTCAAAACTCTATATATATATAATAAGTATTAAAAGAATAATAATTTATATTTAAGGCATGTTCAAATAATTATCTAAAATATTGAAATACTCTTTATAACATCATATTTCCAAAGAAGATTTTAAAATCTAGGATTTATTGAAGTAAATATTAAGTATTTGAAAGATTCACTTCTGAAGTATTCCATACTAACTAACTTTGAATTATACAATTTAATAAATAAAACCTTCTTTTTTTTAAATAAAAACTTAACTTATTGATTAAAAAAATATTTTTAAATCTCAATAACTAAATTCCAATTTATAGCCCCTCTCGATTTCTATCACATTACTTCCATTTCGCTCTTCTTAACCATTTTCACTTCAAAAATAATATCCACCATTTTCCCCTCACCCTATTTCCATATTCAAACATAAATTCTTCCGTAAATTTATATTCCAAATTTATCATGCGATATCACTTTCCTTTATTTATAACATCGTTTATATAATTTTATAAATCCTTTGAGTTTCTCGAAAAATAATCTAGTTTATAAAATTCCATTTTATAAATTCAATTTCTTACAAAATTCCATTTATTTTTTCCAGTCTATTTTTAATATCAATTTCAACTTCTTTCTGTATTCTTTACTCGAATATCATTCTAAATTCCAGTCTAAAAAATTGCTTTATATAATTTATTCTAAAATCTTTATTTAAAATATTTTTCCCACATTATTTAGTACAATCAAAAACGAATTATTGTTTATTCAAATCAGTCTCTTTTAAATAATCGAAACTTCGATATACATATTTTTATATTAAAAGTCTCCTTTTAATTCCTTAAAAATTCAAAATAATATTTATGGTATTAATATACCAAAATTAATTTCCATGCTATTATAAAATTTAGAAATTTACGACACACAATAATCCAACAGATTATTCAATCATATCAAATATCTTATATATATGAAAAACACTAAATTGATTTGAGGAATTTAGTTGGATCCCTCCAACCTGTTTTTTTGCATCCACAGATGTTAGAAAACAATAAAAATACCAATCCCATTTTGAGGGCGATATCTCGGTATATAGGGTCATCCGCTATTATGCGGGGGGCATAGGGTCTCATCCCCTATAATGTGCAGAAATATCATTCCAACTACTAATATATATACACACACTATTATGTATTATATAATCATCCAACAGTTGATTTTCCGAATTGCTACTCGTTCCAATTCCAAATTTATCCCATCGTGTAGATCCCACTGCTATGAATCAACTCGACTCGTTACATTCATTTCAAACCTCATATAGATTTAATATTACATTTATAAGTTAACGATCTTTGTATATAAATTAAACTATAATTTATCATTAAACGCTAAAATTAAATTACCATTTCCCCAGCCTCCACCTTCCCATAGCAACTTGCGCGGCCCCCTTGCCCTTCACCAGAGCAACCTTTGCTTCCAGTCAACTTGCGTGTCCCACTCACTTACTACTCGACTATCCAGAAACCACAACCCTCCACGACCCGTCTGCCAATGCGAGCCCAAACGCGCCTGCTTCTAGTCACGAGCGTGAATGCGCTCCGCCCTCCTCATCGAATGCCGATGCACGCCTACACCTCCTTCACCTCGCCTCGTCTCATCCATTCCATGAACGGAGCATCATCGCCAGAAGTCTTCCCAACCCTAACTTGCGAGCACTACTCCCCAGCCGCCGCGCCTGTAGCCCTTGCCTCGAGTTCAGATAGGACAATGCAAGATTGATTTTCCTTTTTATATAAAATCAAAGTTGATGTCGATTTCGATCTTTGTATTTTTTTCTCTCGATCACGTGGGTTTTGAAATTGGAGGGGCGAGATTCGATTTCAAACTTCATATTTCTACAGCCCTTTTTTCGTATATCTCGAACGAACTCGATTTCATGAAACACTTAGGAGAGAAGGGAGTGGTCTAAATTCCGATTAAAACGAAAAGAAAGGGTAGCTCGGTTGATGGATAGGATGGCTCAACTGTTCATTGATTTTGACTTTTATCATTACCATTTTCAAAATATCTCAAATTATCCGCCTTGAAATCTCTACCTCTTAACGTGGCAAGCCACCAGATGTTCATAATGTTATACCCCTATTTCGAACGAAATGGAAAAGATTTCGAGTCCTAATTCGATCGTATGGAGAAGATAGCTTTTTGGACCCAACTATTATATTGAATTTTCGATATTAAATTCAACATGTTTACATTCCATACGATTAAATGATAACTTCAAACACTACGAAATTTGAAATTCGATAATAATAAACTATTACGGATCCAATGGAATTTGTTTCGTCGAATTCTGAGACTACGCCCCAGATCGCTATTTTAACGCGTCGATTAAATTGACGATTCCAAAATTTTGAAATCGCTCAAAATTTCAATTTTAAAAACTTATTAACTCAATTATAATTTCAAATCCAATATTTAAACCATTTAAATATTCAAAATCAAATGACGAAAATTCCAAGCCGTTACACTTCGGGTCAGACCAAGGTGTTTCAGGTTAGGTACCCTTTGGACTTAGCCTACTCTACTTCTGCATGGACTTTTCTACTAGCTCTTTTTGTTGTAGATTTTGTGTAGTCCTTTTTATTGCTACTGTAATATGAATATTATTTTTACTCGTGTTTATATTGTGGTCATCATACCACATATGTGATGTATCATTCTGTATACTCTGTAATGTATCTGTATATGTGTATATATCTAATTATCTGCTGTTCTGTGATGTGTTCTGCATTTGAGATGTTGTATTTTGTTCTGATAGATCCTATAGCCACTTATGACTTTGTATTAAGTATTTATTGGATATGTTGATCCACTTGAACTAGAAGAAGAACAATATAGAGCATTTATCGACGTATTCAATAGATATTTAAGACAAGGCTATAGACGGTCGCTCCTAACCAGCCCTATTCTCCGCATTGGCAGACGATATTACCCAGTGATACTATTTGTTAATGTGGTCTCGGGGTGGGGCATTATAGCTTGGTATCATAGCTGAGTTTAGAACAAAATATGATACACACAAAACATAAGCACATATTATGGTACATCTAAGAGTAATAAAAGTGTTACGATTACCTGAATCATTATGCCTTGTACTTTTCATATCCTTTGGGGTGAATAGAAGTTTGGGAATATGTTTAGGAATGCATTTTATTTTCGTAGTATTCCTTATTGAATTAATGATATCTACCCTATGAATAATCTTTATCTTATCTTAACTTTTAGCTAATGGCTCGAAGAGGCAGAGGACGATGCTCGGATGCTGGGCAATCCAGTAGCTAGCATCCGGATGGCATATATATGTCTACCGATCGGTTTATGGAGTTATTTAGGAGCATTCAGCCTCTAGCTCCTACTCGAGCATCTCCTCCATGCAAGTCTGTCTTTGCGTGCTTATGCAGTGATTTCTCTCATCTCGGAGGAAAGCCGTTCAAAGGCTCCGATTCCTTTCTAGAGGTCCAAGCTTGGATTCGTACATGCAAGCGCATCTTCTCTCGCATGGATCTTTCTAACCAAAATAGAGTTCTTGTAGCATCTAGCCTATTGCAAGAGCATGCCCTTGATTGGTACAAGCTTCTTAGAGTCGAGCTCGATGAGTCTACTTTTTCTTGGACTTAGTTTCGGAAATGATTCACGCTCAAATTCATACCTGAATCTGAGAAAGCTTTATTAGTCTGTCGGTTCCTTGAGTTGAAGCAAGGAAAGTCTCCGTCTCTTATTATGTTTCATCATTTGAGGCCCTATCTAAGTATAGTCTCGAATACATTAGCACCTCTAATAAGAAGAATATGAAGTTTGTCTCTGGTCTAAATAAGTATCTCAAGAAATCTTTGATGCTCCAGTTCAAGCTTTCTTTCGAGGAGTTGATTGACTCGGCACTTCATCTCAAAGCCATTGAGAAGGAGTGCGAGAGTGGTGATGAGGTCGAGATTCGTAAGAACCCCAATAAGAAGAAGTTTCCATTTCATAAACGGAAGTTTTTCCCTTCCAAGAAGAAGAAGCCTATTGGATCTGGTCCTAATTCCAAGCCTACTGGAGCACCTCCTACTCGGAAGGGGTGTTTCAATTGTGGTTCTTCTGACCATATGATCCATGACTGCCCTAAGCCAATAATTTGCCACTATTGCAAGAAAAAGGGCCATCGAGTTGTCACTTGCCCTATTGCTCCGAATACCCAATCTGGCAAGCTGATTGTAGTGAATGCTTCTAAAGGGTCTTCTTAGCATAGAGGTACTTCTCTTTTTATTCTTGAAGGTTCATTGTTGTTCCACGATCGTTCTATTCGAGTCCTTTTCGATACGGGCGTGTCGCCTTCATTCGTATCGAAGAAGCTCGTCGATGTTTTGTCTTTGGATGTTTCTTGTATGGTTACTTCATTGAGGATTACGAATCCTATCGGGGGATCCGCAACCCTTAGTATGCTTTGTGATGATGTTGAGATTGTTTTATGTGGCTTTTCTTTTCATGCGAATCTTCATGTTATTTCTTATTTGGGATTTGATATTATTTTGGGTATGGGCTGGCTAGTGCGATACGATGCCAAGATTATTTGTTCTGAGAGAATTTTATATCCTCGACGTCCAAATTCGTCTACTCAGCTATCACTTGTTCTTCGAAATGTGGATAATTCTGAAGCATCTTTATTTTCACTCGACTCACGAGATGATGATGATGATGATATATATCATATCCATATTGTTTGTGATTTCTCTGATGTATTCGAGCCTGTTTCGGTTTGCCACCCAAGTGGGCGATTGAGTTTCACATTGACCTCATTCCAGACGCATAGCCTGTAACAACCCTGGTTTTGGTGATTACTTGCAAAGTTAAATTATAATGGTAGTATAATTTAATAATAGAGAAATAAAATAAGTTGGAGATGGAGAATTTGTCAAAACTATTTATTTTGAATAAAAAATGAGTTTTAGATAAATAAAAATGGAATTAAGATGGTAATGTTGGTAATAAATGGTGAATAATGGTAATATGTCAATTTGGGTATTAATTGAATTAATTAAGTGAGATAAAAGAATTTAACTCAATAATAATCTGGAAAAATAAATAAATAATATTGGAAATAAATGTAAAATGTTGGAAATAAAGTTTGAAAACTTTATTATGTTTGTTTGTGTTTAAAATGAACATTATATGGTTTTAATTTGATAAAATGCAATAATTTCGCAAATTATTGCCAAATGTTAAGTTTTGTAAATTTTAATGATGTATTAAATATTATTATGATGTATTTTATAAATAAAAGGGTGGAATATTGTTTAAAAATAATATTTGGATGTAAAATATTTTTAACATGGTTTATTAAGACAATATAAACAAGAGAAGTGATTTTATGTAATTTTTGTTATTAAAATATTGATTTATTTGAATAGAAGTCATAATTGAAGCATTTAATTAAAAATGAGAATTTAATTATAAAAATAATTTTAAATGGTTAAAATAACTTTTATATGTGGTAAAATATTTTGTAAACATAAAACATGTTAGTTTGATTTTATATAAATTGAAAACTTGAGAATATATGTTGTTTTGGGTAAAATATATGTGCTTTAGTGTTAATTAGTATTATGGGCTAATTATTTCTTTTTGGGTCTACGCCCATTTACCATCCTAACAAAGAAGAAAATAACCTTCTTCTTAGAAATTAGTACGTACTGTAAATTTTAAAAGTGGAGAAACCAGAAAGAAGCTGAAACCTATTTCTCCTTTAAAACGTAAACCCAAATTTCAATCTCTCTAAGTATTCATGGAAAATTAATCAATTTAAACCTTTTAAACAGGTAATCCATTCAAAAACCAAAATCTACTTATCTATTTCTGGTTTTGAGAGATTGTTGTCTATAATTGGTTTTCTTCTTGTTGCATGTTTGTCTCCTTTCAAGTTTCAGGTTTCTATAACTAATTCATGGCAGAAGATTCAAGCTTGCAAGTCTAATTCACTGAAAAACATATGAGGTGAGTATCAAAACTCACTTTTTCTAGCTTTGATTGAGATTTCAAGGTAAGAAATCTTAATTTTGTTTGGTGCATGTTCATTTGTGTATTGCTATCAGTAAATTAGGTATATCTCTTTCGTTATAAAACGGAGTTTGATTTTCTTTAATGTTCTAGAAAGCTTGAAAAGACTGTGATAACTTCCATTCAAACACTTTTGAAAATTTTGAGCATAAAGGGTCGAAAAACCAATTCAAACTCACTGCTCTGTCACTGTAAAACTGTGACTTTCTGTGCTAAGTGCTGTTGGTAAGTTGAGCATAACTTTTTCGTTTGATGTCCGAATTTGACGATTCTTGTTTTTCCTGAAACTTAGATCATCTGCTACAACTTTCGTGTTTTGAGTTTTGTTAATTTTTGACGTTTACATGGCCGAAAGTTCATATTAGTATCGTTGTCCCGAAACTAAAACGATAGCTGTAGTGAACTTGAGATCTGAATTTTTTTTTGGCCATATGTTTCACGTTTATGATCCATATTCAATAATTTTAGATGTTCCACAAAGCAAAGACTTTATGCTAAAATTTTCATGTTTTAAGGTTTCTGAAATTTCTTGGCAAGCTTGGTCAAAATTGTGTTTGTTTGTTGCTGTCTCGAGAGCATAATGACAGCAATAACAATCATTGACATCAGAATTGTATTAGCTTATTTTTGCTCTCATTCTTCTTCGATTTTGATGTTGTTTTTGAGATGTTTTGAGAGCTATGATGCCTATCAATAGGCTAGCTATATTTGGAGAATTTGAAACCCAAATTTACATAGAATTTGATTTGATTTTGGGTTAAATTTGAATTGAATTCGTATTGAATTAACTGATCGGTCTTGAGTTATCTTTCTTGTTTTTCATTATTTTCGAGCACGATTTTCACTAAACCATTTTGAAGTGATTTTTGAAATAAATGGACATTTCAAATTATTATTATATAGTATTTTAAAACTATTTTTCTAATATAAAATCTATATATTTCCTATAACAAATGAATTTCAAATATTGTTTTTATTAATCTTTTCGGGAAAAAGTTGTAAAAGTTTGTTTTCTCTAGTAAACTATTTTAAATATAAAATACACAATTTTGTAATATTTGAACGCATGAGAAAGAGAATTAAACGACTTAGTAAAACACGTGGTATGGGACACGTGCATTTACTATTTCGGTTAATCCGGACTTGTACGATTGAAACTATCTGGGTTATTGATTTCTGAGTTATTTAGACAATTTATGGCGGGATTTTGAGATTATAATTCCTATCTTTAGGAATTATTTGGGAAAGCCAATATTTGGTGAGTTTTATGATTTGAGATTTCTACTTTGAGATTTATGGTTTATGAGGAACCATCACGATGTTTTCACTTGTCGATGAGATGAGACAAGTTACGCTGCCATTTAATATTTGTCAATGAGATAAGATGAGTATGGTGCCTCTTTATCACTCGCCAATGAGACGAGGCGAGATATGATTTTCTGAGTTTTATGGTGTTCTTAGTGTGGCATCGACTAGCAGCTAGTAAACCACTAAGTGCGAACTTGTGGTATGAGACACACGTTAACACTTTTCGGGTTCATATCCACGAGTTTGTGACGCATTCACGATGATTACCAAACAGAACTGCTTTGAGAGGTGTTAGCGACCTAGTCATGAGGACAAACTGCTTTGAGATGTTTTAGTGACCTTGTTAGGGTTGACAAAACGGCTTGGAGAGGTGTCAACAACCTTGTCATGAGGACGAATTGCTTTGGGAGGTGTTAGCAACCTTGTCAGAGGCTTCGGCCATTTGAGAATTGCACGTGCAGCATCGCTTCAGAATGCAAATGGGATTTGGCCAATTCGGGGAATTTTTATGAGTTTAAGATTTCAATTTCACCAATTTTCAGATGATGAATTTTCTTATAACCATGGGTTAGAGAAAGGCTTATATATATATTGTGTTTTATGGTGATTTCGCTATGGGGATTATAAGCTCTTATTGAGTTTCATGAGTTTTGATTTGGAGATTATCTTCGACGATTGTTTATATTATTTGAGTGTTATTGTTGAGTTTACCTCTTTTTAGGTCTTTGTATACTTAAGTGACATTGTTTCACTTAAGTCATGAGTATGTGTTCTTTCTATTGCCTCTTCTCATTTGAGAAGAATTATCACCTTATATCTTATGCTTCATATTATCGTCTATTCTTATTAACCGATTGATTTAGCTAGACTGATCCATGTATTTTATACTCGGGTCAGACTGGGTTGTTTCGTGTTAGCTATCAGTTTCAGGACTTAGCTTTGATGCATATGCTTGGATATCAACCTAGCATTTTTGTGTAGTTTATATTTCTTTCCGCTTGACTCTAATGTGTATTTTGATTCAATGTATATAGTGTGGACTCTGAACCATTTTTGTATATTTTTTTGTGTTATACTAAGATGTATCAGTGTATATGTATTTATATATATGATGATTACTATTCTATGATGTGATATGCATTTTTTATTGTATTTTTTCTGATAGACCATTAGCCACCTATAATTTTGTATTAAGAATTTATTGGATATGTCGATTCATGAGAGATAGAAAAAAAATATAAAGAAAAAAAAACATAAAGCATTTATCGATGTATTCAGTAGATGTTTAAGACAAGATCATAGATGGTCGCTCCTAACCAGCCCTATTCTTCGCATTAGTAGACAGAATTACCTACTAAATCTCTCTATTAATGTGGGTTACAGGTGGGGCATCACAGCTTGGTATCAGAGCTGAATTCAGAACAAAGTATAATAAACACAAAATATAAACACATATTACGGTACATCTAAGTGTAATACAAGTGTTATGAATCCCTTAATCATCATGTCCTTTACCTTATCATGTCTTTTGGAGTAGATATATTGGGATATGTCTAGTAATATATTTTATTCCGTAATATTCCCAAACTTAATTTATGACATCTTATCTTAGGAATAATCCTAATCATGATTATCTTATTTGAATCCTCTTCAATACATGTGTTTAACACCCATCCGTATCGAAGGAATTTGTTGATGATCTTTGACGTTCTTTTCATGTGATTTCTTTGAGGATTGCGAATCCTATTGAAGGGATCCGCAATATTTGGTATAATTTTTGAGGATTTTTGGGTTTTTTTCCCTTCAAGTTCATCTTTTCATGCGAATTAGCAGGCTTTTTCCAATTTAGAGTTTGGAATGATTTGAGATGGAGTAGCTTGAGTATTTTCTAGTTTGGAATGATTTGAGATGGAGTAGCTTGTGTATTTTCAAGCCGCATTCTGCGATTCGAAGGATCCTATATTTAGGTATTCCAATTTTGGCTGATCTTTTGTTTCTTGTTCATCGGAATGTTAATGGTGATTCTAAAGTATCTATACTCACTCTTGAGTTTCGAAATATCGACGATATATCTCGAATTCCAGTCATTGTGACTTTATTGATTTCTGTGAGTCCGTTCGGGTTTGTTACTCCACTGGACAATCGAGTATTGTATTGACCTCCTTTCCTAGTTCTTAGCATTTCGGTCATCCTCCCACAGGGATGTCCACTAGGGAAATGAGATGATTCATTGAATTTATTTGATATTTTCATTCTTAACCTTTTTGAGATATCCTCTTTGGATACTCGTTTGTTAATATGTTTTGTAATGTTACTTCAATCAAAGTAATGATGTGTCTAAGTGTTGCTTCTTCTTATTCGAGAAGATATTTCAACCTTAAATCATTAGTTTCTTATTAACCTATTGGGTGGTGCTAGGGTCAAACCTTAGCTTGACCTTACATCGATTTTCATGAGTTGCGAGTTGCGGAGGATAGCCTTCCTTTTGCCGCACTCCGCACTCATGGGGTTCTTGTGAATAGTTCGTTATACCATTCGGAATAATGAACACTCTAGTCTATTCCATCAATCTTGTGAATCGAGTATTCTGGGAATATCTCCATGAGTTCTTCTTATGTCTTGTTTTTGAGAATATGTTATAATGAATTTTCAAATCTTTCAAATTAAAGATAAGTTTTGAGAGAAATTGGATTTTTGTTTTGAGAACAACAAATAATATTTTGAGTATTATACATGAGGTATTTCTTTTCAATAAAATAAATTTTTGTGCTGGGTTGTCCGTCTAGTGCTTTAAGATTCTGATCGATGCGTCTAGCCAACATTATCGATAGGGATTCCTAAACGCTGTGATGAGACAGTCAGACATGGTAAATTGAGTTTTAGTAAGTAAAGTTTGAAAGTAATTAATATGGTGGAGTATTAATTTTAATTTTAATGTTTAATTAAACCATTGAACCATAGTGAGTGTTAGATGAGTGGCGGGGCAGTTTTGATCATTCGATCAACTCGGCAGCCAATCGATGAGGTCATTCATTATAAATCAACGGCAAGGTAATACCCTTAAAATTTTGAAATTTTTGAAATTGAATATGGTAATTTGGGTAAGTAAAAGTAAATAATTCTGATTACATAGATGTCTTAATTAGAAGAAACTATCATTTGATTCTTTGATTAATAAAATGATGTACTTATGGTAAAAGAATACTTTGGTTTGGAAAATTAAAATATTAACTGAATATTTTAGTACCAGTTATTAATGATGACTATAATTTTTGTTTTGTTTTGGCACTTATTTATTTGAGTTATAGTAGAAGATGGATATAAAACTTTATCTTAAGAGAAAATAAAGAAGTGTTGGTTTAGAACATTTAGCATAAATTGGTAAGCTAGTTTTTGTTTTAAACTTAAATGGTATTAAAACTTATGGGTTTGAAATTGAAAAATTATTTTGAAAACAAGTTTAAATTAATTATCAACTTTAATTCATTTTATGTCGATAGTTAGATGAAAATTTTAATTTTTATGACTAGTGGAAATGTGAATTTGGATTGTTTTGGTAAATAAACAATTAATTTTGTATAATCATTTTAAATTGTGTGAATGAATTTAAACTTTATAAATATATCCCAAAAATTTATTTTGGTGGATAATCACTAATCGTTTCTTTACAATGGAAGAGGTTAGTTATCTCTTCCAAAATAAGTTTTTTAGCTAATTGTTTTTAAAGCTAGATTTTGGAATGTAATGAAAGTATTTCCACTTAATAATAATGTTTTATGATGATTACATAAGTTGATCATAATTTTGTATGTCTTAGCTTTCTGGAAAGAAAGAAAAATCGTTTAGTAAATGATTAAGCAAAAAGCTTGCTTAAAAAATGTAGTTTGAGTTTAAAATGGTTTTGGGTAAATTTCAAATTTCAAATTGGTTTAAAGCTGAAATTTCATTTAGAAAAGTGCTGTACTAAAAAAGAGTTAACTTGCGATTGATAACTCCAAATGAGCTCAATCTTTTTAAAAATGAAAGAGGCTTCAGTAAGGTATAAAGATTCTTTTTACCACTTTTAAAGATTTTGCTTTTTACTGAGTCTAAAATGGGTTTGGACATGGATAGGCAGTTCCGCCCTATTACAACATTCTCTAAGATTCAAGCTGAAAGTAAATTTAACCTAACTTTCAAGCCATAAATCCGATTTTGATCATCTTTATATTGCTGGAAAGCTTAGAATGAGTAGAACAACTTTCATATTATAATTTTTTTTAGATTTTGTTGTTTTATAGGTCAAAACAGGTCTTCTTTACAACATGTTCGAAATAAAATTGATTTATTTCCCCTTAATAGTTAAGTTTAGCACTTATTATTTATGAACATGAACTAATATCATCTATTCGAGCTAAATACAGATGAAAACAAGATAGTTGGACTATTTTTTGAGCAAAAAGAATATATAAGTTTGTGCAAACTAACTTTAAAAATGCTAAAAAGGAAGGTATGCTTTTGGATTAATTTTAAAGTGTTAAATGATGATATATATTCTGTGTTCCGACCTAATGGTCGATGTATATTATTTAATTCATTTTTATAATATTGTAAGACCCTCCGTACAAAGGAGACTCGGCCAAGTTTTTCGGAAATTTCTAACACTTAGAAAATTTGAGAAATATGAAAAATAACATGTTGCAAACTAGAGTATACCTATGGAAGAATTAGAGAATAAACAACTTAAAATTTATTCAGTCTAATAAAGAGTAATGAATTTAAATTTAATATCTAAGTAAGAAGTTTTGAAAATTTTAAAGTGTTGAAAATTGAGAATTTTAAATCTTGAAGATAATGGGTTAGAAAACTTTAAGAATATTTGTTTAGTAAAATAGGAGTATAAAAATCCATTCCTTGAGTTTGCTTTGTCTTTGTGCGATTATCTAACGACTTGCACTTACGCGGTCGTTTAGGTTGGTGGTATTGAAGAAACCACCTACCTCTTGTTTACCTTTATTGTTGTTAATCTTTTATTAGTGTGATTCCTTTCGTAGTGACACATAGAAGGTAAGGTCAGTAATTATCTAGTTGGTTAGAATCATGATAAAATTATGTTAAAATTATGACTCTATTCGAGAAGCTTTTGAGCAATCAATCTCACTCGATTAATCTTTTATGTAAAATTTTGTTTGTGTTCCTGTTTCGAAGGTGTGACATATTCGAAATTATGGCGTATTTCTCCTATTTTAAAATCAATGGTTCGATAATCTCAATGCCTACCCTTGGGAAACCATTGAATTAATCGAGCAATCTTATCTTGGTTTTTTATCATCATGTGTTGAGGGAAAGAAATTTTAAACTCAAGCTTATTTATCTTCCTTTGCTAGATGAAATACTCGTGTTGAATACAGCTCTTCTCTTGAAATAGCGAGGACGCAATTTTCATAAGGGTAGGAGTCTAGAGCAACCCTGGTTTTGGCGATTACTTGCAAAAATTAGATAATAATGGTAGTATAATTTAATAATAGAGAAATAAAATAAAATAAAATGGAGATAGAGAACTTGTTAAAACTGTTTATTTTGAATAAACAACGAGTTTTGAATAAATCAAAATGGAATTAAAATGGTAATGTTGGTAATAAATGGTGAATAATTGTAATATGTCAATTTGGGTATTAATTGAATTAATTAAGTGAGATAAAATAATTTAATTCAATAATAATATGTTTAAATAAATAAATAATATTGGAAATAAACGTAAAATGTTGGAAATAAAGTTTGAGAACTTAGTTATGTTTGTTTGTGATAAAAATGAACATTATATAGTTTTAATTTTATAAAATGCAATAATTTTGTAAATTATTACCAAATGTTAATTTTTGTAAATTTTAATGCAGTATTAAAATTTGTTATGATGTAATTTATAAATAAAAGGGTGGAATATTGTTTTAAAATAATATTTGGATGAAAATATTTTTAACATGGTCTGTTAAGACAATATAAACAAGAGAAGTGATTTTACGTAATTTTTGTATTTTTCAAATATTGATTTATTTGAATAAAAGTTACAATTGAAGCATTTAATTAAAAATGAAAATTTAATGATAAAAATAATTTTAAATAGTTAAAATAACTTTTATATGTGCTAAAAATTTTTGTAAACATAAAACATGTTAGTTTGATTTTATATAAACTGAACACTTGAGAATATATGCTGTTTTGGGTAAAATATATGTGCTTTAGTGTTAATTAGTATTATAGGCTAATTATTTCTTTTTGGGTCTAAGCCCTTTTACCATCCTAACAAAGAAGAAAATAACCTTCTTCTTAGAAATTAGTGCGTACTGTAAATTCTAAAAGTGGAGAAAACAGAAAGAAGCTGAAACCTGTTTCTCCTTTGAAACCTAAAATCCAAATTTCAATCTCTCCAAATCTTTCGGAAAAGTAATCAGTTTAAACCTTTTAAACAGGTAATCCATTCAAAACCAAAATATACTCATCTATTTCTGGTTTTGAGAGATTGTTGTCTGTAATTGGTTTTCTTCTTGCTGCATGTTTGTCTCCTTTCAAGTTTTAGATTTCTATAACTAATTCATGGCAGAAGATTCAAGCTTGCAAGTCTAATTCACTGAAAACATATGAGGTGAGTATCAAAACTTACATTTTATAGCTTTGATTGAGATTTCAATGTAAGAAATCTCAATTTTGTTTGTTGCATGTTCATTTGTGTATTGCTATCAGTAAATTAGGTATATCTCTTTCGTTTTAAATCGGAATTTGACTTTATTTAATGCTCTGGAAAGCTTGAAAAGAGTGTGATAACTTTCATGTTAAAGACTTTCGAAAATTTTGAGCATAAAAGGTCGAAAAACCCAATTCAAACTCGCTGCCCTGTAACTGTAAAACTGTGACCTTATGTGCTAAGTGATGTTGGTAATTTGAGAATAACTTTTCGTTTGATGTCTGAATTTGAAGATTCTTAATGATCCTGGAAGCTTAGATTATTTGCTACAACTTTCATGTTTTGAGTTTTGTTAAATTTTGACATTTTCATGGCCGAATGTTCATATTAGTATCGCTTTCTCGAAACTAAAACGACAGCTGTAGTGAACTTGAGATCTGAAATTTGTTTGGCCATATCTTTCACATGTCTTATACGAATTCAATAATTTTAGATGTTCCAGAAAGCATAAACTTTGTTCTAAAAGTTTCGTGTTCTGAGGTTTCTGAAATTTCGATGCTAGCTTTGTCAAAACTGTGTTTGTTTGTTACTGTCCCGAGAGCAAAACGACGGCAATAATAATCATTGACCTGAGAATTGTATTAGCTTATTTTTGTTCTCATTGTTATTCGATTTTGATGTTTTTTTGGAGATGTTTTGATAGCTATGATTCCTATCAATAGGCTAGCTATGTTTGGTGAATTTGAACTCAAATTTAAATAGAATTTGAATTGATTTTGGGTTAAATTTGAATTGAATTCGTATTGAATTCAAGTTATTGGTCTTGAGTTATCTTTCTTATTTTTCATTGTTTTCGAGCATGGTTTTCACTAAACCATTTTGAAGTGATTTTTGAAATAAATGGACATTTCAAATTATTATTATATTGTATTTAAAAATTATTTTTATAATATAAAATCTAATTATTTCCTATAATAAATGAATTTCAAATATTGGTTTTATTAATCTTTTTGGGAAAAAGTTGTAAAAGTTTGTTTTCTCTAGTAAACTATTTTAAAAATAAAATACACACTTTTGTAATATTCGATCGTATGAGAAAGAGAATTAAAAGATTTAGTAAAATACGTGGTATGAGACATGTGTATTTACTATTTCGGTTAATTCCGGACTTGTACGATCGAAACTATCTGGGTTATTGATTTCTGAGTTATTTAGCCAATTTATGGCGGGATTTTGAGATTATAATTCCTATCTTTAGGAATTATCTGGGAAGGCCAATATTAGGTGAATTTTTTTATTTGAGATTTCTACTTTGAGATTTATGGTTTACGAGGAACCATCACGATGTTTTCACTTGTCGATGAGATGAGACAAGTTACGCTGCCATTTAATACTTGCGGATGAGATGAGATGAGTATAGTGTCTCTTTATCACTCGCCAATGAGACAGGCGAGATATGATTTTCTGAGTTTTCTGATGTTCCTAGTGTAGCATCGACTAGCGGCTAGTAAACCGCTAAGTGCGAACGTGTGGTATGGGACACACGTTAACACTTTTCGGGTTCCTATCCATGAGTTTGTGACGCATTCACGATGTTTACTTAACAGAATAGCTTTGATAGGTGTTAGAGACCTAGTCATGAGGACAAACTGCTTTGGGAGGTGTTAGCAACCTTGTTAGGGTTGACAAAACGGCTTGGAGAGGTGTCAACGACCTTGTCATGAGGACGAATTGCTTTGGGAGGTGTTAGCAACCTTGTCAAAGGCTTCGACCATTTGAGAATGGCACGTGGAGCATCGCTTCAGCATGCAAATGGGATTTTGCCAACCTAGGGAATTTTTATGAGATTTAGATTTCAATTTCACTAATTTTGAGATGATGAATTTTCTTATGGATTTGGATTAGAGAAAGGCTTATATATATATATATATATATATATATATATATGTTGTTTTAGGTGATTTCGCTATGGGGATTATAAACTCTTATTGAGTTTCATGAGTTTTGATTTGGAGATTATCATCGACGATTGTTTATATTATTTGAGTATTATTGTTGAGTTTACCTCTTTTGACGTCTTTGTATACTCAAGTGACATTGTTTCACTTAAGTCATGAGTATGTATTCTTTCTATTGCCTCTTCTCATTTGAGAAGAATTATCACCTTGTATCTTATGCTTCATATTATTGTCTATCCATAGTAACTGATTGTTTTAGCTAGATTGACCTATGTATTTTATACTCGGGTCAAACCGTGTTATTTCGGGTTAGCTATCAGTTTTAGGACTTAGCTTTGATGCATCTGCTTGGATATCAAACTAGCATTTTTATGTGGTTTATATTTTTTTTCCGCTTGACTCTGATGTGTATTTTGATTCAATGTATATAGTCTGGTCTCTGAACCACTTTTGTATATTGTTTTGTGTTATACTAAGATGTATCAATGAATATGTATTTATATATATGATGATTACTATTCTGTGATGTGATATGCATTTTGTTATTGTATTTTATTCTGATAGATCCATTAGCCACATATAATTTTGTATGAAGCACTTATTAGATATGTCGATTAATGAGAGATGGAAAAAAACATAGAGCATTTATCGATGTATTCATTAGATGTTTAAGACAAGATTATAGATGTTCTCTCTTAACTAGCCATATTCTCCGCATTAGCAGACAGAATTACCTAGTGAATCTATCTGTTAATGTGGGTTTTGGGATGGGGCGTCATACAGTCAGTTAGTTGTCCTCCCACGAGGATGTCTACCAAAGAAAATAAGGAACTCAAGAAGCAGCTTTTGGAGCTTGAGTCCATGAAGTTGATTTGGTCTAGTTTTTCATCGTGGGGTGCCATGGTCGTCTTTATGAAGAAGTCCGATGGAACTCTTAGGCTTTGCATCGACTATCGCAAGCTTAACAAGTGGACCATCAAGAATAGGTATCCATTACCTAGGATCAATGATATGTTTGATCAATTGAGTGGCACTAAGGTCTTCTCTCAGCTCTACCTTGCCACTGGTTTTCATCAGCACCGAGTCGTGGAAGATAGCATACCTCTTACAGCTTTCTGCACTCAGTATGGATCTTACGTGTGGCTCCTTATGCCAATCGGTTTGATGAACGCTCTTGCTTTCTTTGTTGATCTTATGAATCGAGTATTCCGACAATATCTCGATAAGTTCGTCGTTGTGTTCATCGACGACTGTTTGCACCAAAATTGGGCAACACCCTTCAGAAGTTTTTGAAGAGATAATAAATGAAGAAATTAAATTGAAAATGAGGCTATCTAACAAAAACTCCAAGTCACAGAAAAGTAAATTGCACGGAAGACAATAATTTAGAGTGGTTTGACGTTTTGCCTACGTCCACTATGAATTTTTATCACTTTATTGCTTAATACTTGAAGATTACAAGTGTTTTAGAGCGAAGTACAGTAGATAATAGACTTAAATTCAAAATCAGCAACAGTGAAAATGATATGGAGTGATTCTGGCAGCGTCCGGGCGTGCTTTTTCTCTAGAAATTCTCCGATCCCCTTTCGGAATGTCCAGGGGCTCTATTTATAGGTGTAGGAGGCTGATATTTCGCCTAAAATCCGAGGAGACCGCTTCTGGCACGTGAGGGGGGCCCACATGCCCGGCCTCAGGAAATCCGTGCCCACTTTAGGATCGATTCGAACTCTAGTTCGAATTGATCAAAAAAGTGTCCAATCGAGGTGAAATTTGGTGTGGACATTCATCAACATGTATGCAAGCTCATGTGAAAATTTCATAACATTTGGACTTGCAGATCTCGAGTTATGATTGATTCAAGATCGCATTTTCGGTTGAAGCGCTTCGTTCGAATCGATCCCCTTCGAATCGATTAGGGTCGAATCGATGGCATCATGCGCCCAAGTGATGACGTGGTGCGCATTTCCAAGGTCAACCTACTCTTCACTTTGAATCAACTGGGTCGACTCCACATTTTTCGCCTCCTCGACTCAGTGGATTCGAAGATATTCATTTGTTCATGGATTCGAACGTATGCTCGTTCGTATCGATCATGTTATACCATATCCGATCGATTCGAAGTCACTATTGCAAGATGGATCCGAAGCAAGGTTATAGGGTGGATTCGAAGCACTTCGTCCTGATGGATTCGAAAGACTTCAATCTGAAGGATACGAAGAGATGTAGCATCATGGATTCGAAGTGACTTATCTGAACCGATTCGAACGAATGCTTTTTGATGGTTCCGAACCATATGGAGTCGAACTGATGGATTCGAATAGGGTCTTGGCCGATGGATTCGAACGACATCTCTTCCTATGGATTCGAACCTAGGGCTATTTCATCCACCTTTCGTTGGTGATAACATGAGCATACGAACTCGGATTGACTTGAAATTCGAGACGTTGGTTTTCACGGCTTCGCTTAATGTATCTTATCAATTGCAGCCCGATCCGGACTTGAATAAAATTCATCAATATTCGTGGCTATCCCGTAGCAGCCCGATGCTGAGGACGTATGATCTTTATTCTTTAGTCAGTTCCTTGGTATCTCGGCCTTGCCAAAAGGCGGGATAACATTTGCCCCCCAAAGTACGTCTTGTGTAAACATGACGTGCTTTGAAAAGCCGTAGTTTCTCGTTTGATAACCATCACATGTTACGTTGAAAGCCGTACTCTGTATTGCTGTAATTGACCGTTGTATGATTGTGATTAGCTGTTTGCTGTCGGATCCATGATGAGATGAGCATTTGATCCCTATGAATGTCAAAGATCAAGTATTAGTCACACATATGTGCATATGTGTCATCTTGACTTTAATTAACGTTGCGCGTTCGCAAGTCATTGCCAGTTCAGTTTGTTATCGAATTCCATATCGATCCTCTCCTGAACCGATTTGAGATTCGAGTTAAAACATTGTTTTGATGATTGTCTATGATTATCCTCTTGTATCGATCCTTTCCTGAATCGATGTAAAAGGTAGACAAGTACTTTTTTCATATCGAAGCGATGCGTTCATTCTCATCGATGGCTTCCGATGGATTCAAAGTGATTGTTCGAATCAATAATCTTCGAACCGTTGCGAGTCGATGACCATGAAGTTGATGCTTCGAATCGATGAGATGTGGCGACTTCAATTCAGCTTTTGTTAATTACTTCGTATCGATGAAGCTTCGCATCGATGCCGTCTTGATGGCTTTGAAGGATTCGAACGCGACGGTTCGAACATGGTTGTTCGAATCGATATGATTTATGACTAGTGGCAATCGGTCAGGTCGACCGGGAGGCGAAGCATCACGAATCCTCCCTGGAATCCATATAAATACGCGAGGCTTGGCTCATTTTCACTTTTTATTTTTTACTGTTGCTCTAACTCTTCCTTCGTATCGATCCCCCAGAGCCAAGAGAGACGTTTCTTCGAATAAATCAAATCCTTCAATCTTTCACTCGTAATCACAATAAACCAGGTAATTAATGGATTAAAACCGGGCTAAAAATGATGAAACTGGAATTGCCATCATCCTCCATTTTTTCTTTCAAAAATTCTGGAAGGTTGTGAGATCTGAATGGAATGGGTCGAATCGATGGATGAAGCGTGACAAAGCGCTGGAGTTTTCTCGGAGAAGCAGAGATCTTGGGGGATGTCGCTTTTCTTTGCTTCGTATCGATTCAGACTGGGGTAATTCGAATCGGTCCTGGTTATGGGGCTTCGAATCGATGCTTGCGAAGGGAAGTGGCTCGTATCGATCGATTTGAAGTGATGATTTTGTGATCGATTTGAAGGCGTTGAGTTCGATCGATACGAACTTTCTTTTCCGATAGACTCGAAGCGCTCCTTCACTTGATGCTATGGATATCGTCCCAAGGACCTACTTCGATACGAAGTGCATCGAGTCGACCTTCTATCGATTCGAAGCACATCGATTCGACTCGTATCGATTTGAGGTGATCGATTCGATCGTCCTTCATTCAGAGAATACGACACATCTGACTTTCTCCAATCTTGAACTATGACTGATTTCAAGCTGAATTTTGACGAACTTAATGAACCTTAGTAAACTTGATTCCGACGAGCTTTTGCCTTGCATAATTGAACTTGACTGTAAGACTACACTCGACTGCCTTTTGAAGCTCGTCGATGGAACTTTGGCCTGATCAAAATACAACGGATTTATGCTTGAATTGATCGGTAACATCTGGATGACGAGGTTGTGACGGTCAGTGATGACGGTCATTTCCGGTCTCGATTTTCAGAGTTTTGTCGCTCGCACATCCTACTGTTTGCAAATTTTCTCTAACTCTATAGAATCTTTCTAAGTAATGCACAACACTGCACTGCACCGCACACACTTTTCACTGGGAATGAACGGGTTTTTTATGTGCTTAATGTTACTTTCTGATGAGTTAGTTAGTTATGGAATCTTCGAGCTCTCAACAATAAGAAGTACAGAGTTCGCCTCCTCCAAAAATACTTGAAATCCCTGACATTCCTCCCGAAGTAATTGGTCCGGCTCCGGACGAAGTGCCGGAAGCCATATTTATCGATGATCCTATCGAATCCGTTTCGTCCAGTATTTCTGAAGCCTTACTGGGCCGGATCTGCTTGAAACATAACTTATCCCCGGACGACGTTTTGCTACCGGGCGCTGATGATAGACCTCACAACCCGCCCGAGGGGTATACTGCTTTCTATCGTCACGCTTGTGCGGCTGGAACTCTCCCTCCATTTAACCAATATATCAGGGAGATGTTATCATTCATTGGAATCGCCCCCTCACAACTTCATCCCAACGGACACGCATTGCTGAACAGTGTTTTTGTCCTATTTATGGATCATCTCTTTCGTCCGCCAAGGCCAACCGAGATTAGACACATATTTAACTTCAAGAGCACGGGCGATTGCCCATCTTTCACCTTTTTGGAAGCAGTTAGAAACTGCAAGATCGTGATGGGAGCCTGGACCAGACTCAGTTATTTTAAAAATGAATGGTTTTTTGTTCAATGCCCCCCAGGGTTCACTAGGCGATGGCTATCTAGACGTAAGTGTCGTAAATTGCACAAGCCTTCTTCAAACAGTCGTTATCAATACTTTTACTAATATCAGGTGTTCTTCTTGCAGCTATCATCTCAAGGCCTGATGGTGGATATTACAAAGGCGTTGTCCGAAGTTTACAAGAGGTCCCGAGTGATTTGCGGCACATTGACTCGGTGTTAACTGACGATAACTTAAGGACGCTGGGTTTAATTGAGATGAACCAGAGCATTGTTATCGAGGGGTTGCCGAAACCGGCTTCGAAGACAAAGAAGAAAACGGTGAAAAGAAAACCCGGCATAGTTATAAGAGAAATGAGCGATGATGAGAGGACGCCCATTGATACCGAGTTAGCGGCTGATCTTTCCCGAATAGAAGAGAAGCGGAAAGGCAAGGCTGTTGTTCCTAAACTTAAGAGACGGAAGTCTGTAGTCGTATCTCGTTTGTTCCCCGGAACTACTACCTCTGACGCTGCTCCTTGTCAATCAGGAAACGCTTTTATAGGACTGGATGACATTCCCATCTCGGAATACGTATCTCTCCACCACGAGTCCGGGTTGGATGAACTCCGAGAAGCGTTAGAAATAAGCGAGCCTTTACCTGTTAGTGCAGTCGACACTTCTGGTTGGTCGGGGGTTTTGCACATTTGCATACACTTTCATAACACTACACGACTTCCGCACAAATCGTATTGCTTTTGCCTGGTATTTAACTGAATTGCTTCTCTTTTTCAGGTGCTATGTCTGGCCGTCAATCTACATTAGACAAACTCCGAAGAGTGCATCACCCTTCGTCTTATTATGAATCTCGACGTGGAGACTCCGATCGCGATCGTGAACGGAGGCATCATGGCCAGGAATATTATGCAAGGGATCATCATCGTAGTTACTCTAGTCAGGAGCGATCGAACAGAGATCGGAGATACCTTTCCCCTTCCCGTTCTCCTCCGCCACCCCGAAGCCATATTCAGGTATTTGAGCCTCTGCGACATCAACCATCTTCGCAGGTTTCGAGGCTTGAGTCACAACGTTCTAGAACTGAGGTTGTTACGATCACGGCTGCGGAGGAGGCCCCTATTGAACCATGCGGTGAAGGGGCTATCAGACTTGCTCAATTGAAGAGGGACTTCTCGAAAATTTTCTTCGACGCTTGTATTTTTCCTCCTAATCTTAAAAGAATTCCCGAAGACGCCATGACCACAGCACTTAGCTATACCCACGATTTCTATGCTCAGTACAAAGAATTGTATAAGGCGGCTGTTAAAGCTTCAAAAGTAGCCTTTGATCGGGCCAAAATTATCGAGAAACTGGAAGCCGACTTAGCTTAGAAGAACCGTATTGTCGATATACTTCAATCTGAGGCGGAATCCTCCAGTAAGGCCGAAGTTGAGTCGCTAAAAAAGGTTGATGAGACATTAGTTGAGATGGCAAAGATGCAACAGGCACATTACACTTTAGTTGAAGACTTGGGCAATCGATACAAAAATGTTGTGGCCGAGCGGGATGCGGCAGTCAAAGAACTAGAGGAATTAAAGGCTAAGTTTGCCGATATAAACAAGGAAAAAGACGATGCTAATACGGCCGCACAAGAAGCGTGTGAGCAGGCTGTCTCTCTTCGGGCTGAGCGTGATGCGGTAGTCGCAAGGGTTAAGAAGGTTGAAACGGAAGTGGAGGAGAAAGTCCAGGCAGAGAGGTTCAAGATGGAGGCCGAATTTGACGAACTCTTGGACACATATAATGCCAACAAGTTAGAACACAGAAATCTTGCCTGGCTGGGGGATTACTCTATGCTTCTCTACAATGCCTGGAAAAAATTAGTGGAGAACAAGAGGATGTCTTGCCCGGATAGAATATTAGATGAGTTTGAGCTCGAGTCACGTCTGCTTAGCGAGTATGGGAGGAGAACTCTTCACGAGGCGATAATTTCTGTCGAGAAAGAAAAACTTGGCGTCCATCGAACGAAGATCGGCGAAGGTTCGGGTGTCGCACATCATAGTGAGAATATCGAAGTCCCTATCCCGACTTCGTCCGAAGTTATCGCCGCGGTTGACCCACAAGTTATTCCTGCTTACAATCCGGACCAACCGGGGTTATCTTCTGGTAAAGCTGCCATCTCCGAGCCTGTTCAAGCTCCAAGGCAAGGTAAGGAAGGTACTTTGATTATTTCCCTCATGTCTTAAAGTAACGATTTTTTGAGAGAATTTACTGGACTGATTATTTTTTCTCTCCTTTGTTCAGTGAATGAGAGTGCCGCATTCGTGCCCCCAGTTCCTCCGGTTCTATATCCTACGCATGGAGTTATTGTCACCGAGGCGATTTCAACTGCTGCCATGGCCGGTGATATTGGAGAGGGGAGCTCGATGTCATTCGATGATCAAATGATTGAAGAGCTACTTGGTCATTCTCTTGACCCTATTCCTACTCCTTCATTCGCGATGAGTGGAGCTGCTCCAGTTTTCAGTTCTGTCATGACGACCACCAGCGTATCCAGCGCAGCTCAGTTGTCTCGAGAAGAAGAGATTTTAGCTGAGATAAGTGCTGAGATGGCCACGATGACAACGGTCGGTGGTTCTGGAAGCGACACTGCCCCCTCAGGCTTATCCTCTCTAATGGTGATCTCTCCCAGTGGCACGGTAACTGTCTCGAGCGTTGCTGAACAAACACCTGTCATCGTTCCCATGCCTTCAGTTCGTCCTCCCAAAAGGTCTCTGTCCCCTGCAACTCCGAGGAAGATGTTGATATTATGCCAGATCTGGAGGATGTTCCAAAGAAGGGCAAGAAATCCCGTAGGAAGCCGGGTAGTGGGTCCAGCGGCTCGACTCTGAAAAAGAAGCCTCGGAAGAAGAAGGAGTGAGCTTCTTGTTTTATCATGTAGTTGTGAATAGCAATTCTTTTACCTCTTCTTTTTTTCTTTTAGAGCCGTGTATATGTGTGGATTGGGCCTCCACTTAATTGAAACCTTTTGACTTGCCATGTAATCAAACCTGTTTTTGTTAGTTGATGGAATGGGAAGTTGCTCTTTTCTTTTACTTAAGTGTTTTGTAGTGTTTGTTTTTTATCTTCCAAGTATGAAAAACATAATTTCTTGTCATGATTGATGAATGAGTTGAACTCCGAACATTGTATCACTTTGGTTAGCGATTAACACTTGGCTTTTTTGCCCCTAGTCTCGGGGAACAACATTTGTATTTTGGCGGTTGATCGCATTTATTGCAAATCTTAAGCACATGTCCACATTCTGGGGACTTAGGATAATTTGAGATCGATAATCCGGCTCGACTCCGGGAATTTGAGAGTTATCGATATTTGTAACACAGTCCGCGCTCCGGGAACTCGTGATCTATGTTTATACTCCATTCATGCTCTGAGAAGTTGGAGTTAGAACGGATGCTTCGGTTCGCGCTTCGAGAATGGTGGATTTGATGTTTATACTCCAATTCGCGCTCTGGGAATTTGGAGTCCGTTCGCACTCCGGGAACGAGTTGCTGGATGTTTATACTCCAATTCACACTCTGGGAAGTTGGAGTCCGTTCACACTCCGAGAACGAGTTGTTGAATGTTTATACTCCAATTCACACTCTGGGAAGTTGGAGTCCGTTCGCACTCCGGGAACGAGTTGTTGAATGTTTATACTCCAATTCACACTCTGGGAAGTTGGAGTCTGTTCGCACTCCGGGAACGAGTTGTTGAATGTTTATACTCCAATTCACACTTTGGGAAGTTGGAGTCCGTTAGCACTCCGGGAACGAGTTGTTGAATGTTTATACTCCAATTCACACTCTGGGAAGTTGGAGTCCGTTCGCACTCCGGGAACGAGTTGTTGAATGTTTATACTCCAATTCACACTCTGGGAAGTTGGAGTCCGTTCGCACTCCGGGAACGAGTTGTTGAATGTTTATACTCCAATTCAAACTCTGGGAAGTTGGAGTTAGTAAAAGGATTGTCGTGTATCAATCCTTATAAATGCTGGTGCAGTGTTCTGCCCCCGAGCTCGGGTTTCACTTAGTGAGTGACCGGTCGTATCACAGTCACTCCCTATTTGAATAAATCCCACCGCATGATGGAATTTAGCTCTCTGTGCATCGTGATATTATATGTCATTTTCAGTGAATCACAACTTTTGGCTCGAAGAGATGGTATTTTATTGCTGAAATAAAAGAAATATGGAAAAATCAATTGCCTTATTACTAGTTCAAACTTCGAAATGCAAAAATAAAATGCTAAGGAAGAAATCGACTAAAAATAGATAAATAAAGCCTGTCATGTGTAGTAGCGACGGAGACTTTCGCTATTCCAAGCTCTCGGTAAAGTAAGACCGTCAATGGTTGACAACTTGAACGTGCCATCTCCGAGCTTTTGTGAAATCACATACGGCCCTTCCCAATTGGGCTTCATGTGCGAAGGGACTGGATAAATTCTCTTGAGTACGAGATCGCCGGGTTCAAAGGTTCGCGGTCGGACCTTGGCATTGTATATTCGAGCGACTCGACCCGATATGCGGTTGCCCTCAAATCAGCTTCTTCACGCTTCTCATCAAGTAGATCCAGAGATTCAGCAAGTAATACGGCATTCGTTTTCGGATCATAATATGTCACACGATGAGAGTGAACTTCCAATTCGACTGGAATAACGGCTTCAGAGCCATAGGATAGAGAAAATGGAGTATGTCCGGTTGTAGTCTTGTGAGTCGTTCGATAAGCCCATAGAGCCATAGGCAGTTCATCAACCCACTTGCCCCCGGCTTTTTTCAGTCGTTTCTTCAAAATAGACTTGATAACCTTATTGACGGCTTCAACGTGACCATTTGCTTGAGGGTGTGCCACTGTAGAGAATTTCTTGTGGATGTGAAATCGTTGACAGAAGTTCTTGAATTCAACACTGTCGAATTGGGCTCCATTATCAGTGATAATAGTATGCGGGAGGCTAAACCGGCAGATGATGTTGCGTACCAAGAAGTTGATTGCTTTCTTTGTCGTAATTGTTGCAAGAGGTTCAGCTTCAGCCCATTTGGTGAAGTAATCAACTGCGACGATGGCGTACTTCGCGCCACCTTTAGCTAAAGGCAATGCACCAATTATATCAACTCCCCATATTGCAAATGGCCATGGGCTGACCATTTGGGTTATCTCAGTAGGTGGAGCTCTGGGAATTCGAGCGTGTTTTTGGCATTTATCACACTTTTTGGCATAGTCCATAGCATCGCGATTTACGGTAGGCTAATAATATCCATATCAGAGTATTTTCTTGGCAAGTGCTTGCCCCCCAGTGTGATCGCCACATTCTCCTTCGTGCACATCGTGTAACACTCGTTTGACTTCGTCGTGTGCGATACACTGGAGAAGAGGAACAGAATATCCCCTTCGATACCTAACTCCATTCTGAATGACAAATCGTGAAGCTTTTCGAAGAATTTGTCTTTTCTCACTTCGTCGTTCGGGTAATATGCCACGCTCAATGTAGCCTTGGTAGGGGGTCATCCATGATTCCCTATAGGAAGTAGCTTCAAATGTGAATTCATTCTCTGCTCGATCAATGCTCGTAGAGGATAAAGTATCGATAGGAACGAGTCCCAAGTGCTGAGCTTGCCTGTACTTGCCAACTTTGCCAACGAATCGGCTTTTTGATTGTGCTCTCGGGGTATGCAGAAAATGGTATAATAATCGAAGTGATCAAGAACTTCCCGGACTCGGGCCAGATAAGCGGCTAGTCTCCGATCTTTGACCTGGTATTCACCCCAAACTTGACATACTACCAACTGGGAATCATAGTAAATTTCCACAGCGATAATTCTTAGGTCACAGGCTAACTTCAACCCAGTAAGCAAAAATTCATATTCGGCTTCATTGTTGGTTGCACGGAAATCAAACTTCAAAGCGTAGCATATGGATCGGCTTTCGAGGGTTTCAAGCACTATCCCTGTGCCCGAGCACTGATCGTTGGATGCATCATCAGTATATAGCTTCCATATGTATTCGGGGGATTTACTAGTTTCAGGTAAGTCTTTAGGAGTAGTGAATTCGGCAATGAAATCTGCTAGGACTTGACCGTGTATGGATCGTCTCGGAGTATATGTGATGTCGAATTGACTCAGTTCAATGTTCCATTTTAGTAACCTGCCAGACGTCTCAGGTCGTGTGAGGACTTGTCGTAACGGCTGATCGGTGTACACGGTGATGGGATGAGCCTAAAAATATGGACGGAGCTTCCTTGAGGCGATGACTAGGCAGTATGCCAATTTTTCTAACCTTGGATAATTTCTCTCGGCTCCGGTTAATCGTTTACTAACATAGTAGACGGTCTCTGCACTCGGTCTTCTTCCCGAACTAACGCAGCGCTGATGGCATTTTTAGATACTGCCAGATAGAGGTATAACTATTCATGATCAATAGGTTTTGAAAGAATCGGTGGTGTGGAAAGATATTGAATTAGTGATTGAAATGCGCCCTCACATTCTGTAGTCCATTCGAAGTTTTGTTTCCCTTTTCGGATCAGGTCGAAGAAGGGTATGCATTTGTCAATTGATTTCGAGATGAACCTGCTCAGTGCTGCAACCTTTCCATTAAGGCTCTGTACCTTTTTTATGGTCCTTGGAGTTTGAAGATTCCTGATCGCCCAAATCTTTTCGGGGTTGGCCTCTATTCCTCGGGCGTTGACGATGAACCCAAGGAATTTTCCGGATGCGACTCTAAAATGACATTTTAGCGGATTAAGCTTCATTCCGTATCTCCGGAGGACATTGAACATTGACTCTAAGTCTTGGACGTGATCAGTGGAGTATCGCGATTTTACCAACATGTCATCTACATAAACTTCCATAGTCTTTCTGATCTGGTTGGCAAACATTCGATTGACTAAGCGTTGGTAAGTCGCTCCGGCATTCTTTAACCCAAAAGGCATGATACTGTAGCAGTATAGTCCCAGGTCATTTACGAAGCTCGTATGTTCTTGATCGGGCATATGCATGGGTATCTGATTGTATCAAGAATAAGCATCCATGAAAGATAATAATTCGTGCCCGGCCATTGAGTCCACAAGTTAATCGATTCGGGGAAGTGGAAAGCTGTCTATTGGACAAGCCTTATTTAAGTCAGAGTAATCGATGCACGTTCCCCATTTCCCATTCGGTTTTCGGACTAGTACAGGGTTGGATACCCACTCCGGGTACAAAGCATCCCGGATAAACCCATTCGCTCTTAGCTTATCAACTTCTTCTTTGAGGGGCGGCAGATCTCTCTGGATCCATACCGCGTCTTTTTTGTTTGACCGGGATATACCGTGGGTCAATATTCAAGGTGTGGCTCGCGATGTCCGGCGAGATTCCATACATATCAGAATGCGTCCAAGCGAATACGTCTAGATTTGCTTGGAGAAATTCGACCAATTCCCGTTGTGCTTGTGGGTTTAGCTGAGACCCAATTTTCAACACTTTGAATCATCATCCTTAATTGGAACATCAATCATCAGCTCGGCTGGAGAAGCTTGACTTTCTTTAGACTCATCATTATTTCCAGTGTCTCTGGGGTCTAGATCTTTCTGGAATTGGTCGTGGTGCCCGGGCCGAGGCCCAGGCACTAATTGTCAATCGCCGGCGAAACGGACGCAGTGAGATTCCTCCACGCCCTTTCCCTTCTCCTTTTTTTGCGCTTCTCGCAGTTCGGCAACATAGCAGGCTCTCCCAGCAGCCTGATCTCCTTGAATGACCCCAATCCCATGATCAGTGGGGAATTTCAAAGTTAAGCACCATGGGGCAATTGCTGCCCTGAATTCGGCAAGGGCCGGTCGGCCTAAAAAAGCATTGTATGGAGAGTGGATATCTAAGACAACAAATTGTAACATTCGGACCCTTCGGCGTTCTCCAACTCCCAATTCTACTGGCAACTCCACCACTCCAGTGGGTATATTAGCACTTCCATCGAAGCCATGGATTCTAGATTGACAAGGCTTTAAATCTTTGGCTTCCATCTTCATTTGATCATATGCTCTCTTAAACAAGATATTTACTGAACTTCCACGGTCCACCAGGATCCTCTTCATCCATGCAGGACCAACCTGGGCAGATATGACTAGTGGGTCTATAGTTGGGGCTTCGACCTTATCAGCATCTCGGCTTCTAAATACGATGTCATCTGCCATCGTCCTCTGTTGTTTGGCCGGAGCCCCTTCATCAAGTGTACTGCAACTCTCGAAATTCACATGCCTGATCGAATTGGCGTATGATTCCATTTCCCTATAGCTTTGGTCCGCTGGATAAGGACCACCACTAACTGTATTTATGACCAATCTCTCGCCTGTACGAGCGGGCTCCTCCTGTCTCTCTTGATTTTGTGCACGATTTTGATTTGACGGGCCCACACCACCAGCCTGCGGTGCCCGCACGAATTGATCTAACTTCCTTTCCCTGATCAATTTTTCAATAAGATCTTGCAAATGCCTGCAATCATTGGTATTGTGTCCGTAACTTTCGTGGAATCTACAGAACTTCCCCGTTTAAATCTGTCTCTCTGGCGACGGTTTCGGAGTCGGATTCTTATACTGCATCGCATTACAAATCTGTAGATATACGTTCTCCAATGACGTATTCAGTGGTGTATAGCTTTCAAACATTTGTGCCCTACGCCGCGGGCCACGATTTTGATCCTGCTTCTTATTTCTATTATCGTCGTTCCTCGGTTGGGTTTGCTTGTTTTGAATATTCAATCGTACTTTTCCAAAGCTCTCCCCTGACTGTTTAACTGCCACGTTGCTTTGAATTCCTTCATTGCTGGGTCTCGCATCGTCCTGCTTCCTAGATTGTTTTGCATCCTCATGCCTTAAGAATTGGGCGGCTTTGGAGTAGAAACGATCCAACGATGCGGGAGAGGTTTCCCAGCTAGCCAATTTCCAAATTCAGAGTCGGGGTCAATCCCCTTAGTCAAGACCATTAAGATTGAATTATCATTGGGGTTAGTGATCTCTGCACAAGCGGCATTGAATCTTTCCAAATATCGTTTGAGTGTCTCTCCTGGAGCTTGAGTGACACTAGATAAAGTATTTACGTCTTTAGGCCTGGCAATGTGCATACGGAACTGCTCAGCAAATTTAGTAGCCAATTGGTCAAATGAAGAGATAGATCGTGGTGGTAATCGTGTAAACCACGTTGTCGCAATTCCCCCCAAAGAAATGGAAAAACTACGGCATTTCACTACATCATCAGCTCTTGCAGCAGTCATCGACCATTCGTATTTCAGAATATGTTGGTTAGGGTTGGAACTTCCTTCATACATGGGGAGGGTCGGCATCCTGAATCGCCGAGGAGGTTCAGCATATAATATGTCGTCAGTGAACGGAGTATGACTTCGGAGATTCCCCAATCGTCATTTGTTAAGCCCTGACTTTCGCGGATCATTTGGCGTACCATAGCTGAGAGGTCAGGTGTTGCTATACTCGGAAGGTGGCGAGCCAAAGTGTGGTCGGGTTCCACAGCGCGAGGTAGGATCGGGCGCTGTCGACGATCCATGTCTCGCCTCCTTGGCTCGGTGTCTTCTGGGACATATGGTTCCGGAGTATGTTCCTGCTGGTGGTAGTTCTGATTGGAGTGATTTCGGGTATCAACTCCTATGTCAACTGCAGCGGCGGTGGCTTGGTTATCCGTAGTGTGTTGTGGAACAGTGCCTTCTCGTGAGGAGGGTCCTATATGAAAACTGGCAGAAGGGCCAACTCTTATCTTCCCAACAGTTAATGCTTGTTGGTGACGAGCAGTATGCGCATGGCTTCCGTCTAGCCTGGGATGGGTAGATCTTCCTCTGTAATCAGACGAGGCAGAGCTTTCAGTGGAGGAATGAGGGGCGTGGTCCCTTCTGGATCTTCTATGCCTTTGGCGGTTCAGTTGATTAGTCAACTCAACATTGGCACGTAATTGTTCAGCCAGCTGTTGTCGACTTTGGCTTAGTTCATGGAGTAATGTTTGGAACTCTTGTCGATTGACCGGACCTGATGGAACTGAATGCCCGGTATCATCTTGATTGGGTGGAGGCAGTTGCGTGGGATTTTGTCTATCTCGTCTTTCTTGGCCAGCGGCAGTAGAAGTGGTTCTCGTGCTAACCATCTTGAGGTGTAGAATCCGTTCCTAGATTTTGGTAAATCTGAATAGTATGGAAGGAGTCTGAAATGGAAGTCTGGATCTCTCTCTTAGATTTATGCAATCCGGTATCGATGACAGATCCAATGAGCAGAATAAAAACTGGGCGTTCTCAGTTGAACCACCAAAGTGTTTGCACCAAAATTGGGCAACACCCTTCGGAAGTTTTTGAAGAGATAATAAACGAAGAAATTAAATTGAAAATGAGGATTATCTAACAAAAACTCCAAGTCACAGAAAAGTAAATTGCACAGAAGACAATAATTTAGAGTGGTTCAGCGTTTTGCCTACGTCCACTATGATGTTTTATCACTTTATTGCTTAATACTTGAGGATTACAAGTGTTTTAGAGCGAAGTACAGCAGATAATAGACTTAAATTCGAAATCAGTGATAGTGAAAACGATATGGAGTGATTCTGGCAACGTCCGGGCATGCTTTTTCTCTAGAAATTCTCCGATCCCCTTTCTGAATGTCCAGGGGCTCTATTTATAGGTGTAGGAGGCTGATATTTCGCCTAAAATCCGGGGAGACCGCTTCTGGCACGTGAGGGGGGCCCACATGCCCGGCCTCAGGAAATCCGGGCCCACTTTAGAATCGATCAAAAAAGCGTCCAATCGAGGTGAAATTTGGTGTGGACATTCTTCAACATGTATGCAAGCTCCTATGAAAATTTCATAACATTTGGACTTGCAGATCTCGAGTTATGATAGATTCAAGATTGCATTTTCGGTTGAAGCGCTTCGTTCGAACCGATCCCCTTCGAATCGATTAGGGTCGAATCGATGGCATCACGCACCCAAGTGATGACGTGGTGCGCATTTCCAAGGTAAACCCACTCTTCACTCCGAATCAACTGGGTCGACTCTACATTTTTCGCCGCCTCAACTCAGTGGATTCGAAGATATTCATTTGTTCATGGATTCTAATGTATGCTCGTTCGTATCGATCATGTTATACCATATCCGATTGATTCGAAGTCACTATTGCAAGATGGATCCGAAGCAAGGTTATAGGGTGGATTCGAAGCACTTCGTCCTGATGGATTCGAAAGACTTCAATCTGAAGGATACGAAGAGATATAGCATCATGGATTCGAAGTGACTTATCTGAATCGATTCGAACGAATGCTTTTTGATGGTTCCGAACCATATGGAGTCGAACTGATGGATTCGAATAGGGGCTTGGCCGATGGATTCGAACGACATCTCTTCCTATGGATTCGAACCTAGGGCTTGGCTTATGGATTCGAACCTAGGGCTATTTCCTCCACCTTTCGTTGGTGATAACATGAGCATACGAACTCGGATTGACTTGAAATTCGAGACGTTGGCTTTCACGGTTTTGCTTAATGTATCTTATCAATTGCAGCCCGATCCAGACTCGAATAAAATTCATCAATATTCGTGGCTATCCCGTAGCAGCCCGATGCTGAGGACGTATGATCCTTATTCTCCAGTCAGTTCCTTGGTATCTCGGCCTTGCCAAAAGGCGGGATAACAACGACATCCTTGTTTATTCAAAGTCTAAAGCCGAGCATGATAATCACTTGAGAATTGTCTTGAGTACTCTTCGTCACCATCAGCTTAAAGCCAAATTCTCCAAGTGACATTTCTGGGAGAATAGGCTTAAGTTCTTAGGCCATGTTGTTTCTTCCGAAGGCATTTCGGTCGATCCTTCGAAGATCGAATCCATCCAGAATTGGAAGAGGCCTGAGAATGTTTATGAGATTCATAGCTTTCTTGGATTGGCGGGTTATTACCGCCGGTTCATTAAGGATTTCTCTCATATTGTGCTTCCTCTCACCACCTTGCTCGAAAAGGCATTCCATTTATTTGGTCCGACAAGTGTGAAGCTTCTTTTTAGCAGTTGAAGGAGCTTCTCACTAATGCTCTTATTCCAGTGGTTCCCGAAGGGAATCAAGATCTTATTATCTACACCGATGCTAGTAGATGCGGTCTCAGTTCCATGCTTATGCAGAAGGATCGGGTAGTTGCTTATGCTTCTAGGAAACTGTGAGCGAATGTAGTAAGCTATGCCACTCATGACCTCGAGTTAGCCGTCATCGTCTTCGCCTAGAAGATTTAATGCCATTATCTATTAGACGAGCACTTCATTCTATACATTGATCACAAGTCCTTAAAATATCTATTCACTCTGAAGGAGCTCAATATAAGACAACATCGTTGGCTTGAGTTCCTTTTCTCCAATGACTTTGATATCCAGTATACCCAAGGTAAGGGTAGTCGTGCTACTGATGCACTTAGTCATAAACATTCGGCTATTGTTTCTATGATGCTAGCCGAGTGGGATGTTCTAAAGACCTTATCCCTTTGTGATATTTGTGATCGAGCTCCATCTTCTGATTCTCCTATTTTATTATTCAGTTTGGAAGCTCGACCCAGCTTATTGGATCGTATTGCCGATGCTCAGCGGTGTGATCTCGATCCTGTGCACCTTATTCAGATTTGTGACTCTGAGTCCCATGATGTGCAGTTGCAGGATTTCAGTATTGATTCTCAAGGGTGTCTTCGCAAGAAGAACCGTCTTGTTGTGCCTTCTGATTATGTACTTAGGCATGACATTCTCGACGATATTATTATCATTCTAAGTATACCATTCATCCTGGCAGTAGTAAGATTTATGCCGATATTCATCGCCTTTATTATTGGGAAGGCATGAAGCGCGATATGGCGAGTTATGTGAGTAATTGCATGACTTGTCAACATATCAAAGTCGAACATCAGCGCCCTTTTGTTCTCCTTCAGCCTCTAGAGATTCCATTATGGAAATGGGATCAAATTTCGATGGATTTCATCAACGGCCTATCTTGTTCGAGATCTGGCCAATTTAGCATTTGGGTTATTGTTGATCGCCTCACTAAATCAGCTCATTTCATTCCTATTAAGTCTAACAGGAGTGCTTCTCATTTGGAAAAGCTATATATCAAGGAAATTGTGAGACTTCATGGTGTTTCTAGTTCGATTGTTTATGACCGTGACCCGCTATTCATGATTCATTTCTGGCAGGGTCTTCAGCAAGCTTTGGGAACAAAGCTTAATTTCAGCACAACATATCATCCACAGTCTAATGGACATACCGAATGGGTGAATCGTATTCTCGAGGATTTTCTTCGTGCTTGCATTCTAGATTTGGGTTGTTGTTAGGAGGATCACCTGCCTCTTATGGAATTCTCCTACAACAATAGTTTTCATTCCAGTATCGGTATGGTTCCTTTCGAAGCCTTATATGGAAGGACATGTCGATCACCTTCTTGTTGGTTGGAATATGGTGAGAATCTTATTCTTGGCCTGGATTCTTTTCGTGATTCTTTTTAAAAGATTAATCTTATTCATCAGAGAATGAAAGAGGCACAGAGCCGCTAGAAATCCTACATGGAAAACCGTAAGAAGCCTCTCGAATTCTCTATTAGTGATCTCATCTTTGTTTGTGTTTCTCTTTTGAAGGGGGTTATGCGTTTTAGTACGATTGGGAAATTGGCTCCTCTCTTTATAGGACCATTTCCTATTACTGAACATATTGGCCCTATGGCTTATAAAGTTTCACTTCCAGCTCATCTATCTGGCATTCATGACGTGTTTCACATCTCTCAGTTTTGGAATTGTCTTCGAGAGTCAGATTCTGTTATCGATCTCCTGATTTGCTAGAGCTTGAGATCTCACGAGACATATTTGTTGTGCATCACTCTATTTGCATACTTTCTTCAGAGGTGAGATGCCTTCGAAACAAGGACATGTCGCTCGATAAAGTTTAATAGTCTGCTAATCCCAGTGATTGCTCTTGGGAAACTAAAGAGTTTATCGAGTGATCTTATCCCGATTTTCTTTCTTTACATAGCGATGGTGAGAATCTTTTTATCTCAAGCTTATCTCTTTTTCTTTTTTGATTGATGAAATTAAATAGTTGAATACAAATTCTTCTCTAGGAATTGGGAGGACGCAATTTTGTTAAGAGGGAGACTATAACAACCTTGGTTTTGGAGATTACCTGTAAATATTAAATTATAATGGTAGTTATGATTTAATATTGTGAATTAAAATAAAATAGGAGATTATAAATTGCTTATTTGGAATAAACAATGAATTTTGGAAAATAAAATGTGAAAATAAAGTTCAAAAGCTTTATTTTATTTGTTTGGGTTAATAGTGAATGAAAAATAATTTTTACTTAAAGAAAATGAAATAATTTTATTAATTATTGCCAATTACTTCTTTCAATAATTTTTAACGGAAGTATTTGATTTTTAAAGGTTGTATAATATAAATGAAAAGATGAAATTTTGATTAAAAATATGTTTTGGATATAAAAATGTGGAAATATGTTTTATTGCATTTAATTATGTAAGAAAATAAAATTTATGTAATTTTTGACGTTAAAAACAAAGTTTTAAGTAATAATTGTGTAATTTGTGCATTTTAATTAAAGTAAGAGTTTTAATTAATGAAAAAAAAATTTTAAAGTTAAAAATCTTTTATTTTGATGTAAAATAAATTTTTGGTACATAACAATATGTTGTATGATTTTATAAAGTGAAACAATTGTATGTATTTAATATAACTTGGGTTTGTGTTGTGTATAATATAATTTTGTGTTTTAAATTGTTTTTAGACTAATTAATTATGTTATCAGGGTCTAAGCCCATTTATTCCTTAACCAAGAAAAGAGAAAAAGATTTTTCTCATTTCCTATACGTACTCAAAATAGCTTCTTCCAGAAACTAACAGAGAAAGAAAAGTTCATCTTCCTCCATCAAAAGCAAAGCCAAATCTCCATTTTTTTTTCTCAAATCCTTGCTCTAATTTAAAAAATTAAATCAATTTAGATTGGTAATCAATTTCTAAACCTGATTCCTTCATCAAATTTTCATTGTGAAAACTGAGTTTGTGTGTCACTTTGCACGTCATTTTCTCCCAATTCCGGCACCAAAATGCTGCCAGATTTTCTTCAGTTGATAGCTTGTGTGTTGAAGTATATGTGTGCTAAATTTAATTGTAAAACATATTCATTTGATACCTGAAAACTGCAATGCAAAATCAATGCACAGCCTGGAAATCACCTGTACACATTTTATTGTGTTGCTGCAAACATGACCTGAGTCAATGTTTGAGACAACATAACTTTTACATTTCCAGTCGTAATTCATCGATTCTTTTTTTGTTTGAAAGCTAAATTTTAGTACTATAGGAAAGTAAATTTCAAGTAATTTCAATCCATATAGCTTATAGAAATATGCTGTCGAACTTTGATTCGGAGCATGTTTTTGCCCAGATTTTTACAGCGAAAACACTAACCGGGTTCAACTTCGAGATATCATAACTTTCTCATAATTTGTTCAAATTGCATGATTCTTTTTTATTTGAAGGATAAAGTTTTCTACTATATGTATACAATTTTTAGCTCAATCTGAAGGTGTTTGGTTCTATGTTTTATGCCTGAAAGTTAAATCCAGAATGGATTTTCAGGCCTGGGCACATTCTTGTTGTTGAACTGTTGCAAACATGGCCTGAGTCCATGTTTTAGACAGCGTAACTTTTTCATTTTCTGTCGGAATTAATTGATTCTTTTTTGTTTGAAAGACGAACTTTTTTATTATGTGCACACCAATTTTTAACTCAATCAGACATAGTTTGGCCATCTGTTTCATGTCCTAAAGTTGAACCCGGAAAAAATTTCAGACCTGGGTATTATTGCTTATGCATTTTTACTATCTTTTTCTATCCGACTTTTGACTTTTACTTCATGTTTTGTGATAATTTTGAAATTTTTTGAGGCCATGATGTCTATCGGTAGACTAGCCAAATTTTGGAGATTATAAATTCAAATTTTGGATTAAATTTTAATTTAATTTGAATTCGAATATCGATTTAAGTAATTTCTTAGGTTTTATTTGTTTTCAGCGTAGATTTTTCCAAAATGTTTTGAAATAATTTTTAAAATAAATGGGCATTTTAAATTATTGTTATATGATATTTTTAAAGTACGTTAAAATATAGAATCTATTTATTCTCGATAATAAGGGAATTTTCAAATATGGCTTTCAAAAATTGTATTAAAAGCTAGTATTCTCAAGTAAATTATTTTGTATATAAAATACACGTTTTTGCACTAATCGAGCGAATGAGAGGGAGAATTAAACGATCTGGTACACGTGGTATGGGACACATGCATTTATCTTATCGGTTAATTCCCAACTTGTCCTTTTGATCATTTTGACCTTTGGGTCGAGTTTACTAATGAGACGAGGTAAACTTTTTACTGCTTTGGGTGTGAAATTTACTAGCGGATAGTAAACCATTTAGTGCGAACGTGTGGTATGGGACACACGTTTATCTAAAAGTCTGTGACACATTTGTCTAAGAGACGTATTTGCCAATACTAGACCTCCGGGTCATTTGTCCTTCGGGACGTTTGTTTAAGAGACGTATATGACCATTGCGATGCATTTGTCCTTGGGGATGTTTGTTTAAGAGACGTATTTATTTTCATCTTGTTTTGGGAGAACAGTACTTGGCGGGCTTTGGCCATAAGCACTTGCTATATCTTTGAGATGATTTCATTAATATTTGTGATTTTCCTAGTGTATCGCCCTTTTTCAAAATTAGTCCTTTGAACCATTCGATATATATTTGTGGCGATTACCTTTCGGGAATTTGAATTCTTGGAAGTTCTATTTTTGAGATTTGAATTGCCTACACTGACGTTATATGAGATTTTCCTTTTGGTTTTTATTGAGATTTTATTCTCCATTTTGGAGATATATTTGCCTTATGGCACGTTTGAGATGGGATCTATTTATGCATGTTTTGGGTTTGCCAAGATGTTCCCCTAAACGATATTTGATGTTTTATGAATGCCGATGATATGAGGCTCGCTACTTTTAGCATTTTATGGGTTCTTTTATCTCTTTTGAGATTATAGGTTTGTGTGGTGATACCATATTATCATTTGATGTAATCATACACTTTAATTGTCCCTTCTCACTTGAGAATATTATCACATTATCATTATGCTCATATTATCGCTTATCCTTGTAAACTGATTTGTTTAGCTAGACTGACTCATGTATTTTATACTTGGGTCAGACTGAGGTGTTTCAGGTTAAATTCGATAAATCCAATTCTTAAGCATTGCTATCGTCGATACGAGTGCAACATGAGTAACTGCGTTCGGTTTGGACCTTGTACGAATAAGTTATACATTTTATAAGTTTGAGATAAATTAATAAAATTGATATCCACTAATCCCAATTTTTAAATTAGATATTTACCCTGTTACAACTAATCTTTCATCTCAAAAAACTATCCCGCCACTATCCGAAGCACTCCTTATAATGGTGGTTCACTTCAATTCCCATTATCTCGTCGATCCAAGATGGTTCAAAAATCCGACGACGCCGTCACACTCCTTGTCGAAAACACCATCTCTTCGACCTAACCACCGTACCTCCGAACCACCGCCCCAAGTCATGACACGCATACCCTATATCTGACACCCTTAATAATGCAAATCATCTTGCAGCACCATGCACCACCAGAACCCAATCATCGAAGCACTTAATCATGAAAAACTCGAAATCAACCCCTGATTCGACTAACACCTTCTTATTTGCCACTAAAATTAAACCCTAGGCCATCGTTCAAATTGTCCAACTCCAGAAATGAAGCTGCATCTTACCATACACATACCACATCAAAGCCCCAATTCTTACGAGTCTAAAAATTTAAGTTTTGCAATTTATTGTTGAGTATAAATTAAGTTATGAATTTTGAAGATAAACGAGCTTTCTTTTTCGCTCATTTTGCTATGATAATAATTGAGAGAGAAAGGTTGAAAGAGAAGCTATGTGCCGATGATAAGTGTTGGTTATATTAATTTTCAATTTTTCAGCATCTCATAACAGAGACTTTTATTCATGTATGGGCTGCAAATGACAAAACCAAAAATATGACCGCGTTAAGAATAGATGCAATCTCAAAATAAAAATAATATACATCGGTTCTTGAGTTTTACAAAATCACAAAAACACTGTCATTCGCCAATAAGTCTTCAAAAAAATAATTTCAATACTTTCTAAACTAAAAATTATGGAAAAATCAAATAAATTGAACTAAAAATACATCAATAAAAATCGAGTCGTTATATTAAAAATAAATTTTCTAATTATTTACTTGAACCATTTATTATTGCAAATTGTTGACGGCAAAAATAGGTATCAACACCAAATAGAATCTAGTAGAGATTAGATGAAGAATGAAATTAAATATAGCAAAAACCATAAAGGAACAGACAAATTTTTATAGTGGTTCGGCAAGCTTGACCTACGTCCACTTCATATCTTTATTGATCTTCCACTTGATTATGATTGCAAGAATGTTTGGATCAGTTGGGATCCATTAGTTCAAAAGTGAAAAATAAAAGTGGCAGAGGCTCGACAGAAAAAGCATGATCCCTTTCCTGATGCCATGCCTGCTGTATTTACAGGGGAACACATGTATGGATCGTACTAAAATTTTAGTAGAATGTTCGGGAGAGCAAGATGAAACTACCCAAAAATCTGTAGGCATATCGGGGTCCACGATAGGGATAGGTGCCGATACCTATTAATGCATCCAAATGTGCTGCTAACCTTATGAGGTATGCACTATGATGTTAGCTACTTGCTCCCCAAATTTCATGCAATTTGACATAGGATTTGTGAGATATCGTATTTTCCATGAAGTAGTATTACTTGAATTCTGATTTCTGTCGATCCCTCCAAAGGGAGTTATGCCGATCTCTTCAACTTCTTCCAATTGGATTGAGATCCCTAGTGGATGTTCCACATTTTGTAGTAAGCTTGTACTCCAAGTTTCATGTTGATATCATCTGTATATTTTGAGATACTGACCAGTCATCGCTGCAAAATTGAGTTGTGGAATCGATATGGTACGATCCATAGTGTTGAATATGGATCGTGCATGATCCATCTTTGGGGAGTAGTGAGCTTTCATGCTTCTGATTCATATTATCATTTATACTTAATTTTTGGACCCCACAATCATTGCTCTAGGCTACTGGCCTTGATGACAGTCGAGTCTAACATGTCCAGTCGGTTCGGATATAGCCGGGTCAAAATGCCAGATAACATTTGCCCCACAAAGTACGTCGTGTTACATACATGACCTGCTTTGAATCAAAGCAAGTTAGAGTCATCGAAAAAAAATCCATCTAATTTCCTGAATAGTCACCATCATTTCGTTGAATTATCTTCCCAAAGTGTTGTATCCCTCTTTGATCGTCTTGACGCTTGGTCGATTTCCAATAATATAAATTCTAGGTTGTACTCCATCAGTTGTTATTTGTGCCTGGTTCTATGGAGCTAGTAAGCTCCGGCTATCCAATCCAGTCTTTTCTTTAATAACTCCAAGTAAAAATTCAATTTCTATCGATTTTAAGAAATTGAATTTTTTGAATATACACATGCACGTTCAGGTACACTTTCTTGTAATTGGCTCCCGGATATGTTTGTACGCTCATGAGTCGTCACCAATTCCTTCTTGTTTAATTGCAATTAGATTGCAATTCTGTGTTTATATATTATTTTATAATGAAATAGGGGTTGTAAAAAGTCACTCGACGAGGGAGGACTTCAAGTTCTACTAAGATGACGACCTCGGAGCCGTAAGCAAGGGCTAATGGAGTATGGCTAGTCGTGGACTTGCGGGTGGTTCTATTTGTACCAAAAATGGGCACAACACTCTTCGGATGTAATTGAAGAGATTAGAATAGAGAAATAAAATGTAAAATGAGGCTAATCTAAAAATCACACCAAGAAAACATGCAATAGTAAAAAGAAGACAAGAATTTATAGTGGTCCGACGCCGTGGCGTACATCCACTTTGAAGGATTTGTTGTTTATTTCTGATTATAAATTGAATTACAACAGTACAATGACTAACACTCGAATCACGATGGAGTTCAACTCGAGCAGCAGCATAAAAGTCCTCTTTTCATTGCAACTACGATGTTATTCATAGACATGAAGCTAGAAATATCTGCCCTGAATCTCGGAATACCTTTTCTCATGCGTAGGTGGGCCCACACGATCGATCTGGGGTCATTTGGGATCGATTCCTGATCGATCCACGTCAATTTCGTATCGATCGGGAATTGCTCCAATTGGAATGTGATCGATCAAGGATGCTCTTAAGGTGATATGCAATCTGCTGTGATAATCTCATTGTATTTGTATTTATGGTTTGGGAGGTATTATCGATCCAAGATTGAGTTTGATAGTGAGGCTGAAGGCTTCGTATCGATGATGTGGCATGCGTGCTTTGTGGAGATCCATATTTCGTGCATAGTGACAGCTTCTTTTGATTTGACCACATCTTTTGTATCTATATTATACTCTACTTCTCGTATCGATGCTTTACACCCTCCTACGTATCAATCACCAGCTCTACTCTTTGTATCGATCAAGGAGGTGATCGATACGAAACATGCAACTGCTGGTCAAATGGAGTGTGATCGATCTGAGAAGTCTTGAAGTTCATCGATATTGGTTCGAACCTCATGGATGCGAATGATGGATGCCGACTGATGGAGTTATGTTCATTTCGTACGATGGTGATGGATAAAAAATGATGGATACAGATGGATGGATACGAAATAGACATGTTTCACATGGATCTTAATCGATTCATAACTTGAGCATACGAACTCCGATTGACCTAAAATTTGGAATGTTGCCTTTTATAGCTTTTCTTGTCATACCATGCTAATTTTAGCTCGATCCGGACTCGGACCAAGTTTTCCTATATCCATTATGAACTCGTTGATAAACGATCTCCGGAGCAAATTGTTTTTAGTCTCTAATCAAGTCCTTGGTATTATGGCCTTTCCGAAAGGTGGGATAACATTTGCTCCCCAAAATACGTCCTATGTGAACATGACGTGCTTTAAAAAGATGCAATCTTCATTCTAAAATGGTTTGTTCGATTTGCTGAATAGTTTTTGTCCCTTCATTAGGAGACGTGACCTTTGGTAGATTTCTAGGAATATAAATGTTGAGTTGTAGACTGCCAATGTTCACGCAGTTTTTGTTGAATATGCGCTTATATGATTTTTGTTTGATGATAATAAACATATATACATTCGTTTAAATGTATTTGATAATATACTATTTATTTTCACAGATTAAATAAATATTTGCTGAATAAAAATAAATAACACAGTTTTTGAATTCAAACGAATATTTTATTCAAACAAATATTTATTACAACTTTGATAGTACAATTTCAAGCTCTCACTATACATATACAATTTTGACTACAATACATGACATTTCACTATTTTACATCAGCACCTCACTACATATCACTCACACTCGTATTTATCTTCAACTGCATTCAAGTTTGAATCCAGCATCTGAGCGATCTGCAAAAATATAAACTAATGCAGTAAAATTGAAAATAAAATATTTTTGCGATATAAAATAAAACGTGAATTTTAAAAATGATATTTTCCTCAGTTATTTGGGTTGTTCGTCTTCATTTATATTTGAATTCATCATACACGAACAACTTGTGACATACACAGTATATTACTGTATATGCCACAAGGCCGTGCACGCCGATATATACACTTGATAGATATTACAGGGACAGGTAACCATAAGTGGCTGCAATACACATGTGTACATTCATACACGTGTGCACTGCCTCGCCAACTCGTATGCGCAGCCAACAAGAGCAAGTGTACAACAGTGTCAAGTTGCAAACAGTCAAAGTACAGGTGCAAGTGTACATAAGAGAAGTACAAAATGACCTAACAGCAAGTTCAAACCAAAGCACAAAAGTGCACAGCATCATCACTGCAGTGGATAGCAAAGACAACATGCCACAAGACATAGTAATGCAACAGTGGCTAACCAGAAGTGAAGATTGCAGCAACATCAAGTGACAATGCAAGCAAAAACTCAAGAGCAACAGTGAATGGGGCAAAGCACAAAAGTGCACAATGACACAGTGGTGCTGCATATAATGTATAGTGAAGTACAATCATGAATGCAAACTACAGATCAAAGCATTATGCAAAGTCGATGCAACATAAACAAACCCAATACAATATGACTGTGAGCAGTGCCACAAGACCACCAGGCAAATGAACAGAGGCATCAATATGACAACCCAACAGCAACATGCTCTGAACACCACTGGCCAGTCCAATGAACAAAGAACCCAAATGCAAACAGCAGTATGCAAGCACACATGAAACAGTGGTATGAACAAGTAAACCCAAACTGAAGTATGGATAGTGCAAAGTGCAATGATACATCAGGATATCAAGTTCAGTGAAACTCAAGCAAGTGCAAGACTAAACCAGCATGAATGCAACATGAACATTTAAATTAATGCATGCAACAATGTGCACAGTTCAGAAAGACCACCAACTACAGGGATGAGTACAATATGCACAGAAGCATAATCCAATTATTATACCAAAAGCAATTTCCTAGCCAACTTCATACTGGGATTATCTCTTTGCAATTTGAAAGCTGCAATCACAATGGTTTTGCAAAGAATATTTTGTTCATTGGCATACAAGATTCATCAGTTTTAGCAATTGAAGAAGATACTGGAAATGAACTGAATGCTAGTGCGGTACGCACTAATAAACCATCTATCGCTTTATCAATGCAAATACTAGAATCAAAAAGATGAGATTTCAATAATAGAAATACTACAGTGCGAACAAATGCATAGCCCCAACAATGCAGAGCTACTCGAGATGGAGATGTACAAGATGATAACACATGACAGTCAAACAGGTCAAGTATGCTACAACAATAAATTCAATCAAAACCGAAGTCAAATGAATTCAACACCGTGGTGACCACGTAACAAATTCAAAGACATGGATTTGCATACACAAATCCAGTGCCGAAGTCACAATTGAACCAAGTCAGTATGTTGAACAAGTCAGAAATGTGGTGGTAAAGAAATCAAATCAATACCGTGTGAATCAAGCTACCAAAAATACGAAATTGACAAAGTCAGTGAAATCACGAGCATTCAAGTATGATCGAATGGCCAAAGCAATATCAGCAGACAAATTCAAATTAAAATATACGACGCAAATCTAGGGTTACAAACCCTATATAAATTGACATCATCATCGGCAATTATTGGTATCGAGTTCAAGCATCAACCAGAAAAAGAAAAAGTAATAAAGTACTCACCAAAATTGAAATCGAACTCGATCAATCGAAGTAGCCGAAGCAAGGTACAAGGAGGCAGTCGATCGACAGAGCAAAGACGAAAATCACAAAATCGATCGACTAAAATAATATCGGCATCTTCGATTCTAGCCCTAATTAATTGAAGGAAGAGGAACAAACAAGAGCCGAAGCCCTAATCTCATCTGAAGAACAAGCCGACGTTGTCACAAATAAAATAAAAAGATTCGGGTTAAAGAATACTATTGGGCCGGCGTGTTTTACTTTTTTCTTAAGGGTTTTTTTTTTGTTTATATTAGGGCTATTTTATTTTAATTTGTTTTTAATTTGTATTTTCCTCTTTAAACCGTTTAATTTTCTAGTCGTGAGACTAGGGGACAAGCTACGGTGTGTAGCTTGAGAATTCGCAACTCGGTAATTGAGTTGTGGCAGGGTTTTGAGCGTAGAGTTAGATTAGTCAATAGCGGTGTATAGCGAGTTTACGTGTGTAAGCGAGGGACTATCTAATTTCTAGTAGAAACCTTGGGGGCAGCACGTAGGCAGGATTTTGCCGAAGCTGGGTAAATTCTGTGTTGTTCTGTTTTATTCTGTTATTTATATTCTGCGATATCTGTGCTGCTATTCTGTGATCTGAATTGAAATTAATTTATAAGCTTCCGCGATTAATTTTTATAATTTACACTATCACCCTATTCACCCCCCCTCTAGGGTGAAATCGATCCTACAAGTGGTATCAGAGCTAGGAACAAAAGCCATTTTCGTTTTAAAAATTTTGATTTTACAAAAACCAATTTTTAATTTAAAAATTCGTGTTTCAAAAATCAATTTTTGTTTAAAAATTCGTGTTTCAAAAAAATCAATTTTTGTTTTAAAAATTCGTGTTTCAAAAATCGGTTTTTTGTTTTAAAAATTTGAATTTTTTTTAAAATGGCTTCTTCTAATAATGCTTTTGCAGAAGGACAATCCATAGTTAGACCACCAATGTTCAATGGTGAATATGCTTACTGGAAAAATAGAATGCAAATTTTTCTGAAAACCATTGATGCTTGGAATATTGTTGAGACAGGTTATAGTATACCAACTATAACTGTAGATAATCAGGAAATAGAGAAACCAAAGGAACAATGGACAGAAGTAGAAAATAAATTACAGAATACTAATGCCAAAGCTATGAATTCTATTATCTGTTCATTGGATCAATTTGAATTTAATCGTGTCTCACATTGTCTAACTGCGCAGGAAATATGGCACATACTAGAAGTGACTCACGAAGGAACATCTCAAGTCAAAGAATCTCGCCTTGCAATGCTAAGCAGCGAATACGAGAACTTCAAAATGGCGAAGGAAGAAAATGTCAAAGAGATGTACGGACGACTCTCCAATATCGTATACAAATCAAAAGCTCTCGGAAAAACATACACCGAATTAGAAATAGTCCGGAAAATCCTCAGAGTCCTTCCACGAAGCTTTGAAGCAAAAGTAACTGCCATACAAGAATCGAAAGATTTAAAACAACTTAAAGTTGAGGAACTCATCGGAAATCTCACCACTTATGAGCTTGAAATGAAATTCAAAGAAGAGCGTGAAGGAGGTGACACTCAAAAGAAATCAATAGCTCTCAAAGGAACAACCGAAAGTGATGATGATAACGATGAAGATGATGGAGCAGCAGAATTGGAGCTGTTAATAAGGAAATTCAAAAAATGGAATCAAAAACATGGAAATTCAGCTCGAATTCAAAAAGCAAAAAGCAGAATAGCCAAAGCACTAGACTACTCAGAAGAACAAAAGTTTATTTGTTATAATTGCAACAAACCCGGCCATATCAAGCCCGATTGTCCACAAATTAAATCCAGCCACGGAAAGAAACAGAAAAAGAAAAGTTTTGCAGCCACTTGGGATGAAATAGACGAGAATGATCAAAGCACTTGCAGTGAAAGCGAAAAGGCAGAATTTTGCCTTCGAGGTGATACAACTGACAGTGACGATGACGAGCCAAGTGAGGTATCAAAACTTACCCATTCTGAGTTGCTTATATATTTTCATGAAGTAAACGGTTGTTTTGAACGACTTAGGGAAAAATACGCCAAACTTGAATCTCAAAAAGATACTTTGATAGAATGTAATAAACAACTTGATCAATTAGTTAAAACCTATCAAAGTAGGATCCCTAAGTGTGATAAGTGTCCAACATTTGATAAGGAAATTAAAAAATCAGAAATTAAAATAAAATCGCTTGAAAATGAAATTCTGATTTTAAAGGAGAATGAAAATACTAGGAGAGAGAATTCTATTAAAAAGTGCACACAGTTGTTAAACGAAAATGAATCTCTCAAATCAAAAGTCCAACAATTGTCTACGACTTTAGATAAATTTTCAAAAAGTGAAAAATCGTTGAATATGCTATTAGGAAAGCAAACTGTTAATACGGTTAGACAAGGACTTGGATTTAATAATTCGAAAATTGTTGAAAACAAGATTAATCAAGTTAATTCTATGTGCACAATTTGTAGAAAATTTGGACACGATCACAATAATTGTTGGTATAGACCCAAACATGTGAAAACTATACCGATTTGGGTTCCAAAAGGCACAAATATAAAATCTCTCAAAGTTAAACAAATTTGGGTGCCAAAGGGAACAATTATAAATAGTTTTGGGTCTACACAAAATTATTTTTCAAAATTTTCAGCCACTAACAACCATGGACCTATAAAAACAAATAGGTCACATAAATCTTTCATCGTGTAGGTGTGGTGGCAGGCTAAGGAACAACAACAGTGTTCTCAGGATTTTTGGCTGTTCCAGAAACACAACGGACGACGAAGCAAAGTTCCTTAGCCTAGTATAAAGGTGACAGAATCACAATGGACAACAATGAAAAATATCGTAAAGGTAAAAACAGGTAAAGGTATATTTATTTGAACGATATACTAAAATGTGATAATCTGCACCATATTCTGAATTAAAAATCAGCCAATATTGAGATGATGAAAAGATTTTGTTTCTGACTTATTCAAAGTTGTTGGCCAATTATATTCTTATGCCAAAAACACTATAAAATTCTCTAGAATTACTAGATATATTGGTTTTGACATTTTGGTCACTGCTTGTAAATTTGCACGATTTCAAATTCATGTGAAAAAAAAGGATTTTAAAAATTGTTGAAACTTTAAGAAATTCTTTTGAAACATTTGTTTTGAAATAATGATGTTTGGTTGACTATTAAATACTCATGAATATAACTGTTTAGTCTATGGCTTCTAAGATTGACACTTTGATATATGTTTGATTGTTAACACTGGCTTCATTTTCAAATTCAAGAGAATTTCATTCTGAGATAATTTGTTGAAATTTCACAATCTGGTCTTTGACATTCAACGAGTGAAATTTAAATTCAGATGCAGATTACACTGGTAATATGGTTGATAGAAAAATTATTAGTGTAACGTGATTAATTTTTGAAACATTCATTTGCTGCATCGTTTTTTCAAAGAAAATATCTGCATATTCTTCATTTCAAATAATTTTCAAATAGCAGAAAATTTTCTTTTAAAACCCCCTTGGAGAAAATCATTTTTGACCATATTTTCAGATTATTCATTTTTGAAAAATTAATTTCATAATTATTTTTGAATTTGATTTTAAATGACTATTATGACTAATCTGACTCCCAAATGATTATCGAAAAGAAAAACAGTGATTGAAAAAGTGACGAGTGTTGATATTGATCATATATTATAACTCGAGAAAGTATAAATAGAAAATTTCTTTAGAAATTTAAACAAGAGTTATAAAACTTTTTGTTGGTACAAATTCCATGACCATCTCTATGTCTATCATATTTCTATCAACCATCATTCATCAAAATTCTATATAGTTTGTTGATATGTGGTACTTTAAACAGGAATCGTTCGTTTTTCATTTTCACATTTTTTAAATAAATAAATAAATAAATACCAAAGTATTCACTCTCATTTAAATGTCCTCACGGTTATGCATGGGTGAATTACTTGGAATTTGTTATGTGCTTCCATGCTCATTTAAAAGTCCTCACGGTTATGCATGTATGGAACGCATATCAAAAGTTGATTTTTAAAATAAACAAGTTGATTCTAATCCCATTTAAAAGTCCTCACGGTTATGCGTGGTTAGAAGATACTTGAATTCAATTTTTAAAAATAAAATTGGAATACTACTAATCTCATTTAAAAGTCCTAACGGTTATGCATGGTTAGTAGATATTCAAATTCCTGATATAAATATACCACAAATAGACACAACTGTATGGTTTTATATGATGACATCATTTCCATCATTCTAAAAGTGGAATATGCGCCTAACAAAATATTTATGATTTTTGTTTTACTTTTTATCGAAATTTAATATTTATATTCAATTGAGTTTTAAAGTTGAATTAATATAAATCACTTTATTTCTATTTTCTCTAACACTATAATTCTTTTGCTGATAACAAAAGGGGGAGAGAAAAGTTAAGATTTTGTCAAATAAAATCAAGCAAAGGTCAAATAATTTTCCATTTGCATCTAGGCTCATTTTTATTTGTATGCATATATGTAGGGGGAGTATTGTGTAGAGAGGAGCATTTAAATAGGGGGAGCAATTAGGATATAACTATGATCAAATACATTTAATATATTCAAAATCTTAAATATATGTTTGTTATCATCAAAAGGGGGAGATTGTTGAATATGCGCTTATATGATTTTTGTTTGATGATAATAAACATATATACATTCGTTTAAATGTATTTGATAATATACTATTTATTTTCACAGATTAAATAAATATTTGCTGAATAAAAATAAATAACACAGTTTTTGAATTCAAACGAATATTTTATTCAAACAAATATTTATTACAACTTTGATAGTACAATTTCAAGCTCTCACTATACATATACAATTTTGACTACAATACATGACATTTCACTATTTTACATCAGCACCTCACTACATATCACTCACACTCATATTTATCTTCAACTGCATTCAAGTTTGAATCCAGCATCTGAGCGATCTGCAAAAATATAAACTAATGCAGTAAAATTGAAAATAAAATATTTTTGCGATATAAAATAAAACGTGAATTTTAAAAATGATATTTGCCTCAGTTATTTGGGTTGTTCGTCTTTATTTATATTTGAATTCATCATACACGAACAACTTGTGACATACACAGTATATTACTGTATATGCCACAAGGCCGTGCACGCCGATATATACACTTGATAGATATTACAGGGACAGGTAACCATAAGTGGCTGCAATACACACGTGTACATTCATACACGTGTGCACTGCCTCGCCAACTCGTATGCGCAGCCAACAAGAGCAAGTGTACAACAGTGTCAAGTTGCAAACAGTCAAAGTACAGGTGCAAGTGTACATAAGAGAAGTACAAAATGACCTAACAGCAAGTTCAAACCAAAGCACAAAAGTGCACAGCATCATCACTGCAGTGGATAGCAAAGACAACATGCCACAAGACATAGTAATGCAACAGTGGCTAACCAGAAGTGAAGATTGCAGCAACATCAAGTGACAATGCAAGCAAAAACTCAAGAGCAACAGTGAATGGGGCAAAGCACAAAAGTGCACAATGACACAGTGGTGCTGCATATAATGTATAGTGAAGTACAATCATGAATGCAAACTACAGATCAAAGCATTATGCAAAGTCGATGCAACATAAACAAACCCAATACAATATGACTGTGAGCAGTGCCACAAGACCACCAGGCAAATGAACAGAGGCATCAATATGACAACCCAACAGCAACATGCTCTGAACACCACTGGCCAGTCCAATGAACAAAGAACCCAAATGCAAACAGCAGTATGCAAGCACACATGAAACAGTGGTATGAACAAGTAAACCCAAACTGAAGTATGGATAGTGCAAAGTGCAATGATACATCAGGATATCAAGTTCAGTGAAACTCAAGCAAGTGCAAGACTAAACCAGCATGAATGCAACATGAACATTTAAATTAATGCATGCAACAATGTGCACAGTTCAGAAAGACCACCAACTACAGGGATGAGTACAATATGCACAGAAGCATAATCCAATTATTATACCAAAAGCAATTTCCTAGCCAACTTCATACTGGGATTATCTCTTTGCAATTTGAAAGCTGCAATCACAATGGTTTTGCAAAGAATATTTTGTTCATTGGCATACAAGATTCATCAGTTTTAGCAATTGAAGAAGATACTGGAAATGAACTGAATGCTAGTGCGGTACGCACTAATAAACCATCTATCGCTTTATCAATGCAAATACTAGAATCAAAAAGATGAGATTTCAATAATAGAAATACTACAGTGTGAACAAATGCATAGCCCCAACAATGCAGAGCTACTCGAGATGGAGATGTACAAGATGATAACACATGACAGTCAAACAGGTCAAGTATGCTACAACAATAAATTCAATCAAAACCGAAGTCAAATGAATTCAACACCGTGGTGACCACGTAACAAATTCAAAGACATGGATTTGCATACACAAATCCAGTGCCGAAGTCACAATTGAACCACGTCAGTATGTTGAACAAGTCAGAAATGTGGTGGTAAAGAAATCAAATCAATACCGTGTGAATCAAGCTACCAAAAATACGAAATTGACAAAGTCAGTGAAATCACGAGCATTCAAGTATGATCGAATGGCCAAAGCAATATCAGCAGACAAATTCAAATTAAAATATACGACGCAAATCTAGGGTTACAAACCCTATATAAATTGACATCATCATCGGCAATTATTGGTATCGAGTTCAAGCATCAACCAGAAAAAGAAAAAGTAATAAAGTACTCACCAAAATTGAAATCGAACTCGATCAATCGAAGTAGCCGAAGCAAGGTACAAGGAGGCAGTCGATCGACAGAGCAAAGACGAAAATCACAAAATCGATCGACTAAAATAATATCGGCATCTTCGATTCTAGCCCTAATTAATTGAAGGAAGAGGAACAAACAAGAGCCGAAGCCCTAATCTCATCTGAAGAACAAGCCGACGTTGTCACAAATAAAATAAAAAGATTCGGGTTAAAGAATACTATTGGGCCGGCGTGTTTTACTTTTTTCTTAAGGGTTTTTTTTTGTTTATATTAGGGCTATTTTATTTTAATTTGTTTTTAATTTGTATTTTCCTCTTTAAACCGTTTAATTTTCTAGTCGTGAGACTAGGGGACAAGCTACGGTGTGTAGCTTGAGAATTCGCAACTCGGTAATTGAGTTGTGGCAGGGTTTTGAGCGTAGAGTTAGATTAGTCAATAGCGGTGTATAGCGAGTTTACGTGTGTAAGCGAGGGACTATCTAATTTCTAGTAGAAACCTTGGGGGCAGCACGTAGGCAGGGTTTTGCCGAAGCTGGGTAAATTCTGTGTTGTTCTGTTTTATTCTGTTATTTATATTCTGCGATATCTGTGCTGCTATTCTGTGATCTGAATTGAAATTAATTTATAAGCTTCCGCGATTAATTTTTATAATTTACACTATCACCCTATTCACCCCCCCTCTAGGGTGAAATCGATCCTACAGTTTTTGTTGTAATTGAAGATCGAGTGCTAGCAATTCATTGTCGATTGTTTTGGCTATTACCTGGCAAGCATCAAATTCCTATTAAATTTGAGAATCGAATGTTATTATGGCATACATAAACGTATTTTAGCATGAATGCCATTCATGCTTGCACGTTCATGGGTCATTGTTGAGTTTTTTGTTTAAAATGGGTCTTGGTGAAAAGAGGTTCTTGCCATCAATTGATAGTTTCTTTAGAATCGAGTTTCATATCGAACCTCTCCTGGATCGATGTGAAATTCGAGTTGTAACAATGGTTGATGGTTGTTTTGATCCCTTTTTTTGTATCGATCCTCTCGTGGATCGAACTGGGGTGCATTAAGGCTGATTTCGTATCGATGAGGATCAATTTGAGATGGATTTATAAAAGGTGTACCCATAATGATGGATATAGTTTGGCTTAGGTTGTTGTACAATGTACCCTTCGCATCGATGGATACAAGATTTAAAGGGGTTAACTCATGGGAAAGCTTAGTATCGATGGATATGAGACGCTGGGATCCGGATTGCCTTGTACTGATGGAACGAAAGTTTGGAGTTCAGATGCACTTCGTATCAATGGATACGAATGATCTCGACACAAACGCGTAGTGTTCTTCGTGTCAATGGACATGTTGACCACTTCAACCGGTAATGTAATCGGGATACGAATCATTTTTGTGGTTAACACGAATAAGTATAAATACATTTTGTACTTAGAATATTTTTCACTTTACTTCTATTGATGTTTCATATCCATCGGAAAAGAAAAAGAAACTGTAGATCTTTCATCTTCAAACACCGAACCATTAATCTCTAACATAGATTTTTCAAGCTAGGTAATCAATTGATAGAACCATGCTTAAAATGGTGAGACTCGAGTTTCGTGCCATTTCGTTAAAGGAAATGGCCATCTCCGGTGTTGTTGGCACCGAACTATGGTTGGGGTAAGGTCGTGAACATGGTCAATGGTGATTTGGAGAAGAAGGAGAGTAGCCGAAGCAGTCGATGGAGTCACTGACTCCAGGTCTATCTTAAACTCGTATCGATGCAAGATGGCATCAACTAGAATACTTTGGAGATGATGGAAAGCGGTTTTCATGATCGATCCGAGAACAGTGGCTTAATGATCAATCTGGAGTGAAGTAATTCGTATCAGTGTGGATAAGATGTAGTGTGATCAATCCAAAACCATAATCCTTGGATTGATACGAAGCGATCGATACGAAGTGATCGATACGTACCAGTGATCAAACGAAGGTTTTATCGAAACGAAAATGTTATCGGCCTAAGTCATTAATTGATGCGAAAGTTGGCTTTAGGGGAATGACCCAAAGTGAACCATGATGGATAAAAATTCCATTACTTCTTACATATTCGAACACTTAAACCCGACGAGCTTTAGCCTTGCATATTTGGACTTTATCGTAAAACTGTATATATGACTATCCTTCAAAGCTCATCGATGGAACTATAACTTGGTAAACATAATTTTTCTTAACATGAATCATTCTTCAAAGTCATAATGGCATGGTTGAGATAGTTAATCATGGAGGTCACTCAGGTGGAATCTCGAAGTCTTGTCTCTTTACCGTCTTTCAACCTTGTAGAAATTTAGAGTATTGTGCAGCACTTCACTGCACAACACAATCACTCACTTTGCACCAAGGGACACGGGTCGTTCTTACCATCTAATAATGGTTTTTACCGAGTTCAATAGCTATGGATTATGGAAGCTCAGAGCAGCAAGAAGTTCAGAGTCCTCCATTCCCTAGAATATAAAGGCCGGATATCACGGCAGATACAGTGAATCTCACTCCGGCCAAACTGTTGGATGCAGTGGTGATATTAAACCTGGAAGATTCCATCCGATCCAAGATTACAAAATAAATTTTAGAAGGAATTTTCCTTAGATACGGGCTATCTTTTGAAGAAGTTCGATTACTAGGACCAGAAGATAGAGCGCATAATCCTCTGAAAGGGTTCACCGCATTCAATAGATTCATGTGTTTGGCTGGAACATTGCCCCCATTCAATCAGTTCATTCGGGACGTGCTATTTTTTTTAGGATCACACCTTCTCAGCTTCATTCTAATGAATACGCACTACTCAACAGCCCATACATCATATTTATGGAGCATCTCCTTTGTCCTCGGACTGTTGATGAGATCAAATTTTTATTTAATGTTAAGAGCCGAGGAGATAGTCCATCATTCTCCTTCCTAGAAGCTATCAGAAACTGCCAAGTGGTAGCAGGTGCATGGAGCAAGTTGAGCTACTTCAAAACAGAGTGGTTCTATGTGGGATGCCCACTAGGGTTTACCAAGCGGTCGTTGGTCATGCGTAAGTTCTATTGCTTGTTCATTGCTAACCATGACCAGATAATATAGATTGATGCTGAATTCATGCTATGTTTCTCTTACAACTGCTATTCCACAGCCTGAAGGAGCTCAATATAAAGAGTTAGTAAGGACACTACATGCGGTGCCTGCTAAGTTAAGAGAAATAGACGAAGTTCTCATCGACAATTACTTGATTGTCGTCGGGCTTATAGAAAGAGGACAGAGTATAGGGATGATGGGGATACGAAGATTGGTCCTAATAAGACAAGGTGGAAGAAGGGGTCCTATCGTGCCCCCAGTTGAGGGAGCTCAGGTTGCGCCCGGCAGAATAGTCGTCGAACCTCATGACGATAAGGGTACAAAAGCTGGTCAAAAGCCTAGGATCTTGCCTCCGTTGGGCCTTCAATCATCCATGTTAAAGAGAAGAGGCTAAACTCTTGCCCACAAAACCAAGAGGCAAAAGGGGACCGAAGCAATCTAACTTGTTACTACTTCCATAGGTCTGGAGACCTCTTCCCCTCTCCTTTAAGAACCAGTGCAGACCTAACCTTAATAGACATAGGGGAGATGACTCCAGTAAACAAAGCTGCTATGACTATTCAGTTGGGGGGTTTCACATGCGTACACACACTTCACGGCACCATACGATGTTCCATCACATGCTTCTTAACCTCTGGCGAAGACTAATTTTATTCCTCTTTTCTTTTTTGCAGTTACAGTGGTGAAACAAGGCTCCATGCCTAGCAAACTTCGCTTTTCGTGCTATTTATTTGGATCGCATTCTGAGTCACATCGCTGCGAAAGAAAAAGAGATTACGACCGTGGCCACCATTCTAGCCAAGAACGCGAGTGCTACGATAGAGAGAAAGAAAAATCATATCAAAGCAAGCGCTGTTTTAGGTCACGATCTTGGCCAGCAAAAGGACCTTCTAAACCATCTAGCTCTGGTAGGCCTTCTTCTGAATCTTCACATCAAATAGCGCCGTCTCACGCTCCAAAAATCGACGATTAGTGCCGTAGAATTGAAATAGAAATTCCTGTCGTCGTTGAACAAACTACCATAGAGCCAACGGGGGAGGGAGCCATTTGCATTACCAAACTGAAGAAAGATTTTCCAAATATATGTTTCGATGGTTTCCACTTTCCTCCCAACTTGAAGAGAATCCCAAATGACATAGAGAAATTAGTGTAGGACTATGTGCATGACGCATATAGCCAATACTGCAAATGGGTTAAGATGGCAAAACGGGTTTTGGTTGTGTCCTTTGAGTCGGCTAAGGCTATTGAGAAATTGGAAGGCGATCTATCTCATACGGATAAGATAATAGAGGTGCTCTGTAATGAACTCGAGTCCTCCAGACAAACTGAGATAGAAGCTAGACAGAGAGCCGATGAAGAAAGTCCACGGAAGAAACGAGAAAGAGTCATATGGACTTAGTCTAGGAGATGGGTCACCGCAACATCGTTATTATTCAAGAAATGGACGTTGTGCTAAAAGAATTCGTTGAATTAAAGGTGAAGCTAACTAAGGCCGTCAAAGAAAAAGATGAAGCCAACAAAGTTGCTCAGGAAGCGTGTGAGGAGGTGGTGAAGCTTAGGGAAGAGAGGGATTCTACGAATCAAAAGGCCGAAGAAGATATCACTAGGATTGAAAGGGAAATTAAAGCCGTTGAGACTAGGATGGAATGAGGATCTTCTAGTTACTTATAATGCAAATGTCCTAAAAAATCGAAACTTGAACTGACATCGCAAGGACTATCTCTTTCAACTGTATAAGGCCTGGAACTGCTTGATTGAGGATGAAAAGGCGATCCGTGGATTTGCAACTATCGATGAGTTTGAATTGGAAACTTAACTGTTGATCGGAGATGAGCCTGAAGTTCTTCATGACACAACAATCATGCTTTAAAGAGAAGATTTGGCTGCTAAATACTCGAAGGTTGGAGAAGGATCTGGGGGTGAACACCACGCTGTTGCTTTTGAAATGCCCCTGGCATCTCAAACTGCGCCCACATCTTCTGTTGATCCCCCGGTCGTCCCTAGGTATGATCCTGACAGGCCACATCTCTTCCCAATCATTGATCGTAGTTCGGAAGGCCCATTGGCCCAACCTGGTAGCTAACTCGAGGAAGGTATTCTGGACACTTCTCGTATTCCTCGAAGTGTAGGAACACTATCAAATGATAATAATAATATATTCTCCTATCTTCATTCAATCTTATATTTTTCACCGACCGACCCTCCTTAAACTCAAGAAGTTCATCACGAGCAGGATGCATTAATAGAGGCCACAACTGTGACAATTACTTCTTTGGAAGGGGAGGCACATGATAGCGGCTATGTGTTTGATGACCAATTAATGGAAGCACTTCTTAGCCACCAAAGCAACCTGAGCATCAAGATGCCCTTCAACGTGGATGAAGATGTTATTATCACAGGCTCCTCGGGTCCAACTGGCAGTCTCTTAATGGGCGAGCACGTGGACTAAGAAGAACATATAATGGAAAAGATTAAGGCCAAGATTGAGCAAGCTCGTAGAGCCTATGGAGGTATGGCGGGCCTTGGTCCTACCCCAGTCCTTTTGCTCTCTCTAGGTGGCACCATAGTTGAAACTAGAGCGCCTCATTCTTCTAGTATCGAAAGCACCACCATTCCACCAGTTCCACACTCAGAGGAAACTTCAGTCCCTATGGGCTCTCAAGAGGAGACTACGTTGATTCCCCCGGCCGGAGACAAGCCAGCTAGAGCAAGCCGGGGAGGCAAGGGTTCAAAGAGAGGTCCGTGCGGTAGCTCGAGCGGATCTACGCCAAAGAAATTCAAGAAGAAACCAAAGGCGTAGATTTGTATTTTTGCTTTCTCTTTTGTAGATGGCTAGAATAAGCTTCTCTTTTGCTTTTTGTAGGCCATGTATAGATGCGGGCTTGGCCCTCCGCTTATTGAAATTCTTTGAACAAATTTTGTACTTCCTTTCTCAATGAATAGTGCGAATAAAATTTCTCCTTTGTTTTTAGCCTAACTCTATGTTTATTTGTCTAAGTACTTTAACACTCACATTTCAATTCAATGTACCCACGAAGCTTTAGTCCCTGAGTTGAACTTGAGTTCGGTCTTTAATTCCTGAGGTCATGGCCACGAGTCATAATCAAACGCCGAGTCGAGTCCCAACGTTGCACTATCTCGGTCAGCTGTTGGAATTTGAGTTATGCCCCCAGTTTTGGGGATGGTCGAAATAGTTAGTTGGCGGTCGTCTTCCGCCTTCAATAACTTTGATTTAACTTAGTCGGAATAGAGTGAAAGTAATATGAGTCTGAGTGGTCGAATTACACTTGCTCATTTGCTAGCATCTGCATCCACACTCTGAGGATTAGATTTATATGCTGGCAGTCAATGACGCCTGCTTATTGTTTAGGATTATGTCAGCACTTCAGGGACATAAGTTATTTTATGGGTGTTCAACCACACTGGTTTAATGTTTATATTCTAGTCTGCACTCTTAGGATCTAGATTTTTTCGTTAGATGGTCAGTCACATCTGTCTAAGAGTTAGGATCTTATTCACACTGTAGGAATAAGGAGTCGGTTAAGGTCATGGATGGTCGGATCACATCTTCCTTGGTTCAGTAAGTGAAGTCATTGATGGGCAGACCCATTCTCTTCGAGCCTGGAAAAAAGCAAGTTCGTGGATGGACGGATCCATCCTCCTCGCGCTTGGAAATAAGCGAGGTTGTGGATGGATAGATCCATCCTCCTCGAGCTTTGGATATAAGCAAGGGTGGATGGACGGATCCATCCTTCTCAAGCTTTGGATATAAGCAAGGTCATGGATGGACGGATCCATCCTCCTCGAGCTTTGGAAATAAGCAAGGTCGTGGATGGATGGATCCATCCTCCTCGAGCTTTGAAAATAAGTGAGATCGTGGATGGACGGGTCCATCCTCCTCGAGCTAAACGGTCGATTCATGTCCTAACCTTGGAGTTTGCACTCCAGCTTGGACTTTAGGAGCTGGAGTTGGTCGGAGAATTGTTATGTTTCAATTTAATTGATTGTTTTTTACCCCATGAGCTTGGGGTTTCATATGGCGTGTTACCGGTGGGGTCACAACCACTCACTATTTGAACGAGTCCCACCATAAGATGGAACTCATCTCTTCGCACATCATGGCGATTGCATAATGCATCAAGGAATCATAAATTTGGCTTTGTGAGTCTGCGCTTTATTGCTGAAATAAGAAATCATGGAAAAATCAGTTGTCTTATTACAAATACAAATTTTTAAATTGCATAAACAAACTTGAAAAGGGAAGTTGACTAAATGAATGAAAGCTAATCATATATAATAGCGACGGAGACTTTTGATGTTCCACACTCTCGGTAGAGTGAGACCATCAGCGGTCGATAGCTTGAATGTGCCATCTCTGAGCCTCCGTTCGATGACATACGGCCCTTCCCATGTCGGTTTCATATGCGAAGGGACCAAATAAATCCGCTTAAGTACGAGATTGCCAACTTCAAAGGTTTTGGGTCGAACCTTGGCATTGTATAATCAGGTGACTTGGTTGCAATGCGTGGCAACCCTCAAATCAGCCTCTTTACGTTACTCATCTAATAAATCCAGAGATTCTACAAGTAGGATGGCATTCATCTTCAAATCATAATAAGTCACATAACAAGAAGGTAATTCTAGCTCAACCGGAATAATGGCTTTAAAGTCGTAGGAAAGTGCGAACGGAGTGTGGCCGGCCACGGACTTGTGGGTAGTCTGATATGCCCATAAGGCCATGGGAAGCTTATTGACCCACTTACCTCCAGCCTATTCGATCTGGTTTGTAAACATCTGGTATATGAGCCTTTGATAAGTTGCTCCAATATTCTTGAGTCCAAATGGCATCACCTTGTAACAATAAAGTCCCAGATCAGTGATAAAGCTAGTGTTCTCCTGGTTAGGAAGGTGCATCGGGATTTGATTATAGCAGGAGTATGCATCCATGAAAGATCAGAGCTCATGTCCGACCATTGAATCCACCAGTTGATCGATTCTGGGAAGCGAGAAACTGTCTTTGGGGAAGGCTATGTTTAGATCTGAGTAGTCTACACATGTCTGCCACTTTCCATTCAACTTTCTAACAAGCACTGGATTCGATACCAACTCCGAGTATAAAGCATCATGAGTAAACTCATTAGCCTTGAGTTTATCCACTTCTTCCTTCAGGGAGGAAGATCTCTCTAGATCCATACTGTGCCTTTTCTGTTTCACTGAGACGTGCTGCAGGTTGATGTTTAATGCATGGGTCGCGATATTCGACGAAATCCCACACATGTCTGAATGTGTCCAGGCAAACACATTGAGGTTTTCCCAAAAAAAATCAACCAGTTCCTGTCCCATCTAGGGGCAAGCCAAGATCCGATCTTTACCATTCTAGGATCATCATCACCGTCGACCTTGGAATCAATTATCTACTCTACCAGGGAGGTCTGGTATTCACTGACTTCCCCTTCATCATCGTTGTCTCTACGATCAAGATCTTTAGGAAACTGGTCGTGATGCCTGAGCCTCGACTCACGCATTAATTGTCAATCCTCCATAGAGCGAACACAGAGAGATTCCTCCACGTCCTTACCTTTTTCCTTTCGTTGCTCATCCCGCAGATCCACAACATAACAGGCGGGTTCGGCTTCCTAATAACCATGTACCACCCCGACTCCATTATCAGTGGGGAACATCAGAGTCAAACACCAAGGAGAAATTGCTACCTTGAATTCCACAAGGGCCGGTTGGCTCAAGAAAGCTTTATAAGGAGAATGAATATCTAACACAACATACTAAAACATCCAGACTCTCCAGCGATCACCAATACAACAAATAATTCCACCATCCCAGCTGGTACGGTTGCACTTCCATTGAAACAATATATACATGACTGACACGGTCTCATCTTTCGCTTCCATCAGCATTTGATCGTAAGCATGTTTGAAAAGTATGTTCATAGAACTTCCACTATCAACTAAGATCCTTTTCATCCAAGCAGGACCTATTTGGGCAGATATAACCATGGATCAATAGTGGGGGCCTCGACCCTATCGGCATTATGGGCTTTGAACATGATGTCATTTGTCATCGTCCTTTGCTGCTTTTCTAGGGCCCCTTCATCAGTACCACTACAACATTTGAAGTCCATATTTCTAATCAAACTAGCATATGACTCCATTTCCTTCTAGCTCCGATCAGCTAGATAGGGACCATCACTCACAATATTAATCACCAGCCTCCCGCCAATACGTGTGGGTTCTTCGAGCATGGCCTGGCCTTGGCCTTGATTGGGATTAGATGGGCCCACTCTGCCATCCTACAGAGCCCGGACAAACTGCTCTAACTTTCTTTCTCTAATCAACTTTTCAATAATATCTTGCAGATGATGGCATTCATTAGTGTTATGGCTGTAACAGTCATGGAATCTACAAAACTTTCTGGTCTGAATCTGCTTCTCTAACGATGGTTTAGGTGCTGGCTACTTGTACTTCCCTGTATTACAGGTTTGACAATAAACATTCTCTAGCGACGTGTTCAAAGGGGTATATCGATCGAACATAGAAGCTCCTAGTCTCCCATGATGAGGGTCTCTCTTCTTTCCTTGACCTCCATCACCCTTCTACTGACTTTTCTTATTCTGAATATTAAACGGTACTTTACCGAAACTCTCCCCGGTCTGCTTCACTGCAACATTACTCTGGATACCTTCACTACTAGGCCCTACGACGTCCTGCTTGCTAGATCGTCTAACATCTTCTCTTCTCAAAAACTAGGCTGCCTTTGCATAGAAATGGTCCAACGAAGCAAGGGATTTTCCAGCTAACCAATCACCAAATTTGGAATCAGGATCGATCCCTTTAGTCAATGCCATCAGAATTGAATTATTGTTGGGATTGCTGACATCAACACAAGTAGCGTGGAACCTTTTTAGATAATGCCTTAGAGTCTCTCTTGGAGCTTGAGTAACACGGGATAAAGTATTGACATCCTTCCGTCTTGTAGCATGCGTACGAAACTGTTCAACAAACTTAGTAGCTAATTGGTCAAAACATGAAATGGATCTGGGTAGTAAACGGGTGAACCACATAGTTGCAATGCCTCCCAAGGAGAATTGGAAGATTCTACACTTAACAGCATCATCAGCTGAGCAGCATTCATAAGCCTTCATATTTCAGAATGTGTTGGTTGGGATCTAAATTTCCTTCATACATCGGCAAGGTCGGCATCCTGAATCGACGTGGTGGCTTCACATAGAGAATGCCATTAGTGAATGGGGTGTGACTTCTAGAAATTCCCCAGTCATCATCTATGAGGCCTTGACTTTCTCTAGTCATCTGGCATATCATGGTTGGAATATCAAGCATCTGGGGATTCAGGGCCAAGGCATGGTCGGGCTCCATGTCACGAGGACGGTCCAGTCGCTATCTACAATCCGTTCCACGCCTCCTTGGCTCCTAGGCTTCAAGGAAGTGAGGATCCTAAGCAGGAATGTGGTAGCGAGGGGCTGGATCTAATTGGTTATGGATCTTGGCTTCTAGAGCTATAGCAGTAGCTGCTACGTGGTCATGAGTAGTGTTGTAGGGAAGTGTCCCTCCTCGGGCGCAGGGCACAGCTTGATGCCTTATGGAAGGACCTATCCCGGCCTGCCTAGGATTCGCAGCACACGGGTGCCTAGAGGCTTCTGCGTAATTCTCATCTAATCGACGGCGTGTAGATATATGATTGAAGTCAGATGACATTGAGCTTTCAGATAAGGAATAATAGGCATGCTCCCTTCTAAATCTCCCTCACCTTTCTTCATTCAGCTGGTTCACAAGTTCCATGTTGGCATGGATCTGTTGAGTGAGCTCCTAACGACTTTGAGTGAGCTCCTGCATAAGGGTCTGGAATTCCTCTCTAGTCGCCGTACCAAGTGGATCTAGAACTCTAACTGATATTTGGCTTGATGTGATCAGCTGCGTGGGAATTTGCCTATCTCTTCCTTTTGGATTAGCAACATTAGAAGTGGCTCTAGTATTGCGCACCATGTTGGATGTAGTTCTTCATAGATTTGGAACAATCTTAGTAGGATGTAGGAACCACTGGAAGATAGATCTGGATCTCCTCCTTAGATTTTAGCAATCCGACATCGGTAGGGGATCCACAGAATTAGAGAAGTAGTAGAGTTTTCTCGGTGAAATCACCAAAGTGTTTGTACCAAAAATGGGTACAACACTCTTCAGATGTAATTGAAGAGATTAGATTGAAGAAATAAAATGTAAAATGAGGCTAATCTAACAATCACACCAAGAAAACAAGCAAAAGCAGAAAGAAGATAAGAATTTATAGTGGTTCGGCACTATTGCCTACGTCCACTTTGAAGGATTTTTTGTTTATTTATGATTATAATCTGAATTACAATAGTGCAGTGACTAACACTCTAATTACAATGGAGTTCAACCTGAGCAGTAGCATAAAAGTGCTCCTTTCATTGTAACTAGGGTGTTATTTATAGGCATGAAGCTAGAAATATCTTCCTTGAATCTCGTAGTACCTTTTCTCATGTGTAGGTGGGCCCACACGATCGATCTGGGGTCATTTAGGATCGATCCCTGATCAATCCACACCAATTTTCTGTCGATCGTGAATTGCTCCAATTGAGTTGCGATATCATGGATGCTCTTGAGGTGATATGCAATCTATTGTGAAAATCTCATTGCATTTTGAGTTGTGGTTTGGGAGATATGATTGATCCAAGATTGAGTTTGCTAGTGAGGCTGAAGCCTTCGTATCGATACTTTCGTATCGGTCCTTCCGTATCCATGATGTGGCGTGCGTGCTTTGTGGGGATCCATATTTCATGCGTAGTGATCGCTTCTTTTGAGTTGACCGCGTCTTTTGTATCCATCTTATACTCTGCTTCTCGTATCGATGCTTTACTCCCTCCTTCGTGTCGATTACCAGCTTTAACCTTTATATTGATCAAGTAGGTGATCGATACGAAACATGCGGCTGCTAGTCACATGGAGTGTGATCGATTCGGGAAGTGTTGAAGTCCATCAGTATTGGTTTGAAACTCATGGATACGAATAATGGATGGCGAGTGATGGAGTTATGTTCATTTCGTATCGATGGTGACAGATATGAAATGATGGATACAGATGGATGGATAAGAAATGGACATGTTTCACATGGATCTGGATTGATTCATAACTTGAGCATAAGAACTCCAATTGACCTGAAATTTGGAATGTTACCTTTCATAGCTTTGCTTTTCATACCATTCTAATTATTGCTCCATCCAGACTCGGACCAATTTTGCATGTATCCATCGTGAACTTGTAGATAACCGATCTCCAGAGCAGATTGTCTTCTGTCTCTAGTCAAGTCCTTGGTATTACGTCCTTTCCAAAAGGCGGGATAATAGGTTCTGTATACCCATAATGCTGATGATAGTTCGTTGATCCACTTACCTCTATCCTTTTCTAAATGCTTTTTCGAAACGGGCTTTATGATTTTGTTAACAGCTTTGACTTGTTCATTAGGTTGAGGGTGAGCAACTGCTACAAATCTCTTTTAATATAATGTCGTCGACAGAAGTTTTTGGGTTCAACGCTGTCGAATTGGATTCCATTATAAGTTACCATAGGTCGTGGAATGCCAAAACGATAGATGATGTTCCAGACAATAAAGTTGATTACTTTTTGTCCATTGTGATCGCGACTAAAGGTTCAACTTGAGCTAATTTGGTTAAGTAATCCCCTGCTATGATGGCGTGTTTTGCACCACCTTTAGTAATCGGCAAGGAACAGATTATGTCAATACCTCAAGTGGCAAACGGCTATAGATTGACCGTTTGAGTAATTTCCATCAATGAGGCTCTTGGAATTTTTGCAAACACCTAGCACTTATCGCATTGCCTAGTGTGATCAGCTGCATATCGATTGATAGGTGGCCAACAATACCTATAGCGGATATTTTCTTTGTCAAGGTTTGCCCCTTGGTGTGATCGTCGAATTCTTCTTCGTGGACTTCTCTCAAGAATCGTTTGATTTCATCATACATGATACACCGAAGGAGGGGAATGGAGAAAGCCCTTTCTATACATGACTCATTCTTGGATGATGCAATGTGAAGCTTTGAAGAGGAACTGTCTTTTTTCATTCCTCCGTTCAGGAAGAATTCCCCATTGTAGATAGTCTTTGATAAGAGTCATCCATTACCCCTTTTTTGTCTCCGTCTCCAAGATCTAGTCGATCTCCATCTGTCAATGCTTTGATTGTTAAGTACTTCAATCGGGACATGTCTATTTGTTATGCATCCCTAGAACTAGCCAACTTGGCCAGTGACTCGGCGTTTTCATTTTGTTCTCTAAGGATGTGTGTAATGATGTAATACTCGAAGTTGACCAGTAGCTCTTGGACCTAGTTGAGATAAGGCGCAAGATGCAGCCCCCTAGCAAGATAATCTTCCCTGACTTAGCATACTACTAACCAGGTATCACAAAAGATATGTAAAGTTTCCACTCCCAGTTCTCTAGCTAGTTTGAGCCTGGCGATCAAGGCTTCATACTTAGCTTCGTTATTTGTTACAGGGAAGTCGATTTTCAAGGCGTAGCAGATCGATCATTCCTCCGGAGTCTTTAACATAACTCTGGTGCCAGAACACCAAACATTGGATGCTCTATCCCTATACATTTTCCATCGGTTAGTCGGATCTCCATTGCTCTTTGGATTATCATCTGATGTAGTGAATTCAGAGATGAAGTCTGCTAATATCTATCCCTGGATAGCTCTTTGAGGGAGATAAGTGATATTGAATTGGCTTAGCTCGATATTCCATTTGAGCAACCTCCCAGACGTCTAAGGTTGCTGTAGGACTTGTCGTAACGGCGGATCGGTGTTGATGTTGATGAGGTGAGCCTGGAAGTAATGGCGAAGCTTTCATGATGCAATCAACAGGTAGTACTCGAGCTTTTCCAGCTTTAGGTAGTTTTGTCAGCAACTGTCAATCACTTGCTAACATAATATACAGGCCTCTGGATCTGATTCTCTTCATGTAATAGTGTGGCACTTATGGCGTATACCGATACTGCTAAATAGATGTATAAGTCTGCATGATCCAGTGGCTTGGGTAGGATGGGAGGTCTCTCTAAGTGATCTACCAGAGCTTGAACTGCATCTATGCAATCCAATGTCCATTCAAAGTTCCTCTTCCCACTCCTCATCAAGTCGAAGAAAGGAATACACTTGTCAGTGGCCCTGGAGATGAAGCGCCTTAGGGCGGCAACCTTCTCATTTAAGCTCTGTACCTGCTTAATCATCTTTGGTACCTAGATGTTTGGAATTGCTTGAATCTTCTCGGGACCGACTTCGATTTCGTGTTGACAATGAAACCCGAAATTTCCTTGACGCAACGCTAAAAGAGCATTTCAAGAGATTTAGTTTCATTTCATATTTTAGTAGAATACTAAACATCACTGCTAACTCATCGATGTGGGCTTTGATCCTCTGACTTCACAAGCATATCATCCACATGTGATTTGGTCTATCGGTTGATTTGGTCTTCGAACATCCTGTTGACCAGTCTCTGGTAAGTAGATATAGCAATATTTAATTCAACCGGCATCACAACATAAACTTATAGCCATAGATCGGTAATTAAGTTGGTGTGCCTCTGGTCGAGGATATGCTCATGATTTGGTTGTATATTGAGTACATATCCATAAATAAAAGCAGTTCATATCCAGCGGTTGACTCCACCAGCTGGTTGATCCTTGAAAGTGGAAAGCTGTCTTTTGAGCATGCCTTGTTCAGGTCTGAGTAGTCGACGCATGACCGCTACTTTTCATTAGCTTTTTTCACAGGAACTGGATTAGCTACCCATTTCGGGTAGAAGGCGTAGTGGATAAACCTATTTTTTTGAGTTTATCCACCACCTTTTTAAGTGCAGCAAATCCCTCTAAATCCATGTCGCATTGCTTTTATTTCACTAAGACACGCCTTGGGTCGATATTCAATGCATGGCTCGCGATAGTCGGTGAGATCACATGCATGTTTGAATGGATCTAAGTAAACACATCAATCTTCATTCAGAGAAAGCCAGCTAATTCCTTCATCATCATTGCAATGAGCTGTGATCCGATCTTCACTACTCGTAACAAGTCGCTATGGCTAACTGTAATGTCTATTGTCAGCTCAACGGGTGCAGCCTTGGATTCCTTGAGTTCAAACGTAACTATTTCGTGTAACAATCAACATGAAATCTAGTTGGGATATTCAATGATGACGGTTACTCCAGTCAAATCCTACAGTCTTGTCATGATTTATTGAGTCTGATAGTGAAGGGCTCTAAGTGCTTTGAGCAATTATCTACGATGGTTAAAGATCAGTTTTAAAGGAGTGTTGAATCAAACACCAAGTAGAGTTTAGTCTTGTATATTCGGGTAATGTGCTTTCCATTCAATGTACTCATGATCTATTACTCGTTGTTTTGGTTGGAGTGATGGTCAAGTGCCAATGAGCTTGGGCATCGATTTGAAATTCTATCTCTAGGCATCCTTTCGTCGTAGCCTTAAGTCATCGTAAACACCAGGCATGAGTCACAGTATTGAGCTATCGCAGTCAGTCTTTGAATGATCACACTTCTACCCTTGGTCTCAAGTTGATAAATATACTGCATGGACAGTCAACTCTCATCCTAGTCATGTTTATACTCCCACCTAAGCTCCAAGAACTTAGAGTTGATCGATAAACGGTCGGTTCACATTCATCTTTCCCGCTTATGCTCCAAGTCTGGGGCATACGTTGATAAGTAGGAAGGCAAGTCATGTCTAATCAGTGATTGATGCTCTCCTTGCTGGACCAAGGACAAGTGTGTGGACAGTCGAGTCATGTTCATTTCGTATTGCACTTCTAGTCGTATCAAGGTAAAAGTCAACGAATGAACCGTCGTATCGCATTCATTCGGAGCTGGCGCGGTCAGTCACATAAATTTTGATTTATTTCTCTCGCCAAATCTAAGGACAGAGTTGACTCGGGTAGAGCTGGGTCATGCTCATCCGGTTTCATACTCCTCCTGACATATCGAAGGAGCTAGAGAATCAATGATCCAGTCACACTCATTCATGGTTTATTCTCCTATCCGCACTCTAGTGATCGAAATTTTTCTAAGGACATCTGGGTCACGTCCGTTTGCGGTTGATGCAGATCGATATTGACCCTCGATCTGATAGTATGATATAGTCGGTCACTCGTAACTTCGGATGTCGTTCCAATTGGTTTTGTATTGTGGCCTCCTTACAGTCATTTCTTTAAGTTGTAAAGATCACCCAGCAGGAGCTATAGTAAGATGTCATATTCAGCTTGTTGTAGTTTATACTCTCGTGACCATTCTTGGGTTAGTAGAGTTAGTTGGTGGACTGTCAAATTCCATGTATTGAGTTTATACTCCTCTTATCGAGTTCAAGTCGGAGTTTATGGCATATTGAGTGGTCTAACCGCACTCATCTATTTGTTTATACTCATATATGCACTGTGGGTATAAGAGTTTGTAGCGAGTGATCAAACCGCAACCAATTTTTGTTTATACTCCAATCCGCACAGGGGAACCAGGGTTACATGATGGAAAGTCCAACCGCGTCCATGTCTTGGTTTGGATTTTGGGCTTGTCGATGTTTGGGAAAGGCTTGGGTAGTTTGCGGTACCTCAGGCACAAACAAGGTTATGGATGGACGTATCACATCCTCTTTGGATTGGACGGTCGAACCACATCTAATTTAGGCTTGGGCTCTCAAACTGCCTACTGTATCCAGGGCAGGAGTTGATGCGTGGATCGTCGTACCATGTCCACTTCCATTTGGATCTTATTTCTACGGAGCCTTGGGAGTAAAATGAGTGTTCTAAAGAACTTCGAGCTCGAGCATGAGAGGAGATGGTTAGATCGCATCCACTTTGAGTCTGTTTTAACACCATGTCAAGGGCGAGAGTTGAGGAGCGGATGGTCGAACCGTGTCCACCTTTTTGTGTTTGTACTCCGGTCCACACTCTAGGGACCAGAGTTTTATGATGGGTGGTCAATCACACACACTTGATGTTTATACTCTGGATTATGCTATGGTAACCAGAGTTGATCGATGCACGATCGATCCGCTTCCATCCTTTTGTGTTCATACTCCGATCCGCACTCTGGGGACCAAAGTTTTACGATGGGTGGTCAGTCATACTCGTTTGATGTTTATACTCCGGTCCACACTCTGGGAACAAGAGTTGATTGATGGACGGTCAGACCACGTCCATCTTTTGGTATTTATACTCTGATTCGCACTTTGGGGATCAGAGTTTTAAGATGGGTGGTCAATTACACTCGTTTGATGTTTATACTCTAGTCCACACTTTGAGAACTAGAGTTGATCGATGGATGGTCGAACCACATCCATCGTTTTGTGTTTATACTCCGATCCGCATTGTGGTGACTAGAGTTTTATAATGGGTGGTCAGTCACACCCGTTTAATGTTTATACACTAGTTCACGCTCTGGGAACTAGATTTGATCGACGGAAAGTTAAACCATGCCCATCTTTTTTCTTTGTACTCCTCCCGGCAAGTCGAGGGAGAGAGTTTTCATGTGACCTTAAGCTGCAGGAGTGTCTACATGTTAAGGGTAGAGGTTGATGAGTAGGCAATAAGTCACGCCTACTTTAAGTCAAGCTTTCGAACTGCCTCCTATGTCCAGAGTAGGAGTTAATGTGTGGACGGTCAAATCGCATCCACTTTAGTTGTACCTCGGTCATGCTAAGCTTCCGGAGAGGTATATATATTTTGGTGAACTTCAAGTATGAGATGGGGAGTGGATGGTTGAGTTGCATCCACTCCAAGTTTTTCTTTGGTCTTGTCGGGCTCTGGGTAAGGCATAAATGTTCTATCGGAATTAAAGCATGGAATAGGAAGTGGATGGTCGGGTCAGACACACTTTCCATTTCGAGTCCTTGCCCTAAGTTAGGGGCATCTGGTAGACGATGAGCACCTAAATTATGCTCTTCATGTGATGCTTCGAAGGTCTGATCATGGTCCATGGAGGTTGGTTAGTGCCCAACTCTTGGTACTTGATTACGTGCATCGTATGCAAGTAGTCTAATTCAAGCTGGTTATAGTTCACAACATAATTGAAATTGAAATAAAATAATTCAAAGAAGGTCGAAATAAATCTCATTGATAAGTGAAGCAACGTCATGTGCTCGCTATTCCACTTTGCCACTAGCTCCTCTCAGTGGGATGTCGACTGTCAGTGGTCCAATTGATAATCAAAGTTCTTTATTAATAGGCATTGGATGTTCTCTGCTTGCCATTCTGTAAGGCTTGCACATATTGTTGAACTTTTCCCTCCTAGATCAGCTTTCCAATCACATCTCGGAGGTGTTTACAATCGCTGGTGTCATAACCATGTGTATCTTGAATATACAATATTTCCCAAACATCTTCTAGGTTTCGGTGGACTCTCTTGAGGCTGGTTTCCCATATTGCTCCGAGTCATGAGTCGCTAAGCATATGTTTTCGAATGAATCGTTCAAAGGAGTATATGAGTTGAATTTTGGGATTCCGGGTCGTCTCCTAGAATCTTAGTCCTTATTTAAGGCCTCAATGTTGCCCTTGCTTTGGATTTCTTCAGCCAACGGGCCTGCATCGTTCTTTCTTCTAGTATGCTCTACCTTCTCCTTACTTAGGTTCTGGTTCACTTTGTAATAGAAATGATCCAAGGTTGATGGAGGCTCTCCAGCTTACTAGTCGCCAAAGTCTGTCTTGGAGTCGATTCCCTTTATTAATGCCACTAGCGTGGTATTCTCACTTGGATTGCTCACTTTAGTGATGATGACATTGAATCTCTACTAAAAGTCTTTGAGTGGCTTGCCTGGTTCTTAGGATAAGTTGGATAGCGACATCACGTTCTTGGGGCGAGTTGCATGAATTCTGAATCGCTCGGTGAACTTCTTTAGCCAGTTTACTAAATGATAAGATGGACCAAGGCGGTAATAGCATAAATCACATGATCGATCACTATTTCCTCAAGGAATATGAGAAAAAATCAGCGTTCAATTTCGTTCGTCGCTCTGCCGAAATTCTTATGCCCTTCATATTTCATGAGATGCTTTTTGGGTATGTGTTTCCAGAATATGCCAACATAATTGGCATATTGAATCTCTTGGGATATTCTGCATATTAAGTGGCTTCAGTGGATGGGCTTCAAGTGGGGGAAATGCTCCATCCGTCGTTAGTCCATTCATTTTTCAAGTTACGGCTGGTATTAATACTTGTGAATGTTGCACGCATTATTGTCCAACGTGTGATGGGTTTGTGATAATTTACTTGGAGTCTGACCCGAGAAAATTCTCTATTTTCTTTGAGTTAGTCACTAGTTCTCTTGGATTCACTTAACTTAAAGTGCCAGGTTGGTGATGAACAGTTCTTGGAGTCATATTGGTGTTTGCTTGGAGAAAATCTTGGTCTTACCCGAGTTTGACCTTAGGCCAAAACTTCCTATGTATGCTTCGAGTCGAATGGATGACTACTTCGGGTTCGACTTTGATGATGGATAGCTATACTTTAAGATGGCATAATAAGTGATGTATGGCGATCGTCACACAAGCTATCGTATCATAGCTTATAAGTCAGGCATTCAGAAGCTGGTCAGTTGAAAGCAGTCGTAATCTACCCCAGAAGCCTGATCTAGTAACTGATCCCAATTCATGTCATATCATCTTCGTTCTCCGACCTATGGGTGTACCGTTTGAGTAGCAGTTCCTTTTCCATTCCTTGGCTGCAATTCAGTAGCTGCCACTTGATCCCTTATACCTCGATCAGTCACAGAATAAGGGAAGCGAATAAAATGTACCATCTTTAAGTTGAGTTCCGAATCCAAAATGCGGGGGCACTGCGCTGTGGCACGGGTTTGGGTGCATTGTACCAAAAAAATTAGAGCTATTTTTCAAAAAAATGGTTCGTACCCGAGCCATAATTTTTTTAAAAATGGATCATACCCAATCCGTATGTTTTTGAAATAGGGATCAGTTGAACATGGGTTCGGTTTTGGGCGAACGCGACATAGGGATCGGTAGTGGGCAGACCGATCGGTCATGACATGTCCGATCCCTTGGCGATCGGTATTGAATGTTTTGTGAGCGAGATCAGTCATATGGAGTATGGAGGGATCAACAATATGAAAGGATCGGTGGTATAGGGATTGGTATATAGACCTTGCAGATGGATCAGTATATATACTTTATAGAGGGATCAGTATACATACCGTTGAGAGGGATCGGTATATACACTTTGGAGAGGGATCGGTATATACACCTTATAGGGGGATCGATATATACACCTTGGGGAAGGATCAGGATCGGTATATACACCTTACAGAGGGATTGGTATATATGCTTTATAGAGGGATCGGTATACATATCTTAAATAGGGATCGGTTTATATGCTTTACAAAGGGATCGGTATATATACCTTTTGTAGTGATCGATGTAGATGCTAGAGGGATTGGTATTGAGCATGTATATGTATTTAAAGGTCGGCTAAATTTCCTTGGTGAGGGATCAGTCATTTAAGCTAAGGGATCGGTTGTAGATGAGATTAGAGGGATCGGCCATCTAGGCTTCGAGAGAGGAATCGGCCATCTAGGCTTCGAGATAGGGATCAGCCATTTTGGCTAACATGATTGCAAACTTCAACATCTAATCCCAAGAACTAGCATAAACGAGTGAATTTGATCCCTTCCAAATGGACATGAACACATGAACAACTCCAACCAAGAATGCTAGCATAATCAAATACTCCAAAAACACATGAAGTAGACTTAGTTCCTCTAACCATGGCTATCAGCTTCCTTTAGATTTCCTTCAAATCCGAGTAGAAAATGCCATTTGTAGGTTAATAACCGGATCTATCTCGTGAATGTGGGAATCCACAAGTAGATGACGAGATCCAATCAAGCTGAAAATTCGGCTCTCAATGAAAGCACCAAAATGTTGATGCCAAAAATGGGCATGAACACCTAATAGAATCTAGTGAATATTAAATGAAGAATGAAATTAAAGCATAGCAAAAACCATAAAGGAACACATAGATTTTTATATTGGTTCGGTATTCTTGGCACAAGTCCACTTGATTATGATTACAAGAATGTTTGGATCAGCTAGGATCCATTAATAGAAAAGTAAAGAATAAAAATGGTAGAACCTCGGCAGAGAAAGCAAGATCCTTTCTAATGCCATGCCTTTTGTATTTATAAAGGAAGACATGCACGGATCAGAATAAAATTATGGCAGAAGGTTCGGGAAACCAAGACGAAGCTACCCAAAAATTTGCAAGGTCATCGGGGCCTATAATAGGATCAGTACTGGTCCCTATTAATGCATCCAATTGGGATGTGAACCCTATGAAGGATGCCTTATGATGTTAGCCAATTCCCCAAATTTCATGCAATTCTGAGGTACGGTTAATGAGATATCGTATTTTCCGTGAAGTAGTGTTGCTTGAATTCTGATTTCTGCTGATCCCTCCAAAGGAAATTATGCCGATCCCTTTAGCTTCCTCTAATTGGAATTAGATTCCTAGCAGATGTTCCACGTGTTGTACTAAGCTTGTATTCTAAGTTTCATGTTGATAGCATGTGTAGATTTTGGGTTACTGACCGATCATCACTGCAAAATTGAGTTGTGGAACCGATACAGTACGATCCATAGCGTTGAATATGGATCGTACGTGATTCATCTTCAAGGAGTAGAGAAATTTCATGCTTCTGCTTCATATTATCATGTATGCTTGATTTTTGGACCCCACAATCATTGCTCTAGGCTACTGGCGTTAATGACAGCCGAGTTTAACTTGTCCAGTCAATTTGGATATAGCCGGGTCAAAATGCTGGATAACACAAATAAATTTACGAAATAAATTCACCATTATTCTTTATATATCAAAAGAAGTTAACTAAGACCATTATATCCATTTAATAAATATTCAATTCGAAATACAAATATTTAAACCACTATTCAAATATTAAGTTCACAATTCGTATATTTCATATATATTAAAATATTCCTATATTTGGAATTTCGATTATTTAACTTTCAAAACTAGTAATTTAATATTTAAAATTAACTAAATATTCAAAATCTAATGACCAAAATTTTGGATCATTATAGGCGGGCGGTAGTGATTGGTTACCTACTGGAGAATAGGGTTATGATTAGCTTTCTGTATTTAATCGAGGTTCCACATGATTGGTTGTCATCTGCACCATCATTAGAGAATATCCGGATGTGTCTGAGGAGGTGATTGAATTACCGCCTCACTGAGAGATTGAGTTTCGTATAGACTTATCGAAGGATGCTAGACTAATAGTTATGCCTTTGAGGCGTATGGCACCAAGAGAGCAAAGGGAGTTGGAGGTGCAACCAAATGACCTATTGAAGAGAGGGTTCATTCGTAAGAGTATCTAAGTAGGGTTCATCCATAGTATTCAGCACTAAAGCGGATGGCTCTCTAAGGTTGTGTGTAGATTACCATGAGCTGAATAAGGCGACGAAGAAGAACAAGTATCCACTCCCACGTATTGGCATGTTCGATCGGCTCCATGGTGTAAAGGTGTTCTCCCAATTGGATTTAGCAATGGGATTTCTCCAACCAAGAGTAGCGAAGGTGAAAGTGCCAATCACCATGTTTCTTATGCCATTTGGTTTCTATAAGTGGTTGGTTATACCATTCGAGCTAACCAATGCTTCTATATACTTCGTTAATCTCATGAGTCGCATCTTCAGGGAGCAGATAAACAAGTTCGTACTTGTGTTTGTTTGTGATATCTTATCTATTCTAGGAAGAGGAGGAACATAAGACGCACTTGAGAATTGTGCTTGAAGTGTTGAGGAAGCACAGATTGAAACCGAAGTTTTTAAAGTGCCACTTTTGGAGTGGCGAAGTGAGATTCCTGGGTCATGATGTCTTGGGGAAGGGTATGGCGGTTGACCCAGCAAAGGTGGTAGCAGTTTAAAATTGGAACTAGCCCAATAATGCCACTGAGGAGTTTCTTGGGATAAAGGAGATATTATAGATGCTTCATCGAGGACTTCTCGAAGGTAGCCGCATCGTTGACCAATTTGATGAAGAAGAATCAGATTTTTATTTGGGACGCAAAGTGCGAGCATACATTTGTGAGTCTGAAATAGAGGTTGATGAGTACACCAATATTGACCATTTCGAGTAGGAATGAGGAGCTGACAGTACACACAGACGCCTATGGTACCAGATTAGATGCTGTGTTGATGCAAAAGGGAAAGTTGTTGCTTATGCCAGTCAACAACTAAAGTCGCATGAGAGGAAGTATCCAACTCATGATTTGGATTTTTTAGCGATAGTGTTTGCTTTGAAGATTTAGAGGTACAATCATTAAGAGAAAGGTTCAAGCTATTCATTGACCACAAATCCTTGAAGTACTTTTTCTCTCAGAAGGATATCAACCTTTGCCAGCAGTGATGGTTGGAATTCTTAGCCACCTACGACTTTGATATTTCCTATACATCTGGCAAGGGAAATGCGATCGCTGATGCATTGAGTAGATGACATGAACAGTTTGGAGGCAATGTTCCTGAAGTGGAAGTAGTTGGAGTATATTGCTGGCTATGACTTTAGACCTCACTACAAGTTAAAGCAAGAGATGTTAGAAAGTTTGACAATCAGACCAACCTTGATTGAGAAAATCAGTTCTAGTTAAAGGTGAGATGCTAGACTAGCAGAGATCATGGCAAAATTAAAAGGAGGAGTAGAGTTTGAAGATATGAAGCAATACCGACTCGATAGAGAAGGTTGGCTCCGTAAGGATGAGAGATTATTTGTTTTCTATATTGATGGATTAAGAGACAAGGTGTTATAAGAGTGCTACCATTCTAGGTTGATCATACATATCGACGACAATCATATGTACCTTGATATAAAGCAAACCTATTATTCGGAGGGGATGAAGAAGGATGTCGGGACATTCATTTCGATGTATATGAACTGCCAGTTTGTGAAGGAAGAGCAGAGAAAGCCAAGTGGATTACTACAACGGCTTGAAGTTATTGAATGGAAGTGGGAGCAAGTATGGATGGAATTTATTGATGGACTGCCAAGGACTCAAGCAGGGTACGACAACATTTGGGTCATAATCAATGGATTGACTAGTAGTGCTAGATTTATACCTGTCAACTCAAGTAGAATGGCGCTATACTTGCCGAGTTTTACGTGAAATTGGTTGTACGATCCATGGGTTTCTGAAAGGCATTGTAAGCAAGAAAAATCCATTGTTTACTAGTGGGTTTTGGAAGAGCTTGCAAGAGGAATTGGGGACTGAGCTGCACCTAAGTACGACTTATCACCCGCAAACGGACGGGCTAACCAAGAGAGTGAATCATATTTTGGAGGATCTCTTGTGAGCTTGCATTCTCGATTTCAGAGGCTCGTAGGATGATCATTTGCATTTGATAGAATTCGTATATAATAATAGTTATTAGTTTAGTACCAATATGGCACCGTATGAAGCATTGTCTGGCCGACCATGGAAAGCTTTTTCCAAGAAACTGATACTTGGACCAAATATGATTAGAGAAACGATGAAGAAGATTGATATCATTCGATAACGAATGAAAGCCGCTCAGGATAGGCAGAAGAGCTACGTTGATAGAAGACGTAGAGATTTGAAGTTCTCCATCGATGATATGGTGTTTATGAAGAATTCTCCTTTGAAGAATGTTATTCGATTTGGTAGTAAGGAGAAGTTTGCGTTGAAATTCGTAGGTCCTTTTTTGATAGCAAAAAGGAGAACCTAGCTTGAATGATTGTATTTGCTTGCTACAATAGAGTAGGTTTCGATTGGATAAGCAAATAGAGAAGGAGACGAAGAATGGCGCATCGCCTCGAGCAACATTGGATGCAAGTTGCGACATCGGGCGACTGATGGTGTGCTGACGGTCAATCGATGGCACCCATCAGGCGATCTATGTGAATGACCTAAAGCTGTTTCTCCTCGCAGTGAGCTTTTCCTCTATACATATACATATACATATACATATACATATACATATACATACATATATATATATATATATATATATATATTCAAAAAATAGAATAAATAAAAATTGTGATTTCAAAAATAGAAAGAAGGCATTTTCCAAATATAAAGTTGTTATATGGAAATTCATTTATTTTACTAAATGTTATTTAATGAAAGAATTATGATTTAAAATTAAATAGAAATTCATTATGAACTTTAATAATCGTTCAAAAATCCTATTTAATTCTAGAAAATCGTTGAATGATTCCTAATTGATAATTGATTTTAAAAGAGTTTTCTTTTATTTTTAAATATAGAAAAGAGATTTGGAAATGTATTACACGTTTAAAATCCTTATTATTGATTTTAAATAAATGAGTAAAATAAGGTTTTTGACTTTTAAAGAATATAAAGGATTTAAAAAATTTAATCATTTTTCTTTAAATAAATATCTTTTCTAAGTGAATTGTGTGCTTTATTGATTATATTATTCTGTGAAATAAAAATATTGAATGAAGGAGGATATTATACCATCTGGTATAGGGCATTCGGTAATATATCTCCGATTATTTTTGAACTTGTTACATAGAATCTTATTGTGTGGATCAAGTGTAATTTATGAGCATCGTGTAACTGAGCAAGTAATACCGGTGATATAGGACGCCTAAAGTGATATTTGTTTGGATACTTTCTATGAGTAGATGTCACTTACACAGGGATGAGTATATAGGGTATTCACATATAAGATGTCACAAGCTGAGAGTGAGTAGCATTGAGTGCATGTGAGGAAGGATCTTGGAGCCGGTCGAGAGGTGTAATCTCCTGTTTGGTTGCTGCTGGATGATATAGACATACATTTATTCACCTTTTTAAGGAACATTGAGTATGTGGTAGAGAGCCGATTTGATTATCTGAGGAGACCAATGCCGAAATAGTTATTTATGTGTCTGAGAACCCACATTGTTGTTTATAGGACCGAGAGTCAAGATGAGTATCTATAAGATTGAGAATCGAGTCGATTATGATTATCGAGGGGCTAAAAGTCCATATGATTATTCATGAGATTGAGAGCCCAGCTGATAAACTATAAGGCTAGAAGTCTAGATAATCATTTATGTGATTTTGAATTGCACAAGTATTTATGAGACTGTGTCTATGAAGTAGCATGACTTGTATACGTCCATTGTACGGTTATCTAAGAGATAACTATAGTTTCTGAGAGCATATAATGCTAGTAGTTAGACCTCATATTATATATTATATGGGTTGGCTAAACGATGACCTTTTTGTTGAGTGCTTGCCATGTTTGTGCTGATATATGTTGGACTTGGCCATTTGCTTGTTATGTTCCATATATATTGAGTATAATGGACCCTGGATATGTCTACTTGATGATTTTCAAAGAGCTAATCATGGGCATAGCTCATGGGTATAGCTAAGAGTATGCCATGTTAAGCTTAATGATTATTTTGTATTGATTATGGTTAGATGTATGATTGATTCATCCATTTGGATATCATACCTCTTCATATGTTTTGATTTTACTTTGACATATATGATAATATATATGCATGGCTTGAGATACATTGTTACATTCGAGATGTATATTGTAAGGACCTGTATTATATATATCAAAGGATCATAAAATATTTTTATTTTATTCATATGAGGTGGTATGACTCTAATATTTTAGGAAGTAACTTTAAATATATTTTCCAATCTATAATTTTTTCCGAATTTCTATGTGACCATTTTGACTCTGAAAATCTTAAACATACTATAAATTTTAATAGAAGCTGAATTTGGGTCTCAAACCATTTCCATTATTCAAGATGATGGTTCCTCATTCTGTGGAGTGGTCATGATAGGAAAACCGACGTAGCGTTTGGAAGTTATAGCTATTTTAAGTTTTGGGTGCATTTGGCCTGCATTAGTGGGCAATTAACTAAGTTAATACTTAGGCTAACTAACCCATCTCAAAAATGGTGCTAAAGGAAGGCTGTAGGAACCGATCTAAGTAATTCCATCTGTTAACCTGTCTTTTGGCAAGGCTGTAGACAGGCGAATTTAACTAAATCGACTACTCGTTTTTCGAGACTGGAATGCGATAGGTTTGAGTCAACTGGATGGATAGACAATCAATCACGGATGACAAGTATGATTACAAAGTCTGGGTTCGATGTAACATGGTTTGGTCATGATGGAGTGGATCGGCATAGGGTAGTGGTACGACATGCTTTGGGTCAGACTAGATGGTGTGGTTCGACATGATGGTGTGGATTGGTCTTGGTGGTGTGGTTCGGCGTGTTGGAGTCATGAGTAGATCGACATTTCCCGATTGGCATTGGAGTGGATCGGTAGTAGAGTGGATCGGCCGTAGAGTGAATCGGTCATGTAGGATCGGTCAGGGTAGGTAAGTCAATGTGGATAGATTAAGAAGGGTCGGTCGGACAAAGGAAGGAAGGCTATGTCATTCTATCATGGTGTAAAAGCTAAGGTGGCTCGATCAAGGGTGGAAAGTCACGAGTGACTCGACCTGAGTGGGTCGATAAAAGTGGCTCAATGGTGATCTGGTTCGTTATTTCTAGGTCGGTCATAAGCGTTCAGTCATTGCTGTTCAGCCATGTAGGTCAGTCATTCGGGTTGGTGCAATTTTATTAGATTGGCAATGGGTGGTTTGGTCTGGTTAGGAGGTAGCTTGGTTGAAGTGACTCGGTATGGATGGGTTTGGCCTCAAGGGGATTGGAGCATATGGATCGACCATACGTGGTTCGGCCATAGTGGGTCGGTCGGCAAGCGAGGTATGGGATCGGTATATAGAGCTTGAGATCAGCATTTATGTGATGACCCGGAAATTTTAACGAATTAAATTGGAATAATTAATCGATTTTAAAATATTTAAAAGTTAATTTTAACTTGAATTCAAGATATCAATATTTACTTGATAATTAAATTATTGAATTATATAGTTTAATATTGAATCATATAATTTGAAATTGGTAAATTGTTGAATCTGAAACCTCTAAGCCTGTTTCAAATAATTTGAAGGCTTATAAAATTTATAATGATGATACTGAAGACAATAGAATGGTTGAAATTTAATTTAAAGATGATTTGTTCAATTTTAATAATATATCATTTAAATTGAATTTAAAAATAGCCTTACGAGGCACAGTCTCGGAATTCGACGAAACCAGTTCCATTGGATCCGTAATAGTTAGTTATTATCGGATTTCAATTTTCGTAGCTATCGGAGTTGTCATTTGACCCTGGCAGCTCAAAACGCTTAGAATTATTTTAATCAGTTTAATTTAAATTTGATCGTTTTCTTTTGTAACTTGCACATACGATCAAATTAGCCTCTGAAACACGTTCCATTGTGTTCAGAATGCGGGTAAAACCTTATAATCGTCTCGCGGCATTCCTTAAGAGGAGTTCGAAAATTTAAGTAGCAATCGATAAAGCATTTTGAAGTTTATATAAGTTAATGAAAAAATTAATTAAATTTAATTAGCAAGATATTTTCCTTTACAATGTCGTGTTCAAGAAGCTTTCCATCTCCTTTATTTTTATTCCAGTCCCCGCTCTCCATTCTCAATGCAGAAAAGATCGAACCCATAAAAAAAAAGAAATAAATCGCCGCTTCCTTCAGTTGAAATCCACGAATCCATTCATTCCCAAAATAAAAAAATATTTATCGAAATCAAAGAACGGCCGAAGCCAGCCTCTAACAAAATTCAAAATCTCGTTCGAGATGAAGGGGGAATCATGGTCGAAGGGGGGAATCGCGCGTGCGTGGATTTGTTTGGGGCCGCGTTCGAGGAGGCACAAATCAAGTTCGAGTCGAGAAGCGTTTGGGTTTAGGGCTCGCGACTCTAGGGTTTCGAACGAGGGGTTTTGGCATGCCTTGTCGCTTTGAGTGCTGCCGTGATTGAAGGAGGATGTCGCGGTGGTGGAAATCGATTGGAGCTAGGGTTTCGTGGTGTAGTAGCTCGGCATGGATCGTGGGCTTGGGTCCGGGGTGGTTGGCTGCGACGAGGTTGGGTGGAATGACGTTGATGGCTTGAGTTGGTGATAATTGCTGATGTTGGGGAGGGGGTCGAACATGAATTTGGATTGTTGGCCAGTAGCGAATGCGAGCGTAGGAGGTATAATTTCTGTGTTTTAGTTAAACTGTATTTTTCTTGTTAGTTATGTAAGTAAAATTTTACTTACCGGTTAAATTTAAAATATATATTTTTAAGTCTGAAAAAATTATAAGTACTAATGTGGTTAACTTAGCTTATTTAATTATTTTAGGCATTAAAAATAAGTTATTAAAGGAAGATTAGGTTAAATAAAATTCTTAGTTAACTAAATCAATAATTGGCATTAATTTTTCGATTAATTCAAATAATAATAAACTGTAACTGATTATGCAAGGTCAAAATCTGGAAAGAAACAAGCTGGCCTGGATGGATTGCAAATTAAAATCAAAGGTGAGTAAATCTCACTCTGTTGGAGTTTTATTTAAATTTAAGTGGTTAAATTTAAATATTTGGTTGAGTGGTTGAATTGATTTGATGTGCACTGTGAATTGATGACCTGTTGATTTTGGTTTTTGGTTGATTCTCGAGTTGATTGTTGTTTGACACGAAGCGTTTGGGTTTTGTATGGTTTTAAACTTAATTCGTAAATAAGAAAAATGGTTCATATTAAAATCAATAAAGGTTTAATGATTAGTGATTCATTAAATAAATAGGATAATTTAAGCAATAATTAATTAATTAAATTAAATTATGATTTGGGTTAATTAATTGGGTCTGAATTAATTGGAATGACCATTGGGTGGGTTGATAAATAATTGCTTAATGGAATTAATAAAAATATAATTACCTTGTGGAATTAATCAAGAGAATAATTAAAATGATTAATTAAGGTGTAATTAATTTATATAATAAAGTAAATAAAAGATAGTTAATCATCGGTTGAGATAAATCAAGAACGACATATATATGTTTTAATTAATGATTAATTTTTTAATATAATTAAAATTAGATTAGAAATGTAAATGAGAAATCATTAATCTATATAATCAATAATGTAAATAGAGATTGATTAGTTAAGAAAATAAATCAGTACAAATGACTTATGAGAAGTTAATTAATATAAATAATTATGGACTAATGTGATTAAAATACTTAATTAATTCTTGAGGTAAATAAGATTTCTTATTGATTTGGGTCAAGAACAATTAATATCGTGAAATGAATTAAAGTTAATTACTTGAACGTAATTGAAGGATAATTAATCCAGGTTGATTAATGCTGATGAATGTTGAAGGGATAATTGAATTATTTGATTTGGAATTAATTAATATTAAATGAAGGAATCTAAGTGAATGTGGTTAGAAATTCAATTAGAATCAATTGAATTGGTTTGTATGTGATTAAGTTTTTCTTATGGATGATTGAATGGTATTGGATGTTTTGAATGAGTAGATATCTCTGATATGAAATGTTATGTATATCATTTGAATAACTTGGGTTAGGATGACATGAGTTTCGAAGAGGCCGGGGTCGGGTATTGGAAGATACCCGAAACCACTTCAAATTTATATAAATTGATTTGTGAAATCAATACGATGAAATGAAATGATTTACGTGGATTGGATTATTTTATCTAAGTTTGGTACATAGAAATTTATATGAGAAATAAGTGTTGTCTATAGCAAATTGTGTATTGGTTAAATTGATATAAGTTACCCGGGTTTATATAAGTTGTTTGCTTTGGTACTCCACGTTAGTTGGGTTTACTCACGCTTGTTTCCAGCCTGACCCGGGTGTTACTTTGGTGTAATGCTCGGGTCAGACCAAGTATTACAGATTTTCAGGTTAGGACGTTCTGGTGCTCAGGAGGCGAGCTGGATGGTAATATCGTATAGAGTATATCCGTTGTATTTATATTATTGTTAATCTGAGACATGATAATTGTAAATATTCAGTGACTGTATATAATGTGAAACTCTGATGTACTAGAATGTAGTCGATAGATATAGTATCCTTTTGTAAACTGTTAATATTTATTATTATATTTTATCCACTGTGAATGTGAGATGTTTGGTGTTTCTGTTCTTCTTCTATCTCTTTCTTCTTTTTCATAACTATCTGGGATTTTTGGGTTGGAAAATCCTGGGTCGTTACAATTTATCTTTGCTCTGGGTTAGCTTCAAGATGGACTTCGGGTTAGTCCCTGGCTACTTATGGAGAACTTAGGATCGGTCGTGATGATGGGTGTGGGCTTGGCTATGGTCTTAATGGGTCCGGATCACTCAGGAAGCCTGGTAACTCAGGTTTTGCCTTCTTCTTCCTCATTAAGGCTACTCTGCCATTGTTGTTTCAAAAACTCTGGATTATAACTGTAATTGATTCTCATATCAATAAAAAGGAAATTTCTGGAGTGGACATAGGCCAGAGTCAGCCGAACCACTATAAATCCTATGTTATTACTACTTTTCTTTTTAATTTTTACTATTCTTCATATTTATACTCTCTACTTATATTCTATCTGCTATCTGCGACTGTTATTTGGTGCTTTCAACGACGTTTGGGTGTTAGTGACCAATTTTGGCGCTAACATTTTGGTGCTTTCACTAAGAGGCTAGCACTCAGGGATTGGAAAGCTAGATTTTTGGATTTAAAGGCTTAGGAACTTGGATTCTGGAGATTATGGCAAAGCAATCAACCAGGCAACAGCGGACGGAAAGAAGTTGGCAAGAGGAAAGTCAAGAGGCTTCCTCTAGAGCTAATCAGGCCTAAGTCTACAACACTAGGGACGAGATGCAGGTCTTGATGAATTCCATGTAGGAGAAATTAATGAAAAGACAATAGGAAATGATGTAGGCACTTTTCAGATAATTTGGACAAGTAGGAACTGCAGGAGCTCAGATCCGTGGAGCTGGATCAGAAGGACTCAATCGGCAAGTTGATGGAGTGGTTGAAAACGGGGCAGTCCCTAATCAGTAAACAACTATCAATCTAGATGGACCTAGACTCGGGGGCACACCACCATGTAATGATGGACCAAACCATGAAGGGATACCAGATGACGTTGCGCAGTCCAGCGCCAATAGGGATACATGAGGACGTGATGAGGAGTATGTGCCAGAATTCCCTCGTGGACTTGGAGGCCCATTAGGGAATGAAGATGTGGGGCAACCCCTGGTAGATAACATTGGATTGGTTGACATCATCAGGTGAACTATTCGCGGAGGTCTGACAAACATGGATTTGGAGGGAGTAAACAAAATTCCATTTTCCCGTAACATTAGGATGGCTAGAAATCCATCCGATTTCAAGCTACCTGCTCTAGAAGTATACAACGGTAAGATGGACCCCACTAACCACTTGATGAGGTACACAAGTCACATGGAAGTGTTGGGGGCATCAGAGGAGGTTATGGCCCAGTGTATCCCCCTGTACTTGACCGATATAGCTGCTATGTGGTTCAAACAGGTGGAAGATGGATCTATCGAAACATGGACAGAACTGGTGGATAGGTTTTTGAAGCAGTTTCGAGTTCACATAAAAAGGAAGAAGAATGTGATAACACTGACGTCAGTTAAGCAGCGGGCGGATAAATCGCTGAGGACTTTCTTAACTCCATTTAATGCAGAAGTTGCTTCGGTGGATCGGCCGGATCCATCGATGGTTCTGATGGCAGCGGTGTCAGGAGTCAGGGATGATTCGGATTTCAAAGTATCATTGATATGGGATCCACCACTTGATCTCGGGGAATTCTTTCATGAAGCTGAGAGATTTCTTCGACAAGAGGATGCATGTTTGGACATGAAGTCAAAGGAGGTAAACACAGTTAAGAACGGAGAACCGTCCGGTGAAAACTCTAGTAAAGATAAAGATAGAGGAAAGAGGAACCGTTGGGGAGAACCAAAATTCTCGACTTACACAGGACTGAATGAGACTTTGGAACAGATATATTTGGACACTCGGGATCGCCTTCCTTATCGAATGCCGGCAAAGAGGGAACCCTTAAAATGAAAGGGTATCGGGAAGACACTATCTCTTTCATGACCTAGACGGGCATGACACTAACAGCTACAGGCATCTAAAGGATGTAATCGAGGAGAATGTAAGGAATGGTCAGTTGCGGCAGTATGTCAAAACTCAGAATGCGGCGATGGAACAGGAGCAGCCACTGCCTACCTTGAATGACGATGGCATGAGGCCAAGGAATGATGATCGGTTGGTCATCAACTAATCATGATGGTTTGGAATAAGTTACAAACTCTGGGCAAACGGATAAATCACTTACTCATGTACGAGGACGGAGATAACCCTTAGGCATGCTTTGAGATGATGATAGACCGTGACGCTCTGGTTTGTGAAATCTATTTTTTCTTTCTAGCATGGACACTTGCTTTCTCTGCTTTGGTTTTGGAGTTTGGTTTGAACTCCTGGTTTTGTCAATTTTCTTGTTTGGATTTTGGTTTGGATGCTTGATTTTTGATTCAAATTTTGATTTAGACTGTTGATATGGATTTCTGGTTTTCTGGTTTGAATCTGGATTTCGGATTGGATTTTGGTTGACTTTTTGTCTGGTTTTTGGCTAAAAGGTCATCGAGCATGGACTATACTCGGCAAGGGTCTGGAGCGACTAGGATACGGCCTAGGACTTAGGCTGCCTATTGTCTATCACTTGTTATTTCTGGTCATCGAGCATGGACTATGCTCGGCAAGGGTCCGGAGCGACCAGGATACGACTAAGGACTTAGGCCCTCTATTGTCTATCACTTGTCATTTTAGGTCATCGAGTATGGATTATGCTCGGTAAGGGTCCGGAGATGCCAGGATTCGTCCTAAGACTTAGGCCCCATATTATCTATCGGTTACTACCACAGGCCGTCGAGTATATACTACGCTTGACAAGGGTCCGGAGTAAACATGATTCGGCTTAGGACTTAAGCTACGGCATTACTCAGGGTTCATGGATACTGAACCAGGAACACTAAGGCATCGCTAAATACAGATCGCCGAGTATGGATTATGCTCGGCAAGAACCCGAAGTGGTTACAGATTTGGATATTGGCAATGAATGGCTAAGGATTTGGGCATGGACCCATAGCGGTCCCGATTTGGATATCGATCTGAAGAGTTCGTGGATGTGGTTATTGGATATGGATGGATTATGAATCGGTTAACGGATTTGGGATGGATTCGAAATTGGATAACGACTTGAAACAGTCGTGGAGTAGACTATCGGATTTGGATGGAGGTGCTTGATGATGGATAGAACATGGACTTCGGATATCGGATTTGAGGCTATTCAAAACACACCTTCCAATAGCAAGGCATGTTTTGGGGGGAAATGTTAACCCGCCTTTTGAAAAGGCCGTAGACAGGCGAATTTAACTAAATCGACCACTCATTTGTCGAGAGTGAAATGTGGTGGGTTCGGGTCAACTAGATGGATAGACAATCAATCACGGATGACAAGTATGATTACAAAGTCGGGGTTTGGCGTAAGATGGTTTGGTCATGATGGAGTGGATCGACACAAGGTACTGGTTCAGCATGCTTTGGGTCGGTCTGGATGATGTGGTTCAGTAAGGTGGTGTGGATCGGTCTTGGTGGTATGGATCGACGTGTTGGAGTTATGAGTGGATCGACATTTCTCGATCGGGATTGGAGTGGATCGGCAATAGAGTGGATCGGTCATGTAAAGTCGGTCAGGGTAGGTAAGTAAAAGTGAATCGGTTAAGGAGGGTCGGTCGAACAAAGGAAGGAAGGCTATGTCATTCGGTCACGGTGTAAAAGCTAAGGTGGCTCGGTCAAGGGTGGAAAGTCACGAGTGACTCGGCCTGAGTGGGTCGGTAGATGTGGCTTGGTGTTGATCTGATTCGTCGTTTCTAGGTCGGTCATAAGCGTTCGGTCATTGTTGTTTGGCCATGTGGGTTAGTCATTCGGGTCGGTGCAATTTGATTGGATCGGCAATAGGTGGTTCGGTCTAATTGGGAGGTGCTTTGGTTAATGTGGTTCGGTATGGATAGGTTAGGCCTCAAGGTTATTGGAGCATATGGATCGCCATACGTGGTTCGACCATAGTGGGTCGGATGGCAAGCGAGGTATGGGATCGGTATATGGAGCTTGAGATCGGCATTTAGCTTTGCTTTGGGTTAGCTTCGAGATGGACTTCGGGTCGGTACTAAGGCTACTTTGGGTCGGCTTGTGGAGAACTTAGGATCGGTCGTAATGTAAGATGTGGGCAAGGCTATGGTCTTAATGGGCCCGAATCACTTAGGAAGCCCGGTAACTTAGGTTTTGTTTATAAATACAACATATGGGGGTTCAAAAAGGGGGGTCTTCATTCTGTTTCCCTTCTTCTTCCTCATTAAGGCTACTCTGCCATCATTGTTTCAAAAACTCAAGATTGTAACTATAATTGATTCTCATATCAATAAAAAAAGAAATTTCTAGAGTGGACGTAGGCCAGAGTCAGTCGAACCACTATAAATCCTCTATTATTAATGCTTTTCTTTTTAATTGTTACCATTCTTCATATTTATACTCTCTACAGATATTCTATCTGCTATCTGTTATTATTATTTGGTGCTTTCAATGTCGTTTGGGTGTTAGTGACCAATTTTGGCGCTAACACCATCTTTCCTAAAATATCTTTAAACTTCCATTAACCCTAATTTCATTAAAAATCGTAATTAGAGTGGTAATTAGCATAAAGGAACTTGAGATTATCATTTTGGGTGATTTGTGTTCCTTTCCATTGTTGTCCATTTCAAATCTAAGGGGAGAAATTGGTATTTTGGATAATTGATGAGTGGTTATTGACTTCCCACTCTACCATGCAGGTTTGTATAGTTAAAAATGATGTTTTTAGCATGATTTTGACCCTAAATTTTTTCTCACTTCAATCACATTTTAACATATGTTTATGGTCAAAATTTAAAGGTTTTAAAGTGCACCACCCCTTTTGTTCATATTCATATGTTAGTGTAAAAGTTAGATTTGGATTAGGATTTTCTTGATTATAATGTTCTTATGGATTGCATGTATTAATGAATGTACATATGTGATATTTCATGTTTTTATGTTATGCTTTGATATAGTTTTCTAGTGCTTTTAAGTAGCTAGGAAAGAGGTGGTTGAATTGGAAAATTGAAGACAAAGATGGTTGGAATTAGATAAAACTTTAAGGAAGGGATTCAAAGCATGGGAGGAGCCTAGGATTCAAGTCGCACCAAATTTGAAGCTAAGTAGAAGACCTGGTACCGGGAACTTTTTGTTCTAGGAAATCACTCGATGGAAGGTTGGTTCTTTAAGTAAGGGCTAGGAGTGATGAGTAGAAGTCAAACACCAAGGATTGGTGAGTGAAAGTGAGGATTGTTTGATAGATGCTATGGTTGCTTTGATTGTTTTCTTTCGTAGTTTATTACTATAAGGATGTCACTAGAGATAAATATTGGTGATAAGGATACTTTAACACCCATCATCATACAAAGTTTGTAGTATACCTTTACTATATTCATAGAGAAGCATACTGTCTTCGTCATGTGCAAATTCTTTGGTTGTAGGGACCATGTCAGGAATGGTTTGTATACTCTTGTTCCTTACTATATCGACTTGTATAGTGTTTGAAATTCATTGACCACACACATTTTACTATTGTCTGGCTTGAAGTTTTATGCTTTTCCTCTTATTATCTTGGGTACTCCTAAATGAGTAGACTGGATAATAGGTCTCGTGAGACGTGGTAGCTGTGCAGATGGGTTGGATGGAGCTATCTCGTATTATATGTCGATTCCTATATTTATTCTGTTGTGCAACACAGTGGAGCCTTGAAAGTGTTTGCTTATTAATATTATTACGAGATAGATATTTGAGTTTATTTCGATTTTTGTATAAAGTCTATTACTTTTTTATAACTCTATGGATCTGTGCTCTAATGTTTGGTTCACCTAGTTATTACTGTCTCTCCCATTTTATATATGTAATGTTTATCATATTTCATTCCATGCACTATGAGATATATGAAAGGTTCTTTGATGTTTTATTTCATTTTCAACCCTTGATGATCATCCTACATCGATAGGGAACATTAGTAGTGCACTATATAGTTATATTGGATGATGACGGAGTAGGGTGGTCATCGCATATATACCCTTTTAGATACACTTGTTTATAACATGTTAGTTATTTATTTACACCTACACTCCAGTCTAACCCATGTGTTGTTTATATAATACCCGTGTCGATTCGAGACATTACAGGTTTAGGGATGAAGTGACCAGCTTGTGGTTGATGGGAGTAGTTATAGAGGCTAGTGTATTAGTTAGACTGAATATTGTATACTGTTAGTGTAGCCTCATGTATGTACGTGTTGATATTGGGATCTTATTTGTATTGGACGTATATTAAGTATATTTTAAAGATAGTGGATGTAACGATCTGCCTTTCTTATACCTAAACATGACACTTAATACATCATCTATATTCATATGCCGATCATTTAAGTGTCTAAAAGACATGTCATTTAGGTGAAGAAAGAAAAAGACAGAACATAATCTCACATCTTGACGAGAAATATATGACATACACAAGATCTTTACAAAAAGAAATTATCTTTTTTACACAGAACAGCAGAGTACTCTAGCCTATTATCAACCTGGACATTTATAATAGCATGTCCTTACAAGTGCTAATAAATACAAACAAGAACAAAACAAAATGGCGGAAGAATATAAGGTAAGTGAATACATCTTGGAGAATCCAGCTAGTCTCCTGAAAGCTCCAAATCGTCCATATAAATCTGGAAAATATGCTTAGGCTAACCCGAGCATTATGAGAAAATGACATTCGAATCAATCTGGTAAACCAATGTGAGAAAAATATATCAAATCATATTGATTTTTATCTTTATAAAACTTTTGCAAATAAAAGGAATCTTGTAAGACCACATCGTACATAAACACGATCGGGTTTTTACCTTACGATAACCAAACCATTTTAATTATAAAATCCAATGATATTATAATAATATCTATGGGTTTTAAAATACCAGTAGTCAAGTAGCTGTGATGCGTGTACATCACAATAATAATATGTATATAATTAAAAACGTAGGCTCATATTGGAGAATGGATTCGAACAAAGGGCAAGGCATGGGACCACCTTCCGAAAATGGTATGCCTCTAGATAAAATGTACCTAAGGATGAATTTTTTTTGACCTTTTCCAACATAGAACCGGCCTACCCCTTACCAGTACGTCATCGCCCTGATTGTCCCAACCTTTATAGAGAGCTCTCGTACACAACCAAATCCATAATATGATAATCTAAAAAGGTAATGACACGCCTAAATATGAGCGACCCAGATAGCCCTACTGCATCTACTCTATTTTAGCCATTTCCAAGGTGTAAGGCTCATGAGGTAATGATTTACCTTCCTTTAGAAATTCCCACTTGGAATACTAACACTGCCCTTAAGGAAAAAATGCAATGCCAGCATTCATCCATACAAGTTCATTTTCGGTCTAAACGAAACCGAAGGCACTACTCTACTACATCCATTTTGGAATCACCCTCAGGATTGGTAGTAAGTAGCTCTTGCACTTCAAAGAACTCCATATTTGAAACATCATCAAGATGTCTACCATTCGAATGCTCACGTTGGTTCGAAGTGGTTTTCAGGTGACATATCCGATCCCGGTCTATCCGAACCAATAATCGATAATTTTTGGTTGACTCGTTCCCGGTTCTTTCAGAAGTTAACAGACTATACCAGAGTCCCAAAGTGATTTCAATTATGTCCCTTGAAGCTATAGACGTTTCCCTCAAATGTGTTCTCCTGTGGGAACTCAAAACGCATGAACACGCAAAGCTTTTATTTACTTCCTAAGTCAATACTGGCCAAGATTTGATACTCGGTTACTTTGCTACCAAATAAATAAACAACAACAATTCGAAGATTTAATTACCCATAGTAACCATTAAGCCTCATTTAAATAAACTTTCATTTATTAAATCTTTTTTCAGAATAGTAATTTAAAATATTCATATACTTATCACATTGACATAATATATTCACAAAACATTATAGAAGATTTCTTATTTCAAATCATATCAAATAGATAAAAACAATGTTATTAAAATAAAGATAAGGATAACCCCAAACACTATTCCTTCGGTCTTAAGCATGGAATGAATATTCAACACCATCATAGTTAAGAAGGACACTTAAGAGAAATCTAATCTCAATTTCTTTTATAATTACCTTCAGTAAATCCTTTTAATAAATCTCTTTTATACATAATATTTCCTTCACCCAAATCTCCAAAATCATTTATAAAACTCTTTTATAAATATCAAAAACCATTTATAAAATTCCTTTATAAGTATACAAAACCAATTATAAAACTTCTTTTATAAACTTTCCTTATTTAAACAAAACTTCTTTGATAAAGTTAAATCAATAAAGTTCCTCAGATAAACAGTCAAATATTTAAAACATCTTTAACTAAACAAGTTATTATTTGAAAATTCTTCTTTTAATTATCTTTAAATCACATTATCAAAATAATGATGTTAAACAATCCCTTAAAAAGTATTAAAGAAAATCCAAAACCATTTACTAAAAATGTAGTAAAGATTGACTTCATAAAATCAAAAAAGTGGCTTAGTGACCCCAATGGTTCTCATTTAATTGAGTTTAACTTTCCAAATTATAACATGAGTGTTTACACAACAAGTCGATACGTAAAGGGGATCACTAAATAACAATCAACCATCATATGGGTAAATATCCAAGTTACCAAAATAGCAGAACTGGGTTTTATTTATGCTTAATAAATGTCAACATAATGTACTTGGTGAACTATGGCAAAACTATGATTTATTCTACAAATCAGATGTCAAATATAACGTAATTAGTAGAACAATGTTTTATTCTGTAGAACAAATGTCATTGGATTTCATATTCAATTAAGGTTACTTAAAGGTGATCGACAAAGAAACCCCTTGGATTTAAAACATTCTTTAAAAGAGAGTTTCGTTAAAAACAAACAGATCTTTCGAAATAAAGTGGTTCAAAACTTTAAAATCGTTAATTGATAATTAAATAACATTTAAACTCTTTATTTAAATAATAATTTAACCTTTAAATAAATAAGTAAATCCCAAATTGACCTTTAAATAAAAAATTAAATAATAATTTTACTCGTAAATAAATAATTAAACAATAATTAATCTTTAATTAATAACTAATAATAAATTAAACCTTCATTCAATAATAACTCAGATCTTAATTAAGTCCTAATTAAATCTTAACATAATAAGTAATTTAATAAATATGTAAACCCTTACTTAAATAATAATTAAATAATAATTAATCCTTAATTAATAATTAAATAAAATTAACCTTAAATAAATCATTAATTAATAATTAATCTTTAGCTAACTAACTAATTATAATTTACTTCTTAGTTTATAATTAAGTATCGATGTCCTTTATTAACTAATGATTAAGTACGAATTACCTTACTTAATTTATTAATTTAATAATCATTAATTAAATAAAATATTATTAATTAAATAATTACTTTACTAAACCTAAAATAAGTTGGAATACTTTTCTAAGATATTCGTAAGTGAAAAACACCTTTAGATTTTAAAAAGAGTTCGTTTTTACGAACTACACTCATAGCGACTATCGCTATACAACCTGTAATTTCAAAACTTATTTTATACTCCAAATAGCTTCCAAAACTCTATCTTTTATATTTTAGTTTACTTTTATAAACTTTGAATAAAGTTTTGAAAACTAAAAGTAAAGATTTTAAAACATTTTAGATTTCAATGTCGTAAATCAAGCAACTTTAAATGCTAACTTTTCTTTAACATACAACATTGTATGTAGGATTACAAACATATATATAGGACATAACGTCAAAATGTAAGAAAATGTTCTAACTTGAAAAACTTTGCTAACTTTAACTTTACTTTTCCAAGTTTTTTAACAACTATTACATCCAAACACATATATATCCAAACAAATCAGTATCATGCAACCAACAACCAATATATTTAACAACCAAGTAAGCAAAAAATCAAAGTTTTAAAACCTTTAAATATAAGGGTGAGCTTACTCACCAAAACTTAACCAAATTAAGTCGAATCTCTTTAAACTTTAGATCGACCCTAGATCTTGAATTTTCTTCAGTAAAAATAGATTTTGGAGGCTTTGAATTGCCTAAGTGGTTCGGCCATGAAGGCTATGGCTCGGCCACGGCTAGTTTGAGGCTAGTGTGGGCTTGTTTCAGGAGGAGAAAGGTGTAGAAAGGAAGGAGGAGTGTTTAAATAAGGTTTGAGAGTTTAAAAGTGATAAATGCTAATATTTTTAAACTTTAAAATCCATGGAAGCCATGGATTTTCTGAGGAGAGCTTTTTAGAGAAGGAACAAACTAAATGAAATGAGAAATGAATGAAAAGTGGAAAGAGAAAATAACGAATTTGGTTTTATATAAAACGCATTTAGTAAATAACCAAAATAGCCTTATGAACACTACCTTCCATTCTTTGAATACCACCCTATCATGCTTCCCTCTCCGCCTCGTGTCCATACGAAAATCATGCCCCCCATCACTACATCGAGCCATTATGCATTTAATGCACATTGTACTTCCTAAGGCATCTTTTCATTTTAAACATTTTTTATTTTATTTTATTTTCGTATAAAGTCATATCAAACTTTTGATATGTTTAAGAGAGTGTGTGTGTATAATGTATCTTAAATATTTTGTAAATGTAAGTATATAATTATACAATAGTGTACACAACGTTTTCGAAAACTATTAGTCGATGGAAAGTCGAAAATTCAGAAAAAGAATTCGGTCACATTTTCAATCTTTCTTCGAACAAGATATATTCGTAAATAAATTAGGAAAACTATTTCACCATCATTACTTACTGTTCAAAAGATTTTTATTTTAGTTATAAATCTATTATTTGAATATTAAAATTAATTATACATTCGTAAACTAAAAGTAGTGAAATTCCGAGTAGTTACAGTGGGAATCTGACTCTTTTTCTAGAACCATTTGGACTTGTCTATCTTATTTATTATATATTATCCTTGCATTCCGATGACCATGTCTTCTTTATTATCTATTTTATATTACGTATTATTTAATCCTAGAAACTCACATGATTATTGGTTTGTTTCGATACTGAGTATGTATGAGTGAGTTATTTGTGATTTTGGAATACGTACGGTGTTAGGCCAAGGGAATATGCATGGCGGTAATCCAAAAATTGACTCATTCTTCGTATTATCAGTCAGTGTTACTTAGTTATACTCTTTGGTGGATGAGTATATAGGTAGGGTGTTACAATTGATCAAATTAAGTTTAAAACAATACAAAATATAAGAGGCGGTAGTCTTGGCCTTCAAAAAGAAACTCAGTGCCCATATCACTTTTGGGTGTGTTGAGTGATTACCCTATTAGTTAGGGATAGTGGGAGTATATGGTGATTGAGGGTAATCATCTAGGAACATATTTTCATTTATTACTACATAATGTATTTCTTCTACCTCTTCTTGTATGAAATTCTCTTATGAGATACAGAGTAATCGGTGATGATAGTGAAGGAAGAAGTAGTTGACCTGACTTGAATGTCGACGTTGATGATTAATGAAGATCTTTGTGTGGATTTGAATGCTTAGGAAATTATGTGATTAGGGAAGCTGTGTAAGTCTCTAATCTAATCTTGCACCTAGAATTCATCATAACGATAAGTTATGAAGATGCGAGTTGGAGTAACCTAATCCAATGGTGATCAGAGTGCACAATGGAAGCTGATAGATTGCTTTCCATAGAGCATGTTGGCTTATTTACTTTTTGTGTATGTTGGTTTTGATTGATTGATGCTTTGTCATTATAGTAGTTGGAAAGTAATTTTTGGGATCGGTCTTGAGTGTGGAGTAGAGTAGAGCTACCACTCAAAAGTTAGAAACCTACTAAAGTCTTGATATTAGAACACAGCGGTGTCTTTGGCATTGAAGTTACCACAAGGGATAATGAGAAACTACTGTCTTATAAAATAGCATAATTTTTTTTATTTATAATTGACTAAAATATGTTAAGATGGAAAAAAATTAGATGTCTGTTTGATGTGCATAAATGATAAATGAGTGAGACTTTGATTGTTATAAGTGATTTATTATTTGTTTTATTTATAAAAATCATTTATAAATGCTTTGATACAAGCAAGCATATGATTTAATTAAAATCACTATGGCTAAAGTGTGTGTATATATTCATATTTAAATGTTATTTGTAAATGTTCTAATATAACAAAGCAATTGTTTTTTTATACCAAGTTTATTAAAACATATGTGTAAATATGTAAAGAACTATTTGATGTAAATTATGTGTTAATTTCTCTATTAAGTGCTTAAAAATTCTGGTCGATGCATCTGACCAATATACAGATAGGGATTTCTAAACACTAGAACAAGACATTTAAACACAATGTTTTGAAAGGGATGCAAATTTTTGAAAAGAAGTACAATGTTTTATATAGAGAAAAGTGATTAGCTAAAAGTCGACAATATTTTGAAAAGAATATAACATTTTGGAATATACATATAAATACCTACATACATACATTATATGATGTTTTGGAAAGAGTATGTTTTGAGGAATATTTTGAAATGAGTGTAATGATTTGGAAAATGTAGAACTGCTATTTTGGAGAAAAGTGTAATGTTTTGGTAAGTATTATAAGCAATATATTGAAAAGGAAATAATGTTTGGGATAAGTCGGATAATATTTTTAGGGTTTGAAATGATAATAATATAATATTTTGAGAAATATTTTGACATGAAAGTATATAATAATATGTGAAGTAAAGAATTATTTTGAAAATGATAGAGATATCTCCATAAGTTTTGATATTTTTATGAATTTTGCGGCCATCGAGCACTGGTAGACAATTGGATCGATGGTAAAGCGATGTTGATTACATGTTCAACACTACATACAATTGGCAGAATGGGTTGTTGAAAATTTCATGGCAAGCCAACATTACCATTCCTGAAGTAAAATGTGAATTTAGAATATTATGGTATGTAATGAAGTGCTATGGTATGATTAGTTGGTTTGTTTTTTGTCACTTGGATGAATGTTGTGGATATGTTGTTAATTTGTGTGTTAAACCAAAAAACTACAAGGTTTCAATTTAAATAAGTTTTGAAATGAATATGAAATTTGTATATCTTAAGTAAAGTATTGGTTTATGAAAGTTAACCATGTGGATTATAGATTTTTGTGGAAAAAAGTTTCCAAGAGAAAAGTATAATAAATATATTAATATTGGTGGAGATATTAAAAGTATTTTCATAGTATAAAATAAAGTGATTTTGTGAATATGATATTATGAGAAAGTGATAAAGTGATTATATATCAACTATTTTGGTGGATTAGTAAAAGTTTTTCATGAAAGTGGTATATAAAAATAATTAAGGTTAAAATGAGTTTTGAATTAAATAAGTATGAAGAAGATATTCTGGAAGTTTATTTTTGAAAATATAGCTTAGTTATGGTGAGATGCTTTTAAGTTAAAGAATTAGGGTAAGAAAACTCAATTTTGGTTTCTATACACAACTTGTTTCTAATGGCTGAATTCGTATATTCCTTGGTTTTTCAAAAATAAGGCTTGAAGTGAATGAATTTGATAGAAGATGTTTATATTTAATTCCATTGGTTGTAAAGTGGAACTTTGATTTGATTGAAACCAAGAATCCTAGAAAGAGTTTTGTGAATCTTTTATATTTTAGGTTGTATTAAAGCAACCGTAACTTTTGATTCCATTGTTAGATCTTGGTTATCTTTCTTATTTGGAATGGTATTTCTACAAGGGAAATTTTTATATTAGTCACATCGTTGATAAATCTCCACGGTGCTACATAGGGAATATAAGCAATAGTAGGCCTAAATATAAATATGTGAAAGTGTAGCCTCCTTCTTATCCATCTACAAAACTCCATGTGCTATCCCATACCTGCTATTTAGCCTAGCCAATTAAGAGTACCCAAGATAATATGAAGCAAAGTGTAAAACCTCGAGTCAGACTACAATCTGGTATAAGCGATCTACAATCTCAAAATACAATAAAAGTCGATATAGTAAAATAGGAACACAAAGTATGAGAAGTCATACCTGTTATGTCCCTACTTGTAACAATTTAGCATATAACATAATATGTTATACTATTATCATATGCGTGTACAACACTAAGTACAATATGGGTGTCGGGGCACCCAACATAGTAATACCTACATCACATGACATCCATCTCTATCACATAATAATATAATCAAACAAAACAGCCATGGAAATTTATGCAATCACAACTACCATCCTACAGATCTCATATCACTACCAATATGCCTTCAGACATATCATAACTCGAACAACTATCACCAATGACGGTGACACACCACGTCGCATTCAAATTCAGCGTTCGATCACATACTTATCCTATATGTATTGCCATCACCAAGGCAGGCTAGACCATCACAAGGTCTTAGATGCATAGGTGAGCGTCCTCACATATCCTTATCCCTTGGAACTCACATCACTCCTAAGTTAGCAAAAATCCATTCAGCACATGACTTGATGATAGAACACACTACATTCCACTTTATTACTTCACATCGTCGAACGTGCCTCCTTGGACCATCACTAAATCCATATACACTTATCACTAGAAGTATTTGACCAAATGACCAAATGATTTACATCATCGATAGGTCGAAATTCAAAACCTTTGTACACTTATCACTAGAAGTATTCGACCAAAATATTTCACATCATCACTGGAAGTATAAATTTAATATTATGTTGGTGTCTGTATTACTAATACAGTGGTTTAGTACACATTTGGTGAGCTGATGTTGATTCACTAATATAGTTGTTTAGTACACATTTGATTACCCGTTGTTTGTGTTACTAATATAGTGGATTAGTACGCATTTATTTAATCTACACTTTATTGATGATGTGTCGAAAATAGTTGGAGATTAGTACATATGTGAGTATATTTATGATGCTTGATTGTTTGATGCTTGGGGTAGAAATAGAGTGTTCTCAAACTTGTGTGGTGTTTAATGGCTAAGTATGTTATTATTGTTGTTACCTCATATTTATGATGATTTGTTATGATGGTTTAATAGAAGTAGCATTTTTTGCTTGCATTGGCTACATTGGTTACATGGCTGCTATGGTTGTTATGTACAAACAAGTATTTAGATGTAAGAGAAGAACATGAAATATAATTATGTGGGAATTATCTTGAAAGGGTATGTAAGCATTCTTTTCTATGCAATAGTCCACGGTCCCGTTGTGGTTAGAATATATAGAAATTGGCATAGTTCAAACATAGTTCACGCTCTTTCCTTTTTTACTACACGTAGAGAGTTGTGAAGCTTCAAGTAGGAGCAAGGGAGGGAAGGAAATGTGGGTGTAGGCTATACTACAGATAGTTATGTGGGTATATTCCCTTGCATCATAGTTATACTATTTATGAGTTAATGGTAAGTAGCGTATAGAAATGTGGATTGATGTGATTATCTTGTAAAATAATTGTATTATTCAGTTAATGTAAATGACTCCACTATGAAATTTCCCTTTTCCTTTTCTTAGTTTTGATATTTTTAAATTATAAAATAAACAAACCATTGTTTCTAATATCAAAAATTAGTTTCAGGAATATGTTATGGCGTTTTTAATGGATTTCAGACATTAAGAATATTGGGGCATCACACTTGGTATCATAGCTTAGGTTTAGTAATTTCTTGAGCCTTAGATAGACTTAACCATTTAGGATACTTTAAATTTACACCTTGGGTTGGGCTAAAAAATACAAAAGAGAGCATTTGTATTGATGGTTGTATATTTTGTGCATATGAGTTGCGTGTGGAACCACCATTTCCTCATCCTAAGCTGTTAATTATTTATAGTAACCTTTGAGTGAAAATTAAGTACTATAGGAATGAGGTAGGATGAGAGTCTATAGGAGGGGTTAAGTGCTAGTTGTTACCCAAGTGATGCACATATGAAAATAAATTGTGATTTAGATCTAACTTTAATAAATGGATCCACTTTTGTGAAATATTAGCTTAAAAGGTTATATAGAAAATTGTTTTTTACTAAAAAGCACCGCTTTTGGAAAAATTATTGTGAAAGATGTTTTTATATAAGTATCTTGTTTTAAAATATTTTGTTGAAAAGTACTTTATAATAAACACATGTGATTTGAGAAGTATATGCTTTGACAATGTTCTGTAGAAAAAGATGTTTTGATAAAAAGAAGTTTGATTAAAGAAAATATTTTATTACAAATATTTTAGAAATATCTTTTGAGAAAAGGGTGCGAGAAACATTTTTTTTTAGGAAATTTTTTTTATTTGAGAACATCGTTGAGTTTGGAAAACTTTTATGTGGAAGTACTTTTTTTTATCTATAAGTATTTTCATATAAGAAATATTTTTTGGTAAATGATGTTTTGGAGGAAGAAAACTTTTGAGTAAAGAACTCTAATTGGAGAATACCTATTTTAGAGAGAATATTTTTTGGATATATATATATATATATTTGAAAATATTTTATTAAAAAAGGTGTGTTATAAAATATCTAATTTTAAAATTTTTTAATGTTATTTTACCAAGATGAGGTAATGGTTGAAAAGTAAATGTTTGATTTGATAAACAAACTTTATAGTTGTTTGTTAAATGAATTTAATTATAAATGGATATTTTATTAGGAAAATTTATCGAAGAATATTTTGAGAACTGTGAGGTTAGACTTAATATTAAGGGCTACGAAATAACTAGATGGTATGCATTTTGAGTTAGCCTCACGTACATTATGATGATGTAACCCAAATGCCAATTTCGTGTGGTATTCCCTAATGAGTTATAGGGACATCAAGCTATTTCCTTCTAGAGAGAAATTTGGGATGTATTGTTATGCTTATCCATTTTGACATATGCAATAGAGATGTTTTACTTTAGTGGTAGTTGTTTTTTTGGTTGAATTGTTGTTCTATTATCTATTAAGATTATTATATTAATTTGACCATTTCATTTGATTGCATTTGTTATATGGTCTATGGCATGATTATTTGAATTAAATTATTCTATTTGTATTGTATTATCATTTTTTACTTATTTGATAATGGTTGTTTATTAATTTGTGTTACGCATGTTTGAGTTAATTATTTTTGCTTGCATTATATTTTTTATTGTTTGTTTCGTTATGTTTTACTTAATTGTTTGGTTGCTTGTTGTTTTCCTTGTTGTGATTGTGTATATCGTATGTTAGGATACATTGTCTATTGCTATTAATAAATTTATGGTGAGGTTGTTGCCCAACGTTTGCTCTCCAGGAGATGTGCATTATGAAACTAGAGAGGTGATAGGGGACATATTTGGATTAGATGTGGGGTTTTCTCTAGTCGTCTTCAGGCCATGCCTAGGGAAAGTGGTGGCTTGCTTCGAGTCAAGTGCATGGAAATCCTAAGAGCCAAGTGATGTGCTTCGAACTTCGATGAATCAATGATGTGAGGCATTTAATCGGGTACTTCTAGTAGGAAGTGTATATATATAGGACTAGGGTAGCACGAGGAAGAAAAATCATGCATAGGCTTGGTGATGTCCGAGGAGGCACATTCGACAAGGTGAAGTGATGGGGCATAGGATATTCTGAATCAATTTGTGTGCTGAAGGGATCGTTGATAACTTTGATGTGATGTGTGTTTTGTAGGACAACGGTATGTGAGGAAGCTAACCTGTGTACTCTGAACCATGGGATGGTTTAGCCTCTCTAGAAGGACAGTACCTATAAGCTAGGTATGTGATCGAACATCGAACTCGATTGTGACATGGGATGTCACTGATCCGGTAGGTCATTGTGCAAGTTATCATATATTCGAGAGCATCTTGGTGGTGATGTAAGACTTTGGTAATGGTTATGGTGACATGAGACCTTGGTGATGGTCGTGGTAATTCAAAAATTTGGTGATAGTCATAGTGACTTGGGACCTTAGTGATGATCTAGTTCACCTCAGCAATGGAAAAGGTCTACTTCAAGCTTTAGTGAGGCTATAATGTTAAGTAGTTACTTAATTTAGTGATGGTTTCATGGGTTATTATGTATCCACTTTGCTTGGTGAGAAACCATGATGGCAGTCTATACTTTCTGACTGTATGCGTGAGCAATATAGAAGTTCGCACACATGTTTTATTTGTTGGTATGTTAGCGTAGCGATGATATCCTATTATTTTGAGAATTTATGCTTTATTTTGGTGAGCTATGTTAATTGATGATCTATGTCTTTATGTGTGCACGCATACTTGGACCGACTTAAGTCTTGTAATGTATTTTTGTTATGGGCTGTTAGGTTTGGTTCATTGAGATGCATGTTGTGACTTATGTATGGAGTTGATTATGGTTGAGATTGTTTCACCTATTTTTGATGAGGTGTTATTTACATACTATAGTTTGAATTGCACGACTGAAGAAATTATGTGAAATTCATTGTTGTAAAAGGACTTTATCATGTCACGATTGATAGCGTTGCGCGAATGTTTTACACTTAAGTAGCTAATTTATGATCGGTGTGTTTCCCCATATTTGTAAGTAAACCCATAACAAAATTTTATTAATTTAGTAGAGAGTTGTATATGAGGACCTACGAGGGCGCAATTATTTTAAGGGATGAAGAATGTAACGACTTGCAAATTTGATACTATTAAAATTAAATTAATTAAAAATGAATTTTTAATTAAATTGTGTTTTAGGTACCATGTTTGTAATTGTTTCAATGGTTTTTTTTGATCATAGCAGTTTGATATATAATTTGATGGATTTGGAATTACGATTTGTGAAACAGAGACATTATAGTATTTAAATGAGTACTTGGTCACTTTTGGGCCAAATGGTTAAACATAACTAAGACTATCTCATTGCCTATATAAATGATGGTTATAATCTCTAGGGAGAAGCCGTCACATCGGCCTATCTTCTATAATCCTGAAATCTCTCTTAATCTTATCTTAATGACAGATTATTTTTGCTAATGCAAATTGTATTAAAATTTAAAATGCCAGATACCCATCAATTATATGTTGTTTCAATGCTCTCGATGAATGGATTCGATGGGTGGTATTCGTTTGTCACAAAAGTGCTTAAGTTTATCAAAAGCAATGGTCAAAGGTGGCAAAGGAAAACTTAGAGGATGATTTGGGAAGGTTCTGATTTAGAGACCGACTGACAAAATTGGAGGCAAGGATTTTTAGGCCTCGATGATACGAACTCAACGGTGGCCTCAATTGCATAAGGGAGGTCTGTAACGATCTTGGATTTTACTAAGTTTAAATTGATAATTAATTTAATATTTGAATAAAAATTGTGAAATTAATTGGTAAATTGATTTGAGTTTCTCCAAATTCAAATAAAATATGTGTTAAATCATTTGAAATAAAGTCTTTCAACAATATTCGAAATAAAATAAATCTTATAAATATTACCATAAGTATGAAAATAATCATAAGTAAATGAAGTATTTAATAGTTTAAGTTTAAAAATATAAAAGATAGATAAAATTGTAAATTTTTTAAGTATAAAAGTATATATTTATACTTAAGTTAAAATTTTATAACATTGACTAAGACAACTTTATATCTATATACATAAAGTATAAGAGCTTAACCCAACAAACAAAGGCAGGTATGATATAATGTAGACCGTAAAGTAGATATCCAGGCAAGTGAATGAAACAAAACAAAGTATATATGTACATGAAGTTAAAAAAATAAAATATGTATGTGAAGTTTAGTATGCAGGCATGAAACAAAGAAAAAGGAAAATATCAATGAATAAAAGGATAGAATAAGGTAAGTATGGGGACATAAAGTACGTAGTAATAATGCAGGGATCTTTAGCCACCAAAACATATCTCATCAGCCACCAAGTAGGAAAAAAAAATCTCTGAGCATAATAAAAAAAATCTTGTACCTGATATTGTACAAAATAACAGCACTGAGTAAACTTCTTTTATATATCAGCTTCTTTATTTCAATTTCGTCAAGCAAAAGGTGTGTAAAATCTGAAGTGAATACCATCTGAACTTAAACAAAATCTCAACTTAAAACATCATACAACAACAAAAGCAAGAAGATTAGGAGGAAGATCAAAGCAAAATAATTTCCAGTTTTAAAAGTTCATGTTGTTTCAAATAAAAGAAACTCCATAAATTTTGGAATCAGGTGATTAACATTCACTTTTAAAACTTAAATATCCGAATCAGTAGCAAGTTTATATCTGGAAAACATATATGTTGAAATTGTTCCTGTGTGAATATGTGAATGTGTGTATGCCTGTGAAAAATTTGAATGCCTCTGTTCTTGTTATTCCCAACCCAGATTTGCAAACAAAACCTTATCTCTTGATCTAATAACCATTAACACTTAGTGTTAACGTAGAAATCAGACGCAAACACCTCGGTGTAGATTGAAGTTGACCGAAAGCACCACCCGTGTACACGAGAACTACAAACAAATAGAGAAATCACAGAAAAAGCAGAAAAACAACAGTTATTATAGTAGTTCGGCTTAGGGTAAGCCTACGTCCACTTTAAATCTCTTTATTACTGAATTGATTACAACTTTTACAACAATCTTCAATTACAATTCCGATGAGACAAAAAACTAGAACTTTCATGTAGAAGAATTCTTTAAATCCATGTAGATTGTGTTAGATTTCCTCTCGAAGTTAGTTGAGATGCCTTTCGTACTTGAAGTGTTGAGTGAGTCGAGAATTCAGCAGAGTATTGGCGCTTCAAGAGATCGGCCAAAAGTCCCTTTCATGCTTGAGGTAGGTTGGTATTTATAGAGGAAATCCCCCCTTAGGTCGTAAGTCGTGACCGGTCTAAGGTGAGTTGTGGCCGGTCTAAGGTAGGTTGTGGCCGATTCATCTGGCCCCTCCATGGCTTCACAAGAGTTCATTTGTACAAGTCCTAAGTCGCCTCCGAGTTAACAACCCCTCTTCTCAGTAATATGGCATCGGGCTTATATTCAGTGTCTTTAGGTCGCGGACGAGTTAACTTGGTGAGTCGCAAGTCACGACCTGGACCGTGTACGAGTTAAGAGACTACTGTGCCAAGTAGCTGCATTGAACTTACCTTCCTTTGCTTAGGTCGTGACCGGCTTAACATTGGTCATAGGTCGGCTGCGACTTAGGTCGGTGGCTATCTTGGGTCGGCATTCTGTTAAGCATTAGGTCGGCAACCATGTTGAAGCATTAGGTCGGCATACCTCTTAGGTCTTAAGTCGACATCTCTCTTAGCCTGTTAGGTCGGTATCCTTGTTGAAGTGTTAGGTCGGCATACTTGTTGAAGTGTTAGGTCGGCATACCCTTTAGGTCTTAGGTCGGCACCCTTGTTAAGTCGGTATCCCTTTTCGGCCTTAGGTTGGCACCTCTTTGAGTCTTAGGTCGGTATCGTTTCAAGTCGCTGAGTCAACACCGAGGCGGAGTTAACAATTGCCCCTCGAAGTATACGCCTACTGGTTAGGTCGTGTGCTTCGATATCCTCTAACTCGTCCACTCTTTAGGTCGGTAGGTCGTGTACGACCTAATAGTTTGGTCACACGCGCCGCTTCAGGTCCCTCTACTATAAGTCGCATATTCTCTCCTTTCTTCTCATTACTTACTCTCTTGCTTCTGCCATTAAAGACTTTCTCAAGCTCCAAAAAGCGATTCCATTCCAAACAATCACCGATAATCTTTGTTGTTCATCACGTAAGTAAAACCTGTTCTTCTCTTGATCCCTTACCGATTCACGAATTTTATTCAAACCGAACCCACCTCTTGTGCGCTGCTTTATTGCGAACCTCATTGCGCCAGCAGTTTGCGAGCTCGAGTTTGCTTGGTTTTGGCTCTAAATGATCGACGAGATGATGGAGATGGTGTACTGCTTCTGGCTAGTTGATTTCGATTTGCGTTAGGATGGCTAAGCATTGAATTTGGGTGATTTTGAACTGACTTAGTGGATGATCCGATATCACGAATGAGACAGCGTGAATGGATTGAGGGTTTTTTGTGGATGGAGCGGTTAGCGGGTTAACAGGTTGAGGGGAATGAGATACTGACCTGGACGCGACCCAGTAATTTTGGGTGACCTAACCTTTGGCCGACTTTACCCTTAAATCGTAGCCGAATTAACCCTTGGGGAAATCTGCCGATCTAATCTTCTACTGATTTAACCTTGAACCGTGGCCGAGTTAACCCCTAAACCGTGGCCGAGTTAACACTTAAACCATGGCCGAGTTATCCCTTAAGCCGTGGCCGAGTTAAACCTTAGAGAATTTCACACCACTTTTTGAACCAGAGCCTTCCTCCTTACTATCCTTCACGACCTAAAGAACTGCCGCTTTAAGGAACCAGAAACCCGACCTTAACTCGCGAGAAATTTCTTGGGTTGCAGCCGAGTTAACACTTGGATGCCCAACTCGAATTCCCACTTAAAAGCATAGTTCCAATTTGAATTCTTAACTTGATCTATTGTACTGAACTGCTTAAATTCTGGATCGTTTTAACTTTGTTGCTTTATTTCACAGACCACATTGTCTCATAGGCTAACAACCTGCTGAAAACAACAATCACAAAAAACCAAGGCGAATATACTGCTATTGACTGCCCACATCAAATGACAGATTAGCTGACATAGAGTAATCAACTTAAATACACTGTATGAAATGCTGTGAACCAATCAACTAAAGTGAAGTATTAATGCAAAGCATCGCTAACTTAAACTGATTTGTTTGCATCAACATTACACTTGCATATTAAAACAATGAACCCTGGACTTTATAACTGACAAATACTTGCTAGTTTTTATTCCAGTTACATTTGCTTATTGCTTGATTGATTTTACACAACACTTCACACACTTTAGGAAACGTGCACCTTCATGTTTGAATATCCAGTTGTTTGTGTAGAATGACTTCCCACCAAGAAGAAGAAGAGGTAGCTCAAGCTGAAGAGACCTTTCCGATAGCTATTCCCATAGAAAACCCTCCAGAGAGAACTTCGACTATCTTAAGTCCGAGAGCGTTTATTCAGCTACGCACTCAATTTGGCTTTGCTGAAAATGATGCTCTACTACCCGGACCAAATGATACTGCCGACAGTCCTCCTTATGGTTTTGTTGCTGTCAATCGTCAAATGTGCTTAAGCGGGGCGATTCCTCCTTTCAACGACTTTCTCCGAACCCTTCTCCTTCGGTTGAAAATCTCTCCATTTCAACTTCATCCTAATGGCTATGCCATCCTGATGGGGTTGTGTGTTTTGTTTAGGAGAACTCTTGATCGCTTGCCGAGTTTTGAAGAAATTCGCTACTTATGCTCGTTTGCAAAGAGTAAAGACCATCCCTCCCTCATTATTGTGAGAAGTGCTAGAAATCGCAAGCTTATTTCCGATCTTACAGAAAGCGTCCATGGATTTTTGAACTAGTTTTTCTTTGCTCGCTGCCCCCCAGAGTTTTATGCCATCTGGAAAGTAGGAAGTAAGATTACCTGTTTCTATTTTCTCCATTTCCAAACTTTTCCGAGATTCGAATTATCAATTGCTAATCTCATTCTTTGCTCTTTTCAGCACTTCCTCTCCCTTCTAGAGACCCAATCCATAAGCAAGTTTTTGAAAGACTGAGTGCCGTGGCCGCGGAAGAGAGAAGTGTAAAATTTTTGTTGAGGGATGAATTTTTACATCAATACGGGCTTTTACACATCTCTCGCTCTACACATCCTCATGAGATCCCAGACTCACCGGCTAGAGCACCAAATGCCCCGGTTTCCTCTGACACACCCGTACCAAAAGATCCCGCTTCTGAAGCTTCTCTAGTAAAATGCTCTACTATTGTCGATGTTGCGGGGTCATCTGGCAAATTCACACTTGCCCCAGTTATTGAGGAAGAAGAGCCTCAGGGATCTCCCCAACGTTCGCAGAAGTCCGGCGAAGAAGCCAAGAAAACAAGTCCTGTTAGGCAGAGCGGGGACGACACTTTCGAAGGGTTGAGCGATCTCTTCGTCACCTCACAAGAGCTTTTTAAAGACGACCCCGCAACTACTAGAGTTTCTTCTTCAGTAGTGGAAGCGACTTCTTCTTTGCAACAAGCTCCGTCGACCCACGAGTTAACATTGATTACTACCCCCGTGATTACTCCGCAATCAAAGAGTGGTTCGTAGCTTGATGCGCGTAGTTTGCACATCACACACACTTAGAATCCTTCGACACTTTTATACTCCTAACTCTTTGTACTTTGAAGATCCTAAAGTTATGCTTCTTTTCTCTGAAGACTTTTAAGACTTGTCTCTCTTTTTTATTTCAGATTCTCCGATGGGACGCAGCGGCTCTTACTATGACGACTTCCAGCGCTACGGGAGGCGTAGACAATATGATTATAGGTGCTACCTTCCCGTTCACAGAGAAACCGATGAAGAGAGAGCCGTTCGAAAGGCTCAGGAGAGGAGGGCTCAAGAAGAGCGTTATGAGAGAAAAGAAAGGGAGGAGCGCCACGACTCTTCCCAGAGAGGTGACGATTCTCACAAGAGAAAATCGCATGATGATCGAGGAAAAAGCCACATAGTTGAGGACCCAAGCAAGCGTGCCCGGCACGGTGAAAAGCATGCTCCTACAACTCTTGAAAAGGTCACTACCCCCGTCTCACTTGACATTCCTTCTGGCTCTCCTGCTCTCGGGAAGACAGACATTCAAACAATAATCAGCAGGCCTAAGTTCCAAGTTGGATCAGGCCCGTCTACTCTGCAAAGCCGGTTCCCGCACTGGTGCCTGAAGGGGGTGCGGTTCGATCTTGACTTGGTCCCTATCGACAAGCCTGCCATGCTGCGAAATCTCGATGCCGTCAGGCTTGATATTGAAAGGACGTCGAACTGGCAAAAGCTTGTTGATGAGCTTCAAAGGGTCAACCGTGCGAATATAGAGGCCATGCTTACTATGGAGAATGATAAGGCCGAATGGCAGAAGGTTCTTGAGCAGCATGATACCGAAATGAGGAGCATCACTACTTACAATGAAGAGCTTGAAGCAAAAGTTGAGGAACTTAAACAAGAGCTTGCTACTTCCTCTACTTCCTACACTCAAAAAGAAGAAGTGCTTCTAAAACAAGTGAGAGATGCTCATGCCGGCCAAAGAGACGCCGAAGACAGGCTCGAAGTGCAAAAAAGAATCAGTGAGGGCTATATTGCTGATATTGCAGAGCTTCGGAAGAAAACCAGCTCCCAAGAGGCGGAGATTCAAATGCTAAAGCTTCAACTCTCCAAAGCTGAAAGAGAGCGTGATGAGGCCGTTGCCGGTAAAATTGCAGCTGAAGAATGTCATGAGGCAACGAAGACTAACATCAGCTCGACATTATTTGACTTCTACCTGCACAGCATCTTGGGGCACGGTAGTCTCGCCTTTCTAGGCCCCAAATATGAAGTTACACTGGCTAAAGTGTGGGAGGCTGCACTTGACATGCTTGGCGGTAAAGGTGCTGGCTATGCCGAATCAGCTCTTGAGGAGCATTACTTAGATGAAGATGCTCGCGCTGCTCTCGCCAAAGGAAAAGAACAACTTGCAAAATTAAGAGCAGAAATGGCAGAAGGGGAACGGTTAGGGAAAACTACTTCAACTATTCCAGGCCATCCTTCTCCTTCGGCCGAAATCGACATTATTGGCTCCAGCTCTCATTCTCCAACCCTGGCTAAAGTTACAACTGAGATCACAAGTATACAGGGTGGAGATAAAGGCGAAGAGAGCGCCGAAGCATAGGCTTTTGAGGTTGATATTAGGAAGCTGACTTCTCCAGGTAACTCTACTGTTAATCTTGCCCAAGTAGACTGCTCATTTGCTTCTTATGAGTTCGATGAGATTCTCGACTATTTTCTAAACCTCAATGAGCCTTTATCTCCTATCTTTACTGACTTTAACTTCTTTTCTTCTGTAGAGAAAGCACCGAGCATTGTTCAAGCTTCCCCTCCTCCAATTATTCCTCCTTCGGTTCTCCAGGTCACTCCTCCGTCCGCCTCTCAACCCGGGTCGCAAGAGGAGAAAATAGAAGCTCTTTATGGCTTAGATGATCCTATTGCTTCTCAAGAACATGGGGGAGGGGGGCTTGGAGAAGGCGATGAGTCTCCGGAGCGAACTACTTCTGATAACATAAAATTATCTGCTCTTGTAACTCCGGGAAGTGAGTCTTCTTCAAGGAGAAGGAGGAAGCGTGCCACTTCGAGAAGAGAAGAAAAGGCATTCTTATTTCTGAAGAGGAAACGAAAGTTGATCCGGCAGTAGCCCTTTCTCCTTCATCCCCGACTCTCCCAAGCCGTCCTGAAAAGCTGCCTATTAGGTCAGGCGAAGGCTCTAAGGGTGATGGCAAGAAGAAGTAAGGGGTCCTGCTTCGATTTATCTTTACTTTTTGCTTTTTGCATGTACTGGCCGGAGATTGTGCGGGTACCGGCCTCCGCCTTTCTTTTTTCTTTTAATTTTGAAACCTGTACCTGTACAAAAATTTAACAGTGTTGAATAAAATGATTCTTTTTGTTTGTACAAACTTCTGTCTGTATCTGAGAATGCATTTACTATTCACTTTTTTGTAAAAGTTTCTTTATATGACATTGCAGTGAGCTTGTGGTATGTTGTTCGAGCGTAATTTTACCAATGTAGTTATACTATGTTGTATGTAGCTATACCATGTTGCCCCTATACCATAAGCTCGTTGCAATATTTTATACTTTGAGGGGACTTGTACTCTTATTTTCTGGAGAATAATTATTCCATACTTGTAGGAATATTATCTTGTTAAAAATAGAGTACAGCCCCCTCCATATGAGTTTTTACGCTTTATCCTTCAAAGATATCACCTTTTCTTTTGTGCATACACACATTTTACCAAGTGAATTCTTCTATGTGGTAAAGCGGGCCTCTGAAGGACACTTTAACTTCTTTTTGAGGAAGAGTATTTCCAAGAATAGAAGAACAAGTCTTCCTTTGAAAGTTAAAGTGTGCCTTTGAAGAGGGCTTCCCTTTTTTTTATATTGCGCCTTGGTGGAGGGCTTTGATCTTTGCTTTGCATTTCTGACGAAATGCTTCTTTGAAAAGTTGTACCTCTGAGGAGGACCTTTTCACGTTTCAACACTTGGAAGTTTTATTTCAATCTCGATGAAACGTGTGCCTCCGAAGAGTTGTGCCTCCGAGGAGGGCTTTCCACGTTTCAACACCTGGAAGTTTTATTTCAATCTCGGTGAAACGTGTGCCTCCGAAGAGGTCTTTCTGTCCGATTGTGCCTCTGGGAGGAGGTCTTTTTATTTCTGCCTCTGGGAAGAGGTTTTTTTTGTTTCTGCCTCTGGGAAGAGGTCTTTTTGTTTGGTTGTGCCTCTGGGAAGAGGTCTTTTTTGTTTCTGGCCCTTAGGAGAGGCTTTTATTTTTCCCTATTCGCTGGGAAGCGGGCCTCCGAAGAGGGCTTTTCACATTTCATTTCACGGGAATGTATCGACCGATCACGATGAAATGTGTTCCTCTGAGTAGGGTTACTGCCTGGAAGTTTGGAGTTTCTTTCTCTCGGTTGGACGGATTCACGGGAGTGTATCGACCGATCATTCCGCAACTTTGTATCGAGAAAGATCTCTCTTTTTCTGGTTTGGCCCGCTCGAGGTCTTTTAACATTTTAGCTGTGGTGAAATGGGCCTCCGAAGAGGGCTTTTCACGTTTCAACACCTGGAAGTTTTATTTCAATCTCGGTGAAACGTGTGCCTCTGAGTAGGGCTTTTGCCTGGAAGTTTGGAGTTTCTTTCTCTCGGTTGGACGGATTCACAGGAGTGTATCGACCGATCATTCCGCAACTTTGTATCGAGAAAGATCTCTCTTTTTCTGGCTAGGCCCGCTCGAGGTCTTTATCCTCCGGAGAGTTGTGCCTCCGAAGAGGGCTTGTGCCTCCGAAGAGGTCTTTTGCTGATTGATGCTTGCTCGCCCATGTCTCTTTGTCATCCATTTATGTTGGCGATCCCCGTTGTCTTTTGCAAGCGTCATCACTTTTAGTTGCCAATAATTTCTCTTATCCAAAGAAATATACTTCATAGTTAAGCGAGTTGGTGGTGGTAGACACAGGCTATTTAACTGGTTGTTTGTTTGTTCAAACATTTGCAGTTAGTTAGAAATGGTCCACTTCCATCCACATTGCTAACTTTTGTTCGAAACACTTCTTTTGTTGGATTTGAGTGTGGAAATTTTGAATGGCTTAGTGTTTGCTTGCTGAGTGATGTCGTAGATCGCTTGGTCTTGCGATGGGTAAGCTTTGCTTTTATGGCCTGCATTATTAAATCGACATTTTAGTAACACAATTAACGTATTTTATATGTCGAAATAAAACAAAGCAGTTTATAATAGTAGAGAACACAAGATTTATAGTGGTTCGGCCAAAAGTTGGGCCTACATCCACTTTATAGCTTTTCATTATTCACTTGCTTTACAATTGCTTTCAATACAAGAATCATATATTCATAATTCTTTTACAACATTTCAGCAAAGTTTTTTCCAAGTAAAATAGGGACGCAAATGATTGCTGTTCCAAGCTCTTGGGATTGGTTCTCCTTCGACAGTTGTGAGTTTGAATGTGCCATCAAGAAGTTTTGCGCCAATAACATACGGCCCTTCCCAGTTTGGCCCAAACACACCTATGGCTGTCATAATTCTCTTCAGGACTAAGTCCCCAACTTCAAAGCTACGCTGACGAACTTTGGAATTGAAGTGCCTGGCTATTTTTTGCTGGTGAGCTGCAATTCTAAGTCTAGCCTCTTCTCTTCTTTCATCGAGGAGGTCAAATGCTTCCAATTGCAATTTTTCATTCTCATTTTGATCAAAATGGATCCTTCTGTGTGAGGGGACTTCAGTTTCCACTGGAATCATCGCTTCTGATCCGTATGCCAATGAAAATGGAGTATGCCCAGTCGCAGTTTTGTGGGTGGTTCTGTATGCCCATAGTGCAAGTGGTAACTTATCGACCCAACCACCTTTTGCTTTTTCCAGCTGCTTTTTGATGGTTGATTTGATGATTTTGTTTACTGCTTCCACTTGCCCGTTTGCCTGCGGATGAGCCACTGCTGAGAAGCTTTTTCGGATCTTGAACCATTTGCAGAAATCTTGGAACTCCTCAGTTTCAAACTGAGTACCATTGTATGTGATTATCTTCTGAGGCACACCATACCTGCAAATGATATTTTTAGTCACAAAACTTATCATTTTCTTAGAGGTAATAGTAGCCAATGGTTCGGCTTCAGCTCATTTAGTGAAGTAATCCACAGCAACGATAGCATATTTAATCCCTGATTTGGTAGTTGGTAAAGGCCCAATGAGATCTATTCCCCAGATAGCAAACGGCCATGGACTGACCATTTGTGTTAGCTCAGTGGAAGGTGCTCTAGGAATTTTAGCAAATCTCTGACATTTATCACACTTTCGGGAATAGTCAGCAACATCCTGATTAATTTCCGGCCAAAAGTATCCATAACGGAGGATTTTCTTTGCTAAGGTTTGACCACCTGTATGATCCCCACATTCCCCTCCGTGTACTTCAGTTAGAATTGTCTTAGCTTCTTCCTTTGTCACACATCGGAGTAATGGCATTGAAAATCCTCGTCTGTACAAACGACCATCTTGAACTATATATCTGGAGGCTTTCCTCATGAGCTTCTGTCGTTCTTTTGAACTTTCTGGCAAAGAACCATTGAGTAAATATTCAAGTATCGGAGTCATCCATGATTCTCGTTCTTGGGATACACTCATAATCCAATCAACATCCATTTCATCTGTGCTTGGAGCTGACAAGAGTTCGACGGGAACTAATCCCAGTAGTTGAGCTTCACCAGTACTCGAATACTTTGCAAGAGAACCCGCTTTCATATTCTCTTCGCGGGGTATATGGTTTATTGAGTAACGGTCAAAATCTTGAAGGAGCTCCCAGGCTTTTGATAAATAGGCGGGTAGATTCCCTCCTTTAGCTTGAAATTCCTTCCTGACTTGGCAAACAATAAGTTGAGAATCACTGAAGATCTGTAATGCCTTGATGTTTAGTTCTTTAGCGATCCTTAAACCAGCAATGAGAGCTTCATATTCAGCTTCATTGTTTGTCGAAGAGAATTCTAGTCTCAGCGCATAACATAGCGATCGCCCTTCTGGGGTTTCAAGGACAACCCCTGCTCCGGAACAGTAATCATTCCTCGCGCCATCGACATACAATTTCCATTGGATTGGGATGCTATCAGTGACTTCTTCCTCACTATCACCTTTATCCGTACACTCTGCGATGAAATCTGCCAAAGCTTGTCCATTAATTACTTTTCGGGGATGGTAAGTGATGTCATATTGGCTGAGTTCAATATTCCATTTCAAAAGACGGCCTGAAGTCTCAGGACGGAATAGGACTTGCTTTAGAGGTTGATCAGTGAGGACTTTGATGGGATGAGCTTGGAAATACGGCCTCAATTTTCTTGATGCGATCAACAGACAATAGACAAGCTTTTCTAATCTTGAATAGTGCATCTCTGCCCCAGTGAATCTTTTACTGATATAATAGACTGGGCGTTGAATCCTTGCGTCTTCCCGTACCAACACTGCACTGAGAGCATGAGACGAAATTGCCAAATATACGAAGAGATCTTCACCACTGTCAGGCTTTGAAAGTATCGGAGGCACTTCCATATGAAGAACCAACTCATCAAATGCTTTCTGACAATCAGGAGTCCACTCAAAGTTTTTTCTTCCTTTCTTCAGAGCATCAAAGAATGGAATGCATTTGTCGGTAGCTTTGGAAATGAACCGACTTAAGGCAGCAACCTTTCCATTGAGACTTTGCAATTCCTTCTTCGTTCTAGAAGCCTTGACTTCTCTCAGAGCGGTGATCTGAGATGGATTGGCTTCAATGCCCCTAGCGCTCACAATGAAACCTAAAAACTTTCCGGACTCCACTCCAAATGAACATTTCAGGGGATTAAGCTTCATTCTGTACTTGCAGAGTACTGCAAACATCTCTGCCAAGTGATCCATATGGTCCACTGCTTTCTTAGACTTTACTAGCATATCATCAACGTAAACTTCCATTGTCTTGCCAATCTGTGGTTTAAACATGGCATTAACAAGCCTTTGGTAAGTTGCCCCTGCATTCTTGAGTCCGAAAGGCATGACCTTGTAGCAGTAGAGTCCAACATCTGTGATGAAACTAGTATCCTCTTGATCTGGCTCATGCATCATAATCTGGTTATATCCGGAGTATGCATCCATAAAAGATAACAATTCGTGTCCTGCCGTCCCATCCACCAACTAATCGATCCTGGGCAGCGGGAAACAGTCTTTGGGGGCAGGCTTTGTTCAGATCTGAAAAATCAATGCATACTCTCCACTTTCCATTAGCCTTTTTCACCAGCACTGGATTTGATACCCAATTTGGATAAGTAGATTCTCTGATGAAACCCTTCTCCATGAGCCGATCCACTTCTTCTTTTAACGCTGCTGTTCTCTCAGGACCCTGAGTCCTTCTTTTCTGTTTCATAGGTGTAAACTTTGGATCAATGTTCAGAGTATGTATTGCAATCTCTGTGGATATTCCGCACATGTCAGCATAAGCCCAAGCGAATACATCCAAATTAGCCTTCAAAAATGAGATCAGAACATTCTGAACTGTTGTGTTGAGCTGCGAACCCACATTAAGTACTTTGTTTGGGTCCTTTGGGTCAACGGGCACCGACACTGTTACCTCTACCGGTACTACTCTATTCTCCCCTGCACTGGGTTTCCTTGGATCCATCTCTCTTCGTGCGCAACTACATTCGCCAGTGCAGGGTCCACCCTGTAATTGCTACAAGGTTGGTTCCTTGGTGCGGACTGGAGCCGCCACACCTTTTCCCATTTCTCTTTTCCTTGATTCTCGCAACTCTGCAAAGTAACATTCTCGCCCCGCATCTTGGTCTCCCTTAATCACACCAACTCCGTTATCTGTGGGGAATTTTAGAGTCAGACACCATGGGGCAAGAACAGCTTTAAACGCAGCAAGAGTTAGTCGGCCTAAAAAGGCATTGTAGGCAGAGAATTCTTCAACAATTATAAACATTTGCTTTTGAGCCACCTTCCTCGGTCCCTTTCCAAGTTCTACAAATAAATCTATGGTCCCAATCGGCTGTTTGGGTTCTCCAGCAAATCCAGCAATCTTAAGTGATGAAGCTTGAACGTCAGCCATTGGAATTTTCATTTGATCGAAGGTCTTCTTGAAGAGGATGTTACATGAAGCTCCACAATCAACTAGAACTCTTCTCACAATTGCCGGCCCAATACCAGCGGATATGACCAAAGGATCTATGGTCGGAGCCTCGATACCCAAAGAATCCCTGGCACTAAACACAATATCATCTGTGGAAGTCTTTTGTTGCTTTAAAGGCGCATCATTCTCTAAAACAAAAACATTTTCTTCAGCTGGTACATGCCTCAAGGCCCGTGCGTACCTTTCCATCTCACCCCAGCTTTTGCCTGCTGGGTGAGGTCCTCCAGTTATTATATTGATAACAGGTCTTTCCGATTCGTGCTCTACGGGCTTCTCACTTGAGGCAGGACAGTGAGCGGGAACTTGTTGTCCTTGAGTTGATGAAGCTGGGGCATTTCTGTTCCTTTTCACATACTGCTGGAGCTTGTTCTCTTTCAAGAGTTGTTCAATTACCTCTTTCAACTGACGGCATTCGTTGGTGTCATGGCCGGGCTGGTTGTGGAACCGACAGAACCTTCCACTTTTTTCCATCTTAATCGCAACTCTCATTTTAGGTGGTGCCAGATAATTGACATCATCTTTGGTCGCAAAGAAGATGTTTTCAGGGGTATCGGTCAAGGGTGTGAAATTGAAAGAACGGCCTCTCTTAGCGTCTCCCTGTTTCTTCCCACCATCGTTTCCCCTTTTCTGAGTGTTAGGTTCTTTCTTATTCGAAGCAGCGCCATTGTTCCCGGCTTCCGCTGATACCACCTTAGCCGGTGTTTGGAGGCTCTCCAAGCGCATGAATTCGTCCGCTTTCTTGTAGAATTTGTCGAGCGAGTTTGGTTCTTTCATTTTCAACCATTTTCCAAATTCGCTCGATTTGTCAATCGCCCTCATCAAGTATGTCAGGACCATGCGTGGCTCAGCATTATCTACCTCAGCCAATGCTATGTTAAAGCGATTCAAAAACGACCTGATAGATTCTCCTGGATTTTGCTCTAGACTTGATAGCGACATTATATCCTTTGCTTTAGAAGCATACAATCGAAATTGCTCCTTGAACTTCCTGGTCAAATCGGAAAATTGATCGATGGACCTGACCGGCAACTTTGTAAACCACAATAGAGCTACACCTTCTAGATAAACCGGGAAGTATCGACATTTAATTTCATCAGACACCCTGGCACCAGTCATATGCCAGTCGTACTTATACAGAAACTCGTTTGGATCACTCGTCCCCTTGTAGGCCGGAATAGTAGGGGGAACAAATTTCCTTGGGAACTCCGCCTTCAAGATTTTTTCAGTAAATGGAGTTTTGCTTGGAGCAAATCCCCACTCTTTCTCGTCTTCATCTCTTCGCATACTTTCTTTCATGATTTGACGAACCATACCTGAAAAATACTCTTCGTCATTTAGAGGCTCTAGAGGGCACACATCAGCCACTCTCTCTGAATTCTGCCTTGACAATCGTTCACGGAGGGTTGGCTGCGGCCCTGATCCTCCAGCTTGAGGAGGAGTCCTTTCTACAGGGTCTGCGGCTCTTTGAGAAATGTTCCCTTCAACATCATGAACTCCCGCAGTAGGGTTCCCATCATTATTAACCGGTTGACGATTTTCCCCTAGTAGATCATTCAGCTTGCTCAAGATCAGGGCATTCTGGGCATTCTAGGCTTCCAACTGCGCATTCTGAGCATTCAATTGCTGATTCAATCCCAAAACTACGGCGTCCAATTCTGCTCGTGTAACTCCAACAGTTGGAGCTGCTTGACTTGAAGGAGGAGAGGTAGCGGTATTCTCTTGAACATTGTCGGATCTTACAGAACTTCGTTTTCTCTCAGGAGCCATTATTTCCAATAAAATTCTGGTTTTAAAAGAAATCCTTTCAACAATCCTTCGCGGAGCAATAGTGGAAATTTCCTGAGTTGGGTTCTCAGTGAAAGCACCAAAAATGTTAACGTAGAAATCAGACGCTAACACCTCGGTGTAGATTGAAGTTGAGCGAAAGCACCACCCGTGTACACGGGAACTACAAACAAGTAGAGAAATCACAGAAAAAGCAGAAAAACAACAATTTTTATAGTGGTTCGGCTTAGGGTAAGCCTACGTCCACTTTAAATTTCTTTATTACTGAATTGATTACAACTTTTACAACAATCTTCAATTACAATTCCGATGAGACAAAAAACTAGAACTTTGATGTAGAAGAATTCTTTAAATCCATGTATATTGTGTTTGATTTCCTCTCGAAGTTAGTTGAGATGCCTTTCGTACTTGAAGTGTTGAGTGAGTCGAGAATTCAGCAGAGTATTGGCGCTTCAAGAGATCGGCCAAAAGTCCCTTTCATGCTTGAGGTAGGTTGGTATTTATAGAGGAAATCCCCCCTTAGGTCGTAAGTCGTGACCGGTCTAAAGTGAGTTGTGGCCGGTCTAAGGTAGGTTGTGGCCGATTCATCTGGCCCCTCCATTGCTTCACAAGAGTTCATTTGTACAAGTCCTAAGTCGCCTCCGAGTTAACACCCCCTCTTCTCAGTAATATGGCATCGGGCTTATATTCAGTGTCTTTAGGTCGCGGACAAGTTAACTTGGTGAGTCGCAAGTCACGACCTGGACCATGTACGAGTTAAGAGACTACTGTGCCAAGTAGTTGCATTGAACTTACCTTCCTTTGCTTAGGTCGTGACCGGCTTAACATTGGTCATAGGTCGGCTGCGACTTAGGTCGGTGGCTATCTTGGGTCGGCATTCTGTTAAGCATTAAGTCGGCAACCATGTTGAAGCATTAGGTCGGCATACCTCTTAGGTCTTAAGTCGGCATCTCTCTTAGCCTGTTAGGTCGGTATCCTTGTTGAAGTGTTAGGTCGGCATACTTGTTGAAGTGTTAGGTCGGCATACCCCTTAGGTCTTAGGTCGGCACCCCTGTTAAGTCGGTATCCCTTTTTGGCCTTAGGTTGGCACATCTTTGAGTCTTAGGTCGGTATCGTTTCAAGTCGCTGAGTCAACACCGAGGCGGAGTTAACACTTAGAATATAAACAAATGTTGTGTGTGCAACTATGATCTAAGTTTAAAAAAAATGTAAGTTAAAACAACTTATTTATGTCTCTAGAAACCAAGTACTGAGCAAAGCTTTAAATAAGTGAAAATTCAAACTTTTTAATTTTTGAATACAGTTATGTAGGTTGAATTCGTATACTTTAATGTGGTTTTTTAAACAAAAATCATAATTTTTAGAGTGAAGTTGAGGGAGTAGTATGGGCTTGTTGTATTTTCTTTGATTTGGTGATCTTTGGTGATCCACTGTGTTGTAGCGGTCGAGAACTTGCGTGGTGATGGAGGGATGAAAGGCGGTTCAGGAAAAAATGGTGTGATAATGTGTAGTTGATCGTGGAAGCGGCGACGATGAATTTAAATTTATTGCCCTAGTTTGGAAATGGTTAAGTATTTTGATTCGTTTGTTTCCTACACTTGATCGAGCGCGATAAGTTTTGGGGTGATGGTGGAGGAAGTGTCGACGCGTGAGTGGCCAGAGTTGCACGATTTCTGGTGGTCGGTATTACGAGTACGGCGCGTTGAAAGGTTTGGGGTGAGTTCTGTCTCGAGTTTCCAGGTTTTGATTTAGAACTCGATTTTGATTCAAGCTTCTATGGTGGATTCTGGGATGGTGATCATGCGTGAGGGTGATCGGCGATGTGTTGGAGGCCAGGGTGGTGGCCGGAGCCACGGTGCACATGCACCGTGCCATTTGAATTTTCTGACGATCTTGGTTTGTGCAGTTTTTTTGGACTTGGGTTTTACTCGAGTTATTCGAGTAGTTTACTCGAAGCACTGGAGGTCTGACTCGAAGCAAGTTTGGGTTGTCTCGGGTCAGTTTGTATTGTTTCAGTTATTTTTGAAATACTTGTCTGCAATTTGAATCTAAGCAAATTTAAATGAATTTAAAAGTTGTGATGATAGATTTAAACAAAGTTTAAATCTAGTATGAAGTTAGATTAAAATGGAAATTTGAATCTTAAAGTTTTAAAATAAAATTTGGATTTTAAATTAAAGTTTTAAATCAAGGTTTTAAAACAAAGTTTAAAACCAAAGTTTAAATCAAAATTAAAATATGGATTCAGGCCTCTTTGGATCCATATTTGGGAATTTAAATCAGTTTTAAATCTGAACGTGTTTTAAACAAGTTTAAATTAAATAGCTTTTTAAAAGTATGTTTGTTTTCCAACAAATGTTTAACTTTATTTTGATAAAATTCTTTTATAAAGGTTTTCTTAATTTTGAGTGAAGAGTTAAATGAATTGTTTTAACTTGAATTTGCAAGTTAAATAATTAATATATTTTAAAAGCTTAATTTTTAAATAAAAAATTAAGTAATCTAGTTTAAAACTTTTCTTATATAAGTTTCATATATAAGTAATGAATGTTCTTTACATTGTTAAAAAGTTTTATAAATGGAATTTAAATTTGGTAATGTTTAATTGGTTAATCATTTTGAATCTTAAATTCAAAATGGAATTTGAATTTAAATTTAAAGTGTAATGTTTTAAATCCACTTAAATATTAATGAAATCATTAGTAAAGAAATGAATTATATTAGGGATAATTAAGGCAATTAAGTGATTTAATTATTTAAGGAATAATTTATTTAATTTATAAACTAATGTTTTAGATTAATTTATAATTAAAGATTAATTAAAAGTAATTAAGAAATGTTATTGTTAATGAAGATAATTAACTAGGGATTATTAAGTAATTAATTAATGTGATTAATTTTGATAATTAATTAGATTAAGTAATTTGGATAATAAGTTATAAATTGCTTAAATGTAATTACTTAATGAAAGTAATTAAGGGGTTAATTACTAATTGTAATTAATTTTGGATATTTTGAATAATTTAATGATGACGATTAACTGGTAATTAATGATTAATTGTTATGAGATGATTGCTTAATGGTAAGCAATTAAAAGGGTTAATTTCTTAAAATAATTAATTAAGGCGTTAATTAATTGTGTAATTGGTTTAAAGGTTAATTTAATTCAATGTGATTAATTAAGAATAATTTATTAATTAAGAATAACTTAATTAATTATGGTGTTTGATTAATTTATATCAAATGATTTATAATTAATAAATCAGGATTGGAAAGCTAATTCATAAGCAATTAATTTAATTGGAAATAAATTGAATTAATTAGGATTAAACAATTAATTAATTCTGATAATAAATGATTATTGAATGCTTGACCTTACTTATGAATGATTATATTGTATGAGATGCCTTGAATCGATTGACCTATCTGATCTGTGATGGTTAGTTCTGTGGATTGAGCTGTGTGTATTTTATTCATTTATTTGTAATATATTGTTATTAATATGTGATATGTGAATGAATGATAAGTGTTATAGTTTATACCGCTTACAAACTATATTTCTGTGTTTTGATCTGTGATGATGGAATGATGTTGCACTATTGTGTTAAACCCCTGGACCACACCATACACACACAAATATGGATTTCACGAGGAAATTGATTAAGTCACAGATTTTTGAAATGATTTTTAAATAGACAATTTGAATTCAGTGGTTTGGAAATGGAATCAGGTTAAATGTGAAAAGCTTTTGAAATGAAATTTCAAAGTTGAAACTTATTTTTGAATAACTTAATAACGTTTTGAAATTTAAATAATTTGATTTAAATTTGAATTCAAAATTTGAAACTGAATTCTATGATTTGAAACTAGGATTAAAGATGTTATACAAGTTGTATATGGGTTAAACCATTTCAAATGTATTGATTTGGGAATTTGAATTTCAATTCAAAGGCTTTAACTCATGCAATTATAATTGGATTCTTTCAAAATGAAAATTATTTGTTTTCAAATAATAAAAGCTTTCATATAAGGAATGAACGTCCAATTTGGGTTAAAAGGATTTCTAGTCTAAAATGAAAATGATTTCCAAGTTTGGAAACAGTTTGAAAGCTATAAGTTAAATCTTAACTTAAAGATTGGATGAGTTATTCCTAATTGAAATGGGAATTATTTTGAAACCCGTAAATGGATCTTTGTGAAACTGTGTGAACTTTGTGAAACAAATCTTTTTGTTTAAAGATTCATAATGGCAATTTGTTTAACCATTCAAAAAGAAAGATTCTGGATTGTTAAGTTGTGACTTAACTGAAATCCCATATCCATATATTTTAAATATTAGTCTCATTATTCGGTTTAGCCAGGAGAGGACCTTGTGTCATATGACCCATTTCCAATAATGATACGTCGTTATGGATTGCATTTGAAGACCGGTGGTGAAGATCGGGTATTTATGAGAACGATAGGATAACCTATCGATTGTCTCTGCACCGAGTAGCTACGGTATAGAGATTCCCTAAGTGATGGGAAGTCCAATTGGGATTGTAAATACCCAGATTTACAAGGGCTTCTTCGGAAGTTCCTTCGGTTCTGTTCGAACCCGGGACAGAGTTGTATGGTTGTATGTCCGACACTAGACTTTGAGATATAAAGAAGATTTCTTTCAAATACATATCTGTTGGTGGCGGAGAATTTATTCTCTTAGCTTAACACCTTCTCTGAGACATACGAGCTCAGAGGTTATGTAGTTGAAGGTTATCAGTGATATATTCCCAATTTGGTAGTGTGGCATGTTGAGTGTTGTTGTGTGTGATGATCATTTGTTGATCATTTGTGATCGAAGCATGGCTTTAGTGTAAAGAGTAGCTTTGTGGACGAGACTGCATCAGGACCTCACACCCCGGAAATGGTCGAAACAGGAAAGATGCGGCAAGGTTATGAGGGTCGCAACCTTTAGGGTGTGTCATTCCCTTTTGGTAAAGGGTGGTATCATGGTATGGAGCCCAGATATTTACCTATGTGGTTGGCTTCAATCTCATTTCTGTGTGGTTGTTGCTTTGTGGTTTAGAGGTGCCTCGGATAAAGGTCCCAAAGGAACGGGGGGTGGCATGCTCGAGAAGTAGTTACTAGTTACAGAGGTAACCCGGCCTTGTGTTGGCAGAGATCCGGTTAGGTTCTCGGGACGTCCCGCCAGAGGCGTACCCATGGACATTGGGAAGTTCCTTAGCCCGAACATTTTTTGGAAATCCAAACGAAACAATACGCACCCTGTACGGTTTTAGTTGTATTACCTGCCATGGAATGTGGTGGTAACATGCTATTGAACATGGTAGCTATAGTAGGCATAAGTGCGAAATGCCTATGCTGGCTAAGATTTATATTATACTTTCAAAATGTTTTCTGCACTGTGCACCTATAATAATAATATCAAGGAATTTTCTCGTATCAAGCATGTTTGACTATCATAAGGAGAAATCTCCTCCAATTCTGCGTTTGCATGGTGTGTGCGACAGGAGGCCATATGGTAGTTTCATTTTCCAAAAATCATTGAGAATTTATTTTAAATTCTTTTGTTGTTCGTTTTAAAAGACCAAACCGTTTTTGTTACTCATACCAGTCCCATGACTGACTCGGAGTTTATTGTTCCCTTCCTAAACTCTGGGTGCCCACTATTTTCCACACGGGTAGTCTAGAGTTGGTTTTTTTTCTAGATAGTCAGGTTTAGTAGATTATGTGGAGTTAGTTCAGTCTTTGGATCAGGACGAGACCTGCTCATCTAGGTGTCATGTGATGTTGGTTCGAGCTAGCTTTGGATTGGAGCACTGGATTTGGAGATGCATTCGTTTGAAGATATCCTTTCCGTTGCTGGTGTTATTTATTATCTTTCCTCCGTGTCTTGTATCATATCTCTGGTAGTATTGGTATCTTTTGTATCATTCTGTTGTATCATATTATATCAGATGTTGTATCTATCTTGTATCAATGGTATATATATTGATATTTATTTCTTCCGATGTGTTGTACTTAATGGTGTTATAAGCTCCGGCGCACCAGATTCGACGTTTGGATCTGCGGCATTGGAATATGAGTGTCGTATTTGATGCCGATTTTTGAAGGTCGAGTCAGGATCGCTACATTTGGTATCAGAGCTGAGGGTTAAAACTTTAGCTCAGGAGTATAACACGCTAAGTAACTTATTAGAGATAGGGTGAAGTATACCTAGAATGAGTATATCCCTAAGATATCCGTCCGTATGCCTCAGTAAATTCTCTTACTATCCACTGATAGTAAGTATGAGTGTGAGAAGAGAACGAGATAGGGGACAGGGGAATACCACTATAAATGGTCAATACCCTGTAACAGTGGAAATAATTTTCTTCTCAATCTCCTTTGATTCATCTTCCCAATTCTTTTGATTTGCTTCGTGGTAGCTGCAAGGAGAAATTCGGTGTGACGGTGGCTCTACGAATCGTTGTAGAAAATCCTTACTTCGAATCTTCATTGGTTTCTTATCAGTTTTTCGTTTTAAACTTTAGTGAATTGAAAATTTGAAATTGAAAATTCTAAATAAATTAAGTTAGATTGATTAATAGAATTTAGAACCAAATTTAAATTGAATCGATAAAAAATTTCGTTTAAACCCAAAATCGAAATTCTATTATAATTTCTTGGGTAGATCGAAGTCCGAAGAGGGACAAGTTGGCGTATATTTTGGGGTATCCCGACTTAAGTTTGGAATCCATATCTTGTGTTTGAGAAATTATAGAATATTGAATCCATCTATCAATCTCTTTTGTTCAGCATTTCTTTTCAATTCTTCGATGGTTCCTGATAGATCCAGGAAGAAGATTTGATATATTTGCATGGAACATAAACTCCAAATAGGTTAGAATTGTTTGTTTTGATGAATTGGTTGCTTTGATTGCTATGGTTGATATGCATGCTTTAGTTTCTAAACTACAAGTTTTGAATTTTTATCCATATATCTATCTATTTTTCGGTCCGAATATATTCTACGAATGGTTAGTTATCCCTTCGAACTAACCAGTGTCCCTACATATTCATAGACCGGTGGACCCGAGTATCCTGTGTAATATTGTATGAGTCTGTTCTCATATTGTTGATATTCTGATTTGGTAAGCCAAATGCAGAATTGATATCTATTTTAACCTGGAAAATTGTTTCTCTATCTTTGTGTATCTATTTTTGTTGTTTTCGTGCTTACAAATTTCAGGGACGAAATTTCTTTAAGGGGGAATCTGTAACGATCCCGGATTTTACTAAGTTTAAATTGATAATTAATTTAATATTTGAATAAAAATTGTGAAATTAATTGGTAAATTGATTCGAGTTTCTACAAATTCAAATAAAATATGTGTTAAATCATTTGAAATAAAGTCTTTCAACAATATTTGAAATAAAATAAATCTTATAAATATTACCATAAGTATGAAAATAATCATAAGTAAGTGAAGTATTTAATAGTTTAAGTTTAAAAAATAAAAGATAGATAAAATTGAAAATTGTTTAAGTATAAAAGTATATATTTATACTTAAGTTAAAATTTTATAACATTGACTAAGACAACTTTATATCTATATACATAAAGTATAAGAGCTTAACCCAGCAAACAAAGGCAGGTAAGATATAATGTAGACTGTAAAGTAGATATGCATGCAAGTGAATGAAACAAAACAAAGTATATATGTACATGAAGTTAAAAAAATAAACCTGGTAAAAAAATAAAATATGTATGTGAAGTTTAGTATGCAGGCATGAAACAAAGAAAAAGGAAAATATCTATGAATAAAAGGATAGAAAAAGGTAAGTATGGGGACATAAAGTACTTAGTAAATAATGCAAGGATCTTTAGCCACCAAAACATATCTCATCAACCACCAAGTAGGAAAAAAAATCTCTGAGCATAATAAAAAAATCTTGTACCTGATATTGTACAAAATAACAACACTGAGTAAACTTCTTTTATATATATCAGCTTCTTCATTTCAATTTCGTCAAGCAAAAGCTGTGTAAAATCTGAAGTGAATACCATCTGAACTTAGACAAAATCTCAACTTAAAACATCATACAACAACAAAAGCAAGAAGATTAGGAGGAAGATCAAAGAAAAATAATTTCCAGTTTTAAAAGTTAAAGCTTTTTCAAATAAAAGCAACTCTGTTCATTTTTGAATCAGGTAAGTAACATTCACTTTTGAAACTTGGATATCTGAATCAGTAGCAAGTCTATATCTAGAAAACATATATGTTGAAATTTTTCTTGTGTGAATATGTGAATGTGTGTATACCTATGCAAAATTTAAATGCCTCTGTTCTTGTTATTCCTAGCCCAGATTTGCAAACAAAACCTTATCTCTTGATCTAATAACGATTAACACTTAGAATATAAAAAAATGTTGTGTGTGCAGCTATGATCTAAGTTTTTAAAAAAAATGTAAGTTAAAACAACTTATTTATGTGTCTAGAAACCAAGTACCGAGCAAAGCTTTAAACAAGTGAAAATTCAAACTTTTTAATTTTTGAATTCAGTTATGTAGGTTGAATTCGTATACTTTAATGTGGTTTTTAAAACAAAAATCATAATTTTTAGAGTGAAATTGAGGGAGCAGTATGGGCTTGTTGTATTTTTTTTATTTGGTGATCTCTGGTGATCCACTTGTTGTAACAGTCGGGATCTTGCGTGGTGATGGAGGGATGAACGGCGGTTCAGGAAAAAATAGTGTGATAGTGTGTAGTTGATCGTGGAAGCGGCGACGATGAATTTAAATATGTATCCCTAGTTTGGACATGGTTAAGTATTTTGATTTGTTTTTTTCCTACAGTTGATCAAGCGCAATAAGTTTTGGGGTGATGGTGGAGGAAGTGTCGATGCATGAGTGGCCGAGTTGCACGATTTCTGGTGGTCGGTGTTGCGAGTACGGCGCGTTGACAGGTTTGGGGTGAGTTCTGTCTCGAGTTTCCAGGTTTTGATTTAGAACTAGATTTTGATTCAAGCTTCTATGGTGGATTCTGGGATGGTGATCATGCGTGAGGGTGATCAGCGATGTGTTGGAGGCCAGGGTGGTGGCCGGAGATGGCCAGAGCCACGGTGCACATGCACCGTACCATTTGAATTTTCTGACGATCTTGGTTTGTGTAGTTTTTTTTGGACTCGGGTTTTACTCGAGTTATTCGAGTAGTTTACTCGAAGCACTGGAGGGGTCTGTCTCGAAGCAAGTTTGGTTGTCTCGGGTCAGTTTGTATTGTTTCAGTTTTTTTGAAAAACCTGTCTGCAATTTGAATCTAAGCAAATTTAGATGAATTTAAAAGTTGTGATGATAGATTTAAACAAAGTTTAAATCTAGTGTGAAGTTAGATTCAAATGGAAAATTGAATCTTAAAGTTTTAAAATGAAATTTGGATTTTAAATTAAATTTTTAAATCAAGATTTTAAAATAAAGTTTAAAACCAAAGTTTAAACGAAAATTAAAATATGGATTCAGGCCTCTTTGAATCCAAAGCTGGGAATTTAAATCAGTTTTAAATCTGAATGTGTTTTCAACAAGTTTAAATTAAATAGCTTTTTAAAAGTATATTTGTTTTCAAACAAATGTTTAACTTGATTTTGATAAAATTCTTTTATAAAGGTTTTCTTAATTTTGAGTGAAGAGTTAAATGAATTGTTTTAACTTGAATTTGCAAGTTAAATAATTAATATATTTTAAAAGCTTAATTTTTAAATAAAAAATTAAGTAATCTAGTTTAAAACTTTTCTTATATAAGTTTCATATATAAGTAATAAATGTTCTTTACACTGTTTAAAAGTTTTATAAATGGAATTTAAATTTGGTAATGTTTAATTTGTTAATCGTTTAAAATCTTAAATTCAAAATGGAATTTGAATTTAAATTTGAAGTGCAATGTTTTAAATCCACTTAAATGTTAATGAAATAATTAATAAAGAAATGAATTATATTACGGATAATTAATATAATTAAGTGATTTAATTAATAAGATAATTAAGGAATAATTTATTTAATTTATAAATTAATGTTTTAGATTAATTTATAATTAGAGATTAATTAAAAGTAATTAAGAAATGTTATTAGTTAATGAAGATAATTAACTAGCGATTATTAAGTAATTAATTAATGTGATTAATTTTGATAATTAATTAGATTAAGTAATTTTGATAATCAATTATAAATTGCTTAAATGTAATTACTTAACGAAAGTAATTAAGGGGTTAATTACTAATTGTAATTAATTTTGGATATTTAAATAATTTAATGATTAAGATTAATTGGTAATTAATGATTAATTGTTATGAGATGATTGCTTAATGGTAAGCAATTAAAAGGGTTAATTTCTTAAAATAATTATAAGGGGTTAATTAACCGTGTAATTGGTTTAAAGGTTAATTTAATTCAATGTGATTAATTAAGAATAATTTGTTAATTAAGAATAACTTAATTAATTAAGGTGTTTGATTAATTAATATCAAATGATTTATAATTAATAAATCAGGATTGGATAGTTAATTCATAAGTAATTAATTTAATTGGAAGTAAATTGAACTAATTAGGATTAAACAATTAACTAATCCTGATTATAAATGATTATTGAATGCTTGACCTTACTTATGAATGATTGTATTGTATGAGATCTCTTGAATCGATTGACCTATTGATCTGTGATAGTTTGTTCTATGGATTGAGCTGTGTGTATTTTATTCATTTATTTGTAATATATTGTTATTAATTTGTGATCTGTGAATGAATGATAAGCGTTATAGTTTATACTGCTTATCAACTATATTTCTGTGTTTTGATCCGTGATGATTGAATGATGTTGCACTATTTTGTTAAACCCCTGGACCACACCATACAAACACAAATATGGATTTCACGAGGAAATCGATTAAGTCACAGATTTTTGAAATGATTTTTAAATAGACAATTTGAATTCAGTGGTTTGGAAATGGAATCAGGTTAAATGTGAAAAGCTTTTGAAATGAAATTTCAAAGTTGAAACTTATTTTTGAATAACTTAATAACGTTTTGAAATTTAAATAATTTGATTTAAATTTGAATTAAAAATTTGAAACTGAATTCTATGATTTGAAACTAGGATTAAAGATGTTATACAAGTTGTATATGGGTTATACCATTTCAAATGTATTGACTTGGGAATTTGAATTTCAATTCAAAGGGTTTAACTCGTGCAATTATAATTGGATTCTTCCGACACGAAAACTATTTGTTTTCAAATAATAAAAGCTTTCATATAAGGAATGAACGTCCAATTTGGGTTAAAAGGATTTCTAGTCTAAAATGAAAATGATTTCCAAGTTTGGAAACGGTTTGAAAGCTATAAGTTAAATCTTAACTTAAAGATTGGATGAGTTATTCCTAATTGAAATGGGAATTGTTTTGAAACCGGTAAATGGATCTTCGTGAAACTGTGTGAACTTTGTGAAACAAATCTTTTTGTTTAAAGATTCATTATGGCAATTTGTTTAACCATTCAAAAAGAAAGGTTCTGGATTGTTAAGTTGTGACTTAACTGAAATCCCATATCCACATATTTTTAAATATTGCGCTCATTATTCGGTTTAGCCGGGAGAGGACCTTGTGTCATATAACCCATTTCGAATAATGATACGTCGTTATGGATTGCATTTGAAGACCGATGGTGAAGAACGGATATTTGTGAGAACGATAGGATAACTTATCGATTGTCTCTGCACCGATTAGCTACGGTATAGAGATTTCCTAACTGATGGGAAGTCCGATCGGGATTGTAAATACCTGGATTTGCAAGGGCTTCTTCGGAAGTGCCTTCGGTTCTGTTCAAACCCGCGGCAGACTTGTATGGTTGTATGTCCGACACTACACTTTGAGATATAAAGCAAATTTCTTTCAAATACATATCTGTTGGTGGCAGATAATTTATTCTCTTAGCTTAACACCCTTCTCTAAGATATACGAGCTTAGAGGTTATGTAGTTGAAGGTTATCAGCGATATATTCCTAATTTGGTAGTGTGGCATACTGAGTGCTGCTGTGCGTGATGATCATTTGTTGATCATTTGTGATCGAAGCATGGATTTAGTGTAAAGCGTAGCTTTGTGGACGAGACTACATCAGGACCTCACACCCCGGAAATGGTCGAAACAGGAAAGATGCGGCAAGGTTATGAGGGTTGCGCCCTTAAGGGTGTGTCATTCCCTTCTGGTAAAGGGTGGTATCATGGTATTGAGCCCATATATTTACCTATGTGGTGGGCTTCAATCTCATTTCTATGTGGTTATTGTTTTGTGGTTTAGAGGCGCCTCAGATAAAGGTCCCAAAGGACCGGGGGGTGGCATGCTCGAGAAGTAGTTACCTAGTTACATAGGTAACCCGGCCTTGTGTTGGCCGAGATCTGGTTTGGTTCTCGGGACGTCTCGCCAGAGGCGTACCCATGGACAGTGGGAAGTTCCTTAGCCCGACCATTTATTGGAAATCCAAATGAAAAAATATGCGCCCTGTACGGTTTTAGTTGTATTACCTACCATGGAATGTGGTGGTAACCTGCTATTGAACATGGTAGCTATAGTAGGCATAAGTGCGAAATGCCTATGCTGACTAAGATTTATATTATACTTTCGAAATGTTTTCTGCACTGTGCACCTATAATAATAATATCAAGAAATTTTCTCGTATCAAACATGTTTGACTATCATAAGGAGAAATCTCCTCCAATTCTACGTTTGCATGGTGTGTGCGGCGGGAGGCCTTATAGTAGTTTCATTTTCCAAAAAGCATTGCGAATTTATTTTAAATTCTTTTGTTGTTTGTTTTAAAAGACCAAACTGTTTTTGTTACTCATACCAGTCCCATGACTGACTCGGAGTTTATTGTTCCCTTCCTAAATTCTGGGCGCCCACTATTTTCCACACCGCCAGTCTAGAGTTGGGTTTTTTTCAGATAGGTAGGTTTAGTAAATTATCTGGAGTTAGTTCAGTCTTTGGATCAGGACGAGACTTGCTCATCTAGGTGTCACGTGATGTTGGTTCGAGCTAGCTTTGGATTGGAGCATTGGATTTGGAGATGCATTCGTTTAAAGATATTCTTTCCGCTGTTGGTGTTATTTATTATCTTTCCGCTGTGTCTTGTATCATATCTCTGATAGTATTAGTATTTTTTGTATCATTCTGTTGTATCATATTATATCAGATGTTGTATCTGTCTTGTATCAATGTTATATATATTGATATTTATTTCTTCCGTTGTGTCATACTTAATGGTGTTATAAGCTCCAGCGCACCAAATTTGACGTTTGGATCTGCGGCATTGGAATATGAGTGTCATATTCGATACCGATTTTCGAAGGTCGAGTCAGGATCGCTACAAGGTCAGTGGTGGTCGAAATTGGGTCGCAATCCCATGCAACACTAATTTGGGGGTGATGATGGCGGTGGTGTATAGAAGGGTAGGCAATGGCGAGAAAGACTCAGTGGTGGCCTCAAGTTGGTCGTTGCTGGTCCTTAGTTGCGTCTAGAGGTGCTAAAGGTGGTGGTGAATGGGAAGAAATGGGTTATGGTTATGAACGATAAAAACATAGGTGAATGTTAATTTTTTTTAATATGTACAATTTATGATATTGCCATTGAATCTTGTAGCCTTAATAATTTTTTCATACAAAATCTGATTCATATGCGGTTTCTTCCATTGAACTCGTAGCAAAATTCTAGATAATTTGGATATAGGTTTATTGAGTTTTAAAGCTGTTTGAAAAAGCATTGGTATGGCCTATTTTTTTATTTTAATTAACTAATATTTAAAAATAAAAAATGCATATCGATTGATGAAAATTTAAAATAATTATTGATATGTGTTATGTTATATTGAAGATTGTTCGGATATTATGAATATTTTGAATATGCGGTACCTTGTCGGTTGTTTATAGTTGACTATTGTATTATTTGATGTTTAATTGTAATCAATTGGAATCTAAATATTTTGAATGTAATTAACTGAAATAAAATGGATGAATTGAGTAGTAACGTGGAAACTAGATAAATAACTAATAATAAAAAGGTTGTTTACAGATTTTGGACGATATTTGTAGATAATGTTGATTTAATGAATTAAATTGGAATTAGATTAAGGAATTTAATGTAATGACCAGCTATTTCGAACCATTCAAATTGACAATGATCCACACATGTCAGACTTAAATTGCTCAAAATAACATACTGTTAATTTATAATTGGAAAAACTAAGCATATACAGTAAATAAATCAATCAAAGAATCACAGATACAGAGTAATATAATAATAAGCAGCGAAATAGATAAATAGTAGTTCATGAAGCTACTACGTAAACATCAGAGTCAAAGACAAATACAACATAAATCTAATACACGACAGTCTCAATACTTAAGCAAATGAAAAATATGTACATAAAACTGGAAATAACTCAAAGCTAAATAGATAAAAGATAAATCTACAAGGAAATATCTAAGCTCCAAAGGTAAGACTCAAATGCTGTGACACTCAGTTTGACCCGAGCATAAAGCAAAACACAAAACACTTAAGTCAGTATTCACATTCTTATGCAAGAAAATCAGCTCAAGTGAAATGTCCTAGTGAAATGCAAATAACTTAAAGGATGCTTGGGATTCTCATCCTCTAAGGATCCGTGAAACTATCTACATACATAGTACAATATGCTACATAGATAATGTTTAAAGTAAAGTAAACTATTAAAATAGCATTGAGGCATTACCCATATCCCCCTAAACATATTTTTATATAAATGTCATAGTCTATACAGTACTGTAAACTCCACCAAACCGGTGGGTTATCAGGGAGCACTCCATAGGTATAACACAAACCAAACTCGTGGTGGGCGCGATAAGGCATGTGAAAAGGCACGCGAGGCAATGCCTAGAGTAAAATTATACTGTTTTGCAGAACCGAGCTGGTGGTAATGCATAGTGTAACGACCCAAAATTTTCACTCTCGAAAATTCCAGATAGTTTTGAAAAGAAGAAAGAGATAGAAGAAGAAGAACAGAAACGCCAAACATCTCACATTCACTTAGATTATTAATTAATTCCAAATCAATTAATTAATCAACCCCTCTATATCCATTCATCTTAATTAACAACCCTGGATTAATTATCTTCGAATTCCATTCAAGTAATTCTCTTTAATTAATTTCACGATATTAATTACTCTTACCAAATCAATGAGTAATCTTTAATTTCTTCACAAATTAATTAACTATAATCAGTTACGTTAATTCTTAATTACTTATATTAATTGACTTCTCATAAGTCACTTATTATGAATTAATTAATCTCAATTAATTAAATCTTTAATTACTTCATTAATTATATAAATTAATGATTTCCAATTATATTTTACTTTAATTCAACCCCAATATTTATCATTCTCGATTAATCTCAATATGTAATTAACTATTCTTTTATTTACTTCATTAATAAATCAGTTACTCGTTAATTAATTATCTTAATTAATATCTTGATAAATTTCACAAAGTAACTATATTTTATTAATTACATTAAGTAATTATTTATCACACCATCAAATGATTATTCTAAATTATTTATACTTAGTTAATTAACTTACAACTTAATTTATTATTTATTCAAACCTTTAATTACTGAAATAAATAACCCAAATCATTAATTAATTAAATTAATTAATTGTCCATTTCAATTATCCTACTAATTTAATGTATCACAAATCATTAAGTCGTTAGTAACTTTTAAACGGAAATATTTTCTTATTTATTGTTTTTAATTTAAAACAACTTAAAATTCCCAATACTTCGAGTTAAGCAACCATTAACTCGAGAAACATCCAATACCAAAATCACCCAATCATCAATTCACAGTGCATATCAAATAAATTAAATCATTCAATCAAATATTTTAATTTAACCATTTAAACTCAAATAGAATCTAATAAAGTGAGATTTACTCACCTTTGCTTTTATTTGCAATCGACCTCAAACTTGCCTTGGTTTCCTCGATTTCGACCTTGTATATATAATTATATGATTTTGTTAATATTTGAATCAAATCAAACAATTAAATTTTAACCGATGATTTACTTTCAATTACAAATTTAATTTTAAATCAAAGGATTAAAATTTTAAACCAATACTTTTATCTTTAAATCAATTTCTTTTAAATAAATTTAAGAATTAAATTGTCATAACAACTTACTGTTAATCAATAATTTCTTTTTACTAACTACATGTAATAATTTCTTCCAGTAAAACATGTCTATTACAAAAAATAAATAAACATACAGAAGTTATACCTCATCGAATCCAGATTGAACCCTAGCGCCAACCCCCCTCTGCGTGGCCACATCCCACTGCATCGTCGACATCCCCATGCCCTCAAAATCCATCGGCCTTCCTTCCCTCTCGCTTCGCGCACCACCACTCTCACTCGTCGCTGCCCCCAAATACGCGTCCAAACTACCAGACTCTCGCGACGTCAGGTCCTCTTTTCACACGCGACGACGACTCGAGCTCCAAATCCTAACTCAAACGCAACCCCAACGCCTATCATCCTTGAGCTTGAGCTCGACTTTCGACAACGACTCAATTGTACGTAAGCGATTCGATGCTTCGAACTGATCTCGAAGGTGGAGGAACGTGCGCGACCGATCAGGTTCCCGGCCTACGATGGAGTTTGCTTTCGATCGAGAGAAGGAAGAAAAGGTTTCGTCTAATTTTCTGAGCTTGCGGCGAGGCCATGGCTTCGGCCATTAGATTTGTTTCCTTTTTTTTATTGATAAGATCGATTTCTGTTGAAGTATGGAGAGGAGACGTGAATAAAATAAATAATATGGAGAAACTTCTTGAAAACGCTTGAATAAAATATCTTATGTCGTTGAAAATATTCTTGTTAATTTATTTTAAACTTTTATATTATAAAACTTCCAAACGTCTTGTTAATCGCCAATTAAAATTTTGAACTCCTCTTAAGGAATGCCGCTAGGCGATTATAAAGTTTTACCTATATCCCGAACACAATGGAATGTGTTTTGGAGGCTAATTTGAATGTATGTGCGAGTTACGGAATTAAACGATCGATATTAAATTAAATCGATTAAAATAAATCTACGCGTTTCGAGCTGCCAGGGTCAACCGACAACTCCGATTGCTACGAAAATTGAAATCCGATAATAACTAACTATTACGGTTCCAATGGAAATTGTTTCGTCAAATTCCGAGACTGCGCCTCAGAAGGCTATTTTTAAATTCCAATTTAAACGATATAATTTTAAAACTGTACAAATCACCTTTAATTAAATTTCAACCATTCTATTATCTCCAGTATTATCATTATAAATTTTATAAGCCTTCAAATTATTTAAACAGGCTTAGAAATTTCAGATTCACCAATTTACCCAATTTTCAATTATTAAATTCAATATTTAAACTATATAATTCAATGATTTAATTATCAAGTAAATATTGATATCTTGAATTCAAGTTAAAATTAACTTTTAAATATTTTAAAATCAATTAATTATTCCAATTTAATTTGTCAAAATTTCCGAGTCGTCACATCCCTCCCCCCTTAAAAGAATTTCGTCCCCGAAATTACTAGATAGGAAGAATGTGTAGGATCGATTTCACCCTAGAGGGGGGGTGAATATGGTGATGGTATTAATTATAAAAATTAATTGCGGAAGCTTATAAAATTATTTCAACACGGATCACAGATTAATAGCAGCACAGAGAAATAGCAGAATAATAAAATGCAGAGATAGAACGACACAGAATTTACCCAGCTTCGGCAAAACCCTGCCTACGTGCTGCCCCTAAGGTTTCTACTAGAAATTAGATAGTCACACGCTTACACACGTAAATTCGCGACACTCGCTACTGACTAACCTAACTCTACACTCAAAACCCTGCCACAACTCAGCCACTGAGTTGCGAATTCTCAAACTACGCCACGTAGCTTGTCCCCTAGTCACACGACTAGTAAATACAATGATTTGAAAAGAGTTTAAAATTAAAAGGTAAATTTAAAGAAAAGTAAAAACACCCATATATTAAAATAAGGATTAAACTCTTGAAAACCGTAATCCCCTTTTCAACAAGGCCGCCCCTTTTTCTTTTATTATTATCGCCTGTTCCTTCTTCAATTTCTCAGAGAGAGAAAATGCGGCTCTGTCTTTGTTGCTCTGAAAACAAAATTAGGGCTTTCTCAGATTGCCTGTCTTGATCGATTCTCTGGTTTGCGTGTTGCCTTGCTCGATCGAGTGTGTTTCTCTTTGCTTCTCTGATGATCGACTGCTTGCCTCGAGATTGCGAATTACCTTTGGTATGTTGTTTGTACCTTTTGCTTTGTCGGGATTTAATTTGATTGCTCTTGTTAGCTCCACATAGCCAATGATGAACTTGGGTGACTATTTATAGAAGCCGAATTCCTAAATTTACATCGTATATTTCTTATTTGAATTCGTCAAAACATTTTCTCTGCCACTTGATACTGCTTGAACGTTTGAGATTTTACTGACTTGTTCAATTCGAATCTTTCCTTTTCTTCACTGTCACGGTTTTAGCTTGAAATCGTTCGATCGTTCCTTGATCGTTACGGCAGCTACTTTCCTATTTTATTTGGATTTGACTTTTGACTTTTTCCATTTTTATACTGCGTTGATTTCTGACTTAATTAAAATTCGATATTGATTTGTAAATTCAACTTCATTTTTCTGATGCTTTGACTTTGATCACTTTTGCATAAATGTTGAAATCTTTCCTCCACTGTGGCCTTCGACTTTACATTCTCTGTTCGTGACTTTGTAGTCTTTGTATTGTCACTGTAATGTATTCTTCAGGCCGCTTGGATATTGTTGGTCTCTGTGGTATCGTTGTTGCTCTTTGTATATTTTGATTGCCATATCCTGTGCTCGAGCTCTTTGCACACTGATGCATTCTGGAGTTGGTCTTGTTGTAGTTTGGCTTTGTGTACATGTAAGTTGCATTTGTGAACATCGTGGAGTCTAGTTGTATTTGCATTGTATCACTTGATAGCATCAAGTATGATCTACAGTTGCCATTTCTGTTGTACTTGTTGTTTTCATTTGACTGTTACAGTCCTTCTTGAATTAACCTGAACTTGGTTTTGCTTCATGATGTACTTTAGTCTGATGCCTGTGTCACTTGATTGCTGAGTCACTTGAGTTTCGGACCATATATGTGTTTATTTCAGTTTGGTACACATCCTTGACCTGTTGCACTGTTTCTGCCCATTCATGTTGCCTCTGTTCATTTGCAATATTGTGGTTCATGTGTTTGATTTACTGTTGAGTCTTTGATATTGGTATGGAGTACATTGTTGGCTATGTGCATTCTGATCATTTTGGCACTGGGTCTGCATACATGTGCTTACTTTGAGCATGTTTCATTTGGTCGTCTGCACCTCTGATATGCTGCAGCTTGGTCTTGCCATTTGTATTTAGTTTGCGTTCATGTCTGATCATTGAAGAGTTTCATTGTTCCATGTATTTGTGCTTTGATGCAGTTTTGATTTGTCGAAGCTTTGCATTTGAGTTGAGTCATGACAACAATGGCTTGACCTTTGCATTCAGTTTATTGTTTGGTGCCATTTTGAATTTTGCAGTCTTTCATGAGCATATTGACTTTATAGTTGGACTGTGCATTAACCTTGAGTTGAATCCAGTTTTAAAAACTCGGGTTTGACCTTGTGCTGATGACGAGATTTTATTTATATTTCACCTATGTTGAACCTGTCTTTTTATTTTGGGTTTGACCTTGTGCTCACCTGTCCTTGTAACATTATCAAGTGTATATCGGTGTGCACGGCCTTGTGGCGTGTACAGTGATACACTGTGCATGTCACATTGTTCGTGTGTGATGAATTCAAATGTAAATCATGACGAACAACCCAAATAAATGAGGCAAATATTATTTTCAAAATTCACTTTTTATTTTATACCGCAAAAATATTTCTTTTTCAATTTTACCGCGTTAGTGAATATTTTTGCAGATTGCTCAAATGTTGGATTCTAACTGGAATGTAGTTGAAGTTGAAATACGAATTGAGTGAAAGAGTGATGTGTAGTGAGGAATTTATGTAAATTGAATTGTGATGTAATCAATAATTGTATTGTAATTGAAATTGTATAGTGAATAGTGAGAGCTTGAATTTGTACTATTCGAAATTGTAATAAATATTTATTTGAATAAAATTTCTGTTTGAATTCAAAATCTGTGTATTTAATTTTATTTAGCAAATATTTATTTAATCTATGAAAAATAAAATAGTACATTAACAAATACATTTAAACGAATGTATATATGTTTATTATCATGAAACAAAAATCATATAAGTAAGTCAATATTCAACAATCTCCCCCTTTTGATGTTAACAAACATATATTTAAGATTTTGAATATGTTAAATGTATTTTCTCTATAGATATATCCTAATTGCTCCCCCTATTTAAATGCTTCCTCTCTACACAAAGCTCCCCCTACAAATATGCAAACAATTAAATAATATGCAAATGAGCCTAGATGCAAATGGAAAAATATTTGACCTTTGCTTGATTTTATTTGACAAAATCTTAACTTTTCTCTTCCCCTTTTGTTATCAGCAAAAGAATAATAGTGTTAGATAAAATAGAGATAAAGTGATCGATATTAATTCAACATTAAAACTCAATCGAATATAAATATTAATTTCAATAAAAAAATCAAACAAAAATCATAACTACCCTCGTTAGGCGCATATTCCACTTTTAGAAGTAACGGAAATGATGTCATCATATAAAACCATACAGTTGTATCTGTTTGTGGTACATTTATATCAAGAATCTGAATATCTACTAATCATGCATAACCATTAGGACTTTTAAATGAGAATAGTAGTATTCCAATTTAATTTTAAAAATGAATTCAAGTATCTTCTAATCACGCATAACCGTGAGGACTTTTAAGTGGGATTAGAATCAACTTGTTTATCTAATAAATCAATTTTGATATGCGTTCCATACATGCATAACCGTGGGGACTTTTAAATGAGCATGGAAGCACATAACAAATTCCAAGTAATTCACCCATGCATAACCGTGAGGACTTTTAAATGAGAGCGAATACTTTGGATTTTATTTTGTTTTATAAAATGAAAAACGAATGATTCCTGTTTAAAGTACCACATATCGACAAACTATATTGAATTTTTGATGAGCGATGGTTGATAGAAATATGATAGACATAGAAATGGTTATGGAATCTTTACCCAACAAAAAGTTTTATAACTCTTGTTTGAATTTCTAAAGAAATTTACTAATTATACCGTCTTGAGTCATAATATATGATCAATATTAGCACTCATCTCTCTTTCAATCACTATTCATCTTTTTGATAATCATAGGGAGTCAGATTAGTCAAAATAGTCATTTAAAATCAAATTCAAACATAATTATGAAAACAATTTTTCAAAATGACTAATCTGAAAATATGGTCAAAAATGATTTTCTCGAGGTGGTTTTATAAGAAAATTTTCTGCTATTTAAAAATTATTTGAAATGAAAAATATGCAGATATTTTCTTTGAAAAACGATGCGGTTACTAAATGTTTCAAAAATCATGTTCAACTAGTAATTGTTCTATCAACTAGATTACCAGTGTAATCTGCATCTGAATTTCTTTTTCACTCAAAAATTATCATTAATTGAATTTGATCGACCATTCAAACTCAATTTTAACAACAATTTAAATGTTATTCTTTGAATTTGAATTGAAGCCGTGAAAATAATCAAAAAACGTGAATATAGAGTTAGCCAAATTATAACCAAATGTATTAATATCCAACAAAACACTATTTTTGTTCCAACCTAATATAATCAAAAATTTTAGAGAATTTTATAGTGTTTTTGGCATAAATATAATTGGCCAACTATGTTGAACAAGTCAGAATCAAAATCATCATCTCTTCACCATCTCAATATTGGCTGATTTTAATTCAGACTATGGTGTGGATCATCACATTTAATATATCGTTCAAATAAATATACCATTACCTGTTTTACCTTTACGATATTTTTCATTGTTATCCATTGTGATTCTGTCACCTTTATAATAGGCTAAGGAACTTTGCTTTGTCGCCCGTTGTGTTTCTGGAACAGCCAAAAATCCAGAGAACACTGTTGTTGTTCCTTAGCCTGCCACCACACCTACATGGGAAAAGATTTATGTGACTTATTTATTTTTATAGGTCCTTGGTTGTTAGTGGTAGAAAATTTTGAAAAACAATTTTGTAAAGACCCAAAACTATTTATAATTGTTCCCTTCGGCACCCAAATTTGTTTAACTTTGAGAGTTTTTATATTTGTGCCTTTTGGAACCCAAATCGGTATAGTTTTCACATGTTTGAGTCTATACCAACAATTATTGTGATCGTGTTCATATTTTCTACAAAGTGTGCACATAGAATTTTCTTGATTAATATTGCTTTCAACATTTTTAGATTGATTATATCCAAGTCCTTGTCTAATAGTATTCACAGTTTGTTTTCCTAATAGCATGTTCAACGATTTTTCACTTTTAGAAAATTTGTCCAAAGTCATTGACAATTGTTAGACTTGTGTTTTGAGAGATTCATTTTCGTTTAACAATTGTGTGCACTTTTTAATAGAATTCTCTCTCCTAGTATTTTCATTTTCTTTCAAAATCAGAATTTCATTTTCAAGTGATTTTATATTAATTTCTGATTTTTTAATTTCTTCTTCGAATGTTGGACACTTATTACACTTAGGGATCCTACTTTGATAGGTTTTAACTAATTGGTCAAGTTGTTTATTTAAATCTATCAAAGTATCTTTTTGTGATTCAAGTTTGGCATACTTCTCCTAAGTTGTTCAAAACAGCCATTTACTTCGTGGAAATATATAAGTAATTTTGAATGAGAAAGTTTCGATACCTCACTTGGCTCGTCATCATCACTGTCTGTTATTTCACCATGAAGACATATGTCTGCTTTCTCACTCTCACTGTTCGTACTTTGATTATCTTCATCGCTGGTATTCCATGTGGCTGCAAAACTTCTCCTTTTTGATTTCTTTTCGAAGTCGCGTCGATTTTGAGGACAATTGGGCTTGATGTGTCTGGGTTGGTTGCACTTATGACAGATGATCTTCGGTTCTTCAGGATCTAATATTTTATTTATTCTGCTTTTCAATTTTCGATTTAGAGCTGGATTCCCATTTTTGTAATTCCACCTTTTGACTTTCTTTATTATCAGCTCTAATTCCGCTGCTCCATCATCATCATCATCACCATCACTTTCTGTTGTTCCTTTGAGAGCCATAGATTTCTTACGAGTATCTCCTCCTTTACGCTCTTCCTTGAATTTCATTTCTAGATCATAAGTGGTGAGATTTCCGATGAGTTCTTCGACTTTCATTTGTTTCAAATCTTTTGATTCTTGAATGGCAGTCACTTTGGCTTTAAAACTTCGTGGAAGGACTCTGAGGATTTTTCGGACTATCTCCAACTCTGTGTCTGATTTTCCAAGAGCTTTGGATTTGTATACGATATTGGAAAGTCGTCCATGCATCTCTTTAACATTTTCGTCCTTTGCCATTGTGAAATTTTCGTATTCGCTGCTTAGCATGGCAAGGCGAGATTCTTTGACTTGAGATGTTCCTTCGTGAGTCACTTCTAGTGTGTGCCATATTTCCTGTGCAGTTAGAAATGTGAGACACGATTAAATTCAAATTGATCCAGTGAGCAGATAATAGAATTCATAGCTCTAGCATTAGCATTTTGTAATTTATTTTCTAGTTCTGTCCATTGATCCATCGGTTTATCTATTTCCTGTTTATCTGTAATTATAGTTGGTGCTCTATAACCTATCTCAACAATGTTCCAAGCATCAATGGTTTTTAGAAAAATTTTCATTCTATTTTTCCAATAAGCATATTCACTATTGAACATTGGTGGTCTAACTATGGACTGACCCTCAGCAAAAGAATTATTAAAAGAAGCCATTTTAAAAATTCAAACTTTTTAAACAAAAACTGATTTTTGAAAAATGAATTTTTTAAAAAAAATTGACTTCTATTCCTAGCTCTGGTACCACTTGTAGGATCGATTTCACCCTAGAGGGGGGGGGGTGAATAGGGTGATGGTATTAATTATAAAAATTAATTGAGGAAGCTTATAAAATTATTTCAACACAGATCACAAATTAATAGCAGCACAGAAAAATAGCAGAATAAAAAAATGCAGAGATAGAACGACACAGAATTTACCCAGCTTCGGCAAAACCCTACCTACGTGCTGCCCCCAAGGTTTCTACTAGATATTAGATAGTCACACGCTTACACACTTAAACTCGCTACACTCGCTACTGACTAACCTAACTCTACGCTCAAAACCCTACCACAACTCAGCCACTGAGTTGCGAATTCTCAAACTACGCCACGTAGCTTGTCCCCTAGTCACACGACTAGTAAATACAATGATTTGAAAAGAGTTTAAATTTAAAAGGTAAATTTAAAGCAAAATAAAAACATCCTTATATTAAAATAAGGATTACACTCTTGAAAACCCTAATCCCCTTTTCAACAAGGCCGCCCCTTTTTCTTTTATTATTATCGCCTGTTCCTTCTTCAATTTCTCAGAGAGAAAAAATGCGGCTCTGTCTTTGTTGCTCTGAAAACAAAATTAGGGCTTTCTCAGATCGCCTGTCTTGATCGATTCTCTGGTTTGCGTGTTGCCTTGCACGATCGAGTGTGTTGCTCTTTGCTTCACTGATGATCGACTACTTGCCTCGAGATTGCGAATTACCTTTGGTATGTTGATCGTACCTTTTGCTTTGTCAGGATTTAATTTGATTGTTCTTGTTAGTTCCACATAGCCGATGATGAACTTTGGTGAATATTTATAGGAGTCGAATTCCTAAATTTACATCGTATATTTCTTATTTGAATTCATCAAAACATTTTCTCTGCCACTTAATACTGCTTGAACGTTTGAGATTTTACTGACTTGTTCAATTCGAATCTTTCCTTTTCTTCACTGTCATGGTTTTAGCTTGAAATCGTTCGATCGTTCCTTGATCGTTACGGCAGCTACTTTCCTATTTTATTTGGATTCGACTTTTGACTTTTTCCATTTTTATACCGCTTCGATTTCTGACTTAATTAAAATTCGATATTGATTTGTAAATTCAACTTCATTTTTCTGATGCTTTGACTTTGGTCACTTTTGCATAAATGTTGAACTCATTCCTCCACTGTGGCCTTCGACTTTACATTCTCTGGTCGTGACTTTGTAGTCTTTGTATTGTCACTGTAATGTACTCTTCAGGCCGCTTGGATATTGTTGGTCTCTGTGGTATTATTGTTGCCCTTTGTATATTTGGATTGCCATATCCTGTGCTCGGGCTCTTTGCACACTGATGCATTCTGGAGTTGGTCTTGTTGCAGTTTGGCTTTGTGTACATGTAAGTTTCATTTGTGAACATCGTCGAGTCTAGTTGTATTTGCATTGTATCACTTGATAGCATCAAGTCTGATCTACAGTTGCCATTTCTGTTGTACTTGTTGTTTTCATTTGGCTGTTACAGTCCTTCTTGAATTAACCTGAACTTGGTTTTGCTTCATGATGTACTTTAGTCTGATGCCTGTGTCACTTGATTGCTGAGTCACTTGAGTTTCAGACCATATATGTGTTTGTTTCAGTTTGGTACACATCCTTGACCTGTTGCGCTGTTTCTGGCCATTCATGTTGCCTCTGTTCATTTGCAATATTGTGGTTCATGTGTTTGATTTACTGTTGAGTCTTTGATATTGGTATGGAGTACATTGTTGGCTATGTGCATTCTGATCATTTTAGCACTGGGTCTGCATACATGTGCTTACTTTGAGCATGTTTCATTTGGTCGTCTGCACCTTTGATATGCTGCAGCTTGGTCTTGCCATTTGTATTTAGTTTGCGTTCATGTCTGATCATTGAAGAGTTGCATTGTTCCATGTATTTGTGCTTTGATGCAGTTTTGATTTGTCGAAGCTTTGCATTTGAGTTGAGTCATGACAACAATGGCTTGACCTTTGCATTCAGTTTATTATTTGGTGCCTTTTGAATTTTGCAGTCTTTTATGGGCATATTGACTTTATAGTTGGACCGTGCATTAACCTTGAGTTGAATCCAGTTTTAACAACTCGGGTTTGACCTTGTGCTGATGACGAGATTTTATTTATATTGCACCTGTGTTGAACCCGTCTTTTTATTTTGGGTTTGACCTTGTGCTCACCTGTCCCTGTCACATTATCAAGTGTGTATCGGTGTGCACGGCCTTGTGGCATGTACAGTGATACACTGTGCATGTCACATTGTTCGTGTGTGATGAATTCAAATATAAATCATGACGAACAACCCAAATAACTGAGGCAAATATTATTTTCAAAATTCAGTTTTTATTTTATACCGCAAAAATATTTCTTTTTCAATTTTACTGCATTAGTGAATACTTTTGCAGATTGCTCAGATGCTGGATTCTAACTGGAATGAAGTTGAAGATGAAATACGAATTGAGTGAAAGAGTGATGTGTAGCGAGGAATTTATTTAAATTGAATTGTGATGTAATCAATAATTGTATTGTAATTGAAATTGTATAGTGAATAATGAGAGCTTGAATTTGTACTATTCGAAATTGTAATAAATATTTGTTTGAATAAAATTTCTGTTTGAATTCAAAATCTGTGTATTTAATTTTATTCAGCAAATATTTATTTAATCTATGAAAAATAAAATAGTACATTAACAAATACATTTAAACGAATGTATATATGTTTATTATCATCAAACAAAAATCATATAAGTAAGCGCATATTCAACAGAATGGTCCAATACCCGTTTACCTTCTCCCAAAACTCCCAATTCAACATTCTCGCAACTATCTTTTATTAAAGGCCCACTATCACCTTAACTAATTTCCTAAAACCTTCTGTAGTTTCAAATAACACTCCTTTGCTCAATCATCTAAATTTCAATTAAAATACCAAATTTTGAATTATCAAAATTTTCTCAAAATTTTTCTAACTCTCTAAATTCCCGAATTTTTTTGCCAGCGTCTCCTTTGCGCGGCTAGCTCGGTACTACTACAAAAGGCCTCTGTGGGCTCCCAAATCCCAAAAAGAAAACAGAAAGCCAAGTGGCTAGATTAAAAACCCAATCCAATTCATACAGAAATTAAAATACATACCTTTTTGTCGGGCAATACAAATTTATCTTTTGGAATCAAATCCAATTCCTTTTCCCTTCAATACCTGCATATCTTGTTTAGCAACAATATTCAATCGAAACTTTACAAATCATTATATACATTCTCTTATATAGGTTTTCATATTTACTTCTATTCAAATTTGTTTTTCCCGTTTTAATATGGACTCAATTTATTTTCAATTTTGAATATTAAATTCTATTTTCCATGTATAATTGATTCATATTAGTTCACCTACAAATTTACATTAAATTTCCAATTTGAAATTGTTTTATCGTTAACAAAAATTTTCAAAAATTTTCTAGCTCCCAAAATTTTGGAAAATTTTTGGTAGAGTCTCCTTTGTACGGAGGAGCTTTTGCAATTTGACAAGAAATATAGATATGTATACATCGACCCACACGGTCGGAAAAAGCAAAAATAGTTCATATTTCCTATTTTTATTGCGTAGGCGTACCTTATTTAGCATTTTAAGCATGCGGCTTATTTATTTTAGCAATTAGTGCAATCCAAATCCAGCCAAACGGCTTTCAGGTGCCTGTACTTACTCAACTTAAATATGTAAGTGCCATATATAGAGAATTTATTAGCATTCCACTTACTTTCAATAGCTAAACATATGCATTACATAAACAACAAGCACCAAATGCTTTCCATAAGCGATTTATATAATTTTTAAAGCTAACACAATTGCTTTCAACCAATTCATAAGCCATTTTATTCAATTTTAATGGTTTGCAATGCGATTTCTTACATCCAATTGGTTTTTAAGCCAAACAGGCTCATATTCACTTCAAATGATTCAAAATCAATTTTATTTAATCTCTGTCGGCTCATAGAATTTTAGTTACTTTTTTTACTCCAAACGACAATTATTTTTATGCATATTCGACAATATTCGTTTAATAGAGTATCTATTTTAGTTTATAACTATTTCAAATTAATTTCAACTCATTCTAAATTTAATTCCATTTCATTTCTAAATTATCTACTAACCATTCATTGCATTTCATTTTATTTCTGCATTAGATTCATGCAAAACAATTTATTAAGCTTGGCACATTCAAACTTATAAATTAATGACCATTTCCAAATTAATTTAATCCAAGCTTCTATTTAATGGGCTTTCACTCTTATTCGAAGCCAAACTTCCATAAATGTTAAACTTAAGTGAATTTACTTTAGTTTATTCCAATACCAAACTTAAGTTTACTTCTATTTGATTCTCATTTAATCAAATTCCATTAAATTTAGTCTGATAATCCAATTCCAATCACAACTTTGATTTAGTTTTTATTTAATCAGACTTCATCCGTTTATTATTTAACTCAATCAACCCAATTTAAAGTTTTTAATTTACTTACTTAATTCATTTTCGAATTTATTTTATTAATACAAGGTCATTCTCAATTTATTTCTATTCACTTGGGTTTTGTTTTGCAACTCAAACCATTTCTATTATAATCGCTTCTCTTATATCCAATTTACTTGCAAATTTCATTAAATATTATTCAAATCACCCTTGAATTTGATTTATAATTCAAACCATCACATTTTCAATCCAACTCTATTTTATTTTTATTTTACAACGTCTCCTCTTATTTAATTCATTATCAAATCTAAGTCGAATTCTATTTAAAATTCTAATTCATTTCCAAACCCCATTATTAATTTACAATCCATTTATTTCCCAAAGTTAAATTTTATTAACATACTCAATCCAACAATTATTCAACCAATTAGTTTATTTCCAATTTCTCAACCAATATTTGATATTAATTACAAAATCACTTCATTGAAATTCCAGTTTGGATTTTCTTTCATCTTTCAAAATTCCAACACCTTTATTTAAAAAATTTAGAAATGCTTTTAAATTCTCATCATACTATTAAAATAGCTCTTTATAAAAATACTTTTTATAACTCGATGTCTCAACCAGTCCATCTTTGTTTTCATAGAAATTCAGTCAAATGTTGATCAGGCGTAGGACTGAAAATCTATAAGTACTTGGTAAACTCGTTTTCAACATCCAGTGAAAAACTTGGAAAATAATTTTATTGAAAATATGAAAAACAGTTTTTGAAAATAAAGGAAATATCTTTGGTGAGAATGCTCTGGAAATCATCACCCCCATCCATGGTTGCAGTTAACCCGATGGTTACGTTGCCATCCCGACAAAATCCATAGATAACTGTAGGCCTCCGCGCCCCTCGATTACACCATGGAACCCACGACAGATCGCAGCTACAATTGGGGTTACGTAGCTATCCATCAAAAACCCATATAACTGTAGGCATCAGCGCCATCGAATTTCGCTGCCAAAATGAAACTTATCCACTCCACTTGACCATATATCGCAGTCTATCGATGTTGCGTTGCCTTCCCGGCAAAATCAAGTGTAAACTGTTGGCACTCATCCTCCACACGAATTTTGCTATGGCATCAGCGCCCTCGACTTTCGGTACCCAATAATCCTCAGGAACTAGTTTGTCCGGACTCCTTACAGGATCAACTTTAGAACCCCCCTTGGGGCTCAAGGCAGCACCACCCGGTGGCACTCCTGAGAAGTTCATTTCAAGGGAGCGCCTTTTTCCCCAGAGCCATCATCAAAACATTTTATACTATACATATAGTATCTTTCAAATCATACACCTAGTATGATCTCATACAATGCTTCTTTACACAAAATCGATTATCCCAAAATCGATAAATTCTCAAACCAGGCTTTCCAAATTCCAATATTGATTTTACCCAAAAATCAAAAGCCTTTCCAAATCCAAAGGTTCTCAAAATCTTTTCCAAAATCCTCATAAGGTCCTTTAAATATATATACAGATATATATAATTTTTAAAACTTTGGATCATTTCAAACTTGTATAAAACCCTTTTATACTTCAAACACTTTCAAAAATCCTTTTCTTCTGGCAATAGATTTAACAAGAAAAGATTTATCTTATATAACAAAGATATATAACTTGTTTATTCAAAATCAAATATTCAAATTTGATTACTCTTTTCAATATCAATTTCATTCAAATCTGTACGATGTACAGTTCTCATCCGTACGCTATACCAATCTGATCGCCCACTCGATTACACAATTTCATTTCGGAACTAGTATCGTCCATCCGACTTCCTAGTGCGGACACTGATCGGGTTTCTTGATCAGAAACTGTCATTCTCCTTGCATAGCTGTAACTATGATAGAGAATATCCAGAACCAATCAACAATCCATATCCAGGTTCGCCGTCGAAAATCGAGTGAAAAATCCCAACTCGGATCGATGAACTATCTTGAAATTCTGTGCTCGAATCTGGATCAAATCACTATGCGATTAGAATAGTATACGTACATCCTACGTATTTATTTTCATTGATTATCAGCCAAATCAATCCCATTCTATTCACCTTTCCTTTAATTTCCCATTCACTTATTTACAATTGCCTAAATCCCTATTTGGATTATCACTTCAATTCTTACCTCCGTTGGGTATTTAATTAATAATAGTTTGAACTCCGACCAATTTATATTTAGAAAATAGCTTGAAAATTTTAAAAATAGATAATTAGTTGAAAAATAATTATTAGTTTGCAAAATAACTGTAAAATAGTTAAGTAATTGTAAAATATTTGAGAAATAGCTAAATAGTTTCAGAAACTTAGATAATTGCAAAATAGTTGTAAAATAGTAATTAATTTGTAACATAGTTGAAAAATAGTAATTAGTTTAGAAAATAGTTGAAAAATGGTTAAATAGCTCCAAAAATAATCGTAAAACAAGTATATAAAATAATTTGACTTTAAGAAAGAAAGGTTGTATATATTTAATAGCTTAGAAAAATAAGTTTATATCAAAACAATTTATATTGAAAATAGTCAAGAGCCAACTGTTCACTTCCCCAACAATTAAATTTAAATCTCCATTTAAATTGACCCAATTCCAATTCAAATAACTCCAAATTCCATTGGACTTGATTAATCCCCAATTCAAGTTGAATCAATCTTGATTCCTTCCCCAATTTAAATCAAATTATAGTTGATTTTAATCCTGTTCAATTTTAATTATAATTTCATATTATTCCAGTCAATTTGAATTATTATCAATTTAATTTCAGAATCCAAATCACTTCAATTTAATCCAATCCAATTTCCCATTCAATATTTTTAAACTTATACATCTTCAATCACCAATCCAATTACTTCAAACCAAATTCAATTTTGAACTAATTCAATTCAATTTTGAATTTAAACTATCTCGAATTATAGAAATTCGAGTTAAATTCTCAAAGGTTGGTTTAACTCTTTAAACCAAATTAACCTTTAAATCAAAGTGTTTAATCATTTTAATTTCTGAGCCCAATTTCTCAAAATTCCCATTTTAAATTATTTTTACTTATGTATTTCAAGGTTCAATACAATTTTATTTTAAAATTTTAATTTATTATTCAATTTTAGTTTCCATTTTGAAGCCAGTTCTTAAACAAGTTTATTTTACAATTCAATTATTCAAACTTACTTTATTTTTTTTATACAAATCCATTCTCAATTTAAAGATTTTTATTTACAATAGGATGATATCATCCAATTTATTTTAAAACGTCCATCCATTTTTAATTTTTAGATCTCAAACCCTTTCGAGATCACACAAATTCCCAATTCAAATCAACCATTTAACTTTCCAAGTTAAATTCCAATTTCATCTCGAAATTTCCAATTCTGGTTGCTTTTCTACACTTATTTAACTTTCCAAAGTTAAATTCCAACTTACTTAATCCAATCAACCTTACTCAAATTGAATTCCCGCTTCAAACTTTAAAATTCTTTCCCTCTTATAAGTTCAGAACTTATATTACTTTGGGTTTTTACATCACACTTTAGGGAAAAATCAAAACTCAACCTCTTAGAGTTTATTTCAAATTATCTCTGATATCATGTATATCCATACATATATACATATTTATTTCTTGTTTCTCCCAGCCATGTTTTAAAATTTTAAACCGCCTTTGGTTTTAAATTCAAATCAAATTTCCAACAACCCATTGTTTGCAACAAGTCACAGTTATTTAAATAATACTTATTTATTACTTTTCATTACTTTTGAATTTAAAAGTTATACTCCTCTTATAAATGTACTTCATTTGACTAACTTAATAACAAATATCTCGTTATTAAATACAACAACTATTTATGATAATACCCAAGGTTATCATATCTAGATACCCATTTCCTTTTTATATTATTCTTATTTCCATAAATTCAAGATTGAATTTTAGTCGAATCCCATTTCAACTTACCTCTATTTAAAGCTTTTTAAACAATTTAATTTCTGAATTCTAATTTTATAATTTCATTTCAATCAATTTAATTTTAATTTGGTTGTATTTCTATTACCACTTACTTAATTCCATTTCAAGACTTCAATTTGGTTGTATTATATTGCTTCTTAATTCTACTTTCAATAATTTAACAACCAATCGCCTTAATATTTATTAGAATGAAATATTCCTTTATATATCAAAATATATTTTTATATAAAATCATTTAAAACCTTTATATAAGAAAATAACAAGTACGCGCTCATATATATACACTCAACTCATTCTAGAGTACTTTGGACTCCATTAATGAGTAATTCCCACCAGAGCTAAGGTTCTTGCTTAACCTTTCAGCTCTGATACCAAATGTAATGACCCGAAATTTTCACTCTCGAAAATTCCAGATAGTTATGAAAAGAAGATAGAGATAGAAGAAGAAAAACAGAAACACCAAACATCTCACATTCACTTAGATTATTAATTAATTCCAAATCAATTAATTAATCAACCCCTCTATATCCATTCATCTTAATTAACAACCCTGGATTAATTATCTTCCAGTTCCATTCAACTAATTCTCTTTAATTAATTTCACGATATTAATTACTCTTACCAAATCAATGAGTAATCTTTAATTTCTTCACAAATTAATTAACTATAATCAATTACGTTAATTCTTAATTACTTATATTAGTTGACTTCTCATAAGTCACTTATTATGAATTAATTAATCTCAATTAATCAAATCTTTAATTACTTCATTAATTATATAAATTAATGATTTCCAATTATATTTTACTTTAATTCAACCCCAATATTTATCATTCTCGATTAATCTCAATATGTAATTAACTATTCTTTTATTTACTTCATTAATAAATCAGTTACTCCTTAATTAATCATCTTAATTAATCTCTTGATAAATTTCACAAAGTAAATATATTTTATTAATTACATTAAGTAATTATTTATCACACCATCAAATGATTATTCTGAATTATTTATACTTAGTTAATTAACTTACAACTTAATTTATTATTTATTCAAACCTTTAATTACTGAAATAAATAACCCAAATCGTTAATTAATTATCCATTTCAATCATCCTACTAATTTAATGTATCACAAATCATTAAGTCGTTAGTAACTTTTATACGGAAATATTTTCTTATTTATTGTTTTTAATTTAAAACAACTTAAAATTCCCAATACTTCGAGTTAAGCAACCATTAACTCGAGAACCATCCAATATCAAAATCACCCAATCATCAATTCACAGTGCATATCAAATAAATTAAATCATTCAATCAAATATTTTAATTTAACTATTTAAACTCAAATAGAATCTAATAGAGTGAGATTTACTCACTTTTGCTTTTATTTGCAATCCACCTCAAACTTGCCTTGGTTTCCTCGATTTCGACCTTGTATAAATAATTATATGATTTTTTTAATATTTGAATCAAATCAAACAATTAAATTTTAACCGATGATTTACTTTCAATTACATATTTAATTTTAAATCAAAGGATTAAAATTTTAAACTAATACTTTTATCTTTAAATCAATTTCTTTTAAATAAATTTAAGAATTAAATTGTCATAACAACTAACTGTTAATCAATAATTTCTTTTTACTAACTACATGTAATAATTTCTTCCAGTAAAACATGTCTATTACAAATAAAAAATTAAACATACAGAAGTTATACCTCATCGAATCCAGATTGAAACCCTAGCGCCAACCCCCCTCTGCGCGGCCACATCCCACTGCATCGTCGACATCCCCACGCCCTCAAAATCTATCGGCCTTCCTTCCCTCTCGCTTCGCGCGCCACCACTCCCAATCTTCACTGCCCCCAAATACGCGTCCAAACTACCAGACTCTTGCGACTTCAGGTCCTCTTTTCACATGCGACGACGACTCGAGCTCCAAATCCTAACTCAAAAGCAACCCCACACCTATCATCCTTGAGCTTGAGCTCGACTTTCGACAACGACTCAATCGTACGTAGGCGATTCGAGGCTTCGAACTGATCTCGAAGGTGGAGGAACGCGCGTGACCGATCAGGCTTCCGGCCTACGATGGAGTTTGCTTTCGATTGAGAGAAGGAAGAAAAGGTTTCGTCTAATTTTCTGAGCTTGCGGCGAGGCCATGGCTTCAGCCATTAGATTTGTTTCCTTTTTTTTATAGATAAGATCGATTTCTGTTGAAGGCTGGAGAGGAGACGGGAATAAAATAAATAATATGGAGAAGCTTCTTGAGAACGCTTGAATAAAATATCTTATGTCGTTGAAAATATTCTTGCTAATTTATTTTAAATTTTTATATTATAAAACTTCCAAATGTCTTGTTAATCGCCAATTAAAATTTTGAACTCCTCTTAAGGAATGCCGCTAGGCAATTATATGGTTTTACCTGTATCCCGAACATAATGGAACGTGTTTTGGAAGCTAATTTGAACGTATGTGCGAGTTACGGAATTAAATGATCGATATTAAATTAAATTGATTAAAATAAATCTACGCGTTTCGAGCTGCCAGGGTCAACTGACAACTCCGATTGCTACAAAAATTGAAATCCGATAATAACTAACTGTTACGGATCCAATGGACTTGGTTTCATCGAATTCCGAGACTGTTCCTTGGAAGACTATTTTTAAATTCCAATTTAAACGATATAATTTCAAAACTGAACAAATCACCTTTAAATTAAATTTCAACCATTCTATTATCTCCAGTATTATCATTACAAATTTTATAAGCCTTTAAATTATTTAAACAAGCTTAGAAATTTCAGATTCAACAATTTACCCAATTTTCAATTATTAAATTCAATATTTAAACTATATAATTCAATGATTTAATTATCAAGTAAATATTGATATCTTGAATTCAAGTTAAAATTAACTTTTAAATATTTTAAAATCAATTAATTATTCCAATTTAATTTGTCAAAATTTCCGGGTCGTCACACATAGCAGCTATTATCGCCCACCTTAAGACACACTCCTAAAATCAAAGGTGCACCCAATCAAATCACAAAGTAATAGAATGACATCGAAGAAGCACGCTCAATCGGAGGTGCGACCTCACTTGGCCAAGGTATAGCTTTTTTTAGTCACATCAAGTTGACTCACGGGAGTTAGGGCTGCGTTCATACCTCATATAGACGTCGCCAAACCATCCTACTTTATTCTAAAATCTCCACCATATGAAAAGTTGTTAAAGTGGTTTTCAGTATTGGCAGAGAGTACGACAATTGTCGATCCCGGTCTCTTTAACAACCGAACACTTATTACACACCGTGGTCATTTTCATTTCAAACGGTTTATACATCATATCAAAATATCATATTTATTTCAAAATCATACCACTTTCAAAATCATATTCACTTCCCAAATCATATCACTTTAAATCTGCAACGACCCGGAATTTTCGTCATCTTGAGTATTGAATATTAATTTTTAATATTCAATAATACGGTATTTTAATCAGAATAAAGTCCCCAATAAACGATAATTGGTAATGATATATATAGCTTTAAAACCAAGATAATATTTTAAAATTTCTGATTTTATTTATAAAATAGAAATTGATTTATATGGAATTTCTTTTATATATATATATATATATATATTCAGAACAATAGAATTTATATATAAATTGAAAGAAAATTCATAGCAAATAAATGTAGATGAATAAGAAGAATATGTTATAAATGGAAATGATTTCGGCTTATGAACAAAATAGTGCATTAAAAAGAAGAGTTTAAGATTGGATTTTCCTTATAGATATATAATTATATATAAATACTAATTAAGAAGAAATGTAAAATATGTATAAACTAAATAGTTACAGTTATTGAAAAGAATATAATATATATATGTTGAGAAATGAAAGAAGTAAATATATAAGAAAATATACAAATGAAAATATGTGATAATAGATATGAGAAGAATTATAAAATCATTTTAAACCATTTTAAAAGGAAATATATTTGAAAATATAACATGATAGGAATGAAAGTGAAATTAAATAAAAATCATTTTATTTATTTTGATAAGAAGTCTTTTACAAAATCATGTTTTAGTAAAAATGTTATTTTTTATAAAGATAGTATAGCAAAATTTTCATTTGCTTGGAGATATACATTTTCTATTAAATGTAAAAGGAAATTTAAAACATAAATGTTATTTTATTAAAAATGGAATGACAAAACTTTTGATGCCTTGAGTTATATATATATATATATATATATATATATATATATATTAATAGGAATATCCATATATAAATAAGAAGACTTGTAATGCCTTGACTTTTAAAATCAAAAGAGAGTTCAACTAAGTAAAAGTTAGAAAAGTAAAAATAAAAGAGTAAACATTTGAAAATGGGTAACATACAAATATACATATATAAGCTTGTCTGGTCAAAAGGGGAAATACCAAAACATTCATCCCTATTTCATTCCAATCTCAAACCAAATATCGCTCAACACCTTTTCAATCCACCACAAATCCTTTTACGGATCTGCAAATGTTTTGAGCCCAAAATCTTGTACCGTATACATCATTCACCTTTACAAGCATGTATATGGAGGTGTATACGTGTATGGCTTCAGTTTTGTATTGCCTTTAAACAAAAAAAGCACAAAACTTTGTAAAACTTAACATAGTAGAAAAGAAAGAAAGAATAAGAGAAACCTATTCTTCCAAATCCAAAACAAAGCAAGATTTCAACATTTTCAAGATTCGCAGATCGAAGACTAAAGCTAACAAGAAGATTTCAAAAGTTTTCAAGCATGTTTAAGGTGAGCATTTTAAATCTAGAAGTGTTTTTCTTTACTCTGTAAACGCCAACAAAGATTAAAAATTAAGTGTAACCTGTTTTAGAAAAAAAATCAATATATCTCGCCTCGATTCGAATAGGCTACGGATGTAAACTGATGAAGTGCTTGTTTTTAAGTCTAGATTCCATTAAAAATAACTAGAAGTCTTTTTATTTTGTATATGGTGTAGATTTACAAAAATATAGTAAGTAACCCAAGTTTTGTCGATTTTCAACATACTCAAACTTTGAATCAAGTATGTAATCGTGATTGTGGGTTGAAGATTGGAATTTTAGGGAAGAAATGGTCTAGATTATAAGAAATCGAGAGATTAACAGAATTCATTCAAAAAATTATTTTTGGCGATCTAGGCAACGAGGGGCGGCGCGGTTTGGCCAAGGAGGGGTGTTGCAATGTGGGAAAGGAGTTCATCATGGCCAAATTTTGAATCTGGCTTTGGATTGGGGTGTTGTGGTGATTTTAGGGTTAAGGGGGTGTTTCCACTATGCCCGGCTATATGATAATGACCACGTGGGTAGGGGGTTGAGGCGTGCGGTCCAGGGGGATATGTGGGGGAGACGATGGTGAGGCTCTAAGTGAAATTTGGTGGTGGATGATGGCCGAAGATGATGGGACGAGGTGTTCAAGCGCTTAGTGTTGTGCCAGTTTCTTTAGTGCAAAGAAGTCGATTTTCGAATCGATGGCCCTCGTCGTGGTTCAGAGGGTTAGGCGTGTTGTAGGTTATGGGCGAACTCGAGTGGGGGCTGGGATGTGAAAACAAAGACCGGAGGAGGAGTGCAAGTACACAGGATACGTGCACAGTCTTCATGCATGTATGGGTTTGCTCAGGTGGGTATGAAGAATGGGAAGAGAGGGAGAAAAAGGGAGGATCGGCCTCTTTTCCCCTTGGTAGGTAGGTCTGGGCTTCGACCTTGTTGTAAAATAAAGGTTTGTGCTTCGACCTAGTTACGTTAGAAAAAAAAGAGAAAAGAAGCGTGGGTGTGTGGTTTTGTCCTAGATAATTGAAGGAGAGTTTTCTTTTCAATTTAATAATGTTGAACTTTATATGTATGTTTTGTCAATTTCAAAATGTTACAACTCATCCATACGAAACCCGATTATCGCGATTCCTTTTGCGATGGGTTCGTATCGTCGAGAACTTCGATGTTGTGGATTTTGCTATTAGGTTTGACTAAGCGATAAATTATGGTATTTTAAAATGGTCAAGTTTCAAATACGCGATTTAAAATAAACTTAGGCGTTTATATTTATATGACCTGTCCATTAAAGTGTTTTCCCCAGATAAAAATTACGACAAGTTAATTTATGTTAATTATGATGTTTTGATATCTGTTTTAGCGGAATAAAACACTCTTCCACTAATTATATTTAATTGGACTTTGTTGGTAGAGTAAATCACGTTCTTCCATTATTACTGAATATATGTGTTTCTGGACATTAATTAGCAGAACTAAAACCCTATTATGTTATCGTATTTAAATGGACATCTATTTATTATCCTGATAATTATATTGGGCAATATGATGTTGAATTAATTGTTAAAAATAGATTGATGTGAATGTCTATATATGTTATTCTGGATTGTTATGGAATGAATGGTAACCTGATTAAGTACCATTGGAATCAATAAGCCTCTTTCCAACTTGGAAGTTGATTTTTGAATCAAAGTTGTTTAAAGAATAAATTATTATTTATTAATGATATTTTAAAGGATAATTTATAATTATTTGATAATCATTTGAATTTGATTATTTTATTTAAAATTATTTCAAAGTATTTAATTATTGTTTCAAAGCTATTTAATTATTTAAATTGTTTAAAGTGTATTAATTATTAAATAGGTTATTTTATAATGATTTGTTTAAAGAAAATTATTACTTAAGGATTGATTAGTATTAAAGTATTTTAGTTTAAGAAAAGTTGTTCAAATATTAATAATGTTTTAAAAATAATATATTATATAGTAAACTGTTATAAAAGAGTATTCCTCCTAAATTTATACTTGGAAAATTTATATAGAAATGTTATAAGTATTATTTTGAGATAATTATTAAATAAAGTTTTCGAAAAGTAATGGTATACTTTCATGGCGTAATCGGAGGCGGAGATTGCCTACAGTTAAGTCTAGATTTCTCTAGGATAAAGATGTAATCATCGAGCTGCGAATCCATGGTTAATACTGCAAAGTAAGTTCCATGTTTATTTAAAAGGATTTTCAAATTTTATTAAAGAAAATGCTTTAATATACTTATTCCGGTGAAATAAGTATATACCTTTTGATAAAGAGTTTTAGTTTAATTAAATATTAAATTAAATAAGGCTAAGTGTTTTTCAGTGGAAAATCGAATCTTTGATTGAAAGGTTGTTTGTTTGATAGTGAAATAACCGATTATCAAATCTAGATCCAAAAACATGACTTTGGAAATATCTAGAAGAAACACGAGAATTATGTGGTATAGTTACCGTTCGAGGTGTTATATCGTACGTATAAACTCGTTTCATTCTTCTAGGACGATTAAAAGGAAATCTATCCACTAACGGTTAGGAGATGGTCTCCGGTCTTATTTTCGTCTGTTTATCTCCTACAGAACCGGGGCTGAGTTTACCGAAAATATCGAACATTGTTTCGAAGAGCTCAGGATCCGATAAGTTATCCAAACACCACTTTGATCCAATGAATGCATTTTCGAAATGAAGACAAGCGCATGGAATCAAAGATGAAGCATTGAAGTGCAAGGGCTAATGCTACTAATCCCGAGGTTGATTCCAAAACGGATGTAGTTGTAATAGTGCCTTCGGTTTCATTCAGGCCTAGAATGGTCTTGTATGGATAAATGCTATCAAAATATTGTCATTGGAGATAATGAGCATTCCAAGTGTAAATTCCTTTAAAAGGTAATCTTAGCCTCAAGCCTCATCAACTGGAATGACCGAAAATTAGGGCAGATACAACAAGGCTTAGTTAGTTGCACCCAAGTTAGGTATGTTATCACCTTTCTAGAAACCCTCGGATATTATTACTACGGTGCGTGGAAGAACTCGTTAAGGGTAGGAACACTAGGGGTGATAGCATATTCGGTACTATCCATGTTAGGGTAGAACCGGTATTATGTTGCAGGGGATCCCGGCGAGGTCCTCGGTACTTTTTTCTAGACATGTACTGTGATAGGTGGTACCTCAATGCCTAGTCATTGTATGGAATCCATTCTCCAAAAAGTGTCGTACGGTTTTGATTGTGCCCAACTATGTTGGAATGTGAGATGGAAGCACTTCATCTATTTTTGTATTTTACTTTGACCTCTAGACACTATTATAATATCACTGGATTTTCTATAAAAGGTTTTTAGTTACCGTAAGGGAAAAACCCATCGTGTTTATGTATGGCGTGATCTTACGGGATACATTTGATTTTAAAAGGATTTTTGAAAGTTAAAACGAATAAAATTCCTTGTGATTTTAATTCTCACGCTGGTTTTACCAAACTGGCATGGGCGTGGTTTTTCCTATATGCTCGGGTCAGACCGAGCATATTTCCAGGTTTAGATGGAAGGCTTGGAGCTTCGGAGTGGAGCTGGGGGCCTAGAGATGTATTCACGTAGATGATTATATTCCATTGCATTTTAGTTGTGTTTATCAGCAATTGTAAGAAAAGGGTGTGTTAACTGTCTGTGCTGTACAGGTTGGTGTACTCTGATTGTTATGTGTTATGTAAATATTACAGTTTTGTTTTATGTAAAGATTTATTCTACATTATAGATTATTCGTTTCCACTGTGAGATTCTGTGTTGTTCTACTTTCTTTCCATCCTTTTTCTATCTTCTTTCTACTTCTTATTCTTACTATCTGCCTTTCCAGTCAATTTGGACTGGAAAGTGTGGTAAAGTGTCTGATTGAACTGTACGGAAAAGTGGGTCATGACATCGTGGTATCAGAGCCTAGGTTGAGTGAATACCTAAGCTTTGGTGGGGTTACTCATTAGAGATAGGGTCAGCAGTACCCTAGAATGAGTTTGAGTGTATATATATACAAGAGTGCGTATTTATTAGTGATATAAAATGTTTTACTGTGTTAATTGATCTGGTGAGTGGCATATGGATTCTGGTCAATGCGAGTAGCTAATGTTATTGATAGGGATCTATAAACATTTGAACGAGGCCGACGAGCACAATATTGTTTTAAGTGGGTAAATGAAATAATTTTACCTAGGATATATTTTATATATTAAAGGAAATGATTTTCAAAATATATTGTATTTTGAGGTGTTATTTGATAAGTGATGATGATATTTTATCATCTAGGATTTGAGTGGTCATAGCCATCTAGTTTTGGGTACCCTCTATTGCCTGACCTTCTGACTTGAGTATTTCCTTAGAATCTAGGTCTTGTAGATAGAAGCCTTGGTAAATTTGAAATTTATAGTAAATTTTGTTTACTAAAGGAATTTAAAATATTTATAGATAAGTGTTTTAGGAAGATTTTTCATATTTAAAAGCTAATTTAATAATAATTGATTAATAAAAAGAGATATTTGAGAACTAAAAACTCCAGTGATTTCGAAAGAATTGCTTTAACCAAGTTTTTGAAGAAAAAAAATTGTATTACTTAAGTAAAGTTTTTGAATGATAGTAATTTAAAAGAAGAGTTATTTGAAATTTGTATCTATATATACTCTTCAGCTTATGAAAATTCCTAAAACCTTAGGATCTCATTCTTGGTTCTTGTTAATTGATTGTAGAGAACTCCCATCGTGGTTAGAGTAGCATTTTCGAAGACTAGGAGAGCTGTTGATCAGGACTTGGTTAACCGTATTCTGAAGGATCTTGTTCAGGCATCGATATATAAGGAGGAGTTAGAAGAGGAAAAGGAACCTATCGAGCAGCCATCGCTTCATGAAAAGAAGCCCGAATTGGAAAATGATGATGTTTTCATCTGGGAAATGGGCGAGGTTGATAACGAGCCACTTGTAGATGGGGATAATCGCCAAAGAGAACTAACCCCGATGTTTTCATGGAATCCCGAAAATGATGTTGAATCTATGGAGTTGGAAGGACCGGAAGTGGAGGACTCTGATGGAGAGAGTCCACTGTGAATGTTAGTTAGGTTTGGGTTAGTTCTCTTAGGATTTGTACCCTAGCAGGCCATATTATTATAGATTATTGGACGTCATGGATATGTAAATTAATCAAGTATCTTAGTAGGTCCTTTGATATAGGTATATGTGTATAACTGACTAGTGGTTATAAATATCTCCTGGATATGTGTATGTATATAATGCCTGTAGCGTTAAAGTATATTGGTTAAAACTCGTGTATAACCGATATTTTGGGATAAATATATATGATTGAACTTGTATGATATGGTTGTTTATTAATTCATTAATAAATTAAAATTCGGTTACTTTTGTTTACTAGCCTGGTTATGGCAATTTTAGGGACAAAATTCTTTTAAGGGAGGAGGAATGTAATGACCCAGAATTTTTGTCGTCTTGAGTTTTGAATATTAATTTTTAATATTCAATATTACGATATTTTAATCAAAATAAAGTCCCCGACAATTGATAATTGGTAATGATATATAGCTTTAAAACCAAGATAATATTTTAAATTTCCAGATTTTTATTTATAGAATAGGAAATTTATTTATTTGGAATTTCTTATTTATATATATTCAGAACAACAAAATTTATATATATAAATTGAAAGCAAATTCATAGCAAATAAATGGAATGATTTTGGCTTATGAACAAAATAATGTATTGTAAATTGAAGAGTTTAAAATAGGATTTTTCTTATACACATACACACCATCCTAGTTAAGAAGAAATGTAAAATATGTATAAACTAAATAAATATAGTTATTGAAAAGAGTATATATATTGAAAAATGAAAGAAGTAAATATATATACGAAAATATATAATGATATGTATAAGAAGAATAATAAAATCATTTTAAACCTTTTTAAAAGGAAATATATTTAAAGTATAATATGATGGGAATGAAAGGGAAATTAAATAAAAATCATTTTAAATTATTTTGATAAGAAATCTTTTACAAAATCATGTTTTAGTAAAAATGTTTTTTTTTATAAAGATAGTATAGCAAAATTTTCATTTGCTTGGAGATATACGTTTTCTTTTAAATGTAAAAGGAAATGTAAAACATAAATGTTATTTTATTAATAATGGAATGACAAGACTTTTAATGCCTTGGGTTATATATATATATATATATATATTAATAGGAATATATGCATATAAATAGGAAGACTTGTAATGCCTTGAGTTTTAAAATCAAAAGAGAGTTTAACTAAGTAAAACTTAAAAAGGTAAAAAAAGGAGTAAATAATTGAAAATGGGTAACATACAAATATACATATATAAGCATGTCCGGTCAGAAGGAGAAAGACCAAAACATTCATCCCTATTTCATTTCAGTCTCAAACAAATATCAACTCAACACCTTTTCAATCCATCACAAATCCTTATACGGGTCTGCAAATCTTTTGAGCCTAAAATCTTGTACCGTATACATCATTCACCTTTGCAAGCATGTATATGGAGGTGTATATGTGTGTTGCTTCAGTTTTGTATAGCCTGTAAACAAAAAAAAAGCACAAAACCCTATAAAACTTTGCACGGTAGAAAGGAACGAAAGAATAACAACAACTTGTTCTTCCAAATCCAAAATAAAGCAAGATTTCAACATTTTCAGGATTTGCAGATCGAAGACTAAAGTTAACAAGAAGATTTCAAAAGTTCTCAAGCATGTTTAAGGTGCGCATTTTAAATCGGGAAGTGTTTTTCTTCACTCTGTAAATGCCAACAGAGATTAAAAATCAAGTGTAACATGTTTTAAAAAAAATCAATATATCTCACCTCGGTTCGAATGGGCTATGGATGTGAACTGTTGAAGTACTTTTTTTTGAGTTAGATTCCACAAAAAATAGCTAGAAGTCTGTTTATTTTGTATATGGTGTGGATTTACAAAAATACAGTAAGTAACTCAAGTTTTGTCAATTTTCAACGTACTCAAAACTTTTAATCAAGTATGTAGTCATGATTATGGGTTGAAGATATGAATTTTAGGGAAGAACTCATGATTTTAAATGGTCTAAATTATGAGAAATCGAGAGATTATCGGAATTCATTCAAAAATTTATTTTGAGCGATCTAGGCGACAAGGGGCGGTGCGGTTTGGCCAAGGAGGTGTGTTGCAACGTGGGAAAGGAGTTCTCCATGGAAAATTTTTGAATCTAGCTTTAGGTTGGGGTGTTGTGGTGATTTTAGGGTTAAGGGGGGTTTCCACTATGCTCAGCTATATGATAATGGTGACGTAGGTAAGGGGTTTGAGGCATGCGGTCGAGGAGGGATAGGTGGGGGAGACGATGGTGACACTCTGAGTGAAATTTGGTGGTGGATAATGGCCGGAGATGATGGGGCGAGGTGTTCAAGCGTACAGTGTCGTTCCAGTTTCTTTTGTGCAGAGGAGTCGATTTTCGAATCGATGGCCTTACCATGGTTCAAAGGGTCAGACGTGTTGTGGGTTGGTGGGTGAACTCGAATGGGGGATGGGGACGTGAAAACGATGACCTGAGGAGGTGTGCAAGTACATAGGATACATGCAAAGTCTTCGTGCATGTATTGATTTGCTCGGGTGGGTATGAAGAATAGGAAGAGAGGGAGAAGAAGGGAGGTCGGCCTCTTTTCCCCTTGGTAGGTGGGCTGGGCTTCGGCATCGTTGTAAAAAAAAGGTTTGGATTTTGGCCCAATTACGTTAGAAAAAAAAGATAATAGAAGCATGTGTGTGTGGTCCCGGCCTAGATAAGTGAAGGAGAGTTTTCTTTTTAATTTAATAATGTTGAACTTTACATATGTTTTGTCAATTTCAAAATGCTATAACTTGTCTATACGAAACCTGATTATCCCGTTTCTTTTTACGATGGGTTCGTATTGTCGAGAACTTCGATGCTATGGAGTTTGCTATTAGATTCGATTAAGGGCTAAATTATGGTTTTTTAAATGGTTAATTTTTAAATACGCGATTTAAAATAAAATTAGGCATTTGTATTTATATAACCCATCCATTAAAGTGTTTTCCCCAAATATTTTGTTTGCACCAAAATTGGTCACAACACTCTTCGGATGTTTTTGAAGAGATAATAAATGAAGAATGTAAATTGAAAATGAGGATAATCTAACATAAACTCCAATTAACAAGAATATAAATGCGAAGACAAGCGATTTATAGTGGTTCGGCGTGTTGCCTACGTCCACTGTGAAGTTTTTGCAATTTTATTGATTCTCTTTTGATGATTACAAGTGATTACAGTGAACAACGGCAAAATACACCTTGGAATTCGAATTCAATAGTAAGAATATGATGCAAATCTCGTTTCGGCAGAGTCTGGGTGCTTTAGAATCAAAAGATTCTTTTTCTGTAGGCCCTGGGCTCTATTTATAGGCGTAGGAGGCTGATATTTCGCTCAAACTTCGAAAGACTCGTTCTGGCATGTGAGTGGGCCCACGCGACCAACCTCAGGAAGTTTCGACTCGATCGGCGATCGATACGAAGTCAATCCGTATCGATCAAGATGACGTCCAATCGAGCTGAAATTTGGTGGAGACATTCCTCAGCATGTACGCGAGCTCCTGTGAAAATTTCATGGCATTTGGATCAGTGGATCATGTGTTATCTTCGATACGAAATGGGGTTTCTTGGTGGCTGATTGGTTCGAATCCACCATTTCGAATCGATCCCTTCGACTCCATCAACTCACGTGGTCTTGTGATGATGTGGCACACATGCTTCGCCTCGATCCGGTCTTTGCTCCGAGTTGACTGCATCGACTCCATAAATCTCGCCTTATTTGTATCGAGGGATGACATGTCACCCTGGTCTATCGACTCGATGGATTCTAGTAAGGCTCACTGATGGATTCGAACTACTGATGTTCAATGGTTACGAACATGTCTTTCCTTGATGGACACGAAACTAATGGATGCGAACTGGAACCTTTCGATGGATAGGAAATAGGATAACCTGATGGATACGAAGTAGGACAATCTGATGGATACGAAGTGCCCTGCCCATGATGGGTTCAAAGAGAGGTTTCCACGATGGATACGAAGTAGGATTGTTGCCTCAGTTGATGGATGCGAAATGCTCTATCTGCCGATGGATTCGAATAAGGAAGTGCTGACCGATACGAAGCGCGGCTTTATGATGGGTACGAAGTCCATCGATATGAACTCGATGGATTCGAAAACAGCCAATTTCATCGATACGAACCGGTGCTCTTCGATGGATACGAAACCGCTGGACCCATGATCGATACGAAATCGATCGATACGAACTGGAGCTTGATGATCGATACGAAACCGGAGCTTTTCCCTTCAACTTACATCCATCATAACTTGAGCATGCGAACTCGGATTGACTTGAAACTTAGAAAGTTGGCTCTCTTGGCTTTGCTAGTCATGTCTTATCAATTATGGGTCAATCTGGACTTGGACAAAATTCACCGATATCCATAGTGAACCTTCGTATGTCTAATATCTAGGAAGAGTGATCCATGACTTTCAATTAGTTCCTTGGTATCTCGACCTTGCCAAAAGGTGGGATGACATTTGCCCTCCAAAGTATGTCTTGTGGAAACATGACGTGCTTTGAAAAGCTGCAGTTTCTCTTTGAACGATCGTCGTATTTTTTGCTGGAAGGTGTACTCCGTATTGCTGCCAGTTATTTTGTTTGTTATATTGAATTTCGTATCGATCCTCTCCTGAATCGACGCGAAATTTGAGTTGCAACAACGTTTGACAGTTGTTTTTGTCGAGTTCCTTTGTATCGATCCTCTCCTGAATCGATGTGGAAGGTTGAAAGATTGAATTTGCATCGATAAATTAAGAATTCATTGAATGCGAAATGTTCATTCGCATCAATGGCAATGTTTGAGTCATGATGGACACGAAATCGTGGTTCGTATCGATTATAATATAGATGGAGCCATGAACTTGTTGATGCGAACACGGGCTTCGAGTCGATGGGCTCCATCGTCTTCAGCCGTTCTTGCCATGCGCTTCGCATCGGTAGATTCACCATTCATTTCGAACCGATAGAAATTCTTGATCAAGTGGAGTCGAACTGGGTGTTCGACTCGACTCGGGTTTTGACCGGTTGCGACCGGTCAAGTGGACTGGGAGGCGAATCGACCCAGTCCCCTCCTAAGTTCCATATAAATAGCTAGGACTTAGCCATTTTTCACTTTTTTACTTTTCACTGCTGTCTCTATTCTTCGTATCGATTCGAAACATCGAAAAAGATAGAACTGCGTCCCGCCTTCGATTCGACAAGATTCATCCTTTAAATTCTTCGAATCCCACTTTCAAATTAGGTAATCAAACATGAATCCAAGCAATGAAACTATTCTAGTTCTACTCTTCTTTCATTGATTATCCATTCGGGTAATTGATAAAGCCAGATCTGGTTTGGAGAAGAAAGAGTGGGGAGGACAAAATCGAATCGATCTGGGGACTCGTGTTCGAATTGATGAAGGCAGCAATATTTTTCTTCGGATTTCGCATCGATTCCTGGGATGCTCTAATGGAGATGGTGCAGTTCGTACCGATAGTTATGGTGATGGATCGTATCGATACAAAATGATCGATACGAAAAAATAGGTTGACGGTCGATTCGAAGTCCTTAACTTTAGATCGATAAGAACCACATCTCTATGATCGATACGAAAAGTATCGACTCGAACGTGATCGATGTTAAGTTGAGGCCTTCCTGATCGGTACGAGCCAAGCAACAAAGGATCGATTCAAAGTCATCTCACCTTGATCGATATGAAATCGGCCCTTGACTATCGATTCGAAACGTGCCCCTTTGTATCGATTCAAAGTGATATCCTGATGGATTTGAACGAGATTCCTGTGATCGATACGAACCCTTCCTGTGATGGATACGAAATTTTAGCAATCGATAGCATGATTCGGACGAGCTTCATCCTTGCATATCTGGGTTTAACTATTAAACTGCACACTTAACTATCCTTTCGAATCTCGTCGATGGAACTATAACTCAACACCGTGATAACAAACTTTTACTCGAATCAATTACCAACATCTGGATGATACGGTTGTGACGGTCAGCGATGACGGTCACTCCTACTGGACTCTGATTATCTTTGTTGCTTGCAAGTATTTTTTAATTTTGCAAGATCTTTTTCCGTAATGCACAACACTGCACAACACACACTCTTAGACGTGGGGAATACACGGGTTCTTTATCGCCTAACGATAATTTCTCATAAGTTAGCCAGTTATGGAACCATCAAGTTCGCAGCCGCAAGAAATCCAAAGTACAATTCCTCCGAGACTCGAAATTCCGGACATTGAGCCCGAAGTCATTGGTCCAGCCCCGGACGAATTACTCGATGCATCTTTCATTGCCAATCCATCGGACTCCGTTCGATCCAACGTCTTTGAAGATATGCTGGGGAGAATATGCTTAAAGCATGGCCTGTCAATGGACGACGTATTATTGCCGGGACCAAATGACAGACCACACAATCCACCAGAGGGATACACCGCATTCAATCGTCACGCGTGTGCAGCCGGAACGCTCCCTCCATTCAATGAGTATGTAAGGGAAGCATTGTCTTTTTTGGGGATCGCCCCATCTCAACTACACCCAAATGGATGTGCTTTAGTGAATAGCTTGTTCATCGTCTTTATGGAGTATCTTCATCGACCACCGATCCCGATTGAGATCAGATATCTGTTCAACTTCAAAAGCCGAAATGATAACCCATCCTTTACATTCTTGGAGGCAGTAAGGAACTGTTAAGTGGTCACCAGGTCCTGGACCAGGCTAAGTTACTTCAAGACGGAGTGGTTTTACGTCAGATGCCCCCCAGGGTTCGCCCGGCGATGGTTATTCAGACGTGAGTATAGCTGAGTTCTCAAATAATTATTAAGGCGATTGCAGTTGAAGTGGAACTTATATTCTTTCTTTTTTACAACAACAATTCAGCGACCCGAAGATGGATACTTCAAGGAGATAGTCCGTGTGCTTCAGGAAGTCCCGAGTGAAGATAGGAATATTGAATTGCTCTTGATGGATAGAAATATCAGAATTCTTGGGTTGATCGAGCGGAGACAAAGTACAGTGCTCGACGGCACATTAAAAACTGCCTCAAGAGAGAGAGAGTCAAACGAAAAAAGCCTAAAGTTGTCGTAATCGAGGAGGCTGATTCCGAGAGAACTCACACTGATGAGGAACCCCTGGGCGAACCTGCTAATGTAGCCAAGGACACTTAAGAACAGAGAAAAGGCAAGGCAGCCGTTTTTAAGTCGCCTAAAAAGGGGAGATGGAAATCCATCGCCACGTCCCAACCCGTTTCTAGAATTAGAATTTCGAAGGTGTCTCCCCCAAGAACATAAAGTCTTTAAGAAGGGCTTGCCGATCTTCCAATCCCGGACAATGTGCCTTTCCAGCATGATGCTGGGTTGGAGGAATTCCACCATATCTTAGAATTGAGCGAGCCTTTTCCTATTAGTGTGGTCGACACTTTCGGTTGGTCGGGGGGTTGCATATTCATACACATTTCACGGCACTACACAACCCTTAACCGTAGGTCATCTATTTCGAAAAGCCACTAACTCTATTTCATTTTGCTTCGTAGACACTATGACTGGACGAGTTCGATGCTGGGAAGTCTTCGACAGGTTCGTAGATCTCCCACATATTATGAGTCGCAAAGAAGGGAAAGGGATAGAGATTACGACCGTGGATACTCTGGATATTCTAGTCAAGAAAGATATGATAGAGATAGGGGTTACAGACATCGATCTCGATCTCGCACTCCTCCTCCTAGAGCTCCTATACAACCTCCCGTCTATGTTTCTCGTCCTTCCGAATCTTCGTGGCACAAGTCAGCTTCCCAGTCTTCCAGGTCTGAGCCCCATCATCCTAGATCTGAGGCAATAACCCTAGTAGTTGCGGAACAGCCTCCTACGGAAATTTCGAGGGAAGGAGCGATCAAGCTTGCTCAGTTAAAGAAGGACTTCCCGAATATTTGTTTTGATAACTACATTTTCCCTCCTCATTTGAAAAAATCCCGGCGGAGGCTGAGCCGGTGGTGCATGATTATGTGCATGACTTCTATGCTCAGTATAAGGCGTGGGCTAAAGCGGCTGAGAAAGCGTCGTCATTAGCCTTTGAACGAGCGGCCACCATCGAGAAGCTACAAGCCGAGTTAACTCAAAAGTACCGTATTAGAAAAGTACTGAACACGGAAGCCGAGTCATCTTGAAAATCAGAGATGGAGGCTCTTAAGAAGGCTGATGAAGCTCAAGCGGCTATGGACAGAATGAAGAAAGAGCATTATGTTACGGTGGAAGACATGGGCCACCGAAACACCATTGTAACCGCCGAGCGGGATGCGGCCTTGAAGGAGCTTAACGAGCTAAAAGTTAAAGTTTCCGAAATTGCCAAGGATAGGGACGACGCGAAAAATGCGGCCCAGGAAGTGTGTGAATAGGCCGTAGTGCTTCGGACCGAACGAGATGCGACAATGGCTAAAGTACAGGCGGTCGAAGCCGAAGTCGATTGAAAATTTGAGATTGCCGAGTCCAAGCTAGAGGCCTACATCAAAGACCTCCTCATCACTTATAATGCTAATGTGTTAAAGAACAGGAATTTGGCTTGGCTCGAGAATTATTCAGTACATCCTCACAGCGCTTGGGGCGGTTGATTGAGGAGGAGAAAGCAGCGCATCTGGATGAATCAATCGACCAATTTGAGCTTGAAAACCAGTTGCTAACCGAAGATGAAAAGAAAGTCCTTCATGACGCCATAATTTCTTATGAGAAGGAGTGGTCGGCGCCGGACATCAGGAGGTCGGGGAAGGTTCAGGTGTTGAACACCAGGCTACAGTTCTTGAGATCACCGCTCTACCCCCGTCAGAGCCTACATCTGCGGTTGATTGATAGTCTGTCCCAGCCTATAACCCCGAACAACCGCAGCTATCTCCTATCCAGGAGCATGTTTCTGAAGCCGCTCAGTCATTAGCAGGCCAAGTTGAGGAAGGCACTCCGAACATATCTCAAGTGTGTTCCAAATAGAGAGTTTGTTTTGAAGCGATTACTAACAACTTCTTCTTATCTTTGCTCAATGACTGGAATTGCACCACTTTCTGCGACTCAAGAACCAAGTCAAGGGCAGAAGGCCATCACTACCGAGACGACTGTCGTGACAACAACAGTGTCAACTGAGATGACGCAGGGGAGCACACTATCTCTTAATGAGCAAATGGTGAGCGAGCTACTCGGCCAACATGGTGGTTCCTTCAAAGACTTGCGTTCATCATTAGTGGACTCCCGCCAGCCTCCAGCTCTTCAGTGAAGACTACAGATGCCCCCAGCCAGGCCCAAGCAATTCGTGATGAAGAAATTTTGGCCGAGATTAATGCAGAATTAGAGGCTGTGTGGCAAGGTGGTAATGTTAGTTGTGATACGGCGGTGCACAGCCCAGCGCCTCTAAGGATAATATCACCGGATGGTACTGTTGTTGATACCCGGATGTCTGTCCCATCTTCTGTTGCAGATCCAGTCCCTCTAACTCCTCCGGTAGGCAGTAAACACCTGAAATCAAGCTCAAAGGAGGACGTTGACATTATGCCTCCAGCTGGAGAGCAATAATCGGAGGGAAAAAGCTTAAAACGGAATATCTCTAGTGAGTCTGAGGGCTCTCCGTTGAAGAGAAGACCGAGGAAGAAGAAATAGATTGACCACTTAAGCAAATTTTTGATAGACAGGAACTTGTTTTTGCTTCTTATTAGTAGGCTGTGTATAGATGTAGGTTCGGCCCCTGCTAGTAGGAATTTTTTGGAAGAACTTGCATATAAGCTCTTGTTTCCAGTTAGTTGAAATAAAATTTAGCTTTCTTCATTTCAACTGTTTTTCTTGCTTTACTTTCTTAAGTGTTGTGATGATCAGCTCATGATCGCACCTATTACAGATCTTTAGCACACGTCCGTGCTCCGGGGACTTAGAATAATTACAAGCGATAATTTGGTTCGTGCTCCGAGAAGCCGATAATTATCGATGTCTATGGCACAGTTCGCACTCCGGAACTTCGAGTTGATACTTACACTTCAATTCGCACTCTGGGAATTTGGAGTTAGCGTTTATGTTTTGGTTCGCTCTTCGGGAGGCTAAAGTCGACGTTTATACTCCAATTCGCACTCTGGGAATTTGGAGTTAGTGTTTATACTCCAGTTCGCACTCCAGGAACCTAGAGTTGATGTTTGTGCTCCAATTCACGCTCTGGGAACTTGGGGTTAGCATTTGTATTTCGGTTCGTGCTTCGGGAACCTGGAATTGATATTTATACTCCAATTTACGCTTTGGGACTTTGGAGCTAGCCGACAGATGGTCGGTCACATCTGTTTAAGCTTTTTGAGAATTCGTTCGCACTCTAAAAATGATGGACTTATCGAGATCGTGGATGGTCGAATCACATCCACCCCGAGTCAACAAGCGAGGTCGTTAGACAGACGGTTCCATCCTCCTCAAACTTGGTTAGGATACGGCCGAAGTCGTTAGTCGGACGGGTCCACCCTCTCTGGAACCTCATTTATATGTTTATACTCCAACTCGCACTCTGGGAGTTTGGAGTTAGTGTTTATGCTCCAGTTCGCACTCTGGGAACCTAGAGTTGAGGTTTATACCCCAATTCGCACTCTGGGAATTTGGAGTTAGTGTGAGGATTGTCGTGTATCAATCCTTTTAGATATTGGTGTGGCGACATGATCGCGAGCTTGGGTTTCACTTAGTGAGTGACCGGTCATATCACAGTCACTCCCTATTTGAATAAATTCCACCATACGATGGAACTTAGCTCTCTATGCATTGTGATGTTGTACATTCAATAAATCACAGCTCTGGCTCGAAGAGATGGCATTTTATTGCTGAAATGAGAAAATATAGCAAAGTCAGTTGCCTTATTACAAATTCAAATTTCGAAAGGCAAAAATGAAATTCAAAAGAAGAAATAGACTAAAGTTAAAAAAAAGCCCGTCATATGTAGTAGCGACGGAGGCTTTCACTATTCCAAACTCTTGGCAAAGTAAGACCGTCAACGGTCGACAACTTGAATGTGCCGTCTCCGAGCTTTTGAATGATCACATATGGCCCTTCCCAATTTGGCTTCATATGCGAAGGGACCGGATATACTCTTTTCAGCACGACATCGCCAAGTTCGAAGGTCCGTGGTCGGACCTTGGCATTACATAATCGGGCGACTTGATTTCGATATGCGGCTGCCCTCAAATCAGCCTCTTCGCGTTTTTCATCCAGTAAGTCCAAAGATTCAGCAAGTAACATGGTGTTAGTTTTCGGATCATAGTAAGCTACCCGATGAGAAGGTACTTCCATTTCGACCGGGATAACAGCTTCTAAGCCGTATGGCAGAGAGAAAGGGGTGTGTCAGGTCGTGGACTTATTGGTCGTTCGGTAAGCCCATAAAGCCATAAGTAGTTCATCAACCCACTTGCCCCCAGCCTTTTCCTGTCATTTTTTCAGAATAGATTTGATAACTTTATTCACGTCTTCGACTTGTCCATTTGCCTAAGGGTGTGCAACTGCTGAGAATTTTTTATGGATGCGGAACCGTTGGCAGAAATTTTTGAACTCGGCGCTGTCGAATTGGGCTTCGTTATCGGTGATAATAGTGTGAGTAAGACCAAACCGGCAGATAATGTTGCGTATTACGAAGTTGATTACTTTCTTCGTCGTGATTGTTGCAAGAGGTTCAGCTTCAGCCCATTTGGTGAAGTAATCAACTGCGATGATGGCGTACTTCACGCCACCTTTGGCTAGAGGCAATGCACCAATTATATCAATGCCCCACACTGCAAACGGCCAAGGACTAACCATTTGGGTTATAGGTGGGGCCCTAGCAATTCGAGCATGTGTCTGGCATTTATCACATTTTCTTGCATAATCTGCTGCATCACGGTTCACAGTTAGCCAGAAATATCCATATCGAAGCATTTTCTTGGCAAGGGCTTGCCCCCTAGTGTGATCACCACATTCTCCATCATGCGCATCACATAGCGCCCTTTCGATTTCTTCATGGGCGATGCATCGAAGGAGGGGAACTGAATATCCTTTTCTATACATGATTCCATCCTGAATGGTAAACCTCGAGGCCTTTCGAATGATCTGTCTCCTTTCATTCTTACGCTCGGGCAATAACCCGTGCTCAATATAGTTTCGATAGGGGGTCATCCATGATTCTTTTTCAGGAGCAGCCTCAAACACGCAGTTGGTCTCCATCTGATCGATACTTGGAGAGGATAGAGTTTCAACGGGAACGAGCCCCAACTACTGAGCTTCGCCTGTACTTGCTAACTTTGCCAGCAGATCGGCTTTCTGATTATGCTCTCGAGGTATGTAGAAAATGGAATAGTAATCAAACTGATCAAGCACCTCCCGAACTCGAGCTAGATATGCGGCTAGTCTTCGATCTTTCGCCTGATATTCACCCTGGACCTGGCACACGACTAATTGGGAGTCACAATAGATTTCCACAGCGGTAATTTTCAGATCACGAGCTAGCTTCAACCCAGCAAGTAAAGCTTCATATTCAGCTTCATTATTGGTCGTACGAAACTCGAATTTTAAAGCATAGCATATGGATCGGCCCTCGGGGGTTTCAAGTACTACCCCAGCGCCCGAGCACCAATCGTTGGATGCGCCATCAATGTATAACTTCCAGATGTGCTCAGGAGATTTGCTGGTCTCAGGCAAGTCTTCAGGAACAGTAAACTTGGCTATAAAATCTTCTAGGACTTTACCGTGAATAGCTCTCCTCGGAGTGTAAGTGATATCGAATTGACTCAGTTCGATGTTCCATTTGAGTAACTTACCAGACATCTCAGGCCGCGTGAGGACCTGTCGTAACGGTTGATCGGTGTACACAGTGATGGGATGAGCCTGGAAGTATGGACGGAGCTTCCTCGAGGAAATGACTAAGCAGTAGGCTAATTTCTCCAGCTTCGGATAGTTTCTCTCAGCTCCGGTGAGTCGTTTGCTAACATAATGACAAGTTTCTGAACTCGGTCTTCCTTTCGAACAAGGGCAGCGCTGATTGCGTTTTCTGATACTGCCAGGTAAAAATACAACTGTTCATGGTTGATAGGCTTTGAAAGAATCGGCGATGTGGAAAGATGTTGAACCAATGATTGGAATGCCCCCTCGCACTCCGCAGTCCATTCAAAGTTCCGCTTCCCTTTTTGGATCAAATCGAAGAAGGGGATGCACTTATCGGTGGACTTCGATATAAACCTACTTAACGCTGCTACCTTTCCGTTAAGACTCTGGACTTTGTAAATTTCTGATAGCCCAGATCTTTTTGGGGTTGGCTTCTATTCCTCTGGCATTGACGATGAACCCAAGGAATTTTCCGAATGCGACTCCAAAATGACACTTAAGCAGATTGAGCTTCATCTCGTATCTCCGAAGGATATTGAACATTGACTCCAAGTCTCTAATCTGGTCAGTGGAGTAACGTGATTTCACCAACATGTCATCCACATAAACCTCCATGGTCTTTCCGATCTGGTCAGCGAACATCCGGTTAACCAAGCGTTGGTAAGTTGCTCTAGCGTTCTTCAATCCGAAGGGCATGACTTAGTAGTATAGTCCCAGATCGGTTACGAAGCTTGTATGCTCTTGGTTGGGCACATGCATGGGTATTTGATTGTAGCCCGAGTAAGCATCCATAAAAGATAATAATTCATGTCCGGCCATTGAATCTACGAGTTGATCAATTCGAGGAAGTGGAAAGATGTCTTTCGGAAAAGCTTTGTTTAAGTCAGAATAATCAATGCACGTTCTCCATTTTCCATTTAGTTTCCGGACAAGTACAGGGTTGGATACCCACTACGGGTATAGAGAATCTCGGATAAACCCATTGGCTTTCATCTTATCAACTTCTTCTTTAAGGGCGACATATCTCTCTGGATCCATACAGCGCCTTTTCTGCTTGACCGGGATAAACCGCGGGTCAATATTTAGGGTGTGGCTTGCGATGTCCGGCGAGATCCCACACATATCAGAGTGCGTCCAGGCGAATACATCGAGATTCGCCCGGAGAAAATCAACCAATTCCTATTGCATTTCTTGGCTCAACTGAGACCCAACCTTCAACATTCTCGAATCATCATCATCGTCACCATCGATTGGAACATCAATCGTCAGCTCAGCCGGGGAAGCCTGACTTTCAATAGATTCTTCCTTGTTTTCATTATCTCTCGGGTCAATATCCCTGTGGAATTGGTTGTGGTGCCCGGGCCGAGGCCCAGGCACCAATTGTCAATTGTTTGTAAAACGGACGCAATGAGATTCCTCTACGCCCTTTCCTTTCTCTCGTCGCTGCGCCTCGCGCAGCTCAGCCATGTAACAGGCTCTTCCAGCAGCCTGATCTCCCTGTATAACTCCAATCCCACGATCAGTGGGGAACTTCAAGGTCAAACACCACGGTGCAATCGTTGCCCTGAACTCAGCAAGGCCCGGTCGGCCCAAAAAAGCATTGTATGGGGATTGAATATCCAAAACAACAAACTGTAAAATCCAAACCCTTCGGCACTCTCCAACTCCTAACTCCATTGGCAACTCTACCACCCTAGTGGGTATATTAGGACTCCCATCGAAGCCATGAATTCTAGATTGACAAGGCTTTAAATCTTTGGCTTCCATTTTCATATGGTCGTATGCTCTCTTAAACAAAATATTTACTGAACTCCCACTGTCTACCAGGATCCTCTTCATCCAAGCAGGAACAACCTGGGCAGATATGACAAGTGGGTCAATAGTTGGGGCTTCGACCCTATCAGCATCTCGGCTTCTGAATACGATGTCATCCGTCATCGTCTTTTGTAGTTTGGCCGGAGCCCCTTCATCAAAATTACTGCAACACTCAAAGTCCACATGCCTGATAGAATTGGCATATGACTCCATTTCCCTCCAGCTTCGGTCTGCTGGATGGGGACCACCACTGACTGTATTAATAACTAACCTCCCGCCTGTACGGGCAGGTTCCTCCTGTCTTTCTTGAGTTTGCACACGGTTTTGATTAGATGAGCTAGCACCACCAGACTGCGGCGCCCGAACGAACTGATCTAGCTTTCTTTCTCTGATCAACTTCTCAATGAGGTCTTGCAAATGTCTACACTCATTGGTATTATGTCCATGACTTTCATGGAATCTACAGAACTTTCCTGTTTGGATCTGCCTCTCCGATGATGGCTTTGGAGCAGGTTTCTTATACTGCATAGCGTTGCAACTCTGTAAATACACGTTCTCCAGCGACGTGTTCAGTGGTGTATAATTGTCAAACATTGGAGCCCTACGTCGCGGGCCATGGTTCTGATCCCATTTTCTGTTCTAATTATCACTGTTCCTCGGTTGTTGAGTTTGTTTATTTTGAATATTTAACTGGACTTTTCCTGAACTTTCACTAGACTATCTAACTGCAACATTACTCTGAATCCCCTCACTGCTAGGTTTTAAATCGTCCTTTTTCCTAGACTGTTTTGCATCCTCACGCCTCAAGAATTGAGCGGCTTTGGAATAGAAACGGTCCAAAGATGCGAAAGGCTTCCCAGCTAACCAATTTCCAAACTCGGAATCGGGGTCAATCCCCTTAGTTAATGCCATTAAGATCGAATTATCATTGGGGTTACTGATCTCTGCGAAAGCGGCATTGAACCTTTCCAAATATCGCCTGAGTGTCTCTCCGGGAGCCTGAGTGACACTGGATAAAGTATTAACGTCTTTAGGCCTGGCGACATGCATACGAAACTGCTCGACAAACTTAGTAGCCAACTGGTCCAACGAAGAGATTGATCGAGGAGGCAATCGTGTAAACCACATCGTTGGATTGCCCCCCAAAGAAATGGAAAAACTACGGCACTTTACTGCATCATCCGCTCTTGCAGCACTCATCAACCAGTCATATTTCAGGATATGTTGATTGGGATCGGTATTCCCTTCGTACACGGGCAGAGTCGGCATTCTGAATCGTCGAGGGGGTTCAGCATATAATATTTCATCTGCGAACGGAGTATGACTTCGGGAGATTCCCTAATCATCATCTGTCAAGCCCTGACTCTCGCGAATCATTTGGCGTGTCATGGCTGAAAGGTCTGGCATCGGAGCATTTTACGCACGTTGGGCCAAAGTGTGGTCGGGTTCCACATCGCGAGGTTGGACCGGGCGCTGTCGACGCTTCGTGTCTCGCCTCCTTGGCTCAACATTTTCTGGAACGTACGGTTCAGGAGTACGTCCTTGTTGGTTACAGGTATCAATCTCTATATCAGCCGTGGTAGCGGTGGCACGGTTATCCATGGTGTATTGTGGAACAGTGCCTCCTTGGGAGGAGGGTCCAGTATGAAAGCTGGCAGAAGGGCCAACTCTTAACTACCCAACGGTCAATACTGGCTGGTGATCAATTGCCTGTGCATAATTTCCGTCTAGCCTGGGATGGGTAGATCTGTGATTGTAATCGGATGAAGCAGAACTTTCAGTGGAGGAGCGAGATGCATGATCCCTTCTGGATCTTCTACGCCCTTGGCGGTCTAGTTGATTAGCTATTCAGCATTAACGCACAACTACTCAGTTAGTTGTTGCCGGCTTTGAGTCAGTTCCTGGAGCAATGTCTGGAACTCTTGTCTAGTAATTGGACCTGATGGATCGGAATGCCCGGTAGCATCTTGATTAGATGGAGGTATTTGTGCGGGATTCTGTCTATCCCGGCCTTTTAGATCAGCGGCGGTAGAAGCGGTTCTTGTGCTAACCATCTTGAGAAGTGGAATCCTTTCCCTAGATTTTTGCAAATCTGAATAGAACGGAAGGAATCTGAAATTGAAATCTGGATCTCTCTCTTAGATTTATGCAATCCGGTATCGATGACAGATCCAACGAGCAGGAGAAAATCTGGGTTTTCTCAGTGAAAGCACCAAAGTGTTTGCACCAAAATTGATCACAACACTCTTTGGAAGTTTTTGAAGAGATAATAAATGTAGAATGTAAATTGAAAATGAGGATTATCAAACAAAAACTTCAATTAACAAGAATATAAATGTGAAGACAAGCGATTTATAGTTGTTTGGCATGTTGCCTACGTCCATTGTGAAGTTTTTGCAATTTTATTGATTCTCTTTTGATGATTACAAGTGATTACAGCGAACAACAGCAAAATACAACTTGGAATTCGAATTCGACAGTAAGAATATGATGCAAATCTCGTTCCGGCAGAGTCTGGGCGCTTCAGAATCAAAAGATCCTTTTTCTATAGGCCCTGGGCTCTATTTATAGGCGTAGGAGGCTGATATTTCGCTCAAATTTCAAGAGACTCGTTCTAGCACATGAGTGGGCCCACGCGACCAACCTCAAGGAGTTTCGACTAGATCAACGATTGATACGAAGTTATTTCGTATCGATCAAGATGACGTCCAATCGAGCTGAAATTTGGTGGAGATATTCCTCAGCATGTACGCGAGCTCCTGTAAAAATTTCATGGCATTTGGATCAGTGGATCATGAGTTATCGTCGATACGAAATGGGGTTTCTCGTTGGCTGATTGGTTTGAATCCACCATTTCGAATCGATCCCTTCGACTCCATCAACTCACGTGGTCTTGTGATGTTGTGGCATGCATACTTCGCCTCGATCCGGTCTTTGCTCCGAGTTGACCGCATCGACTCCATAAATCTCGCCTCATTCGTATCGAGGGTGGCACGTCACCCTGGTCTATAGACTCGATGGATTCGAATAAGGCTCACAGATGGATTCGAACTACTGATGTTCAATGGTTACGAACATGAAACGACCCGCAAATCCGTACCCCTTGAGTCAACTCTATTCTACCTAAATCAACTCAAGTTGTACAAAAATACGAACCATTTGGGTTAAAGAAGAAGAGGTAGAAGAAGAAAATAGAAAACAACAACAGAATCTAACCATCGCAGCGGAATAAAATGTAATAGATAATAAATAATCTTTACTCAAAGATCAAATATATCAGTTTATATATTACATCATCAGAGTACATCAATCACAGCTTAACATCAATATCATACAAATGGATGCACAACAACTCAGCACAGCGGAACATATATATATATATATATATATATATATATATATAAACAAGTACGGGAGTACGTATCGTCATCTTGCTCGTCTCCTGAGCTCCACAGCATCAAATCATGTATCCTATAATATTCAGTCTGACCCGAGCATTACAGTTAAATAACACCCGAGTCAGTTTGGAATACCAGTGTGAGAAAATCACACTCAATTGATTATTAAAGTTTCAAAAATCCTTTTAAAACAAAAACATCTCATAAGACCACGCCACAAATAAACATTTCGGGTTTTTACCTTACGATGGCTAAAACAATTTTTATTAAAATCCTCTGATATTATAATAGTGTCTATATAAAGTAAAATAGAATCTAGCTGTAATGCTTGCATCTCACGTTTCAGCAATAGTTGGGCACAATCAAAACCGTACGAGCGCGTAGGGAAAATGGATTTCCAACTAATGGCTAGGCACTGGGGTACCACCTGTCACAGTACCTGGTCTAGATCAGCGTACCGAGGAGCCACCCTAACTCCTTTGCAACACAAGACCGGAACCATCCCTTACTGGACAGTTCTGAGCAAGATCATCCCGCGGTTGGGATCAACAACCGCCCACTAAGCCGAAATAAAAGGGACATCTAGATAGGGATGACTTCACCCTAAAGTGGGGGCTACCTACGAAGCCTTGCTGCATAACCCCTGGTTTTCAGCCATTCCTATTTGATGAGGCTTGAGGCTAAGAGTTACCTTTTTAGAACATATCCTTCAGAATGCCCATCGTCCAACAGACGATGTTTCGAAAGCATTCATCCATACAAGTCCGTTCCGGGTTCGAACAAAACCGAAGGTACTATTCCTACTACATCCATTTTGGAAATATCCTCAGGATTAGTAGCGACTAACCCTTGCACTCCACTGCTCCATCTTCGAATCCAAACTCGTTTTCCACGAAAACGTACAAACCGGATCGAAGTGGTTTTCGAGAAATAAATCTCGATCCCGGTCTCTTCGAAACGATCAACATATTTGTCCAATAGTGATAGTCGTTATTTAACTATCAATTAATATTCACAAACATCCATCACACAATAAATAATTTCCCAAATTATTTATTAATCTAAGAAAAATATCTTCACAAGATATATTTTCACTTTTCAAACCCCTTTGAAAATAGTTTTCAAACTATCCTCCTTTCTCAGTATAAATTCCAAGTATTTTCTATTTCCACTGGAATCACCAAGCACAAGATTTTAGATTTTTAAAATAATTTCAAAACACTTTATTGTAAAATATGTTTAACATTTAATTTAGAAAATTTTACTTTAGTATTTAATTTAAAATAATACTTTAGAAATAATTAAAATAAGTTTACTTTATAAATATAACTAGATTTTCTTCTTTAAACAAAATACCAAAATCATCTTTTAAATAATTATTACGATAATAGATTAAACAAAACACTTACTTTCAAACATACTTTAAAACATTTAGGTTAAAACTACTTGAATAATTGTTTAAAAATACATACTATATGAATATTTGAAAATAAGGATACTTGATAAAATATGAAACTAGATTTTTACTTTTAAAAACAAAATACTAAGTTACTCTTTAAATAATTACTACCATAATAGATTAAAAGGAAATACTTCTTTAAAATTTAAATATTAGAAATAATAAATTTTCCAAACTTGCTTTTTCAAAACAACCAGTAAACTTTAACTTATATTTAAAAATTCACTTTGAAAACGTACTTGGTTATTCAAAGAGAATTTCCAACTTCAATTAATTAAATCAATTTCCCAAATTGATTTCCAATTTATTCCCTTTGAAATAAGTTTCTTTAATTACTCAATTCATTTCAAATTTCATTAATTTTGGACTTAAATTTTTATTATTATTATTTTCTGTCTGATTTTAAACCCCTTTAACTGAAATATACAAATTTTGGCTTTTCCTAATTTCTCCCTTATTCTTTTCAATAATTTGAATAATTAAATTTAAAATGAATACTTGTTCTTTAAATGATAACACTGAAGTTTTAAAATTTATTAACTTCCTGTTTAGTTAGAAAAAATCCCTTTCCATTTACAGAATTTATTATTTGGCACTTTGAAACCACTAATATTCTTATTCCATTCATTTAATTTATTTACAGACTTTATAATTACTTCACCTTTAAATTTTCTTCCTTTTATTTCCAAAAATTCACTTCTATGTCTTTTTGATATCAGTGAACCGAAATATATTCAAGCAACTATAGCATTCAATATTCCATTATAATTCATCACAGAATATCAATTAATCACAACAAAGAATATTAAATAATAAATGTTGAGGGATCCAGTTAGATCCCTCCAACCTGTTTTCCATGCATCCATGGATGTTAGCACAATATAATATGCCAATTCCAAAATATACCATACTATAGCACAATATAAATCAAGCATTCCACAGATGTAGTATATACTATAATATAACACATCAATCAATTCAATCATTCAAACAATTATTTAAATTTAATCATTTGAATTTAAATTTAACCGAGTGAGATTAACTCACCTTTGAATTTGTTTACAGTCCGCTCCATACCAGCTTGTTTCTTTTTAGATTTCCACCTTGAATAAATATTATATGACTTTTTTGTTAATATTTGAATAAATCAAACAATTGAATTCCCATTTGTAAATTCAATTAACCAATGATTTTATTTTAAACAAATAATTAAATTTTAAACCGATTTTCTTTGATGCTACATATATTTATTTTTATAAAAATAATCATAGGTTTTCAAAAATCTGTATATTTTTTTTATATTCATATATAAACTTCCAAATACTTTAAAATTCCTACTTCTATTATTATTTTTATTTTTTTTTCTTCAAAATCATGTCTGTATGAATTTTCAGTATTTTTTTTGTAAAAGTAACTGTTATTATTATTATATATATATACATAAAATAAGACAATAATAATCTATAATTAACATAGTTAATGAGATAATTAAGGAATTACCTAAAACATCAAGTAGCCCAACCACTTACGCAGTCGTTCCTAAAATCGAGCGATTCCACCTTCCTCCGATGTGAAATCCTCTCGGGTTGATCGAACTCATCTCCTTTCGCATGTAGCACCCCTTTAATCTCGATATCCCTAACCCTAATCGAGCTCGTCGCCGATGCCTCGCCTCGATTCCCTCGTTGATTTTTGAATTCGAGCTTCCGAAAACCCTAATGGCCGCTTGAATCCTCCTCGTTGCCTGCCTTGTGCGCGGCGTCGAACCTCAACGAAACTCCTCGCCTAGCCGTACTCCATTGCACGCGCGCGACTCTCGATCTCATTCGAGATCGTCCCTCCCTTGTTCGCCATTTATTATTATTATTGTTGTTGTTTTTAGAATATCGAATCGAACTTGATTCGTTTGGGACCGAAGAAAACAGGAAGAGGGGGAGAATAGTTCGGCCATTAACAAATTTATTTATTTATTTATTTGTTTTCATCGATGATTCTTGAAAGAGGAGGAAAGGATCGGTTTTAAAAGAAAAGCATTAGCTTCTGAGGGAAGACAGAGTACGTGACGTGAACGAGCGTTGGTTGTGAAGGTTGCTTATATGAGAATATACTTATATAAATTTTAATTGAATTTTCGATGTAAATTTTCAACGCGTTTTTATATAGTACGCTCACACAACAATTCCAAAAGCTACAAAATTCGAAATCCGATAATAAAACACTATTACGGACCCACTAGAATTGGTTTCGTCGAATACCGAGACTATGCCTCGGAAGGCTATTTTTAAATTCAATTTAAACGATTCAAATTTCAAAACCGAACGAATCAGTGTTAAATTCAATTTTAAAACTTCTATTATCCTCAGTATTATCAGTATAACTTTTACAAGCCTTCAAATTATTTTTAACAGGCTTAAAATTCTAGATTCAACAATTTACCCAACTTCACTTATTTAATTTAATAATTCAGTTATCAAATAAATTGTGATATTTGTAATTCAAGTTAAAATTGCTCTATTGAATATTTAAAATCAATTTAAATATTTCGATTTTAAACGCTCGAAAATTCCAGGTCGTCACATTCCTCCACCCTTAAAAGAATTTAGTCTCCGAAATTACTAGTTAGGAAGAATGGTCCAATACCCGTTTACCTATTTCCCAAAACCAAGTAATTTCTAAGAATTCAACATCTTACCAACTATCTCCTTAAAAAAGACCCATTATTATTCTTATTATCTCTCCAACTTTTCCATAGTTCCCAAACCACTTATTTATACAATCATTCAAATTATAATTCAAAACCAAATTTTGAATTATCAAAATTTTCTCAAAAATTTTCTAACTCTCTAATTTTCCGAATTTTTTTGCCAGCGTCTCCTTTGCGTGGCTAGCTCGGGACAACTACGAAAGGCCTTTACGGGCTACCAAATCCTAAAAGAAAACAAAAAGCCAAGTGGCTCGATCCAAAAACTTAATCAAATTTCATATAGAAATTTAAACACATAACTTTTTGGTCAGGCAATTCAATTTTTATCCTTTTGAAGTCAAAATCAATTCTCTTTTCCCTTTATATTACCTGCATACCCTGCTTAGTACTAATAGCCAATCACAACTTTCCAAAAATATTTTATCGACTTCCTTACAAAGTGTCCACATTTACTCATTCAAATATTAACTTAGAATATATTTGTAATATCAATTTTCAATTAAGAATTCACCATTCCCTCTTAAGTTAGTATAAGCATTTAATATATTCCTTATATTTATTTTCACCTTACCTCTTTAGTTTATACCTATTTCTGTTCGAATTGATTCTTTCATTTCCATATGAATTCAATTTATCTTTAACTCTAAATATTGAATTTAATTTTCCATTTATAACTAATTTATGTCATTATTTTAAGTAGTTTCATTTACTAATTTGTTTCAATTTCCAATTTGAAATCGTTTTGCTATTAACAAAATTTTCCAAAAATTTTCAACAATTTTCTAACTTCCAAAATTTCTGAAATTTTTTGGCAGAGTCTCCTTTGTACGGAGGAGCTTTTGCAATTTGACAAAAGATATAAATATATATACATCGGCCCACACGGTCGAAAAAACCAAAAACAGTTCATATCTCCTATTTTATTCCGTAGGCGTACCTTATTTAGCATTTTAAGCAAGCAGCTTATTTATTAAGCAATTAGCCCAACCAAATCCAGCCACACGGCTTTCAGGTACCTGTACTTACTCAGTTTAAACATGTAAGTGCCAAATATATGCAGTTTAACAATATTTCACATAGTTGCAATGGTTAAACACATGAATTCTAAAAGAAATGTACATCAAACACTTTCCATAAGCAATTTAAATATTTCAACATTAATTTTAATTGCTTACAACCAATTACATATCGTTTCACTTAATCCGAATGGTTAACAACTCACAAGCTTACATTTAATTTATTTTTAAGCAAACTGAACTCATATTTAATTCAATTGCTCTCAAAATCAATTTATTTTACTCCTAACAATTCATAGAATTTTAAATTACTGCCATTTACATCCAATGACACTTTATTCTATGCAATTTTCCGAGATCTATGTGAATAAATAAGCTTTTTTGTTTTATAACCAATTTAACTGAATTTCAACTCAATTTATACTTAATTCTGTTCCATTTTTAAATTTATTCACAATCCATATATTCTCATTTTCATTGCATTTTAAATTTGAACCCACTCACTTGCATTTCATTTTACTAACCAAACAGTTCATTCAAAATCATTAACAACTTAGGTTCATCTTCATTACCAATTAAATTTCTTTTTTTTTATTTTAATTCATTCACAACCATTTATTTAGCTCGACCCATTCTACTAAATTTTATTCCTTTCCAAATTTATTCACGATCCATTCATTTATATTTCATTTCATATTTGTTTATTCCAAACTATTTTATTTAGCTCGAAAATAATCCAGGCTATTTCATTCAACAACCATTTCAATTTTATTCACAATTTATTCATTTGCGATTCATTTAAATCCATTCTATTAACTTGAAAACATTCTATTTTTCTCATTATCACTAAGTTATTTCGATTCCTTAACAATTTAAATGGTTTACAATTATTAAACTTAGAATTTCATTCCATTAAATATTATCTGTAACTCACCGAATTTTATTTCGATTAAAATTTATTTTCACCTGATTTAAATCCAACCCAATATCATTAAACTTAGCTTAAGTTGAATTCGATTCAATTCTCCTCCACCGATTTAGCTTAAGTTAATTTTCTTCATTTTATTCAAATTTTTATACTTAATCTCATTTTCATTTTACAAGTAAATTTTCTTTTCTATTCGCTTAAATCTATCACAATCAAATCTCATTCTAAATCTTCAATTTCATTTTATTAGTTATTATAAAATTTTAACTTTCCAGATTCAACTCATTCAGTTGATTACATGGCCATTTCCAGTTTATTTCCACTTATTTGGATTTTATTTGCAATTCAAACCATTACTATTTCAATCCAATTTCATTTTTATTCGATACATTTCCAATTATATTTAGTTTGTTAATACTTCAAGTTAAATTTTAATTTATAACTCAAGTTTTGAATCTACTATCCATTTTTAATTTACTACCCAATTTCATAAACTCACAATTCAATTTCATTTACTTCACCAACAATTTAAGTCGAGCTTGATTTACAACTTGAGTTTTATTTTCCAACTTCATTATAAACTCACAATTCCGCTTCTATTTAACTACATTAGGTTTCCATTAGATATTTCATTATCTAATTCATTATCTAAATAGTCTTTCCCCAACTTATAATCCAGAACTTGATTTTAATCTCAAAATCTCTTCAAAAATTTTTCTTAAGTTCAATTTATTTACTAATTCAAGTTTTGATTTTCATTTTACTTTTAAATTCATCAAAAATATATTTATTTTGGGTTTTCTATTCCACTTTTCAAATTTTATAAGTCACAGCTTTTATTTACACAATTCCATTCATTATAGGCTTGAATACATTCATCTTTTTTTTTAACTCAAGCCTTATGCTTATTTATAACCCAAGCTTATTTTTATTCCATGTATTTTAATTATTTTATATGTTATTCTAATTTATTTATTTCAATCCAGTACTTATTCAACTTATTTTCCATTATTCAGGTAAGAATCTAATTCCATTTCAGTAATTCAATTGAATTATTATTCCAATTCCATTTTATTTTAACTCAGATTTATTTAACTCAATTCGATTTCAACTTAATTCGAATACAACTGGATTTTATTTTCAGCCTATCCAAATTATTTCAATCCGGTTAAATTTTTATTTCCCAATCCAGGTTAATTTTTCATTTTAACCTTTCACTTTGAATTTAAATTTTCAACTTTCAAAGCTCATATTTCCTTCCTGATTTGAAAATCATCTCAATTTATAAGCTTACAACCTATCCCATCAGGATTTTTAAACACCCGGCTTTTGGTTTCAAATTATTTTGAAATCTCCAACATCTCAAATCACATTTCTCAAAAGTTAAACCAATCCTGGTTTTATTCCCAACAAATTTCCTTTGAAATTTTTAAAACAACTAGCTTCTCTGAATAAATCAATTTTTGGCAGCAATCCGTCACTTAGAAATTCGAAAATGAATACTGATGATGCGGCCGTCATCATCAGAATTATTTTCCAATAATCCAAGTGATTTCAATGCTATATCACTTTCAAAATCCATTTAAAACAAATTTACCTTCAGAAATACCTCTAAAACAATAATGTTATTATTTATCTTCAAATACTTCGATAAACATTTCCAAAATCTCCGGGATTTTAAATTTCCCAATCCTGCTTAAATCAATTTTAACTATAATTCATTTGCACAGCTTATGCTCACACAAATTCTCATTTGATTATATTTCAATTTATAATTTATATTTATAATTCATATTTATGAATTTCATTTTATAGTGAATTTATTCCCTTAAATTTTGGTTATATTTTAAATTTCTAGTTAAATTTTTACACACCGATGATAATAATTTATATTATCATTTCTAACATCCAAGCAACTATATATTAGCTAAAATAGTTTACAAAAACCTTTATTTATATCAAAATATATTTTGGGTAAGATTATTTCATTCACCCACATTTTGAAACAATACCATGTCAAACTGTTCTATTCAAGTGTTTAGAAACCCCTTCGATATAGTTGTCCAGACTGTGCCGACGAAGGTTCATATGCCACTCAATAAACCAATCAACACAATATTAAAACAATTTATATCCACTAACAAATACGCGCTCATAATTATTAATACGCTCAAACTCATTTTAGAGTACTACGAACTCCAATTTAAATGAGTAATTCCCACCAGAGCCAAGGTTATCACCAACCTGTGCTCTGATACCAAGTGAAACGACCCGCAAATCTGTGCCCCTTGAGTTAACTCTATTCTACCTAAATCAACTCAAGTTGTATAGAAATACGAACCATTTGGGTTAAAGAAGAAGAGGTAGAAGAAGAAAATAGAAAACAACAACCGAATCTAACCATCGCAGCGGAATAAAATATAATAAATAATAAATAATCTTTACTCAAAGATCAAATACATCATTTTATATATTACATCATCAGAGTACATCAATCACAACTCAACATCAATATCATACAAATGGATACACAACAAATCAACACAGCGGAACATATATATATAAACGAGTACGGGAGTACGTATCGTCATCTTGCTCGTCTCCTGAGCTCAACAGCATCAAATCCTGTATCCTATAATACTCGGTCTGACCCGAGCATTACAGTTAAATAACACCCGAGCCAGTCTGGAATACCAGCGTGAGAAAATCACACTCAATTGATTATTAAAGTTTCAAAAATCCTTTGAAAACAAAAGCATCTCGTAAGACCACGCCACAAATAAACATGTCGGGTTTTTACCTTACGATAGCTAAAACGATTTTTATTAAAATCCTCTGATATTATAATAGTGTCTATAGAAAGTAAAATAGAATCTAGCTGAAATGCTTGCATCTCACGTTTCAGCAATAGTTGGGTACAATCAAAACCGTACGGGCGTGTAGGGAAAATGGATTTCCAACTACTGGCTAGGCACTGGGGTACCACCTGTTACAGTACCTGGCCTAGATCAGCGTACCGAGGAGCCACCCTAACTCCCCTGCAACACAAGACCGGAACCATTCCTTACTGGACAGTTCCGAGCAAGATCACCCCGCGGTTGGGATCAGCAACCGTCCATTAAGCCGAAATAAAAGGGACATCTAGGCAGGGATGACCTCACCCTCAAGTGGGGGCTACCCACGAAGCTTTGTTGCATAACCTCTGATTTTCATCCATTCCCATTTGATGAGGCTTGAGGCTAAGCATTACCTTTTTAGAACATATCCCTTAGAATGCCCATCGTCCACCTGACGATGTTTCGAAAGCATTCATCCATACAAGTCCGTTCCCGGTTCGAACGGAACCGAAGGTACTATTCCTACTACATCCATTTTGGAAATATCCTCAGGATTAGTAGCGACTAGCCCTTGCACTCCACTGCTCCATCTTTGAATCCAAACTCGTTTTCCACGGAAACGTACAAACCGGATCGAAGTGGTTTTCGAGAAATAAATCTCGATCCCGATCTCTTCGAAACGATCAACGTATTTGTCCAATATTGATAGTCGATTATTTAACTATCAATTAATATTCACAAACATCCATCACACAATAAATAATTTCCTAAATTATTTATTAATCTAAAAAAAATATCTTCACAAGATATATTTTCACTTTTCAAACCCCTTTGAAAACAGTTTTCAAACTATCCTTCTTTCTCAGGATAAATTCCAAGTATTTTCTATTTCCACTAGAATCACCAAGCACAAGATTTTAGATTTTGAAAATAATTTCAAAACACTTTATCGTAAAATATGTTTAACATTTCATTAAGAAAATTTTACTTTAGTACTTAATTTAAAATAATATTTTAGAAATAATTAAAATAAGTTTACTTTATAAATATAACTAGATTTTCTTCTTTAAACAAAATACCAAATCATCCTTTAAATAATTATTACGATAATAGATTAAACAAAACACTTACTTTGAAACATACTTTAAAACATTTAGGTTAAAACTACTTGAATAATTTGTTAAAAATACATACTATATGAATATTTGAAAATAAGGTTACTTAATAAAATATGAAACTAGATTTTTACTTTTAAAAACAATTAATCACAACAAAGAATATTAAATAATAAATGTTGAGGGATCCAGTTAGATCCCTCCAACCTGTTTTCCATGCATCCATGGATGTTAGCACAATATAATATGCCAATTCCAAAATATACCATACTATAGCACAATATAAATCAATCATTCCACAGATGTAGTATATATTATAATATAACACATCAATCAATTCAAGCATTCAAACAATTATTTAAATTTAATCATTTGAATTTAAATTTAACTGAGTGATATTAACTCACCTTTGAATTTGTTTGCAGTCCACTCCAGACCAGCTTGTTTCTTTTTAGATTTCAATCTTGAATAAATATTATATGATTTTTTGTTAATATTTGAATAAATCAAACAATTGAATTCCCATTTATAAATTCAATTAACAAATGATTTTATTTTAAACAAATAATTAAATTTTAAACTGATTTTCTTTGATGCTACATATGTTTATTTTTATAAAAATAATCATAGGTTTTCAAAAATCTCTATATATTTACATTTTTTTATATTCATATATAAACTTCCAAATACTTTAAAATTCCTACTTCTATATATTTTTATTTTTTTCTTCAAAATCATGTCTGTATGAATTTTCATTTTTTTTGTAAAACTAACTGTTATTATTATTATATATATACATAAAATAAGACAACAATAATCTGTAATTAACATAGTTACTGAGATAATTAAGGAATTACCCAAAACATCTAGTAGCCCAACCACGTACGCAGCCGTACCTAAAATCAAGCAATTCCACCTTCCTCCGATGTGAAATCCTCGTCAGGTCGATCGAACTCATCTCCTTTCGCATGCAGCACCCTTTTAATCTCGATATCCCTAACCCTAAACGAGCTCATCGCCGATGCCTCGTTGATTTTTGAATTCGAGCATCTAAAATCCCTAATGGCCGCTTGAATCCTCCTCGTCGCCTGCCTTGTACGCGACGTCAAACCACACCGAAACTCCTTGCCTAGCCGTCCTCCATTTTGCGCGCGCAACTCTCGATCTCGTTCGAGATCATCCCCCCTCGTTCGCCATTTATTATTATTTTTTGTTTTTTTGTTTTTAGAATATCAAATCGAACTTGATTCGTTTGGGACCGAAGAAAACATGAAGAGGGGGAGAATAGTTCGGCCATTAACAAATTTATTTATTTATTTATTTGGTTCGCCGATGATTCTTGAAAGAGGAGGAAAGGATCGGTTCTAAAGAAAAGCATTAGCTTCTGAGGGAAGACAGAGTACGTGACGTGAACGAGCGTTGGTTGTGAAGGTTGCTTATATGAGAATATACTTATATAAATTTTAATTGAATTTTTGATGTAAATTTTCAACACGTTTTTATATCGTACGCTCACACAACAATTCCAAAAGCTACGAAATTCAAAATCCGATAATAAAACACTATTGTGGACCCAATGGAACTGGTTTCGTCGAATTCTAAGACTATGCCTTGGAAGGCTATTTTTAAATTCAATTTAAACGATACAAATTTCAAAACCGAATGAATCAATGTTAAATTCAATTTTAAAACTTCTGTTATCCTCTGTATTATCAGTATAACTTTTACAAGACTTCAAATTATTTTTAACAGGCTTAAAATTCTAGATTCAACAATTTACCTAACTTCACTTATTTAATTTAATAATTCAATTATCAAATAAATTGTGATATTTGTAATTCAAGTTAAAATTGCTCTATTGAATATTTAAAATCAATTTAAATATTCCGATTTTAAACGCTCGAAAATTCCGGGTCGTCACGGAAAAAGTCTTTCCTTGATGGACACGAACCCAATCGATGCGAATTGGAACCTTTCGATGGATACGAAATAGGATAACCTGATGGATACGAAGTAGGACAATCTAATGGATACGAAGTGCCCTGCCCATGATGGGTTCGAAGAGAGATTTCCACGATGGATACGAAGTAGTGACTGTTGCCTCAGTTGATGGATGCGAAATGCTCTGTCTGCCGATGGATATGAAGTAGGGAGATGCCAATGGATTCAAATAAGGAAGTGCTGACGGATACGAAGCGCGGCTTTATGATGGGTATGAAGTCCATCGATACGAACTCGATGGATTCGAACACAGCCAAGTTCATCGATACGAACCGGTGCCCATCGATGGATACGAAACCGCTGGACCCATGATCGATACGAAATCGATCGATACGAACTGGAGCTTGATGATCGATACGAAACCGGAGCTTTTCCCTTCAACTTACATCCATCATAACTTGAGCATACGAACTCGGATTGACTTGAAACTTGGAAAGTTGGCTCTCTTGGCTTTTCTAGTCATGTCTTATCAATTATGGCTCAATCTGGACTTGGACAAAATTCACCGATATCCACAGCGAACCTTTGTACGTCTAATATCCAGGAAGAGTGATCCATGACTTTCAATCAGTTCCTTGGTATCTTGACCTTACCAAAAGGTGGGATAACATAAATAACGACAAGTTAATTTATGTTAGTTACGATGTTTTGACATCTCTTTTAGCGGCATAAAACATCGTTCCGCTAATATTATTTAGTTGGACTTTATTGGCAGAATAAATCACCGTTTTGCCAGTATTACTGAATATATGTGTTTCTGGACATTGATTAGTAGAATTAAAACCCGTTATGTTGTCGTATTCATACGGACATCTATTTATTATCCTGATAATTATATTAGGCAATATGATGTTGAATTAATTGTTAAAAATAAATTGATGTGAATATCTATATTTGTTATTCTGGATTGTTATGGAATGAACGGTAACTTGATTAACTACCATCGGAATCAATAAGTCTCTTTCAAACTTAGAAGTTGATTTTGGAATCAAAGTTATTTAAACAATAAAATATTATTTATTAATGATATTTTAAAAAATAATTTATAATTATTTGATAATGATTTGAAATTGATTATTTTATGATTCTTAAAATTATTTAAAAAGTATTTAATTATTGTTTCAAAGCTATTTAATTATTTAAAGTACATTAATATTAAATAAGGTTATTTTATAGTGATTTGTTTAAAGTAAATTATTACTTAAGAAAAATTGTTCAAATATTAATAACATTTTAAAAATAATATATTATATAACAAGCTGTTATAAAAGAGTATTCCTCCTAAATTTAAACTTGGAAAATTTGTATAGAAACGTTGTAAGTATTATTTTGAGATAATTATTAAATGAAGTTTCGGAAAGTAATGGTATACTTTCATGGCGTAACCGGAGGCAGAGATTGCCTACAGTTAAGTTTGGATTTCTCTGGGATAGAAACGTAATCATCGAGCTGTGAATCCACGTTTAATACTGCAGAGTACTTTCCATGTTTATTTAAAAGGGCTTTCAAATATTATTAAAGAAAATGGTTTGTGAATATACTTATTCCAACAAAATAAGTTTATACCTATTGATAAAGAGATTTAATTTAACTAAATATTGATTGAATAAGGCTTAGTGTTTTTAGTGGGAAATAGAATCTTTGACTGAATGATTGTTTCTTTGATAGTGAAATAACCGACTATAAAATCTGGACTAAAAAACATAACTTTAGGAATATCTAGAAAAAACACGGGAATTATGTGGTACAGTTACCGTTCGAGGTTTTATACTGTACGTATAAACTCATTTCGTTCTTCAAGGATGATTATAAGGAAATCCATCCACTAACGGTTCAGAGATGATCTTTGTTCTTATTTCGTCTGTTTATTTCCTAAAGAACCGGGGTTGAGTTTACCGAAAATATTAAACGTTGTTTCAAAGAGACTGGGATTGGATAAGTTATCTGAACACCACTTTGGTCCAACGAATACGTTTTCGAAATGAAGACAAGAGCATGGAATCAAAGATGGAGCATTGAAGTGCAAGGGCTAATCGCTACTAATCCTGAAGATGATTCCAAAAAGAGTGAAGTAGGAATAGTGCCTTCGGTTTTCGTTCAGACCCAAAACGGACTTGTATGGATGAACGCTACCAATACATTGTCATTAGAGGACAATGAGCATTCCAAGTGTAAATTCCCTAAAAAGGTAATCGTAGCCTCAAGCCTCATCAACCGGAATGACTGAAAATCAAGGGAGATGAAGCAAGGCTAAGTAGGTCGCACCGAAGTAGGGTATGTTATCACCTTTCTAGATACCTTCGGATATTATTACTATGGTGCGCGGAACTCGATAAGGGTGGGAACACACGAATTGATAACATATTTGGTACTATCTAGGTTATGGTAGAACCGATCTTGTGTTGCAGGGGATCCCAGCAAGGTCCTCCGTACTTTTTTCTAGACATGTGCTGTAATAGGTGGTACCCCAATGCCTAGTCATTGTATGGAAACCATTCTCCAAATAAGCGACATACGGTATTGATTGTGCCCAACTGTGTTGGAATGTGAGATGCAAGCATTTCAGCTATTTTTTATTTTACTTTGACCTCTAGACACTATTATAATATCGTTGAATTTTCTATAAAAGGGTTTTCGTTACCATAAGGGAAAAACCCATCGTGTTTATATGTGGTGTGGTCATATGGGATACCTTTGATTTTAAAAGAATTTTGAAAGTTAAAATGAATAAAATTCCTTGTAATTTAAATTCTCAAGCTGATTTTACCAGATTGACCCGGGGGTTGTTTTTCCTATATGCTCGGGGTCAGACCGAGCATATTTCTAGGTTTAACTGGAAGTATTGGAGCTTCAAGAGAGGAGCTGGAGGCCCAGACACGTATTCACGTAGATGATTATATTCCATTGCATTTTATTTACGCTTATTAGAAATTGTATGGACAGGATGTTATAACTTTCCGTACGGTATAGGTTGGTGTACTCTGATTGTTATCTGTTATGTAAATATTACAGTTCTGTCTTATATAAAGGTTTGTTCTATATTATAGATTATTCGTTTCCGCTGTTAGATTCGGTGTTGTTCTACTTTCTTTCCATCTTCGTTCTATCTTCTTTCTACTTTCTTTTTCTTACTATCCGCCTTTTTGTTCAATTTGGACTAGACAGGTGTGGTAAAGTGTCTGTTCGAACTGTACGGAAAAGTGGTTCATGACAAAATCATATTCGTTTCCAAAATCATAACCACAAAATAGGTTAACCATCATATCAAAATATTCGCATTTAAATTCAATAAATCTAAATCATAATAGTTCCAACTTAAACAGTTTGTATATTAAAAGTAGTTTATATATTGGATTAATTATACATTAAAAATAGTTTATATGTAACGACCCACTATTTTTGACCATTCAAATCGACAATAAAACCACACATGTCGGACTTGAGTAATTCAAAACAATAGATTGTAATATAATTTGGAGCAAATTAAACCGATCACAGAATCATAGGCACAAAATATCAGAATAACTCACAGCGGAAATAAAATAACCATAGTAGTTCATGTAGCTACTACAAACATTGTCTCAAAATAAGTACAAAATACTAGAGTCCGAAAGTAAATTCAATAGGAAAATCCCAATACATATATATCCGCTAATACATAAGCTGAATAGAAATAACTGAAAAGAAATAGATAAACAACTAGATAGGTAGATAATCTCAAAAATTCTCTAGCTCCAAAAGGTGAATCCAAAGCTGTGATACTCAGACTGACCCGAGCGTAAAGCAAAACACAAAACACTCGAGTCAGTACATACATACTTATACAATGTAAACCAACTCAAGTAAATTGTAATAGAAATGCACAAGTAACTTGAAGGATTCTTGGGACCACCCATCCTTTAAGATCCGATAAACTATGTACTATGTAGTAATATTCTCTATTATAATAATGTCTAAAGTAAAGTAAACTTACTTAAAAATAGCATTAAGGCTTTACATTTTCCACCTTAACACATATATAGTGCCAATAGTCTATATAGTACCATCATACCTCCAGATCGGGGGCTACCATAAATACTCCACAGGTACGATGCAAATCAAAACTCGTATAAGGCGCGCTAGGGTAGGTGACACGGCACAACTAGAAAATGCCAGGGTGGATATACCAATTATGCATCTGGACTGGTGGTAACGCATAGCAGCCACTACCGCCCACCTCGGAACACACTCCCAAATAAAAAAAATCAAATGGCCACCAAATCAATCACAAGGTCAGAATATAGTATCGAAGAAATTTGTCCGATCAGAGGAGTTACCTCATTGGCTCGGAATCGCTCCTATTTTAGCCACCTTATGCCAACTCACGGGAGTCGGGTCCACATATATACCTCGATAGGACGTTGCCACCATCCTACTTCATTCTGGAATCTTCACCGCGTACACGGTTGTTAAAGTAGTTTTCGAAGTTGGCAGAGAGTATGACAACTTCCGATCTCGGTCTCTTTAACAACCAACCGTTATTATAACCCATGGTATTTATTTCAAATGGTTTACATTTCAAAACAAACATATCCATTCCAAAACAATTTAAACCAAATGCTATTAATCTTCAAAAATAATACATATTTCAAAATGTTAATATTTCCAAATCCATATATACTTAGTTATTGCATTTCAAGAATGTAAAATTTAGGAAATCATAACACTTGAAAAATATGACCCTTGTATAATAGCATTTCAAAAATGTTATCTTTTAGAAATAGAGCATTTTTAAACATAACCTAAAGTAGTATATCACTTTAAAACATAACTTAAAATAACATAGTATTTCGGAAATGCTACAAATTCTACCATACATGTTTAAACATTATATCTTCAAATTTTATCATAGTTTTATTTATACAAAACATATCTATTTAATATCACCATTACTAAGTTAGATTTAAAATTCTATATCAAATCAAATTAAATTATTAAGTTATATATTATAGATAAATTCTTTAAATTACCGTTTAAAACCAACTATCAACTTATAAATAAATTTAACTTGTTAGAAAACCAATATATATATATATATATATATATATATTATTTAAAATCATTTAAATCAAAATTTAAGTTAAAATTTCATATATTTAAAGATTCAAAATACTTAATAAATTTTAGAAAACTATTATTTAAAAATTAACCATGGGTCTATATAATATTTTCTAACCTAGGTCCACTGATACGGATATGTATCATTTCAACCCGTAATTTATAAAAATCCTGGGTTCTATCATTTCAAACCCGCAATCCCATGTCAAATAAAATAAAAATCGCTTGAGCCTATCATTTCGGCTCATAACGATTTTTTCCTATTCTGATGTCCGTTCTGGTATGTATCATTTCAACCCATAGTGAATTCTATACTAACAGGGAACTTGCAGTGTGAGAAACTAAATATAAAATAAATAGTATAGCATATCATATCAGGTGATGTAATAGATATATAATCAGGTTATAACATCATATAAAGTCATGTAACTGGCATATATGAACTTATATCAACATATCATATCACTACTACAATCCACATGCTATTGTTTCACAATTATATAAGTCCGTAGGTCGAGAGTGATAAACTCACCTTCTAAAGCTAGAGTAGACAATTCAAGGCACACGACTAAACTTCAAAAAGAACGACAAAGCTCGAACTAGATTTGAGTAGAAGTAGAGCCAAGATTCAAATCTTGTACACAACAAAATACAACATATATAATTATATATACAACACATAAAATATGAATTAAACAAAGCAAAAAGGATTAAAAAAAGCAAAAAGTTTAAACAGGACCTAGTGGGCTCAGCCACTTTGGCAATAGGCTTGACCTTGGAACATGGCTTGACCATGATGCTTTGAGGCATGCTAGGCTCGGTTAGGAAGCAAGTAAGCACAGCTATGGCAAGCATAGGGTACGGCTATGGGGTAGGTGAAGGGGTGGCAAGTCAAAAGTCATTTGGAAGGCAAAAGGTCAAGGCACATATGAAAGGTCATGTGCATTATGGTTCGGCCTTATGGCTTATGGCTCGGCCTAAGTTGCCTGGTGCTGTTTGGGCTTGGATCAAGTCAAGGTATCTGAAGTGGCATGACTATGGAATAGGATGGTCACGGCAAGGAATTGGGGATGGAGGAATTAGTGGTGGCCGAGGCAAGAAAAGAGGAAAGGGATGATATGGTGGAGAGATGTTCGGCTTAAGGAGGAGTATGGTGATGGCCGAGCTAGCTTGCAAACAAAAGAGAAAGGAAAAGAAAAAGAGGAAGAAGGAGGAAACTTACTGTAAAATTCTTGTTCAGGAAATGGAAAATGAGAAGAGATAAGAAAGGGAAATTTTGAACGGCTAGAACAAATAGATTGGCATCTTTTCATTTTGAAAAGGCAAACAAGTGTCTATTAGGAAAACAAGGCCCAAATGCAAAGCCCGAATCAAAACAAGCTCACAATCCAATCAAAATTTCAAAGGCCAAACAAAAATAGGAATTAGGAAATAAGCATAGAAAATAAACAAATGAAAATACTGAAAATAATTGTGTGTAAAACGCTGAATTTTATCAGATTTTAAAAGTTTAAAACAGAATTTGACGAAACGAAAACCGGAACGAATATTAGAATCGAATTTAGCTTCAAAGAAAAAGATTAAAAGTTTAAAATTCAAATTTAAAAATTTCAACTAAAAGTCAAAGTTTGACCAACGTTGACCAAAATATAAAATTTTCAGAAAATCTTTAATTTATTATATTTGGAAAAATAATTATAAAGAAAAACCAAAAATACATTGGAAAATTCCAAAATTCCAATTTTTAAATGATTTAAAATCAAAGTTTCAAATAAATTCTATTTAAAACTATTTACAAAATTATGGGTTGTTACATTATATATAATAAAATAGGTTATAAATGAAAATAGTTTATCTATATTAACAAAAGTTTATATACTAAAAAGAGTTTATACCAAAAATAGTTTCAAATTTGAATCGTTCCTTCCAATTTCACAAATCAATTCAAATCAACTTAAGTTCCAAAATTCATTGTAAGTCAAGTCTCGGTTCAACAATTTCAATTGAAAGGGTTAAACGTTAATTCGAATTCTCATTTGAAACCATTTTCACTTATATTGATTTCAAATCCAGGTTTGAACTACAAATTTAAACCACTTTCAATTCAATAAGCTTCAAAGTTTAAATATTCAAACAATTTACAATAACTCAATTTGATAAATTTCATTATATTTCAAAATTCAACTTTAATTTTTATTTAAATTTAAAATATTCACTTAATAATTTTTAATAACCATTTAAATAAAATCCAAGATTAAAAATTTAAATCAAAATTGAATATTCAGTTTCAATTTTATTTAAATTTAAAAATATTCATTTAATCAACTTTATTTAAACATTTAAATAAAAGCTCAAATTAAAAATATTAATTCAAAATTAATTATTCAAATTCAATTTTATTTAAATTTAAAAATATTCGTTTAATCCTTTTTAATCAAAATCAAGTTATCGAGTTATAAAAACATATCTTTAAAATCTCAAAATCAATAAGTTTCAAATCAATCTTTTTTTTTCTTTCAATTATTACCTAATTTAAATTCCAAGTCAACTTTTATTTATCTTTCCAGCCTCTATTTATTATAGTTATTACAAAAAAACTGTTCAAAAATATCAATATAATTTTAAAAACAATATTCAAAGATAATATATATATATATATATATATATATATTAGTTAAATTAAATTTTTATTAAATTTATTATATAAAATTCTATTATTATATCTATTCTAAATCTTAATTATATATTTAAAAATAATAAAGTTTTTAAGTAAAATCTTAAACTTATAATTAAAATTTTCCAACATATAATTCAAAAATCTAAATTTTACTCATATAGTAAAAATAAAATCTTTATATTATATTTTAAAACTCAATATTTATTAAAACCCATATATTTCCTTTCAAAACTTTGGAAATCATTTTTCAAAATAGACCAATGATATCCGTATATTATTTTCTATCCTATGGTCAAATGATACGGATATTTATCATTTTAGTCCACGGTAATTTATTATTTATGGGTATATATCATTTCAACCAACAATCCCAAATTTCAAAAAAAATCAATTAAATCGCTTTGGTTTATCATTTAAAATCGTAACAATTTTCCCTAATCTAAAAGATTATTCAGGTATGGATCATTTCAACCCAAAGGGATTACCTAAACTAATATGGAACTTGCAGAGTGAGAGTAATAAAATAATAACATAAATGACATAGCCTATCAATGGCAAAAAGGATCATAATTATCAATTTAAATATAATATATATTCAACAGGTCATGGTTTCATATGAAAATAACATAGGTTAACAAGTTTAAATAATAACAGACCATACTTAACAATTTAATTATTAAATAATTCAAATTTAACAACATATTTCAATCGTCATTTCATGTGAAATCAATTTACTAAACTTAAGAATGTTAATTGTGAGTGAATGCTCACCTTTCGAGGCTATGAAGGTGATGATAAAATAATGGAGCAAAGCGGAGATCCACAACAAATCAAATCCAAGCAAAACCAATTCCAATAACACGAATCAACGACCATGCTTTTGAAGGCAAACTTCATAGAAAAAATTAAAGCAAAGCGAAGCGTAGTGAACCGGATTCGCGATCGATGAAAACAAAATCTAAAATTTTAAGAATCTAAAATTTTACTCACATATTTAAAATACAAATCTTTATATTATATTTTTTAAATCAATATTTATTAAAACACATATATTAATATCAAAATATCTATATATTTTATATTTTAAAAACCAAAATGTCAAAATCAATATTTTTTTTATATACAAGAGGGAAAGAGAGGATCGCAGATATAGGCTCTTACCAAGCGTGGTTCTCCGCAGCTCAAGAGTAGCATTGGCCAAAGCAGCTACCAAATCTCTAGTAAGCATGGGTGTTTAGCGAGGCCTATCAGGTTAGCTGGACAAGCTGCACGAGGAGGGCTCGGATGGCAATAAGCTGTGCAGTGTCTTGTGGCAGCAGTGGGTTTTGGTTAGTGGAGTTCGACTGCCAGAGTGAAAGAATCGGAGGCCTGGGTTGGTTTACTATTCGGTGTGGAAAGAGAGGCATGGGAAAGGATGTGGTGATCGACGTTTGAAGGGGCTGATGGCTAAAAGGGTTTTTCGAGTGAAGCATTGGGTTTGGCGGCGAGAGGGATGGTAGAGGATTGTTGCATGTTGTGGCTTTGGTCAGGGGTGATAGGTGGAGCGCGTTATTGAGAGTGGACTGGGCAGTGTCAGGTAGAGGTCGGGAGGCGGAGTGTTGTGCAAGTGGGCTGACGTGGTGAGGGTCTTGAAGTGGGTGCAGTTGCAAAGTCACGAGGAAGAGTGTGGAAGGACCAAGTCATGGCTGCTGCTGTCCAGGCAGGGTTTGCAGTGGAGTTTTTGGCTGTGGTGACTGGAAGGCGTGGAGTTTGATGAGAGGCGGGCTGCTGTGGTGTTTCGGTGGAGGAGAAATGGGTCTTGGTTGTGGTTGGGAAGCTACGAAGGTGATCCAAGGTGACATGGCTAAGTCTCGGATAAGGATTTTGGTTGCAAAGAAAAAAAAGGCAAGCATGCTAACTCAAGAAAAATGAAAACAAACATCATGTATATATATATATATATATATATTATTTTAAATGAATAGGACTGAAGTCTGGGGTGATGGGAACGAACAAGTAGGATATTAAAGAAGAACGAGATAGGTTTCAGTGGTAAATATGAAGATGTCTTCATCAATGTATACTATTTTTTCTTCTTTTGTTAAATGAAGGAACAGAGCTAAATAGGGGAAGAGAAAGAATAAAGGTGAATAAACATACCTGAGAGATATATTGTACTGTGGAAATTATAATGCCAGATACATTTGAATTCAAGGAAAATAATAATAGCTAATGGCTATTGGTTTTGCCAAAGACAAACGAAAGAACACAAAAGCCCAAAAGGCCCAAACGGTTACCGCAAACGGGTACCGATACGGCTAACCGTTTCGTAGATTTTGCCGTATATCGGACGCCGAAATGCCCAAATGAGTATACTCCAAAGATCAGCACAACGAGACGAATAAAATGGTACATAGATATAAGTGACACAACCCATCTGTCGAAACTAGATTTTCGTTGTTGAAAAGCTGCTAAAATGCCGAAAATAAGATAGACAGAGCTAAAGCTGTCCAAGTTCAGCGAAACAAAATATGACATCTCACTTAGAAAGTGATTCAGATCTTTCTTATATAAAATTTCAGGTTTCAAAAATATTTTATTTCCATCAATTTAACTGCTATTTAAATTTAAATTTTAAAATTCACAACCAAATAAACTTATATATTTTCTAGTGAAAATATAATATTTGCTATGTTTAAGTAAACGCATACCAAATATCAAATTTTCATTGCCAAAAATTTTATTGTTTTATTTCAAGAAAAATCTAGTTAATTACATTATTTAAGTCGTTAAAATTTTCATGTCGCCGCACTCTCCCCCACTCAAAACTTTTCATCCCAGAAAAGAAAGGGATAGGAGAATAGAAGCAACAAAAAGGAAACATAGATTTAAAATACATAGTACCTGATAGAATAATCAATTCAAAACCATATTTTATTTCATCAACATAGTATATTTCCTTTAATGTCGATATCACTTAACTAACCATTCAAAAAATTATTTAAGCTTAATATTAACATTCCATATTACTTACTTAACATACCTTGAAACATAAATTAAATGTATAAATATTTATTAAAATCACTCAAATTTTATTAATAAAATTCCCTCGAATTTTTTTATTTTTGGACATCTTATTACCTGTTTATTATTCAATTACACGTTCTCATTACATTCAAAAAATTTCCAAGTAAGTTTTATTAATTTAACTAAGTGTAATTGAGCACTATACAAATTTACCTTTTATTTATAACATTTCTATTAAGCAAAAATTTAGTTTGAACATTTTTATTACTTAAATTTTCTCTTGTATAACCTTCAATTACATATTCACACTAACATTTTAACTTTTTGAATATTTTCGATAATTTATATATGGTTTGCGAATGCAATTGAGTGTTATACAAATAAATTTATCCTAGTTCAACCGTTTCAAGTGGTTTTAATTCCATTTCTCATTATAGGCACTTCAATTATTCAAAAAAATTGCTTCATTCCAATAATTGAAAACCATTACTTAACATAAAGCTTCAAAATTAAATTTTCGGTTTCACTACAAACTATTTTGAAATACATACATATATATATATATACATATATATTTTGTACATCAAATCATATTCAAGAAATTCAAATCAAATCCATTTTCAAAAAGGAATGTAGCAAAGCTACTATAACGACCCAGAGTTTGACCACTTTAAGAAATACTATTTAAAGTGATTTCAGAAGATAAATTTGGCAATTTAATATGATTCAAGTAATATTAGATAGGATTTGGAAAAGGAAGTATACACAAAAATAGTAAATTTGGCTATATCGACAAAAATGACAAAATATTGATTTTAGAAAAGTAAGTTTCAATGGTTAAATAAATTATTTTAATTTATTTATGAGTGTTTATATTTTAAATTGCAATATAAAATTTTATTTTGAAATTCTGTTTACATAAATAAATAGTTTAACTACAACGTCAAAATATGACCGCAAAACATTTTGTCGAAAATCAATGTTTTGTCGATTAAAAGTTGTTGCACCGTTATCGCACCTTTATTTTCTTATATACCAACATATATTCAAATAGTATAAGTATTAATTAATTCACTAATCTAGTTTACTTTTACTAAACATACTTAGAAACTTCTAGAAAACAATTAAGAAAAAGTAAGCACAAAAAGACAAAATGGTTTACTTTTGTAAAATAAAGTTAGAAATCCTTTGATTTGATATGTAATTAGATAAGATTTGATGTGGCTAATAAAATATTTAAATTTAACATTATATTTACTTAAACGTCTAATCACCATTAATGAATGTCACATACATGCTTGCTTTAAACATAATTATTAAAGAAACTTCACATCACATTTATACACTTCCTTTTTATATCAAATCTACATTTAATATATGATTAGCCATGCATTGGAAAGAGTGTTTTACTGTACTTAAAGGAGACAAATTTTAATTTGTCATGGAGGGTATTTTGGTCTCTATGGTTAAGGGTAATAAGGTAATTTATGTAGCAAACTTAAACTATAAATAGACCACCATCCTTCCACTTTCTTCTACATGCTTCTACATCCTTTTCTTCCTTTCTCAAGCTTCCTAAAAGCTTCTCTAATAGCTTCCATGCCTTAGGAGAAAAAAAAAAAAAAATAGAACAAAAGTAAAGGAAAAATAAAGTATTCCACCTTAAAACCAAGTGCAAACTCCACCTTTTCACCTCCATAACAAATGGCCACACCCTCATGAGCACCACTCCCTAAGGAGCATGGCCGAGCCCTACATAGCCTAGGACGAACCCATTAAAGAAGAAGGAAGGAGATCGAGATGCTTCGGAGCGAGAAAAAGAGAAGAAAGTGTTGCTTGACTCAATTCGAGAATCTACATAAAAGATTGAATGAGTGAAACTAATTCTGAGTAATCATATTTTAAGTTACTAATTTCTAAAAATATTTCAAGTTAATTTTATGAAAAGTTTATTATATGTTGGATAATTTAATTAATGATAACTTGGTTGATATTATGGTTGATTATATGTTTGTGATATGGATGATAATTTTGTTTGATAAATGATAAGAGAAATGATTAGCAATGAACTATAGTTAATTTAATAAGAATTTAAATCCATATAAATGTGTGTATTATTTAGCCTCTTATTTATTTCAAAATATCTTAAAAGATTGAAAAGGTATTATAATAATATAATATTATAATATGAAATGAAATGAAATAAAAAAATGAGTTTGAAATGATGAAAATATTATTTTAAATAAGTTAAAATAGTTTAAATATGGTTTAAAACAAATTTGAAGTGTTTCGGACAAGTTCCGAAGCAATTCACAAAATTGGCAAAATCGAGCTCGTCACGTAGCGGCAGTTCGTAAATTTCGACCCGTAACTTCAAATTAACGTAGAGAATGATTTATAAGTCGGATCCCTTCGAAATAAAAACTCTTCGGTCTACAATGATAATAATTTTCCAATGAAAAAAAGAAAATCAAAATTTCATCAAGTAGATTTTGAAGTATGTTCAAAACAATTTTCTAAAACATCGCGGTTTTGCAGTTCGGAATCCAAAATGGGATTTCTTTATAAATAATATTTTTAAATGATAAAAAAATGAAATAAATTTGATAAATTTATTAAAATGGTTTATAAGATATTTTGAATGGAAAATATGAATTTCAAATATTAAAGTGTTGTTTAAATCAAATAAGCTTATATAGCACTTTCCGCAACACTTTTATGCTGCGAATTTTATAACCTTTTAAATATGAGTTTAAAATTAACAATTCTTTCCTAAATATTTTGTGAATGATTTTAAAAGAACAATTAAGTAATGTAAAGATGATTTGGAAGTTTTAATAAGAGTTCGAATAAATGGTTAAGAGTAATTGTTTATACCACTTAAACAAAAAGTGAAGAATATTGAATATAATAATAAACTGAGTATGCGAAAACAACTAGTACATTTGTCCCGCATGTGAGATATAGAAAGATAAAACTAGGTGTTTAACTAAGGTTAGGGATGGAGCAACCAGTGCCCTGAACTTACCTGGCCTTCGCTTTATCTTTTAGACGAGGGGTGGAACAGATCGAAAGGAAAGCCCGGATGCTCTAAAGATCATATTTAAGTTTTTCCAAAACAAAAAGAAAAGAAACAAATTCTTATAATGTTTTTAACCACTAACACCTTTTTATCGATAATTGGTATGAAGGAACCGTGATCGGATTCAGGTGATTCTTATCTAAAGAACCGGGATCGAATTTGGGTGGTTCCTATCCGAAAATCACTTCAACCTAATTTTTGAAACACCATATGGACTTAACATCTTTTTATCAATGATTAGCACGAAGGAACCAAAATCGAATTTGGGTGATTCTTATCCGAAGAACCGGTATCGGATTTGGGTGATTCCCATCCGAAAACACCTTTAAACTAATTTTTGAAATAAAACATATTGAAGACAAGGGTCGTCATGATGTAGCATTACTTACCATTAATCCCTGATGGTGAAATTTACGATATTTAATATGGCAGTAGTGCTTTGTTATGAAAATCTTCGATTTGCAAGAATATGATTTGAAGTTAAGAAAGAAGTCTTTGATTAAGATTTAAAAGAATGATTTGGAAAGGTTTTCCTAAGTAAAAGAGAAAATGATTTTGAATTATTCCATAATTTAAGAAAGGTTTAAATAAACCAAATGACTTGATAAATGAGGCTTAATAATTCCATATACACTTGAAAAGAAAATGGAATAAATTGAGAAGAATATATCTAAGAAATATATTTTGTAAAAGATGAACTAATTGATTGATGATTGATATCCATATATGAACTTAACATCTTTTAAAGCGATGATTGGCTTCAAAAGTACCATGGTCGAATTTGGGTGATTCCTATCCGAAAACTGCTTCAACCAATGTATACGTTCGTAAGTGAAGACATGTTGAAGATGATGATTATTGAAGACTGAGGATCTTCGTAGCATGGGGACTGCTTGTTGACATGCTCTGGGTCGCTCCCATTATAGAGTTATTTATAGCAGCGGTGTAATGACCCGTAAATATTAATGGTTTTACAACGTAATTAACTGAAATTTTGCTCGTAATTAAATAATTAAATTTAGAAATAATAATTTGATATTTGATATGCGTCTATTGAAACATAGCAAATGGTAAATTTTCAACCGAAAATATGAATGTTAGTTCTGTTGTGTAATTTCAATTTCAATTTAAATCAGTTAAAATTGATGTAAATAAAATATTATTGAAATCTAAATATTTTTATATAATAAAAATGTTTATCATCTTATGAGTGAGACGTCATATTTCATTTTTCCAAATTTGGACTTCTCCAGCTCTGTTTAACTTATTTTCGATGAAATAGCAGCAATTGGCAATGAATATCGACTTTTAATAGAATGATCATATCACTCATACATGTTTATCATTATGTTCATCTCGTCATGCTAATCTCCGCAGTGTATTCATTTGTGTGTTTTGATGTTTGGTACACGATGGAAACGATAAAACTGTGCGTCGTATCAGTACCGAAATTTATGACTTTGGGATTTCCTTGCTTTTTAAATTTGAACCGAGCAACCCTGGCCACAATAATAAATTGCTTTAAAATTTTCAACTATATCACTTTGTGACCGTTGCCATTTCCTTCCCTTTTCACATTGCTTTATATTTATTGTGGTTCGTTTTCACTTTTGTTCATACGTTAGTGAAAATGTATAATATTTATAAAGTTATTTACAATTGCTATTATAATCCAACTGCTCATTTCCTTCACCTAACACTATTCACCTTCGTTCCTCATCATCCTTCCCTCTTCTCATTTTTAGTATGTTCGGTCTTCTTCATTTTGGAAAAAATATATAATAATAACATTATTGCAAAGATTTTATATATTTGGATCTGAGAATTTTCTTGCTTATACACATCTTCGACCTCCACTTTATTGAACACATCGAACCCATCATGTCGCCTGCACTAAACGAGCAAGCCAAGCACCCCACCACGGAAACCCTGATCCACTCCACAGCCTCGTCACCCTCTCTCCACCGCGCGCCAACACCTTCTCCTCTCCCTCTCACTGGTGCTGCATCCATAGCTCGGCCACTGTTCACAGCCTTGCCATCGCGCTTCGAAATACGCAGGAAGCCCACGGCCACGCACACACTTCCACCTTGACAGTAGCCATGCCTCCCCCTCTACCTTCGAGTGAACCCACAACCGATCCACTCTCCTACATCATGTCTGCTCACCGAGCAACTGAAACAACCCCATCAAGCCTTGGCCGTAGACACACTTCCCCCATATCGCTCCTTGTTTCCCTTCCCGAGTACACTAGGTTGCTTTGCTTTATTATGTTATATATAAAGTATTATATATATTAGAAAGTTTTGCCTTTTGTTTTTATTCATATGTATACTGTTTTTATATTAGTTTTGGAAATATATATTAGACGAAGGCACATATTATATGTTTGCGTCAAAATTGGCCACAAACACCCAATATCGTGAAAGCACCCGTTTATGAACACAAATCAGCAATAATCAATATAGAACACAGATCTAAGCAATAACAATCACAACAATTCACAAATAACAATCACAAACACAGGATTTATAGTGGTTCGGCGATCGTGCCTACATCCACTCTAAAGTTTATATCTTTTTTGATTCACTTGATGATGTCGATCGATTATAGCAGATTACAGCAAGTTGTAACTCTAATACTTGATTACAATGGTGATAGAAAGACGTAGAACTGAATCCGGCAGAGTCTGGACGTTGAATGGCGGAAGATCCCCTTTTCTGAAGGCTTCAGGGTGCTATTTATAGGCGTTGTTGGCCCAGATCTCGCTCAAACTTTGGGAGACTTTTTCTGGCACGTGAGTGGGCCCACGCGACCGACCCCACCAAGTTTCGACTCGATCTAATATCGATTCGAAGTGATTTCGAATCCATCAAAAAATGATCCAATCAAGCTGAAACTTGGCAGGAACAATCTTTACCTTGTATGGAAGCTACTGTGAAAATTTCGTTGCATTTGGATCAGTGGTTTAGGAGATATGATCGATTCAAGTTGTGTTTTTTCATGAGGGCTATTGCGCTCGAATCCATTGGTTCGAATCCACTCCCTTCGACTCGATCGGTCACGTGGTTCTTTGGTGACGTGGCGCGCACTCCTCGCATCGATCCTATTTTTTCTCCGAGTCGACCGCTTCGCATCCATGATCTTCACCTCGTTTGTATCGTTGAATGACACGTCATCCAAGCTAGTTGACTTGGTGGATACGACCGAGTGATTATTCATGGATTCGAACCTGAATGATGCGAAGACGATCGATACTAAGCAGTGCATGGGCACAAGAACGATCGATTCGAAGTAGGGCATACAGATGGTGATGGATTCGAAGTGCTCTGGACTCGATGGATACGAAACAGTGCTCTAGCATGGATACGAACGTGTTGAGGGGATGCCCATCTAATGGATTCGAACCGATCGATTCGAAGTGACTAGTGCCATGCCTGATCGGTTCGAACTCGATCGACTCGAAGCGTATGCAAACCGATGGATTCGAACAAGATGGATACGAATCCTATGGGTTCGAAATGAGCATCTCCTCCACTTTTTGATGGGTTCGAACGACATTCTTTGGCTAACTTGCATCAATCATATCTCGCTCATACGACCTTCGATTAACCTGAAATTTGGAACACTGGCTTGCATGGCTTTGCTTGTCATGTCCTATCAATTATAGCCTGATCCGGGCTCCGACAAAATTCATCGATATCCATAGCGAATCGAAGTGCAACCAATCTCTGAGACGAACTGTCTTTTGTTTTCGACCAATCTTTTGATATCACGGCTTCGCCAAAAAGCGGGGTAACATTTGCCCCCCAAAATATGCCTTGCGGTAGGAAGGCGTGTTTTGTAATTCCACGAGCTGGATGTTCATATCCTGTTGGTGTCATGCAAAGGAATTTACAGTTTTATGTGATCTCAAATAACGACCGTTCGGGATCGAGATATTTGAGATGAAGGGCGACCGTTCATGGTCAAGCGCCTAACTTCAAATGACGGTCGTTCGGGATCAAGCCATTTGAGGTGAAGTGCGACCGTGCGTGGTCAAGTGGCGGACTTCAAATGACGACCATTCACGATCGAGCCATTTGAGGCGAGGTGAGTTGTGCCGTTCGGGGCGAGTTGTGCCGTTCGGTGCGAGTTGTGCCGTTCGAGGCAAATTGTGACCGTTCGCGATCGTGTGCCGTTCGAGATGAATTTGTGACCGTTCGCGGTCGGGTGCCGTTCGAAGCGAATTGTGACCGTTCTCGGTCGGGTGCCGTTTGAGGCGAGTTTGTGTGGCCGGGAGGGCTTGGTGTTACCGATGCCAGGGTCACGTTCGGGTGAGTTCCTGGTTCGTTTGTGTGCCTATTGGAGGCGAATAAGTGTGCCCAGGGGGGCTTGGAATTGTTGATACCAGGTTCACGTTCGAGTGGGTCCCTGGATCATTTGTCAGGGCATATCGCCATCTCAAAGCATGCCTAAGGACCGTTCGCAACCCCGTACATGTGTAAGTAGCTTAGCCATTTCAGAATTATCAGAACCAAATATCTATTCAACTGATGAGTTTTAAAATAGAAATGTCCAAACAAACAAACTCTAAATGTTCAAATCGAAACGAAACAAAAGCAAAGCAAGGATGTCAAAGTGTAAGCTTTCACAACGATAGGGTTAATAGCAACTTAGAGAATGCCTGTGGACCGTTCGTGATCTCGTGCATGTGTAAATGATTAACCCACGTTAGCGAGAGGTTTACTACTTGTTCATCGCTATTTCAATCAATTGATAATCAAACGGTGCCTTGATTCAGGGTCGCCTCTAGTTGATGTAGACGGTGGTCGCTCTGGTTCCACTGTTGGAGTTCGCCTCCTCACATACTGAAGGAGCATACCGTTCCTGATATGCCCTTCCACCTCGCCCTTCAGATGTCTACAATCATTAGTGTTATGACCATTCAATTCATGAAATACACAAAACTTATCTGGTTTTCTTTCGTCAGAAGTTGGATCCCTTCGCATCGGTCTACGATATGGAATCAGCTCTTTGGTATCCTGATAAATTCATTCCAGACTCTCATTCAGCTCTGAATAGGTGGTGAATCGTGCCTCTCTCTACAGTCGCTTTGGGCCGTTACCGCTATCCTCAGCCTTTCGTTTTCCTCTATCCTTGCCTGAGTCCTTTTCGAGAGGCTTTTTGTCTTTAAGCACATAAACTTCTATTCCCTCTGTTATCCCGCTTTTTGGCAAAGCCGTGATATCAAAAGATTGGTCGAAAACAAAAGAAAGTTCGTCTCAGAGATTGGTTGCACTTCGCTTCGCTATGGATATCGATGAATTATGTCCGAGCCCGGATCAGGCTACAATTGATAGGACATGACAAGCAAAGCCATGCAATCCAGTGTTCCAAATTTCAAGTTAATCGGAGGTCGTATGAACAAGATATGATCGATGCAAGTTAGCCAAAGAATGTCGTTCGAACCCATCAAAAAGTGGAGGAGATGCTCATTTCGACCCCATAGGATTCGTATCCATCTTGTTCGAATCCATCGGTTTGCATACGCTTCGAGTCGATCGAGTTCGAACCGATCAGGCATGGCACTGGTCACTTCGAATCGATCGGTTCGAATCCATCAGATGGGCATCCCCTCAACACGTTCGTATCCATGCTAGAGCACTGTTTCGTATCCATCGAGTCCAGAGCACTTCGAATCCATCACCATCTGTATGCCTACTTCGAATCGATCGGTCTCGTGCCCATGCACTGCTTAGTATCGGTCGTCTTCGCATCCATCAGGTTCGAATCCATGAACAATCACTCGTTCGTATCCACCAAGTCAACTAGCTTGGATGACGTGTCATTCAACGATACAAACGAGGCGAAGATCATGGATGCGAAACGGTCGACTCGGAGAAAAAATAGGATCGATGCGAGGAGTGTGCGCCACGTCACCAAAGAAACACATGACCGATCGAGTCGAAGGGAGTGGATTCGAACCAATGGATTCGAACGCAACAGCCCTCACGAAAAACCACAACTTGAATCGATCATATCTCCTAAACCACTGATCCAAATGCAACGAATTTTCACAGTAGCTTCCATATAAGGTAAAGATTGTTCGTGCCAAGTTTCAGCTCGATTGGATCATTTTTTGATGGATTCGAAATCACTTCGAATCGATATTAGATCGAGTCGAAACTTGGTGGGGTCGGTCGCGTGGGCCCACTCACGTGCCAGAAAAAGTATCCCGATGTTTGAGCGAGATCTGGGCCTCCAACGCCTATAAATAGCACCCTGAAGCCTTCAGAAAAGGGGGATCTTCCGCCATTCAACGTCCAGACTCTGCCGGATTCAGTTCTACGTCTTTCTATCACCATTGTAATCAAGTATTAGAGCTACAACTTGCTGTAATCCGCTGTAATCGATCGACATCATCAAGTGAATTAATAAAGATATAAACTTCAGAGTGGATGTAGGCACGATCGCCGAACCACTATAAATCCTGTGTTTATGATTGTTATTTGTGAATTGTTGTGATTGTTATTGCTTAGATCTGAGTTCTATGTTGATTATTGCTGATTGGTGTTCATGAACGGGTGCTTTCACGATATTGGGTGTTTGTGGCCGATTTTGACGCAAACACCCTCTCCTTCTTCTCTTTCTGCATTCGCATCTTCTAATCGTAAAAACTTTTCTGCCTCGTCGTAGAATTCCCCTAGATCCACAGGTGGATCTTTAGTCAATGAATTTTTGAACTCTGTGCCGTCGGCTACTCCGGACACACATGCCATCACAACCATAGATGGATCTACTCGATCCACCGAAGCTGCTGCTGCATTGAATCGCGTTAGGTAACTCCTAAAAGTCTCTCCGGTTTTCTGCTTTAGGGTTGCCAAAGTCATCACATTCTTGGGTCTTGTGATGTGAACCCTGAATTGCCTCATAAACCTTTCGGTTAAATCAGTCCATGTTCCGATAGATCCACTCTCAAGTTGTCTAAACCATGACGCTGCAATATCTGTCAAGTACAATGGGAAGCATCGGGCCATAACCTCCTCTGATGCCCCCAGCACTTCCATATGCCTCATATACTTCGTCAGATGAACCGTAGGTCCGTTCTCCCATTATACATGTCCAACGATGGTAACTTGAAATCCGACGGGTTTCTAGCTCGTATGATTGCTGGAATAAAAGGACTCCTATTGACATCCTCCAAATCTTTGCTTACCAAACTGCCTCTCATAGCTCTTCTAACCATTTCTTCCAATCTATCATTGTCTCCGAGATGCAATCTTCGCTCCACACTCTCAACCTGCCCCCCGAGTCCACGAGGGAATTCTGGGATCTGCCCCCTTGACTGAGCGTTCACTCCTCTGCTACTCCCAGGTTGCGCAGATGCTCCTCTTTCTCTCTCCGAGACTGGATCAACATTCTCCATGTGTGTGCCCCCTAGCTCAGGTGCTACGCCGGATGGTCCTGCTCTGTTTCGAACTCCATCTAATTCTCTAATCTGTGCTCCAAGCTGTCCTATTTGTTGAAATAAACTCTGGATCAACCCCTCTTGTTTCTTCATCATTGTCTCCATCTCGTCCCTAGTGATGTAGACCGATGCTTGATTCGCTCCTGAGGAAGCCTCTTGACTTCCTTGATGTTCACTTCTCTCTGGCCTTTGTCTCTTACTTGTTTGTCTTGTCATCACTCTTAGACTCAAATTCTTAAATCTTCAAATTCAACATATCCTGAGTTCAATTCTCAGTGAAAGCACCAAAGTGTTTGCGTCAAAATTGGCCACAAACACCCAATATCGTGAAAGTACCCGATTATGAACACCAATCAGCAATAATCAACATAGAACTCGGATCTAAGCAATAACAATCACAACAATTCACAAATAACAATCATAAACACAGGATTTATAGTGGTTCGGCGATCGTGCCTACATCCACTCTGAAGTTTATATCTTTATTGATTCACTTGATGATGTCGATCGATTACAGCGGATTATAGCAAGTTGTAGCTCTAATACTTGATCACAATGGTGACAGAAAGACGTAGAGCTGAATCCGGCAGAGTCTGGACGTTGAATGGCGGAAGATCCCCTTTTTCTGAAGGCTTCAGGGTGCTATTTATAGGTGTTGGAGGCCCAGATCTCGCTCAAACTTCGGGAGACTTTTCTGGCACGTGAGTGGGCCCACGCGACCGACCCCACCAAGTTTCGACTCGATCTGATATCGATTCGAAGTGATTTCGAATCCATCAAAAAATGATCCAATCGAGCTAAAACTTGGCAGGAACAATCTTTACCTTGTAGGGAAGCTACTGTGAAAATTTCGTTGCATTTGGATCAGTGGTTTAGGAGATATGATCGATTCAAGTTGTGGTTTTTCGTGAGGGCTATTGCGTTCGAATCCATTGGTTCGAATCCACTCCCTTCGACTCGATCGGTCACGTGGTTCTTTGGTGACGTGGCGCGCACTCCTCGCATCGATCCTATTTTTTCTCCGAGTCGACCGCTTCGCATCCATGATCTTCGCCTCGTTTGTATCGTTGAATGACACATCATCCAAGCTAGTTGACTTGGTGGATACGAACGAGTGATTGTTCATGGATTCGAACCTGATGGATGCGAAGACGACCGATACTAAGCAGTGCATGGGCACGAGACCAATCGATTCGAAGTAGGGCATACAGATGGTGATGGATTCGAAGTGCTCTGGACTCGATGGATACGAAACAGTGCTCTAGCATGGATACGAACGTGTTGAGGGGATGCCCATCTGATGGATTCGAACCGATCGATTCGAAGTGACCAGTGCCATGCCTGATCGGTTCGAACTCGATCGACTCGAAGCGTATGCAAACCGATGGATTCGAACAAGATGGATACGAATCCTATGGGTTCGAAATGACCATCTCCTCTACTTTTTGATGGTTTCGAACGACATTCTTTGGCTAACTTGCATCGATCATATCTTGTTCATACGACCTCCGATTAACTTGAAATTTCGAACACTGGCTTGCATGGCTTTGCTTGTCATGTCCTATCAATTGTAGCCTGATCCGGGCTCGGACAAAATTCATCGATATCCATAGCGAAGCGAAGTGCAACCAATCTCTGAGACGAACTGTCTTTTGTTTTCGACCAATCTTTTGATATCACGGCTTTGCCAAAAAGTGGGATAACATTATATACATGTGCAGTATATAGGCTTACAGCATATTATATTATAAAAGTACATATATATAATTTTATATAAGATTTATATAAGTTGTTTGTTTATGCATATAAATTTTATAAGTTTATATATATGAACTATTAGGTTATATAGGTATTACAATAAAGCAATTTGTATTGTTTTTATAACAAGAGTTGATTTTGAATTATAATATGTACATAAGTCTTTATACATCAAAAGCTCTATATGCTTACTGTATGTATATTATATAAGAGAGTATTATAAATATTATATTATAAAGTAGTTGTACTAGTCTTGTTTAAAGTATAACTGTACCAAAGATAAATATTGATATTTTGGGTATATGTATTGTATAGAGATTTATTCGACTTTAAAATATAAATATAGATATGTTCAGTTGATATATATATATATATATATTGATATTTTGATTCTTTTAATATATATAGAATTTTAAAATATAATGTATGTATATATATATAGATTGGGTTATATAAGATATGTATAATCTGTAAGCTTATATATATCAGTGTATATAGGAGTTTTGGTTTTTCATGTGTAATGAAACCGTTTATGTTAAATTTTAATATGTGTTTTTATATATATATATAAACAACGAAAAAAACATATATGGATTTAATCTAATATGTGTTTAAATTTAAAATATGACTTTATATAGTTTATATATAAATTCGCTTATACCATTTATCTCATCAGATCTAGATCATCATGCTTTGCTTTTGTTCCACTACTGTCTAGAATTGGTCGTAGCAACCTCTAGCTTGTCATTATGTATCCGTGTCAGTTCATCTCATTCTTGTATTTCTCTAGCCTCAAAAGGTGAGCAATCGCTCACGATCAACATTCTTATATTCAATAAATTTAATTCACATTGAAATGACAATTGAAATGTGCTGTTAAATTTCAACTGTTAAGTATATAATTGCTAGTTAATTGTTAAACATGATATGCCATTATCTGCAACTGATCACCTGTGATATATGACACCATATCATATTGTGTATTTTATTTAATTTATTACTGATGATATGTGCCTGTTGTTGATATGTTATATTTTATCATATTTGTCCCACTCTGCAAGTTCTCTGTTAATTTAGAAATCCATATGGGTTGAAATGATACATACCAGAACAATTTTGTAGAATAGGGCAAAATCGTTATGGGTTGAAATGATAAACCCAAGAGATTTTCATTAATTTTGAATTTTGGGATTGCGGGTCGAAATGATATATACCCGTAAATAATTAAATTGCGGATTAAAATGATAAATATTCTTATCACTTAACCATAGGATAGAAAATTATATACGGACACCGCTGATCTATATTTTGAAAATGATTTTCAAAGTTTTAAAAGGAAATATACGGGTTTTAATAAATATTGATTTTTAAAATAAAATATATAAATGTTATTTTCATATATGTCTAAATTTTAGGATTTTAAAATTATATGTTTTGGAAATTTTAAATTTATAAGTTAGTTTTAAAAATATAATTTTTAAGATTTTCTTATAATATTATTTGAAAAAAATATAAAATAAGATTTAATACAAAATATATTTAATAATAAGATTTAATTTAATAAAAATTTAATTTAATTAGTTTATAATATGTTTAAGTATTTATTTAAACGAATACAAATATTAAAAAAAGGATTGTATAAATTTTATAATAAAGGTTGGGAAGATAAATTAATGTTGGCTTGGAATTAAATTGGTTAATAAGTGGATTTAAATAAGAATTGATTTTAAAATTATTGATGGTTGAGGTTTTGAAAGATATGATTTATAACTTGATTTGATAAAAATGATTAAGTGAATATTCTCAACTTTAAATAAAGTTGAGATTGAATATTTAATATTGATTTAAAATCTATAAATTAGGATTCAAACAAATCGTTATTAACATGACTAAGGAAAATATTATTCCATTAGAAATAAATTAAAGTAAAATGTTGAAATACAAATGAAATTTATATTGTAAAGGTTTGAATATATAAACTTGAATCTTTGAACTCTAAATTTGAAAATGTTGAACAGGGATTGATTTAAATTGAATTTTGGAATTTAAGCTAATTTAAATCGATTTGTGAAATTGGAGGAAACTATTTTTCTTTTATATAAAATATTTTTAATGTATAAACTATTTTTAATGTATAAACTATTTTTAATGTATAAAAACTATTTCAATATATGAATATTTTAATTTATAACTATTTTAATATATATACTATTTTCAATATCTAAACTATTAAGTCGAAAGTATTATGACTTCCAAAGCGTTATGATTTCCAAAGTGTTACGATTTCGAAATGGCTATAATTTTGAAAGTGTTACGATTCTGGAAATGAATATTTTTTAAAGCGAATAGTTATATCAAATTGATATAGTTTCGAAATGAATATGATATTTTGATTTTGAAGTATGAACTATTTGAAATGAAATGACCATGGTGTGAAATAACCATTTGGTTGTGAAAGAGACCGCGATTGGATATTGTCATACTCTCTGCCAAAACCAAAAACCATATTAACAACTATGTATGTGGTGGAGATTCCAGAACGAAGTAGGATGGTTTGGCGATGATTCTATATGATATTTACGTGGCCCTGTCTCCCATGAGTCAACTTGATGTGGCTAAACAGGAGCCATGCCAGGCCATGTGAAGTCATTCCTCCGATCGAATATATTTCTTCGATACCATTCTATTACTTTGTGATTTGATTGGATGCACCTTTGATTTGGGAGTGTGTCTTGAGGTGGATGGTAGTAGCTACTATGCGTTACCACCAGTTCGGATCCACAAACGGTATATCTACCCTGGCATTGCCTCGTGTGCCTTGTCACATGCCCTATCGCGCCTTCTCCGAGTTTGGTTTGTACCATACCTATGGAGTGCCATCTGATAGCCCTCCAATTACGGGGGGAGTTACGACACTATATAGACTATGAGAATATATAAAATGTGTTACGGGGGATATGGGTAACGCCTTAACGCTATTTTAATAGTTTTACTTTACTATAGACATATTATAATAGCGTATATTACTACATAGTAGATAGTTCCGCGGATCCTTAGAGGATGGGTATTCCAAATATCCTTTAAGTTACCTGTATTTTAGTTGACATTTCATTTGAGTTGAATTTACTATATAAGAATGTTAATCTTGACTCGAGTGTTTTGTGTTTTGCTTTATGCACTGGTCAGATTGAGTGACACCGCATTTGAGACTCACCTTCGGAGTTGAAGCTTTGCTTGAAGATCGGTCTTTGTCTATTCAGCTTTTCAGTTACTTCGGTTTTCTCCAGTTGTTTATAATCAGACTTGTCATCTGTTTGTATTCGAGACTACATTATATTTGAGATATTCTGTTGTATTTTATTTCAAACTCTATTGTTTATATAGTAGCTTCATGAACTACTATTTATCTATTCCGCTGCTTATTGTTGTAGTACTCTGTGTCTGTGAATCTGTCATTGATTTATTTACTGTATATGCTAATTTTTGCCAAATATAAATTAACAATCTGACATTATGAGCAATTGAAGTCTGACATGTGTGTCTGCTTATGCACTTGGCGGGTTCTGCATGATAAGGGGTTCTTGCGTTTGGATTTGGTAGCAAGTGGATGACCTTACTCCAACATGTCCCGCAGGGTTGGTGCAGTCTAGAGGCTGGCTATAAAGACCCGTAAATTTTAACAGTTTTATAACGTAATTAACTGAAATTTTGTGAAATTTTTAAGTAATTGAATTTGAAAACAAAAATTTGATATTTTGTATGCGTCTATATAAACATAGCAAATGATAAATTTTCATCAGATAATATGGAGGTTTATTTTGTTGTGAAATTTTCAATTTTTATTTAAATCAGTTAATATTTGATGATAATAAAAAATTTCTAAAACATGAATATTTTTACATAATAAATTTGTAAATCATCTTTTGATTGAGACGTCCTATTTCGTTTCGTCAAATTTGGACTGCTTTAGCTCCGTTTATCTTTTTCAGCAAATTTGTAGCATTTTGATACCGAATATCGACTTTTTATAAGATGATCATATCCTTGATATTTGTGTACCATTCTGTTCACCTCGTCGTGCTGATCTTCATAGTATATTCATCTCTGTATTTCGGTGTCCGTTACGCGACGAAAACCGCAAAATGGATAGTCGTATCGGATACAAAATTTCAACCTTTTGATTCCTGTGTCCCTTCAAAAATTTCCAACGGTTGACATAGAACAGCCTATTGCTTTAATGATTCCCTGAATTCTCATGCTTGACTATTTCTATTCCCACTTTTCAATAAATGTGGGTTTGCCCTTTCAATTCATTTCTGTTCATTATTTATTTCAAAGGAATATATTGCACAGCTATCTTCCTCTTCGTTTGAAACCCCTGCTCTTATTCTTTTCCCTTCCATTTCTAATAACCCATTCTTACCTTTTCCTTTTCTGTTCTCAGATTAGAATAAAAAAAGTATATATATAAGTATATATCTGATGCAAGAAACTGGTCCTTCCCTATGACCCGCCAATCCTCGCTACCTAGAGCCACCAGCCTTACCTCCGCTTTAAAGCCGACCATCTGCCTCCCTATCACGCAGCTAGCCACCGAACGGTCAAAACCCACGTCTTCCACCACCCGCTTCTCCTTACCGACCACCTTCTCCAAACTTCAACCCATTCGGCCTTCCTCCCCTCTCCCATCACCTCGAAGCCCATCTCCTCTGAACTCGCCGCCCTATGCCTTCCACCTCGACCTGTGACCACATGAGCATCACCAAACCCAAGCAATGGCCGAAAGCTGATGTTTATATAGTAGCTTCATGAACTACTATTTATTTATTTCACTGCTCATTATTATATTACTCTATGTCTGTGATTCTATGATTGATTTATTTACTGTATATGTTGAGTTTTTCCAAATATAAATTAACAATCGGTTGTTATGAACAATTCAAGTTTGAAATGTGCGGATGCGAATGGTACGAAATAACGATTCGTTACAGTTAGTATCAGAGCTCTAGTTTTAGGCAAAACTTAGCATATGTAGTAGAATTTAATTATAGAATCACCTTCGTTCGATCTTGAATCACTTCCTCTTTGATTTGGATTTCCTTTGAATTTTGGAATTTGCCCCCCTTCTTTCTGGAATCCATTTTTGTCTCTCCTTATTCATGTTTTCTTGATTCTGGAGCATCCCATAGCTCCACTATATGATTTATAAAGGGGTGAAACTCCTTTACAATAAGAACTAATTCACCGGAGATTTCTATATCCTCGATTTAGAAGCTGCTATCTCTTGCTATGCCCGAATTCTATCTCTTACGATCAAATGTCGACTTTCCTCAAAATTTTGCATCGATCTTATTCTTGAAGTCACGGTTGACCCGGTTAAGGTCACTAACGATTAATATTGGTGTATCCATCCCTTCTCCTTTGTAGTAATTATCTTACCTCATTTCGAGCTGATCATCTAGTTAAAATTCTCTTTGATTAGGGTTCTTCTAATTTTGACTTCTATCCTTGTTTTGAAATCCATTCTTGAATTATCGAGTGAGGGAGTGTATTTGTAGTTTATATAATAATATTCTATAATGTGTTGTTTGAGTTGTTAAGGTTGATTTGGGGTTTCGATCGATCCGTCTGATCAACGTTATCGATAGGAATCCCAAAACACTTGAACGGAGCAAACTGATACATTATTATTTTCAAATTTGGTAAATGAAATAATTTTGTATGATTATATATATAGGTATGATTTTTCTAAAGATTTATTAGTTAACTGAATTGGTTGTTAGAAATGATAATACTAGATTACCATTTATTAATTCGTAAATGAAATGAATTCAAATTAAAGATCTAAGAAATTAATTATGGTGCTTCTTAAATTTGGAAATACATATTATTTAAAAGTATTTATAATTAAAATTATTTTAGAAGTTTTAAATCGGTATTCTCCTCCATTGCCGCTGGAAAATAATTTCGGCGATGACTGCAGATCGTCGACATTATTTTCGAGTTTCAGAGTAGAGAGACCACTTAGTAACTTTCCTACACTTTTGTTTTGCAAAATGAATTTAATTTGAATTTCTTGAATATGAGTTGATTTACAAAAAATATATGTAGATAATTATTTCAAAGTAGTTTGAAGAGAAACCAGAAAATTTGAATCTTAAGTTTTATATTAAGAAATGGTTGCAATTATTGAAATAAAGTGAATTTGTTTGAATAATTGGAATATCTAAAATGATAAATGAAATTTAACCAACTTGGAATAGTTGAATTTGAATAAAACTTATTAGTAAAATACTAAATTGTTCTAATATATAACTTACCTAAAATATTCAAAAAGATTAAAATGTTAGGATATAATAAAGGGTTGTACAAGAAGAAAATTTAAGTAAGAAATTGTTCAAACTAAAAAATCTGGCTTAATATAAATGTTGTAAAAAAAAAATTGTATAGTGTTTAATTACACACAGAACCTTAATATAACTTACCTATAAATAGTTAAATGTGAATAGGTAATTGAATAATATACAATATAAATGTGAGCAATAAGATGTTCAAAATGAATGTGTTAAGGGAACTTACAGATAATGAATGATTACAAACAGAATTAATTAGGTGAATAAAATATGGTTATATATGTATACAACTAATATATGTTGCAAATTATGTTAAGTGAAATAAATTAAATAAATAAAAGGGAAGACTATTTAAGCAAATAAATATGAACCTAAGAATAGTGAACTTGAAATTTAGTGGAATTGACTTAGTTGAAGTTAAATGGATAAAATAAATGAGTTAATTTAAAAATGAATTTGTTTGAAAGAAATATTGATAAAATGAAAGAAAATGAATTTTAAATTGAATGACTATTTATTAGTTGAATGAAATGGATTAAACCAAATTGTTGAATATTAATTTATTTAAAATTAAAATCTATATGGTTTTGAATAGTTGAACTTGAATGTTGAGGTGGAATTAACTATGTAGGATTGATTTCATCCTAGAGGGGGGTGAATATGGTGATACTATTAATTATAAAAATTTATTGCATAAGTATATAAAATAACTTCAGCACATATAATATTTGAGTAACAACAGCATAGATAATAGCAGAATAATAAAAGCAAAAAACAGAACACATAGATTTACCCAGCTTCGGCAAAATCCTGCCTACGTGCTGCTCCTAAGGATTCTACTAGAAATTAAGTAGTCAGACGCTTACACACGTAAACTCGCGACACCCGCTATCGACTGACCTAACTCTAGGCTCAAAAACCCTGCCACAACTCCGCCACTAAGTTGCGAATTCTCGAATTACACCACCGTAGTTCGTCCCCTAGTCACACGACTAAAAATACAATCATTTAAAAGAAATTACAAATTTAAAAGAAATTTAAAAAAAATAAAAAATAAAAATCCTAATTAACTAAATCCTTTATTAAAATAAAACAAGGCCGACCCTTTTATTTCTTTCCTCTTCTTTGTTCTGTAAAAATGGCAGCCTCATTCCTTTATTCGATTGTTCCTCTTTGCTAAAATTAGGGCTTTAGAGAATTTGAAGCTGCCGACTTTAGTTGATCAAACAAGCGATATTTTCGAGTTGCTCTGTTGATCGATTGTTCGTTGCTTAGCATACGACACCTTCTCGAGTTCACTTGAATTTGTATGTGATTTTCCCTTTTTTGCTTTTCTGGTTAATTTGCTTTGAACTCGATTGATGATTCGAGTTATTGATATAATGTTTGCTCTATTGTTACTTTGAACTCAAATGGATTCGTAGCCGATGATGTTTGGCTCGAAACCCTTTATTTTCGTTCGTCTGAATTCATTTTAATTCGTCAATACTTTGGCTTGGCTGTTCGATGTTGCTTGGATATTGATGATAATTTCTGACTTTGTTAATTTTGTATATTTGATTACTTAATTTTCATGGCTTTGATTTATGACTTGGTTGATTTCCTTGGTCATAACAATTTGATTGATTCTTGTTTGAAAATGTTTGACTTCAAAAGACAACTGCTATGTGAATTCTTTTGTTCGAACTCTTCTTTGATGACCCACGGCTTTGACTTTGTTATTTGGTATCTGTGACTTCGACATTGACATTGCTTTGATTTTGTCTTCTGTCTTTAACTTGGTTTGCAAACTTGATTTTTTGAAAGTCTTTTGAGTTTGACACTTAACTTGACTTGATCGATCACCTTGCTGTTCCATGACTTCCGCATTTAACTTGACTGCTGTACCATGATTATTGAACTCGTCCACTGCACTTTGATATGCATATAAACTTGTGCATGCTCTGGTTTGTTTTTGTCATTAGGCTTTGACTTTGATATGAAACTATTACCTGCAAAATTTGTTTGACATTGCATATGTATGTATGTATGTATGTGTGTGTGTGTGTGTGTGTGTTTGTGTGTGTTGCTGAACTTCATTGTGGCATTGTGCATTTCATCTTGTAACTGCGTCATATTTCTTTGAGGCAATTTGCACTTGCTTTAATTCCAGTTTTGGTAGCATTTGATGTCAAGTTTTGATACATATAATTTGTGTACACGTGTGTATGCATATGTTTTGAATTGTAGCCTCGAGCTCTGTCCATTATTCATTGATCTGGTTCTAATGTGTATGCACATATGTCTGTTGCATCACTTGATGTTTAGTTGTATGCATATTTGTACATGTCTTTGGTATCACTGTTTCATTCGAGTCTGTGCATTCTTGTCTGGCTTGTATTTGTAGTCTTTTTTCTGTTTGGTTGCCAGATCTAGTTGCTTCATTCCTATCACTTCAAGTCTGAGTTGCTTCACCATTGATTGTGATTGTGTAGTCTGCACGTGAATATGTTATGCATTGTATATGCCTGAAGCATTTCTGTATTTGAAACTTGAACTTGACTGGAGCATTTGTGTTCATTGTGTTTGTACATACATACATATGTATGTGTGAATGCATGTACTGATTTTGGTCTGCTTTGATATTGAACTTGATCATGTTGTACATTTTGATTTGCACCTGAGTTAAATCCAGCAAAAAGCTCAGGTTTGACCTTGTGCTCGTGTCATGACATTATTTTTATTGCTCTTGAGTTGAACAATGGCTTTTAATTTGGGTTTGACCTTGTGGTCACCAATCCGTGTAATTTTATCAAGTGTATATCGGTACGGCTATGTGGCATGCACAGTGATACACTGTGCATGTCACAAGTTGTTCGTGTATAATGAATTCAAATTTGAAAAAGGACGAACAACCCAAATAACTGAGGCAAGAGATATTTTCAAAAATCATTTTATTTTACACTGCAAAAATATTTTATTTTCAATTTTACTACGTCAGTGTATATTTTTGCAGACTGCTTCGATGCTGGATTCAATCTGGAATAAAGTTGAAGATAAACACGAGTGAATGAGCAAAATTAGCGAGGTGCGTATGTAAATGATAATTGTAATGTGATTGAAATTGTAATTTAATTGAAATTTGTATATATATAGTGAGAGCTCAAATTCGTACTATTCAAACTGTAATAAAATATTTGCTTGAATAAAATATCTATTTGAATTAAAATTCTATGTTATTTATTTTATTCAGGAAATATTTATTCAATTATGTGAAAAATAAGATAGTACATTGACAAATACATTTATATATATATATGTTTATTATCATCAAACAAAAATCATATACTTGCATATACAATAGACAATAATTGATCAAATAGATTTAATAGATGAGTAAAATAAAACAAATTTGCTGTGAAAATTTTTGTAATAAATGTTAATAAATGGGAAAGAAACATATTTGAGATTTTCTAAAATAAAAGAAAAGAAACAAATAATTAGAATGTTAATTATCCACTAAACATCTTTTATTGATATTGTTACAAAGGAACCGGGATCAGATTTGGATAATTCTTATTCGAAGAACCGGGATCGAATTTGGGTGATTCATATCCAAAAATCACTTCAAACTAATTTTCGGAACCCCATATGAACTTATCATCTTTTTATTGATGATTAGCACGAAGGAACCAAGATTGGATTTCGATGATTCCTATCCGAGGAACGGAGATCGAATCTAGGTGATTCCTATCTGAAAACCCCTTCAAATAAATTTTCAAAATAAAAAATATTGAAGGCAAAGCTCTTAATGATGTAGGATTACTTGCCATTGTCCCTGGAGGTGAAATTTACCATATTTAAGGTGGCAGTAATGCTCTGTTATGAAAATCTTCGATTTGCAAGAATATGATTTGAAGTTAAGAAAGAAATCTTTGATTAAGATTTAAAATAATGATTTGGAAAGTTTTCCTAAGTAAAAGAGAAAATGATTTGGAATTATTCCAGGATTAAAAAAGGTTAAATAAACCAAATGATTTGATGTATGAGGCTTAATGATTCCATATACACTTGAAAAGAAAATATCTAAGAAAGATGTTTTATAAAAGATGAAGTAATTGATTGATGATTGATATCCATATATGAACTTAACATCTTTTAAAACGATGATTGGCTTCGAAGGAACCAGGGTCGGATTTGGGTGATTCCTATCCGAGAACCACATCGAACCAATGTATACGTTCGAAAGTGAAGACATGTTGAAGATGACGATTATTGAAGACTAAGGATCCTCATAGCATGAGGGTTTCTTGTTGACATGCTCTAGGTCACTCCCATTATAGAGTTATTTATAGAACTGGCCTCCCCATTGTGGAGATTTTTCGGATTGCAAGGACTACCGCTACCAGTGGTAGTAGGAGAGTGCCTTCGATTTCGTTCAGTCCTATAACGAACTTGTATGGATGTTTGTCTGACATTTAATTCTAAATCACATTTGAGTGGTTTCTATAAATGTATATCAGTTGGTGGCGGAGAAGGCAACTTCTTTTAGCTTAACACACTTTCACGAGACATACGAGCTCAGGAAGTTATACTTTTCTAGAAATCGGTCATGTGATGTGGAATGACAATGTGGCATTCAAAGTGGAACCTATTGTGATCAAAGCGTGGTTTTGTATGAAAAGCGTGGATTTGAAGAAATTGAGCGTAGCCTCACATCTTGGAAGACTATATAGGATACTATGTGGTCTGATAGACCAAATTCGGAATAAGTGAGTATGTATGGTGATGTCCAATACATTGGGCCCTTTGGGGGATACGTCCCTCAAGGCATTTATTGCTCCATTTTGATAACGTGGTTAGCTTAAGAAAAGCAGGGAACTATCGATTATCAGTGGTAGTAAGTACAGTTCCATGTGACTAGTTTGAGAAAAGCGATTAAGGCACCGTGGAATCTATGTTTGTTATGCATGGATCGGAGAAAATACCACTATTTCCCTATCATGTTGGAAATCCAATCCCAATACGAGATTTATGGTTTTGATTGTAGTTCCAAAATAGTTGTAATGGCTTGTAAACATTTCAGCTACCCCTTTTGGTATCATATATTACGTTCGGTATATTCCGCTGACCCGGCGCGGATATATTACCTTAGACTTAGTCCGGGTATTGATACCTTATTTGAATGAGTTTATTTGAATAGTGTTTTCAAAGGAATGTCATTAAAAATAATATCAAGTGTATTCTGGTATAAAAGAGTTTTGGTTATCATAAGGTAAAAACCCGTCTGTATTTATATGTGGGCGTGGCCTTATGAGATACCCTTCTTTTCAAAGGTTTTGATAACATCATCAATTTAAATTTCGAGTACCTCACCCAAGTTTATCAAGCCTGATCCGGGTATTTTTAATACTCGGGTCAGATCTGAATAGTTTCAGGTTTAGTTGAAGACGGTTAGTGTTTCCAAAGGAGAGCTGAAGATCTTCATGATCATATGGACGTATTCTATTATCCGCTGCATCTATTACATTTGTTTTGTTGTTTTCAGAATTTGTAAGGATAGGGGTTTATAACTGTCCAGGCTGAATCTAGGTTAGACTTTGATATTGTATTTTAAAATTTTCCACCGTAAAGATTATTATTGAAATAATATACATTAGTGTGAGATTCTGTTCTGTACTTATTTTCGTTCTACCCTTAATGATCCGTCTTTTCGTGCAATTTGACTTAGACATGTGTGGTTTATTATTAATTCAAAGGGTATGGAAAAACAGTTCATTACAGCTACTAAGGGGTCTCTCCACCTTGAGACTCAAAAATAAATGTCGATGATGCTGCAGTCATCACCGAAATTATTTTCCAGTGCCACTAGAAGAGAGTACTGACTTGCTTCATTTAAAATTCTATTGAAATAATTTCCATTCGAAAATACTTTCAAATAATATATCTTTACGAAATTTGAAAACCAAATTTGGAAAAGCACCAGAAATTTAATTCTCAGATCCTTAATCTAAATTCATTTCATTTGCAAATCAGATTTATAACTCATGTTTAAAATTTCATTTCCTTATAGCATATAACAGTATTTAATGTATAACTATCCAATTTCATAAAATTATACTTAGACATATAAAATATAATCATATATAAAATTATTTCACTTACCAACTTTGAAAACAATATTGTGCCCATTTGCTCTGTTCAAGTGTTTTGGAAATCCTATTGATAGCGTTGGCTAGACGAATCGATTGAAATCCAAAATTCAAACTTAACAAATCAAATAACACAATATAAAACATTTTTATATCAATTACAAATACACTCCCTCACGGGATGATTCAACAATGGATTTTAGAACAAGGATAGAGATTCAAATTTGGAGGGATCCTAATCAAAGATAATTCTAACTAAGAAGATAGGCTCGAAAGGAGGATAAAATAATTAAATTACAAAAGAAGAAAGATGGATAGACTTATATTAATCGCGATGACCTGAAATGGGCCAACCGAGACTCCATTTTTAGAAACAACGTGCCCAAGGATTCGGACTTCATCCCTCCGGAAATGGCTTAGAAAATTTGGCTTTTAACTGTGACTCATGCTCTTTCTCTGACTTAGAAAAGAAGAGAATATCATTAACGTAAACCAGGACAAACTTGTTGAGAACATCGTGGAAAACTCGATTCATGAGATCGAAGAACAAGGCAGGAGCATTGGTTAACCCAAAGGGTATGACAAACCATTCATAGAAACCATTCTTTGTTCGAAAAGCTGTCTTGGGAATGCTCTCCTCGGCAACACAAAGTTGGTGAAAACCGGTAGCGAGATCGAGCTCTAGGAATAAGATCGATGCAGAATTCAGTATCCCACTTAGGAGCCAAAGAGGTGACTTCACCAAAACATCAGGATAATACTTGACTATCGAGGTGGAATGAAGATCACTAGACTGAGAATCAAGCGAAAAGATAAAACTACCTGCAAAATCCTAATGCAATCGACATTCAATCACAAGAGAATTGCCCTAGTTGTCAACTAAAGAAATGGTTTAGGCTTTGCAAGAAATAACTACATCAAAACTGAGGACATAGAAATCTATGGTGAATCAACGCCTCTTGTAAAGGAGTTTCACCCCTTTACAAATCATACTAAGGTTGGCGGGAAAAGAATGGATTTCAGGATCAAGAAGAACATGAACAGGAAAATCATCCAAAGAGAAGGAGGAGTGGGAGAGGTCCTGGCAAGGACATTAGATGTCCTGCCTCTTTGCTGAGTGGGAACTAAGACAAGAATGGATTCAGCACAAAGGAAAAATTCTGAAATTCAAAAGAAATCCTAAGCAAAGAGAATCCTAATTTAGAATTTCAAGCTCGAACAAAGATAATTCTATAATCAATTTTGCTCATTCTAGCGTATTACTACCCTATCTCTAATGAGTTTTTACTCCATATGCTAAGTTTTGCCTGAACCAGGGCTATGATACCACATGTAATGACCAGTTATTTCGAACCATTCAAATCAACAATAATCCACACATGTCAGACTTGAATTGCTAAAAACAACAGATTGTTAATTTATAATTGGCAAAACTTAGCATATACAGTAAATAACTCAATCACAGAATCACAGACACAAATTAATACAACAATAAGCAGTGGAAATAGGTAAATAGAAGTTCATGAAGCTACTACATAAACATCAGAGTAAAAAACAAATACAACATAAATCTAATACACGGTAGTCTCAATACATAAGCAAATGACAAGTCTGAACATAAAACTGGAAATAACTGAAAGCTAAATAGATAAAAGACAGATCTTCAAGCAAATCTCCAAGCTCTAAAGGTGAGTCTCAAATGCTGTGACACTCAGTCTGACCTAAGCATAGAGCAAAACACAAAACACTCGAGTCAGGATTAACATTCTTATGCAAGAAAATCAACTCAGGTGAAATGTCCAAGTGAAATGCAAATAACTTAAAGGATGTTTGGGATTCCCATCATCTAAGGATCCATTAAACTATCTACATACATAGTACAATATGCTACATAGATAATGTCTAAATTATAGTAAACTATTAAAATAGCTTTAAGACATTACCCATATCCCCCTTAACACATTTTTATACAAATGTTGTAGTCTATACAGTACTGTAAACTCCACCAAACCGGTGGGCTATCAGTGAGAACTCCATAGGTACGACACAAACCAAACTCGTAGTATGCACGATAACGCATGTGACATGGCATGCGAGACAATGCCAAGGATAGGATTCTACCATTTTGCAGAACCGGGCTGGTGGTAACGCATAGCAGCTACTACCGCCCACCTCGAGACATACTCCCAAAATCAAAGGTGCACCCAATCAAATCACAAAGTAATAGAATGGTATCGAAGAAGCATGCTTGATTGGAGGCGCGACCTCACTTGGCCCAGGTATAGCTCCTGTTTTAGTCACATCAAGCTGACTCGTGGAAGTCAGGGCTGCGTTCATATGCACAGTTGTTAAAGTGGTTTCGATTTTGGCATAGATGATGGCAATATCCGATCTCAGTCTCTTTAACAACCAAACGCTTATTTCACACTGTGGTCATTTTCATTTCAAACTGTTTATACTTCATATCAATATCATATTCATTTCAAAATCATATCACTTTCGAAATCATATCACTTTAAATCATATTCATTTCTAAAATCATAACAACAAAATAGGTTAAACCATCATACCAGAGTATTTGCATTTAAATAAAATAAATCTAAATCATAACGGTTCCAACTTAAATAGTTTGAATATTGAAAGTTGTTTACATATTGGAATAGTTATGCATTAAAAATAGTATATATATATATATATATTAAAATAGATTATAGATTAAAATAGTTTATATATATATTAACAAAAATTTATATATTAAAAGGAGTTTATAGCAAAAATAGTTTCAAATTAGAATTGTTCCTTGCAACTTCACAAATCAATTCAAATCGACTTTAGTTCCAAAATTCAATGTAAATCAAATCTCAGTTCAGCAATTTCAATTGAAAGGGTTAAAGGTTCAATTCAAATTCTCATTTAAAACTATTTTAATTTATATCGATTTCAGATCCAGGTTTGAACTACAAATTTAAACCACTTTCAATTCAATAGGTTTCAAAGTTTAAATATTCAAATAATTTACAGCAACTCAATTTGATAAGTTTCATTTATATTTCAAAATTCAACTTTAATTTTTATTTAAATTCAAAGTATTCACTTAATCATTTTTAATAACCATTTAAATAAAATCCCAGATTACAAATTTACATCAGAATTAGATATTCAATTTAAATTTAATTTAAATTTAAAAATATTTGTTCAACCACCTTTAGTTAAACATTTAAATAAAATCTCGAATTAAAAATTTTAAATCAAAATTAAATATTCAAATTCAATTTCATTTAAATTGATTAATAAAAGTTTACAGCCTACATCTACTATTAAGCCTGCTATTGCCCATTTGTTGTACGCTGATGATATGATTTTTTTAACCGCTATTACAGATAATGCTACTCACATGAATTATTTTTTCTACTCTAGAAGATACAGTTGGCCTTCGCATTAACCAAACTAAGTCGCAATTATTTTTCAGCGCAGGTGTAGATAATAAAGGTGATATTACCATAATTTTAAACATTTCAGAGAAGAGTTTACCTATACAATACCTTGGAGTCTCCCATACTTCAGAGTACATTCATGCCTAACATTGTGCCCCCTATATAAATAATTAGTTCCAAATTAAATGGTTGGGATAGTAAACAATTAAACACGACTGGCCGTGCAGAACTCGTTTATAGCACCATCACTCCAACTATTCTATATTGGATATTAATCTACCAGTTGCCAGTATTAATTTCAACCAAAATTGATAAACTTTGTCCAGATGTTTTCTGGAAAGGGAAGATGCATAAGATATCATGGGATACCTTATGCAAGCCAAAACATGAAGGGGGTATTGACCTCAGAAAATTACTATTATTGCTCGACTAATACTGTTATAGAATTTGTTAACCACTAATGGCCTTTGGTCGAAATGGATGAGGTCGAAATATTTATAAAAGACAAATTTTTGGGCTTTGGCAACCAACAATAATTTTTTAGGTGCATTTAAATCAATTTTAAGACAACGTGATGTCACTGCTAAACTTCTTAATCGAATTATTGTTAGTAGAAAACAGACAAATCTATGGTTCGATCCATGGATTAACTACAAATCGTTAGTGGATTGGTTGGAATAGACTTTACTTAAGTACTTCAGTTAACAGGACAGTAAGTTGCATTATGCATGATAGACAATTTCAGCCATAGAACTTGTCAGAAACTAGAGAGGTGGCCTCATAGATCCACCAAGTAACTTTAAATCGCAAAGGGCTTTTCGATTACTGGACGATTGCCAATAATCAAAAAGTTGCCTTCAAATCAGTATGGAACTCTATTCGATAATATGCAGTGCCAAATGACAATTTTTTTATTAATATGGCATAACATCACAGCTAGGAAATTCTCATTTACAACTTTTTGGCATATATTCATCATTTACCAACCACGGATAAACTATGGAATTAGGGAATGCATGTTGAACAACACTGTGTTCTTTGTAATTCACACAGTGAAAATCATGACCCCTATTTACAAATTGTAGCTAAAATACTTATCTTTGGGGTAAGCTCTTCGATCGGCTAGATCTTCAACCTGATACTGTCATTGATTTACATCAGCAGCTCTCATACTTGAAGCAGAGTTTCCCTCACACGTAAGCCTCCCAACATCTCTCGTACGTTGCAACTTCCACCCTTATTCATCACATATGGAAAGAGCGAGTTCGCCGCTGATTTGAAGGCAAGTTATGCTCGTCAGATCAATGACCTAAGCTCTTCGAAATTGATGTTCGACTTCAATTTGTACATCGCTTTCAATTTCGAGATTTTCTTTCGAGTGATAGAGTCGATAATAGGGCATTGACCTTGGTGATTCTAGATGGATCTATTGCTTAATCACGTCTTTTATGGAGATATTTTGTCCTCATAGGCTGGGTTCGGCTGCTCTTAGACGGTTGGAGGTGTTTTATATTACATGTGTTTGAGGTTGTATTTGTTTTAATTCTTTTATATCTTTTTTTCTTGTTTTTGGTTGTACGGTGTTTCAGCTATAATAGAGTTATACTGGCATAGTGGATGTCGTGCTCTTTTTCCTTACCACAATGGTAAAAAAAATTCAAGGAAGGGAATCCAATTAGTGTATGGTTCTATTTATAACTAAAATAGAACCTTTATTTTCAAAAATAAATTATTAAATTTATTATATTAAATTCTATTATTAAACCAATTTTAAATCTTAATTATATATTTAAAAATAATAAAGTTATAAGTAAAATCTTAATATTTATATTTTTCAAAACTTAACTTATGATTTAAAATTTTCTGCCATATAATTAAAAAATCTAAATTTTACTCATATATTAAAATAAAATATTTTTATTATATTTTAAAAATCAATATTTATTAAATCCCATCTATTTCCTTTCAAAACATTGGAAATCATTTTTCAAAATAGACCAATGGTGTCCTTATATAATTTTCTATCCTATGGTCAAGTGATACAGATATTTATCATTTTAATCCATAATAATTTAATATTTATGGGTTATATCATTTCAAACTGCAATCCTAAATTTCCAAAAAAATCAATAAAATCGCTTGGGATTATCATTTCAACCCATAACAATTTTCCCTAATCTAAAGGATCGTTCGGGTATGTATCATTTCAACCCATAGGGATTTTCTAAACTAACAGAGAACTAGCAAAGTGAGAGTAATAAAATAATAACATAAATGACATGGCATATCACTGGAAAATAGGATCATAATTATCAAAATATATATAACGGGTCATGGTGTCATATGCCAATAACATAGGTTAACAAGTTTAAATAATAACAGATCATACTTAACAATTTAATTATTAAACAATTCAAATTTAACAACATATTTCAATTGTCATTTCATGTGAAATCAATTTGCTAAACTTAAGAATATTAATCGTGAGTGATTGCTCACCTTTCGAGGCTATGAAGGTGATGATAAAATAATGGGGCAAAGTGGAGATCTACAACAACTCAAATTCAAGATCAAAGAAAAACCAATTCCAACAACAAGAATCAACGACCAAGCTTTTGAAGGTAAACTCCATAGCAAAAACCAAAGAGAAGCGAAGCACAGTGAACCGAATTCGAGATCGATGAAATCAAAATATATAATTTTAAAAATCTAAAATTTTACTCACATATTTAAAATAAAATCTTTATATTATATTTTTTAAATCAATATTTATTAAAACATGTATATTAACATAAAAATATCTATACATTTTATATTTTAAAAACCAATATGTAAAAATCAATATTTTTTTACATACAAGAGGGGAAGAGAGGACTGCGGATACATGCTCTCACCAAGTATGGTTCTCTGCTGCTCAAGAGTAGCAGTCGCCAAAGCTCCAATAAGCATGGGTGTTTGGCGAGGTCTGTCAGGTGAGCTGGAACAAGGGGCACGAGGAGGGTTCAGATGGTAATAAGGTATGCGGTGTCTTGGAGCAGTAGTGGGTTTTGGTCAATGGAGTTCGGCTACCAGGGTGAAAGTGGCAGAGGCCTGGGTTGGTGTGCTATTCGGTGTGAAAAGGGAGGCACGGGGAAGGATGTGCTGATCAATGTTGAAGGGGCTGATGGCTGAAAGGGTTCGTCGAGTGAAGCACTGGGTTCGGCGGTGGGAGGGATAGTGGAGGGTTGTTGCGTGTTGTAACTATTGGTCAGGTGTGATGGGTGGAACACGTTGTAGAGAAGGTACTGGGTAGTGTCAGGTAGAGGTGGGGAGGAAAACTGTTGTGCACACATGCTGACGCGGTGAGTGTCCATTAGTGGGCGCGGTTGCAAAGTCGTGAGGGAGAGTGTGGAAGGACCGGGTCATGGCTACTACTGTCCAGGCGAGGTTTGCGGTGGAGTTTCTGGCGGAGGTGACTGGAAGGCGCGGAGTTTGATGAGAGGTGGGCTATTGTGGTGTTTTGGTGGAGGAGAAATGGGTCTCGGCTGTGGTTGGGGAGCTACGGAGGTGATGCAAGGCGAGGTGGCTAAGGCTTGGACGAGGGTTTCAGTTGCAAAGAAAAAAATGGCGAGCATGCTAACTCCAAAAAAATAAAAATGAACATCATATATACATATAACTTTTAAATGAACAGGACCGAAGTTTGGGTTGATGGGAACAAGAAAGTAGGCAGTAAAAGAAGAATGAAATAGGTTTCGGTGGTAAAGAAGATGATGGCTTAAGCAAAAAAATTTTTTTATGCTTTTGTCAAATGAAGGAACATAGCTAAAGAGGGGAAGAGAAAGAATAAAATGAGTAGACATATCGAAGAGATATATTGAACGGTGGGAATTGTAAAGAAAGGTGCATTTGAATTTAAGAAAAATAATAATAGCTAATGGCTATTGGTTTTACCAGAGACAAATGAAAGAACACAGAAGCCCAAAAGGCCCAAGCGGGAACCAATACGGCTACCGTTTCGCATATTTCACCGTGTACCGGACGTCGAAATGCACAAATGAATATACTTTAGAGATTAGCATGACGAGACGAACAAAATGATACACAAATATGAGTGACATGAACCATCTATCTAAACTCGATTTCTGCAGCTGAAAATGATGCTAAAACGCCGAAAATAAAACAAACGGAGCTCGAGCAATCCAAATTCAGCGAAACGAAATATGACATTTCACTTCGAAAATGATTCAGAATTTTCTTACACAAAAATATTCGGGTTTCAAAAATTTTATTTCCATTAATTTAACTACTATTTAAATTTAAATTTTGAAATTTCATAACGAAACAAACTTATATATTTTCTAATGAAAATCTGAAATTTGCTATGTTTAAATAGATGCATACCAAATATCAAATTTTCATTGCCAAAATTTTTATCGTTTTATATCAAGAAAAATCTAGTTAATTACGTTATTTAAATCGTTAAAATTTCCAGGTCGTTCCATTTAATAAGGTCGTTACTTATGAATTTCTTGAAAAACACATAAATAATAATGAAACATCTATCTCAAATTGAATTTAGGAAGTTTATTATCATTTATACAATAAAGTGATGTATCAAAAATAATATTATAGGTTTGAAAAGTAATTTGATGTAAATTACTATTTTGATGGAAAAAATTGATGTTTTAAGGGATATGAAGTAAGAAAAGTATAATAAAAGATTTTGAAGTACATTATCAATTTGAAAGAATTATTATTGATTTAAGATTAATAAAGGTGTTTTTGTAATAAAGAATAATAAAATGATTTTATACTTAAGAGAAAATAATGGTTGTAAATATGTTGTTTTGGATGGATGTAATATATAATTAATGGTTGATTTTATTTATCACATATGTTGTTTTACGATGATGAAATCACATTTGAATGTGTATGCAACATTTTTTCGTTGTTACTATGTTGCGTATAGTTATTTGATTTTATTATGTTGATGTTTGTGTTAGTAATATAGTGACTTAGTACACATTAGGTGAGTTGATGTTTGTATCACCAAAGTACACATTTGATGAGTTGTTTGTGTTACTAATATAGTAGTTTAGTACACATTTGTTTGATCAATACTCGTACTGGTGATGTATTACCAATAGTTGATGATTAGCATATATGTGAATATATTTGTGATGTTAGATTGTTTGATGTTTGGGGTAGATATAGAGTGTTGTCAAATTTGTGTGATGTTTAATGGCTAAATGTAATATTATTATTGTTACCTTATATTTACGATGATTGGTTGTGATGGTTTAGTAGGAGTAGCATTTCATGCTTGCGTTGGCTACATTACTTGCGTGGATGATATGATTTTTATGTTCTAACAAGTATTTGGATGCAGTAGAAGAGCAGGAAATGGAACTACGTGAGCTTGATCCCAAAAGGGTAAGTAGGCAGTCTTTTTCTATGCAACAACCCACGGTTCCCTTGTGATCAGGGTGTATGCAAATTGGCACGGTCCGAACATAGTTGATACCTTATCCCTTTATATATACTATTGTAAATTGAACGTGTGTGCATCTAATAGTCGAAAATATTTACTTTTTATTTAATAAAAATATTAATGGACAATTGTGTGTCATAAGTTAAAAAGCTTTAATGGTCACAACACTTATATATTAAGCAGCATTATCGGTTGTATCAATTGCAAATTGATAGTGAAATTTCATTGATGAATGGTCAGAAAGGGGGTATTGTTGGATGTCGCAAACTAAAAGTGGGATTCCTTTAATGGATATATGGCATTTTCATAATTTTAAAAGGACACGGTGTAAATCATAGTAATTGAATTCTCTTTATTGACAGTGTGTGTGTCTACATATAGCTGTGAAGTTACAGGTAGGAGCAAAGAAGGGAACATAAATATGGCAAAGAAGGGAATGGAAATATGGATATAGGATAAACTGCAGATAGCGTGGGTGTATTCTTTTGGATCTTAGGTTTGATGTTCATAAGATAGTGGTAACTAATTTATTGAAATGTGGATTAATGTAATTATATCTTGTAAAATAATTGCATTATTGAGTTAATGTGAATTTATATTGATGTATGATTCCACTGTAATGGTTTCCTTTTCATATTTTAGTTTTAAAATTTTATATTATAAAATAAACGATTCACTATTTTTAATATCAAAAATTAGTTGCAAGCATGTTTTGTGGAATTTGTAATTGATTTCAAACCTGTGCAGTTAAAACACTCGGCAGATTCAATGCAGCGGAGGTGCAAAAAGTCATAGCGAGATATAGCGAGGATATGACAGAATATAACGAGTGACTCTAAAATAGCATATAAAACTCATACTTAATGTTTTTATAAATATATAATGGTAATTAAATGAAAAATTAACATTCAGTTGAATTATAATTAATACATAAATAATTTTAAATAAAAACGTGCGCGAATATACTGTAAGTAAACGTAAAACTATTATATAACATAACTGAATTTAGTAGAATAATAGAGTATTTTCATTTCTGAAAATATATCAAAAATTCAATTAAATAAATTAATTTCACAATTTTTATGGCGTATAAATGTCATTTTTCAATTCATTTCTTTTAAAGAAGATATAGTAGAAATAGCGGAATATAGCGGAAATAACGGGATATAGCAGATATAGCGGGGCTTAAAGCGGAAATGCTATATTTAGGGCTATACGGAAAAATCACAGCGGTAGAAATCCGCTATGAGATATAGCAGGGTTATAACGGGGTAATAGCGGGGCATTTACTGCATAGTTTCAAACAATAAGAATAGTGGGACGTCACAATTGCCCATAGGGCATACTACTAGATCTTTCAAAACTGCCAAAGTGAGGATTTTATGTTGATGGTATGTCCAATGATTATGATTTGAAGCGAGAGTAGTCTTAATAATTATGAAAGATCAATGGGTGTGCTACACTTTAAAGCTTGAGTTTTGTGCAACCAATAATGAAACAGGGTATACAACATTAATTTTAGGACCTATAATGGCGAAGGATTTAGAAGAATGATCATTGCAAATTAGTAGGACATCCAATTGGTTATCTATCAGGTAAAGAGAGACTTTCAAGAAAAGAGTGCATAATTTTCCCTTTGCTTGTTGAATTTGTTGTAACTACTAGATGATCTTGACCGTTATATTATGACTCATATTCCCAGAGATAAAAATGCATTGGCCAAGCTAGGTAGTTCAAGAGATGCATAGTCATTGGGGTAGTTCCGATAGAGGTGTTATCAGCCCTGAGCATTCAAGATATGCATTTTTTCCATAGAAATGGAAGAAAAAGATTCATGGATGATGTCATTTAAGGAGTATTTGACGAAGAACAAAAAACAAAAATGAAGCATAGAAGCTCTTGTTAAAGATGTCGCGTTATATAATGTAGGATGACATCATGTATCAAAGAGGATTATTTACCCTCTTCTTAAGCTGTGCGGATAAGGATAAAGTGAAAAAATTCTTTGATGACATTCATCAAGGAGATTGTGTAGATCGCACTGAGGGGAAAAGCTTAGCATGGAAAATATTGCATTATGGATACTTATGACCCGCTATCAACAATGATGCACTTGAATTTTCCAAATAATGTGATAGGTATGGGGGATTTGCAAACATACCAAGAGTCTCAACCAATAAGCTAAAATAGGTATAAGGCCGATGACTATTTGTAGTTTAAGGATTCAGTATCATATGAGTGCTACCAATTTCACATATTATAGGGGATTACGTCACTATGTGGGTTGAGAAAAAGCCAGTCACTGTTATTACATTAGTGAAAGTGATCAAATTTGCAGTAAAGAATAATGCAAGTTTTAGAGTGTCACAGAAGATCATTACCAGTGATTAAACTCATTTTGAGCACATTTGATTTTTGCACATAATATCTAGGTCAAAAGAGTTCCAGTATGTCAAATCCTCAAACAAACAGATGGGTGGAGACGATGAACAAGATCATCATGTCTATCATTAAAAAAAGCTTAAAGCAAGAAAAGGGAAATTGGGTCGATGATTTAACACTAGCAATATGGGCTTATCAAATGACCCTGAAATCTAAACTAGCCTTATGTCATTTGCATTGGTGTGCGGAAGTGAATCTATGATTCTAATAGGGACTGAAGTCCCTTCTAACCTACACATCCATTATGACCTCACGGTGAATGAGGCATTAGCTAGCATCCCTTGACTTGGTGGAGGATGTGGTTTAACAACAAAGTCCAGAACTAAAAGTTCCAGATAGGCGACCTCATTTTGAAGCGGGTATTTTTGAACCTGAAAGAATTTAGACCAAACCAAAGTGGCCCAATGTGATAAAGAAAAAGCTTAAAGATGGCATTTTCAAGTTATTAACCGTAGACGATGCTTCTATCTCGCAAGCATGGAATAATAAGAACATTCTCCATTGATTCACATGATTTACCTTTTACAGGCGTTTCTTTGGATTTTTTTAGAATTGAACTCTATATAATAAGACGACACTCATTATAGAAACTTCAAGAAAAAATTTATCTTTAAACCAATGGAACCATATCCATTAAGTTAAACTATGCATTAGAGATCGGTAATGCAAACAACACATGTTCCATACTAGATCGCATGTCCACTGTACCCAAAGATAGGTAGTGATGGACTCCACCGAGCCGAGATGGATTCGTTGGAGTACAATCAAATTAGGGACAGATCATATAATTCGCCCCTATACATGTCCTTTCCTAGTTTCTTAGAGATAGGCGACAACAAGGATAGATGCTCGGAAATAAGCATCGATAGGAATATAAATTTAGAGTAAGCGTTGATGGACACTGATGCTCAAACATTAACATCAATGTGTAAACATCTAAATCGCATATTCACATAAGTCAAACTCGAAATACAATTTTACTTATGTTTTGAAAGGAAAATTTTAATTAGAAGTAAGTAAAACAAAATGATATGCATCAATTAAATGTGATACTCTACTCGTTTGTATAGTTACAACTAGTAGATGCATTAAATAGAATCAAGTATATGGTTAGGCATACCACATCATGGGATATAAATACATTACTGGCATACATTTAAATATATGCTGGTATAGTAAGGAAATCATAAAGATAAGATTCATAAAGAAATGTAGGCACATATAGCTCAAGTGTAATTATTATTCGGTTTATCTTTTTAGTGCATCGAGAGTTGTGCCTATATACAATAGCATACAAAAAGAAATAAGGGGTTGTGAGTAAGTAATGGTAACATTATTAAATTACAAAAATATAAAATAATTTCTCATAAAATGGTGTAACTTAAATAAACAAACATATGTGTAAATAAGGGCAACTCCATTGGTAGCATTACATGCTGAATCCATCAGAAAAAAATCTCCAATCGTCGAATTAAGCTTGAATATTAAGCTTAACGTTCAGGATCCGGTTCAGGATCCTGAACTGGGCTTGGGCGCCCATTTAATGGGGGTCCAAGCCCTGGCGCCCATTTTATGGGCGCCCAAGCCCTACCCCTTTCCACACCTATACCCGGGCCCCACCTTTGACTCCCAACGGCTACAAACAGCCATATTTTGACCCCAACGGCTATAAACGGTCATATTTCAAATTACAACGGCTATAAACGGTCATATTTCAAAATACAACGGCTATAAACGGTCATATTTACGATTTCACTACATATATCAGCCTGTTATCCAGATTGTAATACACACATCTCTTTACAATTCTATTCTCAATTCCTTAATATTGAAAGTATGTCTTATCCGTTTCAATCATATACTGAAGCGATGAATATGGATAGCTTGGATTTAGATTGTCAACCCTTTCAAAATGCGATTCCCCAAACCGCCCCCCTCTATCGTTCCATTCTTCTGCTCCATGGTCTGGCGATGAAGATAAGGATTTGTGTTATATTTATTGTCATTTTTCTAATGACTCGATAAAGGGGAACGACCAAAGTGGAGAGGCGTTTTGGGCAAAAGTCATGAGTGCGTACAATAAAAAACATGTTGAAAAGATGAGGTCAATGTCTGCAATCACGGATCGTTTTGGGAAGATTAATCGACAAACACAATTCTACGAGTCGCAGATCCACAAAATAAGAACAGCAAATCCAAGTGGAATGGGTGGCGAAGCTGAATTGGTAGCGTTTTGTAAAATCACATTTTTGATTTACATTCATTTCTAATCACTTTGTTAATATTTGATTTTGTGTTTCTGTTTGTGTAGAAGAGAATGGCAAACGATCAATTCTTGAAATTATTTCCAAGAGAAAATGGTACAAAGAAACCCCACTACTATCAGTGGTTCGAAAAAAAAGTCTAACCGTACCTTTTTGGTTCGAAAAAAAAGTCGAACCAAACAGGTACAACATAAATGCTCTAGTAACTGCATCCATCATATCGGCTCTAGCTATATGACTAGTGATGTATGCTGCAAGTACGTCAACTTAACAGAACCACTAGAGACGCAGGTAACATCTATCAGTGGTAAAAAACAGTATACAAATTGGGCGACTCGTATAAATCATCGAATGGAAAAGGTCGAAGACCCTGTCGTCCAATCTCAGTCCCAGTAAACATGTAGAAATCAACTGGGGTGATACCAAGCTCAAAATCTGAAAAATGAAACGTATGCATGGTGGGCCACCACCTCTCAGCTAATGCCTGGATGAGAGGTCGATCAAAGGACTGAACAGGCCTAATCGACAAAAATAGACCAAAAGGGCTAGCCTGTAGCCTCTCAATAATAGGACCGGTAAGATAGTCATAAAACTGGGTAATGCACTTTGCCCAACTACCCCGACAGTGAATGTAATGGTCCTATAGATAGTTAATGAAACAACAATTTTTGATAGCGTAAGGGTTATTTAATATGAGTATGTAATGTACATATTAAAATAACAAGTTATAGTAAGGTTCGATTAATACCTGTATCGTCGTCAAAGCGGTTTCGGCTCTATGCCGATAACCATCTGGCAGCTCATGTAGAACATGTAGATCGTCTGGTGAAACTCCAGGCGGTGGCGGAATGTGAAACGGTCCAGCTTGCTCCTCTGGATGTCTCTGAACCGCTCATCGGGCGATTTTGGTTGGATGCGGCGGCATTTTGGTTATATTTTCTAATTTTCAAAAAAAACTGGAAAACGAAAAGGAAAAGGGGGAAAAGTGAAGGGGAGGGGAGGGGAGGCGGTGTCATTTTATGGGCGCCTAAATTCAGGAGCCCATAAAATGGGCGCCTGATGCCAGGCTCCCATTTAATGGGCGCCTGAGGCTAGGCGCCCATTAAATGGGCGCCTGGCCATTGGGCTTCCCTCACCCATTACGGGCTGAACATTCAGGCCGCTAAATATTCAGCCCGTAATCTACTGGAGTTGCCCTAAGAGATACTAGGTCATTGTGGAAATGGGTATGGAGTTGGCCCCTATGATGTAAGCCATAACCCCTCATACACTTTTCATGATCCTACATAGCTCAAAACAAAAGAATCATTTTAGTGGATTCCCTTTGAGAGAGAAAGGGCAAGAGGATCAATAATATTTATTTTTATAAAGGAAGAAGCTTTCTTTTATGAAGGGAAGGTTACAATGCTAAGGGAGGGTTAAGTGAGTAATATTAATCTATATATAGGGTGCATCCTTTTATCAATTCGTTCTTGATTGTTATATGACAAATTTGACGTGTGTTTTGAGTATTATATATTATAATTGAAGATGAAGATTTCATATCTTAAAAGCGGTCAAAGTTTAGAAGTTTTTTCTTTCAAAAACTATGCAAATGAACTCTAAATTCTGTGAAATTCGATGTTTTGATATATGAAATTCGAATCAAGAAATTTTCGATTATTTTATAAATTTTTATGAATTTTTGTAGATGAAGAATAACTATTTTCGAAATTAAGAACCATACATGAATGTAGAAAATGATTACCTTTTCCCACAAAGTCGAGATATTATATTAAAAATATGGTTTATAACTTCTAATAATTTTCTGTAGTTTTTTCCACATTATTCCTAGTTTTATTTGGATTTTAACAGTCGTATTGAAAAAGAGTCGAATAATTAGTTAATAAGTTAATTAACCAAGTACAAGTTTAAAGAGGGACAAATTTATGAGAATTTCAGTAAACTACACTGTTAAAGTTGAAATGAGACTCTAAGAATTAACAGAAATGCAACAAGCGTACATGTATAAGAAAGGAGCCTAAACTACAGCGACGTATGTTAATTATCAAATTTGCACTATAAAAAACTCACACTAACTCCTTAGTTAAAAAATGCAACAACCATACAAATATGGAAACTACAAGATGCGTTAGTTTTGATAACTGAGGACAAATGTGAATGCAGTAGTTAAAGACAAGACATACAATGCTCCATTAAGTGCAGTAGCCAATAATTTGTGGAAACTCGCTAATTCAACTTGCGATATCCATATGAACTTCTAATAGTTATATGAATGTTACAACTAACAATAGCGGTAATTAAAGGATGCAATTATTGAATGAGTGATGGTTATTTGATGATAGCAGTAGGTCTGCATCAAAACATGCACGCACAACTTTAAAAGTTGTGGTAGCCCAATGCTATAACTTGTCAAACTATATACATGTGATGGCTAAGTTAAAATTTTTGATAGCTATAGAATGTGATAAAAAAAATTAAAATTTATGACTATGTAATGCAGTAGCATACATTAACTTATTCAAGTATGTAATGACTTTGTAACTATATTTTGTGCTAGCATAAGAGTTAAAAGAAATAATAGTATTAAATTTAAAGTTTACGATAGCTTTTAAACTAATATATGCAAGACTAAAATAAGTGAAGAGTAAAATCAGCAAAGGCTATTACATGCGTAGCTAAACTTTAAACTTGTGAAGATAAACATGTGGTGACTTATGATTTAAAAATGCAAAGTTTTGGAAAATATTGCCAATGACCTATAAATGAATAGGTGTGGTAACAAAAAAATTATGAATTCATTCAAATCCAAATGCGCAATAGCTAAATTATGTAAAAGTTATGATTTGGATTGGAAATATCTAAGTACTTGTGAAATGGTACAAAGTAACTATGTTGGATTTCTATGTTTTCCCATGTTATGTGTATACACAAAAGGGTTAGAATTAACCAATGATGAGATGTTATGATTTGAATTCAATAAATAAAAAGTATAGTTAAAATAGTGGGTATAATTGAGAAGTGACACTCGTGTGAATAAATTGCATTCAAGAGATCACATAGATCTAAATAATGGATGAAATAACTAATTATTGATAATGATTTGGCAACATTAAATTAGAGTTTCTATGACCAAGAGGAGTGTTAGGGTTTTAGTAAGTATGCTTACTAGAATGTAGGTTAGGTACACATTCAACTCCTATGAGTGTCGGGCTGTCCTTAGTTAATGTGAACCTACAAGGTGAATGAATGGTCATTCGCTAGTAACATCGTTGAGAATAAATGAGATAAGTGGCAGATACACCTATGATGTAACCACCAAATGAATGAAAATAAAATTATTAAATGGCAACTGAAAAAAGACATGAATGGAATTAGAGATGGAAACACCTCATTATGAGTATGTTTCGTAGCTTATGTTAGACATGCAAAATAATATTTTGATGGATGACACCTTATAAAAATAAATTTACGATGTTAGATATGGATTCACCTACCATGATTTTGATACATTTATGATTATGCTATTTGTGATATTAGTGAGGTGGAAATCCATTCTGGTTTATGGCATGGTCTCACTTGTGAGTTACTTGTTTATAGAAAATGATATTATTCACATTGGTCCACTTGTCTAATCTATGATGTTATTCACGTTCGCCCATATGTCTAATCTATGATGTTATTCACATTGACCCATATGTCTAATCTATTGATCTATAACGACTCACACTCTTATGTGAAGCTAAATAGATAAATATGATTTATGTACCCAAATGACCTTAGCTTGAGTTGAAACTATGTAAAATATAGTGTAATTTGACAATTTTGGACATTACACAAAAATATGCAAGTGTTCGGAACTAACCTTATAGAGACATTACTTTTTATGAGAGCCGAATTAAAAGTCGATTCTTGTTCCAAATCAAATAATTAATGGTTTCCCTTTCCGTAAAGTAGTAATACTAGTACTTCAGTCTAGTCATTTTGAAAGTTATGACAGTTTTAAGTTTTCTGCCTGAATATACCATTTTAGATAAATTTTGTACTTTGGACCAAAAGCCCATAACTGTCAGTATCTGAAATATTGGTTTTGATGACAACAACTTTAGGAAATCATATAAAATATAAATACCAATGTTTTATCAAGATGTATAGCATATATAACATGATATAAGGCAAGTGATGATTTAAGAAGACTGTACAGTATGAAGTAAAGATTGAAGAGATTCAAGATGTTGATATAGAGACTCAAGAGATAGAGAATGAAGAGTCATGAGTATTGAAGAGTTCAAGATATTCCAAATAAGTTATAAAATCATAGATTTATGTTAAAATTCTGATATCACTTGATCTCTAACTCTCTCATCTCTCCCTATATATATTTTTAATAAGTTTTTAAATATCTTTTCAAAACAATTTTTAAATAGTTTTGTAACGATCGATTTTTCAACGTCTGAAAATCGACATTAATAAGTCTACTATATTAAATGTCGAACAATCGAATGCCGGAAAACCAAACCATAAGGGAAAGAAGAAGGAGCTAAAAGAAGAAAATAGAAAACAATATCAGAATCTCACAATCGCAGCAGAACAATATATAATAAATAACAACAGATTTTTATTACAAAAGAATCTGTAACTATTTATACATTATATTATCAGAGTACAACACAAATCAATGACACAATTCAGGACAGTTATAATAACTTGTCCTCCCAAAGCTGAATACAGCTTACACTTTACAACGGAATATACATCAAGTACGCGTGCTACGAATTGCCATCCAGCTCGTCTCCTAAGCTCCATAAACGTCCATCTAGAATCTGTGTCTATAATACTCGGTCTGATCCGAGCATTATAATAAAACAATACCCGAGTCAGTCTGGAAAACCAGTGTGAGAAAACACACTCAATTGGATTATCAAAGTTTTCAAAATCCTTTGAAATCAAAAGTATAAGACCGCGTCACAAATAAACATGTCGGGTTTTTACCTTACGACAACCAAATTTTTTTATCAAATCCATCTGATATTATAATAGTGTCTATAGAAAGTAAAATAGAATCTAGCATAAATGCTTGCATCTCACGTTCCAGCAATAGTTGGGCACAATCAAAACTGTGCAGGCGCTTATTGGAGATTGGATTCCATATAATGGCAGGGCTATTGCGGTACCGTCCGTCATAGTATGTGGTCTACATCACCGTACGGAGGATCCCCCCCCCCCCAATCTCCTGCTACACAAGACCGGAGCTACCCCTTACTGGATAGTTCAAATAAGATCACCCCGCGGTTGGGATCAGCAACTGCCCATACAGCCGAATAAAAAGGGACATCTAGACAGGGATGACCTTACCCTAATTGGTTACTAGCCACTTAGCCTTGCTTCATCTCATCTGTTTTAGCCATTCCCGGTTGATGAGGCTCGAGGAAATGCATTACCTTTTTAGCACATATACACTTAGAATTCTCATCGTCACCTTGACGATGTTCTGATAGCATTTATCCATACAAGTCCGTTCCTGGTCTGAACGGAACCGTAGGCACTACTCCTACTACATCCATTTTGGAATCACCCTCACGATTAGTGGCGATTGGCCCTTGTACTTCACTGCTCCATCTTTGACTCCAAACTCCTGTCTTCCTCATGAAAACGTTCAAACCAGATCGAAGTGGTTTTTAGGAAATTAATCCCGATCCGGGTCTCTTCTAAAAAATTAGCGTATTAGCCAATATTGATAGTCTATTATTTAACTATCAATTAACATCCACAAACAACCATCAGGCCTTAATAATTTCCCCAAATTATTTATTTCAAAATATCTTCGCAAGATATATATTCCACAATTCAACCCTTTGAAAATAATTTTCAAATCACTTTTCTCTCACGGAATAAATTTCCACCTAATTATTTTATCTCCACTGAAAATCACCAAGTCTTGATACTTTAAATTTTTAAATAATTTAAATCTCTTTATCAAAAAAATATATACCTTAAAACATTTAAAATAAAAACTACTTAAAACATTTTATTTAAAATACTAGTTATGAAATTTTATAATAATTTCTCACGTAAAACTTAAGCCAAAACTAAATTTAAAATAAAAGTTATTCTATAAGGTATAAATATTAAATAATTATTTTTTAAATCATAATACTAGTTAAACCTTTAAAATAATTTACATATATAGTTAACTCAATAAATATTTACTTTTCAAAATTTTAGAAACAACTAAATAATAATTTCTCTAGTAACATTCTTTTAAAACAACTTTTAACTTTTAACTTATACTTAGAAATCTTCTTTTGAAAATATACCTAGCCTTTTAGGAAAATACACTTCCCATTCCGAAATAGTCCATTTAATCAGTTAATAAATCCTTCTCGATTTATCCTAATTTAATTTTTGTCTCAACCCATAAATTTCTTTCCCACACTTTAAAAATAAAACCACTATTTATTTTTAAAACCAATTACCCATTCCTTTATAACTCTCACCGTGAATTTATAATTTCGGATATCCATTGATATCTTATTTCACTTTATAAACCCAGTTTATAAATTCCATAGTCTGATCCTCCTTTTAAAGTACAGTTTCAAACACTAAATCGATTTCCAAATCAGTTTCCAAAATTTACTCCATTTTACAATAAATTCATTTATTATGATTTAAATCTTTTTTAAACTGAAAATACCAATTTCATACTTTTTTCCTAAAATTATTCTTTATCTCTCCCAACTATTTTAAACCTTGAATTTAAAAATAAATCTCTTATTCCTTTGAATAATATCGCTTAAGTTTATAAATTTATTTATTCCCATTTATTCAGAAATCTTTTTCCCATACTCGGAATTTATTTATTAGAATTTAAAAATCAACTTTTATTCTTTTCCAATTCATTCTTTTATTTATCCAAATTCTCTATAATTATTTTTCTTAAATTTCCCTCTTTTATTTTTCTTTAGAATTCAATCTTTATATTTTTGATATCTCAACATGCCTTAAATATATTCAGGCAAACCATAGCATTCAATATTTTCAATTCCCAATATAATCTATCATAGATTATCAATATAAAACATTGACTGTTAGCACCATAATTGGTCACTAACACCCTTAAGAGAGATTGTGTAGAGAAATTAATGAAGAAAGTAAAGTTAAACAGAAGACAGTGCGTAAATTTAAATGCAGAAACAACGAACACCAGATTTATAGTGGTTCGGCGTAATTGCCTACGTCCACTTTGAGGTAGATCTTTGTTGCTTTCCTCGATAATCGATTACAGATACAATCCGTATGTCAATTACTCCAATACAATTGCTAAGCAAAAAAGATAAGTCTTGAATGAGTCTTGAATGCGGCAGAGTCTCCCCGGTGTTATCGAAAAAAGGTCCATTTCACTGCCCCCCTGCCCCTCTATTTATAGATGAAGATGGGTTGGTCTTCTCTGGTGGGCCGAACACCTCAGCCCAAAAGGAGTAAACTTTGTGTGCCGAACCATATATGCCGAACAGCATATGCCGAACGGGGTCTAGATGTCGAGCAGTGTGGAATGCCGGTCAACTCTGCCATGCCGAACGATCCGTATATGTCGAACACTCTCTAACGCCGAACATTCCTAAATGCCGAACACTCTCTCTATGCCAAATACTCTCAAATGTCGAACAGTTCTAAATGCCAAACCCTTCTAAATGCCGAACGAAGTCTGATATGCTGAGTGGAGAGTGCAGGCTGAGCAATAATTGGATTTGGTCGAGATTGGAAGAATGCCGAACAACTCTGGATGCTGATCAGTTTGGAATGCCGACCACTCCGGAATGTCGAACAGACATGGGTACCGACCACTTTGGATGCCGATCACTTTGGAATGCCGACCGCTCCAGAATGCCGAACAGCTATGGGTGCCGAGCACTTTGGATGCCGATCACTTTGGAATGCCGACCGCTCCAGAATGCCGAACAGCTATGGGTGCCGAGCACTTTGGATGCCGATCACTTTGGAATGCCGACCGCTCCGAAATGCCGAACAGCTATGGGTGCCGAGCACTTTGGATGCCGATCACTTTGGAATGCCGATCGCTCCGCAATGCCGAACAGCTATGGGTGCCGACCACTTCGGTTGTGCCAAATGATCTGGATGCCGAACAGCACATAAATGCCGACCGATATACAAATGCCGAGTGACTAGTTGCTTGGTCAAAACTTCAGGTAACACTAGCCCCCCAAAGTGCATCACGTGGTCGAACATGGTGTGCTTTGAACCACGAGTCCAGTGTGCTTTGCTTCAAGCCATGGCTTATTTTCCTCAATAGTATCTTCTCTTGAATACTAGTTGAGATGATGTATGTTGAACGTCATGCGAATGCCGAACAACCTAGCTGAAGACGAGCACCCGGGATGCCGAACGAACCAAGATAACCGATGCCGAACGATATCGTCTTGATCGGTTCTACCGGTCATAGACTCTTCGACTTCCCTTCTTCCCTATAAAAACCGACTTCCTCCTTTTTCCCCTCTTTTTAACTTTTACCTCTGCGATCTTGTACTCACGAACCTCGCCTTTTAACAAACTCCAAGAGTTTAACTACTCATCCCTCCTCTAACATCATTCCTTTTTCCAAATCATTCGGGATTAATCAAAACCGCGCCTTTAACTCCAGATTTCTGCCAAGTCTCACTCCATTTACTAGGTATCGACCCCTTTATTTAAATGCATTCCTTAACTTAATACGAGGCTCAAGTTCGTAAATTGAAACTGTGGCCAATAGGTGTTGCGTGGGTGAAAGAATCGGACTGCGATTAGGATATTTTTTAGTGCTAGATGATGTGGAGGAGAGAATTGGCCAGAGGTGAGCACACGAGGGAGTTGTTGGAAAATGTTCTGTGGTTTGGCACGGTTCTCTCATGCCGAACGAGATTGGAGGGAAAAATAAAGGAGGAGCGGGAATTGGCTAGAATGTCGAACAACATTGTCCGGCATGACTCGTCAAACGACTTGAACGCTGAACCATATTTAGGCCGAACAATACTTAGGCCGAACAGAACAGAGGCCGAACAATACTTAGGCCTAACAATATGAACGCCGAACATATTTTGGCCGAACAATACTTATGCCGAACAATCATGAATGTCGAACCATACTTTAGCCGAACAGTACTTAGGCCGAACAATCATGAATGCCGAACCATACTTTAGCTGAACCAGTACTTAGGTCAAACACTTATTCACCTTGCCTAATCATATAACAAAACAAGGACAAGGACCCCAGCATACTAGCATATCGAACTAATCTGGACTGATGACTTCCTAGTTTCAATAACCATAAGCCTGAACTTAAATCCACAAAAACAGATAAAAGCTTTAAACACGCAGTGCCAATGTCCGAGTCCAAAATTGAAAGCATTGCAAGGCTGGTTTTCGGAGATGGTCAGCGATGATGGTCTTCGAAGGCTACAGCTCAAAGCTCAACTTTATATCATCAATTTTGTTACTTATAATTTCTCAGCAGTTACACACGAATGATCGCACTTGTTCACATACCACATGGGGGCAATATTTACGTTGTTAAGTCTAACGTCGATCATTTTTCAAGTACAGTTCAAACAGGTACTCTACTGGATTCAATTTCTACCAAAGATGTCTAAGAAATCCAGCTCTGCCACGATCTCGGATAGGCCCGGGCCGTCTTCTAACAAGGAGTCGCAGATACTTCGAACCCGTCGACTTCCCCTGCTCACAACTTAGCACCCGAAGCCCTGGAGGCGTCAATTTTCTTGGACAACCCGGTCGATTCACAGGCTTTAAAGATCAATGAAAGTGCACTCCGTTGGATATGCTCCATCCACGGAATCCTCTTCGACGACGTATTAGTTCCATCGGGGCACGATCGTCCACACCTTCCCCTAGTTGGATATACAGCTTGTAATAAGTTTATGTGCTGGGTCGGCAGTATTCCATCGTTCAACTTATTTCTTTGGGACGTGCTTCAGTACATTGACATTTCCCAGTCTCAATTGCACCCGAACGGTCACGCCTTCATCTACGGTACCTGCATCCTCTTCATGACTGCCCTCTCTAGGCCTCCAAGCCCGGGTGACATAAGATATATATATATATATATATATATATATGATCAAGAAGCGGAGAGATAGCCCCTCTTTCATATTTCTCGAGCTGCACAACAAATGCCAAATCTTAACTGGGGCATGCAGCAAGTTCGCCCTGTACAAACAGGAATGGTTTTATGTGCATTGCCCTCCTGGTTTCATAAGGAAATGGGTGGAAGTAAGTAAGTCTTTTCTCTGGATCGATATTCATGCTTGGTCAAAGTCATGCCTCTTCTCATTCTTTTTTCCATCTTTTCAGGTATCAATCCACGTCCTGACGGTCGCGGGTATTCCGAAGCCGTCGAAGCCATTAGAGCCCTTCCTGCCGACGAACGGGACATCCGAACTCTCATTTCAAATGAGTCACTTTCGAGGTTTGGACTGTTAGCATATGGCCGTCGGATAAGCCTTCCTCGGGGCATTTCCATACCCAGGCCCGCCTCCGGTAGAGGGAAAAAACAAGCTGAGTCTTCAGCACGCAATGCTCCTGGCGCACTAGATGAAGGAGAAATCAAAGAAAATGAAACACTCGAAGCATAGGATGAGAATGTTGGGCCTACTCAGGACCCACTAGTTGAAGTTCATGACATCGAAACGTCATCCTCCCCTTCGAAGAGGAAAAAGAAACTGACGTACAAGATAAGGAGGGAAAAAGTTGGTGCAACCTCTAAGGTAACTCTTATTTCGATAGAGAAAGAGGCCTCCTCCCAACGTTTGGAAAGTTCTTTAAAGGGCCTCTCGAACCTCTCGATGCCTAACGATCTACTTAATTATGATTTCGATGATCCGGAGGCGCTTAAACTTCATTCGCCCATCAGAGGCGATGCAGGCGTTCAAGCCCAAACTCTGTAAGAAAAAACACCCATTAGTAAAGAAACTGGTCCATCGGGGGGAAATACTAGGACACACACTCAAACACATGCACTTCACCTTGCACTTAATTTCCCGTCGTCGCATAACTCTTTGCTAATTCGTTATTATTTAAATTCTATGCAGGTGACATGGGGCGTACACACAGAATTGATCGCCTCCGTGGGTCATCTGTCTTCTATCACCCTGGACGTGACTCAGGTTCCGGGAGACGTCGGGACAGAGACGATGATGGCGATAGGGATTATCATTCCCGGGACTCATCATCTCGGAAGAAAACATATTACCAGCCCAAGTACCACCAACATCCCTACTCTCACTCGGAGCAAAGCAAAGATAAGCATGGTTATAAGGGGTCACAATCCGATGTCCCCCGAGACCAACACTCTGATTTCTCTTCCACACGACAATCCCAGGATCCTCACAGGAGAGCTGAACTTTCAAAGCCGTCTCCTCCTGTTCCCGCAATAGATCCAACGGTATCGGAGAGACTAACTGAGCTTAAAGCTAAATTTCCAAAGATTTGCTTTGATGGTCTAAAATTGCTCCCGGCGATCCATCATATACTTGGATATGTTAAACAGAGCGCCATCGCCTGCACCAATGACGTCTATGTTCAACATGACGCGTTTGTTCATTTGGCTGAAAAACTTTCAAAAGTCTCCATGGAGCGCCAACATGAGATCGATCGCCTGAAGGTTGAGGCTATCCACGACAAAGATATCATTAAAGCTCAGGACGAAGAGATTGCGACTTACAAATCTGAATTTGAAGTCGCCCAGCAGAGCGCCAAGTATATCGCCGAAGCCGTAACTCGTCTGGAATCGACTCACAAAAAAGAACTCGACGAGGCGATACAACGCTATGGGGCTTTGGCTTTGGAAAAACATTCGGTGCAAAAAGAAAGGGATGCATTCTGTCTCCGGGTTAAAGAACTTGAGGAGCGACTCCGCAAAGAACAAGAGGAGAAGGTTGCTGTCTAAGAATAGTCACAATGATATTACGACGAGATTGTTGCAACGCAACTCCTAAAGGCGAAACTTAAGGGCGAACTTTCTAAAGTTAAGGCACCGAAGAAAGAAGCCCGCGAAGAGGGAAAAAAGGTAGCCTCTGCAGAAATCGACTCCCGTCTCGAGGCGGCCAAGGAAGAAGGTAAAGAGGAAGTCAAAACCATGTTCGACCCTCTTATTGTTGAATTCAATACTCGCGTCCTCATGCACCGGGACTTAACTTTTCTGGGCGAGGGCTATCTCGAATCTTTGGCCGAGGTGTGGGAGACTTTAATTGAGATCAAGAAGGCCAAACACGGTATCGATGAGGTTGATGAGGGGGCCTTGATAAAAGAATTCCTTATGGGAAATGAGCCTTTGGATCTGTCAGCAGCTAAAGCTATTTATTACAAAGGCTCCCCTTCAACAAAAGGGAAAGAAGTTATCGCCGGTCCATCCAGGATTGAGTCTCCAGCTCATGTGCCTGCCCAGCCGACCAGTCGGTCGATACTCGATCCTTTTGAACAGCACATCGGCAATGACCCGGAGGACCCCGGCCTTTGAGTTCATGTTTTGTCACCTATTCCAGAGGGCAAGACCCCCCTGATGGTTGAGAGCCAGCCGGAACCTAGTAGGAAACTCTTTCACTTTAACATTCTAAGAGTTTTCGTTTTCCACCAGAAGCTATCGCATTCTAATACTTGCTTTTCGTGATTTTATGCAGGCCATTCTGATCTTGAGCCCACTCCGAGGAGCGATGTCGCCAAGGAGGTTAGGGGAAAAATGAGTGAAGCCACTCACGTAGGAGAGGCTTCCGGTCCCGATGCTCAGGTGATCGGAGCGCTTTAAGAGGACAAATCTGAGACTTCCTCCCCCATCGATGGGAGTTATGAAGTTGAAATTACAGGCGTCTTCGAGCACACGTCCGAACTGAGCATGAAGGAGCAGCGGATAAAGAGAAAGAAAAGACGATCAAGATCAAGTTCGAACCTCAAGCTGTGGACCCAGCCGACCCTTTGAACAAGCCGTTGAAGGTCATTCTCCCAGGCGGGTCTAAACCCATGGATGTTCCGCCTACTTCTTCGGCTGTCACTCCCCCGTCAAAGAAAACCGTCAAGGGTAAACGTACCGGCGAGGAGTCATCGGGAAAAAATTCGAAGAAGTCAAAGAAATAGTATTCGCTCTCGTTCAATAAGAGCTAGTTTAGGTTATGTAATTAATTTTTTTTCATAGTTTATGTAAATAGACTTTTGACTCCGAGCTTTGGAAGAATTGTAGTAGAAACTTATTTTTGATGAATAAAACTTAGTTCTTTTTGCCATTCGGAAGATTTCTATTATCCGGTTTTTTGTATAATCATGGTCGGAAACCAAGCTATTGCGAGTTACATCAGCTTCTCGATTCATCTTCAAATAAATTGATAATCTCTTGGCATTACACATTTTTTATTCCAAGCTCCGGGCACTTAGAGTATTTTCTAGTCCCCATGCCAAGGGCTTCATGACTTCAAGTCATTTTATGTCTAGTCCACCTTCAGGGGACTTGGTCATTTAAATCGTTCATAATTGATTCCGCACTCTGGGGACTTAGAGTACTCCAGTCCGCACTCCGGGGAGTTGGAGGTTTTGAGTCGTTTATACTCGAGTCCACGCTCTGGGGACTTAGAGTACTCCAGTCCATACACCGGAGACTTGGAGGTTTTGAGTCGTTTATACTCAAGTCCGTGCTCTGGGGACTTAGAGTACTCCTGTCCGCACTCCGAGGACTTGGAGGTTTTGAGTCGTGTATACTCGAGTCCGCGCTCTGGGGACTTAGAGTACTCCAGTCCGCACTCCGGGGACTTGGAGGTTTTGAGTCATTTATACTCGAGTCCGTGCTTTGGGGACTTAGAGTACTCTAGGACCGCACTCTGGGCACTTGGAGGTTTTGAGTCGTTTATACTCAAGTCCGTGCTCTGGGGACTTAGAGTACTCCAGTCCGCACTCTGGGGACTTGGAGGTTTTGAGTCGTTTATACTTGAGTCCGTGCTCTGGGGACTTAGAGTACTCTAGTCGGCACTCCACGGACTTGGAGGTTTTGAGTCGTTTATACTCGAGTCTGCGCCCTGGGGACTTAGAGTACTCCAGTGCGCACTCCGGGGACTTGGAGGTTTTGAGTCATTTATACTCGAGTCCGCGCTCTGGGGACTTAGAGTACTCCAGTCCGCACTCCGAGGACTTGGAGTTTTTGAATCGTTTATACTCGAGTCCGCGCTCTTGGGACTTAGAGTACTCCAGTCCGCACTCCGGGGACTTGGAGATTTTGATTCGTTTATACTCGAGTCCGCGCTCTGGGGACTTAGAGTACTCCAGTTCGCACTCCGGGGACTTAGAGGTTTTGAGTTATTTATGCGCGTTCGAACGTCAGACAAAGTAATGTATCTCTTAGTCATTTATTACAGCGTTATCATAGACATAAACATCGACAACTCATGGGAAAAGGAAATGGCTTCAAGCCTTTATTAATGTAAATAAGCTAAATTGTCTTTTCACATGCCGTAAACTAAGAATAAATACTTGATGGAAATAAATGCAACTAAAATGTGATAGAAATGAACTAAGTGTAATAGTGCCGCAAATGTTCACTATTCCATGGTCGGGAAGTGTCGCACCATCAATGGTCGCTAGCTTGAAAGTTCCTTCTCCAAGCTTCCGTTCAATGACGTATGGACCTTCCCATGCGGGGCTCATGTGTGACGGAACTGGGAAAACCCGTTTCAAAACGAGATCGCCTACTCTAAATATTCTTGGTTTGACTTTTTCATTATAATATCGAGCAACTCGGTGCCTGTATGCGGTCGCTCTTAAATTAGCTTCTTCGCATTTTTCATCAATGAAGTCCAAAGATTCCAACAAGAGATCTTGGTTTGACTCTGGGTCATAATAAGTTACCCGATGTGATGGGACTTCAAGTTCTACGGGTATGACAGCTTCCATGCCACACGCTAATGCGAATGGAGTGTGGCTAGTCGCGGACTTGTGGGTGGTTCTATAAGCCCAAAGTGCTGTTGGAAGCTCATCCACCCACTTGCCTCTAGCCATTTCCAAACGTTTCTTTAATATGGATTTAATTATCTTGTTTACGACCTCCACTTGTCCATTAGCTTTCGGATCAGAAACTGCTGCAAACTTTTTCTCAATACCGTATTTTTGGCAAAATCTTTGAAATCTCTGCTTTCAAACTGAGTTCCGTTGTCTGTGACGATGGTTCGTGGAAGGCCAAAACGGCATATAATATTCCGTACAACAAAATTAATGACCTTTTTGGTGGTGATAGTGGCCAAAGGTTCTGCTTCTGCCTACTTGGTAAAATAATCGACCACAACAATAGCGTATTTTGCACCACCTTTGGATAGAGGCAAGGAACCGACTATGTCGATTCCCCATATTGCAAAAGGCCAAGGATTAACCATTTGTGTGAGTTCCGTCGATGGAGCTCTTGGGATTTTCGCATACTTCTGACATTTGTCACATCTTCTCACGTAGTCTGCGGCATCCCGATTTACAGTTGGACAATAGTATCCATAGTGGAGGATTTTCTTTGCTAACGTCTGCCCTCCAGTATGGTCACTACATTCACCTTCATGGACTTCCTCCAGGACTCATTTTATATCATCATGGGCAATGCATCGGAGTAATGGGGTCGAGAATCCCCTTCGATACATTATTCCATCCTGCATTACATAACGAGAAGCCTTACGAATGACTTGTCGTCTTTCGCTCCTTCTTTCGGGCACGACCCCGTGTAACAAGTACTGCTTGAATGGGGGTCATCCTTGACTCCTTCTCGATTTCTGTTTCTAACATGAAATCTACCTCCATCATATTTATGCTTGGAACATGTAAGGTTTCAACGGGAAATAATCTCATTTGCTGCGCATCGCCAGTGCTTGCAAATTTTGCCAACGAATCAACTGCCCTGTTCTGTTCACGCGTAACATGTGAAATATCATAATATTCGAGATTCGCTAGCAGCTCCTAAACTTGGGCCAAATATGGGGCAAGTCTCTGCCCCCTTGCTTGGTAGTCTCCACGCACTTGATACACCACCAGTTGTGAGTCGTAAAAGATTTCAACCGATCTTATTCCCAGTTCTTTGACGAGTCTTAAGTCGGCAATCAATGCTTCATACTCGGCTTTATTATTTGTTGCTATGAATTCGAGCTTCATAGCGTAGCAAACTGATCGGTTTTCAGGAGTTACCAGAACTATGTCAACCCCAAACAACGGTCGTTAGATGCCCCATCGGTTTACATCCATCGGATGGGAGGTATGACATTACGGCCATTTGATTCGTCTGTCATGGTGAATTCAGCGATGAAATCCGCTAGCGCTTGTCCCTGTATGGCATTTCGCGGTAGGTAGGTAATATCGAATTGACTTAATTCAATATTCCACTTTAACATCCTTCCGGAAGTTTTCGGTCGTTGGATACCTTTCGCAGGGGTTGATCTGTGTAAACACTGATTGAGTGTGCCTGGAAGTATGGGCGAAATTTGCGTGATCCAATCACTAAGAAATAAGCTAATTTCTCGATCTTGGGATAATTTCTTTCTGCCCCCGTCAAGCGTTTACTAACATAATATACTGGCTTTTGAACTCGTTCCTCCTCACGAACCAGAGCCGTACTGATAGCGTGCTAGGATACTACCAAGTATACATAAAGCATTTCGTGGTCAATTGGTTTCGATAGCTCCCGGAGGGCTCTCCAAATGCCTTACCAGAGCTCGAAATGCTTCTTCACGGTCGGATGTCCACTCGAAATTCCTTTTTCCCTTTTTTATCACATCGAAGGAAGGAATGCACTTATCCGTGGCTCTGGATATGTATCGGCTCAACGCTGCCACGTTTCCGTTCAAGCTTTGTACTTGATTTATAGTTCTGGGCACTTGTATGTCTCGAATAGCTTGAATCTTTTCCGGGTTAGCTTCAATACCACATGCATTCACAATGAAACCCAAGAACTTTCCTAATGCCACGCCAAAAGAGCACTTTAAGGGGTTGATCTTCATCTTGTAAATCCTGAGTATGTCAAACATCTTCGATAAGTCTCGGATGTGGTCGTTTGGCTGTCGTGACTTCACGAACATGTCATCCACATAGACTTTCATCGTCTTACCGATCTGGTCCTTAAACATTCGCTTCACCAGACGCTGATCAGTTGCTCCCACGTTTTTCAATCCAAAGGGCATTACTACATAGCATTATAGCCCCATATTCCCGGTGTGCTCTTGGTCTAGAATATGCATCGGGATCTGATTGTATCCTGAATACGCATCAATAAATGACAATAATTCGTGTCCGACGGTAGAGTCGACGAGCTGGTCGATTCTAGGTAAAGGGAAACTATCCTTCAGGCATGCTTTATTCAGATCAGAGTAATCAACACAAGTTCTCCACTTTCCATTTTCTTTCTTCACTAGCACTGGGTTAGATACCCATTCAGGGTAGAGGGCATTGCGGACGAACCCATTGGCTTTTAGTATGTCCACCTCCTCTTTGAGAGCCGCAGACCTCTCCGGGTCCATACCTCTCCTTTTTGTTTTACGGGAACGTGTTTCGGGTCTATGTTCAACATATGACTCGTAATTTCTGGAGAAATCCCGTACATATCAGAATGTGTCCAAGCGAAAACGTCCAGATTCGCCCGAAGGAAATTAGTAAGATCCTCGGCCACTGAGGGGTCGAGTTGTGATCCAATCTTAAGAACTCGTGATGGGTCATCTCGGCTGACTGGGATGTCGATCATCAACTCAGCCGGTGCTGCATTCGTTTCCCTGGGTTCCCCATCATCATCTCTCGGATCTATGTCCCTAGGAATCCGAGAATGCTGCCCGAGCCAGGGCTCGGGCACTACTTGTCAATCATCATTCTTTAGGATGCGGACGGAGCTGTTCGCAACCTTTCCCTTCTCTCTCCGCTGAGCTTCTCTCAATTCCGCCACATAACATGCGCGATCGGTCGCCTGATCGCCATGTACAACACCGACTCCTTTGTGTGTCGGAAATTTTAATGTCAAATACCATGGGGCCAAAGCAGCCCTAAATTCTGCCAAGGCTGGACGACCCAAAAAGACATTGTATGGAGAGTCAACATCCATTACTATGAACGGTAGGACTCGCACTCTCCTACGCTCAACTTCTCCCAGTTCAACTAGTAGCTCTATATACCCCATCGCGTCGGTTGTAGCATCGTTAAAGCCGTGGATACGGGCATTGCATGGTTTCAAATCTTTCGTTTCCATCTTCATTTGGTCATAAGCTTTCTTGAAGATGATATTAACGGAGCTCCTGCAATCAATCAGGATTCTTTCACGTAAGCTGGCCCGATTGTTGCAGATATAACCATCGGGTCGATAGTAGGAGCCTCCACCTTATCCTCATTTCGACTCCTAAACACTATATTGTCAATCATCATGCGTTGTTGCTTTGCGGGGGTTCCATCTTCCACATTCGAACAACATTCGTAATATGCATGCCTTAAGGAGGTAGCATATCGTTCCATTTGCTGCCAATTCTTGTCTGCAGGACGAGGTCCTTCGACAATAGTGTTTATAATCAATCTATCCACAGTCCGAGCAGGTTGTTCTGGTTGGCGTGGAGCCGTCCCGCGTCCAGGGTCTGACGTTCCTTGCCTTCCATCTTGCGGGTTTTCGACAAATTCCTGCAATTTTTTCTATTTGATTAACTTTTCTATGGCGTCATTGAGGTGTCTACACTCCTCAGTATTGAAACCATGGGTCTTATGGAAGAGACACTATTTCCCTGTCCGTTTCTGTTCTTAAGTGGACTCCTTTGGGCATGGATTTTTGTATTCAAAGGTGTTACGGGTAGATAGATAAATGTTTTCAAGAGAAGTATTCAGCGGGGTGTACTCATTGTAGGTGGGAATTCTCGACTTCCATTTCCCTGCTTCTCTTTTCTTTCTGGGATTTCCACCTCCGGATCCTTTGGATTGCCCAGGCTTATTCTCGACGTTGACTTGAACTTTTCTCGAACTATCATCGGACTGCTTCACGGCGATGTTACTTTTCACGGTCTCCTGAACATGCCCTGGTGCTTTATCTCGTCTCGTCCATCGAGCCTCCTCCCTCCGTATGAACTGATAAGCTTTAGAATAGAATTGTTCCAATGTAGCTAGGGGCTTTCCCGCCAACCAATCTCCAAACTCCGAGTCTGGATCTACACCTCGCATTACCGCCATCAAAATTGCGTGGTCGTTAGGATTGCTAACTTCAGTGGCGGCAACATGAAACCTCTGTAAATATGCTTTCAAAGACTCTCCCGGAGCTTGGATTACGCTTGATAATGACATAATGTCCATTGGAAGTGTAGCATGTATCTTGAATTATTCAACGAATTTCTTCGCTAACTCGTCGAAGTTGGATATAAATCGTGGATGAAGCCGAGTAAACCACATAGTGGCAATTCCAGACAGAGTGATTGGGAAACACCTACACTTAGTTGCGTCATTTGCCCTTGCCGAATCCATCATCCATTCGTACCTCATCACGTGTTGCCTAGGGTCATTCTTCCCTTTATAGGCTGGAATAGTCGGCATATTGAATTTCTTGGGGTACTCAGCCTGTAGGATAACATCTGTGTAAGCAGTAAGACTCCTGGACACTCCCCAATCTTCATTGGTCAGGCCTTGGTTCTCTCTCATCAACTGCCTGACCATGGCTGATAAGTCCGAAGTTTGTATGGAGGGTGGGAGGCTGGGTTCCGTTCCACGGGAACGTGCGGTTTGATGTCCCACTTGATTTGGGTTTTGGTAATCCGGGCTCCGGTCTCATCATGTGCCTGATCCCTGACGGATCGATCGGTAGCACCTGCTTGTGCAGCTTCATCCCTACGGCGTCTACGCCTAGGAGGCTCATCAGCTGAGGTTGAGCTATCAGATTCAGAATAAGGAGCAAGACTACTTCCAGCATTCTGATGTTGCTGCTGGGCAAGCTGAGTCATGAGATTAGTGTTGGCTTGAATCTACTCGGCAAGTTGCCTTCTACTTTCCCTGAGTTCTCTTATCAAGTCGTTGAACTCTGTTCGGGAAACGACCTCCGCTTGGTTCTGGGTAGAGGTTCCTGCGCCTTGAATTACTGGTTGGTTGCTAGGTCATATCTGTTGTACACTAGCAGTTTCGTGGACATCTGCGTTGTGAGAGGCCGATCTAGTTCGTGGTCTCCCCATGGTAGAGTTGTTGGTTGTAACTCTGAGTAGAATCTACAGATGTCTTGTGAATGATTTGGATCTCCTTTAGGAGATTTTTCAATCCAGTAGCTGCAAAGTAGATCCTACCGTCCTGAGAATTCGACTCTCAGTAAAAGCACCAAAATGTTAGCACCAGAGTTGGTCACTAACACCCTTAAGAGAGATTGTGTAGAGAGATTAATGAAGAAAGTAAAGTTAAACAGAAGACAGTACGTAAATTTAAATGCAGAAACAACGAACACCAGATTTATAGTGGTTCGGCGTAATTGCCTACGTCCACTTTGAGGTAGATCTTTATTGCTTTCCTCGATAATCGATTACAGATACAATCCGTATATCAATCACTCCAGTACAATTTCTAAGCAAAAAAGATAAGTCTTGAATGAGTCTTGAATGCGGTAGAGTCTCCCCGGTGTTCTCGAAAAAAGGTCCATTTCACTGTGCCCCTGCCCCTCTATTTACAGATGAAGATGGGTTGGTCTTCTCTGGTGGGCCGAACACCTTGGCCCAAAAGGAGTAAACTTTGTGTGCCGAACCATATATGCTGAACAGCATATGCCAAACGGGGTCTAGATGCCAAGCAGTGTGGAATATCGGTCGACTCTGCCATGCCGAACGATCCGTATACGTCGAACACTCTCTAACGCCGAACGTTCCTAAATGTCGAAAACTCTCTCTATGCCAAATACTCTCGAATGCCGAACAGCTCTAGATGCCGAACACTTCTGAATGCCGAACGAAGTCTGATGTGCTGAGTGGAGAGTGCAGGCCGAGCAATAATTGGAGTTGGTCGAGATTGGAGGAATGCCGAACAACTCTGGATGTCGATCACTTTGGAATGTCGACCACTCCGGAATGCCGAACAGCCATGGGTGACGACCACTTTGGATGTCGATCACTTTGGAATGCCAACCGCTCCGAAATGCCGAACAGCCATGGGTGTCGAGCACTTTGGATGTCGATCACTTTGGAATGCCAACTGCACCGGAATGCCGAACAGCTATGGGTGCCGAGCACTTTGGATGCCGATCACTTTGGAATGTCGACCGCTCCGGAATTCCGAACAGCTATGGGTGCCGAGCACTTTGGATGCCGATCACTTTGGAATGTCGACTGCTCCGGAATGCCGAACAGCTATGGGTGTCGAGCACTTTGGATGCCAATCACTTTGGAATGTCGATCGCTCCGGAATGCCGAACAACTATGAGTGCCGACCACTTCGGTTGTGCCGAACGATCTGGATGCCGAACAACACATAAATGCCAACCGATATACAAATGTCGAGTGACTAGTTGCTTGGTCAAAACTTCAGGTAACATAGTCTATAAGAATAAATTCCACTACTTTGAGGAACCCAGTTGGATCCCTCCAACCTGTTTCCCTGCATCCACAGATGTTAGTCAACAATAAAATACCAATTTCACTTCGAGGTGGAATATCGTGGTATAATGGGTCGTCCGCTATTATGCAAGGAGCATGGGGTCTCATCCGCTATATAATGCAGGAAATCAATCACTCCAATATATATACATACTATTATATATAATATCACATCCAATCAATTCAATCATTCAACCAATAATTTAAATTTAAATGGTAATCCAAATGAGTGAGATTTACTCACCTTTGATTTGATTGCGGCCCATTTCCATCTCGGCTTGTTTCTTCACGATTTTGACCTTGTATAAACATTTATGTTTATTATCATCTAAAAATCAATTCTATTCAATAACTCAATTTAACTAATAATTTAATTTTTTAACTAATTTCCCTACAATAAAAAAAATTAGTAACTAAAGTAATTATATAAGTTAATTAAATAAGTTAATATCCATAATACATTATTTAAAAACAAACAAGTAAATTTAAAATGTATATATGTTTATTTATTTTTCTTTTGAAACTACATTTATATATATATTTATAAACAATCCATACAGATTTAAAAATCTAATCTTTATATAGACCTCCAACATTTTGAAATTCCTATATATTTTTTCCTTTTTCTTATATCTTACCTCTACATATAATTTCCTTTTTATCTTTATATATATTAAATCAAAACAGGTAAGTTTATATTTTTTTATATTTTAAAATCAGATAACAAGTTCCAATATGTATAAATATCCCAATCACCATTGAACAGAGTAAGCTAAAATATTTGTACACACACACACGCATATATATATATATATATATATATATATATATTATACACATATAGAATTGAAACTGGAATAGGTTATATCTTACTCATGAAAAGTCGTCAGATCCCTCAACTAGTCATCGTGAACCCAACCCATAGCGACAACCACGTCGAACCTCACCGTCGATTCCCAAAACCCCAGCAAACAAGCGACTACACCGTCCCATCCCACTTCCTAGCGCCTCCTTGATACGCGCGCTTGCGCTCATGATCCACCAATCATCGTCGTGGCCTTCCACCTCGCAAATCAGGCCTCGTGAATCGCCAAATACCCACTGTGATCATCCCAGCACGAATGACAAGCCTGCACAACTCGATTCATACTCGAAGCTTTGCCTATCGGCTTCGATTTTTTTTTAAAGAGGCTTCGGCCATGATTTACAGAAGCTCACGATTTCTCCCTTCTTATTTTTATTTTTTTAAATTGATCAAGACATCGATTACGTTTTTATCTCGGTCGCCATTTTCTTCAGAGAGGAATTTTAATTTGAATGGAACGAAGGTAGGCTTGGTTTCAATTTTCTTCCTACCGAGATCTATTTTTTTTTTTAGACGTATGTTAGAAGATGTAGGAAACGTGTCCTCAGGGTGGACAAATGTTGGATGTGTCAACAGTAAATTGAAGGGAAACATATATATTATAATTAATTTTAATTTTAAATTTTAAATCGTTTCGAATTACGCAAATCAAAATCTCGACCTCCTATCAAGTCGTGCCGCTAGGTGTTTATAATGTTATACCCCTATTTTGAAAGAAATGGAAATGGTTCCGAATCATAACTCGATCGTATGGAGAAGATAGCTTTTTGAACCCATAAATTATATTGAATTTTCGATATAGATTTTAGCGCATTTATATATTCTACGGTCACATGATCACTCCAAACGTTTCGAAATTTGAAATCCGCTAATAATATGCAATTGTGGATCCAAAGGAACTGACTTCGTCGAATTCCGAGACTGTGTCTCGGAAGGTTATTTTTAAATATCGATTTAAACGATATATTTTTAAAACTTAACAAATCACTTTTAAATTTGAATTCAAAGGTTCTATTATCCGTAGTATTATCAATATAAATTTCACAAGCCTTCAAATTATTTTAACAGGCTTAAAAACCAAGATTTCACATCTTTACCCAATTTCCAATTATTAAATTCAATAATTAAATTATCTAAAATTTAGTGATATTTGAAATTCAAGTTGAAAATTAACTTCCAAATATTTAAAATCAATTAAATATTCCAATTTCAAATATTCAAAAATTACGGGTCATCACATTCCTTCCCCCTTAAAAGAATTTTGTCACCAAAATTACTACTTAAGAAGAATGATCCATAACCCATTAACTATTTTCCCAATCCAAATAGCTTCAATAACTTCCCAAAACAAATCTTTTATTTAAGACACACTATCACTCTACTACCTTTCCAAACTCATCCATAAGTTCCAAACAATATTACTTACTCAACAATTCAAATTTAAATTTAAAACCAAATTTTAAATTATTAAAATTTTCTCAAATTTTTTTTCTAACGCTCTAAATTTTTGAAAATTTTGCCAGCGTCTCCTTTGCGCGGCTCGATCGGTACGACTACAAAATGCCTCTACGGGCCCCCAGATTTCAAAAGAAAATAAAAGGCAAGTGGCCAGATCAAAAAATCATCAAATTTCATATGACAATTTAAATACAAATCTTTTGTCGGGCAATTAAATTTATCTTCTGAAATCAAAAACAAAAATTTTCCTTTGCTTTTAAAACACACGTATATCCTACTTAGCAATAATACCCAATCACAGAGTTCAAAATCATTCCAATCACTTCCTTTTCAAAATTTTAAATATTCCTATCCTTAAGTCTTGCGATGTACATCATCCGTACATAATATCAAATCCAATCGCTCACTCGATCACACAATTTCACTTCCGAACTAGCATTGTCCACTCGAATTCCTAGTGCGGACTCAGATCTGGTGTCTTAATCAAAAACTGTCATTCTCCTTGCATACCCACATACTATGATAGAAAATTTCCAAAGTCAATCAAAAATCGATATCCAGGGTTCGCAGTCGAAAATCGAGTGAAAAATCCCAACTCGGATCGGTATAACTTCCTCGAAATTCTGTGCTCGAATCTGGATCAAATCGCTATGTGAATAAAATAATATACATACATCATACGTATTTGTTTCCAATTGATTATTAGCTATATCAATTTTCTTTTTATTCTCAATTACTTTGATTTCTATCCACTTATTCACAATTTTCTCATTTCACAACTTCCAGTTTAATCTTCATTCAATTATTAACTTGGTACATTTTTCCAGTACCAAAATTTTATTAAGAATTTCACCATTACTTCTTAAGTTCAGTTTAAATATTTGCACATTTAAATATTTATTTTTACTTTACCACTTTGGTTCATATCTACTTTTAATCTTAAGTTTCAATTCCATTTTGAATTCAACTTACCTTGCATTTTTTTAAATATTAAATTCTATTCATCTCAAAGCATATTTAATTAATCATTTCTTTAATTACTTCCACTTACTAATTTATTTTAAATCTCAATGGATTAATTTCCAAACTTTAATTATTTTTAGTCCACTTTGAACTAATTTTATAACTTCACTTTACATTTGTCACGACCTGAAATTCAATGTTCGTAAATCGATGTCAAATACCTCACTTTTATTCGACAGTCGAAGATTCAAACATTGAACTCCAGTTCGGATGGAGCTTATAACAACATTAGATGAAAATAAACAACGGAAACAGAATGAATATCATTCATTAACATCACAAATACAACATCAGACACAATATTCATTACAACATCATCACCAACATCAGAGTATTTTTATACATATAACACAACTACAAAATGGAGAAACACAGCGGAACAACAAAGCTATCACACTTTAAGAAAGTCTTCAAAGGAAAGAGAGTGATAATGAACTTTCAAACTAAGCACCTTATATTCAAAAACTTCCGAAAGATCTCCAAGGCCAAAAGCTGCTAAAATCCGATAGCTTCCAAACCTAAAGACTTCAAAAGATTCCACGCCAGCTCCAAAACATGGATAACCTGCTTCCTAGGCTGCCTGTATAGAAATTATGGGCACCTAGAGTTTAGAAATGGAACAATAAACTTCGGGTCAGTCATGGGACTAGTATGAGTAAACAAAAACAGTTGGTTTGAAATAAAACAAATTTATAAAATAAAATCCGGTATGCTTTTTTGGAAAATGAAACTACTATAAGACCTCCCGCCACACACACAATGTAATCGTGGAACTAGAGGAGATTTCTTCTTATGATAGTCAAATATGCTTGATACGAGAAAATTTATTTGGTATTATTACTAGTGCATAGTGTAGAAAAACATTTCGATTATAATATTAATCTTAGCCAGCATACAACCATTATTGTATGCCTACTATAGCTACCATGTTTTATGGCAGGTTACCGCCACGGTGCATGGCAAGTTATACAACTAAAACCACACAGCGCCCGTATTATTTCTTTGGATTTTCCAATAAATGGTCATGCTAAGGAACTTCCTACTACCACATGGGTACGCCTCTGGAGGGACGTCCCGAGAACCTACCCGGCTCTCTGCCAACACAAGCCCGGTTTACCTATGTAACTAGGTAGCTACTACTCGAATATGCAACCCCCTTGTCGTTTGCGACCTATATCCAAGGGCCCTCAACCACAAAGCACCAACCACACGGTAATGGGATTGCAGCAACCACATAGATTAAGTATCTAGGCTCCATACCATGATACCACCTTTTCCAAAAAAAAATGACATAACCTAAAGGGCCCGACCCTCATAACCTTGCCGCATCTTTCCTGTTTCGACCATTTTTGGGGTGTGAGGTCCGATGAGGTCTCGTCCACAAATCTACGCTTTACAAAAAAGCCATGCTTTGATCAACAATTGATCAACAAATGTTCAGCAACACACAGCAGCACTCAGCATGTCAAACTACTAAATTGGGAGTATATCACTGATGACCTTCAACTACATAAGCTCTGAGCTCATACGTCTTAGAGAAGGGTGTTAAGCTAAGAGAATAAATTCTCTGCCACCACTAGAAATGTATTTGAAGGAAATCTGCATTATATCTCAAAGTGTAATGTCAGACATGCAACCATACAAGTCTATCCCGGATTCGAACAGAACCGAAGGCACTTCGTCCACTAAAGGAAGAAGCCATTGCAATCTGGGTATCCACAATCCCGATCGGACTCCCCATCACATGTGGAGATCTCTATACTGGAGCAAGTCGGTGCAAAGACATTCGATAGGTTATGTTATCGTTCTCGAAGACACCCGGTCTTCACACCGTCTTCAAATGATATCCATTTCGTCGTATCAATATTCAGAATGGGTTATATGACACAAAGGTCCTCTCCCGGCTAAACCGAATAGTGAGCGTCAAATTAAAAACATGTGGATATGCCATTCACAAAGATTCACAGGTTCGGTGTGGGTTTCGGATAACCAACAGGAATCCGACTCCCTGTCGCATCGAAATTCAAAAGCCGTTTAACGGGCCAAAGGGTTTTCATATTCACACAAAAATATATCACAGAAACCAACATCACAACTAAGCACAAAGTCATTTATATCACAAAGCATCATATCACATAGCAGGGTATCAATCAGCTCAAGACATTCAATGATAACCAATCATCTATGATTTAAGGTGAATTAATTGTGTGATTATAATTAGTTAATCACATAATTGGTTTTATTAATCATTCTTAATTAGTGATAAATTATCCTTAATCATTGATTAATTATTCTTAATTACAAATTAATTAATCCTTAATTATTGATTAGTAAATCCATAATTATTAATCAATTAAATCTTAATTAATTAATCCTTAATTGTTAATTAGTTAAATCTTAATTACTTTAATTAATTAATTAATTATTAATTATCTTAATTAATTACAATTTAATTAACCTTAATTATTTACTTAATTAATCTTTAAATATTAAGTAATTAATTTAAATAGTTTATTCTTTAAGTAAATCATTTATCACTTAAGTAAATCACTAATTACTTAATAAATTTAAAAGATAAATCTTCTTACCTTTGTTAATCATTCTGATTATCTTCTAAACCATGTTAAATAAATCATCCTTGTTACATAAATTTACTTAAGAGAAGAAAATTAGTGTACATAGCATTTTATCTTAATTATCGTTCTCATTTACATTATTGAACTAATATAAATAGTTTTATAAAATAATGTAACAAAATTAAATTAAATCTAAAAATGCCTTACTTAAAAACTTTAATTACTAAAATCAAAATTATCATTTAAAAACATGATTTTAAAATTGTTTAAAAGTTTGAACTTTATTATTTTTTCTTAAAGCAAAACTGTTTTGTACGATAACCCCCGGAGAGTACTTCGAGCCTCCCTCGAATCATTCTACTACTTTCTTCAAGTTATCAACAAAATCTACCCGTGTACCTTATATATATTTTTTCAAATTTGTCTAAGTGCAAACCCGTGTGGCTTAGAATTTTCTTCGAGTCCATACCCGAGCTATCACCTCCACTTCCCGAGAGTAGCTTCGAGTTTCCCCTTTCTTCCTTAAACTGCTGCCACCTGACACAACCCCATACATGTGCACATGCACCATCACTCCGTCCGCCACTGTTCGAATCTCTGGTCCTCGACACGTCTACGACGATGCTCCCGAAACTCACAAACACTCAAAATTTTGAAATGATCGCGATTTCGTATTCGAGCCACCAGACCTAAATCTGGAAAAAGCTTGAGCCACAATCTATCGCCTCGATCTCCCTCTTTGATCATCAGAAGTCGCGATACTCTATCCAAAGCTCCACCAACCTCCCACGCTCCTGATGGCCCCGGTCCGATGATCTTCGATGGCCTAATGACGATGCATTGATCTCGTTTCTAACCTCGACTCATTTTAAACCTTAAATCCTAATTCGATCAAAATCAACAACCATGTTGATCTAGAATTTAATCCAGCATTTTTCCCCAACTCCACGGTCTTCCAGTTAGCTCCAATTACGAACACGAAGTCCCTTTCCTTATCGATCGCCATAACTTCGAGAAAATAGCAATTCCGTTCATCCCCCTCTTTCTCAGCGAATACTTGATAAAAAAAATTTAATTTTACTTTTAAAAGTCGTCAACTTCGAAGATAATTCAATCTATATATTCAAAATCTGAAATCATATTTGATGAAATTTCTGTTTATATTGGGTTTGCCTGTATTCTTCTATTTCCAGACAATTTTTTTTTTGTTTAATTTACCAACATTTATTTTTAGGACTTAGGGCATGATCATTCAAACATGTTTTCTTTTGATCTCAAAGCCTAAAAGTGATTTGAGATAAAGCTTTTGGATTTTTTTGAGAGGGTTTTGAACTTGTAGGCATGGAACAGAGTTTATTTTGACGTGCACAGACATGTATCTTCATTTTCATGTATAAATATATACATGCAAGCATATGTTTATCATTCAAGCTTCACTATTGTTCACAGTAACAAGTTTAAGTTCAAATTAAGGAGTTTACTCACCTTTGGAGTTGAGCAGAGAGTTTGCTGTCTGGTTTAAAAATTGAAAGCCTGGAAATTGTTTTGCTTAACTTGGTCTTGAATTTTTTTATCTGCAACTTGTTAATATAAACTTGCTTAGTCTTCTGATGGAATGATTTGCTTAATTTCTTAGCAAAAACTCAATTTTAAATTCTTTTAAAAAAGATTTTACTTATGGTTTCTTTTATAAAAACAGCGAAGAATGTACTCTGGTCTGCACTTAAACTGGAATCCAAAGATTTGAGATGATTTTGGTTATGCTGTTGAAGTTGAATCTTACAGGCCTGACTTTTGAAAAAGTGAAATATTTGAACTTGTTTTGATGTGGAACTGCTTGTTTGAGAGCTGAAATTGTTTTTGAAATTCCTTCTTTGGCTTGAGATTTTGAAAGAAAAGGTTTTGGATTTTTTTTACTGGAATTTTGGTCTTGATTTCAAGGTTGAGGAAGTTGTTGTTGTAATTACTTGTGACTGATGATTTTCTCTGGTCTGAAAGTTTTGTACAGCTTAAGAAATGAGTAAAAGAGATAAGAGGGGGAAGATGAATTAGCTTATATAATTTTATTTCCTTTTTATGAATTTCTAAGAAAATGAAAAAAAATAAGATGACACTTGTTAATCTCTTTCTACATGTTAAACACTTGTCTCTATATTCATTACTTGATTAAGATTTGTAATTTTTTTATTAAAATAATATTTTACATTATTTAAATTGCATTTTAACTTACATTTCCCATTAAAGATATGTGCTTTATATTAATACATATATTTAAAAAAGAATGTTTTGAAATTAAATACACTATAAAAAAATTACATAGATATATATTTATAAATCCAAATTATTTTACTAAAACATTTACTTAAAATTCAAATTCAAATTCAAAGTCAAATTCAATACATAAATTCAAATCTACTCACATATGCACATATACATATATATTCACACATACATATAAAATTTAAATTCAAATGATTTTAAAAACATTTATTATTTTCAAATTTTAAACTCAAAAGAAATTGAAATTTTATTCATATAAATTATCACTTATTTTATTTGTTTTGAAACCTTTCAAATTAAATTCCAAAAGTTCAAATAAATTACCCAATTTTAAATTGATAAATTTTGGGATGTTACAGATTTCCCCGCTTAAGAGAATTTTGTCTTTGAAATTTGAAAGAGAGAAAAGCAAACAAAGGATATAAGGATATAGAAAAGATAGAGAAAGGCTTACCAGTTTAAGTCGGAATATCCACTCTGCAATTGGGATACGATTTCTGCATGCTATCTTTAGTTTCCCAAGTGTAGTCCTTCAGACCGCCACTCCACTGTACTTTAACTAGTTTCACAATTTTATTCCTTAATTGCTTTTCATCACGATCCATAATCTTTATTGGTTCTCTTTTAACTGCTAAATTGGGAGTGATTTCGAAATCCTACTGAGTAGCTTCTTCAATAATACTATCTGGATCATGCACATTTTTCAGGAGGTTAGAAATGTGAAACACATCATGCACGTCAGATAATTAGCTAAGCAGCTGCACTCGATATGCTAAAGGACCGATCCTCTCCAGAATAGGAAAAGGACCAATATACCGTGGTTCCAGCTTACCAATCTTCCCAAATCTTAACACACCACGCATTGGAGATACTTTGAGGAAAAACAGAGTCTCCAATCTGGAATTTCAAATCCCTTCTTCTACGATCATAATAACTCTTTTGACGGCTTTGAGCCGTTTTCAGTTTCTTCCGTATAAAATCAACTTTTTCTGTGGCTTCCTTAATCATATCTGGTCCAAGGACGAGTCTATCACCAGATTCAATCCAACATGTCGGTGATTGACACGGACGACCATATAGAGCTTCAAAAGGAGCCATCTCGATACTGGCCTGATAGCTTTATTGTATGAGAATTCGACCAGATGCAAATGGTCCTCCCAAGAACCACCAATGTCGAGAATACAAGCTCGCAATAGGTCTTCTAAGATTAGGTTATTCCTTTTAGTCTGCCTATCAGACTGCGGGTGATAAGCAGTGCCGAAGTTCAGTTTTGTTCTCAATGCGTCTTGAAATGCCTCCAAAAATCTACTAGTGATGATCGGGTCATGATCACTCACTATACTGCTCGGTATACCATGGATACGAACAATTTCTTTCACATATAACTTAGCTAAACTTGCTGTTGTGAGGGCAAATTTCGCTGGCAAAAAGTGAGCCGTCTTAGTCAAACGGTCCACAATAACCCAAATTGCTTCATTGCCTTTCCGAGTACGGGGCAACCCGTCGATGAAATCCATCGATACTTGGTCCCATTTCCACTTGGGTACCTCCAAAGGCTGAAGTAAACTCGCCATTTTCTTTTGATCGCTTTTAATTTGTTGATAAGTAGCATAGTGACTCACATATTTAGATATATCCCTTTTCATTGTCTTCCACCAGAAAGTTCTTTTGATATCTCTATACGTCTTGTTAACTCCTGGATGGATACTGAGTTTAGATTTGTGACACTCGTCTAAAACTTCACGTTTCAGATCAGGGATGTCCGAAACACAGATCCTATCTTTCATACTTATAACTCCATTATCATCAATTCCAAAACTGGAATCCTCACCTTGACATATTCTTCTACGAATTTCTCGAAGAAACTTGTCTTCAGTATGCTTGTTGGCGATCTTTTCAAGGAGAGTAGGAGTGACAATAAGATATGCAAGAATAGCATGTTTCCTACTTAAAGCGTTAGCAACTACATTGGCTTTCCTGGGTGTATATTGAATATCTAGGTCATAGGATGCCAGAAATTCTAGCCACCATTGTTGCCTTAAAATCAAATCTTTCTAGGTGAAAAGATATTTCAAAGATTTGTGGTCGGTGAATAATTCAAAATTTTCACCTAAAATAAAGAGAGTTTATCAAATATATTTATTAAGTTAAGTTAAATTCCTTAAATCATTAGGAAAGCTGAAAGAAGTTCTTACCCAGAAGATAGTGTCGCCGAATTTTCAGAGCAAAAATAACAACTAGAAGTTCCAAATCATGTGTTGGGTAGTTTCTCTCATGTAGACGTAATTGTCTACTCGCGTAGGCAATTACCTTCCCATTTTGCATTAGAACCGCACCCAAATCATCACCACAAGCGTCAGTATAGACAGATAAACCCTGGTTCCTGTTGATAATAGCGAGAACCGGAGCGGTGGTTAATCTCTTCTTCAGCTCCAGAAAAGCTTCATCGAATTTCGGAGTCCGATTGAATTTTGCATTTTTCATCGTTAGCTTAGTCAATGGACTAGTTATCTTAGAAAAGTCCTGAACAAGCTTCAGGTAATAACCCGCCAAACCCAGAAAACTTCGAACTTCTTTTGGAGTAGTGTGTTTCCTCCAGTCAAGAACGTCAGAAATCTTGCCTAGGTCAATGGAGATTCCTTCCTCATTAACAATATGGCCGAGAAATTTAACTTGAGCTAAAAATTGCATTTGGAAAATTTAGCGAATAGAATATTCTTCCTTAATATCTCCAAAATGATTCTAAGATGCCCAGCATGCTTCTCCTCGGTTTTGGAATAGACCAGAATATCGTCAATAAACACAAGCATAAATTTATTCAATACTTCTCGGAACACACAGGTCATTAGATCTACAAAGTATGAGGGAGCATTGGTTAGTCCGAAAGGTATGACTAACCATTCGTAGAACATGTTAGGACCCCTGAAGGCAGTCAAATGAACACAGTCTTCGGCAATTCGTAGCTGATGGAACCCTGGGCTAGATCCATCTTAGAAAAGAAATGAGCGTCGTGCAGTTGATCAAACAGATCATCAATTCTATGTAGAGGGAATTTGTTCTTGAGAGTCATCTTATTGAGATCGCAGTAATCCACAAACAATCTCAAAGGTCCGTCAGATTTAGCAACAAACACCACTGCTGAACCACATTCAGAAACACTAGGACGAATTAACCCTTTATTTAGCAAATCATCGGTTTGCTTGACAAATTCAATTCTTTCCTTGGGTGCCATCTTACGACTTGTGTGAACGACAGGACGAGCATTAGGTACTAAGTCAATTCTGAATTCTATTTCTCAATGTAGAGGTAAGGATTTTACTTCTTCAAACACGTCTGGAAATTCCCGAACAGTGAGTATGGACTCTAGACTAAGCTCGGGATAACCCAAGTTATACATCAATTCATCTCTTTTAGGACTCGGGTCCTCATAAAAAATCTCAATGAAATCTCCAAATTCGGTTTTGATCGAAATAAATTGATTGTTACAATCTAATTTGGCTTCATATTTCGTTAGTCAATCCATTCCAAGTAAGATTTCAAACTCATTAAAATCAAGGACAAAGAGAATGATAGGGAATTGGTAACGATAATATGAGATAGGAACATCTCCACATCATAGACAAAGGTTTGCGGGGCCCCCAACTGGATTCTTTACGCATATGGGCTCGTCGACAAAATCGGGTTCAATATTTAATTCATTTACAGCTTGTTGAGAGATAAAACTATGCGCAGAACCCATGTCAAACAAAATTCTAACAATTCTATCATAAATAGTAAGGTTATCTTCCAGAACTCCTTTCCCCTTTTCTGCTTTGGAGGATGCAGGTTTATCTTTGACTATGTACACCCTTGCTGTCTGAGCTTGCTTCATTGTTGGGAAGTCTTTAACTTCGTGTCCCAGTTTCTGACAATAATAGCATTTCTTGGGTTTTGCTTGTACAAATTGATCCCTCTTTGGCTTCTTGCAACTGTTTGAAGAATGGCCTTTTTCTAGACAATTGAAACAAATGACACCTCTTTCCTTATCCTCTTGATTGTTCTTCTTCTTCTCCTTTCCTTGCCATGGTTTATTGCCTCCAAATTTCCTTTTCTTCCAATTTTTATTGCTCGTAATTCCTTTCTCCATCGGGGCTTCTTTCATATCCAAGGTAGCATATCTGTACCCCATATCAATCAGATCTGAAAAAGATTTTTTGACATGGCCAGTCATCCTTTCGTGGAACTTCTTATTCATTCCAAAAGCTTTCATTTTTCTTTAAAGGTGTGTTTACCATTTCTAACATTTCGTTGAATTTGTTTAGGTACTCCTCAAATGACAAACTCCCTTGCTTCAAGTCTGTAAATTCCTGGTACATTCGAGAAATACCAGTCGATGGCATATAGAGCTTCTCAAATACTTCTTTAAATCGTTCCCACGTGAATTCTTCTTCCGGCTCATCTACAGTAACTGTCTCCCACCATGCTAGGGCTTCTTCTTGAAGCTGCCAAGAAGCTATGAGTCGCATTTGATCGTCTTCCATCTTTAAAAATTCTTTCACATGATCTGATCCATGCTTGGGCCTCGACAATCGACTCCTTGCCGGTGAACGGCTTACCACCAAGTCTCGAGAAGCTCTTATATAAATCAGCCAGATTCGGCTAATTTTGTGTAAATAAAGCTGCTTCTACTGCTGCGGGGACCTGACCAGTTGTGGTAACATTTCCCTGACCCCTAGCTCTTCCTCTTCGCCCGCTCATTCTTACTATCTGTAATTAGTAAGAAAACTTGATTTTGATATACAGACGAGATATCTTAAGGAATATCAGTGGTTAAAAGAAATTGACCAAGAAAATTGAGGGTTTTGGTCTCGAGTTAAACTCATTCTAGGGTATACTTCACCTTATCTCTAATGAGCCATCTAATGTGTTATACTCCGCAGCTAAAGTTCTTACTCAACCTTTAGCTCTGATACCACTTGTCACGACCTAAAATTCAGTGTTCGAAAATTGACATCAAATACCTCACTTGTATTTGACTGTCGAAGATTCAAACATCGAACTCCAGTTTGGATGGAGCTTATAACAACATTAGATGAAAATAAACAGCGGAAACAGAATGAATATCATTCATTAACATCAAAGATACAACATAAGACACAATATTCATTACAACACCATCACCAACATCAGAGTATTTTTATACATATAACACAACTACAAAATGGAGCAACACAGCGGAACAACAAAGCTATCACACTTCAAGAAAGTCTTCAAAGGAAAGAGAGTGATAACGAACTTCCAAACTAAGCACCTTAGATCCGAAAACTTCCAAAAGATCTCCAAGGCCAAAAGCTTCCAAAATCCAATAGCTTCCAAACCAAAAGACTTCAAAAGATTCCAAGCCAGCTCCAAAACATGGATAACCTGCTTCATAGGCTGCCCGTGTAGAAATTATGGGCACACAGAGTTTAGAAAGGGAACTATAAACTCCGGGTCAGTCATGGGACTGGTATGAGTAGACAAATGTAGGTAGCTTTGAAACAAAACAAATTTATAAAAGAAAATCCTTTATGCTTATTTGGAAAATGAAACTGCCATAAGACCTCCCGCCACACATACAATGCAATCGCAGAATTGGAGGAGATTTCTTCTTATGATAGTAAAATATGCTTGATACGAGAAAATTTATTGGGTATTATTATTAGTGCATAGTGTAGAAAAACATTTCGAAAGTATAATATTAATCTTAGCCAGCATACAACCATTATTGTATGCCTACTATAGCTGCCATGTTTTATGGCAGGTTACCGCCACGCTGCATGGTAGGTTATACAACTAAAACCGTATAGGGCTCGTATTGTTTCTTTGGATTTTCCAACAAATGGTCGGGCTAAGGAACTTCCTACTGCCACATGGGTATGCCTTTGGAGGGACGTCCCGAGAACCTTCCTGGCTCTCTGCCAACACAAGGCCGGGTTACCTCTGTAACTAGGTAACTTCTACTCGAGTATGCCACCCCCCTCCCCCAGTCATTTGCGACCTTTATCCGAGCGCCCTCAACTGCAAAGCAACAACCACACGATAATGAGATTGCAGCAACCACATAGGTTAAGTATCTGGGCTCCATACCATGATACCACCTTTTTCTAGAAGGAAATGACATACCCTAAAGGGCGCGACCCTCATAACCTTGCCGCATCTTTCCTGTTTTGACCATTTCCGAGGTGTGAGGTCCGATGAGGTCTCGTCCATAAAGCTACGCTTTACACAAAAGCCATGCTTTGATCAACAATTGATCAACAAATGATCAGCAACGCACAGCATCACTCAGCATGTCACACTACCAAATTGGGAGTATATCACTAATAACCTTCAACTACATAACCTCTAAGCTCATACGTCTTAGAGAAGGGTGTTAAGCTAAGAGAATAAATTTTCCGCCACCAACAGAAATGTATTTGAAGGAAATCTGCTTTATATCTCAAAGTGTTGTGTCAGACATACAACTATACAAGTCTGTTCCAGGTTCGAATAGAACCGAAGGCACTTCGTCCAATAAAGGTAGAAGCCCTTGCAATCCGAGTATCCACAATCCCGATCGAACTCCCCATCACATGAGGAGATCTGTAACATCCCGCCTTTATGACCGCCTCCAGCCGGTAATTAAACTAACTTGAAACATCCAAAATGACGGATTGTTATTTAGTTTATAGAATTTAAACAGAATCAGCCACAGAATCACAGAATAATAATAACATTTCACATAAATGAATTTTTCTTTTATATACAAATATCAGAGTTTATACAATGCATTTAAATTTTTATACAGCGGAATATCTCTTTTAAGTACAAAATCCCTGAAAGCTAAAGCGGTATTCCCCCTTCTCTCTCTAACTTCGCGGCCTGAAAATCTTCAAGCTGTAAAATACTCGGTCTGACCTGAGTATTACATTCAAAAGAAAATAATATACGGGTCAGTCTAATTCAAACTCAGTTATTAGTGCACAGAAGCAATAATAATTAAATAGCAATTAGACGACAGTCAAAGATAAATTCACCTATCCGACCCTTTAACAAGAAATCGGATAACGGTAAATATAACACTTAACAGTGTTAAACAATAATCAGTAGATTCAAATTATCAACGAAGATAGATGAAGGAATTATTTATGAAGATAATTTAGAAAACATCAAAATTTGCCTAAACGGCAGTTTACAACAAAATCATCAGTTTAAATCAAATCAATTCAAATAATTGAGAAGTTACTAAAAAAAATCAAAAACTGATTGGCTGCAGTACACGCACGCGTGCACTGCCTCGCCACAACAGTGAAGAAATAGAAATCGAAGCTGCAGAGGTCAAGACAGTGCTATCGTGACTCAACGCAACCGCAATAAACTCAATCTCGAATGACCAGTGCACAGGGCAGTGGTACAAACATGAAGACATCAGCAGGGGGGATTATGCAACCTGAACCAGCAGAGCACGAAGGCTCGAAGCCTCGAATGACCAAATGCATATGGCAGTGGTACATCATGATGCAACAGAAAAATGCAGTCCAAATGAAGATGTAACATGGAACTGCACATGGCAGTAACGCACGAATGAAAATGCAACATGGATCTGCAACTCAAAACTGCTAGTCAAAACTGCAACAAATACAACTATATGAAGACAGTGCATAACATGCATATATACATGTATGCATACAGGTCGCCAAATTCATAGTTTTATAGGATTCATTCCATTTGTTTTATTTCACTAGCTTTGTTCATTATCTCCTTTGTTCATTGATTTCTACAATCAATACACAAAATTCTTTTACTAAAATTTTTGACTTACAAATCTCAGATTTAAACTTGAAATTCTTCATTTTCTAGATTTGCATATTATATCTTTTCCAAAGCTGTGGACTTTCAAAATATTTCAAAAATCCTCTTCCTTAGTTCATTAGGTTGGAATTATGTAATTTTAATTTCAGACTATTAATTTGTTATTTAAAGTTTGAAAATACTTGCTAACTCGAAATTTAACAAGTCTATCGTTGTTCTTAAAGACATTAGGCATACGCTGGCCAGGCGCAGGACTAAAAATCTCCAAGTACTAAATATACTTGCTTCAATTTCCAGTGAAAATACTTTAAAAAAATTCTTTTAAAAATGGATATGGAAAGCACGTTCCCCCATGGATCACAGTTTACCCGACGATTACGCTACTATCCCAGTAGAATCGCTTGTAACCATAGATTTCTCATCTCTCTTGAATTTCGCCATGGTTGTTGCCATAGATCGCGGTCCACACGGCGGTTACGCTACTATCCCAGTAGAGTCGCTCGTAACCGTAGGCATCTCGCCCCTCGAATTACGCTTTGGCATCTAGATTGCAGTTTACTCGGCGGTTGCGCCACTATCCCAGTGGAATCGCTTGTAACTGTAGGCATCTCGCCCCTCAAATTACGCTATCACCCCAGTATATCTAGATCGCGGTTTACACGGCGGTTACGCCACTATCCCAGTGGAATCGCTTGTAACCATAGGCATCTCGCCCCTCGAATTATGCTAGCATACATCAAAACCAATATGATCCCATCACGATGATCTATCGCGAGGGATTCTAGTCCAAATGGACACACCAACTTATGGAAATTCTACGTAGCTACGATTTTCAAATGGACACTCATATCGAGTTCCAACAACCTTCACAAATTTTAAATGGAAGGTACTTTTCCATATCCTCAGTTTAGAAAACATAATATCATACATAGATAGTACTTCATTACACATTTCGTACATATCATACCTATGTAAACTTACATAAGTTTTCCATACCAATTACTTTCTAAACTGATGGTTTTCGAGTTTACTACATTCTCATATATAAGTTCCGAAAACCTCAATATCTTATACCCATAACAAATAGAGGATTCATGAGTTTCCCATCTCATTACCAATTTAAAATTTTCCTCTAAGTCGATTTAGAATTTTAAGGTTATCTCAAACCCAATTCACATTCATAATTCAATTCATTATCGACTTCACACTCGATTTGGATTTTACGTTACATCGTCAATTCTCAACACATAATTGATGTCTACTGATATATAACCTCTGAGCTCGACGTCTCAGAGAAGGGTGTTAAGCTAAGAGAATAAATTCTCCACCACCAAACAGATATATATATTTAATAGAGATCAATTGATATGTCATCAATTCACAATGTTAGACGTACAATCCAAATCAACCATCTGAAATTCAAAACTCAACTTATATTGTTTTCGGTGTCGAAGTTAAACTCAATTTAACTCAAGATTTAATCTTTTTGAAAAATTTCAAGTTGAACTAATTGTTCAAATTTCCCATTTAACTTTTTCAACTTCGACTTAATTCATAGTTTGAATTCCGCGTACTTTTCACAATATTGGTTTTAAACCAACTTCAAACTTTCCCAAAAATATCTTTACAAGATATATATAATTTTCCACACTTAACCATTTGAAAACAAATTTCAAATCATTTTCCACCTTCCAATCTTTGAAAACAAATTTCAAATCAATTTCCTTAAACGGAAACATTTTCAAATATTTATCCATTTTAAACTTAAAATGGTTCATTCAAATCAATCAAATAAATCCTTACCGGTTTATTTTAAACTTACGTTCCAAATCCATAAATTTATTTCCACATTTCAAAAATAAATCAATATTTATTTTTAACAAATTTTCCTTTCTTTTATAAATTCCATAGTGAATTTACATTTCCAAAATATCTATGAATATACGATTTTCAAATCGATTTCTAATATTCATTATCAATTTATCTTTAAAAGATAAAATCTCAAAACATTCACTTCATATTGGAAAAACATTTCCATACTTATTTAATAAGTAATTCACAAATCCATTTCTTTTCAACACTTGAAAAATATTCAATATACTTAAATCATAATAAAGTATATATTTCATTCTTTAAGGAAAGCAATCTTTTAAACACATTTATTTGAGTCAAAACGAATGTTGCGTTAAACATCGTTACGACAACCTAAAATCACTAGTATAGCGATTCGAATTTAAGATAGATATATAAATCCCAATACTATATAAAACATTTCCTTTCGGAAACCATTTACTATAACCATAGTGTTATAGTCCACCGTTTCCTTATTTCTCGAAAACGTCTATTTCGACAATGAATATTGAAATCTATGATTCGATACTTAATGCATTTTAAAACATCTTTAAAACCATTAACTTCATTTCATAGTATCACTTGCCTAAAACATATCCGTTTTATTTAATAATATATTCACTGTCCAAAATCGTGAATATACTTATTTATTCAATTCAATGTTTCTACACATTTATTTAAAAGAATTATCAACTGTCCAAAATCGTGGATAAAATTCCCAACCAACTTTTATTATCACAATATTTAACTTAAAGGATAATTCGCTGTCCAAAATCACGAATATATCTCCTTTAATAACTTCTATGTTTCGTTTATCAAATTCAATTGGTTTCGAATTTATAAACAATCTTTACAAATTCCATTTTTATTTATAAACTTCGATTTATAAATCTCCTTTATTAATTCAATACAATTTATATAACTCAATTATATGCCAAAAGTCCATTTATAAGTTAAGTACTTATAATCCATGTATTTACTAAATCGTTCTTCACAACATTTGAAATCAATTTTCAAAAGAATTCAGAATCAAATCCCCAAATTATAATTTAATGATCCCCTTGGCTATAACCAAATTAACATGTTGTTTTATTTCCCGATTATTACTTTGGAGATATTCAAAATATTTGATTTAAACCAATTCATTAATTCACTTAACTTATATATTTCGTTTTTCATAAATCTCAGCAATTCGATAATGGGTTTTCGAATGATCGGGACTCAAATCTAAGGAGACCTTAACGAAGAGAAACTATCGTAAACCTAAATTTAGAGAGGGGAATTTCCGAAAAAGATTTGAATTTTCAAAATAACTTTTATTTTTCAAAGAAAACAAATTTTTTTTTGTACTTCTTTAGGTTTGAAAAACATTTTCTTTAAAGTGATTCTAGTAACTATTCATATTAAACGCCATAAACTAAGCTTTGTGTAAACCAAAGCTCTGATACCAAACTGTAACATCCCGCCTTTCTGACTGCCCCCAGACGGTAATTAAACCAACTTCAAACGTCCAAAATGAAGGATTGTTATTTAGTTTATAGAATTTAAACAGAATCAGCCACAGAATCACAGAATAATAATAACATTTCACATAAATGAATTTTTCTTTTATATACAAATATCAGAGTTTATACAATGCATTTAAATTTTTATACAGCGGAATATCTCTTTTAAGTACAAAATCCCTGAAAGCTAAAGCGGTATCCCCCCTTCTCTCTCTAACTTCGCGGCCTGAAAATCTTCAAGCTGTAAAATACTCGGTCTGACCCGAGTATTACATTCAAAAGAAAATAATACACGGGTCAGTCTAATTCAAACTCAGTTATTAGTGCACAGAAGCAATAATAATTAAATAGCAATTAGACGACAGTCAAAGATAAATTCACCTATCCGACCCTCTAACAAGAAATCGGATAACGGTAAATATAACACTTAGCAGTGTTAAACAATAATCAGTAGATTCAAATTATCAACGAAGATAGATGAAGGAATTATTTATGAAGATAATTTAGAAAACATCAAAATTTGCCTAAACGGCAGTTTACAACAAAATCATCAGTTTAAATCAAATCAATTCAAATAATTGAAAAGTTACTACAAAAAAATCAATAACTGATTGGCTGCAGTACACGCACGCGTGCACTGCCTCGCCACAACAGTGAAGAAATAAAAATCGAAGCTGCAGAGGTCAAGTCAGTGCTATCGTGACTCAACGCAACCGCAATAAACTCAATCTCGAATGACCAGTGCACAGGGCAGTGGTACAAACATGAAGACATCAGCAGAGGGGATTATGCAACCTGAACCAGCAGAGCACGAGGGCTCGAAGCCTCGAATGACCAAATGCATATGGCAGTGGTACATCATGATGCAACAGAAAAATGCAGTCCAAATGAAGATGTAACATGGAACTGCACATGGCAGTGACGCACGAATGAAAATGCAACATGGATCTGCAACTCAAAACTTCTAGTCAAAACTGCAACAAATACAACTATATGAAGACAGTGCATAACATGCATATATACATGTATGCATACAGGTAGTGCCATCAAAACTCAAACCACGGTTAGAAATCAGGTGCCTAGAAAAAAACTAATGAACTCACGTAATAGAGCCCAACTGAGTACACAAACATATAAACAACAAATGCACAAACATGTGTAGACTCACTGGATCAATGCACCAGTAAAACAACCACCAAGCTAAACGCAACTCAAGTGAAGATAGTGGTAACCACAGACAGGTCAGACGCACTACAAAGACAGTAGTGAACCTAGACAAAAGTCAATTAGTGTAGACAAGATTATCATGCTACAACTACAAGTAATATATGCACACACAAAAACATGTGTGGTTATACACATGTATGGTAAGACACAAGGATCAGTGATGTAACTGGAAAAATGCAGAGACCAGAGAAATGCAGATGAAGATCAGTAGTGTACCACAAAATGAAACAGTGGACCGAACTGCCTCAGCAAGCAAGGCAGTAAAATATAGCTCAAGGCAACACAGAGGCAACAAAGGTTTGAGAACAGATACAAATGGTAAATTTGAACATGACAGCAAATAAACAGCAGCCTCAACATGTATGTCCAAAAGGTTAAACAATATGAAGTGCACAACATTGCAATAACATACTACATAAATGTATGTATACACACCAGCAATGAAGAGAAATGGATGCAGACCAACCAAAGTGATACATGGTACCAGTAACATGAAAATGAGGACAGGCATACATGAAGACTACAAGATTTCAAGCAATCAAACTCAAGTGCAGTGCAAATATGAGGTGCACAACAGGCTCGGGTTTCAACCCAGGCATAGTGAATGTCATATATACTAAATGATTAGTGGACAATGAAACCAAATAGGATGTACACAAAATCAATGACAACTACACAACCAACTGATCAGACCTCGTGTCGATTGTATTTGGGCTTGCTTAAATCAGTAAATAGTGACTTCGGTAAAATAGTAACTTAGAGTTATATTTTAGACTTGCTTTAGAAAACTCAGATCAACTTGGGTTTAAACAATTTTAATCAGTTTCTTTGATTTTTTTAAAAAAAACAGATAGGTTGAAAGCCTGTAACAATTTGATTCCCAAACAAAAATTTAAAACTTGTTTTATCTTGAATAAAATTTTAAACTAAATCTATGGGTAAACAAATATATTAACCCAGACTAAAGCAAGGAAGAAAAAAAATAAAAAATAAATTTTTTTTGAAATTCTCATAAACTGAAAACTAAAGTACAGAGAGGTCACAGTTTTAATCAACATGTACCAAAAACAATCTGCAGTTCATCAGGGAAGCAAGGCCGAAGCCAAAAAGAAGACAAACAAAAGTCGAACAAATTCGTATCAACAAAGTTCAAGGCACAGTACAGAAGCACCACAGAAATCAAGTGAAATGGCCGAGACCAACAATTAACCAAGATTTAACTGTAAAGATCTAACTGTAACAGTTTTAGTTTAAAAAAAAACTTCATCAAACACTATCACGTAAGCTTAGCAGTAAAGACATAATGGCCAAAACAGCAAGTATAGTCGAACAAGATCAACACCAAAAATCAAGTGACCGAAGTCAAAAGGAAAACCAGTATCGTAATAGCCAGTGAACAAACCAAGTCAAAGATCATCAACGTTGAACAAATCGAAGTCGAACGCCATCAAATAGAAGCAGTTGAATTGAGCAACGAAAACCACGAATTTGAACAAATCAAAAATCACAAAAATTTGAATTAGATGTGAGTAACAATTTACTCACCTTGCTTCGAATCCCAAATTCCAAGTTGCAGCCGAGAGCGAACAAAGTGAGGAGACGATCGATCAATTTAAAATCGGCTTGAAAAACCCTAATTTGTAGAAAGTGGAGCGAACGAGATGCGATGAGGCCACCATTTTTATTTTTTTCTTTCGTTTGATTTAGGTTTAGGGTTGTGAACGAATAAACAACATAAGGAAGGTACCGGTAGGGTGGCTAGTAGGTACGCAACTTCGGCTGAGATGATATGTGCTGTGTACTAGAGATCTTGTAATAATTTTATTTTATTTTATTATCTTCTTTAGTAAGCTTCATAGGTATATAAACGTTTTGAAGTTCAACTATCAAGCGTTAATTTATATTAACATGTTTCACAATTAGATTTTATGCTTGTATTTTGTATTGATAAAATTCATTCCATTTTATTTAGATTGAAGAACAATGTTATTAAAACTAACCATCAATTTATCAATTTACATAAATAATAATTCTTAAATCTAAATTATTTTTTCTAAGTCATTAGTTCGAATTTTTATATACAAATTTAATATTCAATTTCAAACTCCAAAGTCAAATTCAAATTTTATTCAACTTTCGATAGATTAAATTCTAAAATTTAATCGCCAAATTCATAGTTTTATTGGAAATTCAATTTAAACCATCATTCAAATATTTAAAATTAATTAAATATTTTCAATTTAAATTGTTCAAAATTCAGGGTCGTTACAAGATCTCTACACCGGAGCAACTCAGTGCAGAGACATTCGATGGGTTATCCTATCGTTCTCGAAGACACCCGGTCTTTACACCGTCTTCAAATGTTATCCATTTCGTCGTATCACTATTCAGAATGGGTTATATGACACAAAGGTCCTCTCTCGGCTAAACCGAATAGTGAGCGTCAATTTAAAAACATATGGATATGTCATTCACAAAGATTCACAGGTTGGATGTGGGTTTCGGATAACCAACTGGAATCTGACTCCCTGTCGCATCGAAATTCAAAAGCCGTTTTACGGGCCAAAGGGTTTTCATATTCACACAAAAAAATATCACAAAAACAGATATCACAACTCAGCACAAAGTAATATATATCACAAAGCATCATATCACATACAGGGTATCAATCAGCTCAAGACATTCAATAATAACCAATCATCTATGATTAAGGTGAATTAATCGTGTGATTATAATTAGTTAATCACATAATTGCTTTTATTAATCATTCTTAATTAGTGATAAAGTACCCTTAATTATTGATTAATTATTCTTAATTACAAATTAATTAATCCTTAATTATTAATTAATTAATCCATAATTATTGATCAATTAAATCTTAATTAATTAATCCTTAATTGTTAATTAATTAAATCTTAATTACTTTTATTAATTAATTAATTAATTATTAATTATCTTAATTAATTACAATTTAATTAACCTTAATTATTTACTTAATTAATCTTTAAATATTAATTAATAAATGTAAATAGTTTATTCTTTAAGTAAATCATTTAGCACTTAAGTAAATCAGTAGTTACTTAATAAATTTAAAAGATAAATCTACTTACCTTTGTTAATCATTCTGATTATCTTGTAAACCATGTTAAATAAATCATCTTTATTACATAAATTTATTTAAGAGATGAAAATTAGTGTACATAGCATTTTATCTTAATTACCGTTCTCATTTACCTTATTTAACTAATATAAATAGTTTTATAAAATAATGTAACAAAATTAAATTAAATCTAAAAATTCCTTACTTAAAAACTTCAATTAGGTTTAAACTCAAATCAAAATTAGCATTTAAAAACATGATTTTAAAATTGTTTAAAAATTTGAACTTTATTTTTTTTTCTTAAAGTAAAACTGTTTTGTACGATAACCCCCTGAGAGTACTTCGAGTCTCCTTCGACTCATTTTACTACTTGCTTCGAGTAATCAACAAAATCTTCCCATGTGTCTTATATTTTTTTTTTAAATTTGTCTAAGTACAAACCGTTGTGGCTCAGATTTTCTTCGAGTCCATACCCGAGCTATCACCTCCACTTCTCGAGAGTAGCTTCGAGTTTCTCCTTTCTTCCCCAAACTGCTGCCACCTGACACAAACCCATACATGTGCACATGCACCATCACTCCAGCAGCCACAGTTCGAATCTCTAGTCATCGACATGTTTACGATGATGCTCTCGAACCTTACAAACACTCAGAATTTCGAAACGATCGTGATTTCGTATTCGAGCCACCAGACCTAAATCTGGAACAAACTTGAGCCCCAATCGATCACCTCGCTCTCTCTTCTAATCATCCAAATTCACGATACTCCATCCAAAGCTCCGCCACCTCCCACGCTCCTGATGGCCCCGGTCCGATGATCTTCGATGGCCTTACGACGATGCAGTGATCTCGTTTCAAACCTCGACTCGTTTTAAACCTTAAACCCTAACTCGATCAAAATAAACATCTATGTTGATCTAGAATTTAATCCAGCATGTTTCCCCAACTCCACAGTCTTCCAGTTAGTTTCGGTTAAGAACACGAAGTCCCTTGCCTTATCGATAGCCAGAACTTCGAGAAAATGGCAATTCCATTCATCCCTCTCTTTCTCATCGAATACTTGATAAAAAAAATTAATTTTACTTTTAAAAATCATCAACTTCAAAGACAATTCAACCTATATATTCAAAATCTGAAATCATGTTTGATGAAATTTCTATTTATACTGGGTTTGCCTGTATTCTTCTATTTCCAGAAAAAAAATTTGTTTAATTTACCAACATTTATTTTTAAGACTTAGGGCATGATCATTCAAACATGTTTTCTTTTGATCTCAAAGCCTAAAAATGTTTTGAGATAAAGCTTTTGGATTTTTTGACAGGGTTTTGAACCTGTAGGCATGGAACAGAGTTTATTTTGATGTGCACAAACATGCATCTTCATTTTCATGTATAAATATATACATGCAAACACACATTTATCATTTAAGCTTCACTATTGTTCACAGCAACAAGTTCAAGTTCAAATTAAGGAGTTTACTCACCTACGGAGTTGAGCAGAGAGTTTGATGTCTGGCTTAAAAATTGAAAGCCTGGAAATTGTTTTGCTTAACTTGATCATGAATTTTTTTTTATCTGCAACTTGTTAATATAAACTTGCTTAGTTTTCTGATGGAATGATGTGCTTAATTTCTTAACACAAACTCAATTTTAAATTATTTTAAAAAAGATTTTACTTACAGTTTTTTTATAAAAATAGAGAAGAATAAACTCCGGTCTGCACTTAAACTGGAATCCAGAGATCTGAGATGATTTTGGTTATGTTGTTGAAGTTGAATCTTACGGGCCTGATTTTTGAAAAAGTGAAATACTTGAACTTGTTTTAATGTGGATCTTCTTGTTTGAGAGCTGAAATTGTTTTTGAAATTCCTTCTCTGGCTTGAGATTTTGAAATAAAAGGTTTCAGATTTTTTTTACTGGAATTTTGGTCTTGATTTCAAGGTTGAGGAAGTTGTTGCTGTAATTACTTGTGACTGATGATTTTCTCTAGTCTTAAAGTTTTATACAGCTTAAGAAATGAGTAAAAGAGATAAGAGGGGGAAGATGAATTAGCTTATATAATTCTTTTTCCTTTTTATGAATTTCTAAGAAAATGAAATAAAAATAAGATGGCACTTGTTAATCTCTTTCTATATGTTAAACACTTATCTCTATATTCATTACTTGATTAACATTTGTATTTTTTTATTAAAATAATATTTTACATTATTTAAATTGTATTTTAACTTACATTTCCCATTAAAGATATTTGCTTTATATTAATACATATTATTTAAAAGAGAATGCTTTGAAATTCAACATATAAATTCAATTCTACTGATATATGCACATATACATACATATTCACACATGTATATATAATTTAAATTCAAATGATTTTAAAAACATTTATTATTTTCAAATTTTAAACTCAAAGGAAATTGAAATTTTATTCATAAAAATTATCACTTATTTTATTTGTATTGAAACTTTTGAAATTAAATTCCAAAAGTTCAAATAAATTACCAAATTTTAAATTGATAAATTTTGGGATGTTATAACTTTGCATAATTTAAATTAAATATCATCCCAATATTGAATTTTTAATTCATTATCTTACCAATTTAAAACAATTAGTTTTATACCCTAATTCGTTTCTATTCAAATTTTATTTCAAATCTGTTCATTTACAAATTTATTTCCCACTTAATAAATTTTATTTTAATGGCCATTCCATTTAATCAAATTAGATTTATTTCCTCAATTCTCTTTTATTTAACTTGATTCAGTTAAATCCCAATTCAAACTTTAAACTTCTAAAAGTTTTCCAACTTTTTTACATTTCATTTACTATCTCCTTTGATTTACTTTTCTTACTTGGCTTACATTCTAACTTATTCGTTTCCTTACTTACTTTAAATTTTTAACTCTTCTTCAAGTTAAATTTTCTATTCTAGAAATTGTAACGACCCAGAATTTTTATTAATTAAAATTTGAATATTTAATTAATTTTAAATATTAATAAGTGAATTTATTAGTCGAATAAATTTTTATTTGAATTATTGAATTTGATTGGATTATTAAATCGATAATTTAATACGTTAAATTATGGAAAATATAGAAAATTGAGTTAAATATGATTGAAAATGATTTGTAAAATTTTATTTTATCATATTAAAGTTAGAATGATATTTTAGAACTTTTAAAATCGAATTAAAAGTTAATTTGTGAAAATTGAATATTTTAATATTTAAATCGACTAGTGAAAATAGTCAATTTTTGAACAGTCTCAGAATTGAACGAAACCAGTTCCATTGGATCCGTAATAGTTAGTTATTACCGGATTTCAAATTTCATGTCAATCGGAGTTACCGTTTGATCGTGGCAGCTCGAAACGCATCGAATTGTTTTTAATTTAAATTTGGCGAGTCAAAATAGCCATTTTTCAAAAAGTCTCGGATTTCGACGAAACCAGTTTCATCGGATCCGTAATGTGATATTATTGTAAGGTTTCAAATTTCAAGTCAATTGGATTTACCGTTTGTCCGGTACGAATTAAAACGCCTAGAAATCGATTTAAATCGGTTTAATTTAAATTGAGCGTTTGTTGCCATAACTCGCACATACTTCCGAATTAGCTTCCGAAACCTGTTCCATTGTGTCCGGAACGCGGAATAAACCCTAGGTACGTCAGTTTCGGCGCCTAAATCGGAGTTTGAAATTTCCGGATGAATAGTGTTCGAATTTTTCTCTATAAATACACCCACCCCCTCTCATAAATAAAAAAATAAAATAAAAACCTAAACAAAACCGTAGCCGCCAGTTACAAACCAATGGCCAGAATTTTTCGTTTTTCAACTCTTAATCTCTTCCAATCCATTCATAATCACGAAAATCACTCAACTACAAAGTGATAGATCTCGTCGAGATCTTTCAATCCATACGGGGATGATGAATATTTGAGCAGAGATGTGGCGGCGATTTGTGTTCAAAGCTACACGTTCACGCACGCACCACGAGAAATTCACGCAACCGAGTTCAATGATGATTGGGCCGAGCATGGAGGTTGGGGAGGCGCACAGCATGGAGGAGTTTGATCGAGTTGTAATGCGTCGAGGAGGTTGAAAATTAAAACCCTAATATCTTTGAATGGGTTTAAGGAGTCGGCTATGTATCTGGAAAAGAACGTGAGTTGAGGGAGATGAAGTTGGTGCGTTGGATCTGCTATGCACGGCCTAGATTTAGTTGGGTAGGAAAATAAAATGTTTAATGTAAATTAATTATAGTTTAAACTGTATAAACTTGTAAAATTGATAACTTTTTCATACGAGGTCGAAAACGCGCGAAACCAGTTGCGTTGGAATCGTATGGACGAGCACTACGCGATGGAGTTGGTTTGGAGTCGTTTGGAGTTAGTGAGAATTTTGGGTAAAATTAAACGTCCGTTTAATTTTATTCGAAATAAATCGCTAAAACGGAAATTTAAAACCAAGGTGAGAACTTCTCACTCAATCGAATCGATTTCGATTTTATTTTAAATAGTTAGATTTAAAATATTTGAATGCATGTTTGAATGTTGATTGATATCTATTGATTGTTAAAATAGACATTATGCGCCGTTAGTAAGCGGATGTTATTTAATAAAAACATATACCGCGAATATTTCATAAACAGTGAAATTGGTATTATAAATAATATCAATATATATATATATATTGGCATATGTATATATTGCAGTTGTTGATTTCCCGCATTTTTGTTTAGCGGATGAGACCCTATTGCGCCGTTATTAAGCGGATAATATTTATTAAAAACATATACCGCGATAATTTCGTACTGGAACGGAATTGGTATTGTGCTAATGTTTGTGGATGCAGGAAAACAGGTTGGAGGGATCCAACTGGATTCCTCAACAGTATTTATTTGATTTCAGATATTTTGATATTTGATTGACTATCATATCGATATATGATGTCGTTGTTATCGTGATTGACTATTTGGTATGTAGCATCATTGGACCAAGTTTTGGAATTTTAAAATGATTTATAAAGTGATTTTTGAAAATATACTATATGTTTGGAATTTGATCTATTTTAAATAAATAAACGTTATGATTTTTAATGTTATAAAAATTATGATTTTTGAGAAATATAGTTAAAAACTGATTTTTGAGAATATGATGTTAATGATTTTATAAAATAGTTTAATTTGGGAAATTTGAATTTATTGTGAAAAGTTTAAATATAGGATTTATAAAATTTAATTATTTTATAAATAAAGAGAACGGTAAAATAATAAAGGAGATTAAAGACGTTTTAAAAGAATAATATAAATTGAATTATATTAAGAGATTTATAAATGGATATTTATAAATTGAAATATTGAAATTATAAAACGAGTCTTTATAAGTGTTTGAATGAAGTGAAAATGAATTTCATAAATTGAATGAAATTTATAGAATTATAAACGATGAGATTATAAATGGAATTTTATAAACAGTAGGTTTATAAAATTTGGAAAGTCAATTGAAGAATGGATTTTTGATTAAATGAATTTTATAAGTTATAAGATTTATGAATTGGGATGTTTAAAAGAACGATTTTGTAAATAATCGTTTCTATAAGTGTTTAACTTATAATGTGAACTTTTGTTTTATAATTGAGTTATAAATCGAATAGGTTAATAAAGGAAGTAGTTATAAAATAAATAAAAATGGGATTTATAAACGTTGTTTTATAAATTCGCAAATGACTTATTTTGATAAGTAAATTGTTGAAACCTATAAATGGAGTTATATTCACGTTTTGACTGTGAATAATCCTTGAAATGAAATAAATAAAAGGATGAAATTGGTTAACATAGTATATTCACGTTTTTGAATAGTGAATAATATGTTAAAGAAAATGTTTAGATTTGATGTTTTAAATAGAATTAAAACGATCTAACGATGTTTTAAAATGTGTTGAGATTTGAAACCATAGGTTTCAACATTTATTGTTGAAATAGACGTTTTCGAGAAATGAAAAGGAAATAGTGGACTATAACACTGTTGTTATAGTAAATGATTTCCGAAAGGAAATGTTTTGTATAGTATTGGGATTTATATATCTATTTAAATTTCGAATCCCTATACTAGTGATTTTGGGTTGTTGTAACGATGTTTTACGCAACATTCGTTTTGGCCCAAATAAATATGTTTAAGAGAATGATTTCCTTAAAGAATGAAATATATACTTAATTTCGATTGAAGTATATTGAATATTTTCTAAGTGTTGAAAATAAATAAAATTTGTGAATTACTTATAAATAAGTAAGTATGGAAATGTTTTCCAATATAAAGTGAATATCTTAAGAATTTATCATTTTGAAGATAAATTGAAATGAATGATCGAAATCGAATATTCATAGATATTTTGGATTATAAATTCACTAAGGAATTTATAAATGAAAGGGGAAACTTGTTTAAAAATAAATATTGATTTATTTTTGAAGTGTGAAATTTTATATCTTGTAAAGATATTTTGGAAAATAAATAATTTGGAAAATTATTTGGAAACTGGTGATGTATGCATATCAATTGATAGTTCAATAATCGACTATCAATATTTCCCTTTGAATGGGTAATTGATGTGATTTGTTTGAATTTGAATGCCACACTTATTTTTGAATAAGTGCTCACTATTCGGGTTAACCGGGAAAGGACCATGGGGTCGTATAACCCATTCCGAATATGTGATACGTCGTTATGAATTGCATTTGAAGATCGGTGTTGAAGACCGAGTATTTGCGAAAGCGATAGGATGACCTATCGATTGTCTCTGCACTGGGTAGCTCCTGGTATAGAGATTCCTTAAGTGATGGGAAATTCGATCGGGATTGTGAATACCCGGATTGCAAGGGCTTCGTAAGAAGTGCCTTCGGTTTTGTTCGAGCCCGGAACAGACTTGTATGGATTGTATGTCTGACATTACAAGTTGAGATATAAAGCAGATTTCTTTCAAATATATTTCTGTTGGTGGCGGAGAATTTATTCTTCTAGCTTAACACCCTTCTCTGAGACGTACGTGCTCAGAGGTTATATAGTTGAATGTTATCAGCGATATATTCCCAATTTGGTAATGTGATATGCTGAGTGATGCTGAAATGATCATTGTGTTGATTATTTGTGATAGGATCGTTTATTTGATCGTCTATCCTTGTGATCATTGTGTTGATCATTTGTTGACCCAAAGCATTGCTTTTGTATAAAGTATGTTTTTGTGGACGTGAATTCGTCGAGCCTCACACCCCGTGAATGGTCAAAACAGGAAAGATGCGGCAAGGTTATGAGGGGTAGCGCCCTTTAGGATGTGTGCATTTCCTTCTGGAAAAGGGTGGTATCATGGTATGGAGCCCAGATACTTACTCATGTTGAAAACACTTTGTTATGATTGTGTGAATTGATTACGAGCGCTCGGTGAAAAGGTCCCAAAGGACCGGGGAATGGCATATTCGGTCAGTTGTTACTCAGTTAGGGGTAACCCGGCCTTGTGTTGGTAGAGATCCGGTTTGGTTCTCGGGGATGTCCATCCAGAGGCATTCTCATGTGGCAATGGGAAGTTCCTTGGCCTGACCATTTGTTGGAAATCCAATTCCCAATACGAAACTTGTACGGTATTAGTTGTAGAACCTGCCATTCACTTATGGTGGTCACCACTGTTTGGATGGTAGCTATAGTAGGCATAGTTCGAAATGTCTATGTTGGCTAAGATTTATATTCTACTTTCGAAATGAATTTCCCCTACACTATGCACTAGTAATAATATCAAATGTTATTTTAAATGCGTATCAAGCATCTTTGACTATCATAAGGAGAAATCTCCTCCGATTCTGCGTTTGCATGTGTGTGTGTGCGGGAGGCCTTATGGTAGTCTCATTTTTAAAAGCATTGCGAATTGACTTTAAAAATATTCCTCTATTTTGTTTTTAAAGATAAATAAACTGTTTTGAGTTCTCACACCAGTCACATGACTGACTTGGAGTTTATTGTTTTCCTTCCTAAACTCTGGGTGCCCACCAATTTCCACACGGGCAGTCAAGAGTTAAGGTTTATCAGGATATTCTGGATATTCTGGAGTTGCTGGAGGCAAGCTGGATGGCATGGCGTATTACTTATATAGTATTTCTTTTTCCGCTGCACTGTTTGTTGTATGATGTTGTACACTCTGATGATATGATGTAATGAAATGTAATGTATAAAATGTAATAACTGATATAGTTCTTTGTTTAAAGATTATTCATTTATTATTATATGTTGTTCCGCTGCGAATTGTGAGATTCTGATGTTGTTTTGTTTTGTTTCTTCTGTCCCGTTCTATTTTCTTTATGTTCTATTCCCTTCTCTCTATTTTAAAATGTTCTGTTTTTCTATCTCTTCTCTATTCTATGTTCTCTATTCTCTTTTTCTTCTATTTTAAAATTTTCTATCTTCTTTTCCCTCTATCTTCTCTCTTCTTTCTTTTCTTTTTTCTTAAATTCTCTTTCTTAAAACCCTCAGTGTTCGGTTTTCCGTCGTTCGATTTCTCGGCAGTCGATAAAGTGAGTGTCGATGTCGAATTTTCGGAAGACGAAGAATCGTGTCCTGACAATGTGGTATCAGAGCTTATGGTTAAGCGACAACCATGGTTCTGTTGGGTATTATTCATTAGAGATAGAGTCAGCAGTACTCTAGAATGAATTTGAGTGTAATAATAGCTATGAGAGCGTATTTGTTAGTGAATATATAAAATTGTTTTATATTGTGATGATTGGTTTGTTGAGTGGTATATAGATTCTGGTTAATACGAGTAATTAACGTTGTTGATAGGGATCTCTAAACACTTTTACAGAACAATTCGACACGATATTGTTTTAAATTGGGTAAATAAAATAATTTTACCTTAATTATATTTTATATATAAAGGAATAATTTTTTAGAATTATAAAAGTGTATATAAGTTGATTGTTTAGTTGTTTGAATAATCTAAATAAAGGAATTGTATAAGCAAAAAGAATTATAAGAGTTGTTAAATGAAGTTGATATGAAAAAATGAATATAAGTGTTAATTCATTAAAATTTAATGTTATTGAAAGTTGAATAATTGAATGAAAAACTCAATTTAATTAAACCAATTGATAAGCAAAGGAATTTGGTTGTATTTAATATACATTGATTGTCATATGATTGTTAGTTGATTGTATATAATTCATTAAGTGTTAATGAAATTGATTTAATAAAATTGGAAGTGAACCAACTTGAATATGAATTAGTGAATATAAACTAATTGAAAATGAATGCTTGTAAATCCAATGTTAATGAATCAAATGTGATTAAATTGAAAACCAATTCATTGAATATTAATGAGAATATAAATGAATATTTATTGGTTATGGATGTTAGTTGAATGATAGTTGGTTGATGTTTGCAGTTGTTGCTTTTGTTTCAGTTGCTATATGTTGTATATCGATACTATTTTCATATATGCATGGTTCTCATGTTGTTTGTTGAGTGATTAGTAGGTGCGGATCGCGTTGCTTCGCATTTGGAGCTCGCTTTTGCGCTATATTAGCCGTATATGCTTGCTAATAAAATATAAGGTACATATCTCGGATTAAATACCGTACTTTTATACTTTTTTCCCTTCGGGATGCCTCATTACTTGATGAGATGTATATTTGTGATATATATACTGTCATTTTTTTTCGGATCGAGCCGCGCAAAGGAGACTATGGCGAATTTTTCCGAAAATTTAAGGCGTTAGAAAATTTTTGAGAAAATTGGAAAATTTTGAAAACTTAAACTTTGATTTTGGAATTGAAAGTTAAATGATATAGTTTGGTTTTGAAAAAGATAACTAAGTATGATTTTGAAAACTTAGTAAAGTATTGTAAAGAAGTTTAAATTTGTTTTGGGAAAATTAATAGATTCTGTAACTTTTCTTACTTAATAATTTCGAGGACGAAATTCTTTTAAGTGGGGAAGATTGTAACGACCCAGAATTTTTATTAATTAAAATTTGAATATTTAATTAATTTTAAATATTAATAAGTGAATTTATTAGTCGAATAAATTTTTATTTGAATTATTGAATTTAATTGGATTATTAAATCGATAATTTAATACGTTAAATTATGGAAAATATAGAAAATTGAGTTAAATATGATTGAAAATGATTTGTAAAATTTTATTTTATCATATTAAAGTTAGAATGATATTTTAGAACTTTTAAAATCGAATTAAAAGTTAATTTGTGAAAATTGAATATTTTAATATTTAAATCGACTAGTGAAAATAGTCAATTTTTGAACAGTCTCAGAATTGAACGAAACTAGTTCCATTGGATCCGTAATAGTTAGTTATTACCGGATTTCAAATTTCATGTCAATCGGAGTTACCGTTTGATCGTGGCAGCTCGAAACGCATCGAATTGTTTTTAATTTAAATTTGGCGAGTCAAAATAGCCATTTTTCAAAAAGTCTCGGATTTCGACGAAACCAGTTTCATCGGATCCGTAATGTGATATTATTGTAAGGTTTCAAATTTCAAGTCAATTGGATTTACCGTTTGTCCGGTACGAATTAAAACGCCTAGAAATCGATTTAAATCGGTTTAATTTAAATTGAGCGTTTGTTGCCATAACTCGCACATACTTCCGAATTAGCTTCCGAAACCTGTTCCATTGTGTCCGGAACGCGGAATAAACCCTAGGTACGTCAGTTTCGGCGCCTAAATCGGAGTTTGAAATTTCCGGATGAATAGTGTTCGAATTTTTCTCTATAAATACACCCACCCCCTCTCATAAATAAAAAAATAAAATAAAAACCTAAACAAAACCCTAGCCGCCAGTTACAAACCAATGGCCAGAATTTTTCGATTTTCAACTCTTAATCTCTTCCAATCCATTCATAATCACGAAAATCACTCAACTACAAAGTGATAGATCTCGTCGAGATCTTTCAATCCATACGGGGATGATGAATATTTGAGCAGAGATGTGGCGGCGATTTGTGTTCAAAGCTACACGTTCACGCACGCACCACGAGAAATTCACGCAACCGAGTTCAATGATGATTGGGCCGAGCATGGAGGTTGGGGAGGCGCACAGCATGGAGGAGTTTGATCGAGTTGTAATGCGTCGAGGAGGTTGAAAATTAAAACCCTAATATCTTTGAATGGGTTTAAGGAGTCGGCTATGTATCTGGAAAAGAACGTGAGTTGAGGGAGATGAAGTTGGTGCGTTGGATCTGCTATGCACGGCCTAGATTTAGTTGGGTAGGAAAATAAAATGTTTAATGTAAATTAATTATAGTTTAAACTGTATAAACTTGTAAAATTGGTAACTTTTTCATACGATGTCGAAAACGCGCGAAACCAGTTGCGTTGGAATCGTATGGACGAGCACTACGCGATGGAGTTGGTTTGGAGTCGTTTGGAGTTAGTGAGAATTTTGGGTAAAATTAAACGTCCGTTTAATTTTATTCGAAATAAATCGCTAAAACGGAAATTTAAAACCAAGGTGAGAACTTCTCACTCAATCGAATCGATTTCGATTTTATTTTAAATAGTTAGATTTAAAATATTTGAATGCATGTTTGAATGTTGATTGATATCTATTGATTGTTAAAATAGACATTATGCGCCGTTAGTAAGCGGGTGTTATTTAATAAAAACATATAGCGCGAATATTTCATAAACAGTGAAATTGGTATTATAAATAATATCAATATATATATATTGGCATATGTATATATTGCAGTTGTTGATTTCCCGCATTTTTGTTTAGCGGATGAGACCCTATTGCGCCGTTATTAAGCGGATAATATTTATTAAAAACATATACCGCGATAATTTCGTACTGGAACGGAATTGGTATTGTGCTAATGTTTGTGGATGCAGGAAAACAGGTTGGAGGGATCCAACTGGATTCCTCAACAGTATTTATTTGATTTCAGATATTTTGATATTTGATTGACTATCATATCGATATATTATGTCATTGTTATCGTGATTGACTATTTGGTATGTAGCATCATTGGACCAAGTTTTGGAATTTTAAAATGATTTATAAAGTGATTTTTGAAAATATACTATATGTTTGGAATTTGATCTATTTTAAATAAATAAACGTTATGATTTTTAATGTTATAAAAATTATGATTTTTGAGAAATATAGTTAAAAACTGATTTTTGAGAATATGATGTTAATGATTTTATAAAATAGTTTAATTTGGGAAATTTGAATTTATTGTGAAAAGTTTAAATATAGGATTTATAAAATTTAATTATTTTATAAATAAAGAGAACGGTGAAATAATAAAGGAGATTAAAGACGTTTTAAAAGAATAATATAAATTGAATTATATTAAGAGATTTATAAATGGATATTTATAAATTGAAATATTGAAATTATAAAACGAGTCTTTATAAGTGTTTGAATGAAGTGAAAATGAATTTCATAAATTGAATGAAATTTATAGAATTATAAACGGTGAGATTATAAATGGAATTTTATAAACAGTAGGTTTATAAAATTTGGAAAGTCAATTGAAGAATGGATTTTTGATTAAATGAATTTTATAAGTTATAAGATTTATGAATTGGGATGTTTAAAAGAACGATTTTGTAAATAATCGTTTTTATAAGTGTTTAACTTATAATGTGAACTTTTGTTTTATAATTGAGTTATAAATCGAATAGGTTAATAAAGGAAGTAGTTATAAAATAAATAAAAATGGGATTTATAAACGTTGTTTTATAAATTCGCAAACGACTTATTTTGATAAGTAAATTGTTGAAACCTATAAATGGAGTTATATTCACGTTTTGACTGTGAATAATCCTTGAAATGAAATAAATAAAAGGATGAAATTGGTTAACATAGTATATTCACGTTTTTGAATAGTGAATAATATGTTAAAGAAAATGTTTAGATTTGATGTTTTAAATAGAATTAAAACGATCTAACGATGTTTTAAAATGTGTTGAGATTTGAAACCATAGATTTCAACATTTATTGTTGAAATAGACGTTTTCGAGAAATGAAAAGGAAATAGTGGACTATAACACTGTTGTTATAGTAAATGATTTCCGAAAGGAAATGTTTTGTATAGTATTGGGATTTATATATCTATTTAAATTTCGAATCCCTATACTAGTGATTTTGGGTTGTTGTAACGATGTTTTACGCAACATTCGTTTTGGCCCAAATAAATATGTTTAAGAGAATGATTTCCTTAAAGAATGAAATATATACTTAATTTCGATTGAAGTATATTGAATATTTTCTAAGTGTTGAAAATAAATAAAATTTGTGAATTACTTATAAATAAGTAAGTATGGAAATGTTTTCCAATATAAAGTGAATATCTTAAGAATTTATCTTTTTGAAGATAAATTGAAATGAATGATCGAAATCGAATATTCATAGATATTTTGGATTATAAATTCACTAAGGAATTTATAAATGAAAGGGGAAACTTGTTTAAAAATAAATATTGATTTATTTTTGAAGTGTGAAATTTTATATCTTGTAAAGATATTTTGGAAAATAAATAATTTGGAAAATTATTTGGAAACTAGTGATGTATGCATATCAATTGATAGTTCAATAATCGACTATCAATATTTCCCTTTGAATGGGTAATTGATGTGATTTGTTTGAATTTGAATGCCACACTTATTTTTGAATAAGTGCTCACTATTCGGGTTAACCGGGAAAGGACCATGGGGTCGTATAACCCATTCCGAATATGTGATACGTCGTTATGAATTGCATTTGAAGATCGGTGTTGAAGACTGAGTATTTGCGAAAGCGATAGGATGACCTATCGATTGTCTCTGCACTGGGTAGCTTCTGGTATAGAGATTCCTTAAGTGATGGGAAATTCGATCGGGATTGTGAATACCCGGATTGCAAGGGCTTCGTAAGAAGTGCCTTCGGTTTTGTTCGAGCCCGGAACAGACTTGTATGGATTGTATGTCTGACATTACAAGTTGAGATATAAAGCAAATTTCTTTCAAATATATTTCTGTTGGTGGCGGAGAATTTATTCTTCTAGCTTAACACCCTTCTCTGAGACGTACGTGCTCAGAGGTTATATAGTTGAATGTTATCGGCGATATATTCCCAATTTGGTAATGTGATATGCTGAGTGATGTTGAAATGATCATTGTGTTGATTATTTGTGATAGGATCGTTTATTTGATCGTCTATCCTTGTGATCATTGTGTTGATCATTTGTTGACCCAAAGCATTGCTTTTGTATAAAGTATGTTTTTGTGGACGTGAATTCGTCAAGCCTCACACCCCGTGAATGGTCAAAACAGGAAAGATGCGGCAAGGTTATGAGGGGTAGCGCCCTTTAGGATGTGTGCATTTCCTTCTGGAAAAGGGTGGTATCATGGTATGGAGCCCAGATACTTACTCATGTTGAAAACACTTTGTTATGATTGTGTGAATTGATTACGAGCGCTCGGTGAAAAGGTCCCAAAGGACCGGGGAATGGCATATTCGGTCAGTTGTTACTCAGTTAGGGGTAACCCGGCCTTGTGTTGGTAGAGATCCGGTTTGGTTCTCGGGGATGTCCATCCATAGGCATTCTCATGTGCCAATGGGAAGTTCCTTGGCCTGACCATTTGTTGGAAATCCAATTCCCAATACGAAACTTGTACGGTATTAGTTGTAGAACCTGCCATTCACTTATGGTGGTTACCACTGTTTGGATGGTAGCTATAGTAGGCATAGTTCGAAATGTCTATGTTGGCTAAGATTTATATTCTACTTTCGAAATGAATTTCCCCTACACTATGCACTAGTAATAATATCAAATGTTATTTTAAATGCGTATCAAGCATCTTTGACTATCATAAGGAGAAATCTCCTCCGATTCTGCGTTTGCATGTGTGTGTGTGCGGGAGGCCTTATGGTAGTCTCATTTTTAAAAGCATTACGAATTGACTTTAAAAATATTCCTCTATTTTGTTTTTAAAGATAAATAAACTGTTTTGAGTTCTCACACCAGTCACATGACTGACTTGGAGTTTATTGTTTTCCTTCCTAAACTCTGGGTGCCCACCAATTTCCACACGGGCAGTCAAGAGTTAAGGTTTATCAGGATATTCTGGATATTCTGGAGTTGCTGGAGGCAAGCTGGATGGCATGGCGTATTACTTATATAGTATTTCTTTTTCCGCTGCACTGTTTGTTGTATGATGTTGTACACTCTGATGATATGATGTAATGAAATGTAATGTATAAAATGTAATAACTGATATAGTTCTTTGTTTAAAGATTATTCATTTATTATTATATGTTGTTCCGCTGCGAATTGTGAGATTCTGATGTTGTTTTGTTTTGTTTCTTCTGTCCCGTTCTATTTTCTTTATGTTCTATTCCCTTCTCTCTATTTTAAAATGTTCTGTTTTTCTATCTCTTCTCTATTCTATGTTCTCTATTCTCTTTTTCTTCTATTTTAAAATTTTCTATCTTCTTTTCCCTCTATCTTCTCTCTTCTTTCTTTTCTTTTTTCTTAAATTCTCTTTCTTAAAACCCTCAGTGTTCGGTTTTCCGTCGTTCGATTTCTCGGCAGTCGATAAAGTGAGTGTCGATGTCGAATTTTCGGAAGACGAAGAATCGTGTCCTGACAGAAAATTTCTAATTTTACTAGGTATCAAACCCATTTATTTTAAATAAGATTCCAGATTCTTTTAAAAAATTACCTAATATTTCAAAATCATTTTTGAAATCAAATTTATACATAATTCATTTGCATATCAAATTATCCTTTGAATTTTAAACCCAATTTTGCAAACAACCAATTCAAAATCTTCAGGCAGCAATTCCTCCCTTGGAAACTCGAAAATGAACATCGACGATGCTGCAGTCATCACCGAAATTATTTTCCAGCGACCGAAGAGAGTTCAGTGCTTATATCCCTTTAAAAATATTTCAAATATTTTTAAATTCCAAATCTCACCGGATTTCAAATCCAATTCAAAAATATTTTCAAATAATATCACTATTATTAGTTCAAAACTTTTGAAAATCATTTTCAAACCCAAAAGAAGTTAAATTTTCCAAATTTTCGAATTTCAGTTCCTTTCAATCTATATTCAAAAATTATTCTGGAATTTTATCCTATTTCAAATTATAAGTCTTATTTATAATTTCACATTTACAAACTCTATTCTGCTATCCGACTTTATTTCCTTACTTTGGTTATAATTTTAATCCCTAGTTCAATTTTCACACAACAATGATAACAAATTAATATTATCACTTCCTAACAACCAAGCAACCATATATAAATATAATAATTTACGGAAAATTATTTCTTTTATATACAAAAATAATTTAGGTAAAATTATTTCATTTACCCTATTTTGAAACAATACTATGTTGGCATATCTTGTTTAATAGTTTAGGAACTCCTATCGATGACATGGCGTCCCACATATCGACCAGAATCCATAAACACTCAACCGATAAGTCAACACAATATAAAAACAATTTTTATATTCACCAACAAATACGCGCTCATATCTATTAATACACTCAAATTAATTCTAGAGTACTACGGACACTATTTCTAATAAGTAATCCCCACCAAAGCCAAGGTTCTCGCTTAACCTTCTGCTTTGATACCAACTGTAACAGGCCGAGCTAGTGGCGACCGGTAGGTTTTGCAACCTCCCAGCCCCATTGTGGCATATGTTGGTACCTCGAGTTTTCTTTTCAGGCCAGCTCTCGACTCGCAACCAACTCGCTCTGGGACATGTAGGGTTAAGAGTCTTCTGCTCGCCACCAAACGCGAAGCGAGAACCCTCTATCACGTTGTAATGTAGCAAACCCGATCCCGGTCTCGTCGAAATAATTAGCGTATTGGCCAATATTGATTGTCGATTATTTAGCTATCAATTAACATCCATAAACAACCATCAGGCCTTAATAATTTTCTTAAATTATTTATTTCAAAATAGCTTCGCAAGATATATATTCCACACTTCAACCCTTTGAAAATAATTTTCAAATCACTTTTCTCTCACGGAATAAATTTCCACCCAATTGTTTTATCTCCATTGAAAATCACCAAATCTTGGTACTTTAGATTTTTAAATAATTTAAATCTCTTTATCCAAAAATATATACTTTAAAACATGTAAAATAAAAACTACTTAAAACATTTTATTTAAAATACTAGTTATGAAATTTTATAATAATTTCTCATGTAAAACTTAAGCCGAAAGTAAATTTAAAATAAAAGTTATTCCATAATGTATAAATATTGAATAATTATCTTTTAAATCATAATATTAGTTAAACCTTTAAAATAATTTACATATATATTTAACTTAATAAAATATTTACTTTTCAAAATTTTAAAAACAACTAAATAATAATTTCTCTAAAAACATTCTTTTAAAACAACTTTAAACTTTAAACTTAGACTTAGAAATCTTCTTTTGAAAATATACTTAGCCTTTCAAGAAAATACACTTCCCATTCTGAAATAGTCCATTTAATCCGTTAATAAATCCTCCTCGATTTATCCCAATTTAATTTACGCCTCAACCTGTAAATTTCTTTGCCACACTTTAAAAATAAAACTGTTATTTATTTTTAAAACCAATTACCCATTCCTTTATAACTCCCACCATGAATTTATACTTCCAAATATCCACTAATATCTTATTTCACTTTATAAACCCGGTTTCTAAATTCCATAGTCTCATCCTCCTTTTAGAGTACAGTTTCAAACACTAAATCGATTTCCAAATTGATTTTCAAAATTTACTCCATTTTAAAATAAATTCATTTATTATGATTTAAAATCTTATTTAAACTGAAAATACCAATTTCATACGTTTTTTCCCAAAATTCTTTTTTATCTCTCCCAACTATTTTAAACCTTGAATTTAAAAATAAATCCCTTATTCCTTTAAATAATATCACTTAAGTATAAAAATTCATTTATTCACATTTATCCAAAAATCTTTTTCCCATACTCGGAGTTTACTTATTAGAATTTAAAAATCAACTTTTATTCTTTTCCAATTCATTCTTTAATTTATCCAAATTCTCTATAATTATTTTTCTTAAATTTCCCTCTTTTATTTTCCTTTAAAATTCAATCTTTATATTTTTGATATCTCAATATACCCGAAATATATTCGGTCAAACCATAGCAATCAATATTTTCAATTCCCAATATAATTAATATAATCTATCACAGATTGTCAATATAAAACATAGACCATAAGAATAAATTCCACTACTTTGAGGATGTTATCCCGCTTTTTGGCAAAGCCGCGATACCAAAAGATTGATCGAAAAAACGAAGGACAGTTCGCCTCAGAGGTTGATCGTACTTCCTTTAGCCATGGATATCACTGAATTTTATCCGAGTCCAGAATGAGCCACAATTGATAGGACACGGCAAGAAAGGCTACAAGAGTCAGCATTTCAAATTTCAGGTCAATCCGAGGTCGTATGCTCAAGTTATGATGGATTCAAGTTGAGAAAGATGGACGCTGCTCTGTTCGAAACCATGACCCCACCTATGTTCGAACCCATCTGGTTCGAACCCAAGAAGTGAGGCAGCGCCTCGAACCCATGCACATATGCCAAAGTTCGAACCAATGAGTTCGCATCCATCGGTTCGACACCACTTCGAACCCAACTAATTCGAACCCACCACTTTCGAACCGATAAGAAGAGACGACTTTCGAACCCATCGACTTCGAACCCTTCGAACCCCCATGGGTTCGACTCCATCACCTTCGACTCCATTGTTTTCGAATCCATGTGCCTCGTATCCATGAAGGGGTTGCAGAGCTCATATGCATCCAAGGGACATTGGTTCGAACCCATCACAGAAGCCCTGTTCGAACCCATCACAGAGCCTTGTTCGAACCCATCGTAGAAGCCCTGTTCGAACCCATCACAGAGCCTTGTTCGAACTCATCGTAGAGCCATGTTCGAACCCATCACAGAGCCATGTTCGAACCCATCCTGTGTTGCCTTATTCGAACCCACTGGGTCAATCCACGTGTCTCCCATCGGTTCGAAATCACCGAGATACACGGAGTCGAAGCGGTCAACACGGAGAGAAGTCCGGATCGATTCGAAACTTGCGCTCCACGTCACCACGAGGTCGCGTGCCACACTGGTTTCGAAACCATCGTTTCGAGTAACAGGGGTTCGAACCAAACAGCCTTGCCGTGAAGTCTATTTCGAACCCAACATATCTCCTAACCTACTGATCCAAATGCAATGAAACTTTCACAGATGCTTGCATACATGTTGAAGAATGTCCACGCCAAATTCCACCTCGATTAGATGAATTCTTGATCGGTTCGAATGGAATTCGAACCGATGCCAAAGTGGGCCCAAACTTCCCGAGACCGTACGCGTGGGCCCCCTCACGTGCCAGAAGTGGTCTCCCGAGTTTTCAGCGAGATACCAGCAGCCTACACCTATAAATAGAGCCCCAGGGCCAACAGAAAAGGGATCTTCTGACTCTGAGACGCCGAGACTCTGCCGGATCAAGATCTCCATCATCCTACATCATAATTCTATTGTTGATTTCGAATTTCCAGTTGTAACTTGCTGTGGATCGCTGTAACAACTTGTAATCATTGAAAGAGACTCAATAAAACATCAAAAAACTTCACAGTGGACGTAGGCAACACGCCGAACCACTATAGATCGCTCGTCTACGCATTTACTTTACTGTTGATTGGAGTTTTTGTTAGATAATATCTGTTTTGAACTTGCATTCTTGACTATTATCTCTTCAACGACTCCCGAAGAGTGTTGTGCCCAATTTTGACACAAACACTTTGGTGCTTTCACTGAGAAAACCCAGCTTTTCTCCTGCTCGTTGGATCTGTCATCGATACCGGATTGAATAAATCTAAGAGAGAGATCCAGATCTTTGAATTCAGATTCTTTCCCTTCTATTCAGATTTGCATAAAGTCTAGGAAAGGAACTCAACTGTAAAAATGGTTAGCACAAGAACCACCTCGAACGCCGTCAATCAAGAAGGACAGGATAGACAGAATCCTGCCCCTCTGCCTCCACCTAATCAAGATGCCGCTGGGCACTCAGAACCGTCGGGTCCGGTTACCCGACAAGAATTGCAGTTGTTACTTCAAGAGCTGACCCAGAGTCGGCGACAACTAGAAGAACAGTTACGCGCCAACGCTGAGCTAATCAACCAGCTGGATCGCCAGAAACGAAAACGATCCACGAGAGATCGTGCTTATCACTCTTCTAGCGAAAGTTCTTCATCTTCTGATTATCATAACCGACCTCCACGACCCCGGTTAGATGAGGGTCGTATACCATCCGCTGGAAACCAACCGATATTGACCGTTGGACAAATAAGAGTTGGTCCGTCAGCCAGCTTCCAAACCGGACCCTCCTCCCGAGGGGGTGCCATTCCTCACCACGCCGCTGAGTACCGCACCGCTAGCGTTGCGGCTGAACCAGGGGTCGACACTCGAGATCAGTCGGACCCGAACCGTCGTCAAAGCGGTCATACTCCTGAACCGTACGTCCCAGAGGACTATGAGCCGAGAAGGCGAGATTTGAACCGTCAACGATATCCGGCTCAAACCCAAAGTATGGAACGTGACCATACTCCGGTGCAAATGCCGGATCTATCGACTATGATACGACAGATGATTCGTGAGAGTCAGGGATTCACAAACGACGATTGGGGGGTTTCCCGAAGTCACACTCCCTTTACGGACGACATTCTTAATGCTGAACCCCCACGGCGATTCCGAATGCCCACTCTGCCCATGTATGAGGGAAACTCCGATCCCAATCAACATATTCTAAAATATGAATGGTCGATGACGGCTGCCAGAGCCGACGACGCTGTGAAATGTCGTAGTTTCCCCATATCCCTGGGGGGCATCGCCACCATGTGGTTCACCCGATTGCCTCCTCGATCCGTCTCCTCATTTGACCAGCTGGCCACAAAATTCGTTGAGCAATTCCGCATGCACGTCGCAAGGCCGAAATATGTCAACACTCTATCCAGTGTCACGCAAGCTCCCGGAGAGACGCTCAGACACTACTTAGAAAGATTCCATACTGCATGTGCGGAGATTAGTAATCCAAATGATAACTCCATCCTTATGGCGTTGACCAAGGGGATCGACCCCGATTCTGAATTCGGCAATTGGCTAGCTGGAAAACCACCTGCGTCATTGGACCGTTTCCATGCCAAAGCAGCTCAATTCCTGAGACGGGAAGACGCGAAACAGTCTAGGAAGCAAACTGACGCAGGATCAAACGTGGGAGGAACCCAAAGCAATGTTGCAATAAAACAATCCGGTGAGAGCTCCGGAAAAGTTCAGTTGAACATTAAAAATAAACAAGCTCGGCGAAGAGAGAGCGTGAATCAAATTAAAAAACAAGATCAAAATAGCGGTCCGCAACGCAAAAATCCGAAGTTCGACAGTTATACTCCTTTGAATACTTCATTGGAGGACTTGTATTTACAAACCCGTAGTACAATTCAATATGAAAAGCCTGCTCCGAGACCGTCGTCAGAGAGACAAATCCAAACAGGAAAATTTTGCAGGTTCCATGAAGGCTACGGACACGATACGAACGAGTGTCGTCACCTACAGGACCTTGTTGAAAAACTGATCAGGGAAAGGAGACTCGATCGATTTGTGCGGACACCGCAACCCAGGGAAGCAGGTCCATCAAATCAAATCAATGAACCCGATCAACCGAGGCATGAGGACTCCGATGGTCCTCGCGGGAGATTGGTGATAAACGCCATCAGTGGCGGACCGACTTTCTCAGGAGCCTGGAACGACGAGGATCTTCGTCATTGTCACACATGACAGGCTCATTCAATCTATGAATATTTTGCAATTTCATTTACATTCTGAAATTTGATTTTGTAATAAGGCACTGACTTTGCCATATTTTCTCATTTCAGCAATAAAACATTATCTCTTCAAGCTAAAGCTGTGATTCATCGAATACAACATTCAACGATCACGACACACGAAGAGCTAAGTTCCATCGAACAATGGAATTTATTCAAATAGCGAGTGACTGCGTTACAACCGGCCACTCACTAAGTGAAACCCCAGCTCGGGGGCAAGTCAACACATCGAAGGCTGAACCGGACCAACACACGACAGTCCATTTAACAATTCGTTCCCGGAGTGCGAACGGACTCCAACTTCCCACTGCGTGAATTGGAGTATAAACATTTAACAATTCGTTCCCGGAGTGCGAACGGACTCCAACTTCCCACTGCGTGAATTGGAGTATAAACATTTAACAATTCGTTCCCGGAGTGCGAACGGACTCCAACTTCCCACTGCGTGAATTGGAGTATAAACATTTAACAATTCGTTCCCGGAGTGCGAACGGACTCCAACTTCCCACTGCGTGAATTGGAGTATAAACATTTAACAATTCGTTCCCGGAGTGCGAACGGACTCCAACTTCCCACTGCGTGAATTGGAGTATAAACATTTAACAATTCGTTCCCGGAGTGCGAACGGACTCCAACTTCCCACTGCGTGAATTGGAGTATAAACATTTAACAATTCGTTCCTGGAGTGCGAACGGACTCCAACTTCCCACTGCGTGAATTGGAGTATAAACATTTAACAATTCGTTCCCGGAGTGCGAACGGACTCCAACTTCCCACTGCGTGAATTGGAGTATAAACATTTAACAATTCATTCCCGGAGTGCGAACGGACTCCAACTTCCCGCAGCGTGAATTGGAGTATAAACATTTAATAATTCGTTCCCACTGCGTGAACCAACCCATCAATGCGGACTCCGAATCCCCAAAACATGAATTGGGGTATGAACATAAGCTGCGGGTTCCCGGAGCGCGAACCGAAGCATCCGTGCAAACTCCATATTCCCGAAGTGCGAGTTGGAGTATAAATGTCAATTCCGGGTTCCTGAAGTACGAAACCAAACTTACATGTTTTATCCAAGCTTCCGGCGTGTGAATTGGAGCACCAACACCAAGTCAAAGTTCCCGTAGTGTGAACTAAAGCGTTAATACTAACTCCGAGTTAGTAGAGTGCAAGTTGGAATATGAACACCATCCCCAAGTTCCCGGAGCGTGAACCATGTTACAAGTATCAATGACACTTGAACTCCTGGAATGCAAACCAGGTTATCGATCTCAAATTACTCTAAGTCCACGGAAGGCGGACGTGTACTTAAGATTTGCAACAAGTGCAATCGACTGCCAAAAATATAAGTGTTGTTCCCCAAGACTGGGGGGCACGAAAGCTAAGTGTCAATCACTCACCGAAGTGATACAACGTCCGAAGTTCAACTCATTCATCAATTGCAGCTTGTGACCAAGGTTCTCAAGCGTGGCAAATGAAACGAGCTCTACTTAAACGGTAAAAACACCACAAGTACACCGGACCGAAAACAAGGCATTGCAAGTACTTAAGCACAAATAAAACAAGAGTTGAAACAAAGAAACTAAAGTTTATTTCAACTAACCAAAAATGAGGGCTTACATATGAAAAAGTTTTCCCAAAAACAATCCCTACTAGCAGGAGCCGAACCTGCATCTATACACGGCTTACAAAAATAAAAAACAAGTACTTGTCTACCAAAAAATCTACTTGTAAAGCCACTCTACTTCTTCCTCTTTTTCGTCTTCCTTATTAGTGGTTCATCATTATCAGAATCACTAGCGACAGAAATTCTTTTTGAGTGCCTCCTCTTCGGCGGTGACTCTTCGGCTGGGGGCATGATATCGATGTCCTCCTCAGAGCTCGAATCTACAGGGAGGCTTCCCGCCGGAGGAGTAGGGGGGACTGGATCTGTGACGGAAATTGAGATAGTGCCACCCGATGGTACTATCCTAGCAGGTGTTGAGCTATGCGCCGTCGCGCTGCCACCGGCGCTACCACTGTGCCCCGCAGCTTCTATTTCAGCGCTGATTTCAGCCAAAATCTCCTCTTCTCGAGTCGCTTGGGCTTGGCTGGGGGCATCCGCAGCTTGCGTCGAAGAACTTGAGGTCGGCAGGGGATCACTAACGATGATAAACTGTAAGTCCGTAGAGAAACCGCCCTGCTCACCGAGCAGCTCGCTCACCATCTGTTCCTCGAGAGATAACCCGCTCCCCTGTGCCGCCTCGATCGATACCGCAGTTACAGCAGTGGTCTCGGTGGCGATGGCCTTGACCTTTTGGCTTGATTCTTGAGCCGTAACTGTCGGCGCAACCTCAGTCACTAGGCAAAAACGATAAGTTGTTAGTAACTTCTTCAAAACAAACTCTTTATTTAGAGAACACTTGAGATAATTTCGAAATACCTTCTCCAGTTTGACTCGCAGACGGCTGAACGACCTCGGAAGTGTGCTCATGGATAGGAGATAAGTGCGGCCGCTCCGGGTCGTAAGCAGGAACTGGTGGCAAGCTGACCGCAGACGCAGGCACTGACGAAGGCGATGTGATGACTTCAGTAACTTCAGAATGGTGCTCAACGCCCGATCCCTCTCCAACTTCCAGGGAACGACCACCCACCATCTCCTTCTCATGAGCAATGATAGCATCGTGAAGGACCTTCTTTTCATCCTCAGTCAATAGCCGGTTCTCAAGCTCGAATCGGTCAACCGATTCGCCCGGATGCGCTTCCCCCTCTTCCTCGACCAATCGCTCCCAAGCGCTGCGAAGGTGAACGGGATAATCTTGAAGCCAGGCTAAATTTCGGTGTTTTAACACGTTGGCGTTATAAGTTATAAGCAGATCTTCGATATCGGCCTCTAGCCTGGCCTCTGCTCGTTGAACTTTCTCCTCCACCTCTATCTCGACCGCTTGAACTTTCGCCACCGCAGCATCCCTTTCGGTGCGAAGAATCACAGCTTGTTCGCATGCCTCCTGAGCTGCGCTATTCGCATCATCCCTTTCCTTGGCAATTTCAGTAAATTTTGACTTAAGCTCATTCAACTCCTTCAGGGCAGCGTCCCTCTCTGCAGTAACCAATGTGTTTCGATGACCCATGTCCTCAACCGTGGCGTAGTGTTCGCGTTTCATCCTATCCATGATTGCCTGGGCTTCATCGGCTTTTTTAGTGGCCTCTATTTCAGATTTACGGGATGATTCAGCCTCAGTATTCAGCACTTGAATGATGCGATCTTTTTGTGCTAACTCGGCTTGCAATTTTTCAATGGTGGCTGCTCTTTCGAAGGCCAAGGCCGATGCTTTTTCGGCCGCTCTATACCACACTTTGTACTGTGCGTAGAAATCGTGCACATAATCAAGCGCCCACTGCTCGGCCTCCTGTGGGATTCTTTTCAAGTTCGGGGGGAATACGTAGTTGTCGAAGCATATATTCGGGAACTCCCTTTTCAATTGCGCGAGCCTGATTGCTCCTTCCCCCATGATTTCAGTAGGAGGTTCCTCCGCAGCCATCGGTGCCGTCACCTCAGATCTAGAAGCTTGAGAAACTGGCGCATGTCGAGAAGAGTCACGAGGAACATGAACGGGATGTTGTACGGGACCTCTGGAAGGAGGAGGGGTACGCGATCGCGATCGACGCCTATGGCCCTTGTCCGAATCGTATCTCTCATGACTAGAATATCCGGAACGTCCTTGGTCATAGTATCCAGGGCGTCCCTGATCATAATCTCTATCTCCCTCTCGCCTGCGCGAATCATAATAAGAAGACTTGCGAGCATGTCGAAGACTCCCAAGCATTGAGCCTCGTTTAGACATAGTATCTGCAAAAGCAAAGTAAAATCGAATTAATCACCCTTCGAAACAGATAATTTACAGTCAAAGTTTATGCAGTGTCGTGAAATGTGTATGAATATGCATTCCCTCCGACCAACCAGAAATGTCGACCTCGCTAGTAATAAGAGGCTCGCTCAATTCTAGGTTACGATGGAACTCCTCCAACCCGGCATCATGTTGAAAAGACACGTCTTCCGGGATTGGAAGGTCGGCAAGCCCTTCGTAGAGACTTTCAGTACGCGGAGGAGACATCTCAGAGATTCTAACTCCGGAAGAGGGCCGGGCAATGACAACCGATTTCCGTCTCCCCCGCTTAGTTGACTTAACCATGGCAGCCTTGCCTTTTCTCCGCTCCGCGACATCCGAAGCTACATCCGTAGGCTCGATCAGCGGCTCGTCGTCAGTATTAGTTCTTTCAGAGTCAGCCTCCTCGGCTATGACAACTTCGGGCTTCTTATGTTTGACTCGTTTCTTAGGAACGATCCTTTGTGCCACCTCAAACCTTATACTCTGTCCTCGTTCAATCAGCCCAAAGGTCCGGAGATTCCTATTGGTCAAAAGCAACTCGATGTCCCTATCTTCGCTCGGGACTTCTCGAAGTATTCGCACCATCTCCTTAAACTCTTCACCTTCGGGTCTCGAGATCGTTGCTGTAAAAGGAAAAAATTAATATAAATTCCACTTCGGCAGCAATTGTCGTAGTAAATATTTGAAAACTCGGTTATACTCACATCTGAATAACCATCGTCGAGCAAATCCTGGAGGACATCTGACATAGAACCATTCTGTCCTATAGTAACTCAGCCTTGTCCAGGATCCGGTGACCACTTGGCAATTTCTCACCGCCTCCAGAAATGTGAAAGAAGGATAATCACCACGAGTTTTGAAGTTGAACAAGTATCTAATTTCGATTGGAAGCGGCGGTCGATGGAGACATTCCATAAATGCAATGAACAAGCTATTGATCGACGCATATCCGTTCGGATGCAACTGAGATGGGGCGATCCTCAAAAACGACAATACTTCTCTTATATACTCGTTGAACGGGGGAAGTGTCCCGGCCGCACACGCGTGGCGATTAAATGCTGTATACCCTTCTGGCGGATTATGTGGTCTATCATTCGGCCCCGGCAGTAACACATCGTCCAATGACAAGCCGTGCCTCAAACAAATTCTTCCCAACATGTCTTCAGAGATATTCGATGGAACGGAATCTGATGGATTGGCAATGAACGACGCATCAGGAAGTTCGTCCGGAGCCGGACCGATGATCTCAGGATCTATATCCGGAACTTCTAGCCTCGGAGGGGCTGTACCTTGAATCTCGTGCTGCTGTGAACTTGAAGGTTCCATAACTAACTAACTCATGAGAAACCATCGTTAGACGACAAAGAACCCGTGTGTTCCCCAGTGTAAAGTGTATGAATGTGTGTGGTACCGTGCCATGCATTGCTTGAACAAATGTTGCAGAGTTAAAGTGAGCATTCAAACGACAAAGCTACGAAGTTCAGCTATAATGACCGTCATCGCTGACCGTCATCACTAAATCGTTTGTATGATGGAAGTCAGTTCAAATAGAAGTTGTTATAGTTCCATCGACGAGCTTCAAAAGGCAATCAAATATGCAGTTCAATATTCAAGTCCAGATATGCGGGAATGAAGCTCGTCGGAGTTATGCTTGAGAAATTTCAAATTTTGAAGTCCATCATACAGGGTTCGAAACCGTCACAGAGGCTTCGTTCGAACCCAACCGAACACCTCTTCCTTCGAACCCATCCAAACTTCTTTCGAACCCACGCGTTCGAAACCATCATGACGTTGCTTCGAACCCATTCGTTCGAACCCGTCCAAACTTCTTTCGAACCCACGCGTTCGAAACCATCATGTCATTGCTTCGAAACCATGCGTTCGAAACCATCCTGACATCACTTCGAAACCATACAGTTGGGCGTGCTTCGAACCGATAGCCAAATGACGAGTTCGAAACGATACCGAATTCCTTAAACTTGACATCGGTCGCGTTCGAACCGATCCACTTCGTATCGATACGAAGTTGTCAACTTCGAACCGATAACCTATGGGTTCGAATCCATCGATTCGAATGGATCCCTCGAATCCCCCAATCGGTGCGAACTGCGCATCCCAACAAGGACATTCCAAGGATTGATTCGAAATCCAATGAAAACACACCACCGTCATCGGTTCGAACTCGAATCCACACATCAGTTCGAAACCCTCTCAAACCAGATCTGGTTTTGCCAATCTCGAAGCCATGCAATCGATAAACAGAAATAGGTTCGAAACAGCTTCGCCGTTTGAAACCGAGGCTAATTACCTAGCTTAAACGATGGATTCGAGAGATTTAAGTCTTAAACCTTGATGGATTCGAAAACACGACGCAGTATTTTCTCCTTAGAAGCTTCGAAGCGATGAAGAGCGCAGTGAAAAAGTAAAAAGTGAAAATGGGGCAGGTCCACTGCTATTTATATGGGGGGTTGAAGATGACCGGGTCGATTAGAATTCCGGTAAAAATTGACCGAGTACAACAGGTCAGAGGGCAGAATGGTTTCGAAACCTATCTTCGAACCCAAATGCCTGAGGCTCCATTGTGTGAAGCACACAGACCACTGCCGCGAACGACAGTTTCGTACCCATCCAAGTCATCGGTTCGAAGATCAGTTTCGAATCCACCGAAACGAACTACTTGTTCGAAACCATCCTCTCACATCGGTTCGAATGCTAGTTTCGAACCCATCACAGCACAAAGAATACTCCATCTTCTAACATCGGTTCGAAAGTCAACTTCGAACCCATCATGACACGAGTATACTCCGTTGGGTCGAATGTCAATTTCGAATCCATCCATGCTCCAACGCATCGATTCGAAATCTCATATTCACACGACCCATCATTGCACAGGCATATTGCGTCCATACAAAATTAAACTTCGAACCCATCAATGCTCAAGTGCATCGGTTCGAAACATTACACTTGCGCAATACAAATTCAAAATCTTCAACCTTCAATATCGGTTCAGGAGAGGATCGATACGAAGGAACTTTTCAAAACAACCATCAAGCGTTGTCTCAATTCAAATTTCAAAATCGGTTCAGGAGAGAATCGATACGAAATTCTGCAGCAAACCTAACTGACAACGACTCGTGGACGCACGACGTTAACAAGGTCCAAATTAACATATGTGCATACATGTCGGGCTAACATTCGATTTTGAGTATTCACAGGGATCAAACACTCATCCTGTTACAAATGCGACAGCCAACGGCTAAGCACTATTATACAGCAGTCAATCATATCAACGCAGGGTTACAGCAGTACAGCATACGAGTTTCAACAAAAAAGAGAACAATGATTGTTCAGAGAGAAATGGCAGCTATTCAAAGCACGTCATGTTCCCACAAGACGTACTTTGGGGGGCAAAATGTTATCCCGCTTTTTGGCAAAGCCGCGATACCAAAAGATTGATCGAAAAAACGAAGGACAGTTCGCCTCAGAGGTTGATCGTACTTCCTTTAGCCATGGATATCACTGAATTTTATCCGAGTCCAGAATGAGCCACAATTGATAGGACACGGCAAGAAAGGCTACAAGAGTCAGCATTTCAAATTTCAGGTCAATCCGAGGTCGTATGCTCAAGTTATGATGGATTCAAGTTGAGAAAGATGGACGCTGCTCTGTTCGAAACCATGACCCCACCTATGTTCGAACCCATCTGGTTCGAACCCAAGAAGTGAGGCAGCGCCTCGAACCCATGCACATATGCCAAAGTTCGAACCAATGAGTTCGCATCCATCGGTTCGACACCACTTCGAACCCAACTAATTCGAACCCACCACTTTCGAACCGATAAGAAGAGACGACTTTCGAACCCATCGACTTCGAACCCTTCGAACCCCCATGGGTTCGACTCCATCACCTTCGACTCCATTGTTTTCGAATCCATGTGCCTCGTATCCATGAAGGGGTTGCAGAGCTCATATGCATCCAAGGGACATTGGTTCGAACCCATCACAGAAGCCCTGTTCGAACCCATCACAGAGCCTTGTTCGAACCCATCGTAGAAGCCCTGTTCGAACCCATCACAGAGCCTTGTTCGAACTCATCGTAGAGCCATGTTCGAACCCATCACAGAGCCATGTTCGAACCCATCCTGTGTTGCCTTATTCGAACCCACTGGGTCAATCCACGTGTCTCCCATCGGTTCGAAATCACCGAGATACACGGAGTCGAAGCGGTCAACACGGAGAGAAGTCCGGATCGATTCGAAACTTGCGCTCCACGTCACCACGAGGTCGCGTGCCACACTGGTTTCGAAACCATCGTTTCGAGTAACAGGGGTTCGAACCAAACAGCCTTGCCGTGAAGTCTATTTCGAACCCAACGTATCTCCTAACCTACTGATCCAAATGCAATGAAACTTTCACAGATGCTTGCATACATGTTGAAGAATGTCCACGCCAAATTCCACCTCGATTAGATGAATTCTTGATCGGTTCGAATGGAATTCGAACCGATGCCAAAGTGGGCCCAAACTTCCCGAGACCGTACGCGTGGGCCCCCTCACGTGCCAGAAGTGGTCTCCCGAGTTTTCAGCGAGATACCAGCAGCCTACACCTATAAATAGAGCCCCAGGGCCAACAGAAAAGGGATCTTCTGACTCTGAGACGCCGAGACTCTGCCGGATCAAGATCTCCATCATCCTACATCATAATTCTATTGTTGATTTCGAATTTCCAGTTGTAACTTGCTGTGGATCGCTGTAACAACTTGTAATCATTGAAAGAGACTCAATAAAACATCAAAAAACTTCACAGTGGACGTAGGCAACACGCCGAACCACTATAGATCGCTCGTCTACGCATTTACTTTACTGTTGATTGGAGTTTTTGTTAGATAATATCTGTTTTGAACTTGCATTCTTGACTATTATCTCTTCAACGACTCCCGAAGAGTGTTGTGCCCAATTTTGACACAAACAGAGGAATCCAGTTGGATCCCTCCAACCTATTTCCCTGCATCCATATATGTTAGTCAACAATAAAATACCAATTCCACTTCGAGGTGGAATATCGTGGTATAAAGGGTCATCTGCTGTTATGCGGGGCGCATAGGGTCTCATCCGTTATATAATGCGGGAAATCAATCACTCCAATATATATATATATACACACGCAATATTATATATAATATCACATCCAGTCAATTCAATCATTCAACCAATAATTCAAATTTAACTATTTAAATTTAAATGGTAATCCAAATGAGTGAGATTAACTCACCTTTGATTTGATTGCAACCCATTTCCATCTCGGCTTGTTTCTTCATGATTTTGCCCTTGTATAAACATTTATGTTTATTATCATCTAAAAATCAATTCTGTTCAATAACTCAATTTAACTAATAATTTAATTTTTAAACTAATTTCCCTACAATAAAAAAAATTAGTAACTAAAATAATAATATAAGTTAATTAAATAAATTAACATCCATAGTACATTATTTTAAAATAAACAAGTAAATTTAAAATGTATGTATGTATATTTATTTTTCTTTTGAAACTACATATATATATTTATAAATAAAATCTATACAGATTTTAAAAACCAATCTTTATATAGACCTCTAACATTTTGAAATTCCTATATATTTTTTTCCTTTTTTTCTTTTTTTCAAGATCTTATCTCCATATATAATTTCATTTATATATATATATACACACACACTAAATCAAAACAGGTATGTGTATATATTTTTTTATATTTTAAGATCATACAATAAGTTCTAGTATGTATAAATATACCAATCACCATTTAACAGAGTAAGCTAAAATATTTGTATATATATATATATATATTATACACACATATAGAATTGAAACTGGAATAGGTTATATCTTACTCTTGACAAGTCGTCAGATCCCTCAACCAGTCATCAAGAACCCAACCCATCGCGACAACCACGTCGAGCCTCACCGTTGATTCCCTAAATCCCAGTGAACAAGCGACTTCACCGTCCCATCCCACTGCCTAGCGCCTCCCTGACACGCGTGCCTGCACTCGCGATCCACCAATCAACGCTGTGGCCTTCCACCTCGCAAACCAGGCCTCGCGAATCTTCAAATACCCACTGCGATCATCCCAACACGAACGATAAGCCTGTGCGACTCAATTCATACTCGAAGCTTTACCTATCGGCTTCGATTGTTTTTTTAAAAGAGGCTTCGGCCATGATTTATGGAAGCTCCCGATTTCCCCCTTCTTATTTTTAGTTTTTTAAATCGGTCGAGACATCGATTACGTTCTTATCTCGGTAACCATTTTCTTCAAAGAGGAATTTCAATTTGAATGGAACGAAGGTAGGCTTGGTTTTAATTTTCTTTCTACCGAGATCTATTTCTTTTTTTTAGACGCGTGTTAGAAAATGTAGGAAATGTGTCCTCAGGGTGGACAAATGTTAGGTGTGTCTACAGTAAATTGAAGGGAAACATATATATTATAATTAAATTTAAATTTAAATTTTAAATCGTTTCAAATTACGCAACTTAAGACCTCCTATCGAATCATGCCGCTAGGTGTTTATAATGTTATACCCCTATTCCAAACGCAATGGAAAAGGTTCCGAGTCTTAACTTGATCGTATGGAGAAGATAGCTTTTTGAACCCATAAATTATATTGAATTTCCGATATAGTTTTAGCACGTTTATATATCCTACGATCACACAATCGCTCCAAACGTTCCGAAATTTGAAATCCAATAATAATACACTATTACGGATCCAATGGAACTGTTTCGTCGAATTCGGAGACTGTGCCTCAGAAGATTATTTTTAAATATCGATTTAAACGATATATTTTTAAAACTTAACAACTCACTTTTAAATTTGAATTCAAAGGTTCTATTGTCCTTAGTATTATATAAATTTCACAAGCCTTTAAATTATTTTAACAGGCTTAAAAACCAAGATTTCATATCTTTACCCAATTTCCAATTATTAAATTCAATAATTAAATTATCCAAAATTTATGATATTTGAAATTCAAGTTGAAAATTAACTTTTCAATATTTAAAATCAATTAAATATTCCATGTCAAATGTTCAAAAATTTCGGATCACAAGTTTCTAATTTCTTATACTTATAAATATTATTTTAAGTTGTTGATATTTTACTAAGTCGTTGTTTTTATTAAATTTTGATTTATATTGGTTTATTTTTCAAAAATCTTATCATATATTTTTACTCGAGTTTTTATTATGATTTAAAAGTGTATAAAATATATTTAAGCATGTTTATGATGTATCAAATTACTTTACAGAGCAACACATTTCCAAAATTACAAAGAGTATATCTACATACTTTACCCGTATATGTTGACATACTAGCAATGATTTTCAAAAATCAAATTTCAAAAGAAGGGTCTATTCGTAGTATCCCTTCACGAACGGACATGACTATTATTCCTCTATAAATACTTGTCTTCCCCATGAATTTTATCATCATTTTTCATTCTTCTTCTCTCCTCCTTATCCTCTTTCATTTTCTAAACAAAAATATAACCATACTCTGCCGAATTTCAACTAGAATCAAACTCAATCACCATTAGCTTGATTCTCTATCATTTGTCCTTTGATTTCTATCATCTCTCTCACTCCAATCAAGGTCAAAGTTCTATTCAAGAGTTATAAGATCATTTGTAATCAAGATTAAAGATCTGAGTCTATAAAACTCTATCAAATAAAATCGCTACAATTGTGCATGAGATCGTAGCCCGTAAATCAATTAGGTGTGCTTAGTAGCCCGCAAATCAAGTGGGTGTGCTTGTAGCTCAAAAATCAAGTGACTTTACCAAGGGGTCAAGATTCTAAAGCGTGTGTCACATGGCCTTGAAATCGAGATTGTATTTACATTTACTAGTTGAAAAGAAATCTATACAAAGATTTGTACAGGACTGGATATAGGGTAACTCCAAACTAGTATAAAATCCTGGTGTGTTCTTTTCTTTTTCTTTTACTGCATTTACTTTAATCTGTATTTTTATTCTTTGATTGTTTCTGCAATTAATAATTGCATAATTCTAGATATAATTTAAAAAGATTTCAAAAAGATTCATATAAATTAGAAAACATTATTCAACCCCCCTCTAGTGTTAATTTAGCCTTATGATCCCTATTCCACAATCTTACATTTTGTATCAGAGCATTGGTTTTCAAAGTGTTCATAATCTGATTTTTGAAAAGTTTAAATGGCTACTAATACGGATAATAGTATTATTAGTAACATGATTAGTACACTCGTTAGAAATCAATTGTTGAAGGACAATCTATTACTAGATCGCCACTTTTTAATTGCAGTAACTACAAACATTAGTCATGTAGAATGAAAATCTATTTACAATCAACTGATTAGACACTTGGAATATCACACAAACTAAGTACACTAAACCTGATAATAATTATGTACAATGGAATGCTGAACAAAGGTAGTTGCACAAAGTAACTCTAAGGCTATGAATATAAAATTATGTTCACTAGATAGAAATGAATTTAATAGAGTATCTGTATGTAAGTCTGAATTTGAAATTTGGAGAGCTTTGCAAGTTACATATGAAGGCACAAGTAAGCTTTAACAGACCAAGATTTCCATGTTAATGAACCAGTTTTATTTATTTAAAATGAGTCCAAATAAGTCCATATCTGACATGTATAGTAGATTTCAAGATATAGTACACTCTCTTGTTGCATTGGGTAAAAGTTTCTCTAAGGAGGACCAAGTTAGAAAAATCATCAATTCACTTACTCCTGAATGAGACTAGAAGACCCTTGCAATCGAAGAGGCTAATGATATTACTAAACTAAAGATTGAAGAGTTAATTGGCAAATTAATGTCTTTTAAGGCAAAAACGCAGGGCAGAAGGTAAAACAAATCAATAGAGAAGAAATCTATAGCATTCAATGCAATGACGGATAATCTGGATTTAGATATTGATAACGATGAAGAAATTGCTTTCATGATAAGGAACTTCAAAAAATTTCTGAAATATAAGAAGATGTACAATCTTAAAAGAAATGACAACATAAATCCTGGAAACGAAACTAGATATGACATTAGATGTTATAACTTCGATGAACCTGGTCACTTAGAACAAGATTGTCCGTATCCCGAGAAACTGAAAAACATACCAAACATTAATTCATCTAGAAAATGAAGAAGGGCCTACACTGCAACACTAGATGACTCAGACACATCATCAAGTGAAAATGAATTAGATATGGAAATAGCCAGCATGTGCTTCACAGCAATATAAAACTCAGATATAATTGATTAAATAAGATCATAAAAAGGTACGCATTTAATATGTTAAAAGCTTTATATCAGTTGAATTTTTGATTGTTTGATTGTTAGGAGTATCCTATAGATTAATAATAATATTGGTTGAATATTGTATGGTTTTTATATTTTTATAATATAATAATAATATAAAATATATTCAAAATAATTCTAACTAATTTTAATACATTTTTATGTAAATAGAATAACTACAAATAAGTATATGTAAAATAAAATAGGATATAGTTAAAACCAAATCACTTTTGAAAAAAATCAATGCATATGTCGACATACATCCCTACCATATGTCAACATACATGTGCAGAATTTGAATTTGAATTTTAAATTAAAATTTTGAATTTTCCCTCCATCTTTTCACATACCCCATTGTTCTGAAAATGTGTCTCTTGACCATTAAACATGTCATTTGATTATCTATTTATTATCTCCATCTCTTTTCATTCAATTCACCTTTCATTTCAAAATTCAGACCTTCGTCAACTCTCTTATCTCCTCAAAACATTCATTAATGGCTTCCTCAAGTACTCCAACCTCCAGGAGACTCTCCAAAACTATCAAAAACTTTCTCTTTCATGATCAAGAAGCCATGAAAGCTTATATTAGTTATATGAATTATGGAAAAGTTTCTATGGGAAAGTTTGCTATTTTTGATGATTTTTCTGCTTATGAAATTAGTACTCTTTGTTCGCATTGGAATTCTCGGTTTAAGTGATGCTTCTCAAAATGATTTTTTTTGCTATCCACACTTGGTCAAAATGTTTTACGAAAATTTAAAAGGGAAATTTGATGAAGGTGGAGAAGGAGAATGTGGAGTAGTGTTAAAGGAACTTTAATCATTCTAAATTACAAGCTTTTGGGTATCATTCTTGGACGCAAATCTATCAGAATGACCTTACTTCTTTCAAAATTGATGAGCATGGTCATGAAGTTTTTCATAACATTTTTGAAGGTGATGATAATTTTGAGTTTAAAAACCGAAATTTCTGTTCAAATGCTAGAATTTTTATTCTTCTTTTGCAACATACCATCTCTCCTCATTCAAGAAATTTTAATAATCTTAGCTCGAATGTTTGTAAAGCTCTTTTTGCCATTTTTGGTCAATATGACATAAATTGGTCATAAGTTATTTTGGATGAATTTTATCTCAAAAATATTTCCAACCATGAAATTACACAATCTCATGGTATTTATCTTACCCGTATTTTCAACAACTTTTGTGATGACTTTAAAGGAGGAATTTGTCTCTCGTAAAGGTTTTAATCAAGCAAATATAGCTCTTACGAAATTCCACCAATTTTCGAGCCATATGAAACACTTGTGGAGAAAGAAGAGATGTTAACACATGAAAAGGAGGAAGAGGAAGAAGAGGAAGAAATAGATATCGAAGAAGAAAATGAGGAGGAGAAAACCTCCTTAGAAAGCATTGAATATCCACTCCATCCAACTAACTAAGACCTTCTCAAGAATTAAAAGAAGATGGTTGAAAACCAAAAAATTCTTAAGCGTTCCATGAGTAAGAAGTTAAACACTATTTCCAACTAAACGGACAAATTATTTGGAAAAGTGAGCTTGGAATCTCTTTATGTAACGACCCGATAAGTTTAACGGTTTTAATAACATAATTAACTGAAATTTTGCTTGAAATTAAACAATAAAATTTGGCAATGAAAATTTGATATTTAAAATGCGTCTATTTAAATATAGCAAATGGTAAATTTTCATCATAAAATATGAAAGTTAGTTATGTTGTGTTATTTTTAATTTTTAATGTTAAATCAGTTAATTAATGAAAATAAAATGTTTTCAAAATCTGAAAATTTTTATATAGTAAAAATATAGACTATTTTCTAAGTGAGGCGATATAATTTGTTTTGCCAAATTTGGACTACTCTAGCTACGGTTATCTTATTTTCGGGAAATTAACAGTAGTTGGCAGCGAAAATCAATTTTTATAGGATGATTGTGTCACTCATATTTGAGTACCATTATGTTCGTCATGTCATGCTGATTTTTGTTGCATATTCATTTGTGTGTTTTGTCATCCGATAAGCGGTGAAATCTGTGGAACGATTAGTCATATCGGTACCCTTGAAATTTCTTGTGTGTTCAGTTTTCATTTAATTGTCCATTGGCCGAAAAAAAATGGGCAATAACTTTTGATATTCCTAGAAAGGCAATTGTTAACTCTTGCTATTCAACTATATTCAAGGATCTCTGGTTCTTTCCTTTTATTGTCTCCTTCTCCCATTCTTGTCTTTGTTCAGTTCTAAAAAAAATATAAAATAAAATTATAAAATAAATAATATATGAGCTTGCATATATTTATTCTCCTGAAGCTGCTTCAGCCCCAACCCATTTTATTCCTTGCCCTCACTTCCGCCATTATTCCCTGCTTGCTCCTCCCTTCCAGCATCCACAACCACATACCCACTATGCCTTCCTCCGCTCGCCCACAGCAGCAGCGACCCAAACGCCTTGCCAATCATCCCCTCTGGCCTTCACCCTTGGCCTTTCTCCACCAATCACCGTCCCTCCCTCGACCAATCTCCGACTGCCAAACCCCACAACGCTCCCTTCTCCACCTATCTCCCCACCCGATTTAACATCTTTAGCCCAAAACCGAACTTAACTCCTCCATCCCCTGGCTGCCAGATCCAACTCCCAACAGACCCGAAACCTCCATCTCCATGCAATTGTGGATCAGTCCATATCCTTCGAAACAACGACCGCCCAGCCACCGAAACGCCTTGCACCACACTACCTCTCTCTGCCCGTGCCTCACCCGCCTCCCTTCCTCAGCCTTTCCCTTTGCTAAAAGAAAAAAAAACATAAAACAACTTTATGTGTTAAAGTTTGGAAGCCTGCTACCTACAACCGCAACCTTAGCCAACTTCCCCTCCACTTCACAGCAGCTTCTCTTCCTTTTTATTGTTTCTTTGGTTTTTTTATTTATTTAAGTTGTTTATATTATAAAATGTTTATGTTTATATATATATATATAAGTTGTTATATTATGGTTTCTTTGTTCTATATTTTATTTATTTATAGTTTTAATAGCTTTGGATGTATGTGTTTATTATATGTTTTTTATGTTCATTTATAACTTATATTAAAAGTGAGTCTAAAAATGCATTGATTTGCGATTTTACAATTCTTATTTATATACAAATTGATTTAAGTAGTGTGTTTTAATAAATATAAATTGTTCGGTATATATATGTAAAGACATTATTTTAATATTTATTGGTTCTAAAATATATATATATATATAAAGATATTATTTCGATATGTACTTTCAATTTGATTTTAAAAATACAATATATACAGATATATATATTTCATACAAATACGTACATAGTTTATTTCCCATCGAGTTCAAGTGGTTCGCTTGCTTGCGTCATCAATGTCCAGTTTGTTGTTTTGTTCGTCGCTGTCTGGAAATCTAAGCAACTTTTGATTTTCTTTGCTCATGTTCGTATCCGTGTGCACGTCCATGACACCATCTTCGCTATCGTTGTTCTCTAGCCTCAAAAGGTGAGCAATCACTCATAGTTAACATTCTTATATTTAGTAAATTTAATTCACATGAATTGACGATTGAAATATGCTGTTAAATTTGAATTGTTAAATTATTTAAATGTTAAATATGATATATCATTATCTGCAATTGTCTATCGATGACATATGACACCATAACTTGTTGTATATGTTATATTTAATTGTTACTGATGATATATGCATGTTGTTGATATGTTATATTATTATCATATTTGTTCTCACTCTACAAGTTTCTTATTAGTTTAGAAACTCCTTATGGGTTGAAATGATACATACCTGAACGATTTTATAGATTAGGGGAAAATCGTTATCGGTTGAAATGATAAACCCATGCAATTTTCATTAAATATGAATTTTGGAATTGCGAGTTTAAATGATATATACCCATACATATAGAATATAAATTCCGGATTGAAATGATAAACATCTGTATCACTTGGCCATAGGATAGAAAATTATATACGGACACCGTTGGTCTATATTTTGAAAATGATTTCCAAAGTTTGAAAGGAAATATATGGGTTTTAATAAATATTGATTTTTAAAAATAATATAAAGATATTATTCTAATATATGTGTAAAATTTAGTTTTTTAAAGTATATGTTTGGAAATTTTACATTTATAAGTTAAGTTTTGAGAAATGTAGATTTTAAGATTTTATTTATAACTTTATTATTTTTAAATATATAAGATTTGATTTAATAATATTTAATACAGTAAAATTTAATAAAAAAATATTTTATTAATATATATATATATATATATGTTTTAATATTTATTTAAGGTTATGTTAATATTTTAAAATTAGATTTTGTAATAACTTTAATAAATAAAGGTTGGAAAGATAAATTGAGTTAATTTGTAATTTAATTTGTTTGAGAATTGAATATAAATAAGAACTGATTGGAACTTATTTATTTTAATATTTTTAAAGATATGATTGTATAATTTGATAATTTGACTTTGATTTAAATCTGATTAAATGAAGATTTTCAAATCTAAAAAGAATTGAAATTGAATATTTAATTTAAATTTAAATTTGTAATTTGAGATTTTATTTAAGGTAATTAAATGAATATTTTAAAATTTAAATAAAATTGAAATTTATTTTTTCATTCTGATTTGAATTTGTAATTTGAGATTTTATTTAAATGTTATTAAAAATGATGAAGTGAAAATTTTCAAATTTAAATAAAATTTAAAGTTGAAATTTTGGAAATATAAATGAAGTTTATCAAATTGAGTTATTGTAAATTTTTTGAATATTAAACTTTGAAACCTACTGAATTGGAAGTGGTTTAAATCTGAAGTCCAAACCAAGATTTGAAATCAATATAAATCAAAATGGTTTATCGAGAATTCGAATTGATTTGTGAAATTGGAAGAAATAATTCTAATTATAAACTACTTTTGATGTATAAACTATTTTAATATATATACTATTTTAATCTATTACCTATTTTTAAATATAAACTATATAAATTTATAACTATTTCAATATATATATATACTAATTTCAATATTTAAAACTATTTAAGTTGGAATTGTTATGATTTAGACTTAATGGATTTAAATGTGAATACTTTGATATGATGGTTTAATTATTTTATGAAAATGATTTAAAGTGATATGAATTTGAAAGTAATTTGATTTCGAAAGTGTATATGGTTTCGAAAGGAGTACGGTATTCTGATATGAAGTATGAACTGTCTGAAATGATTGTAAAAATGATTTTTATAAAACGATCACGGTGTGAATAAGAGTTTGGTTGTTAAAGAGACCGGGATCGGATATTGTCATACTCACTGCCAATTCTGAAAACCACTTTAACTGTGTACAGGTAGAGAGTCCAGAACAAAGTAGGATAGTTTGACGACGTCTATATGAGGTATGAACACATCCCTGACTCCCACGAGTCAGCTTGATGTGACTAAAACAGGAGCTATACCTGGGCCAAGTGAGGTCGCACCTCCGATCGAGCATTCTTCTTCGATACCATTCATTTACTTTGTGATTTGATTGGGTGCACTATTAATTTTGGAGTATGTCTTAAGGTGGGCGGCAGTGACTGCTATGTTTTACCGCCAGCTCGGTTCTGCAAAACGGTAGAATCCTACCCTAGGCATTGCCTCGCATGCCTTTTCTTTATGATTTTGTTTTGTACGGTACCTATGGAGCACTCCCTGAGTAAACCACTGATTTGGTGGTGCTCAAAGTATCTGTAACGACCCGTAATTTCGCTACTTCGAAAATGGGAGATTTCGTTCAATTTAAATTCAAAAGGAATTTAAATCTTAGATAAATATGTTATATACAATAAATAATTATCTATTCTAATAGTTAATAAATTAAAAAGTATAAATTTGGATTTTTGAACAAATCGATAAAAGTTAAGTTATGCTAAAAATAGATAAAGGCTTAAATAATGGATTTAAATATTTATTTAAAGAGATAAATCTTATTTAAAACATCTAGTAAAGATAATAAAAGTATGTTAAAAGATATAAAAGTATGTTAATAATCGTTTTACAAAAATAATCAAAATTTGTTGCATTTTGTCAATTTTACATACATCGTAAAATTGGAGATTTTGATATTAATTAAAAATAATTTTTTAATATAAAGAGACTTGTTTTAATTTATTTAAAGAAGTAAAAAGTTCATTTTAAAGTTTGGTTTACTTCGATATATAGCTTAATCAAAACGTCAAATTTTGACTGTAAAATTTGTCGACAAAAACACCGTTTTCAACCAAAACAAGTTATCGACAAGTTGCTATAACTTGATATATTTTCTAACTTATAAATACAAGTTTACAAACTATTTAAACATTCTACATTTAGCACTAAAAACAAAAAGAGTTTACTTTTGAAAATATTTACATAAATATAAAAAGTGTAAAAGTATGATTTAACATATTTAAAAATAATTAAAGCTTTTATAAAACAACATCATTACCTTACTTCTCATCTCATTAATGAGATGTTATGCTTATGCATATAAAAGGAGCAAATGGAAAGTGAAAAGAAAGCTAACTTAAGAGATTAATGACACATACACCCACCATTTATGCAAATCAAATCACTACAAAAGTCTTCCCTTTAAAACACAAAATCTAAGAAAGAAATGATAAGTAATCATTTATATTCTTACCATCACCATTAATACATATCAAATCTCTATTTTTATATAAAAGAAAATGTATATTTAAATTCAAAAATGAAGAGGGTATTAATGTCATTTACCATTAAAAATCTTCAGTTATAAATACAACCACAAATCTCTTCATTTCCACTTCACTTTCATTTCACAAAATTTCCAAAAACCTTCTCTACTTCCACCATTTCCCTTCTACCTTCAAGCTATCACCTCCATACTCCAAACCATCACCTTACTCCACCAAAACAAAGCCAAACTACCACCTACCCACCTCCTCCTCAACCAAAACCCACGCCTACACCCTACGTCCCCACGGCCGAGCCACACTAGCCAAGCCGAGCCCAAAACACACAAAAACCCGAGCCTACACACCCCAAACCCTTCTACACGCCATACCCAAGGCCATACCCTCTTCACACCAAGGCCGTACTCCACTCCCCCATATAATAAAACAAAAGAAAAAAGAGAAGAATAGAAAAAGAAAATGAAAGGAAAACAAAAGCGTTTGCAAAGAAATAAGCTAAGGCGATAATTCAAGTCATTCGGGAAAAGCACGTTGTTCGAAAGCATGTAGCCTACGAAAAAAGATTGACGGAGTGGATATGAAGGTGAGAAATTATCACCGCTTTTTGAATCATATCGATTATCATGTTTAATTGTTATGTTAGATAATCATTATTCGATGGTATGGATGTTTGATTGATTATTTGAATATGTTGGATAATCCTTAGTAATGTTGTGACATTTACCGTATTGAATACGTTAATGTATATGATTGTTGTATGATTTTGATGATAATTTGGACATCAAATTTCTATTAATTAAGTAATCCCTTTGTTTAGTATGACCATATTTTAGTAATATGAGATATTGTGGAAAAATAAGTCTCTTTTCATTTAAAAGTGAAATTAAAGTTAAAATAAAAGAGAATTTGAAATTTAAAGTGAAACGGATTTGAAAAGGGTAGTTAAATTGAAATTGAGATGAATAGTGAAATTGAAATTGAAATCGATTTTGAAAAAGTGAAATTTAGTTTGACGTTGAATTGAAGTTTAAATTGAAATTGGATTTGAAATCTAAGTTTTAAATGAGTTTAATTTGAGATTAGAATTGAAATTGAGTTAAAATTGGAATTTAAAATTTAATACTAAAATAATGGGAATATAATAACATTATAATATGGTAATAGTGAAAATATTTTTTAAATACTTTAAAAAGTGAAAATATTGATTTAAAGTGATTTGTAATGATTTTATAAGTGATAAAATTCAGTTTGAATAGATTATTTCAAGTATTAAAAAATAAGTTAAAACTAGACGCGTCGCGCAATGGTAGTTCGCGATTTCGCGCCGAAAAGTTCAAATGAATGTGTAGATTGAAATATAGCTCTCAATTCTTCGAGATAAGAAAATTCTGGACTATTATATCCATATCTTCTAAACAAAGAAAGAAAATCAAGATTTCATCTTGTAGATTTTGAATTAAGTCCAAATCATTTTTCTAGAAAAATCGCGCTAGTGCGGTTTAGTGACTATAACAGGAAATCTGCTTAAATAAACGATTGAATTTATGGAAAAATATGGAATAAATTTGATAAATCTATTTAAATGATTTAAAAGAGATTTAGATCGGAAAATATGAATTTTCAAATATTTAAAAGTTGTTTGATTCTTATAAGCTTATATAGCACTTTTCTGCTGCGAATTCTATAACTTTTGGAATATGAGTTTAAATGTAACGATGTTTCCTAGAATCAATTGTAGATGCTTTAAAAAGGATAATTAAGCATTTTTGAAAGATAATTTGGAATATTTATAACCAATTCCAAAATAAAGTTGAAAATCTGGGTATGCGGAAACGACTAGTACATTTATCCCGCCTGTGAGATCTGGGAAGATGAAACAAGGTGTTTAACTAAGGTTAGGGATGGAGCAACCAGTGCCCTAAACTTACCTGACCTATGTTTTCTTTTCTTAGGCAAGGGGTGGAATAAAACAAAAGGAAAGCCCGGATGAGATCGCATTGAGTTTTCCAAAATAAAAGAAGATTGGTATTATCCAAAAGTTAAACAATCTCCTAAATGAATGATTTCTATGATCCTATTTACTTTAAAATGTTTTTTAAGATTGATTTAGGGTTTATCGTAAACGATATCTTAAATAACATTGTTTTTGACCCGACTAAAAAGTTAAGAAATTTGGATCAAGAATTAAGTAAGGGAATTTGAGATATTTTCCAAAGCAAAAGAATGAATTACTTAGAATTATCCTAAGTTAAAAGGAATAGATATTTCGAAATCATCTGAAAATAACTAAAGTTAAAAGAGACTTAATAAATCCTGTATACTCATATTCACTTTTTATCGATAATTGGATTTCGTAGGAACCGGAGTTGGATTTGAGTAATTCCTATCCGAAAACCACTTCGAACCAATGTATACGTTCGAACGTGAAGACATGTTGTAGATGATGACTATTGAGGACCGTGGATCTTCATAGCATGAAGACTGCTTATTGAACATGCTCTGGGTAGCTCCCATTATAGAGTTATTTATAGCAGTGGTCTCCTCATGATGGAGATTTTTCGGATTGCAAGGACTACTCGCTACTAGTGGTAGTAGGAGAGTGCCTTCGGTTTGTCCTGTTCCTGGACAACTCGTATGGACTTTTGTCTGACATTGCATATCTAACGATTACGTACATTGGTTTTTACAAATGTACATCAGTGGTGGCGGAGAAGCCAACTTCTCTTAGTTTAGCACCCTTCCTGAGACATACGAGCTCAAGGGTGGTATTTTTGTGGAAGGAAATTAGTAGTTAACGGAAATGGCAATGTGGCATTCAAAGATGTGATATGTGCTATGTGAAAAGGTAATCGTTTGCCTCAAGCCTCATCAAACCGGAAATGACCGAAAGAGGGTTAGATGCAGCAAGGCTAAGTGGGTCATTCCCAATTAGGATATTGTCATCCTCTTCTAGATATATCTTTGCACGTTATGACGTCGTGCATTTGATTATTGTGGTTTTGTACTTCGAGGGGGTAAAGGTCGGTAACGACCGGAGGATGGCATATTCGGTACTATCTAGTTATAGAGGTAGGCTGGTCTTGTGTTGGTAGAGGATCCTTTGTGATGGTCCTCGGGACATCCATCTAGAGGTGTACCCCTTCGGAAGGTAGTCCCTTCACCTGATCATTTGTATGGAAATCCATTCTCCGATAAGAACCTTCGGACTTGATTGTAAACCTATTATGCTGGAATTTAATCAATGTAACAATTTCGGCTAAGATTAATAAGTTTATTTGCAAAGGTTTTCAAAGAATGTCATTAGAAATAATATCAAAGGTTTTGATATAAAAGTGTTTTAGTTATCATAAGGTAAGAACCCGTCCGTGTTTATGTGTGGGCGTGGTCTATGAGATACTCTTTCTTTTCAAAATTTTATTCAAAGGATGATATATGACACTGTCATCTATTATTGAGTTTTTCTCACACTGGTTTATCAAGCCTGATCCGGGTATTTTCAATACTCGGGTCAGATCCGAGTAGTTTCAGGTTTAGTCGAAGATGGTTAGAGTTTTTCAAAGGAGAGCTAGAGATATTCATCGACGTATGGACATATCCTATTATCCGCTGTGCTTATGTATTTTTTTTATGTTTGTCAACATTTGTAAGGGCAAGTTTTATAACTGTCCAAGATGAATTTAGGTTAGACTCTGATATATGTATTTAAAAGTTTTTCGCTGTAAAAATATTTGTTCAATATTATATGTTATTCCATTCGAGTGAGATTCTGTTCTGTCTACTTTTCTTTATCACCCTTAAAGATCAGTCTTTTCGTGCAATTTGAGTTGGACATGTGTGGTTTATTGTCGATTCAATGGGTACGGAAAAACGGTATTTTACATTTGGTATCAGAGCTGAAGGTTAAGCAAGAACCTTGGCTCAGTTATGGGTAAAGTCTCATCAGAGATAGGATTAGTAATATCCTAGGACGAGTAACTCATTAGAGATAGGGTTAGTAACACTCTAGAATGAGTTATGAGAGTATTATATATGAGCGCGTATTTGTTAATTTTATAAAAATGGTTTTGTTTTAAAGAAATTGGTAAATGAAATAATTTTACCTTAGGTTTATATTATGAATATTAAAGGGGATATTATTATCTTTTGGGTTACAAATTAAGGATTGATTGTTATTTTGCTTAGTAAAACTAAAATATGAATATCTTGAATTTTATCTTCCATTTATACTCATTCATATCATTATTTTAAATTATTTTCATTCCCTAATTTATTTCAATTTCAAACCTGAAATCGTTTTGTCGCTAACTAAAATTTTCCTAAATTTTTCCAAAAATTTTTCTAGCTCCCAAATTTTCGAATTTTTTTGGCAGAGTCTCCTTTGTAAGGAGGGGCTTTTGCAATTTGACAAGGGATATAAATATATATACATCGACCCATACGGTCGGAAAAACAAAAACAGTTTATATTTTCTATTTTTATTGCGTAAGCGTACCTTTATTTAGCATTTTAAGCAAGCGGCTTATTATTTTAGCAATTAGCACGATCAAATCCAGCCCAATGGCTTCCCAGTACCTGTACTTACTTAATTTAAATATGTAAGTGCCAAAATCATGAAATTTAACAACATTTAACATATTTAACTAGCCAACATACAAGTTTCTATAAGCAAATGCAGGTTAAACAATATTTATAAGCCACTTATAGGGTTCCGACATTAATTTTAATTATTTGCAACCAATCTCAAACCATTCCATTCAGTTTAAGTGATTTACAACTTACTCGCTTTTATTTAATTCATTTTAAGCAAAACAAACTCATATTCATTCCAATTGATTTCAAAATCATCCTATTTCACTTCTAATAATTCATAGAATTTTATCTAATCTCGTTTACATCAAACGATCCATTTTCTTATGCAATTCGACAATATTAATGTGAATAAATAATTACGTAAGCTTTATAACCATTTAAATCGATTCCAACTCAAAGTATATAAATTCCATTCCAATCTAACTTATTTACAAACCGTATAGTTGCATTCCATCCCGTTTCACATTGGTTTTATTCAAAGCCATTTTGTTATACTCGACATCATCCTATGCTTCTAGTAACTTTAAACTTAAGTTAATTTACTTTAATTCACTACCATTTCATAACTTAAGTTCATTCTCGTTTTAATTTATTCATACTCAAATTGGATTTATTTTCTTCTCAAATCATTTTTAATTTAATCCAATTCCATACAACTTCAATTTATATTTAATTCACTTACAATTCTAAGTTGATTTTCTGTTTATAACTCAAGCTTCATTTCCAAACTCTATTATCCATTCACAATTCAATTCTAAGTTAATAATTTCGAGTTCCATTTCCATATTTCATCAACTAATTTATCCCAAATTTAGTTTATTTCTCAATTTTAATTCAATATTTGATTTTTATCTTCAAAAATCACTTTATTACTTAACTTGAATTCAATTCTATTTTATAATTCCAGATTGGATTTTCATTTTGTCCACCAAAATGTCAAACAATTTCATTTTGGCCTTTAGTTCTCTCTTTTTCTCTCTTATAAGTCGTACGCTTATATTCCCATAGTTCCTTTCATTTTAGCTCAAATATATTCACTTTTCAATCTTTATAAGACATGCTTATATTCTATTCATAAACTCCAACTTTTATAAGCCGTCGGAATTTATTCATTCCAGTTCACATTTTTATTTAACTCGTTTCCAGTTAATCTAACTTCTTATCATTCTTTTAATTTCATTTGAATATGAATTCAATTCAATTTTATTTAACTAACTCCAGTTAAATCCAGCTACATACCATTCTTTTGAATTTTGTTAAGCAAGGACTTAATTCCATTTAATATCATTACAATATCCAATTTCAGTTCATTTACTTACAATTATAAATTCATTTATTCATTGACAAATTCATTTTCAACCAATAAATTTTATTTCCAAACATTAATTATTTTTAGTCCATTTGAACTAATTTTGCTCTTTATTTTACACAATTTTAAATCAAACATTATTCAATATTCAATTTCATTTCATTTGCATACCGTATTAATTAATCAGTTACTTATTAATTTTAATCTTAAAACTTTGTTTATTTAGTCCAACCTGACTAATAATTTTTTTCTTTCTTTCAAACTTAAGTTCAACATTCAGTTTAAATTTTCTTTCTTCTTACACAATTAAACTCATTACTAAAATGTTCAAAATTCAATTTTGAAAACATATATATCGAAACCAAACTATTCCTTTGCATTTCCAAAGTCAAACCAAATTTTACCAATAAACATTAATCCAAAACATCTTGGCAGCAATCCCTCTTTTGAAAACTCGAAAATGAACACCGATGATGTCGCGATCATCATTGGAATTATTTTCCAGCGATTAAAAAGAGTTCAATGCTTTTATCTCTTTTAAAACCCTTCAAATATTTTTAAATTCCAAATCTCTCTACATTTCAAATCCGATTCAAAAATATTTCTCAAAAATATATTATTTTTCCCAACCCTTTGAGAATCATTTTCAAATTCAAAGGAATTCAACTTTTCAAATTTTCAATTCCAAATCTTTTAAATTTATATTCAACCATTACTTTGGTATTTTGTCCTATTTTGATTATTAATCACACTATAATTCACATTTATAGTTCACATTGACAAATCTCATTTGTATATGAATTTGATTCTTAATTTTTAATTATGATTTCAATTTCTTATTCAATTACAAATCAAATTTACAAATTTCATTTATTTAGTTAATATATTCCTTAATTTTTGGTTATTATTTCAATTTCTTATCAATTCTCATACAACAATGATAATAATTTATTATTATCACTTTCTAACAACCAAGCGTTCATATATAACTATAACAATTTACGAAAAATCATTTCTTTTATATTCAAAAATAATTTTGGGTAAAATTATTTCATTTGCCCTATTTAAAACAGTACTGTGTTGGTTTATCTTGTTTAAGAGTTTAGAAATCTCTACCGATAAAATGGCATCCCACACATCGACTAGAATCCATAAACACTCAACCGATAAATCAACACAATATAAAACAATTTTACATACACTAACAAATACGCGCTCATATCTATTAATACATCAAACTCATTCTAGAGTACTATGGACTCTATTCTATGAGTAATTCCCACCGGAGCCAAGGTTATCACCAACCTAAGCTCTGATACCAAGTGTAACGACCTGCAAATCCATACCTCTTGAGTCGACATTATTCTACATCAATCAACTCAAGTTGAACAGAAATACTAACCATTTGGGATAAAGAAGAAGAGGTGGAAGAAGAGAAAACAGAAAAAACAACAACTGAATCTTACCATCGCAGCGGAATAAAATATAATATATAATAACATATCTTTACGCAAAAGAAAACTATATCTGTTTTATACATACATCATCATAGTACATCATCAGAGTGCCACATCAATAACATACAACTAGATACACAGCGGAATAATAATCAAATACGGAAGTACATATCGCCATCCAGCTCGTCTCCTGAGCTCCACAGCATCATATCCTGTATCCTATAATACTCGGTCTGACCCGAGCATTACAGTTAAATAACACCCGAGCCAGTCTGGATTACCAGCGCGAGAAATCATACTCAACTTGGTTATTAAAGTTTCAAAATCCCTTTGAAAGCAAAAGCATCTCGTAAGACCACGCCACAAATAAACATGTCGGGTTTTTACCTTACGATGGCTAAAACACTTTTTATTAAAATCCTCTGATATTATAATAGGGTCTATTTACAAATACTTATTAAAATAGTCGAAATTGTTATATGATTAAATTCTACTACTAGCCACAAAGTGGGTAATACAAACAAAAGTCGAAAAAGGCGCGTAGGGAGAATGGATTTCCAACTAATGACTAGGCACTGGGGTACCACCTGTCACATTACATGGCCTAGATCACAGTACCGAGGATCACTCCCAACCCCCTGCAACACAAGACCCGGACTATCCCTTACTGGATAATCCCGAGTAAGATCACCCCACGATTGGGATCAGCAACCGCACCACTAAGTCGAAATAAAAAGGGACATCTAGACAGGGATGACCTTACCCGAAAATGGGTGTTGTCCACCAAGCCTTGCTGCATAACCCCTGATTTTCATCATTCCCGATTGACGAGGCTTGAGGCTAAGCGTTACCTTTTTGGAACATATCCCTTAGAATGCCCATCGTCCACCTGACGATGTTCCGAAAGCATTCATCCATACAAGCCCGTCTCGGGTTCAAACGGAACCGAAGGCACTACTCCTACTACATCCATTTTGGAAATATCCTCAGGATTAGTGACGACTAGCCCTTGCACTTCACTGCTCCATCTTCGAATCCTAACTCGTTTTCCACGAAAACGTACAAACCGAATCGAAGTGGTTTTCGAGAAATAAATCTCGATCCCGGTCTCTTCGAAACGATCAGCGCATTGGCTAATATTGATAGTCGGTGATTTAACTATCAATTAATATTCACAAACAACCATCAACCATAAATAATTTCACCAAATTACTTATTATTCTCAAAATATCTTCGCAAGATATATTTCCGCTTTCAACCCTTTTGAAAACAGTTTCAAACTACCTTCCTTTTTACAGAATAAATTTCCCAAATATTTTCTATTTCCACTGAAATCACCAAGCACAAACTTTAGATTTAAAATAAATTTAAAAAAAAACACTTTATTGTAAATATGCTTTAACATTTAAATTTAGAAAAACTACATTAATACTTTATTAAAATATACTTTAGAAGTACTTAAAATAAGGTTACTTTACAAAATATAAAACTAGATTTTCTCATTTAAAACCAATTACTAAGTCACCTTTAAATATTACTACGATAATAGATTTGAAAAAAATACTTACTTTAGAATTCAAACCTTTAGCAATAATAAATTTTCTAAAACATGCTTTTTTTAAAAAATTAAAACTTTTATCTTATATTTAAAAAATTTCATGAAAACGTACTTGGCTATCCAAGGAAATATACTTCTCTTCACATACTTTAAAAATAAATCACTATTTACTTTTAAACAAATGTACCAATTCCTTTAATAAATTCCAATCATAAATTTATTTTCCCAAATATCAGCTGATGTATTACTTTGCTTTTATAAACCCAGTTTATAAATTCCATAGCCACATTCTCCTTTAAATTTCCAATTTCAAACACTTGAATCAATTTCCAAATTGATTTCCCTTTACTGCCTTTTATTCCAAAATCTATTAATTTCAGATTTTATTCCTTAATTATGATTTAAAATACTTTTAACTGAAAATATCAATTTTAGATTTCTCAAATTACTTCTTAATCCTTTTAAATAAATTTAAATTTTAAAATAATTCTTTATTCCTTTAAAATAATATCACTTAATTTTACAATTCATTAATTTCTGTTTATTCAAAATCTTTTTCCATACACGAAATTATTTATTAGTAATTTAATATCACTTTCATTTCTTTTCAATTCATTCTTAATTTATTTCAATTTTCTATAATTATTTTAATTAAAACTTCACTCTTTTATCGTCTTTCCAAAAATTCAATTTATATATTTTGATAATTCAATGTACCGAAATATATTCAAGCAAACTATAGCATTCAATATTCCAATATATTTTATCATAGAATATCAAATAATCACAACAGAGAATATTAAATAATTTAAATAAATGTTGAGGAATCCAGTTGGATTCCTCCAACCTGTTTTCCCTGCATCCACAGATGTTAGCACAACATAAAATACCAATCCCACTTCGAGGTGGTATATCGCAGTATATGGGTTTTAATATAATATCATCCGCTATTATGCGGTGCATAGGGTCTCATCCGCTATCTAATGCGGGAAATCAACATTCAAAGATATACTATATACTACTATATAATATAACACACCAAATCAAATCAATCAATTATTTAAATTTAACCATTTAAATTAAAATTAAAATTCAGTTGAGTGAGATTAACTCACCTTTGCATTTGTTTGCAGTCCACTTCAATTTTGTCTTGGTTTCCCGGTTTATAACCTTGTATGAACATTACATGATTTTTTATCAACACTTGAGTCGATTTAAACATTTACATTTCCATTTATAATTTAATTAACCAGAGATTTCATTTTTAAACGAGTAAATTTAAGTTTAAATTAATTTCCTCTTATAGATTATTTTTAGTAACAAAAATAATTAAAGAAATAAATTGAATAAATCTACTACCAAATCCATTATTTAAAAATGAACTTCGTAAGTTAAAATTGTGTGTGTATAATATTAAAGTTAAACAAATAAATTGGGTGTGTGTATATATATCTGCTGTAATTACTTTTCCTTCTTTTTTTCTCAGTATAGATATATATATTCAGAATCAAACTGATATAGGTTTTAAACCCTACTGTAACCATTTTTCCTTATATATTTAAATATATAAATAAATACAAATAAATAAAAATAGCATGTCGATACCTCACTGGCTCGATCTTACGTCCTTCTTCTTTCTCGACATCGAGCTCCACTGGCTAGATGCGAACTCCCATACCATGGCCATGTCGAACTGCCACCGGAAAACACCGCGACCTCGACCTCCCCTTAACATTTCTGATTCCAAGCCGCAGTCCCTCGATCACGCAACCCTCAGAACGAATCAAGCCCACGACCCTCAAGCTTTCGCAGATCGCCAATTCCCCACCGCGATTCTTGAAACTCCATTCCAGTCGTCGTCCAACGCGCGTGAGCTCGAGCCGCCCTCGATTTGGATTATCGAGCTCGCCGATTTGATGAATAGGCGATTCAATTCGATCGCCATTTTTATATATAGATATTTATTTTATATTTTATTTCGAAATGCTTTCGGCTGAAAAGAAAAAAAAGGAGGCGACGTGATAAGTGAAGGGGACAGCGTGTTTAAGAAGGGAACGATGACCTGATTTAATTTAACCTTGATTTGATTAAATAAAGTTTTATTTAATTTTCAAAATATCTCGTTCTAGCAATTTAGAATTTCGGTCTCCTATCTTGACGTGCCGCTAGGCGTTTATAATGTCAAACCCCTATTCCGAACGCAATGGAAAACGTTTCGAGCCCTAATTCGACCGTATGGAGAAGATAGCTTTTTGAATCGAATTAAAGTATTAAATTTTCGATATTAATTCTAGCGCGTTTATGTACCGTACGCTCGCACAACAACTCCACATACTACGAAAATTGAAATCCAGTAATAATAAAATATTACGGATCCAATGGAAGAAGTTTCGTCGAATTCCGAGACTGTGCCTCGGAAAGCTATTTTTAAATTCAATTTAAACGATAAAATTTCAAAACTAAACAAATCAATGTTAAATTTAATTTTAACACTTCTATTTTCTTCAGTATCCTCAATATAAATTTTATAGGCCTTCAAATTATTTTTAACAGGCCTTAAACTCTAGATTCAACATTTTACCCAACTTCAAATTATTTAATTCAATAATTTAATTATCAAATAAATAGTGATATTTGGAATTCAAGTTAAAAATTAACTTTTAAATATTTAAAATCAATTAAATATTTCAATTTCAAATGCTTAAAATTTCCGGGTCGTCACATCTTCCCATTCTCAATTTTTTTGTCTCTTTCTTCCTACATTCATACCTTCTGCATGCTTTAAACAAAAAGAATACATATGAGTGCCTAAGCCTTTATTGTTTTCCAATCCTTCTCCTAAGAATTTGGCGACGTGGGTCAATCAATGTTTTATTTTATATGTGTGTATATATATATATATATTAAATTTGTGTATATATACTATTTTATTAATATTTCGTATAACTTGAATATCATCCACATACAAACTCTAATTCACATGTGGTTTCCTCGTGTATTGGAACACCTGATGACAAGTAATATGTTTGGCTGAGTTTGGAGATTATTGTAAAAGTCGTCTTTGTTTGGATTTTTTCATTAATTTGACTTATGTAGGATCTTTTAGTTCTGACTCAAGAGTTTTGTCTTTTCAATTCGCTCGGGATAGTCTGAGCTTTTCAGTTTATCAAAGACTGCTTTCTGGAGGATGAAGACGAAGGTTTTGTACTATTATTATTTATTATATTTATTCCATTGCATCATGTTGTTCCACTGAATTTATGTATTTATTCATGTTATATGTAACTCTAATTGTGTTGTAATAGAATAATCAAATATATTTGTAAAACAACTTCATGAACTGTTATTATATTTTGTCATTCCACTGCGAGATTCTGTATTTGTTTTATTTCTTTCTCTTCTTTTTCTTATTTACCCCATAACAATCTGCTTCTTTGAATGGTTTGGGTCTGATGTGTGTGGTTTATCGTCGATTTAAACCGTCCAAAAAGACAGGTAATTACATTAAAATAGCTAAAATTGATTACAAATAGTTTAAAATAGTTGAAAATAGATTTTAAATTAGTTTAATAGTTTGAAAATCTTAAAATGGGGATTCTAAAATAATAAGTATTTAAATAGTTTATGTTAAAATTGTTAATTCAAAATTAATATCAAAATTAAGCCATTTCTTCCATTCCAACACATCTGGACCATATCCAGCTTTCAAATCAACTAATTAAAATTAGTCTTTCAATTCAGATTCGCATTTAAACCATTTAATCAATATTGATTTCAAATCCATGTTTGAATTATCAATTTAAACCACTTCAAATTAAATAGATTTCAAAGTTATATTCAAACATTTTCAATAACTATATTTCGATAAATTTCATTTATGCTTCAAAATTCAACCTTGAAATTTCCATTTGGATTCTTTAATAATTCATTAAATCATCTAAAATCTCAACATTTAAATCTTAGATTTCGAAAATAACCCAGTTTATACAAATCCAATTTTATTTCAAAATATCATTTAACTAAATTCAAATTTTATGGATTTAAAATCATTCAATTTAACCAATCTGATGTCCGTATATAATTTTCTACCCTACGGTCAAGTGATACGGATATTTATCATTTCAATCCGCTAATATTTTAAATTTTTACTGTATTTCAACCCATAATCCCAAATTTAACTTCAAATCCATGAAATCGCTCAAGTTCAACCTATAACAATTTCTACCTAATCTATCAGATCATTTGGGTATGTATCATTTCAACCCAAAGGAAACTTGTAGTGTTATAAAAATATAAAATATAACATCCAGTCGTCCAATATCAACAATCAAACATCCATCACAATCATCATTCAAATCAACCAATAAACATCAATAGATAACTGATTATCTTTAGCAGGTATAAACTGGCAAATTTAAAATTTAATATAAATTAAATGGCAATTATATTCAATAAATTCAGATTTAGTTGGAATGACGATTTAAATATATCAAACAGCAGTCAGTCAACTTCTAATCACACCATAGATTTAATTTAACCAACATAAGATAATTTAGTAGTTGTGGGTGGGTTAAATCACTCACCTTTGGATTCAAATCGATTTGAAATCCAAAATAAGGCCCAAAATTCAGCATTCTTGGAATTTGTCCAAACCAGCCCCAAAATGTCTGAAATTTTGATATGATCCCAACGGAATAAACCGCACATGAATCCGGCCTCGTACTAAAAGATATTGATGTTAGACAAATATATGATTATTTTATAAATAAATAATAAAAAACCAACCTTTACACATAATCGCCTTTCACGTTGGAAACCCTAGCTTGCAATTCTTTGTTCCAACCCAGTTCCTTCACGAACTGCTCATCGCGCTCGAAGCTCTGAGTCGCCACCTCTTACCCGAAGTCGCACGTGCCTGGACCACCTCCTGATCGACCGTCGATCTCCCCCAAGCCAACAACCTCCTCATGACCATCCCACCATCATCGATCACACCCAAAGAAGACAGCCGTTGTTTGAAGATAAAACCTAGTCCAATTTTCCATACACATCTGACCATTGATATGACGAACAAACAACACCGATGCACTCCCCTCGACCATCTCTAGCATCCATACCCACAAATCGACGATCCGATGACGTTGATCAAAACCCGATGAATGGCCGAGAATTGTTCCCCAAATTCTGGACGCACGAAGACCCAAATCAAAGAACGAACTGCAGATCTAGATTGCGCTCTTCGAGGGCCTTCCAATGATATATAAGATGATAGGGTTTAGAGAGTTTGAATTTTTGAAATTGATTTTGATTTGAATTTGGATTGGGGATTTAGGTTTTCATCCATTGAGAAGAGAGGAATGATAGAAATTTTAGTACGAATACAATGATATATAAGATGATAGGGTTTAGAGAGTTTGAATTTTTGAAATTGATTTTGATTTGAATTTGGATTGGGGATTTAGGTTTTCATCCATTGAGAAGAGAGGAATGATAGAAATTTTAGTACGAATAGAAATGAGAAATAAAAAGGCTTCTAGGGTTAAAACAAAACAATTTATTAGAAAAAAAACCCGATAACAAAATGAACACGTATCGAATTAGATCGAAACAATAACGACCCGAAAAGCCCGTTGCATCTCCGAAATGAAAGTACATCATCCCACATATCAAAATAGATATTTTCGATATTTTTAAACTAAATGGAATAGGTTTCAAGTCTTAATTCCATCGTATATAGAAGTTGGCTTTTAAAATCAGCTTATTTCAATTGAATTCAATTAAATTAATTTCTACGCTTTTCGAACATGTACGTCAAACCATAAGTCTGATCGCTATGAAACTTGAAATCCTACAATATTTTCACCGTTACGAATCCGATGAAACTGGTTTCGTCGAAATCCGAGACAATGGCCAAAATGGTTATTTTCACGTTAATTAAATAAATGGTTATTAAATTAATTAAATCACTTTTCCAATTCAAATTTCATCATTTACAAATTTCATCATTTCTAATTACTTAGTAGTTTATAATCTTTTTAAAACAAATTTCCATGTCCAATTCAATGTTAAAAATTTGCACTAATTATATTCAACTGTAATAGAAATCCAATTAATTATAATTTAAAATCCAAATAAATTAATTTATTTTGATTTAAATCTTATTATCAACCAATCGTTACTTTATGGACATAGTTAACATTGGTTTATCATTTATTACATTAATACTCTACAATTATCATCTTAATTCATATATACTGCAATATTAAATTAGATTAATTGAATTGATTTACAATTTAATTTCAACGGATTAAATAATGAATTTATAATTAAACCATTGTTACAACTTACCAATTCAAACACATTTCTATGTTTATTGTTAACAAACAAAACAAATAAATTAACGTACTGATTTATTATTCGATATTAACCAATTTCAATTAATTACATGCAATTTCACCGTTTAATACAACATTTGGTTTATTTCCTTGTTTATAATTTATAACTAAATTTTATAATTACGATCATTTTAATTAATTGAAATGGCATTAAAGTGGTTATTAATTACCTTATACTAACAATATTACATTTCATTCTAGTTATTTTTCTCGTTATTAAATCTTATATTTTTAATTTTTCACAACATTAAATTCCAAAACTTATTTAATTAACGGATTTAATTATTGAAAATTACGGATCATTACACATACCCTAGGTGTGTATGTTAACATACAATGGTAAGTTTTCAAAAAAAATTAATTTTGAAAATTGAATAGACGGCGAATGTCTATTAAATTCCAACGACTTTCCACCCCTTTAAATACACATTCAGACAAGAAATCACCCATTTTCCACTTCTTTCTTCTTCCATTACATTCCTAAACTCCAAATATTTATTAATAATTGGCTTGGAAGCGCAATCTTTTGGTCCGACCGCGAAGTTCCAGATTTTCCCCTTATATACAATTCTTTAAAAAAAATCCACTAATTGATTCTAAAAAATAACATCTTCATATCTGTTCCTAAACATAGTGCATCTATTAATTGGTCCTAAAAAATAACATCATACCTGATCCTAAACTCATGCATATAGCACCATAATTTTATTATGTGTAATATTATTGTCAACTACATACTATGGTGAGTAGCGCTAAGAAGCTCAACCTTTTATCATACATTAGAATCAAAACAGGTTGAAATATGGAGTAAATGAACTATTATTATAACTTTTTGTTCCTGAGTTTAAGTGAAAGCATGATGTTTGTCTGCTATCAACGTCAACTTACAAAAACATCTCTCCATAGATACTAATAAATGTTAATATTGCTCAAAAATAGAATCTAGCAAATATACTTTTTTGCAAATTCATAACGCTCTTTTACATATATTATCAAACTTAATATCGCTTGAAAATATGATCTAACAAACAAACTTCCTATACATTTTTCTTTTTATTAATTGATAACGGAAAAAATTTAAACTAACAAAAAAATTAAACGATACAACTTAGAAATAAAAATTCAAACTAACAAAAAAAATTAAACGATGCAGCTTAGAAATAAAAATTCAAACTCAAACTGACTACACATGATTCCAACGTAAAATCATAGCTAAATATTGATGAAAATCATTTTTTTAATACGTTAAGCACATTTAATTTGTAAAAAAAATTATCCACGAAGGGTGTACTATTTGTCACGCGCGAAGCATGTGCCGTAACACTCGCATAAATAATGGCTTTTCCTATTCAAAAATTAATTGAAAACCACGAACAAACACTTAAATCTTTCAAAAACATTCTCTCTTTCATCCTATGAAACTAGACACTTAGAATTGAGTCAAATGCAGATGATCAAGGAGCAAGAAATGCAATTTGATGCAATTCGATGGATGATCTCAGCTCTGAACAAAGAAGAACCAACCGCTACTCTAGAGTGCACCATCAACAAAGATGATGAAGAATGGGAGGCATTAAAGCAGATCCCATCTTTGGCGCTGATGGGTGGGTTGAAGTTCCATGAAATGTCTAGTTTAAAATTAGGTTTGATTGTGTGTGTTTGTGTGTGTATACTTAATTTGATTAGATTGGTTTATTTGGATTTGATTGGTTTTAAATTTGTTTGGATTTGAATGTTGTTTGGTGTATGACATTATGTATGCTTGAAATTGATTGAAATATTGAATAATGTTATCTCATTTTACATATCATATTTTATATATATCATTCTTGTCATTTTGTATTTCATGATCATATTACTTATCACTTCTATATATGTTTATATCGTTATGAGTATATAGTGTTTTATTTAGGGGGAGCTAGAAATAATATTAAGAGGTAGGGTTAGAATTATAGTTACATTTAGTTATTTTTGATTGATGAAAAAGAGGGAGAAATATATAAAATACCAGGCATAGATTAAGGGAGAGTTTTATTAGACACAGATTAAGGGGGAGTTTTATTATATTTTATATGCAAATTTGTCATTATAAAAAAAAGGAGATTGTTAGAACCTGAAATATTGGTTTTGATGACAACAACTTTAGAAAATCATATAAAATACAAATACTAATGTTTTATTAAGATATATAATATATAGTGCAGGATATTGGACGGATGATGATTTAAGTAGACTGTACAGTATCAAGTAAAGATTGAAGAGATTCAAGATGCTGATATAAAGAATCAAGAGCTAGAGAATGAAGACTCTTGAGAGTTCAAGATCTCAAGATATTCCAAATAAATTATAGAGTCATAGATTTATGTTAAAATTCTAATAGCGCTTGATCTCTCTCTCCCCCTATTTTTAAATAAGTTTTTAAATATACTTTTCAAAACAACTTTTAAATAGTTTCCAATTACTTATACTTATAAATATTATTTTAAGTTTTTGATATTTTACTTATTGTTTTTATTAAATTCTGATTTATATTGGTTTATTTTTCAAAAATATTATCATATAATTATACTCAAGTTTAATTATGATTAAAAAGTGTATAAATTATATTTAAGCATGTTTACAAAGTACCTAATTATTTTACAGGAAAATATGTTTTCAAAATAATATTTTAAAGTGTTTTTCAAAATCATAAAAAGTATGTCGATATACTCTACCCCTATATGTCGACATACTAGCCATGATTTTTAAAAATCAAATTTCAAAAGAAATGTCTATTCGCTGTATCTTTTCACGAATGGACATGACCGTTATTTCTCTATAAATACCGTCTTTCCAACAAATTTTACCTTCATTTTTCATTCTTCTTCTCTCCTCCTCATCCTCTTTCATTTTCTAAACAAAAATATAACCATATTCTACCGAATTTCAACCAGAGTCAAACTCAATCACCATTAGTTTGATTCTCTATCATCTGCTCTTTGATTTTTATCAACTCTCTCACTCCAATCAAGATCAAAATGATATTCAAGAGTTATAGAATTATTTGTAATCAAGATTAAAGATACGAGTCTGTTAAAATCTATCAAATCAAACCGCTATACTTGTGGGTGAGATTGTAGCCCGTAAATCAATTGGGTGTGCTTAGTAGCCCATAAATCTAGTGGGTGTGCTTCGAGCCCGAAAATCGAATGACTCTACCCAGAGGTAGGGGTTTTGGAGGGTGTGTCTCGTGGCATTGAAATCGAGATTGTATTTTTATTTATTAGTTGGAAAGAAATCCATACAAGGAATTGTGCAGGATAGGATGTATGATAACTCCGAACCAATATAAAATTCTGGTGTGTTCTTTCCTTTTACTTTTACTGCATTTATTTTTATCTGTATTTTTGATTCTGTGATTATTTCGGTGATTAATAATTGTATAATTCAAAGTATAATTTCAAAATATTTCAAAAGCATTCATATAAATTAGAAAACACTAGTCGCCTCCCTCTAGTGCAAAATTTGCCTTACGATCCCTATTCCGCAATCTTACAATAACTATTAGCCTGTTGTTAATTTCAAGATTTAAAGGTAACTATAGGTTAGAGTAGCAACCATATTACTTTATTTGAGATCTAAAAACCTCCCTAAACCTCCATTAACATTTCTTCATCCAAAATCAACTAAAAACACAACCATTTCGACGGAAATCAACTAAAAACATTACCATTTCAAGCGAAATTGACAAACTAAGAAAAAAAAGACCTAAAGATATCATTTTAGATCAACAAATAACATTTTAGGAAGGAAACTGATTGCTTTTGTCATCCATTGCTGATTTTCATTTATTTGAAGCATATTTGGTTATTTAGTCATCATTAGGTGAGTAGTTTATACTAGCATACTCTCATGTATGTTGTAATATGTGTTTTAAAAATATTATTGATCCGCTTTCCAACCTAAAAATCGTATTTTTCATTTCTGACCAGATTTAAAAACAAGATTTAAATGATGTTTTATCAATTTTAAATGGATTTAAAGACGTGTTAGAATGATATTGGTTATACGTGTATTCTAAATGTTTTTGGAATGCTCGAATGGCATGTTATATTTGATTTGATGTTGTTTCTTGTATGTCTTGGTTTCATGTATGTTTGAATAGATGATTGCCTACGATTTGAGGGATTCAAGATGATATGTGAAGTAACTATAGATGAGGAACTCTTGTATACGTATGGAGTAAGTCATATTAAGGAAGTCTTTTGACAATTACACAAAGAGATGGAATTCAGACCATAAAGCAATTCGATGAATTGACTTTGGAATTTGGAGCAAATCATTGCGGTTTTGGAGTTTGCACGCAAATCAAAACAGCGAGTCAATTGATGGTTTAATGGAAGAAAAGGGAGCATGAAAACTTAGAGGAATTTCCTTTACGTATATTAATCGGCATCGATCGATATGGATCAAAACTAATCAATGGTGGATTGATGTGAGAGCTTGGCATAAGGAGTGAAGGGATCGATCACCGACTAAGATGAAGAGGGTAATTGATTAAGTACAAAGATCAGTATCGCTCCATACTTATCTGTAACAGCCCAATTTTTTTTACAAGTATTTTTCACTTGTATTTTTTTTTTTTAAAAAAAAAAAAAAAAACTTTGGGGTTTATTTAAAGTGATTAAAACAAAATATGAAAAAAAAATTTATTAGGACTAACTAATAAGATCTCTGAAAAAATCAAGTTTTAATTAAGAAAACATTTATAGCTTAGGTGGTTAAGACATCTGGGCTATTCACGACAGGTCACGAGTTCGAGTCTCAGCACGATCAGAATTTCGAATTTTTTTTTTTATGTATAAATGAACTGGGTAATCACGCGTTAAAAAGGGCGCGTAAATCTAGGGAATAAGTACCGTGTATATATATATATAAAATATGAAGAATGTAAACCAATTTAAATTTTAGTTAAGTATTATTTTTAAAGGATTTAGTGTATTTATAAACTGTTAAATATCGCGTTTAAAAGGACGCGTAAAATTTATGGTAAGTAATGTAATAAAACGTGTAAAATTTAAAACGTTATTTTATATATATATTTTTGATGTTTTGTATTACGTCAGTTTGACGTACTTTTAAAATCATATATAAACACCTTTATGGATTAAAACATCAGTTAGTGATTTTTAAGACGAACGTTACTTTTGGTTGTAACTGACAGTTTGGTTTAAATAAAATGTGTATATACGTTTCCATTTCTAAAAGCTTTGAAAAATTCTTGCCGTCATTTAATCAAACTAAAAAAAAAAAATATCAATTCTCATATAATTGGAACGGTTCATATTTTGCCATTCCTCTGATCACGAAACTTTATCTGCCTAAATCTACAATCACGCATATATCATTTGAAAGAAAATCAATTTTGCCTTCCTTTGCGCGTGACACAAAATTTTATTCTTTTAACATTTTTGGCATTTGCCTCTTACCTTTTTGTTTCTTGAGCATGTCACTGTATTCATTTATTCACGCAACCTAAATGGACTAATATATTTGATTGCCTAAAAATCAACTCATGCATTCAAATTTAACCTTGCCTATCTTTTCAAATTCTCACATTCCTATTTATATCTCTCTGTTTCCACTGCCTTTATTTTGCAAGATAAAATTTTTTTCGTTCCTATAATCACGCATATAAAATAAAAAAATCGTATTTAAATATCTTTATGGAGAAAAATATCAGTCAGTGATTTTAAGACGGACGTTATTTTGTTTTAAAGGACCGTTTGATTTCTTTTAATAAACGGTATACGTTCTTTGCCTAAAGCTTACATAAATATTCACCTTTTCATTTATGGGTATCAAACTAAAATCAAGATTTTAGCTAAAATAAAATGGATCACACGTGAGCAACATTAGTGCATTTGTATATATGTAACGTTCGCATTTTTGCTTATTCCTCTTACCCTCTGTTGTCATCAGCTTTACCAAACATCACGCTTGCCCTTCCTTTGATCAATATTCCCCTTAAGTAACGTACAAACTTTATAAATCAAACCATGTATCACGCAAGTCATTTATTTCCCATAATCCAAGCTGCCATTTTCTCTGCCTTTTTGTTTACAAATTTTCGAATACTGATCAAACTTTATACGTTGGAAATTTTTTTTTTATCCTTTTGCAAAACTGAAATGAGTTAATCACGCCACATCCCTTGATCACTGCCTTGCCGTTTCACAAATTCGTGTATAAATATGCCAGAGATCCACATCTCAACAAAAAGAAAAAAAAACTCACCACTCTTCAAAGCATTGCAAATTTTCCTCTGGCAATTTCGTTCGAAGCATCAGGTAATTGTCTTATTGTTTTCTCTTTCTTTTCCTTCCAGTTTTTCCTTTCCTCAGTTTTTTTTTTCCTCATTTGATATGCTCGGCCACTCCAACCCATCTACTTCACCCGATCTAGTTGACAAACTTTGGAAATTTATGAGTCATCACATCTGTAGAAATCTAATATGTGTGTGCAAAGAGATGGTGTAGTTGACCCAGATTTAATTTAATGCTAGCTTAAAGTTTACGCGTACTATCACTACGGAAAAATGGGTTATTCATTGTATATATCATACTTAGTTTTGGGTCAAACAAAATAGAAAGTCAATAATGTTCATTGAAAAAAAAAACAAAAAGAAAAAGAAAAAGAAAAAAAAAAGAAGAAAAAAAAAAAGAAGAAAGAAATATATATGTAAAACAGAGGAAGGAGAGGAAGGGAAGAGGGAGAGGAGAGATTTGAGGGTACATGTACATGCGTGTATCAGTGAGAAGCTTTGCCTTTTTGCATATATTAGATAATTTACCTGTACTAAATGCATATCATATAGGAAGCAGTGCCTGCATATTTTTAACATAAATATAGTTCAGACCATATAGTGTGTGTGCAAGCATCTATTAAAAAGATCCATGCATTTAGTCGAAAGATTGGGCGAATTGTGCATGTGATATATATATTTATAAAAAAAAAAAAAAAAAAAAAAACACACACTGATTTCATTTGTAAATTAAATGCTTACAATTTATAAGCTTTCATTCCAAACAATATTTCAATTTGTACCGGACATTGATTTAATTCAATTTACTATTTAATATTATTAATTCATTAACTAAATTCACTACTTACCTTTGTTCTCTTATATGCAACTCTTAGCCTAATATAACAATTTACATCACTTCAATTTATTCGTCATTTTGTTTCAACTGTAAATACTTAGCCTTATATTCCCATGGTTTCATTTCCTTCTCAACATTTGCTTCATTATTAATTTTAAAATCTTTATTTCTTCTAAAGTAAATTTGCGTAAATCTTATTTAAATGACAAATTTAATTAACGAAAATGACAGGTCGTTACACATATAAAAAAAAAAGGAGAATATTTATAATTTAGAAATGATATAATAAAATTTTATAAAGGAAGTAACGTGCAGATCAAATAATGTACTATCCATGCATTAGTTTGTAGTATAGGCTGGGTGAAAACTTTTGCATGTGTACACGCAAATCTAGTAGGAAATAGGCAGTGTGTTTTTGCGTGAAGGGAAAAAAATAAGGGAGTGAAGTATTTGCATTTCTTTGGGTTACAGTGAGCGTACATTCTTAGTTGATATAGGCTTGGGCCGTGACCTTATGCATACTTCCAGTTGAAGTTTAGTAATGTGGTGGTTGTGCGTTTTGTTTAATTAAATAATAGAGTATATATATAAAAGGTAGAAAAAAAAAGATTTTATTTTGGGCCGAGTTGTTCGTCAAGTAGGGTGGTGTAGTGGTCGAGCGTATCGTGCCAAATTTCTTTGACTCTATTCGTTCCAATTGTTTCAAATATTTGCGTTGACCATAAATTTTAAAAGTCACGTATTCGGTATTTGGATCTTGTTATAGATTTGAATCTAGGCGTGACATCCAGGGAAATTTGATCGCTACCCTCTGTGCGTTTCTTTTTTTGGTGGATTTTTCATTTTCGCTTGAATCAAATTTTCTGCAGCTTTCAGGTGAGTTTTTCTCACCAGACATATGTACATATATTGTGTAAATTATCGCAAGTGTATGTGTAAACATTCTATTTAGATATTATCTGTCTGTAGTATGATGAAGAATGATGAACCCATTTAAATTGACATCTCATCAGTTATTTATCTGTTATATTATTTCTGCAGTTATATTATTAATTGTTATTTACTGCTTAAATCACCACTGCAAGTTCCCTGTTAAAGTTGGATTGTTATGGGCTGAAATAATGATTATTGTTAAACTAGTCTGTTAACTGCTTAACTGATAACTTGGGATTGCGGGTTTGAAATGATAGAACCCGGGCTTTTGTAAATTACGGGTTGAAATGATATAAATCCGTATCACTTGACCTAGGTTAGAAAATTTTATACAGGCCCGTGGTCCTTATAATATTTTCTGAAATATTTAAAATTATTTTGGAAGTTAAATATTTGATTTAATATCTTTAAAGGATTTTTTTTTATTTTTATTTTTGAATGAGTTATAAATGTTAATAAATAAATAAATATTTGAATAGAATTTTGGAATATAACTTATTTTGGAAATTCTGGATTTTGAAAAATAAGCTTTCAGTTAATAAATAAATAGATAAATAAGTTATATTTGGAAATATTTATTTAGTTAAACAAATCTGCTACAGCATTTTAAATGCTGTCTTTTTGAAATTGGACTAGTTTTACCCGTAACTTTAGGTAGCATTTCCTAAGTGCTACAGAATCTAGAATTGACTGTTTTAAAACTCATGGAATTTGATAAATTTTATTTTATGTTAAGTTTGGAAAATCTTAAGATATGATATTTATAACTGGATTTTCCTTAATAAATTTAAGATGAATATTCTAGTATTAAGTGAATTTTGAAGATATTAAATGACTAACATTTGGAGTTTATTTATGGAATTTATGGGAATATTCAAGACTAAATAATAAAACATTGATTTGTTGAAAGAATAAAATCCAAACTTAGTTTTGAATAGGAAATACTCCAATTGGATATATATATATATATAGGAATTGTAATGGATTTGGGGACATAAAGTGATATTTAAATTATGGTTTAAACTTTAAATAAAGAAATATATTTGTAAAGCTATATAAATTATCTTCTTTACAAAGTAACCATAAAGTTAAACCATTATTCTATATACCGTTGAATATCCAAACCATTTGTGTGTTGGGAGTTATGGTTTTAAAGTAAAAATTCCAAATATTATGTTTTGAAGATATAATTCAAATATTTGGCTTCCAGATATTATAAATTTTAAGCAGTATGGTTTTTGGAAAGAATTATATTTGAATATAACGATATCATATTGTTTTTGGGTTTTAAAATGATATCGTATTTATAATTTTGAAATGGAAATGTTTATTCTGGTTTTAAAGTATAAAATGTTTTAAATGACCACGGGTTATAATAACGATGGGTTGGCAAAGAGACCGGGATCGGATATGGACATACTCTCTGTCGATACCGAAAACCACTTTGACCAACCGTGTACGCGGTGGAGATTCCAGAATGAAGTAGGTCGGTGGTGGCGTTTCTTGAAAGGTATATACGTGGACCCGACTCCCGTAAGTTGGCTTAAGGTGGCTAAAACAGGAGCGATTCTCGGATTAATGAGGTAGCTCCTCTGATCGAACGCACTTCTTCGTATACCATTCTATTACTCTTGTGATTGTTTGGGTGCACCCTTGATTTGGGAGTGTTGTTCGAGGTGGGCGGTCGCTGCGGCTTCGCGTTACCACCGGTCCGGATAGCAATTGGTATATCTACCCTGGCATTGCCTCGTTGTGCCGTGTCACCTACCATATCGAGCCTTGTACGAGTTTGGTTTTCTCCCGTAGCCCGTGTGGTATCCTCTAGTTGCTTCCCGAGTAGGAGGAGCTATGGTATTGGATGGACTACTGGGACTATTACGTGTTAAGGTGGAAAATGTAAAGCCTTAACGCTATTTAAAAAGTAAGTTTATTTTATAAATAGACACTATTATAATAGCGCAATATACTACATAGTAAATAGTTTAACGGATCCTTAGAGGATGGGCGGTCCCAAGCATCCTTTAAGTTACTTGTTCTATATTACAGTACACTTGAATTAGCTTACATTATATAAGTATGTATGTCCTGACTCGAGTGTTATGTTTTATTTTACGCTCGGGTCAGCCTGAGTTGCAGTTTCAGTTTTTCTCTCCGGAGCTAGGTCATCCCGTAAATCATTCGTGCTGCCGGAAGCTTTTCAGTCCCTATCTTATCTGCAATCAAGACTTTGGAGGAATCTGTTTCTATTTATGTCTACAGCTGTATTGCAGATTCTAAACTATGTAAATTCTTTTTGGTTAAAAGTTTTATGGTGGCTTCATGAACCACTAAATATTTTATTTCCGCTGTGAGTTCTGATATCTGTGTATATGATTCTGTGATTTTATTTACTGCATATTCTGAGTTTTGCCAAAATTATTCTACAACGCAGTACTTTGAACACTTCAAGTCCGACATGAGCGGATGCGAAGGGTTGAAAATATTGGGTTGTTACATTTGGTATCAGAGCTTTGGCTCTAGGCAAAACTTAGAATGTATGGTAAAATTGATTTACAGAATCACTTTCATTTGAGCTTGAATCTCTTCCTTTTCGAATTTTGGAACGTTCCCTGCGGTTCCGAAGTTCATTCGTGTCCCTCACTATTCATTTTTCCGATTCTGGAGTATCCCATAACTCCACTTCGGATGATCTTTATAGTAAATTGGCGGTTTCGCCAATATTCTAATATAGGGGTGAAACTCCTTTACAACTAGCATTGATTCACCGGAGATTTATATTTATCCTCAGTTTAGATGCTAGTATCTTTGGTTATTCTAAACTCTATCTCTTCAGATCGAATGTAGATTTACCCTAGAAAATCCACATCGATCTTATTCTTTAAGTCACGGTTGACCCGGTTAAGGTTGCCCGCGATTTATATAAACTTATCTGGTTCCTTATTCTGTTATTTAACCATCGGATCTTCTGATTCCAACTTATCTTTAAATCAAAATTCTCTTTAATTTGAGTCCTTCAAAATTTGAATCTCTATCCTTGTTTTGAAAAAAAATTTATTCCTATATTTGGGAAAAATCTAATATTATATATATAAGTATAATTTTCAAAATTTAACTAGTTGTTTAGAGATAATAGTGTTTGATTTTATTTATGGTTTTGTAAACCATTGGTTTTGTCTTATATAAATAATTGAACTATAAAACATGGTTATAAATTTATTTAGAAACAAAAATGAATTTAAAACAAGAATTTAAGAATTTAATTTCTGATAGTTTCAAACCTTGTGTTTAAAGTCTTAAAATGATATATTATTTAAATTATTTTCGAATATAAATTTGTTTCCAAAGAATTTTAAAAGTTTTAAAAATTAGTGCTCTTCTCTTTGTCGCTGGAAAATAATTTCGGTGATGACTACAACATCATCGACATTCATTTTCGAGTATCAAAGTAAAGAGACCACGTTGTAGTTTTGTTTCAAAAATTTAATTGATTTGAATTTCTAAATATGACTTAATTTATAATATATATAGATATATGATTTAAATTGATTTGACATATCCTATATGTATGTATTTATTTATCTTTAAAGGGTTTGAAATTAATTGGAAATTTAATTCATAAATTTATGTTAAAAGGTGATTCTAATGATAAAATAAAGTCAAATTTGGAATGAATATTTAAACTTGAATAATATAGTTGGAAAATTTTACTTGTATAAATTGCATGCCAATATAACTTACCTAAATCATTCATAAATTAACTATGTAATTGGATAATGTATAATATAAAAGGATTTATAAATAAAATTTGAGTGGTTATAATAAATGTTATACACTTAAAGTTTCAGTTACAACAAGACAAATAGAGGTAATTAGAAATAAAATAATAATTGAATAATATACAATATCAAATGGTGTTAAAGGAAATTTAGAAATATATTGGAATAGTTATATTAAATATAATCTACTTTATATGTGCGATAGATATATTAAGCAGAATATATTTAATAATAATCTGGAATAAAGAAAATTAAATTTGTTGAATAAAAGATGATTATTATAAATGACTATACAAATTTTGATTTTAGAAAATAATTGGATAATAAGATAATTAATTTGGAAATAGTTAAGATTGATTTAACTTCTGTAAAAATCAAATGAATTAAATCAATTACTGAATATTAATTAATTTAAATTGAAATTATATGGTTTAGAAATTGAGAAAAGATGAGAAAAATAGTGAGAAAAATAAATTTAATTTGGAATAAAGAAGAAACTAAATGGGGAATTTTGTTTATTTTGGGAAATGGTAAATTTACTTTAAAAAATTAAGTTAAATTACCATTTCAAATTTGGATTAAAATTAAACATTTTAAATTAGAATGTTATAATACCTTGTGAAAAATTTGGATAAAAAAAAATAAATATGAATGATTTTTTTAAGTGTAGGGATATTATACAAGTAAATATGTAAATAAATAAATATTAAAATTTTAAGTATAAATAGATGAAATCAAAGATTAATTTAAAATTGAATTTTATTGTTTAGATTAATGATTCTAATTTAAGTTTTAATTCAGTTTTCTTTCACGTTGTTTCTATTCCCCTACCTTCTTCCTTTTCGAGGACGAAAAGTTCTGAGTGGGGGAGAGTGTAACAGCCCAATTTTTTTTACAAGTATTTTTCACTTGTATTTTTTTTTTTTAAAAAAAAAAAAAAAAACTTTGGGGTTTATTTAAAGTGATTAAAACAAAATATGAAAAAAAAATTTATTAGGACTAACTAATAAGATCTCTGAAAAAATCAAGTTTTAATTAAGAAAACATTTATAGCTTAGGTGGTTAAGACATCTGGGCTATTCACGACAGGTCACGAGTTCGAGTCTCAGCACGATCAGAATTTCGAATTTTTTTTTTTATGTATAAATGAACTGGGTAATCACGCGTTAAAAAGGGCGCGTAAATCTAGGGAATAAGTACCGTGTATATATATATATAAAATATGAAGAATGTAAACCAATTTAAATTTTAGTTAAGTATTATTTTTAAAGGATTTAGTGTATTTATAAACTGTTAAATATCGCGTTTAAAAGGACGCGTAAAATTTATGGTAAGTAATGTAATAAAACGTGTAAAATTTAAAACGTTATTTTATATATATATTTTTGATGTTTTGTATTACGTCAGTTTGACGTACTTTTAAAATCATATATAAACACCTTTATGGATTAAAACATCAGTTAGTGATTTTTAAGACGAACGTTACTTTTGGTTGTAACTGACAGTTTGGTTTAAATAAAATGTGTATATACGTTTCCATTTCTAAAAGCTTTGAAAAATTCTTGCCGTCATTTAATCAAACTAAAAAAAAAAAATATCAATTCTCATATAATTGGAACGGTTCATATTTTGCCATTCCTCTGATCACGAAACTTTATCTGCCTAAATCTACAATCACGCATATATCATTTGAAAGAAAATCAATTTTGCCTTCCTTTGCGCGTGACACAAAATTTTATTCTTTTAACATTTTTGGCATTTGCCTCTTACCTTTTTGTTTCTTGAGCATGTCACTGTATTCATTTATTCACGCAACCTAAATGGACTAATATATTTGATTGCCTAAAAATCAACTCATGCATTCAAATTTAACCTTGCCTATCTTTTCAAATTCTCACATTCCTATTTATATCTCTCTGTTTCCACTGCCTTTATTTTGCAAGATAAAATTTTTTTCGTTCCTATAATCACGCATATAAAATAAAAAAATCGTATTTAAATATCTTTATGGAGAAAAATATCAGTCAGTGATTTTAAGACGGACGTTATTTTGTTTTAAAGGACCGTTTGATTTCTTTTAATAAACGGTATACGTTCTTTGCCTAAAGCTTACATAAATATTCACCTTTTCATTTATGGGTATCAAACTAAAATCAAGATTTTAGCTAAAATAAAATGGATCACACGTGAGCAACATTAGTGCATTTGTATATATGTAACGTTCGCATTTTTGCTTATTCCTCTTACCCTCTGTTGTCATCAGCTTTACCAAACATCACGCTTGCCCTTCCTTTGATCAATATTCCCCTTAAGTAACGTACAAACTTTATAAATCAAACCATGTATCACGCAAGTCATTTATTTCCCATAATCCAAGCTGCCATTTTCTCTGCCTTTTTGTTTACAAATTTTCGAATACTGATCAAACTTTATACGTTGGAAATTTTTTTTTTATCCTTTTGCAAAACTGAAATGAGTTAATCACGCCACATCCCTTGATCACTGCCTTGCCGTTTCACAAATTCGTGTATAAATATGCCAGAGATCCACATCTCAACAAAAAGAAAAAAAAACTCACCACTCTTCAAAGCATTGCAAATTTTCCTCTGGCAATTTCGTTCGAAGCATCAGGTAATTGTCTTATTGTTTTCTCTTTCTTTTCCTTCCAGTTTTTCCTTTCCTCAGTTTTTTTTTTCCTCATTTGATATGCTCGGCCACTCCAACCCATCTACTTCACCCGATCTAGTTGACAAACTTTGGAAATTTATGAGTCATCACATCTGTAGAAATCTAATATGTGTGTGCAAAGAGATGGTGTAGTTGACCCAGATTTAATTTAATGCTAGCTTAAAGTTTACGCGTACTATCACTACGGAAAAATGGGTTATTCATTGTATATATCATACTTAGTTTTGGGTCAAACAAAATAGAAAGTCAATAATGTTCATTGAAAAAAAAAACAAAAAGAAAAAGAAAAAGAAAAAAAAAAGAAGAAAAAAAAAAGAAGAAAGAAATATATATGTAAAACAGAGGAAGGAGAGGAAGGGAAGAGGGAGAGGAGAGATTTGAGGGTACATGTACATGCGTGTATCAGTGAGAAGCTTTGCCTTTTTGCATATATTAGATAATTTACCTGTACTAAATGCATATCATATAGGAAGCAGTGCCTGCATATTTTTAACATAAATATAGTTCAGACCATATAGTGTGTGTGCAAGCATCTATTAAAAAGATCCATGCATTTAGTCGAAAGATTGGGCGAATTGTGCATGTGATATATATATTTATAAAAAAAAAAAAAAAAAAAAAAAAAAACACACACTGATTTCATTTGTAAATTAAATGCTTACAATTTATAAGCTTTCATTCCAAACAATATTTCAATTTGTACCGGACATTGATTTAATTCAATTTACTATTTAATATTATTAATTCATTAACTAAATTCACTACTTACCTTTGTTCTCTTATATGCAACTCTTAGCCTAATATAACAATTTACATCACTTCAATTTATTCGTCATTTTGTTTCAACTGTAAATACTTAGCCTTATATTCCCATGGTTTCATTTCCTTCTCAACATTTGCTTCATTATTAATTTTAAAATCTTTATTTCTTCTAAAGTAAATTTGCGTAAATCTTATTTAAATGACAAATTTAATTAACGAAAATGACAGGTCGTTACACATATAAAAAAAAAAGGAGAATATTTATAATTTAGAAATGATATAATAAAATTTTATAAAGGAAGTAACGTGCAGATCAAATAATGTACTATCCATGCATTAGTTTGTAGTATAGGCTGGGTGAAAACTTTTGCATGTGTACACGCAAATCTAGTAGGAAATAGGCAGTGTGTTTTTGCGTGAAGGGAAAAAAATAAGGGAGTGAAGTATTTGCATTTCTTTGGGTTACAGTGAGCGTACATTCTTAGTTGATATAGGCTTGGGCCGTGACCTTATGCATACTTCCAGTTGAAGTTTAGTAATGTGGTGGTTGTGCGTTTTGTTTAATTAAATAATAGAGTATATATATAAAAGGTAGAAAAAAAAAGATTTTATTTTGGGCCGAGTTGTTCGTCAAGTAGGGTGGTGTAGTGGTCGAGCGTATCGTGCCAAATTTCTTTGACTCTATTCGTTCCAATTGTTTCAAATATTTGCGTTGACCATAAATTTTAAAAGTCACGTATTCGGTATTTGGATCTTGTTATAGATTTGAATCTAGGCGTGACATCCAGGGAAATTTGATCGCTACCCTCTGTGCGTTTCTTTTTTTGGTGGATTTTTCATTTTCGCTTGAATCAAATTTTCTGCAGCTTTCAGGTGAGTTTTTCTCACCAGACATATGTACATATATTGTGTAAATTATCGCAAGTGTATGTGTAAACATTCTATTTAGATATTATCTGTCTGTAGTATGATGAAGAATGATGAACCCATTTAAATTGACATCTCATCAGTTATTTATCTGTTATATTATTTCTGCAGTTATATTATTAATTGTTATTTACTGCTTAAATCACCACTGCAAGTTCCCTGTTAAAGTTGGATTGTTATGGGCTGAAATAATGATTATTGTTAAACTAGTCTGTTAACTGCTTAACTGATAACTTGGGATTGCGGGTTTGAAATGATAGAACCCGGGCTTTTGTAAATTACGGGTTGAAATGATATAAATCCGTATCACTTGACCTAGGTTAGAAAATTTTATACAGGCCCGTGGTCCTTATAATATTTTCTGAAATATTTAAAATTATTTTGGAAGTTAAATATTTGATTTAATATCTTTAAAGGATTTTTTTTTATTTTTATTTTTGAATGAGTTATAAATGTTAATAAATAAATAAATATTTGAATAGAATTTTGGAATATAACTTATTTTGGAAATTCTGGATTTTGAAAAATAAGCTTTCAGTTAATAAATAAATAGATAAATAAGTTATATTTGGAAATATTTATTTAGTTAAACAAATCTGCTACAGCATTTTAAATGCTGTCTTTTTGAAATTGGACTAGTTTTACCCGTAACTTTAGGTAGCATTTCCTAAGTGCTACAGAATCTAGAATTGACTGTTTTAAAACTCATGGAATTTGATAAATTTTATTTTATGTTAAGTTTGGAAAATCTTAAGATATGATATTTATAACTGGATTTTCCTTAATAAATTTAAGATGAATATTCTAGTATTAAGTGAATTTTGAAGATATTAAATGACTAACATTTGGAGTTTATTTATGGAATTTATGGGAATATTCAAGACTAAATAATAAAACATTGATTTGTTGAAAGAATAAAATCCAAACTTAGTTTTGAATAGGAAATACTCCAATTGGATATATATATATATATATATAGGAATTGTAATGGATTTGGGGACATAAAGTGATATTTAAATTATGGTTTAAACTTTAAATAAAGAAATATATTTGTAAAGCTATATAAATTATCTTCTTTACAAAGTAACCATAAAGTTAAACCATTATTCTATATACCGTTGAATATCCAAACCATTTGTGTGTTGGGAGTTATGGTTTTAAAGTAAAAATTCCAAATATTATGTTTTGAAGATATAATTCAAATATTTGGCTTCCAGATATTATAAATTTTAAGCAGTATGGTTTTTGGAAAGAATTATATTTGAATATAACGATATCATATTGTTTTTGGGTTTTAAAATGATATCGTATTTATAATTTTGAAATGGAAATGTTTATTCTGGTTTTAAAGTATAAAATGTTTTAAATGACCACGGGTTATAATAACGATGGGTTGGCAAAGAGACCGGGATCGGATATGGACATACTCTCTGTCGATACCGAAAACCACTTTGACCAACCGTGTACGCGGTGGAGATTCCAGAATGAAGTAGGTCGGTGGTGGCGTTTCTTGAAAGGTATATACGTGGACCCGACTCCCGTAAGTTGGCTTAAGGTGGCTAAAACAGGAGCGATTCTCGGATTAATGAGGTAGCTCCTCTGATCGAACGCACTTCTTCGTATACCATTCTATTACTCTTGTGATTGTTTGGGTGCACCCTTGATTTGGGAGTGTTGTTCGAGGTGGGCGGTCGCTGCGGCTTCGCGTTACCACCGGTCCGGATAGCAATTGGTATATCTACCCTGGCATTGCCTCGTTGTGCCGTGTCACCTACCATATCGAGCCTTGTACGAGTTTGGTTTTCTCCCGTAGCCCGTGTGGTATCCTCTAGTTGCTTCCCGAGTAGGAGGAGCTATGGTATTGGATGGACTACTGGGACTATTACGTGTTAAGGTGGAAAATGTAAAGCCTTAACGCTATTTAAAAAGTAAGTTTATTTTATAAATAGACACTATTATAATAGCGCAATATACTACATAGTAAATAGTTTAACGGATCCTTAGAGGATGGGCGGTCCCAAGCATCCTTTAAGTTACTTGTTCTATATTACAGTACACTTGAATTAGCTTACATTATATAAGTATGTATGTCCTGACTCGAGTGTTATGTTTTATTTTACGCTCGGGTCAGCCTGAGTTGCAGTTTCAGTTTTTCTCTCCGGAGCTAGGTCATCCCGTAAATCATTCGTGCTGCCGGAAGCTTTTCAGTCCCTATCTTATCTGCAATCAAGACTTTGGAGGAATCTGTTTCTATTTATGTCTACAGCTGTATTGCAGATTCTAAACTATGTAAATTCTTTTTGGTTAAAAGTTTTATGGTGGCTTCATGAACCACTAAATATTTTATTTCCGCTGTGAGTTCTGATATCTGTGTATATGATTCTGTGATTTTATTTACTGCATATTCTGAGTTTTGCCAAAATTATTCTACAACGCAGTACTTTGAACACTTCAAGTCCGACATGAGCGGATGCGAAGGGTTGAAAATATTGGGTTGTTACATTATCAGTACCAATCAATGTCGAATGCCAATACAGATGATCTAGAGCTGGTGTTTGGGAAGGGATTCAAGTCTATAAGAGTGTGGAGGCCATAAATTGAATAAGTCGTTGACCAGTTGTGATTCGTATCGAGTGGTATCGATCGATGGTGATTGTGGGAACAGATGGTTTGAGCATCTAGTCATCCCAATAGGCAAGTTTTATTTGAATGAGACTTGTTGGGTAGAACAAGTGTTCTACTAATGTGCCAAGAAAACAGTGATGACCAATGACTTAATGCATGCACATAAAGAAGTAGGTTGGGATGTTCACTAAGGATCATCGAAGTCGATATGTATCTTTGGACCATCTGAGTGGGTCAAGATTCCCAATCATCTGAGTGGGTCGAGATTCGAGTTTTAATGAAGTCGTGACATGAGTAGTTGATGACCTTTTGGTGGTGGTCAGCTGTGTCATTTTATATCCAAGTGCACTTGAGTATGAGATATTCTTGTCTTTGTTGATGTGAGGTATTGTCAAGTTTAATACCCCGACGTCCTAGTATTTACTGAGATAAGGTAGTACAACCCATACTTATGCTAGTTTAGCATGATATTTTTATATGTGGTAACCATTAGTTGCAGGAGCAAATGAGGTATGACTTTCAATTCATGTCGCTTTTACTGTACGATATATCAAATTTATCTCTAGTGTTTTAGACTTATAGGTCACTCATACCAAATTGTTGTCTGACACATTGTTATTTGTATCTGTGTTTCTTATAACTCTCGAGTGCTCTTTATGGATAAACCGGGAGTGAAGTATGGTGATAGCGCATGGAGCTGTATGAAAAAAGAGCAGGAGGCTTATGATTTCCTCATATTATTATCTTATGCGGCTACTCCTTATTCTGCTTTGCAGAGCTATGGAGTTATCATCACTTATGTATATATCTAGAGATGGTTTACTTTGTTCAATCCATGATGTACTGGCTCGTACATGTCCTGTAATGTATGATCGCATGAATCACGCTGCACTCTGATCAAGTTTTGTTTTGTTGCACGCGTGTGTATATGTATTTATGTCTTGTAATGTATTTTATTTATACGCTGTGAGATATATGGCAGGTTCTTGGTTTGGTTTGCTTTTACCCTTATCGGTCCCTCTATCGGCCGGGTACTCCACAACGCAAGGGTCCTTTACTTGAGGTACCAAAGGTGGAGGGCACAACATAGTTTACCAAATTTTCTTTTGTAAACTGATGGATACCCATTTAAGTGAAACGAGTTTACAGGTAAGTTACAGGTTTCTTTCAGAAATGAATAAAGCCTCCGAGGGCGATGTAGAGACGTATTTATATATTTAGTGGTTGGTGTTTGTTTTCTTTGTTTGCTAGGTGAAGTCGACCAGAAACGACCCCCTGAACATGGAGGCATCTTCATAAGTTAAGTTACTCTTGCACATAGTCTACGTTCTCATTATACATTTACGAGGAAACAAATGAGAGTTCACGTTATGAAATTTGATTTTAGTTGCAAATGTAGAATTCTCTCTCCTTTTGCCATCTACTTTCCAGTTTTCTACAAAATAAGAAGCGAATTGCCCATAACTTCAAACTACAGATGTAACACCATTGTAAATTTGTTTGGGCAAAAAAAAGGACTCAACAACATTTAGCAGCAATGAAAATAACAATGTGAACACTTAAAGAAATCACAATTCTAAATTATTCCCCGTGCGTCGAGGTTTGATATTTACATGCTGCAACATATACTCGTATGGATCAAAAAAGTCCAATAAATTAAATCATCATAACACTAAACCGTAGGAGTTGCTAAATTCATCAGCCACGGTGGAAAGTCAGATGAAACCATGTTTGTTACAATCATGCATACGAAAGTCAGAAAAGACAGTTATATGATACAACATAAACAGTTCATGTAAGAAAAATATTAAACATTAGATGCATATAAATTTTCTTTTCTGAACTTGACTATAAATTACGTATGGGTGGATCAAACACAAATAAACATCTTATCATTATTACCCTTATATCATAATTTACAGAAAATAAAATAAAATCCAACTTACAAAAACTATTTCGTAGGCTACAAGTTTCATTTTTCAAGCATGGGAATGAATTCATCGACCTTTACAAAGGAGCTTTTTCTGTCCATCCCTTCTATTCTTGAGAAGTTTCCTTTACCCTGAAATTTAAGATATATATTGCTTTAGCAAGATTATCTAGTAGTAAGAAATGCACATGATGCTCAAGAACTTGATTTATCTCTAATATTAATAAAATGACCTAATCTCATTAAAAAGAAACCACTAAAATTACCCTCTTTTAACTTTCATTACCCAAATACAGCTAATAATCTGAATTTCGGTCTTTCAATGAGCGGCTTGCACTAAACTCATTATTAATCAATTTTTATCAGATATGTTATCAGTTTAGCACACTTTTCAAAACTTATAAGAAATTTAGACTCATTTCAAATTTATTAGTGATGTAGAACTATTTTTGTCACATTATCACTAATTTAGCAATTTCCCCTATGACACTTGGAAATTGCAACGAACTATATTTCTATTTTCAGGAAAAATTCTCTTAGCGCCGAAATTTTGAAAATGCGCCAGTATATGAGTGGAGTGAAAATAGCTTAGCACAATTTCAAAGTGAACCAAGAGAATATTGCTAAGTCAGTGACAACATGGCGAAAACATGGATATATTTGTAATGTCTTGAAATAGATGTAAGTTTGTTATACATTGAAAAGTAGACTAAATTGATTTCTAAAAGAAATCCTTTTTAATACTAAGTTTCGTTCATTTTTTACATAAATGATAAATATTTGTTTTCTATCACAAAACTCATAACCAATTTTTCAGCAAATCTATAATTTCAAAATAAAACTATACATGAGAGCAAAATCCAAATCATAAATTAGTTTATGTGTTTTGTTAGCATTTTTCATATTATTATATTTTATAATTTAATGACATACAGATGTATGCTGGGGCTGATACTCTATCATTGTTTCCTTTCAAGTTTCAATAGACTAGACAGAAGGATTATGTGGTTGCACCCTTAGCTTCAGGGCAGGGCACTCACCCCTAACAACCGCAATTAATAATTAATATATCGGATTGGCCCATTTGGCCATCAAGGCACCTCCTGCCATGACTGACCGGGTAAAAATGAATTTTATGGTACACATTACATCACAATATTTGCTGCTGGGAATATGAACATGCTGTGACGTACAAATGTGCACAATGTGTGTGTCGGTGTCGGTTCACCAATCAGTTATAGTTGTAACATAATTTATTGCACAAATGAAATTACCTTGAAACATTGCTTCCTTCCACCGCTATCGCATATAGGATAATCACTCGGACAGCAATACTGATGATCTTTACAGCACACTGCAGAACTCAGTTCGCAGCAACCCCAACTAAAGCAGAAGCCCAACACACGACGCTTGCAACAACACGTGTTTCCAGCTGGACAATAACTTAGAAAACTGCATTTTGTAGGCGTAGGGCCAGGAGAAGGTGGAGGGTTTGGGCTCGTCTTTATAGGGTAGGAAGCTAGCATATTTATGCCACACACACCCTGAGGGTTCCCACTATTACGTAACATGTACATATATCCATTCATTCCCCAACTTTTACCCCATGAATTTTTTATTATCCAGTAGTCGACTCCATTTTCAGATCCATAGCCTACGATTAGTACTGCGTGGTCTAAAGATGTAGCACATGGCCCGCTGAAAATACCCTATATATACTCGAATTTGGGATGATGAAGTTTTTATAAAGAGGCAACTCATTATGTTTTAAATTGTATGGTCATTCCACAAGAATGGCATCACGGATGCAACAATCTCATAATTATTGTCCATATGTTATTATTTCAAAAAAAAAATTAATTACGATTACAACAAGTGGACCCATACTCAACACCAATAAAAGGGAGAGTGTAGCATTACTCATCTACCGTTATATAATAAAAGGGAAAGAACTTACATTCGCTTTTATTTTTCCTTTCAAAATCATTGCTCAAGTCTTTTTATATTTGAAACTATCAAAATAGAACAAAATTTTATGAAAATAATTCATTTGCTATCAAGATCGTCTCCACAAGTCAATTAAAACTTCTATGTCATTTAAAAGTACATTTGAAATCAACAGGCTAAAAAATATATTTTTCAGTGACTTCCGTTAACTTGTATTTTCAAGTGAGATAAAAATTTCAGAATGATGCTAAAATTTTGTGCTGGTGATCTTGATAGTAACAATATACATCTAAAAAATATTTTTGCATTTTGAAACTTATAGTCATATACTGTTTAAACTGAGTTCAAGGGGATTTGAAAAAATAGAATATGGAAACCTATCCTTGGTAAAGTGAACTTTTGAAGGCAAGATATTCATACTTTAAGTGACGAATTTAGGTAATGAAATGCCTGCAATTTTAACTTAATTACACAATATGAAGGACATAAATTTAGAACTTACCTTAGAGTAAAGTTGGAATGCTCTCTCGCTGCCACATATACCTACGCTAACTGGCTGAACTGCAACAGCTCGAAGCAGCTGATCTTCGTTGCTAGTGGGTACATCAGCATAATTATCAATTGTAACAACATGACGTTTAACCTACAAATATATGATAGTTCAGATGGCAATTTTAGGAAAGGTTTGCTACTTCGTTATGTAAGCACCTTATTTTTATTGCAAGTACTTTGGCCCAAGTTATAAGGATAATCATCCTCGCTATCAATTCCATGATTTTTTATGACCCATTTGTATGCATAATCCATGAGACCTCCACCACAACCGCTATTATAAGTTTGATCACAATCACACAACTCTTCTTCAGACAGGCTTATCAGAGAGCCAGTCTTTATTTTATTTATTCCTTCCATTGCTCCAGTGGCTGAGAAGGCCCAACATGCACCTACAAAATAATATATTTACACTTCATCAACTGAACTTTAAGGTTGCAACCGATATGTAGATGACAGTAACCTATGCCTTAAAACTGGAATATTTTATAACACAGGGAAATTGATTATGTTTATATTCTCAGTAAGAATCTGAATCTGTGTTTATTTATGTGACCGAATGAAAGAATATACTGTGTTTATTTATGTGACCGTATGAAAGAATATACCGTGTCAAACATAAGGCGGTGCTTTTGGTAAAATAACATAGCACATGTAGTTTAAAACAATGAGCTTTATATATGTTATCCAACCTTTTGACCATGCAATATTTAGATAGATTGGACGAGTCGAACTTGGAAGTTGTTGAGGCAGGCCGCCCGAAGAGATAGCCCCCGAGTTCAGAAACCAAGTGCAAACAAAGTTACTGTAAAGACCAATCCACCATAAGAAACGAGGATCAAAAATCCACCAAAGTGGTGGATCGGTACCGATCCACAATTCTTCATTCAATCTTGCCTCCGCTCCTATTACTTACAAGTAAGGATGCCTAAAACCTATTTCTTGTTCCATTTCATTGTTCCCATGCAATCCTATCGATCTTCTCGAGTGTTTGAATCAGCAACTCCATTCTTCCATAGATCCATCATTTGAACACAAAACAGGCTAATAATGATGCAAACAAGTTTGAAATCACGAAGCTAACCGCGAATCGAGCCTAAATAAAAGAATTCAAGATGATCAATTTGACCATCTTATGGATCGGTACCGATCCATGCATATCGATGAGGTGTCCATCGAATTCCTCGAAAGAATTAGTATGGACGTGGAAAACTATATGAAGATCGTGGGGGTGAGATTTTAGGCTTCCTACAGCTATAAATAGGAGGACAAGGCTCACTTTTAGGGAATTTTTTTCTCTCTTGCTCTATAACTCTAATCTTTTGTAATTATCAACGGATTTATACCGATCCGTGAGAACAGAAATGTAAAAAGCACTATAACCATCAATGAAATCACTAAGTGGACGTAAGCCAAGATTAGCCGAACCACTATAAATTGCTATTTGTTTTCTTTTCTCTCTTTTTAATTTACTTTTCTTCATTTTTCATTCTTTACACAATCGCTTGGATGTTTGTGTCATTTTTGGTTTAAACATTTTGGTGCTTTCATTGAGAACCACTTGAATTCGCTGATTTGAGATTTGAAAAAGTTTAAAATGACGAAACGATCTACTATAAAGACCGTTAGTGGAGGAAATCAACAAGAGAGCAGCAAAGAGGGGCCGAGCTAACCTCTCATCCATCTACATAATCGGGGATGAGATGGAGACCATGATGAATGGAACGCGCTGAAGGATGATAGCACGTCAGAAAGATATTACGAAGAGTTTCTTCAGGAGAATAAGACAAATAAAAACAGCCGGAATCGCTGCAAAGCAGAACCAAAGGCCAAAAGCTAAAGCAAATGCACCAGGAAGTAAAATGGAGCAAACTGAAACGACCCTTGAATGAGTCGTACGGATCGGTACCGATCCACAGGAACTTGGGGCGTGACCGGAGCTAATATGGGAGGAAATGGTGCGCATCCAGAAAATAATGTTGAATGTTTGAATGTGAATCGGAATGCAAAAACACGACCAAAGGAGTATGTACCAGAATTCCCTCGTGGAAACGACGGGTAAACTGAGAATGCTAACTTGAAAATTCCTTTAAATGACGATGATAGACTTACTGAAATTGTAAGACGAGCAATGAGAGGTGGATTGTCTAACCGGAGCCTGGAGGACGTGAACAAAAGTCCATTCACTCCAAACATTCGATGCGTTAGGAATCCACTAGATTTCAAGCTACCTACATTGAAAACATATGATGAAAAGACGGGTCCAAAAGTTCATTTGATGAGGTACATCCGGCACATGAAGGTGTTATGTACGTCTAAAGAAGTGATAAGATAGTGGATAGATTTATGAGACATTTTCTGGTCCATATCTCACGATCCAAGAGCGTAATGACATTGTCGAGTGTGAAACAGAGGACCGGAGAACCCTCATGGGTTTTTTGACGAGATTTAATGCAGCGGCTGCTGCGGTAGATCGGCGGATCTATTGGTGTTTTTGATGGCTGCAGTTTCAGGAGTGGCTAGTAAAACAGATTTCAAAGTTGCTTTGAAACGAGATCCATCAATGTATCTTGCATAATTTTATCATGAGGTCGAGAGGTACTTACGTCAGGAGGATGTTGAAACTGAAATGAAAGAAGTGAATGCTGCAAATGACGGAAGACCATCCGGAGTAGGAGCAAGTAAGATAAAGGCAAACGAAAGAGGTATGATGTCTTTGAAGAATCAAAGCGACAAAAAAGGAGCCGAAATTCTCTTCTTATACGGATTTGAATGAAACTCCGGAGCGGATTTACCTAGATACCAAGGGATAGATCTTCTATCGAAAACCAGCAATAAGAGAGCCCACGGACCGTTAAAGAACATATGGAAAATATTGTATATTTCATGAGCTGGATGGGTATAACTCAAATGACTGCAAATACTTGCGTGATTTGATCGAGTAACGGATCAGAAACAACCAATTACAGCAGTCTGTGAAAAGTCGAGCTGCGATGTAGAGCAAGAGCAACCATTATTCGCACCGAATAAAATGGTCTTGGATCGAGATCGAGGATAGCCATCACATGATCACGGTGGACGGGAATCGAATTCAATTCCCGCACTTTGCTTTCTCGTTTCTTCTTTTACATTTTACTTTTCATATTAAGCAACAAACACAATAATAATCTTAGGCCGCTTATACGTTTACGGGATCCCAAACGGTCCTTAGACACGCTCTAAGTCGAATGTCTGAGATGACTACTTAAGTCGATAATAATCTCAGACCGCTTACATGTGTACAAAACCTAGATTGGTCTCTAAGCACGCTCTGAGTCGGATGTCTGAGACGAACACTTAGGATTTATGCTTGTTTGCTTTCAATATTTGGATTTTGAAAAAACCACATTGAATGTGATGACTTATATTAATCGCTTTAAGTTCCGTCCGGAGAGACGGGACAGAAGTGCAAGTACTCCCATCGGAGAGCGAACGGATGGATTTATACGATATTGATTGCTTTAAGTCACCGCCGAACAACAGAGACCGAAGTGCAATAAGTAAGTCACCTCGTTGGAGTGTGAGCATATGGGATTGCTTGTCGCCGAGTTCCCTCGCCGGAGAGCGAGTGGATTGGGCTCAGCAAGGGTTCGGAGAGATTATGGATTTGATTATCGGCCCCGAACAACCATAGATTTGATTAACGGTTCGGAGTGATTATGAATTTGATTATCGGTCCCGAACGGACATGGATTTGATTAACGGTCCGGAGAGACCATGGATTTAACTATCGACATTGAACAGGCAGAATTCAATCAGCGATCCGAAGAGATCGCGGATTTAACTATTGGCTCTGAACAGCCACAAATTCACTAACGATCCGGAAAGATTGAGATTTCAACGTACGACTGCTAACTTCTGGATGAACATGAGATGATTTTGATTTACTGTATAATGAATCAAACAACAATTCCAAAGAACACGGAATGATTATTTGTGACTGACATTCAAGCAAGGACTTGAGTCGGTAGCTATTATGGTCCGAAACGATATTTGGTTTACAGGTGAATCCAAAGAAATAGGATGATTCGCAACAGCATGATCGGCTGTTAACCAGAAGATTCAATTGCTATATTTCATCGATTTCAATATTTGTTCTTGAGAAAAACACATCTTTCATTCGCAAAGCGTGCTTTAGGGGACAAATGTTATCCAGTCTTTTGACCAGACAACTTTTAGATAGACCAAACGAATCGCTTGAGAGTTGTCATGGCAGGCAGTCCGGAGGGATAGCCTCAAAATCCACAAACCAAGTGCAAACAGAGTCACGGGATAAAGACCAATCCACCACAAGAAACGAGGATCAAAAATCCACCAAAGTGGTGGATCGGTACCGATCCGTGATTCTTCATCCAATCTTGCCCTTACTCCAACTACTTGCAATTAATGGTACCAAGAGCCTATTTTCAGTTCCATATCACTATTCACATGCAATTTTCTGTCGATCTCCTCGAGCGTTTGAATCAACAACTCCGTTCTTCCACTGATCCATCATTTGGACTCAGAAACGGGCTACAATGATGCAAACAAGTTCGGAATTACGAAGCTAAACACCAATCAAGCCTAGACAAAGAATTCAAGATGATTCATTTAGCCATATTATGGATCGGTAGCAATCCACGCATATCGATGAAGTGTCCACCAAATTTCTCGGAAGAACTAGTTTGGACGTGGAAAACTATGTGGAGATCGTGGGTGCGAGATTTTAGGCTTCCTACAGCTATAAATAGAAGGGCATAGCTCATTTTTAAGGAACTTTTTTTGACTCTCTTACCCTCTAACTCTAATATATTGTAATCATCTACGGATTTATATCGATCTGTAAGAACAGAAGTGTAAAAAGCACTATAACCCATCAATAAAATCACTAAGTTGACGTAGACCAAGATTAACCGAATCACTATAAATTGTAATGTGTTCTAGTTTCTCTCTTTTTAATTTACTTTTCTTCATTTTTCATTCTCTACACAATCTTTAGGGGTGTTTGTGTCATTTTTGATTCAAACAATATAGTTAGAAAAAACACTCATATCCAATTTTTGTACAACTATGTGCAATTCGAAGCAATGGACCATTACAAAGAGATAACTACACATACTAACAAAAAAGGGCAAAGGCCGAAAAAAAGGTCTAGTAAACTACAAGGGACCATTATATAGAGATAACCACACATACCAACAAAAAAGGTCAAAGGCCGGAAAAAAGGTCACTTGTAGTTTACTTTGAGTTGAACTTTGTCATAGTATCCAACCATCATGTATTGCTTACCACATTTGCAACAAAGTAAAACTCCTAAACTTTTGAGCGAAAGCATTGATCGAAAAGGTCATAACCGTGATTGTAAGTGAGGAACAGTGCATGAAAACAATTTTGAAAGTAGATTATTTATCATGATCAATTCCAATAATAAACTTCATGATCCAATGAACTGTAACTTAACTTCACAAAATAATCATGAATTATCCGCATAATAATTGTTCTGAATCAAATGAACTGTAACTTTAATGTCCAAAAGAAAATCTATTTTTGTTGAATGTCAATGTTGCCTACCTAATTTTTCTAATATTGTGGCAACTCCAACATAACATTTACTTTTCTATCACATGCATGTTATTCAGTTCTATGTGGCAGGCATGTTATTCAGTTCTATGTGGCTGTACAACATTTTTACCATTAAACGGAGCATTGACTGTTGTTGTCTACTTCAGTACTTTTAATATATCTCAATTCCTTGCTCAACATCTCCATAATAACTAAAACCTTCTAAATAATTGATCTATGATTATACTCAAATAATCCTACGGGCAAGTATACATTCTACTTTGAAAGTTACAACAAGGAGCAGAAGCAGTGACTGTGTATGCGCATGTAATAGCATTTTGAAAAAGAAAAGAAAAATAGCATTATGGTAAAAATACAGTGTGGATAACATTTTCGTCGATAGTACTTATATAACTATACTATTGTACTGGTAGTTATAAACTTATTCTTCATTATATATGTTTATCATTGGTGAGCGTGCCTATATCACTTTTTACAAACAGAAGACAATGGCATGCACCATAAGATTCATAACATTAAAGCTCAAAACATAAATTTGTTGGTAGACGTTAATCTGTAATCATCCCATTTTTACAGAAGAATTTATTATTGGTTAGTGCACTAGGGTGTAATGTTAAAGAAAGTGCATAAAAGGATTTATTTGTTATGGTCCCAACAAATAAAGTGAAGATATATATGTTCTATAGCTAAGATGATGTGTGTTTGGTAGAGAATGTGGCAAATTTATCACCAATAGATCCACACATAAAACAGAGGGAAATAAGCAGCTATTTTATTGATTAAAAGTAATTATTTATGTTGGACAATTTTTTCGGTCTATCCATCACTGAGAGGAACGACATGTTCGGACTAAAAAAAAAAGTGTGAACAAAATTGTACATCAACTTGAACAAGTTGACTTCATCACTAGTTACAACACTCTTGTCTAAACCATGCTCTTATTGAACTTATCGTCTTTATTCTTCATGAATAAATTAAGCAACTTCCATGATTCTAGCTTGGTAAATTCTTTCTTGATCTCCTCAATTAATACAATGTTTAGTGATGTCATCTAATGAGTAGAGAAAGAAAGGACAAGACATAAGAGTTGGTTCTGTACTGCAAATAAATCATGGTCAAAATATTTTGGCAAATAAAAACTAATTATTCATAATTCACAAATTTTACACATCTCTTGATGGGAATATTCTTTCCAAAAGCTCATATGTTCATTAGTGCACTGTGCACACAATAACAACTAGATCCGTCAACGGATACTTTCGAATGCGGATAGTGTCATATCTTTATCAGCATTCGAATCATTTTCGGATATTGGATATCCGCATCTGCGGATTCGGACGAATATTTGATAATTATCATATCTGCTAACGATCAATATATCAAAAAATATAAATAGAAATTTTGATTTAACATAATTTTGTTTCAACCCCGTTGATTATAAAAGTATGAAAAATAAATAAATATGATGACATTAAATAGTGAGCGGTTAATAATAATATGCATTAAATGCATATAATATGAACTGCTAACTTAATAAAACAATAAGCATACAACTTTTTTTTTTACTAAAACATACGTAATATAAACTATAATCTTGACGGAAATCGAACGGATGCCTTCGTATCTGCATCCATATTTGTTTTTTGGTATATTGAATATTTATTCGATTTTCGAATACGGATGTGAGATGGATTTTGGAGTTTTCAGGTATCCATTGACATGCTTAACAACAACTCTTTAAGGACCATAATACAATTAACTTCTACACGTGTAGAATTACATAGTAACTCGTTAATCTATCATTGATTCTAGATCGTGTTCTGCAAATGCTTGATGATATATCACGAATTTACTACTCTTGGTTTCATAAATGGACTACATATGAGCCTGTCAATCTATATCCCTTGCTACAAATTTTGAATGCATTAGACAGAATAGTTATACAGTTTATTACATGTCCTGGATTATATAATAAATAAGGCAGCATGTAAGATAAAAATCTTGGATCAGCCCAAGTACTCACTAACCTTATCCAATTTTTACTATTAAAACATCTTTTTAATTTAAATTATCATCTTCAATGAAATGACAAAATCATCATTCACAACGCTCTTCATTTCAACTTCTGCCGAGTTAGAAAATTATTTTTACATAGTTTCGGCCATTTGAAATTTATCTTATATGTAACTTCAAAGACAAATTCTATTCATACATCGTAAATTGTTATACACCATTTTTTACTTAACATACACCACACAGATTACAAAACTGCTCTTAATTTAGAATAAAATAAAACACTTATGTCACTTAAGTAACACTCTCTCCCTTGCATTAATCAAAATATGGTTCTTAAATTCACTTTTGTAAATTCTATTTTTCAAATTCAAATACCTTAAATGGAATTCAAACCTATTTAATCATTTATATATAGCAAATTTAATTTAATTTTTGAATATTAAAATGTTAAACTATTTCAATTTTGATGTTAAATTTAAACCAGATGTAATTTACAGTAAAAGATAGAGAAGAATTCGGTACTCTATAAATCATATTGATTTCAGTAATAATTTTAAAATTTAATATTTTATATTTAATTAGAAGCGGAAAATGTTAAAATTGACTACATGAATACAACTTGAAAGTTTATAAATAGAATTTGATACTTACAAGGAATTCAGATTTAATTTGACTTACGATGCATAGAACTTTAGTGACTTTATGAAAGAAATTATATTGATTATAGCATGAATTTGTGTTCTTTAATATTGATTTTTATTTTTGTTTTCTTAAATAGAGGCATTTTTGCCTAATATTTTATATAAAAAAGTTTAAGGTTTAGGTAAAGCAGTGTATGAATAGAATTTGCCAACTTCAAATTTATATGAGTAGAGATAAAAAAGAAGAAGAATAATAAACGGATTGTACATCATTTTAGAGAAAAAAAATATTGTAGTCAGAAGCATAATTCAAAATTTACTTTTATGTGATCATTATGTATAGTCACCAACTCTACACATATTTGAATATATATTGCATAACAACGTGGTGTTTGCATATTTGTTTAAAAGATATACATTAAGTAGTAAGGTAGAAGTGTGTGTGAATTGGTGTATGCAAGTGGGCCAGTAGAGTATTAAACTAGCACTGCATGTATAAAGGATACTGCTAGATCAAAGTAAAATTCACATAAATCAACATTTGAATAAAGAAGCATACAGTGGAAATTTTACTAAAAGTAGTAAAATTAAAAAAATCACACACAAATTTAACATACCACAACTACCCTGATCCTTAACATTAGTAACAGCCCCGCTCTTTCTCCAATCAACCGAATCGGGTAAACTGCTCGTATCGGATACAAATCTGGTACTCGTATTACTCCTCTCCACCATTCGGATCTCAACGCCAAGCCCAAACCTTCCCTTTTTAAACTCATCGTGACTCAAATCTGCAAAACCGTTAAGACCAAGAACATGACTTTTCGAATTTGAATCCAAATTGTGAGCTTCGATGAATTTGAGATTTTCCTCAAATATTTTAAACCGTTCAAGCTTCTCCTTTTGTGAAAAGTAGATTTTGTTGTGTTTAGCACACCATGAATCGAAGATGGAAGGAGAGGAGAGTGAAAATGGAGAGAGAATAAGGAAGAAGAAGATCGAGCGGAGCAGGTCCATTTGAAAATTGAATAAATATCGGATTCTGTTGCAGAGCGTGGAGATTTTGGCTGGAGTATTCGACCAACTGATCTGCCACTACGGAGCCAACACTTGTTTTTATTCCGAATAAACGAACACCCTGGAAGTTGTTGATAGTATGTTGGGTTGCCTTGAAAGTTGAAACCTGCAGCGTTGCAAAGCAACGCTGAACGACAATGGTATACCCCTGCCGCTGGCGACGGTAAAAAAATAATTGTTGTTTTCCATCTTTTATTTTGTTTATATATTCACTTTATAATTTTAATTACACCAATTTCATCAAATTTTCTTATGTCTTCAACTACTAATAATGTCAAAAAATCAGATATGAAAATCTCAACGATTTTCATATCTCAATTAAGTCACGATATAGTCGATTGCAATCATACATCTTTGCCCACATCATACTCGTATGAAAGTCATTTAAGCCACGATACCCCGCCGAATACGTCTTACTCTCAACCATCAACCAAGTAGTATGTTGAAATGGAGGAAAGACATTATTATGATGTAAGAGGGCATGAGAGAAATTTGCAAGAGCGCAGACTTCTAGAGGACAAAGAGCAGAACGACGTAGCCACGATGAAAGAAGGTAAAGAAAGCATGAAACATACCATCAAATACCTCCAATAGACCAAGGGGTTGACTCTAGAGCAATATGCTAAAACTATGGAGTGTCTATTCTGTATTCTGTCATAAGAAATAGAACTGACATCGGTCGACGTCACTATGGATGCAACAATTTTCCAAATGGATGTGAACTTTGGCAATGGCTTGATGATCCTTTACCTCATCGAGCAGTTGTGTATGTCACTAAACTTGAAGAACAAATTGAAACACTTTATAGGAGACTGGGTTCAATTAAGTTATCAAGTGGCCATAGACAGCCTTTTTAATCGATCTTTGTGTTTATTTTCGATCTATGTTGTCATCTTGTTTTGATGTTTGTTGTCTTGTTTGTACTGGTTTAACTAAGTATTTGTCGGTTCCTTATCGTAAGTACTTGCTTGAATTTGAAAACACAAACAACTTACTTAATCCAAACAACTTAACTAACTTACTTGAATTCGAAAGTACATATAAATTACTGAAGGTAAATAGCTTAATTAACTTGAATTCGAATCAACTACTCGACCACCACTATTCACTGGATCAAATTATGCTTATTGGTTTAGACGTATGTGTATCTTTATGGAAGAAAATGGTCTAGAAATTTGAAAAGCAATGCAAGTTCAATATGTAGCACCAGAAACTAACATAAGGACTTAGACAGATGCCCAAAAGAACACAACAACAAACAATGCTAAGGCTATGAATGTTTTATTCTGTTCACTTGGCAAAAATGAATTCTCACGTGTCATGTTGCGCATTACTGCGTATGATATATGGAGTACACTACAAATCACTCATGAAGGCACAAACAAAGTTAAACAAACAAAGATTTCTATTTTACAAAAATCAATTTTGCTCATTTAAAATGAAAGAAAATGAAAGTATTGGTCACATGTATGCTAGATTTCAAGCTATGTAACATGATCTTATGACACTTGGAGTTAAATTTACAGATTTTGATTTAGATACATGTATCTTAAATTCCTTAGCAAATGAATGAGAACGAAAATACTGGCCATTGAAGAAGCAAATGACTTATCTCAACTAAAAGTTGAAGAATTAATAAAGAATTTAATGTCATACGAAGCAAATCTGCAGGCAAGGAAAGAACAAATTAATGAAAATAAAAATATAGCCTTTCAAGCCAATGATAGTAACTCTAGTTTAGATGAAGAAGAAATTGTTTTTATTGCCAAAAATTACAAAAAATTCAAGAAGATGACAAGATCCTAAAATAGAGGAAATTCAAATTCATCCAATCAAACTTCAATCAAATGTTATGGGTGTGACAAGTTCGGACACATGAAGAAACAATGTCTAGAGCTTAGCAACGACAAAAAGAAAGGCAAGTTTGAGAAATTCAAGAAAAGAAAACGGGCTTTTCAAGTGACGTGGGATGACTCAGATTCATCCTCATCATTAGATAGTGACAGCAATAGTGATTCTGAGCAGGCTAATTTTTGTACTATGGCAAACACTGAAGAGGTATGTCCTGATCTCACCTATGTTGAAATTTTAGAACTTAGCATGGAATTAGATGACAAATATAGAGAAACTAAAAAGCAAAATAAAGAATATGTTGCCAAAATTAATCGTTTGGAAATTGAGATAAGATTATTAAAAGATGAGAAAACAATTTTAGAAGAAGAATCAAAAACTTTACAAGAGAAGTATAAGAATTTATCTATTCAAAATGAGTCGTTATTATGTGACATAGGAAAAGTTAAAGTAGAAAATGATGAGATTAGAAAAGAAAATGTTATAATAAAGAACGATGTAGAAGCACTAAAATCCAATATTTCCCATCTTTTGATAAATTAGACAAGATTACTAACAATGTTTCAAAATTTAATAAAGGTAAGCAGGACTTGGATAACTTGATCAAAATTTCAAAACCTTCTGGAAATCGAAATGGACTAGGATTTAAGAAATCTTCAATACAGAAAAATATTAGTTCATTGTATAACAAATCTAAGAAGTCAGATACTGAAGAAAATAAGTCTAACACCAAATTAATTAAAATATGGATTCCGAAATCCAATAAGAAACTGATAAGACAAAAACACATCGATAACTATCTGAAAAATGTTGTTCATAATAAAAATTCTTCTTTTAAAGGTCTCAAACCCTCTTAGGTATGGCAATCTTCTAACACTTAGGACCCTAACAAAAAGTGGGTACCAATTAAACTATATTTATCTTGCAGGTACCCAAAAGAAAATCTAATAACAAGGAGAAATGGATACTCTATAGCGGATGCTCCAAACATATGACTGGAAATGCACAGATGTTATCAAATATAACACACAAAGATGGCGGTATTGTAACTTTTGGAGACAATTCGAAAGGATTTGTCATAGGAATTGGAGATGTAATCAACGTTGATATGTCCACTTCACCTGTTATTACAAATGTTCTTTTAGTTAAAAACTTAAAACATAATCTTTGAAGCATAGTCAACTTTGTGAAAAAGGATTCAAAGTTGATTTTGAAAAGAATAAGTGCAATATATATGATCAAGATAAAAATCTGATTTTCGAAGAATTAAGGAAAAGAAACGTATATGTTTTAAATATGAAATTTAATAACTCAAGTGATTTATGTTTAGCGGCAAAATTTAATGATCCATGGATATGGCACAAAAATTATGTCACGTAAACTTTAAGTCTTTAAATAAACTAGCTAAAAATAATTTGGTTAGAGGTCTTCCTATAATAAATTATAATGTTAAACATTTATGTGATGCATGTCAATATGGTAAATTGAAAAAGAGTTCTTTTAAATCAAAGTAGGAAATTTCTACCAAACATCCTTTAGAAGTATTACACCTTGATTTATTTGGACCTACTCAAATAAGATCAATAAATCATAACAAATATATATTTGTTACTGTAGATGATTTGTCACGTTATACATGGACATTATTTCTGAAACATAAAAGTGATACTTTTGAAATGTTTAAAATTTTTGCTAAAAGAATAAAACGGCCACTGCCTGAAAGGGAAATGTCTAGGGGACTGCCACCACCCCCCTTACAAGGTACATCTCGCGCCTATAGGCTGCTATAACTATCCAAGAAGACACTCGAAACTGGAAGGATAAAGAAACCTACCCGGTGGACTGCCGAGCTACAAGTCCTACGACACAGGAGTGGGATTCTCTAAAAATCCAAGGTCGTGGGTGGCCAAGAGGACCCACTTGGAGATTGGGGATCTTAGTAGGCGAGCGAAGTGAGCGGGGACAACCGGGAGGGACGACCTGTAACGACCCAGAATTTCTGTTAATTAAAATTTGTATATTTAATTGATTTTAAATATTAATAAGTGAAATTAAACAGTCGAATAAATTTTATTTCGAATATCTAAATTTAATTGGATAATTATAATAGTTGAAATTCCAGAAATAATTGGAAATTGGGTTAAATATGATTGAAAATGATTTATAAAATTTTATATAATCATATTGAAGTTAGACTGATGATATAGAACTTTTAAAATTGAATTAAAAGTTAATTTGTGAAAATTGAATATTTTAATATTTAGTTGACGAGTTAAAATAGCCATTTTTCAAACAGTCTCGGATTTCGACGAAACCAATTTCATCGGATCTATAATGTGATATTATTGTATGGTTTCAAATTTCGTGTCAATCGGATTTACCGTTTGTCCGAGACAAGCCAAAACGCATAGAAATTAGTTTAAATCGGTTTAATTTAAAAATTGATCGTTTATTTCCGTAACTCGCACAGATGATCGAACTAGCTTCCGAAACATATTCCATTGTGTCCGTAACGCGGGGTAAACCCTAGAAATGCCAGCCGGCACGCTTCGTTTGGAGTTCGAAAAATTTCGAATGAATAGTGTTTGTGAAATTTTCTATATAAGGACCTAAATATTTCACTTTTGCAAACCCTAATTCTACAAACCCTAGCCGCCAGTATAGTGATTAATGGCCGAAATTTTGTGCTTCTTCTTCCTCTATTTTCTCCAAATCTGTAGACAATTATGCAAATCCTTCAACTAGAAACTTGTAGAGCACAGCACGAACTAGATATCCAACGGTGATGATCAAATTTGGTGAGGCGAATCAACGGCAATTGGCTCGAGAAGGCCGGCCGTTCATCCTCGTTTTGCATGCAACAGGGACGCCCGAGCTTGATACCGTTGTAGCCGAGTATAGAGGAGGTGACGGCGAACGAGATGAAGGCGTTTGATCGAGTGCTTGTTCGTCGTAGTGGGTCGCGTGCGTTAGGGTTTTTTGGCGGCCGTGGGTATCTCGTGTTCATGCGTGTTACTGGGTTGGGGGAGAAGCTCAAGGGGACGGCCTTGATTTCGTGCAGGGTGATCTACGGCCAAGATTAGGTTATGGTATAAAAAAAAAATTGTAAAATTTATATACTATAATTCGTGTAATGTTTAAAATAGTTTAACTTTTTCATACGAGGTCGAAAACGCACGAAACGAATTTCGTTGGGTTCGTTTTGTCGAGCACTACGCGATGAAACTAGATTGGAGTCGTTTGAAGCTAGTTTGAATTTTGGATAAAATTAAACGTGTGTTTAATTTTATTCGAAATAAAACGCTACAACTGTTATCGGAAACTCAAGGTGAGAACTTCTCACTCAATCGAATAGTTTCGATTTAAATTTTAAATAGTTAGATTTAAAATTGTTGATTGTATGCCTGGATGATAAATTATTATCTATTATTGATTGAAATAGACATTATACGCCGTATATTAAGCGGATGTTATTTATTAAAAACATATACCGCGATAATTCCATCTTGAGTGGAATTGGTATTATTTATGTACTTGGAGTTGATTTCCCGCATTATATAGCGGATGAGACCCTATTGCGCCGCATAATAGCGGATAATATTTTATGAATCTCATATACCGCGATATTCCGTATTGACACAGAATTGGTATTGTGCTAACATCTGTGGATGCAGGGAAACAGGTTGGAGGGATCCAACTGGATTCCTCACCAGTATCTATTTGATTACAAATATTGTGATATTTGTTGATTATCATATTGATATATGATGTTTTGATTGTCATGATTGATATATTGTTGCTGTTGCAGCATTGGCCTATTTTTGGAGTTTTAAAAATATTAAAGTAACGATTTCAAATTTAAAAGGGTTTTAAAGTGATTTTTGAAAATATACAGTTTATTAAATTTTGGAATTTATTTATTTTAAATAAATAAACGTTATAATATTTAATATTATAAACATTATGATTTTTGTAAAATATAACCGGAATGTGATTTTTGAAATAAATAGTTGATTAATTTATGAAATGGTTTAAATTGAGATTTTTGAATTATAATAAACGATTTATATAAAAGAAATATGAAATTGATATTTTGTAAATTAAAAATATTGAAATTAAAAAACGAGTTTTTATAAGTGTTAAAATGAAGTATTGAAGGATTTCATAAGTGAATGAAATTCACAATTGTATAAATTGTGAAATTATAAAATGAATAAATTTTTGTAAAATAAAAGATTATAAGTAATTGACTTATAAATTAGATTTTTGGTATAAAATTGAGTTATAAATTGAATTGGTAAATAAAGGAGACTTGTAAATCGAAGTTTTTGTAAATACAAATGGAATTTATAAACCTTGTTTTATAAATTCGAAATCAATTGAATTGATGAATTAAACATAGAAGTTTATTAAAGGAGAGATATTCATGATTTTGGACAGCAAATTATCCTTTAAGTTAAATGTGGTAATAATAAGAGTTTGGGTGGGAATTATATTCACGATTTTGGACAATTGAATATATTATTAAAGAAAATGGATATGTTTTTGGGGAAGTGATATTTTAAATAGAATTAAAACGATTTAAACATTTTTTAAAATGCGTTAAGTATCGAATACATAGATTTCAACATTTATTGTTGAAATAGACGTTTTCGAGAAATAGAAGGAAATGGTGGACTATAACACTGTTGTTATAGTAAATGATTTCCGAAAGGAAATGTTTTATATAGTGTTGGGATTTATATATCTATCTTAATTTCGAATCCCTATACTAGTGATTTTGGGTCGTCGTAACGATGTTTTACGCAACATTCGTTTTGACTCAGATAAATATGTTTGAAAAAACGTTTTCTTTAAAGAATGAAATATATACTTAATTTCGATTTAAGTATATTGAATATTTTCCAAGTGTTGAAAATAAATGGATTTGTGAATTGCTTATTATTAAATAAGTATGGAAATGTTTTCCAATATGAAGTGAATGTTTTGAGATTTTATCCTTTAAAGATAAATTGAAAATGAATATTAGAAATCGATTTGGAAATCGTATATTCATAGATATTTTGGAATTGTAAATTCACTATGGAATTTATAAAAGGAAGGGAAATTTGTTTAAAAATAAACGTTGATTTATTTTCGAAGTGTGGAAATAAATTTACGGATTTGGAATGTAAATATAAAGTAAATCGGTAAGGATTTATTTAATTGGTTTAAATGAACCATTTTGAAATGAAAATGAATAAAGATTTGTGAATATATCCCGTGTAGGGAAACGATTTGAAATTTGTTTTCAAAAGTTGTAAAGGTGAAAAGTGATTTGAAATTTGTTTTCAAATGTTGAAGTGTGGAAATATATATATATCTCCTATAGATATTTTTGGAAAGTAAATAATTTGGAAAATTATTTGGGATCTGGTGATGTTGAGCACACCTATTGATAGTTAAATAACCAACTATCAATATTTACCTTTGAATGGGTATTTGTTGTGATTTGCTTGAATTTGGATGCCACACTTATTTTCAAAATAAGCGCTCACTATTCGGGTTAGCCGGGAAAGGACCTTGTGGTTGTATAATCCATTCCAAATATGCGATACATCGTTATGGATTGCATTTGATGACCGGTGTTGAAGATCGGATATTTTTGAAAACGGAAGGATTACCGTCGAATGTTTCTGCATCGGCCAATCTCCGATATAGAAATTTATTACCCTTTGTGATGGGAAGTCCGGTCGTGATTAGGGAATATCCGGAGTGCAAGGACTTCTTTGTAAGTGCCTTCGGTTCCGTTCGATCCCGGAACGGACTTGTATGGATGTGTGTCTGACATTACAATTTGAGATGGAAAGCTGGTTTCTATCAAATATGTTTCCGTTGGTGGCGGAGAATTTATTCTCTTAGCTTAACACGCTTAGAGGTTATGTAGTTGATGGTTACTAGTGATACATTCCTAAATTGGTAATGTGGCATACGAAGTGCTGTTGAGCATTTGTTGAACAAAGCACAGCTTTTGTATAAAGCGCGGCTTTGTGGACGAGACTTCGTTGGACCTCACACCTCGAAAATGGTCAAAACAGGAAGGGTGTGGCAAGGTTATTAGGGGTAGCACCCCTTTAGTGTATGTCATTCCTTCTGGATAGAGGTGGTATCATGGTATGGAGCCCAGATACTTAACCTATGTTGTTGCTGCAAATTTATTACTTTGTGGTTGTTGGAATCGAGGATCCTCGAATATAGATCGGTTATGATCGGGGAATGACATATTCGTGTCAGTAGTTACCCAGTTTGAAGGGTAACCTGGCCTTGTGTTGGCAGAGATCTAACCGTAACGTTAGGTTTTCGGGTCGTCTTTCCAGAGACGTACCCATGTGGCAATGGGAAGTTCCTTGGTGTAACGATCCGCCATTTCGCACGCTTTAAATCGACACACGTGCCAATTCAAACCAAACAAAAGGGCGGATTGTTATGAGGTAAATAAGAAAAACAAGGAAGAAATAAAACAAAATAGAATCTCATAGCGGAAGGATAAAATATAATAATCAAATATACAGTTCATGAAGCTATTTTACAAAACTTTTGATTATATCTGTATAATACATATCAGAGTACACATACCAATAATAACAATGCAGCGGAATATGGTGCGTAGTGGAATATAATAAATAATAAAAATAGAAATCTCCGTCTTCGCCCTCCAGAGCTAAAGTCTTCGATCCTGAAATGCTCGGACTGACCCGAGCGAATTGAAAAACAAAACACTCGAGTCAGATCTAAAAGATCTTATGTAAGCTAAATCAACAGGAATAAATATGAGTGCAGTAACTCAAGAAATGCTCGGGATTTACATCTCTTAAGGATCCGTTAAACTATTTACTATGTAGTATACTTCGCTATTATAATAGTGTCTAATTGTAAAATAAACTTACTTTAAAATAGCATTAAGGAGTGACCCAATATTCCCCTTAACACGAATAATGCCAATAGTCTATACAGTGCCTGCATATCTCCTGATCGAGAAACTACGAGAAGACACTCCATAGGTACAACACAAATAGAAACTCATACAAGGCGCGATAGGGTAGGTGGCACGACACAACTAGGCAATGCCAGGGTAGATATACCAATTACGCTTCCGGGTCGGTGGTAACGCGTAGCGCGCAGCTACCGCCCACCTCGAACAAACTCCCCCAAATCAAAGAAATCAAAAATGAAGGTGGCCACCAAATCAATCCAAAGTATAATATCAAAGGGAAGTGTCCGATCAGAGGTGCTACCTCATTAACCCGTCGATCGCTCCTGTTTTAGCCACCTTATGCCAACTCACGGGAGTTGGGTCCACGTATTTACCTTACACGAAATGCCGCCACCAACCTACTTCATTCTGGAATCTCCACCACGTACACGGTTGTTAAAGTGATTTTTGGAGTTGGCAGAGAGTATGACAACTTCCGATCTTGGTCTCTTCAACAACCAAACGTTATTATAACACCGCGGTCATTTAAAAAAAATTATACTTTCAAAACCAGAATAAAATATCTATTTCAAAACCATATAAATACGATATCCTTTCCATTTCAAAACAAACTCGTTTTATATTATTTTTATAAAAACCCAAATAAATATAATATCATTCTATTTCAAATATATTTCTTTTCCAAAATCATATTGCTTTAATATTTATAATAATTGGAAACCAAACATTGAATTATAACTTTCAAACTATAATACTTCAAAAATTCATAGCTTTATAACTTCGAAAACTTGGATGGTTTGGATATTCAAACGGTATATAGAATAAAATAGTTTGCATTTCAAATTACTTTATAAAATAAAATAATTTCCGCGACTTACAATTTATTTTATTTAAAATTAACTCAAAATCCATAGATTTCAAAATCGCTTTCAGTTACAATAACCACTTCAGTTTCAATATATTTCAAACTTTGAATATTAAACAATTGGAACTAAGGTTGGAAATTTCTATTCAACAATTTAAAGACCTATTATTTAGTTTGAAATAATTGCGTAATGAACCCGTAATCATTTAAGTAAAACTCAAATTACTTATAAAAGAAAATTTCCTTTAATTTATTTATACTAGAAATGTTCATTTAATTCACCTTGAATACAATTTCAGTTATAAATATCATACCCTTTTTAAAATTTCATGTTAATAAATTTTACATCAACTTATGAAGTTAAATTCTTAATTAAGCTCAATTCCAAATAAATTTTTCAATTTAACTCCCAACCTTAATTGATTTAAATCATTTAAAATTCTATATATTTTCAATATCTTAACATGTACTTAATCATATAATATAAAATAATCAAACTCCATTATTCAACTTATTTATTTTATTTAACAAATTCATACATAGCTTAAATTCAATACTTTAACTATAGATGTATATAAAATAAGATTTTATATAAGGTCAAAAATTCATATTTACTAAACCGTATCCTATCCAAAACCATAAAAATCCTTTCAAAAATAATTATATATATATACACCGCGGTGCCTGTATATAATTTCCTATCCTATGGTCAAGTGATACAGATATTTATCATTTCAATCCGCAATTTAATATAAAAAATGCGGTTGTATATCATTTCAAACCGCAATCCCGAATGAAATGAAATGCATAATAACTTGCAGTTAATATAAATAAACATCCATTCATCCAAATATCAATCATCAACCATTTATTACAAATCATCATCCAATTTAAACAAACATCAATATAGAGCATATAAAATATAACAGGTAATAAATAACAGGTATTAACTAACAGTTAATATTCAATAATAAATTTAATAAATGTTTAACTAGAAATTTATATGCAAATAAATAAATTTTACTTGTCAATTTTTTTTATGCAATAATAAAATAAATTCACAATTAATTTAAATAAATGCGATTTAACTGAGATAATGAATAAAACATGTCAAACAGTCATAAATAAATTTCTACTCATATCTAAAATCAATTTAACAAACATAAGAAATTTTAGAAGTTGTGAGTGGGTTAAAACACTCACCTTTTGAATTTAAACTGTATTCAAATCCAATTTAAACCCAAAAATTTCACAGTCTCCAAATCCTTCCAAACTAGCGTCAAAACGTCCGGAATTTCAATACGAACCTAGCGCAAGAAACCGCGCATAAATCGGATCATGTATGCAAAAGTTATTCAATTTAAACGATTTGGAAACAAAATTTAATTTAAACAAAATAAATAAAAGAAAACCCAATCACTCACCACGTCAGCATGCCTTTCCCTCTCACGCGAAAAAAACCTAGCGCATATAGTAAGCTGCGCCTCCTTGACCGGTCGTTGACCGAGTTTTGCCGCCGCCCTAGGCCACTAGGGCCACCACCACTCACGCCATTGCGCAAGCCGTGCCAAGCCGACCTCGGCTAACCCCCTCCGAACGCCTCCCACAATGGCCGCCGCCACCCTAATTTAGGGTTTACCAAACCCTAATCTCAAATTTCCGGCCACCTCCGGTCGAGATAGACCAACGACCACCACCCATCGACTCCTTGTGACGAATCTCACCAAACCCATGTTTCAATTTCGCAAATTGATGGAGAAATCAAAAAGCCCCAAATCAACCTTTAGGGTTTCGAATTTTACACATTTGACCGCGATTTCTGGTTGACTCGAGCGTCTATTGCAAAAACAGAGACTGCGCGTAGATTCGTATCGATGAAAACTACAACATATATTTTTTTGGAATTTTTTTGAGGACTTAAATTTTTAGGCTTTGGATCTGATTTTTGAATTGTATTTGGATCTAATGTTTGCATCCATGGGGAAGAGGAGGAGCTATGTGATTGTATACACAAACAAATGAGAATAGACAGATACTAGGGTTTATAGCTGGGTTTATAAAGATAGGTTAGAAATTTGAATAGATGGATCGTGTTGGATATACGTGCTAACGCTAACGTGGCCCAAAAAGCCCGTTTCTGACTTGGAACGAAATTGGTTAAACCCATACATCAAAATAGGTGTTTAAAAATATTTTGAACGCGATGGAAAAAAGTTTTACGTCCAAATTCCATCGTATGAAGAAGTTATGCTGAAATCAATATTTTCAAATTGATTTCAATTAAATCGATTTCAAGGCGTTTCGCATTCGTACAATCAAACGACAAGTCCGATCGCTATGAAAATTGAAACCCTACAATAATTCACTGATACAGATCCGATGAAACTGGTTTCGTCGGAATCCGAGTCCGTGACCAAAATGGCTATTTTTATATTAATTAAATAAATTTAAATAAATTTTTTAAATTTCAATTTTATCAAAGATTAATAAATATACATCTTCAATTTCATAAAATTCCATACTATAGGTAAATTTATATATTTCCATTAAATTGAATTAACTCACTATTAAAGATTCAAATTTAATAATTCATAAACCTATAATTCCTTAAACAAATTCCCATCTCAATTTTATATGTAAATTATTTCACCAATTATAGTATTTATTTCACTTTCTTAAAATAATCCCTTTATTACATTCTGAATCCAATTTATTTCAATAAGTTTCAAATTAATCGAATTAGATTCAATTTTAACCTTTTGCTTACACTTAAGTTTAGGTCATATTTAATTTATAACGTATTACATCCCTAGTTATTACTTTTTACTTCCTGTATTAATTTTTCCATTAATCATAATTATTAAAGTAACGCTTATAATAAATACGACCCTATAATTACTCAACATTTAAATGAACGTTATTTCATTTCCATTAGTGTAACATTCATTTATTTTATTATCACTTATTACAAATTATAATTCCATTAACAAATAAGCAGGTAATTTATAACATATGTTACAAAATTTGAATTAACCCCTATTCATTATTATTGACTTAAATTTAGCATTACTTACCTTGCATTAACATTGTTACTTAAAATCCCTATCTAATTGCAAATTTAGTATTCTAATGAATACATTTACTCTTTCCGTTATGTTATTAATCATCATCAAGGCACATCTTAATTATCTTTATTGGTAAATGAGCGAATTTACTAATAACCTACTATTATAACTTTTAATATACTTGTATATTTATTCATCAATCAATATTTACGTTTTTTCTTCATTCAAATTGATTTATAACCTAATATACATTTATATTAGTCCCATTTCATTCCATTCATTAATGGGTATTGCACAAACCTTATTACTTTAAGTTACATTCAGTTTCCAAACTTTATAGAATAGAATTCTAATTACTTACCATTTAATCCGTCAATTATTGATTCTATCCAAACATGTATTTAGATTTTATTTAAATTAATTTATTCAATTGACATCCACTTAATAAAATTTACTTTCATTTATATAGTTGCAATACAATTCAGTTATTATTTCATCAATACTATTTCCAATTTATTTCTTCCAGTATTAATTTCACAAATCAAATTTAATTAACAAATTATAATGGTTTCCACTATTTCTTCAATTGGATTTCATTTCAATACTAATTTATCACCCCTAACAAAATTTCAATTAAAAAATCCTATTTAATTAACTTTAATTGTCGAAATTTATGGGTCGTTACACTCTCCCTCACTCAAAATTTTTCGTTCCCGAAAAGGAAAAAGAAGGGGAAATTAAGAAATCAATATACCTTATTCAAACATTAACTTTATAAACAATTAAATTTATAAAATTAATTAATTTAGATAAAATATCTCAATTTATAACCATTAAATCGTTTTATACTTAAATTACTAAAGTTTGGAAAACATTTTCAAAATATTTCTAAGTTCAAAGTTTACGGAAAATTTTGGCAGAGTCTCCTTTGTATGGAGAGGCTCGGGAGAAAATATAATATTAAATATAACAATTATATTACAAATATAATCCAAATATTATATCCCAACACAGGAAAATATATAAAATAGCGCTAAAAACCAAAATCCGAAACATACCTACTGTTGGGCAGTTTACGCTTAATTTATGGAACCAAAAGTAGTAGTAATTGCTTCCATAACCTGCATTTTACTTATAAAATCTAAAAGGGTTACAATTTATATAAAGTGAAATATTTAAGTGGTTTCAATCACTAACAACAAATCAATACAACAACCATCAATTCTAACACCAGCATACACAACAAATACAAAGCAACCATTCAACCAAACAAACAAATAGTTATTCGGGTTCAAAACTTTTAAATTGTACGGAATGAAGAAATAACTACTAGCGCATCATTTACTCAACAGTCTAAGATAAGACTAAATAGATTATTCATTCACCCAACCCAATTTTATAGTATCTTACCCAAACAACCATAACCAAACAACAACAATTCCTACTAACAAATCAATTAACTCATTATTAATTCTATTTCATACATTAGTTGTTTGATTCTTTTCATTCATATAACAGTTTATCTTTTATTTTCATTTATTTCATTCAATTTTATTTTCATTTTATTTCTTTCAATTTTATTCAGAAATAACTCCAACCCTATTTCTTAAATTTACAATTTCTCTTTATTATATTACATCCATTTATTTTCACTTACTACTTACTATTATTCATTCATTTATTATTACATGACCTCATTTATTTACACTTTAATTACTTAAGTTTATAATCATCTATTTGTCATACTTTCCTTTAATTATATTTACTTGGTAAAATTTCAATTATAACTTAAGTTTATAACATTAAATTCTCATTTAATAGCAATTTCATTGAATACTTTAATTATTTCAAATTTCTACTTGTATAATATTCTATTACAATCTCTTATTAAACATTTCAACTTTTAATATTTGGTAAGTTATATATATATATATATATATATATATATATATATGTTATTTAAGGATGTAATTCGAAAGTTATACAAGTTTTCCCATTTCTTTTAATTAATTCATTGTTAAATAAATTTTTACCTTTTCCTCATAAGTTACAATTTCAATTTCCTTTTTATTTCCTTTATAACTTAGCCTTAAATCTCTTACCTAAATTAGACATTTCAATTATTAATTACTTACCGTTTATTTCACTACAATAATTGAAACAATTAATTAACGGAAATTTAAGAATTTAATATCGGGTTAAATTTCAAATTATTTTAAGATAATAGATAAATATATTCTTACAACTTATATATCTCTAATTGTATTTAAAACAATTCAAAATTTATATATTTTTCAAAAATGGATCTGCAGTAAAACTACTACAGTGGCCTTCCCCCTTCGAAACTCGAAAATGAAAGTCGATGATGTGCCCGCCATCACCGAAATTATTTTACGATGATAGAGAGGAAAGTACAAAACTTATTTCTCCAAAATCTTCTTTAAGACAATTCTTCCAAATTATACTAAATATTTATATCAGAAAATACTTATAAACAATATTATTATATTCCAAAATTTATTCGAAAAATTTCAAAACCCCGGAACTTAAGTTCTAAATTTCCAAATTTTATTTATTTTATTTTTCAATCTTATTTCTATTATCATTTATACACTTTATTACCTAATAACCAATCTATTGCAGCCAAATATAGATATCATTAGAAATTTTTTATTTTGTATATAGAAAATATAATAGAAAAATTATTTCATTCACCTATATAAAAACAAATATTATGTCGGTCTGTCCTATTAAGTGTTTAGAAATCCCTATTTATGTCATAGCGTCCCATGCATCAACCAGAATTTATAAATACAAAACGGAACAGATTAACACAATATTAAAACCTTTTTATAACACTAACAAATACGCTCTCTCATATATATACACTCAGCGACTCCCATAGGGTATTACTGCCGTATTAATAAAGAGTCAGACCCCACAAAGCTAAGGTTTATCGCTAAACCAAAGCTCTGATACCAGATAACGATCCGCCTTTTCGCACGCTTTAAATCGACACACGTGCCAATTCAAACCATACAAAAGGGCGGATTGTTATGGGGTAAATAAGAAAAACAAGGAAGAAATAAAACAAAATAGAAACTCACAGCGGAAGGATAAAATATAATAATCAAATATACAGTTCATGAAGCTATTTTACAAAACTTTTGATTATATTTGTACAATACATATCAGAGTACACATACCAATAATAACAATGAAGCGAAATACGGTGTGTAGTGGAATATAATAAATAATAAAAATAGAAATCTCCGTCTTCGCCCTCCAGAGCTAAAGTCTTCGATCCTGAAATGCTCGGACTGACCCGAGCGAATTGAAAAACAGAACATTCGAGTCAGAACTAAAAGATCTTATGTAAGTTAAATCAACAGGAATAAATATGAGTACAGTAACTCAAGAGATGCTCGGGATTTACATCTCTTAAGGATCCGTTAAACTATTTACTATGTAGTATACTTCGCTATTATAATAGTGTCTAATTGTAAAATAAACTTACTTTAAAATAGCGTTAAGGAGTGACCCAATATTCCCTTTAACACAAATAATGCCAATAGTCTATACAGTGCCTTCATATCTCCTGATCGGGAGACTACGAGAAGACACTCCATAGGTACGACACAAATAGAAACTCATACAAGGCGCGATAGGGTAGGTGACACGGCACAACTAGGCAATGCCAGGGTAGATATACCAATTACGCTTCCGGGTCGGTGGTAACGCGTAACGCGCAGCTACCGCCCACCTCGAACAAACTCCCCCAAATCAAAGAAATCAAAAATGAAGGTGGCCACCGAATCAATCCAAAGTATAATATCGAAGGGAAGTGTCCGATCAGAGGTGCTACCTTATTAACCCGTTGATCGCTCCTGTTTTAGCCACCATATGCCAACTCACGGGAGTTGGGTCCATGTATTTACCTTACAGGAAACGCCGCCACCAACCTACTTCATTCTGGAATCTCCACCACGTACACGGTTGTTAAAGTGGTTTTCGAAGTTGGAAGAGAGTATGATAACTTCCGATCTCGGTCTCTTCAACAACCAAACGTTATTATAACATCGCGGTCATTTAAAAAAATTATACTTTCAAAACCAGAATAAAATATCTATTTCAAAACCATATAAATACGATATCCTTTCCATTTCAAAACAAACTCGCTTTATATTATTTTTATAAAAACCCAAATAAATATAATATCATTGTATTTCAAATATATTTCTTTTCCAAAGTCATATTGCTTTAATATTTATAATAATTGGAAACCAAACATTGAATTATAACTTTCAAACTATAATACTTCGAAAATTCATAACTTTAAACCATAACTTCGAAAACTTGGATGGTTTGGATATTCAAACGGTATATAGAATAAAATAGTTTGCATTTAAAATTACTTTATAAAATAAAATAATTTTCGCGACTTATAATTTATTTTATTTAAAATTAAGTCAAAATCCATAGATTTCAAAATCGCTTTCAGTTGCAATAACCACTTCAGTTTCAATATATTTCAAACTTTGAATACTAAACAATTGGAACTAAAGTTAGAAATTTCTATTCAACAATTTAAAGTCCTATTATTTAGTTTGAAATAATTGCATAATAAACCCGTAATCATTTAAGTAAAACTCAAATTACTTATAAAAGAAAATTTCCTTTAATTTATTTATACTAGAAATGTTCATTTAATTCACCTTGAATACAATTTCAGTTATAAATATTATACCCTTTTTAAAATTTCATGTTAATAAATTTTACATCAACTTATGAAGTTAAATTCTTAATTAAGCTCAATTCCAAATAAAATTTTCATTTTAACTCCCAACCTTAATTGATTTAAATCATTTAAAATTCTATATATTTTCAATATCTTAACATGTACTTAACCATATAATATAAAATAATCAAACTCCATTATTCAACTTATTTATTTTATTTAACAAATTCATACATAGCTTAAATTCAATAATTTAACTATAGATGTATGTAAAATAAGATTTTATATAAGGTCAAAAATTCATATTTATTAAACGTATCCTATTCAAAACCATAAAAATCCTTTCAAAAATAATTTTATATATATACCGCGGTGCCTGTATATAATTTTCTATCCTATGGTCAAGTGATACAGATATTTATCATTTCAATCCGCAATTTAATATAAAAAATGCGGTTGTATATCATTTCAAACCGCAATCCCGAATGAAATGAAATGCATAACAACTTCCAGTTAATATAATAAACATCCATTCATCCAAATATCAATCATCAACCATTTATTACAAATCATCATCCAATTTAAACAAACATCAATATAGAGCATATAAAATATAACAGGTAAAAATATAACAGGTAATAAATAACAGGTATTAACTAATAGTTTATATTCAATAATAAATTTAATAAATGTTTAACTAGCAATTTACATGCAAATAAATAAATTTTAACTGTCAAATTTTTTATGCAATAATAAAATAAATTCACAGTTAATTTAAATAAATGTGATTTAACTGAGATAATGAATAAAACATGTCAAACAGTCATAAATAAATTTCTACTCATATCTAAAATCAATTTAACAAACATAAGAAAGTTTAGAAGTTGTGAGTGGATTAAAACACTCACCTTTTGAATTTAAACTGGATTCAAATCCAATTTAAACCCAAAAATTTCATAGCTCCAAATCCTTCCAAACCAGCGTCAAAACGTCCGGAATTTCAATACGAACCTAGGGCAAGAAACCGCGTGTAAATCGGATCATGTATGCAAAAGTTATTCAATTTAAACGATTTGGAAACAAAATTTAATTTAAACAAAATAAATAAAAGAAAACCCAATCACTCACCACGTCAGCATGCCTTTCCCTCTCACACGAAAAAACCCTAGCGCATACAGTAAACTGCGCCTCCATGATCGGTCTTTGACCGAGTTTTGCCGCCTCCCTAGGCCACTAGGGCCACCACCACTCACGCCATTGCGCAAGCCATGCCGAGTCGACCTCGGTTAACCCCTTCCGAACGCCTCCCACTATGGCCGCGGCCACCCTAATTTAGGGTTGCCGAACCCTAATCTCAAATTATCGGCCACCTCTGGTCGAGATAGACCAAACGACCACCACCCATCGACTCCTTGTGACGAATCTCACCAAACCCATGTTTCAATTTCGCAAATTGATGGAGAAAACAAAAAGCCCCAAATCAACCTTTAGGGTTTCGAATTTTACACATTTGACCGTGATTTCTGGTTGACTCGAGCATCTATTGCAAAAACAGAGACTGCATGTAGATTCGTATCGATGAAAACTACAACATATATTTTTTTGGAATTTTTCTAAGGACTTTAATTTTTAGGCTTTGGATCTTATTTTTGAATTGTATTTGGATCTAATGTTTGCAGCCATGGAGAAGAGAAGGAGCTGTGTGATTGTATACACAAACAAATGAGAATAGATAGAGACTAGGGTTTATAGCTGGGTTTATATAGATAGGTTAGAAATTTGAATAGATGGATCGTGTTGGATATACGTGCTAACGCTAACGTGGCCCAAAAAGCCCGTTTCTGACCCCATAACGAAATTGGTTGTGACGCCCCACCTCTATACCCACGCTAGCCAAGAACACTCCGGAGTAGTGCTGTCAACTAGCACGGAGAATAAGGCTGTTGAGGAGCGACCATCCATGTAATTGCTTATCACACGGTGGCTATAAATAATCTTCGGAAACAAACATAGAAATAATCATATCACAAATCAGTCACAGATATCCATATCACAAAGGCGGAAGAAGATATGAATATATAACTAACACATGAAAGTGTACATCAGAGTAGTGGTCAATAAGATCCACGATAATACAAAAGAATAGCAACACGTGCTATACAAAAGAATACAACTATGAGTCTATATCTCAAGTGTATACAACAAAAACTGCTAATCTAAACAGTTAGCCAAAAGTCAGAGTGATGAATCCCTGGGAAGAAGTCAAACAGAAGCACCTGTAACATCTCGGTCTGACCCGAGTATTATTTAAGAAAATAATAAACGGATCAGTCTAGCTATAAATATCAGATGACATGATATAACATAAAAGATATGGCATAAACATAAACATCCATAATGACATACCACTATAAGTATGTAAATAATGATCAACAGAAGATCAATCAATAAGAGATAATCAATATCACAAGAATCTTCTCAAAGATTCGAAGAGGGCATCATACCCTAAACTTGTACTCATAACAAGTCAATGACATAAATTCCAGAAATCAACACGAGAAATCCAGAAATCATAAAAAGGGAAAGAGGCCTATCACATGACGGTCCGAAGACCATGGGGAGCTACCCCGCATGTGTGAATGGAATCACACAGATTGAGGTCAAGACTAACCAAAAAGCAGAAAGGTATGTGTGAATGGAATCACACAAGTGGTGTCTAGTCTAACCTTGCAATGAAAGAGACATCGCGCAATTGCTAGTCTAATTCATAAAGCGATCATCAAGATCAACGAGAAGTGTCAATTACACAAAGCTAGTAAATATAGAAGTTTAGCTTCATGTCCCATAACCACTTGCTTAACTTAAATATTTACGAACAAACTGTAAATCTTCACTAATAAAATTGTCACAAGAGGTTCAATCGAACAAGTCCAAGAATTAACCGACGAAGTGAACGCAAACGTTTCATACCACTTGTTTTACTAAGTCGTTTAATTAGATTTCTCATCCGAGTGAGGTAAAGGCTTGTATATACTAATAGATTGGAAAACGGTTTAAGAAAAGAGCTTTGTTATTAAAAATAGAGTTGAAATTGTTTGTTAAAAGAGTTTTGATATTTACTACTAGTATTGAAACCTTTATATTATAAAGTGACAAAACACATAAGCAAGTGTAGAAACAATCAGTTACAAAGATCGCATACGGGGATGCGAATAAAATCCAAGGAAATCAGCTCAATGTTTTTCAGATAAGATCACCTACGGAGGGGGGGTCCAGGGGGGGTGGCAACCCCCCAAGGTGGGGGTGCGGGGGCAACGCCACCGCTTACGGGGTTCGACCTGCCCGGTCAGGTCGCGGGGGTCCAGGGGGCAGCGCCCCGTCCAAAACGGTACGACTTAGTGAAGACAAAATGAGGTCTAACGACCTAAGAGGGATAGGGTCGAGCGACCTAATGGTTGCGACCTAGGGGTCTAAGGAGCACGACCTAGTGGTCCAGCGACCTAAAGGGTAAAGGTCATGCGACCTAAAATGGGTTCGCGACCTAACACTCAAACGACCTAAAGAAATTAAGGAGCCGAGCGACCTATAAGAAGCAGCGACCTATGTAGAAACGAGGCCCAACGACCTAAGGGTTAGGTCATGCGAGTTAAGTGGTCAGGCGACCTAAGGTCTTACGACCTAACGACCTACGGTCTAAAGGCCACGCGACCTAGAAGATCTGCGAGCTAACGAGGCCGACCTAAGGTGCAAGCGACCTAAGGGACAACGAGCTAAAGTATGGTACGCGACCTAAAAGATGGCGCGACCTAAGGTGAGAGCAGGTCGAGCGACTTAAGGCGATGCGCGACCTAAGACCTAGCGACCTAAAGGGATGCGCGACCTAAGAGAGGCATCAGGTCGAACGACTTAACGGTGATGCGACCTACGACCTAAGCTCAAATACGAGCTACGAGCTAGCGACCTACGACCTAAGCTCAAATGCGAGCTAAGGCCTACGACCTAAGGCCCTAACGTACTAACATTTGTCGCGACCTAAGTGGTGACGACCTAACAAGGAAAGGCTGAGCGACCTAACGCTGCAGAGGGGATTTAAGGCCAGAAACGACCTACGACCTAAACCCCATACGACCTAACGTGAAACGACCTAACTCCGAAGTGAAAATTCAAGGCAGTGCGACCTAGCGCGATAACACGCGAACGACCTAAGGGTTAGGTCGCGAACGACCTAACTACGAACACCAAAAATGGCCAAAACGACCTAAGTGCGGAAAATTCACCAAAACGCTAAAAATTGGAGTTTTTCGCCAATCCAATCCAAACCAAATGCAAATGTGCATGCAAAAGTGATAGGGAATCATTCCCAACAGTCCAATATAGTTATAGACTAGATTTGTGAGATAAAAATCTCACCTTTGCACCAAATGTCAATGAAAAATGAAGTTTTAAGCAAGCAAGAATCAATCCTTCTTCTATCTAAGCACAAGAAGCTTGAATCCAATGTCTTCTTCTTGAATTTGGAGTAGAAAGATGGATTGCAATTGAATTTGAGTTTTGGAATTTTAATTTCCCTCCACCATTAATGCCAAAGCTTGATTAGTTAGGAAATTTATGAAGAGTGAGGAGAAGAGGGTTGGAACTTGGGCTTAATGGGCTAAACTAACCCAAAGTCCAAAGCGGGAAAAGTTAGTGAAATTTCACTAACTCCAAACCTATCGATGTTTATACTTAAAAAGTTGTAAACGACATTTCGAACTCAATGGAAGTGGTCTCGAGTCCTAATTTGACCGTTTGCAAAAAGTAGCTTTTCGGACCAAAATCCGATTAACGAGTTAATATTTAAATAAAATATTTAAATACAAACTCGATAAATATGCGGGCTGTTACATTGGTTAAACCCATATATCAAAATATGTGTTCAAAAATATTTTGAACACGATGGAAAAAAGTTTCACGTCCAAATTCCATCATATGAAGAAGTTATGCTGAAATCAATATTTTCAAATTGATTTCAAATAAATCGATTTCAAGGCGTTTCACGTTCGTACGATCAAACGACAAGTCCGATCGCTACGAAACTTGAAACCCTACAATAATTCACTGATACGGATCCGATGAAACTGGTTTCGTCGGAATCCGAGTCCTTGACCAAAATGGCTATTTTTATATTAATTAAATAAATTTAAATAAATTAATTAAATCAAATTTCGCGTTAAAATTTCGAAATTTGCAATCTTTATCACTTTAAAAATTCTCAAACATTTACAATGATTTTAAATTTTTTAAATTTCAATTTTATCAAAGATTAATAAATATACATCTTCAATTTCATAAAATTCCATACTATAGGTAAATTTATATATTTCCATTAAATTGAATTAACTCACTATTAATGATTCAAATTTAATAATTCATAAACCTATAATTCCTTAAACAAATTCCCATCTCAATTTTATATGTTAATTATTTCACCAATTATAGTATTTATTTCACTTTCTTAAAATAATCCCTTTATTACATTCTGAATCCAATTTATTTCAATAAGTTTCAAATTAATCGAATTAGATTCAATTTTAACCTTTTGCTTACACTTAAGTTTAGGTCATATTTAATTTATAACGTATTACTTCCCTAGTTATTACTTTACTTACTTCCAGTATTAATTTCTCCATTAATCATAATTATTAAAGTAACGGTTATAATAAATACGACCCTATAATTACTCAACATTTAAATGAACGTTATTTCATTTCCATTAGTGTAACATTCATTTATTTTATTATCACTTATTACAAATTCTAATTCCATTAACAAATAAGCAGGTAATATAATATATGTTACAAAATTTGAATTAATCCCTATTCATTATTATTGACTTAAATTTAGAATTACTTACCTTGCATTAACATTGTTACTTAAAATCCCTATCCAATTGCAAATTTAGTATTCTAATGAATACATTTACTCTTTCCGTTATGTTATTAATCATCATCAAGGCACATCTAATTATCTTTATTGGTAAATGAATGAATTTACTAGTAACCTACTATTATAACTTTTAATATACTTGTATATTTATTCATCAATCAATATTTACGTTTTTTTCTTCATTCAAATTGATTTATAACCTAATATACATTTATATTAGTCCCATTTCATTCCATTCATTAATGGGTATTGCACTAACCTTATTACTTTAAGTTACATTCAGTTTCCAAATTTTATAGAATAAAATTCTAATTACTTACCATTTAATCCGTCAATTATTGATTCTATCCAAACATGTATTTAGATTTTATTTAAATTAATTTATTCAATGTTGACATCCACTTAATAAAATTTACTTTCATTTATATAGTTGCAATTGAATTCGGTTATTATTTCATTAATACCGTTTTCAATTTATTTCTTCCAGTATTAATTTCACAAATCAAATTTAATTAACAAATTATAATGGTTTCCCCTATTTCTTCAATTGGATTTCATTTTAATACTAATTTGTCACCCCTAAAAAAAATTTCAATTACAAAATCCTATTTAATAACTTTAATTGTCGAAATTTACGGGTCGTTACACTCTCCTCCACTCAAAATTTTTCGTCCCCGAAAAGGAAAAAGAAGGGAAAATTAAGAAATCAATATACCTTATTCAAACATTAACTTTATAAACAATTAAATTTATAAAATTAATTAATTTAGATAAAATATCTTAATTTATAACCATTAAATTTTTTTATACTTAAATTACTAAAGTTTGGAAAACATTTTCAAAATATCCTTTACCTTGGATTGATGATCTATTCGATCAGCTCAGTGGTGCTAGAGCCTTCTCACAATTAGACTTAGCTACCGGTTTCCATCAGCTTTGTATTGCAGAGGATAGCATTCCTTTGACGTCGTTCCGTACTCGTTATGGATCGTATGAATGGCTTGTTATGCCATTTGGTTTGACGAATGCTCCGGCTTATTTCGTTGACCTTATGAATAGAGTTTTCAAAGACTTCCTTGATCGGTTTGTTCTCATCTTTATTGATGATATTCTTGTGTATTCTAAAACCGAGGAGGAGCATGAAAAACATCTTCGGATTATGTTGGAAACTCTTAGGAGCAATCAATTGAAAGCAAAATTTTCTAAATGCCACTTTTGGCAATCTCGTGTGAAGTTTCTCGGTCATATTATTTCCGAATCCGGAATTTCTGTGGATCGTTCAAAGATTGAAGCGATTCAAAATTGGAAGAGACCAGAGAGTGTGACGGAAATCCGTAGTTTCCTCGGATTGGCAGATTATTACCGCCGTTTCATAAAGGATTTTTCCAAAATTTCCGTGCCTCTTACTAGTTTGACAAAGAAAGGTGTTAAATACATTTGGTCGGGCAAATGTGGAGCTTCTTTTCAGAAATTAAAAGAACTCCTTTCTGATGCTCCTATTCTTGTTATTCCCGAGGGGAATCAAGATTTCGTTGTTTATACCGATGCTAGTCGCGTTGGTTTGGGTGCCGTTCTTATGCAAAGAGAACATGTTATTGCTTATGCTTCTAGGCAATTGAAGCCTGCTGAGACTAGATATGCCACTCATGATTTAGAACTCGCAGCTATTGTTTTCGCCCTTCGTATTTGGCGTCATTATCTTTTGGGAGAAAAATTTATTCTTTACACCGACCATAAATCTTTGAAGTATCTATTTTCTCAAAAGGAACTAAATTTGCGTCAACAACGTTGGCTCGAATTTCTTGCAGCTTATGATCTTGATATTCTTTATACTCCCGGAAAGGGTAATCGTGTTGCCGATGCACTTAGTCATAAGCAACAAGCAGTTGTTTTTATGATGATATCCGAATGGAATGATCTCGGAATTCTATCCACTTGTAAGATTCGAGATCGTGTTTCCGATTTATGTTCATCTCTTGCTTTATGTAGCCTTGAGGATCATTCTTCTCTTTTAGACTGCATTCTTGAAGCTCAAAGGCTAGATCCCGAATTGGCCCTTCTTGGTCAAAATTTTAAGGATAAGATTGATAGTGAAAGTTTGAAAGACTTTGATATTGATTTTCGTGGCGGTACTCGAAATTTGGTAGACTTGTCGTGCCAAATATTAGTAATCTTCGTAAGGAAATTTTAGAAGATTCACATCGTTCTAAATTTACCATTCATCCCTGTAGTAATAAAATGTACGTGGATATGAAGCGACTTTATTATTGGGAGGGAATGAAATCTGATATTGCTAACTTTGTTAAGTGTTGCATGACTTGCCAACTCATTAAGGCCGAACATCAAAGGCCGGTGGGTTATTTCAACCTTTAGAAATTCCAATTTGGAAGTGGGATCAAATTTCCATGGATTTTGTAGACGGCCTTCCCCGTTCTCATTCGGGTCATGATAGCTTATGGGTGATAGTTGATAGACTTACTAAATTCGTCCATTTTATTCCCGTTCGGTCCAATCGAACCGTTCCTCTCTTGGCCAAACTCTTTATCAAGGAAATTGTTAAATTGCATGGAGTTTCTACTTCTATTGTTAGCGATCGTGATCCATTATTTACTAGTGGATTTTGGAAGAGTCTTCAAAAAGCTTTGGGAACGAAGCTTAATTTTAGTACCACTTATCATCCTCAGTCCGATAGACAAACTGAGCGTGTGAATCAAACCCTTGAAGATCTTCTTCGTGCATGTGTTCTTGATTTTGGTGGAAGTTGGTAAGAACATATTTCTCTTGTTGAGTTTTCCTATAATAATAGCTTCCAATCTAGTATTGGTATGGCTCCTTTCGAGGCACTCTATGGAAGGCCACGCCGATCTCCTTCTTGTTGGCTTGAGGCCGGTGAGAAGCTGGTTTTAGGTCAAGATTTATTCGTGATTCCACAGAAAAGATTGATCTTATTCGCTATAGGATGAAAGAAGCCCAAAGTTGACAAAAATCCTATGCCGATAACCGGAGAAGGAAATTTGAATTTTCTGTGCGGGATCTTGTGTTTGTTCATGTTTCACCAATGAAGGGTGTTGTACTTTTCAGTCGATCAGAAAACTAGCACCTCGATATATTGGGCCATTTCCTATCACCGAACGTATCAGTTCTGTCGCTTATCGCCTTTATTACCGGCTCAGTTTTCTGCTATTCATGACTTGTTTCACGTTTCTCAATTATGGAAATGCCTTCGGGATTCCGATTCTATTCCTGAGCCCGATGAGACGCCCCACCTCTATACCCACGCTAGCCAAGAACACTATGGTGTAATGCTGTCAACTAGCACGGAGAATAAGGTTGTTGAGGAGCGACCATCCGTGTAATTGCTTTGTGCGAGCATCGATATGCCAGATAGTATTACATGCATTTCTTTATCAAGAGGAAATCCGACATACCGACCCAAACTCAAAGCTACTACACAGTGGCTATAATATCTTCGGAAACAAATATAGAAATAAACATAACATAAATCAGTCACAGATAATTCATATCACAAAGGCGGAAGAAAATATGAATATATAACTAACACATGAAAGTGTATATCAGAGTAGTGGTCTAAAAAGATCCACAATATCTCAAAAGAATAGTTACACGAACTACACAAAAGAATAAGTATAAATCATGGAGTCTATATCTCAAATGTATACAACAAAACCTACTAATCTAAGTAGTTAACCAAAAGTCAGAGAAATCAATCCCAAGTGAGAAGTCAAGCTGAAGTACCTGTAACATCTCAGTCTGACCAGAGTATTATTTAATAAGAAAATAATAAACGGATCAGTCTAACTATAAATATCAGATGAAACGATATAGAGTAAGAGATATGACTAAACACATAATAATCACAATACCAAGCTGTGACATATATAAGTAATTGAAAATCAACAAGAGATTAATCAGTATCACAAAAATCTACACAAGGATCAAAAGAATGTCATACTCCTTATTTCGTTCACCAAACCATAAATATTGACGATTATATCAATGTCAATCACAAAAGTCAATGACACACGAATTCACCAATGCACAAATATTGATAAAACTTATCAATGGAAATCACGAAAATTAGTGAAACACAAATTCTAGAAATCATCTCAAGAAGTCCAGAAATCACAAAAGTCAATGACACACGAACTCACCAATGCACAAAAATTGATAAATCATATCAATAGAAATCACAAAAATAGGTGAAGCATAAATTCCAGAATTCAACACACGAAATCCAGAAATCACACGAAAAGGGGGGGAGGCCTATCACACGAACGGGAGCATAAAAACTCACCAACATATGTATCACACGAACGAGAAGCTATCTCATGGTAGCTAGCCATTAATTTTTGACACACGAATGGCCCGAAGACCATGGGGAGCTACCCCACAAAGAAATGAGACGAAGCTCAATAAAATGAGTTACTGTCCTCCACGTGGACAAAGAGACATCGCACAATTGCTAGTCTAAATCACAAAAATGATCGTCATGATCATCAAGAAGTGTCAATTACAGTAAGCTAGTAAATATATGAGCTTAGCTTCATGTCCCATAACCACTAGCTTAACTTAAATATTTACGAACAAATTGTATATCTCAACTAGAAAATTGTCACAAGAGTTTCAACCGAACAAGTCCAAGAATTAACCGGTGAAGTAAACGCAAGCGTTTCATACCACTTGTTTTACTAAGCCGTTTAATTAGATTTCTCATACGAGTGAGGTAAAGGTTTGTGTATACTAGTAGATTGGAAAACGGTTTTATAAACTAGTTTGATATTGAAAATATAGTTGAAATCGTCTTGATGAAGAGGTTTTGATATTTAATACTAGTATTGAAACCTTTATATTTTTAAAGTGACAAATCACAAAGATGATTGTAGAACAATCAATCACCAAAATTCATATCCGAAGACGTGAATAAAATCCAAAGAAATCGATACCAAATCCATAGAAATGGATATTTCCAAAAATTCATAAAAAGAAGTCATCAAAGTCAATAATAAGTGATAACGACTAATAGGGTCGCTAAAATCGATAAATAATGGAAATTCACACAAAACAGCCTGAATAGGCAAAAATAAACATCTCCAGACGTCTGATTTGGAATCCAGACGTCTGGATTTGTTTTCTGAAAAATAGTTCAGAAAGCTACCCAAACGTCTGGAATAGCCAAAACAGACGTCTGAGCCATGGCCAGACGTCTGGTTTTAAATCCAAACATCTGGTTTTGTTCTCTGGAATTTTTTTATAATATGCGTGCATACATTTTTCTTTCCAGGTCCAAACCAGACGTCTGGACTTGGTCACCAGACGTATGGTCACCTGGTCTGGGCAATAATTTGCCTAGGCCAAAGTGGCCAAAACGTATCGGAAGCGATCGGATGAGCAATGTCGACAAAGGATTTACACCAAGCGACAACCCGGCCTTAAAAGCTCTTCGATACACCCCGAATATCAATGTCCAAATGTCCATAAAAGGATTTTCATAAAATTGGACCAAAACACAACAATTTGGAAAATTCACCAAATCAATTCAAATTGAAAGAAAATGAATATGCACATATGTTTGGAATTCATACCTAACAACAATGATAGATATAGAAAAAGATGTGAGATAAAAATCTCACCTTTGGACCCAAACGATTGAAGAAGAAGCTCGAAAGCAAAGGAGAATCAACCACTCTACAAATCCAACTCAAGAAGCTTGATTCTAAGCTTTAAAAGAAGAACATTACCAAAATTAGGTTTAGAAATTTCTGAAATTGATAAGAGAATGAGTTGGAGAAGAAGAAGAGAAGCTTACCAATGGGTTCTTCTATTAGTTTGGAGCTAGAGCTTGATTTGCAAAAGAAAACTAGGGTTTTGGAGTTTTAATTTCCTCTTCCACTCTCCATTAATATAAATCTTGAGTAAAAGGAAATGAGGAATGAAGTAATGAAGAGGAGAAGGGTTGGGACTGAATACATAAGTGGGGTTAATGGGCTCAGCCCAAACCAAAGCCATAAGTGAAAAAGTAGCAAAAATCAACTTACTCCAAACATATCGAAGCTTATACTCAAAAAGGTCGAAAACGGCATTTTAAACTCAATGGGAGTGGTCCCGAGTCCTAATTCGACCGTATGCAAAAAGTAGTTTTTCGGACTAAATTCTGAGTATCGATAAACAGTACTAGAAAAAAGCGAAATAGCGACGGCTCGGGGCGACGGCTTCCGACGGTTAATTTCCGACGGCTTCCGACGGGCCATCGGCGGCCGTCGGAAGCCGTCGGAAAGTCGCGAATACCTGCAGCCGGCCGAGCCTTTCTTCCTCATTTTCCAGCTTCCCCCAATCTCACCAAAACCCCCAAATTCACATTTTCCACCTCCATTCGCCAATTTTGTGATTTTTTCTCCTTCCACGCTGCTGATTCAACATCTTTTTCTCTCAATCTCAGGTATAATCTCTTATTTTTCTGAAAATTTCAGTTTTTACCCTAATTTTAGATTTGCATAAATTGATAAATTAGGGCGAATTAGCGATTGCAATTGTTTGCATTAGCGTAATAATGGTTTATAGCATCACATGACATACATATTTCATCTTTTATCGTGAAATTGTGAAAAACACGTATACTTTGTGGTTGTTCATGTATATGTAAATTGTTGTGTATGTCCTGATTCGACGATTGTATACGTTATTTGGCATACGATAAAATGATTGAATGAACCAGGAGTATTATATTGTGCACATATTTACTTATGAAACAAAAAAAATGCATTACTCTAAATTATAATTGTGTGTATTAAAAAAAGACAAAAATGTTAAACCAGCCTTTTTGATGCGTAATACATCGAATAACTGTGTTAAATTTTTATATATTTTTGTAAATGTGAACAATGAGTAAAACTGTAATTTTGAGTAAAATGCGCGCATGTTAACCGACAAATGTCTCTTAGAGAGTTTTTGGCCCCGTCTGACGAGTGTTGTACATGATCGTTGTATAAATAGTCGTTTTTTTCAAAAAACGACCATTTATATTCATCTGGTACAATGTTTGTCGGATTTGTCCCTGTATTGGACAAGTTATGAACACAGTAAGAATTTACATTTTGTATACTACTTCGTCTCAAACGGTTCATAAAATTTCGCCCTAACTTTTCTTTTTTGTTTCCTGCGTACACGCATTTGTGTACAATGCAGGGAACAAAAGGGAAATGCTGCCGAAATTTTATTGAATCGTTTGAGACGAAGTAATATACGAAATGTAAATGCTTTCTGTGTTTGTAATGGGAAGTAGGATGTCTGACCAATGAAAAAAAAATTATATATATATTTTTAATCGTTACGTACGTTAAAAAATAAAATGTCCCCCATTTGAAAATATTTTTAAATTTGTGAAGTTGTTCTTTAAATTCAAAATATTATACGACCATGAAAATAATCTTTTTTGAATTTGTATTCTTCAAAATAAATATTAATTTTTGAACTTCTCATTTTGTCAAATAGGAAAAATGATTGATTATTTTGTTGATCGGAGGAGATGGATGTACCAAAGAAAAGGACTGAAGGGCTCAATAAAAGAAGATTTTTATAATGTTGTAAACGTGTTTGTTGAATTCGCTTTAAGTAATAACGGAAACGATCCAGAAATTCGTTGTCCGTGTAGTAGGTGTAGATATTTGAAGTATTTGTTACCAGATATTGTGAAAGTTCATTTGTGCCAACACGGTTTCGTACCCGAATATTATGTTTGGGATCGGCATGGAGAAGTTGTAGCAAATACTTCTGTAGAGTCTGAAAGTGTCGTTAACGAAATAGTTTCAACGACCCGTATAGAAAATATGGTCGAAGATGCAGCACGATCAATGTTTCCTATGGTTCAAGTTGACGACGATGATGGAAATGTTGAAGAACCAAATATTGAAGCTAAAAAAATTTACGATTTACTAGATGCAGCTAAGAAACCTATTTGGGATGGTTGTAAAAGCGGCACTCAGCTGTCAGTAATCGCAGAATACATTGCGATGAAGTCAAAATACAACATCACTGAAGCTGGGTTTACGGCTGTTGTACAAGCTGCAAAAAGACATATGCCGCCCGATAATCTAATGTATGAAAATCACTACGAAGTTAAAAAACTTATGTCGGCTTTTGGTTTACCATATCAGAAAATAGATACATGTTTAAAAGGATGCATGTTGTTTTGGAAAGAAGACGCAAACCTTAGAAATTGTAAAGTTTGTAACCAGGAGAGATACAAACCAAGAAAAAAGAAGGGGAAGGAAGTTCCGTACAAGCGTATGCACTACTTACCCATAACTCCAAGACTTCAAAGATTATATGCATCTTCTGTAACTGCGTCTAATATGAGATGGCATAGCGTGAGAATAGAGGAAGAGGGTACATTGACACATCCGGCCGATGGAGAAGCATGGAAGCATTTCGATAAAACGTATCCAAATTTTACAGCGGAGAGTCGAAATGTTAGATTAGAATTATGTACGGACGGTTTTTCTCCATTTTCTCAATTTGGTTCTAAATATTCATCATGGCCTATTATCGTCACACCGTATAATTTACCTCCATGGATGTGCATGAAACGCAATATATGTTTCTTACTGTTGTCGTTCCTAGCCCCGACGATCCGACATAAGGAATCGATGTATATTTACAACCGTTGATTGAGGAGTTAAAAATACTGTGGAACGAAGGAGTAGAAACATACGATGTGTCCAAGAAGAAATGTTTTCGTATGTTTGCTTCTTTGTTGTGGACTATAAGTGATTTTCCTGCCCATGCAATGCTTTCGGGATGGAGTACTGCCGGTCGTCTAGCATGTCCATATTGCATGGATGAAACACGAGCGTTTTCTTTACCTCACGGTAAGAAAATTTCATGGTTTGACTGTCATCGATGTTTTCTCCATGTAAATCATCCCTTCAGAGGAGACAAGAATAACTTTTTAGCTAAAAGAGTAGAAACCAGACAACCACCGACGATATGGTCAAGCGAAGACATATATGAACTTGTTAAGGACTATCCAAAGATATATGAAATTGGCGAGCAAATAGAAATTGAAGGCAAATCAGTTGTTCATAACTGGTGCAAACAAACTATTTTTTGGGAGTTGCCGTATTGGAAACATCTTCTGCTTCGCCATAACATAGATGTGATGCACAATGAGAAAAATGTATTTGATAATGTTTTTAACACAATTTTGAATGTGAAAGGGAAGACGAAGGATGATTTGAAATCAAAACGTGATATAGAAGAATTATGCAAACGTCCTGAGCTTTATATGAAACCAAATGACAATAAAAAACCCAAAGCTTGTTACGAATTAGATAATAATCAAGTTAAAGCTGTGTTAAAATGGATGGAAGGGTTAAGATTTCCTGATGGGATATCATCAAATCTTCGTAGATGTGTTGACTTTAAAAATGGTAGATTAAGCGGAATGAAAAGTCACGACTGTCACATAATGATGGAAAATTTATTCCCCATAATGTTCAAAAAACTACTGCCGTTAAAAGTTTGGAAAGTAGTAACGGAGCTTAGTATGTTTTACAAAGAGCTTTGTTCGACTACTTTAAAAGTGCAACGTTTACGTAAACTTGAAGTGGACATTCCTATATTGCTTTACAAATTAGAGAAAATATTTCCGCCTGGTTTTTTTAATGTGATGGAACATTTACCTGTTCATCTCCCATCTGAAGCACAACTTCGAGGTCCTGTCCAATACGGATGAATGTATCCATTTGAGAGGTATGTAATATATATGTTATAACGTAATTTAATTGCATTTGAAAGATGAAGTTAATATAAATTAATGTTGCGTAGATATTTGAATCACCTGAAGAAAAAAGTGAGGCAAAAAGCACGGGTTGAAGGTTCGATATGTAAATCTTACATCGAAGAAGAAGCTTCGTTCTTTTTCTCTCACTATTTCAGTGACCATGTGAATATTTCATTTGAAAGTGTTCCTCGTAATGATGAAGGCGACAAACAAGAGTCCACTCAAGCAATGTTATCTATTTTTAGACAACATGGTTGGCCTTCTGGAAAATGTGTAGAAATATGGCTAGACGATAGAGATCTTCATGTAGCACACACTTATATTCTTCTAAATTGTGCCGAGGTTGCACCGTTTATTAGGTAATCTGAAATAATAATTTGTGGCTTATTCTTTTCTTATATCCATGCGCGTGTATAACCTAATGTAACAATTTGTTTATATAAACAGTGTTTATGAACGTGAACATCCGAACGGAGATCTCAGTAAAGAATTTTCCGGTTGGTTTTCAAATTACGTTTATGAGCCGAGAAATTGTGTTGTTGACGAAGGGTTGAAACATCTTGCGATGGGACCAAAAAGAGTGGCCAAGACATATCAAATATATTTCGTCAACGGATATAAATTTAACACCAAAGAATACGGTGCAGAAAAATTAACAAATAATACTGGTGTATTTGTTAAAGGTAGTGACGATCCAGAAAATCATTTAAATGATTTTTATGGCGTTCTGACACAAATTTTGCAACTGACATATTTCTCACGACCCGCGGAGGAGGTGTTTCTATTTAGATGCAATTGGTTTAGCAATGTTCCAGGTTCTGCAATTAATGTGCACAAGGATTATAATCTTATTGAAATAAAGCATACATCGCACTATCACAAGTATGATCCTTTTGTACTAGCCAAACAAGCATTGCAAGTTTATTACGCTCCTTATCCGTCTCTAAAAAGAGATAAAGCAGATTGGTCTGCAATTTTTAAAACAAAGGCCAGATTCACATTCGATGGGAAGAATATTCCCGACGAACAAGCTTATCAGGCAGATCTTGAGCAAAATAACGAAATAATAATTACAGACGATCATACAGATTTTGGTCCCTTGATCGATGAATGAAATGTTTTGGTAGAAGCGTTTGACAGTGCAGAGGAAAATATCGTCGAAAACGAGACCGAATCTGAATCAGAAGACGATGATGACCGATACAAATCTGAATCTGTTTTTTTGCAATTGATGTAACCGTGTTAAATTCTTGTTGTATTATGAAATTGATGTAACTATGAAACCAAATCCATTTATTATTGTTTGCATGTTGAATTCTTGATGTATTATTCAATTGATGTAACTATGAAACCAAATCCGTTTACTATTGCATGTTGAATTCTTGATGTATTATGAATCAGGTATAACACACTTCCATTTCTATTTCCATTTCAGTCATTAATTAAGCTGCAATTTGTACCGTTGATGTCATTTTCATATGAAATATATTTTATTTTCATGTTTTTATACTCTTATATAATGATGTGTATATGTCACAGGTTTATCAGTATGTCGTGTAGAGGTAGGAGCTCTTCCCGATCTTCAGGAGGCGATGGTAGTGGCCCATCGCAAGAGCCACAGCGTGCTATTGTATCTTTGGTCCCTAGAGCAGAAGGGTAATTAGAATTAAATTTTATTCAGCATCTTATTTTTTCTATGATATACGTATGTACTTATCTATATCGTACTTAAAAACAGGGGGTTCGACCTACTTCCCTCTAAGGTTGTGCTGGACGTCTCTAGAGCAGCATATCGCAGCAGGATGAGTGCGTGCTGGCCGAAGTGGGATTCCATCCCTCCTCACATCATAGAGTGCATATGGCAGGATGTTCTAGTATGTATAATTTTTCTATTTTCCATTTTTAATTCGTTTTTGTCGTTTTTCTATTGTTTATCGTTTAAAGTGTAATCTTTTTTTCAAACAGGATGAGATAGACATCCAGACGGACGATATGATGCTGGCACGAGCATACTGGATGAGGAAGATGCGCAAGAACTACAGGGACACGATCTCTGAGATTAAGAAATCTGGTAAGAAACCAAAGTGGATGGGAGAGAGCGTGTGGCAAGCTTGGTTGAGCTACTGGGAGACGGACGACGCGAAGGCAAGTATACTATTTTTTTTGAATTATTAATTTGACGTGATTGAAAAATAATGTATCAAATTTTGAATGTATAGGCAGAGTCGGATAGAAACTCTGCAAATAGAAATAAGAATCCCGTCACTCATCGCGGAGGATCGAAGTCGTTTCAGCAGTATCGGCAGGAGTTGGTAGATTTACTGAATAATAAATGTAAATAGTTTATGCTATATGATTCTAAATGTATAATAATTGTATGTAACAATCAAATTCAGGAAGCCGAGGCACAGGTTCCTGTCAGCTATATGGACGTGTTCACCCGTACGCATGCTGTCGAGCATGTTAATCCAGACGGGACTGTTTCGTACACATGGCAGGACGATAAATCCAGCAAAAGCCATGTAAGCATATTTCATTTTATTCACTATTAGTTATTGTTTTAATTGTTAAATTATGATGAAATAATATATGATATTATTAATTTGTTAATGCAGGAGATGTTTATGGAGCAGCGGCAGAAACTCCTTGCTGATACAGGTCGAGAACAGCTGACGACCGATGAGGAGGACGTTATTTTTGAGTCCGTTATGACTCCAGCTGAGCATGGTCGACGATACGGATTTGGCAATTTAGCGGTAAATAATTTACTTTTTATTAAAATACTTAAAATATGATATTTTTACCTTTTCAAAACAATAAACTTGGATTTTATTTATTTTTCAATTATTGCAGTCCAGTAGTCATAGTAGGGGACGGCGGAGCAGACCACAGAGCGATTTAGCAAGTATAGAAGAATTGCGGACTAGAATGTCCCAATTGGAGGAGCAGAACCGCCAACAGGCCTTGCAGACCGCACAGTTCTTAGAGCACATGTAGCAGTTTGGTGGCCGCTTTCCTTCGTCGGCTGGCTCTGGATCTGGAGGAGATTGACTCATTGCTTGCTTGTTCGTCGCTCAGGTATGTTTTGTTTGTGTAGAATGATTTGATAGATGGTGTGGGTAATTATTGATTTGTATAATTATGTATGATACACTTGGTTTCTAGTTTTATTAGGACATATGCATGAGAATATTGATAAATTTATGTATTAACAATATGGTGGAACAGTTATTGTTAATGTTGGAATGGATATGTATGTATTTTATCTTATTTAGATTGTATTTTTATTTATTTGTGCGTTTGTTAAATATGTTGTAGTTTAGGTTTGGATCTTTGATTGGATTATTGTATATTGGGTTGTGAAATATTGATATCAGAGTATTTGGAAGAGAAATGTGGTTGGAAGGCTATATTTGCAGCGAATGAAATTTTTTTTTTTGCAGATTTCCGACGGCTCCCGACGGCTTATTGGTCAAAATTTCCGACAGCTTCCGGCGCTTTGAGTCGGTTTGTAACTCGTTTTTTCCGACGGATTCCGGCGTACGCCGGAATCCGTCGGAATCCGTCGAAGTTCGTCGGAATATTATACGGCGCCGTCCGACGGAAGCCGTCGGAAATACTGCTCCCCGACGCAGTCTTTTACGACGGCTTTTTCCGACGGCGACCGACGGCTTCCGACGGCCGCCGACGGTTTCTGGCCGTCGGAAATTCTGTTCCTCCTTGTAGTGAAAATATTTAAATATAAAAATCGATAAATATGCGGGTTGTTACAGACTCCCCTCCTTAAAGAAATTGTGTCATCGCAATATTTAAGAAGAAAATATAAAGTAACAACCATAAAAGCATATTCAACACAAAAGAAATTTGAAATAAAAGGTTCACCTCAAAGAGCACGGGAAAGTAAGTCCGGATGTGATCGCTCGATTAACTCTCTAGATTCCCTAGAACAATACTTAGGATTTGAAGACCATTGAACTTTAACAAGCGGAACATCTTTATTTCGAAGTCGTTTGACTTTCGAAGCAATGATACGAATAGGATGCTGTTCATAAGTTAAATTAGGCGAAGCTTCAATCTCTTCCACAACACCGGGCTCAAGAATAGAATCGGAATCTCGAAGACACTTCCGAAGTTGAGAATCGTGAAACACGTCATGGACAGCAGAAAATTGAGCCGGTAATAAAAGGCGATAAGCCACGGAACCAATACGTTCAGTGATAGGAAATGGCCCAATATATCGAGGCGCCAATTTTCCCGATCGGCTGAAACGTAAAACACCTTTCATGGGTGAAACACGAACGAACACAAGATCTCCCACAGAAAATTCTAATCTCCTTCTTCGGTTATCGGCATAGGATTTTTGTCAACTCTGGGCTTCTTTCATCCTATGTTGAATAAGGTCAATTTTCTCTGTGGAATCCCGAATAAAATCTGGACCTAAAACCAGCTTCTCACCGGCCTCAAGCCAACAAGAAGGAGATCAGCATGGCTTTCCATAGAGTGCCTCAAAAGGTGCCATACCAATACTAGATTGGAAGTTATTATTATAGGAAAATTCAACAAGGGAAATATGATCTTCCCAACTTCCACCGAAATCGAGCACACAAGCACGAAGAAGATCTTCAAGAGTTTGATTCACACGCTCGGTTTGTCCATCGGACTGGAGGTGATAAGCGGTGCTAAAATTAAGCTTCGTTCCTAAAGCTTTTTGAAGACTCTTCCAAAATCCACTAGTAAACAATGGATCACGATCGCTAACAATAGAAGTAGGAACTCCATGCAATTTAACAATCTCTTTAATAAAGAGTTTGGCCAAAAGAGGAATGGTTCGATTAGATCGAACGGGAATAAAATGGGCGGATTTAGTAAGCCTATCAACGATCACCCATAAGCTATCATGACCCGAACGAGAATGGGGAAGGCCGTCAATAAAATCCATGGAAATCTGATCCCACTTCCAAATTGGAATTTCTAAAGGTTGCAATAACCCATCGGGCCTTTGGTGCTCGGCCTTAACGAGTTGGCAAGTCATGCAACGCTTAACAAAGTTAGCGATGTCAAGTTTCATTTCCTTCCAATAATAAAGTCGCTTCATATCCGCGTACATTTTGCTACTACCTGGATGAATGGTGAATTTAGAACGATGGGAATCTTCTAAAATATCTTTGCGAAGATCACCAATATTTGGCACGATAAGTCTACCAAATTTTCGAATGCCGCTACGAGAATCGATATCAAAGTCTTTCAAACTTTCAATGTCAATCTTATCCTTAATATTTTGGCCAAGAAGAGCCAATTCAAGATCTAGCCCTTGAGCTTCAAGAATGCGGTCTAAAAGAGAAGGATGAGCCTCAAGGCTACATAAAATAAATGATGAGCATAAATCGGATATGCGGTCTCGAATCTCACAAGTGGATAAGATCTCGAGATCCTTTCACTCGAATATCATCACAGAAACAACCGCTTGTTGCTTACGACTAAGTGCATCGGCAACGTGATTTCCTTTCCGGGAGTATACAAAGAATATTAGGATCATATGATGCAAGGAACCCAAGCCAATATGAAGTTCCTTATGAGAAAATAAATATCCCAAAGGTTTATGATCGAGGTGGAGAATAAATTTCTCCCCCAAAAATAATGATGCCAAATTCTAAAAGCGAAAACAATAGCCGCGAGCACTAGATCATGAGTGGCATACCTAGTCTCAATCGGCTTTTAACGAAATAGAAGTACAAGTGATAGTACGTTATCTTTTGTAAGAGAATGACATCTAAACCAACACGACTAACATCGGTATAAAAGATAAAGTCTTGGTTCCCATCGGAAATCATAAGAATAAGAGTATCGATAAGAAAGAATTTCTTTTAAATAATCTTCTATTCCGAAAAGCTAAAACTTTCAAAATTACAATTATCCCAATGTAAAAATCTTTCTAGAAAAATTTACATTTTTCAAGTCAATATATTATGTCTGATTGTCTCATCAAAACATTTAGGAAATTCCTATCGATAATGTTGATCAAGCGCATCGACCAGAATTCTTAAAGCACTCAACGGGCAATACAATCACAAAATCATCTTCTATATGATGAAATTATCTCTTAAAAGTTTTGAGAATATTCTCTGCTCCTTTTAAGATCAAAATCCAATTATACTTATAAATAAATCTTATGAAAAAGATTTGCAAAATTTTAAATTTCTATTTTCATCCAAAATCAATAAATACAAGAATGAAGTTATCGAGATATTCATAGAATACTCGATTTATAAAATGGATGAAACAAGATGGGCAAACTGAATGACATAATAAGTCATTCATAAGAATCATAACGAGTGCAGAGTGCGTAAGTGGAATGTTGACTCATGCAACTCGTAGCCAAATGAAAATCGGTGGCAAGGTCGAGCTAAGAAGACCTTATCACCACACAAGATATTACTTAGGTGATAATCCTAAGACAAGTCCAAATAAACCGAAAAATTTCACAAACTATTTAAATGAGAGAAGTAAAACTTTCCTCGCCATGAGGGTTTAAAGAATAAAAATCAATGCCACCAAAAATTTGAAATTGGAATCACAAAGAAAAATAGAAATCTGCTTAACAGATTAAAAATGTCGAAGATGATTAGTTCTCATGGAAAATAGGATATGGGCTTCGCAATAAGCCAGTCCTTTCCAAAAATCGATTCCGAAGCCTAAGAAAAATTCGGCTCGGATAGAAAAATCACATAAAATAATTTCGACATCAGTAAAAAGCAAATTGAGTGTTGCGGATCTACCATCCGGATTCGCGATTCTCAAGGAAGACATCAATCCCAAAATTGTTAAAAGGAAAAGAATCAACAAGTTCTTTTGATATAAAATAGATGGAGTCCATATCAAAAAGAACACGAACAAGAGAACCACAAAGCAAATGTCATCAAGGATTGAATGATAAATACCTTGACCAAGAGAAATGTTTCTAGGGGCTTGCACAATGTTTAGCTTTCTCATGTCCTTGTTCAAAAGTTTGGGACTTGCAAATAAAAGATGACCCGAGTCTTTGCAATAGAGACAATAAAGGGGTTTCGGGCACTTAATTACATAATGGTTCGTGGAACCACAATTGTAGCATTGTTTCGACTTGGGGTAGGAGTCTTGTCTACCGAAGTTTCTTGTTCCACCTTCTTCTTACTTTGAAGTATGGGGCAGGCAGAAATATGATGACATGTATTTTTGCAAAAACGACAAAAGAGTGGTTCCGAACACTCCTTTGCATAGTGGTCCTTAGAATTACAATTGTAGCATCCTCCACGAGGAGGGATTGGTGTCTTTACTACCAAAGTAGTTTGCTTCACTTTCTTATTGGGATTAGGGCTTTTGAACATAATATGCCTCTTCTTGGAAATTCCAATATCATTATCACTTCCTTTACCAATCTCTCCATGAAGAAGAGTAACATCCACAAGCTGATTAAAAGAAACTTCAAGTTTCAAAGGTAGAACCATTTCGGGGTTCTTACTCAAAGCACATATAAACTCTTGATTCTTTACAAGATCCAAAAGTTGTTGAGCAGACATGAATACTCCATCCAGGGGAGTAGCACCAGATTGACCGGCACTGGGACGGCCAGGTCTAACCATTTCTCTTCTTTAAGAAAGAAAGAAAGAAGAGGAAAAGTTATTCTCAAAATAAATATCAAGCAATCTTGATAGATAAAACAAGGAATCATAAAAGAAAGTAGGATAGAACGGTACGAAGACTCGAATAAATCCTAAGGCACAACTCCTAAGAAAGCATTAGGACATGATCCTTGCTAAATTATTCTACATTGTTCCGAAGTTTGGCTCTGATACCAAGCTATGATGCCCCACCTCTATACCCATGCTAGCCAAGAACACTACGGTGTAATGCTGTCAACTAGCACGGAGAATAAGGCTGTTGAGGAGCGACCATCCGTGTAATTGCTTTATGCGAGCATCGATATGCCAGATAGTATTACATGCATTTCTTTATCAAGAGGAAATCCGGCATACCGACCCAAACTCAAAGCTACTACACAGTGGCTATAATATCTTCGGAAACAAATATAGAAATAAACATAACATAAATCACTCACAGATAATTCATATCACAAAGGCGGAAGAAGATATGAATATATAACTAACACATGAAAGTGTATATCAGAGTAGTGGTCTAAAAAGATCCACAATATCTCAAAAGAATAGTTACACGAACTACACAAAAGAATAAGTATACATCATGGAGTCTATATCTCAAATGTATACAACAAAAACTACTAATCTAAGTAGTTAACCAAAAGTCAGAGAAATCAATCCCAAGTGAGAAGTCAAGCTGAAGCACCTGTAACATCTCGGTCTGACCTGAGTATTATTTAATAAGAAAATAATAAACGGATCAGTCTAACTATAAATATCAGATGAAACGATATAGAGTAAGAGATATGACTAAACACATAATAATCACAATGCCAAGCTGTGACATATATAAGTAATTGAAAATCAACAAGAGATTAATCAATATCACAAAAATCTACACAAGGATCAAAAGAATGTCATACTCCTTATTTCGTTCACCAAACCATAAATATTGACGATTATATCAATGTCAATCACAAAAGTCAATGACACACGAATTCACCAATGCACAAATATTGATAAAACTTATCAATGGAAATCACGAAAATTGGTGAAACACAAATTCTAGAAATCATCTCAAGAAGTCCAGAAATCACAAAGTCAATGACACAAGAATTAACCAATGCACAAAAATTGATAAATCATATCAATAGAAATCACAAAAATAGGTGAAGCATAAATTTCAGAATTCAACACACGAAATCCAGAAATCACACGAAAAGGAAGGGAGGCCTATCACACGAACGGGTGCATAAAAACTCACCAACATATGTATCACACGAACGAGAAGCTATCTCATGGTAGCTAGCCATTAATTTTTGACACACGAATGGCCCGAAGACCATGGGGAGCTACCCCACAAAGAAATGAGACGAAGCTCAATAAAATGAGTTACTGTCCTCCACGTGGACAAAGAGACATCGCACAATTGCTAGTCTAAATCACAAAAATGATCGTCATGATCATCAAGAAGTGTCAATTACAGTAAGTTAGTAAATATATGACCTTAGCTTCATGTCCCATAACCACAAGCTTAACTTAAATATTTACGAACAAATTGTATATCTCAACTAGAAAATTGTCACAAGAGTTTCAACCGAACAAGTCCAAGAATTAACCGGTGAAGTAAACGCAAGCGTTTCATACCACTTGTTTTACTAAGCCGTTTAATTAGATTTCTCATACGAGTGAGGTAAATGTTTGTGTATACTAGTAGATTGGAAAACGGTTTTATAAACGAGTTTGATATTGAAAATATAGTTGAAATCGTCTTGATGAAGAGGTTTTGATATTTAATACTAGTATTGAAACCTTTATATTTTTAAAGTGACAAATCACAAAGATGATTGTAGAACAATCAATCACCAAAATTCATATCCGAAGACGTGAATAAAATCCAAAGAAATCGATACCAAATCCATAGAAATGGATATTTCCAAAAATCCATAAAAAGAAGTCATCAAAGTCAATAATAAGTGATAACGACTAATAGGATCGCTAAAATCGATAAATAATGGAAATTCACACAAAACAGCCTGAATAGGCAAAAATAAACATCTCCAGACGTCTGATTTGGAATCCAGACGTCTGGATTTGTTTTCTGAAAAATAGTTCAGAAAGCTACCCAGACGTCTGGAATAGCCAAAACAGACGTCTGAGCCATGGCCAGACGTCTGGTTTTAAATCCAGACGTCTGGTTTTGTTCTCTGGAATTTTTTTATAATATGCGTGCATACATTTTTCTTTCCAGGTCCAAACCAGACGTCTGGACTTGGTCACCAGACGTCTGGTCACCTGGTCTGGGCAATAATTTGCCCAGGCCAAAGTGGCCAAAACGTATCGGAAGCGATCGGACAAGCAATGTCGACAAAGGATTTACGCCAAGCGACAACCCGGCCTTAAAAGCTCTTCGATACACCCCGAATATCAATGTCCAAATGTCCATAAAAGGATTTTCATAAAATTGGACCAAAACACAACAATTTGGAAAATTCACCAAATCAATTCAAATTGAAAGAAAATGAATATGCACATATGTTAGGAATTCATACCAAACAACAATGATAGATATAGAAAAAGATGTGAGATAAAAATCTCACCTTTGGACCCAAACGATTGAAGAAGAAGCTCGAAAGCAAAGGAGAATCAACCACTCTACAAATCCAACTCAAGAAGCTTGATTATAAGCTTTAAAAGAAGAACATTCTCAAAGTTAGGTTTAGGAATTTCTGAAATTGATAAGTGAATGAGTTGGAGAAGAAGAAGAGAAGCTTACCAATGGGTTATTAGTTTGGAGCTAGAGCTTAATTTGCAAAAGAAAACTAGGGTTTTGGAGTTTTAATTTCCTCTTCCACTCTCCATTAATATAAAGCTTGAGTATAAGGAAATGAGGAATAAAGTAATGAAGAGGAGAAGGGTTGAGACTGAATACATAAGTGGGGTTAATGGGCTCAGCCCAAACCAAAGCCCTAAGTGAAAAAGTAGCAAAAATCAACTTACTCCAAACATATCGAAGCTTATACTCAAAAAGGTCGCAAACGGCATTTTAAACTCAATGGGTGTGGTCCCGAGTCCTAATTCGACCGTATGCAAAAAAGTAGCTTTTTGGACTAAATTCCGAGTATCGATAAAATATTTAAATAAAATATTTAAATATAAAAATCGATAAATATGCGGGTTGTTACACCCGGTGTTGTGGAAGAAATTGAAGTTTCGCCTAATTTAACTTATGAGCAACATCCTATTCGTATTATTGCTTCGGAGGTCAAGCGCTTTCGAAATAAAGATGTTCCGCTTGTTAAAGTTCAATGGTCCTCAAATCCTAAGGATTGCTCTTGGGAATCTAGAGAATTCATCGAGCGAACGCATCCGGACTTACTTTCTCGTGCTCTTTGAGGTGAACTTCTTATTTCAAACTTCTTTTGTGTTGAATATGCTTTTATGGTTGTTACTATGTATATTTTCTTCTTAACCATTGCGAGGACGCAATTTCTTTAAGGAGGGGAGTCTGTAACAACCTGCATATTTTACGATTTGATATTTAAATATTTTATTTAAATATTTTATCGTTAGTCGGATTTTAGTCCGAAAAGTTACTTTTTGCGTACGGTCGAATTAGGATGCGGAACCACTTCCATTGAGTTCAAAACACCGTTTGCGACCTTTTTGAGTGTAAATTTTGATATGTTTGGAGTTAGTGGAATTTTGCTACATTTTCACTTTAGGCTTTAGGTTTGGTTTAGCCCATTTTCCTAAACTATTAATTCTAACTCAACCCCCTTCTCTTCGTAACATTACTTTCATTTCCTAACACTCAAGCTTCATCAAAAATGGAGGAAGGAAAGGGAAATTAAAACTCCAAGCTCAAGATCATTTGCAAATCCAACATCCAAATCCAAATTCAAAGAGAAGATATTGATTCAAGCTTCTTGGGTTGATTCTTCCTTGCTTTCAAGCTTATTCTTCATAAATTTTGTGTAAAGGTGAGATTCTTATCTCACATCTTTGTCTATAACTATATTTAATTGTTGGGTATGAATTCCTAACACTTTTAAATATGCATTTGTCATTGATTTGGATTGAATTGGTGAAAAATCCCAATTTTTAGTGTTTTGGGTTCAAATCCTATGTTTGAACACATTTTTGGTGATGCATCGAGGAGCCAATACGACCGGGTAGCCTATTGGCATAATTCCCTAGCGTCCGTGCTCGATCGGTTGCAAATTGGACGAGTTTTGCACTCTAAAACAGTTAGGTCGCTCTGCCTGCATATGGAGGGTTTTCGGCCCGTAGTTAGCTCGTTTGGTTTTAGGTCGCTCGGCCTTAGGTTGTTAGGTCGTAGGTCGCTCGGCCTTAGGTCAAAGACATAGGTCACGTGCACCATTAGGTCGCTAGGTCGCTCGGCCCCCATTTGCGCCTTAGGTCGTTAGGTCGCAACCCCCCTTAGGTCGCACAGCTAGCTCGCTCGTGCTTAGGTCGCACCTTGTTGTTTAGGTCGCGTATCCCTTAGGTCGCTCTACCTTGGCCGCCTCCTTAGGTCATATGCACATTAGGTCGTGCATATGTTAGGTCGCTCGGCCCTTCCCTTAGGTCGTTTGCACGTTAGTTTGGCCATGTGTTGGGATGCACCATTCATAATAAGTCGCTCGGCCCCTTATCTCTTAGGTCGCACGACCTGGTTGCACCGTTAGGTCATGCCATGTTGTGTCGCACCATCCCTTAGGTCGAACGTCGTTAGGTCGCTCCAATGATTAGCTCGACCGTGTTAGGTCGTTCACCCCCTTAGGTCGCGCCCTTTTGGTCGCGCCAATTTCCTGTATTGAACTATGTTATGTCGCAGGCGTATTTACACTTGGATGGCTTTGGAATCGAATTCTTTGGATTTTATTCACGTCTTTGAACGTGAATTTTTATGACCTATTGTTTCTACAATCATTTTTGTGATTTGCCACTTTAAAAATATACAAACCTTTACCTCACTCGTACGAGAAATCTAATTAAACGGCTTAGTAAAATAAGTGGTATGAAACGCTCGCGTTTACTTCGTCGGTTAATTCTTGGACTTGTTCGATTGAATCTCTTGTGACAATTTTGAGTGGAGATCTACAATTTGTTCGTAAATATTCAAGTTAAGCTAGTGGTTATGGGACATGAGGCTAAGCTTTTATATTTACTAGCTTACTATAATTAACACTTCTTGATGATCATTGATGATCATTTTTGTGATTTAGACTAGCAAATGTGCGATGTCTCTTTGTCTAGGAGGGAGACTAAAACCCGTTTCTGTGGATCTTCGGCTCAATTTGGTGAGGTAGCAACCCATGGTCTTCGGACCGTTTTGTGGAGCTTCGGCTTAAAATTTATGGTTAGCAACCATGGAATAGCGTTCCATTTTGTGATACACGTGTTGGTGAGTTTTCATGCTCCCGTTTTGTGATAGGCCTCCCCCGTTTTGTGATCTCTGTATTTTCATTGATGATTTCTAGAATTTGTGTTTCACCAATTTTCGTGATTTTCATTGATATGTGTTATCAACATTTGTGCATTGGTGAATTTGTGTGTCATTAACCTTTTGTGAATGAAGAAATTGAGTATGACATTCCTTTTGATCTTTGAGAAAATTCTGGTGATATTGATTAATCTCTTGTTGATTTTCAATTTCATACTTATCACAGTATGGCTTTATGGTTATCATATGTTATGTCATATCTCTTATTCTATATCATTTTGTCTGATATTTATAGCTAGACTGATCCGTTTATTATTTTCTTATAAATAATACTCGGGTCAGACCGAGAAGTGCTTCTGCTTGACTTCACTTCTGGATTATCATCCTGACTTTTGGCTAATTACTTAGATTAGCAGTTTTTGTTGTATACCTTTGAGATATAGACTCCTAGATGTATACATATTCTTTTGTCTAGCACTTGTATCCATTCTTTTGTGATATTGTGGATCTTGTTTGACCACTACTCTGATTCATGTGTTATATTTATATCTTTTTTCCGCCTTTGTGATATGGATGTCTGTGACTGATTTGTGTTATGTTTATTTCTATGTTTGTATCTGAAGAATATATAGAGCCACCGTGTAGTAGCCTTGAGTTTTTATCGGCATGTCGGACTTCCTTATATTATCTGACATATTGGTGCTCGCACAAAGCAATTACACGGATGGTCGCTCCTCAACAGCCTTATTCTCCGTGCTGGTTGACGGCATCACCTCGTAATGTCCTTGGCTAGCGTGGGTATAGAGGTGGGGAGTCACAACCCTAACCTTGGGAACCGAGACCTAGCCATCCCGGTCAACGTTCTAGCTAAGTTTGTCCATCGATGGCTGAATGGTTCAATTCATGGTCGCATCTGCAAATGTTTTACCGAGGGGCACAACACTTGTACGCTATCGGTTGCCCAGGAGTATTTAGCCTTGCAAGGTGGTCCTTGCCGATTCACACAGGATTCCACATGCCCCATGCTACTCGGGTCGGAGCGTAAGCTAGTGATGCTTTTGGCTACTGGACTCTCGCCATCTAGAGTGCAGCACTCCACTGCTTCGCCTAGTTGCACGACGCTTGTATTGCTCTCCCACAACCTCATTTTCACGGTTTAGGCTGCTCCCATTACGCTCGCCGCTACTAATACTAAGGGTATCACCTTTTCTTTCTTTTCCTCTAGATACTAAGATGTTTCAGTTCACCAGGTTGTCTTTTGCCCGCTTCTTTGAAAAGCCCTTCTCTAATTATATTTCATAAGAAGGGTCATCGCCAATCCTGTAGATATGAACAAGTCATTCCATACATCGCAACCTAGAATGAAGTTAAGTAGGCCTATGAATGATCACATGGAGTTCCGTTTGTCTATCTATGACTAGATTTCCCAACAACTGTGGTAGATCCTCTTGAAATAACTCGAACCGTAGTCTAAAGTTGTAGAACCATAATTAGGGTGGGTACATAAGCAAGGTAGGGCAGCCTCACGTAAGAGACCAACCAATTAATATACTGGGACTCTGGAAGAGAAACTAAAGAGAATCACTCAAGTCACGAGAGCTGCCACTACAACTCGACCCTGGTGGGTGCATGAATTCCAACAAAGTGGAAGAAAATAGACTGTGGTTATTCGCTAATGACTGGATTGGTATCAATCTCAACGCAATAAGGTGCTTGCGAAATAAAAAAGAGATTGCAAGGACTACTATTTGCACTAGAAGGTAGAGTATGTCTTATCATTTATTTCATTCTTTTGTTTGAGATAGTGCTTGTTGGCATCGTTTTGGAGTACAGGTAGATCTTCCTCACTCTAAAAGCCACCCCGAAGCAATAGCACTCCTTCTCTCAACAAAAGTTAGTGATTAAATAGTTTAAAGTCAGTGGGTCAAGCAAGGCCGAATTAATATACTAGGCTCTCGACCCTATATACTGGGGTATTCAGGCGCCTTACTTCTTTCTTCTATCTTTCTTAAATTGACTAGTTTTATTTCTTCTAGCAAATGGAAGATGCAACAACAACAATTAGCAATCCACGTCTTCCTTATATGGTATGGATAGATCCAGCTCTGCTCTTGTAATCCAATATGGATGCTAGTGAAGAGCGGATGCTACCTCTAGGCAACCGGGCGTCACCCAGTATACTTATAGGAAACTAAAAAGGTGACCAACGAAACCCCATATATTTTGAATGAGCTCATAGGCAATCCTAGCTCAGATAAGTCTGAATAGGTAGATCTTTTTTATGATATTGCCGGACTTTCTTTAATCAAAGTTGGCTGCTCATTTAGTCCAATAAACCTATCTACCACCTGATTTCCATACCCTGCTCAATGGGAATTTTCAGTGGGAAAGCCAACCCACTCAAGACCATAAAGTAGCCGGGGGAAACGGGAATAAATCGAACTTGTTTAGCTACTGCGTTAATCGTCAAGTAATCAGAATACCATTCCTTCTCTTTCTTGTTCATTTGACCTGGAGGGCTCGCTCTATAGAGCTTGGAGCTACTGGGAACTAACTAAGAAGGTCCTAAGCCCCTCCGCCAATTAATATACAAGATTGATCAGGGTTTCCTTGTTTTTTTAGCAATAGATGAGGTGAGGATGAGTTCGTACGACAAGTAACAAACCTATACTCTAGTAGAGGATCAGTCTTATCTCGCATCGGACATGTTGAGTTCGATGCATGGATGCACCTTTAATGGATAAGGTGCTTCTTGGTTGCTACTACACATGCAGTCATCTCACTTGTGCGAGCTGTGAAGAAAACACTATGTATAATCTGTCCTTCTATCAATCGAAAACCAACGTCTCAGAATTCATATCTTTCTCAATTCAAGGCCTTCCCACATACCTCTTTCCGGGTAGCGTACTAAGCATTCGGTCTTGCTAGCCTGGTATACTACCTCTCTTCCAAAGAAGATTCCAACTGAGAATTCGCGATTGAACTGTTGAGTATCCTACTAATGACTTTGGGAGGCGAAGGAGAGTGATATTAGAGTTCTAGAAACTTGTAAGCTATCGAATTTCAAAATCCCCCTATTAACCGACGACTAGCAAGTTGTCGATCAAACATTTATTACTCTGCTTTCAGACTCATCCACTAATTCCACTAGATCGAAGGTAGCGCATTGAGTCAACAAGGACTAGAGTGCGGGCTTCAAGCTAACGCTAGTAATTCCTGTCTCCATTTTCTTCCTTCGAGCAAGAATCTGTCGGGGATGAGAAAATCCAGCCAATCCAAGGCCAACGTTTAGGGCCCGAGTTCACTAGGAGCTTCAGACTAAAAGAATGAAATGATGTAAAGCAAGAACCTAATCAGCTGCGTCATCCAAGACGCCTTCCAGAATGCGCCCGGAATCCATCGTTTATGGCTTGGACTACTGGGGTATCTAATCTCATTTGCTCCCTTAGCTTTCGTCTCTTAGTGTCAGTGTCGGCCCAGCAGAGTGCTTTCGTCGTTGGCGTTCTTTCCGATCTCTACGCATTTCATCGCTCCATCTAAAATTCCCTTTGCCCCTACCATACTCCATCTTGGTAGCTTCCACCGCCTATCCAGGGTTGAGCCCTGGTATTTGGCAACGGACTTGAAAAGCCACCTACAGATGCTTTACGCCCAATCATTCCGTATAATGCTTGCATTCTCTGTCTTACCGCGGTTGCTGGCATAGAGTTAGACGATGCTTATTCCTCAGATACCTTCATTGCTTCTTCTCTGAGAAAAGAAGTTCATGACCCGTGGGCCTTCTACCTCCATGTGGCATTGCTCCATCAGGCTTTTGCCCATTGTGGAAAATTCCCCACTACTGCCTCTCGTAGGAGTTTAGGCCGTGTCTCAGTCCTAGTGTGGCTGATTATCCTCTTGGGCCAGCTACTGATCATCGCCTTGGTAAGCTATTGCCTCACCAACTAGCTAATCAGACGCGAGCCCCTCCTCGGACGGATTCCTCCTTTTGCTTCTCGGCCTACGGAGTATTAGCAACTGTTTCTAGTTGTTGTTCCCCACCCAAGGGCAGGTTCTTACGCGTTACTCACCCGTCCTCCATTGGAAACACCACTTCCCATCCAACTTGCATGTGTTAAGCATGCCGCTAGTGTTCATCCCGAGCCAGGATCGAACTCTCCTTGAGATTCATAGTTGCATTACTTATAGCTTCCTTATTCATAGATAAAGCTGATTCGAAATTTCTTTCATACCAAGCATAACTTGGATCTGTGCGCTTCATATTAGCCAGGAGTTTACACCTAGTAATATAGCCATCCCTACCCTATCACGTCAATCCCACAAGCCTCTTATCCATTCTCGTTTGATCGTTGCGGGGAGCAAGTCAAAATAAAAAAACTCCTATTGGGTGTAGGGGTAATTAGGCTTGAACTAATGAATTCCAGCACGTTAAGGTGACACTCTACCACTGAGTTATATGCCTTCCCGACCCCATCGAGAAATAGAACTACCTAATCCTAGGACAAACGGTCAAGAAACTTAACGCCACTATTCCTGAACAACTTGGAGCCGGGCCTTCTTTTCGCACTATTATGGACAAATTCCTTTTCTTAAGAACATATACAAGAAAAAGAACAATGGTAACCCCACCACTAGCTACTCCATTTTAATTTATGAATTTCATAATAATAGAAAATACATGTCCTACCGAGACAGAATTTATAACTTGCTACCTTCTTGCCTATGAGGCAAAGACTGACCTCTACGGAAATACTGATTCATTCGGATCGACATAAGGGTCCAACTCCATTGCATTGCCAGAATCCATGTTGTATATTTGAAGCAGTTCATCTGTAACAACCCGATATTTTCAACCATTCGCATCCCCACATATCGGACTTGAATTGCTCAAAATACCGCTTTGTAAATAAAATTAGGCTAATCTCAGAATATACAGTAAATAAATAATCACAGATCACAAACACAGAGTAAATAATATTGCAGCGGAAGTAAAAGAGATAGTATTTCATGAAGCTACTATATAAATATAAGATACATCAGAGTTAAACAAGATACAACAGAGGAGTAAAATAATACATTAGATACAAATCAGAATACATCACTGGAATCACTGGATACTGAAAGCAAAATTGATGGCTGGATCTTTAAGCAAAGCTCCAACTTTGAAGGCGAGTCTTGAATATTGAATCACTCAGTCTGACTCGAGCGTAAAGCAAAACACAAAACACTAGAGTCAGGACATAAATACTTATGAACTGCAAATCAACTCAAGTGAATAGTAACAAAATGCATCAATAACTTAAAGGATGCTTGGGATCGCCCATCCTTTAAGGATCCGTTAAACTATTTACTATGTAGTAATATTCGTTATTATAATAGTGTCTACAGTAAAATAAACTTACTTTTAAATAGCGTTAAGGAGTGACCCAATATTCCCCTTAACACGTAATAGTCCCACTAGTCCATCCAGCAGCATATCTCCAGATCGGGAGACTACCCTAAATACACCATGGGCTACGGGAGAAAACCAAACTCGTAGTAAGGCTCGCTATGGTAGGTGACACGACACACAAGGCAATGCCAGGGTAGATATACCAATTACGCACATGGGCTGGTGGTAACGTAGCAGCCGTATACGCCCACCTCGGAACACACTCCCAAATCAAAATCGGAGGATGGCCATCAAATCAACCACAAGTAAAAGCATAGTATCAAAGAAATGCGTCCGATAGTAGGAATGACCTCACTTGGCCCTAGATCGCTCCTATTTTAGCCACCTTATGCCAACTCACGAGAGTTGGGTCCACGTAATATACCTCAAGAACATCGCCACCATCCTACTTCATTCTAGAATTTCCACTGCGTACACAGTTGTTAAAGTGGTTTTCGAAGTTGACAGAGAGTATGACAACTTCCGATCCCGATCTCTTTAACAACCAAACGTTATTATAACGCCGTGATCATTTCAAAATAGTTTATACTTAAAAAATCAAATCATTTCATTTCAAAACTATATTCCTTTCAAAATAGTTTATACTTCGAAACCAAAGCCATTTTATTTCAAAACTATATTCCCATCAATACAATATCATTTCCATTTCTAATATATATTCATCTTTCAAAAGTCATAATACCTTCAAAACTATAACTCTTTCGAAACCAAAATACTTGAAATAATTACACTTTGAAAATCATAACATATCGAAATCATACATTTGAAATCATGAAACATTCCTTTAATTCTTTACATTTCACAAATTTATTCAATTCAACCCAATTTTTTTAATTTCCAACTTAATTCAATTCAAACCACTAGTTTCAATTCATTTCATTTTCCCAACAAACATTTCAAATCTTATAAATTTCAAACACATATTTGATCCACAAAATAAACTATTCGGTTTTTAATATATTTCAAAGCTTTAATATCCCACATTTCAAACTAGATTTTAAAATTTAATATATCTCAAATTCAATCTACAAATATTTAGTTTTGAAATATTCATTTCATAAATCCAACATTATTTAAATAAACCAGAATTACAAGTAAGCTAAATATCCTTACATACTAATATAAACTTCAAATATTCATTTATCAAAATCAAATGTCGTTCTAAATTAATATTCTTTATAAAAATAAAGATCATATCATTCAACACCATTTCAAAATCATTTCCTTTCAAATCCTTTATGAATTCATTATCATTCTTAAATTCAAATATTCAATTTTAAATATCATTTTTAAACCAGAGATTTCATTGAAATATCATTTCAAAACACATTTCAAAATTTCATTCAAAAATTCATTTATCTCATTACATTTCATTCCATTTAACACATAACCAAGTAAACCTTATTTAAATTCAAATCAAATTTAAATTCCTTAAAAATGCAAATTTAAATATTAAAATATATTCAAAACTCCTCAAATTCCACAAATAATCAATTCCAAAAGTTAAATCATTTAATGCTTTAAAATATAACTAAAAAAGTGTTAAAATCTACAACCTTCCAAAAACATTGCCAAATTATAGCAACGACAGCATTTAAATAGTACTATCGTAGCTTATAGTTTCCAAAATAGTTTAGTTCAGGAACAACGGCATTTATAAAATTCTGTAATAGATATTTAGTAATTTCAACATGGTTAAATTTAAAAACAACAGCATTTAAAAATGCTGTCATAAGACTGCAACGTTTTTGGAAATGCTATTAATAAAATTCCAAATTTTTATTATAACTTCACAAAAACATTTAAACTTTAAAATTTTTTTACTTTAAATTTATAAATCATATTTCTAGACTTTAAAATTTCACATTTAAATAAATTTAACATATGATTTATCACAGCAAAATTTTATAATTAAATATACAATTTAGAACTCAATTCAATTGTTAAGTCAAAATTCACTGTTTATTAACTATAAATTAAATAAAACTTAACATTTACTTTAAATATCATTTCAAAACTTTAAATTTAATTTCCATTATTTACTTACATTTTTAAAATATAATTTAAAGTCAAAAATCACATTCACTTTAAATTTACATAGTTAAGTTCACAAATTCAAAACTTAATATTTAACTTTCTCAAAACCATAAAATATATATTTTAAATCAAAATTTCATACTTTCAAACTACATATCTTAATAAAAATCATTTAAAAATATACCACGGGGTCTGTATATAATTTTCTAACCTAGGTCAAGTGACACAGAAATATATCATTTCAATCCGCAATTTAAAAAGCAAACCCGGGTTCTATCATTTCCAACCCGCAATCCCAAGTCAAATAAAATAAATAAAAATTGCTCAGGCCTATCATTTCAGGCCATAATGATTTTTCCTTATTCTAAAGTCCATTCGGGTATGTATCATTTCAACCCATAGTGATTCCATTCTAACAGGGAAACTTGCATTGTGAACATATGCATAAACAATATAAACACAGATACTAACATGTAAATGTCACAATATAATGTCATACATCATATGTCAGGTGATAATTAACAAAGTTAACATGGTAATAAAATGGCATAGCATATCATATAATCATCATTTACTTGCATAACATTTTTAAGTACTAAACACTTGTCATCAATTCACCATTTCATAAGTAAAATGTCAGAGTGAGAAAGACTCACCTTTTACAAAGCTAGAGACCAAAAACAACACACAAGCACGATTCCGAGGGCACGACAAGCACGATTTGATTTGAATGAATGGAGAGCCTTGATATTGATCTTGTATACAACAAATAAGCAAGACAATATAAACATACACACACACACACAATACAAAGATTTTAAATTGAAACAATATTCAAATTGGAATCAACGAAAGACATTACCAAGCCTTGAAATCAAAATTGCTTGACCTTCTCTCAACATGGGCTCGGCCATACATGCCATAGGCTCGACCATGATCAGGTCTAGACCTAAAATGCTCGGCTATAGTCAGGTTAGTGTAAGACAAAGAGATGGTAGGTGAAAAGGTAGGAGTTTGTGAAGTCAAAGAGGTATGGAAATGAGTTTGGTTCACCATCTAGGCTCGGCCTATGTCAGGTGGGGCTCAACCATGGTTAGGTACATATCAGGTCAAAGATGTAGGGACGGCCAGAGGTGAAGTCAGCGGGTGGTGGAGGTCCTAGGGGTGATGGCCGAGGCTAATATGAAGGGGATGGTGGAGATATGCTTGGCTAGGCAATGTTTTCAAGGTTTTTGTGCAAAGTATTGTGGTATTTGATCCACTTGAAGGTCACGGCTTGAGGTGGTGGTCAGAGGAGGAGGTGGTGGTTGCTGTGGCTAATGACGGTGGAGAGGATGGTGGAGATGATGGGTGGTAGGGCTGAGCAAAGTTAGGTAGAAGAGGAAGGCAAAAACATTGAAAAATAGTGAAAAGAAGAAGGAGGTGAAGCCATTTTTTCCTTTTTTCCTTACCGTGAGTTTTTTGAGAAGATATGAGACATATTTCTCATGTGAATGAGGAATGAAATTCAGGGCTATGCATAGAAAGTTGAACGGCTACTCAATGAAAAGCCTAATGGAAAATGAAAAGATAAAGTTTAATTGAAAAGTCATATGGAAATGAAAGGTCTATGACTCTTTGTATTTCTATTTCTTTTAAATTAAAATAAACCAAATAAATTCAGTAAATAAAAATAAAATGAAAAATTTTAAAATTTAAAACAAAATACAATAAACATAGGAAAATTATAAATACACTTTAAAATGTTTAAAAAATAAAATATATGCATAACATGACATGTTAACAAATTAGAACATGATTTGACAAACAAAAATATTATTTATTAAATTAAAATAAACAATTTTGTTAAATAAATCAATTTACACACAATATTGTAAAAAACATAACTTTCACAATATTAATCGGTTTTCAACGAAAAGAAAAGAAGTATTCTTAAAATTTAATTTATTTTCATAATAAATGATAAAATTCAAAAATTCAAAAATTTAACTTTTTAAATTTAAAAGACAAAGTTTGACTATGTTGACCAAAATTCACATTTCAGGAAAATATTCAATTTATTCATGTTTGGAATTCTAATTTACATACAAATCAAAATTTATATTTAAAATAACAAAACTTATCCATTTTAAAAAGTAGAATAAAGATTTTAAATCAGGAGTTTCAATTAAAATAATCAAAATGTACCATTAAAATAATCACAAAATACAGGGTTGTTACACTCTTCCCCACTCAAAACTTTTCGTCCCCGAAAAGGAATGAGGTACGGGAAAACACAGAAAAAGATAGAATGAAATAGGATTACGACAAGATGACAAGAAGATTAAAATTTACCTGATAACTGTTATTATAGGTAAGTTTAACAAGGTGGATATGATCTTTCCAAGATCCTCCAGAATCAAGACACAAGCATGAAAAAGATCTTATAGAATCTGATTCACCCTTTCCACTTGACCGACGGTCCGTGGATGGCAAGCAGTGCTCAGATTCAAAATGAGTACCAAAGATTATAGAAAGGCTTTCAAATAGACTGGTATAAGCAATAGCCTCCCATTCTGCAGCAAGATAAGGGAAAATTAGGACAACCCAAAAGATAGTTTGAAAAACAAATTAAGATAATAAATTTGAAACCATGAAATTTCAACTTAAATTGGAAATTAATTTTACGTAAGTCAAATAAATCTTAACCATCTCTAATTTCATTATCTTATCATCAAATTATCTTAAATTAACAATCTCTAAAATTATGGATTTGAAAAATCATTTATTATACTCATAATGTACTCAATAAATTTAATTCTTCTTTATTTCTAATTATAATTAAATTTATTCCTCTTAATATTTTTTATCACCTATGTTAAAAATATTTACACTTATTATAACTGCTTTAAATTTATTCTTAGTTCCTTTAACATCATTTTATATTGTAAATTATTTCATTATCTTTTTTTTCTTCTGTATTTACCTCTAATTTAAGTGTACAACATTTATTATAACCACTCAAATTTTATTTATAAAATCGTTTTATATTGTATATTACCCAATTACATATTCAACTTCTGTATAATTAAGGTAAGTTATATTGGAATGAGATTGTGTATTATACAAATAAAACTTTCTAATTTAATCATTTCAAGCTTGAATATTTATCCAAATCTTGAAATTATACTTGAAATTATCCTTCAATATAAAATTTAGGAATTAAATTTCCGGTAAATTCCAAACTATTTATGGATAAATAAATGTGCATATACTATATATATCCATTCAAATTTAAATCATATATCAGCATATGTTATAAATCCAGTCTTATTTTTGAAATTCAAATCAATTAAATTCCCCAAAACAGAACTGTAGCAAGACTACAGAATGGTCTCTTCACTTCAAAACTCAAAAATGATTGTCGATGATGCTGCAGTCATCAATGAAATTATTTTCCTGTGACAAAGAGAAGAGCATTAATTTTGAACTTTAAAAATTCTTTGGAAATGAATTTCTATTCGAAAATATTTTAAATAATATATCCTTTTAAAACTTTAAATACAAGGTTTGAAATCCATCGGAAATTAAATTCTCAAATTCTTGTTTAAATTCATTTTATATTTCGAAATAAATTTATAACCATGCTTATAGTTCAATTATTTATATATGAAATAAGAGATAATAATATATAAAATCAAATATTATTTCTTAACAACCAATATAATAAAAATCCAGAAAAAAGATTTATAATATAGTTACAAAATTTGTTTCATCACTAAATTTGAAAAACCATATTGTGTCAGTTTGCTCTGTTCAAGTGTTTTGAAAATCTTATCGACAGCGTTGATCGGACGAATCGATCAGAAATCCAAATCAACATCAACAACTCAAACAACACAATATATAAAACATTTTAAATATTAGTTTACAATACACTTCAAGAATGATTTGATGATAAGTTGGAAACAAAGATGAGATGATTAAAGAACAGAATAGGAAGATGGATAAGCTTATATAAATCGGTGGCAACCTTAACCGGGTCAACCATGACTTAAAGAACAAAATCGATGTGGATTTCTGGGGTAAATCAACATTCGGTCTCAAGAGATAGAGTTCAGAATTATAAGAGATACTAGCATCTAAACCAAGGATATAAAATCTCCGATGAATCGATGCTGTTGTAAAGGAATTTTACCCCTTTACAAATCAATTTGAGATTGGCGAGACCACCGACTCATTATAAAAATCATACGAAGTGGAGTTATGGGATACTCCAGAATCAAAAGAAAATGAATAGTGAGGGACATGAATGGATTTTAGAACTACAGGGAACATTCTAAAATTTAAAGGAATCGAGTCAAAAAGGAAGATATTCAAACTTGAATGAAAGTGATTCTGTAAATACATTTACCATATATGATAAGTTTTCCTAGAGCTAGCAAAGCTCTGATGCCAACTGTAATGACCCAATATTTTCAACCATTCACATCCGCAGATATCAGACTTGAATTGCTCAAAATATCGCATTGTAAATAAAATTTGGAAAATCTCAGAATATACAGTTAATAAATAATCACAGATCACAGGCACATAGTAAATAATATTGCAGCGGAAGTAAAAGAGATAGTAGTTCATGAAGCTACTATGTAAATATAAGATACATCAGAGTTAAACAAGATACAACAGAAGAGTAAAAAAAATACATCAGATACAAATCAGAATACATCACTGGAATCACTGGATACTGAAAGCAAAATTTAAGGCTGGATCTTCAAGCATAGCCCCAACTTCGAAGGTGAGTCTTGAATGCTGAATCACTCAGTCTGACTCTAGCGTAAAGCAAAACACAAAACACTCGAGTGAGGATATAAATACTTATGAACTGTAAATAAGCTCAAGTGAACAGTAACAAAATGCATCAATAACTTAAAGGATGCTTGGGATCGCCCATCCTTTAAGGATCTGTTAAACTATTTAGCATGTAGTAATATTCGTTATTATAATAGCGTCTACAGTAAAATACAGTTACTTTTAAATAGCGTTAAGGAGTGACTCAATATTCCCCTTAACACGTAATAGTCCCAGTAGTCCATCTAGTATCAGCATATCTCCAGATCGGGAGACTAACCTAAATACTCTATGTGCTACGGGAGAAAACCAAACTCGTAGTAAGGCTCGCTATGGTAGGTGATACGGCACACACGACAATGCTAGGGTAGATATATCAATTATGCACACGGGCTGGTGGTAACGTAGCAGCCACATACGCCCACCTCGAAACACACTCCCAAATCAAAATCGGAGGTTGGCCATCAAATCAACCACAAGTAAGAGTATAGTATCGAAGAAGTGCGTCTGTTGGGAGAAATGACCTCACTTGGCCCGAGATCGCTCCTGTTTTAGCCACCTTATGCCAACTACGGGAGTTGGGTCCACGTAATATACCTCAAGAACGTCGCCACCATCCTACTTCATTCTGGAATTTCCACCACGTACACGGTTGTTAAAGTGGTTTTCGAAGTTGACAGAGAGTACGACAACTTCGATCTCAGTCTCTTTAACAACCAAACGTTATTATAATGCCATGATCATTTCAAAATAGTTTATACTTCAAAAATCAAATCATTTCATTTTAAAACTATATTCCTTTCAAAATAGTTTATACTTCGAAAGCAAAGTCATTTTATTTCATAACTATATTCAGATCAATACAATATCATTTCCATTTCAAATATATATTCATCTTTCAAAAGTCATAATACTTTCAGAACTATAATTCTTTCGAAACCAAAATACTTGAAATCATTACATTTTGAAAATCATAACATATCGAAATCATACATTTGAAATCATGAAACATTCCTTTAATTCTTTACATTTCACAAATTTATTCAATTCAACCCAAATTTTCAAATTTTCAGTTTAATTCAATTCAACCATCAGTTTCAATTCATTTTCCCAACAAACATTTCAAATCTTATAAATTTCAAATACAGATTTGATCCACAAAATAAACTATTCAATTTTTAACATATTTCAAAGCTTTAATATCCCACATTTCAAACTAAATTTTATAATTTAATATATCTCAAATTCAATTTACAAATATTAGTTCTGAAATATTCATTTCATAAATCCAACATTATTTAAATAAACCAGAATTACAAGTAAACTAAATATCCTTACATACTAATATGAACTTCAAATATACATTTATCAAAATCAAATGTCATTCCAAGTTCATATTCTTTATAAAAATAAAGATCATATCATTCAACACCATTTCAAAATCATTTCCTTTCAAATCCTTTATAAATTCAATATCATTCTTAAATTCAAATATTCAATTTTAAATATCATTTTTAAATCAAAGATTTCATTTAAATATCATTCCGAAACACATTTCAAAATTTCATTCAAAAATTCATTCATCTCTTTACATTTCATTCCATTTAACACATTGCCAAGTAAACCTTATTCAAATTCAAACCAAATTTAAATTCCTTAAAAATTCAAATTTAAATATTAAAATATATTCAAAACTCCTCAAATTTCACAAATAATCAATTCCAAAAGTTAAATCAGTTAACACTTTAAAATATAACTCAAATAGTGTTAAAATCTATAACCTTCCAAAAACATTGCCAAATTATAGCAACGATAGCATTTATAAAGTACTATCGTAGCTTATAGTTTCCAAAATAGTTTAGTTCAGGAATAGCGGCATTTATAAAATTCCGTAATAGATATTTAGTTATTTCAATAGTTAAATTCAAAAACAACAGCATTAAAAATGATGTCATAAGATTGCAGCATTTTTGAAAATGCTATTAATAAAATTCCATATTTTTATTATAACTTTTCAGAAACATTAAAACTTCAAAAAATTTCTATTTTAAATTTATAAATCATATTTCTAGACTTTAAAATTTCATATTTAAATAATTTTAACTTATGAATTATCACAACAAAATTTTATAATTAAATATACAATTTAAAACTCAATTCATTTGTTAAGTCGAAATTCACTGTTTATTAAGTATAAATTAAAGAATACTTAACATTTTACTTTAAATATCATTTAAAAACTTTAAATTTAATTTCCATTATTTACTTACATTTTTAAAATATAATTTAAAGTCAAAAATCACATTCACTTTAAATTTACATACTTAAATTCACAAATTCAAAACTTAATATTTAACTTTCTCGAAACCATAAAATATATATTTTTAAATCAAGATTTCATACTTTAAAGCTACAGATCTTAATAAAAATCATTTAAAAATATACCACGGGGTATGTATATAATTTTCTAACCTAGGTCAAGTGATACGGATATGTATCATTTCAATCCGCAATTTAAAAAGAAAACCCGGGTTCTATCATTTCCAACCCGCAATCCCAAGTCAAATAAAATAAATAAAAATCGCTCAGGCCTATCATTTCAGCCCATAACGATTTTTCCTTATCCTAAAGTCCGTTCGGGTATGTATCATTTCAACCCGTAGTGATTCTATTCTAAAGGGAAACTTGCAGTGTGAACATATGCATAAACAATATAAACACATATACTAACATGTAAATGTCACATTATAATGTCATATATCATATGTCAGGTGATAATTAACAAAGTTAACATGGTAATAACATGGCATAGCATATCATATAATCATCATTTACTTGCATAACATTTTTAATTACTAAACACGTGTCATCAGTTCACCATTTCATAAGTAAAATGTCAGAGTGAGAAAGACTCACCTTTTACAAAGCTAGAGACCAAAACAACACACAAGCACGATTCCAAGGGGACGACAAGCACGATTTGATTTGAATGAATGGAGAGCCTTGATGTTGATCTTGTATACAACAAATAAACAAGACAATATAAACATATATATATATATATATATATATATATATATATATATATATATATATATACAATACAAATATTTTAAATTGAAACAATATTGAAATTGGAATCAATAAAAGACATTACCAAGCCTTGAAATCAAAATTGCTTGATCTTCTCTCAACATGGGCTCGACCATACATGCCATAGGCTTGGCCATGATCAGGCTAGACTTGAAATGCTCGGCTATGGTCAGGTTAGTGGAAGACAAATGAAGGGTAGGTGAAAAGGTAGGAGTTCGTGAAGTCAAAGAGGTATGGAAATGAGTTTGGTTCATCATCTAGGCTCGGCCTATGTCAGGTGGGGCTCAACCATGGTCAAGTACATATCAAGTCAAAGATGTGGAGACGGTTAGAGGTGAAGTCAATAGGTGGTGGAGGTCCTAGGGGTGATGGACGAGGCTAACATGAAGGGGATGGTGGAGATATGCATGGCTAGGCAATGTTTTCAAGGATTTTGTGCAAAGTATTATGGTGTTTGGTCCACTTGAAGGTCACGGCTTGAGGTTTTGGTCAGAGGAGGAGATGGTGGTTGCTATGGCTAGTGATGTTGGAGAGGATGGTGGTGATGATGGGTGGTAGGGCTGAGCAAAGCTAGGTAGAAGAGGAAGGCAAAAAACATTGAAAAATAGTGAAAAAAAAGAAGAGATGAAGCCCTTTTTTTCTTTTTTCCTTGCCATGAGTTTTTTGAGAAGATATGAGAAATATTTCTCACATGAATGAGAAATGAAATTCACGGCTATGCATAGAAGTTGAACGGCTACTCGATGAAAAGCGTAATGGAAAATGAAAAGACAAAAGTTTAATTGAAACATCATATGGAAATGAAAGGTCTGTGACTCTTTGTATTTCTATTTCTTTTAAATTAAAAAAACCAAATAAATTTATTAAATAAAAATTAAATGAAAACGAAACAAAGTGAAAAAAGAAAATAAATAATTATTTAAGGAAAAAATAGAATATAAATAAGAAAATAGCTTAATAATTGAAACAAGAATTTAAAAATTGAAAACAAAATACAATAAACATAGGAAAATTATAAATACGCTTTAATATGTTTGAAAAATAAAGTATATGCATAAAATGACATGTTACACAAATTAGAACATGATTTGACAAATGAAAATATTATTTATTAATTTAAAATAAACAATTTTGTTAAATAAATCAATTTACACACAATATTGTAAAAACATAACTTTCACAATATTAATCAGTTTTCAACGAAAAGAAAGGCAGTATTCTTAAAATTTAATTTAATTTCATAATAAAAGATAAAATTCAAAAATTCAAAATTTTAAATTTTGAAATTTAAAAGACAAAGTTTGACTATATTGACCAAAATTCATATTTCTGAAAAATATTCAATTTATTCATGTTTGGAATTCTAATTTACATACAAATCAAAATTTATATTTAAAATAAAAAAATTTATCCATTTTAAAAAGTAGAATAAAGTTTTTAAACCAGGAGTTTCAATTTAAATAATCAAAATATACAATTAAAATAATCACAAAATACAGGGTTGTTGCGTGACCCCTTGCTTCACTCATGGTACAACCCCCTTCCCGTTGAGCCACCTTTCTCCTCGGTCCATGAAGATAAAATGTAGGAGTAGTGCCAACAATTCACCATGGAGGAAGGGACCCACCAAGCCGAGAACACTAGCTAATACTAATATAATAGAAAAGAACTATCTTTTCCGTATACGTTTCCTGATTCCATCACTATCGCGGGCCTTACGCAATCGATGGGTTCATATAGATATTCCTTCAACACAATATAGGTCATCGAAAGGATCTCGAATGACTCATCAAAGCACAAAATCCAGGATCTTTCAAAAAATGGATTCCTATTTGAAAAGTGAATAACCGCATGGATAAGCTCACACTAACCCGTTAATTTTAGATCCAATTCGAGATTTTCCTTGGGAAGTATCGGGAAGGAATTGGAATATAATAATATCGATTCATACAGAAGTAAAGCTTCTCTATTGATTCAAACCAACGCTATACCTATAGGATAGAGGAAGAGGAAGAAACCAACGATTTTGGATAGTACTTTTTTTTGATCGAAAAATCAATCTTATTAATTTCGTACCTCTCGCTCGATGAAAAAGTGGGTTAGATTTTACAGGATCACCAAACCTTATGGGACTTAAGAAATGATGGAAGGAAATAAAAAGAAAAGAGAGGGAAAGAAAATCGAAATGAAATAAAGAATAAAAAATATAAGTAGAAAATAGAAGAGCCTAGATTCCAAATGAACAAATTCAAACTCGAAAAGGATCTTTCTGATTCTCGAAGAATGGGGAGCAAAGGGATTGACCGAGAAAGATCTCTTATTCTTATTAGATTAGAATAGAAGATCGTGATTTGATCCACATATGTTTGGTAAAAAGAATTATCTTCTTATTTGATCCTAAATGGAAAGTGTTCAATTGGAACATGAAAACGTGAATGAATTGGTCTTAGTTACTCTTCGGGGTAGAGTAGAAGAAGGGAAGAGATTCTCGAACGAAGAAGATGATCTTATTACTTCGAAAGATTTGAAAGAGGAGCTGTATGAGGGGAAAATCTCATGTACGGTTCTGTAGAGTGACTTGTCTGTCAACTTTTCCATTATCACACCCAAAAAACCAAACTCTGCCTTACGTAAAGTTGCCAGAGTATGATTGACCTCTGGATTTGAAATCATGCTTATATACCTAGTATTTGCCACAACTTGCAAGAATATTCTATAGCATTAGTGAGAGGAGGAAGGGTTAAGGATTTACCCGGTGTAAGATATCACCTTGTTCGAGGAACCCTAGATGCTGTCAGAGTAAAGGATCGTCAAAAAGGGCATTCTAGTGCGTTATTGATTCTTATCCAAGACTTGTATCATTTGATGATACCATGTGAATCGCTAGAAACATGCGAAGTGTATGGCTAACCTAATAACGAAAGTTTCATGAGGGGACTCGAGCAGGCTACCATGAGACAAAAGATCTTCTTTCTAATAGATATTTAATTCAAAACTATTATATGTCCAAGGTTCAATATTGAAATCATTTCAGATATTTTCCCTTACTTTTCCCTTATCAGCAAACAATTCGAAATACCTCAACTTTTTTAGAACAGGTCCGAGTCAAATAGTAATGATTCGAAGCATTTTTTTTACATTACACTATTTCAAAAACCTAAGAACTCAATCGTATGGATATGTAAAATATAGGATTTCCAATCCTAGCAGGAAAAGGACGGAAACAGATACTCAATTTAAAGTGAGTAAATAGAATTCCATACTTGATCTCATAGATACATATAGAATTTGTGGAAAGCCGTATTCGATGAAAGTCATATGTACGGCTTAGAGGGAGATCTTTTATATCTTTCAAGATCCAACCTACAATATGGGGTCAAAAAGCCAAAACAAGTGATTCATTTTTAGCCCTTATAAAAAAAAACTTATTTTTGAACCTCTTTCATGCTCATGTCACGTCAAGGCACTACAGAAGAAAAAAATGCAAAATCCGATCCAATTTTATCATAATTGTTAGTTAACATATTTTCTTACCGTATTCTTAAACACGAAAAAAAATCATTAGCTTATCAAATTATCTATCAAGCCGTGAAAAAGATTCAACAAAAGATGGAAACAAATCCACTGTCCATTTTACATCAAGCAATACGTGGAGTAACTCCCAATATAGAAATAAAAGAAAGACGTGTAGGGCATCATGTTCCTATTGAAATAGGATCTATACAAGGAAAAGCACTCGCCATTCGTTGGTTATTAGGGGCATCCCGAAATGCCCGGGTTGAAATATGGCTTTCAATTTAAGTTCCGAATTAGTAGATGCTGCCAAAGGGAGTGGCGATGCCATATGCAAAAAGGAAGAGACTCATATAATGGCAGAGGAAAATAGATCTTTTGTACATTTTCATTAATACATGAACATGATCTATATAGACATATAGATCCATGGATCTATACATCTCGATCGAAAAAGAATCAATCGAAAAGGAAAGAATCAAAATTTATCGATATCTTTCTTGAAACAAACAAAAAGAAACATGAAACATAAATCATAGATCAACTAAACTCTCTTGAGGGATTGCTTAAGAGTAAGAAAGAGGTATCTTATGGACATGGAATAAGGTATTATCCTATTCATAGGGATTCCATAATTAAAATATCCAAAAAGTTTGAAACAATTGGGACTTTTTCGAAGATTGGATGCAGTTGCTAATTTATGATCTGGCATGTACAGAATGAAAACTTCATTCTCGATTTTATGAGAATTTTTATGAAAGCGTTTCATTTTCTTCTCTTCAATGGAAGTTTCATTTTTCTAGAGTATATCCTAATTTTTGGCCTAATTCTTCTTTTGATGATCGATTCAATCTCTGATAAAAAAGATAGACCTTGGTTCTATTTCATCTCTTCAACAGGTTTAGTAATGAGCATAACGGCCATGTTATTCCGATGGAAAGAAGAACCTATAATTAGCTTTTCATGAAATTTCCAAATGAATAATTTCAGCAAAATCTTTCAATTTCTTATTTTACTATGTTCAACTCTATGTATTCCTCTATCCGTAGAGTATGTTGAATGTACAGAAGTGGCTATAATAGAGTCTCTGTTATTCATATTAACAGCTAATCTAGGAGGAATGTTTTTTGTGTGGTGCTAACGATTTAATAACTATCTTTATATCTCCAAAATGTTTTAGTTTATGTTCCTACCTATTATCTGGAAATACCAAGAGAGATGTACGGTCTAATGAGGCTACTAAGCAATATTTACTCATGGGCGGGGCAAGCTCTTCTATTTTGGTTCATGGTTTCTCTTGGCTATATGGTTCATCTTGGGGGGGGGGGGGGGGTAGATCGATCTTCAAGAAATAGTGAATGGTCTTATCAATACGCAAATGTATAACTCTCCAGGAATTTCAATTGCACTTATATCCATCACTGTAGGGATTGGGTTCAAGCTTTCCCCAGCCCCTTTTCATCAATGGACTCTTGACGTATACGAAGGAGTGCGGTTCGCTCAAAAAATTCCTACCTCTATATCTATCTCTGAGATGTTTGGATTTTTAAAAATTCCATAGACATGCAGAAGAGAAGTGCTATCCCCACTTGGACCAAGGCATAACTTTTACTAGAAGTTTTTTATGATCTTTTTGTTCAAATAACAATTAAGATGAAGCTGGGTCAGGAACGACGAGTCTCTTTATGATAGACATATCCATTTTGCAAGTTTGTTATTACGGGTAGTTCCTACAAAGGATCAGACTAATGATGTATACAATACTTGAATGGTCGATGTAGATGCTACATAGTTAGTTCTCATCCTTCAGAGACTACGAGTATAATAAAGCCATCTGTTGACAAAAGGATCACCTTAATATAATCATCTCATGGCTATTGAAAACGAATCAAATCAGATGGTTCTATTTCTCAATCTTTCTGACTTGTGCTCCTACGGAACCAGGTCGAAAGATTGTAAAAATTAGTCACCAATAACAACTGATGAAGAATTCCTCGAAAAGTTAAGGATTAGTAATCCTTTTTAGAAATCGAATGGATTTGGTCTTATACACACGCGAGGAAGGTAATCAAAAAAGAAAGAAGATGATTTCTTCTTTCTTTTATCACTTAAGAGCCATGTGAGATGGAAGTCTCATGCATCATTTTGAATGAGAGAAAGAAGTGAGGAATCCTCTTTTCGACTCTGACTCTCCCACTCCAGTCATTGCTTTTCTTTCTATTACTTCAAAAGTAGCCGCTTTAGCTTCAGCTACGTGAATTTTTGATATTTATTTTTATTTATCATTAAACGAATGAAATCTTTTTTTGGAAATCCTAGCTATTCTTAGAATGATATTGGGGAATCTTATTACTATTACTCAAACAAGCATGAAACGTATGCTTGCATATTCGTCCATCGGTCAAATCAGACATGTAATTATTGGAGACTCAAATAGAGGATATGCAAGCATGATAACTTATATGCTGTTCTATATCTCCATGAATCTAGGAACTTTTGCTCGCATTGTATCATTTGGTCTACGTACCGAAACTGATAATCTTTGAGATTATGCAGGATTATACATGAAAGATCGTTTTTGGCTCTCTCTTCAGCCCTATTTCTCTTATCCATAAGGGGTCTTCCTCCACTAGTAGGGTTTTTCGGAAAACTCCATCTATTCTGGTATGGATGGTAGGCAGGCTTATATTTATTTGTTTTAATAGGACTCCTTACGAGCGTTGTTTCCATCTACTATTATCTAAAAATAACAAGTTATTAATGACTGGACGAAACCAAGAAATAACCCCTCACATGCGAAATTATAGAAGATCTCGCTTAAGATCAAACAATTCCATCGAATGGAGTATGACCGTACGTGTGATATCATCTACTATATCGGGAATATCAATGAACCCAATTCTTGCAATTGCTCAGGATACTCTCTTTTAGCTTCTAGGCCTATTTCTTAGTTTAAGATCCCTCTTACTAACTGGAATAAAAGAATTAGTATATCTGTTCCACCCAAAATAGGCTGGGGCTACGAACTTATAATCATGGAATCGACTCGATCATAAGATTATAAGTTCATTCCATATCGGACCAGACCAGAATAGGGTTATGCACATTCTTATTATGAGAAGAGGTTATTCGAGCATATGTAAATAGGTACTATGTTTCCTTATGGATCCCTACATCATTACATTCTATTTAGGATTAGGAATAGGCATAATCGGACCTGGTTTTGGCATATTTATCGTTATTTGGGTACCATGATCACTTCTTTGGGCTTTTATTGAATCGTGGAATAGGTTTGATTGTACATTGTTTTGATATAAGGGGTATCCTATGGATAATTCAAAACCATGATCACTTCTTTGGGCTTCTATTGAATCGAGAAATAGGTTTGATTATACATTGTTTTGATATAAGGGATATCCTATGGGTAATTCAAATCGAAGCAATTTGATGTCTGACTTGGGCCTATATGACATGACCGATCGATAGAAATACCCCAACACTTCATCCACCTTTGTCCATATATTCCATATATCACACTAGATAGATATCATTTTCATGGAATACGATTCACTTTCAAGATGCCTTGATGGTGAAATGGTAGACTCGTGAGACTCTATGTCTCGTGCTAAATAGCGTGGAGGTTCTAGTCCTTTTCAAGGCATAATATTGAGAATTCTCATTGAATGAGCAATTCAATAATAGACTTCAGATCTAATCAATATTGCGAGTATCTTATCTATTGATACAAAGTATTCCGGTGATCCCCACAATCCAAGTCCGAGCTGTTGGAATTAGAACAGGTTTGGCAGCGGATCACAAAATCTTGGTGATCTTCTCTATCTAATGAATGAGGAGTTCATTTGGAAATCGTTCTCCCTACGCTTCCCCCTGAGTATATGATTCAACAGGAATCACAAAGGGGTAGATTGATAGAAACCTCTAGTAAAATACCCACCAGTAACCATAACCCAGCGGATAAAGTACATCACATAATACATTTTAGGGACTAGCGACTTACCCATTCAGTGACTTTGGCACTGGACGTTCCCAAAATGGGTACTATCGCGTCAGGTGAATTAGAGAATAAACAGATGTCTGTTGGCATTCCATCTTTCCTTCTCTTTTCAGGTCATATCTGAAAGAAAATCCAGTACCTTTTGATCGTGAATAGGATGAACCACCTCCATGGATATCTTTGCATCGGAACAAAACAATTAGAATTAGGCCCGGTCAACCGGAATATGTATTATCCATATGGAAATCTTCCAATTGAGAAGATCCATCGACCTGAGATGAAGAGAAAGATCTATCTATTTTTTCTAGTTATTCAGTTAAACCAATGATTCGTTATTGGAGCAGATAGCAACAATCGTTTCATCAAACATGCGTATTTTTTCTTTTCCGATGGATTTCCAAGGTTTCATTAATGGAAATTCTTTGATGTAGTGAGTAATAGGCTTTGGTTGCTCATCGTTCAAGAATTCTTGTTTAGGCAGTTCATATCATCCACACATAGTGTTTTGATCTAAGATTTCAATTCTTCCATGCTTCAGCAGTAGCATATTGCTCCATGGAGCTAAGGTCCAAAATATTGAATAAACAAGTGTTTCCACGACTCTACCACTTGGCCAATTCAGTTCCACTTAATCCCCTTTTCATGGCCACATATCTTTACGGCTAAGGAATGGGAAATATTTTCCCTTTTACATGAATCAAATATTTCATTTCATCCGGGAAAAGCCATCTCTTTCTCCAAAATGTCTTTGCCATTTGATCCAATAGCATTCCGTTAGATAGGAAGAGATTCGATAAATACCGATAACTCTCGGATGGAGTATTAGAATGGATAGATCCATTAGATAATGAACTATTGGTTCTACGCCATCTCTGACGATGAGTCAACAATTCAAAGTGCTTTTCTTGCATATTCTTGATGAACCAATGTCTAAATATAGATTTAGAAGAATTTGTTTGGGAAATAATATGCCCCTTTGACATCTCTTCATCTGCAAAGAATTCTCGACGCGAAAACATAGAGGCAAAGGGCTGATCTTTGAATAGGAAAAAGAATGGATCTGCAGGATCATAAATGAATTGGTTTATTCGAAAAGCCTTGTTCTTTGGACGATCTATCTCGTGTCTAGTAATGCATGGTTCCACTTTGCAAGAGCTCCGAATCATTCTCTTGAAGCTCATCTTTTTTATGATAAAAGATCCGCTATGAAGGGCTGATTCTTTCTATATGGGGATGATCTCGGATGGCCTTTCGAACGCTGTACTCTTTCGGAACGTATCCATGAGTTCAAACTAGATCTGATCAAATGAAAGACCGAATCAAGACTAGACATGCTTTGGAAAGTGTATAATGAGACGAATGCGAAAAGGGAATTGCCAAAGGGATTCATCTTCAAAGACATAGTAGAACATTATTATAGACGAGAATATAAAAGAAAAAATTCTTAGGCTAGGAACAATCTATTTGAATCTCATTTGTAATAGCATGGGTAGTAGCTACTTTGTTTTCATTCTGGATATGTATGGCCGCATTGATGAATGAGAATGACTTATCGGTATCTTGCTTTTATGTTAGAAGGTGCTAAATCAATCGACGCCGGAGCTGCTACAATTGCTTCAGCGGGAGCGGCTGTTGGTATTGGAAACATGTTTAGTTCTTTGATTTATTCCGTGGCTAGAAATCCCTCATTGGCAAAACAATCATTTGGTTATGCCATTTTGGGCTTTGCTCTAACCGAAGCTATTGCATTGTTTGCCCTAATGATGGCCTTTCTGATCTCGTTCGTCTTCCAAAGTGAACCAGATGCTTAAAAGCGCTTTGCCTTACCTATGATGAAATTCCAAATGAGAAAATGAGGGGCGACTAAAAGGAGCCAAACTATTCTTCCATTTTCAAATAACTTTTTTCCTAAGCCACTCTTTTCTGTCCTGTCACTCCAATACTATGTTTCCGATAGGGAGACTTGAGCATATTGGTTATTGGTATCAGGTTCTACTCCTTTTATTAGACTAAGGAAAAGGAAGCGTGTAGAGCCCCTACCATAGCTTAGGATTCATATAGGTGATATGGGAAAGAGCATGTGGTTTTGACTTCCTTGAAGGAGTGGCCTATGAATTATGTGATTTGACTGATCTTGGTTAAGTGGTTAAAAATCTAGTGGCGTGTACCAAAGGAACTCTTGTGCATCTGTTCACAGGAGACGAAAAAGGACGGATATGCTTAGGTCCCTACTTTCTATTTTTAGCTGAACGGATAAAAAGAAATACCAGCTCTAGCCTACCCTTCTAGTGGTTCTATCCGCACTCCTTCGCTGAGCCCTGCATTCCCTCCATGAGGCCTTTCTTTCAGACAAAATCACACCGCCTAGAGAAAGAGATTAATGGAAAAAGGAAGGCGATCGGTAGATCGATGGATGAATCCACCGACATAGGCTTCGGGGAAGCGGGTGATCGGAGATAACTTTCACTTACAAGTTTGGATTTGATTTTGGCAATAACCTGATCAATCGATACAAATAACTTGGAACAAACTCACGGAATGGATAGAGAAGGGGGTAGCATAAGAAAATTTCTTAGGATTGAACTACCCACCTCCCGTGTTTAGATATAACTCTCCTCGAAAGAAAATAGCTGATTCGATAAAGAAAGCACGACTGAGAAGTAGCTGGGATGACTGAGCATATCATATCTGATTTACATAGGTGTCTTGACACGTACTATTAGGCCTAGATCCGGTGATTGTAAGGCCACTATTTGAATAGTAGTGTTGGTACATCAATGCACCATATTGATATCCCAACGTTATAAATTTGGTATCTCTTAACACAATTGCATCTCCAATCATCCCTTGATTCTAGAAGCTACCTTGCACATTACCACTCCCAGCCCTTTCTTTGTATCTGTTCGCGAAGTCAGTGATCAAGTTTACTGCTAGGAAAGAGGGGCTCTTGCATCTTGCCCTTTCTTTATTTACAATAGCACACGGTATCGCCTTAGAGAGCGTATGAAGATACCTATACCGAAAGAGCTTACAGTTCGTCTATATGAAGAGAGGTGGCCTGCCTACCATAATACCTGCTTATCATCCCAAAATGATTCCTCGATATGGCAACAATGCAGATAGTGTGGTGAAGCGCTATTTATCATGCTTTTTGTTGACGAAGGAAATAAAGCTCAGTCTCAATATGCACGTTAGAGAAGAGGAAAGCCAAGACAAAGAAAGGACAACCCTCATCATAAGGAAGAAAGCAGTTAGTTATGGTACTAGCATCCCTTATTTACGTCCATCCATTTCGACTATCATACCTTCGAAAATAAGAAGTTGTCCCCCTAGAATAGAGAGAGTAGAATGCCCTAAGGAAAAGGACCCAGCGACCAACTCAAGGAAAGCGAAAGCTCACTAAAATGAAGAAAGCGTTTGGTCAGCTTCAAGCTAGCCAAATCCAAGGAGAAGGAGGACAGATAATATAAGATTTTTGGCCATCTTTTCATCTGCATCTTAGGTTGCTCCTTCATCTTAGTTGAATATCCCGTCGAGTAAAGGAATGACCTACTGGTGAAAGCCAGCCATAGAGCACTTTGCGCTTTCGTCCCGCCCCGCCAAAAGAGTGATTTTCCATTGTGGGGCCTTCTCGGTCAATAAGTAGGTTCACTTTCGCTCCATTCTTTTGAAATGGTATGCGGTCCGTTTTCATAACTACCCGAGTAATCTCCCTTTGTTCTTATTCCAAAGCGTGTTGCCTTGCCTGTACTTCGCGCTGTTAAAGTCAGGTTGCTTTCTCATTATCCCGATTCCGAGCTACTGGATCATACGATGTAGGTGAGTCCGATTGTTCTGACTTCTACTGTACGTTGCCTTAAGGCGCCTCCCAATAAAGGCACTTTCCTATGAGGAAAATGCCATTTCGAAGAAGGGGAAAAAAATATAACTACAGAGGCTGAGGGAAAGGCCAGACTCTATTCTTGACTTAAGGAAGCCTTCGGGGATCTTCTCCTATCTATAAGACAAAGACGCAACAACTCGTCTTATCGTCTGTATCTGCTAATCCTTGCTTGTCAATGCTACGCACCTTAATGTACTGGGAGAGGAAAAAGGCCGCTATGCTTCCTTCTTTTGAGTTTTCTGGTTATATCAAGCAAATACAGATAAGAATAGATAATATGACTAATCGGTAGTAGCTATCTAGGTGGGTTTGGGTGGTTAGCACCCCCAGCAAGCAAGCCCATTTACTGGTATAGAAATAGAAATTCAAATAATAGATCCAAGAAGGTAAAAAGAAGAACTCCTAGGCTTCTCATAGCACAACACGGTGAGTTTCTTATGGAGAGCTTCTGACTATAGCTCGAGAAGCTCGTGTAAGGGTAGCCACACTATCCTCCTAAGTCATGTAGCTAACTAATCCAGTATGGATACTATCGAAGAGCTAAGGAGAGATAAAGAGAAGCAAGGAAAAGGGACCAAGCACTCTTAATAAATAAAGATACATACCCGGATCCCCATGAGGGGGGAGCTAGAACCAATCTATTTCAATGAGGAGGCCATAGTCTTACTGTAGCTAAGCGAATGTGGCTTTATGGGCTTCCCACAAGTAAGGATAGATAGTGAAACCTTGAGGTTTAGGACTCGCTATGAACTTCCTTCCCTCTAGATATATAGGTCAAATCCTTCCTCTATTCTTTTTCCTTATTTAAAAGTTTTTGTGTAAGCTGCTATTTCTCGCAATATTCGAAAAATAGAAAGAATTGGCTGAGCTGTCTCGGATGGGCATAGTTCGAATAGCTCGTCATAAGGGTCACACTTCCTTAAAGAACTTCCAGTAAACTAAAGAATACCCGCTCGGGCCTTCATAATCATCGCAGGAAATAGTTTGGATCGCACCACTAGCCTTGATTGGTAGATGGAAGTACCAAGGTGCGTCTGGAAGTATCGTATAAGATTACAACTACATTTAGGAGTGATCTTTCCTTCTGTGCGTAGAAGTTTTGATTCGAGCGAGGATCTATGACAATTGCCCTCGTGAATGGGGAAGGAAGAGAGAGTGTCACCCAAATTTTCATAAATGAAGAAAGGAATCCATTCACTCTTTTCTAACGGAGTTCCGCACCAAGACTCAAACCATACCTCGTGAAAGAGCTTTACCCCAAGAGACATGGTACATCCCATGCCTTTCTTGGTGGAAAAAACCATCGACGATTCCGACAAGTCTTTCTTCATTTAACAAGAAAGCTAGTATATATGAAAGATTTCTTTGATGGATTTTCTAGTATTTAATTACATCTTATCCCCGGGTAACAGTTTCTATGTAGCCATTTTAGTAGCCCTTCGAGCCGTCCGACGACATCAATTCTCTGAATCTTGAGGAAAAGGTAGATGGTTTAGCTCGAGCTGCGCTTCAAGAGAATATCGTATCCCAACTAGACATTTTGTTGAGAGTCTATAAAGACACTACAGAGTGTGTGATCTTACCAGAAGTCAATCTCTAAGAAGTCGTCGCACGTTGTTTTCTTTATAACGAGAGCATTTTTTAGCTAAACGACATCTATATCAACCTTGTCAATCAGGGCACACAGAGCCCCCACTTTGCCCAAGCTCTACAGTTAGTGCTTTCGTTCAATTCACAAGGTATATTTTTATTTTCCTAGTTGATTGAGAAAGATAATTTCACTTATCATACCCTCTTTTAGTATGGAATTCTCTCCCAGAGTAGCAGAACTCACGACTCTATTAGAAAGTAAATGACCAACTTTTACATGAACTTTCAAGTAGATAAAACCGGTTTAGTGGTCTCAGTTGGAGATGGGGATTGCACAAGTTTATGGATTGAACAAGATTCAAGCTGGAGAAATAGTTGAATTTGCCAGTGGTGTGAAAGGAACAGCCTTAAATCTTGAGAATGAGAATGTAGGTATTGTTGTCTTTGGTAGTGATACTGCTATTAAAAAAGGGGATCTTAGCAAGCGCACTGGATCCACTATGGATGTTCCTACAGGAAAGACATGTTTGGCCATGTGGCCACGCATTGGGGGTACCTATTGATGAAAAAAGGGCTGTAAGCAATCATGAACGAAGGCGTGTCGAAGTGAAAGCCCAGGGATTATTGAGCGTAAATCTGTGCACGAACCCATGTAAACAGGGTTAAAAGCAGTAAATAGCCTGGTTCCTACAAGCCGTGGTCAATGCGAACTTATAATCGAGGACAGACAAACTGGAAAACAGCTATTGCTATCACTACTATATTAAACCAAAAGCAAATGAATGAAAGCTCTGAGAGTGAAACATTGTATTGTGTTTATTTAGCGATTGGACAGAAATGATTGACTGTGGAAAAATTTGTTCAAATTCTAATTGAAGCGAATGCTTTGGAATATTCCATTCTTATAGCAGCCACCGCTTCGGTTCTTGCTCCTCTGTAATTTCTGGCCCCATATTCTGGGTGTGCCATGGGGGAATATTTTCGCAATAATTCGATGCATGCATTAATAATATATGACGATCTTAGTAAACAGGCGATGGCATATCGACAAATGTCATTATTGTTACGCCGACCACCAAGTTGTAAGGCTTTCCCTTGGGATGTTTTCTATTTACGTTCACGTCTCTTAGAAAGAGTTGCTAAACGATCTATCGGATAAGTGCAGGTAGCATGATTGCATTACCCGTCACTGAAACACAAGCTGGAGACGTATCAGCCTATATCCCCACCAATGTGATCCCCGTTACCGATGGACAAATATATTCGAAAATAGAGCTCTTTTATCGTGGAATTAGACCTGCAATTAATGTTGACTTATCTGTAAGTCATGTCGGGTCAGCCAGTCAGTTGAAAACTATGAAACAAATCCACGGTAGTTCAAAACTAGAATTGGCACAATATCGCGTAGTGGCCGCCTTCACTCAATTTAGCTCAGACCTGATGCAACGACTCAGCCATTACCCAATAGAGGTGCAAAGCTTACAGAAGTGCCCAAACAACCACAATATTCACCATTTCCAATTGAAAAACAGATTGTTGTGATTTATGCATCTGCCAAAGGCTTTTGTGATCGAATGCCACTAGACAAAATGGCTCAATATAAGAGAGCCATTCCAAGTAGTATAGATCCCAAATTACTCAAATCCTTAAAAGAAAAGGTGGATTAACTCATGAAATAAAGAATGATCCAGATGCTTCTTTAAAAGAAAGCGTTTAGCCTTACCTATGATGAAAAGTGCGTAGCGAAATAATAGTAACTTGTCGACTAAAAGAAAAAAAAATGAAAATCCAATTCGTGAGATGGCAGTGATCTATAATAGGAAGAACTCTTCTTCAACTGATCCAGCGAGATTCTCTTTCGAGGGGCATTAGTGAATCAATGAAAAGGAAGAATTAGTTTAGTTCAAGAAGTAGTTTGGCTTCCCTTCCTGAATGTTGGTTTGGAGTTGACCCAGTAGCAGGAGTTGAGAACAGCTAATATTGATCCGCTGCTACATCCGTTGAAATATCTGTTGCCAGTTCCGATCGATGGGGATAGGCGTGAAGGCCAATCATACCGGTTATCTGAGTTTCCCTTACCGGAGATGTTCTCAGATGCTCTTAGATCGAGAGTTGAGGTGGCATATCATAAGGAGTAGCCAGTTTCGAGAAAACCGAAGCCTTGTGAACTACTCGACTAAGAAGTCAGTGTTGGAGGTAGGCACTCTCTTTTAGACAATGTCAGGAAAAGACTTTCTAACCAATTCAATTAATAAGCTAAAGAGAAGTTACAGAAGTATGGAAGTGAAGAGAAGCAAACCTTCTTTGCGAATGTGCGTAGCCTATTTGCTCTATCTGATATTGAACTAGATGCCACAAAAGCCCCAACTCTGGCTCAAGAAAAGAAGAGGTGTCCATGAGGTGAGTGCCCGTAAGTCATTTCGTTGAGTTACGGATGTGCTCCTATTTAGGGAGGTGGAACCTCGACTAGGAAGGTTTGGAGGGAAAGAGAATAATAGATCAACTTAGAGAGGTAAGCTTATTCTTTGGTTTCAATATAGTGTTACGCAAACATCCAGCCTTATATTATTTTGGGTACGAGACCAACGAAATGGATTAGAAATGTAGCTCAGTTGAAAAGAAAGATAGTTCTTTCGGGAAATAAAGAATCAAGTAGGGTTAGAGATTGACTTGACCAACTCTTTCTTATTCTGCACAAAAGAACCTTGCCTAATTCACTAATTCGTGTGAAGATACTAAATTTTTAGATTTGAAAAAGACTTCAAAGAGACTTTCTTCAGTAGATGGTGATTGATAGAGTAATCCTTGATCGTAATTTCCAGCTATGTCGAACATAAAATTTGTGATTAGTTGTAAATCCAAACTATTCAAAGTTCTATCTTCAAAGATTTCTTGGGATATCTTCTTACGAAGTTTCGTTATAGCATCTATAATTGCTTCTGGTTTAGGCGGGCAGCCCGGCAAATAGAAATCCATGGGAATTCACTTATCGACTCCCCTATAAGAATCAATACTGAACATTACATTCCTCCTATAATAGTACAAGCTCCCATAGCAATGACATAGTTTGGTGCAGGCATTTTTTCATATAATCGCACTAAAGAAGAGCCATTTTTATTGTTACTGTACCAGCTGTTACAATGAGGTCTGCTTGCCTAGGACTCGATCTTGGTACCAATCCATAACGATCAAAGTATAATTGTGAGCCTATTAATGAAGCAAATTCAATGAAACAACAACTGGTACCATAGAGAATAGGCCATAAACTGGAGAGTATTGACCAATTCGAAAGATCATTCGATGTAGTTGAAATAACGGAATTCGAGGACGGAAAATCAATCAAATTAAAACCGTTTCCATAGTTTCGCTACGCTCCTTCCTTTTTCATTTTTTTGTTGTCTAAATATTTAGTTAAGACCATTCTAATGCTCCTTTTCGTCATGCATGAACTGAACCAACAATTGGGATAACCACGAAAATGAAAGCAAGTATAAATACAGATACACCTTTTGGCCACCGATAATATTGCAGTACCAGACATGAGATTTCGGATGGTCTTTCTATGTGGACATGGGGAGGAAGCAGGCGAAGTGTGTCGTTCGTAATGGAAAGAGAGCTTCCTTCTAGTACCCACCTCTTTGTTAGACCGTGAACACGATGGTCTTTGACTAGGACCAAGAACCAATTCGAATTTGGATATTGACATGTCAGTTGTTTTTAACCGTAGGCATCTCGCCAAGAAGTTGGTGCGCTCATCATGTATTAGGTCAGGGTGGATGGTTGTTTCGAGATCCCGTAGAAAATGTGTCTTTTATGCCTTGGGTATTAGCCACAGCTCGTATTCATTCAGTAAATCTACCACTTCTTCATTCTTGGACCTCCTTTAAAAATATTTTAACTCTTCCATGCTGTGTCTCAGGAACCTCTTCAATGCGGTCTGGATTGCTAGCTCCCATTCATAGTTCTTCTACAGATGATACACGAGGAAGATTTCTATGGAGGTTCTTCCTTCTAATTACAGGCATATCTATAAATCTTTTCTACCAGATGAAGCAGCAGGCATCAGTCTGTAGAACCTATAAAAAAGAGATGGTTGTGGCGTGAAGTACTCTTGTGCACCTACGTCACTCGGCTCGCGCGCAACCCCGCCCTGTTATGTTATGGAAGAATTGAGCTTATTGCTGGTTATTCAAAGCCAGCAATTGGCTGTCGGGCTTCGTCCCTTCTGTAGCGCTTTGGAAGTCACTGTGGCATGGCTGAATGTAGAGCAGTCCGCGACGGAAGACTATGTTCAATGGATTATTTTGAATTTCGAAAGATGGTCAAGGTATCCTGCTTCCAAGCCACTACACTAGATGCGCATGTAGTCATAGTTGCAGTCCTACCGTAGCAAAACAAAAGGAGTAGCATAGCCTGCAAATTTCAGTCGCAAGAAAGTAGTCCAGTAGCCAGAAAGCTAGCAGCGGGGCAGTAAGCAAGCAAGCGGTAGCCAAGGATAGGGGTCCAAGTATATTAATCTGGGCTCTAACAAGGTACGAGCTTGAAGTGTGTTCGCGGTCCAAGCTTATTAATATACTATAGATTCTTTTCAATTTTGCTTAACAAATCTCTAATATTCTAATACCGGTGTACCTAGATCTCAAAAGGAAGGTTGGAAAGTCATTCAGATTGGTGGTTTAAACCTCGTAATACTGATTGGATCCGAGAATGGTACAAAGAAATCCAACCGATATTGCCGCACTTCCATGACTGGTCTTCTTACCAAGGCTGGTTATTTATTACTGGGAGAGGTGCTATTACTAACTTGAGTCCAAGGCAAAGATTGCATAAAATTATTCCACGTTTGGGTGCAAAGAAAGCATGGCAACCAATGGGAGGTCCAATGGTGCTCACCAGACCATTGATACCGTTGGATACCTTCCAATCCTGATTCATTGATGTAACATGTCAAATCATCAATAAGTTCTCATGCCCCTAGTTTCGAAAAAGCAAAGATCACCCAGTATATTAATCTTCAATAGGCCTAATTAAATTGAAGTCCTAGATACCAATTCATGTACAATCTATAGAAAAATGAAAGAATTCCACCTCTTGCCCGGTGGACGTAAGCTACTTGCTCCTGACGAGTCCGGTCTATAGGGGATTCAAAGTTGTTGCTCTATTGTTTTCCTCGCCAACTCAGCTTTTAAGAAGAATCGGGGTTTACCATCAAAGAGTATTACCTATCCACATCCGAGTTTAACTAATAAGCTGCCACTTTGGTAACCGAGGTCCGATGTTTCTCGCTCACGTACGGCTACGCACCTTGGAAAGTTCACTAAATTGGTTAAAATATCTCCTCTGGAATAGCAACTAGATAAATAAGGGGGCAGCTCAGCAAAGGTGAATTCAAATTCTATCCTTATTCATCATCGGCTGTAGTGAAGATAGCTTTTCGAGTTGTGTTAGGACCAGACCTGTTCGTCGACGGAAATTTTATGGGTTTAGAAAACCGTTAAACAAATTTAAATTAAAAATAACCGCAAGCGCACGGTGTACGAATGTAGCATGTGGCGAATACGGGTCGATCCACAGGGAATTGTTGATTTTACAATTCTATTCAATCAAATTAACCAAAGTTGAAAGTGTGATTAGCTAAAAATGTAAGAAACTAACAAAAACTAGCAAAATAAAAATAGATAAAAATATGAGAGTTAAATGAAAATTTAGAGATAAATCCGCTCTCTAGATCATATAATTCAACAAATAATGAAATTATGATCTCTTTTTTGGTCACAAGTGAGTTTAAATGATGTGTTTATCATAAGTATAGCTTATTTGTGCTACTAATTAGCTCAACATAAGCCATCAAACTATAACACAACCTTTAAACCACTTACTAACTCTCATGAAAATGACAACAAAGTTGAAAATGAAATCTATTTTAAGTATGGCATAATAACTATTAATTAGAAATATAGACCATCAAATTTTAATTTCAAATCACTTTCTTATGCCATAATCATATTTTGATGAAGAGGCATTTGTGTTAGTGATTGTTTAAGCATAGCCTATTTGGTGTCAACAATATATGCTATCAAATTCAAAGCAAAAACAACAAATAAAACCACTTCAAGCATTGTCATTAAGCACAAAAAGAGAGCTATAACTATCAAAATGTTGAAGCTACATGATTAGAGGCTTCATTACCCTTAAATTAAAGGGATTAGCCTCTCATATTTGTTATCAAAACAACAAATATAGCTTGCAACATGAGAGAAAAAGAAAAGAAAAAAGAAAGCAAGATAAAGAAAAACTATTCTACTTGCATGAAAAATAAATCTACACTACAACATGAAAGTAAATAAGAATGAAAAATAAAAGAACATGTATTGAAGTTGCATAAAAAAAAGAAATTACATAAAGATAAATGGCTAAGTAGCCATGAAAAGAAAGAGAAGCTTTTATTTTATTTTGAGCCTAAACTAATGAAGAGGGAGATGATAGATTACATGAAACATATGAGTATTTATACATGTATGAAACCCTAATTCATATTTTAGGGGAATGCCCAAAATGCCCTTGAGGTAGTGTAGAGGCCAAGTAATCATTAGCTTATACTAATCATCATTTAGTGTACCTGAAGCCATTAATTCCATAAGCATGTGCATTAGCCTCTAACTTGTACATTAAAGTAGGTGGATAAGTGAGGTCCTCCATGTTCTTCATTTTTAATTATTTCCATCTTCTTTCCTTTGTAATTATTTTATACATGCATATGTCTTCATGCACCACTTCTATTTGAGATCAAATTCCTACACAAATATGTATAAATTTTCAATTAATTTTTCTCAAAGAAATATATGCGCACAAATGACCATTTTCCCCCTATATGAAGATGGATATGTGACAATATGGAAATAATATGGATTTTGGTTAAAACAAGTTAAAATACCTAATATGATCATTTATTTAATTTAAATAGATTAAATATGGTGGTAAAAATATGCACATTTACGTGCACATCAAATACCCCCATACTTATCTTTTTATTCGTCCTCGAATAAAGGGAAACTAAGATAAATCCATTTTCGTAGGAAGTACGATTGCATTGAGCGTATGCAACAAGCCATTAAACCTCTGGGTGTCCCCAGTAGGACGAGTGTTGTCTCGTGAGGGTTTTCAGCGGATACTACCCACAAAATCCAAATGCAAGATGAAAATATTTACAAAATGCAAGATTTATTTATAAAGAGATGAATGCAAGTTTTTGAAAATATTTAAAAATGAAGGATTTATTTTTAAATCGACACAAATAAGTTAAATATAGGTTTTGGTCATTATCTTGAAAATTTAAGTCATTTACTCGTCAAAATTTCCAACAAAAATCAAGTTATCATAACAAATAGGCTATAGTTTAACTCATTATTTCGGTTGATAACAAAGTGTAATTATGAAAAGGATCCTTCGTTGACTATCAAAGTTTATCAAAATGGTATTTTCATTTCTTTTCAATAACAAATCAAATCAAATAAGTAAAAATAGTGCTAGGACTTCAATTGCTTACTCTCTCATTGTTTGCAAGAAAAATTGCATACCTAGCTCGGGTAAACTGAGGCCAGATATACCACCCATGCACTGCCCTTCGGGCTTATGTGAGGGGAGTACAGAGCATGGCGAGCTCACACACTTTCGTGCATACACCTATCGACCGTAGGTGGTTTTTATTAAGTCTTTTTTTACATGTGTTCCATACATGCATAACCGTGAGTACTTTTAAATGAGTATGAAAGCACATAATCAAAGATTCCAAGTAATTCTCCCAAGCATAACCGTGAGGACTTTTAAATGAGAGTGAATACTTGGATGTTATTATTTTTATTTTTTTATTTTTTTAAGAGGGAGAGAGAGTTTTTCAAAATCATCTTAGCACCATTTAACTTAGAAGACAAAAAAATGTTATATCCTTTACTTTAAATCAACCACTTTTTAAAACAAAGATTTTCAATCAGGATGCACTTCATAATTAACACGTATGAATCTTCCTATATACCAGTTAAACCATTATTATTTGTAATAAAACTTCATTTTTTTTTGTTAAGATGAATAAATTTTCAAAAATTTCAATTTAGTAAACCAAAACCATAGATTTACCCTATAGTGTTTCTTTAAAAATAAATCAAAAGAAAATATGTTTTTGGGATTTTCTTTTTAATTTTTTTAGTTTTCTAAAGAAAAAGCAAAAATAAACCATGAAATAAAAATAGAAATTGAAGACGAGTCTCCCCCATACTTGATTTTGACGGTGTCTCCATAGTCAACCCAAGTGGAAGGAGAAAAAATAAAATAAAAACCCTATATTTACATGAAAGATTATTATTTACAAGAGATGAGAAAGTATATAGTCAAAAAGTAAATGAAACGATCTTCTAAAGACCGATTCATTTGTCTCGTCAAATGTGTGAGACACAGCTTAAGCTCAAAAAACCAAACCATAGAAGATTTCAAAGTTGAACGTTGATTTGGAAAAACGAACGTCGTTTTATTAAAAATCGTACGAGTTGTTTTATTGTCGACGATTTTTAGGTTCGATAAAATAATTGGTTGAAATTCAAGTTTATTTTCACCAAATTGAAATTCAAAATTTTCATTGGAAACTTCTTCAAAATTATTGATTTCAAAATCATAATGGCAATTTAAATCTACCCCTTCGAAATTTAACAACTCGTCTTCGAAAATTCCATAAAATTTGTGTTCGTTAAATTCGTCTTCCTTTATTGGATTATCAACAACTTCGTCGCTTATATCCATTTCAAAATCCAAAGTTGTTGTATTCAAATTTTCAGAAAAAGGAAGATCGAAATTTAAATCGAGTTTCTCACCTTCAAAAGAATTGAAATCCAACTCAGTTACCGTGTTTTCAACAACTTCATTAAGATTGTTATTTTCATTTTCAAAAGTTGTTGTTTGAAAATCGTCAATTATGGTAAAAGATGGATTAACACTTGACTCATCACACATTGGAATTTGATTTTGTTTATCACGTTGTTTCATATATGTTTCAAACAACAAATTCGTGTGATCATCGTAAATTTCGTTCATTTACTCAATAAAATTCAATTTATAGTTATTAACTTGAGAATTTTCAATTTGGATTTGTTGAGAACAAAAAATTTCACTCGTATCGTAGTCAAGATTATTTCCATTGCTAAATTCGTTTGAAAAGTTGTTCCCATTTTCATGTTGAGTTTGAAATTCATTTTGGAGTTCGAATTTGAATTAGCATGGGTTATAATCGTTTGAATTTTGTATTGAATTCAAATTTTGAATCCTTGACTCGAGTTATTACACAAATATGAATTACACAATTCATTTATACTTTGATTTTGTTGTGTAGAGAGTTCAAGTAAAGATGAAATGCTTTTTTCGAGATTCGAGGGTTGTTCATTTTTTTGAAAACTTTGTTGTTCGAAATTCGATTTATTTACACAATAGTTATTGTTAAAATATCCAAACAAATTTGGAGTGAAATCATATGGATTATATTGGTTTTCACAACTATTGTAAAATTCAAGTGAGTAAGGAAAAGGAAACTCGGACATTTTCAAGTGTTTTTTTTTTTTGGTTTTTTTTATAAAGGAAATATATTTACAAACAGAATTTATTTTTCAAAAGGGAAATTGATTTTTGTTTTGTTTTTTGGTTTTTCAAAAAAAATTCTTTGTTTTTGAAAAGGTTTTATAATTTTTTTTGAATTTTGGTTTTTCTAAATTTTTTGGATTTTTGAAATTTCAAAGAAGAAGGATGTAAAAATTTCAAAAGAAAAGGAATATTTACAATTTTTTTAATTTTTTGTTTTTTTAAATATGAATGAACTAATGCAACTAAATGAATGCAAGGTTAATTACAATTGATTTATCCTAAGGTGAACCAAATGTATAATCACACTTTGTCTTAAATCAACAAGATAGTTCTCAGCCAGGTAACGGGCAGGGGTTATCGGTGCACCACGAATCACCGTAGCAATGCAGCAGAAGGTTTAAGTACCTTTCTGAGAAACAAATCAATATAATATTTACGAATCGCCGTAATATTTATAACCGATTATTGCTCTGCCGTAGCCTAGACACCGAGAAATTAAATTTTTCAAAGAAGACAACTTGTCAATTTCGATAAATGGTAGATTATTATTTGATTCTTCGCAAGGTGAGATTTGATTATGATTTTCTTGAATTTTTTTTGTGTTTTTCAAGTAATAAATCCCCTTTATATTTTTCCATTTGGTCAACAAAATCAAATTCATGATTATTAATTTGAAAATTTTCATTTTGAATTTGTTGATAACCAACGTATTCAATTGTATCATGGTCGAGATTGTTGGTAGAAGGCGATCGTGGTGGGCTGCTGGTCAAGAGTGGGGTTGACAGTTTGAGGATCTGAATGTAGGCAGATGGTTTGGTGGTGATGTTGTATTTATATATGGTGGTGTTTGTAGTGATATGGTTGATGGCCGAAATATCTGCTGTGGGAAGTGATGGTTAGACAGGGTTGTAATGCAGTGTCTTGTAGAGGAATGGAGAAGGAATGCAGGGTAGTAACCTATTATTTTGTTTAGGTTGTTGTTGCCCGCAACTAATGTTCAGTAAACATTGTTCCCTTAGTTGAAATTTTGTTGGCCTCGGCCATGCATACGATTCAACTATTGAGTAGGCCGACGTTCTCAGAGAAATATTACAGATCACTTCTTACTTTTTAAGTAAACCATAAAAATCCTTCACAAGGGATAATAAATAATAGTTTGGATTGGTATTATCTTAGGTCTTCATAAGTTAATTTAAACTCCTAATCTATGACCTTCCCCAGTTCTCACTTAAATAACATGCAAGAAAAAGATATCACATTTTGATAAAACAGCCAGAGCCCTTTTATACATTTGGGACAGTTATACCGCTTTGCCCCGAGGCTCGGGATTTCTCCAAAAATGAAGAAAAATCAAATTTTATACATTTGTGTTGGACTGATATCCCCTTTTATACATTTGCGAAGGAAACTGATCTAAGATACATGTGAAAGAGAATGGATTTTTTCCAATCAAGTGTAAGCGAGGTTGCCTTGGCACCCGGATTACAGAAAATAATGAAACGCTGGCTGATGTGGAATCAATAAATGAATGATCATTTTCAACTAGATACATATATTATTCCGTGGAAAGCCTATTCGATGAAAGTCGTACGTACGGCTTGGAGGAAGATCTTTCATATCTTTTAAGACGGTCAAAAAGCCAAAATAAGTGATTCATTGCATTGGGAAGTCAAAACAAAATCCGCATTTGAAACCTTTTAGGTAGATCTATCATCCTACATCGTTTTTGGCTCTTTCTCATATAGAAACTTGAGGGGCTCTCTTCCAGCTCTAGTATGCCTCGGACCTCGAAGCAAGAAGAAGTCGAAGAAGAGCAATAACTCAAAGAATGCCTACTGGTACGATACTACTCCAATCTCCTAGGGAGTGAGCACACTTCTTCTCTTACTGTTATGGCTTGGGATACGCAAGCACCTTGTTCCAGCCTTCTTATTCGCTACACACCTGTTGCTCGATGATTTTCTTTTTGGTTGAACCCTTCTCACTGTATTTCTTGATCCATCTAGGTCTAGTGTTGATCCACTTTCCATTCTCATTGAAGATGCACACTCGCTTGTTAGTGGTCTTGATTTTCTTATTGACGTGAATGTCTTTCTTAAGAATATCTAGGCTCTTCGTATCCAATCTAAGAAAATCCTAAACCATTGCCATGGAGCGATGGAACTGACATTCTTGGGGCTATGTGAAAATCCATCTTGTTACCACTATGTGGTCTTTCCCAATTCTATCGGCTCATATATGCTGGCACAGACGAGTCTTTCAACCGATAACAATTGTTGCTCGGGTACTAGATTCAACTTCTTTTCATGGATAATAACATGAAGCTGGACTATTGATCTTGCTTGGTCATCATCTCTCCTTAAAAAAATATTAAGTATGGAGTTCGGCTACGAAGTGGTCTCCCCGATCCAGTATTGGGCAGTTCAGGATCAGTGAAATCGACATCAGCCAGCGGCGCCTTATATTAATGCGGTCTTCAACAAAGAAAGACCTATATTGTTTAGTAATTCGAAGCCCCATCTTTTCATAAATCTTTTCTTCATTTATAGTCAAGGGGTAAGAAAACCAAACCCTCATTGGCCTATCAAACCATTGAAGTCCATTCCCGAGGGCAAACCATTTCATACAAGAAAGCAGGTAGGTAGCATAGAAGACCTCGGATCAGCGAGAATGAGAAGAATAATGCCAAGAAAGATATAAGAAAGTCCCAATGAACTGGTGCCGTCGGCCAAAGTCAAAGGGTATTATCTACTAGCAATGGTCTATCGTTTGTTAGAAGAAAAAGCATCAACAAAGAACTTACAACAACCTTGAGAAAGACAGTTGTTTCTCTTTCTTACTAAGTGGCTAACACACTAGTTCAGATAGCCTAGGCGCGAGGAGATGATTAACGACTAGTGAGAATGCAGGAAGAGTAGTTCTTTCTTTATTGAGCCGCTGCGCACCTTCCCCATACATCGTATTGAGAGGGATGGACGTATAATAGTAGAGGGGATGAGAAGATAGGAGGCTTAGGAGATATAGCCTCCCCTAATTACCGGAATTTAGTACTGGATTGGTCGCCTTAGGTTAGAGAAAGAAGAGCATTTTATTGAAACAAGAGCGCCCCGGTCGCATTTCATTCCTTGTCCCTATCCCTCTGTCTAACTTTCAGGCCGTTATATCTCTCTTTTGATCAATCAGCCAAAGTTTTCCCTATCCAAACTATAAATACCAACTACTATACTTTTCTCTGAGCCAGGGTTTCATTGGCATGGGGCAGGCAAACCCGGTATCCTAAATCACTTAAGAGTCTGATAAAGAAGTGTAACGTTAAGTCAGGGGTAGCTAGCTGTGTAGGAGACTTCTCATAGAGCGAAACTTTAGAGCTAGTGTATGAGAACGGGACAATAGGATAGGGGAAAACAAACACCAAGCAAGAGAACTCCTCTTCTTAGCCGCTGCCGCTCGGGGCTGCTTTTGAAGAAAACTTTCATTTCACTAGGCATAAATTGGGCTTTTGCACTGGGAAATTGGTTCAGTCAAGGCTGTGTCAGGGATGACTTCCTTACTGTTTAGTTCGATCGAAGAGGGCAGCAAGGCTTCAAGCACGAGAAAGTATTCTTATTCAACAAGCATAAGGTCAGATTTCGGCCAACTTCTTTTCTTTCACTAGCAGTGGCTCTCCCATAAACGTGCTATACCTCATCATGATTGAGAGACTGGAAGTCTCTTTCAAGTCGATCTATATGCTCTTACCAGTCTCCTATTAGAGATGTCCTATTCTAAACTACACTCTCATTCACTCAAGTAGCACTCTGAATGATTGGCAAACCAAGGATGACTTAGTATATCTCAATGATCTCACACTAAAACAAGAGAAAGTAAAACGAACTGGAATCTTCCTTTCTCTATAAGTATAAGGGCACTTCCATCTTTCTTTACTAGAACGAACATTCTTAGATTCCCTTGAGTGATGGAATCTTTAAGCCGGTGTATCGAATACTTCGCAAGCACCTTGGTCTTCTGGTTGATAGTGGACACTTTTCACTTGTGCTTGTGTAAGTACGTCAACGACATGCTTCCGTAATTGATAATGACTAGATGTGAAAGCCGTTGGATGTCAATCTGAAACTAAGGCCAAATAGTATGCCATGAGTGCGGTTAGTCAGTTCATGCAGGAAGCGATAGCTAGTTTGGGAGAGGAAGCGCTTCGTCTCATAGACTGGTATAGGTCCCAAGGAAGGTTTCTTTGACGCTACGGGGACTTAGTCTAAGCACTTGGCTATGAGGAGAGAAAGGTGACTACTAACACATACGAGGTAGCGAAGCAGCGAGTGTTTCAAGCAGAAGATGAATAAGAAGCCGCAGAAGAAAAGGAAGCTGAAGATACAGAAAGAACCTTCTCTAGCGCACTAATGGGAGACGGGGCCTACGCAAGGACAACTGATGTTGAGCTACCGGTTCAACCAAGTGCCCAAGAAGCAGCAACAGCTAAGCCAGAGCGAGGTAATAAAATAATAAGGCAGAATAAACAACACCCAGTTGCTGAAAGCGAATCTTTCATAAAATACCCTGCTAAGGCTTGGCACAAGCTTACGTCTGGGAGAACGCTACAATCAGAGAAAGGGCAATGTTACACGAATAAGGATTGGTCTTGAAAGAGGACCACTCTCATTATCGAGAGAGCGAGTCTACTGGATGAACTACTAAAAATAGAAATGAGACCAGGTGTTCATTAAAACAGGTAGCATTCACGAATGGAAGAGACGAAACAAGACTTTCTTCTTTCTTAGTACGAGGTTAGTTGTCACTTTCCATGCTTGATAGAATGCCTACGCAAGCTCCTTAATTTCCGTTTGGTTAAGCTAAGATTTCTGGCATGGACTCGACTTGATAGGAATGGGATGCACTACTACTCGTCGTAAGTATCTTATCTTATTTTCACCAAATAAAGGAATGTTATCTTCTCCTTTAATACTTAAAAACCCATTCGTTTGTATCTGACTTTCACCCGCACATATACCTGGATTCCCCGTCTCGTACCTCAATCAGTCCACGGCGCGAGTGAATGAATCTCTTTCTTGTGCGACTAGCTTCTTGGAAGTAGCAAAGGACTTACTCAAATGACCTTCGAGCCATCTTGGTTCATCTATCTGCTGCTTCCATCCTCTCTCCTTCTTGGAATCAAGCTGTCAAGCAATGGATGAGCATACTACTAGTGCTAAAGCCGTTAGCACGACCAACCATTTTCTTGCTCCTACGCATCTACGTTTGCCTTCACTCTTCTTTGTAGTAGCATCCTTTGATTTGGATAGAAAAAAGATGGGGAGTTAACTAAAGTATGTTCATGACTTCCTTAGCTCAAGCGCTAAGCGATTCAAATTCCATAGCACTAGCGCGAAAGCCCTTAAAGCGATAGGGCTAATAGGTACGCTAGCACGTACAACCATTTTCTTGCTCCCTTTGGCCACTCTTCTCTCTCTCTCGTTTGGTCACCTCACTTGTCTAGTCGTACAACATAGAGCTACTTGACTGAGCATAAATGATAGTTGTCGGAAGAGAGGATAACACCCTAGGAAACAAGTCTGAACACTGATGCAAGCTGTCCATCATTAGATTATTCTTTTGGCTTTCTGAGGGCCAAAGCCTTTGATGAGCAAGAAGCCAATGTTGTAATTCTTTAGGATGATTCTTTGAAGCAAGAGTTATTTCTTTAAGCAAGTGCATGAGACTCTTTTACTGGAAAGCTCCGAAGAAGAATTAAACTGACCCCACTTTAATTGACCAGTAAGTGATCGCAGAATCACCGATGGAACCAACTGAATCCGCTCTCATGACATGATCGAAGTTCGATCAACCACTTTTGGGAAAGAGATGAGATGGTCTACTCGCCTTTACACCTACGAGGAATCACTTGCTAACGGACAAGAGGTGGGTGGGAGGACGGTGCGACAAACAACGAAGATTCTGGGAAGTGGAAGTAGTTCAGGCGGGACGGGCTTCCCACTCCCTCTCACTCAATAAGATGGCTGGCTCCCCGTTCGATCCATCGCCGCGACTACATCTAACCATGGATAGAAGTCTGATCTAGTATGTGATAAAGTTAGGAAGTTCATTTGGTGCATCTCCTAGAAGTGAGTCCAACCATTTATTTCAGTAGGGCGGGAGGAATGGATGAAGAAGGAAATGGTAATAGGCACTTGCGATCTTCACTTCCCACCCCATCACATAAAGATGGGGAAAATGGGGAAAACAATCTAAATCGGGTGGGGGCTGGGAGATAGCGAGCAACTTGATGACTCAATCATGCACAACCAACGAGAAAAGCTCAACTCAACCTGGTATGTACATTGGTAATGCTGAACGCACAACTCGTAGATTCACACCAATGCAGGACTTTATCCATCCGGAACTAGCTATATGGAGGTGCCTTGAGTCATTCACCCCGTTATAGTTTTCTTCAAATGATGTTTCGTTAGGTGTTCTGCTTTCACAAGAGGACGAAGGATGTCAGGAACGACCCTTGTATGATCTCTCTATTAGTGTTGTTTCCTGCCTAGCAACATTATTCAAAAGACGAATAAAGCCTGCTTGGCGGCGGTATTTGCAGCTAATAAACTTCGTCAAACTATGTCCCGGTTATCCTAAAGACAAAGTCTGATCTACAACTATTGTCACGACCATTCGGCCGAGCAGCCTTATTGAAGTAGGGGATACCTTTCATAATTGGAAGTTACTTGTGCCCCCTGTCAAGGGGAAGGCTATTGCCGATCGACTTGTAGAAAATCCTGTGAACGATCCTGTAGAAATTTCGGATCGTTTGCCTGACGAGGAAGTCTTTCTTTCTTGTGGGATAAAGCAGATTTTTTACATTATTTTCGAAGGTCTTAACCCCGGTTCTACCATTATCCTTAAAATTGATGTTCCCATGCACTAACATGCAGAGTACGAAGCTCTTATTCTAAGTCTCGAACTCGCTTTGGAAATGAGTGTCCATGATATCGATGTCTTTGGGGACTCTCAGCTCATTTAAGACAAAGAAAAGGTGAACACTTTGTATGGGAACCATATTTGATTCCATATCATTCCAAGGTGACACGGCTCATGGGTATATATTACAATATCATAATCTAAAATGTCACATGCTGTTGAACAGACATGCGGACGCCCTAGCACATGTGTTGCTATCTCCTCCTCCAATTTCGGCTGCCTCTAGATCCCTCTTCGGAGAACCAACTTCTTTCTCCTTGAAGCCGAGACCCGGGTCTGCTCACCGCTCCGCACCAGCGATTGATACATCAGGCTATATAAATCCAGACCCATAAAGGAGAACGCCAACCCGAAGGAAATTCTAATGCCCTAGAAAGAAGTCACACAAGCTTACATCATCACAGTGTTTGTTGTTCGGGGATGTGGGTAGCAAGTCGAGCCAAGTTGTAAATACATGCCTAGCCCACGAAATCTCAGCTAGAACCTTCATAACTAAAAGTTCGCTCAAGATCCTGAGTAATGCCTATCCCTTGAGAACCTTGATCTTAGCGTCTAGATCGACTACCAGAAGAAGCCATGGTATGAGAAATCATCCTACGGTGTTACTTCTTTCTAACATTAACCAAAGAGTTAGAGAACGATCATGACTAAATTAGGTTAATGGTATGTTGGTTTGATAAGGCACATCGAGCTACAACCTTTAAAAATGTATTAGCCAGTGACCTTTCAAAACGTAAGTTGTCAATACGTTGAGTATAGAGATGCTTTCTTCAAAGCTTTCCTCTATGATAATGACTTTCATAATCATTGTTGGACACTCTATCTGGAAGCGCTTTTCTAAAATGACTCTACGGCGGACTGCTTTTTCGAAGTATGGTGGCCGACTTTCAGTTTTTTAAGCCAGGAACCTTCGTTTTGAAAGAAGACTACGCTGCACTGGCACAAGCAACCTTGGCCGCTAAACCATGGGAGTTGATATGGAATCCTGAGTTGATGACATCTTACAACAAATAAAACTTGGTCCTTGGACAATAAAAGATGCAAGGAACTGATTCCCCTACCCCCATTCCTATTGCATCGATAGGTGCAGTTGCTAGTAATAGTTAGCTTCCATTCCATCGATCCCATGAGCGTCCCTGATAGTTAGTTGAATCGGCGCCTCTCCAGCCTTCTCTCCAGGTGTTGCGCTGTGCTGCTTGAGTGCCTAAACGATGATTATGCTACTGGCGAAGCCATTGGGTTCGACCCCTTTGACCACATCTGGCTCGGATGGATTTGGTTCCGTAAGGCCAGCTCGTGATCATGAAACTTTTTGGTGTGGTCCAGTCCCGGGTCCGGCTCTTTAGAGACTGAATCACGCTTATCCGTTACTGAGGACAAGCATAAGTATTGTCTAAGTCTAGCTTTCGTCATTAAAAATATCGATCCTGGGAGCAAAAGAGATCAATAAAGTGATAGCCTCGAGCTAGTTGGAGCGGTGAATTCAAGGGATTGGGTTTCTGTTCCATGAAAGAAAGAGCGGATTATCTTATGTCTGTTATGGTCGTCCCTATCTTTGAATAGCGCCTTCCCTCCACTATCGAGTCAGTTCCTTAGAACAAGCGCAAAGCGATAAGAATTCTTCCTTCCTACTAGAAAGCTAAGGACCCAATAATGGAGGTTTCGAAGGGAATAAGATTTCATAAAAGGGGGGTTAATAGGGTTGAACCCCATAAACTCTTTTTCCCTTTCCTGGCCATCAATCAAAGCATTCCAATTCACCTGGCACCAACTAATCCTATTCTAGTTGGCCTTCATCTGAAGGTGCTGCATCTAAAATGGGTAGATCTGATCCATCTTATTCCTCCAATCTTTCCTTCGAGGTAGGGGAAACCCAAGCAATGACCAGGCCATTCACTAAAATTTGGTTAGGGCACGATGGGTGTTGAAAATCTAAGTGCAAGCCCGCTAGCGATCCCACATTCCCAGGAACCCATGGTTACGACTCGGCATCGAACTAGTGAAAGAACCATTAGGTCATAGGTTGGAACTAATCTTCTAATCTTAAGAACAAAGAAATAAGGATAAGAAAGGCATTTTGACTGCACGGATGAGGAAGCTCTTGACGCCTCGGATAGGGGCAGTCCAATTAATATACACAAGTAGTTCGCCTAATCGAAAATTACAAGTATACAATACATACCATAGGCAGAGGCCTAAAGCCAACCTAGGGAAGTAAGAGATAAAGAACGACAATTTAAAGCGGTCGTGCTTCTAGCGAGGCTTCACCTACGCTTGAATTTGATTGGACAAGTGGTATTTCACTTTGGGTCTTTGTGATGCCTATCGGCTCGGGTGTTGCGCCAATGTTTGATGAAGTAGGGGGACACAGATAGGACTCGTCTTATGTAAGTTTCAAGATCCTAGGATTAGAAATCCACAAAGGTGCCCAATCCTAACAATTCTAAGAATTCAAAATTGTGGCTATATGTAAGAGTACGAAATAAAAGGGCAAAAGAAACCAACGTTTCACACTCCTCATTGGTAGGATTGGATTGTTCATCCGAATGGGTTTTTTTCTCCTCGATCTGAGTCTCGTTTGATGAAATGATGCTTACAATTCTATCATTGAGAAGCTAAGTTCTGCTTTAAACCCGATAAGCGAGCAAGAGAACTAGCCCTAAAAGCAGGCAACCAAGAGAGGTAGGCGTAGAAGGAAGTGCTTCCAGTTGATTGAAGCGGAAAAGACTCCCCTCACTAGAAGACATTCCCTCGACCCTATATTCCATTTCTAAGGATGGGGATAGGGATTTGGATGCTTTAGTTGAACCTCTGAAGCCATCTATTCCATCGATTAGACTTCCACATCGATTTATTCGACTCCATCCCCACCAGCTAGCATTCAGAATCACAAGAATAGCAAACTAGTGCGAGCCTATATAAGTAATAAAGAAAATTGAAAAATACCCAACATCCATCATTATAGGGATAGTAGCGGACGAGACAAGCTCCTGCGTCTACAACAGTTCCTGCTATTTTAGCTTCGATACCAGTGGCTACTTAAGCGGAAGCTCCTGTTCAAGGGAAAGTATCCAAACCAGCCTCAGAACCAACCTTAGATCGGCAACTAGAAGAGAAAGCCAAAGCCCCTAACTCTACTCCCGAGACAGCTATTGGAATTAGGGGGCAGCGATGACCAGGACGTGCACCCCTGGAAAAAGCAAAAGGCTCTCGTCCGGCCCTCCCTATAAAGCCATCCCCTCATTTAAAGAAACCCTCTCTGTAAGCTAGATAGTGAGTCAACATTCGTCCAACTATTTAGGTCAATGATCCCTCACCCCTGTCTCTAGATGATAGAATTCCTTTCCACCAACACCATATCCCCTTGGCTCAAACAACCACATGAGCGTCTACACCAAGTTTTGTAGTCACCATGCACACATGGCAGCCGGGTAGCGCCTCCATTTATGCAGGCCTTATTAATAAGGCAACAGTGGCTAAATTAATATGGCGGTTGTGACTAAGAGATTTCAATGTGGGCGCTTGTCAATCGTGCTTACGCCCCTTGGTAAAGTTTTGAGGAAATCTTCAAAGATTTCAATTAAAGACAATCTTTTGGCTAAATGGGTCCAATGGTAGGTTCAGGAATTCCCATTTCCACAATCTTATTGCCTGTACCGCCGAGTTCCACGAACAAAGAGAAGGAATGATTTGTTTGATTAATCGCCTAAACCTGCTTTCTCTGCCAGGAAGGGTGCCCTAATCACTAATAGATCTCTCAACGAGAGCCTCATTCTGTTTAAAGGAAATTGCTTCGGTGAATCCAGTTGATTAAGTCGTTGTGTCCGCCCACCTGCTTGGAGTGCGGGTAAGGGCTCACCTGTTGATTGTGTCGTTGCATGCTTTTTGGTAGAGCCAGCCCCTACCTCCCATAGCTACAACCAGCATCAGGACGGTACCTATAAAGGTATAGGCACCAGTTCATTTAGTCAATGAAGCTGCAGTCGGTTCTGATAATTATGCCGTTGATTCGGTAGATGAGCCAGTCGATTTGGAAGTTGGTTCAGCGATAGATGTAGTCGATGGGGTAGAGGGTATGCACATACTCGTCGAGCTCCTCATTGCCCCCAATCTACCCTGTAGGCTTCCTGCTCCGCAAGCACGACAACTGTCTATATCATTTGATGCTTCCTCTCACCGTGCAGCTCCTTGAATTCCGTTTCATGTATAGGGAGCTCTGACAGAGGGTCTTAAGTCTTAACAGAACCTTTCCTTTTCTTCTCTCTCTATTCCTTCATCTCCCGGGTCCTTAACCTGATTTTCCTAGTTGAGGGAGGAGAGCTAACCTCGAGTGGTGGCTAGGCAATGATCTTTGTGGGAGCGGGGGTAGCACTTAGAAGGCTGGTCGGGCTTGTGTTCTCCCGAGCGGACGAGGTCGGCTCGGTGACCGAGGGCTTGTGTAGAGGCGGCATTTTGAAGTATTAATAGGGCTTGGACATCACTTTTGAATTTCTATGCCTGGTTTTTGGATGGGCCACATATATGTCGAATGGATTCACAATAAACAATCATCAAAGGCAATCGAAAAACATAAAAAAAGAAAGGGCCCGTGATGATGTAGAACAAAGTGTTATAGAAAGATGCTTGGGGGTAGTGGCTGTAAGTTCGAAGGGTTGTTTCTTACTCGAGTGGGAAGGTGCGTAGCGATGTGAATAAGTAGAAAAGGAAATAATTTGGGTTTGAACTTACGTTCTCTGTATGGAGCTAAAGAAACCTATTACTGGAATACCTATAAAGAATGATTGACCATCGCCATGCCAAACAAAATGGGAGTTTAGGACCCTTCCATCAAAGAATTGAACTAAGAAGCCTTATTTAATGAATTTCTAATCGAGAACGATCTTCGCTCTCGAGCTATCCCATACTTGTGCGAATTAGTGGGCTGTTTGCGAGGAAGTCCGGATACCATGTCAAAGGACCTAGCCTAAGCATGATAGAAGCCTATAGCAATCTGGTTTTTTCCACTTTTCTAGTTACTGAGAGAGAGGCCAACTCTACAGTTCATTTGTTCACTTTGTTCAAGGAACGAAATACAGAGTTCTAGAGGCATAATTAATATACTGGGCCCAACTATTGAATTGAAGATGCTGTTCCATAAAAAAGAATAGAATGACTACCCGAATCAACCGAATAAGCCGTTAAAGAGGCTGTTGTTCCAGGGAGGTCCAATATACTTCGACCAACAGGAGGTTCCTGAAGACTCGAACTGTCATAGGGTTTCATTCGTTGGATGGCTAAGGCTTGGGGCATAGTAACCACTACAAAGCCGAAAGCAAGAGGTGTGTAGCAGCGTAACAACTAACAACAGTATGTGGCTCACCTTTAGTGCCTTAATTTGTTGTTTGTTCTTTAAGGTCCTAATAAGGTGCTCTTGTAAGGAATCGACATCCGGTCACACATCGCTCTAGGTAACCATGCCACTAATGTGCTACCTCTTGAGACCGTATGGAGATGTACCAATGGCAATTATGAGGCATGACTTAATAGAATAGTATAGATGCCTAGTTGATTAATTCAGAGGTACCGTATGGGTCATAGCTTATTCGTTTGTTGGGTTGGTTTCAGCATTCCTTGTAACATTATTCTTCATAATTGATATACCGGCCTTCCTTATTTAGACTAGTGCAAAAGTTAGTAAGTAGAATACGTTTACTTTTCCGTGTCCTGTGTTAAACATAACGAGTGTGCCGATTAATATACTACAGAAGAAATCTTTTTTTACCAAAACCAGTCATTTTGGCTTGCCTGCCCATTTTTCGAAATGAGGTTTATTAGGAGACACATTAAAACCTAAAAAAGAGTAATTTTTTCATCCAGCATAGGTCAAAAGTGACTCAATTTGCCAATTCCCCAGGTGCCAGGATATTCACTCCTAGTATATTCATTGGGAATATCAGATTCATTTCATAGATGATCTAGTGCTACGCACCTCCAGCTTGAGTAGCTCAAAAGCTCACTACGAACCAATTAATATACTGCGCTCCTGTTAGTCGCACCTTATAAGTAAGAGGTCGCAATTGTTTATACTAGGAATAGAATGGCCCTGAGGTCGGAGTTATTCATACCTCCTTGACGGTCGCCTTTGTTCCCCGTTATTCGAGTAATCCTTTCTTTGTTATGGCATTTCTTCGTTTAAGATTCATGTATAAAAAAAATACATCTCTCCCGCAGTGAAACATAAACACATAATTTCATCCTCATAAGAAGGAGGGAACGATAGACGTCAAAGATAGCACACAGCCACATCTATAACAGTTTCTTTTAGTTAACTAGTTCCATGCCTGTTATTGTTGACCATTTGTCCGTTAAATTATCAATGGGGTCAATCACTAACACAATGCCCAACACAATATACATGGGGAAATGGGAATAGACCATGAATATAAAACCTTATTTTCTACTCCCTTGGTAACCCTTGTGCGGATGTTTCATTCAAAACATTGGAGTGACCTTGTGGGTCTATGTGAATAAGATTTTTTATGCCAAGCCATAAGGCCAATGGTCTACAAAACCTCTCAAGGAGACTAAGGGAGAATACCAAAGAGACACGGGGAGTATGAGACTACTAAAGGAGGAACCAATCATAAGTCATGTTGATCCAATGCAGGAAAGACCAGAGAATTCTGCATTAAAAAAAATATCTAATTTTTTTGTGAATTGTATCCATTTCATCTAAATGAAATACTTCCTCACGCATACTAACCGAACGAGAAGGTAACGAGGATGTGAAGCAGATTGTGGTAGTTGGAAAAGAGCTTATTGATAAATATAATCTATTTGTACCAAAATTTGGCACAACACTCTTTGGAAGTATTTGAAGAGATAAAAATGAAGAATAGAAATGTAAAAAGATGATTACCTAACAAATACTCTAAAAACAAATGAACAAAACACGTAGAAACAGAGGACTTTAAAGTGGTTCGGCGTATGGCCTACGTCCACTATGAATTTGATGATTTTATTGTCATTCACTTGCTGATTACAACTGTTTACAACGGATTACAGTGATGAATTTTGGAGTACAACAGCAGCCCTGAAGTGCAACAGTAGTTTCGGCAGAGTCTGGACGTCAAAGAGCCAAAAGATCCCCTTTTTGTAGGCTCTGGGGTGCTATTTATAGGTGTAGACTGAAAATATCTTGCTCAGATCTTGGGAGATTTCTTTTGGCCCATGCGTGGGCCTACACGATCGATCCCACGCGATTTCGAATCGATTTGTAATCGATATGAACGAATTTCGTATCGATCAAGATTTGACCCAATCGATTCGAAACTTGGCATGAACATTCTTTGTGTTGTATGTAAGCTCCTGTGAAAATTTCATAGCTTTTGGTTTTGTGGATTGCAAGTTATGATCGATGCAAATTAAAGTTTTCGGTCACGGTCCCCTTCGTATCGATACTGTTCATATCGATCATTTTGACTCGATGTTGAGCATGTGCATACGAGTTGATGTGGCGCTTGATTTTTGGATCGCTCAACTTTCGATGCCGGGTTGACCGAGTCACCCCAAGGTTCTCCCATTGTTCGTATCGAAGACCGTTGCTATGTTCGTGTCGATGGAAGTGACTCAGTCCATATCAATGGAATTGGCTCTATTCGTATCGATTCAAGTTGCACGGCTCATATTGATTGTTGTGGTCTTGTTTGTATCGATCAAAGTTTTTCTAACTTGATGGATACGAGCGACTGATGATGTGATGGATACGAATAGATAGCGGCTTTGTCTGGCCTTGATGGATACGAACCAAAGTTACCTGATGGATATGAATTACCGAAGCTTGATGGATTCGAACAGGATTCTTTAGTTGATGGATACGAAGTGATGCTTTCCGATGGATATGAACATATGCTCGCCAATGGAAACGAGCATGCAGGACTTCTGAAGGATAAGAATAGATGGTTGCGTACAAGTTTTTTTCCTTGGATTGTATTGATCATATCTTGAGCATACGAACTCGGATTGACTTGAAATTTGGATCCTTGGATTTCGTAGATTCGCTTGTCATGTCATATCAATTGTAGCTTGATATAGAATCAGACAGAATCTGTCGACATCCTTAGCGAGCCTACGCATAACCGATCTTCGAGACGAACAGTCCTTGGTTTCTAGTCAAGTTCCTGGTATCATGGCCTTGCCAAAATGCGGGATAACATTTTCCCTGCAAAGTACAGCTTGTGAGGACATGATTTGCTTAGAAAGGCTGCAACCTTCATTCTTAATGGTTCCGTTTGACTTGTTGACAAATTATTTTCTTTTCATCGAAAGATATAACCTTTGATTGATTTTTCAGCAATACGAATTGTTGTCTGCCAACTATGGTATGCTATTGTAACTGATTGTTGTATGATAGTCATCAGCTGTTTGTTGTTGTAATTGTTCATCAGGTGGGCATTTGACCTATGAATTTTGAAAATTAAAAATTAGTCCGACATACATGCATATATGTTAACCTGACTCTCGTTAACATTCGTACGTTCACAAGTCGTTGTCAGTTTTCTCGTATCAAATTCAATACTGATCCTCTCCTGAATCGATGTGAAATTCGAGTTGTGAAAATACTTGATGGTTGTACTGGAATGTCCCTTCATATTAATCCTCTCCTGGATCGATGTAAAAGGTCGAAAGATTGTTCTCGCATCAATGTAATCCGCATTGATGGATACGAATTAAACACGTCGTATTGATGGATATGAGCTTTGATGGATACGAAATTGTCATTTCATCTCGATAGATTTTGGTGGCTCCAACAAGCCTTTGCGGTGTCTTTTGTATAATGGTTACGAATCCTTGCAATTTTTCAAAATGATGGAGACGAACAAGTGATTTCGTATCGATAAACCAATGAGGGATATGATCAGAGCAACTGGTCCCCCATGTATTATTCGTATCGATGGATATGAATCTTTTAAGGTTGCAACTTGATGAATACGAACAACGTTGTTCATATCGATGCATCTTGGATGGAGCTGATGACAGTGGATACGAACAGAGCAGTTCGTGTCGATAAGATACGATTCGATGGGTACGAATACCACACTCATATCGACCTGATGAAGAAATGGTTGGGATCGGTCGTAACGACATGGAGACGAATCGTTTTTATTCATTCTATGGGTCCATATATAAGTGTTTCATACTTAGCATTTTTTTTACTTGCACACTTTATTTCCCTTGTCTTCGTATCGATCAGGACAGAAAAGAAAAAGAAACTGCACTCCAACAGAAGAATCCATCGATCTTTCGAAACGATTGCTTTAACTAGGTAATTAATAAATCAATACTATCCCAAAATGATGAGACTTATGTTTGAATGCCGCTCTACCCATGATCGTCGCCAGTTCCGGTGTCGATGATGCCAGATTTGGGTCTAAATGTGGTTAAGGAAGGGTTAATGGTGCTAGTGTGGATCAGGGAAGAAGAATAGATGGACACGAAGGGAGCGCTCATACCTGTTGAAGAGGAGTGATTCGCTTCGATCATAGGAAGATTAAAGTTCATATCGATTGGAGAAGAAGAGGTGTTAAGGAAGCAACTTCGTACTGATAGGAGATGGATTATTTCGCATCGATCCAGAGCGATCGATACGAAGTTGCGACCCTATTTATCGATACGAAGTTGCGACCCTATTTGTCGATACAAAAATGAAAGGCTTGCTGATCGATACGAACTGGAACCTCGGGTGATCGATATGAAACCTCTTGCTTCACTACCGATACGAATTGAGCCTATGGTGATCGACCCAAGTCTTGACCTCAATGGATACGAATATTTTGATCGATCGAACATTTAACTCCGACGAGCTTCAATTTGGCATAATTGGACTTGACCGTTGAACAACATATTTGACTATCCTTCGAAGCTCGTCGATGGAACCCTAACTTAATAAACTTTAAACAAATTTTAACTTGGAGCGGTCTCTAAAGTCTGGATGGCACGGTTGTGACAGTCAGCAATGACGGTCACTCTAGTTTGAATTTCGAAGTATCGTCGTTTTGACGTTTTCTCTAACTCAGTTGAATTTATCAAATAATTTATAGCACTGCACTGCACAACACATTCACGCACTTCACACCGGGAATACACGGGATTATTATCGTCTAATGATGGTTTTTCATAAGTTAGTTAATTATGGAGTCTACAAGCTCACAACAGCAAGAAATTTAGAGTTCGCTTCCCTTAACAATAGAGATACCGGTCATCACGACCGACGTTATAGATCCAGCTTCGGATGAGCTACCGGGTGCTATTTTTATCGGTAAACCATAAGATTCTGTACCATCCAACTTTTCCGAAGACTTGTTGGGATGGATATGCTTAAGGCATGGCTTGTCATTAGACGATGTGCTATTGCCTGGACCAAATGATAGACCGCATTTGCCACTGGAGGGGTTTACTGCCTTCAATCGCCTTGCATGTATAGCAGGAACACTTCCTGCATTTAACCAATACATTAGGGATGTGTTATCTTTCTTTGGAATTGCTCCATCACAGCTACATCCGAATGGATACGCTATGATGAACAGCCTATTCATTCTATTTATGGAGCATCTTTTTCGACCACCGACCTCGATAGGGATCATATACTTATTCAATGTCAAGAGTCGGGGAGGTAGTCCCTCTTTCACATTCCTAGAGTCAGTCAGGAATTGTCAAATTGCCATCGTCTCCTGGACCAGGCCGAGTTATTTTAAAACGGAGTGGTTTTATGTCCAATGCCCTCCAGGATTCGCCAGCCGATGGTTATTCAAATGTAAGTACTGCGATCTCCTCAAGTAGTTAACGAGATAATCATAGTTGATACCAGAACTTATATCTTCTTTCCTTTACAGCTGCAATCCCATGAGCCGAGGGCACACACTTTAAAGAGATAGTTCGTGTCCTTTAAGAAGTGTCGAATGAGATGAGGGAAATAGATCCGGTGTTAATAGACTGAAACTTGAAGATATTTGGGCTGATTGAGCGAAATCAGAGTATAAGGCTCGAAGGAACATTAAGGCAGTCCCGACGAGATGGGTGATACGTAAGACGCCCAGGGTTGTTATAGCTGAAGAAGGTGATGACGAAGATACACCCACTGATAATGAACCTGTTGCCAGGCCTTCCAATGCCTTTCAAAATTCTGAGAGAAAGAGAAAAGGCAAGGCTGCAGCCCATAAGCATTCTAAGCATGGGAGACGGAAATCTATGATCGTGTCTCTCCCTGTTTCTGGTATTAGAATTTCAAAGGCTCCTTCCTCGCAAGTGGAGAACATTTTCGAAGGGCTTATCGATATCCCAATTTTGGATTATGTGTCACTCCAACACGACGCCGGATTGGAGGAGCTTTAGAGTGCCTTAGACTTAAGCGAGTCTCTTCCCACAAGTGTGGCGACATTTGTGGTTGGTCGGGGGGTTGCACATATATACACACTTCACGACACTACATGATTTTTGATCGCAAGCTGTTTACTTCAAGAGATTACTAACTTTGCTTCTCTTACTTTGCAGGTACAATGTCTAGACGCGGGGTGATGTTGGGGAGTCTTCGCTTAGCTCGCGATCTTTTACATACTATGACTCGCGTAGGAGAGAGGCACAAAGAGATTATGACCGTGGATATTCTAGCCAAGAAAGATATGATAGGAATAAGGATAGGGCTACAGACATAGATCTTGATCGCGTTCTCCACTTGTTAGAATCCCTACACACCCCTTGAGCTATGGAAAACAAACCGTAGAGCCACCCCGCAATAAACCACCTTCCCAAGCCTTTAGGCCTAAATCACACCATCGTAGACACGAGGCCGAAACTTTCGTTGTCACTAAACATGCTATTACTGAGCCCATCGGAGAAGGGGTTCTTAGAATCGCACAACTGAAGAAGGATTTCCCAAACATTTGCTTTGATGGCTACATCTTTCCTCCGCACTTAAAGAGAATTCCGATAGAAGCGAAGAATAGGATGCACGATTATATTCACGACATCCATACTCAGTATAAGGAGTGGTCGAAAGCCACAGAGAAAGCATCGAAGCTGGACTTTGAGAGGGCGACCACCATAGAGAAATTAGAAAACGAGCACGATTAGAAAGATCGAATCATCCAAGTGCTTAATGATGAAGTCGAATCCTCCAGAAAGTCAGAAATAAAGGCCACTCAAAAGGCCGACGAGGTGAACTTGGTCATGGAGGGGATGAGGCAGACACACTATGCCCTGGTGGAGGAGATGGGCCATCGGAACACCACCGTCACTACTGAATGGGATGCGGCTCTCAAAGAACTTAATGAGCTTAAAGCCAAATTCTTCGAAATTATCAAGGAAAAGGATGATGCAAATTGCGTAGCCCAGGAGGCATGTGAGCATGATATAGTGCTCCGGGGTGAACGGGATGCGGCAGGGGCTAAAGTCCGTGTGGTGGAGACCGAGGTCGAGGAGAGGGTCCGAATAGCGGATTCCAGGCTAGAGGCTGATATTGAAGATCTCTTCATCACTTATAATGCTAATGTGCTGAAGCATAAGAACCTTTCCTGGCTCAAAAATTATCCAGTACAACTTCACAATGCCCGGGGCCGATTGGTTGAGGAGGAGAAGGCGATGCATCCAGACGAATCAATTGACGAGTTTGAGCTTGAGAACCGTATGCTAAATGAAGATGAAAGAAATATTCTTGATGAGTCGATGATTTTACATGAAAAGGAGAAGCTTGGCGCCCAACACTCGGAGGTTGGAGAAAGTTCAGGTGTTGAGCATCACAATGCAAGTCCTGAGATTCCTATGCCAACCCAACCTAAATCTGCACCGGCGGATGATCCCTAATTCGTCCCTACTTACGATCCAGAATAGCCACAATTATTTCCGGCTAGAGAGCATACTTCTAAAGTCGTTCAGCCATCCACAAGCCAAACTGAGGAAGATATTATGAACATTCCTCATACGTGTTCAAAATAAGGAGTATGATTCGAAGCGTTTACTAATAGTTTTTCTTTTTCTCTATCCAGTGACTGGAGTAACATCGATTGCGCCTCTTGCAACTCAAGAATCACATCAAGCGTAAGAGGAAATAATTATTGAGGCAACCACCACAACAACGACCGTACCGATTGATGGAACGTAGGGGTGCACACTCTCTTTTGACGAACAGATGATGGAGGAACTTCTCAGTCATCACAGTGACCCTTTTGCGGACCTACCATTTGCTATGGGTGGAAGCGCACCTACTACTGGCTCTTCAATGCCAACCACCGGTGCCCCCAGCGAGGCTCAAGCAATTCGTGAAGAAGAGATATTGGCTGAAATCGACGCTAAAATGGAGGCAGCGGCTCATGGCGGTAGTTCTAGAGGTGGAATGGCAGTACCCGACTCGGCTCCGTTGAAAATGATATCATCCCGTGGTACAATAATCGATAACAGTGTGTCCATCCTGCCTCCTATAGTGGATCTGACCCCTCCGACTCCGCCTGCAGGAAGTATTTCTATTCATTTGAGCTCGGAGGAGGAGGTAGACATAATGCCACCTACCATAGACCAGCCATCGAAAGGCAAAGGCTCGAAGAGGAAAATTACCGACGGCTCCAGCGGGTTCACGAGGAAGGGGAAACCAAAGAAGAAAAGAGAATAGACGGGCATTTTCATCTATACGCCAGCGGTCGTCCATGCCTGCTTAAGTTTTGAGGATGTGTCCACGCTCTAGGGACTCAAGTTATTTTATGGGTGGTCAATCACACCCGAATTACGTTCATACTCCGACCACACTATAGGGACTTAAAGTTAATTGCGGTCGATACTCTGGTTCGCGCTTAGGGAATCCGTAGATAGTCGACGTTTGTACTCAAGTTTGCACTCCAGGAACTTGAAGTTGGGTGATGTTTACACTCCAAATCGCACTCCGGGAGTTTGGAGTCGATGTTTGTAATCTGACTCACACTCTGGGAACTCGGAGTTGGTGTTTATACTCCAGTTCGCACTTTGGAAACTCAAAGGATGTTTATACACCGAATCGCACTTTGGGAACTCGGAGTTGGTTTTTATACACCAATTCGCACTTTGGGAATTTAGAATTGGCCGATAGATGGTCAATCACTTTTGTTTAGGCTTTTTGGACTTCATTCACACTCTGAGAACGATGGATTTATTAGGATTGTGGATGGTCGATTCACATCCACCCCGAGTCAACAAAGTGAGGTCATTAGATGGAAAGGTCCATCCTCCTCGAACTTGGTTAAGATACGGCCAAAGTCATTAAGTGGACGGATCCACCCTCTTCGAAACCGCATTCATAAGTTTATACTCCAGCTCACACTTTGGGAGATAGGAGTTAGTTAAAGGATTGTCGTGTGTCAATCCTTCTTTGGCTTCAGTGTGATGGGTTGCCTCCGAGCTCGGGTTTCACTTAGTGAGTGGCTAGTCGTATCACAGTCACTCCATATTTGAATAAATTCCACCGTATGATGGAATTAGCTCTTCGTGCATCGTGATGGTTGTATGTCACATTCAATAAATCACAGCCCTGGCTCGAAGAGATGGCTTTTTATTGCTGAAATGATAAAATACGGCAAAGTTAGTTGCCATATTACAAATTCAAATTTCAAAATGCAGAAACAAATTGCAGATGAAAAATAAACTAAAATAAACAAAGCCTGTCATGTGCAGTAGCGATGGATACTCTCGCTGTTCCAGGCTCTTGGCAAAGTAAGACCGTCAACGGTCGATAACTTGAATGTGCCATCTTTAAGCAATCACATACGGTCCTTCCCACATTGTTTTCATGTGCGAAGGAACCGGGTATATTCTTTTGAGGATGAGATCGCCGAGTTTAAAGGTTCGGGGTTGGACCTTGGCATTGTACAATTGTGCGACTCGACTTCGGTATGTTGCTGCCCTCAAATCAGTCTCTTCGCGCTTCTCATCCAACAAATCCAAGGATTCAGCAAGTAGTATGGCATTTGTCTTTGGATCATAATAAGTCACATGATGAGAAGGTACGTCCATCTCGACTGGAATAATGGCTTCTGAACCATAGGAAAGAGAGAACGGAGTGTGGCTGGTCACGGACTTATGGGTTGTTCGGTAAGCCCATAAAGCCATAGGAAGTTCATCAACCCACTTTCCCTCGGCCTTTTCCAGCCGTTTCTTCAAAATAGACTTTATGACTTTGTTCACAGCTTCGACTTGTCGATTCGCTTGAGGGTGTGTGACTACCGAGAATTTCTTTTGAATGTGGAACATTGGCAAAAATCCTTGAATTCAATGCTGTCGAACTGGATTCCGTTATCAGTGATGATGGTATTTGGGAGACCAAATCGGCAGATAATGCCATGGACTACAAAGTTGATCACCTTCTTCGTCATGATTGTAGCTAGAGTTTAGCTTCGGCCCACTTGGTAAAGTAATCAACTGTAATGATAGCGTACTTCACACCACCTTTGGCCAGAGGTAGAGTGCCAATGATATCGATGCCCCATACTGCAAACAGCCATGGTATGACCATTTGGGTTATCTTTGTAGGCGGGGCTCTAGAAATTCGAGCATGCTTTTGACATTTATCACATTTCCTGATGTAATCTACTGCATCACTATTTACAGTCGGCCAATAATATCCGTATCGGAGTACTTTCTTAGCGAGAGCTTGCCCCTCGGTGTAATCTCCACATTCTCCTTCGTGTACATCATGTAACACTCGCTTAATTTCATCATGGGCGATACGCCGGAGTAGAGGAACGGAGTACCCTCTTCTATACATGACTCCATTCTGAACAGTGAACCGTGCAACTTTTCGAAGAATCTGTCTCTTCTCACTCCTGCACTCAGGTAGCATTCCATGCTCGAGCTAATTCTGGAACGGAGTCATCCATGACTCCTTATGAGGAGTGATTTCAAATATCCAGTCTGTCTCCATCTGATCGATGCTTGGGGAAGATAATGCTTCCACAGGAACGAGCCCCATTTGTTGTGCTTTGCCCGTACTTGCTAACTTTTCCAATGAATCAACCATTTGATTGCACTCACGGGATATGTAGAAGATGGCATAATAATCAAACTGATTAAGTATCTCCTGGACTCGAGCTAGATAAGCAGCTAGTCTTCGATCTTCCGCTTGATATTCACCTCTAACTTGACACACAACTAATTGTGAATCACAATAAATTTCCACAACAATGATTCTCAAATCTCGGGGGAGTTTCAATCCGGCTAGCAAGGCTTCATATTCAGCTTCATTATTGGTCGCACAAAAATGAAATATTAGAGCATAACATATGGATTTACCTTCGCAGGTCTCAAGTACAACCCGAGCACCCGAGCACCGGTTGTTTGATGCACCATCAATATGCAGCTTACAGATATACTCGGGATATTTACTAGCTTTGGGAAAGTCCTCTAGGATGGTAAATTCAGCTATGAAATCTGCCAGGACTTGTCCCTGAATAGCTCGCCTCGGAGTGTAAGTAATATCAAACTGGCTCAGTTCAATATTCCATTTGAGTAACCTACTAGACATCTCAGGCCGTGTAAGGACCTGTCGTAACGGTTGGTCGGTGTAGACAATGATAGGATGAACCTGGAAATACGGTCGGAGCTTCATTGAAGCAATAACAAGACAATAAGCCAATTTTTTCAGCTTCGGATAATTTCTCTCAGCTCCGATCGGCCGTTTATTAACATAGTAGACTGGTTTTTGCACTCGGTCTTCCTCCCAAATAAGGGCGGCACTAATTGCATTTTCTAATACAGCTAAGTAGACGTACAACTTCTCGTGATCAATAGGCGTTGACAGAATAGGCGGTGTGGAGAGATGTTGAATCAGTGCTTAGAGTGCGCCTTTGCATTCTACAGTCTATTCGAAGTTACGTTTTCCTTTCCTGATCGGATCGAAGAAAGAGATGCATTTGTCGGTGGATTTTGAAATGAATCTGCTCGGTGCTATTACTTTCCCATTGAGGCTTTGAAATTTCTTTACGGTCCTGGGAGTTTCAAGATTTCTGATGGCCCAGATCTTCTCAGGATTAGCTTCAATCCCTCGAAACGTTGACGATAAACCTAAGGAATTTTCCAGATGCGACTCCAAAATGACATAATAATGGGTTGAGCTTCATTCTGTACTTTCTGAGGATGTTGAACATCGGTTCTAGGTCTTTGATATGGTCAGTGGAAAAATGTGACTTCACAAGCATGTCATCCATATATACCTCTATGGTCTTCTCGATCTAGTTGGCGAACATCCTATTGACTAATCGTTGATAAGTTACACCTGCATTATTGAGTCTGAATGGCATGACCTTGTAACAATAGAGTCCCAGATTAGTTAAGAAGCCAGTATGCTCTTGATCAGGTAAGTGCATGGGTATCTGGTTGTAGCCATAATACGCATCCATGAAGGATAAGAGCTCTTGTCCAGTTGTTGAGTCAATGAGCTGATCAATTCTGGAAAGTGGGAAACTATCTTTAGGACAAGCGTGACTTAAGTCTGAGTAATTAACACACGTTCTCCATTTCCATTCTGCTTTCGAACAAGTATCGGATTAGACACCCATTCCGTATTTAATGCATCTCTGATAAATCCGTTCGCTTTAAGTTTGTCTACCTCTTCTTTAAGGGCGGTAGATCTCTCTGGATACCACTCCTTTTCTATTTGACCGAGATATACCATGGGTCAATATTCAGGGTGTGGCTCGCGATGTCCGACGAGATCCCACATATGTCAGAATGCGTCTAGGCGAACACATCGAGGTTTGACCAGAGAAATTCAACCAATTCCTTCTGTGTCTATTGGCTAAACTGAAATCAAATCTTTATCATCTTTGAATCGTCATCATTGTCGATTGGGACATCGATTGTCAGTTCAGCCGGAGAAGCTTGATTGTCTATACTTTTATATTCGCTTTCGTTATCTCTCCGGTCAAGATCTCTTTGGAATTGGTTAGGGTGCCGGGCCTAGGCCCAGGCACCAATTTTCAATTATCAGCAAAACTAACGTAGAGAGATTCCTCTATGCCCTTTCTTTTCTCCTTTCGCTGCGCCTCGTGCAGCTCAGCAACATAATAGGCTCTCCCAACAGCCTGATCTCCCTGAATGACTCCAACTCCACGATCAGTGGGAAACTTTAAAGTCAAACACCATGGGGAAATGGCTGCCCTGAATTCAGCAAGGGTTGGTCGATCCAAGAAAGCATTGTAAGAGGAGTCTATGTCCAACACAACAAACTATAATATCGGGACTCTCCGGCACTCTCCAACTCCCAACTCCACTGGTAAATCCACCACTCCATTTGGTATAGTTGCACTTCCATTAAAGCCATGTATGCGAGATTGACAAGGCTTCAAGTCTTTAGCTTCCATTTCCATTCAATCATATGCTCGCTTAAACAAAATATTCACAGATCTTCCACTGTCAACCAAGATCCTCTTCATCTAAGAAGGATCTACCTGAGTTGATATGACCAGTGGATCAATAATGGGGGCTTCGACCTTTTCAGCGTCTGTCACCGTCTTTTGTTGTTTGGCCGGAGCCCCTTCATCAAAACTACTACAACACACGAAGTCCGTATGCCTAATTGAGTTGGCATACGACTCCATTTCCTTCCAGCTTCGGTCTGCTGGATGAGGGCCACCACTAACAGTGTTTACCACTAGCCTTCCGCTGGTACGAGCGGGTTCCTCCTGTCTTTCCTAGTTTGGAACACGATGTTAATTTGATGGGCCCGCACCTTCTAACTACGGTGCCTGCACAAACTGATCCAGCTTCCTTTCATGTATCAGCTTTTTAATGAGATCTTGTAAACGACGACACTCATTTGTATTATGGCCATAACTTTCATGAAATCTATAAAACTTCCCTGTTTGGGTCTGTTTCTCCGATGATGGTTTCGGAGCAGACTTCTTGTGTTGAACAGTATTGCAGGTCTACGAATACACGTTCTCCAATGACGTATTCAATGGAGTATAATTATCAAACATAGGAGCTCTACATCGTGGACCACGGTTTTGATCTTGTTTTTTGTTTTGATATCCATTATCCTCTGCTGATTTCGCTTGTTTTGAATATTTAACTGCACCTTTCCGGAACTCTCCCTGGTTTGTTTAACAGCAATATTACTCTGAATTCCTTCACCACTAGGCCCCATGTCATCCTTCTTTCTAGACTATTCCACATCCTTCTTTTTTCAAGAATTAGACTGCTTTGGAATAGAAATGGTCCAATGATGCAGGAGGCTTCCCAGCCAACCAATTTCCGAACTCGGAATCAGGATCAATCCCTTAGTCAATGCCATCAAGATAGAGTTTCCATAGGGATTGCTTATCTCTACACATGCAGCATGAAATCTCTCTAAGTAGCATCTGAGTGTCTCTCCAGGAGCTTGAGTGACACTAGATAGAGTATTAACATCTTTAGGCCCCGTAATATGCATACAGAATTGTTCTACAAACTTTGTTGCTAATTGATTAAAGCAGGAGATTGATCGAGGTGGTAAATGAGTAAACCACATAGTGGCTATGCCTCTCCAAGGAAATAGGAAAACTACGACATTTAACTACATCCTCAGCTCTCGCAGCACTCATTGACCGTTCGTACTTCATGATATGTTGATTGGGATCAGAACTTCCTTCATAGATTGGTAAAGTTGGCATCCTGAATCGCCAAGGTGGCTTAGCATAAAGTATTTCATCGGTAAAGAAAGTATGACTCTGGGAGATTCCCTAGTCGTCATTAGTGAGACCCTGACTCTCACGGATCATATGATGAATCATCGTCGGTATATCTGACATATGGACATTCTGTGCACGTTGAGCCAAGGTGTGGTCGGGTTCCACAATGCAAGGCGGGATCGGATGCGGTCGACGGTCCATGTCTTGCCTCCTTGGTTCTAAGTTTTCGGGGACGTAGGGTTCGGGAGTACGTCCATGCTGACGATGGTTCAGATCTGGTTGATTCCGAGCATCATCTTCTGGTTCAACAGTGGTGGTAGTAGCACGGATATCTGTGGTAAAATGAGGAATAGTACCTTCCTGGGAGGAGGGTCCAGTCTATTAGCTAGTTGATGGGCCCACTCTTGGTTTTCCAATGTTTAGAGTAGGTTGATGTCTGGTGGCTTGGGTGTAGCTTATGTCCAGTCGTGGGCATGTAGATCTATGATGGTAGCCGGATGAGGCTGAACTTTTGGTGGATGAGTAGTAGGCCTAATCCCTCTTGGATCTCCTATGCTTCTGGCGATTTAGCTGACTAGTCAATTCTGCATTTATGCACAGCTGTTGAGTAAGTTGCTAACGACTTTGAGTCAGCTCTTGCATAAGAATTTTGAATTCTTCCTTGGTAAATTGGCCTGACGAGTCTGATGGTCCGGCAACATTCTGATTGCATGGAGGCAGTTATACGGGATTCTGTCTGTCCTATCCTTCCTTATCGGCAGCAGTACAAGCGTCCTTGTGCTAACTTGGTAGATAGGGAAGTCCTTTCCTAGATCTGATGCAAATCTGAATAGGATGGAAGAACTTTAAGCCTTGAGATCTGGATCTTCTTCTTGGATCTACATAATCCGGTATCGATAGCAGATCCAAAGAGTAGGAGAAAAACTGTGTTCTCTCAGTGAAAGCACAAAAGTGTTTATATCAAAATTGGGCACAACACTCTTCGGAAGTATTTGAAGAGATGAAAATGAAGAATAGAAATGTAAAAAGAGGATTATCTAACAAACACTCCAAAAAAAAATGAACAAAACACGCATAAACACAGAATTTTAGAGTGGCTCGGCGTATGGCCTACGTCCACTATGAAATTGATGATTTTATTGATATTCACTTGCTGATTACAACTGAATACAGTAGATTACAATGATGAGTTTCAAGTACAATGGCAGCCTTGAAGTGCTACAATGGTTTTGGTAGAGTCTAGACGTCAAAGAGCCAAAAGATCCCCTTTCTGTAGGCTCTAGGGTGCTATTTATAGGCGTAGACTGAAAATATCTCGCTCAGATCTCGGAAGACTTCTTCTGGTATGTGCGTGGGCCGACGTGATCGATCCCACGTGATTTTTACTCGATCTGTGATCGTTACGACTGTGATCGTTACGAACGAATTTCGTATCGATCAAGATTTGACCAAATCGATTCGAAACTTCTGCATGAATATTCTTTATACTGTATGTAAGCTTCTGTGAAAATTTCATAGCATTTGGACTTGTGGATTGCAAGTCATGATCGATGCAAATTAGAGTTTTTAGGTCACGGTCCCCTTCATATCGATAATGTTCGTATCGATTATTTCAACTCGATGTTGAGCACGTGCCTTCGAGTCCGGTCATATCGAACACCGTTGCTTTGTTCGTATCGATGGAAGTGACTCAGTTCATATCGATGGAAGTGGCTTTGTTCGTATCGATTCAAGTTGTACGGCTTGTATCGATTGTGTGGTCTTGTTCGTATCGATCGAAGTTGTTCTAACTTGATGGATACGAACGAATGATGATGTGATGGATACGATTAGATAGCGGCAATGTCTGGCCTTGATAGATAAGAACCAAGGTTACCTGATGGGTACGAATTACCAAAGCTTGATGGATTCAAATAGGACTCTTCAGTTGAGTGATACGAAGTGATGTGTTCCGATGGATATGAACAAATGTTCGCCGATGAACACGAGCATGCAGGACTTCTGATGGATACGAATAGATGGTTGCATACAAGTTGTTTTTCTTGGATTGTATCGATCATATCTTGAGCATACAAACTCGGATTGACTTGAAATTTGGAACATTGGATTTCATAGCTTTGCTTGTCATGTTATATCAATTATAGCTTGATCTAGACTCGGATAGAAATTTTCAACATCTATAGTGAGGCTACGTATAACCGATCTTCGGGACGAACTGTCATTGGTTTCCAGTCATGTTCCCGTATCACGGCCTTGCCAAAAGACGGGATAACATAATCAAATGTAGTATTAATTGGAACTATTTCACAAGTTCGATAATAGACAAAGACCTCTCATTCTCTTGACCGGATTTTCCTTTTTCATTAGTAGACCTAACTAATTGAACAATGACTTGTACTCCCAAAGAAACTAGGGGCTATTAGTCATGGTTTTCGAAATTTCTCTAAGCGAAAAGGAAGTTTACCTAGTTTTGAATGAGCGGTCTGTCTCATGTACATGACCAGAATAGCTCTTCCTCCTTCATTTTGCAAACCGTGATAGCTTCTCGAATAAGCTACGAACCTCTATCCTCATAGTCAATAGAGTCTTTCTCTTTTTTATTCAGCATGATAAGCTAATTATTCTTGTTGACCGGTGATAAGGACTTGGTTATGAGTCATATCACAAGCCCGATTCTTCGTCCTAAGAGTATGATTCCCAATTGGTAACCTTCCACTTCTTCTTCTTCCTTGGGGCGGTCTTTTAAGGGCTTATACTTTAGGTAGCAAAGTGACTCTATCGCTCTCTATTTCTTATGGGGCATCTATCATTTTCACTATTTTAAGGCGCTAATCGCTATATATTCTATGGTAGGCGCCCGAAGGAAGTGAAACGAAATCTATCGAAATTCTCACTTTCCTTCCTGCTACATATTAGATACTCTGGATTGTCTGGGGAAATAGAGAAAGCCCGATTACCACCCATTGCAGCTAGCAAAGTGTAAAAACACTTGATTAGGTAGGGGTAATTGAAGTAAAGAAAATCCCATTACTGGTAGAAATTCCAGTTGGTTGATCGAACAGTCATCTATGCTGGTACCTGAGATTGTGAGTCGAATTCCTATAGTTAGATGTCTCGAACAAGAGCAGAAGGAAAGCAAGCAACAAGTATTGTGTCCCATCTTGTGAAATTCGTGGCCAGAGGTTCTAAATAAGATTCCAGGAAATGGGCATTGAGTTTTAGAGATCTATTAAGTGCTAAACATCTTTGGTCGAATTTCGATAAGTAAGAGAGATAGTAAGGATTGCGCTGGGCAAACAAGAATTGATACGAAATCCACATTCAAAGCAACCATGGTCAGCCGACATTGTTTACAAAGGACTTTGCTTACGAAGTTGCACTTGAGGATCAATTTACTCACTTCTGGTAAGACTTTCAATAGCTTCGACATCTAATATAGAGTATCCAAATGAGATTCTTTGCAGTGAGCACTTCCCCAGTCCCCGCATCGATTGAAGAGGTGACCGATCCATTCTATTACTACTGGAAGAACTCAATCAAATAAGAGCGTGGAGGGATCAAACCATCGATCCATAGTGAGCGAATGAGCTACAGAAGCAAGTAGAAGAGAGTGAGAGAATACACGTTACTCTTTTGTCTACTCCTCTTTTCTTTGGATTGGAGGGATTGAATAGAAAGAGAAAAAAAGAGTGAGTTGGTAATAATACATAACGTATGGTAAGATATTAAAGATCTTTTAGGGCTGGCAATGAGTGAGAATTTCCATGTTCCCCGAGCATCCAACCATAGGAAGTAAAGAGGGTCTTTTCTATGAATAGCTGGGTTAGAATGAAAATTATAATGAGAATGCGCGGGTTTGGTAGCGTTCTTCTAGTCCAAACCGAGGTGCAACCCCTTTCCTTTTCTTAGTTATGCTGGTATCGAAGAAAAAGACCACTTTCTTAGCCAACCAAGCAATCTAACCAATCTTTTTGAATAGTTTGGATTGGTCCTCAATTAATATACTGGTCTCTCCTCCCGCTACGCACCTTTTGTGCAACCAGTTTTCTAAGAGTAAGAATCTTTTAGAAACCATGGCCCTTTGGTTCTAACTCACTTTAGTCACTCTTTCCCTCCGGCTTACTTCTTATAAACCACAACTAAACTCTCTCGTATTTTTTTAGTCACTATCATCTTAGCTTGCTTCGCACTCTTCTCTTTCTTATGTAAATGCAATGCACGATCATTAATGGCAAGATCTAGTAGTTTCCAAACGAAGGCATGATTTGAATTAATATTCTGATGGCGTTAACAAAATGGCTCTCTAATCAAAAGATTAAAGCTGGCAGTAACTACAAAGCATGGAATTCTTCCCTCCCAAGGTTATAATGTCTTTTTTGCTCCCCGATGCTTGCGATCTTTTATAGATCAAATGCATGATCGTCGATTTTATCGACATCGGATGAGAGAGAAGCGAGATTCCTAACGATGGCTTCCGTTAAAGAAAATGGATATCCTAATAAAAGATTTTCATTGAAAGGAAAGGAAATGAATAAAGACCTTTCTTTGAGGTCTCTCGATCCGCTTCCTGCTTCACAACTAGCCCCAAGGGCATAGGATACTCGCTATGACTCCCTTGGGATCCCTCAGCTGATGCATAAAAATCGAGAGAGAAGGCTTGAGACCAACCTCGGACAGCCAATCAATCTCCACCAGTCCAAACTATTGACCTGATTTGCATCATTTCACAGGCAATACCCATAAGCCTATCTATCTTAATCTTCTTTATCAATTCAACATTAACAATAGCATCAATAACATTCATTGTATGTATGCCCGATCAACAGGCATCTTTAGCATGTTATACCCAAGTAAGTGTAGGCTATGAAAAGGAGAGAAGGAATTGATGCAGGAGAGGGGCTCCTATATATTTGCTTACTTATCTTGCTCACCCTGGAATATAGGATTCATGCCTGCCCTCTATGTCAAACCTTTACATCCGTTGGTGATTCTGGTCGCTTAAAGACCTAAAGGTAGAATCAAAGCCTAAATCCGGTGTAAGTGGATGCCTCTTCCAATTCATTTGAAGAACAGCCTTGCGGTCGCCTGGGCCATAAGAATACGCTTGGCCTAACTCAGCTAGCCTCATGGTTTTCATATGCTGAGGATATTAGTGGCACAACCAGAGCCCATATATGACTAGTTTCAGAATGGGGATGAGAGAAAGAGAGATATGGTCCTGTATGGTTATAAGTAATGTAAGTAGCGTATTGTCATAAATGAAACTCTAGTGGTGCTGGTAAGTTGATTAGTGTAATAGATTACTAATAACTAACTACTCCTTCGTCCCATCCCATTGGTCCCCTTAACTCGAAGTGTACTCTCCAACGTCTAATTAGTACGAATCTATTGAATGAGCACAATCGGGATTATGGGCCACACGAAAATCTTGATTGAGAAGCATAGTATTATTCACTTTTTTCACAACATTCTCTGTTGTATAGGTACCCGGCATATTCTCTTGGGTAAGTGAGGTTGGTCGATGTTTTGATTGCGGGGTAGAGCAGTAGCTCGCTCACAATCTTGAGGTCACGGGTTCAAATCTTGTCCTCGTGTAGTTAAGTCAAGATATTCTATCTTTTGTTCTATGTATAGAAAATTTAACTAAGACCTTGCTAGTGTTGCCTTATTCTTATGATTCTGAATTGGCTTCTTGAATAAGTCGATTATATCAAATCTCATGACTTAGGCATGTTCTTTCTTTTTATTCTACCTTTTTGTTTCCTGCTCATTTGGTACATAGTATTATTGAAGCAGAAGAGAGGCCAAAAGTGGTTCTTTGAGGATGCGAAAAGGGAGAAAGATTGCCGATACAGGATAAGCAGTGGGTGGTGGAGGGGAAACCATTGAAATTTCCCACACTTCCCCTTTGATCGATCAAAAAAGCCTAGAATTATTTCAGAAAAACATTGAATTATTAAATATTTTAAACGAGAGGGCTTTTAAACGCTTAGAAGACATCAAGAAATGCTTAGAAGTAAGTGATGAAAGGAGGAAAGAGAGTACTAAGAATGACCAACACAGCCCACTTGAGCCATTTTCCTTTCAACCATTCATTGCCAAACGATTACTTAGGATAAGCTTGCGAATATTCGGCGTATTTTTCACAATTCTTTTGGTTATGCCATTTTGGGCTTTACTGTAAATGAAGCTATTGCATTGTTTGCCTTAATGATGGCCTTTCTGATCTCATTCGTCTTCCAAAGTGAACCAGATGCTTAAAGCGCTTTGCCTTACCTATGATGATGAGGGAGTTTAACATAATTTTCAACGAGGCTTTTTCATATGCAAAATACAGATCTTATTATCGTATCTAATGGAGATTGGATTTTGCATGCATCTATCAATTTATCGTTATGCTATAGAAACTCTCTTCATGAGATGTCCCCGGAAACCATCGATGAAGAATCAGTTAGTGATTTTGGGTTTGATTGTGTAAAGGCACTGATTGATGATAAGTTGGAAGATCTCTTGTTGTCATAGAATGTGAACTTTCCTCCACAACTGTCTATTCAAGACGTCACCACCCATATCCATCATGAAGTGGAGGATGTGTTTTTTCTTCTTATTCCCATTCTGCTCGCAAGGGATCAATTGCCTCTATTATTATGAGGCGCTTCAGTGCTTATCGACCACTACCTCAATCTATGAAAGTCGGTGCTGAATGCTTGTCTATGGAAAAGAGGGTGGGTGGGATCATGATCGACTAAAAGGAAAGTAGCCTTGAGATATTGGTTCAAATCCAATTCGTGAGATGGCAGTGGTGCGCCATAATGTGCTATTTTTTCCGGTGCCTAGCTATTCCTTATTCGGATGAGAAGGTGAGCGACAAAGTCTAGTTCAACTAAACTAAGGAGCTGGTCGTCCAATCAGATAATGATCCAATTTGTTCTGCCTCGGGCTGCAGGAAGTCTCTCTCATGCCGTACTCTTGCTCCTGATGTGGTAGTGGACCTGCTTTGTCCTTCAATAAAAAAGAAGGGCTTCTTTTTATGGTTGGGATCGATTACCGTTGGAGGTGCCTCTAGTGACGAATTGATTTGTACGCTCAATCGCTGCTGCTATATTCTTTAGAGTTGTGAAAGTGGAATCTATGAGCTTCTATCGCACATAATGCCAGGGAACTCAAGCTCGCCCTCAACCTAATAGTAATTACACTATGCATGGGCCTCAATAGAGAAAGAAAGTATTCCTTTCGGTTTAGGGAGAACAAGAACTTCGCTTTCAAGAATCTACCTCTGGTCTCTCTTGTGCAATTCTAGGGCTCCGTAGATTCCTCTGCCCCTTCATCCAGAGTTCTGACTTAGTTTCCTTATGATTTACCCTGTTCTTAGGTGTTGGCGTATGTGAACTAGATTAGGGGGATGCCCCTGTCTACTTGTATGTGAGGGAGTTTATAGGATATTCTAGCCAAGATGCGTAGCGATTGAGTGGAGTCCGAGAACTAGAATAGAGCAAGACGGGTATCAACCTCTGCGAGATAATCATTCAAAGATACGCGAGCCTCTAGTTCCGCCTGGCCTCATCGGATGCATGAGAATCATAGAGATTAATTGATCCAAGACCTTCCTTAAAAGATTCCCCGGCTCCCTGACTGCATTTATATCACTTTGCTACTGATCACTTGGCAATAGAGATTCACATTTATCGCACATAATGCATGGGAACAGCTGTTTTTTCCCCACAATTACAGGAGAGCACCGCCACTATGGGAGTGGGCTCCTTCCTTAGGACCAATCCTTCGTAAGCCAGATTCCAGAATGAAATACTTGGGAGAAGCACACCTAGAGGGGTTGTGCAACGCTCCATGCATACTTAGGCCTCTTGCTTCTCTCATATCTTACTTTGATAAACCTACTATATAAGCTCAGCGAGAATACATAAGCCTAACGGAGAGATGATGCTAGTTGAGCTGAAGAACCAAGTGAAGCAAGTTTTAACCAAGCAACCAACTATGTCAGCAGATGCGAGAAAGATTTAACTTACAAATGGAAGGCTTTCAGTCTGATCGCGCACCTATCTCTTCTTAGACGTTTTATAAGTCAAATCTTCCTTAATATCATACCTGAGCTAGATAGTTCCATATAACATGAAATATCTGGAAAAAGGACTTATTATTGAGTTGTGCTTCGCCCCAATCAACCAACCAACTTCGCTACACGAACCTACGAAAGAATATCTTTGGCTAGTATTCACTACTAGAGTACGTATCTCACTCGGCTCCCTTGCATTCGTTCTCTCTTACTTCTCCATCCTCTCCTCAAGAAGAAGCAAAGAAGGTTGCTCGACTATTAGTGGTTTGCTTGCGTTAAGCATAGTTGCTATCAATTTCCACATTTGAAATTCTTTGACCAAAAACCGGCATTTTGGCAGGCCCAAGAAAGTGGCATTTTCATCTTTGACATATATTTCCATTTTGGTGTAGATTTCACATAAAATTGAAGAGACGTCCACGTCTCATATACTGGCAAGAATACTCATTTCGTCGATTTCCCTAGGGCGGGTTCGACTAGTTGCATGGGAAGCATATGGGATTAATAAGAAATAAGGTATAGAAGAGGAGGTCTTAACTTGATGGAAGAAATATCTACTACAAAGAAATGGTTGGATTCTCGGTATCAACATGACAACTGCATCAAACATTCCACTTAAAGTTCAATAAGAACTAGGGAACTCACCAGTATTAGGCCAATGGCAAATCGACCTCTGTTCACTCAGAGAGAAGTAATAATAGTTCATTCAAAGGGCTAGTAAGGGAGGTATTAATATAGGCACCTAAATACCCGTGTGTAAAGCCGGGAAGGAACCTAGTAAGCCATGTCCGTTCTTAGTTATTCTTAAGATAGAGAAGTCCAAGAACCAAATCTATTTCGGAAGAAGTAGTCGACTAGAAGCGTATTCTTCTCTAAGGCTATGCAAAGTAGTTATTTCACTATGGAAGGTCTCGGGAGATGTTATGTAAGTAGATCTCGGGTCGGGCTTGCAAGGCTAATTACCAGGAAGTCACTGGCCCGTATTAGCATATAACGACTTAATCTAGGGCATCATCTTTAGTTATTCATATATAGTGGCCTCTTATTTGAATAAGCTATTCGCTAATATGTTCCACTCAAGGTCTTAGATCCTTTATTTGATATTCCAGGCTAGTAAGGGAAGCCGCTACAAAGTCAGTAGTCTTTCAGTCAATTCCATGACCTTGCTAATGAGGGAATTCCATGTGATAGGTAGCGAGCGGTTGGCGTATCACTAGCCTTAATCTAGTGGGTGGAGGCCTAATATATAGTGGAGAAGCAATCAAAGTGTTAGGGATCTTGAATACTAGAAACACTAGATCTCCATCACCGAACGATAGGTGTCGCGAAGTCCGCCTTAGGTTATTCGTTTTAAGGAGCCACATAACAAGGCCAAGGGAGAACCAAACTCTTCTTCAAGTGGAGTCCAGCGGTATAACAAGACCTGAAGTGAGTCCGCGCATCTATCTCTTATTAAAGAACATGAGTTCAGGGGAGAATCACTCAAAGATGGGCATTGGAGCATCTATAGATGCATTCAATCGAATCCCTGGGAATACTCCGCATCGAATTCATTCCTGAAAGACGGAACTCACATCTAGGCGTCCTACCTACTAAAGAAATTCGCTCTAGCTTTTCTATGAACTCATTTCAAGGTCTCTAAACTAAGCATAACAGAGGGAGAATCACTCGCAACTCTAGCACAGATGAGCAGTGCAAAGCTACGCTCCTCTACCTAATGAAACTAAGGGTACGAAGGCTACTAGAAGCAGTCCATAACTGCTCACCTGATATAACTTAACTCAGTCCTTCGCTCCAGCATACCTTTATATATAACTATATGGTAAGTCCGCTAGTATAAATAACCAAAAGAGTTGCCGGAAGGCAGAAGCTACTAGAGTTCACCCAACTAGTTGCCTGATGCCCTAAGGAAGCCTACCCATACCTGATCCACTCCTGCTAGCTCACTTCAAAACCGTCCCCATTCCTTCTGTCAGGATATCCTACATACTATACTAAATGAACTACTTCGTCCCAATCCACTTACTTAGTGTGAATTTCGCTTAGCGCCTCTGAACTCGGTTTCTTCTACAAAGGAGGCTAGCCTCTTTCGATTCTTATGAAACTGTGACCTTCCATCTAGCTACGAGCTGCTACTTTGACTTAGTTATTCTCACAGTTCATGGGAAATCGAGGTAGCTGTATATTGAGGCTAGTCACTCAACTAGGCTATGAGTTTAGTGCAGCTACAACGAATGAGTGAAGAGCTTAGTTAAAGAGTCCTCCGATCTAGGGTTTTCGGTCAAAGAATTGTGATGAATCTACAAGTTGGCGTTCTTGACTATGAAATCGAAGGCGATCAAGGGGAGGTGAGCGAAGTGAGGAGTGTTCATTTCATCCAGATATAAATAATTAGTTATAATAGACCGGTCGGACTCACTTCGCTCGCCCTCGGCCGTGGCCTCTCGTTGGTAGTATACTCCTTTTAGTTGCATAGATAGGACTCTTGTTTAGCTTAGATGCTATGCACTTCAGATTCAAAACCAGTAATAAGACTATGGGAAAGATCAGGCCTTTCCTAATATTATCCCCCGGGCAACACCCTTAATCAAGGGCTCTCTTTATACTTGCTTTTATTTATAATCTACTCAAGGATGAGAAGAGCCGGGAAAGTGATAAAAAGTAAGATACTCATTTGTCATACCCAACAATCTACCATCGGACTGTTCCTAATTGTATAATACATAAAAGACAATGAGTCGAAAGGCCCACTCTCTCTCACCCATTAATAACAGAAGGCACACGAGGCTCCCGAAGGAAGGAAGGGACCCGTTGCACACCTACGTCGAGCCCTAGCATGCACCCTGGCATACCCCGACCTTGGAGTACAATTCCATTTCTTTCTGGATTATTGATAATTTCCATTTGGTTGAGGCACCACCAGTTCTTACATTTGTTGATCACTAGTTCGGATTGATCAATGATGCCCTGTAATTAGATGACCGATCGATTGCTCTACGTTCGCGGTCAGCCAAGACAATGGGAAAGTAGTAAAGTGGTAGTTGACGTGGTTGGTTATCTACGTCAAGGATGGAAATTTCTAATTAGTACTCCCTCATTGATTGGGGTCTCTCAAAATAGTCGGAGCAAGAAGCCTATTCTTTCGGCTGCATAGAAGTAGGAAGTTATATGAACTGACCCTATTAATATGGCCCAACGTTCCATTGTTCAACCTTCACTATCATTCTACTTACCAATCGGAGTCTCCTCCCCCATTGGGTTGGCGTTAATATCCAGGGCCATCGGAGCTGAGAGCGAGTACCCTAGTTACCTAGGCAGCTAGTCCCTTAAGAACCATAGTGAATCGAGCGAGTCTCTCGCTTCTTCTTTCTCAGCAAAGAGAGCTTCTATTTTTATTCTTTGCTTCTAGGCTTGCCCCTAAGTAAGTGAGGCACCTAGCCTTGCTGAATCGAGCCCCAGGCCCTAAAGTAATGTTGGGAATCGAGCCCAGACCCATAGCAAGGAAGGGCTCTCGGTTCTCACTTCCTTTTCTTCTCCTAGTAGGAAAGACTCATCCTATGCTTCTATGGGGTTGGCTAGGGAGACTTGCTTCTAGGAGCGTAGCGCTGCTTCTGAATTGTTGCATCTTCGAGGGCGGAATCCAAATGGAATCAATTCAATCACTGCAACCTGATGCAAGAGAACTAATGGATTCATCCGCTATCCTCAAGGTTTGATTCAAGAGAAGGAGCCATACTCATTGCCTAGCTATGTTTCCCTATATCGGTGCATAGGAAGTGGCTCTGGCTACTATGGCAATTGTAGATTCAACTCGGCCCTAGGAAGAGTTGATTGATTTATCTCCTAATAGAGCACCATTGGTTGCACTGGATGGAACAATCTATTAGAAAGAATAACGGATGGGGTAGAGCGGTAGCTCACAAGGCTCATAAACTTGAGGTCATAGGTCTAAATCCTGTCTCCGTATCTCATTTTTTGGCATGCCGCTCCACGAGTAAGGAGCGTCGCGAGCAGAGTGAGAGAATGCAGTGAACTTTGGTGATGTCAGAATTTTTACTTATTTTTATCTATTTAGTGATGAGTCTGCTAGTTTCTTTGATCCCACTCGGTTTTCCTTTTCCATTTGCTTCCACTAGTTCGACCTATCCAGAAAAATTTTCGGCCCACGAATGTGGTTCCGATCCCTCCGGTGATGCCAGGAGTCGTTTCGGTATATGATTTTATCTGGTTCTTACTTTATTTATTATCCCTGATCCGAAAGTCAACTTTTCTTCTCCTTGGGAAGTACCTCCCAATAAGATTGACTCATTTGGATCTTGGTCCATGATGGCCTTTTTATTGATTTTGATGATTGGATCTCTCTATGAATGGAAAAGGGGTGCTTCAGATCGGGAGAAACCACAAGTGATAGGGAAAAAGGGGAAAGGACATAGAAAAGATCAGATGCCTACATTCAATCAATTGATTCGTCATGGTAGAGAAGAAAAACGGCGCGCAAACCGTACTTGAGCTTCGGATTAATGTCCCCAGAAGCAAGGAGTATGCCCACATGTTCTGACTATCAAACCGAAGAAATCTAATTCAGCTCTACGTAAGATAGCCAAAGTACGGTTGACCAATCGACATGATATATTTGCTCACATTCCAGGAGAAGCCCATAATTTGTAGGAACATCCTACAGTCTTAGTCAGAGGAGGTAGAGTGAAAGATTTGCCAGGTGTTAAATCCCATTGTATTCGAGGAGTCAAGGATTTGATGGTTATTCTGGGTTGAAGAAGAGGCGGATCTAAATATGGTGCGGAAATACCAAAATCCAAATGAATGGAATATGCCTTTGGAACGTCGCTCGACCTTCATTTTTCTAGGCGAGGTGCGTAGCCCACAACGTTACGCCATAAAAATCCTAGTATATTAATTGGCCCTTCCAAATGACCAGCTACGCTACCTCTCTTTTCAGGTTGTGCCTCTATTTTTAATGAATCTTAAAATAAAAAGTATAAGAAGTGACCACGGAGGTGAATTTGAAAATGAATTTTTTTGTAACAAAAAGGGAATTACACGTAATTTCTCATTCCCACGAACACCACAACAAAATAGTGTTGCCAAAAGGAAAAATCATGCAGTACAAGAATGTGCACGAACTATGCTTAACAGTAGTAATCTACCAAAGAATTTTTGGGCTGAAGGTGTAGCTACTGCTTGTTATGTATTAAATTGTATTACGTTATTACCATTAACTAAAAATACTTGTTATGAAATGTTTTTTGGTAAAAACCCAAATTTTATAATTTTGAATATTTGGTTCAAATTTTTTTATGCTAAACACCAAAGATAATCTTGGTAAATTTGACTCAAAAAACGACAAAGGTATCTTTATTGGATACTCGAACCGTAGCAAAACTTATAGAATATTTAATAAACGTACCAGTACTATTGAAGAAAGTTTACGTGTTTCTTTTGATGAAAATTTTCTATTACTAAAAATAACGACGATGATGAGTTACTGCAACCTTTGAAAAATACTACAAATATACAAAACGATAATGAAAATTTAGTTTATAATAATGCATTAAGATCACCACCTCGTATATTGAAAAATCATCCAATTAATAATATAATTGGTGATTTAAACACAAGAATTTCTACAAGAAATCAATCAAATCAAACGAGTCACGTTGCATTTATTTCGAATTTTGAACCTACAAATTATAAAGAAGCTTCAAAAGACGAATCATAGATTATAACAACGCAAGAAGAACTAAATCAATTTGAAAGAAATGAAGTATGGGAACTTGTCCAAGACCCACGAATTAAAATGTAATAAGGACTAAATGGATATACAAAAATAAAAACGATGAAGATGGAAACATTATACGCAATAAAATAAGACTAGTTGCTCAAGGATATAATCAAGCGAAAGGCGTTGATTTTGAGGAAACATTCGCTCCAGTTGCACTTCTGGAAGCAATATGCACGTTACTTGCTTTTGCATGTTATCATAACTTTAGACTTTTTCAAATGGACATAAAAAGTGCTTTTCTAAATGGTTATATAAAAGAACAAGTATATGTTGAACAATCCCCATTGTTCATACATGAAAAAATTCCCAAAAAATGTATATAAACTAAAAAAGGCACTGCACGGTTTAAAAAAGTACTCGTGCTTGGTATGATAGACTTAAAACTCATTTAATAAATTCTGGTTTTCAAGTTGAAAAAATAGACACAACCTTATTTATAAAAAGAAATCAAAATGATATTCTAGTTGTCTAAATATATGTTGATGGCATAATATTTGGATCAACAATGAAGAATTATGTAATGAGTTTTCAGATATTATGAAAAATGAATTTGAAATATCACATATGAGAGAATTAAATTTTTTTCTTAGGATTACAAATCAAACAATTGGGTAATGGTATTTTTATTAATCATGAAAAATATTGTCACAATTTATTAAGACGTTTTGGAATGGATAAAACAACCATAAACCAACTCCCATGAGTACAACTACACATTTAGACAAAGATGGAAAAGGTAAAGATTTCGATTAAAAATTGTTTCGAAGTATAATACGAACACTTCTATACTTAACGACTAGTAGACCCGATATTATGATGATTGTGTGTTTGTGTGCAAGATTTCAATCACAACCTAAAGGCTCACACTATCTAGCAGACATATTTTACGATACTTATTTGGAACCGCAAATTATGGACTTTTTATCCTAAAGATAGCTCTTTTGAATTTGTATCCTATAGCAATGCGGATTTTGGCAGTTTTTGAACTGATAGAAAAAGTATGAGTGGCACCTGTCACTTTATCGGTCAGTCCCTAGTTTCGTGATTCAGTAAAAAAACAAATTGTGTTTCACTTTCAACTTGTAAAGCAGAATATATTGCTGCAGCTTTAACTTGTGCGCAAGTGATATATATGCAAAAACTCTTAAAGATTTTTGAAAAATTATAAACAAATCTCCAATCTTTTATGACAATGTTAGTGCAATAAATCCATCAAAAAATCCAATAAACCATTCACAAACAAAACATATAGACATTTGCCATCATTTTTTAAGAGATAACGTCGAAAAGGAAACAATAACTCTAGAATTCATAAACAACGAAAATCAAATTGCTGATATTTTTACAAAACCTCTAAGCGAACAAATTTTTATTAAGCTCCGTCGTCACCTCGACATTGTATGCCTACATGATATATAATACAGTTTACCGTTTTCACAACAAAACTTTTTATGGTAAAAACATTAAAGTTATTTTTTCTCCGGTTGTAAAATCAAATGGTTTAATAACCTTTGTTTTTCTAACCAATCACTTTCTGTTTACCATTACCCCTTCAACAAATTAAACAAAATTCTTCTTAACATAGAAAACTAAATAAATAAATAAATAAATACACACACACACACACACATCTGTGTGTGTGCGAACACCTCATTACAAACCACAATCAAAGTTTTTAATCTGCACATCTTTCAAACCTAAAAATTCCTACAATGTCTTCTGACCATGACTTCACTTACATTGCTATTGACCATGCTTCACCTTCATTAGGAAGTACTTATACTTCCCATCTAAAGTAACACCTAAATCATCTCCGTCGCGCAACATTGTTCCATCTCCTACATATCATACTGGCTACTCTCCGAAAGGAAAGAAAGAAAAATATGGAATTAATCTTCAACCAGCCTCCCTATTCGACAAGGTTAACGAGATCCATCATTACTAAAAGGAAATGGTGGATTTGCAAAAAGAATGCACTATGAACAAAGACGCCAATGAGCTCACCTATATTTCCTTGATAAATGCATCCTTGCCATTTGTGGTCATTTACTGACAAAGGATTGTGTTCACGTACGTTCTCCTCGTTTAAAGAAAACTCCTCTAAGAGCGCATCGGGTCACCCCATGACAATTATGGGGTGAAGGTATGTCGAAAGGTCAACACAGTTACTGGTCCCCACTTCGGCCATTGAACGAGCGTACAAAGGATGAACCATATTCTTGGGAAAAACAGAACAATTCCTCTGGCTCCCCTAAATAATAATTTTTATATGTTTTATAATTATTTGTATTATTTCACATCCATTAATAAAATAATTGTTCAAATAAAATTACAATGGTAAAAAGCAATTTTTTTTCCTATCAGACGTCTAAAAAGATGATATAGATGTCTGACCTTGAATAAATATATCTTCCTCCCTAAGTCAGACGCTTGAAGCGGATATAGAAATTTAATTTTTCATTAACCCTTCAGCATAGCGTTTGGCAAAAATATTCAAACGTCTGTTCAAATTCTCTGGATGTATAACCATCTTTAAGACATATGTCCACCTAAAAAATCAGACCTCTGTTAAAAGTGTCTGGAAAAAAATTCAACCTTTCATCGTAGACGTTTGAATTAACTAAACAGACATCTGTTTAAAATCCTTATTGTTTCTACTTTTTGGCAAGCTTCAGCATAGATGTCTATACATGTCAACACACGTTTGAAAATATTCTTTGGAAAATAAAAAATCACATAGACAAACATTCACTGACTATGGATAACACTTCCCTTAGACGTCTATTACCAAATTGTCAAACGTCTGAACGTATACTAGCTGCAACTATTCATTCCACTATATATTATCCTTTCTTCCTCCTTTCTCAATATCGTTTATTTTCTTCAGCCCTACCCAAAAACTCTGAATCCCAAATTAGTTTCCTTCTCAAATTAAACAAATTCCATGGCCCCAAAACCACGAAACTCTGTTGCAAAATGCCGCAAGCCTTCTATGGGACAAAGTTTTCAACCTCCAACTCAAAACTTTGTCACCCACCATCATATCGACGAATGGATTCTTGAGAAACAAACTGGAAGATAACGTCTTCAGGAGCTAGAGAAAAAAGCCATTCCATACTGGTCCATTCTAGCCCCTCCGAAGATTTGCTCACTACGATGCCGATGAACTACTTTCTGATGGGGGTCTTTATCACCTAATTGATTATGATGCCAATTCGAGTAATATTGACCAACTAGCGGTATTTCTCTTTTTAATAAATCTTGTTCTATTTTTGTTTGGAATCTGACCGATGATGAAAATTAGATGTGTACTAGTGTGTATGGTCAAGTAATTAAGGTAAGTGTTGAAATGATTGGCCAAATGCTAAATTGTTCATATGAAGGAACTCCTTTACAGGAAATTCCTGATAAACGTTATGTACCCTGAGATGCAATTGCTCACCTAATTTGGGAAGATGACTGATGAAAATTAAAACCATCAAATTTCCATCCTCAAGCACGCCTTTTGAACTGAATGATTATAAACATTGTCATCCCCAGAATAGGAAGTCATGAACAAGTATAAGACGATGATCATAAGGCATTATACGCTTTTTTGGTCGTATAAAAGTCAAATGGGCTCAACATATCTTTGATCAAATTAAAAGCTTCCCACTCGTCTTAGCATTGTCTATGCACCGTATATTATGCGAATTTTACGATCATAGGGATTCCTTTATACCTTTCACAATATAAAGAAATACTTGTCAAAAACAATGGAATTCGATTTCTTTCTTTAATGCATCTCCTGAAAGTACCACCAATCATTATTCCTTTTACCCAATATCAATCTCCACCACAACACCAACAACAAGAACCTCCAACTCGACCTTCACAACCTACTAGAGCTTCACTCGCTAGAGAATATTACTCCGATTCAGAAATACAAGAAGCTAGGATATCCGCAGGTACATGAGAGAATTTCTGAGCACTTTAAAACCAAAGACTTCTCTCCTTAAATCAACAAGTGCTTGACAAGAAAATGTCACGGCTAGAACGTTCTTTTTCTACTCGCATGAAAAAGATAGAGAAACGTTAGAAAGGTTGTTACAACATTGGGTAAAGTTCTCTGAAAAGTTTGGGGTCATTCTTCGTCACGGTCATCATCTTCACCTTCTCCCGCTCCACCATCCGCACCAGTATTTCATGCCAAACCTTCTACAGGAGCAGGGCCTTCAAAGGAACCTTAACATCATTCTCGTCCTAGCAAAGAACATATATCTCTTGACACCAAGAAAGCAAAGGCTTATCTTACCATTCTGAAGAACATCATATGTCACAAGATCCATATGACTATGACTATTACACATCATATCAGGGTCTATCTTTTCAAGATGATGATGAGGATGTTGACCAATCTCAATGGAAACACAATGAAGACAAATCTGAATTTTGGGGCTATTATGATTGTCAGTAAGCTTTTTGTATTTTTGATCATTTCTACTTATGTATCTTTGCTCTTTCTATTTTCTAGACTGTTGTAATCTTAAACTCTCTTAGTTGTGAAATCTATGTTTTTCTATTTTCTTTTTGATAATGCCAAAGGGGGAGAAATATTATATTACATGTTTATAGAGGGAGTAATTAATTCAGGGGGAGACATATGTTTATAAAATGTTACGAATAGTTGTCATCATCAAAAATGGGGAGAATGTTAGAACCACTATTCTATGGTTTCGATGATAACAACTATACACACATATATAGTCTGTCTACTTGCAGGAAAAGGTTTTCAGAGATTAGATTGAAGATAGCTCAAAAAAGGAGAAAAATCATCAAAGCTATTATAGTACTATTATTGCACTAGATATGATTGTAAAGTCTCCTTTTAAGCAGTAACATTTAAACTCAAGCATTTGCATGTAACAGAAATTTAAAATGGTCAAAACTGCAAATGCCAGACATCTGATTTACATATCAGACATCTGATAGTAGTCTCAGTTTTTAAATTAAAACCAAACTCAGACGTCTGTTTGCTTTCATTAGACGTCTAATTCCGTGTTCTGTTTAAAATTTATGTAACAGCTCAGACATCTGAACATATGCCCAGACGTCTGTGCTGGGTAACAGATTTTATTTCAAAAGGACATCTTTTTCAAACAAAGGGATATCTTCACAACTTTTTAATGCATCCTTCTATACTAACAGCTGCAACCATTAGAATGAATAAGAAAAGTCAAAAGATACTACTTTTCATCATAACTCTTCATTCTTTATAAATATGCAAATATTTTTAAGATTGGAATTAAACTGAGTTTTTTGAATCTCTAATCTATATTCTTTGCATACTCTGATTTCAAAATCAAACAATATTCAACCTTTTTACTTCCTAAAATCAAAGCCTCACATACACATATTACTTAAAGGAGATTATAGAAAGATTTGTACTAAGTAGAACACATACTTGTCATATAAGGAATTGTTGTATCTAGCCTATTCCTCCAAGCAAAGCGAAGGTTGTTTATTAGTGAAAGCCGAAGAGGAGCTTCGAGATTGGACGTAGGACGGGAGGTCCGAACCAGTATAAAAACTCTGGTGTGATTGTTCTTTACTATATACTTTATTCTATTTTTCATAAGTTAGTATTTTACTACACTTACATATTTGATATACATATATGATCTATATTCTCTCTCAAACTTGTCCAACATTGCTATTTGCACCAAAAATTAGCACAAACACCCAATAGAAACTTTTTGAAGAGAATTGAATGAAGAATAAAATGGAAACAATGGATAATAACAAAGAAACAACAATTAATTGAAAGACAAAACATGCACACACGATTTATAGTGGTTCGGCGTTGTTTGCCTACGTCCACATTAAACAGATTGCTTTATTAATTCCTTTATAATTACCAAGAAAACAAAGCAAGCAGCAGCATAAAAGTCCCCAAAATGAACAACCAAGCTGGTACTTATAGATGAAAATTGCCAACTATCTCTTTGGAAACTCGACGGAAAGACCCTTAAAATCATATGGGCCCACCAGAGGGATCACTAGGCCCGATTCACACTGAGGAGGGATTGGTACCGATCCCTTCTTTGTTCAAATTTTGGGGAGAGATCCTTATGGTGTCTTCCTCATGCAAAAATATTCTTAGCCTCCAAATTTTATGTCATTTGGATCAGTGGAGCTCGAGTTATTGCTTGACCTTTGATTCAACATGGCTTGCATGCTGCTTTCTGCCGATCCCTTTCAAAGGGTGTATACCGATCCCTTCAACCTTGTCCTTTTGAGGTGCGATCCTGATGGTAGGTTCCTTAGGGTCCCTATGTCTTGCTCTCTAAGTTTCATAGGCATTGGACTTATTGATCTTGAGATATTGATTATTTTCTACAAGAATGCTTTCATCCCTTGAAACATGCCGATCCCTCTTGTTGAAGCTAGCTTATGCCAGCCCTCCTATGTGTTGGACCATATTTCATACATTCTGCCTTGTATGTACAACTAGTCCATTCAACATTGACTTCTGGGCCCCATAATCGCCACTTTGGAGTCATCGACCTTGATGGCAATCGAATCTGACTTGTGCAATCAGTTCAGTATAGCCGGGTTAAAATGTTGGATAGTACTTGCCCTCTAAAGTACGTCTTGTGATGAACATGACGTGCTTTGAATCAAAGCAAGTTAGAGTCGTAGAAAAGAAATCCTTCCAGTTTTCTAAATAGATTTTATCCATCCACCAAATTATTTTTCCAAGATGCTGTATTTCTCATTGGTCGTTATGACGCTTTGTCGGTTTCCACTAGTATAAATCTAGGGATATATTCCATCAGTTGATCTAGTGTAATTCAGGCTCCACAAGACTAACAAGGTTTGGTTATCTAGTTCAGCCTTGAACTCGAGGGCTTTAGGTTTGATTTCAATTTTTGTTAATTTCCAAAATTGAAATTTTTAGGTCATACACATGCGCGTTTATGTATACATTCTTGTCATTGGCTCCTGGGCAAGCTTGTACGTTCATGGGTCGTTAGAAATTTTCATTACATTTTATAGGTACATGCTTTTTGTAATTTTCATGCATATATTCATTTGAGTACATACTCATGATCAATCCCTCACTCTCTATTATTATTTATTATTATTATTATTATTATTATTTTATGTTATATTTTTTTAGGGATCGACATATACTTAGCCAAACCTTTTCTTCCTTTTCTTCATGCTTACAGGGGTCGGCATGTTCTATGCTGAACCCTTTTCCTTTGCTTCAAATAGAAAATTCGAACCAAACCCCCTTTACATTTATTCTATGCTGATCCCTCCACGTTGCCGGCCGATCCAACTTCCCTCGTTATATGTCGAACCCTCTTTCCTTATATAAGCTATAATTCTACCTTTCTAACTTCACTTGCCTCTTTCCTTAGCTTGAAATCCTTCTGCAAGCCAACCTGTCCCACAAACTTGCCTCTGTTCGCCTTAAACTTTGAATATCTCCAAATACTCTTCCATATACTCACATAGGTAAGTTTTTAATTTATACCTTTTGATTTTATGATGGGATAATGGATTCTATGCCATCAGCGATCATGATGGTGTTTGACGGGATGATGAAACATGACCAAAGTGGTCTGGAGGAGATGAGTTATGGAGTGTGATAAAGCTTGGTTGAATAAGAAAGGAGGAAGAAGAAGGGAGAATAAAGGAGGAATAGGTAGAGTGGAATACTGATCCCTCGTTTGATGACTTGGAAAAGGATTGGTATGGAGGCTTGATGAGAGGATGGCTAAAACTTACATGGGAGGACCGGTGTTGGAAGTTTGGTAGAAGATGGTGAAGTAGAGGGATCAATAGTATTTGTGGAAGAAAAGTAGGGTTGGAAGCCTTTGTTTAAGTAAAGGGATCAGTGTAATAGCTCGACATGGGGGGATCAGCATAGTGGTAGAAGGAAGATGATTGGCTTCCTATGTTTGGAGAGAGGGGTCAGTCATAATGCTCCATGGTAGGGATCGTCTACATGTTCTTTGAACTTGAAACCTAACCCAAACTTACTTGTTTGAGCAATTACTACTAATCCTCCTCAATAAACTTGAACATATGATGACGATGAACAGCAGGATTTGCATATTCACCACTGAACTTGAAATTGAACAATCAAATCATTGGAACTTAACTTGGAAAATGTTAAACGTTTTTTAAATTTAAAAGTTAAGTTATGAAAAAAATTAAATAGAATTTAAATTTAATTTATGAAATGGTAAATTTAATCTGAATGTGAAGTAAATGAAATGTTATAGAATTGTACAATTATTTTATAAGTGAATTATTAAAGAAATTTGATTTTTGTATGAAAATTTCACTTTATAAAATCATAAATTAAAGGGATTTAAATGATTGTTTTTAAAGTGAGAAATTATGATTTTTATAAGTTTAAATGATTTAAATTAAATTTTAATTGTTTATGAAATTGTATTGAAAGTTTGGAATTTAAATTGAAGCATTCCTGAAATGCTATCACTTTTAAAGTTAAAGATATTACAGCATTTTGTAAATGCTGTAATTGATATAAATGAACTAAAAGTCTAAATTGAACTAAGAGCTATTATAGCACTTCGTGAGTGCTGTAGTTGTTGAAATTAAACTAAAACCTATTTCAGTATTTCTGTAAATGCTATCTTTGTTAAAATGAATTGTTTTCAAATGTAAATTTCCGTAGCATTTTCTAAATGCTGCGAAAAACTGAAATTTCACTGTTTTAATAAATTGAAGTGAATAAATGAATTTTGAAAATGGTAAAATTTTGAGAATTGAATATTTGATTACTAAATATAATAACTTCACTTTTAAATGGTTTAAATGGAGTATTTTGATTTGAAATATAAAACCATTTGAAACGTGATTGAAATGGTATTTAAATTTAAATAAAATGAAGGTCGTTTGGAAAAATATGATAATTTGATATTTTGAAATGGATTTGAAATGATATTTAATTGTTAAATGATATTTGATTTGGATGTATAAAATACCATTTTGAAATTTTAACCGCGGGATGTATTTAATTTATGGTTTAACTGATCCTTAGAGGATGAGCGATCCCAAGCATCCTTTAAGTTATTATGCATTACTGCTATAGTTCACTTAAGTTAGTTTACATTATATAAGTACGTATGTCCTGACTCGAGTGTTTTGTGTTTTACTTCATGCTCGAGTCAGCCTGTGTATTTACATCTTAGCTGTAACGACCCCACTTCCTACGCCCAGGAAGAAGTATCGTTATTAAGAAAGAAAAGGGTGAGAAAATAGAAAAGATAGAGAAGAAAGAACAACAACATCAGAATCTCACAGCGGAACGAATAAAATATATTAATCACATAAGTATTTACATAATATATAACATCAATCAGAGTGATACATATAGTACATCGCATACTAAACAGTTATAAACACCTGTCTAGTTATACAACTTAATACAATACAGCTCAAACAATATGACTCAGAGATACCAACACAGCGGAACTATATATATATATCTACAACGCTGAAGCCTCCTGCTCCATTGCTCCTTCAGAATTCGTCAAAGCTAAACCTGAATCCCTTGGCTACCCGTAAAAATTTGGGTACCCGAGAGTTTATGAAAAACAAAAATAAACTCCGGGTCAGACATAGGTCTGGTATGAGTAACAGGTTAAAGTTGCTTAATTTTGAAAAAAATCCTTTGAAAACAAAAGGTATCACGTAAGACTTCCCACACATAAACATGGGAAAGTTTTTACCTTACGCTAACCAAAACATTTGATAGGAAATTCAGTGATATTATAATAGGTCTAGGGTTTTCAAGTAAATAGAAAATAGCCTAAATTGTTACATTCATTAAATTCCAGCTATTAGCCACAAAAGTGGGTAATACAATCAAAACCGTAGGCACTTATTGGATTTTGGATTCCATACAATGGCAGGGCTATTGGGGTACCGCCCGCCACAGTGCGTGGCCTAGATCAACGTACCGAGGAGCACTCCCGACCCCCTGCAACACAAGGCCGGAACCATTCCTTACTAAACAGTCCTGAACAAGATAAACCCCGCAGTTGGCTGCAGACCAACTGCCCACACAGCCGAATAAAAAGGGACATCTAGACAGGGGAATATCCTTGTCCTGCTTGGGCATGACCCACCTAACCTTGCTGCACCTCCCCTGTTTTAGCCATTCCCGGTTGATGAGGCTTGAGGTTACGATTACCTTTATAGAACATATCTCTTAGAATGCTCATCGTCCGCCTGACGATGTGTTGAAAGCATTCAATCCATACAAGTTCGTTCCGGGTTCGAACGAAACCGAAGGCATCATCTCGTTACACTCGTTTTGGAATCACCCTCAGATTTAACGACGATAACCTTTGCATTCTGAATCTTCATCTTCACTTCAGATTCACGACCTATCGTTAATTTGGAATCGATGTGGTTTTCGGATATTCCAAATAAGGAAAACCGATCCCGGTCTCATCGAAATCCAAAATGTGTCTTTTAAGGCCAAGTTGTCTATTTAGTCTTAACAGTGAATTCAATATTATCAATACGCACAGATAGATAATTCACATCTCATAATAGATAATCACATTATCACCATAAATAGATAATTACTATCATCATCCAAACAGATAATTAAATATTATCATCCTTAAACCATACATTCCTATCACATAAATATTATTCATCTCATTTCTGAGATCACAATCAAACAATGAAATATCAATATCATCCATAAGCAATGATTTATGATCACAAGCTATAATTTAAAATGAATTAAATTAACTACTTCCATCTTTAATTAATTTAAAATAAATTAAATTAATTACTCATTCCATAAATCCTTCTCTCACAATCATTAATTAACTATAAATCAAATTAATTAATCATTTTCTAATTACAAGAATAATTTAGTCTTTAATTAATTCTCAAATGAATTATTCTAAATCATTCATAGCAGTTAACATTTAATTACTTCCTATTAGTTATTCCTTAATTAAACAATTTTTAACTACATCATTAATTATATTAATTAATGATCTACAACTTATATTAATTTTCTTTGATTAATCTTTATTTAAACACAATTATTAATCACCCTTGATTAATAACAAACCAGAAATTAACTACCCTTAATTACTTATTAATCATTCCATGATTAATTATTTCCATAAATTAATCCTTTGATTAATTACAAAAGAAATTACCCAAATTACTCCACTTACAAATCATCTTGTATTAATTTCATCAAGCAATTATCATCTAATTACTTTCCTAAGTAATTATGCTCCATTAATTACACTAAGTAATTACACATACTAAATCATCAAATGATTTCTTAAATTAATTAATATTAATTTACTTAATTTAAATCTTATTATCCATTACTTATATATTCAAATTAATTATCTTTGATTTAAATATACTTGACTGCATTCCAGTAGTTTTCCTTAATTTATTTACAGAAATTAATCTTGAATAAATCCATTAATTAATTACATTTATATCGATTTATTACCATTTAATTATCTTGTTGATTTATTATTCCCAAGTAAATCAATCTCTAATCCCATCATTAATTATATTAATTTAGGATTTCTAATTTCATTTTCATTTGTTAATTTACATTAAGAATACAAATCTTCAAATCACAAATATTAACCCTCTTGATTAATACATACAGTAATTAACCGTTCTTAATTAATTACTTCTCAATAACAAGCTTAATTAATCCCTTGATTAATTTCAAACAAGTAATTATACTCCAATTACTTCCATTAACAACATCATCCAGTTAATTACCTCCAATAATTATCCATCAACTACTTCTCTAAGTAATTTAATTCCAAAATATCAGTTAATTAAACTAAATTAATTAACTCAAATTAAATCAATTTACTCAATTAATAAGTAATTAATTTCTTAATTACTTTTCAAATAAATAATTTACATTTAAACTATTACAATGATTATTATTGAATTAATTAATCAAATTAATTTATTAAAAATCAATTACATTAATTAATTATAAATAATCTAGTTAATGATCTTCATGAACTCTTATTTAATTATTTTCTTCTAAAATAATTAACTTAGTTAATCATTATTAATTATAAGTTTGATAAATCATTTAAAATTTTATTAATTTAAATCAAAACCTAATATATGGTTCTTAATCACATATTAGTTAATTAATTTATTAATTAACTTTAATTACTACTTTTAAACTTATAATTACTAATTTAATTAATATCAATCATTAATTATTCTTACTTAATTAACTTAAAAGTTAATGCATATAAATTCTAAAACTTCATGAATTAAAGTAAACCATTCTTATTATTGATTATGTATTCAATTCCAATATATTTAAAACATTTATTTCAATTTACTTTCTAAATAAACTCCAATTTATCCTTAATAAAGTTTTAAAACTAATTTATTTATTTATTTTTCTTTTCAAAACCCTTGTAAACTCACATGCTCAATTTCACTTAAAACTTATTTGAATAAATTTAAATTATAAAAATTATTTTATTTCCAAATTTAGAATTTCAAATATAAGTCCTGATTTCAAATTTTCGAGTTAACTTGATTCAATCGTTTCTTAACAGTTCAAATTTCATTCGAACTCACTCTCGTTTGAAAATACTTTAATTATTAACCACTTTTAAGTTATTAAAATAATTTAAATTTTGAAACTTTATTATTTTCAACTCTCTTTCAAAACTAAATTTAATTCATGTTTTAAACTTGATTTAAAACTAGACTTGACTTTTTTTAAATTTTAAAACCAAAAATCTAAAAACTGTTAAAACCTGTTACAGGTTTTAAAACCTGAAACACTACAGCCGACCCCCCCTGTGTTACTTCGAGTAACATACGAGTTTCCCCTGAGAAAAACCGTAACCTGCTTCGAGTTCCCCTGCGCGAAAAAATGTGTAAGAGAAACAAAACCTGGAAAAGACAAACCCACTTCTCCTTCCAAACCTGTCACCGCCACGCACGCGATGCTCCCACCACCGGAGGCCACCAAACTCCGGCTACCACACCGACCATCGTCCCTCTACCTCCCCTCAAAGCCACGCGACACTCGAACGCCTACACTAGCCGTAGCGATCAAAACTCTAAACACAGTAAAAATTAGGTTTAAAATCTTTAAACCCATGCCGACTCTTCCACCACCCATTGCGCCGCCATCCACTATTTTTCCCAGATCCACGGCAGCCTCCTCCACCCCCAGACCTAAGCCCGACCCTCCAGATCCACTTGATCTCCCATGGCGACTCTAAATGTTTCAAATAGAAAAACACTAGCTGCTTTCAAAATATGCCACTAAAAATTATGCTTTAACCTTTAAAAATCATGTTATGGTTGACTGATTCACTTTGTATACCTGAATCGATGATCGATGAAGTTCGAAATTTGCCAATCTTAAGTTTGTTCTAAATTTTGGGTTTCCAGAGATAAATTTTTAAGTTGTTTTTATCTCAACTAAATTTTTAAACTTAGTTTGAGATGATACAAACATCATTTGCTTGAGCTAAAGTGCAATCATAAATCAGGAAAGAAGTAAATAATTTTTAATAGCAAGATTTTGTTTACAGAGAGTAACAGAGAACAAGCATATGCAAACACTGCAAGTTAGATTTTGGTTCCAGATAAAATTTCTCTTGTATTTTTAGTTAAATAAATTTTAAACTTAAATTTTAAAGTTAAACAATCAAGTCTTGTTTAAATTCTATATACTATCAACCATCAGATCCAAAGGAATTGGATTCTTTGTTTAGAAACCAAGCCTGAAACTAAAATAGGCAGAACAAGTTTAACCAAATCAATCATCTATCCATCCATATATACACATGCATTCTCAAATATATATACACATACTTTAAACTTCATCTCAGATAAACTACATACAACCATAACTAAATATACTTAGGTATTTTAGAAAAGAAGTTACTCACCTGCATTTGTGAAAGAACAGAGGCATTTTTGATAATGAAACAACCTGCAGTTAAAAGTGTTGATTCCTTGTAAACTTCTTTTTTTTTTCCTGAATTTTGTTTTGAGCTTGAGAATATAAGGTTTTGTTTTATTATAGTCTTTACCTAGTTCGAACTGATATGCAGATTTATAGAAAAGAAAGAAGACAAGAAGATATAATTATGTTTCATAAAACTGTAACAATATTTGTACAATATGGCATACATATCTAGTTTGTACAGATTTTAATCAGAGATATTTGTTAGGTTGAAGGCTGATATGAAATATATTGTGTTAGAAAGATTTTTCACTAATGACTTTTGTTTGTTAGTTTAAGAATTACTGTCTTCTCTAGCAAGCTTCATACATACATTTATTTTGTTTTGTTTCAGCCTACACGCTTTAATTTGTTCCTAGATTTTTGTTTGTACAATAGATATTTGTCTTGATGCTTTAAACATATACATATATGCTGCAGTTCATTTTTAACAGTTTACAAGCTTAAAAACTTATTTGTTTTCTAGTTTATTTGTTGTCTTGTTATTATAAATTGGAAATGTTTGTGAATGTTATATAAATTTATCCAATATGTTTATTTCTTATTTTAACTTATTATATACAGTATTTTCACTTATAATCTATAGCTTAATGTATATTTTGTTTTATTTCTATGTTTAACTTATTACTTCAAATCTCGTATCCCTATATGTACATTCTTATTGTATTTATATTATAAATCACATGATCAATTTGAAATGATAAATAAAATAAATTATCTTTTTATTATAAACTGCATATTTTATTACTGTATGTTAATGTATTGTTTGACAAAATTATATTAAAAATCTTAAATTCATATTTTAAATCAAGCTATACTAAAAAGAAAAGAAAACAAATCCTTTTGTTAATAATTCTAAATTTAAACCTAAGTTAAAATAAGTTTCAATCTATTTAAGCATTTACTTATGTATTTAAAATCACATATCTATTTATTTAACTTTGAAAAGTTTATATCAAATAAATCATAATTTCTAATTCACTAAAATATATATTAGAATTTAAAACATAATTTATTAGTTGAACTTTAAAACAAAATCTCATCTATTTGCAATGTATACAAATATATACATTTATAAATAGAAAACAAACAATTAATTTTTAACAGATAAAATTTACCAATTAAATATTTATTAAAAGAAAAGTATCAATTCAAGTCTAATTAATAAAGATATATCAAATCAATTTAATATTTAATGCAGATTATTAAATTGATATTGCTAGAAAATTTCGGGTTGTCACATTCTTAGCTTTGGATTTCTTTTCTGGAGCTAGGAATCGCTGGAGATTCTGCTTGTCTAGTTATCTATTCCCTTTCAGTTTTGGTTGTTCTATTTCAGCTGGTATTTATAAACTTCTATGCATTTGGGATTTCTATTGTATATGTTTTTCAGACTGATATTATGTATTTGTTTTGAGATTTTGTTATAGTAGCTTCATGAACTACCATGGTATTTTAATTTCTGCTGCGAGTTATTCTGATATTTCTGTGTCTGTGATTGTATTTTATTTGCTCTAAATTTTATTACAATGCGGTATTTTGAGCAATTCAAGTCCAGCATGTGTGGATGCGAATGGCTGAAAATACCGGGTTGTTACATTTGGTATCAGAGCTTTGGTTTTAGGCAAAACTTAGCCTGCGGAGCAAAAACTCATTAGAGATAGGGTAGAAATACCCTAGAATGAGTGAAATCAATCTCAGAATCCTTTCTTTGTGAGAGAACGTATTTTCGAAGTATAAAATGATTTCCAAATGATTCCTAAAGTATTTTCAAAGATTATATTAGTATAAAAATTTTCTTATTTTGAAACTAAGATTTTCTAAACTTCATTTCTTTTGTATCCACCTTGTTAGAAATCCATTGGTTAGGATTCTTATCGATTAGGATTCCTTGAACTTTGAAATGCTCCAACTAGTTCTGAAATCCAGTCTTGTCTTCCCTATTTTATCCTTTTAATTTTGGGGCATTCCACAATTCCACTTTGAATGACCTCTATAAAGACCGGTGATTCCGCAAATCTTTAAATGATTTGTAAAGGGGTGAAACTCCTTTACAATTTGGCATTGATTCACTGGAGATTTCTATATCCTCGGTTTACGGTGCTGTCTATCTCTTGCTCTACCCGGATTCTATCTCTGGCGATCGAATGTCGATTTTCCTTAGATTTTCGAATTGATTATATTCCTGAAGTCACGGTTGACCAGTCAAGGTCGCCCGCGATTTATATAGGCTTATCCATCTTCTATTTGGTAACTAAATTATCTTATCTTCGTTCGAGCTTATCTTCGAACCATAATTCTATTTGATTAGAGTTCCTCTATATTTGAATCTCTGTTTGTTTTGAAATCCATCCTTGAATCATTCTTTGGAAATTTGTGTTTGATTGTATTTTGAATTTGTGCATACACCGAAATTATTATTTTGATAAGGATGACCCTATTTTGCGCATAAAAGTGAAATGTTTTCGATAAGGATTATATATTTTTCTTTCTTTGAAAATTTGAAAATCGAAGGGGTTTGAAAATTTGAAAATTATAAGAAATTTGATTTAAATAAAAATGATTTATAACTGAAGGGTTTTAAATTTGAATTTCAAGGAATCGAACTCCGGTGTTTTGAAATCGGTTTTAAGATTTTGAAATATATAATAATAATATGATTTAAAGATATTTTCCTAATAAGAAATTTTTAAAATGTATTTGAATGAATTCCAATGATTTCAAAGAGATTTCGAAGAAGTTTCAAGAAAATAAAAGTCCAGAGCCCACTTATGTCGCTGGAAAATAATTTCGGTGACGAATGCATGCATCATCGACATTGATTTTCGAGTTTCTAAGTGGGGGAGAAGCCACTCTAGTAGCTTTGCTATGCGAGTGATTTTGTGAAACCAGTTTTGATTTCAGATTTTAAAGTATGGTTTGATTTTCGAAAGATATATGTATATATATATTTGAAATGATTTAATGTAAGCCGGTGTTCAGTCCTCGAGTTTCAGATTGTTTTGGTATAACCTTATCCATTGGAATTGATTTACTGATTTGTTATTGATTTCCAACTTGTGGATTTTAAATATGATTTCTTCGACTATATTTTAAAGTTCGAGCACTTCCAAATCAAGGTTTAATTTTTCAAAGCTAAGTAATCTTGAAAAACTGTAAATCATTCGATTGGGTAAATGAGTTGAAACTGTTTTGTTAGGTAAATGAATAAGACTATTTTGAATTATACTAATATGGAATTTAGTTTGGAATGTTTTGAATAAAAATTTAGTTTTAAGTAGTTTGAAAAAGGTAAATTGATCTTTTGAATAGAAATAAATAGTTTAAAGGTTTTAAAGGGATTAAACTTAGAAATCATTTTTGGCATAATTGATTTTGAGAAAGATATTTGGGTTTGAAAATAAATTGGATAGTAAAACCCTGTATTTGTGTGATGGTTTTGGAAATGAATTTGTTTGACATAAATTTTGTTGATTTGGAAATTTGGATTATTTTCTAAATCTATTGTCTTGAGAAACCTTGAAACTGAATATATATAATTTGGAAGAAATGATTTGATGAAATCATATATGATTTTGAAACTAACGTTACTGAGAGGAATTGAAATTGAGAACTTTGTTTTACTAAATACTTGATTTGGGTGTTACCGAACTTATATAAAAATTTATTTGTATAAGTATGAAGTTGATTTGAAAACTATTGATTTGTAAGGTACTAAATTTGGAAAGAGAAATCTTATATAATCAAAGTTTATATAAGTGTGCTTTGATACACTATTGATTTTGGAAAGTATTTGATTTGAAAAATGAAATCTTATATATAATGGACTTTATATAAGTATGATATTTGAAAACGATTTTGAAAGGTACTATATGATACATATTTTCGAAGTAAAGATATGGAAAGTGCCTTCTGCTTGATATCCGCTTTGTGGCCACACTGTGGATTCATTCTATCGATATTATCTCTCTGATTTGGGTTTTCCGAATATGATGCTCGAGTGTCCATCGACTTCCATGGCGATCTCCATGGTTTTTCTTTTGAGCTCGACTGCATAGCGTAATTCGCAGGGGCTGCGAGAGCCTATGGGTATGGATGTTTCCTAGGGGATCCAAGCGTAACCATTGTGTATCTGCGATATATTGGGTCGCTTGGTAGCGTAATCCGTAGGGGCTGTGAGAGCCTAAGGGTACAGATGTTTCCTGGGGGATCCAGGTGCAATCATTGTATCCGCGGTACTACCAGTCTTTATGGCGTAATCGCAGGGCTACGGTCGTCAGCCAATAGGTACAGATGTTTCTTGGGGGATCCAGGCATAACCATTGTGTATCCGCGATCCATGATCGACATGTTTTGGTTTGGTTGTTTTGTTTGGATTGTACTTTCCATATCTGTTTTTAAAAGGTTTTTCAATTATTTTCACTGGGTGTTGAAACAAGTCTACTAAGTATCTGGAGAATTCTAGCTTCGTGCCTGATCAAGGCCAGAGTCTGCAGGAACAAAAGTAAACTTGTTAAGACATCGAATTATAAAAGTATTTTGATAAAGTATTATATAAAGGATATTTTGATCATTTATTTTACTTGTCTAAATAATTTAAAATGTTTTAAATATTGTTTACTTCGAACAATCAAATTTGAATCAAATGACTATTTATCATATTATAAATGTTTGAAATGTTATAACTTTAAAATTTTAAATTGAAATTTATATGGTTTTATAATAATGGTTCATCCTTGTCTTTCAATCTATTTTTCCTTCTAGATATTCCTATTCTCTTACCTTCTTCCTCTTTGAGGGTCCTTTCCGCGTTGTGGAAAGAGTTGGTTCTTTGGTTTATCGTTTGGATTTGCCCGAGAAGCTTTCTGGATTGCATAATGTATTCCATGTCTCACATCTTCTCTGGTATCTTCTTGACCATCTCTTTTTGTTCAGCCTTCTACTCTTGATAGTTTGGATATTGAGCCTAATCTGACTATTGAGAGTAAGCCACTTCCTATTGTCGGCAGAGGTACGAAGCAGCTAAGAAGAAAACCTGTTAGTTTGATCAAAGTACAATGAAGTACCGATGATTGAGATTGTACCTGAAAGACAGAGGAAAGCATTCGTGCTTCGAATCCAGAATTGTTCGTTTCAGGTACTATTTTGTTTTTCTATCTTGCTTTTCATTATTTTGCTTATTCGTTCTTTTCGGGGACGAAATGATTTGAGTAGGGAAGAGTGTAACAACCCTGAATTTTGTGATTTATTTTAATTGTTTATTTTAATTATTTAAAATTAAATTCCTAATTTAAAAATTTTATTATATTTATTACAATGATAAATTTTGTTATTTTAAATATAAATTTTGATTTTTGTGTGAATTATAATTTCAAACCTGAATAAATTGAATATTTCCAAAAAAGTGGATTTTTGGTCAATTTGGTCAAACTTTGACTTTTAAATTTAAAATTTAAGTATTTGAATTTTTTAATTTTATATTTTATTATGAAAATATATTTAATTTCAAGAATACTTCTTTTCGTTTCGTTGAAATCCGGTTTATATTGTGAAAGTTATGCGTTTTACAATATTGTATGTAAATTGTTTTATTTAACAAAATTGTTTATTTGACTTGATATAAATAATATTTTTGTTTATAAAATCATGTTATAATTTGTGTATATAAGTGTAATATGACATGTTATGCGTAGATCTTATTTTTAAAACATTTTTGGAGTGTAGTAGGAATTTTTCCTATACTAGTTATATTTTTGTTTACAATTTTTAATTCTAGTTCAATATTTTAAACTATTTTCTTTATTTTCTTTTTATTTTTCCTAAGAATATTTATCTATTTACATTTCACTTTGTTTTTTTTTCATTTTTATTGCAAGGCTTTATATTTAAAACATTTTAAAAGTATAGTTATAATTTTCCAAGTTAATTGTATTTTGTTTGTGATTTTCAAGTCTAGTTTCAAATTAATAAACTATTTCTTTATTTCTTTTTCTATTTTTTCTGAAAATATTTATTTATTTTGATTTTTTTTTTCACTTTTTTTTTCAGTTTATAATTCATTTGCAGAATTTCTTTTGTTTTTATTTGATATAAAAAAATCGTAAATTGAAGAGGCAAAAACTCTTCATTTTCTTTTGACTTTTCATTTGCTAGACCTTTCACATTTTGGCCGTTCACCACTTTATTGCTACCCGTGAGTTTTATTTGTTTTCACGTGACAGAAAACTTCTCATTTTAGCAAAATTTCGACCACAGGCATTTCTGAAATTTGGTAATGGCTTCCTCCACTTTTTTCTACCTTTTCTCTTCTTTTTCTTCTTTGTTTTGCCTTGATTTTTGCCTTGATTTTTGCCTTGATTCTTCATGTGTTTGCTCAGCCCACAACCTCCACCTTCACCACCACCTTCATCACCACATTGTTCAGCTACAAAACACCTCCATCTCCTCTGACCTACCTGGCCATGGCCATCCCTGATGTGAAGCTCCACAAAAATTAACAAAACACCACTTAAACATGCATTGCCGACCTCCTATGGCCATCACCACTTCACCACACCCTTGTCCACCTCTTGCATCACTTCCACCAGCCCTACCTGACCCAAAGACCTTTGCAAAATCATTACCTGACCCCACCAGGCATGGTCATGCCAAATAAACCTATGACTGAAGCTTGTGTTTGTGCAAAAATCCACTTTGTTGCCTTGTGTTTGTATTTTCATGCATAACCAATCCCATACCTTCATTACCTTAGTTAGGCTGAGCACATTTGACCCATACTTGACCAAACACACCCCATGGCCATGCCTTATCACTCTTCGGCCGATCATTTGATAAGTGAAAGCAAGTGCATGTTGTGTGTGATATTTTGTTGTGTTATTTTACAACTTGTTTAATGATATTTGAGTTGTATATTAATGTGAAATATGTTGTTTTGTTTCATATGTACAAGACAACTATTTTGGCTCTCTCTCACTTGAATCTATAATCGTGCCTTCGTGCTTTTTGGGTGTTTTTTGTGTGTCTGAATCGGTTATCTCCAGCTTGTAGAGGTCAATATTTTTCACCAGACATTCCATGCTTATATAAGTAGTATATTGACATCTTGTGAATCTGTAGTTCATATTATTATGTTATAACTGCCTGTGATATTATTTATATGATGTTCACTCCTGTTTATTCACCTGTTATATCATCTGTTACTGTTGAATAATGTTATTCTGTTTGTTTATATCAATTTATCACACTGCAAGTTCCTTGTAGATTAGAATCACTATGGGTTGAAATGACACATACCCAAACAGACTTTAGAATAGGAAATAATCGTTATGGGCTGAAATGATAGGCCTGAATGATTTTTGTCTATTTCATTTATGACGCAGCGGAATTACGGAAAATTAGATGAAACGGTGAAAGTAGCAATCGGTGGATTGAAAGATACTATAATGCCCAAATTCGTTGATCCAAAGATACCGAATTCTAGCTATCTCTGACACGTTGATCGCGCACGATACCGTGAAGAGAGATCTACAATTCTTCGAGCGTTGATCAAGCGCACTTGATTCCGCGAATTGGCTTCAACGAACGTTGATTCGAGCGCACTCGAATACCATAAGTGGAGATAGGAGATTACACTCAACTACCAATTTAGATGAAAGCACAAAACTAACAAACAAGAATTTTATTCAAAAAATCAACTCTTTTTACACTGACCCGTCCATGCCTATTTATAGACTTACAATATGTACAGGACTCAACGGTGCGACTTAACATAGGTCGGCCACGACCTACGAACGAACGACTCAACATCAGGGACAGGCGACTTAACAGACTCAAACAACCTAAAAACACACGGGTTACGACCTATACAACCCCGCGACTTAACAGTTTCAACACAAAAATACACGACTTAAAAATAACACGACTTAATAAAAACGACACTGTAGGATCTAGATTAACCCTAGAGGGGGGGGGTGAATAGGGTTATAGCAAATTTTCTCGAATTAAACACAGAAATATAATAGCAGAAATAAATATGCTGAAAAGTAAATCACACACAAAATTTACCCAGCTTCGGCAACCCCTGCCTACTGCTGCATTCACAGATTTCTATTAGAATTAAACAGTATCACGCTTACAAACACTCTACTAGACTCGCAGACCCTTTTGCTCCCGCTCACAAACACTCTACTAGACTCGTACACCCTGCTCCCACCTATAGAGTTTCGCTCACTCGCAAACACTGCTCCCGCCTATAGAGCTTTGCAAACTCGCACACCCTGCTCACTGAACTAATTCAAAATAGACAATTTGACACTACCTAAACCTAGGTGGTGATTTACCAAGATTCTTTGGTTCGTAAAATAAAAAAAAATAATTAAGAAACAATAGAAAATAACCCTAAAAACTAATTAATATAATAAAGCCTTAAATTAAAAACAAAACCCTTTTTTTTTTTTTAATAAGACCGGCCCACTTAAACCCGTTCCTTTCTTTGTTATCTCCAGCCCGATCCCCTTTTGTCTCGTTCGTGAGAATAATGGCGGCTTCGTTCTGATTAGGGCTTCGTTCCCTTTGTTCCAGTTAGGGCTTCGGCTCTTTGTTCCAATCAGGGCTTCGGCTCCTTCAATTGATCTGAGATATGTTGCCCTAGCTCGCTACTTCTCTGATGGTTGACTATTGCTCGTTTTGCAGTTGCTCGATCGAGTTCGTTGCTTGTGAATTCGGTATGTACTGTCTCCTTTTGCTTTTCTAAGTTGATACTTGAACTCGATGATTTAATTTGCCAGTGATGATTGGGTTATATATGCGTTCGAATTCGTGTTTGAATTTGTCAATTTGTTCATCTCGGCCACTCGATTACACTTGGATGCTTGTGATAAAATCTGACTTTGTCAATTTCGTATTTCTAGTAGCTTGATTCACACGGCTTTGATTTGATTTCGTGATCAATTTATTTGGCTATCACAGTGAACACTTGTTTGACTTTGACAATACTGATTTCGTGAATTTTCACTTTGTTGACTTGTTCATCATTGAATTTGCGATTCACTGTCACTTCGGCCTTGATACTGAGTATTTACTTCGGCCATTTGATTTTCTAAACTTCTGGATATTGTGGGATGCCGTCTCCATTTTGTTGTTGCAGTATTCATTGTTGTTGTGTTCCTCACTGATGCATTGTTGTAACTCCATCTTGACTTGGGCTTTTTTTCCACTGTAACAGATGCTACACTTGTTCATGTATATATTACTTTGTTTCACTGGTGGCCTATGTGCATGCTTCACTGTTCTTTGCATTTGTTCATATGAGTGTGCTCACTGTTGTTTGTACCTGTATTTGCCATACTGTACATATATTCTTGGCTCTGGTTCATTGTTGTTGTTTAAGTTAGTATGTTGCCCTTTTACTTGAACTTGGTCTGGTGCAACTTGTTTCATTTTCTGTTGCATACATGAGAGTGACACTGTACTCTATTCATGCTTGTTACATTCAGTTTGCACTTGTTCATCATGTAGCTTGTTGGTCTTCATTTGAAGTCGTGGCATTCATGTTTGACATATATGCACTGTGTGGTCTTGATTCATGCAGTCTTCATTAACTCGTGTGCTTCTAGTCTTGCCACTGTGTCAAGTATGGTTTCACCTGTACTTGTGTTGTAGCTGTCTTGACTTATGCTGTATCAATGCTGCTTCACCATATTGCATTGTCATATTTTATTCCTGTTTGCATTTGAGTTTGTAGCTTGGTGTCATGTTTGCTTTGAGTCTGCAACTTGGAGTCTGCAACTTGATTTGTGCCTTGTCCATTCTCATGTGTTCATCCCTGTTGTTGTTCATCTGCATTGTATTGTTGGTTCATTACTTCGTTTGATATGTTGTCCATCTGAGTTTGAGCATTTGCACATTTGAAGCCTTGTATCATGATGCAGTCTTCATTATGTTCTGGTGACATTTGTTCATTTGCATTGTTGCCTTGTTGACTGTGTTGTTGCATTGTATTCTGGTCAGTGGTGCTTTGAGTCTGCACTGCTTGTTGATGTTGCTTGTGGCACTTGTACAGTGTTGTACTTGTTGTCTTTGACCTGAGCATGTTTATATTGAACTACCTCCTGTACTTGTATTCTGGTTCTTCATGTAGCCTTTTGGTCCGACTGTTGCTTCATGTTGCCTTCAGTAGCTTCACTGTTGCATTTTTGTTGTTGTGTCACTGATTTTGGGGCTGCTGTATTACTTTGGTTCATTTTCATGTTTGTTTTTTGGACATTGTTTGAATTTTCAGTGGTGCATTGTTTTTGCATTCCATGTTGCATGCAGTAGTCTTGGCCTGTACTGTGACTCGAGTTTTTACTGTGTTCTGACTTGATGCTGCATACATGTTTCATTTTGAGTTGCAGTGCTAGTCTGGCTTGCTTGAGTTTCACTATGATAAGTCGTGCATGTGTGTTGCAGTTGTTTATATGCACTTCATCACTTCAGTATTGCATTGTTTTCACCTCTGACCTGTTGTAGTTTGATTGTGTTCATATACACTACTGCCTTGAGTTGAACCTATCTTGGGTTTGACCTTGTTTTTGATTTCTGTGCTTTTGTTTGAATATTGCACACGAGTTGGCGAGGCAGTGCACACGTATACGAATGTACACGTGTGTACTGCAGCCACTCATAGTTACCTGTCCCTGATAAAAATACTGATATGCACAGATATTGCACAGTCAAAAATGATGACGAACAACCCAAATAACTGAGGCAAACAATGTTTTCAAAATCATCGTTTCTTTCAAATTTCAAAAATATTTCTCTTTCAATTTTACTGCGTTTGAAAATATTTTTGCAGATTACTCAGATGCTGGATTCAAACTGGATTATAGTTGAAAACAAAAATATGAGTGTGAGTGATATGTAGTAAGGTTGTGATGTAAATGTGAAATGTCATGTATTGTAGTCAAAATTGTATATGTATAGTGAGAGCTTGAAATTGTACTATCAAAGTTGTAATAAATATTTGTTTGAATAAAAATTTCTGTTTGAATTCAAAATCTGTTTAACTTGTTCTGTTTGAATTCAAATTCGAATTCTGTGTAATTTAATTTTATTCAACAAATATTTATTTAATCTATGAAAAAACAAAATAGTACATTACCAAATACATACTATTCAAAATTGTAATAAATATTTGTTTGAATAAAATTTCTGTTTGAATTCAAAATCTGTTTAACTTGTTTTGTTTGAATTCAAATTCAAATTCTGTGTAATTTATTTTATTCAACAAATATTTATTTATTCTATGAAAAATAGTACATTAACAAATACATTTAAATGAATGTATATATGTTTATTATCATCAAACAAAAATCATATAGCGCAAAGCGCATATTCAACAATCTCCCCCTTTTGATGATAACAAACATATATTTAAGATTTTGAATATATTAAATGTATTTGATAATTTCATTTGCTCCCCCTATTTGAATGCTTCCTTTTTATGTGATACTCCCCCTACATATATGGCTCCCCCTACATATATGCATACAAATAAAAATATGTAAATGAGCCTATATGCAAAGTGAAAATTATTTGACCTTTGCTTGATTCTATTTGACAAAATCTTAACTTTTCTCTCCCCCTTTTGTTATCAGCAAAAGAATAACAGTGTTATAAAAATAGGGATGAAGTGATAGACATGAATCAAACATTTAACTCAATTAAATATAAATATCAAATTTCAATAAAACTCAAACAAAAATCATAATTACCCTTGTCAAGCGCATATTCCACTTTCAGAAGTGATGGAGATAGAATCATCAAAAAATTCATATAGATATGTCTATTTGTAGTATATTTATTTCTGGAAATTTGAATATCTACTAACTATGCATAACCGTTAGGACTTTTAAATGAGATTAGTAGTATTCCAATTTAATTTTAAAAATAAAATCAAGTATCTTCTAACCACGCATGACCGTGAGGACTTTTAAATGGGATTAGAATCAACTTGTCTATTAAATCAATTATTTTTAATATGCGTTCCATACATGCATAACCGTGAGGACTTTTAAATGAGCATGGAAGCACATAATCAAAAATCCAAGTAATTCACCCATGCATAACCGTGAGGACTTTTAAATGAGAGTGAATACTTTGGATATTTATTTTTAATTGCTGAATATAATAAGTTGAAGCACAAATAATTTCCTTCACCGATTTAAAGATATTGAAGAACAAATGATTTCCTTTGTAAACTACCACAAATTTACATACTAAATATGATCTTGATGAGTGATGTTCGATAGAAAGATGATAGAAATAGAAATGGTCATGGAATTATTACCCAACAAAAAGTTTTTATAACTCTTGTTATGAAATTCTAAAGAAATTTTCTAATTATACTTTCTCGAGTTATAATATATGATAAATATCAACACTCATCTCTTTTTCAATCACTATTTATCTTTTCGATAATCAAAGAGAGTTAGATTAGTCAAAAATTTGTCATTTGAAAACAAATTAAACATTATAAAATCAATTTTTCAAAAATGATTAATCTGTAAATATGGTCAAACATGATTTTCTCGAGGGGGGTTTATCAGAAAAAATTCTGCTATTTGAAAAATTATTTCAAGTGAAAAAATATGCAGATATTTTCTTTTAAAAAAACGATGCAGCAAATGAATGTTTTTAAAAAAAAAATTAATCACGTTACACTTAGTAATTTTTTCTATCAACCATATTACCAGTGTAATCTGCATCTGAATTTAAATTTCACTCAATATTCACTCGTTGAACCATGAAGTGTGCACCAAAAATTTCAAACTTAACATCAATTCTTTTGAATTTGAATTTAAGTCGTGTTAACAATCAAAAACATATCATAGTGTCAATCTTAGAAGCCATAGGATGAACAACTATCAATAGTCATTAAAACTTCATTATTATTTCAAAACAATTTCTTGAAGTTTCAACAATTTCATAAAGTTCTTTTTCAACAACTTTCACATGAAAATTGAAATCGTGCAAATTTACAAGCAGTGAGCAAAATATATCTACGTGTAGCATGAGTAATCAAATACCATCATTTGACCGAACAAATTTATATGGATTAGTTCAAAGTTGAAAATCTGATTGGTCATTGATTAAGCACAAATCAATGTCATAAATAAGAACAAGTCAAAAAATCATATCAATTAAGTCCGAATCAGTCAACCATCATAATTACTCCAAGTAATTCTATTTAAAGATGGTTAGTCAATATTTTAAAAAAAATCATAGCATCAAAATCATCATCTTTTGTTTATCTCAATATTGGCTGATTTTAATTTAGAGTATGGTGCAGATAATCACATTTAAAAACAATTACATGTTTTACCTTTACGATAATTTTTCGTGATTGCCCATTGTGATTCTGTCACCTTTATACCAGGCTAAGGAACTTTGCTTTGTCGCCCTTTTGTGTTTCTGGAACAGCCGAAATCCAGAGAACACTGTTGTTGTTCCTTAGCCTGCCACCACACCTACACGATAAAAGATTTATGTGACCTATTTGTTTTTATAGGTCCATTGTTGTCAGTGGAAGAATATGAAAAATATGTTTTTGGAGACCCAAAACTATTTATATATGTTCCTTTTGACACCCAAATTTGTTTGACTTTCAAAGATTTTATATTTGTGCCTTTTGGAACCCAAATTGGTATAGTTTTCACGTGTTTGGGTCTATAACAACAATTATTTCGATTATGTCCAAATTCTCTACAAAACGTGCTCATTAAATTGACTTGATTAAATTTTGTGTTCCTATGACTATGATTTTCAACATGATTTCCAATTATTTCAGATCGAGCAACACTTTTACCTTTATCATCATCTTGTGATTTTCCAAAACCTAGTCCTTTTCTATTGTTAGCAAAAATTTGATTTCCCAATAGCATGTTGAAAGATTTTTCGCCTCTTGAAAAGTTATTCAAAGATTTCTCAAGATTTTGGACTTTGGTTTTTAGTGTTGTATTTTCAGCGACAAGTGAGGTGCATCGATTTATAAAATCCTTTTTTCTAGTGTCAATGTTTTCTTTAAGACTCAAGTTTTCTTTTTCAAGATTCTCAAAGTTATTCCTCAGTTTTGATAATTCTGAATCTAAAATCTTACATTTTTTACATTCTAGGTTTTGAATATTTTCAAATTCAGTTTTTAACCTAAAATTTTCACGAGCAAATTCTCTCCTATCAGATTTCAGTTTTTCAATTTTAGATTCAAGAGTATCCACTACCTTAGTAAGATCAGAACACATAAAAACAAGTTCTTTATAAGAAAACTCACCTGCCTCACTAGATTCGTTGGAGGTTGCTTCTGATTCTGATTTTGCCATGCAACACAAGTTAGCCTCCTCTGAGCTGCTATCCGAAGCTTCCTCTCCTTCTTCATCATCCCAAGTCGCTGCAAATACCTTCTTCGCCTTTTTCTTTTCTTTGTTGTTTTTGAGAAGTGGGCATTTTGGTTTGATGTGGCCAGGCTTGTTGCAGTTATAACATGTCAGTTCATTATCGGAATTTTCGGAATCTTTTGACCTATTGCCCTTTGTTTTCTTCTTGCGTGGCTTGAATCTAGACCATCTTCTAAGATTATTGACAGCCATTGCAAGCTCTTCAATTGGATCTTCTTCATCGCTTTCTTCTTTACTCTTTAAGGCAATCGTCTTCTTCTTTGGTTCGGAGTTGTTGCGTTCTTCCTTTGCTTTTAACTCAAGCTCATATGTCATCAAGTTGCCAATCAACTCCTCCATGCTTAGTTTACTCAGATCTTTCGATTCTTGAATTGCTGTGACTTTTGCCTCAAAGTTCATTGGTAAAACTCGTAGTATCTTCCGCACAAGCTCTACCTCAGTGAATACCTTCCCAAGAGCTCTAGCATTGTATACCAAGGTTTAAAAGCGTCCAAACATGTCTTTTATGCTCTCGCCTTTGTCCATCACAAAGTTTTCGTATTCGTTACTGAATAGGGCTAGACGAGACTCCTTGACTTGAGAAGTTCCTTCGTGTGTCACCTCCAAAGTGTGCCAAATTTCCTGTGCTATTGTACAATGAGAAATTCTATTAAATTCGTTTTTATCAAGAGCACATATCAAAGCATTCATGGCTTTAGCATTTGTCGTTTTCAATTTCTTATCGTTAGCATCCCACCTATCCTTTGGTTTAGGAATCTCAGTGCCACCAACGATTATAGTGGGAGGTTTATAGCCAGTTTCAATAATATCCCAAACATCATAATCAACGGAACTAAGATAAATACTCATCCTAACTTTCCAATAAGCATAATCGTTTCCGTTAAACATGGGTGGCCTAGCAATAGATTGCCCCTCAGAAAAAGCATTATTTTGTAGACTCATGACTCTAGAGTTAAATAAAAAATATACCGGGCTCTGATACCACTTGTAGGATCTAGATTAACCCTAGAGGGGGGGGGGGGTGACTAGGGTTATAGCAAATTTTCTCGAATTAAACACAGAAATATAATAGCAGAAATAAATATGCTGAAAAGTAAATCACACACAAAATTTACCCAGCTTCGGCAACCCCTGCCTACTGCTGCATTCACAGATTTCTATTAGAATTAAACAGTATCACGCTTACAAACACTCTACTAGACTCGCAGACCCTTTTGCTCCCGCTTACAAACACTCTACTAGACTCGCACACCCTGCTCCCGCCTATAGAGTTTCGCTCACTCGCAAACACTGCTCCCGCCTATAGAGCTTTGCAAACTCGCACACCCTGCTCACTGAACTAATTCAAAATAGACAATCTGACACTACCTAAACCTAGGTGGTGATTTACCAAGATTCTTTGGTTCGTAAAATAAAAAACAATAATTAAGAAACAATAGAAAATAACCCTAAAAACTAATTAATATAATAAAGCCTTAAATTAAAAACAAAACCCCTTTTTTTTTAATAAGACCGGCCCACTTAAACCCGTTCCTTTCTTTGTTATCTCCAGCCCGATCCCCTTTTGTCTCGTTCGTGAGAATAATGGCGGCTTCGTTCTGATTAGGGCTTCGTTCCCTTTGTTCCAGTTAGGGCTTCGGCTCTTTGTTCCAATTAGGGCTTCGGCTCCTTCAATTGATCTGAGATATGTTGCCCTAGCTCGCTACTTCTCTGATGGTTGACTATTGCTCGTTTTGCAGTTGCTCGATCGAGTTCGTTGCTTGTGAATTCGGTATGTACTGTCTCCTTTTGCTTTTCTAAGTTGATACTTGAACTCGATGATTTAATTTGCCAGTGATGATTGGGTTATATATGCGTTCGAATTCGTGTTTGAATTTGTCAATTTGTTCATCTCGGCCACTCGATTACACTTGGATGCTTGTGATAAAATCTGACTTTGTCAATTTCGTATTTCTAGTAGCTGGATTCACACGGCTTTGATTTGATTTCGTGATCAATTTATTTGGCTATCACGGTGAACACTTGTTTGACTTTGACAATACTGATTTCGTGAATTTTCACTTTGTTGACTTGTTCATCATTGAATTTGCGATTCACTGTCACTTCGGCCTTGATACTGAGTATTTACTTCGCCCATTTGATTTTCCTTCTGGATATTGTGGGATGCCGTCTCCATTTTGTTGTTGCAGTATTCATTGTTGTTGTGTTCCTCACTGATGCATTGTTGTAACTCCATCTTGACTTGGGCTTTTTTTCCACTGTAACAGATGCTACACTTGTTCATGTATATATTACTTTGTTTCACTGGTGGCCTATGTGCATGCTTCACTGTTCTTTGCATTTGTTCATATGAGTGTGCTCACTGTTGTTTGTACCTGTATTTGCCATACTGTACATATATTCTTGTCTCTGGTTCATTGTTGTTGTTTAAGTTAGTATGTTGCCCTTTTACTTGAACTTGGTCTGGTGCAACTTGTTTCATTTTCTGTTGCATACATGAGAGTGACACTGTACTCTATTCATGCTTGTTACATTCAGTTTGCACTTGTTCATCATGTAGCTTGTTGGTCTTCATTTGAAGTCGTGGCATTCATGTTTGACATATATGCACTGTGTGGTCTTGATTCATGCAGTCTTCATTAACTCGTGTGCTTCTAGTCTTGCCACTGTGTCAAGTATGGTTTCACCTGTACTTGTGTTGTAGCTGTCTTGACTTATGCTGTATCAATGCTGCTTCACCATATTGCATTGTCATATTTTATTCCTGTTTGCATTTGAGTTTGTAGCTTGGTGTCATGTTTGCTTTGAGTCTGCAACTTGGAGTCTGCAACTTGATTTGTGCCTTGTCCATTCTCATGTGTTCATCCCTGTTGTTGTTCATCTGCATTGTATTGTTGGTTCATTACTTCGTTTGATATGTTGTCCATCTGAGTTTGAGCATTTGCACATTTGAAGCCTTGTATCATGATGCAGTCTTCATTATGTTCTAGTGACATTTGTTCATTTGCATTGTTGCCTTGTTGACTGTGTTGTTGCATTGTATTCTGGTCAGTGGTGCTTTGAGTCTGCACTGCTTGTTGATGTTGCTTGTGGCACTTGTACAGTGTTGTACTTGTTGTCTTTGACCTGAGCATGTTTATATTGAACTACCTCCTGTACTTGTATTCTGGTTCTTCATGTAGCCTTTTGGTCCGACTGTTGCTTCATGTTGCCTTCAGTAGCTTCACTGTTGCATTTTTGTTGTTGTGTCACTGATTTTGGGGCTGCTGTATTACTTTGGTTCATTTTCATGTTTGTTTTTTGGACATTGTTTGAATTTTCAGTGGTGCATTGTTTTTGCATTCCATGTTGCATGCAGTAGTCTTGGCCTGTACTGTGACTCGAGTTTTTACTGTGTTCTGACTTGATGCTGCATACATGTTTCATTTTGAGTTGCAGTGCTAGTCTGGCTTGCTTGAGTTTCACTATGATAAGTCGTGCATGTGTGTTGCAGTTGTTTATATGCACTTCATCACTTCAGTATTGCATTGTTTTCACCTCTGACCTGTTGTAGTTTGATTGTGTTCATATACACTACTGCCTTGAGTTGAACCTATCTTGGGTTTGACCTTGTTTTTGATTTCTGTGCTTTTGTTTGAATATTGCACACGAGTTGGCGAGGCAGTGCACACGTATACGAATGTACACGTGTGTACTGCAGCCACTCATAGTTACCTGTCCCTGATAAAAATACTGATATGCACAGATATTGCACAGTCAAAAATGATGACGAACAACCCAAATAACTGAGGCAAACAATGTTTTCAAAATCATCGTTTCTTTCAAATTTCAAAAATATTTCTCTTTCAATTTTACTGCGTTTGAAAATATTTTTGCAGATTACTCAGATGCTGGATTCAAACTGGATTATAGTTGAAAACAAAAATATGAGTGTGAGTGATATGTAGTAAGGTTGTGATGTAAATGTGAAATGTCATGTATTGTAGTCAAAATTGTATATGTATAGTGAGAGCTTGAAATTGTACTATCAAAGTTGTAATAAATATTTGTTTGAATAAAAATTTCTGTTTGAATTCAAAATCTGTTTAACTTGTTCTGTTTGAATTCAAATTCGAATTCTGTGTAATTTAATTTTATTCAACAAATATTTATTTAATCTATGAAAAAACAAAATAGTACATTACCAAATACATACTATTCAAAATTGTAATAAATATTTGTTTGAATAAAATTTCTGTTTGAATTCAAAATCTGTTTAACTTGTTTTGTTTGAATTCAAATTCAAATTCTGTGTAATTTATTTTATTCAACAAATATTTATTTATTCTATGAAAAATAGTACATTAACAAATACATTTAAATGAATGTATATATGTTTATTATCATCAAACAAAAATCATATAGCGCAAAGCGCATATTCAACAGACACGACTTAACACGACCTAGGTCGCACGCGACCTAACAACATACACAACATGAACGAACGACTTACGACCTAAAATACAACCCACGCGACCTAAATAAACACGACCCAAAACTGTAGTGACTCAAGAAAACAGCTTCAGGAAGCCTTCATGCGACCCAACTTAAGTCGTCACTCGTTGCCGCGACCTATCGTAGGTCGTAAGCTTCCGAACTTCTTCACGCGACTTAAGGTTCCAACAACGGGATCTTCTTTACACAACCTAACTAGGTCGTTAACTCGCTTGAATGCTTGGACGACCTATCTCCATTAGGTCGGTGCCGACCTATCTTCACCCTAGGTCGTTTGAATGTGTTACACCCCAACTCGTTAGGTCGCAACTTCTTATCCCGTGACCCGTTAGGTCGCTGGACCGGCTTGGAGGCATTGTTAAGTTGCTGGAAAGTTAAACTCAACTCGTTATCCTTTCTAGGTCGTAGCTCGCTTGAGTGACCTATCATGTTAACTTGCGAATCCTCTCCACTAGGTTGTATATACTATAACTCGTTGGAGTTAGGTCGCAGATTCCTATGCTCCTCATGCTGGCCTGCATCAATTTAACTTGGGATTGCGGGTTTGAAATGACAGAACCCAGATTTTTCCTTTGTAAATTACAGATTGAAATGATATATTATCCGTTTCATTTGACTTAGGTTAGAAAATTATATACAGACACGTGGTTAATATATATTTTTCTAAATTTTTTAAAATATTATAAAAATGTAAATATTATGATATTTTCATTTAAATTTAATTTAAAAATGATTTTTATAAACATTAGTGATTTTCGACAAGTTAAATAAGTGAAATAAATAAATGGTAGAGTGGAATTTGAATATAAGTTAATTTTGGAATTTAAGATTTTTTTATAAATGAAGTTTAAGTTAAGTAAGAAATTATGATAATTTGATTTTAATTTGAATTTAAAATGATTTTATAAAGTGTTATTGATTTTTCTATAAATTAATAATAGTTAAAAAATAAATGTTTAAAATTGAAATTTGAAATATAACTTAACTTGGAAAAAGTAAATGTGTTTTAAATTTAAAAGTTAAGTTAAGAAAAAAATAAAGTGGAATTTAAATTTAATTTATGAAATGGTAAATTTAATTTGAACGTAAAGTAAATAAAATGTTATAAAATTGTACAATTATTTTATAAGTGAATTATTAAAGAAATTTGATTTTTGTATGAAAATTTCACTTTATAAAATCATAAATTAAGGGGTATTTAAATGATTGTTTTTAAAGTGAGAAAGTATGATTTTTACAAGATGTTTAATATTAAACACGTCCGAAGTGTAAACACGTCCGAAGTGTAAATGGTTGTATGATTCACCTCCAAAATAAGGTACAAGATGTTTAATATTAAACACGTCCGAAGTGTAAACATCCTCTGGCAGCTCCAACCTATAAGCATTTTCATTGATCCGTTTCACAATTTTTACAGGACCAATTTTCTGGCTTTCAACTTGTTATAAGCACCCACTGGAAAACGGTCCTTCGTTAATACAACATACACCAAATCTCCTTCATTGAACTCAGCACTTCTTCGCTTTAGATCTGTGGATCTTTTATACTTATCATTCGCCTTCTCCAATCGTTCCTGAACGATTTTATGACATTCAGTCAACCCATCAACAAAATCAACAGCTCGTTTAACTGTTCCCTTTGGTTGTGGCACTACCGTTAAATCCAACGGTCCCCTTGGTAAACTCGAATAAAAAATCTGAAATGGACTGAAACCCGTGCTACGATTCACTACATGATTATGTGCAAACTCTACTTGGCATAACTTCACGTCCCAGCTCCTCAGATTGTCCTTCACAAGACATCGCAACAGATTTCCCAGCGATCTGTTCACAACCTCAGTCTATCCATCTGTCTGCGGATGGTAAGCGCTACTAAAGTTCAACTTTGTTCCCACCATCTTCCACAAACTTAGCCAAAAGTGACTCAGAAAACGAGTATCTCTATCCGAAACAATAGACTCTGGTAACTCATGTAAACGATAGATCTCTTTAAAGAATAACTGTGCCACATGAACTGCATCCGCTGTCTTCTTACAAGCAACAAAATGTACCATCTTCAAGAAACGATCCACCACAACATATATAAAGTCATTTCCCATTTGAGTTCTCGGCAAACCTAACACAAAATCCATGCTAATGTTTACCCATGGTTTTGTAGGAACAGGTAAAGGCATATACAATCCTGCATTTGTAGCCCTTTCGAAACCTGACAAACATGACATCTGCGCACAAACTTTTCAACTTCCCTTCTCATTAACGGCCAATAATAAGATTGAGAAACCAACTGCAATGTTCGATCTCTACACATATGGTCTTCTTCATGTAACTCTTTGATAATCTTCATTCTTAAACTGCCTTCTGGTACGCACAATTGATTCCCCTTGAATAAGAATCCATCTACCAACACAAATTCATCAGTACTCCCATCCTTGACTTTCTCAACAAACTTCGTAAAGTAAGGATCTTCTTCAATAAACTCTGGCAATAGTTCAAACCCTGTCACTTCAACTTTCATTGTCGTCAACAAATGATTCCTCCTGCTCAATGCATCAGCTACACTATTCGTCACCCCTGATTTGTGCTTAACAACAAAAGTAAATTGTTGTAAATACGCGACCCATAAAGCGTGCCTAGCTGAAATTTTATCCTGCCCTTGCAAATGCTTCAAAGCTTCATGATCCGTATAGAGAACAAACTCCTTCTGAAACAGATAATGTCTCCAGTGCTTCACTGCTTGAACAATTGCGTAAAACTCAACATCATAAGTGCTATATCTCAACTTAGCTCCAGACAACTTCTCACTGAAATAAGCAACTGGTCTTCCTTTCTGACTCAAAACTCCACCAATCCCAACTCTAGATGCATCAGTATGTAATTCAAACAAAAACTGAAAATCCGGTAAAACTAGAATTGGTGTTGTCGTCAATAGTGTCTTGATCTTCTCAAAAGCAACCCTGCTTCCTCTGACCATGAAAATTTCTTTCCTTTCATGCAATCGATTATAGGTACCATTACACTGCTAAAATGTGGAATGAACCTTCGATAGAAAGATACCAATCCATGAAAACTCCTCACTTCAGTAATTGTCTTGGGTTGTGGCCAACTCCTGACAGCTTCTATTTACCTTTATCCACTTGAATGCCTTCCTTCGACAGAACATATCCCAGAAACAAAACACTGTCCATCATAAACACACACTTCTTTGCTGCTGCATAGAACTGCTCTTGTCGTAAAATTAACAGTACTTCTCGCAAATGCTGGATATGTTCTTCCATACTCCCACTATAGATTAAAATATCATCAAAGTAAACAACCATGAACTTTTCAATGAATGGTCTGAAAATCTGGTTCATAACTCTCATAAAAGTACTCAGAGCATTTGATAAGCCAAACGGCATAACCAACCATTCGTATAAACCTTCCCTAGTTTTGAAAGCAGTCTTCCACTCATCACCCGGTCTAATACTAATCTGATGGTACCCACTCTTCAAGTCAATCTTTGAAAACACAACAGCGCCACTCAACTGATCAATCAAATCATCAAACCTCGGCATAGGAAACCTGTATCTCACAGTGATCTTGTTTAGAGCCCGACTGTCCGTACACATCCTCCATGAACCATCCTTCTTTGGTACTAATAAAGCTGGCACTACACAAGGACTCAAGGTCTCCTGAACACGCCCTTGTTCTAACAACTCCTCCACTTGCCTTCTCAGTTCTTCATGCTCCTTAGGACTCATCCTGTAATGTGGTCTGTGTGGTAATACTGCTCCTGGCACAAGATCAATTTGATGTTGGATATCCCTCAACGCTGGCAACTCCGTTGGCAACTCTTCAGGAAACACATCACTGAATTCTTCCAATACTGGCTTTACTTCCTATGGGATTTCAACAGATTCAGTCGTTTCACGTCCAATCAACAAAGATACCTCTGGACTCTCCTCTACTTCTTCAACAAATTCCTTTAAAGTCAACAAAGTCTTCAGCTCCTCAATTTCCTCTGATTTGCTCTCTCCTTGCTGTCTCTTCTTTGGAACCAAAATAATTTTAATGCCTTCAAACATAAAGCTGTAACTATTGGTCCGACCGTTATGTTGCACTGCTCGATCATACTGCCATGGTCTTTCCAAAAGTAAGTGACAAACATCCATCTCCACAACATCACACCAGGTCTCGTCTTTATACTTCTTCCCAATAGAAAATGGAACTTGAACTTGCCTGTCCACCTTCACCTCTCCTCCTTTTCTTAACCACGCTAACTTGTAAGGATTTGGATGCTTCTCCGTTTTCAGCTTCAACTTTCTCACAGCTTCGGTAGAAATAATATTGTCACAACTTCCTGCGTCAATCACAAATTTACAAACCTTCCCCAGAATAGTGCACGTTGACTGAAAGATGTTACTCCTCAACCAACTAGCCTCTTCTTCCTGCTTCGGTATTAAACAAGACCTCCTCATCATTAGATTACATCCTTCATCTCCTGACGCAACATCCTATTCATCCTCCTCAACTGGACTAGAATAACCTTCACCAACATCTTCACCTTCAACTTCAGCAATCATAGTTCGTTTCTTCGGCTTCGAACATTCATTACCCTTGTGACCCACTTCCTGGCAATTATAACATTTGAAACTATTGTTGACATTTGCCTTTGCAACTTCATTCACAACTGGTTTACTGACAGCTTTCGAAACATTGGGACTCCCACTAGCGCCTTTGTTCTGAATATTGGAACTTGTAAACACAGCTCCTCCACGTCTTCCCTGCTTCTCCCAAGCCAACGCTTTCTGGTGCGCTTCAGCCACAGATCTAGGATCAAACATATTCACCATATCATGTATCTGCATTTTCAACCCCCCAATAAATCTAGCAGTCAATTGTTCCTCTGTCTCCATTATGTCATTTCGGGCAATCAGTTGATAAAATTCGTCAGCATAATCATTAACAGTCTTCGTCCCTTGTCTCAGATTCTGCAACCTCTGATACATCAGTGATTGATAATTGTAAGGTAAAAATGTAGATCTCATCAATTTCTTCATCTTCTCCCATGATTCAATCTTTGACTTTCCCATTCTCTCCCTTGTAAGTTTAGTTTGATGCCACCATGCCATAGCTCTACCTCTCAAACGAGTAGCAACCAACTTAACTCTTCGATTCTCAGGAACTTCTTTAAAGTCAAAAATTTCTTCAACATTAGACAAACAATCAAGGAACTCTTCTGCAATCATTCCACCCTTGAATTCTGGAATTTCCATCTTCATACCTGACTCCCATCGTCGTCCATCATCTACATCCCGATATGAATTTCTAACTTGGTCTCGATCTCGATAATGAATGCTAGCTCTATCACCATGTTCATCAAAATCAAATGTATGTCTATATCGATCTCGACCATCAGCATCCCTTCGATCACGCATGTCTCTTCTACTATGTCTCTCTTCATCGCGATATGGCTCATCTCAAACTCACGTGGAGTTCTTTTCTCTTCATGTCTATAATCATGGTGATCTCTTTTCGACGAAATTGATGTTTCTCTTCTTTCTCTAAAAGATTGTGGCGACACCCTTCTCGCTTCCGTAACCGATGGCGAAACTCTGTTTCCTCCATGGTTCGAGATTGGCGACCTTCTCCTTTGACTTTGATTCAAGTCATTCATCAATTTTTCTAACTTTCCAATACCTTCATCAAATTTCTCATTGATACGTTGTTCCATTTGCTCGGCTTCTTCCCTTCGATACAACGCTTCAACATTTTGATGGCGGTTAGCTCTTCTCGGCGGCATGATTGAATCAAATAATCTTCAACACTTCTACACAAAGTGGCGCACGGCCTATACTTAGCTCGGCTCAACCCTTCAATCACAAATCCAAACACTTGCCACACTTTGATCCGAAATGAAATGGATCAAAGGCTCCAAACTTGTTGCAACTTCGTGATGAACACGATGAACACAATCTTCAATAACTTCAAAAATCGGCTCCAAGTCTCGGCTTAGCTATGATTGGCTAAGTCTCGCTCTGGAACCAAACTGATGCAGCGAAATTACTGAAAATTAGATGAAACAGTGAAAGTAGCAATCGGTGGATTGAAAGATACTGTAATGCCCAAATTCGTTGATCCAAAGATACCGAATTCTAGCTATCTTTGACACGTTGATCGGGCACGATATCGTGAAGAGAGATCTACAATTCTTCGAGCGTTGATCAAGCGCACTTGATTCCGCGAATTGGCTTCAACGAACGTTGATTCGAGCGCACTCGAATACCGTAAGTGGAGATAGGAGATTACACTCAACTACCAATTTAGATGAAAGCACAAAGCTAACAAACAAGAATTTTATTCAAAAAATCAACTCTTTTTACACTGACCCGTCCATGCCTATTTATAGGCTTACAATATGTACACGACTCATCTGTGCGACTTAACATAGGTCGGCCACGACCTACGAACGAACGACTCAACATCAGAGACATGCGACTTAACAAACTCAAACAACCTAAAAACACACGGGTTACGACCTATACAACCCCGCGACTTAACAGTTTCAACACAAAAATACACAACTTAAAAATAACACGACTTAACGACTTAATAAAAATGACACGACTTAACACGACCCAGGTCGCACGCGACCTAACAACATACACAACATGAACGAACGACTTACGACCTAAAATACAACCCACGCGACCTAAACAAACACGACCCAAAACTGTAGCGACTCAAGAAAACAGCTTCAGGAAGCCTTCATGCGACCCAACTTAGGTCGTCACTCGTTGCCGCGACCTATCGTAGGTCGTAAGCTTCAGAACTTCTTCACGCGACTTAAGGTTCCAACAACGGGATCTTCTTTACGCGACCTAACTAGGTCGTTAACTCGCTTGATTGCTTGGACGGCCTATCTCCATTAGGTCGCTGCCGACCTATCTTCACCCTAGGTCGTTTGAATGTGTTACACCCCAACTCGTTAGGTCGCAACTTCTTATCCCGTGACCCGTTAGGTCGCTGGAGCGGCTTGGAGGCATTGTTAAGTCGCTGGCGAGTTAAACTCAACTCGTTATCCTTCCTAGGTCGTAGCTCGCTTGAGCGACCTATCATGTTAACTCACGAATCCTCTCCACTAGGTTGTATATACTCTAACTCGTTGGAGTTAGGTCGCAGATTCCTATGCTCCTCATCCTGGCCTGCATCAATTTAACTTGGGATTGCGGGTTTGAAATGACAGAACCCATATTTTTCCTTTGTAAATTACGGATTGAAATGATATATTATCCGTATCATTTGACTTAGGTTAGAAAATTATATACAGACATGTGGTTAATATATACTTTTCTAAATTTTTTAAATTATTATAAAAATGTAAATATTATGATATTTTCATTTAAATTTAATTTAAAAATGATTTTTATAGACATTAGTGATTTTCGACAAGTTAAATAAGTGAAATAAATAAATGGTAGAGTGGAATTTGAATATAAGTTAATTTTGGAATTTAAGATTTTTTATAAATGAAGTTTAAGTTAAGTAAGAAATTATGATAATTTGAATTTAATTTGAATTTAAAATGATTTTATAAAGTGTTATAGATTTTTCTATAAATTAAAAATAGTTAAATAAATAAATGTTTAAAATTGAAATTTGAAATATAACTTAACTTGGAAAATGTAAATGTGTTTTAAATTTAAAAGTTAAGTTAAGAAAAAAATAAAGTGGAATTTAAATTTAATTTATGAAATGGTAAATTTAATTTGAACGTAAAGTAAATAAAATGTTATAAAATTGTACAATTATTTTATAAGTGAATTATTAAAGAAATTTGATTTTTGTATGAAAATTTCACTTTATAAAATCATAAATTAAGGGGTATTTAAATGATTGTTTTTGAAGTGAGAAAGTATGATTTTTATAAGTTTAAATGATTTAAATTAAATTTAGTTGTTTATGAAATTGTATTCAAAGTTTGGAATTTAAATTGACAGCATTCCTGAAATGCTATCATTTCTAAAGTTAAAGATATTACAACATTTTGTAAATGCTGTAATTGATATAAATGAACTAAAAGTCTAAATTGAACCAAGGGCTGTTATAGCACTTTGTAAGTGCTGTAGTTGTTGAAACTAAACTAACACATATTACAGTATTTCTGTAAATGCTATCTTTGTTAAAATGAATTGTTTTCAGATGTAAATTTCCAAAGCATTTTCTAAATGCTGCGAAAAACTGAAATTTCACTGTTTTAATAAATTGAAGTGAGTAAATGAATTCTGAAAATGATAAAATTTTAAGAATTGAATATTTGATTATTAAATATAATAACTTCATTTTTAAATGGTTTAAATGGAGTATTTTGATTTGAAATATAAAATCATTAGAAATGTGATTGAAATGGTATTTAAATTTAAATAAAATGAATGTGGTTTGGAAAAATATGATAATTTGATATTTTGAAATAGATTTGAAATGATATTGAATTGTTAAACGATATTTGATTTAGATGTATAAAATACCATTTTGAAATTTTAACCACGAGATGTATTTAATTTATGGTTTAACTGATCCTTAGAGGATGAGCGATCCCAAGCATACTTTAAGTTATTGTGCATTACTACTATAGTTTACTTGAGTTAGTTTACATTATATAAGTATATATGTCCTGACTCAAGTGTTTTGTGTTTTACTTTACGCTCGGGTCAGCCTGAATATTTACAGCTTAGCTTTGGATTTCTTTTCTGGAGCTAGGAATCGTTGGAGATTCTGCTTGTCTAGTTATCTATTCGCTTTCAGTTTCAGTTGTTCTATTTCAGTTCTGGTATTTATAAACTTCTATGTATTTCGGATTTCTACTGTATATGTTTTTCAGACCGATCTTATGTATTTGTTTTGAAATTTGGTTATAGTAGCTTCATGAACTACTATGGTATTTTAATTTCTGCTGCGAGTTATTCTAATATTTCCGTGTCTGTGATTCTGTGATTGTATTTCATTTGCTTCAAATTTTATTACAATGCGGTATTTTGAGCAATTCAAGTCCGGCATGTGTGGATGCAAATGACTAAAAATATCGGGTTATTATAAGTGGAATTAAAAAGTGATTTAATCAATTTAATAATAATTTATTTAATTGACGTGAAAATAGCCATTTTGGCGACTGATTCGGATTTCGACGAAACCATTTTCATCGAATCCATAACTGTAAATTATTATAAGTTTTCAAGTTTTGTAGCAATTCGACATGTTATTTGATCGTAAAGACTTCGAAAAGCGTATAAATCAATTTAATTGAATTCAATTGAAATAGACTGATTTAAAAGCTAACTTATTCATACAGTGGAATTAGAACTTGAAACCGGTTTCATTGAGTTCAAAATCATCGAAAACATCTGTTTTGATATATGGGATGACCCACTTTCGTTTCGGAGACGAAACGGGATTTTCGGATCATTATTGCCATTCGTACTAATTAGATACGTGTTGGTTTTCTTATTGGGCCCTGTTCATATAAATAGCCTTGTTTCCCAAAACCCTAGCAGTCATTTTCTCATTCTAGTATGTACAACTCCATCTGTCTGTTCCTCCTTCTCAAATGGAAGAAACCCAAATTTCTAGACTCAATTGCAAATCAAAATCAAATCGAAAAATCAAACTCCTCAATAATATGTCATATTATATACTGTTTTGAAGCTCTCAATGAGCGTAAACCAGATCTGCAATTTGTTTTTGCATTTGAATCGTCATTTGTCCAGAATTTCATGAATTAATCTTGGTCGTTCATCGTGCGTTGATCAACTTCGTCGGATCGTTGAATGGAGGGTACCGGGAGTGGCGAGTGGAGTGCATCAGCGGTGGTCGTTTGGAGATTCAACGGCTAGATCGCATGCAAAAATTCGATCAAGTCAAGTGTTTAAGGCGGGGACCGGGTGGATCTCATGGAGGAAGAAGAAGAAGAAGAAGAGGAAGAGGAAGGAATGGAAATTTAATAAGAGGAAAAGGAAGATCAAGAAACCACCTTAGAAAGTATTAAATATCCTACTAATCCCACTAATCCATCCAACAAGGGCCACACGTGGGTTGGAGATTATGGAGATGGTTCAAGCGAGGTCGTGGTGAGGCTTGGGAGTAATCGCGATCATGTCAGGCGGCGAACGATGATGGATGGGGTGGCGGCCGAACATCTGAAGGGTTTCGAAGACCTGGGCTGGCACGTACGTGTTAAAAGAAGGCTATGTGGAAGTAGGGTATTCATTTCTTATATAATTATATTATTAATATGTTGGATAAATTATAATTACTCGTCTATGCTGATTTAATCATATATTTTACATAGAGCTCGAATTTACGCACAGTTTCCTTCATTGGGATCATATTGAAATTTCGGACACTTTGGAACATGTTTGGATGAATTCTGAAACAGTTGAAATTTGGCATTTATATGGATTTCAAATCGATTTGAAATCAAATCTGAGCGTCTTGACCCGCTCACAACCACTAGATTATCTTATCTTAGTTAAATTAAATTTATGATGTGATTAGAAATTAATTGATTGATGTTTGGTATGTTTAAATTTTCATTCTAGTTAAATTTGACTTTTATTGCATTTAATTGTCAATTTAATACCTGTTAATTTTTTTTGAGAAAAATGTATGATCCTCTAATAAAAGAGGAGAGAACACATGATACTATATATATAGAACATAACAAGGTGCTGCCAACTTGCCTGGCAGGTGATAGAACTAAATAAAAGTAGCAATGGAAAAAACAGGTACCCCTGTAATGAGCTCCTGTAAAGCCACCGCCCATTACACCCCAAAATCGAGCTCCGACATGGCCACCACCCGATAGTAAGGTGTTGGAGGTACCTAGAAATGCTGAATGGCATCAAAAACCACTCTTAAAAGCTAGAGGTACTGGAAGCCAGCTCAATCAAAAGAAGAAAAAAAAACTATGTAGCCGCCTCAGCTAATGATCCAAAAAGAAAAATTCCACTCTAAAAGCTCTGACAAAGCTGGAATCTCCTTCCTCGATCAACAATCCTGGAAAAATACTATCCTGCACACCTGAAAAGAGACACTAACATCCTATCTAACCTAAACCTGAGACAAAACAAGGAAAAATTTAGAATGAAACACATATATGTATATAAGTAGAATTTATATACATATATGTGTAAATAAAACCTAATAATATATAATAAAGCAAAATGATCTGGAACAAAAACTAACATTCCTAAAGTGTAAGGGAGATATGGTCCAGACTGAAGAAAATAAAAGAACTATAAACAAAGATAAAAATAATTAGTTCAAAAACAAAGACAACTCTATAATTGTCTTTGTGGACCATCAATTAAAAGCAAGTTATGGAGACCGTGGGATCGTCATTTAAATTTGAAAAGATACTAATACTATTATTATTAGTGTCAAAAATATTATTGTATTGTTTGAATATTTTGACATTATTACTAACTTTGTTAAGATATTCCTTAAAGAGATTGTTTTTGGCTAATTTATATTTAGGATTAGAGATCCAATTAAAGCAAAAGGAAAAATTAAGAAAATCAATTTATTGAAATGGTTTTTTTTATTATTAAAAATATATTGATTTCTTTCAAAGCAATTGTACCAACAGGATATAGTGAATAAAGTATCAAGCAAGTATCTATTATCCTTATTAAACTTAAATCTAAAAGTGTTCCAATAGAAAAAACAATTAGTAATTTCAGAATTAATATTAAAGTCAAAAAAATATTAAGGATGTTCATAAGATTAAAGTGAGTATCCATACAATCATAGTAAATATGCTTAATATCCTCCAAATGTCTATTACAAAAATAACATTTATTGTCAATATGAATATTTTTTTCTTTTTAAAAATTCTATAGTATTTAGTTTTTCATGCATAATTAGCCACATATGGATTTTAGATTCAGGGGGAGCATTTGATTTCCAAATAAATTTATAATAATTATAAGCTACACCCGAAAAGTTAATAAATCTATAAAAAGAATTAGAAGAATATTTCTTATTTTTATCCCACTTCTAATTAATAAAATCATTATCACTATCAATATTACAAAGATTTAATCCAGCGATGAGCAGATTAAGCTGCCTAAGGGTAGAACCTTCTAGAATTCTGCTAAAACTAAAAATCCAAGGAGGTTCATTTTCATAAGAAAAAACTTCTGAAATAAATACATATTTAAATTTACAAATATCATACAACTCTCTAAACTCAATCCTAAGAGGAATGGCGGAAATCCAACTATCATGCCAAAAGGAGGTATTATTACCAGAGTGAACTATAATATTATTGCCTAAATTAAAAATCGCATTACATTTTAAAACGGATTTCCAAAAATAGATTGTTTACATGAAATCGATGTGCTAATTTGATAAAGATTATTACTAGCATTATAGTAATTGTAACATCCCGTCTTTTTGTACGCTTTAAGCTGACGATAAACCACACACGTCAGACTCAAACCATACAAAAGGGGGGATTGTTATTGGGGTGAATAAGAAAAGCAGAGAAAGAAATAAAACGAAACAGAATATTGCAGCCGAACGACAAAATATAATAATCAAATAACAGTTCATGAAGCTGTTTTACAAAACATTTGATTTTACTTATACAATACATATCAGAGTTACACATACCAGAGAATAAATAAATAATGCAACGGAACAGTATGAATGCAATGGAATAATGTAATAGATAATAGTAACACAATCTTCATCTTCGTCTTCCAGAAATAAAGTCTCCAAATCCTGAAATGCTCAGGCTGACCCGAGCGAATTGAAAAGACAAAACACTGGAGTTAGAACAAAAAGATCTTATGTGAGTTAAATCAACAAAAATAAATATGAGTGGAACGGCGTCAGATATTTTTACGGGATTTGACATCTTCTATCCAGTGTCTAACGTGAGAGCAGTAACTTAAGAGATGCTCAAGATACACATAACCTAAGAATCCATTAAACTATTTACTATGTAGTAATATTTCACTATTATAATAATGTCTATAGTAAAATAAACTTACTTTTAAATAGCATTAAGGCTTCACATATTCCACCTTAACATGTAATAGTCCTAGTAGTCCATCCAGTATCAGCGCATCTCCAGATCGAGAGACTATCCTAAATACTCCATGGTCAATGGGAGAAATCCAAACTCGTAGAAGGCACACTAGGGTAGGTGACACGGCACACAAGGCAATGCCAGGGTAGATATACCAATTACTTTTCGGACTGGTGGTGACGCATAGCGCGCAGCTACCGCCCACCTTGAGCCACACCCTAAATCAAAAATCAAAAGTGGCCGCCAAATGAATCTCCAAGTAAGAATATAATATTGAAGTAGTGTGTCTGATAAGAGGAGCTACCTCACTGGCCTGGAATCGCTCCTGTTTTAGCCATCTTATGCCAACTCACGGGAATCGGGTCCACGTATATACCTCAAAGGAACGCCGCCACCATCCTAATTCATTCTGAAACCTCCACCGCGTACACAGTTGTTAAAGTGGTTTTTGGAGTTGGCAGAGAGTATGACAACTTCCGATCCTCGTCTCTTTAACAACCAAACATTATTATAACACCGTGGTCATTTCAAATTGATTTATACTTCAAAATCAGAATATAATATCCATTTCAAAACCATATAAATACGATATCATTTCCATTTCAAAAACCAATCAATATGATATCATTTTTGTAAAAACCAAATCAATATAATCTCATTTTTATTTCAAATATATCCTTTTTCCAAAATCATAGCACTTTCAAACTTATAACACTTCGAAATCAAACACTTAAAGTATAACACTTTCATATCATAATACTTTGAAACTCATAACTTTGACACATAAATGCACCACTTAAATGGCGTAAAAATTAAATTACTTTATATAATAAAATAACTTCTTCAATTTCACAAATCAAATTCCAAATACAGATTTGAACCCCCAAATAATCATTTCAATTTCCATATATTTCAAAGCTTTAAATATTCCACCATTTCAAAAAATTCTTTGATAATTCTATTTCTATCAAATTCAATTACTGTTACTTAGATTTGAAATGTTTACTTAATAAATCAAATATCATTTAAGTAAAACCTTTAAACTTCAAATAACTGGATATTCTTTCTATTTAATTAACTTGACACATTCATTTAAATCAACTCGATATTTATTTAAATCACTCTAAACCAAAATCAAGTTATAAAATCATAAGCTTTAAAAATCTCAATTTTATTTAAATTTCACATCAATTTTATTCGAGTATAATTCTTAAATATTTTAATTCAAATCAATTTCATATTTATTCTCCAACCTTAATTTTTACTTAAGTCATTATAAACTCTATATACAATAAAATTTGAACTGATACTTAACCATATTATATAAAAGCAATCAAACTTATTATTTAACTTATTTGATATTTCAAAACAAATTTATACATAGCTAAAAATAAAAAAAATTACATTTATATAACATCTAAAATCAATATTTATATAACCCGCATATTCCTTTACCAAACCATTTCAAAATATTTTTACATACAGGCCGCGGTGTCTGTATATAATTTTCTATCTTATGGACAAATGATACAGATATTTGTCATTTCAATCCGCAATTTAAAATATAAATACGGTTATATATCATTTCAAACCACAATCCCGAATGAAATAGAAATCCATAACAAACTTGCAGTTTATAACAATATAAAATTCGACATCCCTTCATCCAATATCAATCATCAAACATTTATCAACATCATTATCCAATTCAATCAATAATAGCAATATAGAACAGATAATAAATAACAGGCATTTACTTGCAGTTTATATTCAATAATAAATTAAATAACAATTTAACTGACAGTTTATATGCAATAATAAATTAAATAACAATTTAACTGGCAATTTATAAACAATAATAAATTAAATATAAATTTAATTCAACAAATTCAATTTAACTGAGATGATGATTAAAAATGTGCCAAATAGTCATAAATAAATTTCAAATCACATCATAAATCAATTTAACGAACATAAGAAATTTTAGATGTTGGAGTGGGTTAAAACACTCACCTTTTGAATTTAAATCCAATTTAAATCCAAAATTCAAATAGTCTCAAAATCTAACGAAACCAGTGCCAAAATGTCAAAAATTCCAATACGAACCTAATGGAGAAAACCGCACGTGAAACAAACCTCGTATGTAAAAGTTATGCATTTTAGAAGTTATACAATTTGAACTAGAAATAAATAAAATAAAACAAACCATTACCAATCACATATAGCCACGTCAGCGTCTCTGCACTCTCTCCTTCAAATGAACATCAGCTCGAACAAACCCTAGCCGCTGCCTAGTGAAAACTCGATCAAAAAGTAACCGTGGCCGCCACACCGCGCAAGGCTGCACGCCGCCACACCTTGGCCGGAGGCGCATTTCCACTTGCGCTCCACTCAAGGCCCATCAACGCCACGAAACACTCCACCATCGGCCACCCTCAATGCAACTGCCACCATCAAAACGACGAATCACCTATGCCGATGCGATCCTCTCGCGATTTTCCACAGAACCGTGTCTTCAATTTGTCGATCAGACGACGTTGATTTCGGCATGATGAACGGCCATGATTTGTTCCTTAATTTTTGGAAGAACAGTGATTAAAATTGGAAAACGAATTCCAGATCTGAGATGTGCTCATCGAGAGCTTCAGATCGATATATAATTCGATATAGTTTGAATTTTGAAGTAGAAATTTTTGATTTGCAATTGACTGTGAAATTTAAGGTTTGTCTACCATTGAGAAAGAGGAGCAATTGGAATTGTACGTACAGAAAAATGACCATAAGAAATAGGCTAGGGTTTGTAACATGATATATATAGGTAGGGCTGAAAATAGAGGAACAGATATAACTGGTTTGGACTGTTGAATGATAAATGGCCCGAAAAGCACGTTCTGACTCCGGAACGAATTGGGTCAAACCATATATCAAAATAGATGTTTTAAAATATTTTAAATGCAATGGAATAGGTTTCAAGTCTAAATTTCATCATATGAAAAAGTTATGCTAAACTCAAGTTATTTCAAATTGATTTCAATTGATTTCAATTTAATTGATTTCTAGGCATTTCAGGCCCGTACGATCAAACGACAAGTCCGATCGTTACGAAACTTGAAACCCTACAATAATTCACCGTTATGGATCCGATGAAACTGGTTTCGTCGAGTCCGAGTCAGTGGCCAAAATGGTTATTTTCAAGTTAATTAAATAAATTAAAAATTAATTAATTGAATTCACTTTTTCAATTTCAACTCCATAATTAACAAATCTTATCATTTTTGACTGCCTAAAAAATTACAATAATTTAAATAAGTTCATATATAAATTTCAACGTTAATCAATTTACCAAATACAGTGTTTAATTTTATTTTATTGCAATTAATCCAATTATCATAATTTAAATTTCAATAAATTAATAAATCTCGATTTCCATTTTTTTATTCAACCCATTGTCATATTATGGATAGAATTAACATTATTCCCAATTATTTCCTTAATTTACACTAACATAACACTGAATTGAGATTCATTGCAATTGATTTCAAATTTTTATTTGATGGACTAAATAAATGATTAACTTAATAATTGTTATCATTAACTCTCAATCACATTTTTATAAGTTTTTCATTCCCAAACCAATGTTATAATTTCTTACTAAACATTGATTTCATCCAATTACCATTCAATATATATTAACTCATTAATTAATTTAATATTTACGTTTGTTTTCTTATATTCGATTTATAGCCTAGTATAACATTTACATTAATTCCGTTAATTGTAACTTCATTCACATAGTTAATAATTAGCTTAGATTAGCATTATTACATCTCATTTAAGTTATTATTTCATAAATGAATCATAAATTTTTGTTTTTCCAGTATTAGATAACATCATTTCATAAAATTAATAATTAAATTATAGAAAATTTTACTGGTCGTTACACTCTCCCCCACTCGAAACTTTTCGTTCCCGAGAAGGAAAAAGAAGGGAGAAAAAAGAATTAAGTCAACAATACATCTTATTCAAAATATTAACTTTACAAACAAATAAATTTACAAACTTAATTAATTTTAATAAAATATACCAATTTATAACCATTAAATCTTTTTAAACTCAAATTAATAACGTTTGAAAAACTCACTCGCAAAATACTAAAACTTTATTGCAAGTTAAACTAGGTCATATAGAGATAAATTTTTGATTGTTGGTCTGGGATTTTTATTGATATTTAATTTGAATAGCTAAATTCCAATATGTGATGACTAATAATTACTATGACATGTTATTGAATTGGTTGATTTTTTGAATTGATTGATTTGAATGTTGATTGTATGTTTGGATGAGTAAATAATCTATTTAGTTTCATCTAAAACTATTGAGTAAATGTTGCACTTAGTAGTTTATTTATTCATCCAAACAATTTTAAAGTATCTTTGCCCAAATAACCATAAACCAAACAAACAACAATTTCAAACAATAGATCAAGTTCATTCTTATTATTTTCATTTCATAGCATTTATTGTTTAGACTTCTTTTCATTCATATAATGATTCATCTTTTAATTTACCTTTATTTCTTACAAACTTTTATTGCCATTCACAAATTCAGTGTTTATTTCATTTATTTTCATTTATTACTTACAATAATTCATTTTCATTTATTCATTTATAGTGCTTACCTTCATATTATATTTAATTATAGTAACATTTCAATTACAACTTAAGTTTATAACTCTATAACATCAATTCTTATTAATAAAAGCAATTTATTGAACACTTTCATTACATACTTTTACTTGTACAATTTCCGTTACATTTTCTTATTAAACATCACAACTTTTAATATTTGGTAAGTTATATATGTGCTTTAAGAAAGTAATTGAAAGTTATACAAGTTTTTGTCATTTCCTTTAAATTAATTTAAAGTTCAAATCATATCTTTTGTTTTATATGTTACTAGTTTCAAATTTCTTGTAATTTTATTCATAACCTATAATTTAATCTCTTATTTTAAATTAGAGGTTCTAATTATTAATTAGTTACATTCCATTTCACTAAAATAATTGAAACCATTAGTTAACAGAAACTTAAGAACTAAATACTGGGTTATATTCAAAAGTCATTTTCAAATAATAGATAAATGTATATATATTTGTAACTTATATATCCAATTACATTTAAAGCAATTAGAAATTTATATTTGTTTATCAAAATAAATCTATTGTAAAACTACTGCAGTGGCCTTCCCACTTCGCAACTCGAAAATGAATGTCGATGATGCGTGCACTCATCACCGAAATTATTTTCCAACGACAGAGAGGGGGGAGTACAGAACTTATTTCTTTCCAAAGTTTCTATAAAGCAATTCTTTCAAATTATGTTGAAATATTTATATCAGAAAATACTTATAAACAATCTTATTATATATATTCCAAAATCATTTAAAAGAAATTTTCAAAACTCCGGAACTTATTCTAATTTTCCAGTTTATTCTCATTTATTTTACTTTTCTAATCTTATTTCCAACCTATATTTATAAATTTCACTTCCTAACAAACATATGTTACAACCAAATATATATCATTTATATAATCTTTATTATATATATATAAATTATACAATAGGCAAAATTATTTCATTTACATATATTTCAAAACAAATATTGTGTCGGTCTGTCTTATTAAGTGTTTAGAAATCCCTGTTAATGTCATAGCATCCTATGCACCAACCAGAATTTATAAATACAAAACGAAACAAATCAACACAATATAAAAACCTTTTTTATAACACTAACAAATATGTTCTCTCACATATACACTCTCAGCGACTCATTATAGGGTATTACTACCCTATTAAAAAAGAGTCAGACCCCACAAAGCTAAGGTTTATCACTAAACCAAAGCTCTGATACCAGATGTAACATCCTGCTTTTTTGTACGCTTTAAACCGACGACAAACCACACACGGCAGACTCAAACCATACAAAAGGGCGAATTATTATTGGGGTGAATAAGAAAAATAGAGAAAGAAATAAGAAAAGCACGGAACAGTATGAATGCAATGGAATAATATAATAGATAATGGTAACACAATCTTCGTCTTCGTCTTCATCCTCTAGAAATAAAGTCTTCAAATCCTGAAATGCTCAGGCTGACCCAAGCGAATTGAAAAGACAAAACACTCGAGTCAGAACTAAAAGATCTTATGTGAGTTAAATCAACAAAAATAAATATGAGTGGAACGACATCAGAGATGTTTACCTGATTTGACATCTTCTATCCAGTGTCTAACGTGAGTTTAGTAACTTAAGAGATGCTCGAAATTCACATCTCCTAAGGATTTGTTAAACTATTTACTATGTAGTAATATTTCACTATTATAATAATGTCCATAGTAAAATAAACTTACGTTTAAATAGCATTAAGGCTTTACATTTTCCACCTTAACACATAATATTCCCAGTAGTCCATCTAGTATCAGCGCATCTCCATATCGGGAGATTACCGTAAATACTCCACGGGCTACGGGAGAAATCCAAACTCATACAAGGCGCGCTAGGGTAGGTGACACGGTACACAAGGCAATGCCAGGGTAGATATACCAATTACTATCCGGACTGGTGGTGATGCATAGCGCGCAACTACCGCCCACCTCGAGCCACACCCCAAATCAAAAATCAAAAGTGGTCGCCAAATGAATCTCCAAGTCAGAATATAATATCGAAGGAGTGTGTCCGATAAGAGGAGCTATCTCACTGGCCCAAAATCACTCCTGTTTTAGCCACCTTACGCCAACTCACGGGAGTCGGGTCCACGTATATACTTCAAAGGAGCGCCGCCACCATCCTACTTCATTCTGAAATCTCCACTGCGTACATGGTTGTCAAAGTGGTTTTTGAAGTTGGCAGAGAGTATGACAACTTTCGATCCCGGTCTCTTTAACAGCCAAACGTTATTATAACACCGTGGTCATTTCAAATTAATTTATACTTCAAGATCAGAATATAATATCCATTTCAAAACCATGTAAATACGATATCGTTTCCGTTTCAAAAACCAATCAATATGATATCATTTTTATAAAACCCAAATTAATATAATCTCATTTTTATTTCAAATACATCCTTTTTCCAAAATCATAGCACTTTCAAAGTTATAACACTTCGAAATCAAACACTTAAAGTATAACACTTTCATATCATAATACTTTGAAACTCGTAACTTTGAAACATAACTATACCACTTAAATGGCTTAAATATTAAATTACTTTATATAATATACTTCTTCAATTTCACAAATCAAATTCCAAATACATATTTGAACCCCCAAATAACCATTTCAATTTCCATATATTTCAAAGCTTTAAATATTCCACCATTTCAAAACAAATTCTTTGATAATTCCATTTCTATCAAATTCAATTACTATTATTTAGATTGGAAATGTTTTCTTAATAAATCAAATTTCGTTTGAGTAAAACCTTTGAACTTCAAATAACTGGATATTCTTTCAATTCAATTAACTTGATATATTCATTTAAATCAAGTCGATATTTATTTAAATCACTCTAAACCAAAATCAAGTTATAAAAATCATACCCTTTAAAAATCTCAATTTTATTTAAATTTCACATCAATTTATTCGAGTATAATTCTTAAATACTTTAATTCAAATCAATTTCATATTTATCCTCCAATCTTAATTTTAACTTAAGTCATTGTAAACTCTATATACAATAAAATTTGAAAAGATACTTAACCATAATATATAAAACTTGGGTATAATTTAATTTACATTTTACTTCAAATTTCAATCAAATTATACCTAAGTTTTTATAAATTCATTAATTTATATTGCAATAGTCAATAGTTTACAAAACAATAAATAAAAATTAAATATTATTATTTCTGGCAACAAATTCATTAACAATTTGATTTCAGAACTTTATACTTATATATAATATAATCATAAAAAACTATTTTATTAACTAAATTCGAAAATACTATTGTGTCGGTTTGCTCTGTTTAAGTGTTTTGGAAATCCTATCGATAGCGTTGATCAGACGAATCGATCGAAAACCCAAATCAACATCAACAACTCAACAACACAATGTATAAAACATTTTTAAATATTAGTTTACAAATACACTTCCTTGTTCAATGATACATGAATGGATTTTCAAAGCAAGGACAAAGATTCAAATTGATGGACTCAATCAAGGAGAATTTCTGATTCGAATACAAGTTCGAAAGAAAAGACAAGATGATTCAATTAACAGGATCTGGAGATGAAAAAGCTTATTTAATTCACGGGCAACCTTAACCGGGTCGACCGTGACTTCAAGAATAAGATCAATGCCGAATTCCGAGGCAAACCGACATTTGATCTGAAGAAATAGAATTTAGGCATAGAAGGAGATAGATAGCATCGTAAACCGAGGATATAGAAATCTCTGGTAAATCCATGTCTATTGTAAATGAGTTTCACCCCTTTACGAATCATTCGAAGTTTGGCGAGACCGCCGATTCATTATAAGGGTCATTCGAAGTGGAGTTATGGGATACTCCAGAATAAAAACGAATAGTGAGGGACAAGAATGAATTTCGAAATCGAGGGAACGTTCCAAAATTCAAAGGAATTGAGTCAAACGAAGAGATTCAAACCCGAATGAAAGTAATTCTGTAAATACATTTACCCCATATGCTAAGTTTTGCCTAGAGCTACCAAAGCTCTGATACCAACTGTAACGACCCGCTATTTTGGACTATTCACATCCGCACATGTCGAACTTGAATAATTCAAAATACCGAATTGTTAATTTAAATTTGGCAAAACTGAACATGTACAGTAAATAAATAATCACAGATCACAGAGTAATAAATGCAGCGGAAATAAAAGATAGTAGTTCATGAAGCTACTATATATATAACAGAGTTAAATAAGTTACAACAAAAGTCTCAAATACAATGGTCGAATACAATATCAGAATACATCTCTAGAATCAACTGAATATCTGAAAGCTGGATAGATAGCTGGATCTCCAAGCGAAGCTCCAACTGTAAAGGTGAGTCTCGAATACTGATACACTTAGTCTGACCCGAGTGTAAAGAAAAACACAAAACACTCAAGTCGGGACTAACATTCTTATATCAATAAATCCAACTCAAGTGAAATAACAACTGAAATACGAGTAACTCAAAGGACGTTGAAATAACCATCCTCTAAGGATCCGTTAAACTATCTACTATGTAGTAATATACGCTAAATAGATAATGTCTATCAGTAATATAAATATCAAAATAGTGTTAAGGCGTTACCATTATCCCCCCTTAACACATTTTATATAAGCGTTATAGTCTATATAGCAATGTAAACTCCATCGTAAACTAGTGGAATATCAGGGAGTACTCCATTGGTATAACACAAAACAAATTCGTAGTGGTCGCGTATATAGGGATACAAGTATGACAAGGCACATGCGGCAATACCCAAGGTAGTGAAACTACCGTTTGCCTGATCCGGATTGGTGAAAACGCATCGCAGCAACGATCGCAACACCGCGAAACAACACTCCCAAAATTTCGAGGGTTCACCAATCAATAACAAGTAATGAGTATTTGACGAAGAAGTGTGTTCGCTCGAGGTGGCTAGCCCTATTTGGCTCGGCACGGCTCCTATTTTAGTCATTTCCAATTTGACACAAGTGTCAAGGCTATCCATCATCGTTCGCTTCCTTCAGTCATCAACGTACGTCGTTCCAACCACTTCATTCTAGATCACACTCAGCGTATAGTTATTAAAGTGGTTTTCGGTTTAGACAGAGAGTATGTCCATAACTGATTTCGGTTTCTTTAATAACTTTCATGATTATTACACCGATTGGTCGTTTAATATATTCCAAAAAAAAATCAAATTCAATTTCAATTAGAATTTATAAATCAACATTTCATTTGTCTTTCTAAAACAACTTCCATAATTTACGTTTCAAAACTTCCGAAATTACCATTTCAAAATCTTATAATTCAATTTCATTTTTATTTAAAACAATTCAAATATTGATTTAAATTCGTATATAAGTTTCATTCGGTAATCATCTAAATTAATTTAATTTGACATTCAAATCAATTTAAATTCATTGATCGATCTCATTCAATATTCATTAAGTAAATTTATCATTCAAAACAATTTCAGTTTAATTTCCAGTTCATTAAATCAATTACTTAAGTTCAATTCCATTATGTCAAAACTTATTAATTAAATAAAATTGTATTCTTTAATAAGTAAGAATGAACTTCTTGAATAAGTGAAATTAAGTTTCTTTATTAATTGAATTTTAAAATTTGTAACTAAGTAAATAAATATGTGAAAATGAATTTCTTTAACAAGAAATAAAATGTGATTTATTGAAATTAATGTAATACTTTTAATTTAAAAAAATTGATTTGACAAATCTAATTTAATTTAATTTGTATGTTTTGATATAATGGAATTGAACTTAAGTAATTGATTTAATGAATTGGAAATTAAATTGAAATTGTTTTGAATGATAAATTTACTTAATGAATATTGAATGAAATCGATCAATGAATTTAAATTGATTTGAAAGTCAAATTAAATTAATTTAAATGATTATTTGACTTTAAATATTTGTTGATAGTGAAAAATGATCATTTTTCACTATCAACAAATGGTGGTCGCATCGAAATTCAAATGTCATTAAAAAGTCAAATATTGATAGTCGGTTATTTAACTATCAATCAACATTCACAACAACAACTGGATTTGAAATAATTTTTCCCTAATTATTATTTTCAAAATATCTTTGCAAGATACAATTTTAACACTTCAACCATTTGAAAACAAATTTCAAATCACTTTTCACTCTTCAATCCTTTGAAAACAAATTTCAAATCATTTTTCACTCGCGGAATAAGATTCCCTATATTACTTGTTTCCACTGAAGGTCTGACGAGTTAAAATACTTTAAAATAATTTAAATTACTTATCCAAACATATATACTTGGAAATATTTAAAATAAAACTATTTTAAAACACTTACTTAAACATTAGTTATGAAAATATTATATAAAAATCTCGTATAAAACTTCAAGGCCAAATTAATTTTAAAATAAAATTAGTAGATAGGATATAACTATTTAAATATCCATATTCTAAAACAAATATCAATTTAATCTTTAAATAATTACTTCTATAATAAATTAAAATATATATTTACTTTAAAGATTTTCAAAATAACCCAAGTAAATAATTTCTCCAAAATAATCTTTCCTTAAAACCATCTTTACAACTTCAATTTCATATTTATAGAAAACATACTCTGCTTTCCAGGGAAAGTACACCTTCCATTCTAAAACGGTTCATTCAAATCAATTTATAAATCCTTCAGGATTTACTTTAAATTTACGTTCCAAAACCGTAAATTCCTTTCCACACTTTTATTTTTAAAACAAATTCCCCTTTCTTTTATGAAATTCCCATTGTGAATTTAAATTCCCAAATATCCACTGATATATGATTTTTAAATCGATTTCAAGAATCGTATCCAAACACCAAATCAATTTCCAATTTGATTTCAAATTTTATTTTAAACACCAAATGAAATGCCAAATTGATTTCCCAAAGGTTTATTTTAAAACACCAAATTAATTTTTTTAATTTGATTTACAAATTTATTGCCTTTAAACATAAATTCCTTTATCAAATCTTTTCCTATTTTCTTGGAATTTATTCAGTAGGATTTCACTACAGATTTTCCACTTAATTCAAAAATCAAATTTTTATTTATTTCTGGTATCTTACGATACCAAAAATATATTCGGCTAAATTTTGGCCTACAATGATTTCAATTACAATATAATCACACAAAGATTATTAACACACAACATATGAAACAAATTCAATATTTGAGGAATCCAGTTGGATCCCTCCAACCTGCTTCCTTGCATCCACAGACGTTACCAAAACAATTAAATACCAATTCCACTTCGTGGTGGAATATCACGGTATATAGGATTTATAAAATATCATCCGCTATTATGCGGCGGATAGCGGATAGGGTCTCATCCGCTATATAATGCGGGAAATCAACACTCCAAATACATATATAATACCAATTCCACTTCGAGGTGGAATATCGCGGTATATGGGTTTAAATATAATAACCTCCGCTATTATGCGGCGCATAGGGTCTTAACTAGGATAACTGATAATAAATTAATCATCCAAGCACACAATCAACAATTAAATTTAACTACACAATTCAATCATCAGTCAATAACTGAAATTTTCAATTATTAAAATTTGAGTGAGAAGATCACACCTTTGCGCCTTCTTTTGCAAATCATTTCCAATTTGACTTGTTTCTCAATTTTAGACCTTGTATCAAAAAATTATATGGTTTATTAATATTCGAACAAATCGAAAAAATCAATTATCATTTATTAACTTTACTAGTAATTATTCTTTTAAATTCTTTTAGTACCTTGGAAAAATTAAATAGGTTAATTTTAAACCAACTAATAAATTAGAAATGTATATTTACTAAATTGAAAACAAATTGATTTTATACCTTACTGTTAAAATAAAAATCTCATTTCTATATAAATTTCAAACATGCATGTCTATATTTTCTTTTGAAACTATATATATATATACATTTATAAAAAAATAAACTATACTAAAAATCTAGTTTCTATAAATTCTTCAACGTTTAAATCCCTATGTATAAAATTTACTGTTATTTTTTTCATTTCAAATCTTTATCTATATAAAAAATGGGTATGTATATATTTATACATATATATTTATATTATTATCTTCCTTAACATATATACATACAAATAAAATATATAAATTTAGAAAAATAAATTGTTTTTACGAAACCTACTGTACTGTATTTCCTCTGTAGATATTATTGAATTTTAACTGAAGATTTAAATTTACCTCACGGCCGAACCACTGCCTTCGCGAACAAGCACCCTGCTCACATTCTTGCTGATGAACTCGCGACCATCACCTCACTGACTTGATCGACAACAACGACCACCTTCACGGCCTTCTTGAAACACTCACAATTTCTAGTAGCAGCCGACATGCAAATCATCCCCTGTGACGTCGTCTTTCCTCAAATCGTGCTCGCGACGTAACCCTAATGCCAGCAGTCGCCGTGCTCCACATCTTCTACTCGACCACCACGCGCGATCGCAAATCACCGCCTCGTCTACGACCACTTCTCGACATTACCACTATTCCGATTGTCTGCCTTCACTCTCGCTTCCAGATTTCACTGCGACATGCTTTACTGAGTTGATCTTGAACGAGTTTGATTTCGCTTATTTCCCCCTTTTTGAATGAAAATCTAATTCGATCGAAAATGATTTAATTCGATGACTTTGCTTGGCTATTTTTTTTCTGCTCGCGATTTTGAAAAAGAAAAACGAGCAGCCAATTTATTTTCGATTTTGATTTTATTTATGAATGAGAAAATTAGGTAAAACGAGAGGAAGAGAGACGCGATTATATGCAGCCATTTTTGGCTCTCCATCTTCATGAGCTTGAAGATGAAATAGGAGATGAGAGCGGCTGGATTGAAGTGAAGGGATAGGTTACGTGATGTTTTTTCCAAAAGAGGGAACATGATCGTGAAAGGAAGGCTGCGTGCTGTCTTCTGGCTGCTACCGTGATTTAGGAGTTGGAAAAGTTTTGATATGAAAGAAAGCAGGTTGTTGTGTTGACTTAGGGTATAAATATATTTTATTTTAAATTCCAATTCAAATTGTCTCGATTAAGGCAGCTTAAAATCGCAAACCCCTATCGAGGCATGCCGCCAGGTGTTTATAATGTTATACGCATATTCCGAACGCAATGGAAAATGTTCGAGTTCAAATTCGATCGTATGGAGAAGATAGCTTTTGAACCCAGTTATTAAATTAAATTTCGATATAATTTTCAGCGCGTTTGCTTATCATACGGCCAAACGACAACTCCGGACGCTACGAAAATTGAACTCCTGTAATAATACAATATTACGGATCCAATGGAACTATTTTCGTTGAATTCCAAGACCGTGCCTCGGAAGGCTATTTTTAATATCGATTTGAACGATAAATTTCAAAACTAAACAAAATCGTTCCAATTTCAATTCTGAAACTTCCATTATTTTCCGTATTATCAGTATGAATTTTCTAAGCCTTGAAAATATTTTAAATCAGCTTAAGATTGAAAATTCAAATTTTTACCCAATTTAAATAAATTAAATTCAAAAATTAATTTTCCAAATTCATAGTAAATCTTGAAACTCAAGCTAAACCATCATTCAAATATCTAAAATCAAATAAATTTTCAAATTTCAAATATTCAAAATTCTAGGTCGTCATAGTTTGAATCCATTAACCTTCTCTAGAACCATCTAGAAAAGATGAAATATGTGCAAAGTACTTTTATTTCTCATCTTCCTCCCCAAGACAAAAGATACAATAAATAGAAAGAAAGAAAAACAATGGCTTTCTCTAGTTGAATCCCAATTCCACTCAATTTTGCTGTTAATTCAAGAAGAACTTCACCAAAATAAGAATAGAGAAAGAATTTCACCTTCAAGCTCTAGTCTTTCTTAACAAATTTGGGTGTTTGCTATCTAAAATCAAAGACGAGTTTAAAACTCACATTTCCTAGCTTTGATTGAGATTTCAAGGTAAGAAATCTCAATTTTGTTTGTTGCATGTTTAGTTGTGAAATTGCCATCAGTAAATTGGTCATATCTATTAGGTTTTAAGTCGGAATTCAATAGTTTTAGATGATCTGGAAAGCATAGACATAGATCTACAAGTTCTATGTTTTGAGTTTTGAGTATTTTTAATGTTTATATGGTGAAAAATCCATATCTTTGTGACTATCCTGTCATTGATAGAGAGTGTTTATATATTCACCTGGAAATTAATTTGATCATAACTTTCTCGTTACCTATCGAAATTTAGGAAATTTTTAAATTATGGAAACCTTATGATTTAGGCTATAACTTTTATCTTTTGAGTTTTGAGTATTTTTGATGTTTATATGGTGAAAAATCCATATCTTTGTGACTGTCCTGTCATTGACAGAGAGTGTTTATATATTCACCTGGAAAGTAATTTGATCATAACTTTCTTGTTACCAATCTAAATTTTGAAATTTTTGAAGTTCTGGAAACCTGAGTATTTAGGCTACAACTTTTATATTATAATTATTCTCAGATTTTGTAGATTGCTATGCAAAAATATATATTCTTTACAGCAGGACCGAAATATACGTAGTGTTTAATTTCCGTGTTTGATGATACTCTGACGATTTCTATGATTTCAGTCGCATTCTTTTTTTATTATAAAACTTGATGTTATTAGATGGAAATGATGCACATGAATATGTTATCTTAGATTTGAAGAAGTTTGAGATTAAAGTTTTATTTAAATTCCATTTAAATTTAAATAACAGTTAATACCGATATGTGAGTATTTTGAGGGTTTTAAATGATTTTAATTTCAAATAAATTCTTGAAAATTTATTAAATAAAAATAAAAATAAATAATTGTTTATGAAATAAGTATTTTGTAGCATTTTTAAGAGACTTTTTTTCATCAATTATTAATTATAAGTGTTTTTATAACAGAAGCTCTCTTTAAAATAGTGGATTTTTCTGTACAAAGCTTTTAAAATGGTTTCTAGATTGTTTAAAAATTTTATTTTCTCCAAAAAATTATTTTAAATATATTTTAGCCTATGTTTATGAGTTTCGACGTATAAGAATGAGAATTAAACAATTTAGTAAAAAATACGTGGTATGGGACATGTATGTTTGCTTTATCGCTTATTATCGGACTTGTACGATCGAAACCAATTTGAAGTGTTATATTGAGTTGATTTAGAAGTTACCAAATTTTGGTGATGATTATTGGTTTGATAATTACTCTTTGAGTACATTCGACAACGAACCAATCTAGATGCATTTTGTGATGGCCGATTAAATGAGGCAGTATTGATGTTAAGTTTTAATTTGCAACTATGGTTAGAAATAACCATCACGATGTTCTTTTACCTGCCTAGGAGATGAGGCAAGTTGTTATGATGGATTGATGATGATTTCGATATTTATGATGAATTTGTACTTGTCGATGAAATGAGACAAGTCTTGATGTCACTTAAAACTCGTCCAAGTAAGAGATAAGACGAGTTAGGTATCTTACACTCGCCGATGAGATGAGGCAGTGTTTATTTGATAGTGTCTTATGATGGTTTTCTAATGTGGCATCGACTAACGAATAGTAAACCAATAGGTGCAAACGTATGGTATGGGATGTATGTTGACGCCTATTGGGTTCCTATTCGAGAAGTTGAGACACATTCACGATGTTACTAGTGCTACAGATAGAGTACTCGATTGGAATCATCACGATGTTCATGAAGTTATTACTCGACTTCAATCATCACGATGTTATTACTCGGGTTTTTGTGACTGGGTGTCCTCAAGATGTTTCCGACTATAGTCAATCAAGATGATCACGATGTTATGATGTTATGTGACCCCAAGTCATCACGATAAATGGTACCAAATAATGGTAGTACTAGTCAAGATGTAAATGCACATGCTGTTTTCCATGAGGTTTTAGGTGTTTCGATTTCACTATTTTGATGATGATGCTTTAGTATAACCTTATGTAAGAAAAAGGCTTATTGACGCACATGGTATTATTTGTGATTTCAAATATGATTTTTTGGATTTTTTCCGGCGTTGGGTGCATTTCCACCACCACCGAACCAAGAAGAAGGAAGATACCACCGAACCAACTCACCTCTAGGCACTACCGAACCAACTCACCCCTAAGATACCACCGAACCAACTCCCCCCTAAGGCATTGCCGAACCAACTCAACTCTAGGCACTGCCGAACAAACTCACCTCTAGGCACTGCCGAACCAACTCACCACCGGACCGAGCTAGCCCTCACCACTGAACCAACTCCTTTCCCAAGCACTACCGGTCCAACACACTTCCTATACATAGCCGAATCAAACTCCAACCAACCATCACCGGATCACTCACCACCGAACCAAGTCCCACCGAATCAAGGCGTTCTGGACCAACTTTGCAAGGCCAGATTGCATCAGCCCAGGCCCACCAGCTGCTATATACATCCAGGACCCCTGCCCCCAGCCTGACTCTATAAATATAGGGGCAGGGGTACAACAATGGCAGACAAGTATGAGAGCTCAAGCACGGATAGAACTTTCAAACAACTTTCAGATACTTGTAATCAAAGCTTTGTACTGGAGAATAACATATAAAGTGGACGTAGGCACATTCTGACCGAACCACTATAAATCAGTGTGTCTTTTAAAGCTTAGTCCATCTATTTTATATATTTGCATAAATCACTCAAATCATTAAGAACAACATATAATCAACAAAATCATATGACTTAGAGGTGTTTGCCCATTTTTTGTGCAAACATTTTTGGTGCTTTCACTGAGAACTCGAGCTAGAAGCTTCAACTTCTCCCACTCAGCCTTCTTCCCAACAAAATCGCTCATTACTTGGAAAACATGCCTCCCAGGCAGAGGAAAGATGCATGCAAAGGAAAGAACATCATAACTAGCAGTATCCCAGATCCAGTGATCAGAGATCAAGAGAATCGTCCTGTTCCAACAACAAATGGAAATCAGGCAGATCCGACAGCCCCTGCTACGGAACAACCAATTACTAGGGCAGATCTGGACAGGGTTGTGGCTGAAGTAACTAACCGCTTCGCATCTCAACAAGAAGCCTTAGTGGACCAACTCATGTCACGCTTAAGGGATGTTGAAGAATCCAACCGCAACACCGAATCATGGGGTGAGTCCCAATCTGGAGGATCTGGGAGGCGACAAAGATCTTTCTTCTTCGAAGAGGCTAACAACGGAAAAAGCCATGGTAGGAGCCGAGCCCCGACTCAGCCCGAATTTCGACCCTAGGAAACACTTGGAGCCGAACCCAACGGGGGAGGTACCAGGCAGGGGTCAGATATGGCTGAGCCTGTCATGCTACCTAACCATGGGAACACCAATGGATGGGGCCGAGCTAGAGTCCAGCCCGAAGTTGGACCCGAGGGAACGCTTAGAACAGAGCACAGCAGGGGAAGATCGAGGCAAGGGCCAACTGTGGCTGACCCCAGCATGCTCCCAGAGGACCGAAGACAGCCATCGGAAAATGTTAGGAGTAATAGACGATACCATCCCTACAGGTTATCTGGACGGACTCAACCCCGCAGAGAAGAACCAAACTCATTTCTATCCGCTCCAAGTTCTGATGAAAGGATGGCGCGATAGTTCAGAGAGTGCGTCCAACGGGACCAAAGGGATTGGGGGATAGACGCTAGGGTAACCAGCCCCTTCACCTGTAATATCGAAACTGCCATCCCCCCCCCCCCCCCCCCGGTAATGGAAAATGCCAACAATGGAACCTTACAAGGGAACCTCTGACCCCCGTTGTACACTTGCAGAGATACACACAACATATGCTCGTGAGCGGAGCAACAGAGGGAGTGTTGTGTAAATGCTTCCCACTATTCTTGGATGATCTAGATACCTCCTGGTTCTGCCACCTACCCCAAGGATCCATCAGCTCATGGGAAATGTTGAAAGAAAAGTTCATCAGCCAGTTCCGCATTCATGTGGAACAACCCAAGGACGCTTATTCCCTATCTAATGTCAAACAGAAGCCCGGAGAGACAGTGCAACAATATCTAAACCGATTCAACGCCGTAGCAGCCGCAGTCCAAGATGCCAATGAGAAACTTATCCTAATGGCTCTTTGTAGTGGCGTACATCCGGATACCAAGCTTGCTAGAAGATTAACGAAAGAATAACTGGCTACCTTACCCGATTTCTTCCATGAAGCCGGAAAATATACGAGACTTGAAGACGCTGCCACCGAAAGGCAGACAGGGCAACAAGCCAAGGCAGCTCATGGCAACGCACCCGCTGCAGCAAAGGACGTCGGAAGAAATGACTCTGGAGACAATGCTGGGGGCAGGAAGGGAAAAAAACGCCTGTATCGGCCAGGACCAAGATTTGACGCTTACACTCCTTTGAATGAAACAGTCGAAAACATCTTCCTGGCCACCCAAGAAGAGCTTAAATACAAACGCCCCCCGTACAAGAAAGAATCAGATAACGCAATTAAATCTGGAAAGTTCTGCCGTTTCCACGAATCTCATGGACATGATACCAATGAATGCCATCATCTCCGGGACTTGATTAAAGAACACATTAGAAGGAAGAGACTGGAACGCAATGTAAAAGGCCAGAACAGGACTCCAGCTCCTGCCAATGAAAGCCCGAGGCTATCACCCTCGGAAGTAGGCGGAGGAAATCGCAACACCAGCGGCTCCAGTCAAGAGAAGATAGTGGTCCATACCATATCGGGAGGACCACACATCGCCGACAGAAGCTGGACATAGATGGAAAAATATGGAAAGTCGCTTAAAAATAATGAAGACTGCGTTGATTCCATGATAGAAGAACGCCACCCAAAGCGGAAAGAGAACAATGACATCACATTCAATAGGCGTGACCTAGAAGGAAGGCAGTACCCTCACATGGATCCTATGGTCATATCCGCCTGGTTCGGTCCATCCAAAGTTTTTCGAATTCTAGTAGACACTGGAAGCTCAGTAAATATCCTATTTAAGCATGCTTTCGACAAAATGAAGCTGTCGATGAAAGATGTGTCTCCCTGCAACAAACCGCTACGTGGTTTCACTGGAGACGCGAAGATGCCGCTTGGGCAACTGTACCTCTTTGTTGAAATAGGAAGTCATCCCCGCTCTGTTGTGTGAAAAATAACATTTGTGCTAATAGAAAACCACTCGGCCTACAACGCCTTTTTGGGAAGACCAGCCTTGTCCGACTTCCAAATTGTCCTGGCCCTGTGGTGCCTATAGATGAAATTCCCAACAGACAATGGAATAGGAGAAGTAGAGGGAGATCAAGACGCTGCTCGAGACTGCTATGTAAATGAACTTCGCAATAACCGCAGGAAGGATAAAGGGAAGGATGCAGAGACTACTCTCTGCAAGAAAACTTGGAGGCATAGCAACTAAAGCAAGCCCCTCCTCTTCGATATACCAGTGATCCTTTCAATGAACTAGACCCTAGGGACAAAGAGGAGGAGGCCACCGCCGAGCCTGCAGAGGCCATGGAATTTGTATCTGTAGACAAACACGACCCAAGTAGACTACTGAGAATCGGGTCTCAATTAAGAGCAGAGTTGAAGGATCAACTCGTCGATTTTCTTCGCCACAACTTGGATGTATTTGCATGGACGCACGCTGACATGACTGGAATCTTCCTAGACGTAGCGTGCCACGTACTGAACATCGATCCCACCAAGGTGCCAGTAAAGCAGAAAAAGAGAAGTATGGGGGCAGAACGATCAGCAGCCCTCGAGGAAGAAGTAAAGAACCTACTTGCTAATAACTTCATACGAGAAGCCATCTACCCAGAATGGATCGCCAACCCTGTACTGGTAAAGAAGGCTAACGAGAAGTGGCGAACATGCATTGACTTCTCCAACTTAAATGACGCTAGCCTGAAGGATTGTTTCCCACTCCCCCGAATCGATCAACTCGTGGACAGCACGGCCGGGCACGAACTCTTATCTTTTATGGACGCATACTCAGGATATAACCAGATTCCTATGCACACCCCCGATCAAGACCACACTAGTTTCATCACTGATCGGGGATTGTACTGCTACAGAGTAATGCCTTTTGGACTTAAAAACGCCGGAGCTACCTATCAGAGCCTCGTCAACAAGATGTTTGCGGAAATAATAGGACGAACTATGGAAGTTTATGTGGATGACATGCTGGTAAAATCGAGGAAAGCCAACGATCATGTAAGCCACCTGGACAAGATGTTTCAAGTACTTCGCCAATATGGAATGAAGCTGAATCCTCTTAAGTGCTCCTTCGGAGTATCGTCGGGAAAGTTCTTGCGATTCATTGTCCATGCCAGGGGGATTGAAGCAAACCCCGAACAAGTCCGGGCTTTACAAGATATCAAGATACCATCCACTCGAAGAGAGATGCAAAGCCTAAACAGGAAGGTGGTCGCCCTAAGCAGATTCATCTCTAAAGCAACCGACAAATGCATCCCTTTCTTCGAAGCTCTAAAGAAAGACAAAGGAAAGTTCGAATGGACCGACGAATGCTCAGCAGCCTTTCTTAACCTAATCGAACACCTCCAGAGGCCACCAGTACTCTCAACTCCAAATGAAGGTGAAGAACTATACCTATACCTTGCTGTATCGTCCCATGCCCTAAGCGCCGCTTTGGTGAGAGAAGACAACCGCGCACAGTGGCCCGTACACTTTGTAAGCAAGAGATTTACGGGGCAGAAGCCAGATACCCTAAACTTGAGAAGCTAGCATACTGTTTGCTAATCACGTCACGGAAACTGCGACACTATTTCCAATCTCATTCCATCAGAGTTTCAACCGATCAACCGCTAAGGCAGGTACTCCATCGCCCCGAAACTTCTGGATGACTACTTAAATGGTGCATTGAACTAAATCAATATGATATCACCTACCATCCTCGCACCGCCATCAAGGGACATGCCATGGCCGATTTCATTGCCGAATTCACTACCAACGAAGGTAAAGAGCAATCTGAAATAACAGGAGATATCAAGTGGAATCTCTTTGTAGATGGCGCATCAAACGAACAGAGCTCGGTGGCAGGTATTGCTATAATCACCCCCAGGGGAAGGAAGCTGCACTATGCCCTAAGGTTGGAATTCGCCGCCACCAACAACGATGCAGAATATGAAGCAGTAATAGCAGGATTAGAACTTGCCTTAGAAATTGGAGTCAGTTCTTTATGTCTTTTTAGTGATTCTCGACTTATCGTAAACCAAGTACCAGGAGAGTTTCAGACTCGAGGAGAACGACTCACAACATATCTAAAGAAGACCAAGCTGTTGCTCGATCAATTGGATCACTATTTAATCAAACACATTCCTCGAGAAGAGAATCGAGAGGCCGACGAACTGGCAAAGCAAGCTAGCATGAAGAACAAGACCATTTCCGGAATAGTAGCCATCTCGAAACAATTAGCCCCAAGTTTCGAACAAGAAGATCTGATAGCTGCAATCGAAGAAGAAACTTGGATGACTCCTATCCGAAAATACTTACGAGATGGCACACTACCCAACGAGCGTAACGAAGTCAGGAAAATCTTGAGGAGAGCTTCCCGCTACACAATACAAGAAGGCATCCTCTATCGGTGCGGCTTCTCTTACCCCTTATTAAGGTGCGTTGCTGGAAGGGAAGCCAAGAAAACCTTATCCAACATCCATCAAAGGAGCTGCAGAGATCACACTGGTGGGCAGACTCTGGCGAAGAAGACGCTCCGATATGGATACTACTGGCCCACTTTAAACAAAGACGCCTTAGACTTCGTCAAAAGATGCGACAGATGTTAGAAATTTGCTAAGATTCCTCGACTACCAACAAATGAGATTACTCAAATAACCAGCCCTTGGCCCTTTGCAGTATGGGGAATTGACTTGATTTGCGAACTGCCGATGGGCCGAGGCGGAGCCAAATATGCTATAGTGGCAGTCGACTATTTCACCAAATGGGTGGAAGCGGAACCTCTAAACAAATTATCTTCGGTAAAAGTTATTAACTTCCTGATCAAAAATGTTCTATGCAGGTATGGGGTTCCACTCAAAATCATATCAGACAATGGAATTCAGTTTGACAGCGAGGAGTTCGCCGACTGGTGCCAAGAGCATGGAATTCACAAAAGCTTCTCATCTGTGGCTTAACCCAGGAAAATGGACAAGTCGAAGCTGTCAACAAAATTCTTAAAACCTTAATCAAGAAGAAGCTTGAAAAGTCAAAAGGCGCTTGGGTGGATGAACTTCCTACGACACTTTGGGCCTACCGCACGTCTTTCAGAACATCAACAGGGCATACTCCTTTCTCTTTGGCATACGGATTGGAGGCCATGCTCCTAGTTGAAGCTGTAGTGCCATCCCACCGTAGGATCCACTACAACCCAGAAGAGAACGAAGAACTCCTCCACATGTCTTTGAATCTAATCGAAGAACGAAGAAATGATGCGGCACTCAAAGCAGCAGCTCATAAGAAAAAAGTGGCAGCACAATACAACTCCAAAGTCAAGCATCGCAACTTACAAGAAGGAGATCTTGTCCTCAAGCGAATCTTCCCGCGCCCAGGAGCGCTAGATCCCATCTGGGACAGACCATATGTAATTCATAAAGATCTCCACGACGAAGCTTATATTTTGTCAACAGTGGACAGAGAGGTGTTCCAGAGGGCATGGAACATCCAACACCTTTGTCGATACTTTTCTTAACTTGTACTGCCCATATAAAGTGGATTAACAAAGAGAATCAGTGGACGTAGGCATTTTCGTGCCGAACCACTTTAAAAATCTTGTCTCTTTTTAACTTGTTCCTTTATATCTTGGCAGCCTGTTAAGCTTTATCATTTTCTGTTGAATAAAATCATGTGTAATGGAATTTCCATTCTAGACACTTCACGGCGCAACCTCACATGGACAGGACCTAACAGGTACTATACGAATCTATGCCCTCGCCAATGAGACACTTTTGCTCCAGCATCCCTCTGCTGCGGGTTAACTCATTGCTCGTGACGACCCTTGAAACGACCCGCAAATCCGTAGCCCTTGAGTCAACACTATTCTACAACAATCAACTCAAGTTGTACAGAAGTACGAACCATTTGGGTTAAAGAAGAAGAGGTAGAAGAAGAAAATAGAAAACAACAACAGAATCTAACCATCACAGCGGAATGAATATAATAGATAATAAGTAATCTTTACTCAAGAATCAAATATCTCCATTTATATATTACATCATCAGAGTACATCAATCACAGCTCAACATCAATATCATACCCATGGATACACAACAACTCAACACAGCGGAATATATATACATAAACAAGTACAGAAATACGTATCGTCATCCAGCTCGTTTCCTGAGCTCCACAGCATCATATCCTGTATTCTATGAAACTCTGTCTGACCCGAGCATTACAGTTAAATAATACCCGAGTCAGTTTAGAATACCAGCGTGAGAAAATCACACCCAATTGATTATTAAAGTTTCAAAAATCCTTTGAGAACAAAAGCATCTCGTAAGACTACGCCACAAATAAACATGTCGGGTTTTTACCTTACGATAGCTAAAACATTTTTGTTAAAATTCTCTCATATTATAATAGTGTCTATAGAAAGTAAAATAGAATCTAGCTGAAATGCTTGCATCTCACGTTTCAGCAATAGTTGGGCACAATCAAAACCGTACGGGAGCGTAGGGAAAATGGATTCCAACTAATGGCTAGGCACTGGGGTACCACCTGTCACAGTACCTGGTCTAGATCAGCGTACCGAGGAGCCACACTAACTCCCTGCAACACAAGACCGGAACCATCCCTTACTGGACAGTCCCGAGCAAGATCACCTCGCGGTTGGGATCAGCAACCGCCCACTAAGCTGAAATAAAAGGGACATCTAGACAGGGATGACCTCACCCTCCAGTGGGGGCTACCCACAAAGCCTTGCTGCATAACCCCTGATTTTCAGCCATTCCCATTTGATGAGGCTTGAGGCTAAGCGTTACCTTTAAGAACATATCCCTTAGAATGCCCATCGTCCACCTGACGATGTTTCTTAAGCATTCATCCATACAAGTCCGTCCCGGGTTCGAACGGAACCGAAGGCACTATTCCTACTACATCCATTTTGGAAATATCCTCAGGATTAGTAGCGACTAGCCCTTGCACTTCACTGCTCCATCTTCGACTCTGAACACGTTTCACGCAACGTACAAACTGGATCGAATTGGTTTTCGAGAAATAAATCTCGATCCCGGTCTCTTCGAAACGATCAACGTATTTGTCCAATATTGATAGTCGGTGATTTAACTATCAATTAGTCTTCACAAAAAACCATCAACCAATAAATAATTTTTTCCAAATTATTTATTTATCCAAAATATCTTTACAAGTTATATTTCAGATTTTCACCCCATTTTAAAATAGTTCCAACCCAGTTTCCGCTCACGGAATACATTACCTAGATATTTATTTCCTTTGGGACACCAAGTTCAAAATACTTTTAGATTTTAAAACAAAATTTAAAAGCACTTTATTATAGAACATACTTTATAACTTTAAACACAAAACTACTTTAATACTTTATTAAAATATATATACTTTAAGAATATTTTAAATAAAACCACTTTATAAAATTTAAACTAATTTTTCTTTCAAAACATAATACAAGTCACCTTTATATAATTACTACATTAATAGATTTGAAAACACTTGCTTTAAAAGTTAAACATCAGAGACAATAAATTTTCTAAACATGCTTTTTAAAACCATTGTTAAAACTTTTACTTATATTTAAAATTGCTTTGAAAACCATACTTGACTATCCCGAGAAATACTCTTCTCTTTCACATCCTTTAAAAATAAATCTCCATTTATTTTTAAACAAATTTACCATTTCTTTAATAAATTTACACCTTGAATTTATACTTCCAAATCCACTTCACCTTTATAAACCCAGATTATAAAGATCTCACTTTTCTTTAGTTTCAATTCCAGACACTTAAATAAAATTTACAATTAACTTCTAATTTACTTCACATTGAAATAAATTCCTTCACTTACTTTATTTATTTTAAATTCCATTAACTTTAAGATTTTTACTTCTTTATTATGAGTTAAAACCCTTCCAAAAATACCAATTTCAAATTTCCAAAATTCCTTCTTATCCTTTGATTAAATTTAACCCTTAATTAAAAAATGTCTTCTTTAATCTTTAAACTAACATCACTTTAGTTTAAAATTTATTCCCCTGTTATTCAAAATTCCCTCTTTTTCCATATTTATTAGAATTTTGAAATTGCTTTTACTTTATTTTATTTTTCAATTCATTATTAAATTTATTCAAATTCCCGAGAATTTATTTTACTTAAAATTTTATTCTTTTATTTCTTTTCACAAATCCATTTCTATAGATTTTGATAACTCATTACATTGAGATATTCAATTCAAGCATACCATCCAATATTTCAATTACCAATAAAATCATCACAGGATATCTAATATTCATAACACGGAATATTAAATGATCTAAATAAATTTGAGGAATCCAGTTGGATCCCTCCAACCCCGTTTCCCTGCATGCACAGATGTTAGTACAATATATAATACCAATTTCAAATATATACTATACTATACAACACATCAATCAATTCATCCATTAAAAACATTTATATAAATTTAATCATTCAAATTTAAATTTAAATTTAAATTAGCTGAGTGAGATTAACTCACCTTTGATTTTTTCTGTTTGCAATCCATTCCAGACTGGCTAATTTCCATGATTTTAAACCTTGTAAAATCATTAGATGTTTTATTAATATTTGATTAATCGAATAAACTAGTTTTCATTTAATAAATTACATTTAATTAATAATAATCTATTTTACCTAATGATTTAATTTGAACTAATAATTAAATCTTAACTAATTTTCCCTGCTAAAGAAAACTTTAGCAATTAAAAATAATTACATGAGTTAGTTTAACAATTAATCACCAGATCCATTATTTTATATATCTTTCTAATTTGAAACATTTAAAATTTCTACTTACATAAATCTTATATACCTTTTCAGTTTAATATGATAAAACAGTATAAAATTTCATCTACAAATTTCTCGCTAAATAAAACTATTTCTGCATATATATATATATATATATCCGGAATTTAATTTAAAACAAATCTATCTCTGTAAATCAATTTATTTACTTTTGAACTAATTATTTTATGATTTTAATTAATTAAAATAAACACAATATACCTTATTGCAAGTATAACAGAGCCCGAAATACGATCTCCCCCAAATTTGGTCGAATCAGAACCCAAACTATCGAGCTCCTCGACCTCGCCGCTATCCTGTTCCTTCACGAACCCTAAAATCCTGACTCGAGCTTCCACCTTGTTCGCGCTCGAGCACCATCGCCGCTCGAACCACCTTATCGCCTCCCTCACGTTCTCACGCTCGACCCACCGAGTCCCCACCGAGTCTCGATGCTGCCACTGAGATGCGCGCAACCCTAGCCTACAGACGCGCGCGGCATTCTCGACCTTCAATCGAGCCCTCCCCTAAGCTCGTCGCAACCCCTTCCCTAGTTCTCCGCTCCTGAAGTACTCGTGACTAAGTCGCGCCAATCAATTCGACATCAGATCGAAAAAGGAGAAGAGGGATTTGGATATACGATTGTTGAAGTAGATTCGATCTGAGCGAGTTTCGTTGGCACGCTTGAATGCATACACGCAAGAAATTTCGATTTATTTGAAGAAAATAAAAAGGGGAATGCTCGGCTGAAATGTTTTAAAGAAGAAGGTGGCTTGCAGAAGAATTTTGCAGATCTATAGCGTTTTTGAAATGAAAGCTAAAAGTTGTGACGTGAAATAATTTCGGCTGAGTGTTGATACAGCTTTGACCGACAATGAATATATTATACTTTCTTTTCAAATCGTTTCGAATAATTATCCCAAGATGTTTATATACCTTGCGCTCACACAATTACTCCGATCACTACGAAATTTGAAATCCCATAATAAAACAATATTACGGATCCAGTGGAACTGGTTTCGTCGAATTCCGAGACTGTGCATCGGAAGGCTATTTTTAAATTCAATTTAAACGATATAAAATTTCAAAACATAACAAAATGCTTTCAAATTCAATTTTATAAGTTTTATCACCTTCAGTATTATTAATATGATTTTACAAGCCTTCAAATTATTTTTATCCGGCTTAAAACTCCATATTCAACATTTAGCTCAACTTCAAATTATTTAATTCAATAATTAAATTATCAAATAAATAGTGATACTTGAATTCAAGTTAAAATTACTCTATTGAATATTTAAAATCAATTAAATATTCCAATTTTAAATGCTTGAAAATTTCGGGTCGTCACATTCCTCCCCCCTTAAAAGAATTTCGTCCCCGAAATTACTAGTTAGGAAGAATGGTCAAATACCCGTTACTATTTTCCAAAACCAAACTGTTCAACATCCTATCCATTATCTTTTTATAAAAGACCCACTACCATTTTTACTAATCTTTCCCAATTTTCCCATAGTTTCAAACAATATTACATACTCAATCATTCAAATTCCAATTTAAAACCAAATTTTGAATTATCAAAATTTTCTCAAAATTTGTCTAACTCTCTAAATTTTCGAAAAATTTCGCCAGCGTCTCCTTTGCGCGGCTATCTCGGTACAACTACAAAATGGCTCTACGGCCTCCCAAATCCAAAAAGAAAACAAAAGGCCAAGTGGCTAGATCCAAAAAAACCCAATCAAATTCCATAAGAAATTTAAACGCATACCTTTTTGTCGAGCAATTCTAATTTATTATCTGAAATCAAAACCAATTTTCCTTTCCCTTTTTCATACCTTCATATCCTGTTTAACAAAAATATCCAATCACAACATTCAAAAACATTTTATCGACTTCTTTTTTCAAAATTTCAATATTCATTCCCTTTTAAGCCCGTACGATGTACCTATATCTTTCGTACGCAATACCGAATCTGATGCCTATTCGATCACACAATTTCACTTCCGAACTAGTATCGTCCACCCGACTTCCTAGTGCGGACTCAGATTTGGTTTCCCGATTAGAAACCGTCATTCTCCTTGCATAGCTATAAACTATGATAGAGAATTTACAGAATCAATCAAAATTCCATATCCAGGGTTCGCTATCGAAAATCGAGTGAAAAATCCTAACTCGGATGGATAAAATTATCTTGAAATTCCATGTTCGAATCTGGATCAAATAGCTATGCGAATAAAATAATATATGTACATCCTACGTTAAAATTCCAATTGATTATCAAATATATCAATTTCCCTTTTTTATTCACTTTCATTTTGATTGTTATTCACTTATTCACAATTCCCTCAGTCACAAATATCAGTTTCAACCTTAATTCAATTATTCACCTAGCATACTTTCAATGCCAAATTTACCTAAGAATTCATTATTCTCTTCTTAAGTTCAATATAAATTTTTTACCTACTTCTTACATTTATTTTCACTTTACCATTGACGTTTATATTCATTACCATCACTTTGCCCTTACAATTCCATTTAAATTCAATTTGACTTCCACTTTGAATATCGAATTAGTTTCACTTACTAATTAATTTAAATCTCACACTAAATGTTTATTTGCAAACTTTACTTCTTTAGTCCTTTCGATTCCACTTACTTTATATTCACATTCAAAATAGATTTCAATTATTTAGTTCCAATTCCATTTTCTTAGCAAATTGAGATCATTTGCCGTTAATGAAAATTTCAAAAATTTTCTAACTCCAAAATTTTCGAAATTTTTTGGAAGAGTCTCCTTTGTTCGGAGGAGCTTTTGTAATGTTACAAGAGATATAAATATATATACATCGACCCACACGGTTGGAAAATAGAAATACAGTTCATATTTCCTATTTGTATTGCGTAGGCGTACCTTATTTAGCATTTAAAGCGAGCAGCTATTTATTTAAGCAATTAGCACAGTCAAAACCAGTCAAACGGCTTCCAAAAACCTGTATTCACTCAATTTAAACAGGTAAGTTCTAAATATATGCAACTTATTAGCATTTCACTTATTTTTAAATAGCTAGAACATAAATTTCGTAAGCAATGCATATAAACAAATTTCCATAAGCAACTTATAAGGTTCCAACCTAAATTTCAATTGCTTACAACCAATCCTCAAACCATTTTATTCAATCCTAAGCGATTTACACTCTCTTACCTGTACATAATTCTTTTTCAAACTGTGACGATCCGCCCTTCTACTACCAGAAAGACGTATCATCATTTGGAAAGAAAGGGATAGAAATAGAAGAGAAAGAGAAAGAAAAGAACAACAACATCAGAATCTCACAGCGGAACGGAACAAAATATAATATATCACATAAATATTTCATAGTTTTACATATATCAGAGTTATACAATATCAATACACATGACAGTTATACATACATCTATCGCTACATACATCAGAGATACAGTACACAACAACTACAGACACAGCGGAACTAGATAGATATCTACATACGTCTGGGACTCCTACTCCAAGCTCCTCCAGAAATCAAAGTCCAAAACTTATCACTTGGCTACTCATAGAAATTTGAGTACCCAAGAGTTTATGAAAAACAAAATATAAACTCCGGGTCAGACATGGGTCTGGTATGAGTAAACGGTTTAAGGTTGTTTAACTTTGAAAAAAAAACATTTGAAAAGAAAGGTATCACGTATGACTACCCACACATAAATACGGGTAAGTTTTTACCTTACGCTAACCAAAACATTTCATAGGAAATTCTGTGATATTATAATAGTGTCTAGGGTTTTCAAGTAAATAGAAAATAGCCGAAATTGTTACATTATTAAATTCCAGCTACTAGCCACAAAAGTGGGTAATACAAACCAAAACCGTAGGGTCTCGTAGGGAAAATGGATTTCCAACAATGGCAGGGCTACTGGGGTACCGCCCGTCACAGTACGGGGCCTAGATCACCGTACCGAGGATCACTCCCGACCCCCTACAACACAAGGCCGGAACCATTCCTTACTGAACAGTTCCGAACAAGATAAACCGCGCAGTTGGCGCGACCAACCACCCACTAACCCAAAATAAAAAGGAACATCTAGACAGGGGAAATATCTTGTCCTGCTTGGGCATGACCCACCTAACCTTGCTGCATCTCCCCTGTTTTAGCCATTCCCGGTTGATAAGGCTTGAGGCTATGATTACCTTTAAAGAACATATCACTTAGAATTCTCATCGTCCGCCTGACGATGTGCTGAAAGCATTCAATCCATACAAGTTCGTTCCGGGTTCGAACGAAACCGAAGGCATTATCTCGTCACACTCATTTTGGAATCACCCTCAGAGTCAACGACGATAACCCTTGCATTCTGAATACACCATCTCGATCTCCATTTCGGGATTCACGACCTAACGTTTAAACTCGATCGATGTGGTTTTTGGAGAATCAAATTTGATTCTTCCGATCCCGGTCTCATCGAAATCCAAACGCCATTTTAAGGGCCAAGTTGTCTAATTAACTTAACAGTTTAAATAATTTAAATTCAACAATTGAATTAACATAGCATTTATCACAGAGAAAACATATACAAGCATCATAGATATATCGCAGCACATCAGAGAGCATCACAGAATATCATCAATTTAACATCACAGCCAGACATTTTACATGCACAACAATCCATAAGCAATCATTTTAAATTCTCACTGAAATTAATTTGATTTAAAATCAATTACTTGAGAATATATCACTTAATCATGTTTGCCTGACCGTTGGTTATCAGTCAATTACTTATTTCCTTTCAAATTATTTAATTTAATGAATCTCAACCTAACCAAATTATCAAGTCTTATTTATTTAATTACTTAATTAAATATTCCTTATACATTAATTAATAACCTTAATCGTTAATTAGAGAATCTTAATTCCTTATTTGTTAACTGCTAATTAGTTAATTAATCATTTATTAATTCTAGCTTAAATTACTTAATTAATTAACAATTACCATCCATTAATTTACTTAAGTAGTTAATTGCCATTTCATAAATTACAAAATCTTTGAACGAATCTCTAATTATAATTATTCGGAATTTCTTTCTAAAATAATTGATTTATATTAATTGTTCGACTTAATGTAACACCTAAAACTCTGCTTTAAATTTGGATACTAACTGATTATTAACTATAATCTCAGACAATAACTAATTTTATGTTAACTTAAATTAAACACTCAATTAAAACATTAGTTAAGAGTTTTAATGTTTGTTATTCATTAACTAGGCAATAGAACTTGTATAAAGTTTTCTTAAATTGTCAAACGTTTATAGAATTTAAAATGTTGAGATTCTGATATAACTTAAAATTTCTTTACCTCATTTTTTTTCAAATACTGCAGACATACTAACCCCAAAACTCCCCTGGTAAACCCGAGCATAACTCCGGGTTCACACATACCTTCCCCGAGTTTCCCCCCTGAAGCTCCTTCTCCTTCTCTTTACAGATTCTTTTATTTATTTACAGCAAGTTAAGCTTTAAACTAAAAAATAAAGCACATCCATAACTCACACGAGTACAGCACACAACGAACCCGAAGCAAACATTCAAACTACACGAGCACGACACGAGCTATCTGAATCCCCACTGCGCTATCACCAAATCACCACCGCCGTGCACGTGCACGGCGGCGCGACCCATCTCTGGTGAACCTCAAATACGCAGACAAGTTGCAAATCATGCAAAGGTGCAAAAACCAAAACCCATTCGACTACAAAAGTTCGAAATCGAAAATTTCGGTTCCAAGGGAAACTGCAACTACGACCTTCGGCACAAATGTGCTTCGCGATCATCGATCAAGCCACCAGAGTCGACACGACTTTGCCCCCTTGACAACGTCACGCCAAGCCATCTTCCACCAAAATTTTATGCAGCTCGGTCGCGTGGAAAGGCCGAACCCACTATTTTATAGACAAGGAGAAGAAACAGAACACAAACCCTAACCCATTCTCGTTCGATCAACCCTTGTTTTTCAAAAAATTTACAACATTTTTCTCAACATCACAGATACACAATCTTGCTTCAGAACAAATTTCAATGTTTATTATTGATTAAATCTTTAGAATTTGGTATAAAGGCAAATTATATACAAATGTGAACTGCTCTTATATTTCTTAATTAAAAATTCTCGTTCTTGTTTTAAAAATCATGGAATTCATTAACATTTCAAAATATGGATATGAATTAACCTTTTCCATCAATGGGGTTTATCAAATTTCTGCTCATTTTCCTGTAAACATAAGTTTTCAAGCTTACTTCACCTCCCATATGTTTACATCAATGTTAAAAATCTTAGTTTGGGTGAAATCATCTTGTATATTTTGAAATTTTAAAATTTATCATGACTTGAAACAAAATACTTGATTTTGGAAGAGAATTTATAACCTGTATCATCAACAGAGGACTCAAACACAAATTATACAATATCAAGTATATACCATGTCACGAGACCTTGAAATCATGAACTGTTAAATTTGAACTTTAAAGCTTTAAAATTTCTTGTTTACTCACCAAAACATTTCTGAACCAGAGCTGTAGTATGAATGTACTTGAGGCCTGAAACTGTCTTGAATCCTGATTGTTTTTAGTTTGAGTAGAAATTTAGTTTACTTCTTTTCCTTATTCTCAGTTTTTCTCACGTTTTTGTTATGTGTTTGTTGAATGAACTAAAATTAACAAGCAACTGCATATATATATATATATATATATGTGTATATATATATATATTATAAGATAACATTTATATGAAAAGTATTATATGGACAAGCTTTATTTGTTTTTGACCAAATATGACTGTGCATTAAATTACTGCAACATGAACAAGGTACTGAGATTTCGGCTGAATCATGTTTTATGTCTAAGAAGATGGAAATTAAATGCTTAGGTTGCTAATTTTGTTTACACAATTATAAGTATAGTGTACTATATATATAAAGATATTTATTTGTAGGCATTATTGCAGGTCAATGGCTTGAGTGAGAAGCTTTATATAAAGATTTTTGTTTTTTGTTATCTTCTAGCTTATCTTGTTTATATACATATGGTTGCTATTATATTTTTTTATTATTTCCTAGCTTAAAATAATTATATACATACTTGTCAGGTAACACTGTCATATATATATATATATATATATATATATATATATGAAGATACTTGTATATTGTATAAAAATGTTCGTTTCATAGTTTGGCCTTGTTTTCATTCTATATAAACACTTTGCTTATTTTATTTTATACATAATTGAAATGACAAAGGTTGGCTGAGATGGAAGTAATTAAATGTTATGTTTGTTCAGCTAACAATATTCAATTATGTACAATATATATAATTTACTTATTTATACCTATCTTTGTATTTATTTCCATTTATATTTTAGCTATAAATAATAAACTTATATTCATGAGTTTACTCATTTATTTATATTTATATTTTTGACTTACATAAATATTAATATTTTGTATTGAACATTATCATCAAATTTATTATTTATATCTTATATTTTCTGTTTTAGCCATTAATATTTGAATTAGAGTCATAAGTTATATTTACATTTATTCTCATTTTTATGATTCATTTGTATTTATTTACATTTAGATTTTGTATTGGTAGAATTAAATTTTAAATTTCAAACATTATCAAGCATATGTATTCATTTAACAAATGTTAACAATGTATAGCATTTTAATTTAATGAGTTAAATTTTATTAATAATATTGTTAAGAAACTTATTTTAGAATTTCAAACATTATCATCTATATGTATTATTTTATACTAAATATAAACAATGTATGATTTTTAAACAATTATATAAGATAGATTTTTATTGTGAATATTATTGAAATACTTATCTCAATTTCCAAATCAATCTCCTTTTAAAATACAGTTTATATAAATAGATGGCAATATTTCCAAAATCATATTCATTTAAATATGATCAATCCACATTTATATTTAATTAGATTAACCATTTATTAAAATAACCGGGGCCGAAATCCAGGGTCGTTACATTCCTCCCCCCTTAAAAGAATTTCGTCCCCAAAATTTACAACAAAGATAATTTTAAAAACTGTTATACCAACCATTCAAATATACATATCATTCATACATTAGCAAACAACCAAACAGTCAATCCTAACAAACAACACTAATTATCCGAACACACATCCATATAAGCTTCCCTAAAATTATCGAGAGTTTGTCTCTCGATGATCAACAATCCAAACTGGATTCCCGACCACAGTTAACTTTGATTCAACTTCCGAATTCTTGAATTACTAGTTTAACCACTAATGATGAGTCATGAACAATTTCCAAGATGGGATATACAGAATACACAATAAATCCCAAATATCTACTCTGGCAGTTCAATACTGAAATCTATAATATTAATTCATTCCAAATTTTATTGACTTCTTTACAGAATTTCAATATCTACTCAATCAAGCCCGTACGATGTACATATACTATTCGTACGTAATATCAAATCCGATCGCTCGCTCGATCACACAATTTCATTTCCGAACTAGTATCGTCCACCCGACTTCCTAGTGCGGACTCAGAACTGGTTTCTTGATCGGAAACTGTTGTTCTCCTTGCATAGTTACAACTATGATATAGAATTTTCAGAATCAATCAAAATCCAAATCCATGGTTCTTCGTCGAAAATCGAGTGAAAAATCCTAACTCGGATCGATATAATTATCTCAAAATTCTGTGCTTGAATCAGAATCAAATTGTCATGCGAATAAAATAATATACGTACATCCTACGTATTTATATCCATTGATTATCAACCATAACAATTTCTTTTATTCACATTATTTTGATTCTATCCACTTGGAATAAATTTTTCCCAATATCAAATTTTTACTTAAGAATTTCACCATTCATTTCTTAAGTTTAATATAAGCATTATATATTCCCTTATATTATTACTCTACCACTATATCCTTTATATCTTCTTATTTCCAATTTGAATTTCTAATTCCATGTGAATTCAATTTTATCTTAACTCTGAATATTGAATTTTATTGTCTATCTTTCATTTAAACTGATTCCTATTATTATTATTATTATTATTATTTCAATTAGTCTTATCCACTAGTTTATTTCAATCCCCAATTTGAAATTGTTTTGTTGCTAATTTTGTTTTTATAGTTTTCAAATTTTGAAAAGTTTTGATAGATTCTCCATTTGTTTAGCATTACATATTTCCATAAGCACATATGTATAGTTCAACACTTATTACAATTACTTCCAACCAATTCTCAATTCATTCTTTTCAGTTTAAGTGATTTATAACTTACTTGCTTAAGCAAAACAAACTCATATTCAAAATCATCCTATTTTTCTTCCAATAATTTATAGAATTTTAGCTAATCTTCACAACAACTCATTTCCTTATGCAATTTAACAATATCATTGTGAATAAATAGTCACTTAAGCTTTATAACCATTTTAAATTGATTCCATCTCAATTTACACTTGACTCCATCCCAATTAATTTATTCACAATCCTTACATTGCATTTTCTTCCATTTCAATCAGGTTTGATGCCAAACCATTTTATTAAACTTGATAACCAATATTTTAAATAATCATTTCACAATTTACCTAAGTCGTTTATTTTCTTCAAACTGTTTCACCCAACAACTTAGGTTTATTCCATTCCACCAATTTCCATTTAGATCTTTGATTCGATTTTCCTTTAATCAAATCCCAACTATTTTCTGATTAGTTTATTCTTTTATCCATTCTTAAATTCTAATTTACATTAACAATGCATTATTGAATTTATTTGTAGTAAGGTCATTCAATTTATGCTTGAATTAGATTTATTTACAACTTACACCAATTCTAACTCAATTCTTTACTTATTTATTTACTTAAGAATTTTATTCCATTCAATATTATCCGTAACTCGATTGAATTTATTTAAATACAATCTTATTTCAACTCAACTTTAGCTAAATTTAGCTACTTACCATTCCTTTAAATTCATTTCTCAATATATGAGCTCAAAACTTATTTGTTTACATAAAAGCTTATATTGCTCATTTGAGTCATTTCATTTTATAACCACAAGTTCAGATTATATATATATATATATATATATATATATATATATATATATATATATATATATATATATATATAACCCTTACTATCATTAGGGTATAAAGTTTCATCTCACAATTTCAATCATTTTACCTTCAAATTTTATAAGTTCATTTTGAACTTCAATTCCATTTAACCTATCCCAGGTTAAGCTCCAATAAGTTTCCTTATTCCCATTTACTTAAGTTAAATTTTAATTCCCAGATTAAAATTCCAATTTCTTCTTATTAATATCAACTTTACCTTATAAGTTAAATAGTTGATTCATTTAAACCTTTCACATTATTAATTAGAATTCTTAGAATTCAAATGCCCGGTTTTCATTTCCAAAACTATTTTGAAACGATAACTACACATACCCACTTGGTATATCAAATCAAATTTCCAAATTCCAAACACTTGTTTTCACCAAAACAAATTTTCTCTCTTTTGAAAATTTCTAAAACAACTTGTATACCCAACAAGCCCAAAAAATATCCTGATAGCAATCTATCACTTTAGAAACTCGAAAATGAATACTAATGATGTGGCCATCATCATCAGGACTATTTTCCAGCGACTGAAGTGAGTTCAGTGCTTCCATACCTTCACAATTTCCTCCCAAAACAATTTCCATTTAACAATATTTTCCAAAACAATATCCCATTATTGCCTTCAAATCTTTGGAAAATCATTTCAAACATTCCCAAGATTCCAAAATTCTCAAATCCTTTTGTTTAAATTCATTTAAACACCTTCAAATTTCCGGGGCTTAAATTCTAGTTTAGTCAAGTTTTATTTATATTCCTTTTTATTTAAAATCATTCTTAAATAATTTCATTTGGTTATAAACCACTCACATTTAAATTTTATTTGATTGTACTATTAACAATCAAACATCCAAGTATATATAGTTATTTCATAAAAAATATTTCTTTTATATCAAAATTTAATTTTGGGGTAAAATTATTTCGTTTACCCTATCTTTAAAAACAATACTGTGTCGGTCTATCTTGTTTTAAGAGTTTAGAAATCCCTATCGATGAAATGGCGTCCCACACATCGACCAGAATTCATAAACACTCAATGGATAAGTCAACACAATATAAAAATAATTTTATATTCACTAACAAATACGCGCTCATATCTATTAATACACTCAAACTCATTTTAGAGCACTACTAACTCTATTCTATGAGTAATTCCCACCATAGCCAATGTTATCACCAACCAACGCTCTGATACCAACTGTGACGACCCGCCCTTCTACTACCAGAAAGACGTATCATCATTTAGAAAGAAAGGGATAGAAATAGAAGAGAAAGAGAAAGAAAAGAACAACAACATCAGAATCTCACAGCGGAACGGAACAAAATATAATATATCACATAAATATTTCATAGTTTTACATATATCAGAGCTATACAATATCAATACACATGACAGTTATACATACATCTATCGCTACAAACATCAGAGATGCAGTACACAACAACTACAGACACATCGGAACTAGATAGATATCTACATACGTCTGGGACTCCTGCTCCAAGCTCCTCCAGAAATCAAAGTCCAAAACCTATCACTTGGCTACTCATAACAATTTGAGTACCCAAGAGTTCATGAAAAACAAAATATAAACTCCGGGTCAGACATGGGTCTGGTATGAGTAAACGGTTTAAGGTTGTTTAACTCTGAAAAAAAAACATTTGAAAAGAAAGGTATCACGTAAGACTTCCCACACATAAATACGGGTAAGTTTTTACCTTACGCTAACCAAAATATTTCATAGGAAATTCTGTGATATTATAATAGTGTCTAGGGTTTTCAAGTAAATAGAAAATAGCCGAAATTGTTACATTATTAAATTCCAGCTACTAGCCATAAAAGTGGGTAATACAAATCAAAACCATAGGGTCTCGTAGGGAAAATGGATTTCCAACAATGGCAGGGCTACTGGAGTACCGCCCGTCACAGTACGGAGCCTAGATCACCGTACCGAGGATCACTCCCGACGCCCTACAACACAAGGCCGGAACCATTCCTTACTGAACAGTCCCGAACAAGATAAACCCCGCAGTTGGCGTGACCAACCACCCACTAAGCCGAAATAAAAAGGAACATCTAGAGAGGGGAAATATCTTGTCCTGCTTGGGCATGACCCACCTAACCTTGCTGCATCTCCCCTGTTTTAGCCATTCCCGGTTGATGAGGCTTGAGGCTACGATTACCTTTAAGGAACATATCACTTAGAATGCTCATCGTCCGCTTGACGATGTGCTGAAAGCATTCAATCCATACAAGTTCGTTCCGGGTTTGAACGAAACCGAAGGCATTATCTCGTCACACTCATTTTGGAATCACCCTCAGAGTCAACGACGATAACCCTTGCATTCTGAATACACCATCTCGATCTCCATTTCAGGATTCACGACCTAACGTTTAAACTGGATCGATGTGGTTTTCGGAGAATCAAATTTGATTCTTCCGATCCCGGTCTCATCAAAATCCAAACGCCATTTTAAGGGCCAAGTTGTCTAATTAACTTAACAGTTTAAATAATTTAAATTCAACAATTGAATTAACATAGCATTTATCACAGAGAAAACATATACAGGCATCATAGATATATCACAGCATATCAGAGAGCATCACAGAATATCATCAATTTAACATCACAACCAGACATTTTACATGCACAACAATCCATAAGCAATCATTTTAAATTCTCATTGAAATTAATTTGATTTAAAATCAATTACTTGAGAATATATCACTTAATCATGTTTGCCTGACCGTTGGTTATCAGCCAATTACTTATTTCCTTTCAAATTATTTAATTTAATGAATCTCAACCTAACCAAATTATTAAGTCTTATTTATTTAATTACTTAATTAAATATTCCTTATACATTAATTAATAACCTTAATCGTTAATTAGAGAATCTTAATTCCTTATTTGCTAACTGCTAATTGTTAATTAATCATTTATTAATTATAGCTTAAATTACTTAATTAATTAACTATTACCATCCATTAATTTACTTAAGTAGTTAATTGACATTTCATAAATTACAAAATCTATGAACGAATCTCTAATTATAATTATTCAAAATTTCTTTCTAAAATAATTGATTTATATTAATTGTTCGATTTAATGTAAAACCTAAAACTCTTCTTTAAATTTGGATACTAACTGATTATTAACTATAATCTCAGACAATAACTAATTTTATGTTAACTTAAATTAAACACTCAATTAAAACATTAGTTAAGAGTTTTAATGTTTGTTATTCATTAACTAGGCAATAGAACTTGTATAAAGTTTACTTAAATTGTCAAACGTTTATAAAATTTAAAATGTTGAGATTTTGATATAACTTAAAATTTCTTTACCTCATTTTTTTTCAAATACTGCAGATAGACTACCCCAAAACTCCCCTTGTAAACCCGAGCATAACTCCGGGTTCACGCAAACCTTCCCCGAGTTTCCCCCCTAAAGCTCCTTCTCATTCTCTTTACTGATTCTTTTATTTATTTACAGTAAGTTAAGCTTTAAACTAAAAAGTAAAGCACATCCATAACTCACATGAGTACAGCACACAACGAGCCCGAAGCAAATATTCAAACTACACGAGCACGACACGAGCCATCTGAATCCCCACTGCGCTATCACCAAATCACCACCGCCGTGCACATGCACGGCGGCGCGACCCATCTCTAGCGAACCCCAAAAACGCAGACAAGTCGCAAATCACGCAAAGGTGCAAAAACCAAAACCCATTCGACTACAAAAGTTCGAAATCGAAAATTTCGGTTCCAAGGGAAACTGCAACTTCGACCTTCGGCATAAATGTGCTCCGCGATCATCGATCAAGCCACCAGAGTCGACACAACTTCGCCCCCTTGACAACGTCACGCCAATCCATCTTCCACCAAAATTTTATGCAGCTCGGTCACGTGGAAAGGCCGAACCCACTATTTTACAGACAAGGAGAAGAAACAGAACACAAACCCTAACCCATTCTCGTTCGATCAACCCTTGTTTTTGAAAATTTTTACAACATTTTTCTCAACATCACAGATGCACAATCTTGCTTCAGAACAAATTTCAATGTTTATTATTGATTAAATCTTTAGAATTTGGTATAAAGGCAAATTAAATACAAATGTGAACTGCTCTTATATTTCTTAATTAAAAATTCTCGTTCTTGTTTTAAAAATCATGGAATTCATTAACATTTCAAAATATGGATATGAATTAACCTTTTCCATCAATTGGGTTTATCAAATTTCTGCTCATTTTCCTGTAAACATAAGTTTCAAGGTTACTTCACCTCCCATATGTTTACATCAGTGTTAAAAATCTTAGTTTAGGTGTAATCATCATGTATATTTTGAAATTTTAAAATTTATCATGACTTGAAACAAAATACTTGATTTTTGGAAGAGAATTTATAACCTGTATCATCAACAGAGGACTCAAACACAAATTATACAATATCAAGTATATACTATGTCACGAGACCTTGAAATCATGAACTGTTAAATTTGAACTTTAAAGCTTTAAAATTTCTTGTTTACTCACCAAAACATTTCTGAACCAGAGCTGTAGTATGAATATACTTGAGGCCTGAAACTGTCTTGAATCCTGATTGTTTTTAGTTTGAGTAAAAATTTAGTTTACTTCTTTTCCTTATTCTCGGTTTTTCTCACGTTTTTGTTATGTGTTTGTTGAATGAACTAAAATAACAAGCAACTGCATATATATATATATATATATATATATATATATAAGATAACAGTTATATGAAAAGTATTATCTGGACAAGCTTTATTTGTTTTTGGCCAAATATGACTGTGCATTAAATTACTGCAATATGAACAAGGCACTGAGATTTCGGCTGAATCATGTTTTATGTCTGAGAAGATGGAAATTAAATGCTTAGGTTGCTAATTATGTTTACACAATTATAAGTATAGTGTACTATATATATAAAGATATTTATTTGTAGGCATTATTGCAGATCAATGGCTTGAGTGAGAGAAGCTTTATATAAAGATTTTTGTGTTTTTTTATCTTCTAGCTTATCTTGTTTATATACATATGGTTGCTATTATATTTTTTATATTATTTCCTAGCTTAAAATAATTATATACATACTTGTCAGGTAACACTGTCATATATATATATATATATATATATATATATATATATATATGAAGATACTTGTATATTGTATAAAAATGTTCGTTTCATAGTATGGCCTTGTTTTCATTCTATCTATACACTTTGCTTATTTTATTTTATACATAATTGAAATGACAAAGGTTGGCTGAGATGGAAGTAATTAGATGTTATGTTTGTTCAGCTAACAATATTCAATTATGTACAATATATATAATTTACTTATTTATACTTATCTTTGTATTTATTTCCATTTATATTTTAGCTATAAATAATAAACTTATATTCATGAGTTTACTCATTTATTTATATTTATATTTTTGACTTACATAAATACTAATATTTTGTATTGAACATTATCATCAAATTTATATTTTACATCTTATATTTTCTATTTTAGCCATTAATATTTGAATTAGAGTCATAAGTTATATTTACATTTATTCTCATTTTTATGATTCATTTGTACTTATTTACATTTAGATTTTGTATTGCTAGAATTAAATTTTAAATTTCAAACATTATCAAGCATATGTATTCATTTAACAAATGTTAACAATGTATAGCATTTTAATTTAATGAGTTAAATTTTATTAATAATATCGTTAAGAAACTTATTTTAGAATTTCAAACATTATCATCTATATGTATTATTTTATACTAAATATAAACAATGTATGATTTTTAAGCAATTATATAAGATAGATTTTTATTGTGAATATTATTGAAATACTTGTCTCAATTTCCAAATCAATCTCCTTTTAAAATACAGTTTATATAAATAGATGGCAATATTTCCAAAATCATATTCATTTAAATATGATCAATCCACATTTATATTTAATTATATTAATCATTTATTAAAATAACCGGGGCCGAAATCCAGGGTCATTACACAAACTCACTTTATATTAATTCTATTTTATTTTATTCACCATCATACATTCTTATTTCCTTTACATTTTAAATTTACATTTTTTTCTTCTTTCAATCCAGTCACTTGCATTTCATTTCATTATCCAATCAAGTTTTATTCACAAACCATTTCATAAAGCTTGCCATCAACCATTAAAATTTACCTTCGTTATTTAGTTACTTCAAGCTATTTCAATCTCAAAACTTTAAGTTCATTTTCTTCCATACACTAATTCTATTTTAATTTGATTCTAATCCAAATCAAACTCCATTTACTAATTTAATTCAGTTAATATACTCATTCGATTTATTTTTAATCCAAACAAGCTCATTTTCAATTTGACTCTATTTGATTTAAATTCAATTAGTGTAGTCATTCAACCTATTTAAACTTTACTTCTCATTTCAATTTACTTCTAACATATTATATCAATAATAAAGCCATTTCAATTTTATTTCTATTCACTTGAATTTTATTTACCACTCAAACCATCACTATTTCAACTCTATTTTGTTTAACTTGAGTTCATTGCCAGCTCCCTTCGTTTAAATTAAATTAGTATATTTCATTGAATCAATATAAATCTAATTCACATTCGATAATTTATTTCTGAATTTCTCTCATTTTATAACGAGGCCATTTCCAATTTATCTCTACTTAGATTTTTATTTGCAATATAAATCATTTCTATGTTAATTCAATTCCATTCAACTTCAATTCAAATTTAATTCACTTACAATTTCAAATTGAATTTCTATTAATAACCCAAGCTTCACTTTCAAATTTATCATTTATTCACAACTCAAATTTTTATTAACCAATTCGAGTTACATTTCCATTTCCATATTCCATTAACTAATTTATTACCAATTATTTTTTCAAATTTTATACTCAATATTTGATTTTCATTTCAAAAAAAATCACTCTAACCGTTTTACTGAGTTCAATCTATTTTATATTTTAAGTTTTGGATTATATTTATTATCATCACAAACAATTTTATTTAGCCTATTCATTTTACTTCCAAGCTTTAAAAGTCATAACTTATTTATATTCATATTTCATCTATTTACAATCAATCTCATTCACATTTTACTTTTTAACTCGGAATTATACCTTTTATTTAGCCAATATATTTTATTATTCCATAAACATTTTAACCAAAATTCCAGAGTTAAACAATTTTCCAAAATTTCAATATCACCTTAGAATTCAACTATATCCAAAATTCTTTGGCAAATTCATTAATTCTTAATTTCAAAACCAAACCCAGTTCGCACACAATTCCAATTTAAAACAACTTGGTAGCACTTTCTCTTCTAGAAACTCGGAAATGAACTTCGATGATGCTGCAGTCATCACCGAAATTATTTTCCAGCGATCGAAAGAGAATTAAATTCTTTTATCTCTTTAAAATCCCTTTCAAATATTTTTAAATTCCAAATTCCTCCATATTCAATTCCAATTCAAAAATATTCCCGAAATAATACCACATTATTTCTCCAAAACTTTTGAAAACCATTTCCAAATCCAAAGGGATTTAAACCCTTTTCACCAAATTTGAAATCCTTTCAATTTATATTCCGACATTACTCTGGGACTTTATTTCCAATGTTAAATCACATTCATAGTTTATATTTACAAATTTCTCTAGAGGTTTATTTCAATTTATAAATTACATTTATAATCTATATTTCAAATTCCATTCTGTTACATAAATTTATTTCCTCAATTTTGGTTATAAGTTCCAATTTCTTATTCAATTTCTAAACAAGAGTGTTAATAATTTATTATTATCGTTCTCTAACAACCAAGCATCCAAAGACTATAATAATTTACAAAAATTATTTCTTTTATATACAAAAATAATTTGGGTAAAATTATTTCATTTACCCTACTTCAAAACAATACTGTGTCGAATTGTTCTATTCAAGTGTTTAGAGATCCCTATCAATAACGTTAATTACTCGTATAGACCAGAATCCATAAACTACTTAATAAACCAATCAACACAATATAAAAATCATTTTATATTCACTAACAAATAAGCGCTCATATCTATTAATACGCTCAAACTCATTCTAGAGTACTATTAACTCTATTTCAATGAGTAATTCCCACCAGAGCCAAGGTTATCACTAACCTAAGCTCTGATACCAAGTGAAACGACCTGCAAATCCATACCCCTTGAGTCAACACTATTCTACAACAATCAACTCAAGTTGTACAGAAGTACGAACCATTTGGGTTAAAGAAGAAGAGGTAGAAGAAGAAAATAGAAAACAACAACAGAATCTAACCATCGCAGCGGAATAAAATATAATAGATATTAAATAATCTTTACTCAAGAATCAAATTCTCCGTTTATATATTACATCATCAGAGTACATCAATCACAGCTTCACATCAATATCATACCCATGGATACACAACAACTCAACACAGCGGAATATATATAGAAAAACAAGTACGGAAATACGTATCGTCATCCAGCTCGTCTCCTGAGCTCCACAGCATCATATCCTGTATTCTATAATACTCGATCTGACCCGAGCATTACAGTTAAATAACACCCGAGTCAGTCTGCAATACCAGCGTGAGAAAATCACACCCAATTGATTATTAAAGTGTCAAAAATCCTTTGAAAACAAAAGCATCTCGTAAGACCACGCCACAAATAAACATGTCGGGTTTTTACCTTACGATAGCTAAAACATTTTTATTAAAATTCTCTGATATTATAATAGTGTCTATAGAAAGTAAAATAGAATCTAGCTGAAATGCTTGCATCTCACGTTTCAGCAATAGTTGGGCACAATCAAAACCGTACGGGCGCGTAGGGAAAATGGATTCCAACTAATGGCTAGGCACTGGGGTACCATCTGTCACAGTACCTGGTCTAGATCAGCGTACCGAGGAGCCACCCTAACTCCCCTGCAACACAAGACCGGAACCATCCCTTACTGGACAGTCCCGAGCAAGATCACCCTGCGGTTGGGATCAGCAACCGCCCACTAAGCCGAAATAAAAGGGACATCTAGACAGGGATGACCTCACCCTCCAGTGGGGGCTACCCACGAAGCCTTGCTGCATAACCCCTGATTTTCAGCCATTCCCATTTGATGAGGCTTGAGGCTAGGCGTTACCTTTAAGAACATATCCCTTAGAATGCCCATCGTCCACCTAACGATGTTTCACAAGCATTCATCCATACAAGTCCGTCCCGGGTTCAAACGGAACCGAAGGCACTATTCCTACTATATCCATTTTGGAAATATCCAGGATTAGTAGCGACTAGCCCTTGCACTTCACTGCTCCATCTTCGACTCCGAACACGTTTCACGCAACGTACAAACCGGATCGAAGTGGTTTTCGAGAAATAAATCTCGATCCCGGTCTCTTCGAAACGATCACCGTATTTGTCCAATATTGATAGTCGGTGATTTAACTATCAATTAGTATTCACAAACAACCATCAACCAATAAATAATTTTTTCCAAATTATTTATTTATCCAAAATATCTTTACAAGATATATTTCATATTTTCACCCCTTTTTAAAACAGTTCCAACCCAGTTTCCGCTCACGGAATACATTACCCAGATATTTATTTCCTTTGGGTCACCAAGTTCAAAATACTTTTAGATTTTAAAATAAATTTTAAAAGCACTTTATTATAGAACATACTTTATAACTTTAAACACAAAACTACTTTAATACTTTATTAAAATATATATACTTTAAGAATATTTTAAATAAAACCACTTTATAAAATGTAAACTAATTTTTCTTTCAAAACATTATACCAAGTCACCTTTATATAATTACTACATTAATAGATTTGAAAACACTTGCTTTAAAAGTTAAACATCAGAGATAATAAATTTTCTAAACATGCTCTTTAAAACCATTGTTAAAACTTTTACTTATATTTAAAATTGCTTTGAAAACCATACTTGACTATCCCGAGAAATACTCTTCTCTTTCACATCCTTTAAAAATAAATCTCCATTTATTTTTAAACAAATTTACCATTTCTTTAATAAATTTACACCTTGAATTTATACTTCCAAATCCACTTCACCTTTATAAACCCAGATTATAAAATTCAAGATCTCACTTTTCTTTAATTTCAATTCCAAACACTAAAATAAAATTTACAATTAACTTCTAATTTACTTCACTTTGAAATAAATCCCTTCACTTACTTTATTTATTTTAAATTCCATTAACTTTAAGATTTTTACTTCTTTATTAAGAGTTAAAACCATTTCAAAAATACCAATTTCAAATTTCCAAAATTCCTTCTTATCCTTTGATTAAATTTAACCCTTAATTTAAAAATGACTTCTTTAATCTTTAAACTAACATCACTTTAGTTTAAAATTTATTCCCCTGTTAATTCAAAATTCCCTCTTTTTCCATATTTATTAGAATTTTGAAATTGCTTTTACTTTATTTTATTTTTCAATTCATTATTAAATTTATTCAAATTCCCGAGAATTTATTTTACTTCAAATTTTATTCTTTTATTTCTTTTCACAAATCCAATTCTATAGATTTTGATAACTCATTACATTGAGATATTCAATTCAACCATACCATCCAATATTTCAATTACCAATAAAATCATCACAGGATATCAAATATTCATACCACGGAATACTAAATGATCTAAATAAATTTGAGGAATCCAGTTGGATCCCTCCAACCCGTTTCCCTGCATCCACAGATGTTAGTACAATATATAATATCAATTTCAAATATATACTATACTATACAACACATCAATCAATTCATCCATTCAAAACATTTGTATAAATTTACTCATTTAAATTTAAATTAACTGAGTGAGATTAACTCACCATTGATTTTTGCTGTTTGCAATCCATTCCAGACTAGCTAATTTCCATGATTTTAAACCTTGTAAAATCATTAGATGTTTTATTAATATTTGATTAATCGAATAAACTAATTTTCATTTGATAAATTACATTTAATTAATAATAATATATTTTACTTAATGATTTAATTTGAACTAATAATTTAATCTTAACTAATTTTCCCTGCTAAAGAAAACTTTAGCAACTAAAAATAATTACATAAGTTAGTTTAACAATTAATCACCAGATCCATTATTTTATATATCTTTCTAATTCGAAACATTTAAAATTTTTACTTACATAAATCTTATATACCTTTTCAGTTTAATATGATAAAACAATATAAAATTTCATCTAGAAATTTCTCGCTAAATAAAACTATTTCTGCATACATATATATATATATATATCCGGAATTTAATTGAAAACAAATCTATCTCTGTAAATCAATTTATTTACTTTTGAACTAATTATTTTATGATTTTAATTAATTAAAATAAACACAATATACCTTATTGCAAGTATAACAGAGTCCGAAACACGATCTCCCCCAAATTTGGTCGAATCAGATCGATCTCACCGAGTTTCATTGGCACACTCGAATGCATACACGCAAGAAATTTCGATTTATTTGAAGAAAATAAAAAGGGGAATGCTCGGCTGAAATGTTTTAAAGAAGAAGTTGGCTTGTAGAAGAATTTTGCAGATCTATAGAGTTTTTGAAATGAAAGCTAAAAGTTGTGACGTGAAATAATTTCGGCTGAGTGTTGATACAGCTTTGACTGACAATGAATATATTATATTTTCTTTTCAAATCGTTTCGAATAATTATCCCAAGACGTTTATATACCATGCGCTCACACAATTACTCCGATCCCTACGAAATTTGAAATCCCGTAATAAAACAATATTACGGATCCAGTGGAACTGGTTTCGTCGAATTCCGAGACAGTGCCGCGGAAGGCTATTTTTAAATTCAATTTAAACGATATAAAATTTCATAACTTAACAAAACGCTTTCAAATTCAATTTTAAAAGTTTTATCACCTTCAGTATTATTAATATGAATTTTATAAGCCTTCAAATTATTTTTATCCAGCTTAAAACTCCAGATTCAACATTTAGCTCAACTTCAAATTATTTAATTCAATAATTAAATTATCAAATAAATAGTGATACTTGAATTCAAGTTAAAATTACTCTATTGAATATTTAAAATCAACTAAATATTCCGATTTTAAATGCTTGAAAATTTCGGGTCGTTACAGCCCTCAAAGCCAATTGTAATGAGCCGATTATAAGCCACCGAGGAGGCCGAAAATAGCATAGGCAGCTCACTACGGCGTTCTGCTCGTCGGTAACTGTGAACCGATTATAAGCCCCAACATACGGTGTGGCCAGCCAGGGGCAGTTCACAATTGACGATTGGCACCCGCGCTTGCCGGCCACGGTAAATCGAATTAATACCCACGATTACGGGCCATAATGGCCCGGGTAGTTACCGTGCGCGATCTCGGCTACGATGTGTCTTAAGTACGGCTGTGGTAAAAAAGAAAACTCCCCACGGAGGAGTTAGATGGGTGACAAATGTCTCCAAGACCCACAGCTAGGGAAAGTGACTACAAAGCCCGTTTGCCACGAACTTAAGCGCATCGAAGGCCTTCCATGATTGAAGTTTGACTATTTCTTATATTTCCATTTAATTTATAAAAACTTTCCACCTATCCTCTATAACGATCGCTAAAGTACAGGACACAAAATGGGAGATACTCGCTAATGGAAATAAGAACTCACAATTGGATGGCAGGTCACTCATTACACAAGGCATTCAAAGTTACCGTTTACAGCTAAAACTTGAAGGGCGGTACTTTCTTCTCTTGTACATAAATATGTAACTATAATTTATTCACACATCACACTAACATTGCAAGACATGAAATTATATTTTAAGCAAGAACTTAGCGTCAAACACAATTGAATCACTAACACATGTACAACTATATTTTATGCATCACATCAAAATAACGACAGCATTAAACATGACAAAATCAGCTTATGTTATAAAGTTACATGCCAAAAATCAAGTTGTTCGTTACATAATTACAGCCTGAAAATTACATTAATGTTTTAAAACTAACATAGACAGCAATGTCAAGTAAACTGAAAAATGTCCAGATCAAGCCAAGGAGCCGACTGCATCGGAGCTTCGCCTCTATCCTACTGGCCCTCCGAGGTCTACTTAACCGCCGGATCAGAACTCCCAGCATGCTGACCAGAGGTAGTTGGCGCTTCAGAGGTCCCGCCTATCCAATTCAGGAGAAGAATTCATTGAATAAACAATAAGCAACCAAGCTATGAAAAGGCTAAAAGGGAAGATTTACCAGCCTCTGTTCCTTGATCATCATCCCCAACTGCACACATACCTCCTCAGCAGCGAGCAGCTGCATGCCCTCCTTCACCGTCACCTTCTCCTCCTTAGTGAATTGGGCCGTAACCACACCCATTCTGAAGGCCATGCCACCCTCTTATCCACATCAGCCTTGGCCTCCTCCAGAGCCCGGAGATAAATCCAGGCCATGATCCGGGGATAATTATCCATCCAGGATAAGTTGCCCTGCTTCCAAGTATGGAAATACATATCCTGGAGCATCTCATCCATCATCCCATCGCTCTCCTCGAACTCCCTCATTCGGACCTCAGAAGCCAACAGCTTTGCAACGGCAGCATCCCTCTCCGATCGGTATCGCGAGCGGTCGCCTGAAGGGATTTCCTCATCGCCTCCATCTCCTCCTTCAGCTTGGCTTGAGCAAGCTCCGCGGCTTCAAGCTTCCCAGACAACTCCTCTGCCCGCTCAAGATCCGCTTTTCGGACCTCATCCACTGTTGCAATGACCATATCGATCCGTTCCTTGCAGATGGCCTCCATTTTCCGCAGCTCGGCTCTGCTAGCCTCTTCCATAGTTTTCTTTAGCCGTCTGGAGGCAGCCTCGTGCTGAGAGATCTAGATGGCTTGATCGGCGAGTTGCTTGGCCTGGTCGGCAACCACTAGCCGCAATCTTATGTTGGCACTCCCAATTTCCTCCCCGTCCTTGACCAGTCGGACGTGATGCCCCATCAACTTCCTAGTCTCCTCAGCAACCCGGTCGATATTTGATTTGGCTTCATCCCCCATAGTTACAATCCGAGTAGTAAGCAAATCAAGGTCCAGGGACTTGGCCTCATCAAGCACCCTTACCATAGGATTGCTAGGGAGATGGTGCTCACTAGTAAACTCGTCAAAGGAAATATCATGAGAACCCGGATCCAGATCTGGATGACCCACAAATGGATTACGAGCCAAGCCAGGATGATCAATATGAGTAACGGTAGGATTCTCTGATGGATGCGGAGAGGGTATGAACTTGGTATCCTCCCCCGTGATATCATGAATAGGTTGGGCTAGGGGCTGAGGCCCAGGTGAAGGTTCGAATAAGGAGCGCCTCCTCCTTTTCTTTTGAATATTCTCTTCAATAACTTCGAGAAGTGGACGGTAGCCGACTACGTCCCCGGAACGGTTGGCCGGAGGCTTTGGTTTAGCGGAAGCTTTGAGGAGTTTGAATTGTTAGAGACGGTGCCGAATGTCTGATGTCTTGGCCACCTTACCCGTTCCTGGAATAAAAACCAAGTGTTACAAGCATGCATGGGACTATAATCGAAGGAACATGTGAAGTTAAAAGAGGAGTCAAAAATTCACCTTGAATCGCCGGAGTTGCCCTAGCTGAAATGATCTTGAAATATGGATCGGCACCAGTGCCGACCTTATCAGTTTTCTTTGGCTTCTCCACCAAGGCCGATCCTTCCTCCAACCCCTCAAAAGCCTGGCGGAAAGCATCATCTTTCCACTCTTGGATCTCCCCTGCTTGCCCAGAAGACAAAACCCCGGCGCCATCACCGCTCTGTCCTTCACCACCATCACCTTCTCCATCACCTCCGCTCTCCTCCTCGCCTCTTTCCTCCTCTACATTTTCCTCCTCCGGAACATCTGGACATGTTCTAGAAGAGGGTCCATCGGATTTCTTGAGCTTCTTCCCCACGACGACTGGAGGTATCGAGAAAGGTTTCCTCTTGCTGCTCTTCGACGTGGCCCCTCCTTTAGCTTTGACAGCCCTCTCCTCAGCTGCGTCTCTCTGCTTGACCACAGACAGACGTGGTAGAATCAAGTTGTGATGCAGAAGAGTAGCATTACTGATCAGGTAAGAAGCTGACCTCTCCCTTCCCGAAATGGTTTCTATCTCCGTAGCCATATGAACCAGGCGATCGTTCTCCACGACCGCAAAGCCACCTGTCGCTAGCAAGAAATAAAAACACATAAGAAGAAGCATTGCAGTCAGAACGGAAATTATAAATAAGCTTCAACTTACTGTCGAAGGTGAAGTGACGGATAGAAACAGGGTCGTCCTTGACGAAAAACAATTCTTTCTTGAACATGCTGAACTTCGAATATAAGTCCAGGACCGGCTTGAAGGACATGGCCGATTCCAAGCTGATGTATGGAGACCCCATCTTGTAGCCTCTCAAGTTGTACAAATATCGGATCTCCCGGTTGGAAGGGGGACGCCCGTATTTTCTCTGGAAAATGATGAATAGACTCACCATGATAGCATAGGAATTGGGCTGAAGCTGGAAAGGGGCCACCTTCAAGTAGGTAATGAAGCTGACTATCCAAGCATTGATCGAGGGAATGGCCCCGGACATGCAATGGTACCTACTATAAGCGAAATATCCTTCAGGGGGGTTGTACGGCATCATTCCTTCCCCCGGCAACAGCATACACGCTCTATCAATCCCAAAAGAGCGAGAAATAACATCAAGCTGCTCCTCTTTGAGGGAGCTAGGAAAGCAGTCAGGAGGAGAGTTCAAGAGCTCCTAAGGGCCATATCAATCCACTAGTGATCTCGGTGTGGGCCCACGTCGCCTTTAGTCCGGCTGAACTGGGGGAACGACGGGGGACTCTCTTCTGTCCATAGATTTCTTTTTATCTGATCGAGTTTCCACTTTATGAGACATTTATCTACAACACCGGAAAAACATATTGTTAGAACAAGGAGTATGGAATCATAAACAAACAAGTACATGCAGCCTGAAATCTCATTCGCAATTCAAAACATAAAAGACCGATCAGTAGTTTGAGAATAAAAGCCCATTCGGCCTTGTACTTTCAAACTCATCCGGTAGTTCAAGGCACGAAGGATCATTCGGCACACAAACTCCGGAATTCATTCGGTAAATCAAAGCCCCCCAAGTTCATTCGGTAAATCAAAGTCTTTGAGTTCATTCGGTAGTTCAATCATAAAAAATCATTCGGCAAAAGAAAACTCACCTAGTCCGGCAGTCGAGTTGATTCGGTAGTTGATTGTTTCGGCTACTTCAAGCGGTCGAGTTTGGTTCGGTGCTCAATTGATTCGGCTGTCTCAAACGGTGAAGGGTGAACAGGGACGCGAAACCCATACTTATAGGCAAACATGGACGACCGAACCAACCGGTTCGATACTTGAAACCGAATGAGAATTCCCTCGAGCTAACTGACCTAAAACAAAGCGCGACATATGCTGGCATATGCCCTACTTTGGAGGGCAAATATTGGGTGCATTTCCACCACCACCGAACCAAGAAGAAGGAAGATGCCACCGAACCAACTCACCTCTAGGCACTGCCGAACCAACTCACCCCTAAGATACCACCGAACCAACTCCCCCCCTAAGGCACTGCCGAACCAACTCACCTCTAGGCACTGCCGAACCAACTCACCTCTAGGCACTGCCGAACCAACTCACCTCTAGGCACCGCCAAACCAACTCACCACCGGACCGAGCTACGCCCTCACCATCGAACCAACTCCTTTCCCAAGCACTACTGGTCCAACACACTTCCTATACATAGCCGAATCAAACTCCAACCAACCATCACCGGATCACTCACCACCGGACCAAGTCCCACCGAATCAAGGCGTTCCAGACCAACTTTTCCAGGCCAGATTGCATCAGCCCAGATCCACCAGCTGCTATATACATCCAGGACCCCTACCCCCAGCCTGACTCTATAAATGTAGGGGTAGGGGTACAACAATGGCAGACAAGTTTGAGAGCTCAAGCACGGATAGAACTTTCAAACAACTTTCAGATACTTGTAATCAAAGCTTTGTACTTGTAATCTGAACAGAAAAGGAGAATAACATATAAAGTGGGCGTAGGCACATTCTGGCCGAACCACTATAAATCTGTGTGTCTTTTACATTTTAGTCCATCTATTTTATATATTTGCATAAATCACCCAAATCATTAAGAACAACATATAATCAACAAAATCATTCGACTTGGAGGTGTTTTCCCATTTTTTGTGCAAACATCCGGGCTCTATCAATATGGATTTGAGACATTATATATTTATACCAATGAGATGAGGTGTAAATTATGGTAATGCTTTTATGATGAGTTTTGATAATAGATTTAAGATACACTTATATTTATACCAATGAGATGAGGTATAAATGATTATGGAGATTCCTTTATAATGAGTTTAATGATGGATTTGAGATGTATTTATATTTATACCGATGAGATGAGGTATAATAATTCAGAAGTTTCTATTAGATGAGTTTTATTTATGAATGATTCTTGAAGTTTTAATTATCTTATGATGATTTACTTTATGGTCCATATCTTCACCATTTCATTCAGTTATACATATAATTAGATGAATCATGTCTATCTAATATACATATTGTATTCCTCTATGCAATCATGATGAACCATTGATGTATCACTCTAGAGATAACCTGATGACTTATATCATTCCATTGGTAACGATGGAATGGTTTTCCCCTTATCTCTTATCATCACCTTTACTAATGATAAGTTCTAGATAGCCCGACCCGTGTTTTTTCACTCGGGTCAGACCGAGTTGTTTTAGGTATCATCCATTGGACTTAGCTTGAAGTTGATGTTGGATATCAGCTCTTCTTTCGCTTGAATAGTTTATTTCTTCCGCATCCTCTGATGTTTTTACATTTGATTCAATGTATATGGTGTGGTCGTGTACCACCTTTATTGTATTCATATTATATTGTACTGAACGTGTATCAGTGTATATGTATATATATGATGTTGGTTACTGTTCTGTGATGTGATTTACATTCAGTTATTGTATTTTGTTCCGATAGATCCGTTAGCCACCTACAGTTTTGGATTAAGCATTTACTAGGTATGTCGATCCACTTGAGTTGAAAAAAAATTATATTGCATTTATCGACGTATTCAATAAATGTTTAAGACAAAATTATAGATGGTCTCCCTTAACCAGCTCTATTCTCCGCTTTAGTAGACAGAATTACTTGTTAATTCTCTTTTGCTAAGGTGGGTCTCGGGGTGGGGTGTTACACATAACATTGAATTGAGATTCATTGCAATTGATTTCAAATTTTGATTTATTGGACTAAATAAATAATTAACTTAATAATTGTTGTCATTAACTCTCAGTCACATTTTTATAAGTTTATCATTCCTAAACTAATGTTATAATTTCTTACTAAACATTAATTTCATCCAATTACCATTCAACATATATTAACTCATTAATTAATTCAATATTTACGTTTGTTTTCTTATATTCGATTTATAGCCGAATATAACATCTACATTAATTCCGTTAATTATAACTTCATTCACATAGTTAATAATTAGCTTAAATTAGCATTATTACATCTCATTTATGTTATTATTTCAATGAATCACAAATTTCTGTTTTTCCAATTTAGATAACAAAGATTTAATAAAATTAACAATTAAATTAACGAAAATTTTACGGGTCATTATGGTAATACTTAGAAATAATTTCTTTCCAAGTGGCATTATAATTAATGTCCTTAAACTTCCATAGCCTCTTACCTAGAAGGGATAAATTCATATTATGCAAATTAATAACTCCTAAACCTCCATCCTTTTTGGATTTACAAGCAATTTCCCAATTTACTAAACTTTAATGCAGATGTTTGAAGGATCACCATTCCACAAAAAATCTCTTTGAATTTTATCTATTTTATCAATCACCCAATCAGGGAAAAAATTCATTGACATCCAATAGATCGGAAGAGCTGATAAAACTGAATTAATTAAAATAAGTCTACATGCTCTAGTAAAAAGTCTTCCATTCCAATTAGAAATCCTATGTTTAATTTTATCTATAATTAGAAACCAGTCATCGTGTTTTAACTTAGTAGGCCTAATCACAAAACCAAGATAGTCAAAAGGAAAACTCATAGTTTTACAATTTAGCGTTATAGCAAATAAATTTTCAACTTTATCAAAACCATCTAAAATTAAAATCAAACTTTTACCAAAATTTATTTTTAAACTTGATAGAAGTTCAAAACTATATAAAATAAACTTAAGGGAGATAATGTGTCTAGGAAGATGAGAAGAAAAAAGCAAAGTATCATCTGCAAATTGAAGGACTAATATACCATTACGAGATATATCATTACCTATATATCCCAGAAATCCATTATCGACCGCTTTTTTAATTATCTTAGCAAAAACGTCTGCGACTAAGTTAAACAGAAGAGGCGATAAAGGATCCCCTTGCCTTAGTCCTCTCTTAGATTGAATTATATTTCCTAAAATACCATTAGCATAATGCTAGAGTTACTAGTTTTAAGCAAAATTTATAATAAAGATCTGAGTTACATACAACAAGAATAAATAATAAATAAATGCAGCGGAACAACATGATGTAGTGGAACAAATATAATAAATAATAACAGTACAAAATCTTCATCTTCATCCTCTAGAAAGCAGTCGTCAATAAACTGAAAAGGTCAAACTAACCCGAGCGAATTGAAAAGTCAAAACACTCGAGTCAGAACAAAAAGATCTTATGTTAAATCATCAGTAAATAAATATGAGTGCAATGGCATCAGATATGTTTACAAAGTTTGACATCTCCTATATAGTTTCTAACCTGAGTGCAATAACTTAAGAGATGTTCGAGATTTCCATCTCCTAAGGATCCGTTAAACTATCTACTATGTAGTACAATACGCTATTATAATAGTGTCTAGAGGAAATAAAATATTAAAATAGCGTTAAGGCATTTCACATATCCCCTTTAACACATTTGATATATTCCCATAGTCTATACAGTGCCATATGCTCCTCCGTGAGATTCACCCAGAGGGCACTCCATAGATATGGTATAAAACAAACTCATAGAAGACTCGATATGACATGTTAACATGGCACTCGAGGCAATGCCAGGGTAGATATACCGATTGTGGACCGGACTGGTGATAACGCATAACAGCTACTATCACCCACCTCGGAACACACTCCTATAATCAAAATTGAGGGGTGGCCACCAAATCATCACAAAGTCATAATATGACATCGAAGAAATGTGTCCGATCGGAGCAATGACCTCACTTAGCCCGGCGTGGCTCCTGTTTTATTCACATCCAAGCTGACTCACGGGAGTCTGGGTCACGTAAATACCTCATACAGAATCGTGATCCCCATCTCTTTAATAACCAAACGCTTATTACACATCGGATGTTCTTTTACATTTTTAAAACCATTTCATATTGATATCAAAATATCGTATTCAATTCAAACCATATCACTTTCGAAATCATAGTTACTTTCAAAATCATATTTTCAAAATAGGTTAAACCTCATTTCAAAATCATCGTATTCACTCAAATATGTTATTTAAATCCCCACTTAGGTTATTACATCATTCAATCATATTTGCTTTTAAATCAAGGATTCAGATATAACCTCTTCCACTTCACTTAGTCTGAAAATTAGAGAATAATTTAGATAGTTATAAATAGTTTAGTATAGTTTGAAAATATAATTTAAATGGTTTGAAATACTTTAAAATAATTTAAAAGTGGATTAAAATAGTTTATATAGATTTAATTTAGTAGAATAAAAATAGATTAAACGGATTTAAAATAGATTAAAAAGGGTTAATTAGATTTAAAATAGGATAAAATAGATTAAAACTGATTAAAATAAATTAAAATAGTTTAAATTCATTAAATGGTTTAAATAATTTAAAATTGATTAATTTAGTTAATAGTTTGAAAATCTTATTCGTTAGAATTTAAAATAACATTTTTAACAATTTATATTAAAATACTAAATTTGAAATTAACATCAAATTTAACTATTTCTTCCATTTCAACAAATCTGGACCATATCCAGATTTCCAATTGAAACCCTATTTCAAATCTTAAAATATCGATTTTATGTTATTCCAATTGCAATAGATTTTAAAGTTACCAATTTCAAACATTTCAGTGACCTAATTTCGATAAGTTTCGTTTATACTTCAAATTCAACTTTAGAATTCTAATTTAAACCCTCTAATTAATTTACTAAGTACAATTTCAAAATTTCAAATTTATATCTTTAAACAATTAATTTAAACTATTTGGTTTATACAAATTGACTTCTATTTCAAAATATCATTTAGCTGAATTCAAAATTTACAGATTTAGAATCATTTAATTTAACCAATCCAGTGTTTGTATATAATTTTCTACCCTATGGTCAAGTGATACGGATATTTATCATTTCAATCTGCAATTATTTATATTTACGGATATATATCATCAATCCGCAATCCAGAATTAATTACAAATCCATTAAATCGATTGAGCCCATCATTTCAACTCATAATGATTTCTCCATAATCTATCAAATCGTTCAGTATATATCATTTCAACCCATAGAGAACTTGTAGTGTTATAACAATATAGAGATATAACATCTAGTCATCAATATCAACAATCAAACATCCATCACAATCATCATTCAAATAAATCAATAAACATCAATAGATAACTGATTATCATTAATAAGTACAAAACTAGCAAACTAAAATTTAACATTAAATTAAATAACGATTAAATGCAATAAAAGACATATTTAACTGGAATGACAATTTAAACATACCAAACATCAATCAATCAATTTCCAATCACATCATAAATCTAATTATCTAACATAAGATAGTTTAGTAGTTGTGAGTGGGTTAAAACACTCATGTTTGATTTCAAATCAATTTGGAATCCGAAATAAGCCAAAAAATTTAATAGTCTTAAAATGAAAAAAAACTAGTTCCAAAATGTTCGAAATTCCGATACGATCCCAATGGAGAAAATCACGCATGAATCCGAGCTCATATGCAAAAGTTATTATCGTTAGAAGATTGGAGAATTTCGACTGTGGATCTTACTTCGAGCCGCTGCCTCAATTACCCGGTGCTTACTATGAGATTTTGCCAAAATGACCCGTAGTTGCTATAGGGTTTTCGTCTTTGGAACTTGAAGAGTGCCTAGATCTGCCTTATTTGACATGGAACTCTCTCTGACCCAAAGTCGTTGTAGGGTTTTCGCCTTTGGAACTCGAAGTGAACCTCTTCCCAACAAGAAGTAAACCTAGAGCAACATTTTTTTTCATTTCTTTTTTTTTTTGTGATTAGGTTTTGAAATTCAGGAATTAGGTTTGATGACTATATTTGAGAAGGAGGAAGAAGATGTATGTATAGAAATAATAAAATGAGAGACAACTAGGGTTTATAAAACCCTATGTATAGGTAAGGTTGGATCGAAACAATAACAACGACCCAAAAAGCCCGTTTCATTCCCGAAACGAAAATGGGTCATCCAAAATATCGAAACATAGGTTTTCAATATTTTTAAATTCAATGTAACAGGTTTCAAGTCCTAATTCCATCTTATAAAAAAGTTAGCTTTAAAATTAGCTTATTTCAAATTGAATTCAATTAAAACGATTTCTACGCATTTCAAGCCCATACGATCAAATGACAAGGCCGATTGCTACGAAACTTGAAATACTATAATAATTCACCATTACGAATCTGTAACAAATGGGATTTTCGACCCTCAAAAATCGACATCAATAGGTCCACTATATAAAATTCCAAGCAATTGAGGAAATATCAGATTGTTAGGGAAAAGAAGGAGAAAAAGGTAGAAGAAAAATAGAAACAACAATAAGAATCTCATAATCGAAGCGAAAAAAAATATAATATATAATACCAGAGTTTATACAAAGAAATCCGTAACAGTTTATTCACTTACAATTATCAAAGTACAACAATCAATGCATCAAATTGGACAGTTATATAACTTATCCTTACACAGCGGAATACAAGTCAAGTATGGAAAATACATTTGAAACTCCTTCAGCTAGTCTCCAATGCTCCATAGCGTTTACTCTAAATCTATAATACTCGGTCTGACCCAAGCATCATGATAAAATAACACCTGAGTCAATCTGGAAAACCAACGTGAGAAAACACACTCAATTTGAATTATTAGAGTTATCATTATCCTTTGGAAAATAAAGGTATCTCGTAAGACCACATCACACATAAACATGACTGGTTTTTACCTTACGATAGACAAAACATTTTTATAGAAAATCTAGTGATATTATAATGACTTCTAAATACAAATACTTATCTAAATAGCTGAAATTGTTACATTAATTAATTTCCAGCATACTAGGCTATACAACAAAACCGTAAGCTTGTATTGGAGAATGGATTCCAATTGAATGACTAGGCACCAGGGTACCACCTGCTACAGTACACGTCTAGAACAGCGTACCGAGGACCACTCCCGATCTCCTGCAACACAAGATCGGACTAATCCTAACCTGGATAGTCCGAATAAGATTACCCCATGGTTGGGATCAGCAATCTCCACACATCCAAATAAAAGGGACTCTAGATAGGGTCAACCTTACCCTATTTTTAGCCTTGCTGCATCTCCCTTGATTTTCATCATTCCTGGTTGATGAGGCACGAGGCTAAGCGTTACCTTTTTTAGAAATATTCACTTAGAATGCGCATTATCCTCCAATGACAATGTACTAATACATTCATCCATACAAGTCTGTTCCCAGTCCGAACGGAACCGATGGCACTATTCCTACTACATCCATTTTGGAATCACCATCAGGATTAGTAGCGATTAGGCCTTGCACTTCATGGCTCCACCTTCGACTCCATGCTCTTGTTTTCCCATCGAAAACGTACTAGTTGGATCGAAGTGGTTTTCTGATAACTTATCCGATCTCGGTCTCTTCGAAATAACATTCGAAATCGGCCAATATTGATAGTCGTTTATTTAACTATCATATTAATCATCCACAAGCAATCATCTGGCCTTAATATAAATTTCCCCAAATATTCACTTTTCAAAATATCTTTAAAGACATTTCAATTTCTTCCAATGTTTGAAAATATTTTTTCAAGTAATTAAATCCGTAGCAGGACACTTCCTACATCTCAACACTTAAAAATATTTCTAAATTTCTATTTTCTATAATTAGGAAAATATTACCAGTCTTATTTTCCAATAATTCTTTCAATATTAACGTTTCAGAAAATTATTCCAAAAATTTTACCCAAAATCTCCGGAATCACAAATAGATTTCCTCTCCTCTAATAATATCCATTTATAGGCCCTTTTTGAATCTCGAGAGAGTTTATAAAATAAAATTTTCAATTATTTCAAACTATGTATATAATAAGTATTTAAAAGAATTATAATTTATTTTTAAAATATGTTAGAGTAATTATTAAAATATCAAAAACACTTTCATAACATTAATAGCTCATGTTTAGTGAAATAAATAATTTTCAAAGATGATTTTAAATTAAAGGATTCGCGAAAATAAATACTTCATATTTGAAAATCTACTTAGCCAGTATTTGAATCTCAACTGGTTTAAAATTCCCTAGTTTTAAAATAATAAAATTTCTCTTTTCCAAAACAAATTCACTTCTTAAAATTTAAAATATGTGTATATTTTTGTTTTCTAAATCTCAATAACCAATTTTAATTTATAACTTTCTCTCGATTTCATAACATATCGCTTCATTGTCGATTCCCCAACCATTCTCATTTTAAAAACAGAATTTTCCGTTCTACTCAACACTGCTTCCATATTCTAATATAAATTCCTCTTATGAATTTATATTCCCAATTATTATCTGATATCAAAATTCTTCATTATAAACATCATTTATTAATTTTATAACTCCCTTTGGTTTTACCTGTTTATAAAAACAAATATATTTATAAAAATACATTATATAAATTTTATTTCTTATAAATTACATTAATTCTTCCAATCTATTTTTCAATACTGATTTCAATATCTTTTTATATTTCCAAAATATCACTTATAAATTCTTTTATATAATTCATTTTAAAATCATCATTTACTAATTCACAATAGTTAAGTATAACCAATAAAATATATTTTTCTGATTAAATTTCTTTAAAATAACTCTGGTTCCTATATATATATTATTTTCAAATTTCCTTCAATCCCATAAATTTTTAAAAAATATTTTTAGTATTTAAAATTTATCAAAATTCAGGCCAGTGCTACAATAGCATCCAATAATTTCAATCACCGCAATAATCTATTCTAGATTATTCTACACAATTCATATATCATTGTATATGAAAAATAGACAATAAATTTGAGAATCTAGCTGCATCCCTCCAACCTGTTTCCCTGCATCCACATATGTTAATATAACATAAAATAAATACCAATCCCACTTCGAGGGAGATTTGTGCAGTATAAGGATCGTTCGCCATTATGCAGGATACAAAGTGTCTCATCCACTATATAAATGCGAGCATATCAATCACTCCAATGCACACACACTATATACAATAACACATCCCAACTGATAATAATTATCAATTCGATCAATTAACCAATAACTAATTATAACTTTTTTTGAACTAAAACAGAAATCCGAATTTGAGTGAGATTAATTCACCTTTATTTTTGTTTGTAATCCACTTCAATGACGACTTGATTTTCACGATTTTTGATCTTGCATAAGCAATTTTATGAATTCATAAATGTACAATTTATAATATGATTTTTATATCCTAATTACCATTACATATGTATATTAAAATTGACCAATAAGCTTAAGTATGTATATTTTTCACCTAATACATACATACATACATATACATATACATATACATACATATATATATATATATATTAAATTAAAAAACAGAATCGATTATACCTTACTTCCCCAGGCCCTCTCAAGCATGCTCGAACACCCAAGCGTCCAACTCCGACCTGCCTCCCCGACATCGCTTTCTCCCACCAGGCAGACCTCAACCTTTCCCTGAGCAGCGACCTACCTAGAGACCGCCAAAGCACCCAATTAGTCGAACAATGCTTTAGTCACAGTCGCCCCCCTTAACACTACACTCGATCGATGTTGAGTCTCCTCCCCCAGTCGCGCTCGCGACAGCGGCCTTCCCTTCCTCGTGCGCAAATGCCTTGCCACATGCTCATCCACCTTGCCATACTCTACCGAACCCCACGTCGCTTCCTCCACCGTTGAAACCGCGACCTCACCCACGAATTGCTGCGCCCTTCGCCTCCATACCAAAACGCCCAACCCTGATTCGCCGACCATCCCCTAAGTGTCGCACCTCCCCTTCTAGAGTGTCACAACCTCGGTCGCATTCACCATTTCTTTTCGTTTGAACGAACTCAATTCATTCGTTTACTTTTTTTACTTTTTTTACTTTATTCAACCGAGAGGAAGTCCATCTAGTTCGATTTGATTTTTGAAATGATAAAAGAAGTGGTATGTGATATAAATGGGAACGGTGGCGTATTACAGAAGGTAAAGGATTTGATTTTTATATACTTTTATTTAATTATAAAATATCTCGTTTTAACAACTTAAAATTTTTATTACCTATCGAGGCGTGTCGCTAGGCGTTCGCAATGTTATACCTACATTCCAAACGCAATGGAAACAGTTTCGAGTCCTAACTCGATCGTACGAAGAAGATAGCCTTTTGGATCGACTATTTAAATTTAATTCGATTAACTTATTTCTAAGCATTTAAATTCTATACGACCAAATGATAACACCAAATGCTACGAAATTTTAAACCCGTTAATAGTACACTATTACAGATCCAATGGAACTGGTTTCGTCGAATACCAAGACTGTGCCTCGGAAGCTATTTTTAAACGTCGAATTAAGCGATATATTTTAATACTGAACAATCACTTTTAAATTCAAATTTAAAACTTTTATTATCTTTATTATTATCAATATAAATTTTACAAGCCTTTAATTTTTTTATCGAGCTTAAAACTCAAGATACAAAAATTCAACCAATATTTAGTTATGAATTTCAGTAATTAAATTATCTTGTAAATCGCTATATTTAAATTCTGAATTTATTTTGTAAATAAAAACCCAAATTTCCTTATTCAATATCAATCTATAATTCAAATTAATATTTAAAACCAACGAAATATTCCAAATTAAATGTTGAAAAATCCGGGTCGTTACATTCCTCCCCCTTTAAAGGAATTTCGTCCCCGAAATTGCTGAGGCAGGAAAATGCTTCAAACCCATTTTCTGAATAAAAACTATACTTAGTGAAAACTCGACATTTCAGCTTTCTAAAACTTCAGTTCTAAACTAAACAATTAGTTTCAGTTCCAATTCCAGAATCTCTTATTTTAGTTCCAATTTGAAATCTATTTGTCGTTAACAAAAATTCCCAAAAATTTTCTAACTCCCAAAATTTTCAAATTTTTTGGTAGAGTCTCCTTGTACAGAGGACCTTTTGCAATATGACAAGAGAGATAAATATATACATCGACCCACATGGTCGAAAAACATAATACATAACAATATTTTATATTTTTCGTAGTAGCTAATCCGAAAACGTACCTTATTTTAGCATTTTTAAGCAAGCGGGTTATTTATTTTTGCAATATGCGCAATAAAAGTCAAGCACAACAGCTTCCAGTACCTGCACTTGCTCAATTTAAACATGTAAGTACCAAATATATGAAATTCACTGACATTTCATTCATTTAAACAACCACAACACATGAATTTCAAAAACCAATCCTACTAACATGCATTATAAGCAATCATACGGTTCTGACATTCATTTTATTACTTTCAATCAATCCATACGTTGTTTTATTTAATCTGAAATGATTTACAAACCAATTTGCTTGCATTCAATTCACACTTGTATTAAAAAAATTAATATTCATTCCAAATCGATTAAAAATCAATTTATTCACTATTATAATTTATAAAATTTTATTGACTTCCATTTATATCAAGCGATCAATTTATTTCCATGCAAACTTGACGATGTTTATTTAATAGAATATCCATTTAGTTTATAACTACTTTAATTTGATTCCAAATCAATTTATATTCAAGTCTATTCCATTCCAATTTGATCGTTAATCAATTTACTTACATTTCCTTCATAACCACTTCCATTACTTTCAAATCCATTTTAATTAGCTCGGCACATTCCATGATATTTTTATTTAATGGCCATTTCAGAAATTTACTCGAAGCCAGGCTTTTACTAAATATTAATTTAAGTTATTTATTTCAATCATTTTAACCAATACTTAAGTTCATTTATCTTGTACAAATTCCATTTCAAATTCTTGATTTGATTTTTATTTAATCAAATCCATTTCATCTACTAATTAAATCAATTAGTTCATCCACTCATTTCACTTCAAACTTATAATATCCATATTAGAATCCATTTAATTAATATTCCAAGTCCATATCCACTTTATTTAAATTTAAATTAAATCCATTTGTGCTCAAACTATTTCTATTTCAACCCACCGTTTTAATTATATTTAACTTGCTTATAATCTAAATCAAATTTTTGTTACAACCCAAGTTTCATTTCAAAAATCCATTTTTAACTAACAATCCAAATTTTATTTAACCGAGTTAAATTCCATTAACATATTCAATCAACTATTTTATTTAGCTAATTAACTCACTTCCAATCTTTAATCAATATTTGATTTTAATTTCAAAAATCACATCAACTATTTTAGCCAAGTTCAATTTTATTTTATAACTTGAGTTTGGATTTTTATTTCCTTCACCAAAATACCAAATAATTTTTTTTGGGTTTTTTCTATTTTCAAATTTTAACTTTTTATAAGTCACCCAAATTATTTTTCACTTTTCCATCAACTTTATACTCGAATATATTCACATTTTGTTTTAACTCCAGATTTACACTTATTTATAGCCTAAGCATCTTTTTATTTCATTAATTTCAGTTCTTTTATAGGTTATCAAAGTTTATTTATTCCAATTCAATTTTTATTTAACTTAACTTACTCTAAATCCAACTTCATACCATTTTATTTTTATTATTTAAGTAAGAATCCAACTCAATTTCATTTGGTTTAAGTTAAATTAATTTCAATTCAATTTTATTTCTCAATTTAATTTAATCTTTATTTTCCAATTCAATTTATTCACATCCTAATTTAATCCATTTAACTGGTCTATTTCACTAATTATTTAATTCAAATCACAATCAACTAAATTTAAAAATTTAATTTCTTTAACTTAATCTAAGTTAAATTTCATTTTAACCTTTTCACTTTAAATTTTAGTTCCAAAATTCAATCTCTATATTTTTCTTCAAAACCATTCACCATTTATAAGTTTTATAACTTATCTCCTGATGATCTCTAAATTATTTAAATAAGGATTCCAAAATTCAAACACCCAGTATTTATTTTGAATCGTTTTGAAATCAACTTATATATATATATATATAAATCTTTGTTTCAAACAAATCATCCATTGGAAATTTTAAAATTTCACTTGGTTCAATTCCAAAACAATTTCCCTTTGGAATTTTCAAAACAACTTGTTTTTCTCAAAATAATCAGAAACAACGACCATGGAAGTAATCCATTACTTAGAAACTCGAAAATGAATGCTCATGATGTCGCGATCATCATCGAAATTATTTTTCAGCGAACGAAGTGATTTCAGTGCTATAACATCTCCAAAATCCATTTAAAATCGATTTTTCTATTCAAAAATACCTCTAAACAATCATACTATTATTTATCTCAAATACTTTGGAAAACATTTAAAAAATCTTCGGGATTAGCTTTTAACTCAGGTTTTCAAACAATTGTATAATCCATATTTATATAATGTTATTTGGTTATATAAACTATTTATAATCTTATTTTGATTATAATATTATCATCCAAACATTCCAATTATACCATAATTATTTCTAAAAATTATTTCCTTTATATAAAAATATAATTTGGGTAAAATTATTTCTTTTACCAGCTTCAAAATAATATTGTGATGCTCTGATTTTTCGCATTCGAAAATCGACATCTATACTTTACATCGAACTCGAATGCCGCAGATTCGACCGTTCAAATCCGAGTCGCCGGAGCTTATAACACAATTAAGTAAACAACATAGCGGAAGAAAAAGAATAATACATTGATATACAGCATTGATACAATATCTGATATAATAGATGATACAATAGATATCAATATACATCAGAGATATGATACAATAAAATAGCAGCGGAAAAGAAAATAGATATCATCAGCAGCGGACAAAATCCCCAATAGAGCCTTTAAGAGAGAACTCCAGCAGCAGCTCGAACCAACATCACGATGCACTAAGACAAGCAAGTCTCGTCCACCTCCAGAGACTGGACTAGCTCCAGATAATCTACTGAACCTAGCTATCTAAAAAACCCAACTCTAGACTACCCGTGTGGAAAAATTTTGAGCACCCAGAGTTTAAGAAAGAAACAATAAACTCCAGGTCAGTCGTGAGACTGTTATGAGTAACAAAAACAGTTTATCTTTAAAAACAACCAAAGGAATATTTTAAAATAGATCCGCAATGCTTTTAGAAAATGGAACTACCATAAGGCCTCCCGCACGTACACACAATGCAAACGCAGAATCGGAGGAGATTTCTCCTTATGATAGTCAAACATGCTTGATACGCAAATTTCTTTGAAATAATTACTATAAGTGCGAAGTGTAGGAAAACATTTCGAAAGTATGATATAAATCTTAGCCAACATACTACCATTACCGTATGCCTACTATAACTACCATGTTTAATAGCAGGTTACCGCCACATTCCATGGCAGGTTATACAACTAAAACCGTAAAGAGCTCGTATTGGATGAATGGATTTCCAACAAATGGTCGGGCAAAGGAACTTCCCATACCGAAATGGAACGCCTTTGGAAGGACATCCCCGGATCCTGACCAGATCTCTGACACCACAAGGCCGGTGTACCCCTGCCCGGTAGTATCACCTCAGATATTCCATCCCCGGTCGTAACCAACCTTTATTCGAGGTACCTCTTAACCAACAACCATAGAGTAAGTATCTGGGCTCCATACCATGATACCACTCATAATCCAGAAGAAATGGACATACCCTAGGGGCGCGATCCCTGAAACCTTGCTGCCACGATTCTTGTTTCGACCATAACCGGGTTGTGAGGTTCGACGAAATCTCGTCCACAAAGCTACGCTTTTCACAAAAGCCACGCTTTGATCAACAAATGATCAACAGCACTTAGTATGCCATATTACCAAGTTGGGAATATATCGCTGATAACCTTCAACTACATAACCTCTGAGCTCGTACGTCTCAGAGAAGGGTGATAAGCTAAGAGAATAAATTCTCCACCACCAACAGAAATGTATTTGAAAGAAATCTGCTTTATATCTCAAAATGTTATGTCAGATATACAATCCATACAAGTCTGTTCTGGGTTCGAACAGAACCGAAGGCACTTCCAAATAAGTCCTTGCAATCCGAGTATTCACAATCCCGATCGGACTTCCCATCACTTAGTGAATCTCTATACCGGAGCAACTCAGTGCAGAGAAAATCGATAGGTCATACTATCGTTCTCGCAAATACCGTATCTTCACCACCGGCCTTCAAAGGCTATCCATATACGTCGAATCACATATTCGGAATAGGTTACACGACACAAAGGCCTTCTCCCGGCTAAACCGAATAGTGAGCGCAACATTTAAAACATATGGATATGGGATTTCAATTAAGTCACAACTTAATAATTCAAAACTTTCTTTAAAATGGTTTAAACAAATTACCATTTCCAATCTTTTAAACAAAAAGATTCATTTCACAGATTTCACTCAATTTCACAAAGATTCATTCATAGATTTCAAAACAATTCCATCTCAACTGGATTAATTCATTTAAATCTTTAAATCAAAGATTTATCTTATAGCTTCCAAACAGTTTCCATAACTTGGAAAATCATTTTCATTTTTAACTTGAAATCCCTTTTTAACACAATTTGGAAGTTTACTACTTGTATGAAAGCTTTTATTATTTGAAAACGAATAGTTTCATTTCAGAAAGATCCAATTTTATTTACACGAGTTAAAGCCTTTGAATTCAAATTCAAATTCCCAAATCAATACTTTAAAATAGTTTAACCAATATAAACTCATTTATAAGTTGAATAGCCTTTCTAAACCCTAGTTTCCAAATCATAGAATTCAATTTCAAATATTGAATTCAAATTTAGATCAAAATATCTAAATTTCAAAACTCAATCAAGTTATTCAAAATAAATTTCATCTTTGAAATTCCATTTCAAAAGCTTTTCATTTTAAACCCAATCCATTTCCAAAACATTTGAATTTAAATATTCAACTTTACACTATTTCAAAATCTGTGACTTAATCGATTTCCTCGTGAAATCCATGTTCGTGTGTGTATGGTGTGGTCCAAGGGTTTTAACACAATAGTGCAACATCATTCAATCATCACAGATTAAAACACAGACATTCAATTATCACAGATTAAAACACAGAAATATAGTTGATAAGTGATATAAACTACAACGCTTATCGTTCATCCACAGATTCATAGATAATATACAAATGTAAATAAATGAATAAATTATACACAACTCAATCCACAGAACAAAAGATCACAGATCAGATAGGACAATCAATTCAAGGCAACTCATATTATATGATCATTCATAAGTATGGTCAAGCATTCAATAATCATTTATAAGCAGGATTAATTAATTGTTTAATCCTAATTATTCAATTTATTTCCAATTAAATTAATTACTTAGGAATTAATTATCCAATTCTAATTCATTAATTACCCATTATCAAATGATTTTCTTAAATTAATTACACTAAATTAATTAACTTTAATAAATAAAATATCCAAAAGTAATTATAATAAATAATTAATCCCTTAATTACTTTCATTAAGTAATTACATTTTTAAACAATTTATAGTTGATTATCTAAATTAATCCAATTAATTATTAAAATTTATCATCTTAATCAATACTTAAAAATCCTTAGTTAATTATCTTCATTAACTAATAACATTTCTTAATTACTTTCTTAAGAAATTATCTTAGATTAAATCATAATTAATCATTTCTAATTATAAATTAATCTAAATTATTTATTTATAAATCATTCTTTAATTTCTTTTCTAAAGAAATTACTTGCATTAATCATTATTAATTTAAAATTGACTAACCATTAATACTCATTAATTAACCGAAACATTAATTAACCATTCTAATTAACTTAATAATTCACGAATTGCAAATCAATAAGTTTCATTAACTTTAAAGAAAACTTATTCTTATTTATGATTTGGTTTATCACCTTCTTATGTTTGAAAACATTTATTTTAAATTTACCTTTAAAATTTCATGTTAAAGTAGTATTAGTCTTATAAAAGAAATTCAAAAGAGTTTAAACCTAATCATTTAAATTCAAATCATTTTATAAAACATACTTGAACAATTTGAGGTTGTTTAAATACTTTAAATTTTATAAAACTTCATTTATTTCAAAAGTTAATTTGAATTCCATCTTTCAAATCCTGATTTTAGACTTATATAAAAATCTGGTTTAAATTCAAATTCTGTTTTAAAATTAAACGGACAGGTCAGGTATTAAAACCTGGAAACAACTTATACCCGAGCTTCCCTATCAAAACCCGAGTGTAACTTCGAGAAAAGCACTTGCTCGCACGAGCTCGAACCCGAGCATCTTTCTTTCTTCCTAAACATACGAAACTGACACGAAGAGTTGCACATATCCATGCACAATAGATCAACGACATTCTGGCCGTCGCCTGCACCTCCAACAAATCATCATCATCTTGCCCAAACACCACGAACTTCCCAATCGTCAAAACCCTCTCACGCATGTGAAATCGTAATCGAAAGTTTGAAACTAAAACCTGGAAAACAATATCAGGTTTCGCCATCAACCTGGAAACATGGCTCGTTCACGAAACCTCGACCACCGGAATTCGTGCAACTCCGGCCACCACCTCGTCTACACCTCAGCTTCCATCACCCCAAACCCCGAAGCACTCGATCAAACACATATGAAGAACGAATCGAAATTCCCAACCTCATGAAAACTAGGTTTTGGAACTCAAAATGTTTGCCGCTGCCACCACCGATATCTGGCCATCATCCCACTATTTTTCCCAGTGCCACTGATCACTCCTCTACCTCCAGGAGGAAACTCGACCTCTCCGATCGACGAGATCACCCGCGGTGACCAAAAATGCATAATTCAAAGAAAACAAAATTGCCCTTCATTTTTCGACTAAAAATTATGATTTAAGTTTCGAAAATCATGTTTTCGTATGAGGGTTAAACCTACATGAATGAATACGATAATTAAGAAGGTTAAAATTTTGACTTATCTTGGGTCTTGCACAGTTATTTAGTTTTCCAGAAACATTAGCATGCTACTTCAACTTAAATAAAATTTTAATCTTTACTATATACCTTAACAAACAGTTTTTTTCTTTATCCCAAATCTAAATAGTAAGTAGATTGAGAGGAATTGATTTTCGAAGCAAAAGCTTGTATTTAAAATTTCAGAACAGAGAACATTATAACAACCTGCACACATTATGACCATTTTTTTCAAACATACTCAGAGCATTACATATATATAAACACACATATTTACAGCTATAGGTACCATAGATTTATACTTTAAATTGTTTTTAAAGAAAAGTTACTCACCCATTTTTAAGAAATGAACAGAGGCCTCTTCATGTTGACACAGGCTTTGAATTTGCTGTTGAAACTTCTACTTTGATTCTCTGGTTGTATTGATTTGTTTTGTTGAATTTTGTTTAAGTTTTTAGTTGATATTCACTTCACTTTTTCTCATCTTTGAAGGAACGAATTGAGGTAGGAGGTTGATATAAAGGAAAAGTGACAGGTTGATTATAAATAAAGAAGTTTACATGGTATAAAAATTTGTACAATAGGTATGGCTGAGATGATCTTTCATTATGGGCTTTGTAAAATCTACACTTATACCATACTTGAAGGTATTTTTCTGTCCTTACTTGTTTCTCAGCCTATATACTTACTTTTTATTTTTGTTTGTATATAGGTACTTATAAATTTTATTTCTTTTCTAGCTTGCCTATTGTATATGTATTTCATTTGTTATCATTCTATAGTTTGATTTTTTTTATACTTTTATTATTAACATAAATTCGTAAATTTGATTTCTATTTATGGTTTAACTATCTAGTATTAAATTTATAACATATATTTTTATTCTATACACTTATATTCAATATTGATAAGTAGTTTTTATTTTTAAACATTGTTATAACTTTTTCAATGAAAATGAATGAAATACAATTTATATATTTAACAAAAATCATATATATTTTTCTTTCTAAAGTGCAATTTATAAATCCATTCTCAATTTATTTTGAGTTTAAAATCAAATTCAAAAACAAATAAGTATACGTTTCTTATTAAATTCTAAAAATTAAAATAAACACACAATTTAACCCAAGAATTTAATTAAATTACAAATTTAAATTCGTCTTTAAATCGGGATCGTTACAGATTCCCCTCCTTAAGAAATTTCATCCCCGAAATTTGCAGGCACGAAAACAACAAAGATAGATGAAGAATATTTTATCAAATCAAACTGAATATCTATTCTGCGTTTGGCTTACCAAATCAGAATATCAACAATAGATACAAGAACGAATCTATTTAACACTCACAAGATACTTGGGCTATCCGGATTTACGAAATATGCAGTGGCATTGGTTAGTTCGAAGGGATAACTGACCATTCGTAGATTATATCGAGACCCAAATGATAGATAAATGGATTTAATCTTCCACAATTTCCAAACATCAGATATGGATTCCAAACTCATTTTGGAATACCTCAAAGTATATATAATTTTTCCCTCTTCAGACTTCGATCAACCCGAGAAATTATAATAGAATTTGAAATTTGGTTTTAAAAAAATCATTTTATTGATACAATTCAAATTTAGCTTCTTATTATATTAATCAATTTAACTCAATCTAAAATTTCCAATTTATTTAAATTTCCAATTCCAAATTTCCAATTCCAAATTTCCAATTCATATTCATTAAGGTTTAAATCAAAAACCGACATCATCACACCAAAACTTCTTTCTAGAGCTATCACGAAGCAATCGAAAGAATTAAAATCGAATAAAATGAGATTGATAGAGAAATATTGTTTCCGTTGTCACAGGGCATTGACCATTTATAGTGGTACTCCCCTATCCCCTATCTCGTCCACTTCTTGCACTCATACTTACTATCAGTGGATAGTAAGAAAATTTATTGAGGCATACGAACGGATATCTTTGGGATACTCATTCTAGGGATACTTCACCCTATCTCTAATGAGCTACTTAATGTGTTATACTCCTGAGCTAAAGTTTCAACCTTAGCTCTGATACCAAATGTGACGCTCTGATTTTTCACGTTCGAAAATCGACATCTATACTTTACATCGTACTCGAATGCTGCAGATTCGACCGTTCAAATCCGAGTCGCCGGAGCTTATAACACAATTAAGTTACCAACATAGCGGAAGAAAACGAATAATACATTGATATACAGCATTGATACAATATCTGATACAACAGATGATACAATAGATATCAATATACATCAGAGATATGATACAACAAAATAGCAGCGGAAAAGAAAATAGATATCATCAGCAGCGGATAAAATCCCCAATAGAGTCTTTAAGAGAGAACTCCAGCAGCAGCTCGAACCAACATCACGATGCACTAAGACAAGCAAGTCTCGTCCACCTCCAGATACTGGTCTAGCTCCAGATAATCTACTGAACCTAGCTATCTAAAAAACCCAACTCTAGACTGCCCGTGTGGAAAAATTTTGAGCATCCAGAGTTTAGGAAAGAAACAATAAACTCCAGGTCAGTCGTGAGACTGGTATGAGTAACAAAAACAGTTTATCTTTAAAAACAACCAAAGGAATATTTTAATATAGATCTGCAATGCTTTTAGAAAATGGAACTACCATAAGGCTCCCGCACACACACACAATGCAAACGCAAAATCGGAGGAGATTTCTCCTTATGATAGTCAAATATGCTTGATACGCAAATTTCTTTGATATTATTACTATAAGTGCAAAGTGTAGGAAAACATTTCGAAAGTATGATATAAATCTTAGCCAACATACGACCATTACCGTATGCCTACTATAGCTCCCATGTTCAATAGCAGTTTACCGCCACATTCCATGGCAGGTTATACAACTAAAACCGTAAAGAGCTCGTATTGGATGAATGGATTTCCAACAAATGGTCAGGCAAAGGAACTCCCATACCGAAATGGAACGCCTCTAGAAGGACGTCCTCGGATCCTAACCGGATCTTTGCCAACACAAGGCCAGTGTACCTCCTGCCCGGGAGTATCACCTCAGATATTCCATTCCCGGTCATAACCAACCTTTATTCGAGGTACCTCTTAACCAACAACCACAAAGTAAGTATCTGGGCTCCATACCATGATACCACTCATAATCCAGAAGAAATGGACATACCCTATGGGCGCGATCCGCGAAATCTTGCTGCCACGATTCCTGTTTCGACCGTAACCGGGTTGTGAGGTTCGACGAAATCTCGTCCACAAAGCTACGCTTTTCATAAAAGCTACGATTTGATCAACAAATGATCAGCAGCACTCAGCATGCCACATTACCAAGTTAGGAATATATCGCTGATAACCTTCAACTACATAACCTCTGAGCTCATACGTCTCATAGAAGGGTGTTAAGCTAAGAGAATAAATTCTCCGCCACCAACAGAAATGTATTTGAAAGAAATCTTCTTTATATCTCAAAATGTAATGTCAGGCATACAATCCATACAAGTCTGTTCTAGGTTCGAACAGAACCGAAGGCACTTCCAAGGAAGTCCTTGCAATCTGGGTATTCACAATCTCGATTGGACTTCCCATCACTTAGCGAATCTCTATACCGGAGCAACTCAGTGTAAAGAAAATCGATAGGTCATCCTATCTTTCTCACAAATACCCGGTCTTCACCACCGGTCTTCAAAGGCTACCCATATACGTCGAATCACATATTCGGAATAGGTTATACGACACAAAGGTCTTCTCCCGGCTAAACTGAATAGTGAGCGCAACATTTAAAACATATGGATATGGGATTTCAATTAATCCACAACTTAATAATTCAGAACTTTCTTTCAAATGGTTTAAACAAATTACCATTTCCAATCTTTTAAACAAAAAGATTCATTTTACAGATTTCACTCAATTTCACAAAGATTCATTCATAGATTTCAAAACAATTCCATCTCAATTGGATTAATTCATTTAAATCTTCAAATCAAAGATTTATCTTATAGCTTCCAAACGGTTTCCATAACTTGGAAAATCATTTTCTTTTTTGACTTGAAATTCCTTTTTAACACAATTTGGAAGTTTACTTCTTATATGAAAGCTTTTATTATTTGAAAACGAATAGTTTCATTTCAGAAAGATCCAATTTTATTAAACATGAGTTAAAGCCTTTGAATTTAAATTCAAATTCCCAAATCAATACTTCAAAATAGGTTAACCCATATAAACTCATTTATAAGTTAAATAGCCTTTCTAAACCCTAGTTTCCAAATCATAGAATTCAATTTCAAATATTGAATTCAAATTTAAATCAAAATATTTAAATTTCAAAACTCAATCAAGTTATTCAAAATAAATTTCATCTTTGAAATTCCATTTCAAAAGCTTTTCATTTTAAACCCAATCCATTTCCAAAACATTTGAATTTAAATATTCAACTTTTAAACTATTTCAAAATCTGCGACTTAATCGATTTCCTCGTGAAATCCATGTTTGTGTGTGTATGGTGTGGTCTAGGGGTTTTAACACAATAGTGCAACATCATCCAATCATCACAGATTAAAACATAGAAATATAGTTGATAAGCGATATAAACTATAATGCTTATTGTTCATCCACAGATTCACAGATAATATACAAATGTAAATAAATGAATAAATTATACACAACTCAATCCACAGAACATAAGATCACAGATCAGATAGGACAATCAATTCAAGGCAACTCATATTATACGATAATTCATAAGTAAGGTCAAGCATTCAATAATCATTTATAAGCAAGATTAATTAATTATTTAATCCTAATTTACTCAGTTTATTTCCAATTAAATTAATTACTTAGGAATTAATTATCCAATTCTAATTCATTAATTACCAATTATCAAATGATTTTCTTAAATTAATTAAACTAAATTAACTAACTTTAATAAATCAAAATATCCAAAACTAATTATAATAAGTAATTAATCCCTTAATTACTTTCATTAAGTAATTACATTTTTAAACAATTTATAATTGATTATCTAAATTAATCCAATTAATTGTTAAAATTTATCATCTTAATCAATACTTAAAAATCCTTAGTTAATTATCTTCATTAACTAATAACATTTCTTAATCACTTTCTTAAGAAATTATCTTAGATTAAATCATTATTAATCATTTCTAATTATAAATTAATCTAAATTATTTACTTATAAATCATTCTTTAATTTCTTTTCTAAAGATATTACTTGCATTAATCATTATTAATTTAAAATTGATTAACCATTAATACTCATTAATTAACCGAAACGTTAATTAACCATTCTAATTAACTTAATAATTCACGAATTGCAAATCAATAAGTTTCATTAACTTTAAAGAAAACTTATTCTTATTTATGATTTGGTTTATCACCTTCTTATGTTTGAAAACATTTATTTTAAATTTACCTTTTAAATTTCATGTTAAAATAGTATTAGTCTTATAAAAGAAATTCAAAAGAGTTTAAACCCAATCATTTGAATTCAAATCATTTTATAAAATATACTTGAACATTTTAAGGTTGTTTAAATACTTTAAATTTTATAAAACTTCATTTATTTCAAAAGTTAATTTGAATTCCATCTTTCAAATCCTGATTTTAGACTTATATAAAAATCTGGTTTGAATTCAAATTCTGTTTTAAAATTAAACAGACAGGTCAGGTATTAAAACCTAGAAACAACTTATACCCGAGCTTCCCTATCAAAACCCGAGTGTAACTTCGAGAAAAGCACTTGCTCGCACGAGCTAGAACCCGAGCTTCTTTCTTCCCGAACATACGAAACTGCACGAAGAGTTGCACATATCCGTGCACAGTAGATCAACGATGTTCTGGCCGTCGCCTGCACCTCCAACAAATCATCATCATCTTGCCCAAACACCACGAACTTCCCGATCGTCAAAACCCTCTCACGCACGTGAAATCGAAATCGAAAGTTTGAAACTAAAACCTGGAAAACAATATCAGGTTTCGCCATCAACCTGGAAACATGGATCGTTCACGAAACCTCGACCTTCGGAATTCATGCAACTCCAGCCACCATCTCGTCTACACCCTAGCTTCCATCACCCCAAACCCCGAAGCACTCGATCAAACACAGATGAAGAACGAATCGAAATTCCCAACCTCACGAAAACTAGGTTTTGAAACTCAAAATGTTCGCCGCTGCCACCACTGAGATCTGGCCATCATCCCACTATTTTTCCCAGTGCCACTGATCACTCCTCTACCTCCAGGAGGAAAATCGACCTCTCCGATCAACGAGATCACCCACGGCGACCAAAAATGCATAATTCAAACAAAACAAAACTGCCCTACATTTTCAATCTAACAATTATGATTTAAGTTTTGAAAATCATGTTTTCGTATGAGGGTTCAACCTACATGAATGAATACGATAATTAAGAAGGTTAAATTTTTGACTTATCTTGGGTCTTGCACAGTTATTTAGTTTTCCAGAAACATTAACATGCTACTTCAACTTAAATAAAATTTCCTATATACCTTAACAAACAGTTTTTTTTATCCCAAATCTAAATAGTAAGTAGATTGAGAGGAATTGATTTTCGAAGAAAAAGCTTGTGTTTAAAATTTCAAAACCGAGAACATTATAACAGCCTGCACACATTATGACCATTTTTTTCAAACATACTCAAAGCGTTACATATATATAAACACACATATTCACAGCTATAGGTACCACAGATTTATACTTTAAACTGTTTTTAAAGAAAAGTTACTCACCTGTTTTTAAGAAATGAACAGAGGCCTCTTCATTTTGACACAGGCTTTGAATTTGCTGTTGGAACTTCTACTTTAATTCTCTGGTTGTATTGATTTGTTTTTTTGAATTTTTGTTTAAGTTTTTAGTTAATATTCACTTCAGTTTGTCTCAGCTTTGAAGGAACGAATTGAGGTAGGAGGTTGATATATAGGAAAATTGTACATGTTGATTATAAATAAAGAAGTTTACAGGGTATAAAAATTTGTACAATAGGTATGGCTGAGATGATCTTTCATTATGGGCTTTGTAAAATCTACACTTATACCATACTTGAAGGTATTTTTCTGTTCTTACTTGTTTCTCAGCCTACATACTTACTTTTTATTTTTGTTTGTATATAGGTACTTATAAATTTTATTTCTTTTCTAGCTTGCCTATTGTATATGTGTTTCATTTGTTATCATTCTATAGTTTGATTTTTTTATACTTTTATTATTAACATAAATTCGTAAATTTGATTTCTATTTATGGTTTAACTATCTAGTATTAAATTTATAACATATATTTTTATTCTATACACTTATATTCAATATTGATAAGTATTTTTATTTTTAAACATTTTTATAACTTTTTCAATGAAAATGAATGAAATGTAATTTATATATTTAATAAAAATCATACATATTATTTTTCTAAAGTACAATTTATAAACCCATTCTCAATTTATTTTGAGTTTCAAATCAAATTCAAAAAAAAATAAGTATACCTTTCTTATTAAATTTTAAAAATTCAAATAAACACACAATTTAACCCAAGAATTTAGTTAAATTACAAATTTAAATTCGTCCTTAAATCGGGATCTTTACAAATATTGTGTCAGTTTACCTGGTTTAAATGTTTAGAAATTCTTATCGATTTAGTAGCGTCCCACTACTCAAACAGAATTTATATACCACTCAACAACAACACAATACAAAACCATTTTATATTCACTAATAAATACGCGCTCATATCTATTAATACGTTTAAACTCATTCTAAAGCATTACTGACTTAATCTCTAATGAGTAATCCCTACCAGAGCCATGGTTCTCGCTTAGGCTTCAGCTATGATACCAACTATAACAAACGGGATTTTCGACCCTCAAAAATTGACAACAATACGTCCACTATATAAAATGCCAAACAATCGAATGTCAAAAATACCAGATCGTTAGGGAAAAGAAGGAGAAAGAGGTAGAAGAAAAATATAAACAATAATACAAAATCTTACAATCACAGCAGAACAAAATATAATATATAATACCAGAGTTTATATAAAGGAATCTGTAACATTTTATATACTTACAATTATCAGAGTACAACTATCAATACATCAAACTTGATAGTTATTTAACTTATCCTTACACAGCAGAATATAAGTCAAGTATGGAAAATACGTCTGAAACTCCTCCAGCTAGTCTCCTGAGCCCCACAGCATTTACCCTAAATATGTAATACTCAGCTGACCCGAACATTATAATAAAATAACACCCAAGTCAGTCTGGAAAACAGCGTGAGAAAACATACTCGATTTGAATTATTAGAGCTATCAAAATCCTTCGAAAAACAAAGGAGTCTCGTAAGACCGACCGTGTCACACATAAACACGATAGGTTTTTACCTTACGATAACCAAAATATTTTTATAGAAAATCCAGTGATATTATAATATTGTCTAAATACAAATACTTATCCAAATAGTTGAAATTGTTACATTAATTAAATTGCAGCATACTAGGCTCTACAGATAAAACTGTAAGTTTGTATTAGAGAATGAATTCCAACAGAATGACTTGGAATTGGGGTACCACCTGCCAAAGTACACGTCTAGAACAGTACACTGAGGACCACTCCCGATCCCCTACAACACAAGACCGGACTAGCCCTAACCTGGATTGTAACGGCCTGCCTTTTTGGATGTTTTAAGCAGACACATATGCTAGACTCAAACCATTCAAAAAGGAAGATTGTTATGTGGTAAATAAGAAAAGAGAAAGAAATAAAAAATACAGAATCTCGCAGTGGAATGACAAAATATAGTAATCAAATGACAGTTCATGAAGCTGTTTTATAAATACATTTGATTATACTAACGCAATACAAAAATCAAAGTTACATAAAATAGGAATAAATAAATAAATAAATAAATGCAGCATAATAACATGATAAAGCGGAACACATATCGTAAATAATAATAATAGTACAATCTTCATCTTCGTCCTCTAGAAATAAGGTCTTCAACCCTGAAATGCTCAGGCTGACCCAAGCAAATTGAAAAGATAAAACACTCGAGTCAAAACTAAAAGAGCTTATGTAAGTGAAATCAACAGTAAATATGAGGGTAACGGCGTCAGAGATGTTTACGGGGTTTGACATCTCTTATCCAGTGTCTAACGTAGGTGTAATAACTTAAGAGATGTTCGAGATTCACATCTCCTAAGGATCCGTTAAACTATCTACTATGTATTACTATATGCTATTATGATATGTATATAGTAAAGTAAAAGTATTAAAATAGCGTCAAGGCGTTACCCATATTCCCATTAACACATTTTATATATTCCCACAGCCTATACAGTACCATAACTCCTCCATAAAATGGAGGCTATCAGTTGGCACTCCATAGGTATGGTACAAAACAAACTTATAGAAGGCGCTCTAGGGCATGTGAACATGGCACTCGAGGCAATGCCAAGGTGGATATACCAATTGCGGATCCGAACTGGTGGTAACGTATAGCAACTACTACCGCGCACCTTGGACACACTTCCAAATCAAATCAAAGGTGGCCACCAAATCAATCACAAAGTAATAGAATGGTATTGAAGAAATGTGCCCGATAGGGGAAATGAACTCACTTTGCCTGACATGGCTCCTGTTTTAGTCATATCTAAGCTGACTTACGGGAGTCAAGGTCACGTCATACCTTATAAAGAAATCATTTTCCAAACCATCCTACTTCATTTCTGGAATCTCCACCACGTACACGGTAGTTAAAGTGGTTTTCAGTATTGGCAGAGAGTATGACAATATTGATCCTGGTCTCTTTAACAACCAAACGCTTATTTCACACCAGATGGTTCTTTGACGCTTTCAAAAGTCACTTCACAATTTATATCAAAATATCATATTCAATTTCAAATCATATTTCTTTCGAAATTATACTCACTTCCAAACCATATTCACTTCAAAGTAATATTCACTTTCAGAAATCATATTAGCTTATAAAATTATCAATCAGATAGGTTAATTAAATCTTTGTTCCAAAATCATCATATTTACTAAACTTTGTTGTTTCAAAACAACAACGTATCAATACCAAATTACAACTTAGGTTTTGTCATCACCAAGGATTTAAATAAAAATACTTCAACTTACAAAGTCTGAAATTTTAGAAAATGGTTTAGATAGTCTTAAATAGTTTTAATTGTTTAAACATTATTTATATAGACTAAAATAGTTTAAATAGTAAAAATAGTTTTTAGATAGATTTAAATTTGATCTAATTAGATTTAAATAGATTTAAAATAGATTAAATAGATTTTATTTGTTTTAAAATATTTTAAAATAGATTAATTATAGATTAAATTGATTTAAATTATATTAAGTAGATTTTTAAATATATTAAATGTATTTAAATTATATTAAATAGATTAAATAAATTTGATTAGTTTAAAATATGTAAAATAGATTAAATTGGGTTAAATAGGTTATAATAGATTAAATAAATTAAAAATAGTTTTAGACTGATTAAAATAGTTTAGATTAATTTTAAAGTAGATTTCAGAGTTATACCCAAACATTTCCAATAACACAATTTTCGATAAATTCATTTATATTTAACACCTCAACTTTGAAATTCCAATTTAAATCCTCTGAACAATTCATTAAATCAATTCCAATTTCAACGAAAATAATTCAGTTTATATTCAATTTCTATTTCAAAATACCAACTAACCGAATTCAAAATTCCAAATATTCAAAAATCATTTAATTTAACCAATCCGGTGTCCATATATAATTTTCTACCCAAGGGTCAAGAGATACAGATATTTATCATTTCAATTCGTAATTTAAGATTTTACAGTTACATATCATTTCAAACCGCAATCCCAAATTTAAATAAAATCCATAAAATCGCTCGATTCTATCATTTCAACCTATAATGATTTTTCCCGAATATATAGATCATCCGGGTATGTACCGTTTCAGCCCATAGGGAACTTGCAGTTTATAACAATATAAAATACAATCATCTAGTTATACAATATCACAATCAAACATCCATCACAATCATCATCCAAATCAACCAATAAACATCAATAGATAACTGATAATCAATACAGGTATTGAATTGACAATTTAATATTCAATATTAAATATCACAATCAAACATCCATCACAATCATCATCCAAATCAACCAATAAACATCAATAGATAACTGATAATCAATACAGGTATTAAATTGACAATTTAATATTCAATAATAAATCAAACAATAATTAAATGCAATAAAAGTTAAATTTAACCAGAATACAATTTAACATACCAAACAGCAATCAGTAAATTTATAATCATATTATTAATTTTATTTAACTAACATAGGACGATTTAGAAGTTGTGAGTGGGTTAAAAACACAGACTTTCGATTTTAAATCGATTTAAAATCTAATTTAAGCACCAATTCAAACAGTCTTAGAATTATCCAAACTAGCTTGAAAATGTCCTAAATTTCAATATGATCCCAATGGATCAAACCGAATCCAAGTCGTATGTAAAATTTACACTAGTTAGAATATTTGAATTTGAAATTTAAAAAAAGGAAAAGGAAGAACGTACACGTCATCACGTGAAAACACAACAACCCTCGATGCAACACGACTTGTCTCTAAATCAACAACCGCGAAAAACACAACGTCGACCAGCAATCTTCGGCCACCAGAAGTCAGATCCCGCATCATCGCCACCAAGCGCCTCCGGCCATGCCCTCCCTGACCTCGGCGGCATCTTCTGGCTACCCACGACCATGGGTGAAATGCCCACCTTCCCCACCAAATCATCACGAATTCGTGGCATTATAGATACAACTAATGGCATGGATGCGAGCTTCTCAACACCCTCTTCACAATGGTGCCTTTTGATCGTCGATTAGACGACGATCGACCGTTGGATCGTCAACCCAATATGGGCGGCCGGAGTTGATTCATGAATTCTGGAAAAATGTTAATTTGAATTGAAAAATGAATTGCAGATTTGGGTTACGCTCATCGAGAGCTCCGAAATAATATATAATATGACATAGTTTTGAGGAGTTTGATTTTGAAAGTGATTTGGAAATTGGATTGGGGGTTTGTAAATTTGATTTTGTTTTTGCCATTAGGAAGAAGAAGCAGCAGGAAATGTAAGTACATAATAGAAGAATAAGAAATACCTAGAGTTTATAACAGGCTCTTTATAGGTAGATCAGAAATAGAAATGAATGGACAAGATTTATTTGAAAGCTGAATGATAAAAGATCTGAAAAGCCCGTTATGTCTCCGAAAAAAAGGCTCATCCCATATATCAAAATAGATGTTTTAGCTATTTTTAAACTCAATGGAATAGGTTTCAAGTCCAAACTCCATCGTATGAAGAAGTTAGCTTAAATTCAGGTTAATTCAAATTGATTTCAATTAAATTGATTTCTAGGCGTTTCGAGTCCGTACAATCAAACGACATGTCAGATTGCTATGAAACATGAAATCCTACAATAATTCACTGTAACTGATCAGAGGAAACTGGTTTCGTCGAAATCTGAGATACTTGCCAAAATGGCTATTTTCACGTTAATTAAATAAATTAATATTTAATTAATTAAATCATTTTTTCATTCAAATTTGATAGTTAACAAATTTCATCACTTTTAATCACTTAGACATTTATAATGACTTAAAACAAGTTTATATAACTATATAGTGTTGGTTATTACACTAATTACAGTGTTCAATTTCCAGTGTAATTAAATCCAATTAATAAAAATTTAATTCGAATAAATCGATTTAATTTGATTTCAACTTTTATATTCAAACAATTACAAATCTAATAACAAAATTAAAACTTGTTTTATATTTCATTACATTAATATTCTTCAATTCCATCTTTTATTTATATTAACTGCTATATTTCCATTATATTGAAATTTTGTCGATTTTTCACATTAATTGTAACTTAAAATCCCAATTAATTTATTTATCTTGGTTTCATTCTTTTATTAAATCGATTATTACCTTATGAATAAAATAAACATTTGCATTCATTTTATTACATTCACAACTTGCAGTTATTGACTTAACTCACTTTAATGTAACATTTAATTTACATTTAATTGCAATTGATTAAATACATTGGTAACAAACAACAATTGTCACTGTTACTACATTTGATAAAATTTGTTGGTTTATTATTTATAAACAGTTGTTATAACTACTACTACACCACTACTATTATCAATTACAATTAGTTACACTTTATTTCATTAATTGATCTACAATTGAATAATAATTGCTATTTTTAATCTTATTATCCATTAATACATGCATTACTATAATTCTTTTACAACCTACATCAATTATAACTTTTTAATCCTTTTAATTAATTGTAATTACATTTAAAGTAGTTGTTAGTTACCTTAAATTAGTACTATTTCACTTTATTTCAGTTATATTTTTATTATTAATTCATAAATTTTATTTCTTCCAACATTAAATTACAAAACTTTATTAAACTTAATTATTGAAAATTACGGGTCATTACATTAGTTAGTCCGAATAAGATTACCCCACGGTTGTGATCAGCAACCTCTATACAGCCGAATAAAAGAGACCCTAGATAGGGGTAACCTTCCCCTACTTGGGAGAGACCCACTTAGCTTTGTTGCATCTCCATTGATTTTCAGTCATTCGCGGTTGATAAGGCTCGAGGCTAAGCATTACCTTTTTATAAATATTCACTTAGAATGCTCATTGTCCTCCAATGACAATGAACTGATAGCATTCATCCATACAAATCTGTTCCCGGTCCGAACGGAACTTAAGGCACACTACATCCATTTTTGGATCACCCTCGGGATTAGTAGCGATTCACCCTTACACTACCTTACTCCATCTTTGACTCCATGCTCTTGTTTTCCCATCGAAAATGTACTCATTGGATCAAAGTAGTTTTCAGGTAACTTATCCGATCCCGGTCTCTTTGAAATAACACTCGAAATTGGCCAATATTGATAGTTATTTATTTAACTATCAAAATAGTCATCCATAAGCAATCATCTGGCCTTAATATAAATTTTCCCAAATATTCACTTTTCAAAATATCTTTGAAGACATATCAATTTCTCCCAACATTTGAAAAGAAAATTCAAGTACATAAATTCATAGCAGGACACTTCCCAAATCTCAACACTTAAAAATATTTTCAAATTTCTATTTTCTATAGTTAGAAAAATATTACCAGTCTTATTTTCCAAAAACTCATTCAATATTAACGTTTCAGGAAATTATTCGGTAATTTTTCCCCAAATTTTTTGGAATCGCAAATAGATTTCCTGTCCTCAAATCATATCCTTTTATAAGCCCCCTTTTTGAATCTCGAGAGAGTTTATAAAATAAAATTTTAATATATATATATATATATATTAAGTATTTAAAAGATTTATAATTTATTTTTAAAATATGTTCAAGTAATTATTAAAATATCAAAAACACTTTCATAACATTGATAGCTCATTTTAGTTAAATAAAGGATTTTCAAAGCTGATTTTAAAAGTCAGGATTCACTAAAATAAATACTTCATATTTAAAATCTACTTACCCAGTATTTCAATCTCAACTGGTTTAAAATTTCATAGTTTTAAAATAATAAAATTTCCCCTTTCCAAAACTAATTCACTTCTTAAAATTTAATATATATATATATATATATATATATTTCAAAATCTTAATAACCAATTTTAATTTATAACTTATCTCCATTTCATAACATATCGCTTCATTGTTGATTCCCTAACAATTCTCATTTCAAAAATAGAATTTTCCACTCTACTCAACTCTGTTTCCATATTCTAATGTAAATTCCTCCTATGAATTTATATTACCAATCATCATCTGATATCAAAATTCTTCGTAATAAACATTGTTTATCAATTTAATTACCCCCTTTGGTTTTACCTGTTTATAAAAACAAATCTATTTATAAAAATACATTATATAAATTTTATTTCTTCTAAATTCCATTAATTCTTCCAATCCATTTTTCAATATTGATTTCAACACCTTTTTATATTTCCAGAATATCATTTATAAATTCTTTTATATAATTTATTTTAAAATCTTCATTTACTAATTCACGATAGTTAAGTATAGTCAATAAAAAAAAATTCTAATATAATTTCTTTAAAATAACTCTAGTTCCTATGTAACAACCCGTAATTTTCGATAATTAAGATGCTAATTAAATTAGAAATTGTGAATAAATATTGGAAGATATAATTTTTTTTAATTTATTTATCGAAATAATAACTAAAGTGAAACGCAAAAACGTTATTTATAGTTAATTATTTACAACTTGAATGGAATCCCAATTAGTTGAAATAAGGTAAATGTATACTTGGTAACAAATTTAATACAAGAAAACAAATGTAAATATTGAATTAATTAATGAATTAATAATAATAAATAGTAATTGAATAAAATCAATGTTCTGTAATAATTATAATATTGTTTTGGAACGATAACTTATAAAAGTATGATTAAGAGTTAGTGGTAACAATTATTATCAGTTATCGATATATTTTTAATCCATTAAACTGAGCTAGAATCAATTGCAATAAATCTAAATAAAATATTACAATAATGTTAATCAAGGTAATATTTGGAAGTAATGTTTATGTTGAATAATAGGACAATTTGTTGAATTGAAAGAATGGAAATAAAGATTTATCAATTTGTTGGGATTTGAACTACAATAATTGGATTAATTGCAATTAAATGAAATTAAATATCCAAATATTACGTTTGTTGAAATTAAGATGGAATTTGAGCATATTAATGTAATAGATCATGAATCCGATGTTAATTTCATCCATTTGACAACAATGGATTGAATAATAGAATGAAAAGTAAATTAAATGGAATTATTAGAAATTAAATTTATAATTTTTGAACTTAATGAAATGAGGTTAACAACGAAACTGATAAATTAATCAACTCTAAATTGACATCTAAATTTTTTAAATTAGTTTAAGTAAGAAATTTAAAAATGATAAAAATTGTCAATTATAGAATTGAATTTGAAATTTGATTTAATTAATTAATTATTAATTTATTTAATTAATGTAAAATAGACATTTTGGCCACTGACTCGAATTTTAACGAAACTAGTTTCATCGGATCCGTAACGATGAATTATGACAGGATTTCAAGTTTCGTAACATTCGGACTTGTCGTTTGATCGTACGGACTCGAAACGCCTAAAAATCAATTTAATTGAAATTAATTGAAATCAATTTGTCATAACTTGATTTTTGCATAACTTCTTCATACGATGGAATTTTGATTTGAAACCTATTCCATTGATTTTAAAATATTTTAAAACATCTATTTTGACATATGGGTTGACCCAATTGCGTTCCTGAGTCGAAACTAGCTTTTTGGGCTCTGTATTGCTCAACTTTCAAACCGATTTGATCCATTTGTTCCTATTTCTTATCTGCCTATATATATTCGGTTATAAACTCTAGCAGCCTTTTTATTTCTCATTCCTGTACGTACAGAAACTTCTGTTGCTCCTCTTCCTCAATGGCTGAAAATACTAATCTTCCCAATCCAATTTCAATTCAAAATACAACTTCAGAAATCAAACTCCACGAACTATATCGAATTATATATGGATTTGAAGCTCTCGACAAGCGCAAGTCAAATATATGATTCGTTTTTCAATCAGGGTTTCGATGTGGCCGGAAATCGATGAACTGTTCATGGCCGTTCATCGCGCCTCGACCAAACTTGTCCGATCTTCGAATCTATTTGTGGGTATTGTAGAGTGGACCGAGGGGACTTCATCTATGTGGTTTATGCGCCGAATCAACGGCTGGATTTGGTGAAAAAATTCGATCAGGGTTCGAATATAATGGCGGCCGGAAGTGGTTTTAGGTGACCGGACGTGGGTCGTTGGGTGCGGCTTGGCGTGGCGAGCTCGTGGCGGAGGCGCGACAAGTTCAGATGATCGGTGGAGCTCACGATTGCTGTCAAAGTTTTGGTGTTTAGCGGCTTCGATCGAATGAGATCCTGTTAGTATTTACTGTTGCTGACGTTTAGGGTACCGTGTTTTATTAAATTTATTATTCTATTTATTTAATTTAAATCGTATATGTTCTAACGTCCATAATTTTTAGAGACGAGGTCCGTTTCTCATGCGGTTTTCTCCGTTAGAGTCGTATCTGAATTTTTGACATTTTGGCACTAGTTTGGACGGATTATGAGACTGTTTAGTTTTGAATTTAAATTGGATTTAAATTTAATTTAAATTCAAAAGGTGAGTGTTTTAACCCACTCACAGCTTCTAAAATTTCTTATGTTTATTAAATTAATTTATAATGTGATTAGAAATTTATCTATGACTGTTTGACATATTTTGAATCATCATCTCAGTTTATTTGAATTTTATTTGGATAAAATAGTTATTTAATTTATTATTGAATATAAACGGCCAATAAAAATCTGTTATTTATTATCTATTCTATATTGATGTCATTGATTGAATTGGTTGATGATTGTGATAAATGTTGATGATTGATATTGGATGAATGGACGTTGTATCTTATATTGTTATAAACTACAAGTTGTACGGATTTTTATTTCATTCGGGATTGTGGTTTGAAATGATATATAACCGTATTTATATTTTAAATTATGGATTGGAATGATAGATATCCGTATCACTTGACCATAGGATAGAAAATTATATACAGACACTATGGTCTATATATAAAATATTTTGCAATGATTTCTATGGTTTTGTAAAGAAATATATGGTTTTATATCAATATTGATTTTAGATATTATATAAATGTTTTTTATCCTTAGTTTTGAGCTATGTATAATTTGTTTTAATATAGAATAAGCTTAGTAATAAGTTGATTTTTATTGAAGATAATATGGTTAAGAGTTTAAATTTTACTTTAGTATAGAGTTTAAAATGATTTAAATTAATTAAGGTTGGAAGATAAATTTGAAATTTATTTGGAATTGAATTTCATTTAAGAATTAAACTCGAATAAGTTTGATGTGAATTTTATTGAATTTGAAATTTTAAAAGGTATGATTTTATCACTTGATTTTGGGTTAAGGTGAATTGAATGAATATTTCAAGTATAAATAAATTTCAAGAAATATTTAGTTATTTGAAATTTTGGTTGTAATTAAATGCTAATGGATTTATTAAGTAAAATATTTCAATACTAAATAATAGAAAATTGAATATGATATATATATATATATATGTGTGTGTGTATGTATATATGAAATTACTAAACTTAGTTTTGAAATTGTTGAATACTTAAAGTTTGAAATATATTGAAGTTGGAATGGTTTATTCTGTGGATCAAATCTGTCTTGAAATCGATATAATTTGGATAGTTTATTTGGAAACTGAATTGAATGGAAATTTATGATTAGGGATCTGGTTAAATTTAAAATCGAGAAATTCGAGTTGTTTTGGAATTGATTTGTGAAATTAAAGAAGCTATTTTATTTTATAAATACTTTAAATATTTCAACCATCTAAGTGGTGGAAGTTATGTTTCAAAGTTATGAGTTTCAAGGTATTATAATTTTAAAGTGTTATATTTCAAGTGTTTTAATTTCTAAATGTATAACTTTGAAAGTGTTATGAGTTTAGAAAAAGGTATATATGAAATGAAAATGAGATCGTGATTAAATGGTTTTGAAATGGATATGATATTCTGGTTTTGAAATTTAAGTTATTTTGAAAAGGGCCACGGTGTTATAATAACGTTTGGTTGTTAGAGAGACCAAGATAGGAAGTTGTCATACTCTCTGCCAATTTCAAAAACCATTTTAATAACCGTGTATGTGGTCGAGATTCCATAATGAAGTAGGATGGCGGCGGCGTTCCTTTGAGGTAAATACGTGGATCCGACTCCCGTGAGTTGGCATAAGGTGGCTAAAATAGGAGCGATTCCGAGCCAATGAGGCAGATCCTCTTATCAGACACACTCCTTCGATATCATTCCATTATATTCTGACTTTGAGATTGATTCAGTGGCCACTTTTGATTTTTGATTTTGGGGGTGTGGCTCGAGGTGGGCGATAAGTGTAACAACCCTAGATTTTTGAACATAATTTTAAATTTGAATTTATTTTATTTTGAAATTATTTTAAATTTACTTTTATTGCAAGTTTTCATTTTTAAATATTTAAAAGTGATGATAAAAATTTTCCAAAGTTTATTGAATTTATTTTCAATTTTTAAAGCCTAGTTTCCATTTTTTTGCTATTTTGTTAATTTAATTATATTTATTTAAAATTTATTTATTTATTTTATTCATTAATAATTTTTTTGTGTTTTTATGTTACTTATACACATTTTTATATGCATATAAAATTGCAAAATGAATTTGGAAATTTGAAAGGTTTCTGACCTTTAATGTGCATTACCTTTTCATATTCAACTTCACCTTTTCACCAAACAACATATCCCTTCAATTTATTGACCATGTGACACCCCACCTCTATACCCACGCTAGCCAAGGACACTACAAAGTAATGCCGTCAACTAACACGGAGAATAAGGCTAGTTGGGAGCGACCATCTATAGCCTTGCTCTAATTATCCATCAAATACGTCGACAATAATCATACCAAACAGATCGACATATCCAATGCATACTTAAAACAAAACCATAGGTGGTTGGATCTATCAGAACAAAATATAATAAATCAAATGTAATATACATCATAGAACAGTAGATCATCATATACACATACACTGATACATAACAGAGTATACAAAATAATACAAGTCAAGTGGTATAGCAAATCACAATATACAGACGAGTTCCAGATGAATACATATCAGAGTTACTACAAAATGGGACTACACAAAAAGCTATGACAAAAAGAAGCTAGCGGATTAGTCCATGCGGAAGCAAAATAGGCTAAGTCCAAAAGCACCTAACCTGAAACAACTCGGTCTGACCCGAGTATAAAATACACGGATCAGTCTAGCTAAACAAATTAGTTAGATAAACTGAACAACAATAAACCTAAAAGGTTACAGAGCATAATAGATATCTTTAAAAGAGATAACACAATCATCTAACGAAAGATCAATCATATAGAACAAGCCTCATATCATCGGCAACATATAGAAACAAAGGATAAGAATATCCCAAAGCAAGCCATAAAGGCAAACAACAAAATACCGATAAATACGAGTTCCACAAGGTAAACGCTATATTTCGTGTGGCTCCAAAGAACCAATACAGAAAAGCAATACCTAGGGAATATACATATAAATGAAATATCATGAGCGGTGGTGAAGAAACCACTCCGATATCTCTTGAGCGGTGGTGAAGAAACCACTCCGATATCTCTTGAGCGGTGGTGAAGAAACCACTCCAATATCTCTTGAGCGGTGGTGAAGAAACCACTCCGAAAGCAATACTAAAGGTAACCGACAACCCCAAATATCTTTCGAGTCAGGGCAAAGGACCAACTCCAAAAGCGATATTAAAGGCAACAAGCCAGAGGGACAGTCCGAAGACACTATTCCAAAGGCAGAATGTGTCACAACTCCCAGAGAGGAATCCGAGAAGTGGTAACGTGAGTCCCATAACCACCCGTTCGCACTAAACGGTTTACTATCCATTAGTTAATTTCACACTCGAAGCAGTACAAAGTTCACCTCATATCCTCAGTAAACCAAACCCGAAGGTCAAAACGATCAATTGAATAGGTCGGGGATTAATCGGAAAGATAAACGCACAGATTCATGGTCCGTGTTTTGCCCAACCATTTAATCACCCTTCCACTTCGCTCGAAGTGCGAAATCGTGCGTGTGTTTAAATAGAATTTATAAATTGGAGAAACGAGCTTTTAATATGATTAGAAAGATTATTTTATAAAAACCCGTGGATGAAGTCAAAATAAGCTATCAAAGTCAAAGAGGCAATAACAACCACTAAGAAGCAACTTGAATCGATAAAATTTGGAAAACAAATCAAAATATGCAAAAGCAGGCAAAACAGGCAAAACATGAGCAGGTCGGTCGACCGGTTGCAGGGCTCGGTCGGCTGGCCAGATGCAGGAAATAAAAAAAACTCGACATGAGCAGGTCGGTCGACCGGCTACAGGGCTTGGTCGGCCGAACTGCATATTTCTGCAGTTTCTGCCCTTTTTTCCAATGAATTGCAATTTCTCTCAAAACGCGATCTTTCGAGCAATGGAGTTAAGGAGCCTTAGCCAATAGATACCCCAGCTCCATTAGCTCTCCGATTCGCAACCAAAAACATATTCAAACATCAAAGTTAGGATCTTTAAAGAATTCAACCCAACACTAAAAATTTGGATATTCCCCAATTCAATCCAAACCAAAAGCAAGAGCATATGAACAAGGTGTTAGGAATTCATACCCAACATCATTGAAATCAAGAGAAGTAGATGTGAGTTCAAAACTCACCTTTTAACCTCACAAACAAAGAAGATGAAGGAGCTAAAACACAAGGAGAAGACCAACTAATCACTACTTCAACCCAACAAGCTTCAATCTAAGAACAAACAAGTATTTTCCTAAGTTAGGTTTAGGAAAACTTTCTGAAATTGAAGGAGAAAGTGTTGGAGAAGAAGAAGAGAGACTTACCTATGGCTTCTCTATGATTTTGGAGCAAGAAATCAAGTTACAAAGGAGAAACTAGGGCATGCAATTTCTATTTCCTCTTCCCTTCCACCATTTTCAGTTTTACTTGAGAAATGAAAATGAAAGAAGATGAAATGAAGAGAAGGGGTTGAGTTAGAGGGTTAATTAAGCTAGTGGGCTGAACCCAAACCCAAACCCAATAGAAAAAGTAGCCAAAATTTCACAAACTCCAAACATATCAAAGATTATACTCAAAAAGATCGCAAACGCCATTTTGGAACTAATGGAGGTAGTTTCGAGTTCCAATTCGGCCATTTGCAGAAAGTAACATTTCGGACCAAAATCCGACTAACGATGCTATATTTAAATTAAACATTTAAATATAAAATCGTTAAATATGCGGGTTGTTACAGATCTCCGCTCCTTACAAAATTGCGTCTCCGCAATTCCTAGAGACGATATTTGTAACAACTACATACAATCAATCAAAAGAAAAGAAAATAAGCTTGAGATGAAAAGACATACTCATCGTTCTCAAGCTAAGAAAGAAAACCTGGATAAGATCGCTCAATAAATTCTCTGGTTTCCCAATTATAGTCATTGGTTTAGCGGACCATTGAATTTTAATGAGCGGCACATCCTTGTTCCGAAGGTGTCGCACCTCCGTGTCAAGCACGCGAATAGGTTGCTGTACAATAGATAAGTTCGGTGAGATCTCAAGCTCCTGCAAATCAGGAGAAGTAATAACAGAATCCGACTCCCGAAAACACTTCCGAAGTTGCGAGACGTGAAACACGTCATGAATGCCAGATAAATGAGCTGGAAGTGAAACTCTATAAGCCACAGGGCCAATACGTTCAGTAATAGAAAATGGTCCTATAAAGCGAGGAGCCAATTTCCCAGTCGTACTGAAACGCATAACCCCCTTCAAAGGAGAAACACGAATAAAAATAAGATCGCCGATCGAGAACTCGAGAGGCTTCCTACGGTTGTCCGCGTAGGATTTCTGGCGACTCTGTGCCTCTTTCATTCTCAACCGGATAAGATCAATCTTCTCGGAAGAATGACGAACAAAATCCGGGCCAAGAATAAGCTTCTCCCCAGATTCTAACCAACAAGAAGGTGATCGACATGGTCTTCCGTATAAGGCTTAGAAAGGAGCCATACCGATACTAGACTGAAAACTATTGTTGTAGGAGAACTCTACAAGAGGTAGGTGATCTTCCCAACTACCACCAAAATCAAAAATACAAATACGAAGAAGATCTTCCAAGATACGATTCACCCGTTCAGTCTGTCCATCAGATTGCGGATGATAAGCTGTAGAAAAATTAAGCTTTGTTCCCAAAGCTTGCTGAAGACTCTTCCAAAAATGACTCGTGAATAAAGGATCACGATCACTCACAATAGAACTAGGAACACCGTGAAGTCTCACGATTTCCTTGACATACAACTTGACTCACAATAGAACTAGAATGGCCTGATCTCGAGCGAGGTAGGCCGTCAATGAAATCCATAGATATCTGATCCCATTTCCACAATGGAATCTCAAGGGGCTGAAGAAGACCTGAAGGACGCTGATGCTCGGCCTTAAAACGCTGACATGTTATGCAATTACTCACATAACTCGCCACATCGCGCTTCATGCCTTCCCAATAATAAAGACGACGCATATCGGCATACATCTTGCTACTACCGGGATGAATGGTATACTTAGAACGATAACAGTCATCAAGAATGTCATGCCTAAGTGCAAGATCAGAAGGCACAAAAAGACGGTTCTTCTTGCGAAGACACCCATGAGAATCAATGCTGAAATCTTGCAACGCCTCATCACAAGATCCAGACTCACAAAGCTGAATAAGATGCAACAATTCAGGATCACGCCGCTGACCATTGGCAATACGATCCAATAAAATAGGTCGAGCTCCCAAACTAAATAATAGAATAGGAGAATCAGAAGATGAACCTCGATCACGAATTTCACAAAAAGATAGAGTCTCAACAACATTCCATTCGGCAAGCATCATAGAAATAACAGCCAAATGTTTGCGACTAAGTGCATCTGCAACACGATTACCCTTACCAGGGGTGTACTGGATATCAAAGTCATAAGAAGCAAGAAACTCGAGCCAACGCTGTTGCCTCATATTGAGTTCCTTCTGGGTAAACAAATACTTCAAAGATTTATGATCAGTATAGAGAATGAAGCGCTCTCCCAATAAATAATGTCACCAAATCTTCAAGGCAAAGACAATGGCGGCAAGCTCAAGATCATGAGTGGCATAGCGAACTTCATTCGGGCGCAGTTGCCTAGAACCATAAGCAACTACCCGATCCTTCTGCATAAGAACAGCACCGAGACCACTACCACAAGCATCAGTGTAGACAACAAGATCATGATTCCCTTCGGGAACCACAAGAATAGGAGCATTAGTGAGAAGTTCCTTCAATGTCAAAAAGGAAGCTTCACACTTGTTGGACCAATCAAAACGGATGCCTTTCCGAGTAAGGCAAGTGAGAGGAAGCACAACACGGGAAAAGTCCTTAATGAACCGACGGTAATAACCCGCCAATCCAAGGAAACTACGAATCTCATGAACATTCTCAGGCCTCTTCCAATTCTGGATGGCTTCGATCTTTGAGGGATCGACAGAAATGCCATCGGAAGATACAACATGGCCTAAGAACTTAACCTTATTCTCCCAAAAATGGCACTTGGAGAATTTGGCTCTAAGTTGATGACGACGAAGAGTACTTAAGACAATTCTCAAGTGATTAGCATGCTCGACTTCAGACTTAGAATAAATAAGGATATCATCAATGAACACAAGAACGAACTTGTCGAGATATTCCCGGAATACCCGATTCATGAGATCAACAAAGAAAGCAAGAGCGTACGTCAAACCGAACGGCATAATGAGCCACTCAAAAGAACCATATCGAGTGTGGAAAGCCGTAAGAGGTATGCTATCCTCCGCGACTCGTAACTGATGAAAACCTATGGCAAGGTCAAGCTGAGAAAAGACCTCAGCACCACTCAATAGATCGAACATATCATCGATCCTAGGCAATGGATACCTATTTCTAATGGTCAACTCCTTAAGCTTGCGATAGTCAATGCAAAGCCTAAGAGTTCCATCAGACTTCTTCACGAAAACAACCGCGGATCCCCACGGAGAAAAACTGGATTAAATCAACTGCTTGGACTCAAGCTCTAAAAGCTGCTTCTTGAGTTCCTCATTTTCCTTTGTAGACATCCTCGTGGGAGGACGACTAACTGGATGCGCGCCGGGAATGAGATCAATGCGGAACTCAATTGCCCGTTTGGGTGGCAAACCCGATACAGGCTCAAAAACATCAGAAAAGTCACAAGCAACAGGAATACGAGATATATCATCATCATCTCGCGAGTCAAGAGAATAAAAAGCCATTTCGGAATTATCCACATCCCGAAGAATAAGAGATAACTGAGTAGGCGAATCCGGATGTCGAAGATAAAAAATCCTCTCCAAACAAATAATCCTGGCATCATATCTCACTAGCCAGTCCATTCCCAAAATCATATCAAATCCCAGACAAGAAATAACGTGTAGATTCGCACGGAAAGAAAAGCCACATAAAACAATCTCAACATCATCACACAACAAACTAAGGGTCGCGGATCCCCCAATAGGATTCGCAATCCTTAAAGAAGTAACCATACAAGAAACATCCAAAGATAAATAATCAACGAGCTTTTTCGATACGAAAGAATGTGAAGCACCTGTATCGAAAAGAACTCGTATACTATGGTCATAAAATAAAATAGAACCTTCCAAAATAGATGGAGATATACCTTTAGATTGAGAAGGACCTCCAGAAGCATTCGCTACATTTAACTTGCCAGATGAAGAATTATTCGGAGCAATGGGACAAGTGGAACTACGATGACCTTCCCTCTTGCAATAACGGCAGAAGAGAGGCTTAGGACAAGCTCGAATAATATGATCCGGAGAACCACAATTAAAACACTTTCGAACGAAAGGTGTTCCGGAAGACTGAGGATGAGAGCTAGGACCACCAGTCTTCTTCTTCTTAGAAGAAAAAGGCTTCTTCTGAATTGGAAACGGCCTCTTGTTGGGGTTCTTGGAAACCTCAACATCAACATCACTATCACACTCCTTCTCGATGGTCTCGAGGTGAAGTGCCGAATCAACCAACTCCTCAAAAGAAAGTTTAAGTTGGAGCAATAAGGACTTCTTGAGATATTTCTTAAGACCAGAGACAAACTTCAAATTCTTCTTATAAGAAGTGCTGATGAATTCAAGACCATACTTAGATAAAGCCTCGAATGATGCAACATACTCAGAAACAGAAGATTTCCCTTGCTTCAACTCAAGGAAGCGACGGGTCAATAGAACTTTTTCAGATTCAGGAACGAACTTGAGTTCAAATCGTCCCCGAAACTGAGTCCAAGAAAGAGTAGACTCATCAATTTCGGCTACAAGAAGCTCATACCAATCAAGAGCACGCTCTTGTAATAAGCTAGAAGTTACAAGAACTCTATCATGGTCAGAAAGATCCATGCGAGAGAAGATACGCTCGCACGTGCGAAGCCAAGCTTGGACTTCAAGAACAGACTCAGAGCCCTTAAATGGCTTGCCTCCAAGATGAGAAAAATCACTGCACTGACGTGCAAAGGCAGACTTGCGAGGTGGAGATACTCGAGGAAGAACTGGAGGTTGAGTGCTCCTAAAAAATTCCATAAACTGATCAGCAGACATATAAACGCCATCCGGATGTGAGCTACTGGATTGCCCAACATCCGAACATCGTCCCCTACCTCTTCCAGCCATATGCTGAAAGTAAGATAAGAACAAGATTATTCACAAGGTAGATACTTCATTACGGAATACTATGGAATAAAATGCATTCCTAGACGTATTCCCCAAATTCTATCTAACCTTGATGGAATAAAGAGACACGATGATTCAAAGGTTTGTATCACTTGTACACCTTGATGTACCGTAATATGTGCATCTATTCTCTGTTTATCATATTTTGTCCTGAACCTGGCTCTGATAGCACGCTGTGACGCCCCACCTCTATACCCACGCTAGCCAAGGACACTACAAAGTAATGCCGTCAACTAACACGGAGAATAAGGCTGGTTGGGAGCGACCATCTATAGCCATGCTCTAATTATCCATCAAATACGTCGACAATAATCATACCAAACAGATCGACATATCCAATGCATACTTAAAACAAAACCATAGATGGTTGGATCTATCAGAACAGAATATAATAACTCAAATGTAATATACATCACAGAACAGTAGATCATCATATACACATACACTGATACATAACAGAGTATACAAAATAATACAAGTTAAGTGGTATAGCAAACCACAATATACAGACGAGTTCCAGATGAATACATATCAGAGTTACTACAAAATGGGACTACACAAAAAGCTATGACAAAAAGAAGCTAGCGGAGTAGTCCATGCGGAAGCAAAATAGGCTAAGTCCAAAAGCAGCTAACCTGAAACAACTCGGTCTGACCCGAGTATAAAATACACGGATCAGTCTAGCTAAACAAATCAGTTAGATAAACTGAACAACAATAAACCTGCAAGGTTACAAAGCATAATAGATATCTCTAAAAGAGATAACACAATCAACTAACGAAAGATGAATCATATAGAACAAGCCTCATATCATCGGCAAAATATAGAAACAAAGGATAAGAATATCCCAAAGCAAGCCATAAAGGCAAACAACAAATACCGATAAATACGAGTTCCACAAGGTAAACGCTTTATTTCGTGTGGCTCCAAAGAACCAATACAGAAAAGCAATACCTAGGGAATATACATATAAATGAAATATCATGAGCGGTGGTGAAGAAACCACTCCGATATCTCTTGAGCGGTGGTGAAGAAACCACTCCAATATCTCTTGAGCGGTGGTGAAGAAACCACTCCGAAAGCAATACTAAAGGTAACCGACAACCCCAAATATCTTTCGAGTCAGGGCAAAGGACCAACTCCAAAAGCGATATTAAAGGCAACAAGCCATAGGGACAGTCCGAAGACACTAACCCAAAGGCAGAATGTGTCACAACTCCCAGAGAGGAATCCGAAAAGTGGTAACGTGAGTCCCATAACCACCCGTTCGCACTAAACGGTTTACTATCCATTAGTTAATTTCACACTCGAAGCAGTACAAAGTTCACCTCATATCCTCAGTATACCAAACCCGAAGGTCAAAACGATCAATCGAATAGGTCGGGGATTAATCGGAAAGATAAACGCATAGATTCATGGTCCGTGTTTTGCCCAAACATTTAATCACCCTTCCACTTCGCTCGAAGTGCGAAATTGTGCGTGTGTTTAAGTAGAATTTATAAATTGGAGAAACGAGCTTTTAATATGATTAGAAAGATTATTTTATAAAAACCCGTGGATGAAGTCAAAATAAGTTATCAAAGTCAAAGAGGCAATAACAACCACTAAGAAGCAACTTGAATCGATAAAATTTGGAAAACAAATCAAAATATGCAAAAATAGGCAAAACAGGCAAAACATGAGCAGGTCGGTCGACCGGTTGCAGTGCTCGGTCGGCTGGCCAGATGCAGGAAATAAAAAAAACTCGACATGGGCAGGTCGGTCAACCGGCTACAGGGCTCGGTCGGCCGAACTGCATATTTCTGCAGTTTCTGCCCTTTTTTCCAATGAATTGCAAGTTCTCTCAAAACGCGATCTTTCGAGCAATGGAGTTAAGGAGCCTTAGCCAATAGATACCCCATCTCCATTAGCTCTTCGATTCGCAACCAAAAACATATTCAAACTTCAAAGTTAGGATCTTTAAAGAATTGAACCCAACACTAAAAATTTGGATATTCTCCAATTCAATCCAAACCAAAAGCAAGAGCATATGAACAAGGTGTTAGGAATTCATACCCAACATCAATGAAATCAAGAGAAGTTGATGTGAGTTCAAAACTCACCTTTTAACCTCACAAACAAAGATGAAGGAGCTAAAACACAAGGAGAAGACCAACTAATCACTACTTCAACCCAACAAGCTTCAATCTAAGAACAAACAAGTATTTTCCTAAGTTAGGTTTAGGAAAACTTTCTGAAATTGAAGGAGAAAGAGTTGGAGAAGAAGAAGAGAGACTTACCTATGGCTTCTCTATGATTTTGGAGCAAGAAATCAAGTTACAAAGGAGAAACTAGGGCATGCAATTTCTATTTCCTCTTCCCTTCCACCATTTTCAGTTTTACTTGAGAAATGAAAATGAAAGAATATGAAATGAAGAGAAGGGGTAGAGTTAGTGGGTTAATTAAGCTAGTGGGCTGAACCCAAACCCAAACCCAAACCCAATAGAAAAAGTAGCCAAAATTTCACAAACTCCAAACATATCAAAGATTATATTCAAAAAGATCGCAAACACCATTTTGGAACCAATGGAGGTAGTTTCGAGTTCCAATTCGGCCATTTGCAGAAAGTAACATTTCGGACCAAAATCCGACTAACGATGCTATATTTAAATTAAACATTTAAATATAAAATCGTTAAATATGCGGGTTGTTACAGACCATATACCCTTTCTTTCAGCCGACCACTTCAGTTTTCTCATGCACAAAAAATTGTCTAACCCTAAATATATGCGGCCATAACCTAAAGAGAAAATCTTGGTAAAATTTTATTCTTTTTCACTCTTTTTACTTGTTTTGTTTGGATTTTTGTACATGCATCAACCTTATTGTGTTCGGCCTCCCTCCTCCAGCACCATGGCCGACTCCACCACCACCACAACCAGCCACCATCTCCTTCATTCCAATGCCCTTTCATGGCCGTGGCCATCTATGTTGATGATCCATCAAAATATTAAGCAAATTCCACCTAAAACATCATAGCCGAACTCCCCCTTTGCTCCACCACTTCACACATCATCTCTGCCACCTTGTGCACCACCACCACCAGCCACTTGTTGACTTGAGACCCTTGCCACATCACTTCCAGTCCACTACCAGACCTGGCCATGCTCAATCATGCCTTGACCGAGCCATTGTTGCCTTGGAAATCCATTTGTTGCCTTGAATTGTGTGTACACGCACACATATCCTTATACTCCTTCATATCATGCTATGGCCGACCTTTTGTACCCAAAACCTGATTCAAATCCATCCCATGACAGTGATCCAATCTATGGCTGAGCTTAGAGTTGTTGAATGCAAGTGCAAAAGCTTTGGTTATGTGATGTGCATTTATTTCTAGCATTGTCTAAAAATAGTTTGGTTTGAAAATTTATGTTGTATTTGTTTTGTTTGTTATGTGACAAGGCAATTAGCTTTGGCTCTTCCACACTTAAATCGTAGTCGTACTTTCGTGCCTTTGAAGATCTTTGTTTTGTGTATATGGTTGTCATCTCCAGCTTGTACAAGTAAGTAATTATCACCAGACAAATTTATACTTATTTGACTAGTAAACTGATCACAATTGAATCTATAAACCATATCACCATGCTATATCTGCTATGCTATGATCATATGATGTTCACCCATGCTTATACACCTGTTATAACATTTGTTACTGTTATATATTGCTATTCTGTTATTTATATCAGTTTATCACACGCAAGTTCCCTGTAGATTAGAATCAGTATGGATTGAAATGATACATACCCGAACGGACTCTAGAATAAGGAAAAATCGTTATAGGCTGAAATGATAGGCCTGAACGATTTTTAATTATTTCATTTTACTTGGGACTGCGGGCTTGAAATGATAAAACCCGGGTTTTCTTTGTAAATTATGGATTGAAATGATATATTATCCGTATCACTTTACCTAGGTTAGAAAATTTTATACAGACCCATGGTTAATATATATTTTTCTAAATTTTTTAAAGCATCTTTAGAAATGTAAATATTATAATATTTTGATTTAAACTTAATTGAAAATGATTTTTGTAAAGTATTATTGATTTTCTAAAAATTTATAAGTGAAATAAATTAATGGTAAAGTTAGAAATTTGAAATATAACTTATTTTGAAAATTATGATTTGGTTGTAAATGGAATTTAAATTAAGTAGGAAAATATGATAAAGAGATTTAAATTTTGATTTAAAATGAATTTAAAATGATTTTTATAATGTGTTAATGATTTTTGTATAAATTAAAATGTGAAATAAATGAATATTTAAGTTGAATTTTGAAATATAATTTAATTGGAAATTTGTGTATTTTGTTTAAAAGTGAATTTTAAGTTAAGGAAAATAAAATGAAAATAAGTTATATTTGAAAATTTAAGCTTAAGTGTTGAATTAAAAATTTAATTTAAAGAATTTGAAAAGTGAATTATCATTAAATTTGATTTTTGAATGAAAATTTAACTTTATAAGATCATAAATATAAGGGTATTTTAAATGATTGTTTTAAAAGTGAAAGTGTATGATTTTATAAGTTCAAAATGGGTTTAAATAAAATTTAATTGTTTGTGGAATTATATTGAATATTTGGAATTTAATTAACAGCATTTTTGAAATGTTATTATTTCCAATGTAAAGGATATTACAGCATTGTAAATTGTGTAGTTGATAGAAATGAACTACATGGCTAAATTGAATTAAGGGCTATTATAGCACTTTGTAAGTGCTGTAGTTCCTAAATTTAACTAAAGTTTTATTTGAACTAAAGTAACTCTATTACAACATTTTTAATGCTATCTTTTGTTAATTGAACTGTTTTGAAACATAACTTTCCGTAGCCTTTTCTAAGTGCTGCGAAAGTTGAATTTTCATTGTTTTAAAAACTTAAATGAATAAATGAACTTTGAAAAGATTAAAATTTTGAAAATTTAGTATTAATTATTAAATGAAGTAATTCAATTTGAAATATAAACTATTTTGAAATGTGAGTTGAAATGGTATTTTATATATAATGAATATTGTTTTGAAAATATATGATAATTTGATTATTTTGAAATGGATTTAAAATGATATTGAATGTTGAAATGATATTTGATTCTTGAAGTGTAAATACCATTTTAAAATTATAACCATTGGTTATAACAACGATTGGTTATTAAAGAGACCAGAATCGCATATGGACATACTCTCTGTCGATACCGAAAACTACTCTAACAACTGTGTACGCGGTGGAGATTCCAGAATCAAGTAGGATGGTGAGGACGTTCTTGAGGTACATTACGTGGTCCCGACTCCCATGAGTTGGCTTAAGGTGGCTAAAATAGGAGAGATCTCGGGCCAAAAGGGGTAGCTCCTCTGGTCGGACACACTTCTTCGATACTATTCTATTACTGTTGTGATTGATTGGGTGCACCCCTTGATTTTTGGAGCGTTGTTCAGGGGTGGGCGTAGTGGCTGCTATGTTACCGCCAGCCCATGTGCGTAATTGGTATATCTACCCTGGCATTGCTTTGTGTGCCGTGCCACCTACCATACCGAGCCTTTACTACGAGTTTGTTTTTCTCCCGTAGCCCATGGAGTATTTAGGGTAGTCTCCCGATCTGGAGATACGTTGATACTGGATGGACTACTGGGACTATTATGTGTTAAGGGGAATATTGGGTTACTCCTTAATACTATTTTAAAGTAAGTTTATTTTACTGTAGACGTTATTATAATAGCGCAATATTACTACATAGTAAATAGTTTAATGGATCCTTAGAGGATGGGCGGTCTCAAGCATCCTTTAAGTTACTTGTATTTTTATTACAGTTCACTTGAGTTGGTTTACATTATATAAGTATATATGTCCTGACTCGAGTGTTTTGTGTTTTTCTTTACGCTTGTGTCAGCCTGAGTATTCACAGCTTTGGATTCTCTTTCTAGAGCTAGTCTTTGCTAGAGATTCTGCCTATCTATATTTATATCTATTTCAGTTTTAGCTATTCTAGTTTATCTCATGTATTAGTGAACTTCTATGTATTTGGGGTTCTATTATGTTGTTTTCAGATTGATATTATGTATTTGCTTTGAGACTTTATTATAGTAGCTTCATGAACTACCATGTTATTTTATATTCTGTTGCAAGTTATTCTGATTGTTAGTGTCTGTGATTCTGTGTATTTGATTTCATTTGCTACAGATTTATTTACAATCTGTTATTTTGCATCATTCAAGTCCGGCATGTGTGTATTATTGTCGATTTGAATGGTATGAAATATCGGGCCATCACATTTGGTATCAGAGCTTTGGTTTTGGCAAACCATTGCCTACGGAGCAAAAAAAACTCATTAGAGATAGGGTAGAGATACCCTAGAATGTGTGCAATCAATCTCAGAATCATATCTTTGTGAGAGAACGTATTTTCAAATTATAAAATGATTTTTTCAAAATGTTTTCAAAGGATTTTCAAAGATTATTTTGATATAAAATTTTCTTGTTTTAAAGGATTTTCAAATGTTTTCTAACTTCCTTTCTTTCGTATCTACTTTGTTAGATCTTCCTTTCTTTAGGATTTTCATCCAAGTGAATTCTCTTGTCTTATCTTAATTTATCTTTGGCTTTTCTTTATCTTTATCCTAAATTCATTCTTGATATTTTCAGGATGAATCAAGGAAATGCCAGAGGTAGGGATCGTGGTATTGCCCCAGCTCCTGAGCCTGTTGTTCCTGTTAGATTCACTGTTCTCTGTAAGGAATTCACTCAACTTGGTGGAACCCTATTCACCGATTTAGAGAGCATCATTGAGGCTCAGCAGTGGTTGTGGAGTCTAGGGAGGATATTTACTGGTCTCGAGATTACTGATGCCCAGAAGCGTCAGTTAGCAGCTTGGCAGTTGCATGATTCTGCTCTAGATTGGTGGGAGTCCGTTGGGTTAACACCGTCGAGGCTGATATTACTTGGGAGTAGTTTAGGTCTCTTTTGTGTTATTTTGAATTTTATTCCTATTTTCCTTTTCCTTTGAATCTATCTTATGTTGTTTGCTGTATCTCTTTTCCAGGGAGGCTTTTGTGGCAAAATGGATGTCCGAAGCCAATAAATCTCAGCTTTATCATGAATTTATGGATCTTAAGCAGGGTAGCGTGTCTTTTGTTGAGTATGAGAGGAAGTTCAATGAACTTTCCAAGTTCGATCCTAGCCTGATTGACACTCCTCTCAAGAAGAATGAGAAATTCACTACTGCTGCTCGTCCTGAGTACTATAGTTGCCTCATTTCTCATGTTCATGGCACTTTCACCCTGCTTATGGATATGGCTATTCGCTATGAGAATCCCGTATCTAAAGGTCCTGCTGCTTCTGGTACTCAGTCTTCCTTTGCTAATTCCAAGAAGCTTAAGCCTAATTATCATCAGCAAAAGAAGAATTAGCAAAAGAGTCCTGGTTTGGGATCTTCATCATCTGCTCCTGCTCAGAGGCAACCAGTTGATCTCTCCTCTATCACTTGCTTTAGGTGTGATCAAAAGGGACACTATGCCAATAGCTGTCCTACACCTTAGCTAGTGTTGCTGTTTCTCCACCTGCTTAGTTGGCTAGGTGTGATCTCTGCCATATCTGTCTCCAGCCTAGTCATTTTAGGAAGGATTGCCCTTCCCAGCAGAAGGTTATGCCTTTTGGTATATTTGATGTCACTTCTGCCTCATCTCCAGTTCCTCCACCCGCTCCTGCTCTTAGTGATGACCAAGGTACTCTCCAGGGTACATTTACTTTATTCCATCATCCTGTTCGAGTTTTATTTGATACGAGAGCTTCCCACAGTTTTATTTCTATTGATTTGTGTGATAATTTTGAGCATCTCCTTTCTCCTGAGTATGATTCTATTTCATTATGTGTTTCAAATCTTATTGGGGGCCTTGCTAGCCTTAATCGGATTTGTAAGCAAGTGAAACTTCTCCATTCCGATCATCGCTTTAGTGGTGATTTTTATGTTCTAGGCTTCGATGCTTTTGATTTATTGCTTGGTCATGATTGGTTAGGGAATCATGATGCTCATATCTATTGTAAAGCCCGGTCTATTCATCTTGTTGATGATCAAGGAAATTCCTTGATTATTCAGTGCCGCATGCCTTAGGATTTTGCTGGCAACTTTATTTATTCTCTGGATTCCTCTCCCAGTGATCTTGATTCGAGTCCTGTGGTTAGACTATATCCCGATGTATTTGTTGAAGTCACTTCTTTGCCTCCAAAGCGGGAAATTGTTTTTCGGATTGATCTTATTCCTGGTGCTTGACATGTTGTTCTTCCTCCTAGAAGAATGGCACCCCACGAGAAGGTTGAGATGGGAAAGCAATTTGTGGACTTGTCTTCCAAAGGTCTGATTAGGACTAGTTTTTCTGAATGGGGAACCATGGAGGTTTTTGTCAGCAAGTCCGATGATTCTCTATGGATGTGTGTTGATTATAGGGAGCTGAACAAGCTCATTATGAAAAAAAGATATCCAATGTCTTGTATCAATGATATGTTTGATCAGCTTTATGGTGCCACTGTTTTCTCTCAGCTTGATCTTACCACAGGTTTTCACCAGCTCAGAGTTGCTGAGGATAGCATTCCCAAGACTGCTTTCTACACTAAGAATGGGTTTTATGAATGGTTAGTCATGCCTTTCGGTTTGACTAATGCTCCTACTTTCTTTATTGATTTGATGAATCGTGTTTTTCATGATGTGCTTAATAAATTTGTTTAGTCATTGCTGATGATATCCTTGTCTTCTCTAAGACCAAGGAAGAGCATGAGTCGCATTTGAAATTTATTTTGGAGACTCTCAGAAATCATCAATTGAAGGCTAAATTTTCTAAATGCCATTTATGGAAGGATGAAGTCCAATATCTCGGGTATATTGTTTCTAGTAATGGAGTTTCTGTTGATCCAATCAAGATCGCTGCGATCAATGTAAGTATTTCTTTCTTTCTTCTCTTTTCTTTATCATTTAATAATTCTATCTTTTTGGTTGTCCTTATTTTCTCCCTATTCTGTTTCAGGATTGGGAAACTCCAAAGAATCCATCTGATATTTGTAGTTTTTTAGGCCTTGCCAGTTGCTACCGGAGATCCATTGAGAATTTTTCTCGGATTGCTACACCTCTCACTGCTTTGACTCGTAAGAATGCCAAGTTTGTCTGGAGTGATCAGTGTAAGGCTGCATTCAATGAGTTAAAGAGCAAGCTAACTTCCGCACCAGTTCTTACCGTTCCGAATGGAAGTGAGGGATTGATGGTATACATTGATGCTAATCGTGAGGGTTTGGGTGCTGTTCTCATGCATGATGGTAAGGTCATTGCCTATGCCAACCGTCAGTTGAAAACCCACGAGGAAAATTATGCTCCTCATGATTTAGAGTTGCTTGCTGTTGTCTTTGCTTTGAAGCTTTGGAGGCATCATCTTCTTGCAACTAGGTTTGAGCTTTTCACCGAACATCAGTCTCTGAAGTATATCTTCACCCAGAAGGATTTGAATCAGAGGCAAGTTCGTTGGCTTGAGTTTCTGGCTTCTTATGACCTTGATATTAGCTATACTCCTGGTAAAACTAATGTTGTGGCCGATGCTCTAAGTTGGAAGAAGGCTTTGTTGTGTCGGCTTGTTGTTTCTTCTTCTCCTCTTCTGGATCGTATCATGTCTAAGCAGGATGAGGATGAGATGCTTAGATTGATGAAGGAGAGTGTTCATAGCAGGGTTGGTGGTGGTAGTAGTAGTGGTGGAGCTCAGATCGATGATAAAGGGATTTTAAGAATTAATGGAAGGATTTGTGTCCCGAATGTTGATGGGTTGAGGCAAGAGTTGCTTCAGAAGAATCACCGATCCAGGCTTTCTATTCATCCCGGTGTGTCGAAGATGTATCAGGATATGAAGATTCTTTATTGGTGGAAGGGGATGAAGAGGGATGCCTCTATCTTTGTTAGTCGGTGTGCGACTTGTCAGCAAGCCAAAGCCGATCACCAAAAGACCCCTGGTTTGTAGCAGCCCCTTAAGATTGGAAGTGGGAACAGGTTTCCATGGATTTCATCGATGGTTTACCGAGGACTCGGAGGGGTAATGAGAGTATACGGGTTATTGTGGAAAGACCGACCAAGTCCGCTCATTTCATTCCGGTCAGGTCTACTCGTTCTTCTTCTAGCTTGTTTGAGATCTACATGAGAAAGATTGTTTGTCTCTATGGTGTTCCTCTTAGTATTGTTTGTGATCGTGACCCAATCTTAACCAGTCAGTTTCGGAAAGCTTTTTAGGAATCTCTGGGTACTCATCTAAATCCGAGCACTACTTACAATCCACAGACCGATGGTCAAACGGAAAGAGTGAATCAGATTTTCAGGGATCTCCTTCGTGCTTGTGTGCTTGATTATGGAGGATCTTAGGGAGATCATCTCCATCTTGTTGAATTCACCTACAATAATAGCTATCAGGTTAATCTTATCTTCTGTTTTTCAGTCTTAATCTTTTTATCTATCTCATTCCATCTTTACATTCAAGCTAGTCTCAAAATGTCTCCGTTTGTTGCTATATACGGACGACCTTGTAGATCCCTATCTTGCTGGATTGAATTTGGTAATCGTTTGGTTCTTGGTAATGATGTGATTTTGGAGCTTCTGAAAGAGTTGAGGCGATTAAGAAGAGGTTGGGAGCTGCTCAGGATATTCAGAAGAAGTATGCTGATAGGCGTAGGCGGAATTTGGAATTTTCTGTTGGTGATCAGGTGTTCCTTAAGGTTTCTCCCTTGAGGAATGTCATTCTCTTTGGTCGTAGAGGGAAGCTTTCTCCTAGGTTCATTGGTCCTTTCCACATTGTGGAAAGAGTTGTCTCTTTGGCTTATCATCTGGATTTGCCCGAGAAGCTTTCTAGAGTGCATGATGTATTCCATGTCTCGCATCTTCACCAATATCTTCATAATCCATCTCTTATTGTCCAGCCTTATTCTCTTGATAATTTGGATATTGAGCCTAATCTAACTATCGAGAGGAAGCCACTTCGTATTGTCGACAGTGGTACGAAGCAACTCAGAAGGAAATCTGTTAATCGGGTCAAAGTACAGCGGAGTGCTGACGATCGAGATTGTACCTGGGAGACGGAGGAGAGAATTCGTGCTTCGAATCCGGAATTGTTCATTTCACGTACTATTTTGTTTTTCTATCTTGTTTCTCTTTATTTTTCCTTGCCCGTTCTTTTCAAGGACGAAAAGATTTGAGTGGGGGAGAGTGTAACAACCCTAGATTTTTTAATATAATTTTGAATTTGACTTTATTTTATTTTTAAATTATTTTAAATTTACTTTTATTGCATGTTTTCATTTTTAAATATTTTAATGTGATGTTAAAAAATTTCCAAAGTTTATTGAATTTATTTTCAATTTTTAAAGCCTAGTTTCCATTTTTTTGCTATTTTCTTAATTTAATTATATTTATTTAAAATTTATTTATTTTATTCATTCATAATTTTTTGTGTTTTTATGTTATTTATATCCATTTTTATATGTATTTAAAATTGCAAAATGAATTTGGAAATTTGAAAGATTTTTGACCTTTAATGTACATTGCCTTTTCATATTCAACTTCACCTTTTCACCAAAGAATATATCCCTTCCATTTGCTGACCGTATACCCTTTCTTTCAGTCGACCAGTTCAGTTTTCTCGTGCATAAAAAAATACTCTAAACCTAAAAATATTCGACCATCGTCTGAAGAGAAAATCTTGGTAAAATTTTATTTTTTTCACTCTTTTTACTTGTTTTGTTTGGATTTTTTTACATTCGTCAACCTTATTGTGTTCGGCCTCCCTCCTCCAGCACCATGGCCGCCTCCACCACCACCACAACCAGCCACCATCTCCTTCATTCCATTGCCCTTCCATGGCTGTGGCCATATGTTGATGATCCACCAAAATATTAAGCAAACTCTACATAAAACATCATAGCCGAACTCCCCCTTTGCTCCACCACTTCACACATCATCTCAGCCACCTTATGCACCGCCACCACCAGCCACTTGCTGACTTGAGAGCCCTGCCACATCACTTCTAGTCCATAACCAGACCTGGCCGTGCTCAATCATGCCTTGGTCGAACCATTGTTGCCTTGGAAATCCATTTGTGGCCTTGAATTTATGTGTACATGCACACATATCCTTATACTCCTTCATATCATGTTATGGTCAACCTTTTGTACCCAAAACCTGATCCAAATCCACCCCATGGCAGTGTATTCCAACCTATGGCTGAGCTTAGAGTTGTTGAATGCAAGTGCAAAAGCTTTGGCTATGTGATGTGCATTTATTTCTAGCATTGTTTAAAAATAGTTTGGTTTGAAAATTTATGTTGTATCTGTTTTGTTTGCTATGTGACAAGGCAATTAGCTTTGGCTCTTCCATACTCAAATCATAGTCATGCTTTCGTGCCTTTGAAGATCTTTGTTTTGTGTATTTGGTTGTCATCTCCAGCTTGTACAAGTAAGTAATTCTCACCAGACAAATTTATACTTATATGATAGTAAACTGATCACAATTGAATCTGTAGACCATATCACCATGCTATATCTGCTATGCTATGACCATATGATGTTCACCCATGCTTATACACCTGTTACTGTTATATAATGCTATTCTGTTATTTATATCAGTTTATCACACTGCAAGTTCCCTGTAGATTAGAACCATCATGGGTTGAAATGATACATACCCGAACGGACTTTAGAATAAGAAAAAACCGTTATGGGCTGAAATGATAGGCCTGGAGGATTTTTAGTTATTTAATTTTACTTGGGACTGTGGGTTTGAAATGATAAAACCCGGGTTTTCTTTGTAAATTACGGATTGAAATGATATATTATCAGTATCAATTTACCTAGGTTAGAAAATTTTATACAGGACCATGGTTAATATACATTTTTCTAAAATTTTTAAAGCATTTTTATAAATGTGCATATTATAATATTTTGATTTAAACTTAATTAAAAATGGTTTTTTAAAAGTATTATTGATTTTCTAAAAATTTATAAGTTAAATAAATTAATGGTAAAGTTAGAAATTTTAAATATAAGTTATTTTGGAAATTATGATTTGGTTATAAATGGAATTTAAATTAAGTAGGAAAATATGATAAATAGATTTAAAATTTTATTTAAAATGAATTTTATAAAGTGTTAATGGTTTTTGTATAAATTAAAATGTGAAATAAATGAATTTTTAAGTTGAATTTTGAAATATAACTTAAATTGGAAATTTATGAATTTTGTTTAAAAGTGAATTTTAAGTTAAGGAAAATAAAATGAAAATAAGTTATATTTGAAAATTTAAGCTTAAGTGTTGTAACGACCCGTAAATTTCGACAATTAAATTTTTAATTAAAAAGGATTTTGAAATTTAAATTTTGTAGAAAAGGGAAATATATATATATATATATATATATATATAAAGGAGATAAATTAATACTAGATGAACGCTAAATGAAAATTTATAGCAACGGTAATTAAAAATCTTAATTATTGTTAAATTTAATAGAAATCTAATGATTGAGATAATGGAAGATTTATACCCTTGTGTAAGTTGCATAAATAAAGGAGAATTAAATTTATAATTAATAATGAATTGTAGAAACGGTTATTTAACTTAATTGTTGAAAGGTTAGGTGAAATATCAATAAAGGAATAGTGTAATTTGTTGCACTTGAATAAAATATAAAATAAAGAATTAAAGACAAAAATTTAAATTTCCTATGTATTAGTAAATTGGTAAAACGGTAACTGTATAAGAATTAAGATAGTAATACAAATGGCAGTTGCTGGACAACCAATTTAATGAAAATTCAAATGTGATTGAGACGACTGTTGGGTTTTAATGGAGTGTAAATAAATAGTGAAAAACATTATAATATCTTAATTTAAATATGATTGTTTAATTAATACTAAAAGAATAAAATTGAAATAGTATTTAATGTAATAATAACTATAATAAATTGCAATTGTATAATGGAAGTAAATTGTTAATAAATGGATGTAAATATTAACTAATTGATGGAAATAAAATATAAATGAATGTTTGGATAAGATCATAAGTAAATGCAATTAGGTAGCATGTATTGGAAATAAAGTTCATTTAAATATTGAGAAATTTTAATGTTGTTATTAAGAAAAACCTTACTTTAGTAATTATTAATATAGTAACGGGTGTGCGAACGCGAATTAATGGAAACGTAAAACTTATTTTAAGTGAGTATTTGAGTGTAGACTTATGAAATAGATTAATGACAATAAATTTTTGTACGTTATTTATTCTATTAGTTTGTTAAGTTTTATTTTGATCAATTTCAATTAATGCACTAAATTATTGCAGTTAGTGTGGAATATTGGTAAGTGAATAAATAAGATGTAACCTAGATAAATTTCCATTCATAATATGATGATTAATGTGATATAAAGAATGAAACCAAAATGGAATGAATTAATTGAGGTTCTAACTTTATTTATGTGTAAAGTTAACAAAATTTCCAATAAAATTTAGATACGGTAAGTTATGCAAATAAAAGATGAAATTTTGGGAAATATTTATGTATTGGAATATAAAAGAAATGTTAATTATGTAGTTGAGTAATAATTGATTTATTATTGAGTTGTAATCCAATAAAATCAAATTTATTAGAATTTATTGCAATTAATTGGATTGATTGCAGTAACCTTTGAAAATTTATTTACTGAAAAATTGACAATGAATTTATATGTGAATTTGCTTTTAGTTATTTTTAAATATCTAAGGGTTTAGAAATGACACAAATCTACTAGTTTAATATTTGATTTAAAGGTGGTAAGTTAATTATTAAATATTTAGATATTAGGAAGATATAAATTTAGATGGAATTAATTATTTAATTTTTTTTTTGTGAATTAAGATCTAATTTAAATTGGAGATTTTAATGTATAGATATAGAGCCAATAATAATTTCATTTAATTGGCATCTATAAAATTTGAATAATAGAAAGGAAGTGAATTTAATAGATTTAATCAAATTTATAGTGTTGAATTTAATGAAATTGAAATTTTACGCTGAAATTGAAAATTGAATCAGCATTTAAGAAACACATAGATTCGTTTAAATTTGGATACATGACTAAGAATTATTAAGTGATAAACTTTTAAATTCTAAAACTGGAATATGGAAATTTGGATTTATTAAGTAATTCTTAATTTATTTAATTTATATAAAAATAGCCATTTTGGCCACGGACTCGGATTTCGACGAAACAAGTTTCATCGGATCCGTATCGGTGAATTATTATAGGGTTTCAAGTTTCGGATCGATCGGACCTGTCGTTTGATCGTACGAACGCGGAACGCCTTGAAATCGATTTAATTAAAACCAATTTGAAATCAATTTGGAAATTTTGTTTTCAGCGTAACTTCTTCATACGATCAAATTTGGACGTGAAACTTTTTCCATCGCGTTCATAATATTTTAAATTACCTATTTGGATATATAGATTTACGAAATTTCGTTCCGGAGACATAGCGGGCTTTTTGGGCCATAGTTTGTCCCGCACGTTCATTCTACGGTCTATCTACGCTACCTCTAACCCTCTATATAAACCCAGCTATTCAGCCCTAGCCTCCGCCTAATTTCATTTATCTGCGCGTATTTTCTTCAAACTTCTCTTCTTCTTCAACGGGGGCTAACCCTAGATCCAGTCAGTTCAAAAACAAAATGAAAATTCAAAATCTCCAGAAAAATTCCACAAAAATATATGTCAATGTTCTCGAGATACGTAATCTGATGGTGCGATTCGTTTTTCGAATCGATGCTCCGTTTACCCAGAATAAATTGAAACAGTTACGACCATTCATCACGACGTTTCAAAAAGTAGTCGGATCGGAAAACGGTTTCTGGGTTTTGTAGAGGGGACTGAGGGGAGTCGATCTATGTAAATGTTTTCGCGAATCAACGGTCAGATCTATGGGAATTTTGGTTTTAGGGTTCGGCATGCTCATTTTGGACGGCAACGGCGGCGACCTGGGGTGTCGTGGAGGGTGTCGGTCTGTAGAGGGGAGGATGGGCGGCTCGTTGATGAAGGCAGCTCGTTGATTTGGGGTCGGAGGTGCGTGGAAATCTCGGTCAAAGGGGTAGAACTGCGTGCGTTTTGGGTTGGAACTGGGAGCCGTGCGTTCCAGATACAGGAGGAAGATGAGATTCATCTTGATGACGTGGCAAGTGTTAGGTAGGTTTTGTTTACAATTTTATTTTCTTTTTCGAATCGATTTACGATGATAATTATTGCATACGAACTCCGTTTCACGAACGGTTTTTTTGTTAGGATCGTATTAAAATTCCGGACTTGATGACGCTGGTTTGAACGAATTCTGAGACGGGCGAATTTTTGGGTTTAAATCGAATTTAAATTCGATTTAAATTCAAATGGTGATTGTTTTAACCCACTCACAACTTCTAAAAGTTTTTATGTTTGTTAAATTCATTTTTAGATATGAGTAGAAATTTATTTACAACTATTTGGCATGTTTATTCATCATATCTGTTAATTTGCATTTATTTAGTTTAAGTGTTAATGTAGTTTATTTATTTCATATTAATTGACCGTTAGAATTTATTTATTTGCATATAAACTGCTAGTTAACAGTTATAATTTTTTTTACTAAATATAAACTGTTAGTTTAATAGTTATTAAATTCATTTTTAATATAACTGACAGTTATTACCTGTTTATATTATCTGAGATATATTGATATTGTTTATTTTGGATGATGATTGTGATTTGGATGATGGATGATGTTTATAAATAGATGTTTTATTTTTAAATTACAAGTCATCATGCATATTTCATTCGGGATTGTGGTTTGAAATGATATACAACCGCAAAATTTTTATTTTAAATTGCGGATTGAAATGATAAATATCCGTATCACTTGACCATAGGATAGAAAATTATATACAGGCACCGTGGTCTATATATAAATTATTTTAAAGTGATTTTTATGGTTTGGATGAGATACGGTCATTCAAATTTAGTTTTGATATTTTATAAATATTTTTCTTCCATATATATATACATATGAAAGTTAAATTTTGAATTTGAGCTTTGTATAAATCCGTTAAATAAAAATGGTATAAAAAAATTTAGGAATGGATTTGATAATTTATAATATATGTTAAGTTTGGAAGTTTTAAAAATGTGATCTTTATAAACTGAATTTTTCCTAAATACATTTAAAAAGGAATATTCTAGTACAAAGTAAAATTGAGAAAATATTTAATTACTAGAAATGGAGTTTTATTTATGGATTTGATGTGAATATTCAAGACTAAATAATAGTACGTTTAATTTGCTGAAAGAATAAATTCCAACTTTAGTTTTGAAATATTAATACTCCAAATGGATATATATATATATATATATAGGAATTGAAATGGTTTTTGGAACTTGAAACTGATATTTAAATTATGGTTTAGACCTTAAAATAAAGAAATATATTTGTAAAGGCATGGAAATTATTTTTCTTTACAGAGTAACCTTAAAAGGTAAACCATCTATTTTATATGCCGTTGAATATCCAAACCATTCAAGTTAGAAGTTATGGGTTTAAAATATATGAATTTCGAAATATTATGCTTTGAAAGTATAATTCAAATGTTCGGTTTCCAGATATTATAGATTTTAAAGCGGTATGATTTTGGAAAGAATTATATTTGGATAAAATGATATCATATTGTTTGGGTTTTAAAATGATATCGTACTCATAGTTTTTGAAATGGAAATTTTTATTCTGGTTTTTAAGTATAAACTATTTTAAATGACCGCGATGTTATAATAACGATGGGTTGGCAAAGAGACCGGGATCGGATATCTGACATACTCTCTGTCGATACCGAAAACCACTTTGACTAACCGTGTACGCGGTGGAGATTCCAGAATGAAGTAGGTGGTGGCGACGTTTCCTGTAAGGTAAATACGTGGACCCGACTCCCGTGAGTTGGCATAAGGTGGCTAAAACAGGAGCTATTCCCAGGCCAATGAGGTCATACCTCTGATCGGACACTCCTCTTCGATATTATACTATGACTTTGGATTGATTCAGTGGCCACTTTTATTTTGATTTTGAGGAGTTTGTTCGAGGTGGGCGGTAACTGCGGCTACGCGTTTCCACCAGCCTGGGTACGCAATTGGTATATCTACCCTGGCATTGCCTAGTTGTGCCGTGTCACCTACCCTATCGCGCCTTGTACGAGTTTGGATTTCTCCCGTAGCCCGTGTGGTATCCTCTGGTGGCTTCCCGATCAGGAGGGACTATGATATTGGATGGACTACTGGGACTATTACGTGTTAAGGTGGAAAATCTAAAGCCTTAATGCTATTTAAAAGTATGTTTATTTTACTATAGACACTATTATAATAGCGCAATATACTACATAGTAAATAGTTTAACGGATCCTTAGGAGATGTGAATCCCGAGCATCTCTTGAGTTACTGCACTCATATTTAATTCTGTTAATTTAACTTACATAAGATATTTTAGTTCTGACTCGAGTGTTTTTGTCTTTTCAAATTCGCTCGGGTCAGTCCGAGCGTTTCAGGATTTGAAGATTTAGCTTTGGAGGACGAAGATGAAGATTTGTATCATTATTATTTATACTAGTGCACTACATACTGTTCCGCTGCATTGATATTTTGGTATGTGAACTCTGATAATTATTATATAAAGAAGAAGCAAATGTTTTGTAAACGGTTATATAAACTGTATATTTTATTATTATATTTTATCCTTCCGCTGTGAGATTCTATTTTGTTTTATTTCTTCTCTGTTTTCTTATTTACCCCATAACAATCCGCCCTTCCGTATGGTTTGAATTGGCATGTGTGTCGATTTGAAGCGTGCGAAAAGGCGGGATGTTACAGTTGGTATCAGAGCTTTGGTTTAGCGATAAACTTTGGCTCTGTGGGGTTTGACACTTTGTTAATAGGATAGAAATATCCTATGGGAGTCGCTGAGTGTATATATATATGAGAGAGCGTATTTGTTAGTGTTATAAAAGGATTTTGATATTGTGTTGACCTGTTCCGCTTTGTATTTATAAATTCTGGTTGATGCATGGGACGCTATGTCATCAATAGGGATTTCTAAACACTTAATAGGACAGACCGACATAATATCCGTTTTAATATAGGTGAATGAAATAATTTTGCCTATTATATTTTCTATATATAAAATAAAGTTTTAAATGATATTATGTATATATTTGATTGATATAGATTGGGTGTTAGGAAATAAAAATATTTATAATAATTGAAGCTAAGTTGAAATTAGAATAAATCAAATTGGAGATTTTAGAACTTAAGTCCGGGATTTTAAAAATTTGCTTTCAAAGGATTTATGAAATATAATGCTTTGGTTTATAAGTATTTTCTTCTATAAATATTTCATTTTAATTCAGACGAATTGTTTTAAAGAAGATTTTGGAGAAAATAAATTTTGTACTTTCCTCTCTGTCGCTGGAAAATAATTTCGGTGATGGCGGCTGCATCATCGACTTTCATTTTCAAGTTTCGAAGGGGAAAGACCACTGTAGTAAATTCTACTGCAGATTTATTTTGAAAATATCTAAAATTTTAATTTTTACAAATATAATTGAGATATAAAAGTAGTAAGAAATTATTTATTATTTTTTTAAGATAATTTGAAATTTGACCCGGTATTTAATTCTTAAATTTCCATTAATTAATGGTTTAAATTATTTTAGTGAAATAAAAGGTAAGTAATTAATGAAGTGAAACCTCTAATTTAGGTAAGAGAATTAATGCTAAGTTATAAAGGAAGTAAAAATTTTAACTTATAAGAGAAGTAAAGATTTATTGAACAATGAATGAATTAAAAGAATTTAGATAAACTTGTATAAGTTCAATTGCATTTTTCTTTAACATATATATAACTTACCAAATATAAAAAGTTGAAATGTTAAATGAGAGATTGGAATTGAATATTTTACAAGTAGGAATTTTGGGAAATAATGAAGGATTCAATGAATTGCTATTATAAATAAGAATATAATGGTATAAACTTAAGTTATAATTTGAATTTTTCCATAATTTAAGATAAGTATTATTAATAGGTGATTTTAAACTTAAGTAAATAAAATGAAATTCTTTAACAAATAAAGATTGATGTGTAGGGTTATAAACTTAAGTGTGATTTAAAAGCTACTAGCTTAATATAAGTGGAAGTGGGAAATTAAATTGTTACTACTATTAAATATAATAGAAACGTCAACATTTAATAAATGAATGAAATTAAAGGTAAGTTGAAATTTTAATTTATAAAACGAATATATATTTGATGAATCATTAATTAATTTAAGGAATTGAGAAGAAACTTGTATAAATTTCCACTTACATTCTTAAAACATATATAACTTACCATATAAGAAAAGTGCAAAGTTAGTAAGAAAATGTAAGGGAAATTCTTACAAGTGAAGAGTAAGGTAATGAAAGTAATCAATGAATTTGCTGTGATAAAATGAGAATTAAATTGTATAAACTTAACTTAAATTGGAAATTCAACTATATTAGTAAAGGTAAGATTATAAATAGATGATATAAACTTAAGTAAATAAAATAGGATACCAATATAATGAATTTTGTAATAAATGGAAAATGAAATTTGTAGGAAATGAAGAAATCCCTCCATAAATGAAAAAAAAAGAAAATCAAACAACTAAAGCATGAATTAAATGTATAATAAGTTAATTTGGTTGTTGGTTGGAATTGTATTGTTTGATTTATGGTTGTTGGGTAAGGAATTTGAAGTTTTAGATGAATAAATAATCTATCTTTGTTCCGTCTAAGACTGTTGAGTAAAGGATGCACTTGATAGTTATTTTCATTCCATACAAATTTCAAGTTCTGAACCCGAATAACTATTTGTTTGATGAATTAAATGGTTGCTTTGTCTTGTGTAGGTATGTTGTTTGTAAGGTTGATGGTTGTTGTTTTGTTTGGTTGTTTAATGGTTGAAACCACTTAAATATTTCACTTTATATAAATTTGTATATTTTAGCTAAATTAACTAATTTTGTAAATTTAAAATATTGATTTCGAAATTCTTCTTTTCCCTTCTTTTCCATTTCGGGGACGAAAAGTTTTGAGTGGGGGAGAGTGTAACGACCCGTAAATTTCGACAATTAAATTTTTAATTAAAAAGGATTTTGAAATTTAAATTTTGTAGAAAAGGGAAATATATATATATATATATATAAAGGAGATAAATTAATACTAGATGAACGCTAAATGAAAATTTATAGCAACGGTAATTGAAAATCTTAATTATTGTTAAATTTAATAGAAATCTAATGATTGAGATAATGGAAGATTCATACCCTTGTGTAAGTTGCATAAATAAAGGAGAATTAAATTTATAATTAATAATGAATTGTAGAAACAGTTATTTAACTTAATTGTTGAGAGGTTAGGTGAAATATCAATAAAGGAATAGTGTAATTTGTTGCACTTGAATAAAATATAAAATAAAGAATTAAAGACAAAAATTTAAATTTCCTATGTATTAGTAAATTGGTAAAACGGTAACTTTATAAGAATTAAGATAGTAATACAAATGGCAGTTGCTGGACAACCAATTTAATGAAAATTCAAATGTGATTGAGACGACTGTTGGGTTTTAATGGAGTGTAAATAAATAGTGAAAAACATTATAATATCTTAATTTAAATATGATTGTTTAATTAATACTAAAAGAATAAAATTGAAATAGTATTTAATGTAATAATAACTATAATAAGTTGCAATTGTATAATGGAAGTAAATTGTTAATAAATGGATGTAAATATTAACTAATTGATGGAAATAAAATATAAATGAATGTTTGGATAAGATCATAAGTAAATGCAATTAGGTAGCATGTATTGGAAATAAAGTTCATTTAAATATTGAGAAATTTTAATGTTGTTATTAAGAAAAACGTTACTTTAGTAATTATTAATATAGTAACGGGTATGCGAACGCGAATTAATGGAAACGTAAAACTTATTTTAAGTGAGTATTTGAGTGTAGACTTATGAAATAGATTAATGACAATAAATTTTTGTACGTTATTTATTCTATTAGTTTGTTAAGTTTTATTTTGATCAATTTCAATTAATGCACTAAATTATTGCAGTTAGTGTGGAATATTGGTAAGTGAATAAATAAGATGTAACCTAGATAAATTTCCATTCATAATATGATGATTAATGTGATATAAAGAATGAAACCAAAATGGAATGAATTAATTGAGGTTCTAACTTTATTTATGTGTAAAGTTAACAAAATTTCCAATAAAATTTAGATACGGTAAGTTATGCAAATAAAAGATGAAATTTTGGAAAATATTTATGTATTGGAATATAAAAGAAATGTTAATTATGTAGTTGAGTAATAATTGATTTATTATTGAGTTGTAATCCAATAAAATCAAACTTATTAGAATTTATTGCAATTAATTGGATTAATTGTAGTAACCTTTGAAAATTTATTTACTGAAAAATTGACAATGAATTTATATGTGAATTTGCTTTTAGTTATTTTTAAATATCTAAGGGTTTAGAAATGACACAAATCTACTAGTTTAATATTTGATTTAAAGGTGGTAAGTTAATTATTAAATATTTAGATATTAGGAAGATATAAATTTAGATGGAATTAATTATTTAATTTTTTTTTTTGTGAATTAAGATCTAAGTTTAAATTGGAGATTTTAATGTATAGATATAGAGCCAATGATAATTTCATTTAATTGACATCTATAAAATTTGAATAATAGAAAGGAAGTGAATTTAATAGATTTAATCAAATTTATAGTGTTGAATTTAATGAAATTGAAATTTTACGCTGAAATTGAAAATTGAATCAGCATTTAAGAAACACATAGATTCGTTTAAATTTGGATATATGACTAAGAATTATTAAGTGATAAACTTTTAAATTCTAAAACTGGAATATGGAAATTTGGATTTATTAACTAATTCTTAATTTATTTAATTTATATAAAAATAGACATTTTGGCCACGGACTCGGATTTCGACGAAACCAGTTTCATCGGATCCGTATCGGTGAATTATTATAGGGTTTCAAGTTTCGGATCGATCGGACCTGTCGTTTGATCGTACGGACGCGGAACGCCTTGAAATCGATTTAATTAAAACCAATTTGAAATCAATTTGGAAATTTTGTTTTCAGCATAACTTCTTCATACAATCAAATTTGGACGTGAAACTTTTTCCATCGCGTTCAGAATATTTTAAATTACCTATTTGGATATATAGATTTACGAAATTTCGTTCCGGAGACATAGCGGGCTTTTTGGGCCATAGTTTGTTCCGCACGTTCATTCTACGGTCTATCTACGCTACCTCTAACCCTCTATATAAACCCAGCTATTCAGCCCTAGCCTCCGCCTAATTTCATTTATCTGCGCGTATTTTCTTCAAGCTTCTCTTCTTCTTCAATGGGGGCTAACCCTAGATCCAGTCAGTTCAAAAACAAAATGAAAATTCAAAATCTCCAGAAAAATTCCACAAAAATATATGTCGATGTTCTCGAGATACGTAATCTGATGGTGCGATTCGTTTTTCGAATCGATGCTCCGTTTACCCACAATAAATTGAAACAGTTACGACCGTTCATCACGACGTTTCAAAACGTAGTCGGATCGGAAAACGGTTTCTGGGTTTTGTAGAGGGGACTAAGGGGCGTCGATCTATGTAAATGTTTTCGCGAATCAACGGTCAGATCTATGGGAATTTTGGTTTTAGGGTTCGGCATGCTCATTTTGGACGGCGGCGGCGGCGACCTGGGGTGTCGCGGAGGGTGTCGGTCTGTAGAGGGGAGGATGGGCGGCTCGTTGATGAAGGCAGCTCGTTGATTTGGGGTCGGAGGTGCGTGGAAATCTCGGTCAAAGGGGTAGAACTACGTGCGTTTTGGGTTGGAACTGGGAGCCGTGCGTTCCAGATACAGGAGGAAGATGAGATTCATCTTGATGACGTGGCAAGTGTTAGGTAGGTTTTGTTTACAATTTTATTTTCTTTTTCCAATCGATTTACGATGATAATTATTGCATTCGAACTCCGTTTCACGAACGGTTTTTTTTGTTAGGATCAAATTCCGGACTTGATGACGCTGGTTTGAACGAATTCTGAGACGGGCGAATTTTTGGGTTTAAATCGAATTTAAATTCGATTTAAATTCAAAAGGTGAGTGTTTTAACCCACTCACAACTTCTAAAAGTTTTTATGTTTGTTAAATTCATTTTTAGATATGAGTAGAAATTTATTTACAACTATTTGGCATGTTTATTCATCATATCTGTTAATTTGCATTTATTTAGTTTAACTGTTAATGTAGTTTATTTATTTCATATTAATTGACCGTTAGAATTTATTTATTTGCATATAAACTGCTAGTTAACAGTTATAAAATTTATTACTGAATATAAACTGTTAGTTTAATAGTTATTAAATTCATTTTTAATATAACTGACAGTTATTACCTGTTTATATTATCTGAGATATATTGATATTGTTTATTTTGGATGATGATTGTGATTTGGATGATGGATGATGTTTATAAATAGACGTTTTATTTTTAAATTACAAGTCATCATGCATATTTCATTCGGGATTGTGGTTTGAAATGATATACAACCGCAAAAATTTTATTTTAAATTGCGGATTGAAATGATAAATATCCGTATCACTTGACCATAGGATAGAAAATTATGTACAGGCACCGTGGTCTATATATAAATTATTTTAAAGTGATTTTTATGGTTTGGATGAGATACGGTCATTAAAATTTAGTTTTGATATTTTATAAATATTATTCTTCCATATATATATACATATGAAAGTTAAATTTTGAATTTGAGCTTTGTATAAATCCGTTAAATAAAAATGGTATAAAAAAATTTAGGAATGGATTTGATAATTTATAATATATGTTAAGTTTGAAAGTTTTAAAAATGTGATCTTTATAAACTGAATTTTTCCTAAATACATTTAAAAAGGAATATTCTAGTATAAAGTAAAATTGAGAAAATATTTAATTACTAGAAATGGAGTTTTATTTATGGATTTGATGTGAATATTCAAGACTAAATAATAGTACGTTTAATTTGCTGAAAGAATAAATTCCAACTTTAGTTTTGAAATGTTAATACTCCAAATGGATATATATATAGGAATTGAAATGGTTTTTGGAACTTGAAAGTGATATTTAAATTATGGTTTAGACCTTAAAATAAAGAAATATATTTGTAAAGCCATGGAAATTATTTTTCTTTACAGAGTAACCTTAAAAGGTAAACCATCTATTTTATATGCCGTTGAATATCCAAACCATTCAAGTTAGAAGTTATGGGTTTAAAATATATGAATTTCGAAATATTATGCTTTGAAAGTATAATTCAAATGTTCGGTTTCCAGATATTATAGATTTTAAAGCATTATGATTTTGGAAAGAATTATATTTGGATAAAATGATATCATATTGTTTGGGTTTTAAAATGATATCGTACTCATAGTTTTTGAAATGGAAATTTTTATTCTGGTTTTTAAGTATAAACTATTTTAAATGACCGCGATGTTATAATAACGATGGGTTGGCAAAGAGACCGGGATCGGATATCTGACATACTCTCTGTCGATACCGAAAACCACTTTGACTAACCGTGTACACGGTGGAGATTCCAGAATGAAGTAGGTGGTGGCGACGTTTCCTGTAAGGTAAATACGTGGACCCGACTCCCATGAGTTGGCATAAGGTGGCTAAAACAGGAGCTATTCCCAGGCCAATGAGGTCATACTTCTGATCGGACACTCCTCTTCGATATTATACTATGACTTTGGATTGATTCAGTGGCCACTTTTATTTTGATTTTGGGGAGTTTGTTCGAGGTGGGTGGTAACTGCGGCTATGCGTTTCCACCAGCCTGGGTACGCAATTGGTATATCTACCCTGGCATTGCCTAGTTGTGCCGTGTCACCTACCCTATCGCGCCTTGTACGAGTTTGGATTTCTCCCGTAGCCCGTGTGGTATCCTCTGGTGGCTTCCCGATCAGGAGGGACTATGATATTGGATGGACTACTGGGACTATTACGTGTTAAGGTGGAAAATGTAAAGCCTTAATGCTATTTAAAAGTATGTTTATTTTACTATAGACATTATTATAATAGCGCAATATACTACATAGTAAATAGTTTAACGGATCCTTAGGAGATGTGAATCCCGAGCATCTCTTGAGTTACTGCACTCATATTTAATTCTGTTAATTTAACTTACATAAGATCTTTTAGTTCTGACTCGAGTGTTTTTGTCTTTTCAAATTCGCTCGGGTCAGTCCGAGCGTTTCAGGATTTGAAGATTTAGCTTTGGAGGACGAAGACGAAGATTTGTATTATTATTATTTATACTAGTGCACTACATACTGTTCCGCTGCATTGATATTTTGGTATGTGAACTCTGATAATTATTATATAAAGAAGAAGCAAATGTTTTGTAAACAGTTATATAAACTGTATATTTTATTATTATATTTTATCCTTCCGCTGTGAGATTCTATTTTGTTTTATTTCTTCTCTGTTTTCTTATTTACCCCATAACAATCCGCCCTTCCGTATGGTTTGAATCGACATGTGTGTCGATTTGAAGCGTGCGAAAAGGTGGGATGTTACAGTTTAAAATTTTAATTTAAAGAATTTGAAAAGTGAATTATTATTAAATTTGATTTTGAATGAAATTTAAACTTTATAAAATCATAAATATAAGAGTATTTTAAATGATTGTTTTAAAAATGAAAATGTATGATTTTATAAGTTTAAAATGGTTTAAATAAAAATTTAATTGTTTGTGGAATTATATTGAATATTTGGAATTTAATTAACAGCATTTTTGAAATGTTACTATTTACAATGTAAAGGATATTACAGCATTTGTAAATGGTGTAGTTGATAGAAATGAACTACATGGCTAAATTGAATTAAGGGCTATTATAGGACTTTGAGTGTTGTAGTTGCTAAATTTAACTAAAGTTTTATGTAAACTAAAGTAACCCTATTACAACATTTTTAATGCTGTCTTTTGTTAATTGAACTGTTTTGAAACATAACTTTCCATAGCCTTTTCTAAGTGCTGCGAAAGTTGAATTTTCATTGTTTTAATAAATTTAAATGAATAAATGAACTTTGAAAAGATTAAAATTTTAGAAATTTAATATTAATTATTAAATGAAGCAATTTGATTTGAAATATAAACTATTTTGAAATGTGAGTTGAATGATATCTTATATATAATGAATATGGCTTTGAAAATATATGATATTTTGATTGTTTTGAAATGGATTTGAAATGATATTGAATTGTTGAAATGATATTTGATTTTTGAAGTATAAATACCTTTTTAAAATTAAAAATACAGGTTATAATAACGATTGGTTTTTAAAGAGACCGGCATCGGATATGGACATACTCTTTATCGATACCGAAAACCACTTTAACAACTGCGTATGCGGTGGAGATTCTTGAATGAAGTAGGATGGTGAGGATGTTCTTGAGGTACATTTGTGGGCCCGACTCCCGTCAGTTGGCTTAAGGTGGCTAAAACAGGAGCGATCTCGTGCCAAAAGGGGTAGCTCCTCTGGTCGGACACACTTCTTCGATACCATTCTACTACTGTTGTGATTGATTGGGTGCACCCCTTGATTTTTGGAGTGTTGTTCGGGGTGGGCGTAGTGGCTGCTACGTTAACGCCAGCCCGTGCGCGTAATTGGTATATCTACCCTGGCATTTCCTTGTGTGCCTGTCACCTACCATATCGAGCCTTTACTGTGAGTTTGTTTTTCTCCCGTAGCCCATGGAGTATTTAGGGTAGTCTTCCGATCTGGAGATGCGCTGATATTGGATGGACTACTGGAACTATTATGTGTTAAGGAGAATATTGGGTCACTCCTTAACGCTATTTTAAATTAAGTTTATTTTACTGTAGACATTATTATAATAGCGCAATATTACTAAATAGTAAATAGTTTAACGGATCCTTAGAGGATGGGCGGTCCCAGGCATCCTTTATGTTACTTGTATCTTTATTACAATTCACTTGAGTTGGTTTACATTATATAAGTATACATGTCCTGACTCAAGTATTTTTTATTTTGCTTTACGCTCGGGTCAGCCTGAGTATTCACACCTTTGGATTCTCTTTCTGGAGCTGGTCTTTGCTGGAGATTCTACAAATCTATATTTATATCTACTTCAGTTTCAGCTATTCTAGTTTATCTCATGTATTAGTGAACTTCCATGTATTTGGGATTTCTATTATGTTGTTTTCAGACTGATATTATGTATTTGTTTTGAAACTTCGTTATAGTAGCTTCATGAACCACTATGTTATTTTATATTCCGCTGCGAGTTATTCTGATTGTTCTATGTCTGTGATTCTGTGTATTTGATTTCATTTGCTCCAAATTTATTTACAATCTGTTATTTTGCATCATTCAAGTCCAATATGTGTGGATTATTGTCGATTTGAATTGTACGAAATACCGGGTCATCACAATAGCTGCGCGCTATGCATCACCACCGGTCCGGATAGTAATTGGTATATCTATCCTGGCATTGCCTTGGGTGTCGTATCACATACCCTAGCGAGCCTTGTACGAGTTTGGTTTTCTCCCGTAGCCCGTGGACTATTTAGGTTAGTCTCCTGATCTGGAGATACGCTGATACTGGATGGACTACTGGGACTATTACATGTTAAGGGCTATAAGGGTAACCCCTTAATGCTATTTAAAAGTAAGTTTATTTTACTATTAAACATTATTATAACAGCGTATATTACTACATAGTAAATAGTTTAACGGTTCCTTTAGAGATGTGAATCCCGAACATCTCTTAAGTTACTGCACTCACGTTAGACACTGGAAAGGAGATTTCAAATCCCGTAAACATCTCTGACGCCGTTTCACTCATCTTATTTCTGTTGATTTAACTCACATAAGATCTTTTAGTTCTCACTCGAGTGTTTTGTCTTTTCAATTCTCTTGGGCCAGCCTGAGCATTTTAGGATTGGAAGACCTTATTGCTGGAGGACGAAGACGAAGACTGTATTACTATTATTTACTATATTGTTTCACTACATTCATGTTGTTCTGCTGCATTGTTATTTATTATTCCCTGGTATGTGTAACTCTGATTCTATATTGTATTAGTAATAATCAAACGTTTTGTAAACAGCTTCATTAACTGTTATTTGATTATTATATTTTGTCATTCCACTACATGATTCTGTTTTGGGTTCCTTTATTTCTTCCTTTTTCTTATTCACCCCAATAACAATTCGCCCTTCTGTATGGTTTGATTCTAACGTGTGTGGTTTATCGTCGATTTAAAGCATACAAAAAGGTGGGCTGTTACATCATATATATATTTATTTTATTTTCAAATTCCCTTCAATCCCATAAATTTTAAAAATATATTTTTAGTATTTAAAATTTATCCAAATTCAGGCCAGTGCTACAGTAACATCCAATAATTTCAATCACTGCAATAATCTATACTAGATTATTCTACACAATTTATATATCACTATATATGAAAAATAAACGATAAATTTGAGAATTCCAGTTGGATCCCTCCAACCCGCTTTTCTGCATCCATAGATGTTAATACAACATAAAATAAATACCAATCCCACTTGAGGGGGGTTATCATGGTATAAGGGTCATTCGCTATTATGCGGGGCGCATAGGGTCTCATCTGTTATATAAATGCGGGCATATCAATCACTCTAATACACACACACACACTATATACAATATCACATCCAGACTGATAATACTTATCAATTTGATCAATCAACCAATAATTAATTTTAACTTTTTTTAAAATTAACTAGAAATCCAAATACGAGTGAGATTAAATAAAATTTATTTTTGTCTGCAATCCACTTCAATCACGACTTGATTTTCGTGATTTTTGACCTCGCATAAACAATTTTACGAATTCGTAAATATACAATTTATAGTATGATTTTTATATCCTAATTACCATTATATATATATATATATATTGAAATTGACCAGTAAGTTTAAGTATGTATATTTTTATCCTAATCTATATATATAAATACATATATATATTAAATTAAAAAGCAGAACCGATTAAACATTATTGCCCCAGACCCTCTCAAGCACGCTCGAACACCCAAGCCTCCAACTCCGACCTGCCTCCTCGACATAGTCTTCTCCCTTTAGGTAGACCTTAACCTTTCCCTCAGTCGCGAACTACCCAGAGACCGCAGAGCACCCCCATTAGTCGAACACATTCCCAATAACTCAATTTCCGATAATTTCATTTATATTTGACACCTCAACTTTGAAATTCGTTTTTAAATTCTTTGAATAATTTATTAAATTAATTCCAATTTTAACGAAAAATAATTCAGTTTCTATTCAATTTCTTTTTTAAAATACCAGCTAACTGAATTAAAAATTTCAAAGATTCAAAAATCATTTAATTTAACCAATCCGGTGTCCGTATAAAATTTTCTACCCTAGGGTCAAGTGATACTGTATTTATCATTTCAATCTGCAATTTAAGATTTTACGGTTATATATCATTTCAAACTGCAATCCCGAATTTAAATAAAATCCATAAAATCAGTCGAGTCTATCATTTCAACCCATAATGATTTTTACCTAATCTATAGATTATTCGAGTATGTATCATTTCTGCCCATAGGGAACTTGCAGTTTATAACAATGTAAAACACAATCATCTAGTCATATAATATCATTATCAAACATCCATCACAATCATCATCCAAATCAACCACTAAACATCAATAGATAACTGATAATCAATACAAGTATTAAATTGACAAATTAATATTCAATATTAAATCAAATGATAGTTATATGCAATAAAAGTTAAATTTAGCCAGAATGACCACGTAACATACCAAACAGCAATCAATAAATTTCTAATCACATTATTAACTTAATTTGACTAACATAAGATCATTTAGAAGTTGTGAGTGGGTTAAAACACTCACCTTCGATTTTAAATTGATTAAAAATATAATTTAGGACCCAAATTCAAAAGGTCATAGAATTCATACAAACTAATATGAAAATGTCCTAAATTTCAGTACGATCCCAAGGAATCAAACCGTGTGTGAATCTGAGTTCGTATGTAAAAGTTACGCTAGTTAGAACATTTGAATTTGAAATAAAAAAAAGTGGAAAAGGAAGAACGTACACGTCATCATGTGAAACACGGCAACCCTCGATGCAATCTGACTCATCTCTGAAGCAATAGCCGCCACAAACACAACATCGACCAGCAAGCTCTGGCCACCAGAAGTCAGATCCCGCTACACCACCGCCATGCCTAGCCTAGGCGCCTCCAACCATGCCATCCATGACCTCGGCGGCGTCTCCGGCTACCCACGGCCGTGGTGAAACGGCCGCCTTCCTCGCCAAATCTTCACAAATTCATGTCATTACATATACAACTAAATGCATGGATGCGAGCTGCTCAACACCCTCTTCGCAACGGTGCCTTCCGATCGTCGATCAGACGACGATCGATCGTTGGATCGTCAAAACCCAGTATGGACGGTCGCAATTGATTCGCGAATACTAGACAAATTTTAATTTGAATTGAAAAAGGAATTACACATCTGGGTTATGCTCATCGAGAGCTTCGAAACAATATATAATATGACATAGTTTTGAGAAGTTTGATTTCGAAAGTGGTTTGGAAATTGGATTGAGGGTTTGTAAATTTGATTTTATTTCTGCCATTGACAAGAAGAAGCAACGGGAAATGTACGTACAGAATAGAGGAATAAAAAATAGCAAGGGTTTATAACAGACTTTTTATAGGTAGATCAGAAATAGAAATGAATGGACCAGATTTATTTGAAAGTTGAACGATAAATGACACGGAAAGCCCGTTCTATCTTCGGAACGAAAATGGGTAAACTCATATATCAAAATAGATGTTTTTGATATTTTTAAACTCAATGGAATAGGTTTCAAGTCCAAATTCCATCGTATGAAGAAACTAGCTTAATTCAAATTGATTTCAATCAAAATTGATTTCCTGGCATTTGGAGTCCGTACTATCAAACGACACGTCCGATCGCTACAAAATTTGAAATCCTATAATAATTCACTATTACGGATCTGTTGAAACTAATTTCGTCGAAAACCAAGACAGTTGCCAAAATGTCTATTTTCATGTTAATTAAATAAATTAATAATTAATTGATTAAATCGCTTTTTAACTCAAATTTGATAGTCAACAAATTTCATCACTTTTAATCACTTAGACATTTACAATGACTTAATACAAGTTTATATAAAAATTCAGTGTTGGTTATTACACTAATTACAGTGTTCAATTTCCATTGTAATTAAATCCAATTGATAAAAATCCAAATAAATCGATTTAATTTGATTTCAACCTTTATATTCAATCAGTTATAAATCTAATAAAATAGTTAACATTTGTTTTATATTTCATTATATTAATATTCTTCAATTTCCATCTTTTATTTGTATTAACTACTATATTTTCATTATATTGAAATTTTGTCGATTTTTCACATTAATTGTAATTTAAAATCCCAATTAATTAATTTATCTTGGTTTCATTCTTTTATTAAATCAATTATTACCTTATGAATAAAAGTAACGTTTCCATTCATTTTATTACGTCCATAATTTGCAGTTATTGTCTTAACTCATTTTATTGTAACATTTAATTTACATTTAATTGCAATTGATTAAATACATTAGTAACAAACGACAATTGTCACCGTTAATGTATTTAGTAACATTTGTAAGATTATTGTTTACAAACAGTTGTTATAACTACTACTACCCCGCTACTATTATCAGTTACAATTAATTACTCTTTATTTCATTAATTGATCAACAATTGAATTATCAATTGCTTTTTTTAATCCAATTATCCATTAATACATGCATTACTATAATTTATTTACAACCTCATCAATTATAACTTTTAATCCTTTTAATTATTTGTAATTACATTTAAAGCAATTGTCAATTACCTTAAATTAATACTATTTCACTTTATTTCAGTTATATTTTTATAATTAATTCACAAATTTTATTCCTTTCAGCATTAAATTACAAAACTTTATTAAATTAACAATTTTCAATTATCGAAAATTGCGGGTCGTTACATTCTCCCCCACTCATAACTTTTCGTCCTCGAAAAGGAAAAAGAATGGAAAAAAAGGATTTAAGTAATCAATATATCTTATTCAAAATATTAAATTTATAAACAATTAATTTAAGCAATAAATAATTTAAATAAAATATCAATTTATAACAATTAAATCCTTTGTATCGCAGTTAACAAAAGTTTGGAAGACATTTCATAAAATTTTCTATGTCCAAAATTTTGAAAAATTTCGACAGAGTCTCCTTTATATGGAGAGGTCTGGAAGAAATAGTAATATTAATAATACAATATATATCACATATTTTTAAAATGATATGTCCCAAACCATGGAAAATAATAATATAATATCGCTGTAAAACCGTAATCCGAAAATGTACTTATTTGTCGGGCAAATAACGCTTATTTTATGAAAACAAAAGCAGTAGCAATTGCTTTCGTACCTATATTTCATTTATATAATCCAAAAGAGGTTAATAATTATATAAAAGAGAAATATTTAAGTTGTTTCAACTAAGGTCAACAAAACAATCACCACATACAATAGTCACTTGCAAACAAACAATACAACCATCATATCATCACTTGCAATCAAAGAATTCAAATATACATCCATAGCAACCAACAAATGGTTTGTTCGGATTTAGAACTTCTAATCATATAAAATACTAAATAAACCATGAAGTAAACCATATACTCAACAGTCGTAGATAAAACTTTATAGATTATTTATACATCTTTATACAAAATAGAAGTATCCTTTCCCAACCAATCCATAAGTCAAACAAACAATAATTCAACACATCTTTAAGTTTATTTATCTTTTCACATCATTTATTGTTCATGACTTATTTTCATTTTTTCCTCATACAATGATTTTTCTTTAATTCTCCTTCATTACTTACAAAATTTTAAATTTCATTCATTCATGTAAGGCGTATTTCTTTAATTTACATTCTTTACATACATAAGTTATATCCATTTCAATTATTTGGTCACAAATGAATTCATTATCGGAACATGGTATACATTTTATTTCAGTCTACTTCACATTTACAATTTAGTTCGTTTTTTCCATCTTTTACCTTTCTTTTCTCATTCATATAATACATACATTCATTATTACATACAAAAGTTCATTTCTCCTTTATTCATACAATGTCATTTTCTCTTATTTTATTACTTTGCATTCATTGCTTAAATAAGTTATTTTTATTTCAATTATTAATTATACATTATTAGGTAAATTTCTTTACAATTCCATTTTACCATTGATAGATTTTTTTCTTTGACATTCATTTTTCCATATATATAGTGTTGTTGGACATTAAATCCATTTTTAAGTCATTTCAAAGTTTTCTGAAGTTATAATCATTCAATTTATATATAATACTCATTTTAATTATAAGTGGTTGCAACATTAATTCAAGTTTATAATTATTTACTTACAGTGTTCAATTCTATTACACTTAATTTGTAGCATTTCAACCATTAACTTTAGTTTTATAAAAATTTATAACATTAAAATTCTTATTTATAAATAATAATAATAATTCCATTGAACACTTTCATTTACTAAAGTTTTAGTTGTATAATATTCTATCACATATTCTATTTAACATTTCAACTTTTAATATTTTGGTAAGTTATATATATATATATATATATATATATATATATGTATGTATGTATGTATGTATGTATATATGTATATGTCTTTTAGAATGAAATAAAATGTAACATAAGTTTTCATATTTATTTTAAATAAAATGTTCAATAGTTACATTTTCTTAATTTATTTCCTTTTTATCTATAGTTTTCAAAAGTTCAGTTTTCTTATCTACTTCATTAATCATTTTAACATCAAATTTCTTATTTTCATTTTAGAAGTTTCCAATGACTAATATAGTCAAGATTCCATTTATTACAGTAATTTCAATTTTAAATTTTCAAGAACTTCAGAACTAAACAACCAGTTTCCATTTCAGTCCTTTTAAAATAATATATATATATATATATATGTATATACTCATAACTTATATATATATATATATATATATATCTAAATCATATTTAGAAAAAAATTAGATGTTTTTATCAAAACAAAAGTGTAGTAAAACTATTACAGCAGTCTTTCCACTTTGAAACTTGAAAATAAACGTCGACGATGTGGGCACTCATTACCAAAATTATTTTCTAGCGACAGAGTGGAGAGTACAAAACTTATTTCCTTTTGAAATTCCCTTTTTAAAACATTTATTTCAAATTATATTGAAATATTTATATAAGAAAATACTTCAAATAATATTAATATTATATTCCAAAATATTTTGAAAGAAATTTTCAAAATCTCGGAACTTAAAATCTTAAATTTTCCAATTTATATCCATTTTATTTGAAAATTATATTTTATAATTAATATTTATAAAACTTATGTACCAAACAAACAACATAATACATCCAATTATATCATTTATAAATTATATACAAAATATATAATAGCAAAAATTATTTCATTTACCTATATTTCAAAACAAATATTGTGTCAGTCTGCCCTGTTTAGTGTTTAGAAGTCCCAATCGATGTCATAGCGTCCTATGCACCGATCAAAATTTATAAATACTAAACAGAACAAATTAACACAATACAAAATCTTTTATAACACTAACAAATACGCTCTCTCATATATATACACACTCAGCGACTCATTCTAGGGTATTACTACCATATTTAATACGAGTTAGACCCCCTTAAAGCTAAGGTTATTGCTAAACCAAAGCTCTGATACCAACTGTAACGACCTTCCTTTTTTGATGTTTTAAGCAAACACACATGCCAGACTCAAACCATTCCAAAGGTCGGACTGTTATGGGGTAAATAAGAAAAAAGAAAGAAATAAAACAAATACAGAATCTCGCAGCGGAATGACAAAATATAATAAACAAATAATTGTTCATGAAGCTGTTTTATAAATACATTGATTATACTAATACAATACTAAAATCAGAGTTACATAAAACAGGAATAAATAAACAAATAAATAGATGTAGTGGAAAAAAATGATATAAGGAATTACATATCATAAATAATAATAGTATTCGTCTTCGTTCTCCAGAAATAAGGTCTTCAACCTGAAATGCTAAGGCTAACCCACGCAAATTTAAAAGACAAAACACTTGAGTTAGGACAAAAAATCTTATGTAAGTTAAATCAACTATAAATATGAATGTAGCGGCGTCAGAGATGTTTATAGGGTTTGACATCTCTTTTCCAGTATCTAACGTGGGTGTAGTAACTTAAGAGATGTTCGGGATTCACATTTCCTAAGGATTCGTTAAACTATCTACTATGTAGTACAATACGCTATTATAATACGTCTGTTGTAAAATAAAAGTATTAAAATAGCGTTAAGACGTTACCCATATCCCTTTTAACACATTTTATATATTCCCATAGTCTATAGTGTACCGTAACTACTCTGTAAACTGGAGGTTATCAGAGGGCACTTCATAGATATGGTACAAAACAAACTTGTAGAAGGCGCTCTAGGGAATGTGAACATTACACTTGAGGCAACGCTAGGGTAGATATACCAATTGCGAATCCATATTGGTTGTAACGCATAGCAGCTACTACTGCCCACCTCGGACACACACCCAAATCAAATCAAGGGTGGCAACCATATCAATCACAAAGTAATAAAATGGTATCGAAGAAATGTGCCCGATAGGAGGAATGATCTCACTTGGCCTGGCGTGGCTCCTTTTTTAGTCACATCTAAGTTGACTCACGGGAGCTTGGGTCATGTCATACCTTATACAGAAATTATTCGCCAAACCATCCTACTTCATTTCTGAAATCTCCATTAGTACACGGTTGTTAAAGTGGTTTTGGGTATTAGTAGAGAGTATGAAAATATCTGATCCCAGTCTCTTTAACAACCAAACGCTTATTTCACAATGGATGGTTCATTTACGCTTTAAAAAGTCACTTCACAATTTATATCAAAATATCATACTCAATTTCAAATTATATCTCTTTCGAAATCTTATTCACATCCAAATCATATTCACTTCAAAGTCATATTCACTTTCAAAAATCATATTCGCCCATAAAATTATCGATAAGATAGGTTAATTAAATATTCATTCCAAAATTATCATATTTACTCAATTATGTCGTTTCACAACAAAAAAAGTATCAATACCAAATTACAACTTAGATTGTGTCATTACCAAGGATTTAGATAAAAATACTTCAACTTTACACAGTTTGAAATTTTAGAAAATGGTTTAGATAGTCTTAATAGTTTAAAAATAATTTATATAGATTAAAATAGTTTAAATAGTAAAAATAGTTTTTTGGTAAATTTAAATGTGATTTAATTAGATTTTAATTGATTTTAAATAAATCAAATATATTATATTAGTTTTAAAATATTTTAAAATTGATTAATTTTAGATTAAATTGATTTATATTATATTAAGTAGATTTTTAAATAAATAAATAAAAATTAGAATAGATTAAATGTATTTAAATTATATTAAATAGATTTAAAATAGATTAAATATATTTAATTAGGTTAAAATAGGTAAAATAGATTAACTTGGGTCATACAGGTTATAACAGATTAAATAAATTAAAAATAGTTTTAAATTGATTAAAATAGTTTAGATTGATTTTAAAGCGGATTTCAAAGTTATATCCGAACTTTTCCAATAACTCAATTTCCGATAATATCATTTATATTTGACACCTCAACTTTGAAATTCCATTTTAAATCCTTTGAATAATTCAATAAATGAATTCCAATTTCAACGAAAATAATTTAGTTTATATTTAATTTCTATTTCAAAATACCAGCTAACTAATTCAAAATTCCAAAGATTCAAAAATCATTTAATTTAACCAATCCGATGTCCATACAAAATTTTCTACCCTAGGGTCAAGTAATACAGATATTTATCATTTCAATCCGTAATTTAAGATTTTACTGTTATACATCATTTCAAACTGCAATCCCGAATTTAAATAAAATCCATAAAATCGCTCGAGTCTATCATTTCAACCCATAACGATTTTTCCCTAATCTATAGATCATTCGGGTATGTGTCATTTCAACCCATAAGGAACTTTCAGTTTATAACAATATAAAATACAATCATCCAATCAGGCAATATCAAAAGCAAACATCCATCACAATCATCATCTAAATCAACCAATAAACATCAATAGATAACTGATAATCAATACAGGTATTAAATTGACAAATTAATTTTCAATATTAGATCAAACGGTAATTAAATACAATGAAAGTTAAATTTAACCAGAATGACAATGTAACATACCAAACAGCAATCAATAAATTTCTAATCACATCATTAATTTAATTTAACTAACATAAGATAATTTAGAAGTTGTGATTGGGTTAAAACACTCACCTTCGATTTTAAATCGATTTAGAATCCAATTTAGAGCCCAAATTCAAACAGTCTCAGAATTCGTCCAAACAATGTCAAAATGTCCTAAATTTCAATTCGATCTGAAAGGATCAAACCGCGTGTGAATCTGAGTTCGTATGTAAAGTTACGCTGGTTAGAACATTTGAATTCGAAATAAAAAAAGAGGAAAAGGAAGAACGCACACGTCATAATGCGAAAACACAGCAACCCTCGATGTAACATAACTCATATCTGAAGCAACAACCGCTACAAACAAAACATCAACCAGCAAGCTACGGCCACCAAAAGTCAGATCCTGCTTCACTACCGCCATGCCTAGCTTAGGGGCCTCCGACCATGCCATCCCTGCCTCAACGGCGTCTCTAGATACCCACGACCGTGGGTGAAATGCCCACCTTCCTCGCCAAATCGCCTTGAATTCGTGGCACTACAGATACAAATAACTGCATGGATGCGAGCTACTCAACACCCTCTTCGCAACGGTGCCTTATGATCGTCGATCGGACGACACCGTTGGATCGTCCAAACCCAATATGGACGGTCGAAATTGATTCGCGAATTCCAGAAAAATGCTAATTTGAATTGAAAAATGAGTTGCAGATATGGGTTACGCTCATCGAGAGCTTCCAAACAATATATAATATGGCATAGTTTTGAGGAGTTTGATTTCGAAAGTGATTTGGAAATTGGATTGAGGGTTTGTAAATTTGATTTCCTTTCTGCCATTGAGAAGAAGCAGCAGCAGGAAATGTAAACACAGAATCGACGAATAAGGAATAGCTAGGGTTTATAACAGACTATTTATAGGTAGATCAGAAATTGAAATGAATGGACAAGATTTATTTGAAAGTTGAATGATAAACGACCCAGAAAGACCGTTCTGTCTCCAGAATGAAAATGGGTCATCCCATATATCAAAGTAGATGTTTTCAATATTTTTAAAATCAATGGAACATGTTTCAAGTCCAAATTCCATCATATGAAGAAGTGAGCTTAATTCAAATTAATTTTTATTAAATTGATTTCAAGGTGTTTCGAGTCCATATGATCAAACGACATGTCCGATCGCTACGAAACTTGAAATCCTACAATAATTCGCTGTTACAGATATAATGAAACTGGTTTTGTTGAAATCCAAGACAGTTGCCAAAAGGGCAATTTCCACGTTAATTAAATAAATTAATAATTAATTGAATAAATCGCTTTTTCATTCAAATTTAATTGTTAAGAAATTTTGTCACTTTTGTAATGATCCCATTATAAGTCAAATTTAATTTGATAACTAATATTAAATTTTGAATTTATTTGTGAATTAATTGGTAAATTAATTTGAAATTTTCCAGGAACAAATAAAATGTGTATTTGTTATACATGTGAAAGTATATTTTTAATTGATTTAAATTTGAAATTTAAGAATAAAATATATTACAAATTGAATTTTGGTTTTTGAAATTTGAGAATAAATATTTTAGAAATAAAATTAGACTTATTAGCTTTATATTTCCAAGGAACTAATGTATATGAATATTTATTAGTAATGTATAATTTGGATTTCAAATTATTTTCTTATTAAGTTGAATGAATATAATGAGTATATATGTAAATAAATATAAAAGCTTTGATACGTATATATCTTTTAAAAGTATAAGTATGAAATTTAAAATACATAACACATATGTAAATGTAAACATATGTAGATATAACAAATTAAGTAATTTATGAAATGAAAAGTTTTAAACATAATTTATAAATAAGAATTAAGTTAAGGGTTTCAACATAAAATACATAGTTTAAGACACTTGTAAATTGATTTTACAAGTAAATAGCAAGTGTAAGATAATGTTAAAAGATTATTACAAGTGTTAGCTAGTAAAACAAGTGGCTTAATTTCTTTGCAAAAAATTAAAATATATAAATTATAATGTTAATATCAAGGAGTAATCAGGCCATACACATTTCTCTTAAATTTTCTCATCACTTTCTTTCACCTTTATTTTCAAATCTGGAAAAAAAAAAGAGAAATCTGAAACCTAAGAACAAAGAAACACAAAAATAAAAATCAAATCTGATTCAATGCATAGATCAGAGCATCAAACAAATCAAAGCCTAGAAACCAACCTGGAAGCAAAGAAAATCAAAATTCAAAGTGGCAGATCAATAACAAGCAAGGATCGGTTTCAGTTTCAAAAAAATGGATAAAAGTTTTCAGATCAAAACCAATTAAGCAGACCAAAGAAAAATCATTCCGGATTTAAAAAATTTCCAGAGCATAAAATCAAACCAGACGGGCTATCTTCTATTCAAAACATCTAGGTGAGCAAACTATCCATGAATCCGTTACATGTCTTGATGAACTTTTTTTGTGGAAAATATCATATGAATGAAGGAAAATTGTCTGTATATATAAACATTGGTAGATAGGACATGCATGTCTGTTTATACCTCTTTGTTTAAATTGCAGGCTTCAAATTCATCCAATAAAATTCATATCTTCCAATTTATACAAATTCGAGCTATGATTACTGCAGGCAAGATGATTGAAATAGTATAACGTCAATGTTAAAAATAAATTCAAGTTTTTATATTGGGAATTTACTTCAAGAATGAGAAATAACAGTAGAGAATCAAAATAAATCCAAAATCAAATGTCTGGATTTCGAGATTAAATCATAAAAATGAATTCGTATTCCAAAATCATGATTTTTGATAATCATTTCAGAATTTTAAGTTTATAATTAATGAGAAAAATCGAGTTGAACGGAAAGGGAGTTTTGATCGAATTTCGGTGTTTGCGAAGTTGTATAGGCTCGGGATTGTGGTTGGTGATGGCTAGTTGATCAACATTCATGGGAAAATAGCCAGAGACTTTTTGGTTCATCGTGGTGGATAAACGGCGTTGATTTAGGGTTTAGGAGCAGTTTTTGGTCGATGTCGAAAACGTGGGTTGTGCGATGGCGAGGGAGCATCCGAGTCGTCCGGGCCTGGGTGAGTCGACGGGTTGAGATGTGTTGCAGTTTTGGACGAAGTCGCAGGTTCTCTGGTACACTAGATTATCGGTGTCGAGGCAATTTTTGGTTAGGGGTTGGGTTCCAGTTTCCTATTGATCAGCTTTTTTTCGATTTCAAGTTCGAATTATATATCTGGGTAGTGTTGAGGCTTGAGGGGATCACCGGCGACTTGCCGAAGATCTCGGTGATGATCGGAAGTGATCGATGTTCGTGTTCAAGTGCATATGGTATTAGTGGTATTAGATGTGGTTGTGGGTTTGGGGGAAAAGAAGGATTTCTAGTTGGTCTCGGGATAAATTCATATTTGACTCAAAGTAAGGAAGAGAGAGGGAAGCACGGGTCTGAGCTCAGGATTCTATGTCTTTGGCCCAGGTTTTGGAAATAATGTCAGGATTTGAATAAAAGAATATAACAATTTTTAGAAATTTAAATTCAGTCAGGTTTAAATAATTTCTAATCAATTCTTTTTAAAATAAAACTTGTTTTATTTGAGTTAGAAATTAGTTAAAATATTTTTAAAATTAACTAAGTTTAAAAGAGTTTTAAATTATAAATATACATATATAACCTTTATTTTTGAAAAATTTATTTTAAATAAACTTAATATTGTGATTAAGTAAATGATTAAAGGATGAAGTGTTTTAATCCTAAATTAACTTAAAGTTTTAAGTTAAGTGGTTAATAATAACTAATTACAAGACTTCTAAACAAGGTTTAAATGATAGGTAAAGTGATTATTTAAGATAAAATGTTTTATCTTTTAAAATCTTAAGTAATTAATGATTTATTAGTGAAAGTAATTAAAAGGTTAATTTTTTGAGGAATAATTACTTAATGAATGTGATTAAATGATTAATTACTTAGTTACTTAAAAGAAATTTATTTATGTGGTTATTTAAGGATAACTAATTAATTAAGATAATTAATGTAAGTAATTAAGGGCAGTTAATTATTAATAAAAGTAACTAAGGATAATTAATTAATCATTAAAGGTTAATTAATTATTAATTAAAGGTTTATTAATTAATAATCAAAGGTTAATTTGTTATGTAGTTAATAAGGGTTAATTAATTAATGTAATTACTTACGGTTAATTTATTTATGTGATTAATTAAGGGATAACTATTTTGTGTAATTACATTTAAGGATAATTAATTAATTAAGATTAATTAATGTAAGTAATTAAGGGTAATTAATAGCTTAAAGATAATTACTTAATGGAAGTAATTAAGTATAATTAATTTATTAATAAAGGTTAATTAATGAATGATTAAAAGATAATTAATTAAAATGGTTTGTAATTAATTAATATTTACTAACCAGGATTAATAATTTATTCATAAGTAATTACTCTGGTTATACTAATTATAATCAGATGATTAATTGATCTTACTTATGGATGTTTGGATTATATGAAATGCTTTGAATTATTTCATATCCCTGATGTGTGATGCTCTGTGATATGAGTTGTTTTGATTTAAGCTACGATGAATGTAATTTATTATCTGTGATGAATTTATATTATTTATCTATGAATCTGTGAATGAAGATAAGCATTAATATACTGCTTATCGATATTGTTGTGCGTGGATTGTGATGATTGATGATATTATATTGCAGTGTGTAAAACCCCTGGACTACACCACACACACAAATATGGATTGCACGAGGAAATCGGTTAAGTCACAGATATTTTGAATGTAAATTTTTTTTTTAAAAGTTGAATTTTGAATCCAAATGGTTTTGGAAATGGAATTGGGTTGAATATGAAAGGTTTTTGTAAAGCAAATTTGAAATTGAATTAAGTTTGAATAGAATATATCATGTTTAAATTTTGACACTTATTCTAGGAACTATGATTTAAAAAGGTATACAGTTTATACAATAATATATATGGATTTTGAACCATTTTAAATATTAATTTGGGAATTTAAATTTAACCCAAATTTGTACTTTAAAGGATATAAGTTGTGCATATTTGATCAGATTTTTCCGAAAGGAAAACCCTTGTTTTTCAAATAATAACAGCTTTCATATAAAGAAAGGATTTCCTATTTGTGTTGAAAGGATTTCAAGTTGGAATTGAAATAGTTTTGAAAGCTATGAATGAATCTTTGTTAAAGATTGGTGAACTTTGTTTTCAAATTGAAGAGGATCTTAAAGGTGTATCTTTTGTATAAAAGATTTGGAATTGAAATAGCTTTTGAAAGCTATGAATGAATTTTTGTGAAAGATGGTGAACTGTGTTTCAAATTGAAAGTGATCTTAAAAGGTGAATCTTTTATTTAAAAAGATTAAAATGGTAATTTGTTTAAACCATTTGAAAGAAAGGTTTTAGGTAATAAGTTATGACTTAACTAAGATCCCACTATATCCATATGCTTTTTAAAATTTAGCGATCATAATTGGGTTCAGCTGGGAGAGGACTTTGTGTCATAAAACCCATTCTGAATAAAGATACGACGAAATGATAGCATTTGAAGACAGGTGGTGACGAACATTGGTATTTTCGAAAGAGAAAGGATTACCTGTCGAATGCCTCTACACCAAGTGGCCCCGGTATAGAGATTTGATCACCTTCGTGATGGGGAGTCCAGACGTGATTAGGGATTACCGGATTTGCAAGTGCTTCTTTTGAAGTGCCTTCGGTTCCGTTCGAACCCGGAACGGACTTGTATGGATGTATGTCTGACGTTACACTTTGAGATGTAAAGTTAGTTTCTATCAAATACATTTTTTTTTGGTGGCAGAGAATTCATTCTCTTAGCTTAACACCCTTCTCTGAGACGTACGAGCTCAGAGGTTATGTAGTTGATGGTTACTAGTGGTACATTCCCAATTTGCTAATGTGGCATACTAAGTACTGCTGATCATTTGTTGATCGAAGCATGGCTTTTGTGAAAAGCGTAGCTTTGTGGGACGAGACTTCTTCAGAACCTCACAACCCAGAAATGGTCGAAATAGGAAGGATGCGGCAAGGTTATCGGGGGTAGCAACCCTTAGGGTATGTTCATTTCCTTCTGGATAAAAAGTAGTATCAGGTATGAAGCCCAGTGTCATGACACATTTTTCCGTACCAATTTAAACCGACATTAAACCACTCTTGTCAGCTGAACTGTTCGGAAAGACGAATAATGAAAGAAGAAAGAAGGAAGAAATAGAAAGAAGAAAGAAGAAAAGAGAACAAATCAGAATCTCACAGCGGATCGACTAAATTATAATATAATCAAATCTTTACATGAAACCAAAACTGTTACTTTATATAACATATACAAATTTACATCAGAGTTACAACCATACAACTCGGACAGTTATATCAATCCTGTCCTTACAATCATGACCAAAAGACTACATATAAACATTTACGAGAATACGTTACTGATCCATCTCCTTCCCTAAGCAGCTTCCACTCTTCCAGTTAAACCTGGAATACATATGCTCGGTCTGACCCGAGCATATAGGAAAACACCAAGCCTGGTTCAGTCTAGTAAACCAGCATGAGAAACACACTCAACTTGATTATTAAAGTTAGAAAATTCTTTGAAAAAAAAGCATCTCGTAAGACCACGCCACAAATAAACATGTCGGGTTTTTATCTTACGATAGTCAAAACATTTTTATTAAAATTCTCTAATATTATGATAGGGTCTATTTACAAATACTTATTAAAATAGCCGAAATTGTTACATGATTAAATTCCAGCTACTAGCCACAGAGTGGGTAATACAAACAAAACTCGTAAAAGGCACGTAGGGAGAATGAATTTCCAACTAATGACTAGGCACTGGGGTACCACCTGTCACGGTACGTGGCCTAGATCACTCTACCGAGGATCACTCCCGACCCCTTGCAACACAAGACCGGGACTATCCCTTACTGGATAATCCCGAGTGAGATCACCCTAAGGTTGGGATCAGGAACTGCATCACTAAGCCGAAATAATAAGGGACATCTAGACAAGGATGACCTTACCCTGAAATGGGTGCTACCCACCTACCCTTGCTGCATAACCCCTGATTATCAGTCATTCCCGGTTGATGAGGCTTGAGGATAAGCGTTATCTTTTTAGAACATATCCCTTAGAATGCCCATCGCCCACATGACGATTTTTTGAAAGCATTCGTCCATACAAGTCCGTTCCGGGTTCGAACGTAACCGAAGGCCCTATTCCTACTACATCCATTTTGGAAACATCCTCAGGATTAGTAGCGACTAGCCCTTGCACTTCACTGCTCCATCTTCGACTTCGAACTCGTCTTCCTCACGAAAACGTATAAACCGGATCGAAGTGGTTTTCGAGAAATTAATCTCGATCTCGGTCTCTTCGAAACGATTAGCGTATTGTCCAATAATGATAGTGGGTTATTTAACTATCAAATAATCAATCAATACAACCAAGTTATTTCCCATTGCAATCCTTAATCCTTGTTCACATTTCAAATCCTAACGGATTCAAATTTACTAAGAAAGCTTATTCCATTCGATATATATATAAAAACATTTCTTTCCAAATCATACTTATGAAGTTTCCAAATATTATTCACAAGTTTAATAAAATATTCTTTATAAGGTTATTTTAAATATTAATTAAACAACATTTGTATAAAATAGGTGTATATTAAAGAAGTTATACTTGAAAATTATCTTTTAAGGAACCAATTCAAAATAGTTTAATACTTGATATAATTAAAATAATACATACTTATAGAAATTATAACTTTTAAAAATATTTTCACAATAATATATAAACTACGTTCGATTTTTCAAAATATTTATTAATTCCTTTAATACATTCTAAAAAGTAATATTTATTTTTAAAACAAAACTAGGTTCAAAATCAATCAAAACAGAATAAGGCTTATCAGTCTCAACGGTACTTATCAATTAACCGTTCATAGTTCACAATTTTAAATATTCAATCATTCAGCTTTCATAGAATGATATTATGTCCCTAAATATAATTAACAGGGAAATAACAGATGTATGCATAAATAACAGATCGGAGATTTTCATAGCTATAAACAACTTTACAAATAAAATCAGATGGATGGCTTATATTATCCACATTAATTAACTATTTAGCGGAATGGTGTCTATTTCCGCTATCCAAATGTCAACATCATAGTAATCTACAATCTACACGACTCTCCAGTTTGGAAGATGACTTAACAGTCAAGTCGTACGAATCAACAATGGCATTTATTTCTTTAAATGATAATTAAATTCAAACTGAACAATCTTATACAATTTCACTTATTTAATTACATAATGGATCGAACGACGGCATATCATCCCTCGTTACGAGCCATCTTCTTAATAACTTTTCATCCTATAGGAAATTAAATAATTATTATACAATTGCTTAAGAATTTGTTAACAATTCAATGATATAAACATTTATTTCCCTTAATTATTCAATCATATTTATTCTCTTTACAAATAAACTCGAGGGTCACTAAATAAATTATATATTTTAAAAGCTCGTCTACTTTATAATAAAGTAATTTATTTAAATAACTTAAATAAATACTCAAAATCGATCAAGCTTGTTTCCAAGATTTCTTTGTTTCTTTTTTTTTTAATTTAAACATAAGTAACATTTTAAAATAAAAAGGGTTTGATCCACCAACTATACTATGGTCACTTCCAGATTTCACGCTTGGACAATGATTTGTTGTAATCTACTTTTACATTAACTTATTATCATAATTATTATTCAATTCTAGTTTATAGCAAATTAGACCCTACGTTTGGAACCAAATCCAAAAAGCAACTAACCCTCTTACTAATTCTAACCACCATAAACGGCCCAGTCCAGACCCAACACTAAGCAAACAGGACCCAAATCATCTTCTTCTCTACATTCTTACCTCCAAACTACATACTTCCATCAAACACCTCTATCCCATTGCCTCGCCGGAACATCAACTTCGATCGACTCAGCGTCGCACTCAAACCCTATTGCTTATGCAACTCGTCATGCACAGGAATCAAACCCAGAATCCACTCTCCTCTCGAACGACTCAGAGTTCTTCCCCGTGCATGGCGTGCACATATACGAACTACGTCAACAACAAATGCTTGTCGCGACACCTTAGACCAGTCACACTTCCTTCCTAGAACCCAATCACTGCCCCGCCGAAGTCCTTTGACTGTTTGATCAAAAACTCAACCATCGACACCACTTCCTATAACCAGAAAACTAACATATTCTCACACATCGACCCACCGCGACCACCACTGGCCACTACTGGGTATGCCGCTTATCACAACCTCCATTCCACTTAGTTCATTTCCAAAATCGAAGCACTTGACCGCCACCACAATCCAAAAATCAACTCCGTTTCCATCTTTTCCAAAAACTTCACTAAACCCTAAATTCGATTTGAACCACCGAACCAAACCCAAAATCGACAAACGGCTATGGTAGAAGCCCCCACCATGATCACCTACTCCTATCAGAACAGACCACGTCACCCCTCTTCGACTAAATTGTCAAAAAATATTTTTGATTGAAAACTGATCATCTTTTAATTTCTCAACATAATTATCACTAAAAATTATGATTTAACCACTAAAATTCATATTTTCTTATAAGAATCGAGATTACATACTTAAATCCTAAAATTAAAAACATTAAATTTCGACCATAATTGGGTTTCCACTGTAAAATGGTACTCGATCGAGCTACACAAACTATTTCTACACAAATTTATTTTTTTCACAAACTATACTCGAAAGTGAACAAACTCCTAGTTTACATCAATATTAAATATAGCTTAGGGGAAAAGATTAAGGTTTTTGAAGGCAGATTGAACATTATATTTGCAGTATATAGTAAGTTTAAATTTCCAAGTTTTTAAAACTTAGTTTCTCACCTTCCACATCGATTCCAAATGCTTCAAAACATGAAGTTGAGATCTTGACTAAAAGTTGAAATTGAATTTTGAACAACTTCTTTAAAATCCCTGTGTTTTGAATTTGAATAGCAAATACTCCAACCGTTTTCTTCTTGATAAACAAAACACTGCTTCTCTTCTTCTTAACCTTTAATTGCTTAAGACATTAACATAGCTTTATTTTTCTTGAATTATACGCTTACAATCTCCAATAACTCGAATCTGAGATGGTTCAGTTATATACAAGTAGCTGTAATCAAGAACAGTGAACAGGGTAGACAAATTGTTTGCTGGAGTTGCCATTTTGTTGGTCTGCAAGTTTGATTTCTACTTTTTGTTGAAAAGACTGAGAAAGAATTATGGATTTTGTTAGATATCCCCTCCTTTCATCAGACAAAATTACTGCCGTGATATTTGTTTGTTTCCTGATCCTTACATTAACCAGTTTCTTTTCTTCTTTTTACTTACAGTAATAGGTTTGCTAACTTCCTAATTATTTCTTTTTACTTACAGTAATATGTTTGCCAACATCTTAACTATGTTGTTGCTACTAGTTTACAAAGGCATTAGATTTGAATAAAGACAGGTATATGTATGTGCTGACAGGAACCATCACAAAGACAAATATATGTATATGTATTTAGATTTGAAAAAGACAAATATATGTATGTGCTATATTTAAATGTAAGACAAATATATGTATGTATTATTTTTAAGTGTATGAATGGAAATAATCCCTTGATTGTTGAAATAAATGTTTGCCTTTAGGGTGAAAATGAAAAATTGAAAGGTAATTAAATTAGTTTCTTAGTTCTTTCCAGCTTACCGACTTAAATTAATATTTATTTATTATATTAGTTTTTCTTTCTTGTTTCTTTTGAGAAGATAAATAACTGCTACTCATTATTAATTTATAGTTTCTTACTTACAGTAAATAATTTACAGCCTTCTTCTTATCATTTTTTTAGTGTAATGTAAATCATACACTATTAAAAGCGTATGCAAATATATTCAAAATTTAAATAGCTCATAATTCACATTATTAGACAAAGTAATATTTGTATTGTTTTCTATACGTTTAAAAATAAAAATAAAAAGAAAAAGAAAAATAAGAAACTATATTGAAATAACATTTCTTAATTAATTTATCTTATATATATATATATATGTATGTATGTATGTATGTATGTATGTATTAATTTAATCAAAGATTACAAAATAGCTAAAGTTTTGTCTTTGCTTTTTGACTTAATTGAGATTTGCATTTGTCGTTCACACCATGAAACAAAGGTGAAAACTCAGTAAATTAAAATAACCTCTTATCTCATTTGTTTTTATGAAAATACATAGGGTTTTTAAACAGAACGTAATGGCCTATATTAAATACCTCATATACGTATGTTATAAATAGAATGACTTTCAATATTAAATACTCGGTGTGTTATAAAATTTTATAGTAGTATAATTTTTTTTTAAATCCTTCTTGTATATATATAACCATATTCAAAATTTTATTTATAATATAGACATATATTATCTACAAATATTTTAAATCATTTGTTATCTATGTGTATATAGTTTCTCAATTATATACACTCCTATTATTATACTTAAGTTGTTGTTATATAACTGAATTTATTTATAACGTTTTATCAATTAAGTATTATAAAATTCCTTATTCAATGTGTAAATAGTTTCTTTCAATTATTTATTTGATTCATAAACACACGTATTCATTTATAATATTCTGTCCATTTAAATATTTTAAATTTTCTTTTCAACTTATCATTACACCTTTACACTTTTCTAATTCAATATATCATTATTTTAGAAATCTTAATACTTCTATTTAGTTAACATATATATATATATACATATATATATATATATATATATACCGGAATCAAAAATTTTACTTTTACTTCATTGTGAATTTTATCCCAATTCTATATACATCTCAATTTAATTTAATGTCATAAATTTCCATTCTCATTTTATGTAAATTTATTGTTTCCGATATATATATATATATATATATATATATATATATATATATATATATATATATTCATATATATATATATATATATATATATGACTATTTGATTTTAATAAGTTTATATCCTTTAATATAGTTTATCTTATAGAATAAAATATACACATTTAATCTCTAAACAAAATGCATATATGTTTCCAAAACAATCTGCACATATATTTTTTTTCCAAAACAAAATATGTATATTTGTAAGAAATTCCACTTAAACCAATCTATAATTTAATATAGACTTGAAAATTCAAATTATGTTGATTTGGAAAATTGCATAAAATTATTAATCATTAATTTATGGAAATATTGTATATAAAAATACAATATTATTGAATATCATAAATTAATATTCACAACTCGGGATGTCCAAAATCCTGGGTCGTTACACCCAGATACTTAACTTATGTGGTTGCTGCAAATCTATTGCTTTGTGGTTGTTGGCATTGAGAGCTCTCGGATAAAGGTTGATGACGACAGGGGATGGCATACTCGTGTCAGTAGTTACCTAGTTTGCTACATTATAGCGTGATAGAGGGTTCTCGCTTCGCGTTTGGTGGCGAATGGAAGACTCTTACCCCAACATGTCTAGTTACAGAGGTAACCCGGCCTTGTGTTGGCAGAGATCCGGTTAGGTTCTCGGGACGTCCCTCCAGAGGCGTACCCATGTGGCATAGGAAGTTTTTTAGCCTGACCATTGTTGGAAATCCAATCATCCAATACGCGCCTTTTACGGTTTTAGTTGTAGAACCTTCCATCTAATATGGTAGCTATAGTAGGTATGCTATAATGGTACGTATGCTGGCTAAGATTAATATTATACTTGCAAATGTTTTCTGCACCATGCATTAATAGTAATATCAAAAGGATTTGCATATCAAGCATGTTTGACTATCATAAGGAGAAATCTCCCCTAAGTGTGCGATTGCATTGGGTGTGTGCCGGGAGGCCTTATGGTAGTTTCATTTTCCAAAAAGCATTGCAGATTTCAATTTTTATATTCTTTTTGTTATTTTTGTTCAAGATAAACTGTTTTTGTTTGCTCACACCAATCCCATGACTGACCTAGAATTTATTATTCCCTTTCTAAACTCTGGGTGCCCACAATTTTCCACACGGGCAGCCTAGAGTCATATTTTCAAATCACTAGCTAGTAGATGTAGATTCGGTAGCCTTCAATCATTGGCAATCTTCTTCAATCTTTGGATTTGGGATCACACTTGTTTCACATGACCGACCTTGCTTAATACAACGTGATGATGGTGGTTCGAGCTTGAAGTTTAGAGCTTTGGCTATGGAGTTGCAGTATTGTTGGATTTTCTTTCTCTCTTACTCGGCATTGGAGATATCTTTCCGCTGCTAATGTTATCTTTTCTTCTAGTGCTATTATCTTTCCGCTTTCGTGTATCTCTGATAATGTTGAAAATCATTTGTATCAAATTGTTGTATGAAATGTTGTATATCAATCAATCATTTATTTCCGTTTCCGCTGCGTTGTTTACTTAATTTGTGATAAGCTCCAGCGAACCAGATTCGACATTTGAATATGCGGCATTCGAATACGGGTGGTGTATTTTGTGCCGATTTTCGAAGGTCGAGTCAGGGTCGTCACATTTGGTATCAGAGTTGAAGGTTGAGTAAGAACTTTAGCTCAGGAGTATAACACATTAAGTGACTCATTAGAGATAGGGTTACAATTACCCTAGAATGAGTTTCCTTAAGATATCCATCTGTATGCCCCAGTAAATTCCCTTACTATCCACTGGTAGTAAATATGAGTGCAAGAAGAGGACAACATATGGGATAGGGAAGTACCATTATAAATGGTCAAATACCCTGCAACAACAAGGAAACAATCTTTTCTCTATCAATCCCTTGAGCATCATCTGATTTCAATTCTTTGATTATTTCCTAGCAGGTACAAGGAGAAGCTTCGGTGCAATGGTGGCCCTGCGAATATTTGTTTACGTTATAGAGAAATTCCTATCTGTATTCTTTCCATAAATTCCTATCATTTTAAATCTTAATAAATTTGAAATTTCAAATTAAAGTTAAAATAAATTGTTTAACAAAATATGAAGTTAAATTGAATTGTAGCCATTTATCTATTCTTTGGAGTCCCGATATATTCTACAAATGGTTAGTTATTCCTTCGAACTAACAATTGCCTCTGCATATTTCATAGATCGAATGACCCGAATAATTTGTGAAATATTGCATGAGATCATTCTCATATGTATTGATGATATTCTGATTTGGTAAGCCAAATGCAGAATAAACATTCGACTTGATTTGGAAAGCTATATCTTTGTATGTTTATCTATTCTTTGTTGTCTCCCTGTCTAACAAATTTCGAGGACGAAATTTTCTTAAGGGGAGAATCTATTACGTTCCGGTTTTAAGTAAAATTTAATTTTATAATCAATATTAAATTTTGGATTTATTTGTGAATTAATTGGTAAATTAATTTGAAATTTTCCAGGAACAAATAAAATGTGTATTTGTGTACATGTGAAGGTAGATTTTTAATAGATTTAAATTGGAAATTTAAGAATAAAATATATTAGAAATAGAATTTTGGTTTTTGAAACTCAAGAATAAATATTTTAGAAATAAAATTGGATTTATTAACTTTATATTTCCAAGGAACTAATGTATATGTATATTTATTAGTAATGTATAATTTGGATTCAAATCATTTTCTTATTAAGTTGCATAAATATAATTAGTATATATGTAAATAAATATAAAAGCTTTGATATGTATATATATTTTGAAAGTATAAGTATAAAATTAAAATACATAACACGTATGTAAATGTAAACATATGTAGATATAAAAAATTAAGTAATTAATGAAATGAAAAGGTTTAAAACATAATTTATAAATAAAAATTAAGTTAAGGGTTTCAACATAAAATACATAGTTTAAGACATTTGTAAAATGATTTTACAAGTAAATAACAAGTGTAAGATAATGATAAAAGATCATTATAAGTGTTAGCTAGTAAAACAAGTGGCTTAATTTCTTTAAAAAAATTTAAAATATATAAATTATAATGTTAATATCAAGGAGTAACTAGGCTATACAATTTCTCTCAAATTTTCTCATCACTTTCTTTAACCTTCATTTTCAAATCTAGAAAAAAAGAGAAATCTGAAACCTGAGAACAAAGAAAAAATAAAATAAAAATCGATCTGATTCAATGCATAGATCAAAGCATCAACCAAATTAAAGCCTGGAAAGCAATCTGGAAGCAAAGCAAATCGAAATTCAAAGTGGCAGATCGATAACAAGCAAGGATCATTTTCATATTCAAAAAATCGAATACAAGTTTTCAGATCAAAACCAATTAAGCAGACCAAAACAAAATCATTCCTGATTTAAAAAAAATTAGATCATAAAATCAAACCACACAGGCTATATTCTATTCAAAACATCCAAGTGAGCAAACTAGTGTTGAATCTATTACATGTCTTGATGAATGTTTTTTTTGGAAAATATCGTATGAGTGAAAGAAAATTGTCTGTATATATATACATTGGTAGATAGGATATGCATGTCTGTTTATACCTCTCTGATTATATTATAGGCTATAAAGTCGTCCAATAAAATTCATATCTTCCGATTTATACAAATTTGAGCGATGATTACTAAAGGAAAGATGATTGAAATAGTATAATGTCAATGTTAAAAATAAATTCAAGTTTTTATATTGGGAATTTAGCTCAAGAATGAGAAGTAACAGTAGAAAATCAAAATAAATCCAAAATTAAATGTCTGGATTTTGAGATTAAATCATAGGAATGAATTCGTATTCCAAAATATTGATTTTTGATCATCATTTCAGAATTTTGAAGTTTATAATTGATGAGAAAAATCGAGTTGAACGGAAAGGAAGTTTTCATCGAATTCCGGTGACCGCGAAGTTGTATAGGCTTGGGATTGTGGTTGGTGATGGCTAGTTGATCAACAATCATGGGAAAAATCGCCAGATAGTTTTTGGTTCATCGTTGTGGATAAATGACATTGATTTAGGTTTTAGGAGCAGTTTTTGGTCGATGTTGAAAATATGGGCCGTGCGACGGCGAGGGAGCATCGGAGTCGTCCGGACCCGGGGGAGTCGACGGGGTTGAGGTGTGGTGCGGTTTTGGATGAAGTCACAGTATCTCTGGTAGGCTAGACCGTCGGCGTCGAGTCAATTTTTGGATAGGGGTTGGGTTCCAGTTTCCTATTGATCAGCTCGTTTTCGATTTCAAGTTCGAATTGAATATCTGGGTGGTAGTGAGGCTTGAGGGGATCACCGGCTACTTGCCGAAGATCGCGGTGATGACAGGAAGTGATCAAGGTGCGTGTGCATGTGCCTATGGTATCAGCGGTATCAGGTGTAGTTTTATGTTTGAGGGATAAGAAGGATGTTCAGGTTGGTCTCGGGATAAATTCATGTTTGACTCGAAGTAAGGAAGAGAGAGGGAAGCATGGGCCTGAGCTCGGGATTTTGTGTCTTTGGCCTGGATTTTTGAAATAATGTCAGGATTTGAATAAAAGAATATAACAAGTTTTAGAATTTAAATTTAATCAAGTTTAAATAATTTCCTAACCAATTCTTTTTAAAATAAAACTTATTTTATTTAAGTTAGACATTAGTTAAAATATTTTTAAAGTTAACTAAGATTAAAAGAGTTTTAAATTATAAATATATATATAAACTTTGTTTTCAAAAAATTTATTTTAAATAAACTTAATATTGTGATTAAGTAAATGATTAAAGGATGAAGTGTTTTAATCCTTAATTTAACTTAAAGGTTTAAGTTAAGTGGTTAATAATAATTAATTACAAGATTTATGAACAAGGTTTAAATGATAGATAAAGTGATTAATTAAGATAAAATGTTTTATCTTTTAAAATCTTAAGTAATTAATGATTTATAATGAAAGTAATTAAAAGATTAGTTTTTTGAGGAATAATTACTTAATGAATGTGATTAAATGATTAATTACTTAATTACTTAAAAGAAATTTATTTATGTGGTTATTTAAGGATAACTAATTAATTAAGATTAATTAATGTAAGTAATTAAGGGCAGTTAATTATTAATAAAAGTAACTAAGGATAATTAATTAATGATTAAAGGTTAATTAAATATTAATTAAAGGTTGATTAATTAATAATCAAAGGTTAATGAGTTATGTAATTAATAAGGGTTAATTAATCAATGTAATTACTTACGGTTAATTTATTTATGTAATTAATTAAGGGATAATTATTTTGTGTAATTACATTTAAGGATAATTAATTAATTAAGATTAATTAATGTAAGTAATTAAGGGTAATTAATTGCTTAAAGATAATTACTTAATGGAAGTAATTAATGATAATTAATTTATTATTAAAGGTTAATTAATGAATGATTAAAAGATAATTAATTAAAACGGTTTGTAATTAATTAATGTTAATTAACCAGGATTAACAATTTATTCATAAGTAATTACTCTGGTTATATTTATTATAATCAGATGATTAATTGATCTTACTTATGGATATTTGGATTGCATGGAATGCATTGAATTGTTTGATATCTCTGACTTGTGATGCTCTGTGATATGAGTTGTTTTGATTTAAGCTGTGATGAATGTAATTTATTATATTTTATGAATTTATATTATTTATTTGTGAATATGTAAATGAAGATAAGCATTATAGGATTATACCGCTTATCGATATTGTTGTGCTTGGATGGTGATGATTGATGATATTGTATTGTTGTGTGTAAAAACCCCGGACTACACCACACACACACGAATATGAATTGCACGAGGAAATCGGTTTTAAATATTATTTTGTTTAAAAGTTGAATTTTGAATCCAAATGGTTTTGGAAATGGAATTGGGTTGAATATGAAAGGTTTTTGAAAAGAAAATTTGAAATTGAATTTAGTTTGAATAGAATATATCATGTTTAAATTTTGAAAATTATTCTAGAAACTATGGTTTAAAAGGGTATATAGTTTATATAATAATATATATGGATTTTAAACCATTTTAAAAGTAATATTTTGGGAATTTAAATTTAATCCAAGTTTATACTTTAAAGGATATAACTTGTGCATATTTGGTCGGATTTTTCCGAAATGAAAACCCATGTTTTTCAAATAACAATAGCTTTCATATAAAGAAAGGATTTCCAATTTGTGTTGAAAGGATTTCAAGTTTGAAATTGAAATATTTTTGAAAGCTTTGAATGAATCTTTGTTAAAGATTGGTGGACTTTGTTTTCAAATTGAAGAGGATCTTAAAGGTTTATCTTTTGTATAAAAGATTTGGAATTGAAATAGTTTTTGAAAGCTATGAATGAATCTTTGTGAAAGATGGTGAACTTTGTTTCAAATTGAAAGTGATCTTAAAAGGTGAATCTTTTATTTAAAAAGATTAAAATGGTAATTTGTTTAAACCATTTGAAAGAAAGGTTTTGGGTAATAAGTTGTGATTTAACTAAGATCCCACTATATCCATATGCTTATTAAAATTTAGCGCTCAATATTCGGTTCAACCGGGAGAGGACTTTGTATGACACCCCACGTCTATACCCACACTAGCAAAGGACACTACGGAGCAGTGCCGTCAACTAGCACGGAGAATAAGGCTGTTGAGGAGTGACCATCCGTGCAATTGCTTTGTGCGAGCACCGATACGTCAGATAGAATAACATGCAATTCATTTCGAGAGGAAATCCGACATACCGATACAAACTCAAAGCTACTACATAGTGGCTATAATATCTTCGGAAACAAATATAGAAATAAGCATAACATAAATCAGTCACAGATAATTCATAACACAAAGGCGGAAACAGATATGAAAATTCCACACATAAAAGTGTACATCAGAGTAGTGGTCAGAAAGATCCACAATAATACAGAAGAATAGCAACACGTGCTATACAAAAGAATACAACTATGAGTCTATATCTCAAGAGTATACAACAAAAAATGTTAATCTAAATAGTTAGCCAAAAGTCAGAGTAGAAAATCCCAGAAGAGGAGTCAAACAGAAGCACCTGTAACATCTCGGTCTGACCCGAGTATTATTTATAAGAAAATAATAAACGGATCAGTCTATCTATAAATATTAGATGACATGATATAAAGTAAAAGATATGGCACATATAATATCCATAACGGAATACTACTATAAGCATGCAAATGATGATCAACAAAAGATCGTTCAATACCACAAGAATATTCACAAAGATCCAAAAAGGGTTTCATACCCAAAACTTGTATTCACAACAAGTCAATGACACACGAATTCACCAATGCACAAAAATTGATAAATCATATCAATGAAAATCACTAAAATTGGTGAAGCATAAATTCCAGGAATCAACACACGAAATCTAGAAATCATAAAAAAAAAGGGAGGCCTATCACACGAGCGAGATCATAAAAACTCACCAACATATGTATCACACGAATGAGATGCTATCTCATGGTAGCTAGCCATTAATTTTTTGACACACGAACGGCCCGAAGACCATGGGGTGCTACCCCACATGTGTGAGTCAAAATCACACTGATGAGGTCTAGACTAACCGTGCAGACAAAGAGATATGTGTGAGTCGAAATCACACAAATGGTGTCTAGTCTAACCTCGCAGTCAAAGAGACATCGCACAATTGCTAGTCTAAATCTTAAAATGATCGTCATGATCAAAGAGAAGTGTCAATTACAGTAAGTTAGTAAATATACGAGCTTGGCTTTATGTCCTATAACCACTAGCTTAACTTAAATATTTACGAACAAATTGTAGATCTCCACTAGAAAATTGTCACAAGAGATTCAATCGAACAAGTCCAAGAATTAACCGACGAAGTAAACGGAAGCGTTTCATACCACTTGTTTTACTAAGTCGTTTAATTAGATTTCTCATCCGAGTGAGGTAAAGGTTTGTATATACTAGTAGATTGGAAAAAGGTTTAAGAAAAGAGCTTTGCTATTGAAAATAGAGTTGAAATCGTTTTGATGAAAGAGCTTTGATATTTACTACTAATATTGAAACCTTTATATTTTTAAAGTGACAAATCATAGAAATGATTGTAGAAACAATCAATCATCAAAATTCACATTCAAAGACGTGAATAAAATCCAAAGAATCGATACCGAATCCATCAAAATGGATATTCCCAGAAATCACGAAGAAAATGTCATCAAAGTCGATAATAAGTGATAATAACAAAAGGGAATCAACACGAATCGATTAATGTTGGAATTCTCAAGCAAATAGGCAAATAGGCAAAAAGAGTGCAGATTCAGACGTCTGAAATCAAGGATTCAGACATCTGAATCTGGAAAATAAAATATTTTCCAAAACAGAATTCAGACATCTGAATCGTTGATTTCAGACGTCAGAAATAGGGACTTTTAAGCCTATTTCCTTTCTGGTTCCAAATGAACCAATTCAGACGTCTGAAATATAGATTCAGACGTCTGAATATTGGGGAATAAAAATTCCCAGTATAATATTCAGACGTCTGAATATTACGTTTCAGACGTCTGAAGCAAGGGTTCACGGCATTCCCTGAACCTAGGCCAAAAATGGCCAAACGGATATCGGAAGCGATCGATCGAGCGACAACGACCAAGGGTTTACGCCAAGCGACAACCCAGCCTTAACGGCTCTTCGATACACCTCAAATATCAATGTCCAAATATCCATAAAAGGATTTTCATAGATTTTGATTTCAGAACACTAAAAATTGGAATATACACCAAATCAATCCAAACCAAAATCAATTGCACAAGAATAAGTGTTAGGAATTCGTACCTAACAATCGAAGATAATTATAGGCTAAGATGTGAGATAAAAATCTCACCTTTGAATCCAAACAATTAAAGAAGAAGCTTCAAAGCAAAGGAGAATCAACCACTCTTCAAATCCAACACAAGAAGCTTGATTCTAAGCTTTAAAAGAAGAACATTCCCAAAGTTAGGTTTAGGAATTTCTGAAATTGATATGAGAATGAGTTGGAGAAGAAGAAGAGAAGGCTTACCAATGGGTTCTTCTATTAGTTTGGAGCTAGAGTTTGATTTGCAAAAGAAAACTAGGGTTTAGAATTTTAATTTGCCATTCCACTCACCATTGTTATAAAAGCTTGAGTATAAGGAAAGTAGAAATGAAGTAAATGAAGAGGAGAGGGTTGGGACAGAGTTAAGTGTGGTTAATGGGCGCAGCCCAAACCAAAGCCCTAAGTGAAAAAGTAGCAAAATTCCACTAACTCCAAACATATCAAAGTTTACACTTAAAAAGATCGCAAACGGCGTTTTGAACTCAATAGAAGTGGTCTCGAGTCCTAATTCGACTGTTTGCAAAAAGTGGCTTTTTGGACTAAATTTCGAGTATCGATAAAATATTTAAATATAAAATTGATAAATATGCGGGTTGTTACAGACTCCCCTCCTTAAAGAAATTGCGTCCTCGTAATATTTAAGATGAAGATATATAGTAACAACCACGAGAGCATATTCAACACACAAAAAAAAATCTGAAATAAAAGGTTCACCTTAAAGAGCGCGGGAAAGTAAATCCGGATGTGTTCGCTCAATGAACTCTCTAGATTCCCAAGAACAATCCTTAGAATTTGAAGACCATTGAACTTTCACAAGCGGGACATCTTTATTTCGTAGGTGTTTGACCTCCGAAGCAATAATTCGAATAGGATGCTGCTCATAAGTTAAATTAGGCGAAACTTCAATCTCTTCCACAACACCGGGCTCAAGAATAGAATCGAAATCTCGAAGGCACTTCCGTAATTGAGAAACATGAAACACGTCATGCATAGTAGAAAACTGAGCCAGTAATGTAAGATGATAAGCCATAGAACCAATATGTTCAGTGATAGGAAATGGCCCAATATATCGAGGTGCTAACTTTCCCGACCGACTGAAACGTACAACACCTTTCATAGGTGAAACACGAATAAAAACAAGATCTCCAACATAAAATTCTAATCTCCTTCTTCGATTATCGGCATAGGATTTTTGTCTACTCTGGGCTTCTTTCATCCTATGTCGAATAAGTTCAATCTTTTCTGTGGAATCAGAATAAAGTCTGGACCTAAAACCAGCTTCTCACCGGCCTCAAGCCAACAATAAGGAGATCGGCATGGCCTTCCATAGAGTGCCTCGAAAGGTGCCATACCAATACTTGATTGGAAGCTATTATTATAGGAAAATTCAACAAGTGAAATATGATCTTCCCAACTTTCACCAAAATCGAGCACATAAGCACGAAGAAGATCTTCAAGAGTTTGATTCATACGCTCGGTTTGTCCATCAGACTGGGGGTGATAAGAGGTGCTAAAATTAAGCTTCATTCCTAAAGCTTTTTGAATACTCTTCCAAAATCCACTAGTAAATAATGGATCTCGATCGCTAATAATAGAAGTAGGAACTCCATGCAATTTAACAATTTCTTCAACAAAGAGTTTGGCCAAAAGAGGAACGGTTCAGTTAGACTGAACTGGAATAAAATAGGCGGATTTAGTAAGTCTATCAACTATAACCCATAAGCTATCATGACCCGAACGAGAACGGGGAAGGCCGTCAATAAAATCCATGGAAATTTGATCCCACTTCAAAATTGGAATTTCTAAAGGTTGCAATAACCCACCAGGCCTTTGATGTTCGGCCTTAATGAGTTGGCAAGTCATGCAACACTAAACAAAGTTAGCAATATCAGATTTCATTCCCTCCCAATAATAAAGTCGCTTCATGTCCACGTACATTTTACTACTACCGGGGTGAATGGTAAATTTAGAACGATGTGAATCTTCTAAAATATCTTTACGAAGATCACTAATATTTGGCACGATAAGTCTACCAAATTTTCGAATGCCGCCACGAGAATTGATATCAAAGTCTTTCAAACCATCAATATTAATTTTATCCTTAATATTTTGGCCAAGAAGAGCCAATTTGGGATCTAGCCTTTGAGCTTCAAGAATGCGGTCTAAAAGAGAAGGATGAGCCTCAAGGCAACATAAAACAAATGATGAGCATAAATCGGATACGCGGTCTCGAATCTCACAAGTGGATAAGATCTCGAGATCGTTCCATTCAGATATCATCATAGAAACAACTGCTTGTTGCTTACGGCTAAGAGCATCGGCGACACGATTACCCTTACCGGGGGTATAAAGAATATCAAGGTCATAAGGAGCAAGGAAGTTGAGCCAACATTGTTGACGCAAATTAAGTTCCTTTTAAGAGAATAAAGACTTCAAAGACTTATAATCGGTATAAAGAATAAATTTCTCTCCCAATAGATAATGACGCCAAATTCGAAGGGCGAAAACAATATCCGCGAGTTCTAAATCATGTGTGGCATATCTAGTCTCGGCCGGCTTCAATTGCCTAGAAGCATAAGCAATAACACGTTCTTTCTGCATAAGAACGGCACCCAAACCAACGCGACTAGCATCGGTATAAACAACGAAATCTTGATTCCCCTCGGGAATAACAAGAATAGGAGCATCGGAAAGGAGTTCTTTCAATTTCTGAAAAGAGGCTTCACATTTGTCCGACCAAATGTATTTCACTCCCTTCTTAGTCAAGCCAGTAAGAGGCACGGCAATCTTAGAAAAGTCTTTGATAAAACGGCGGTAATAACCCGCCAATCCAAGAAAACTACGAATCTCCGTCACACTCTCCGATCTCTTCCAATCTTGAATCACTTCAATCTTTGAAGGATCCACGGAAATTCCGGATTCGGAAATAGTATGATCGAGAAACTTCACACGAGATCGCTAAAAGTGGCATTTAGAAAATTTCGCCTTTAATTGATTACTCCTAAGAGTTTCCAATACAATCCGAAGATGTTTCTCATGTTCCTCCTCGGTTTTTGAATACATAAGAATATCATCAATGAATATGAGTACAAACCGATCGAGGAAATCTTTGAAAACACGATTCATAAGGTCAACGAAATAAGCCGGAGCATTCGTTAAACCAAATGGCATAACAAGCCATTCATAAGATCCATAATGGGCACAGAACGATGTCAAAGGAATGCTATCCTCTGCAATACGAAGCTGATGAAAATTGGTAGCCAAGTCCAATTGTGAAAAGACTCTAGGACCGTTAAGTTAGTTAAATAGATCATCAATCCGAGGTAAAGGATATTTATTTTTGATAGTAAGATCATTAAGCTTGCGGTAGTCAACACAAAGTCTAAGTGTACCATCGGATTTTTTCACGAAAATAGCTGAAGCTCCCAAGGCGAGGAACTAGAGCGAATAAATTGCTTGTATGCGCATCTCCTCATTTTCTTTATTGGACAAACGATAAGGAGGACGAGTAATAGTTTGAGCTCCAGGGGTAAGATTAATTCTGAACTCAATTGCTCGCTTAGGTGGCAATCCTAAAACGGGATCAAATATGTCGGAAAATTCACGAACAACGTGAATAAGAGAAATGATGTTCTCCTCATCATCATTATCATCATCACGAGGGTTTAAAGAATATAAAGATGCAGATAAAGTGGAATCCGAATCTTTGAGAATAATAGAAATTTGCTTAACAGATTGAGGATGTCGAAGATGAAAAGTCCGCTCAGGACATAGGATATGAGCTTCATAACGGTTAAGCCAATCCATTCCCAAAATCATCCCAAAGCCTAAATAACGCATGACATGCAAGTCAGCTAGGAAAGGAAAATCACACAAAATAATCTCCACATCTTTACAAAGCAAACTAAGAGTTGCGGATCCACCAACTGGATTCGAAATTCTCAAAGAAGTCATTAAAGCAACAACACTTAAAGAAAAGGTGTCGACAAGTTCCTTTGATATAAAAGAGTGGGATGCACCCGTATCAAAGAGAACTCGAATATGTTGATCGCGAAATACAATAATACCATCAAGGATAGAATGAGATATACCTTGACCACGAGATGTGTTTTCATAGGCTTGAGCAACATTAAGCTTTCCCTCCTTCCTATTTTGAAGTTTGGGACATACATGCATAAAATGGTCCGGGCTTTTACAATAGCGACAACGACGGGGCATTGAACACTTGTTCACAAAATGGTCTCTGAAACCATAGTTAAAGCATTTCCCTTAAGTAGAGGAAAAAGTCTTCGCAGCAGAAGTTGCTTGTTTACCCTTTTTACTGGGATAAGGACCTTTGAATTTGTTTGGCCTCTTCTTGTTGAAGTTTGGTTTGGAACCTACCACTTCAACATCACTTTCCCTATCCGCCTCTTCAAGACGAAGAGCGATATCAATGAGTTGGTCGAAGGGAACTTCTAATTTTAGTAGTAATGGCTTCTTGAGATTTTTGTTTAAGCCATAAACAAATCTTTGGTTCTTCTTCAATGGGGTGTTGATGTATTCAACCCCATATTTGGAAAGTGACTCGAAGGATGCAACATAATCAGTCACGGAGGCTTCACCCTGAACAAGTCTATGAAACGCCGAGCCAATGTCACTTTCTCTGCTTCTGGCATGAATTTTAATTCGAAGCTTTCCCGGAATTGCTCCCAGGTGAGATCCGCTTCATTAGTCTCAGAAATAAGAAGTTCATACCAGTCTAATGCTCTCTCTTGGAGCATACTGGAAGCCACCTGAACACGGTGAAGATCGACGAGATTCATGCGAATGAAGATTCGATCACAGTTCCTCAACTAGGCCTGGACCTCGATGACAGTTTCAGAACCTTTAAATGGCTTCCCACCCAGGTTGGTGTAATCATTGCACAAACGTGCAAACCCAGATTTAGGATGAGTAGGTTCCGGATTAGAACCAGCTGCTTGAGCATTCACGACAAGGTCAAGAAGTTGCTGGGTAGTCATAAAAACTCCATCTTGGGGTAGAGCACTAGATGGTCCAGCTCTGGGACGACCTGGTCTAACCATTTCTCTTCCTTAAGAAAGAAAGAAAGAAGGAAGAAGAAGAAGGTTATTCACAAAATGAATATCAAGCAATCTTGATAGATAAAACAAGGAATCATAAAGAAAATAGGATGAATCGGTACGAAGACTCGAATTAAATCCTAAAGCACGACTCCTAAGATAGACTTAGGACGATGATCCTTGTTAAGTTATACTACATTGTTCCGAAGTTTGGCTCTAATACCAAGCTGTGACGCCCCACCTCTATACCCACACTAGCCAAGGACACTACGGAGCAATGCCGTCAACTAGCGCGAAGAATAAGGCTGTTGAGGAGCGACCATCCGTGCAATTGCTTTGGGCGAGCACCGATATGACAGATAGAATAACATGCAATTCATTTCGAGAGGAAATCCGACATACCGATACAAACTCAAAGCTACTACACAGTGGCTATAATATCTTCAGAAACAAATATAGACATAAGCATAACATAAATCAGTCACAGATAATTCATATCACAAAGGCGTAAACAGATATGAATATTCCACACATAAAAGTGTACATCAGAGTAGTGGTCAGAAAGATCCACAATAATACAGAAGAATAGAAACACGTGCTATACAAAAGAATACAACTATGAGTCTATATCTCAAGTGTATACAACAAAAACTGCTAATCTAAATAGTTAGCCAAAAGTCAGAGTAGCAAATCCCAGAAGAGGAGTCAAACAGAAACACCTGTAACATCTCGGTCTGACCCGAGTATTATTTTAAGAAAATAATAAACAGATTAGTCGATCTATAAATATCAGATGACATGATATAAAGTAAAAGATATGGCATAAACGTATAATATCCATAATGGCATACTACTATAAGCATGAAAATGATGATCAACAAAAGATCCTTCAATACCACAAGAATCTTCACAAAGATCCAAAAAGGGTTTCATACCCAAAACTTGTATTCACAACAAGTCAATGACACACGAATTCACCAATGCACAAAAATTGATAAATCATATCAATAAAAATCACTAAAATTGGTGAAGCATAAATTCCAGAAATCAGCACACGAAATCTAGAAATCATAAAAAAGGGAGAAGGACTATCACACGAACGGGAGCATAAAAACTCACCAACATATGTATCACACGAACGAGATGCTATCTCATGGTAGCTAGCCATTAATTTTTTGACACATGAACGGCCCAAAGACCATGGGGTGCTACCCCACATGTGTGAGTCGAAATCACACTGATGAGGTCTAGACTAACCTTGCAGACAAAAAGATATGTGTGAGTCGAAATCACACAAATGGTGTCTAGTCTAACCTCGCAGTCAAAGAGACATCGCACAATTGCTAGTCTAAATCTTAAAATGATCGTCATGATCAAAGAGAAGACAATTAAAGTAAATTAGTAAATATATGAGCTTAGCTTCATGTCCCATAACCACTAGCTTAACTTAAATATTTACGAACAAATTGTAGATGTCCACTAGAAAATTGTCACAAGAGATACAATCGAACAAGTCCAAGAATTAACCGATGAAGTAAATGCAAGCGTTTCATACCACTTGTTTTACTAAGTCGTTTAATTAGATTTCTCATCCGAGTGAGGTAAAGGTTTGTATATAGTAATAGATTAGAAACGGTTTAAGAAAAGTGCTTTGCTATTGAAAATAGAGTTGAAATCGTTTTGATGAAAGAGTTTTGATATTTACAACTAATATTGAAACCTTTATATTTTTAAAGTGACAAATCATAGAAATGATTGTAGAAACAATCAATCATCAAAATTCACATTTAAAAGACGTGAATAAAATCCAAAGAATCGACACTAAATCCATCAAACTGGATATTCCCAAAAATCACGAAGAAAACACCATCAAAGTCGATAATAAGTGATAATAACAAAAGGGAATCAACACGAATCGATTAAAGTTGGAATTCTCAAGCAAATAGGCAAATAGACAAAAAGAGTGCAGATTCAGACGTCTGAAGTCAAGGATTCAGACATTTGAATCTGGAAAATAAAATATTTTCCAAAACAGAATTCAGACGTCTGAATCGTTGATTTCAGACGTCTGAAATAGGCACTTTTTAGCCTATTTCCTTTCTGGTTCCAAATGAACCAATTCAGATGTCTGAAATATAGATTCAGACGTCTGAATACTGGGGAATAAAAATTCCCAGCATAATATTCAGACGTCTGAATACTACGTTTCAGATGTCTGAAGCAAGGGTTCAGGGCATTCCCTGAAGCTAGGCCAAAAATGGCCAAACGGATACCGGAAGCGATCGATCGAGCGACAACGACCAAGGGTTTACGCCAAGCGACAACCCAGCCTTAACGGCTCTTTGATACGCCTCATATATCAATGTCCAAATATCCATAAAAGGATTTTCATAGATTTTGATTTTAAAACACTAAAAATTGGAATATACACCAAATCAATCCACACCAAAATCAATTGCACAAGAATAAGTGTTAGGAATTCATACCTAACAATCGAAGATAATTATAAACTAAGATGCGAGATAAAAATCTCACCTTTGAACCCAAACAATTGAAGAAGAAGCTTGAAAGCAAAGGAGAATCAACCACTCTTCAAATCCAACACAAGAAGCTTGATTCTAAGCTTTAAAAGAAGAACATTCCCAAAGTTAGGTTTAGGAATTTCTGAAATTGATAAGAGAATGAGTTGGAGAAGAAGAAGAGAAGGCTTACCAATGGGTTCTTCTATTAGTTTGGAGCTAGAATTTGATTTGCAAAAGAAAACTAGGGTTTGGAATTTTAATTTCCCATTCCACTCACCATTGTTATAAAAGCTTGAGTATAAGGAAAGTAGAAAGGAAGTAAATGAAGAGGAGAAGGTTGGAACTGAGTTAAGTGGGGTTAATGGGCTCAGCCCAAACCAAAGCCCTAAGTGAAAAAGTAGCAAAATTCCACTAACTCCAAACATATCAAAGTTTACACTTAAAAAGATCGCAAACGGTGTTTTGAACTCAATGGAAGTGGTCTCGAGTCCTAATTCGACTGTTTGCAAAAAATGGCTTTTCGAACTAAATTCCGAGTATCTATAAAATATTTAAATAAAATATTTAAATAAAAAATCGATAAATATGAGGGTTGTTACACTTTGTGTCATAAAACCCATTTAGAATAATGATACGACGAAATGGATAGCATTTGAAGACCGGTGTTGAAGACTGGTATTTTCGAAAGCGAAAGGATTACCTGTCGAATGTCTCTGCACCGAATGGACCCTGTATAGAGATTTGATCACCCTTTGTGATGTGGAGTCCGGATGTGATTAGGCATTATCCGGATTTGTAAGGGCTTCTTTTGAAGTGCCTTCGGTTCTGTTCGAACCCGGAACAGACTTATATGGATGTATATCTGACGTTACACTTTGAGATGTAAAACTGGTTTCTATCAAATACATTTCTATTTGGTGGCAGAGAATTCATTCTCTTAGCTTAACACCCTTCTCTCAGACGTACGAGCTCAGAGGTTATGTAGTTAATGGTTATTAGTGATACATTCCTAATTTGGTAATGTGACATACTAAGTGATGCTGACCATTTTCTGATCGAAGCATGGCTTTTGTGAAAAGTGTAGCTTTGTGGGACAAGACTTCATCAAAACCTCACAACCCGAAAATGGTCGAAACAGGAAGGATGCGACAAGGTTATCGGGGGTAGCACCCTTAGGGTATGTCCATTTCCTTCTGGATAAAAAGTGGTATCATGGTATGGATCCCAGATACTTAACTTATGTGGTTGCTGCAAACCTATTACTTTGTGGTCGTTGGTGTTGAGAGCTCTCAGATAAAGGTTGTTGATAACCGGGGGATGGCATACTCGTGTCAGTAGTTACCTAGTTACAGAGGTAACCCGGCCTTGTGTTGGCAGAGATCCCGTTAGGTTCTTGGGGCATCCCTCCAGAGGTGAACCCATATGGCATAGGTAGTTCCTTTGCCTGACCATTGTTGGAAATCCAATCATCCAATACCCCCCTCGTATGTTTTAGTTGTAGAACCTGCCATCTAATTTGGTAGCTATAGTAGGCATACTATAATGGTACGTATGCTGGCTAAGATTAATATTACACTAGCAAATGTTTTCTGCACTATACACTAATAATAATATCAAAAGGATTTGTGTATCAAGCATGTTTGACTGTCATAAGAAGAAATCTCCCCCAAGTGTGCGATTGCATTGTGTGTGTGCTGGGAGGCCTTATGGTAGTTTCATTTTCCAAAAAGCATTGGGATTTCAATTTTTAAATTCTTTTGTTTGTTTTTGTTTAAGATAAAATGTTTTTTTTTACTCACACTAGTCCCATGACTAACCTGGAGTTTGTTGTTCCCTTTCTAAACTCTGGGTGCCCACAATTTTCCACACGGGCAGCCTAGAGTCAGATTTTCAGAAAATCAGCTGTTAGATGTAGATTCGGTAGCCTTCGGTCTTTGGCAATCTTCTTCAATCTTTGGATTTGGGATCGCATTTGTTTCACATGATCGACCTTGCTTAATACAACGTGATGATGGTGGTTCGAGCTTGAAGTTTAGAGCTTTGGCTATCTAGCTGCAGTATTATCGGATTTTCTTTCTCTCTTGCTTGGCATTGAAGATATCTTTCCGTTGCTCATTATCTTTTCTTCTGGTGCTATTAACTTTCCGCTGTTGTGTATCTCTGATAATGTTGAAAATCATTTGTATCAAATTGTTGAATCAAATGTTGTATATCAATTAATCATTCATTTCTGTTTCCGCTGTGTTGTTTACTTGATGTGTTATAAGCTCTGGCGAACCAGATTCGACGTTTGAATCTGCGGCATTCGGATACGGGTAATGTATTTGGTGTTGATTTTCGAAGGTCGAGTCAGGGTTGTCACAACTTTTAATCACTAAGACATTTACAATGAATTAATACAAGTTTATATAACAATTTAGTGTTGGTTATCACACTAATTACAATGTTCAATTTACACTGTAATTAAATCCAATTAATAAAAATTTAATCCAAATAAATCGATTTAATTTGATTTCAACCTTTATATTCAATCAATGATAAACCTAATAACATAGTTAACATTTTTTTTATTTTTTATTACATTAATATTCTTCAGTTTCCATCTTTTATTTGTATTAACTACTATATTTCCATTATATTGAAATTTTGTCAATTTTCACATTAATGGTAATTTAAAATCCCAGTTAATTTATTTAATTTGGTTTCATTATTTTATTAAATCAATTATTACCTTATGAATAAAATTGACGTTGTAACGACCCGTAATTTTCGAAAATTTAAATTGGTTAAATGAATGAGATTTTGTAATTAAATTTAGTAGAAATGAAAGAAAAAAAACTTTATAAATTAATATTGGAATGAACACTAAAATAAAATATAGGAATGGTAATTAAAACCTATTTATTAGTAAATTGAATAAGATTTCAATTAATGAAATAACATAAGTATTATATCTGGATATAAATTGAATATGAAGAGTATAGGGTATGCATTGAATTAGTTAATATAAGAACACGTTGTTACAGTAATTGATTGTAAATTTAGGAAACGGGTTAATGCAGGTTAATAATTAATGACTTGAATGAAATTCTAATTCAATAAAATAATTTAAATATTATTATTTGATTTTTTAAATGGAATTTGAGAAAACAAATGAAATTATTGGATTAAGTTATGAAATGGTAAGTTGGGTAATAAATTTAAAAGTTACATTAATTGATGTAATAATATGTGATAAACTGAAATTTGATAAAATTAATGTTAATAAGAAATATGATGGGTGATATACAGGAATGAACTTGAAGTAATGGAAGGTATTTGATGAAATTCTTTAATAAATGAGAACTTGTTGTTCTAGTATTATAAACATAGGTATAATTGAGATTGTTTCCAATAAAATAAAATAAAGGAAAGTATAAATAACTGGGTGTAAACTTAAGTAAACAATTGAGATGCTAAGAAATTGGATTAAGCACAAATACTATAAATAAATAAATGAAAATAAATGAAGTTATGCAATGAAGAATGAATGAACAAATATATTGCAATAAAAGAAGAAACTAACATGACATTTATAAATGATAACGAATATTGGTAAGGAATAAATGAGGATAAATTGTAATAAATGTAATTAAATGTTACATTTGTGTGAAATGTATTACAATGGTTAGGAGTGGTTAGAATGGGCATATTAAGGTATTAAATCGGGAAACCAAGGTAACTAAGTTTATATGGTAGTGTTAAACTTAATAAAAAGATTTGAAATAAACGAACCAATTGATATATGTTTTATTCTTTAGTTTGTGCATAAAATTTGGAAATCAAATTGCAATTAAAGGAAACTAGGTAGTACGTGATTTGAAAATATAATAAAAACATTAGGAAATGTAATATAATTCACTGTAAATTATACCTCCTAAAATGTCAATTTATTGAATAGCAAGATATTAAATCAATAAACGGATTTATTGATATTTCAATTTATAAATTAATAACATTTAATGTGGAATCAAGTACAATTAATTGACTTAATTTATGCAGATAGGGTAGGTGTGATTTGTCATTGAAAATGGTTAATGTTATAAGAGTTAGTTAATGCTAATCCTATTTATAATATGACAAATTGGCTGATTTAAACAATAGAAAGCAAGATTATATATTTAATTGAGGAAAAATTTCAATAATTGAATTTATTGTGAATAAATGAAATTTAACATTTAAAATTTTACGTTGATTGGAATTTAGATGAAATTTGGGATAGTTATATAATAAGTAGGAATCCAATGTTAGTTTCATCTATTTGATACTAATAGGTAGAATAATAAGAATGAGAATCAACATTTATTTATTTAATAGAATTAAATTACGATAGTATGATTTATTGCAATTAAATGAAAATTTAATATTTAAAATATTGCCTAAAAGGGGATGTAGATGAAATCTAAGAAAATAAATGTAAACAATCGTGAACCAATGTAAATTGCACCCTTTTGATAACAATGAATCAAGTAATAAAATGAAAAGGGAATTTAATAGAATTATTGGAAATTTTATTTATAATTTGAATTTAATAAAATTGAGGATTTATATTGAAATTTATAAATTAACCTTCTCTAAATTGACATTTAAATTTGGTTTAAATCATTGTAAATGATTTGAAAATTTAAAATGATAAGAATTGGTAATTATTGAATTTAAATTGAAAAATTGATTAAATTGACTAAATTTTATTTATTTAATTAATATAAAAAAAGCCATTTTGGCCACTGACTCGGATTTCGACGAAACCAGTTTCATCAGATCCGTATTGGTGAATTATTGTAGGGTTTCAAGTTTCGTAGCGATCGGACTTGTCGTTTGATCGTACGAACGCGAAACGCCTTGAAATCGATTTAATTGAAATCAATTGAAATCAATTTGAAAATATTGATTTTAGCATAACTTCTCCATACAATGGAATTTGAACCTGAAACCTTTTCCATTGCGTTTAAAATATTTAGAAACATCTATTTTGATATATGGGTTGACCAAATTTCGTTCCGGAGTCAGAACGGGCTTTTTGGGCCAATTATCGTTTAACACGTTTATAATTCAGATCCATATGTCTATTCCAACTTTATCTATAAATACCCTGCTAAACCCTAGCCTACGCCTATTCTCATTTGTTTGCGCGTACGAACAATTCATCTTCTCCTCCTCAGTCCAATGGCAGAAATACAAATTCTAGATCCATACACAAACCAAATTCAAATCCAAAGCCTAAATTTCAACCTCCTCAAAATATAGCAAATTTTATATGGATTTGAAGCTCTTGACGAGCGCAACCTAGATCTACAATTCATTTTTCTGATCGGGGTTGTTGTGAAGCTGGAATTGGGTGAAATAACCTCAGCCGTTCATCGCATTGTGATGAACGTCAACAAATCGTCAATTGGAAGTTATGGGGGCGTGGAGAGTGATGAGTGGAGCATATCTACGTAGGTTGCTCGTCGAACCAACGGCTAGATCGAAGGCGTAAATTCGATTCGGGTTTAACCCTAACCGGCGGCGGCTGTCTCGTGATGGCCGGAAGTTAGAGTGGGGGGGGGGGGGGGCGAGATGATAGGGAAGGTGGTGGCGACCTCGGCGCGGCCTTCGGTGATGATTAGCGACGTGCGTAGGGGCGTCAGTAGCTGGCTGTAGTAGATAACGCGATGGTGGTTTCTTTAAAATTCTGGTATAGGAGGAAGATGCAAGATTTACGTGTGAATAGGGAGATGATGACGTGGCTAATAAATTTAGGTAAGTTTTGTTTATTTAATTTTTGTTTTCAAACGATTTAACTCGAATAACTTCCACATATGATATTTGTTTCACGCGCGGTTTCTTTTGTTAGGATCGTATTGAAATTCTGTACTTGATTACGCTGGTTTGGACGAATTCTGAGACGGTCAAATTTTTAGGTTTAAATTGGATTTGAATTCAATTTAAATCCAAAAGGTTAGTGTTTTAACCCCTCACAACTTCTAAAATTTCTTATGTTTGTTAAATTGATATATGATGTGATTTTAAATTTATTTATGGTTGTTTGGCATATTATTAATCATCATCTCAGTTAAATTGCATTTATTCAAATTAAATTGTTATTTAATTTTATTTTGCATATAAATTGACAGTTGAATTTATTTAGTATTGCATATAAATTGCTAGTTAAATTTATTTATTATTGCATATAAACTGTCAGTTAAACAGTTATTAATTTATTTTTGAATATAAATTGTCCGTTGATACCTGTTATATGTTATATGCTCTCTATTAAGGTTTGTTTAAATTGGATGATGATTTTAACAAATGGTTGATGGCTGATATTGTATGAATGGATGCTGAATTTTTTTATGGTTATAAATTGCAAGTTATTATGCACTTTCATCTCATTCGGGTTTGCGGTTTGAAATGATATATTACCGTAAATTTTATTTTTAAATTGCGGATTAAAATGATAAATATCTGTATCACTTGACCATAGGATAGAAAATTATATACAGACACCGCGGTCTATATGTAAAATTATTTTTAAAAATGATTTCTGTGGTTTTGTAAAGAAATATATAAGTATATAGATATTAATTTTTAAATATTTTATAAATGCTATCTTATTATTGAAGTTGGCTATGTATAAATTTGTTTGAATTATAAAATAAGCTAAATAATGAAGTTTGATTTCTTTTATTAAATATGGTTAAGTATCTGTTTAAAAATTCTATTGTATATAGAGTTTATAATAACTCAAATAAAAGTAAGGTTGAAGATAAATGTGAATATGATTTGAATTAAAGTATTTAAGAATTATCTTCGAAAAATTTGTTTTGAAATGTAAATAAATTAAGATTTAAAGGGTATGATTTTATAACTTGATTTTGATTTGAGAATTTAAATGAATATCCAATTGATTTAAAGAATATTATCAAGTTAATTTAATTAAAAAGAATAACCTGTTGTTGAAGTTTAAGGGTTTTACTTAAATAATATTTGTTCTATTAAGTATACATTTCAAATTTTAAACAATAGGAATCAGATTTGATATATATTAAATTTTCAAAGAATCCATTTTGAAATAGTGGAATATTTACAGTGTGTAATATATGAGCTATAAAAATTTATGTTTTGAAATATAGAATATTTAAGCTATGAAATATATGGGAATTAAAATGGTTTATTCAGAGGTTCAAATTGATATTGGGATTTTATTGTGAAATTTAAAGAAGCTATGTTATTATATAAAGTAATATAGTATTTAAACCATTATGTATTAAAAGTTATGTTTCAAAGCTATGGTTTCAAGGTATATAGATTTGAAAAGGCTATGATTTTTGAAAAAGATATATTTGATATCATATGGATTTGGGTATTTAAAATATAAATGATATCGTATTTATGTAGTTTGGAAATGAATATTTTATTCTGGTTTTTAAAGTTATAAATTATTTTGAAATAACCGCGGTGTTATAACAACGTTTGGTTGTTGAAGAGACCGGGATCGGAAGTTGTCATACTCTCTGCCAACTCCGAAAACCACTTTAACAACCGTGTACGCGGTGGAGATTCCAAAATGAAGTAGAATGGTGGTGGCATTTCCTTTAAGGTAAATACGTGGACCCAACTCCCGTGAGTTGGCATAAGGTGGCTAAAACAGGAGCGATCGACGGTTAATTGAGGTAGCACCTTTGATCGGACACCTCCCTTCGATATTATACTTGACTTTTGGATTGATTCGGTGGCCACTTTTGATTTCTTTGATTTTTGGGTGTTGTTCGAGGTAGGCGGTAGTAGCAGCTACGCGTTACCACTGACCCGGAGACGTAATTGGTATATCTACCCTGGCATTGCCTAGCTGTGCCGTGTCACCTACCCTATCGTGCCTTTTACAACTTTCTATTTGTGTCGTACCTATGGAGTATCCTTTGGTAGCCTCCCAATCAGGAGGTATTATGGTACTTGTTGGGTGTGTTTTCGACCGGTCCTATACCACCGATCCATGCTACTACCGGTCCAACTCCTTCTCCATGCTACTACCGACCCAACTCCACCGATCCATGCTACTACCGATCCAACTCCACCGATCCATGCTACTACCGATCCAACTCCATCTCCATGCTACTACCGATCCAACTCTACCGATTCATGCTACTACCGGTCCAACTCCATCTCCATGCCACTACTGATCCATCTATCTCCGAACTAAGACACCATCTCACCTCAAAGGCCCAAACCATCTACCACTACCGAACCAACATGAGGAAGGCATATCGGACCGACACTACCAGGCCAGATTGTCTCGGCCCAAGCCCACCAACAGCTATATACATTCAAGACCCCTGCCTCCAGCCTCACTCTATAAATAGAGGGGCAGGGATACAACATGGTAGACAAGTTTGAGAGCTCAAGCACAGATAGAACTTTCAAACAACTTTCAGTTACTTGTAATCAAAGCTTTGTACTTGTAATCTGCATAGAAAATGAGAATAACATATAAAGTGGACGTAGGAACGTTCTGGCCGAACCACTATAAATCTGTGTGTCTTTTACAGTTTAGTCCCTGCTTTTTATATATTTGCATAAATCACCCAAATCACTAAGAACAACTTAAAATCGACTAAATCATACGACTTGGAGGTGTTTGCCCATTTTTTGTGCAAACATGTTTAGTGCTTTCACTGAGAACAGGAGCTCGAAGCTTCAGCTTCTCCCACTTAACCCTTTTCCGATCAGCATCATTCATTGCTTGGAAAACATGCCTCCCGGACGGAAGAAAGATGCTAACAAAGGAAAGAACATCGCAATTGGCAATATCCCAGATCCAATGAACAGAGACTAAGACAATCGTCTGGTTCCAACAGCAAATGTAAATCAGGCAAATCCGACAGCCCCTGCTATGGAACAACCAATTACAAGGGCGGATCTAGACAGGGTTGTGGCTGAAGTAACTAACTGTTTCGCATCTAAACAAGGAGCCTTGGTGGATCAACTCATGTCACGCTTAAGGGATGTTGAAGAAACCAACCGCAACACTGAATCATGGGGTGAGTCTCGATCTGGAGGATCTAGGAGACGACAAAGCTCTTTCTTCTTCGAAGAGGCTGACAACAGAAACAACTATGGTAGGAGCCAAGCCCGGACTCAGCCCGAATTCCGACCCGAGGAAACGCTCGGAACCGAACCCAACGGGGGAGGTACAAGGCAAGGGTCGGATGTAGCTGGGCCCGCCATGCTACCTAACAATGGAAACACCAAGGGACGGGGCCGAGCTGGAGTCCAGCCCGAAGTTGGACCCGAGGAAGTGCTGAGAAGAGAACCTAGCAGGGAAAGATCAAGGCAAGGGCCAACTGTGGCTGACCCCAGCATGCCCCCGGAAGACCAGAGGCAACCGTTGGAGAATGTTAGGAGTGATAGACGATACCATCCCTACAGGTCATCTGGACGGAATCAATCCCGCAAGGAAGAACCAAACTCATTTCTATCCGCTCCAAGTTCTGATGAAAGGATGGCGCGATTGTTCATAGAGTGCGTCCAACGGGAACAAAGGGATCGGGGGATCGGTGCTAGGTTAACCAGCCCCTTCACCCGCAATATCGAAACCGCCATCACCCCCCGGGAATGGAAAATGCCAACAATGGAATTTTACAAGGGAACCTCTAACCCCGTTGTACACTTGCAAAGATACACCCAGCATATGCTAATGAGCGGAGCAACAGAAGGAGTGTTGTGTAAATGCTTTCCACTATTCTTAGCAGATCTTGCTACCTCCTGGTTCTGCCATCTGCCCCAAGGATCCATCAGCTCATGGGAAATGTTGAAAGAAAAGTTCATCAGCTAGTTCTGCATTCATGTGGAACAACCCAAAGACGCTTATTCCCTATCTAATATCAAACAGAAGCCCGGGGAAACAGTGCAACGATATCTAACCCGGTTCAACGTCGCAATAGCCACAGTCCAAGATGCCGACGAGAAACTTATCCTAATGGCCCTCTACAGTGGTGTACACCCAGATACTAAGTTTGCCAGGAGACTAACGAAAGAAAAGCTAGCTACCTTACCCGATTTCTTCCACGAAGTCGGGAAATATATGAGACTTGAAGACGCTGCCATTGAAAGGCAGACAGGGCAACAAACCAAGGCAGCTCATGGCAACACATCCGCAGTAGCTAAGGACGTTCGAAGAAATGACTCCAGGGATAGTGCTGGGGGCAAGAAGGGGGAAAAGCGCTTATATAGGCCAGGACCGAGATTTGACTCTTACACTCCTCTAAATGAAACAATCAAAAACATCTTCTTGGCCACCCAGAATGAAGTTAAATACAAGCACCCCCCGCACAAAAGGAATCAGATAATGTAATTAAGTTTGGAAAGTTCTGCCGATTCCACGAATCTCATGGGCATGACACCAATGAATTCCACCATCTCCGGGACTTGATTGAAGAACACATCAGAAGGAAGAGACTAGAGCGCTATGTGAAAGGTCAGAACAGGACTTCAACTCCTGTCTATGAGAACCCAGGGCTGCCCCTCCCGGAAGTAGGCGGTGGAAATCGCAACACCAGCGGCTCCAGTCAAGAGAAGACAGTGGTGCTTACCATATCAGGAGGACCACACATCGTCGACGGAAGGTGGGCAGAGATGGAGAGATACGGTAAGTCGTTTAGAAACAATGGAGGCTACATTAATTCTGTTACAGAAGAACGCCACCCGAAACGAAAAGAGAATGATGACATCACATTCAGTAGGCGTGATCTAGAGGGAAGGTAGTACCCTCACATGGATCCTGTGGTCATCTCTGCCTGGTTCGGTCCAGCCAAGGTTTTTCGAATTCTAGTAGACACTGGAAGCTCAGTAAATATCCTATTCAAGCATGCTTTCGACAAAATGAAGCTATCAATGAAGGATGCGTCTCCCTGCAGCAAACCACTAATGGCTTCACTGGGAGATGCGAAGATGCCCCACGGGCAACTGGACCTCTTTATCGAGATAGGAAGTCATCCCCGCTCCGTTGTGCGAAAGCAAACATTTGTGCTAATAGAAAGCCACTCGGCCTACAACGCCTTTTTGGGGAGACCAGCCTTGTCTGATTTCCAAATTGTCCTAGCACCGTGGTGCCTGAAAATGAAATTCCCAACAGATAATGGAGTAGGGGAAATAGAGGGAGATCAAGACGCCGCTCGAGATTGCTATGTGGCTGAAATTCGCAATAACCGCAGGAAGGATAAAGGGAAGGATGCAGAGACTTCTCTCTGCAAGAAAAACTTGGAAGCATAGAAATTAAAGAAAGCCCCTCCTCTTCGATATACCAGCGATCCTTTCAATGAATTAGACCCCAGGGACAAAGAGGAGGAGACCACCACCGAGCCTGCAGAGGCTATGGAATTTGTATCTGTAGACAAACACGACCCAAGTAGACTGCTGAGAGTTGGGTCTCAGTTAAGAGCGAAGTTGAAGGATCAACTCGTCGATTTTCTTCGCCACAACATGGATGTATTTGCATGGACGCACGCCGACATGACAGGAATCTCCCCAGACGTAGCATGCCACATACTGAACATCGATCCCACCAAGGTGCCAGTGAAGCAGAAAAAGAGGAGCATGGGGGCAGAACGATCAGCAGCCCTCGAGGAAGAAGTAAAGAAGTTACTTACCAATGACTTCATACGAGAAGCCATCTACCCAGAATGGATCGCCAACCCGGTACTGGTAAAGAAGGCTAACGGGAAGTGGCGAACATGCATCGACTTCTCCAACTTAAATGACGCTTGCTCGAAGGACTACTTTCCACTCCCCCGAATCGATCAGCTCGTGGACAGCACAACCGGACACGAACTCTTATCCTTTATGGATGCATACTCAGGATATAACTAGATCCCGATGCACGCCCCCGATCAAGACCACACTAGTTTCATCACTGACCGGGGATTGTACTGCTACAAAGTAATGCCTTTTGGACTTAAAAACGCCGGAGCTACTTATCAGTGCCTCGTCAACAAGATGTTCACGGAATTAATAGGACGAACTATGGAAGTTTATGTGGATGACATGCTTGTAAAATCGAGGAAAGCCAACGATCATATAAACCACCTGGACGAGATGTTTCAAGTACTTCGCCAATATGGAATGAAGCTGAATCCTCTAAAGTGCTCCTTCGGGGTATCGTCGGGAAAGTTTTTGGGATTCATCGTCCATACCAGGGAGATTGAAGAAAACCCCGAACAAGTCCGGGCTTTGCAAGATATCAAGTTACTATCCGCTCAAAGAGAGATGCAAAGCCTAAACGGGAAGGTGGCTGCCCTAATCAGGTTCATCTCTAAAGCAACCGACAAATGCATACCTTTCTTCGAAGCTCTTAAGAAAGACAAAGGAAAGTTCGAATGGACTGACGAATGCTCGACAGCCTTCCTTAACCTAATCGAACACCTTCAGAGACCACCGGTACTCTCAACTCCAAATGAAGGTGAAGAACTATACCTATACCTTGATGTATCGTCCCATGCTTTAAGCGCCTTTCTGGTAAGAGAAGACAATCGCGCCCAGTTGCCCGTATACTTTGTAAGCAAGAGATTTACAGGGGCAGAAGCCAGGTACCCTAAATTTGAAAAGCTAGCATACTGTCTGCTAATCATGTCACAGAGGCTGCGACACTATTTCCAATCTCATTCCATCAGAGTTTTAACCGATCAACCGCTAAGGCAAGTACTCCATCGCCCCGACACTTCTCGGCGACTACTCAAGTGGTGCATTGAACTGAGTCAATATGATATCACCTACCATCCTCGCACCGCCATCAAAGGACAAGCCGTGGCCGATTTTATTGCCGAATTCACTACCAACGAAGGTAAGGATCAATCTGAATAGTAAAAGATATCAAGTGGAATCTATTTATAGATGGAGCATTGAACGAACAGGGCTTGAGGGTAGGTATTGTGATAATCACCCCCAAGGGAAGGAAGCTACACTATGCCCTAAAGTTGGAATTCGCTGCCACCAACAACGATGCAGAATACGAAGTAGTAATAGCAGGACTGGAACTTGCCTTAGAAATTGGAGTCAGTTCTTTATGTCTCCATAGCGATTCTCAACTTATTGTAAATCAAATACTGGGAGAATTCCAGACTCGAAGTGAACGACTCACAGCATATCTAAAGAAGACCAAGCTGCTGCTCAATCAATTGGATCGCTATTTAATCAAACACATTCCTCGAGGAGAGAATCAGGAGGCCGACAAAATGCCAAAGCAGGCTAGCATGAAGGATGGCACCACTTCCGGAACGGTAGCCATCTCAAAATAACTAGCCCCAAGTTTCGAATAAGAGGATCTGATAGCTGCAATCGAAGTAGAAACTTGGATGACTCCTATCCGGAAATACTTGCAAGATGGCACACTACCCAACGAGCGTAACGAAGTCAGGAAAATCTTGAGGAGTGCTTCCCGCTACACGATACAAGAAGGCATCCTCTATCAGCGCGGCTTCTTTAACTCTTTATTAAGATGTGCCGCCGAAAGGGGAGCCAAGGAAATCTTATCCCACATCCATCGAGGAAGTTGCGGAGACCACACTGGAGGGCAGACTCTGGCAAAGAAGATACTCTGACATGGATATTTCTGGCCCACCTTAAGCAAAGACGCCTTGGACTTCGTCAAAAAATGCGACAGATGTCAGAGATTTGCTAAAGTGCCTCGACTACCAACGAATGAGATTACTCAGATGGCCAGTCCCTGGCCCTTTGCGTTATGGGGAATTGACCTGATTGGCGAACTGCCGATGGGCCGAGGCGAAGCCAAATATGCTATAGTGGCAGTCCACTATTTCACCAAATGGGTGGAAGCGGAACCTATGAATAAAATATCCTCCGCAAAAGTTATTAACTTCTTGATCAAAAATGTTTTATGAAGGTACGGGGTTCCACTCAAAATCATATCGGACAATGGACTTCAATTTGACAGCGAGGAATTCACAGACTGGTGCCAAGAGCACGAAATTCACAAAAGCTTATCATCTGTAGCTTATCCCCAGGCAAACGGACAGTCGAAGCTGTCAACAAAATTCTCAAAACTCTAATCAAGAAAAAACTTGAAAAGTCAAAAGGCGCTTGGGTGGATGAACTTCCTACGGCACTTTGGGCCTACCGCACATCTTACGGAACATCAACAGGACATACTCCTTTCTCTTTATCATACGAATCGGAGGCCATGCTCTCGGTTGAAACTGTAGTGCCCTCCCACCGTAGAATCCACTACAACCCGTAAGAGAATGAAGAGCTCCTACATATGTCTTTGGACCAAATCGAAGAAAGAAGAAATGATGCAGCACTTAAAGCGGCAGCTCACAAGCAAAAAGTAGCAGCATGATAAAACTCCAAAGTCAAGCACCGCAGCTTACGAGAAGGAGACCTTGTTCTCAAATGGATCTTCCCGCGCCCCGGAGCGCTAGATCCTATCTGGGACGGACCCTATGTAATTCATAAAGATCTCCACAACGGAGCTTATATTTTGACAAAAGTGGACGGAGAGGTGTTCCAGAGGGCATGGAACATCCAACACCTTCGTCGATACTTTTTTTAACTTGTACTGCCTATATGAAGTGAATTAACAAAGAGAATCAGTGGATGTAGCCATTTTCGTGCCGAACCACTTTAAAAATCTTGTCTATTTTTAACTTGTTCCTTTATATCTTGGCTGCTTGTTAAGCTTTATCCTTTTCTGTTGAACAAAATCCTGTATAACGGCATTTCCATTCTGGACACTTCACGGCACAACCTCACATGGACAAGACCTAACAGGTACTATACGAATCTATGCCCTCGTCAATGAGACACTTTTGCTCCAGCATCCCTCTGCTGCGGGTTAACTCATTGCTCGCGACGGCCCTGAAAGCCAACTGTAATGAGCCGATCATAAGCCACCGAGAAGGCCGACTATAGCCGAGGCAGCTCATTACGGCGTTCGGCTCGCCGGCGACTGTGAACCGATTATAAGCCCCAACATAAGGTGTGGCCAGCCAGGGGCGGTTCACAGTTGACGATCGGCACCCACGCTAGCCGGCCACGGTAAATCGAATAATACCCACGATTACGGGCCATAATGGCTCGCATAGTTACTGTGCGCGATCTCGGCTCCGATGTGTCTTAAATACAGCTGTGGTAAAAAAGAAAACTCCCCACGGAGGCGTAAGATGGGTGACGAATGTCTCCAAGAGCCACGGCTAGGGAAAGTGATACAAAACCCGTTTCCACGAACTTAAGCACATCGAAGGCCTTCCGTGATTGGAAGTTTTACTATTTCTTATATTTCCATTTTATTTATAAAAACTTTCCTTCTATCCTCTATAACGATCACTAAAGTACATGACACAAAATGGGAGACACTCGCTAGTGGAAATGAGAACTCACAACTAGATAACAGGTCACTCAGCTGCATTCCATCCTCAGTCACACAAGACATTCAAAGCTACCATCTACAACTAAAACATGAAGGGCGGTACTTCCTTTTCTTGTACATAAACATGTAGTTATAGCCTATTCGCACATCACACTAACATTGCGAAACATGAAATTACATTTTAAGTAAGAACTTAGCATCAAACACGATTAAAGCACATGCATATACACAACTATATTTCTTACGCAACACATCAAAATAACGATAGCACTCAAATATGACAGAATCAGCTTATGTTATAAAATTATTTAAAAATAAAATCATTCGATACAATGACATAATTACGTAAGTACAGCCTGAAAGTACATTAATGTTTTGGACTAGTATATTCAGGAATGCCAAGTAAACCAAAAAAGTAATCAGCTGTAGTAGGGCTCCACCTCTGTCCTGCTAGCCCTCCGGGACCTACTTGACCGCTGGATCAGAGCTCCCAGCATGCTGGCCAGAGGTCCCACCTGTACGATTCAGGAGAAGAATCCATCAGATAAATGATACGCAGTCAAGTTAAAAAAAGATTGAGAGGGAAGACTTACCAACATCTGCTCCCTGATCATCATCCCCAACTGCACACCCACTTCCTCGGTGGTAAGCAGTCGCATGCCCTCCTTCACTGCCACTTTCTCCTCCTCAGTAAACTGGGCCGTGACCACATCCATTCTGAAAGCTACACCACCCTCCTTATCCGCCTCAGCCTTGGCCTCCTCCAAAGCGCGGAGATATATCCTAGCCATGACCCGGGGATAATCGTCCATCCAGGACAGGTTTCCCTGCTTCCAAGTACGAAAGTACATGTCCTGAAGCATCTCATCCATCATCCCCTCGTTCTCCTCAAACTCCCTCATCCGGGCCTCGGAAGCCGACGGCCTTGCAATGGCAGCGTCTCTCTCCAATCGGTATCTCGAGCAGTCAGCCTGAAGGGATTTCTGCATCGCCTCCATCTCCTCCTTCAGCTTAGCTTGAGCAAGCTCTACGGCCTCAAGCTTCCCATATAACTCCTCTATCTGCTGAAGATCCGCTCTCCGAACCTCATCTACAGTGGCAATGGCCATATCGATTCGTTCCTTGCAGGTGGTCTCCATTTTTCGCAGCTCGGCTCTACTAGCCTCCTCCATAGTTTTCTTTAGCCGTCTGGAGGCCGCCTCATGCTGGGAGATCTGAATGGCCTGATCGGCAAGCTGTTGGCCTGATAGGAAACCATTAGCCGCAGCTGAATGTTAGCACTTCCGATTTCCTCTCCATCCTTGACCAGTCGGGCGTGATGCCCCATTAACTTCTTGGTCTCTTCAGCCACCCGATCGATGTTTGCCTTGGCCTCATCCCCCATAGTCACAATCCGAGTGGTCAACAAGTCGAGATCCAAAGCCTTAGCCTCATCAAGCACCCTTACCATAGGATTGCGGGGTAGGAGGTGCTCACCGGTAACCTCATCGAAGGAAATATCATGAGAACTCGGGTCCAGATCTGGATGAATCGCAAATGGGATACGAGCCAAGCCAGGACGATCAACATGAGTAACGGAAGGATTCTCTGATGAATGCGGAGACGGTATGGACTCAGTATCCTCCCCCGTGATGTCATGAATAGGCTGGGTTGGGGGCTGAGGTCCAAGTGAAGGTTCGAACATGGAACGCCTCCTCTTTCTCTTTTGAATATCCTCTTCGATGACTCCGAGAAGAGGACGATAACTGACTACACCCTCGGAACGGTCAGTTGAGGGCTTCGGTTTAGCAGAAGCCTTGAAGAGTTTGAATTGCTCAAGGCGGTGCCGAATGTCTGATGTCTTTGCCGCCTCAACCGCTCCTTGAATAAAAACCAAGTGTTACAAGCGTGCACGAGACTATAATCCAAGAAACATGTGAAGTTAAAAAAGGAGTCAAAGATTCACCGTGAACCGCCGGAGTTATCCCAGCTGAAATGCTCTCAGAAGATGGACTGGCACCAGTCCCGGCCTTATCAGATTACTTCATTTTCCCCACCAAGGCCGACCCTTCCTCCAATCCCTCAAAGGCTTGGCGGAAAGCATCATCCGTCAACTCTTGAATCTCACCCGCTTGCCCAGAGGTCAAGGCACCAACGCCACTACCACCCTGACCTTCGCCACCGTTATCACCATCACCTTCTCCATCGCCTCTGCTCTCCTCCTCGCCTCTTTCCTCCTCGCCTCTTTCCTCCTCTCCACATTCCTCCTCCGGAACATCTGGGCATGTGCTGGGAGAGGGTCCATCAGATTTCTTGAGCTTCTTCCCCTCGACGACTAGAGGTATCGAGAAGGGTCTCCTTTTGCTACTCTTTGTCGTGGCCCCTCCGTTGGCTTTGGCTGCTATTTCCTCAGCCGTATCCCTCTTCTTGACCACAGACTGACGTGATAGAATCAAATTGTGCCCCACGAGAGTAGCGTTCCTGATTAGGTAAGAAGCTGACCTCTCCCTTCCCGAAATGGCTTCTATCTCCGCGGCCATCTGAACCAAGTGATCATTCTCCACGACCGCAAAGCCACCTGTCGCTAGCAAATAATAAAGCACATGAGAAGAAGCATTGCAGTCAAAAAAGAAATTACAACTAAACTTCAACTTACAGCCAGAGGTGAAGCGGTGGATAGAAACAGAGTCATTCTGGATGAAGAACCATTCCTTCTTAAACATGGTGAACTTTGAATACAAGTCCAGGACCGGCTTGAAAGACACGGCCGATTCCAAGCTAATGTATGGTGACCCCTTCTTGTAACCTCTCAAGTTATATAGGTATCGAATCTCCCGGTTGGAAGGGGGGCGCCCGTACTTTCTCTGGAAAATCACGAATAGGCACACCAAGATAGCGTAGGAGTTGGGCTGGAGCTGGAAAGGAGCCACCTACAAGTAGGTGACGAAGCTAACTATCTAAGCATTGATTGGAGGAATGGCCCCACACATGCAGTGGTACCTACTATAGGCAAAGTATCCTTCAGGGGGATTATATGGCATGACCCCCTTCCCTGGCAACAACATGCGTGCTCTATCAATCCCAAAGGAGCGGGAGATAACATCCAGCTGCTCTTCTTTGAGAGAGCTAGGAAAGCAGTCAGGCGGAGAATTCAGAAGCTCTCGAGGACCGTACCCATCCACTAGCGATCTCGGTGTGGGTCCATGGCGCTTCGGTCCTGGCTGAGCTAGGGGCACTGCGGTGGACTCTCCTTCGTCCTGGGATTTTCTCTTATCTGATCGAGCTTCCACTTTACGAGACATTTATCTGCAACACAAGAAAGCACGTTGTCAAAAGTGGAAATATAAAAAGCAAGTACGTACAGTCTAGAGTTTCATTCGTAGGTCGAAACATGAAAAGCTAGAGATTCATTAAGCATTCAGGGTCCTAGAGTTCATTCAATAGTTCAAACCTAAGGTTCATTCGGCACTCATACGGTTTAGTCTCATTCGGTGGTCCAGGCACACACTACATTCGGCGATTCAATGAAATTGTAATTCAGTATTTGAACTCCATGTTTCATTCGGTAGCCCATCATAAGAATTCATTCGGCAGAAGAAAACTCACCTGGTCCGGCACTTGGTTGATTCGGTATTTGATCGATTCGGCACTTGGTTGATTCAGCACTGGGTTGATCCGGTACTCGATTGATTCGGCTATCTCAAAACGATAAAGGAATAACGAAGGCCTAACACCCCTACTTATAGACGAAGGCAGGAGGACCGGACCGGTTGATTCGGCACGTATGATCGGAGGGAAACATCTAAGTTAAAACAAAGTACGCCATCTGCATGCACCTGCCCTACTTTGGGGGCAAGTGTTGGGTGTGTTTTCGACCGGTCCTATACCACCGATCCATGCTACTACCGGTCCAACTCCATCTCCATGCTACTACCGACCCAACTCCACCAATCCATGATACTACCGATCCAACTCCACCGATCCATGCTACTACCGATCCAACTCCACCGATCCATGCTACTACCAATCCAACTCCACCGATCCATGCTACTACCGATCCAACTCCATCTCCATGCTACTACCGATCCAACTCCACCGATCCATGCTACCACCGGTCCAACTCCATCTCCATGCTACTACCGGTCCATCTACCTCCGAACCAAGACACCATCTCACCTGAAAGGCCCGAACCATCTACCACTACCGAACCAACATGAGGAAGGCATATCGGACCGACACTACCAGGCCAGATTGTCTCGGCCCAAGCCTACCAGCAGCTATATACATCCAGGACCCCTGCCTCCAGCCTCACTCTATAAATAGAGGGGCAGGAGTACAACAATGGCAGACAAGTTTGAGAGCTCAAGCATGGATAGAACTTTCAAACAACTTTCAGTTACTTGTAATCAAAGCTTTATATTTGTAATCTGAATAGAAAAGGAGAATAACATATAAAGTGGACGTAGGCATGTTCTGGCCGAACCACTATAAATCTGTGTGTCTTTTACAGTTTAGTCCCTGCTTTTTATATATTTGCATAAATCACCCAAATCACTAAGAATAACTTAAAATTAATTAAATCATACGACTTGGAGGCGTTTGCCCATTTTTTGTGCAAATAGTATTGTATAGACTATTGGCATTATTTTTGTTAAGGGGAATATTGGGTCACTCCTTAACGCTATTTAAAAGTAAGTTTATTTTACAATTAGACACTACTATAATAGCGAAACATACTACATAGTAAATAGTTTAACGAATCCTTAGGGGATGTGAATCTCGAGCATCTCTTAAGTTACTGCACTCATATTTATTGTTGATCTAACTTACATAAGATCTTTTAGTTCTGACTCGAGTGCTTTGTCTTTTCAATTCGCTCGGGTCAGCCTAAGTATTTCAGGATTCGAAGACTCTAGCTCTGGAGGACGAAGACGAAGATTTTATTTCTATTACCTATTATATTATTCCACTACACTATTGTATTCCGATGCATTATTGATATTCTATGATATGTATAACTCTGATATATATATATATATTGTAAGTATAATTAAATATTTTGAGAAACAGCTTCATGAACTGTATATTTGATTATTATATTTTATTCTTCCGCTGTGAGATTATATTTTGTATTTTTCTTTCCCTGCTTTTTCTTATTTACCCCATAACAATCCGCCCTTCCGTATGGTTTGAATTGGCACGTGTGTCAAATTTAAAGCATGCGAAAAGGCGGGCTGTTGCATCTGGTTTCAGAGCTTTGGTTTAGCGATAAACCTTAGCTTTGTGGGGTTTGACTTTTTATTAATAGGGTAGTAATACCCTATGATGAGTCGATAAGTGTATATATATGAGAGAGCGTATTTGTTGGTGTTATAAAAAGGTTTTAATATTGTATTAATCTGTTCCGTTTTGTATTTATAAATTCGGGTTGGTGCATGGGACGCTATGACATCAATAGGTATTTCTAAACACTTAATAGGACAGACCGACATAGTATTTGTTTTTAATATAAGTGAATGAAATAATTTTGCCTATTATATTTTCTATATATAAAATAAATTTTATAAACAAGATGTATATTTGGTTGTTATATATTGGTTGTTAGGTAATGAATTTATAATTAATAGTCGAAATAAGATTGAAAATAAGATAAATGAAAATTGGAAATTTTAGAACTTAAGTTCCAGGGTTTGAAAATTTCTTTCGAATGATTTGGAATATAGTAATAATATTTTAGAAGTATTTTCTGATATAAGTATTTCAATATAATTTGAAGGAAATGTTTTAAAAAGAAATTTTGGAAAGAAATAAGTTTTGTACTCCCCTCACTGTCGTTGGAAAATAATTTCGGTGATGAGTGCCCCATCATCGACATTCATTTTCGAGTTTCGAAGTGGGAAGGCCACCGTAGTAGTTTATTGCAGATTCATTTTTGATAAACAAATATTAATTTTTAATTGTTTTAAATATAATTGGATATATAAAGTGTAAGTATATAAATTATCTATTATTTTAAAATAATTTTGAATAAAACCCGGTAATTAATTGTTAAGTTTCCATTAATTAATAGTTTCAATTACTGTAGTGAATTAGGACGTAGGTAATTAATAAATTGAAACCTCTAAAGGAAATAAGAGATTTAATGCTAAGTGTATAAATGGAAATTAAAAGAAATTGAAATGTGTAACGTATAAAACAAGGATATTATTATTGAACATCAAATTAATTAAAGAAAATAGAATAAACTTGTATAACTTTCAATTACATCCTTATAAACATATATATAACTTACCGAATATTAAAAGTTGAAAGTTAATAAGAATTGTGATAGATATTATACAAGTAATAAACTTGAGATAATGAAAGTATTCATTGAAATTCTTTAATAAATAAGAATTAGATGTTGTGGTCATGGTAAACTTAAGTATATTTGAGATGATACTAATTAAAAATAATGAAAAGAAGGTATTGTGAGCAAGTAATCATAAAATTAAGTAGTATATATGAAAGATAATAAACTTAAGTAAATTATTGAAGCTATTTATTTATAAAATAAGCAGAAAGATGAATACTGTAAATAAATGAAATTAAGCAGTAAATAAGTGAATTAGTATGCAAAGAAATCGAATTAAAGATGAAAATTTGAAAGAAATAATGTAAAAGTAAAAAGATAAATCAATATATAGATAAAAAGAGATATCAAACAATAAATGTATGAATGTAATAAATAAGGATAATCAAAATCTTTTGTTGGAATTGTTGGTGTTTGATTTTGTGATATCCCGGAATTTTAGACAATATCAATTTAATAATCTTTATATAAAATTAAATTGATATTGATAATATTGACTAATAAAATATGCTTTGGTTTAATAATCTGAATAAATAAATATTTAATTTGTGATTTGTCTTTTAAAATGCTAAAATAAATGTTTTAAATTATAATGTGTATATATATATATATATTTGTATATATATATATTATAGTTTATCTTTGTTTGGAATTTAACTTACATGAAAGTAAATAAATGAAATTTGTTTTTAAATTCTAATAAAATATTGAGTAATTAGTAAATTATGTTTTAAATTAATATTTAGCTTTTAAAAATATATTTAAATTAATAACTTTATGGTTTGATAATATTTATAATAAATGTTATATTGTTTAAAATTTGACTTAGCTTAATTTTTATTTTTAAATAAAGGTTGATTTTATTTCTTTTTAAAATATTATTTGATTAAATATGATTGAGACTCTTTTATATAAGTTTAAAATATAAGATAACATATTATTTAAATTCATTTAATAATATAAAAGTGATTTATAATTTGTTTATAAATCATATAAAGTTTGTGAATTAGTTATTTTAAGTCATATTAATTTTCATAAATATAAAAGGAAAATAGAATCTTCATTTTTAAATTTGATTTTGGTTTTATTTCAAAGAATTAATTTGATTTGCAGTTTTATTTTGAAATTCAAATAAATAGATTCTTTAAAATTATATAAGTTTTAGTTTATAAATTGTTTTATATACATTTACTTTTAAAATGAGAAGTTCATATATATTCATAAACATAACATAAATTAAAGAAAAAACGCTTTTTAAACATTTAAAAATGTAACTAAATTTAATTTAAAACAAGTGTAATCTAGTTAACAAGTCTAAGCTACATGTGTTAGTTGAAAATCAAACAAAATGACAAGTGTCATTTGTTTTTATTCTTTTCTTTATTTTTATTTTAATATTTTCAGCCCTTTTAAAAAAACATTTCATTTCCCCTCATTCTCCTTTTCAAAACAAAAAGATAAAGGAATCAAAGAAAACACTTCACTAAAAAAATCTGAAATCCCTCAATAACAAATTCTGCATATTCATTCAAAAGAAAACTTTGAAAATCTGTAATTCCTCTCAAAACTAAAAATGTAACCAGAATATAAATCTGCAAATTCATATTGGAGTCTGCAGTTGTACCTTAAGATCGCTGCAAATTTGAGCATATCAAAATGAATTTCTGCATTTTTATCATGGCCTGCATGCAAATGGTTTTGGTCAGTAAATTCAAATGCAAGTAATTGGAAGTCTGCATCTCTTTCAAATTAAATTTGCAAGCCTGTATTTTTTCAAACCTGGAAACCACTGCATTTATATCTCTGCAAATCTTGAACAAATCAAATGAAGCCTGCATCTTTATCAGGCCTGCATGCATATAAATTGGGTCAGAGTTTAAAAATCTCAAGCCTGCATTCATGGATGATAACAAAGAAAGGCTCTGTTCTTCAAGTTTCTGTGAGTAACATTTTTATTAAAAATAGCTTAAGTATATGTTGCATGTTAATTTCAGTGGAAATTGTTTTTGTGTGAATATATAGATATGTTTGGTAAAATTTTCTACATATATGTGAAAGTATGTGTATGTTTATTTCCTGTAACATCTCTGTTACCAAATTCTTAAGCTAAAGGCTTATTCAAAAATCACTATTTCTTGATCCAATCAATAGTTGGATTCAAGTATTAAACAAAATATGTTTTTCAGATCATAGAGTAGACTTTAATAAAAAAAATTAAGTTAAACAAATTTTGAAATAGTTCTGGAAATAAAGAAAACAGAAGTGATTAAGTTTTTGACAAAAGTTTAAACCTTGTAAATTATTGATTCAGGATTTTAAATCGAATCCATATTCAAAATTATGATTTTTAACACTGAAATCTCAATTTTTGGAGGAAGATTGAGTAAACATTGCTGAGTTGATCAGTAATGAGGACTTTGGGGGTTACTGACGATCCAAGTAATCGAGGTTGATGAGATTTCCACTGGAGGTAGTGGAGTAAGGTGTGAGCTCGGAAAAATTGTCAGAAAGGAAAATAGATCATCGTGGTAGTGGCGGTGGAGGGTGGAAGTTTGTAGCCCTAATTTTGTTTAGGTTGGGTATTTTTGATTGTCACGACTTCAATGGTGAATCGAGTTGCATAGAATTCTGGAAAATGGAAGAGTAGTTGTCGATGAAGATATGGCCGGATGCACTGCCACTCTGATGATAGGAGGCATGTGAACGATGGAGGTTTCTGGTTTTGGTGTAGAGTTTCAGGCTTTGGTTCCAAGATTTGGGGTTTATGGCTCAACCTCGATTTCAAATTTCTTCTGTTGTTCTGATGGTTGAATTATGCTTTGGAGATGATCGTCGTCTTGTAGGGATCATCGTGGATGATCGGAGAAGAGGGAATGGTCTGTGCATATGCACAGCGCACATCTGGGTTCTGTTGTGTTGAATTAAGCAGAGGTGTTTGCTCGAGGTTTACTCGAGGAGATTGAGTTTCTTCTCGAAGTCAAGGGGAGATTGACTCGAAGTAAATGGGTATGGGCTCGAGTATGTTGTAGTTCTCAGGGTTTTGTTTTGTTTTTTTCTGAAACCTGACAGGTTTCAGGTTTTGATTTCAAAACTAAATTAAATAAAGAAAAAAAGAAGCTAAGCAGGTTTAAATCTAAACTGAAAGCAAGATTTAAACATGAATTCAAATAGGATTTGAATTTCAGGTTTTGAATAAACAGATTTGCAAGAATAAAATAATTAAAAACTGGAACCTGCACATTTTATATTTAATCTGGACATAAGCTTTTAAACCAAAATTTAAAATTTAAAATTAAATCTGAATTTGAAATCCTGAGTTCAAATTTGAAATTGAATCTGAAGGTTTTCAAAAGAAAAACAAGTTATAAATTCTAATGTTGTAATTAAACTTGAATATTTCAGTATTTTATAACATATGTTTTATAAATCTGAAAATGAAATTCAAAACAGGATTTTAAATTTAAATTTTTGAATCTGAATCTGAACATGATTTGAATTCTAGTTTGAATGAAAATAAGATTTTAATTTGAATGTTTTAAAATCATTTGAATATTTAAAGTATAATTTAAATTTTATTTAAATTGATTATGGGTTAAACTATTTATGAAATACCTTAAGTAATTCTTTAACATGAAATAAAAAGTGTTTAATAATTGAATCTTGTTTAAATTTGATTTCATTTTAATATTAATTTTAAATGGAATTTAGGAAATTTAAAAGCAAATTTGCTTTTTTTAAGTTACTTTAATAATGATAATTAAACATTAATGAGATTGATGATAATCATTAAGTTGATTTGAACTTAATGGTTTATTAATTAATCTAGGTAATTAAGTTTTATTATTAATTAATTTAATTAATTAATAATTAGGTTAATTAAATAATTAATTAAGGATTTATTTAATTAATTAAAGGTTTTAAGTAAGTTAATTAAATTTGATTAAAGTGTAATTTAGAAATCAATTTAAATAAGATTTGATTAATTTAGTTAATGAATTGAATTATATTAATCAAGTAATTAATAATTAATTAAGTTTAATTATCACTTGATTAATTTAATAATTAGAAATTAATTAATGAGTTTTATAAATAATTAAGAATTAATATTTATTAATTCAGTTAATTACTTTGGAGAAGTAACTAAAGACTTGTTATTGGTCATTAACTTAATATTATTTTTGAGGTTAATTAATGTAATTAATTTTAATAATTAATAGGATTAATTAATTTAAGATAATCCTTTGAACTGTTTAAGAATAATTACTTAATGGAAGTAATTAAGGAAATTAATTACTAACTTGTAATTAATTAAGTTTTGATTAATTAAGTTAATTAATTAAGTTTAATTAATTTAATTTAATCACTGGATGATTTGAGAAGTAATTACAAATGTAATTAAAAATGGAAAATTACTTAATGAAGTAATGAAGAAAATAAATTACTAGATGTAATTTAATTGAAGGAGTTTTGGAAATTAATTACTTAGTGTAATTAATATGTAATTTATATGTTGAATAATTACTTAAGAAGTAATTAATAATTAATTACTTAGTGTAATTAATTTAGGTTTTGGTAATTAAGTTATTTGAGAATGGTTTAGAGATGTGATTAACTTAATATAATGTGATTAATCAAGAATGATTAATCAATAGAGATAATTGATAATTAATTTAATAGAGTTATTTAAAATAAAATAATTTGAGATCATTAATTTATATAATTAATGATATAATTAAGGATTGATTAATTAAGAACAACTAATCAATAAAGAATTAATTAATGTAATTAATTAAGGATTAATGTAATTAATTATGATTAATTAATTGATGAAGTAATTACAGGTTAATTACAGGGATTGGTATGGATTAATTATTTTGTGAAATTAATTAGAGGTTAATTACTTGAATGTAATTAAAGGATAGTTAATCAAGAAGATTAATTAAGGTAACTTGTTAAGGGTAATTAACTAATTGATTTATAATTAATTGATATGTAAGCAAGGTTTATATGGATGAACAATTAATTTAATTCAATTTAAATTAATTAAGGAAGAAGTAATTAATTTAATTTATTTTAAATTAATTATAGATTGGATTGATAAGTCTTTGCTTATGAATGATGATTGATATTACCCTGAATGGTTGAGATCTCAGTTATGAGATAAATGTTGTTGTGTGATTTGGATACTATGGTTGCATTGAGTTGATAATATGATTTATCTGTTTGAGTTGATAATATAGATTATCTGATGTTATGATAATATTGATTATCTATTATGATGTAGAGAATTTTCTATTTGTGTGTATATAGATAATATTGAATCGAATTGTTTTAAACTTTAAAACAACTTGGCCCTAAAAGACACGCTTTGGATTTCGATGAGACCGGGATCGGGTTTCCATATTTGGATATCCGAAAACCACATCGATTCCAAATAACGATAGGTCATGAATCTTATGTGAAGAGTGAAGACTCGAGGTGTAAGGGCTATACGTCAGTATAACTCTGTGGGTGATTCCGTAATGAGTTGATGGAATGGTACTTATAGATTCGAGATGGTGATTCAGAGTGCAAGGGTTATTGTCGTTAACACTGAGGGTGATTCCAAAATGAGTGTAACGAGATAATGCCTTCGGTTTTGTTCGAACCCGGAACGAACTTGTATGGATTGAATGCTTTCAGAACATCGTCAGGTGGACGATGAGCATTCTAAGTGATATGTCCTATAAAGGTAATCGTAACCTCAAGCCTCATCGACCGGGAATGGTTAAAACAGGGGAGGTGCAGCAAGGCTTCGTGGGTAGCTCCCACTGGAGAGCAAGATTTACCCCTGTCTAGAAGTCCCTTTATATTCGGCTGTGTGGGGCAATTGATTGCAACAACTGCCGGGGTTGTCTTGTTCGGGATTGTTCAGTAAGGAATGGTCCAGGTCTTGTGTTGCAGGGGAGTTAGGGTGGCTCCTCGGTACGGTGATCTAGGCCACGTACTGTGACGGGCGGTACCCCAGTAGCCCTGCCATTGTATGGAATCCAAAATCCAATAAGTGCCAACGGTTTTGATTGTATCACCCACTTTTGTGGCTAGTAGCTGGAATTTAATGAATGTAACAATTTCGGCTATTTCATATTTACTTGAAAACCCTAAACACTATTATAATATCATCGGATTTCCTATAAAATGTTTTGGTTAGTGTAAGGTAAAAACTTTTCCATGTTTATGTGTGGGAAGTCTTACATGATACCTTTCTTTTCAAAGGTTTTTAAAAGTTAAGCAACCTTAACCTATTACTCACACCAGACCCATGTCTGACCCGGAGTTTATCTTTGTTTTTCTTAAACTCTTGGGTACTCAAATTTTTACGAGTAGCCAAGGGATTCAGGTTAGCTTTGACGAATAATGGAGGAGCAATGGAGCAGGAGGCTTCCGCGTTAGATATAGTTTTCCACTGTGTTGTGATTGTATTGTGCTGTAAATACTAGACAGGTGTTTATAACTTTCTAGTATATGTGATGTGTATGCTGTGTATCTCTGATTGGTATTGTATATTATGTAAATACTTATGTTATTAATATAATTTATTCGTTCCGCTGTTGAGATCCTTGTGTTGTTTCTTCTTTCTCTTCTTTCTTTTCTTCTTCTATCCCTTTCTTTCATAATTGATGATGCGATTTTCTGGGATTAGAAAGTCGCGTCGTCACAGGTGGTATCAGAGCATTAGGTTGAGTGAATACCTAGGCTCTGGAGTGGTGTCTATCTTGAGAGAGCGTATTTGTAATTTTTATATATAACTCTATATATATTTCTACCTATCTGTTGGGTTACCTATTCAGGTTTTCCAATATAAGTTATAAAGGTAGATGAGGTAGTAGTGTGACACGATTACTACCATTGGTTGGAGTTTGAATGTTTGAGGTGGGTAGTGTAATTGTCGAGACTGTAGACCTAATACCATCTCGAGTGAGTTCTGTAGTGATGAAGAACTTCATTGATCTTTGAAAATAACTTGTTAAGGTTCGGAGTATATCTTTGAAGTTGAATGAGTAAAGTTGGATCTGTTGGCTGAACTGAAGCAAGTGATGATATCTTGGTATCTCAGGAAAGCAGCAGCTGCGTGATGAGATGAAGTGACTATGGATGTTTTCGAAGATGATCTCTTTGGAACAAGCTTAAGGAGGTAGGTCTGCTTCAGTGTTGTGGCTGAGTTCAGCAGGGTGTTTTTGTGTGGGTTGAAGTCCGAGTTTCTCGAAGAGTTTTGGATTGAAAATTCTTTGACATTGGTGTCAGCAGTGCAGCTCGGAGTGTTCGGTGTGTCGGCAGAGTTTTCTGGCTTAGCAGTTTTCTGGAGAAGGAGTTCAGAAGAAGTAGAGTAGAATCCATTTCTTTGATGAGTTGGCAAGACCAGCATAAGCTGTTCTGATTGGTTTAGAGAGAACAATTCTCTTGGATTTTAGTTTGAGTTGATCGCAAAAGTGACTTGCGATAGTTGAGTGTTCCCTTGGGTTGTTGGAGATTGTTCTGAATATTTTCAAAGAAGCCAGAGTTTGTCTTCGTCTAGAGATTCCGTGGTACCGGTGGTTCAACTAGTTGAAGGTTGATTCCTTGAGATGGAGTTTGTTGAAGCAACTCAGGATTTGAGGAAATTCTGAATTTTCTCTTGGTTATTGGAGATCTTCTTGGTTTTGCTGTCCAGTTGTGCTTGTGTTCTTCATCAGCATTCTATTCTACTCCAAATCAGAGTTGTGCAGCGGAAGCAGTTTGGGAGTGCATCTGCTTTTATTTTCCGGACAGGAGAAGTTTGTTTTCTTCTGATGATAGTGAGTGGAGTTGTTCTTGATCTTGATTGATCGAGGAGGATCATTCTGATGGAGTGGGATTGGTCTAGATTGTTTCTTGAGACATCAGCAAGGATTGAGCTGATCAGGTAGGATGTAGGCAGCCGAGATCATCCGAAGAGTTTTGTGGATCTGAGATCTGATTTTGGATAAGCTTCTCAGTTTTAAGAGCAATAAATTTTGGTAAGGTTGGGTAAGCTAGCTCCGAGATGTTTTGGATTTCTTCTGTGTTCTGTTTTGGATAAGTGTTTGATTTTCTGGATTGAATTGCCAATTTGGACAACTGGAATTCGTTGTGTTTCACGTATCTTTGAGGGAGTACGTGTATATCTATTTTTGGTTTTGGAATCAGCTGTTCTGAGAGATTTTGGTTGTTAAGTCAGCCTCGTCTATAGTCTGATGTCTTGTTCAGTTATAGATATAGATGAGTAGGTGTTCTGCAGCTCATTAGTGTTGATTGTTTGGGTTTTATAGAGCGAGTAACCCAGTGTTTACTTGGGAAACTCGAGGAAACTCTATCCAGAATTTTGTCTGGATAGTTAAATTTGTTTGTTTGAGTAAATTGATTGCCATGGTTGTTAGCATATGATTAATATATGCTGTGTTTTAAATTAAAAATCTAAAATAGGTTATTAAATTACCTTTGTTTTAAATTTCGGGGACGAAATTCTTTTAAGGGGGAGGAATGTGATATCCCGGAATTTTAGACAATATCAATTTAATAATCTTTATATAAAATTAAATTGATATTGATAATATTGACTAATAAAATATGTTTTGGTTTAATAATCTGAATAAATAAATATTTAATTTGTGATTTGTCTTTTAAAATGCTAAAATAAATGTTTTAAATTATAATGTATATATATATTTGTATATATAGTATAGTTTATCTTTGTTTGGAATTTAACTTACATGAAAGTAAATAAATGAAATTTGTTTTTAAATTCTAATAAAATATTGAGTAATTAGTAAATTATGTTTTAAATTAATATTTAGCTTTAAAAATATATTTAAATTAATAACTTTATGGTTTGATAATATTTATAATAAATGTTATATTGTTTAAAATTTGACTTAGCTTAATTTTTATTTTTAAATAAAGGTTGATTTTATTTCTTTTTAAAATATTATTTGATTAAATATGATTGAGACTCTTTTATATATGTTTAAAATATAAGACAATATATTATTTAAATTCATTTAATAATATAAAAGTGATTTATAATTTCTTTATAAATCATATAAAGTTTGTGAACTAGTTATTTTAAGTCATATTAATTTTCACAAATATAAAAGGAAAATAGAATCTTCATTTTTAAATTTGATTTTGGTTTTATTTCAAAGAATTAATTTGATTTGCAGTTTTATTTTGAAATTCAAATAAATAGATTCTCTAAAATATTTGTATAAGTTTTAGTTTATAAATTGTTTTATATACATTTACTTTTAAAATGAGAAGTTCATATATATTCATAAACATAACATAGATTAAAGAAAAAACTCTTTTTAAACATTTCAAAATGTAACTAAATTTAATTTAAAACAAGTGTAATCTAGTTAACAAGTCTAAGCTACATGTGTTAGTTGAAAATCAAACAAAATGACAAGTGTCATTTGTTTTTATTCTTTTCTTTACTTTTATTTTAATATTTTCAGCCCTTTTAAAAAAAAATTCATTTCCCCTCATTCTCCTTTTCAAAACAAAAGGATAAAGGAATCAAAGAAAACACTTCACTAAAAAATTTGAAATCCCTCAATAACAAAATCTGCATATTCATTCAAAAGCAAACTTTGAAAATCTGTAATTCCTCTCAAAACTAAAAATGTAACCAGATTATCAATCTACAAATTCATATTGGAGTCTGCAGTTGTACCTGAAGATCACTGCAAATTTGAGCATATCAAAATGAATTTCTGCATTTTTATCATGGCCTGCATGCAAATGGTTTTGGTCAGTAAATTCAAATGCAAGGAATTGGAAGTCTGCATCTCTTTCAAATTAAATTTGCAAGCCTGTATTTTTTTTCAAACCTGGAAACCACTGCATTTATATCTCTGCAAATCTTGAACAAATCAAATGAAGCCTGCATCTTTATCAGGCCTGCATGCATATAAATTGGGTCAGAATTTAAAAATCTCAAGCCTGCATTCATGGATGATAACAAAGGAAGGCTCTGTTCTTCAAGTTTCTGTGAGTAACATTTTTATTAAAAATAGCTTAAGTATATGGTTGCATGTTAATTTCAGTGGAAATTGTTTTTGTGTGAATATATAGATATGTTTGGCAAAATTTTCTACATATATGTGAAAGTATGTGTATGTTTATTTCCTGTAACATCTCTGTTACCAAATTCTTAAGCTAAAGACTTATTCAAAAATCACTATTTCTTGATCCAATCAATAGTTGGATTCAAGTATTAAACAAAATATGTTTTTCAGATCATAGAGTAGACTTTAATAATAAAAAATTAAGTTAAACAAATTTTGAAATAGTTCTGGAAATAAAGAAAACAGAAGTGATTAATTTTTTGATAAAAGTTTAAACCTTGTAAATTATTGATTCAGGGTTTTAAATCGAATCCATATTCAAAATTATGATTTTTAAAACTAAAATCCCAATTTTTAGAGAAAAATTGAGTAAGCATTGCTGAGTTGATCAGTAATGAGAACTTTGGGGGTTACTGACGATCCAAGTAATCAAGGTTGATGGGATTTCCACTGGAGGTAGTGGAGTAAGGTGTGAGCTCGGAAAAATTGTCAGAAAGGAAAATAGATCATCGTGGTAGTGGCGGTGGAGGGTGGAAGTCTGTAGCCCTAATTTTGTTTAGGTTGGGTATTTTTGATTGTCACGACTTCAATGGTGAATCGAGTTGCATAGAATTCTAGAAAATGGAAGAGTAGTTTTCGATGAAGATATGGCCGGATGCACTGCCACTCTGATGATAGGAGGCACGTGAACGATGGAGGTTTCTGGTTTTGGTGTAGAGTTTCAGGCTTTGGTTCCAAGATTTGGGGTTTATGGCTCAATCTCGATTTCAATTTCTTCTGTTGTTCTGATGTTGAATTATGCTTTGGAGATGATCGTCGTCTTGTAGGGATCATCGTGGATGATCGGAGAAGAGGGAATGGTCTGTGCATATGCACAGCGCACATCTGGGTTCTGTTGTGTTGAATTAAGCAGAAGTGTTTGCTCGAGATTTACTCGAGGAGATTGAGTTTCTGCTCGAAGTCAAGGGGAGATTGACTCGAAGTAAATGGGTATGGGCTCGAGTATGTTGTAGTTCTCAGGGTTTTGTTTTGTTTTTTTCTGAAACCTGACAGGTTTCAGGTTTTGATTTTAAAACTAAATTAAATAAAGAAAAGAAGAAGCTAAGCAGGTTTAAATCTAAACTGAAAGCAAGATTTAAACATGAATTCAATTAGGATTTGAATTTCAGGTTTTGAATAAACAGATTTGCAACAATAAAATAATTAAAAACTGGAACCTGCACATTTTATTTTTAATCTGGACATAAGATTTTAAACCAAAATTTAAATTTTTAAATTAAATCTGAATTTGAAATCCTGAGTTCAAATTTGAAATTGAATCTGAAGGTTTTCAAAAGAAAAGCAAGTTATAAATTCTAATGTTATAATTAAACTTGAATATTTCAGTATTTTATAACATATGTTTTATAAATCTGAAAACGGAATTCAAAACAGGATTTTAAATTTAAATTTTTGAATCTGAATCTGAACATGATTTGAATTCTAGTTTGAATGAAAATAAGATTTTAATTTGAATGTTTTAAAATCATCTGAATATTTAAAGTATAATTTAAATTTTATTTAAATTGATTATGGGTTAAACTATTTATGAAATACCTTAAGTAATTCTTTAACATGAAATAAAAAGTGTTTAATAATTGAATCTTGTTTAAATTTGATTTCATTTTAATTTTAATTTTAAATGGAATTTAAGAAATTTAAAAGCAATTTTGTTTTTTTTAAGTTACTTTAATAATGATAATTAAACATTAATGAGATTGATGATAATCATTAAGTTGATTTGAACTTAATGGTTTATTAATTAATCTAGGTAATTAAGTTTTATTATTAATTAATTTAATTAATTAATAATTAGGTTAATTAAACAAATAATTAAGGATTTATTTAATTAATTAAAGGTTTTCAGTAAGTTAATTAAATTTGATTAAAGTGTAATTTAGAAATTAATTTAAATAAGATTTGATTAGTTTAGTTAATGAATTGAATTATATTAATCAAGTAATTAATAATTAATAAAGTTTAATTATAACTTGATTAATTTAATAATTAGAAATTAATTAATGAGTTTTATAAATAAATTAAGAATTAATATTTATTAATTCAGTTAATTACTTTGGAGAAGTAATTAAAGATTTGTTATTGGTCATTAACTTAATATTATTTTTGAGATTAATTAATGTAATTAATTTTAATAATTAATAGGATTAATTAATTTAAGATAATCCTTTGAACTGTTTAAGAATAATTACTTAATGGAAGTTATTAAGGAAATTAATTACTAACTTGTAATTAATTAAGTTTTGATTAATTAAGTTAATTAATTAAGTTTAATTAATTTAATTTAATCACTGGATGATTTGAGAAGTAATTACAAATGTAATTAAAAATGGAAAATTACTTAATGAAGTAATGAAGAAAATAAATTACTAGATGTAATTTAATTGAAGGAGTTTTGGAAATTAATTACTTAGTGTAATTAATATGTAATTTATATGTTGAATAATTACTTAAGAAGTAACTAATAATTAATTACTTAGTGTAATTAATTTAGGTTTTGCTAATTAAGTTATTTGAGAATGGGTTAGAGATGTGATTAACTTAATATAATGTGATTAATCAAGAATGATTAATCAATAGAGATAATTGATAATTAATTTAATGTAGTTATTTAAAATAAAATAATTTGAGATCATTAATTTATATAATTAATGATATAATTAAGGATTGATTAATTAAGAACAATTAACCGATAAAGAATTAATTAATGTAATTAATTAAGGATTAATGTAATTAATTATGATTAATTAATTGATGAAGTAATTACAGGTTAATTACAGGGATTGGTTTGGATTAATTAATTTGTGAAATTAATAAGAGGTTAATTACTTGAATGTAATTAAAGGATAGTTAATCAAGAAGATTAATTAGGGTAACTTGTTAAGGGTAATTAATTAATTGATTTATAATTAATTGATATGTAAGCAAGGTTTATATAGATGAACAATTAATTTAATTCAATTTAAATTAATTAAGGAAGAAGTAATTAATTTAATTTATTTTAAATTAATTATAGATTGGATTGATAAGTCTTTGCTTATGAATGATGATTGATATTACCCTGAATGGTTGAGATCTCAGTTATGAGATAAATGTTGTTGTGTGATTTGGATACTATGGTTGCATTGAGTTGATAATATGATTTATCTGTTTGAGTTGATAATATAGATTATCTGATGTTATGATAATATTGATTATCTATTATGATGTTGAGAATTATCTATTTGTGTGTATATAGATAATATTTAATTGAATTGTTTTAAACTTTAAAACAACTTGGCCCTAAAAGACACGCTTTGGATTTCGATGAGACCGGGATCGGGTTTCCATATTTGGATATTTGAAAACAACATCGATTCCAAATAACGATAGGTCGTGAATCTTATGTGAAGAGTGAAGACTCGAGGTGTAAGGGCTATACGTCAGTATAACTCTGTGGGTGATTCCGTAATGAGTTGACGGAATAGTACTTATAGATTCGAGATGGTGATTCAGAGTGCAAGGGTTATTGTCGTTAACTCTGAGGGTGATTCCAAAATGAGTGTAACGAGATAATGCCTTCGGTGTCGTTCGAACCCGGAACGAACTTGTATGGATTGAATGCTTTCAGAACATCGTCAGGTGGACGATGAGCATTCTAAGTGATATGTCCTATAAAGGTAATCGTAACCTCAAGACTCATCGACCGGGAATGGCTAAAACAGGAGAGGTGCAGCAAGGCTTCGTGGGTAGCTCCCACTGGAGAGCAAGATTTACCCATGTCTAGAAGTCCCTTTATATTCGGCTGTGTGGGGCAGTTGATTGCAACAACTTCCAGGGTTGTCTTGTTCGGGACTGTTCAGTAAGGAATGGTCTCGGTCTTGTGTTGCAGGGGAGTTAGGGTGGCTCCTCGGTACGGTGATCTAGGCCACGTACTGTGACGGGCGGTACCCCAGTAGCCCTGCCATTTTATAGAATCCAATATCCAATAAGTGCCAACGGTTTTGATTGTATTACCCACTTTTGTGGCTAGTAGCTGGAATTTAATGAATGTAACAATTTCGGCTATTTCATATTTAATTGAAAACCCTAGACACTATTATAATATCATCGGATTTCCTATAAAATGTTTTGGTTAGCGTAAGGTAAAAACTTTTCCATGTTTATGTATGGGAAGTCTTACGTGATACCTTTCTTTTCAAAGGTTTTTAAAAGTTAAGCAACCTTAACCTGTTACTAACACCAGACCCATGTCTGACCCGGAGTTTATCTTTGTTTTTCTTAAACTCTTGGGTACTCAAATTTTTACGAGTAGCCAAGGGATTCAGGTTAGCTTTGACAAATAATGGAGGAGCAATGGAGCAGGAGGCTTCCGCGTTAGATATAGTTTTCCGCTGTATTTTCTCTGTGTTGTGATTGTATTGAGTTGTAAATACTAGACAGGTGTTTATAACTGTCTAGTATATGTGATGTGTATGCTGTGTATCTCTGATTGGTATTGTATATTATGTAAATACTTATGTTATTAATATAATTTATTTGTTCCTCTGTTGAGATCCTTGTGTCGTTTCTTCTTTCTCTTCTTTCTTTTCTTCTTCTATCCCTTTCTTTCTTAATTGATGATGCGATTTTCTGGGAGTAGAAAGTCGAGTCGTCACAGATTTATGGTTGTTTGGGTAAGGATACTTCAAAATTGTTTGGATGTATGAATAATCTATTTAGCTTCATCAGAGACTTGAGTAAATGATGTGCTTAGTGGTTTATTTTCATTCTGTGCAATTTGAAGTTTTAAACCCGAACAACTATTTGTTTTGTTTGATATGAATGACTGAGTTGTATTGATTTTATGTGATGGTTGTATGTCTTGTTGAAAGTGATTGTGGATTGTATTGAATTGCTTGTTTATAGTTGAAATAACCTTAAATATTTCATTTTATATAATTGTTAACTCTTTTGGATTGTATAACTGAAATACAGGTTAAAGAAGTAACTGCTGTTGCATTTGGTTTCATGATATAAGCGTAAATTTCCCGATAAATAGGTACATTTTCGGATTATGGTTTATAGCGCTATTATATTGTTTCTCCCGTGTTGGGATATATATTATTTTGATAAATATATGTTATATATTGTTATATTTAATATTACATTTTCTCTCGAGCCTCCCTGTACAAAGGAGACTCTGTCGAAATTTTTCCGTAAATTTTGGACTTAGAAATTTTTTTTTTGAAATATTTTCCAAACGTTATTAATTTAAGTATAAAAGGATTTAATAGTTATAAATCGGTATATTTCATTTAAAATTAATTAATTTTGTAAATTTATTTGTTATAGATTTAATACTTTAAATAAGATATATTGATTTCTTAATTCTTCTTTTACCTTCTTTTTCCTTTTCGGGGACGAAAAGTTTTGAGTGAGGGAGAGTGTAACGACCCATAATTTCCGACAATTTAAATTAGTTAAATGAATGAGATTTTGTAATTAAATTTAGTAGAAAAAAGAAAAAAAAATTATAAATTAATATTGGAATGAACACTAAAATAAAATATATGAATGGTAATTAAAACCTATTTATAAGTAAATTGAATAAGATTTCAATTAATGAAATAGCGTAAGTATTATATCTGGATATAAATTGAATATGAAGAGTATAGGGTAGGCATTGAATTAGTTAATGTAAGAATACATTGTTACAGTAATTGATTGTAAATTTAGGAAACAGGTTAATGCAAGTTAATAATTAATGACTTGAATGAAATTCTAATTCAATAAAATAATTTAAATATTATGATTTGATTTTTAAATGGAATTTGAGAAAACAAATGAAATTATTGGATTAAGGTATGAAATGGTTAGTTGGGTAATAAATTTCAAGGTTACATTAATTGATGTAATAATATGGGATAAACTGAAATTTGATAAAATTAATGTTAATAAGAAATATGATGGGTGTTATACAGGAATGAACTTGAAGTAATGGAAGGTATTTGATGAAATTCTTTAATAAATGAGAACTTGTTGTTCTAGTATTATAAACTTGGGTATAATTGAGATTGTTTCCAATAAAATAAAATAAAGGAAAGTATAAATAACTGGGTAAAAACTTAAGCAAACAATTGAGATGCTAAGAAATTGGATTAAGCACAAATACTATAAATAAATAAATGAAAATAAATGAAGTTATGCAATAAAGAATGAATGAATAAATTTATTGCAGTAAAAGAAGAAACTAACATGACATTTATAAATGATAACGAATATTGGTAAGGAATAAATGAGGATAAATTGTAATAAATGTAATTAAATGTTACATTTGTGTGAAATTTATTACAATGGTTAGGAGTGGTTAGAATGGGCATATTAAAGTATTGAATGGGGAAACCAAGGTAACTAAGTTTATATGGTAGTATTGAACTTAATAAAAAGATTTGAATTAAATGAATCAATTGATATATTGTTTTATTCTTTAGTATGTGCATAAAATTTGGAAATCAAATTGCAATTAAAGGAAATTAGGTAGTATGTTATTTGGAAATTTAATAAATACATTAAGAAATGTAATATAATTCACTGTAAATTATACATAAAATTTCAATTTATGGAATAACAAGATATTAAATCAATAAAAGGATTTATTGAGATTTCAATTTATAAATTAATAACATTTCATGTGGAATCAAGTACAATTAATTGACTTAATTTATGCAGATAGGGTAGGTGTGATTTTTCATTGAAAATGGTTAATGTTATGTAACGACCCGCTATTTTGGACTATTCGCATCCGCACATGTCGGACTTGAATAATTCAAAATACCGAATTGTTAATTTAAATTTGGCAAAACTCAGATATACAGTAAATAAATAATCACAGAATCACAGACACAGAGTAATAATATGCAGCGGAAGTAAAAGAGATAGTAGTTCATGAAGCTACTATATATATAACAGAGTTAAATAAGTTACAACAGAAGTTTTGAATACAATAATCAAATACAATAATCGGGTTACATCACTGGAATCAACTGAATATCTGAAAGCTGGATCTTCAAGCAAAGCTCCAACTCCAAAGGCGAGCCTCGAATACTGGTACACTCAGTCTGACCCGAGCGTAAAGCAAAACACAAAACACTCGAGTCAGGATTAATATTCTCATATCAATAAATCCAACTCAAGTGAAATAGCAATCGAAATACAAGTAACTCAAAGGATGTTGGAATCACCATCCTCTAAGGATCCGTTAAACTATCTACTATGTAGTAGTGTACGCTAAATAGATAATGTCTATCAGTAATATAAAGTATCAAAATAGTGTTAAGGCGTTACCATTATCCCCCTTAACACATTTTATACAAGCATCATAGTCTATACAGCACTGTAAACTCCACCGTAAACTAGTGGGATATCAGGGAGTACTCCATAGGTATAACACAAAACAAACTCGTAGTGGTCGCGTATATATGGATACAAGTATGACAAGGCACATGAGGCAATACCCAAGGTAGTGAAACTACCGTTTGCCTGATCCGGACTGGTGAGAACGCATCGCCGCAAAGATCGCAAAACCGCGAAACAACACTCCTGAAAAGTACGAGGGTGCACCAATCAATCACAAGTAATGAGTAGTAGTTACGAAGAAGTGTGTTCGCTCGAGGTGGCTAACCCCATTTGGCCCGGCACGGCTCCTGATTTTAGTCATTTCCATATTTGACACAAGTGTCAAGGCTATCCATTATCGTTCTCTTTCTTCAGTCATCACGTCCATCATTCCAACCACTTCATTCTGGATCATCACTCCGCGTATAGTTATTAAAGTGGTTTTCGGTTTAGATAGAGAGTATATCCATAACCGATTCCGGTTTCTTTAATAACTTACGTAATTATTACACCGATTGGTCGTTTAGTAAATTTCAAACCAAATCAAATTTAATTTCAATTTCAATTCGTAAATCAACATTTCGTTTGTCTTTCTAAATCAATTTCCAAAGTTTACGTTTCAAAATTTCCAATTTACCATTTCAAAATCTTATAATTCGATTTCAACTTTTATTTAAACAATTCAAATATTGATTCAAGTTCGTATATATGTCTTATTTCATAATCGTTTAAATTAATTAAATTTAACATTCAAATCAGTTTAAATTCATTTATCGATTTCATTCAATATTCGATGAGTTAATTTATCATTCAAACAATTTCCATTTAGTTTCCAATTCATTAAATCAATTACTTAAATTCAACTTCATTATATCAAAACTTACAAATTTAATTAAATTAAATTCGTCAAATCTAATTCTTTAAATTCCAAGTCTTATATTTATTCCAATAAATCACGTTTTATTTCTTGTTAAAGAAATTCAGTTTCACTTATTTATTTACTTAATTACAAATTTCGAAACTCAATAAATAAAGAGACTAAATTTCACGTATTCAAGAAGTTCAATTTCACTTATTAACTTACTTAAATAATTTTCCAAACTTTAATAAATAAAGAAACTCAATTTCATTTATTAACGAAGTTTAAATCCACTTATTCAAAAGTTCAATTTCTCTTACCAAAGAATTCAATTTTTATCCAATTATCAAATAATTAAATCTTATTCAATTATTAAATAATTTCAATCTTAATTAATTTTTTTTTTCAAAACTTAATAATTTTAACTTAACTATAAATTCAAACTTAATTATTAGATCATTTCAAACTTAATTCAATGACTAATTCCAAATTCAATTGTTAAATAATTCAATTCAAGACAACGTTCTTTCATCAGTTATTACATTAATATTTTGTTTAGATTTCAATATTAACATTTTCCATTCATCAAAATTTACGTTCCAATTTTATTTCAAAACCTTATTATAGTCAAATAAAATCTTTATTTTATTTTAAATCAAATTATTGACAAATCGGGTTTATTTAATTCTCTATCCTACGTCAAATTCATTTGGGTATATATCATTTCAACCCGATTCCAATTTCAATTCAAGATCAAGCATAATAAAGGGAACTTGCAGTGTGATAACTGGGATGGTGTCAAATTAAACAACAATCAATAACAATCCAATATCCAATTCAAATAATCCCGAAATAATCGTATTAATTCACATTGTTGTTTGTTCGAATTAATATAATTATTTCTAGAATCTACACTACCATTTCATGTAGATTTAAGATTATTACATTACGGTTTTCACTTGTCGTTCAATTTCAATTTCAGTTTCATCAATTTAAACAACATACATTCAATGGTTCAAGGTTTAATTAATCAAATCCTACGAGTCAATTAATTTAACATTTAAAGGAGTCATATTATACAAGTTTGCCTAATTAAATTCAACATACATATCAATTTAAATTGTTAACTCCTACGTTAATTTCAATTGCATAAATTTTTATCACTTTATACATTTCAATTCAACATCCAATATAAACAAAAAATCAATCAATCAATTATCAACCAAACAGTATTATCGTCGCATAAGTGATTAACAGATAATGGTGTCAGATGTCATAGGTGAACAGATACAGGGAATAATAGTGTACATAACTAACAACAGCATATTTCAATTGTCGTTTCAATTGAAATCAAATTTAATACATAAAAGAACATTAATCGTGAGTGATTGCTCACCTTTCGAGGCTAGGGAAAGAGCAGAATGAGATGAGTTACGAATTCCAAAGCAACGCTGGATGGACACTATTCGATTGAGAAAACGGGCTCGATGGGCGGAGCTGATAAATGGGAAACAATGAGAACTAATCAAAATCAGTTTTTGATACAAACTGATAATATGCACATTATTATTTTATTATTTATTTGTTCAATGTTTCAATTCAAGACAAATATTAAAATAATATATATATTATATAATAAAACCATTGTTTAAATTTAAAACACTTATAACAAAGTCTTCATATATAGGCTTAAAATGTCAAACTAATGTATACTGGTATATACAACCATTCGGAGCAATACCTTAATAACAAAATATACATACAGTACATGCAACCCATCCTTGAAACTACTATATTAATATAAAACCTTGAATATTTTCTTTCCACAACAACTCAAAACAGTTTTCTACATATAAAGATAAATATAAACTGTAAAAGTGAAAGATATAAAAATAAGAGAAACCAAAATATAAACAGCTTATATATATAATTTATAGAATGTAAACTTTACGTATTCAAAACTTATATATTTATAGCATAAAATATATCTCTATATATACACGTACACATCGTACACGTATAGACTGTACTAATATATATATAAACAACTCTTATATACACACCTACCCATCTTCACTGCTATATATAGATCACAGTTTACACACATGCGTTAGGCTAACACATGATTCAAAATCAATGACACTCATATATACTGTTGTAACATAAATACATAAACTTACAGTGACCACTTTTAAAAGCCTTGTTGCTTAAAAATTTACTATGTATAAACCACCATCTCAAACATTACAGTCTTCCAACATTTGCAGTTTATAACTTCAATAACTTAGTATATACATTTAAACAATGCTAACAACACTAACAGTATTAATGCAACTTGTTTATATTATATACTTAAAACAGTAAATACTTTCTAAGCTATTCCAATCTATAAACTTATATAGCTTAGCCGACTACATATATATACAGCTAACAACTTGTTCAACACAGTTTTTTTTTTTTTTTTTTTTTTCAAATTTAGCCCAACATACTATCATTTATATATAAACTTAAATATACATAACACACGCATATGTAATGCTTTGTTTCTGAAACCATATAACTAAATTAAAACACAACATAAAACCCACTGCAAATAACTCAAAACCCAATACATATATTACCTTGATGTAAATATATATATGTGCATGGAGAAGCACATTCAAATAAAGATCAAGTGGAGAAAGGTTGTCAGTGATGGTGGTGAAAACTGGAGGCGGGTGCGTTCGGCTAGCAGATGTTGGTAGCTGTTGCGTGGGTGGCGAGTTCGGAGAGGTTCAGGTAGGAGACCGAAGTCTTGGTGATAGGTGTGTTGAGTGCAACAGGAAGATGGCGGGGAGGAAACACGGTTACGTGAGAGGTGGATCTCATTGCAAGGCCGAGAGCGAGCGATGAGGGTGGCCGTGTGATGTCGCTCGCGTGTGGAGCTCCATAGAATCGGCTTCAAGACAATTTTTTTTTAAGTTGTTGCGCAAGAAGGAAATAGGGAAGGGAAGACAAAGAAAATGCAACAGCATAGAGCTAAAATGAATAGAAGCCTTAAATTGAAGTAACGTGAACAAAAAAAATGAAAAGACAAACAAAATATGCATGGGAATCTGGGAATAGCAAAGGTGTGAATTCAGAAACCATTAATAGTCCTGAGGCTGTTGGTTGTCCCAGATGAGAATGAATGGTCACCTCCGAAAGCTGAATATACGGAACCAATACGGGAATAATTCTGTAGATTCATTTCCGTCTCCTGGGCACCGAAATACACAGACAAATATACCGTAAAGATCAGTGCGACGAGACAATCAAAACGGTATGTGGATATCAGTGGTACGATTGAATTTATAAAATTCCAAATTTTCTACTACGGAAAATGCATAAAATTCGCAGAAAATTAAGATCGACGGAGCCGAAGATGTCCGAATTTGGAAAAACGACAAACTGACAACTTGCTCAAAATATGTTTTAGAATTTTTCTATGTAAAAATATTTTGGTTTTGAAAATGTTTTATTTTCATCGCTTTTTAACTGATTAAATTGAAGTAAATTTACGCACGAAATAAACTTTCATATTTTCGGACGAAAATTTATCAGTTGCTATGTTTAACTAGAATCATTCCAAATATTAAATTTATATTTCAAAATTTTATCGTTTAAATTCCCACAAAATTTCAGTTAATAATGTTATTAAAACCGGTTAAATCTACGGGTCGTTACATTCTCCCCCACTCAAAACTTTTCGTCCTCGAAAAGGAAGAAGGTAGGAGAATAAAAATAACCAAAAAGAAAATTGATTGAAAACAAAATAAAACAATTAGTTTCAACCATATAACTTTCAATTTTACTTAATTAATATTCAATAATTGATTTTAAACTCAAGGAATTTCATTAACTTGGTTTATTTTCAATTTATCATTGTTTGATACAAAACTTATTTCAAACAACAATTTATTTTATTAATCCATTTATTATTTAACTAACTTACTATCCTATTTATCTTTATTAACTAATTTATTATTAAACGTTAAGTGTATAACCTTTTTATATGCACTCAAACTTTATTTATAAAGACAATTTAGTTTGTATATTATCCAATTTTCTTAAATTAACCATTTCAAAGATGATAAATTTGAATAGTCATTTATTATAATCATACTTTATTAGACAAATTTAAATCTTCTTATTTGAAATTATTATTAAATTTATTCTACTTAATATATCCTATCACCTATATATTAAGATATTTACATTTACCATAACTACTCAAATTTACTATAAAAAAATTCCTTTGATATCATTTATTGTATGATATTCAATTACGTAGCTAACTTTTGAAAATTTAGCTAGGTAAGTTATATATAGAATGCAATTAGGTATTATACAAATAAAATTTTACAATTCAGTCATTTCAAGTTAAGTATTTATATAAAAGGAATTTGGGTTCATTTATAATTGAAAATTATCCTTTAAAATATTTAAGAATTAATTTACGATTAGCTTCAAACAACTTAGAGATAATTATATACATATAATATATCCAAGTCAAATCTAAATTAAATACTAATATATATTTTTTTTATATCAAGTCATGTTTAGAAATTCAAATCAAATTCATTTCAAAACAAAAGTGTAGCAAGCTACTGATGGTCTCTTCACTTCGAAACTCGAAAATGAATGTCGATGATGCGGCCGTCATCACCGAAATTATTTTCCAGCGACAAAGAGAGCAGCACTTATTTAAACATCTTAAAATCTTTGAAAATGGTTTCTATTTGAAAATACTTTAAATAATATACATTTTAAAAACCTTTAAAACCAAAGTTTGAAACCACCGGAAATTAAATTCTCAAATTCCTGATTTACATTCATTTCAAATTCTAAATCAAATTATAACCAAATTTATAAATACATTTATTTATTATGAAGTAGTCAATGATTTATAAAACAATAAATGAAATTTATTTTTCACAATTCGGACAACAGATTCATTAACATTTTAATTTCATAAAAATTTATACTTACATAAAATAAAATCATTCAAAATTATATTATTTACTAAATTTGAAAACAATATTGTGTCAGTTTGCTCTGTTCAAGTGTTTTGGAAATTCTATCGATAGCGTTGATCAGACGAATCGATCGAAAATCCAAATCAACATCAACAATTCAAACAACACAATATATAGATATATAAAACAATTTTAATATCAAAACAAATACACTTCCTCGCTCGACGATACAGGAACGAATTTCAAAATAAGGATAGGGTTTCAAATTTGATGGACTCAAATTAAAGAGAATTCTGATTCAAATTCAAGTTCGAAAGAAAAGATAAGATGGTTCAATTAACAGAATCGGAAGATAGATAAGCTTATTTAATTCACGGGCAACCTTTCGGGTCACAGTAACTTCAAGAATAAGATCGATGCTGAATTCCGAGATAAATCAACATTCGATCTCAAGAAATAGAATTCAGGTATAGCAAGAGATAGATAGCATCGTAAACCGAGGATACAGAAATCTCCGGTAAATCAATGCTTATTATAAAGGAATTTCACCCATTTACAAATAATTCGAAGATTGGCGAGACCGCCGATCCATTATAAGGATCATTCGAAGTGGAGTTATGGGATGCTCCAGAATTGAAAGAAGACGAATAGTGAGGGATACAAATGTATTTTGGAACCGAGAGACGTTCCGAAAATTCAAAGGAATTGAGTTAAAAGAAAGAGATTGAAACTCGAATGATAGTGATTCTGTAAATACATTTACCGTATATGCTAAGTTTTACCTAGAGCTACCAAAAGCTCTGATACCAACTGTAACGACCCGTTATTTTGGACTATTCGCATCCGCACGTGTCGGACTTGAATAATTCAAAATACCGAATTGTTAATTTAAATTTGGCAAAACTCAGATATACAGTAAATAAATAATCACAGAATCACAGACACAGAGTAATAATATGCAGCGGAAGTAAAAGAGATAGTAGTTCATGAAGCTACTATATATATAACAGAGTTAAATAAGTTACAACAGAAGTTTTGAATACAATAATCAAATACAATAATCGGGTTACATCACTGGAATCAACTGAATATCTGAAAGCTGGATAGATAGCTGGATCTTCAAGCAAAGCTCCAACTCCAAAGACGAGCCTCGAATACTGGTACACTCAGTCTGACCCGAGCGTAAAGCAAAACACAAAACACTCGAGTCAGGATTAATATTCTCATATCAATAAATCCAACTCAAGTGAAATAGCAATCGAAATACAAGTAACTCAAAGGATGTTGGAATCACCATCCTCTAAGGATCCGTTAAACTATCTACTATGTAGTAGTGTACGCTAAATAGATAATGTCTATCAGTAATATAAAGTATCAAAATAGTGTTAAGGCGTTACCATTATCCCCCTTAACACATTTTATACAAGCATCATAGTCTATACAGCACTGTAAACTCCACCGTAAACTAGTGGGATATCAGGGAGTACTCCATAGGTATAACACAAAACAAACTCGTAGTGGTCGCGTATATAGGGATACAAGTATGACAAGGCACATGAGGCAATACCCAAGGTAGTGAAACTACCGTTTGCCTGATCCGGACTGGTGAGAACGCATCGCCGCAAAGATCGCAAAACCGCGAAACAACACTCCTGAAAAGTACGAGGGTGCACCAATCAATCACAAGTAATGAGTAGTAGTTACGAAGAAGTGTGTTCGCTCGAGGTGGCTAACCCCATTTGGCCCGGCACGGCTCCTGATTTTAGTCATTTCCATATTTGACACAAGTGTCAAGGCTATCCATTATCGTTCTCTTTCTTCAGTCATCACGTCCATCATTCCAACCACTTCATTCTGGATCATCACTCCGCGTATAGTTATTAAAGTGGTTTTCGGTTTAGATAAAGAGTATATCCATAACCGATTCCGGTTTCTTTAATAACTTACGTAATTATTACACCGATTGGTCGTTTAGTAAATTTCAAACCAAATCAAATTCAATTTCAATTTCAATTCGTAAATCAACATTTCGTTTGTCTTTCTAAATCAATTTCCAAAGTTTACGTTTCAAAATTTCCAATTTACCATTTCAAAATCTTATAATTCGATTTCAACTTTTATTTAAACAATTCAAATATTGATTCAAGTTCGTATATATGTCTTATTTCATAATCGTTTAAATTAATTAAATTTAACATTCAAATCAGTTTAAATTCATTTATCGATTTCATTCAATATTCGATGAGTTAATTTATCATTCAAACAATTTCCATTTAGTTTCCAATTCATTAAATCAATTACTTAAATTCAACTTCATTATATCAAAACTTACAAATTTAATTAAATTAAATTCGTCAAATCTAATTCTTTAAATTCCAAGTCTTATATTTATTCCAATAAATCACGTTTTATTTCTTGTTAAAGAAATTCAGTTTCACTTATTTATTTACTTAATTACAAATTTCGAAACTCAATAAATAAAGAGACTAAATTTCACGTATTCAAGAAGTTCAATTTCACTTATTAACTTACTTAAATAATTTTCCAAACTTTAACAAATAAAGAAACTCAATTTCATTTATTAACGAAGTTTAAATCCACTTATTCAAAAGTTCAATTTCTCTTACCAAAGAATTCAATTTTTATCCAATTATCAAATAATTAAATCTTATTCAATTATTAAATAATTTCAATCTTAATTAATTTTTTTTTTCAAAACTTAATAATTTCAACTTAATTATAAATTCAAACTTAATTATTAGATCATTTCAAACTTAATTCAATGACTAATTCCAAATTCAATTGTTAAATAATTCAATTCAAGACAACGTTCTTTCATCAGTTATTACGTTCATATTTTGTTCAGATTTCAATATTCACATTTTCCATTCATCAAAATTTACGTTCCAATTTTATTTCAAAACCTTATTATAGTCAAATAAAATCTTTATTTTATTTTAAATCAAATTATTGACAAATCGGGTTTATTTAATTCTCTATCCTAAGTCAAATTCATTTGGGTATATATCATTTCAACCCGATTCCAATTTCAATTCAAGATCAAGCATAATAAAGTGAACTTGCAGTGTGATAACTGGGATGGTGTCAAAGTAAATAACAAGCAAAAACAACAATCAATAACAATCCAATATCCAATTCAAATAATCGTATTAATTCACATTGTTGTTTGTGCGAGTTAATATAATTATTTCTAGAATCTACACTATCATTTCATGTAGATTAAAGATTATTACATTACGGTTTTCACTTGTCGTTCAATTTCAATTTCAGTTTCATCAATTTAAACAATATACATTCAATGGTTCAAGGTTTAATTAATCAAATCCTACGAGTCAATTAATTTAACATTTAAAGGAGTCATATTATACAAGTTCGCCTAATTAAATTCAACATACATATCAATTTAAATTGTTAACTCCTACGTCAATTTCAATTGCATAAATTTTTATCACTTTATACATTTCAATTTAACATCCAATATAAACAAAAAATCAATCAATCAATTATCAACCAAACAGTATTATCGTCGCATAAGTGATTAACAGATAATGGTGTCAGATGTCATAGGTGAACAGATACAGGGAATAATAGTGTACATAACTAACAACAGCATATTTCAATTGTCGTTTCAATTGAAATCAAATTTAATACATAAAAGAACATTAATCGTGAGTGATTGCTCACCTTTCGAGGCTAGGGAAAGAGCAGAATGAGATGAGTTACGAATTCCAAAGCAACGCTGGATGGACACTATTCGATTGAGAAAACGGGCTCGATGGGCGAAGCTGATAAATGGGAAACAATGAGAACTAATCAAAATCAGTTTTTGATACAAACTGATGATATGCACATTATTATTTTATTATTTATTTGTTCAATGTTTCAATTCAAGACAAATATTAAAATAATATATATATTATATAATAAAACCATTGTTTAAATTTAAAACACTTATAACAAAGTCTTCATATATAGGCTTAAAATGTCAAACTAATGTATACTGGTATATACAACCATTCAAAGCAATACCTTAATAACAAAATATACATACAGTATATGCAACCCATCCTTGAAACTACTATATTAATATAAAACCTTGAATATTTTCTTTCCACAACAACTCAAAACAGTTTTCTACATATAAAGATAAATATAAACTGTAAAAGAGAAAGATATAAAAATAAGAGAAACCAAAATATAAACAGCTTATATATATAATTTATAGAATGTAAACTTTACGTATTCAAAACTTACATATTTATAGCATAAAATATATCTCTATATATACACGTACACATCGTACACGTATAGACTGTACTAATATATATATAAACAACTCTTATATACACACCTACCCATCTTCACTGCTATATATAGATCACAGTTTACACACATGCGTTAGGCTAACACATGATTCAAAATCAATGACACTCATATATACTGTTGTAACATAAATACATAAACTTACAGTGACCACTTTTAAAAGCCTTGTTGCTTAAAAATTTACTATGTATAAACCACCATCTCAAACATTACAGTCTTCCAACATTTGCAGTTTATAACTTCAATAACTTAGTATATACATTTAAACAATGCTAACAACACTAGCAGTATTAATGCAACTTGTTTATATTATATACTTAAAACAGTAAATACTTTCTAAGCTATTCCAATCTATAAACTTATATAGCTTAGCCGACTACATATATATACAGCTAACAACTTGTTCAACACAGTTTTTTTTTTTAAACAAATTTAGCCCAACATACTATCATTTATATATAAACTTAAATATACATAACACACGCATATGTAATGCTTTGTTTCTGAAACCATATAACTAAATTAAAACACAACATAAAACCCACTGCAAATAACTCAAAACCCAATACATATAGTACCTTGATGTAAATATATGTATGTGCATGGAGAAGCACATTCAAATAAAGATCAAGTGGAGAAAGGTTGTCAGTGATGGTGGTGAAAACTGGAGGCGGGTGCGTTCGGCTAGCAGATGTTGGTAGCTGTTGCGTGGGTGGCGAGGTCGGAGAGGTTCACGGTAGGAGACCGAAGTCTTGGTGATAGGTGTGTTGAGTGCAACAGGAAGATGGCGGGTAGGAAACACGGTTACGTGAGAGGTGGATCTCATTGCAAGGCCGAGAGCGAGCGATGAGGGTGGCCGTGTGATGTCGCTCGCGTGTGGAGCTCCATAGAATCGGCTTCAAGACAATTTTTTTTTAAGTTGTTGCGCAAGAACGAAATAGGGAAGGGAAGACAAAGAAAATGCAACAGCATAGAGCTAAAATGAATAGAAGCCTTAAATTGAAGTAACGTGAACAAAAAAAATGAAAAGACAAATAAAATATGCATGGGAATCTGGGAATAGCAAAGGTGTGAATTCAGAAACCATTAATAGTCCTGAGGCTGTTGGTTGTCCCAGATGAGAATGAATGGTCACCTCCGAAGCCGAATATACGGAACCAATACGGGAATAATTCCGTAGATTCATTTCCGTCTCGCGGGCTCCGAAATACACAGACAAATATACCGTAAAGATCAGTGCGACGTGACAATCAAAACGGTATGTGGATATCAGTGGTACGATTGAATTTATAAAATTTCAAATTTTCTACTACGGAAAATGCATAAAATTCGCAAAAAGTTAAGATCGACGGAGCCAAAGATGTCCGAATTTGGAAAAACGACAAACTGACAACTTGCTCAAAAGATGTTTTAGAATTTTTCTATGCAAAAATATTTTGGTTTTGAAAATGTTTTATTTTCATCGCTTTTTAACTGATTAAATTGAAGTAAATTTACGCACGAAATAAACTTTCATATTTTCGGACGAAAATTTACCAGTTGCTATGTTTAACTAGACGCATTCCAAATATTAAATTTATATTTCAAAATTTTATCGTTTAAATTCCCACAAAATTTCAGTTAATAACGTTATTAAAACCGGTTAAATCTACGGGTCGTTACATGTTGTAAGAGGTAGTTAATTCTAATCCTATTTATAATATGACAAATTGGCTGATTTAAAGAATAGAAAGCAAGATTATTTATTTAATTGAGGAAAATTTTCAATAATTAAATTTATTGTGAATAAATGAAATTTAACATTTAAAATTTTACGTTGATTTGAATTTAGATGAAATTTGGGATAGTTATATAATAAGTAGGAATCCAATGTCAGCTTCATCTATTTGATACTAATAGGTAGAATAATAAAAATGGGAATCAACATTTGTTTATTTATTTGAATTAAATTACGATAGTATGATTTATTGCAATTAAATGAAAATTTAATATTTAAAATATTGCCTAAAAGGGGATGTAGATGAAATCTAAGAAAATAAATGTAAACAATCGTGAACCAATGTAAATTGCACCCTTTTGGTAATAATGATAAGTAATAAAATGAAAAGGGAATTTAATAGAATTATTGGAAATTTTATTTATAATTTTGAATTTAATAAAATTGAGGATTATATTGAAATTTATAAATTAACCTTCTTTAAATTGACATTTAAATTTGGTTTAAATCATTGTTAATGATTGAAAAATTTAAAATGATAAGAATTGGTAATTATCGAATTTAAATTGAAAAATTGATTAAATTGACTAAATTTTATTTATTTAATTAATATAAAAATAGCCATTTTGGCCACTGGCTCAGATTTCGACGAAACAAGTTTCATCAGATCTGTACTGGTGAATTATTATAGGGTTTCAAGTTTCGTAGCGATCGGACTTGTCGTTTGATAGTACGAACGCGAAACGCCTTGAAATCGATTTAATTGAAATCAATTTGAAAATAGTGATTTTAGCATAACTTCTCCATACGATGGAATTTGGACCCGAAACCTTTTCCATTGCGTTTAAAATATTTAGAAACATCTATTTTGATATATGGGTTGACCCAATTTCGTTCCGGAGTCAGAGCGGGCCTTTTGGGCGAATTATCGTTTAGCACGTTTATAATTCGGATCCATATGTCTATTCCAACTTTATCTATAAATACCCTGCTAAACCCTATCCTACGCCTATTCTCATTTGTTTGCGCGTACGAACAATTCATCTTCTCCTCCTCAGTCCAATGGCAGAAATACAAATTCTAGATCCATACACAAACCAAATTCAAATCCAAAGCCTAAATTTCAACCTCCTCAAAATATAGCAAATTTTATATGGATTTGAAGCTCTTGACGAGCGCAACCTAGATCTTGTAACGACCCAAAATTTCTATCATTTCAAATTCATATATTTAATTGATTTTAAATATTAACAAGTAAAATTTTTAAGTCCAATAAATTTTATTTTGAATATAAAGATTTAATTGGATAATTAAATTGATAATTTAATATTTGAAATTTCAGAAATAATTGAAAATTTAGTTTAATGTGATTAAAATTGATTTGTAAAGTTGTATTAAATCATATTGGAGTTATAATGATGTTATAGAACTTTTAAAATCGAATTAAAAGTTAAATTACAGAAATTGAATATTTTAATATTTAATTGACGAGTAAAAATAGCCATTTTTCAAATAGTATCGGATTTCGACGAAACTAGTTTCATCGGATCCATAATGTTTTATTTTTGTATGGTTTCAAATTTCGTGTCAATCGGACTTACGGTTTGTCCGGGGCAAGCTAAAACGCGCTGAAATCGGTTTAAGTGAATTTTTAAATTCAAATAGTCGCTTCGAAAACCTATCTTTCAAATACAGTCGAATTGGCACCCGATATATATTCCATTGCGTTCGGAATGGGGGTAAAACATTATAAATGCCACGCGGTATGTTTCGTTTGGAGTTCGGAAATTTTTTGGATGAATAATGCGTTGTCATTTTTCTATAAAAGGACCCCACTATTCTCATTTTTCCCAAACCCTAATCAGGCTAGGGCAGGCCGCCACCTTATAATCAATGGCCGAAATTGCTCTCTCCTTTCTTCCTTATTCTCTCTCAATCTGTAGCCTTTCGGGAGAAACTATCAACTAGGAAATTGTAGAGCCTTGCACGCTCTACTCATCTATACGGAGATGATGAAGTAAGGTGGGCAGATGCGGCGGCGTTTTGTGTTCGAAGTAGGTGCTTTCGAGCGTGAAATTAATGGCAAAGGGGTGACCTAGGTCCCTGACATTGTGGCCATGAGCGAAGCTCGAGGGGCGAGCATTTTGGTGGTGGTTGATCGACCCCTAGGGTCGTGTGGAGGTCGCGTTAATTCAATGTAAAGCGGCGGCTAATGGGTCTTGGAGCATGCGATTTTTACTGATGGGAAAGAAGGAGGAAAGGACCACCAAGATTTGGGGAAGGGAAATTAACGGGCGAGATTGTTTGGGTTTAAAATTTAAAATAAAAGTTGTAAATAATTTATATTAAAATGTGTACGAACTTTAAAACGCAATAACTTGTTCATACGAGGTCAGAATTTGACGAAACGAATTGCGTTTACTTCGTATTGACGAGCACTATGCAATGGAGTTGGATTGGAATCGATTGGAGCTAGTGAAAATTTTAGGTAAAATTAAATGTGCGTTTAATTTTATTCGGAATAAAACACTGCAATTGTTATTGGAAACAAGGTGAGAACTTCTCACTCAATCGAATCTATTTCGATTTAAATTTAAAATAATTAAATTTAAAATTGCTTGATTGTATGCTTGGATGATAAGTTATTATCTATTGTTTTGAAATAGACCCTATACGCCGTATATTAAGCGGATGTTATTTATTAAACACATATACCGCGATATTTCACCTTGATGTGGAATTGGTATTATATATGTACTTGGAGTTGATTTTCCCGCATTATATAGCGGATGAGACCTTATTGCACCGCATAATAGCGGATAACATTTTATATGAACCCATGTACCGCGATATTCCATCTTGAAACGGGATTGGTATTGTGCTAACATCCGTGGATGCAGAGAAACAGGTTGGGAGGATCCAACTGGATTCCTCACCCGTATTGATTTATTTACAGATATTGTGATATATTCTGTTATCATATGTATATGATGTTTTGGATGTCGTGATTGTTATATTTAGTGCTGTTGCAGCATTGGGCCTATTTTGGAAAATTAAAAGGATTTTTAAAGTGATGATTTTCAAATTTAAAAGGATTTTTAAAGTGATTTTTGAAATTATACATTTTATTAAATTTTGGAATTGATTCATTTTAAATAAATAAACGTTATAATTTTAATGTTATAAAAATTATGATTTTTGAGAAATATAGTTGAAAATTGATTTTTTTGAAAATATGGAGTTAATGATTTCATAAAATAGTTTAAATAGAGATTTTTGAATTTATTATAAAAGCTTTATATATAAGATTTATAAAATTTGATTTTTGTAAATCCAAGTGAAGGAAGTATAAAGGAGTTTTAAAGACGTTTTAAAATGATGATATAAATGGATTTATAAAAGAATAGAATCTACGATTTTGAAGTTATAAAAAGAATGAATTTGTAAATAGAGAATTATAAGTAATTTGCTTATAATTTGGATTTTGGCATGTAAATGAGATATGAATAGAATTTGTTAATAAAGTGATTTTATAAGTTGAAGTTGTTATAAAATAAAAATGGAATTTATAAACATTGTTTTTTAATCCGAAATCGAGTTATTTTGATAAGTTAATTATTATAGCTTATTAAAGGAGATATATCCACGATTTTGGACAGTGGATAATCCTTTAAATAAAATGTGTAAAAATGTTGAATTTGGTTAACGAAGTATATTCATGATTTTGGACAGTGAATAATATATTAAAGAAATGTTTTGGGGAAGTGATATTTTAAATAGAATTAAAAAGATTTAAAAATGTTTTAAAATGTATTAAGCATCGAAACCATAGATTCAACATTCATTGTTGAAATAGACGTTTTCGAGAAATAAGGAAATGGTGGACTATTACACTGTTGTTATAGTAAATGATTTTCGAAAGGAAATGTTTTATATAGTATTGGGATTTATATATCTATCTTAATTTCTAATCCCTATACTACTGATTTTGGATTGTCGTAACGATGTTTTACGCAACATTCGTTTTGACTCAAATGAATGTGTTTAAGGGAATGTTTTCCTTAAAGGATAAAATATGTACTTAATTGTGATTCAAGTATGTTGAATATTTTCTAAGTGTTGAAAATAAACAGATTTGTGAATTACTTATTGTTGAATAAGTATTTGGAAATGTTTTCCAATGTAGAAATTGAAATGGTTTAGAGAATATATCTTTTAAAGATAAATTGAAGTGAATATCTGGCAAGTTATTTAATTTATGGAAGATTAATAGAAAGGGCCTAGTGATTGGTATGGTGCTGGATATTTGTTTGTTGGGCTTGATAGTTAAATAACCGACTATCAATATTTACCTTTAAATGGGTATTTGTGTGATTTGCTTGAATTTGAATGCTACACTTATTTTTAAAATAAGCACTCGTTATTCGGTTTAGCTAGGAGAGGACCTTTGGGTCATAAATCCCATTCCGAATAGCGATATGTCATAATGGATAGCATTTGAAGACCGGTGTTGAAGACCAGATATTTTCGAAAATGGAAGGATTACTGTCGAATGTCTCTGAATCGGCTAATCTCCGATATTGAGATTTTGTCACTCTTTGTGATGGGAAGTCCGGTCGTGATTAGTGAACATCCAGATTGCAAAGGCTTCTTTGGAAGTGCCTTCGGTTCCGTTCGATCCCGGTATGGACTTGTATAGATGTGTGTCTGACGATACAATTTGAGATGTAAAGCTAGTTTCTATCAAATACATCTGTTGGTGGCGGAGAATTTATTCACTTAGCTTAACACCCTTCTCTGAGACGTACGAACTTAGAGGTTATGTAGTTGATGGTTACTAGTGATATATTCCCAACTTGGTAATGTGGCATGCTGATTGTTCTGATCATTTGTCGATCAAAGCGTGGCTTTTATGAAAAGCGTTGCTTTGTGGACGAGACTTCTTCGGACCTTACACCCCGGTAATGGTCAAAACAGGAAAGATGCAACAAGGTTATTAGGGGATAGCGCCCCCTTAGTGTATGTCATTTCCTTCTAGATAGAGGTGGTATTATGGTATGGAGCCCTGATACTTAACCTAAGTTGTTGCTGCAAACTTATTATTTTGTGGTTGTTGGTGAATCCCGAGATTTAGGTCGGTTACGACCGGGGGATGGCATAGTCGTTTCAGTTGTTACCCAGCTAGGGGTAACCCGACCTTGTGTTGGCAGAGATCCGGTTAGATTCTCGGGGCGTCTTTCCAGAGGCGTACCTATGTGGCAATGGGAAGTTCCTTGGCCTGACCATTTGTTGGAAATCCAAACTCCAATACGCACCTTGTACGGTTTTAGTTGTAAAACTTGTCGTTTACTTATGGTGGTCACTACTGTTTAGATGGTAGCTATAGTAGGCATACGATACTGGTCGTATGTTGGCTAAGATTTATATCATACTTCCGAAATGTTTTCCTACACTTTGCACTTATAGTAATAATATCAAAGAAATTTGCGTATCAAGCATGTTTGACTATCATAAGGAGAAATCTCCTCTGATTCTGCGTTTGCACCGTGTGTGTGAGTACGCGCGGGAGGCCTTATGGTAGTTTCATTTTTCAAAAGCATTGCGAATCCATTTAAATATATTTCTTTATTTTTTTTAAAGATATAACTGTTTTAAGTTCTCACACCAGTCCCATGACTGACTTGGAGTTTATTGTTTCCTTCCCAAACTCCGGATGCCCATCAATTTCCACACGGGCAGTCTAGAGTCAGGTTATCAGGTCATTCTGGAATTCAAGAGTTGCTGTAGAGATATGGAGGCAGCCTGGATGGCTTGGCGTATCAACTAGTATATAGTATTTCTTTTCCGCTGTTTGTTGTTGTAAACTTTGATAATGTAATGTAATGTAATAACTGATATAGTTCTTTGTTTTAAAGATATTCATTTATCTATTATATGTTGTTCCGCTGCGATTGTGAGATTCTGATATTGTTTCTATTGCTTCTTCTTTCTTTCTTCTTCTATCTTCTACCTCTTCTTTAACTCTAACATTTTGGTTTTTCGACATTCGATTGTTCGGTAGTCGATATAGTGGACGTATTAATGTCGACTTTCGGGAGTCGAAGAATTGGTTCCTTACAATTTGGTATCAAAGCATATGGTTAAGTGACAACCTTGGCTCTGCTGGGAATTACTTATTAGAGATAGAGTCAGTAGTACTCTAGAATGAGTTTGAGGGTAATAAAAGCTATGAGCGCGTATTTGTTAGTGAATATGAAATTGTTTTATATTGTGTTGACTTATCGGTTGATTGTTTATAGATTTTGGTCGGTGCAGTCTAGCTAACTGAATCGATAGGGGTTTCTAAACTCTTAAACGAGATAAACTGACATAGTATCATTTTAAATAGGGTAAATGAAGTAATTTTAACTTGATTATATTTTATATATAAAGGAATAATTTTTCAGAAATTATTAAAGTGTATATAAATTGATTGTTTGATTGTTGAAAATGTAAGAATATATATAACTTAATTAAAAGAATAAATTGTATAAGTAAATGAATTATAAAGTATGGAATTATAATTAATATGTTTTACAATTTTGAAATAATCTTATATGTACAATAAGTGAAATTCTATAAGAAAAAGATTTATAAATGTGATTTATGAATAAAAGGAAATATTTTGAAAGAATATTAAGCACTGAATTCACTACTGTTGTTGGGAAATAATAAGGGTGATGACTGCAGCATCATCAGTATCATTTTCGAGTTTCTGTGTGATGGATTTGCTACCATAGTAAATTGAAAATTGAAGTTTGGTTGTGATAAACAAATTTGAAATTAAAATCCAGTCTGTAATTGTTGAATATAAGTGAAATGGGTTTTGGACTTATAATATGAGATAATAATTTGACTTTGGTAAAAGTTAAATATAATTTACTTTAGAATTGGAATCTGAATTGTATATAAGTGGTAATTTAAGTTAAGTTAAACAAATGATGTTTAAATGGAATATAATTTAAGGGCTATTGAATGAAGTTGATTTTGGTATCGAAGTAAAATAATAAAGTGAATTAAATGGATGTGAACTTGAGTTGTATAAATGAAATTCAACCTTATTTGTTAAATGAATTAGCAATTGAATTAATGAATGGATTGAATGTTAATCAATCTAATGTAAAAGAATTGATATAGAATAATGAAAGTAAGTGTTAATTCATTAAAAAGTAGTAAATTGGAAATTAAATAATTGAATGAAAATCAATTTAAAATCAACCAATTGAAATTAAAAGTGATAAACCAAATTGAATGTGAATTTAATAATTTGGTTATGATTTGGTTGTTATATGATTGTATATAATTCATTAAGTGTTAATGAAGTTGAATTAATGAAATTGAAAGCTGTGTAATTGAATTTGATTTGGAAGTGAACTAACTTGAATATAAATAAGTGAATGCAAACTAATTGAATATGAATAAATGAATGTTAGTGAAAACATCCGATGTTAATGAATCAAATGTGATTAAATGAAAAACCAATTCATTGAATATAAATGAGAAGTGAATGTATATTGATTTTTCTATGGATGTTAGTTGGATGATAGTTGGTTGATGGTTAGATTTGTTGCTTTTGTTGCATTTTCTATGTTGGCATATGTAGTTGTTGTAGTGATATATGTTGTATATTGATAGTACTTTCATATATACATGTTTCTCATTTGTTTGTTGAGTGTATAGTAGGTGCGGATTGCGCATTGCTTCGCTTTTGGAGCTCGCTTTCGCGCTATATTAGCCGTATATGCTCGCTAATAATATATAAGGTACATACCTCGGATTACATATCGTACTTTTACACTTTTTCCCTGCGGGATGCCTCCTTACTTTCATGAGATGTATATTTGTGATACATATATTGCCATTTTTTTGGATCGAGCCGCGCAAAGGAGACCATGACGAATTTTTCTGAAAATTTAAGGCGTTAGAATATTTTTGAGAAAATTGAATTTTTTTAAAAGGATAACTAAGTAGATTTGAAAACTTAGTAAAGTTATTGTAAGAAGTTTAACTATGGATTTTGGAAAAGTTAAACACTTAAGTGAATTTGAAATAGAATGGATTCTGTAACTTTTTCTTACTTGGTAATTTCGAGGACGAAATTCTTTTAAGTGGGAAGTTTGTAACGGCCAAGAATTTATGTCATTTGAAATTCATACATTTAATTGATTTTAAATATTAACAAGTAAATTTTTAAGTGGAATAAATTTTATTTTGAATATAAAGATTTAATTGGATAATTAAATCGATAATTTAATATTTGAAATTTCAGAAATAATTGAAAATTTGGTTTAATGTGATTAAAATTGATTTGTAAAGTTGTATTAAATCATATTGGAGTTAGAATGATGTTATAGAACTTTTAAAATCGAATTAAAAGTTAAATTGTAGAAATTGAATACTTTAATATTTAATTGACAAGTAAAAATATCCATTTTTCAAACAGTCTCGGATTTTGACGAAACTAGTTTCATCGGATCCGTAACGTTTTATTTTTGTATGGTTTCAAATTTTGTGTCAATCGGACTTACGGTTTGTCCGGGGCAAGCTAAAACGCATTGAAATCGGTTTGAGTGAATTTTTAAATTTAAATAGTCGATTCGAAAACCTATCTTTCAAATACGAACGAATTGGCTCCCGATATATATTCCATTGCGTTCGGAATGGGGGTAAAACATTATAAATGCTAGGCGGCACGCTTCGTTTGGAGTTCGGAAATTTTTTAGATGAATAGTGCATTGCCATTTTTTCTATAAAAGGACCCCATTATTCTCATTTTTCACAAACCCTAATCAGGCTAGGGCAGGCCGCCACCTTATAATCAATGGTCGAAATTGCTCTCTCCTTTCTTCCTTATTCTTTCTCAATCCGCAGCCTTTCGCGAGAAACTATCAACTAGGAAATTGTAGAGCCTTGCAAGCTCTACTCATCTATACGGAGACGATGAAGTATGGTGGACATATGCGGCGGCGTTTTATGTTCGAAGTAGGTGCGTTCGAGCGTGAAATTCATGGCGAAGGGGTGACCAAGCTCCCTGACGTTGTGGCCGTGGGCGAAGCTCGAGTAGGCGAGCATTTTCGTGGTGGTTGATCGACCCCTAGGGTCGTGTGGAGGTCGCGTTAATTCGATGTAAAGCGGCGGCTAATGGGTCTTGGAGCGTGCGATTTTTACTGATGGGGAAGAAGGAGGAAAGGACGGCCAAGATTTGGGGAAGGGAAATTAACGTCCGAGATTGTTTAGGTTAAATTTAAAATAAAAGTTGTAAATAATTTATATTAAAATGTGTACAAACTTTAAAATGCAATAACTTGTTCATACGAGGTCGGAATTTGACGAAACGAATTACGTTGGCTTCGTATTGACGAGCATTACGAGATGGAGCTAGATTGGAATCAATTGGAGCTAGTGAAAATTTTATATGAACCCATGTACCGCGATATTCCGTCTTGAAACGGGATTGATATTGTGCTAACATCCGTGGATGCAGGGAAACAGGTTGGAAGGATCCAACTGGATTCCTCACCCGTATTGATTTATTTACAGATATTGTGATATATTCTGTTATCATATGATATATGATGTTTTGGATGCCGTGATTGTTATATTTAGTGTTGTTGCAACATTGGGCCTATTTTGGAAAACTAAAAGGATTTTTAAAGTGATGATTTTCAAATTTAAAAGGATTTTTAAAGTGATTTTTGAAAGTATACGTTTTATTAAATTTTGGAATTGATTCATTTTAAATAAATAGACGTTATAATTTTAATGTTATAAAAATTATGATTTTTGAGAAATATAGTTGAAAATTGATTTTTTTTGAAAATATGGAGTTAATGATTTTATAAAATAGTTCAAATAGAGATTTTTGAATTTATTATAAAAGCTTTATATATAAGATTTATGAAATTTTATTTTTATAAATCAAAGTAAAGGAAGTATAAAGGAGTTTTAAAGATGTTTTAAAATGATGATATAAATGGATTTATAAAAGAATAAAATCTATGATTTTGATGTTATAAAAAGAATGAATTTGTAAATCGAGAATTATAAGTAATTTTCTTATAATTTGGATTTTGGCGTGTAAATGGGATATGGATAGAATTTGTTAATAAAGTGATTTTATAAGTTGAAGTTGTTATAAAATAAAAATGGAATTTACAAACATTGTTTTATAAGTCCGAAATTGACTTATTTTGATAAGTTAATTATTATATCCTATTAAAGGAGACATATCCATGATTTTGGATAGTGGATAATCCTTTAAATAAAATGTGTAGAAATGTTGAATTTGGTTAACGAAGTATATTCACCATTTTGGACAGTGAATAATATATTAAAGAAATGTTTTGGGAAAGTGATATTTTAAATAGAATTAAAACGATTTAAAAATGTTTTAAAATGTATTAAGTATCGAAACCATAGATTTCAACATTCATTGTTGAAATAGACGTTTTCGAGAAATAAGGAAATGGTGGAGTATAACACTGTTTTTATAGTAAATGATTTTCGAAAGGAAATGTTTTATATAGTAATGGGATTTATATATCTATCTTAATTTCGAATCCCTATAGTATTGATTTTGGGTTGTTGTAACGAAGTTTTACGCAACATTGTTTTGACTCAAATGAACGTGTTTAAGGGAATGTTTTCCTTAAAGGATAAAAATATGTACTTAATTGTGATTCAAGTATATTGAATATTTTCTAAGTATTGAAAATAAATAGATTTGTGAATTACTTATTGTTGAATAAGTATTTGGAAATGTTTTCCAATGTAGAAATTGAAATGGTTTAGAGAATATATCTTCTAAAGATAAATTGAAGTGAATATCTGGCAAGTTATTTAATTTATGGAAGATTAATAAAAAGGGCCTAGTGATTGTTATGGCGTTGGATATTTGTTTGTTGGCCTTGATAGTTAAATAACCGACTATCAATATTTACCTTTAAATGGGTTTTTGTGTGATTTGCTTGAATTTGAATGCTACTCTTATTTTTAAAATAAGCGCCCGTTATTCGGTTTAGCCGGGAGAGGACCTTTGGTTCATAAATCCCATTCCGAATAGCGATATGTCGTAATGGATAGCATTTTAAGACCGGTGTTGAAGACCGGATATTTTCAAAAACGAAAGGATTACCGTCGAATGTCTCTGAATCGGTTGATCTCCGATATTGAGACTTTATCACCCTTTGTGATGGGAAGTCCGGTCGTGATTAGTGAATATCCGGATTACAAGGGCTTCTTTGGAAGTGCCTTCGATTCCGTTCGATCCCGGAACGGAGTTGTATAGATGTGTGTCTGACGTTACAATTTGAGATGTAAAGCTGGTTTCTATCAAATACATTTCTGTTGGTAGCGGAGAATTCATTCTCTTAGCTTAACCCTTCTCTGAGACGTACGAACTTAGAGGTTATGTAGTTGATGGTTACTAGTGACATATTCCCAACTTGGTAACTGATTGTTGCTGATCATTTGTCGATCAAAGCGTGGCTTTTATGAAAAGCGTAGCTTTGTGGATGAGACTTCATCAGACCTCACACCACGGTAATGGTCAAAACAGGAAAGATGCGGCAAGATTATTAGGGGATAGCGCCCCCTTAGTGTATGTCATTTCCTTCTGGATAGAGGTGGTATTATGGTATGGAGCCCTGATACTTAACCTAAGTTGTTGCTGCAAACTTATTATTTTGTGGTTTTTGGTGAATCCTGGGATTTAGGTCGGTTACGACCGGGGGATGGCATACTCGTTTCAGTTGTTACCCAGCTAGGGGTAACCCGACCTTGTGTTGGCAGAGATTCGGTTAGGGTCTCGAGGCATCTTTCCAGATGCGTACCCATGTGGCAATGGGAAGTTACTTGGCCTGACCATTTGTTGGAAATTCAAACACCAATACGCACCTTGTAAGGTTTTAGTTGTAGAACCTGCCATTTACTTATGATGGTCACCACTGTTTAGATGGTAGCTATAGTAGTCATACGATACTGGTCGTATGTTGGCTAGATTTATATCATACTTTCGAAATGTTTTCCTACACTTTGCACTTATAGTAATAATATCAAAGAAATTTGCGTATCAAGCATGTTTGACTATCATAAGGAGAAATCTCCTTCGATTCTGCGTTTGCATTGTGTGTGTGTGCGGGAGGCCTTATGGTAGTTTCATTTTTCAAAAGCATTGTGAATCCATTTAAAAATATTTCTTTATTTGTTTTTTTGAACATATAACTATTTTAAGTTCTCACACCAGTCACATGACTGACCTGGAGTTTATTGTTTCCTTCCTAAACTCTGCGTGACCATCAATTTCCACACGGGCAGTCTAGAGTCAGGTTATCAGGTCATTCTGGAATTCAAGAGTTGCTATAGAGATCCAGAGGCAGGCTGGATGGCTTGGCATATCAACTAGTATATAGTATTTCTTTTCCGCGGTTTGTTGTTGTAAACTCTGATAATGTAATGTAATGTAATAACTGATATAGTTCTTTGTTTTAAAGATATTCATTTATCTATTATATGTTGTTCCGCTGTGATTGTGAGATTCTGATATTGCTTCTGTTGCTTCTTCTTTCTTTCTTCTTCTATCTTCTACCCTCTTCTTTAACTCTAACGGTTTGGTTTTTCGACATTCGATTGCTCGGTAGTTGATACAGTGGACGTATTAATGTCAACTTTCGGGAGTCGAAGAATCGGTTCCTTACAGATCTATAGTTCATTTTTCTGATCGGGGTTGCTATGAAGCCCAAATTCGATGAAATAACCTCGGCCGTTCATCGCGTTGTGATGAACGTCAACAGATCGTCAATTGGAAGTTATGTGGGCATGGAGAGCGACGAGTGGAGCACATCTGCGTAGGTTGCTCGTCGAACCAACAGCTAGATCGATGGCGTAAATTCGATTAGGGTTTAAACCTAACCGGCGGCGGCTGTCTCGTGATGACCGGAAGTTAGAGTGGGGGGGGGGGGGGACGAGATGATAGGGAAGGTGATGTCGACCTCGGCGCGGTCTTCGATGATGATTGGCGACGTGCGTAGGGTCGAGAGAAGCTGGCCGTGGGAGATAATGCGATGGTGGTTTCTTTAAAATTCTGGTACAGGAGGAAGACGCATGATTTACGTGTGAATATGGAGATGATGACGTGGCTAATAAATTTAGGTAAGTTTTGTTTAATTTAATTTTTGTTTTCAAACAATTTAACTCGAAAAACTTCCACATACGATATCCGTTTCGTGCACGGTTTCTTTTGTTAGGATCGTACTGAAATTCTAGACTTGATGACGCTGGTTTGGACGAATTCTGAGACGGTCAAATTTTTGAGTTTAAATTGGATTTGAATTCAATGTAAATCCAAAAGGTGAGTGTTTTAACCCACTCGCAACTTCTAAAATTGCTTATGTTTGTTAAATTGACATATGATGTGATTTTAAATTTATTTATGGTTGTTTGGCATATTATTAACCATCATCTCAGTTAAATTGCATTTATTCAAATTAAAGTGTTATTTAATTTTATTTTGCATATAAATTGACAGTTGAATTTATTTAGTATTGCATATAAATTGCTAGTTAAATTTATTTATTATTGCATATAAACTGTCAGTTAAACAGTTATTAATTAATTTTTGAATATAAATTGTTCGTTGATACCTGTTATATGTTATATGCTCTCTATTGAGGTTTGTCTAAATTGGATGATGATTTTAATAAATGGTTGATGGTTGATATTGTAAGAATGGATGCTGAATTTTTTTTATGGTTATAAATTGCAAGTTATTATGCATTTTCATCTCATTCGGGTTTGCGGTTTGAAATGATATATAACCGTAAATTTTATTTTTAAATTGCGGATTGAAATGATAAATATCCGTATCACTTGACCATAGGATATAAAATTGTATGCAGACACTGCGGTCTATATGTAAAATTATTTTTAAAAATGATTTCTGTGGTTTTGTAAGGAAATATATGAGTATATAGATATTAATTTTTAAATATTTTATATATGCTATCTTATTATTGAAGTTAGCTATGTATAAATTTTTTTGAACTATAAAATAAGCTAAATAATGAATTTTGATTTCTTTTATAAAATATGGTTAAGTATCTGTTTAAAAATTCTATTGTATATAGAGTTTATAATAACTCAAATAAAAGTAAGGTTGAAGATAAATGTGAATTGATTTGAATTAAAGCATTTAAGAATTATCTTCGAAAAATTTGTTTTGAAATGTAAATAAATTAAGATTTAAAGGGTATGATTTTATAACTTGATTTTGATTTAAGAATTTAAATGAATATCCAATTGATTTAAAGAATATTATCAAGTTAATTTAATTAAAAAGAATATCCTGCTATTGAAGTTTAAGGGTTTTACTTAAATAATATTTGTTCTATTAAGTATACATTTCAAATTTTAAATAATCGGAATTGGATTTGATATATATTAAATTTTGAAAGAATCCATTTGAAATAGTGGAATATTTAAAGAGTGAAATATATGAACTATAAAAATTTAAGTTTTGAAATATAGAATATTTAAGTTGTGAAATATATGGGAATTAAAATGGTTTATTCGGAGGTTCAAATTGATATTGGGATTTTATTATGAAATTTAAAGAAGCTATTTTATTATATAAAGTAATATAGTATTTAAATCATTAAGTATTAAAAGTTATGTTTCAAAGCTATGGTTTCTAGGTATATAGATTTGAAAAGGCTATGATTTTTGAAAAAGATATATTTGATATCATATGGATTTGGGCATTTAAAGTATAAATATACTGTATTTATGTAGTTTTGAAATGAATATTTTTTTCTGGTTTTTAAAGGTATAAATTACTTTGAAATAACCACGGTGTTATAATAACGTTTGGTTGTTGAAGAGACCGGGATCAGAAGTTGTCATACTCTCTGCCAACTCCGAAAACCACTAACAACCGTGTACACGGTGGAGATTCCAGAATGAAGTAGGGCGTTTCCTTTAAGGTAAATACATGGACCCAACTCCCGTGAGTTGGCATAAGGTGGCTAAAATAGGAGCGATCGACGGGTTAATTGAGGTAGCACCTTTGATCGGACACATCCCTTCGATATTATACTTGACTTTTGGATTGATTAAGTGGCCACTTTTGATTTCTTTGATTTGTGGGTGCTGTTCTAGGTGGGCGGTAGTAGCAGCTACGCGTTACCACTGACCCCAGAAGCGTAATTGGTATATCTACCGTGGCATTGCCTAGTTGTGCCATGTCACCTACCCTATTGCGCCTTTTACGAGTTTCTATTTGTGTCGTACCTATGGAGTATCCTCTGGTAGCCTTCCGATTAGGAGGTATTACGGTACTGTATAGACTATTGGCATTATTTGTGTTAAGGGGAATATTGGGTCACTCCTTAACGCTATTTAAAAGTAAGTTTATTTTACAATTAGACACTATTATAATAGCGAAATATACTACATAGTAAATAGTTTAACGGATCCTTAGGGTATGTGAATCCCGAGCATCTCTTTACTACACTCATATTTATTGTTGATTTAACTTACATAAGATCTTTTAGTTCTGACTCGAGTGTTTTGTCTTTTCAATTCGCTCTGGTCAGCCTGAGTATTTCAGGATTCAAAGACTCTAGCTCTGGTGGACGAAGACGAAGATTTTATTTCTATTACCTATTATATTATTCCACTACACTATTGTATTCCGCTGCAATATTGATATTCTATGGTATGTAAAACTCTGATTGTAATAACACGAATTTCTGGGCATTGTAATTAATAATATAAATCGATTAATTAAAAGCAATACTTAATTTATAGATTGAACAAATAAATCTGATCAAATAAATATTTATATTTGTAATGGTGTTGTATATATAGACATAGATTTTAAACAAAATTATTATATACAAGTTGGATATGTATGTGTTTAAAAATATGTATATGTAAAATTGATTTGAAAATTCAATTTGAATTTGGGTATTTAAATTGAAATTCAAAGAATAACTATATCAGTGTACAATTAAGATTTTTTTTTAAAATCTTCTCTTTTGAAAGTTATATATGTGTAAATACTAGAAGGGTATGAGTATAAATATAAAATATAAATTGATCAAAATTTATGAAGTGACGGATTACAATTTCAAGATATTGAGGATTGAAATATTCAAAATCATTAGATTGAAGCTGTTCTAAAATCAATGTTTTCAAAAGCTAATTTAAAGATATATTTAAATTTGTTTTCAAAACTATAAGATAATTGTTGTTTTAAATATGATAGCTTCAAAGGATTTAAACAAAGTTTTGTTTTCTTTAAAGTGCTTAATATAAATGGTTATAAATGTATAAATATAGATGTTTAAATTTTAAAATATATGTATAAGAATTATTTGCATTTTTATTAGTATTAGAATACTTCTTTTAAAAAGTAAACTTATAAACTTATGTAAACATTTATTCATTTGGTAACTTAAGAAAGTAAGTTTTTATTTACATTTAAACTAAGTAAAATTAATTAAAAAGGACTTAAAAACATGTATAACTATATAAACATATCTAAATAACACATGTAAAGAAGATTAAGCTAGCATATGACAAATGTTGGCAAAATAAACATGTGGCACTATTTCATTTTTAATTTTTAATAAATATTTTTAAGAAGAAAACAAATTTCTTTCCTAACACTTTCATTTTCTTTACTTTCCTTAACACAAATTAATGGCAAACAAGAAAACTTCTCAAACCTGAAAATGAAAATCAAATTGAAAGTAAAACCAGCAACATCAATTAAAATCTGAAGCAATAATCAAATATGAAAATTTAAAGGCTGCAATGCATAAGGAGATTTCAACAAATGAAAATCAACAGAAATTCAAATGGAAGATCAACTGAAGCTTCAACACTTTTAAGCAACAGCAAGATTCAACTTTTAAAACCTGCAAATTAAAAGTGCAACACCAATTTTCAATCTGCAAATGAAGTCCTTATCAAGCTGCAACCTTCAAATTACTAGAACTTCAACATGAAAAGGGGTCTGCATCTCAACATTCTGAAAATTTAAAAGCAAGTTTGCCTGCATTCTTTAAACTAGAGGCCTGCATGCATCTCCATTAGTGCCTGCATCTTTTTTGGGAAGCATGCATCAAAGGAAATTTTTACAAAAGCAAGATGAATAGTAAACTGCTGTTTAAAGAACCAATTAAAGTTCAATTCATAAGCAAAAATAAAAGGAGATCTGAAGCTTTCAAAATTTAAAGCGCCATTCAAGTTTAAAAGCTTTCCAATAAACAATGGATGCTCTGCTCCTAAAATATGGTTGAGTAACATTTTTATTTAAACTAATTTAAGTAAATTTAGTTGCTTGAAATTATTTATTGATATAGTCATGATCGTGTGAAAGAAAAATATATGATAGAATTTCCTATGTATGGTTACTGAATATGTTCTTGCTGTTGGAAATATGTTCTTACCTGTTCTAGTATTCCAGATTTACACTCTGGTCAAAATCATGATCTCATGATTCAAATCTGTGTTAAGGATTTAGTTTTCAAGTAACATATAGTTGAATAATATAAGTTTAAGGCTTAAAATTTTATAAAAATAAGATGAAAAATCTGTAATGCCTCTGAAAAACAAATACATCAGAGCAAATTATATATAAGCAAGAAATTGATTGTCCAGATTCATAGATTTAAGTTTATAAACCAATTACATTAACAAAAACTTGATTTTTAAAACTAAAATCAGAATATTTAGTTTGAAATTGGAAAATCATTTCTGGTTTTTCTAAAAAAGGTATTTTGGGTCGTAACTGACAACCTAGAAGTACGGGGTGGCCGGTGATGTTCCTGGTGATGGAGTGTTGATCAATGAAGTGGGGAAAAATAGAGGGAGATGGATTAAAACAATGCAGCAGTAGTGATTTGGGATTAAAGTTTTAAATCCTAAGTATTCTGTTCATCTGAAAATTGATTGCCACAAACTCTTGAAGCGATCGAGTTCCTCCTAATTCAAGTAGGTGGTAGATGGGGTATAGTGGAGTTTATGGCCGGAGGTGGTATTTCTCTGGTGATCGGAGGCGAGAGAATTCTGATGATTTACTATATCGACATTTTCCAGTTTTGGGTACTTGAATGCTTGTTTTTGATTTTGTGGATTTTCTATCGATTTGAAGATCGATTTGGTATTTGATGATGATCTTTGACTTGCGTGGATGGTCGCGAAGGAGTCGGAGGGGACGGCGTGACGGTGCAGGTGCACGTGGATGTTGGTATATCAGGTGATTGTTGGGGAAGAAGGGGTACTCGAGTTTGGTTTCGTGTGGTATCGTGATTTCCTCGAAGCAACGGGGTTTGGGACTCGAAGTATTTTGTTTGTGGTCTCGGGTAATATGGAAGTTGCAGGTTTTTGGGTTAAAACTTGACAGTTCAGTAAATTTTTGAATAGGTGCAAATGAATGATTACTCGAGTTTACTCGAGTTTGTTTTTAATTTGAGTTAAACTGTTGAAAGAAAACGAAAAAATGAAGTACTTGTGTTCTGGTTCAAGTACACATGAGTTAAACCCCAAAGTGAAGTGTTTAACCAGCTTTAAAATTTAAATAAAGCAAGTTTTAAATTTTTAAATAATTAAGCAAAATTAATCTCTTGAAATTCATCTCTTTGAAATGAATTGTTTGTATAAACAAATTTGTATGATTTGTTTTAAATATTTTAAGTTAGATCTTTGAAGTTATTTTCAAACTTAGTTTGAAATATAAAAGAAATTTTTTAGGAAATGTAAGGAAAAATGTTGAGATTAAACATTAGGAGATGACATCCTCTGGATTTTCCTGATTCAATGCAAAATAACCAACGGATTAAAAGTAAGTCACCATCATTTAAAATTTTAAGGAAGATGACTTGGAAATTTAATTGTCTTTGGTTGGGATAATTATACAAGGAAATTAACTTAAGGGATTTATTAAGTATAAGTAATGATTTAAATTTATGATTAACTTTGGGTTAATCAATTAAAAACTTGAAGATAATAAATCAAGTGATGGATACTCAATAATTAAATAAGTATGATTGTTTAGGGATTGTCAAGGAATAATTACTTGAGTAATTAAAGGAATTATTTACTTAAAGAAATTAATTTAATAATTAATTAATTAGAATATGATTTGTTAAGGGCTGGTTAAATTCTGAATATGGTTGGTTGATGACTAATGAATGATTGAGATTGATGAAAGTATAACTAAGGGATCAATTAAGAATCAATGTAATTGATAGGAGTAATTAAATGTGAATTACTATATTTGTTTGGGAATAATTAAATTTATATGAGTAATTAAGAGATAAATTACTCAATGAAATTAAAGAGTAAATGTAATTAATTAAGGAGTTGATTTAATGAATATAAGTAATTAAGGGAAGTTAATTACTAATTTGATTATTCAGAATTAATGAATGAAATTGTTTGAGAATAATTAATTTGTAAAATTAGTTAAGAGTTAATTACTTATTGTAATTATAGTATAATTCATCAAGGATGATTAATTAAGATGGATAATTAAAAGATCATTAATTAATTGATTTGTCATTAATTAATGTTAAGTATACGAAATCCAAATAATTAAAGATTAGTAATTAATTTAATTTAATTAGAGATAAATTAAATTAATTTTGGAAGTGATCAATCATCCTTATGAATGATTGAATAAGATTAAATGCTATGAATTGGTTGATTCTCTGATATGAATTGTTTTATGTTATGATATGTTGTTGGGCGACAATAATAACGTGGTTATCAATCGGTAAGGATTGTTGGGTAAAAGTGACATCCTGGAATTAAGTTTAAATTGAATTGAATTTCAATTGTTTAATCTAAGTTAAGATGACATTGGATTCGAAGAGACCGGAGTCGGGTACTGGTAAATACCCGAAACCACTTCCATTTTATAATTTGATGTGTGGAATCAATAGAATTCAATGGAGCGATTAAAGTGATTAGACCATTTAGTCTAAGTTATGATACTTAGAAATTGGTGTGTGATGTAAGAAATGTCTATAATGACCTGTGAAGTTATAAATTGATACAAGTTACCCCGAGTTACCCCGAGTGTATATATGTTGTATGTTTTGGTATTCCATGTTAGATGAGTTTACTCACGCTGGTTTTCAGCCTGACCCGGGTGTTACTTTGATGTAATGCTCGGGTCAGACCGAGTATTACAGATTTTCAGGTAAGGACGTTCTGGAGCTCAGGAGGCGAGCTGGATGGTAGGGACGTATGGAGAGTTTACACTGTGATTCTGTAGTAATCGGACATGATTGTTTTGTCCAATGTTTATGTATCTGTGTAACCATGATGTATAAAAATGTAAATTAACAGATATGGTTTTCTTTGTATAGCTGCTATTTTATTTGATATTATATTTGATCCGCTGCAAATGTGAGGTTTCTGTGACTTGTTTCTGTTTTCTTCTTCTTTCTCTTTTCTTATTTTCTTAACTATCTGGAAATTTCGGGATCGAAATTCTCGGGTTATCACATTTGGTATCAGAGCAGAAGGTTAAGCGAGAACCTTGGCTCTGGTGGGATTACTCATTAAGGATAGGGTAAGTGGTACCCTAGGATGAGTTGAGTGTATATATATGTATATGAGAGAGCGTACTTGATATTTTCTTATATAAAGGTTTTTAAATGATTTCAAAGGTAAATGAATCTTATATAAGAAATGGATTATCTATTATATTAAGGAAATTGGTTGTTAAATTATTAAAATTAAATTAAGAAGTAAAAGAAATACAACAAACTAAAATTGAAATTAAATATAAATAAGTTTGAAATGGATTCAAACTAAAATAGAAATCCTGAATTGGAGAAGGGTTTTAGAATAAGATAATTATAATTGGAAATGATAAATAAAGAGGGAGATACTTAATAAAGTAACTAAAGATAAGTAATTTAAGGGACAATTACTTAATAAAGGTAATTAAGAAATAAGTTAATAAATGAATGTAATTAATTGGAATTAATTAATGATGTAATTAATTTAAAGAAATAATGAATAATATTATTTAATGCATTTGAATAAAATAGTCCTATGCCAAACAAGAGTTGTTTGAAAATTTAAAGAAATTTGTTTTGAATTAAAAACCAAAGGTGGTTTAAAATTTTAAAGTATAACTTGGTATGTAAAAGAAATTAATATGTATATATGTGGATATACATAATATAAATGGTGATTTGAAATAAACTCTAAGGATTGAGTTTTAAAGTTGGAATGGGATGTGAAAAACTCAAAGTGATAAGTTTTTCAACTTATAGATGGGAAAGAATTCTGAAATTTGAAATGGAGAATTCAAGTTTGAGTAAGGTTAAACGGGATTGATTGAATTTAACTCGGAAGAAGTTAAATAAGTTTGAATGAACAATCTGATTTGGAAATTTCAAGATGAAATTGAGATTTAATTTGGGGAGTTAAATGGTTAATCTGAACTGGGAGTTTGTGTGATCTCAAAATGGGTTTGAGATCTGGAAATTGTAAATTGATGAATGTTTTAAGGTGAATTACATGATATCATCCTATTGTTGTTAAAAAAAACTTTAAGTTGTGAATTAGATTTGTTTAAATGAATAAGAAATGGAGTATGGTAATCCATTGTTGGGATAAAAAGGTAAATTAATTTAAAGGAATTAAATGAATATTTGAAGTATTAACTCGAATTTATATAATTCAAGATGGTTTAAATTTGAAATTAGTCCAAATTGATTTGAATAATTTGGAATTGTATTTAAAGTTGAATAGTTTTAAATTCAAATGGAATTTGAATTAAATTTGGGAGGAAATCAAGAATAATTCAACTTGATTTGGAAATGGAATTTGAAATTGGAATTAATTCAAACTGGAGTTGAAATGGATTAGAATTGAAGTGGGTTCAATCGAATGGATATCAGTCCAAAGTGATTGGAATAACTTGGGATTGTAATTAAAGTTGAAAATGTTTAAAATCAAATGGAATTTGATTTAAATTGAAAAGGAATTGAGAATTAATTCAACTTGAATTGCGGTTGAATCAATTTCAATGGAAATTGAAGTTAATTAATTAGAATTGGGTCAATTTAAATGGCAGAGGAAATTTAAATTGAATTGATGAGAATGGAGATTGGAAAGTGAACAGTTTTGACTCTGGACTATTTTTAATATAAATTGTTTTAATATAAACATATTTTTCCAAGCTATTCATTATATATACAACCTTTCTTTTAAAAAGCCAAACTATCTTATACTTGTTCTACAATTATTTTTGGAAATGTTTTCCAACTGTTTTATAAACTAATTACTATATTTCAACTGTTTTATAAACTAATCACTGTTTTCAACTACTAATTTCTATTTTGTAGTATTTTGCAATTATTTAAAATATCTATGACTATTTAACTATTTTCAAATTATTTTACAATTACTGAACTATTTTACAGCTATTTTACAAACTAGTAATTATTTTTCAACTACTTATCTATTTTTAAATTTTTAAGCTATTTTCTAAATAAACTGGACAGAATTTAAACTGTTATTGGATGGATACCCAATCGAGATAAGAATAGAGGTGATAATCCAGATAGATTGAGGCAATTGTGAGTAAGTGAATGAAAATTTAAGTGAATGTGAATAAAAATGGAATTGATTTGGCTAATAACCAATAAAGATAAATACGTAGGGTGTACGTATGTTATTCTATTCGCATAGTGATTTGATCTGGATTCGAGCACAGTATTTCGAGATTGTTATATCGATCCGAGTGGGATTTTTCACTCGATTTTCGATGACGAACCTGGATATGGATTGTTGATTGGCTCTGGATGTTCTTTATCATAGTTATGACTATGCAAGGAGAATGACGGTTTCTGATCAAGAAACCGGATCTGTGTCCGCACTAGGAAATCGAGTGGACGATACTAGTTTGGAAGTGAAATTGTGTGATCGAGTGAGCGATCAGATTGGTATGGCGTACGGATGATATGTGCACATCGTACAGATTTGAATGAAATGATATTGGAAGAATAATCAAATTTGAACATTTGATTTTGAATAAGTAAAGTTATATATCTTTATTATGTAAGATAAAACTCCCCTTGATGAATCTATTGCCAGAAGGAAAGGATTTTGAAAATGTTTGAAGTATAAAAAGAGTTTTATACAGGTTTGAAATGATCCAAAGTTTGAAAATTATATATATCTGTATATATATGTACAAAGGATCTTATGAGGATTTTGGGAAAAGGTTTTGGGAACCTATGAATTTGGAAAGGCTTTTGATTTTTGGGTAAAATCAATATTTTATTTGGAAAGCCTAGTTTGAGAATTATCGATTTTGGGATAATCGAGCTTTGAATGAGATCATACTAGGTGTATGATTTAAAGATACTATATATGTATAGTATAAAATGTTTTGATGATGCTCTGGGGAAAAAGGCGCTCCTTTGGAATGGACTTCTCAGGAGTACCACCGGGTGGTGCTGCCTTGAGCCCCGGGGGGGTTCTAAAGTTGATCCTGTGAGGAGTCCGGACAAAACTAGTTCCTGAGGATTATTGGGTAGCGAAAGTCGATGGCGCTGATGCCTACAGGGGCATTTGGGTTATGCTGTGACGACGGTGTAACTCGATGTCGCTGCGATCTATTGTGGGGACCATAGCGAAAATCGTGTGGAGGATGAGTGTCAACGGTCTACACTTGATTTTGCCGGGAAGGCAACGCAACATCGGTAGACTGCGATCTATGGTCAAGTGGAGTGGAGAAGTCTCATTTTTGGCAGCGAAATTCGAGGGCGCTGATGCCTACAGTTATATGAGTTTTTGCTGTGATAGCTACGTAACCCCAGTTGTAGCTGCGATCTGTATCGGGTTTCGTGGTGTAATCGAGGGGCGCGGAGGCCTATAGTTATCTGTGGATTTTGTCGGGACGGCAACGTAACCATGCGTTCAACTGCGACCATGGATGGGGATGATGATTTCCAAAGCATTCTCACTTAAGATATATCCTCTATTTTCAAAAACTGTTCTCGATATGTTCAATAAAATTATTTTTCAAGTATTTTCACTGGGTGTTGAAAACGGGTCTGCTAAGTACTTATAGATTTTCAGTCGTACGCCTGATCAACGTATGACCGAATTTCTGTGAGAACAAGGATGGACCGGTTAAAACATCGAGTTATAAAAAAAAGTATTTTTATAAAACCATTTTATCATATTATGTAGATTTTAAAAGTGTTTAAAAGCGTTTCAAAGAATAATTTTTCTAAAAATAAGCATTTTAAATGAATTCTGGCTTCGTTTCTTTTCGAGGACGAAAGGATTCAAAGGGGGGAGGAATGTAATAACCCGTATTTCTAGGCATTGTAATTAATAATATAATTGGATTAATTAAAAGCAACACTAAATTTATAGATTGAACAAATAAATCTGATCAAATAAATATTTATATTTGTAATGGTGTTGTATATATAGACATAGATTTTAAACAAAATTATTATATACAAGTTGGATTTGTATGTGTTTAAAAATATGTATATGTAAAATTGATTTGAAAATTCAATTTGAATTTGGGTATTTAAATTGAAATTCAAAGAACAACTATATCAGTGTACAATTAAGATTTTTTTTAAATCTTCTCTTTTGAAAGTTATATATGTGTAAATACTAGAAGGGTATGAGTATAAATATAAAATATAAATTGATGAAAATTTATGAAGTGACGGATTACAATTTCAAGATATTGAGGATTAAAAAATTCAAAATCATTAGATTGAAGCTGTTTTAAAATCAATGTTTTCAAAAGCTAATTTAAAGATATATTCAAATTTGTTTTCAAAACTATAAGATAATTGTTGTTTTAAATATGATAGCTTTAAAGGATTGAAACAAAGTTTTGTTTTCTTTAAAGTGCTTAATATAAATGGTTATAAATGTATAAATATAGATGTTTAAATTTTAAAATATATGTATAAGAATTATTAGCATTTTTATTAGCATTAGAATATTTCTTTTAAAAAGTAAACTTATAAACTTATGTAAACATTTATTCATTTAGTAACTTAAGAAAGTAAGTTTTTATTTACATTTAAACTAAGTAAAATTAATTAAAAAGGACTTAAAAACATGTGTAACTATATAAACATATCTAAATAACACATGTAAAGAAGATTAAGCTAGCATATGACAAATGTTGGCAAAATAAACATGTGGCACTATTTCATTTTTAATTTTTAATAAATATTTTTAAGAAGAAAACAAATTTCTTTCCTAACACTTTCATTTTCTTTACTTTCCTTAACACAAATTAATGGCAAATAAGAAAACTTCTCAAACCTGAAAATGAAAATCAAATTGAAAGTAAAACCAGCAACATCAATTAAAATCTGAAGCAATAATCAAATCTGCAAATTTAAAGGCTGCAATGCATAAGGAGATTTCAACATGCAAATGAAAATCAACAGAAATTCAAATGGAAGATCAACTGAAGCTTCAACACTTTTAAGCAACAGCAAGATTCAACTTTTAAAACCTGCAAATTAAAAGTGCAACACCAATTTTCAATCTGCAAATGAAGTCCTTATCAAGCTGCAACCTTCAAATTACTACAACTTCAACAAGAAAAGGGGTCTGCATCTCAACATTCTGAAAATTTAAAAGCAAGTTTGCCTGCATTCTTTAAACCAGAGGCATGCATGCAACTCCATTAGTGCCTGCATCTTTTCTGGGAAGTATGCATCAAAGGAAATTTTTACAAAAGCAAGATGAATAGCAAACTGCTATTTAAAGAACCAATTAAAGTTCAATTCATAAGCAAAAATAAAAGGAGATCTAAAGCTTTCAAAATTTAAAGCGCCATTCAAGTTCAAAAGATTTCCAATAAACAATGGATGCTCTGCTTCTAAAATATAGGTGAGTAACATTTTTATTTAAACTAATTTAAGTAAATTTATTTGCATGAAATTATTTATTGATATAGTCATGATTGTGTGAAAGAAAAATATATAATAGAATTTCCTATGTATGGTTACTGAATATGTGCTTGCTGTTGGAAATATGTTCTTACCTGTTCTAGTATTCCAGATTTACACTCTGGTCAAAATCATGATCTCATGATTCAAATCTGTGTTAAGGATTTAGTTTTCAAGTAAAATATAGTTGAATAATATAAGTTTAAGGCTTAAAATTTTATAAAAATAAGATGAAAAATCTGTAATGCCTCTGAAAAACAAATACATCAGAGCAAATTATATATAAGCAAGAAATTGATTGTCCAGATTCATTGATTTAAGTTTATAAACCAATTACATTAACAAAAACTTGATTTTTAAAACTAAAATCAAAATATTTAGTTTGAAATTGGAAAAGCATTTCTTGTTTTTCTAAAAAAGGTACTTTGGGTCGTAACTGACAACCTAGAAGTACAGGGTGGCCGGTGATGTTCCTGGTGATGGAGTGTTGATCAATGATGTGGGGGAAAATAGAGGGAGATGGATTAAAACAATGCAGCAGTAGTGGTTTGGGATAAAAGTTTTAAACCCTAAGTATTCTGTTCATCTGAAAATTGATTGCCACAAACTCTTGAAGCGATCGAGTTCCTCCTAATTCAAGTAGGTGGTAGATGGGGTATAGAGGAGTTTATGGCCGGAGGTGGTATTTCTCTGGTGATCGGAGGCGAGAGAATTCTGATGATTTACTATATCGACATTTTCCAGTTTTGGGTACTTGAATGCTTGTTTTTGATTTTGTGGATTTGCTATCGATTTGAAGATCGATTTGGTATTTGATGATGATCTTTGACTTGTGTGGATGGTCGCGAAGGAGTCAGAGGGGACGGCGTGACGGTGCAGGTACACGTGGATGTTGGTATATCAGGTGATTGTTGGGGAAGAAGGGGTACTCGAGTTTGGTTTCGTGTGGTATCGTGATTTCCTCGAAGCAACGGGGTTTGGGACTCGAAGTATTTTGTTTGTGGTCTCGGGTAATATGGATGTTGCAGGTTTTTGGGTTAAAACTTGACAGTTCAGTAAATTTTTAAATAGGTGCAAATGAATGATTACTCGAGTTTACTCGAGTTTGTTTTTAATTTGAGTTAAACTGTTGAAAGAAAACGAAAAAATGAAGTACTTGTGTTCTGGTTCAAGTACACATGAGTTAAACCCCAAAGTGAAGTGTTTAACCAGCTTTAAAATTTAAATAAAGCAAGTTTTAAATTTTTAAATAATTAAGCAAAATTAATCTCTTGAAATTCATCTCTTTGAAATGAATTGTTTGTATAAACAAATTTGTATGATTTGTTTTAAATATTTTAAGTTAGATCTTTGAAGTTATTTTCAAACTTAGTTTGAAATATAAAAGAAAATTTTAAGGAAATGTAAGGAAAAATGTTTAGATTAAACATTAGAGATGACATCCTCTGGATTTTCCTGATTCAATGCAAAATAACCAACGGGTTAAAAGTAAGTCACCATTATTTAAAATTTTAAGGAAGATGACTTGGAAATTTAATTGTCTTTGGTTGGGATAATTATACAAGGAAATTAACTTAAGGGATTTATTAAGTATAAGTAATGATTTAAATTTATGATTAACTTTGGGTTAATCAATTAAAAACTTAAAGATAATAAATCAAGTGATAGATACTCAATAATTAAATAAGTATGATTGTTTAGGGATTGTCAAGGAATAATTACTTGAGTAATTAAAGGGATTATTTACTTAAAGAAATTAATTTAATAATTAATTAATTAGAATATGATTTGTTAAGGGCTGGTTAAATTCTGAATATGGTTGGTTGATGAGTAATGAATGATTGAGATTAATGAAAATATAACTAAGGGATCAATTAAGAATCAATGTAATTGATAGGAGTAATTAAATGTGAATTACTATATTTGTTGGGGAATAATTAAATTTATATGAGTAATTAAGAGATAAATTACTCAATGAAATTAAAGAGTAAATGTAATTAATTAAGGAGTTGATTTAATGAATATAAGTAATTAAGGGAAGTTAATTACTAATTTGATTATTCAGAATTAATGAATGAAATTGTTTGAGAATAACTAAAAGTGATCAATCATCCTTATGAATGATTGAATAAGATTAAATGCCATGAATTGGTTGATTCTCTGATATGAATTGTTTTATGTCATGATATGTTGTTGGGCGACAATAATAACGTGGTTATCAATCGGTAAGGATTGTTGGGTAAAAGTGACATCCTGGAATTAAGTTTAAATTGAATTGAATTTCAATTGTTTAATCTAAGTTAAGATGACATTGGATTCGAAGAGACCGGAGTCGGGTACTGGTAAATACCCGAAACCACTTCCATTTTATAATTTGATGTGTGGAATCAATAGAATTCAATGGAGCGATTGAAGTGATTAGACCATTTAGTCTAAGTTATGATACTTAGAAATTGGTGTGTGATGTAAGAAATGTCTATAATGACCTGTGAAGTTATAAATTGATACAAGTTACCCCGAGTTACCCCGGGTGTATATATGTTGTATGTTTTGGTATTCCATGTTAGATGAGTTTACTCACGCTGGTTTCCAGCCTGACCCGGGTGTTACTTTGATGTAATGCTCGGGTCAGACCGAGTATTACAGATTTTCAGGTAAGGACGTTCTAGTGCTCAGGAGGGAGCTGGATGACAGGGACGTATGGAGAGTTTACACTGTGATTCTGTAGTAATCGGACATGATTGTTTTGTCCAATGTTTATGTATCTGTGTAACCATGATGTATAAAAATGTAAATTAACAGATATGGTTTTCTTTGTATAGCTGCTATTTTATTTGATATTATATTTGATCCGCTGCGAATGTGAGGTTTCTGTGACTTGTTTCTGTCTTCTTCTTCTTTCTCTTTTCTTATTTTCTTAACTATCTGGAAATTTCGGGATCGAAATTCTCGGGTTATCACACTGATATATATATTGTAAGTATAATTAAATATTTTGAGAAATAGCTTCATGAACTGTATATTTGATTATTATATTTTATTCTTCCGCTGTGAGATTATATGTTGTGTATTTCTTTCCCTGCTTTTTCTTATTTACCCCATAACAATTCGCCCTTCCGTATGGTTTGAATTGGCACGTGTTTCAAATTTAAAGTGTGCGAAAAGGCGGGCTGTTGCAGACGTTACCTTTGATTTTATTACATTAACAATTTGCATTTATTGTCTTAACTCATTTTAATGTAACTTAATTTACGTTTAATTGTAACTGATTAAATACATTGGTAATAAACAACAATTGTCACCGTTACTACATTTAATAAGATTTGTAAGTTTATTATTTATAAACAGTTGTTATAACTATTACTACCTCACTACTATAATCAATTACAATTAATTACACTTTATTTCATTAAATGATCATAAATTGAATTATAAATTGCTCTTTTTATCCAATTATCCATTAATACATGCATTACTATAATTCATTTACAACCTATATCAATTACAACTTTTTAATCCTTTTAATTAATTGTAATTACATTTAAAGCAATTGTTAGTTACCTTAAATTAGTACTATTTCACTTTATTTCGGTTATATTTTTATTATTAATTCACAAATTTTATTTCTTTCAACATTAAATTTCAAAACTTTATTAAATTAACAATTTTTAATTATCAAAAATTACTGGCCATTACACTGGATAGTCCGAATAAGATTATCTAGCGGTTGGGATCAACAACCTCCATACAGCCAAATAAAAGGGACTCTAGATAAGGGTAACCTTACCCTACTTGGGTGCGACCCATTTAGCTTTGCTGCATCTCTCTTGATTTTCAGTCATTCCCAGTTGATAACGCTCATAGATTAGCGTTACCTTTTTATAAATATTCACTTAGAATGCTCATTGTCCTCCAATGACAATGCACCGATAGCATTCATCGATACAAATCCGTTCCCGCTCCGAACGGAATTGAAGGCACTATTCCTACTACATCCATATTGGGATCACCCTTGGGATTAGTAACGATCCACCCTTGCACTTCATTGCTCCATCTTTGACCCCATGGTCTTGTTTTCCCATCCAAAATGTACTCGTCGGATCAAAGTGCTTTCCGGATAACTTATCTGATCCTCTCTTTTCGAAATAACATTCGAAATTGGCCAATATTGATAGTCGTTTATTTAACTATCAAAATAATCATCCATAAGCAATCATCTGGCCTTAATATAAATTTTCCCAAATATTCACTTTTCAACATATCTTTGAAGACATATCAATTTCACCCAACATTGAAAACAAATTTTCAAGTAATTAAATCCGTAGCAGGACACTTCCTAAATCTTAATACTTAAAAATATTTCCAAATTTCTATTTTCTATACTTAGGAAAATATTACCAGTCTTATTTTCCAAAAATTCTTTCAATGTTAATGTTTCAGGAAATTATTTGGTAATTTTTCCCCAAATCTTCTGAATCACAAATAGACTTCCTCTCCTCAAATCATATCCTTTTATAAGCCCCCTTTTTAAATCTCGGGAGAGTTTATAAAATAAAATTTTCAACTACTTCAAACTATATATATATAATAGGTATTTAAAAGATTTATAATTTATTTTTAAAATATTTTCAAGTAATTATTAAAATATCAAAAACACTTTCATAACATTAATAGCTCATCTTTAGTTAAATAAATAATTTTCGAAGCTGATTTTAAAAGTTAGGATTCGCTAAAATAAATACTTCATATTTGAAAATCTACTTACCCAGTATTTAAATCTCAACTGATTTAAAATTCCATAGTTTTAAAATAATAAAATTTCCCTTTATAAAAGTAATTCACTTCTTAAATATATATATATATATATATATATTTCTAAATCTCAATAACCAATTTTAATTTATAACTTTCTCTCGATTAACATATTGCTTCATTGTCGATTCCCTAACCATTCGCATTTCAAAATAGAATTTTATGTTCTACTCAACTCTGTTTCCATATTCTAATATAAATTCATCCTATGAATTTATATTTCCAATTATCATCTGATATCAAAACTCTTCGTAATAAACATTGTTTATCAATTTAATAACCCCCTTTGGTTTTACCTGTTTGTAAAAACAAATCTATTTATAAAAATCCATTATATAAATTTTATTTCTTATAAATTCAATTAATTCTTCCAATCTATTTTTCAATATTGATTTCAATACCTTTTTATATTTCTAGAATATCACTTATGAATTCTTTTATAACTCATTTTAAAATCTCCATTTACTAATTCACAATAGTTAAGTATAACCAATAAATTATATTTTTCTAATTCAATTTCATTAAAATAACTCCAGTTCCTATATGTATTTATTTTATTTTCAAATTCCCTTCAATCCTATAAATTTCAAAAATATATTTTTAGTATTTAAAATTTATCAAAATTCAGGCCAATGCTACAATAACATTCAATAATTTCAATCACTGCAATAATCTATACTAGATTATTCCGCACAATTCATATATCACTATATTTGAAAAATAAACGATAAATTTGACGAACCCAGTTGGATCCCTCTAACCTGTTTCCCTGCATCCATAGATGTTTATACAACATAAAGTAAATACCAATCCCGCTTCGAGGGGGTTAACGCGGTATAAGGGTCATTCGCTATTATGGGGGGAGCATATGGTCTCATCCGCTATATAAATGTGGGCATATCAATCACTCCAATATATATATATAAATATATATATATATATATATATATATATATATATATATATATATATATAGACACACACACATACACACACGCGCGCGCTATATACAATATCATATCTCGATTGATAATAATTATCAATTCGATCAATCAACCAATAATTAATTCTAACTTTTTTAGAAGTTAACCAGAATTCCAAATTCGAGTGAGATTAACTCATATTTATTTTTGTTTGCAATCTACTTTAATCATGACTTGATTTTCATGATTTTTGACCTCGTATAAACAATTTTATGAATTCGTAAGTATACAATTTATAATATGATTTTTATATCCTAATTACCGTTATATATATATATATTAAAATTGACCAGTAAGTTTAAGTATGTATATTTTTCTCCATATATATATATATAAATACATATGCATACATACATACATACATATATATATATATATATTAAATTAAAATTAAAAAAGCAGAATCGATTAAACCTTATTGCCCCAGACCCTCTCAAGCATGCCCGATCACCCAAGCCTCCAACTCCGACCTGCCACCTCGACATCGCCTTCTCCCTCTAGGAAGACCTCAACCTTTCCCTTAGTTGGACCTACCCAGAGACCCCAGAGCACCCCCATTAGTCGAACACTGTTCCACCCGTAGTCAACCACCCTGAACCCTATACTAGATCGACGTCGAGTCCCCCCCAATCGCACTCGCAACAGCGGCCTTCCCTTCCTCGCGCGCGAAAGCCTTGCCACCATCCTCACCCACGATGCCATACTCTGTCAAATCCTATGTCGCTTCCTCTACTGCCAAAGCCGCGACCTCGCCCATTAATTGATGCTCCCTTCGCCTCCACACCATAATGCCCAATCCTCGATTCACCGACCATCCCTGCGATGCCCCACCTCTATACCCACACTAGCCAAGGACACTACAGGGTAATGCCGTCAACTAACACGGAGAATAAGGCTGGTTAGGAGCGACCATCTATAGCCTCTCTCTAACTATCTATTGAGTACATCGATAATAGTTATACCAAGCAGGTCGACATATCTAATGAATACTTAAAACAAAACCATAGGTGGCTGGAGGATCTATCAGAATAGAATATAACAACTCAAATGTAATATACGTCACAGAACGGTAGATCATCATATACACATATATTGATACATAACAGAGTATACAAACTGATACGCGTCAAGTGGTATAGCAAACCACAATATACAGACGAATCCAAAAGAATACATATATCAGAGTTACAGCAAAGAGGACTAAACAAAAACTATAACAAAAAGAAACAAGCTGAATAGTCCATGCGGAAGCAAACTAGGCTAAGTCCAAAAGTACCTAACCTGAAATGTCTTGGACTGACCCGAGCATAAAATACACGGGTCAGTCTAGCTAAACAAATCAGTTAGATAAACTGAACAACAATAACCTGCAAGGTCACAAAAGTATAACAAATATCTCTAAAAGAGATAACACAGTCATCTAACAAAAGATGAATCATAATAAGACAAGCCTCATTTCATCGGCGACATAAATAGACAAAGGATATGAATATCCCAAAACAAGCCAAAAAGGCAAATATCAAATACAAATAAAGGTAACACAAGTTCCACAAGGTAACATCGATATATTGTGCGGCTCAAAAAGACCAACATCGAAGGGTGATACCAAGGGAATATACATATATCAATGGAAACAAAAGATTGCTCGAGCTCAGTACTGCATAAACAAGGATCCATAAGCCCGAAGGCTCCAAACCCAAATATCACTCGAGCGGCTCATAAAGACCAACTCCGGAAGCGATACTATAGGGCAACAAACCCGAAGGAACTAACCCGAAGGTACAAACCCGAAGGCAACATACCCGAAGGCAACAAAACTGAAGGAGACAGTCCGAAGACACTATCCCAAGGCAAAAAACCGTAGTGGTGAAGGTCCGGAGGCCCAGTACTGGACACCACTAACTGGTAGAATGTGTCATAACTTTAAAAAAGGAATCTGAAAAGTGGTAACGTGAGTCCCATAACCACTCGTTCGAACTAAACGGTTTACTATCCGTTAGTTAATTTCACACTCAAAGCAGTACAAAGTTTACCTCATCTCATCGGTAAACCAGACCAAAAGGCCAAAACGATCAATTGAATAGGTCGGGGATTAATCGGAAAGATAAACGCATGGATTCATGGCCCGTGTTTTACCTAACCATTTAATCTTCCTTCCACTCCGCTCGAAGTGCAAAATTGTGTGTGTACGTTTTAAATAAGATTTATAAATTGGAGAAGCAAGCTTTTAATACAATTTAAAAGATTATTTTATAAAAACCCATGGAGGAAGTCAAAAAGGAATCATCAAGGTCAAATATGCATAAACAACTAATTGGAATCGACGTGGATCGATAAAAGTTGGAATCACAAACAATTAGGAAAACAAGGCAAAACAGGGAAACAGGAGCAGGTCGGTTGACCGGACTTCCTGAGTCGGTCGACCGAAATAGAAACAGAAAGTTTCGGCTACAACTTCGATCGACCGGCCCAGGGGGTTCGGTCGGCCGAACTGCAAATTCTGCAATTCCCACCTTATTAAATTGAAGTGCAAACTCTCATAATTCGCGACCGGTCGACCACGGACGCTAAGGAATTATGCCCATCGGCTACCCGGTCCTATTGGCTCTCCGATTCACCACCAAAAACATGTTCAAACATCAAAGTTAGGATCTTTAAAGATTTGAACCCAAAACACTAAAAATTTGGATATTCACCAATTCAATCCAAGCCAAAAGCAAGTGCACATGAATAGGTGTTAGGGATTCATACCCAGCATTCAAAGATAGATAGAAGCAAAGATGTGAGAATAAAATCTCACCTTTTAACTCACAAACAAAGAAGAAGAAGCTCAATTGCAAGGAGAAGACCAACCACTCTCCACTTCAACTCTACTAGCTTCAATCTAAGATCCAAAACAAGTATTTTCCTAAGTTAGGTTGAGGAAACTTCTGAAATTGATGGAGAAAGATTAGGAGAAGACTAACAGAGGGCTTACCAATAGCTTCACTTTGATTTTGGAGCAAGAATTCAAGTTTACAAGAAGAACTAGGGCTTGGAATTTCTAATTCCTCTTCCTTTCCCCCATTTTCAGTTTTAGCTTGAGTTTTAGAATGGAAAATGAGTGAATGGAAGGAGAGGGACTGAGTTAGGGTATTTAGTTAGCTAGTGGGCTGAACCCAAACCCAAAACCCAACTAGAAAAAGTAGCAAAACTCGACTTACTCCAAACATATCAAAGCTTATACTTAAAAAGATCGCAAACGCTATTTTGGATTCAATGAAAGTGGTTTCGAGTCCCAATTCGGCCGTTTGCAAAAAGTAACATTTCAGATCCAAAAATCCGACTAATGATGCTATATTTAAATAGAATATTTCAATATATAACCGTTAAATATGCGGGTTGTTACAGATCTTCCCTCCTTACAAAATTGCGTCCCCGCAATTCCTAGAGACGATATTTGTAACAACTACATACATACAACATTCAAAAGAAATGGAAATAAGCTTGAGATGAAAAGATAGTCTTACCGTTGCCAAGCAAAGATAGGAAACCAGGATAAGATCGCTCGATAAACTCTCTGGTTTCCCAAGTACAGTCATTGGGGTTAGCGGACCATTGAACTTTAACGAGCGGCACGTCCTTGTTTCGAAGGTGTCGCACCTCCGTGGCAAGCACGTGAATTGGTTGCTGTACAATAGATAAGTCCGGTGAGATCTCAAGCTCTTGCAAATCAGGAGAATCGATAACAGAATCCGACTCCCGAAGACACTTTCGAAGTTTGGAGACACGAAACACGTCGTGAATGCAAACAAATGAGAAGGAAGTGAAACTCTATAGGCCACAGGGCCAATACGTTAAGTAATAGAAAATGGTCCTATAAAGCGAGGAGCCAATTTCCCAGTCGTACTGAAGCGCATCACCCCTTTCAAAGGAGAAACATGAATAAAAACAAGATCATCAATCGAGAACTCGAGAGGCTTCCTACGGTTGTCTGCGTAGGATTTCTAGCGGCTCTATGCCTCTTTCATTCTCAACCGAATAAGATCAATCTTCACAGAAGAGTCATAAACAAAATATGGACCAAGAATAAGCTCTCTCCAGATTCCAACCAACAAGATGGTGATCGACATGGCCTTCCGTATAAGGCTTTGAAAGGAGCCATACCGATACTAGACTGAAAACTATTGTTGTAGGAGAACTCTACAAGGGGTAGGTGATCCTTCCAACTACCACTGAAATCAAAAATACAAATACGGAGAAGATCTTCCAAGATACGATTCACCCGTTCAGTCTATCCGTCAGACTGCGGATGATAAGCTGTGCTAAAATTAAGCTTTGTTCCCAAAGCTTGCTGAAGACTCTGCCAAAAATGACTCGTGAATAAAGGATCACGGTCACTCACAATAGAACTAGGAACACCATGAAGTCTCATGATTTCCTTGACATACAACTTAGCCAAATGCAAAGCAGTCCTATTAGACTTAATCGGAATAAAATGAGCGGACTTGGTGAGGCGATCAACAATAACCCAAGTGCTAGAATGGCCTGATCTCGAACGAGGTACGCCGTCAATGAAATCCATAGAAATATGATCCCATTTCCACAATGGAATCTCTAGAGGCTAAAGAAGACCCGAAGGACGCTGATGTTCGGCCTTAATACGCTGACAAGTTATGCAATTACTCACATAACTCGCCACATCGTGCTTCATGCCTTCCCAATAATAAAGACGATGCATATCGGCATACATCTTACTACTACCAGGATGAATGGTATACTTAGAACGGTGGCAGTCATCAAGAATGTCATGCCTAAGTGCAAAATCAGAAGGCACAAAAAGGCGGTTCTTCTTGCGAAGACACCTATGAGAATCAATGCTGAAATCCCACAGCGCCTTATCACAGGATCCAGACTCACAAAGCTGAATAAGATGCAACAAATCAGGATCACGCCTCTGAGCATCAGCAATACGATCCAATAAAATGGGTCGAGCTTCCAAACTAAATAATAGAATAGGAGAATCAGAAGATGGACCTCTATCACGAATTTCACAAAAAGATAGTCTCAAGAATATCCCATTCGGCAAGCATCATAGAAACAACAGCCGAATGTTTGCGACTAAGCGCATCAGCAACACAATTACCCTTACCAGGGGTATACTGGATATCAAAATCATAGGAAGCAAGAAACTCGAGCCAACGTTGTTCTCTCATATTGAGTTCCTTCTGAGTGAACAAATACTCCAAGGATTTATGATAGGTATAGAGAATGAAGCGCTCGTCCAATAAATAGTGTCGCCAAATCTTCAAGGCAAAGACAATGGCGGCTAACTCAAGATCATGAGTGGCATAGCGAACTTCATTCGGACGCAGTTGCCTAGAAGCATAAGCAACTACCCGATCCTTCTGCATAAGAATGGCTCCGAGACCACTACCACAAGCATCGGTGTAGACAACAAGATCATGATTCCCCACGGGAACCACAAGAATAGGAGCATTAGTGAGAAGTTCCTTTAATGTCTGAAAGGAAGCTTCACACATGCCGGACCAAATAAAACGAATGCCTTTCCGAATAAGGCTGGTGAGAGGAAGCACAACACGGGAAAAATCCTTAATGAAACGACGGTAATAACCCGCCAATCCAAGGAAACTACGAATCTCATGCACATTCTCGGGCCTCTTCCAATTCTGGATGGCTTCGATCTTCGAGGGATCGACAGAAATGCCATCGGAAGATACAACATAGCCTAAGAACTTAAACATATTCTCCCAAAAATGGCACTTGGAGAATTTGGCTCTAAGCTGATGGTGACGGAGAGTACTCAAGACAATTCTCAGTGATTAGCATGCTCAGCTTCAGACTTAGAATAAATAAGGATATCATCAATAAACACAAGGACGAACATATCGAGATATTCCCGGAATACTCGATTCATGAGGTCAGCAAAGAAAGCAGGAGCGTTCGTCAAACCGAACGGCATAACGATCCACTCAAAAGAACCATAACGAGTGCGGAAAGCGGTAAGAGGTATGCTATCCTCCGCAACTCGTAACTGATGAAAACCTATGGCAAGGTCAAGCTGAGAAAAGACCTTAGCACCACTCAATAAATCGAACATATCATCGATTCTAGGCAACGGATACCTATTCCTGATGGTTAACTCGTTAAGCTTGCGATAGTCAATGCAAAGCCTAAGAGTTCCATCGGACTTCTTCACGAAGACGACCGCGGATCCCCACGGAGAAAAACTGGACTGATTCAACTGCTTGGACTCAAGATCTAAAAGCTTCTTCTTGAGTTCCTCATTTTTCTTTGTAGACATCCTCGTGGGAGGAAGACTAACTGGCTGCGTGCCTGAAATGAGATCAATACGGAACTCAATTGCCCGCTTGGGTGGCAAACCCGAAACAGGCTCAAAACATCAGAAAAGTCACAAGCAATAGGAATACAAGATATATCATCATCATCTCGCGAGTCAAGAAAATGTAAATCCATTTCGGAATTATCCATATTACGAAGAACAAGTGATAGATGAGTAGATGAATCCGGATGTCGAAGATACAAAATCCTCTCAGAACAAATAATCCTGGCATCATACCTCACTAGCCAGTCAATACCCAAAATCATATGAAATCCCAAATAAGAAATAACATGCAGATTCGCACGAAAGGAAAAGCCACATAAAACAATCTTAACATCATTATAAAGCATGCTAAGGGTCGCGGATCCTCCAATAGGATTCGCAATACTTAAAGAAGTAACCAAATAAAAAACATCCAAAGTAAATCATCAACGAGCTTTTTCGATACGAAAGAATGTGAAGCACCCGTATCGAAAAGAACTCGAATACTATGGTCATAAAATAAAATAGAACCTTCCAAAATAGATGGAGATATACCTTTGGGCTGAGAAGGACCTTCAGAAGCCTTAGCAGCATAAAACTTGCTAGACTTGGCACCAGCCGGAACAGTAGGGCATGTGGAAACATGATGACCTTTCTTCTTGCAATAACAGCAGAAGAGAGGCTTGGAACAAGCTCGAATCATCTGATCAGGAGAACCACAATTGAAACACTTCCGAATGAAAGGTGTTCCAACAGACTGAGGCTGAGAGCTAAAACCATCAGTCTTCTTCTTCTTAGAAGGAAAAGACCTGGACTTCAGAAATGGAAACTGCCTCTTGTTGGGGTTTTTGGAAACCTCAACATCATCACCACTTTCACACTCCTTCTCGACGATCTCGAGATGAAGCATAGAATCACCAACTCCTCAAAAGAAAGCTTAAGCTAGAGCAACAAAGACTTCTTAAGATATTTCTTAAGACCAGAATCAAACTTCAAATTGTTCTTATAAGAAGTGCTGATGAATTCAAGACCATACTTAGATAAAGCCTCGAATGATGCAACATACTCAGAAACAGATGATTTCCCTTGCTTCAACTCAAGGAAGCGATGGGTCAATAAAACTTTCTCAGATTCAGGATCGAACTTAAGTTCAAATCGTCCTCGAAACTAAGTCCAAGAGAGAGTAGACTCATCAACTTCGGCTACAGGAAGCTCATACCAATCAAGAGCATGCTCTTGCAATAAGCTAGAAGTTACAAGAACTCTATCATGGTCGGAAAGATCAATGCGAGAGAAAATACGCTCGCACGTGCGAAGCCAAGCTTGGACCTCAAGAACAAACTTGGAGCCTTTAAACGACTTTCCTCCAAGATGAGAAAAATCGCTGCACATACGTGCAAAGGCAGACTTGTGAGGTGGAGATACTCGAGGAGGAACCGGAGGCTGAGTGCTCCTAAACAATTCCAAAAACTGATCGACGGACACATAAACGCCATACGGATGTGAGCCACTAGATTTCCCAGCATCCGAACGTCGTCCCCTGCCTCTTCCAGTCATACGCTGAAAGTAAGATAAGAACAAGATTATTCACAAGGTAGATGTCATTAATTCAAATGTGGAATACTACGGAACAAATTGCATTCCTAGACGTATTCCCATATTCTATCTACCACCAAAGGCACAGAAGGAATATAGAGGCACAATGGTTCAAAGATTTGTAACACTTATACACTTTGATGTACCGGAATATGTGCATCTATTCGGTGTTTATCATATTTCGTTCCGAACCTCGCTCTGATACCAAGTTGTGACGCCCCATCTCTATACCCACGCTAGCCAAGGACACTATAGGGTAATGCCGTCAACTAACACGGAGAATAAGGCTGGTTAGGAGCGACCATCTATAGCCTTGCTCTAACTATCTATTGAGTACATCGACAATAGTCATACCAAGCAGGTCGACATATCTAATGAATACTTAGAACAAAACCATAGGTGGCTGGAGGATCTATCAGAATAGAATATAAAAACTCAAATGTAATATACATCACAGAACAGTAGATCATCATATACACATATATTGATACATAACAGAGTATACAAACTGATACACGTCAAGTGGTATAGCAAACTACAATATACAGACGAATCCAAAAGAATACGTATATCAGAGTTACAACAAAGAGAACTACACAAAAACTATAACAAAAAGAAACAAGCTGGATAGTCCATGCGGAAGCAAAATAGGCTAAGTCCAAAAGTACCTAACCTGAAACATCTCGGCCTGACCCGAGCATAAAATACACGGGTCAGTCTAGCTAAACAAATCAGTTAGATAAAATGAACAACAATAACCTGCAAGGTCACAAAAGTATAACAAATATCTCTAAAAGAGATAACACAATCATCTAACAAAAGATGAATCGTAATAAGACAAGCCTCATTTCTTCGGCAACATAAATAAACAAAGGACATGAATATCCCAAAACAAGCCAAAAAGGAAAATATCAAATACCAATGAAGGTAACAGAAGTTCCACAAGGTAATAGTGATATATCGTGCGGCTCAAAAAGACCAACACTGAAGGGTGATACCAAGGGAATATACATATATCAATGAAAACAAAAGATTGCTCGAGCTCAATACTGTATAAACAAGGATCCATAAGCCCGAAGGCTCCAAACCCAAATATCACTCGAGCGGCTCATAAAGACTAACTCCGAAAGCGATACTATAGGGCAACAAACCCGAAGGCACTAAGCTGAAGGTACAAACACGAAGGCAACATACCCGAAGGCAACATACCCGAAGGCAACAAACCTGAAGGAGACAGTTCGAAGACACTATCCCAAAGGCAACAAACCGTAGTGGTGAAGGTCCGGAGGCCAAGTACTGGACACCACTAACTGGAAGAATGTGTCATAACTCTCAAAAAGGAATCCGAAAAGTGGTAACGTGAGTCTCATAACCACTCGTTCGCACTAAACGGTTTACTATCCATTAGTTAATTTCACACTCAAAGAAGTACAAAGTTTACCTCATCTCATTGGTAAACCAGACCAAAAGGCCAAAACGATCAATCGAATAGGTCGGGGATTAATCGGAAAGATAAACGCATGGATTTATGGTCTGTGTTTTACCTAACCATTTAATCTTCCTTCCACTCCGCTCGAAGTGCAAAATTGTGTGCGCGCGTTTTAAATAAGATTTAAAACTGGTGAAGCAATCTCCGTGGATGAAGTCAAAAAGGAATCATCAAGGTCAAATATGCATAAACAACTAATTGGAATCGACATGGATCGATAAAAGTTGGAATCACAAACAAATAGGCAAACAAGGCAAAACAGGGAAATAGGAGCAGGTCAGTTGACCGGACTTCCTGAGTCGGTCGACCGAAATAGAAACAAAAAGTTTCGGCTATAGCTTCGGTCGACCGGCCTAGGGGGTTCGGTCGGCCGAACTAAAAATTCTGCAATTCCCACCCTACTAAATTGAAGTGCAAACTCTCATAATTCGCGACCGGTCGAGCACGGACGCTAGGGAATTACGCCCATCGGCTACCCGGTCCTATTGGCTCTCCGATTCACCATAAAAACATGTTCAAACATCAAAGTTAGGATCTTTAAAGATTTGAACCCAAAACACTAAAAATTTGGATATTCACCAATTTAATCCAAACCAAAAGCAAGTGCACATAAATAAGTGTTAGGGATTCATACCCAACATTAAAAGATAGATATAAGCATAGATGTGAGATAAAAATATCACCTTTTAACTCACAAACAAAGAAGAAGAAGCTCAATTGCAAGGAGAAGACCAACTACTCTCCACTTCAACTCTATTAGCTTCAATCTAAGATCCAAAACAAGTATTTTCCTAAGTTAGGTTTAGGAAACTTTCTGAAATTGAAGGAGAAAGAGTTGGAGAAGATGAAGAGAGGGCTTACCAATAGCTTCACTTTGATTTTGGAGCAAGAATTCAAGTTTGCAAGAAGAACTAGGGCTTGGAATTTCTAATTCCTCTTCCTTTCCCCCATTTTCAGTTTTAGCTTGAGTTTTAGAATGGAAAATGAATGAATGGAAGGAGAGGGACTGAGTTAGGGTATTTAGTTAGCTAGTGGGCTGAACCCAAACCCAAAACCCAACTAGAAAAAGTAGCAAAACTCGACTTACTCCAAACATATCAAAGCTTATACTTAAAAAGATCGCAAATGCCATTTTGGACTCAATGGAAGTGGTTTCGAGTCCCAAATCGGCCGTTGGGAAAAAAATAACATTTCGGATCCAAAAATCCGACTAACGATGCTATATTTAAATAAAATATTTAAATATATATAACCGTTAAATATGCGGGTTGTTACAATCCCCTAAGTGTTGCACCTCCTCTTATAGAGCGCACGATTTCGATCACGTTCACCATTTCTTTTCAATCGAACGAACTCAATTCGTTCGTTTACTTTTTTTATTTTTTATTTTATTCAACTGAGAGGATGCCCATCTCGTTCGATTTGATTTTTGAAAGCAAGGAAGAGAAGCGATACGTGACATAAAAGGGAATGGTGGCGTATTACAGAAGGTAAAGGACTTGATTTGATTTTTGCATAATTTTATTTAATTATAAAATATCTCATTTTAATAACTTAAAATTTTGATCTTCTATCGAGGCATGCCACTAAGTGTTCACAATGTTATAACCTTATTTCAAATGCAGTGGAAAAGGTTTTGAGTCCTAACTCGATCATATAGAGAAGATAGCCTTTTGGATCGACTATTTAAATTGAATTCGATTAACTTATTCCTAGCCATTTGAATTACAAATGACCAAATGATAACTCCAAATGCTACAAAATTTGAAATCCGATAATAATACACTATTACGGATCCAATGGAACCGGTTTCATCAAATTCCCAAACTGTGCCCCGGAAGGATATTTTTAAACGTCGAATTAAACAATATATTTTAAAACTAAACAAATTACTTTTAAAATCAAATCTAAAACTTTTTTATCTTTATTATTATCAATATAAATTTTACAAACCTTTAAATATTTTTTTATCGAGCTTAAAACTCAAGATGCAAAAATTCAACCAATATACAGTTATGAAATTCAGTAATTAAATTATCCATTAAATCGCTAAATTTAAATTCTAAATTTATTTTATAAATAAAAACCTAAATTTCCGTATTCAAAATCAATCTATAATTCTAATTCAATATTTGAAAACATCTAAATGATTCCAAATTAAACTTCGAAAAATCCGGGTCCTTACAGAATCCGATGAACTGGTTTCGTCGAAATTCGAATCAGTGGCAACAATGGCTATTTTCACATTAATTATATAAATTATTATTAAACTGATTAAATCATATTTTCAATTTTAATTTAATAACTAACAAATTTTGTCATTTTTGATTACTTAGGCATTTACGATAATTTAAAACAAATTTACATGTCAATTCCATGTAATTATTTTACTAGTTACAGTGTTTAATTTCAACTGAAATAAATACAGTGATTATTACTTTGAATTACAATAAATCCATTTATTCGCCTTTTCATCTTATTATTGAATCAATTGTCATCTCATGGCTATAATTAGCATTTGTTTATATCTTGTTACACCAATATTTTACAATTACCATCTTATTTTCATTAACGTAATATTTAATTACATTTAATTGTAATAAATCCATTTATTATAATTTAAATTCCAATAAATAATCAAACTTGATTTCAATATTTTTATTCAACCAACCATTGCTTATGGAAATAGTTAACATTGGTTTACATCTTATTGTAGTATACAGTTATCAATTAAATTCACATTAACTTCACTAATTAAGTGAATTAATTGCAATTGATTTTCAATTTGTTATCAATGAATTAAATATGAATTTATAATTAAACCATTATTATAACTTACCAAATCAAACACATTTCTATGTTTATTGTTAACAAACAAAACTAATAAATTCATATACGGATTAATTATTCCTTTTTAATCAATTTCAATTTATTACATACAATTTCACCATTTAATACAACATTTGATCTATTTACTCATTTAAAGTTTATACCCACTTTTAACTTTACAATCATTCCAATTAATTGAGATTTCATTAAAGTAGTTATCAATTTCTTAAATTAACATTATTAAATTTCAATTAATTGAAACTGCATTAAAGTGGTTATCCATTAACTTACACTAACATTATTACATTTCATTCTAGTTATTATTCTCGTTATTAAACTTAAATTTTTAATTTTTCACAACATTAAATTCCAAAACTTATTTAACTAATAAATTTAAATTTTTAAATTTATGCGTCTTTACACTCTCCTCCACTCAAAACTTTTCGTCCTCGAAAAGGGAAAGAAGGAATTAAGGAATAATATATTTTATTCAAAATATTCAATTTATAACAATTAATTTACATAATCAAGTATTTATTAAAATATATCGATTAATAACCAATTAAATCATTTATATTCAAGTTAATAAAAGTTTGAAATACATTTTCACTTTCACAAAAGTTTTATGTCCAAAATTTACTGAAAATTTCGGTAGAGTCTCCTTTGTACGGAGAGGTCCGAGAGAAATAATAATATCAATAATAAATAAACATATATACATATATATGTATATCATATTTCAAAGTAAAATACCCCAAACAATGGGAAAAAAATATAATATCGTTAGAAAACCGTAATCCAAAAACGTACCTATTTGTTGGGCAAACAACGCTTATTTATGAAACGAAAGCAGTAACTAATGCTTTTATCTCACTTATATAACTCAACCGAGTTAGAATTATGCAAAAGAAAAATATTTACGTTCTTTTAATTAATAATAAAACAAATTAACACAACATGACAATAGTCACTTTGCAAACAAAACATACAACCATCACATGCAATCGAAGTAATCAATTATCCATCCATAGCAACAAAAAAATGGTTTGTTTGGGTTTATACACTTCTAATCGTATAAAATGATAAATAAACTACTAAGTATATCATACACTGAACGGTCTTAGATGAAACTTAACAGATTATTTATACATCCTAAACAATTTAAAGTATCACTTCCCAATCATCCCATAAGCCAAACAACCAATAAATTCAAATGTCATGTAATTTTTTATTATTAATCTCCTTTCACGTTATTTACTGTTCATCATTATTACTATTTTCATTCAGTGATTATTCGCTTTAATTTATATTCATTATTTACAAAGATTCATTTCCCATTCATTTATTCATATAATGCCACATTTTCTCTTTTCATTATTTTACATTCGTTGCTTACAAAAGTTATTTCCATTCAATTATTTAGATCATCCGTAATAAGTTCTTATAATATGATGTAAGTCCCTTTACACATTTAGTTCACCATTATTATTTTCTTAAATTTCCTTTTTAACATCAATATTCATTTGTGGAGCAACACCTACTTAAATTATTATTCTTTTTCTTTTCACTTTTATTTCTTTCATATATAGTATTCACTTTTACTATTTTCTTTCATTATAATTGACTCCAAACATCACCTAAGTTTATAATCATTTACTTAACTTGGTTTATAACATTTTTGTAACATCTATTCTTATTTATAGAAATAATTTTATTGAACACCTTCATTACTGAAGTTTACTTGTATAATATTCTATTACATATTTCTATTAACATTTCAACTTTTAATATTTGGGTTAAGTTATATATGTCCTTTATAATGTAATTGAATGTTACACAAGTTTGTTTATTCATTTTTGTTAACAAAATGTTCAATAGTTACATTTTCTAAATTTTCATATCTACAAGTTACAGATTTTCAATTTCTTATATATTTCATTAGCGACTTAGCATTAAATTTCTTATTTTCGTTTTTAGAAGTTTCCAATTATTAAAAGGTTAAGATTTCGTTCATTATTATAATTGAAACTACTAATTATCAGAAAGTTTTAAGACTAATTTCGAGTTACATTTCAAATCATTTTAACAAAATATAAATTTGTATCCTTTATAGATCAAATCATATTTAGGAATTCAAAATTTAGATTTGTTTATTAAAAAAATGTGTTGTAAAACTACTACAACAGTCGTTCCACTTTGAAACTCGAAAATAAACGTCAATGATGCGTGCACTCATCACTAAAATTAATTTCCAGCGATAGAGATGGGAGTACAGAACTTATTTCCTTCCAAAATTCCTTTAAAATATTTCTTTCAAATCACATTGAAATATTTATACCAAAAAATACTTCCAAATAATGTTAATATTATATTCCAAAATCTTTCGAAAGAAATTTTCAAAATCCCGAAACTTAAGTTCTCAGATTTTCAATTTATATTCATTTTATTTGTAAATTTATTTCACAACCAACTAATCATGGAATTTCACTTCCTAACAAACAATTATATCACATCCAACTATATTGCCTTTAAAATTATTCTTTTATATACAAAATACAATACTAGGCAAAATTATTTCATTTACCCATATTTCAAAACAATTATAACGACCCGTAGTTTTTGATAATTTAAATTTGTTAATTTAATAAGATTTTGGTAATTTAATATTGAAAGAATTTTTTTTTGTAATTCAATAATGAGATAATAACTAAAATGAAACGTTACAATTTTAATTCAATAAGAGGCAACCAATGTAAATTCTAATCGTAACATGATAATTGAGTGAATAAAAGAATTGAAATCAAGCCTGATCAATTTATTAGAATTTAAGCTATAATAAATGCATTTACTGAAATTAAATGTAATTAAATATTACGTTAATGGGAATTTAGACGAAATTGGAAATTATTAATGTACTAAGATATAAACCAATGTTAATTATACCCATCGGTTGATAATTGATTGAATAACAAGATTTAAAAATTAAATAAATGAATTTATTGGAATTTTAATTTATAGTTACTGAATTTACTGAAATTGAAATTAAACACTGTAATTAGTAAAATAATTAACTTTGAATTGATATCTAAACTTGTGTTAAATTATGGTAAATGTCCAAGTAATCCAAAATGACAGAAATTGTAAATTATTAAACTTGAATTGAAAAGTAATTTAATTAATTTAACATTAATTTATTTAATTGATGTGAAAATAGCCATTTTGGCCACTGACTCGGATTCCGACGAAACCAGTTTCGTCGGATCCGTAATAGTGAATTATTGTAGGATTTCAAGTTTCATAACGATGACACTTGTCGTTTGATCTTATGGGCTCGAAACACATAAAAATCAATTTAATAAAAATCAATTGAAATCAATTTGAAATAAGCCGATTTTAACATAACTTCTTTATACGATCAAAGTAGGACTTGAAACCCATTCCATCGAGTTTAAAATCATCAAAATCATCTATTTTGATATATGGGATGACCTATTTTCGTTTCGGAGACAAAACGGGCTTTTACGGGTCGTTTATCGTTCAAACTTGAAAATCAATCATGTCCATTCATTTCATTTCTAACCTACCTATAAATAGCCCGTTATAAACCCTAGGAAGACAAACCAAACAAATTCCCAGTTCGATTTCAAATCAAATATCAAGTAGAAATTCAGACTCCTCAAACTATATCATATTACATATCGATTTAAAGCTCTTGATGAGCGCAAGTCAATTCGGCAGTTAATTTTTCAAATTGGGTTTCTGTGTATCTGAAATTTGAAGGATAATTTTCGACCGTTCATCGAGGGTTGATCATCAGCGACTGATCGACGAATTGAGGATACCACTGCGAAGAGATTTTCGCATGTGGTTCATCTGGGTGGTTCATAGGTGTGGTTGACATCTAGATCGCCGTTGATTAGTCGATTAGGGGTCACGTGAGTCGGCGGTGCACGTGTATTAGTGAGGTTGGAGCATTTGTTGCGGCGCTTGGAGGAGCGATTAGAGGGTGCGGTTGCAATGGTGAGGCCCGATCGTGGAATGGTGGTCGATAGGAGGCGCGGTGGATGGCCAAGCATCGGCTGATGCGTGCTCTAATGGGTCGCGTTTTTGCTATGCGACTTAGGGTTACGTAAAGAGCACGTGGATCTAATGGGTGACGTGTCATCATATTTATTTTCTTTTTTATTTTGTTTTGAAACGTTCTGATATACAATACTTTACAAATGACGTCCAATTTACACGTGGTTTGATCCGTTGGGATCGTATTAAAAATTTTGGACATTTTAATGCTAGTTTGGTCTAATTCTCAGACTGTTTGAATTTTTGGTTCAAACTGGATGTCAATTCGATTTAAAATTTAAGGTGGGTGTTTTGAGCCACTCACAACTTCTAAAATTTCTTATGTTAATTATATTAAACTTATGATGTGATTATGAATTTATGTATCGTTGTTTGATATATTTAAATTTCTATTCCTATTAATTTGAATTTATTTTGAGTTAAATTGTCATTTAATTTATTATTGAATTTAAATTACTAGTTAATTTCCTGTATACAATAGTCTTTAATTGTTGATATTTACTAGTTGAATTGGATGATGAGTGTGATGGATGTTTGAATTTATTGTTGGATGATTAGATGCTATATTTGATTTATAAAATGCTATCACTTTGCAAATTCCCTTAGTTATTATTAGAAAAATCACTATGGGTAGAAATGATATATACCCGAACGAACTATAGATTAAGGAAAAATCGTTTTAGGTTGAAATGATAGACTCAAGCGATTTTATAGATTTTAATATTTAATTTGAGATTACGGTTTGAAATGATATATAACCGTAAAATTTTAAGTTGCGGGTTGAAATGAAAAATATCCGTATCACTTGACCTTGGGCTAGAGAATTATATACGGACACTGGATTGGTTAAATTAAATGATTTTAAAACTATTAAATTTCGAGTGTTAGATGAGATTCGGCCGAACCAACTCCCTCTCATGCATGCCGAACCAAAGATGCTCCACCATCCACAACCGGACCATCAACCCACCGAACCAACTCCATCTCCGTGCCGAACCAACCCACACTCCATCTCCCTGCCGAACCAACTCCATCTCCATGCACTACCGGACCAACCTACCTCGCCTACCACCGAATCACCTATCACCGGATCAAACCACACCTCCATGCATAGCCGAACCAGAGAGCTACCGGACCAGCTTGTCCCCAAGCTACCACCGGACCAACTCCCTCGCTACCGAACCACCTACGACCGGACCAACCCTCACTCCACCTACTACCGGTCCAAACAACATACCACCTCCTACCGAACCAACACGAGGAAGGCGTACCGGACTAGCACTACCAGGCCAGATTGCCTCAGCCCAGGCCCACCAGCAGCTATATACATCCAAGACCCCTGCCTCCATTCTCACTCTATAAATAGAGGGGCAGGGGTACAACAATGGTAGACAAGTTTGAGAGCTCAAACACGGATAGAACTTTCAAACAACTTTCAATTACTTTAATCATAGCTTTGTACTTGTAATCTGAAGAGAAAAGGAGAATAACATATAAAGTGGACATAGGCACATTCTGGCCGAACCAGTTTAAATCTGTGTGTCTTTTACAGTTTAGTCCCTACTTTTTATATATTTGCGTAAATCACCCAAATCACTAGAAACAACATAAAATCAACTAATTCATACGACTTGGAGGTGTTTGCCCATTTTTTGTGCAAACATTTTTTGTGCTTTCACTGAGAATCAGAGCTCGAAGCTTCAGCTTCCCCCACTTAACCCTTTTTCTATCAGCATCGTTCATTGCCTGGAAAACATGCCTCCCGGACGGAAGAAAGATGCTAACAAAGGAAAGAACATCGCAACTGGCAGTATCCCAGATCCAGTGATCAGAGACCAATATAATCGTCCAGTTCCAATAGCAAATTTAAATCAGGCAGAACCGACAGCCCCTGCTACGGAACAACCAATTACAAGGGCGGATCTGGAAAGGGTTGTGGCTGAAGTAACTAACCGCTTCGCATCTAAACAAGAAGCCTTAGTGGATCAACTCATGTCACGCTTAAGGGATGTCGAAGAAACCAACCGCAACACTGAATCATGGGGTGAGTCCCAGTCTGGAGGATCTAGGAGACGACAAGGGTCTTTCTTCTTCGAAGAGGCTAACAATAGAAACAGCTATGGTAGGAGCCGAGCCCGGACTCAGCCCGAATTCCGACCCGAGGAAACGCTTGGAACCGAACCCAATGGGGGAGGTACAGGCAAGGGTCGGATGTAGCTGATCCCGCCATGCTACCTAACCATAGAAACACCAAGGAACGGGGCCGACCTAGAGTCCAGCCCGAAGTTGGACCCGAGGAAGTGCTGAGAAGAGAACCCAGCAGGGAAAGATCAAGACAAGGGCCAACTGTGGCTGACCCCAGCATGCCCCCGGAAGACCAGAGGCAGCCATTAGAGAATGTTAGGAGTGATAGACGATACCATCCCTACAAGTCATCGGAACGGAATCAATCCCGTCGGGAAGAACCAAACTCATTTCTATCCGCTCCAAGTTCTGATGAAAGGTTGGCGCGATTGTTCAGAGAGTGCGTCCAACGGGACCATAGAGATAGAGGAATAGACGCTAGGGTAACCAGCCCCTTCACCCGTAATATCGAAATTGCCATCACCCCCCGAGAATGGAAAATGCCAACAATGGAACCTTACAAGGGAACGTCTGACCCCGTCGTACACCTACAAAGATACACACAGCATATGCTCATGAGCGGAGCAACATAGGGAGTATTGTGTAAATGCTTTACACTATTCTTGGCAGATCTAGCTACCTCATGGTTCTGCCACCAACCCCAAGGGTCCATCAGCTCGTGGGAAATGTTGAAAGAAAAGTTCATCAGCAAGTTTTGCATTCATGTGGAACAACCCAAGGACGCTTATTCCTTATCTAATATCAAACAAAAGCCTAGAGAGAAGTGCGGCAATATTTAACCCGATTCAATGCCGCAGCGGCTGCAGTTGAAGATGCCGATGAGAAACTTATCCTAAGGGCCCTCTGCAGTGGCGTGCACCCGGATGCTAAATTTTCTAGAAGACTAACGAAAGAAAATCCAGCTACTTTACCTGATTTCTTCCATGAAGCTGGAAAATATATGAGACTTGAAGACGCTGCCACTGAGAGGCAGTCAGGGCAACAGGCTAAGACAGCTCCAGACAGGGTTCCCGCTGCAGCAAAGGATGTTCGAAGAAATGACTCTAGAGACAATGCTGGGGGCAAGAAGGGAGAAAAGCGCTTATATCGACCAGGACCAAGATTTGATTCTTACACTCCTTTGAATGAAACAATCGAAAACATCTTCCTAGCCACCCAAGACGAAGTTAGATACAAGCGCCCCCCGCATAAGAAGGAGTCAGATAACGCACTCAAGTCTGGAAAGTTCTGCCGCTTCCACGAATCCCATGGACATGAAACCAACGAATGCCACCATCTTCGGGATTTGATTGAAGAACACATCAGAAGGAAGAGACCGGAACGCTATGTAAAAAGCCAGAACAGGACTCCAGCCCCTACCAATGAAAACCCAGGGCTACCCCTCCCAGAAGTAGGCGAAGGAAATCGCAACACCAGCGGCTCTAGTCAAGAGAAGATAGTGGTCCATATCATATCAGGAGGACCACACATCGCCGACAGAAGATGGGCAGAGATGGAAAGATACGGTAAGCCACTTAGAAACGATGAAGGCTACGTTAATTCTGTTATGGAAGAACGCCACCCGAAATGGAAAGAGAATGACGACATCACATTCAGTAGGCGTGATCTAGAGGGAAGACAATACCCACACATGGATCCTATGTCATCTCTGCCTGGTTCGGTCCAGCCAAAGTTTTTCAAATTTTAGTAGACACTGGAAGCTCGGTGAATATCCTATTCAAGCATGCTTTCGACAAAATGAAGCTGTCAATGAAGGATGTGTCTCCCTGCAACAAACCACTACATGGTTTCACTGGAGATGCGAAGATGCCCCTCGGGCAACTGGACCTTTTTGTTGAAATAGGAAGTCATCCCCGCTCTGTTGTGCGAAAACAAATGTTTGTACTAATAGAGAACCACTCGGCCTACAACGCTTTTTAGGAAGACCAGCCTTGTCTGACTTCCAAATTGTCCTAGCCCCATGGTGACTGAAGATGAAATTTCCAACAGATAACGGAATAGGAGAAATCGAGGGAGATCAAGACGCTGCTCGAGACTGCTATGTAACTGAACTTCGCAATAACCGCAGAAAAGATAAAGGGAAAAATGCAGAGACTACTCTCTGCATGAAAAGCTTGGAAGCATAGCAACTAAAGAAAGCCCCTCCTCTTCGATATACCAGTGATCCTTTCAATGAATTAGACCCGAGGGACAAAGAGGAGGAGGCCACCGCCGAGCCTGCAGAGGCTATGGAATTCGTAGCTGTACACAAACATGACTCAAGTAGACTATTGAAAATCGGATCTCAACTAAAAGAAGAATTAAAGGATCAACTCATTGATTTTCTTCGCTACAACATGGACGTATTTGCATGGACGCACGCTGACATGACAGGAATCTCCCTAGACGTAGCATGCCACGTTCTGAACATCGATCCCACCAAGGTGCCAGTAAAGCAGAAAAAGAGAAGCATGGGGGCAGAACGATCAGCAGCCCTCGTGGAAGAAGTAAAGAACCTACTTGCCAATAACTTCATATGAGAAGCCATCTACCCAGAATGGATCGCTAACCCGGTACTGGTAAAGAAGGCTAATGGGAAGTGGCGAACATGCATCGACTTCTCCAACTTAAATGATGCTTGCCCGAAGGACTGCTTCCCACTCCCCCTAATCGATCAGCTTGTGGACAGCACAGCCGGACACGAACTCTTATCCTTTATGGACGCATACTCAGGATATAACCAGATCCCTATGCACGCCCCCGATCAAGACCACACTAGTTTCATCACTGACCCGGGATTGTACTGCTACAGAGTAATGCCTTTTGGACTTAAAAACGCCGGAGCTACTTATCAACGCCTCGTCAACAAGATGTTTGCGGAACTAATAGGATGAACTATGGAAGTTTATGTGGATGACATGCTGGTAAAATCGAGGAAAGCCAAAGATCATATAAACCACCTGGACGAGATGCTTCAAGTACTTCGCCAATATGGAATGAAGCTGAAGCCTCTAAAGTGCTCCTTCGGAGTATCGTCGGGAAAGTTCTTGGGATTCATCGTCCAAGCCAGGGGGATTGAAGAAAAACCCGAACAAGTTCGGTCTTTGCAAGATATCAAGATACCATCCACTCGAAGAGAGATGCAAAGCCTAAATGGGAAAGTGGCCGCCCTAAGCAGGTTCATCTCTAAAGCAACCGACAAATGCATCCCTTTCTTTGAAGCTCTAAAGAAAGACAAAGGAAAGTTCGAATGGACTGACGAATGCTCGACAGCCTTCCTTAACTTAATCGAACACCTCCAGTGACCAACAGTACTCTCAACTCCAAATGAAGGCGAGGAACTATACCTATACCTTGCTGTATCGTCCCATGCTTTAAGCGCCGCTTTAGTGAGAGAAGGCAACCGCGCACAGCGGCCCGTATACTTTGTAAGCAAGAGATTTACGGGGGCAGAAGCCAAGTACCCTAAACTTGAGAAGCTAGCATACTGTCTGCTAATCACGTCACGGAAACTGCGACACTATTTCCAATATCATTCCATCAGAGTTTTAACCGATCAACCGCTAAGGTAGGTACTCCATCGCCCCGACACTTCGAGGTGACTACTTAAGTGGTGCATTGAACTGAGTCAATATGATATCACCTACCATCCTCGCACCGCTATCAAGGGGCAACCCATAGCTGATTTCATTGCCAAATTCACTACTAACGAAGGTAAAGAGCAATCTGAAATGAAAAAAGATACGAAGTGGAATTTCTTTGTAGATGGAACATCAAACGAATAAGGCTCGGGGGCAGGTATTGTGATAAACACCCCTAGGGGAAGGAAGCTGCACTATGCCCTAAGGTTGGAATTCGTTGCCACCAACAACGATGCAGAATATGAAGCAGTAATAGCAGGACTGGAACTTGCCTTAGAAATTGGAATCAGTTCTTTATGTCTCCATAGCGACTCTCAACTTATTGTAAATCAAATACTGGGAGAATTCCATACTCAAGGAGAATGACTCACAGCATATCTAAAGAAGACCAAGCTACTGCTCAATCAATTGGATCACTATTTAATCAAACACATTCCTCGAGAAGAGAATCAGGAGGCCGACGAACTGGTAAAGCAAGCTAGCATGAAGGACGGCACCGCTTCCCGAACAATAACCATCTCACAGCAACTAGCCCCGAGTTACGAGACAATGAATATGATGGCTACAATCGAAGAGGAAACTTGGATGACTCCTATCCTAAAATATTTACAAGATGGCACACTGCCCGACGAGCGTAACGAAGCTAAGAAAATCTTAAGGAAAGCTTCCCGCTACACATTACAAGAAGGCATCCTCTATCGGCGCGGCTTCTCTAATCCCTTATTAAGGTGTATCGCTGGAAGGGAAGCCAGGGAAGTCTTGTCCAACATCCATCAAGGAAGTTGCGGAGATCAAACCGGAGGGCAGACTCTAGCCAAGAAAACACTCCGATACGGGTACTACTGGCCCACTTTAAACAAAGATGCCTTGGACTTCATCAAGAAATGCAACAGATGTCAGAAATTTGCTAAGATTCCTCGACTACCAACAAATGAGATTACTCAAATGACTAGCCCTTGGCCTTTTGCAGTATGGGGATTGACTTGATCGGCGAACTGCCAATAGGCCGAGGCGGAGCCAAATAGGCCATAGTGGCAGTCGACTATTTCACCAAATGGGTGGAAGCGGAACCTCTAAATAAGATATCTTCGGCAAAAGTTATTAACTTCTTGATCAAAAATGTTTTATGCAGGTATGGGGTTCCACTCAAAATTATATCGGACAATGGACTTCAATTTGATAGCGTGGAATTCACCGACTGGTGCCAAGAACACGGAATTCACAAGAGCTTCTCATCTGTGGCTTACCCCAGGCAAACGGACAAGTCAAAGCTGTCAACAAAATCCTCAAAACCCTAATCAAGAAGAAACTTGAAAAGTCAAAAGGCGCTTGGGTGGATGAACTTCCTACGGCACTTTGGGCCTACCGCACATCTTATAGAACATCAACAGGGCATACTCCTTTCTCTTTGGCATACGGATCGGAGGCCATGCTCCCAGTTGAAACTGTAGTGCCTTCCCACCGTAGGATCCACTACAACCTAGAAGAGAACGAAGAACTCCTCCTCATGTCTTTGGATCTAATTGAGGAGAAAAGAAACGATGCAGCACTCAAAGCAGCAGCTCACTAGCAAAAATTTGCAGCACAATACAACTCCAAAGTCAAGCACCGCAACTTACAAGAAGGAGATCTTGTCCTCAAGCGGATCTTCCCACGCCCCGGAGCGCTAGATCCAATCTGGGACGGACCCTATGTAATTCATATAGATCTCCGCAACGGAGCCTATATTTTGCCAACAGTGGACAGAGAGGTGTTCCAGAGGGCATGGAACATCCAACACCTCCGTCAAAACTTTTCTTAACTTGTACTACCCATATGAAGTGAATTAACAAAGAGAATTAGTGGACGTAGGCATTTTCGTGCCGAACCACTTTAAAAATCTTGTCTCTTTTTAACTTGTTCCTTTATATCTTGGCTGCTTGTTAAGCTTTATCCTTTTCTGTTGAACAAAATCATGTATAACGACATTTCCAAGACCAAACAGGTACAATGCGAATCTATGCACTTACCAATGAGACACTTTTGCTCCAGCATCCCTCTGTTGCGGGTTAACTCATTGCTCGCGACTACCCTCAAAGCCAACTGTAATGAGCCGATTATAAGCCATCAATAAGGCCGACTATAGCCGATGATAGCTCAATACGGCGTTCGGCTCGCCGGCAACTGTAAACCTACTTTAACCCCAACATAAGGTGTGGCCAGCCAGGGGTAGTTCACGGTTGACGATCAGCACCCACGCTAGCCGGCCACAGTAAATCGAATAATACCCACGATTACGGGCCATAATGGCTTGGGTAGTTACTGTGCGCGATCTCGGCTCCGATATGTCTTAAGTGCGGCTGTGGTAAAAAAGATAAACTCCCCGCGGAGGCGTAAGATGGGTGACAAATGTCTCCAAGACCCACAGCTAGGGAAAGTGACTACAAAAGCCGTTTGCCACAAACTTAAGCATATCGACGGCCTTACATGATGGGAAGTTTTACTATTTCTTATATTTCCATTTTATTTATTAAAACTTTCCTCCTATCCTCTATAACGATCCCTAAAGTACAGGACATAGAATAGGAGATGCCCGCCGATGGAAATAGGAATTCACAATTAGATGACATGACACTCAGCTGCATTCCATACTCAGCTACACAAGACATTCAAAGCTACCATATACAGCTAAAACTTGAAGGGCGGTACTTTCTTCTTTTGTATATAAATACGTAGCTATAATTTTTGCGCACATCACACTAACGTTACCAAACATAAGTTATTGTTTAAGAAAGAACTTAGCGTTAAACAAAATTAAATCACTAGCACATGCGCAGCTATATTTCTTATGCAACACATCAAAGTAACAAAAGCATTCAAATATAGCAGAATCAGTCTATGTTATGAAATTACATGTCAAAAAATAAAGCCGTTCATTACAAATGATATAATTACAACCCAAAAGTACATTAATGTTTTGGAACTAGTATATACAGGAATTCCAAGAAGGCCAAAAAATAATCAGCTGCAGCAGGGCTCCGCCTCTATCCTGCTCGCCCTCCGGGATCTACTTGACCGCAGGGTCAGAACTCCCAGCATGCTGGCCAAGGGTCCCACCTGACCGATTCAGGAAAAGAATACATCATATAAATTATACGCAATCGAGTTAAGGAAAGATTGAGAGGGAAGACTTACCAGCACCTGCTCCCTGATCATCATCATCTAGCTGCACGACTACCTCATTTGCAGCAAGAAGCCGCATGCCCTCCTTAACCGCCACCTTCTCTTCCTTAGTGAATTGGGCCGTAACCACATCCATCCTGAAAGCCGCACCACCTTCCTTATCCGCATCGGCCTTAGCCTCCTCCAAAGTCCGAAGATATATTCTAGTCATGACCCGGGGATAGTCGTCCATCCAGGACAGGTTGCCCTGCCTCCAAGTTTGGAAATACATGTCCTGGAGCATCTCATCCATCATCCCCTCGTTCTCCTCAAACTCTTTCATCCGGGCCTCAGAAGCCAACAGCTGTGCGACGGCAGCATCTCTCTCTGATCGGTATCTCGAGCAGTCAGCCTGAAGGGATTTCCGCATCACTTCCATCTCCTCCTTCAGCTTGGCCTGAGCAAGCTCTGCGGCCTCAAGCCTCCCAGATAACTCCTCTACCTGCTCAAGATCCGCTCTCCGAACCTCATCCACCGTTGTTATGGCCATGTCAATTCGTTCTTTGCAAACAGCCTCCATTTTTCGCAACTCAGCCTTGCTAGCCTCTTCCATGGTTTTCTTCAGTCGTCTGGAGGCCGCCTCATGTTGGGATATCTGGATAGCCTGATCGGCAAGCTGTTTGGCCTGATCAGAAAACCTTTAGTCGCAACCGAATGTTGGCACTTCCGATTTCCTCTCCAGCCTTGGCCAGTCGAGCGTGATGCTCCATTAGCCTCTTGGTCTCTTCAGCCACCCGATCGATGTTTGCCTTGGCCTCATCCCCCATGGTCACAATCCGAGTAGTAAGCAAATCAAGGTCTAAGGACTTAGCCTCATCAAGCACCCGTACCATGGGATTGCGGGGAAGAAGATGCTCACCTGTGGCCTCGTCAAAAGAGATGTCCTGAAAACTCGGGTCCAGATCCGGGTGGCCGGCAAATGGGTTGCGAACCAAACCAGGATGGTCTATCGCGGTAACGGTTAGATTTTCAGACGGATGTGAGGAAGGCATAAACTCAGTATCTTCCTCAGTAATATCATGGATAGGCTGGACTGGAGCCTGAGGGCCGGGTGAAGGTTCAAACAAAGATCGGCCCCTCTTCCTCTTTTGCATATCTTCTTCAATAACTCCGAGAAGAGGGCGATAGCCAACCACATCTCTAGGACGGCTAGTTGACGGCTTTGGTTTGGCGGAAGCTTTGAGTAGCTTGTACTGTTCAAGGCGGTGCCGAATATCTGATTTCTTTGCCACCTTACCCGTTTCTTGAATAAAAACCAAGTGTTACAAGCATGCATGAGACTATGATTCAAGAAACATATGAAGTTAAAAAAGGAGTTAAGAATTCACCTTGAACCGCCGGAGTTGCCTTAGCTGAAATACTCTCAGAAGATAGACTGGCCCCAGTCCCGGCCTTATCAGACTTGTTCGATTTCTCCACCAAGGCCGGCCCTTCCCCCAACCCCTCAAAGGCTTGGCGGAAAGCATCATCCTTCCACTCTTGAATCTCACCTGCTTGCCTAGAGGTCAGGGCACCAACGCCACTACCACCCTGACCTTCGCCACCGTGACCACCATCACCTTCTCCATCGCCTCCGCTCTCCTCCTCGCCTCTTTCCTCCTCTCCACTTTCCTCCTCCGGAGCATCTGGGCATGTGCTGGGATCCCCCCCGATGATTGGAGGTACCGAGAAAGGTCTCCTCTTGCTACTCTTTGCAGTAGCTCCGTCTTTAGCTTTGGCAGCCCTTTCCTCGGCTGTATCCCTTTGCTTAACCACAGATTGACGTGGCAGAATTAAGTTGTACTCCAGGAGAGTGGCATTCCTGATCAGGTAAGAAACCGACCTATCCCGTCCCGAAATGGCCTTTATTTCCGCAACCATCCGAGCTAAGGAATCATTCTCCACGACCGCATAGTCACCTGTCTCTATCAAGAAATAAAAGCATATAAGAAGAAGCATTGCGGTCGAAACAAGGAAAATATAAATGAAGTTCAACTTACAGCCGGAAGTGAAAAGACGGAAGGAAACAGAGTCATCCTTGATGAAGAACCGTTCTTTCTTGAACATACTGAGCTTTGAATACAAATCCAGGACCAGCTTGAAGGGCACGGCCGCTTCCTAGCAGATGTATAGAGACCCCTTCTTATAGCCACTCAAGTTGTACAAATACCGAATCTCCCGGTTGGAAGGGGGACGCCCATATTTCCTCTGAAAAATGATGAACAAGCACACCAAGATAGAATAGGAGTTGAGCTGAAGTTGGAATGGAGCCACCTTCAAATAGGTAAGAAAGCTGACTATCCAGGCATTGATTGGGGGAATGACCCCGCGCATACAATGTATCGGCTGTAAGCGAAATATCCTTCAGGAGGATCATACGGCATCACACCATCTCCCGGCAACAGCATACTCCCCCTGTCAATCCCAAAGGAGCAAGCGATGACATCAAATTGCCCTTCTTTGAGGGAGCTCGGAAAGCAATCGGGAGGAGAGTTCAGAAGCTCCTGAGGGCCATATCCGTCCACTAATGACCTCGGGGCAGGTCCAAGTCGCGCTGGTCCCGGCTGGACTGGGGGCACAGCGGAAGACTCACCTCTGTCCGCAGATTTTTTCTTTTCTGATCGGATTTCCACTTTGTGAGACATTTATCTGCAACACAAGAAAGTACATCATTAGAACAGAGGATATAAACAAACGAGTGTATATAGTCTGCAACTTCACTCGAATTCAAAACTCAAAGGATAAAGGTTATCAGGATCATTCGGTACATAAGGTCCCTGAACTCATTCGGCGTTGAAAAGTTTTTTTAGCTCATTCGGTACTAAGTTTCTCTATTCTCATTCGGTGAAACGAAGAAACCTCATTCGGCGAAAGGAACGCACCTTATTCGGCACTAAGATGATTTGGCACTAAGATGATTCGGCACTAAATTGATTCGGCACTAGGTGATTGGGCACTTATGTGGTTCGGCTGTCTCGTATGATGGAGGTTGAACGAAGGCCTGAAGCCCATACTTATAGGCAATTACGAACGGCCGAACCAGTTGGTTCGGCACGCAGGGCCGAGTGAAGATATCCTAGCTAAAACAAAGCATGCCATGTGTATACACCTGCCCTGCTTTGGGGGGAAAGTGCTGGATGAGATTCGGCCGAACCAACTCCCTCTCATGCATGCCGAACCAAAGACGCTCCACCATCCACAATCGGACCATCAACCCACCGAACCAACTCCATCTCCCTGCCGAACCAACCCACACTCCATCTCCCTACCGAACCAACTCCATCTCCATGCATTACCGGACCAACCTACCTCGCCTACCACCGAATCACCTATCACCGGATCAAACCGCACCTCCATGCATAGCCGAACCAGAGAGCTACCGGACCAGCTTGTCCCCAAGCTACCACCGGACCAACTCCCTCGCTACCGAACCACCTATGATCGGACCAACCCTCACTCCACCTACTACCGGTCAAAACAACATACCACCTCCTACCAAACCAACACGAGGAAGGCGTACCGGACTAGCACTACCAGGCCAGATTGCCTCAGCCCAGGCCCACCAGCAGCTATATATATCCAAGACCCCTGCCCCCAGCCTCACTCTATAAATAGAGGGGCAGGGGTACAACAATGGTAGACAAGTTTGAGAGCTCAAGCACGGATAGAACTTTCAAACAACTTTCAATTACTTGTAATCAAAGCTTTGTACTTGTAATCTGAAGAGAAAAGCAGAATAACATATAAAGTGGACGTAGGCACGTTCTTGCCGAACCACCATAAATCTGTGTGTCTTTTACAGTTTAGTCCCTGCTTTTTATATATTTGCGTAAATCACCCAAATCACTAGAAACAACATAAAATCAACTAATTCATACGACACGGAGGTGTTTGCCATTTTTTGTGCAAACATCGAGTTTAATTAAATGATGTTTTCAAATAAAATTTGATTTATATAAATTGAATTTTTATTGAAAAGTCAAGCTTTATGTTGAAATGTGAATTGGTTTAAAGGAATTTCTTTAAGAAATTAAATTAAAATTTTAAAGTCGAATTTGAGACATAAGTGAAATTTGTCAGAATTGAGTTATTTGAGTTATTTGAAATATAACTTTGAAACATATTGAAATTGGAAAAAAATAAATTGATATTTCTAACATGGATTGAAATCGATATAGAATTTAATTTTTTTGTTTAATATTTTGAATTGGAGGATTTACAATTGGGTTTGTTGATTTGGAAATTTGAAATGGTTTAGATGTGTTGAAATAAAATAAATATTTCTAATTATTAAGACTTTCAAATTATTAAACAATTTTAACCTATATTAACTATATTAAATCATTTAAACCAATTTTAAACCAATTCAATTTATTTTAAAACTAATTTAACCATTTTAACTTATTTTAAGTCTAATTAATCAATTTTAAAGCTATTTAATCTATTTTAATTATACTTAATCTATTTTAAATCTATTTAACTATCTTGAATCAATTTAACAGTATCCTTAATCTTCAATTAAACTATTTAGTGTATTTTAACTATTTATAACTATCTAAACTATCTTTCTAAATTTCCAACTGAATAAAGTAGATGTGTTTATATTTTAAATCCTCGATTTTAAAGTGAATATGGTTAAATGATATTATCACCTAAGTTGGGATTTAAATTACATATTTTGTTTGAGTATGAAGTTTTGAAATGAGGGATTTAAACTATTTTGAAAATACGATTTTGAAAGAATTATTTCGAAAGTGATATGGTTTGAATTGAATATGATATTTTGATATCAATTATGAAATGGTTTTGGAAATGTAAAAGAACCATCTGGTCTGTAATAAGGGTTTGTGTAACAACCCTAGATTTTGCATATAATTTAAATTTGACTTTGATTTTATTTTGAAATTATTTTAAACTTGTTTTATTTCAAACATTTCATTTTAAATATATAAATTTTGATTATTATATGAATTATAATTTCAAAATGGTATAAATTGAATATTTTCCTTAAAAATGGATTTGTGGTCAAAACTGGTCAAACTTTGACTTTTAAATTTTAAATTTAAATATATGAATTCTTCAATTTTATCTTTTATTTTGAAAATAGATTTAATATCATGAATACTGCTTTTCGTTTCGTTGAAATTTGATTTAAATTGGATTTTTAATGTTTAATAAGAAATTTTGATTCTTCTATAAGTTAAAAATGTTGAATAAATAAATGGTTAAATTGAAATTAGGTAAAAACTTCTCTTCTTTGCTATGTTTATCTTTGTTTTTATTTGTGTTTTGCACTTTTTTTCTTCCCTCTTATGATAGGCTCCTCCTTCCTCCTTCACCAAGGCCACCACCTCCACCACCTCCAACACCACCTGAACTCTCGACCACATTATCCCCTTGGACCCCACAGTGTAGGCCGTGCCCATACTAGCCTTGGCCGAGCCTTGTTTTGACTGGAATCCATGTTATATTGCCTTGTAGTGTTAGCTTCATGCATACTTATGTTAGCACCATTTTCCCTACGCTAGGCTGACCTATATGAGTCTACTACCAGATCCAAACACAAGCTTTAGTCATGTATTTTAATCCATAGCCGAGCCTAGGATAGTTGAAGACAAGTGCAAATACTTTGGATATATTTTGAACATTCAATTTTCACATTGTTTATCGTATTTGAATTTGAAATCTTATGTACATTATATTGTTTTGTTTGACTTGTATTCGAGGGATTGATACTTTGGCTCTTCCACTCATCTTTGTGTCGTGTTTTCGTGCTTGTTTAGATCTCATTTGTGCATTCGTCTTTGTGTCTCCAGCTCAAACCAGTGAGTTATTCTCACCAAACAATATGTACATACATAACTAGTAAGTTGACCCCTATAGAATCTGTAAAATACATTACCATGTTACACCTGCTATATTGTGATTATATGATGTTCACGCATGCTTAAACACCTGTTATAACATCTATTACTGTTATATTATGTTGTTTTATTATTTTTATCAGTTTATCACACTGCAAGTTCCCTTTAGATTAGAATCACTATGGGTTGAAATGGTACATACCCGAATGGACTTTAGAACAAGGGAAAATAGTTATGAGATGAAATGATAGGCCTGAGCGATTTTCAATTTATTTCATTTACTTGGGACTGCGGGTTTGAAATGATAAAACTCGGATTTTCTTTGTAAAATACCGGTTGAAATGATATATATCCGTATCACCTGACCTAGGTTAGAAAACTATATACAGGCTCGTGGTTATTTTATAAAGTGTTTTTGGATATTTTTAAGTATTTTAAAAATATAATTTATGAAATTTGATTTAAATAGATTTTGAAATGTTTTAAAATAAAGAAATTATGGTTTTTCTATGAGTTAAAAATATAAATGAATGGTTAAATTGGATTATTGAAATTTAACTTAAGTTTGGAAATTTGGAATTTTGGTTAAAAATGATATTTAAGTTATATAAATAAAAATGGAAATTTATTTTTATTCTGAAAATGGTAAATATGATAATTTGATTTGAATTTGAATGATTTAATAAAGTATTATTGATTTTTCTATGAATTAAAATGGTTAAGTAAATGATGCTTAAAAGTGAAATTTTAAAATACAACTTGATTTGGAAATGTGGAATTTAGTTTTGTTTAAAGGCTTAAGTTAATTAAATAAATTGGAAATTTAGTTTAATTTGTGAAGTGGAAATTCGAAAATGTAAGTGTTAATAAGGTGTCAAATGTAAAATGGGAAAATTGTACAATTGAATTTGTTAAGTGAAATTATTAAAAAATTTGGATTTTTCTGTAAAGGTTTGCTTTATAAAAATCATAAATTAAAAGAGTATTTTAATGAACATCTTTGAATGTTAAAATATGATTTTTGTAATGTTTAAATGGTTTAAATTTAAATGTTTTCAAGTATAACTTACATCAGCTTTTTCCGAATGCTGAAAAAGGTTGAAATTTTCAATGTGTATGGTTTTAACTTAGTAAATGAACTCAGAATGGTTTAAAACTTTGGAAATTGAATACTTGATTTGAAAGTATATAAACTTAAATTTTAAATGGTTTAAATGAATTTTTTTGATTAAAATATAGGCTATTTAAAAGTTGATTTGCAATGATAATAAATGAAAGATATGATATTTTGATATATATTAAATGTTTTGAAGTGGAGTTTGAAAGATATCATATTTTGATATATATTAAATGTTTTGAAATGAGGTTTTGAAAAGATATGATATTTTGATATATATTAAACGTTTTGAAATGAGGTTTTGAAAAGATATGATATTTTGATATATTAAAATGATTTGAAATGTGGTTTTGAAAAGATATGATATTTTGATATATTAAAATGATTTGAAATGAAGTTTTGAAAGATATGATATTTTGATATTAAAATGATTGATATTAAAATGATTTGAAAATGAAGTTTTGAAAGATATGATATTTTGATATTAAAAATGATTGATATTAAAATGATTTGAAGATGAAGTTTTGAAAGATATGATATTTTGATATTAAAATGATTTGAAAATGAAGTTTTAAAAGATATGATATTTTGAAATTAAAAATGATTGATATTAAAATGATTTGAAGATGAAGTTTTGAAAGATATGATATTTTGATATTAAAATGTTTTGAAATGAAGTTTGAAAGATTTGATATTTTGATATTAAAATGATTTGAAATGAAGTTTGAAAGATATGATATTTTGGAAATGGAGCTTTGAATGGTTATGATATTTTAATATATTAAAATGATTTTAAAGGAAGTTTTGAAAGTAGATGATAATTTAATATATTGAAATTGTTAGAAATGACTTGATATTTATTTTGATAAATATTTGAATTTGAAAGATATGGTATGTTGATATATTGAAATGGTTTGGAAATGATTTAATCTTTATTTTGATAAATATTTGGATTGAAATGATATCTATATTTTAAGTAAAAAATATTATTTTAAAGTTATAACCACGGGTTATAATAACGATTGGTTGGCAAAGAGACCGGGATCGGATATGGGCATACTCTCCGTCGATAGCGAAAACCACTTTGACAACCGTGTACACGGTGGAGATCCCAGAATGAAGTAGGATGGTGGCGACGTTCTTAAGGTATGTAACATGGACCCAACTCCCGTGAGTTGGCTTAAGGTGGCTAAAACAGGAGCGATCTCGGGCCATAAGGGGTAGCTCCTCTGGTCGAACACATTTCTTCGAAACCATTCTATTGGTTTTGTGATTGTTTGGGCGCCCCTCCGATTTTGGGAATGTGTTCCGAGGTGGGCGTATGTGGCTGCTGTGTTACCACCTTCCCGTGTGCGTAATTTCTATATCTACCCTAGCATTGCCTTATGTGTCGTGTCATCTACCGTATCGAGCCTTTACTACGAGTTTCTATTTGTGTCGTACCTATGCAGTATCTTCTCGTAGTCTCCCGATCAGGAGATATGCAGGTACTGTATAGACTATTGGCATTATTTGTGTTAAGGGGAATATTGGGTCACTCCTTAACGCTATTTGAAAGTAAGTTTATTTTACTATTAGACATTATTATAATAACGCGATATTACTATATAGTAAATAGTTTGACGGATCCTTAGAGGATGGGCGGTCCCAAGCATCCTTTAAGTTACTTGTACTTTTACTACAGTTCAATTGAGTTGGTTTACATTGTGTAAGTATGTAGTCCTGACTCGAGTGTTTGTATTTTTATTTACGCTCGGGTCAGCCTGAGTATTCACAGATTTGGATTTCCACTTTCTGGAGATTGGAATCGCTGGATTATCTGCTTGTCTAGTTTTATCTTTTCGGTCTGTTGGTCCTTTTCAGCTCTTGTATTGGTAGACTTCTATGTATTGAGACTTCTTTTGTACTTTATTTCTTCTGTTGTATCTTATGTAACTTTGATATATTTACATAGTAGCTTCATAAACTACTATTTCTTTTACTTCCGCTGCACTATTATTACTCTGTGTCTGTGATCTGTGATTTTTATTTACTCTATATTCTATTATTTGCCAAATTTTATTTACAACGCGGTATTTTGAGCAAATCAAGTCCGACATGTGCGGATGTGAATGGTTGAAAATACCTGGCTGTTACATTTGGTATCCGAGCTTTGGCTTTGAGGCAAAACTTAGAATATAAAGTAAATTATTTACAGAATCACTTTCGTTCGAGTTTGAATTTCTTCCTCTTTGATTCAAATTTCATTTTAATTTTTGTACGTTCCCTACGGTTCCAAAATCCATTAGTGTCCCTCATTATTCATCTCCTTTTGATTCTGGAGTATCCCATAACTCCACTTTGAATGAGCTTTATAGTGAATTGGCGGTCCCGCCAATCTAAAAAAAATTCATTTGTAAAGGGGGAAACTCCTTTACAGTTAGCATCGATTCACCAGAGATTTATATATATCCTTGGTTTAGATGCTAACATCTTTTGTTATTCCAAACTCTATCTATTGAGATCGAATGTGGATTTACCCTAGAAAATCCACATCGATATTATTCTTTAAGTCACGGTTGACCTGGTTAAGGTTGCCCGCGATTTATTTAAGCTTATCTACCTCCCTATTTTTGTTATTCAATCATCTTGTCTTTTGTTTCCAATCTATCTTCCAAACATTTTTGAATTGTACTTGTAAATCTATGTTTTGTTTTATATATTGTGTAGTTTGAATTGTTGATGCTGACTTGGGTTTTCGATCGATTCGTCTAATCAACGCTGTCGATAGGATTTCTAAACAACTTTGACAGAACAAACTGACACAATATTATTTTAAAATTTGGTTAATGAAATTTTTTGATGTAAGTAAATTTATGGAACTTAATAAATTGATTTAAATTAATAATTTGAAATGATAATACTTGATTTATCATTTATTGTTCTATAAATGAATTTATAAATAGTTGTTTATAAATTGATTTGAGAACTAAAATGAGCTTAAATCAAGAATTTGAGAATTTAATTTCCGATGATTTCAAACTTTGGTTTGAAGTTTTCAAAAGGTTATATTATTTTAAGTATTTTCTAATAGCAATTTTTTTTCAAAGAATTTTATAGTTTAAAAAAATTTAGTGCTCTTCTCTTTATCGCTGGAAAATAACTTTGGTGATGACCGCGGCATCATCGATGTTCATTTTCGAGTTTCGAAGTGAAGAGACCGTTCTGTAGTCTTGCTACAGCTTTGTTTTGGGAAATTTAATTGATTTGAATGTCTAAAATATGACTTGATTTATAATATATATATATAGATGTATGATTTAAAATTTGATTTGATAAATTATGTACATACATTTATTTATCTCTAAATGGTTTGAAGAAATCAGAAATTTAATTCTTTAATTTCATTTTATAGAATAATTTCAATTATAAAAAGAAAATTAAAATTTTGGATGAATATTCAAGCATGAAATGATTTAATTAAAAAGTTTTATTTGTATAATACTCAATTGCACTTTAATATAACTTACCTAAAATTTTAGAAGTTAACAATGTAATTGGATAATATACATTATAAAAGGATTTTATAAATAAAATTTTGAGTTGTTATAATAAATATTATATACTTAAATTTTGTTATAAAAAGATTAATAGAGGTAAATAGAATAAAAGGGTAAATTGAATAATTTACAATATAAAATGATGTTAAAAGAACTAAGAATAAGTTAAAACATTTATAATAAGTGTAAACATACTTAACATAGGTAAAAAAAATATTGAGAGGAAATTTTTTAATTTTAATTAGGCATAAGGGAGAATTAAATTTATTAAGTACATTTTGAGTATAATAAATGATTTTTGTTCAAATCCATGATTTTAGAAAGTGTTAATTTAAGAAATTTGGATGATAAGATATTGAAATTAGAGATAGTTAAGGTTTATTTAATTGGCGTAAAATTAATTATCAATTTAAGTTGAAATTCCATGGTTTCTAACCTATTATCTTATTTTTCTTTTTAAACTATCGTTTGGTTGTCCTTATTTTCCGTATCTTGCTTCAGGCTGGTGTTGGCATTTTTCTATAATTTTTCTGTTTAGAAATCTTTCTATAATCTTTGATAATCTCCACCTTGTTAAACTTACCTATAAAAATAGTTATCAAGTGTAATTTCAATCTCCTTGTCATCCTGTCCTAATCTTATTTCACTTTATCTTTTTCTGTTCTTTCCCGTACCTCATTCCTTTTCGGCGACGAAAAGTTTTGAGGGGGGGAGAGTGTTACAACCCTAGATTTTGCATATAATTTAAATTTGACTTTATTTTTATTTTGAAATTATTTTAAACTTGTTTTATTTCAAACATTTCATTTTAAATATATAAATTTTGATTATTATACGAATTATAATTTCAAACTGGTATAAATTGAATATTTTCCTAAAAAATGGATTTGTGGTCAAACTGGTCAAACTTTGACTTTTAAATTTTAAATTAAAATATTTGAATTCTTAAATTTTATCTTTTATTTTGAAAATAGATTCAATATCATGAATACTGCTTTTCGTTTCGTTGAAATTTGATTTGAATTGGATTTTCAATGTTTAAATAAGAAATTTTGATTCTTCTATATGTTAAAAATGTTGAATAAATAAAAGGTTAAATTGAAATTGGGTAAAAACTTCTCTTCTTTTATTTTTTTTTCTTTGTTTTCATTTGTGTTTGGCACTTGTTTTCTTCCTTCTTATGATAGGCTCCTCCTTCCTCCTTCACCATGGCCACCTCCACCACCTCCACCACCTACACCACCTCCATCACCACCTGGACTCTCGGGCACATTATCCCCTTGGACCCCACAGTGCAGGCCGTGCCCATACTAGCCTTGGCCGAGCCATGTTTTGACTTGAATCCATGTTATATTGTCTTGTAGTGTTAGCTTCATGCATACTTATGTTAGCACCATTTTCCCTAGGCTAGGGCGACCTATATAAGTCCACTACCAGATCGAAACACAAGCTTTAGTCATGTATTTTAATCCATAGCCGAGCCTAGGATAGTTGAAGACAAGTGCAAATACTTTGGACATGTTTTCTACATTCAATTCGAACATTGTTTATCGGATTTGAATTTGAAATCTTATGTATATTATATTGTTTTGTTTGACTTGTATTCAAGGGAATTGATACTTTGGCTCTTTCACTCTTCTTTGTGTCGTGTTATCGTGCTTGTTTAGATCTCGTTTGTGCATTCATCGCTGTGTCTCCAGCTCAAACCAGTGAGTTATTCTCACCAGACAATATGTACATATATAACTAGTAAATTTACCCCTTTTGAATCTGTAAAATACATTATCATGTTACACCTGTTATATTGTGATTATATGATGTCCACCCATGCTTAAACACCGGTTATAACATCTGTTACTGTTATATTATGCTATTCTGTTATTTTTATCAGTTTATCACACAGCAAGTTCCCTTTAGATTAGAATCACTATGGGTTGAAATGATACATACCCGAATGGACTTTAGAATAAGGGAAAATTGTTATGGGCTGAAATGATAGGCCTGAGCAATTTTCAATTTATTTCATTTACTTCAGACTGCAGGTTTGAAATGATAAAACCCGGATATTCTTTATAAATTATGGGTTGAAATGATATATATCCGTATCACTTGACCTAGGTTAGAAAACTATATACAGGCCCGTGGTTATTTTATAAAGTGTTTTGGATATTTTTAAGTATTTTAAAAATATAAATTTATGAAATTTGATTTAAATAGTTTTTTAAATGTTTTAAAATAAAGTTTATGATTTTTCTACGAGTTAAAAATGTAACTAATGAATGGTTAAATTGGATTATTGAAATATAACTTAAGTTTGGAAATTTGGAATTTTGATTAAAAATGATATTTAAGTTATATAAATAAAAATGGAAATTTATTCTTATTTTGAAAATGGTAAATATGATAATTTGATTTAAATTTGAATTTGAATGATTTAATAAAGTATTATTGATTTTTCTATGAATTAAAATGGTTAAGTAAATGATGCTTAAAAGTGAAAATTTAAAATACAACTTGATTTGGAAATATGGAATTTGGTTTTGTTTAAAGGCTTAAGTTAATTAAATAAATTGGAAATTTAGTTTAATTTGTGAAATGGAAATTTGAAAATGTAAGTGTTAATAAGGTGTCAAATGTAAAAATGTGAAAATTGTACAATTGAATTTGTTAAGTGAAAGTATGAAAAATTTGGATTTTTCTGTAAAGGTTTGCTTTATAAAAATCATAAATTAAAAGAGTATTTTAATGAACATCTTTGAATGTTAAAATATGATTTTTGTAATGTTTAAATGGTTTAAATTTGAATGTTTTCAAGTATAACTTACAACAGCATTTTCTGAATGCTGAAAAAGGTTGAAATTTTCAAAACGTATGGTTTTAACTTTGTAAATGAACTCAGAATGGTTTAAAACGTTGGAAATTGAATACTTGATTTGAAAGTATACAAACATAAATTTTAAATGGTTTAAATGAATTATTTTGATTAAAATATAAGCTATTTAAAAGTTGATTTGGAATAATAATAAATGAAAGATACAATATTTTAATATATATTAAATGTTTTGAAATGAAGTTTGAAAGATATGATATTTTGATATATATTAAATGTTTTCAAATGAGGTTTTGAAATGATATGATATTTTGATATATATTAAATGTTGAAATGAGGTTTTGAAAAGAGATGATATTTTGATATATAAAAATGATTAGAAATGTGGTTTTGAAAAGATATGATATTTTGATATATAAAAATGATTTGAAATGAAGTTTTGAAAGATATGATATTTTGATATTAAAATGATTGATATTAAAATGATTTGAAAATGAAGTTTTGAAAGATATGATATTTTGATATTAAAAATGATTTGAAGATGAAGTTTTGAAAGATATGATATTTTGATATTAAAATGATTGGTATTAAAATGATTTGAAAATGAAGTTTTGAAAGATATGATATTTTGATATTAAAAATGATTGATATTAAAATGATTTGAAGATGAAGTTTTGAAAGATATGATATTTTGATATTAAAATGTTTGGAAATGAAGTTTGAAAGATATGATATTTTGATATTAAAATGATTTGAAAAGAAGTTCTGAAAGATATGATATTTTGGAAATGAAGCTTTGAAAGGTTATGATATTTTGTTATATTAAAATGATTTGAAAGGAAGTTTTGAAAGGATATGATAATTTAATATATTGAAATGGTTAGAAATGACTTGATATTTATTTTGATAAATATTTGAATTTGAAAGATATGGTATGTTGATATGTTGAAATGGTTTGGAAATGATTTAATCTTTATTTTGATAAAGATTTTGATTGAACTGATACCTATATTTTAGGTATAAAATATTATTTTAAAGTTATAACCACGGGTTATAATAACGATTGGTTGGCAAAGAGACTGGGATCGGATAAGGGCATACTCTCTGTCGATACCGAAAACCACTTTGACAACCATGTACGCGGTGGAGATCCCAGAATGAAGTAGGATAGTGGCGACATTCTTAAGGTATGTTACGTGGACCAACTCCCATAAGTTAGCTTAAGGTGGCTAAAATAGGAGCGATCTCGGGCCAAAAGGGGTAGCTCCTCTGGTCAGACACATTTCTTTGATACCATTCTATTGCTTTTGTGATTGTTTAGGCGCCCCTCCGATTTTGGGAATGTGTTCTGAGGTGGGCGTATGTGGCTGCTGCGTTACCACCAGCCCGTGTGCGTAATTGGTATATCTACCCTGTCATTGCCTTGTGTGCTATGTCACCTACCATATCGAGCCTTTACTATGAGTTTCTATTTGTTTCGTACCCATGCAGTATCTTCTCGTACTCTCCCGATCAGGAGATATGCAGGTACTGTATAGACTATTGGCATTATTTGTGTTAAGGGGAATATTGTGTCACTCCTTAACGCTATTTAAAAGTAAGTTTATTTTACTATTATACATTATTATAATAGAGCGATATTACTACATAGTAAATAGTTTGACGGATCCTTAAAGGATGGGCGGTCCTGTAACAACCCGCATATTTAACGATTTTATATTTAAATGTTTGATTTAAATATAGCGTCGTTATTTGGATTTTGGGGTCCGAAATGTTACTTTCTGCAAATGGCCGAATTGGAGCTCGAAACCATTTCCATTGAGTCCAAAATGGCGTTTGCGATCTTTTTGAGTATAATCTTTGATATATTTGGAGTAAGTTGAAATTTGACCCTTTTTCTACTTGGGCTTGAGTTTGGGTTCAGCCCATTGGCTAGTTAACTCACTTAACCTTCTACTTCAGCCCCTTCCCCTCATCTCTCTTCATTTCATTTTATTTCTCATCTAAAAACTGAAATGGGGGAAAGGAAAGAGGAAATAGAAAATTAGCAAGCCCTAGTTCTCCTTTGTATCTTGATTCTTGCTCCAAAATCAAAGAGAATCCATTGGTAAGTTCATCTCCATCTTCTCCATCTCTTCTCCTCTTCAATTTCTGTAATTTTCCTAACCCTAACTTAGGAAATACTTGCTTTGATTCTTGATTGAAGCTTGTAGTGTTGAAGTGGAGTGTAGTTGGTTGATTCCTTGCAATTGTGCTTCTTCATCTTCTTTGTTTTGTGTAAAAAAGGTGAGTTTTGAACTCACATCTACTTCTCTTGATTTCATTGATGTTAGGTATGAATTCCTAACACCTTGTTCATATGCACTTGCAATTGGTTTGGGTTGAATTGGGGAATATACCAATTTTTAGTGTTTTGGGTTCAAATCTTTGAAATCCTAACTTTGATGTTTTAATCATGTTTTGGTGATGCATCGAGGAACATATAGGGCCGGATTGTCGATTGGCATAAGCCCTTAGAGCCAATGTTCGTCCGATTGCATTTTGGGAGAGTTTGCTCTTCATTTGAATAAGGCTGAAAAACAGCCCAGACATGATTCAGTCGACTGAAAACTCTGTTCAGTCGACTGAACCTGAAACCCGAGAGTTTCCAGGCATGATTCAGTCGACTGAAAAACTCTGCACAGTCGAATGAACCTGGAAACATAAAGTTTCTTGAACCTGGAAAATTTTCCAGGTATGGGGTCAGTCAACTGAAAACTCTGTTCAGTCGACTGAACCTGCTGTTTGAGCCCAGTTTGCCTTTTTGGATTGAATTTCCAATTTAAATCGATTCATGATGATCCTATGTATGGTTATCAATTGTTTTGACTTTGATGGTTCCTTTTAATTTTAATCCACGGGTTTTTATAAAATAATCTCTCGAATCGCATTTAAAAGTTCGTTTCTCTAATTTATAAATTCTATTTAAAACACACACACTTTTGCACTTCGAACGAAGTGGAACGGTGATTAAATGGTTGGGCAAAACACGGACCATGAATCTGTGCGTTTATCCTTCCGATTAATCCTTGACCTATTCGATTGATTGTTTTGACCTTCGGGTTTGGTTTATCGATGATATGAGGTAAACTTTGTACTGCTTTGAGTGTGAAAGGAACTGACGGATAGTAAACCGTTTAATGCGAACGAGTGGTTATGGGACATACGTTAACACTTTTCGGATTCCTTTTCGAGAGTTGTGACACATTCCGCCAGTTAGTGGTGTCCAGTACTGGGTCTTCGACCTTCACCACTATGGTTTGTTGCCTCTGGGATAGTGTCTTCGGACTGTCTCCCTAGGTTTGTTGCCTTCAGGTATGTTGCCATCGAGTGTGTGCCTTCGGGTTTGTTGCCCTATATAGTTTCGCTCTGATGTTGGCCTTATGTGCCGCATGGGTGATACTTGGGTTTGGAGTCTTCGGGCTCATGGATCCTTGCTTGTACAGTACTTAGCTCGAGCAAATTTTATGATGTTTCATTGATATGTATATTCCCTTGGTATCGCCCTTCGGTATTGGTCTTTTTGAGCCGCATGGAGTATAGCGTTTACCTTGTGGAACTTGTATACCTTATTGGTATTTGTTGTTTGCCTATTGGCTTGTTTTGGGATATTTGTATCCTTTGTTTCTATATGTTGCCGATGATATGAGGCTTGTTCTATATGATTCATCTCTTGTTGATGATTGTGTTATCTCGCCTAGAGATATTTATTATACTGTATGACCTTGCAGGTTTATTAGTGTTCAGTTTATCTAACTGATTTGTTATCTAGACTGACCCATGTATTTTATACTCGGGTCAGACCGAGATGTTTCAGGTTAGGTGCTTTTGAGGACTTAGCCTATTTTGCTTCCGCATGGACTATTCGCTAGCTTCATTTTGTTATAGCGTCTTTTGTAGTCCTGATCTGTTGTAACTCTGATTTATACTCTTTCGTCTCGTCTGTATATTGTGGTCTCCAGTACCACTTGACATGTATTATTTTGTATACTCTGTGGTGTATCTGTGTATGTGTATATTATGATCGACTGTACTGTGATGTATATTACATTTGAGTTGTTATATTTTCTTCTGATAGATCCTATAGCCATTGTAGTTTTTCTTTAAATATTTATTGAATAGGTCGAATTTTAATGTGTTCTACTTTTCGACATATTTAGTCAATAGTTAAGGTAAGATTGCACATGGTCGCTTCCATTATACTCTATTGTCCGCGTTAGCCGACAGTATTATCTATGTAATACTCTTTGTTAACGAGGCTCTCGGAGTGGGGCGTCACAGCGTGGTATCAGAGCTGAGTTCAGAAAAAAATATGATAAACACAGAATAGATGCACATATTATGGTACATCAAAGTGTACAAGTGATACAGATCCTTGAGTCATCGTGTCTCTTTATTCCATCAAGGTTAGATAGATATTGGAAATACGTCTAGGAATGCATTTTATTCCGTAGTATCCCATATTGTAATATCTACCTTGTGAATAATCTTGTTCTTATCTTACTTTCAGCTTATGTCTGGAAGAGGCAGGGGTCGACGTTCGAATGCTGGGCAATCTAGTGGCTCGCATCCGGATGGCGTATATATGTCTGCCGATCAATTTTTGGAATTGTTTAGGAGCACTCAGCCTCTCGTTCCTCCTCGAGTGTCTCCACCTCGCAAGTCTGCTTTTGCACGTCAGTGCAGTGATTTTGCTCATCTTGGAGGAAAGCCGTTTAAGGGCTCCGAGTCTGTTCTTGAAGTCCAAGCTTGGCTTCGCACGTGCGAGCGTATTTTCTCTCGCATGGATCTTTCTGACCGTGATAGAGTTCTTGTAACTTCTAGCTTATTACAAGAGCATGCTCTTGACTGGTATGAGCTTCTTGTAGCTGAAATTGATGAGTCTACTCTTTCTTGGACTCAGTTTCGGGGACGATTTGAACTCAAGTTCGTTCCTGAATCTGAAAAAGTTTTATTGACCCGTCGCTTCCTTGAGTTGAAGCAAGGGAAATCTTCTGTTTCTGAGTATGTCGCATCGTTCGAGGCTTTATCTTAGTATGGTCTTGAATTCATCAGCACTTCTTATAAGAAGAATTTGAAGTTTGTTTCTGGCCTTAAGAAATATCTTAAGAAGTCCTTGTTGCTCCAGCTTAAACTTTCTTTTGAGGAATTGGTTGATTCGACGCTTCATCTCGAGACCGTCGAGAAAGAGTGTGATAGTGATGTTGATGTTGAGGTTTCCAGAAACCCCAACAAGAAGCAGTTTCCAATTCAGAAGAAGCCTTTTCCTTATAAGAAGAAGAAGACCGGTGGTCCTAGCTCTCAGCCTCAATCTTCCGTAACACCTTTCGTTCGAAAGTGTTTTAATTGTGGTTCGCCGGATCATATTATTCGAGCTTGTCCAAAGCCTCTCTTCTGCCGTAATTGCAAGAAGGAAGGTCATCATGTTTCTGCTTGTCCTACTGCTCCTGCTATTGCAAAATCTGGCAAGGTCAATGTGGCTAATGCTTCTGGAGGTCCTTCTCAATCCAAAGGTATGACTCCATCTATTTTGGAGGGTTCAATTCTATTTCATGATCATAGTATACGAGTTCTTTTCGATACGGGTGCTTCACATTCTTTCGTATCGAAGAAGCTTGTAGATGATTTATCTTTGGATGTTTCTTGTATGGTTACTTCTTTAAGGATTGTGAATCCTATTGGGGGATCCGCGACCCATAGTTTGCTTTGTGATGATATTGAGATTGTTTTATGTGGCTTTTCTTTCCGTGCGAATCTACACGTTGTTTCTCATTTGGGTTTTGATATGATTTTTGGTATGGACTGGCTAGTGAGGTACGATGCTAGGATTATTTGTTCCGAGAGAATTTTATATCTTTGTCATCCTGATTCACCTTCTCAGTTATCTCTTGTTCTTCGGGATGTGTATAATTCCGAGATGGCTTTGTATTCTCTTGATTCGCAAGATGGTGATGATGTATCTTGTATTCCTATTGCTTGTGACTTTTCTAATGTTTTTGAACCTGTTTCGGGTTTGCCACCCAAACGGGCAATTGAGTTCCGCATTGATCTCATTCCAGGCGCGCAGCCAGTTAGTCGTCCTCCCACGAGGATGTCTACAAAGGAAAATAAGGAACTCAAGAAGCAGCTTTTAGAGCTCGAGTCCAAGCAGTTGATTCAGTCCAGTTTTTCTCCGTGGGGATCCGCGGTCGTTTTTGTGAAGAAGTCTGATGGAACTCTTAGGCTTTGCATTGACTATCGCAAGCTTAACGAGTTGACCATTAGAAATAGGTATCCATTGCATAGGATCAATGATATGTTCGATCTATTGAGTGGTGCCAAGGTCTTTTCTCAGCTTGACCTTGCCACAGGTTTTCATCAGTTACGAGTCGCGGAGGATAGCATACCTCTTACCGCTTTCCGCACTCGTTATGGTTCTTTTGAGTGGCTCGTTATGCCGTTCGGTTTGACGAACGCTCCTGCTTTCTTTGTTGACCTCATGAATCGGGTATTCCGGGAATATCTCGATAAGTTTGTTCTTGTCTTCATTGATGATATCCTTATTTATTCTAAGTCTGAAGCTGAGCATGCTAATCACTTGAGAATTGTCTTGAGTACTCTTCGTCGTCATCTTCTTAAAGCCAAATTCTCCAAGTGCTGCTTTTGGGAGAATAAGGTTAAGTTCTTAGGCCATGTTGTATCTTCCGATGCATTTCTGTCGATCCCTCAAAGATCGAAGCCATCCAGTATTGGAAGAGGCCTGAGAATGTGCATGAGATTCGTAGTTTCCTTGGATTGGCGGGTTATTACCGGCGGTTCATTAAGAACTTTTCCCATGTTGTGCTTCCTCTCACAAGCCTTACTCAGAAAGGCATTCGTTTTATATGGTCCGACAATTGTGAAGCTTCCTTTCAGACATTGAAAGAACTTCTCACTAATGCTCCTATTCTTGTGGTTCCCGAAGGGAATCATGATCTTGTTGTCTACACCGATGCGTGTGGTAGTGGTCTCGGTGCTGTTCTTATGCAGAGAGATCGGGTAGTTGCTTATGCTTCTAGGCAACTGCGTCCGAATGAAGTTCGCTATGCCACTCATGATCTTGAGTTAGCCGCCATTGTCTTTGCTTTGAAGATTTGGCGACATTATTTATTGGGCGAGCGCTTCATTCTCTATACCGATCATAAATCTTTGAAGTATTTGTTTACTCAGAAGGAACTCAATATGAGACAACAGCGTTGGCTCGAGTTTCTTGCTTCCTATGACTTTGATATCCAGTTTACCCCTGGTAAGGGTAATCGTGTTGCAGATGCGCTTAGTTGTAAACATTCGGTTGTTATTTCTATGATGCTTGCCGAATGGAATGTTCTTGAGACTCTATCTTTTTGTGAAATTCGTGATCAAGGTTCATCTTCTGATTCTCCTATTCTATTATTTAGTTTGGGAGCTCGACCTATTTTATTGGATCGTATTGCCGATGCTCAGCGGCGTGATCCTGATTTGTTGCATTTTATTCAGCTTTGTGAGTCTGGATCTTGTGATGAGGCGTTGCAGGATTTTAGCATTGATTCTAATAGGTGTCTTCGTAAGAAGAACCGTCTTTTTGTGCCTTCTGATTTTGCACTTAGGCATGACATTCTTGATGATTGCCATCATTCTAAGTATACCATTCATCCCGGTAGTGGTAAGATGTATGCTGATATGCGTCGTCTTTATTATTGGGAAGGCATGAAGAGCGATGTGGCGAGTTATGTGAGCAATTGCATGACATGTCAACGTGTGAAGGCCAAACATCAGCGTCCTTCTGGACTTCTTCAACCTCTTGAGATTCCATTGTGGAAGTGGGATCAAATTTCTATGGATTTTATTGACGGCCTACCTCGTTCGAGATCAGGTCATTCTAGTATTTGGGTTATTGTTGATCGCCTCACCAAGTCTGCTCATTTTGTCCCTATTAAGTCTAATAGGATAGCTTCATTTTTGGCTAAGTTGTATGTCAAGGAAATCGTGAGACTTCACGGTGTTCCTAGTTCTATTGTGAGTGATCGTGATCCTTTATTCACGAGTCATTTTTGGAAGAGTCTTCAGCAAGCTTTGGGAACAAAGCTTAATTTTTCTACAGCTTATCATCCGCAGTCTGATGGACAGACTGAACGGATGAATCGTATTTTGGAAGATCTTCTCCGTATTTGTATTTTTGATTTCGGTTGTTGTTGGGAGGATCACCTACCTCTTGTAGAGTTCTCCTACAACAATAGTTTTCAGTCTAGTATCGGTATGGCTCCTTTCGAAGCCTTATACGGAAGGCCATGTCGATCACCTTCTTATTGGTTGGAATCTGGGGAGAAGCTTATTCTTGGCCCGGACTTTGTTCTTCATTCTTCTGAGAAGATTGATCTTATTCGATTGAGGATGAAAGAGGCACAGAGTCGCCAGAAATCCTACGCGGACAACCGTAGGAAGCCTCTCGAGTTCTCGATCGGCGATCTTGTTTTTATTCGTGTTTCTCCTTTGAAAGGGGTTATGCGTTTCAGTGCGACCTGGAAAATTGGCTCCTCGTTATATAGGACCGTTTTCTATTACTGAACGTATTGGCCCTGTGGCTTATAGAGTTTCACTTCCAGCTCATTTATCTGGCATTCATGACGTGTTTCACGTCTCACAACTTCGGAAGTGTCTTCGAGAATCGGATTCTGTAATTGATTCTCCTGATTTGCAAGAGCTTGAGATCTCACTGGACTTATCTTTTGTACAGCAACCTATTCGCGTGCTTGACACGGAGGTGGGACACCTTCGGAACAAGGACGTGCCGCTCGTTAAAGTTCAATGGTCCGCTAATCCCAATGACTGTACTTGGGAAACCAGAGAGTATATCGAGCGATCTTATCCAGGTTTTCTATCCTTGCTTCGTAATGGTAAGTCTATTTCTGTGTCCAAAGTTTATTCTTTCTTTTGTATGTTGTATGTATGTAGTTGTTACAAATATCGTCTCTAGGAATTGCGGGGACGCAATTTTGTAAGGAGGGGAGATCTGTAACAACCCGCATATTTAACGATTTTATATTTAAATGTTTGATTTAAATATAGCGTCGTTATTCGGATTTTGGGGTCCGAAATGTTACTTTCTGCAAATGGCCGAATTGGAGCTCGAAACCATTTCCATTGAGTCCAAAATGGCATTTGCGATCTTTTTGAGTATAATCTTTGATATATTTGGAGTAAGTTGAAATTTGACCCTTTTTCTACTTGGGCTTGAGTTTGGGTTCAGCCCGTTGGCTAGCTAACTCACTTAACCTTCTACTTCAGCCCCTTCCCCTCATCTCTCTTCATTTCATTTTATTTCTCATCTAAATACTGAAATGGGGGAAAGGAAAGAGGAAATAGAAAATTAGCAAGCCCTAGTTCTCCTTTGTATCTTGATTCTTGCTCCAAAATCAAAGAGAATCCATTGGTAAGTTCATCTCCATCTTCTCCATCTCTTCTCCTCTTCAATTTCTGTAATTTTCCTAACCCTAACTTAGGAAATACTTGCTTTGATTCTAGATTGAAGCTTGTAGTGTTGAAGTGGAGTGTAGTTGGTTGATTCCTTGCAATTGTGCTTCTTCATCTTCTTTGTTTTGTGTAAAAAAGGTGAGTTTTGAACTCACATCTACTTCTCTTGATTTCATTGATGTTAGGTATGAATTCCTAACACCTTGTTCATATGCACTTGCAATTGGTTTGGGTTGAATTGGGGAATATACCAATTTTTAGTGTTTTGGGTTCAAATCTTTGAAATCCTAACTTTGATGTTTTAATCATGTTTTGGTGATGCATCGAGGAACATATAGGGCCGGGTTGTCGATTGGCATAAGCCCTTAGAGCCAATGTTCGTCCGATTGCATTTTGGGAGAGTTTGCTCTTCATTTGAATAAGGCTGAAAAACAGTCCAGGCATGATTCAGTCGACTGAAAACTATGTTCAGTCGACTGAACCTGAAACCCGAGAGTTTCCAGGCACGATTCAGTCGACTGAAAAACTCTGCACAGTCAACTGAACCTGGAAACAGAAAGTTTCCTGAACCTGGAAAATTTTCCAGGTATGGGGTCAGTCGACTGAAAACTCTGTTCAGTCGACTGAACCTGCTGTTTGAGCCCAGTTTGCCTTTTTGGATTGAATTTCCAATTTAAATCGATTCATGATGATCCTATGTATGATTATCAATTGTTTTGACTTTGATGGTTCCTTTTAATTTTAATCCACGGGTTTTTATAAAATAATCTCTCGAATCGCATTTAAAAGTTCGTTTCTCTAATTTATAAATTCTATTTAAAACAAACACACTTTTGCACTTCGAACGAAGTGGAAGGGTGATTAAATGGTTGGGCAAAACACGGACCATGAATCTGTGCGTTTATCCTTCCGATTAATCCTTGACCTATTCGATTGATTGTTTTGACCTTTGGGTTTGGTTTATCGATGATATGAGGTAAACTTTGTACTGCTTTGAATGTGAAAGGAACTGACGGATAGTAAACCGTTTAGTGCGAACGAGTGGTTATAGGACATACGTTAACACTTTTCGGATTCCTTTTCGAGAGTTGTGACACATTCCGCCAGTTAGTGGTGTCCAGTACTGGGTCTTCGACCTTCACCACTACGGTTTGTTGCCTCTGGGATAGTGTCTTCGGACTGTCTCCCTAGGTTTGTTGCCTTCGGGTATGTTGACTTCGAGTGTGTGCCTTCGGGTTTGTTGCCCTATATAGTTTCGCTCTGATGTTGGCCTTATGTGCCGCATGGGTGATACTTGGGTTTGGAGTCTTCGGGCTCATGGATCCTTGTTTGTACAGTACTGAGCTCGAGCAAATTTTATGATGTTTCATTGATATGTATATTCCCTTGGTATCGCCCTTCGGTATTGGTCTTTTTGAGCCGCATGGAGTATAGCGTTTACCTTGTGGAACTTGTATACCTTATTGGTATTTGTTGTTTGCCTATTGGCTTGTTTTGGGATATTTGTATCCTTTGTTTCTATATGTTGCCGATGATATGAGGCTTGTTCTATATGATTCATCTCATGTTGATGATTGTGTTATCTCCCCTAGAGATATTTATTATACTGTATGACCTTGCAGGTTTATTAGTGTTCAGTTTATCTAACTGATTTGTTATCTAGACTGACCCGTGTATTTTATACTCGGGTCAGACCGAGATGTTTCAGGTTAGGTGCTTTTGAGGACTTAGCCTATTTTGCTTCCGCATGGACTATTCTCTAGCTTCATTTTGTTATAGCGTCTTTTGTAGTCCTGATCTGTTGTAACTCTGATTTATACTCTTTCGTCTCGTCTGTATATTGTGGTCTCCAGTACCACTTGACATGTATTATTTTGTATACTCTATGGTGTATCTGTGTATGTGTATATTATGATCGACTGTTCTGTGATGTATATTACATTTGAGTTGTTATATTTTCTTCTGATAGATCATATAGCCATTGTAGTTTTGCTTTAATTATTTATTGAATAGGTCGAATTTTAATGTGTTCTACTTTTCGACATATTTAGTCAATAGTTAAGGTAAGATTGCACATGGTCGCTTCCATTATCTCTATTGTCCGCGTTAGCCGACGGTATTATCTATGTAATACTCTTTGTTAACGAGGCTCTCGGAGTGGGGCGTCACAGGTCCCAAGCATCCTTTAAGTTACTTGTACTTTTACTACAGTTCATTTGAGTTGGTTTACATTGTATAAGTATGTATGTCCTGACTCAAGTGTTTGTATTTTTATTTACGCTCGAGTCAGCCTGAGTATTCACAGGTTTGGATTTCCACTTTCTGGAGATTGGAATTGTTGGAGATTATCTGCTTGTCTAGTTTTATCTTTTCAGTCTGTTGGTCCTTTTCGGCTCTTGTATTAGTAGACTTCTATGTATTGAGACTTCTTTTGTACTTTATTTCTTCTGTTGTATCTTATGTAACTCTGGTATATTTACATAGTAGCTTCACGAACTACTATTTCTTTTACTTCCGCTGCAATATTATTACTCTGTGTCTGTGATCTGTGATTTTTATTTACTGTATATTCTGAGATTTGCAAATTTTATTTACAACGCGTTATTTTGAGCAATTCAAGTCCGAGATGTGCGGATGCGAATGGTTGAAAATACCTGGCTGTTACGGTTTGGTTGTTAAAGAGACCCGTGTCGGATATTGTCATACTCTCTACCAATGCCGAAAACCACTTTAACAATTACGTACGTGGTGGAGATTCTAGAAATGAAGTAGGATTGTTTGGTGAACGATTTCTGTATAAGGTATAACATGACCCTGACTCTCATGAGTCAACTTAGATGTGACTAAAACAGGAGAAACGCCGGGCCAAGTGAGGTCATTCCTCCTATCAGATACATTTCTTTGATATCATTCTATTACTTTGTGATTGATTTGGTTGCCACACTTGATTTGATTTGGGAGCGTGTTCGAGGTGGGCGGTAGTAGCTGCTATGCGTTACCACTAGTCTGGATACACAATTGGTATACCTACCCTGGCATTGCCTAGAGTGTTGTGTTCACATACTCTACAGCGCCTTCTACGAGTTTGTTTTATGTCGTACCTATGGAGTGTTCCCTTTATAGCCCACCCGTGGGTGGAGTTTACAGTAGCTATATAGACTACGGCATTATATAAAATGTGTTAAGGGGGATATGGGTAACACCTTAACTCTATTTTAATACTTTACTTTACCATAGACACTATTATAATATCGTATTGTGCTACATGGTAGATAGTTTAATGGATCCTTAGGAGATGGAAATCTCGAACATATGTTATTGCACTCACGTTAGACACTGGATAGGAGATGTCATATGTGACGCCCCACCTCTATACCCACGCTAGCCAAGAACACTACGGTGTAGTGCTGTCAACTCGCACGGAGAATAAGGCTGTTGAGGAGCGACCATCAATAGTTGGCCTTACACTAGTATTGGTTATCTCGATAGGAGTGATATATATATTCTTTCATTTTTCATCTCTGGTTTATTTTCTCCCATCGAAATACCCCAATTCCAGTATAAAACGAACTACGATGGTTCGTAATAGTTTAGAACAGTAAATATAAAATAATAACACAGATAAATATAAAGCGGAACACAAATCAAACAGAAAGTCTCATATATACAATAACTGATGTCAGTTACAATACATTTGATACAATACATATGACACGGTACATATGATACAACTACAACAGTCGACTAAGGAAGTTACATATACAAGTACATTAACGTATTTAATATACATGAATACATATCTTCCTATACAATTTTACAGACTACTACAAATGACGATGACTACTCCAAAAGATATGAAAGAACTTCATAGCTCTAGCAGCAACCCAAAGCAGAATATCTACAACCTGAAATACTCGGTCTGACCCGAGTATTAAATTCAAAAGAAAATAATACTCGGGTCAGTCTAATTCAAACTCAGTTATTAGTGCACAGAAGCAATAATAATTAAAAAAATGAATAGACGGTAGTAATTAAACCAAATCAGAATGCAATTCAGAATATTGAATTGAAATAAACAAAACAGTTCAAAACCATTGAAATATCAATTAAAATATTAATTCAAGTAGGGCTGCAGTACACGCACGCGTGCACTGCCTCGCCACTACGGAATATGGAATACTCAAAAGATCAATAAATCAAAGCAAAATAGAATATCACAAAACCATACCGTGTGGCTGCAGTTCACGCTTGCGTGCACTGCCTTGCCACTATAGTGATAATGTACCCAAAAACTCAATTCCGTGTGGCTGCAGTTCACGCTTGCGTGCACTGCCTTGCCACAAAGTAACGATGTACACAACCGGGCACAAGGTCAAACCCAAAATAAAAGGACGGGTTCAACTCAGGTGAAATATATTTAAAATCACGACACGAGCACAAGGTCAAACCCAAGTTTTTGAAAACTGGATTCAACACAGGTGCACTTAAAAATGTGCAAGTATGAAAAACAAATCCAGATGAAAGTGTACACAAAACTTCAAATTGTAAACAACACGAGTATAAAGTGATGTACACATGACTACTATGATCAAAGACACCAACTTCAACCAAGGTTAGGATCAGTGAGCAGTGAAGCGAAACAAGACCAGACCCATGTCAACCAAAATTCAACTCAGGTCTGGGAATAAGTGAAACAAGTTCAGCTACCACATGAAAGCAAGCAGTCGAAGCAACTGCAATGCAGTTCACATATGTATATAGTGTATGCAACCATACAACTCAATAGTTCAGGTTCAACTCAATCTATATCAGTCCACAAAGTAAACAAGTACACAAGCAAATCCAGACAACATGAAGAACATGTATACATATGCAGTGGAAATGGGTCAGGCAAAAAGAGCACACGTTCAATCAAGTGACTGAACAACTCAATGCATATAAGTGTAACCAGATCAACACATACAAGCTATATGAATGACCAGATATGTATACAATGAAACCAAACTACAAATGGAACAATAGCCAGAACATGAAGTAATGAACAAAACATCAATGAAACCCATGCAAAAAGGTGCAGGTATACAACAACCAATTCCAAAACCATATTCCAAAATACAGTGCAAACAAGTGCACAAAGGCAAGCCCAATTATAATATGAAACTAGTTCGAAGTAATAAAACTCCAAACAGACCAGGCAGCAAACAAGAACTAGAATTCAAGCCAGTGAAACAAAAGTGGACAACAACATAACATGAATGCAAGGCTACAACCAGACCTGGCAACATGTATCATATGATAACTCAACCAAATTATCAAGTGAAAGGAACGATCAAAGCAGTATGAACATATCATAACCCATGAAGACCACAGAAACAAATTCTCTCTAACTTCAAGCAATGGACTACAAAATGTTAAATAGCAAAATGCATATGGTCAAGCAACAGAGTATCAAGTTGAGCAAAGCTTCACAAGTATACATATATACGTGCGCAAACACACACATATACATAGATACATACACACACACACACACACACACACACACACACACACATATATATATATATATATATATGCAGTAGGCAATATTTAAACACCAAATAGACCATAGGAATTTTTACTGAAGTACAGACCAACAGTGAAACAAAGTGGACAGGTCAATCAACCAAAGTGCAATCAGCAAATTCATACACTATAATCAAAACAGGTTCAAATAAGAATTAAAGCAGTAGTTTCAAACCAAGTCAAGATGCCAAAGATTCTAAGCCATGATGACCAAGGTAGTAGCTGTAGTAATCCAAACAAAGTTACATGGATTGAACGAGTCCAAATAATCAAAGTGCCGAAGTCATAGAAACAAAGTCAAATGCCCAAAAAGAACGAAATCAAAATCTAAAGCAAATTCATAAAGTTGTGGTAATCAATCAACGAGGATATACGAATTGAACAAGTCAGTACAAATCGCAAGCATTCAAGTAATAATCAACGGTAGAAAAAATTATCAGATGAATTCAATTCGAACGGAAAATAAGGGAATTAAACCCTATTTAAACCCATAGTCAACACACAAAAATTCAATATGCAGAAGATTCAAGTCAAAACCACAAGAATCACCAACGCATATTGGCCGAGATAAAAAAAACATCGATACTAAAACCACGAATTTGAATAGTTCAAAATCATCAAAGCCAAATAAATCAAGGGATCGCAACATCCAAACTCAAGAATTTACACAAACCATAAATCATTGAAACTGACTCGAATTAAATGTGAGTGGCTAACCACTCACCTTAGCATCGAATTGGAGCAGCCGCGAGTAGATATGATCAAGCTACTGGAGTCGAAGCCTTCGATTTATCCAGCCCTAGCTGTTGAGATGAGGAACGAACGCTAAAAAAAAAAGGAGGCCGCCATTTTTTTTTTCTTCGTTTAGGTCAAGGGTTTTTTGAATGAGAAAAGTAAAGGTGGAATGTGATTAATTAATTGTCACGGCCCAAAAGAAACGGGCCAAACAAATTTTTAAAGTCCGTTAAAAATCCTTAAACTAATTATAAAAGGATTTTAATTCAAATTTTAAAACTTCAATTGGCAATTAGCGAAAATATAAATCGTTTAATGTCGATTATAAATCGACGCGAAATACCGGGTTGTTACATCATACCCCGTAAACATTTCTGACACTGTTACACTCATATTTATCATTGATTTGACTTACATTAGATCTTTCAGTTCTGACTCGAGTATTTTGTCTTTCCAATTCACTCAGATCAGCTTGAGCATTTCAGGGTTGAAAACCTTATTTCTGGAAGACGAAGATGAAGATTGTACTATTACTATTTATTATATTTATTCCACTACACGTTGTCCGCTTCATTTGTTTATTTATTCTGATTTATGTAACTCTGATGCTTGTGTTGCAAAGAATAATCAAATGTATTTATAAAAAAGCTTCATGAATTGTTTTTTGATTATTATATTTTGTCATTCTGCTGCGAGATCTTGTATTTGCTTTATTTCTTTCTCTTTTTCTTATTTTACACCATAACAATCTGCCGTTTTGAATGGTTTGAGTTCGACGTGTGTGTCTGCTTAAAACGTCCAAAAGACAGAATGTTACAGTTGGTATTAGAGCGTTGGTTTAGCGATAACCTTAGCTTTGTGGGGTCTAACTCTTTACTAATAGGGTAGTAATACCCTAGAATGAGTCATTGAGTGTATATATATGAGAGAGCATATTTGTTAGTGTTATAAAAGTTTATTTATATTGTGTTAATTTGTTCCTTTTGTCATTTATAAATTCTGGTCGGGGCATAGGACGCTATGACATCGATAGAGATTTCTAAACACTAAATAGGGCATACCGACACAATATTTATTTTGAAATATAGGTAAATGAAATAATTTCGCCTATTATATATTTTGTATATAAATTAATAAATTTTATAAATGATATAATTGGTTGTAGTATATTTGTTTGTTATGTAGTGAAGTTTATAAATGCTGGTTGTAAAATAAAATTTACAAATAAAATAAATATAAATTGGAAATTTTAGAACTTAAGTTCCAAGATTTTTAAATTTCTTTCAAAGGATTTTGGAATATAATATTAGTATTATTTGGAAGTATTTTAAGATATAGATATTTCAATATAATTTTGAAAGAAATATTTTAAAAAAGGATTTCAAAAGGAAATAAGTTCTGTACTCCCCTCTTTTTCGTATGAAAATAATTCGGTGATGAGTGCACACATCATCGACGTTCATTTTCGAGTTTCAAAGTGGAAAGACTGTTGCAGTAGTTAACTACATTTTTGTTTGAAAAATAAATCTTGATTTAAAATTTCAAATATTATTTAGATATAAATGCTATGAGTATATATCTATATATTGTTCTAAATGATTTGAAAATTGAATCCGACATTTAGTTCTTAAATTTCTACAAATTAGAGATTTTAATTATTGAAACGAAACGATATTTTACCATGTAATAGTTGGGACTTCTAAAATGAAAAATAAGAAACTAAATGCCAAGTTATAAATGAAATATATAAGAAATTTGAAATTTGTAAAGTGTAAATCAAAGGATATGAAAATATGAAAGATGTGATTTTTGAACATTTCTGCTAAATTAAAATAAATAAGACAAACTTGTGTAACATTCAATTACATTCTATAAAACATATATAAAACTTACCAAAATATTAGAAGTTGTAATGTTAAATGGATGTATTTAATGGAATATTATACAAGTAAAACTCAAGCAGTGAAAGTGTTCAATGAATTTTTTTTTATAAATAAGAACCTTGATATTATAGTTTTATAAACTTAAGTTATAATTAAAATGTTAATGACATAAAAATGTAATAGAAAGTAAGTATTATAGGTAAATAATTATAAACTTAAGTAAATGAATTCATGTGCTAAGTAATTGAATGGAGCATGAATACTATAAATAAATGATTATAACTTAAGTAAATGTTGAAGTTATTTATAATTAAAATAAGTAGAAAGGATGAATACTGTAAGTAGATGATTACAAACTTAAGTTAATGATGGAAACCATTTATAATTGAAATGAATAGAAAATGAATATTATATAAATTAAGTGGTTATAACTCTAGAGAGGTTGAAATAATTCAGAAAATGGATTTAATAGTCAATGACACTATATAATGAAATGAATATAAATTAAAAAGTAATGAACTTAAGTATGGATTTATACACTAATGTATATTAAGGTCTAAAGGAAATCAAGTATACGAATTAATAAATGTAAACTAAACTAAAATAAAATGTATGTAAAACTTAAATAATAAATTCATTGATTTTTATAAACAATTGAATGGAAATAACTTTTGTATGAAATGAATATAAAATAATGAAATGAAATGACATTGTATGAATAAATGAAAAATAAATAAATGAAAAAGGAAAAAAGGAAGAATATATGTAAGCAAATGAATATAGATTAATGGAAATTGGTAATGTATGAATAAATGGAAAAAATGAATTTTGTAAGTAATGAATGAAAGTAAATGAAAATGAGTATTGAATAATTGAATGTGAATTTATTTACAAAGAAACCTATATAGTGCTTTAAGAATTGATTTACATATGATTAAACAATTATATATGAGTCACATATGTAAGAAGATGTAAACAAATAAATGAATTTAAATAAATGGAATTAAGTACTATATGAATGAATGGAAATTGAATTTTGTAAGAAATGGATGTAAATTAAAGAAAATAATCAGTGCACGAACGACAATAGAAAACAATAAATGATATGAAAAGAAATATGTAAACAAAAACATAAATAATGTTGGAATTTGTTGTTTGTTTTGGTTTATGTTGTTTGGGAAATGATACTTCTAATTTTTAGGATGTATTAATAGTCTATTGAGTTTTATCTAAGACTATTGAGTAGGTGGTATACTTAGTAGCTTATTTGTCATTCTATACGATTAAAGTGTCTAAACCCAAACAAACCATTTGTTTTGGTTGCTCTGGGTGGATGGTTGATTACTTTGACTGCATGTGATGATTGTATAGTTTTATTACTTGTGACTATTGTATGTTGTATTGATTTGGTTGTGATTAATTGAAACAACTTCAAATATTTCTCTTTTATATAATTATCGTAACGACCCGGAATTTTCGATCCCGAAAACTCCCGATAGTTAGGGAAAGAAGAAAGAGATAGAAGAAGAAGAAGAAACATCACAAAGATTCTCACATTCGCAGCGGATGAAAATATAATATCAAATAATAACAGTTTACAAAAGAATTCAGTATCTGTCAAATACATTTATAATATATCAGAGTTACACATATATACAGACATTGGGTATACACAATCATCATGTCTCAGATATACAACAATATAATACAGTGAAAACAGTCCATACGTTCTTGCCATCCAGCTCGCCTCTTGAGCTCCAGAGTGTCCTTACTTGAAAATCTATAATACTCGGTCTGACCCGAGCATTACATCAAAGTAACACCCGGGTCAGGCTAGAAACCAGCGTGAGTAAACCCATCTAACATGAAATACCAAAGCATAAAACTTATTTAAACCCGGGGTAACTCGTATAAATTATCAAATTCACAATTTGTTATAGACATCACTAATTTCACATATCAAATTTCTAAGTACCACAAACTTATATTAAGTGGTCCAATCCACTTAAATCACTTCATTCCAGCCTATTGATTTCACATATCAGTCTATAAAAATTCGAAGTGGTTTCAGGTATTTTCCAATACCCGACCCCGGTCTCTTCGAGTCTCATGTTATCCTAACCCAAGTTATCCAAATGAAATACACTTCAAACTTTAAATACAGGATGTCCCTTTACACAATAATTCACCATTGATAGATAACCACAATATCCTGTCCGCCCAAATATATGACACTACAAAACATTTCATATCAGAGATATCAACTCATTCAAGGCATCCAATACCATTCAATCGTCCATAAGCAAACTTGATCACTTCCAAAATAAATTTAATCACTTCTAATTGAATTACTAACCTCAACCACTTAGATTCCTTCACTTGACATTTATTTATTTCGAATCAATTAATTAATCATCCCTTAATCATCCATCTTAATTAATCACCCTAGATTAATTATCGTTCAATTACATTCAAGTAATTATCTTTAATTAATTACACAAATTAATTATCCTTGACCAAAAACAGTAATTAATCTTTAATTACTTTACAAATTAATTAAGTATAATTAATTACATTAATCCTTAATTACTTATATTAATTAATTTCTCATAAATCACTTATTATTGATTAACTAAAATTAATTAATCAACCATTAATTACATCATTAATTATATAAATTAATGATTTATAATTACATTTTAATTTGCCCTAATCTAAATTAATTACATTAAGTAATTAATCATTAGTTAAACCACAAATCTTAATCACTCTTGATTAATCTCAACCAGTAATTAACTACCTTTTTATTTACTACATTGAATAAATTAATTACTCATTTTATAAAAGAAGTTTAAAGGAATTTAAAACCAAATTCATTTTTAAATTCAAATCAATTTAAAAATGCACTTTAACATTCAAGTTGTTAAAACAATTTAAATTTAAAAGCTTTATTTGTTTAAAAACTAAGATTCACTAACACGAATTCCAGATTTAACTTTGATTTAACACTTGTTTTAAATCTCTACTTTACATTTTATCTTCAGTTTTAAAAAAAATCGCTTTTATTTCTTTCCAATTCATTTTTATTTTTATTCTATAATTATTTCACTTCCAAAATTCACCCTTGTATTTCTTTTCAAAAATCCAATTTTATATATTTTGATAACTCGGTGTACCGGAATATATTCAAGCAAACCATAGCATTCAATATTCCAATTATCAATATAATTCATCACAGAATATCAAATATTCATAACACAAAATATTAAACAATCTAAATAATTTTCAGGAATCCAGTTGGATCCCTCCGAGCTGTTTTCCTACATCCACAGAAGTTAGCACAACATAAAATATCAATTCCACTTCGAGGTGGAATATCGCGGTATATGAGATTTATTTAATATCATCCGCTATTATGCGGCGCATATGGTCTCATCCGCTGTATAATGCGGGAAATCAATCACTCCAATATATACTATATACTACTATAATATACCACATCAAATAAATTCAATCATTCAACCAATTACTTAAATTCAACCATTTAAATTTAAATAGCAGTCCAGAAGAGTGAGGTTAACTCACCTTATATTTTGCTGTTTGCAATCCATTCCAAACAGGCTTGTCTCCGTGATTTAAAACCTTGAATAATCATTATACGATTTTATTAATATTTGAACTAATTAAACAATTAATTTCCATTTAATGAATTTATCCTAACTTAATAATTTAAATTTGGACTAGTATGTTCCTTTAAAAAAAAATCCTATCTTTATCCCAACATCCTATATATATTTAAATTGAAACCTGTATGTGCATTTATATCTATATATATATTTCTGTTTATTGTTATTATACCTACCCATCTGTCTTTTAAATTAAAACCCTACTCAAATCAACAACAGGTTGATCTATATATATTATCTGTTTTCTAAACTATATACATATATTGAAATTGAAAAACAAATTCTCGGCTTACCTCACTATTTGATCGAAGAAAAACCCTAGCCTCATTACCGAGCGCGTTCGTGCGTAACCTCATCATCAGACCGTCACTCCTCCATTATATCGTGCTCGCCTCGCTGCCGCATACTCAACCCACCTTACTTCAACATCGTCCAGAACAGCCGGAAACCCCCCATTCGCAACCTAGCATCCCTCAACACCACATGGCCGCGCGCTCCACCAAATCGCTGTTAGGCCTCGCGATGTCGAGCACGAGCTCCTCCAATGGTTCTCCCTCGGTCACTTTGCAACCTCGTGCCACCCCCTAAACCCAATGCACCGCCCTCCTTTGCGACAGCCTCAACCTTCGCAACTTTGGCCAAGCTTCTTGAGCTCGAGCTCGAGTTCACAACTATCGCGATGCACTGATGATTTTCTTGTTTTCATTCAATTAAATTTTTTTAGTACTTGATTTTATTTTGTTAACAAGAAGCAAAAACAGAAGAGCAGGCACGATTTTCAGCCGAAGAAGGTTCGTAGGAGAACTGGGGCATAGGGTAGGTTGGCTGAATGGATGTAATAGGGTTTGACTTAGGAATTTTATAATATTATTTAATTCCAAAATATCTCGTTTTACATATCTCAAAATTCCGAACCCCTATTGAGGCATGCCGCTTGACGTCAATGTTATACCCTCATTCCGAACACAATGGAACGTGTTTCGGAGGCTAATTCGATCATATGCGCAAGTTACGGAAATAAACGATCAATTTTAAATTAAATCGATTAAAATAGTTTCTATGCGTTTTGAGCTGCCAAGGTCAAACGACAACTCCGATTGCTATGAAAATTGAAGCCCGATAATAACTAACTATTACGGATCCAATGAAACTAGTTTCGTCGAATTCCGAGACTGTGCCCCGGAAGGCTATTTTTAAATTCGATTTAAACGATGAATTACTAAAATTGAACAAATCATCTTTAAATTAAATTTCAACCGTTCTATTATCTTCAGTATCATCATTATAAATTTTATAAGTCTTCAAATTATTTTTAACCGGCTTAAAAACTGAAGATTCAATAATTTACCCAAATTCAAATTATTAAATCAATAAATTCAATCGCCAAATTCAAACTGATATTTGAAATCCAAGTTAAACTATCTTGCAAATATTTAAAGTTAACTAAATATTCCAATTTCAAATGCCTAAGAATTTCGGGTCGTCACAATTACTACATTCTTTGGATTATATAAGTAAAATACATGTTATGGAAGCAATAACTACTGCTTTTTGTTTCATAAATTCAGCGTTATTTTCCCGACAAATAGGTACGTTCTCGGATTATGGTTTTCTAGCGATATTATATTATTTTATCATGGTTTGGGATATATAATTTTTAAAATTATGATATATGTTTCTATTATTGATATTGTTTTATCTCCCAAACCTCTTTATATAAAGGGGACTCTATCGAAATTTTCTATGAATTTTGAACTTACAAAATTTTGTAAAATGTATTTCAAACTTTTATTAATTTAAGTATAAAAGGGATTTAATTATTATAAATTGATATATTTTACTTAAAATATTTAATTAGGTAAATTAGTTGTTTATAAATTTAAATATTTTGAATAAGAACTATTGATTTCTTAATTCCTCTTTTTCCCTTCTTTTTTCTTTTTAGGGACGAAAAGTTTTGAGTGGGGGAGAATGTAACGACCCGTAACTTTCGATAATTTAAATTTGTTAATTTAATAAGATTTTGGTAATTTAATATTGAAAGAAATTTTTTTGTAATCTAACAATGAGACAATAACTAAAATGAAACGTAACAACGTTAATTGAATAAGAGGTAACCAATGTAAATTCTATTCTTAAAACGATAATTGAGTGAATAAAAAGAATTGAAATCAAGCCTGATCAATTTATTAGAATTTAAGCTATAATAAATGGATTTATTGAAATTAAATGTAATTAAATATTATGTTAATGGGAATTTAGATGATTTCGGAAATTATTAATATACTAAGGTATAAACCAATGTTAATTATACCCATCAGATGATTATTGATTGAATGACAAGATTTAAAAATTAAATAAATGGATTTATTGGAATTTTAATTTATAATTATTGAATTTACTGAAGTTGAAATTAAACACTATAACTAGTAAAATAATTAACTTTGAATTGATATCTAAACATGTTTTAAATTATGGTAAATTTCCAAGTAATCCAAAATGACAGAAATTGTAAATTATTAAATTTGAATTGAAAAGTGGTTTAATTAATTTAATATTAATTTATTTAATTAATGTGAAAATAGCATTTTGGCCACTGACTCGGATTTTGACGAAACCAGTTTCATCGGACCCGTAACAGTGAATTATTGTAGGATTTCAAGTTTCTTAACGATCGGACTTGTCATTTGATCCTACGGGCTCGAAACCTGTTCATAACATAACTTCTTCATACGATGGAATTAGGACATTAAACCTATTCCATTGAGTTTAAAATCATCAAAATCATCTATTTTGATATATAGGAAGACCCATTTTCAGTCCGAAGACACAACAGGCTTTCCGGGTCATTTATCGTTCAAACTTGAAAATCAATCATGTCCATTCATTCCTATTTCTAACCTACCTATAAATAGCCTGTTATAAACCCTAGGCAGACAAACCAAACAAATTCCCAATTCAATTTCAAATCAAATATCAAATCAAAGTTCAAACTCCTCTAACTATATCATATTATATATCGATTTGATGCTCTCGACGAGCGCAAGTCAATTCTGCAGTTAGTTTCTCAAATTGGGTTTCCGTGTGTTCGGAATTTGAAGGATAATTTTCGACCGTTCATCGAGTGTTGATCATCGACGACCGATCGTCGAATTGAGGATACCGCTACGGAGAGATTATGGCGTGTGGTTCATCTAGGAGGTTCTTAGGTTTGGTTTGACCGCTAGATCGCGTTGATTAGTCGATTAGGGTTCACGGGAGGCGGCGGCGCACGCGTATTAGGGAGGGCGAAACTTTCATTACAGCGCTTGGAGGAGTGGCTGGAGGGCATGGTTACGATGATGAGGCCCGACCGTGGAATGGTGGTCGATAGGAGGCATGGTGGATGGTCAAGCATCGGCGGCTGCATGCTCTGATGGGTCGCGTTGTTGCTATGCAACTTAGGGTTACGTGAAGATCACATGGATTTAACGGGTGACATGTCATTATATTTATTTTTCTTTTTTATTATTTATTTTGTTTTGAAGCATTTAATATTCATAACTTTCGCATATGAGGTCCAATTTACACACGGTTTGATCGGCTGGGATCATATCGAAATTCTGGACATTTTAACGATGATTTGGACAAATTTTGAGACTTTTTGAATTTTGGCTTTAAATGGATTTCAATTCTATATAAAAATCGTAAGAGAGTGTTTTGACCCACTCAAAACTTCTAAAATTTCTTATATTAGTTAAATTAAATTTATGATGTGACTAGGAATTTATTTATGGTTGTTTGCTATATTTAAATTGCTAATCCTATTAATTTGGATTTATTTTGAATTAAATTGTCATTTAATTTATTATTGAATTTAAATTGCTAGTTAATTTCCTGTATATTATAATCTGTTAATTGTTGATATTTATTGTTTGAATTGGATGATGAGTGTAATGGATGTTTGAATTTAATATTGGATGATTGGATGCTATATTTGATTTATAGAATGCTATCACTCTGCAAGTTTGTAATGTCCCGCCTTTTTATACGCTTTAAATCGGGGATAAACTACGCACGTCAGACTTAAAACATACATAAGGGTGGATTGTTATGGGGCAAATAAGAAAAAGCAGAGAAAGGAAAAAAAATAGAATCTTGCAGCGGAACGATAAAATATAATAATCAAATAAACAGTTCACGAAGTTGTTTTACAAAATATTTGATTATACTTATACTATGCATATCAGAGTTACACATACCATAGAATAATCAATGACAATGCAGCGGAACAATGTGATGCAGTGGAATAAATAAATAATAGTAATACAAATCTTCGTCTTTGTCCATCAGAAATAAAGTCTTTAAATCCTGAAATGCTCAGACTGACTCGAGCGAGTTGAAAAGACAAAACACTCGAGTTAGAACTAAAAGATCTTATGTAAGTTAAATCTTCAGGAATAAACATGAGTGGAACGACGTCAGAAATGTTTACGGGATTTGACATCTCCTATCCAGTGTCCAACGTGAGTGCAGTAACTTAAGAGATGCTCGGGATTCACATCTCCTAAGGATCCGTTAAACTATTTACTATGTAGTAATATTTCGCTATTATAATAGTGTCTAATAGTAAAATAAACATACTTTTAAATAGCGTTAAGGGGTTACCCATATAGCCTTTAACACGTAATATTGCCAGTAGTCTATATAGTACCTGCATATCTCTTGATTAGGAGACTACGAGAAGATACTCCATAGGTACGACACAAATCAAACTCGTACAAGGCTCTCTATGGTAGGTGACACGACATAACTAGGCAATGCCAGGGTAGATATACCAATTGCTATCCGGGCTGGTGGTAACGCGTAGCAGCTGCTACCGCCCACCTCGAACCACACCCCCAAAATCAAAAATCAAAAGTGGCCACTGAATCAATCCAAAAGTCAAAGTATAATATCGATGGGATGTGTCCGATAAGATGGGCTACCTCCTTGGCCCAAGAATTGCTCCTATTTTAGCCACCTTATGCCAACTCACGGGAGTCGAGTCCACGTACATACCTCAAAGGAAACGCCGCCACCTTCCTACTTCATTTTGGAATCTCCATCGCGTACATGGTTGTTAAAGTGATTTACGAAGTTGACAGAGAGTATGACAACTTTCGATCCCGGTCTCTTTAACAACCAAACGTTATTATAACACCGAGGTCTTTTCAAAATAGTTTATACTTTTAAAACCAGAATATAATATCCATTTCAAAACCATATAAATACGTTATCATTTCCCTTTCAAAAACCAAATAAATATGATATCATTTTAATAAAACCCAAATCAATACAATATCATTTTTTATTTCAAATATATCTCTTTCTAAAATCATAGTACTTTCAAAACTATAATATTACAAAACCAAACGCTTGAAATATAACCTTTCAAAATATAATACTTTGAATTTTATAGCTTCAAAACCATAACTTCCAAAGCTTAAATAGTTTGGATATACGAAGGTATATAAAATAAATAGTTTGAATTTAAAATTACTTTATAAAGTAAAATAAATTCCTCAACTTTACTATTTTATTCACTTTAAATTAAATCTCAATTCATAAATTTCCAACTCACTTTTAGTCTCAATAAACCACTTCCATTTCAATATATTTCAAACTTTGAGTATTAAACAATTTTCAAAGCTAAAGTTGGAAATTGCTATTCAACAACTCAATGTCCTATTATTTAGTTTTGAAATATTTGCATAATGAATCCATTATCATTTAAATAAAACTCAAATTACAAATAGCTAACTATTTCCTTCAATTTATTTATACTTGAAATCTTCGTTAAATTCATCTTAAACAAAAATCCAGTTATAAAAATCATACCTTTAAAAATTTGAAGTTTAAATAAATTTTACATCAACTATGGAGTTAAATTCTTACATAAGCTCAATTTCAAATAAATCTCCAATTTACCTTCCAATCTTAATTTATTTAAATCATTATAACCTCTTTATTAAAGTATGATTTAAATACTGAACCATATTTTATTTTAATAAAATCAAACTCCATTATTAACTTATTATTACTAAATAAAATTATACATAGCTTAAATACATGAATTTAACTATATATAAAAAAAAAATTTATAATATCAAAAAAATCAATATTTATTAAACCGTATAATTCTATCCAAAACCATAGAAATCATTTTCAAAATATTTATATATATAGACCGACGGTGTCTGTATAAAATTTTCTATCCTATGGTCAAGTGATACGGATATTTGTCATTTCAATCCGCAATTTAAAATAAAAATACGGTTATATATCATTTTAAACCGCAATCCCGAATGAAATAAAATGCATAACAACTTGTAGTCTATAACAATATAAAATACAGCATTCTTTCACCCAATATCAATCATTTATCACAAACATCATCCAATTCAATCAATAGCATCGATATATAACAGATAATAAACAACAGGTATCAAACTAGCAATTTATATTCAATAATAAATTAAATGAAAATTTAACCGGCGGTTTTTATGCAATAATAAATTAAATAAAAATTTAATTCAATAAATTAAATTTAACTGGAATGATGATAAAAATATACCAAATAGCAAAAAATGAATTTCTAATCACAATAGAAATTAATTTAAGACACATTAGAAATTTTAGAAGTTGTGAGTGTGTTAAAATACTCACCTTTTGAATTTAAATTGAATTTAAATCCAATTAAAACCCAAAATTCAAACGATCTCAGAATTAGTCCAAACTATCGTCAAAATGTCCGGAATTCCAATACGAACCTAGCGGAGAAAACCGCGCGTAATTTCGACCTCGTATGTAAAAGTTATGTTGGTTAAAACATGTGAAATCAAGAATAAAAATAAAACAAAATAAATAAATAAAAATGCATCACATTCTCACCACGTCACCACTTTCCAGAAGCATGCGCAAACCTAAGTTGTTCGAACAGTACACGCTACAACACACACATGAGCCGCCACCACCTGATGATCGCGCACCTCCGTGCCTGGCCCAACGCTGCCTCGCGCCACATCCTGATGAACGTGTGCCTCCTCCTCAGCCCAAAGACCCAGCGATCGACGTCGATCTGAACGGCCAATAGGGCAGCAGCCGCCACCAAAAACTTGACCTAATCCTGTTTTCGTCGTACATCTAACGGTGAATTCACGAAATGAAGCATACGATGAACTTCCTATCGTCCACTCTACAAAACCAATAAATGGTTCGTCGATCAGCCGATGTTCATCGATGCGTGATGAACGACAAAAAATGTTTCTTCGATTTCTGGCTAAACAGTGCATACGCTCTTCGAGAGCTTTCCGACGATATGAAACATGATATAGATTGTGGAGTTTGAATTTTGGCTTTGATTTTTGAATTGCAATTGGATTTGAAATTGTCTGCCATTGAGATGAGGAGGTGAGGAGGAATTGTAGGTACAGACAAATGACAATGAGGAACGATTAGGGTTTATAACAAGGTATTTATAAACAAAGTTGAAAGCAGAATAGATGGACCAGATTGATAAACACGTTGAACGATAAAATGGCCCAAAAAGCCGACTCTGACTCCGGAACGAAAATGGCTCAACCCATATATCAAAATAGATGTTTTTAAATATTTTAAACGTGATGGAATAGGTTTCAAGTCCAAATTCCATTGTATGAAGAAGTTATGCAAAAAACAAGTTATTTCAAATCGATTTCAATTTCATTGATTTCTGGGTGTTTCGAGTCCGTAACGACAAGTCTGATCGCTACGAAACTTGAATCCTACAAAAGTTCACCGTTACGGATCCAATGAAACTGGTTTCATCGAAATCCGAGTAAGTGGCCAAAATGTCTATTTTTTAATTAATCAAATAAATTAATAATTGATTAAGTAAATCAAGTTTTCAATTTCAATTCTATAATTAACAAATTTCATCAATTTCGAATTTCTTAATTATTTACATTAATTGAACCAAATTTAAATGTCATTTGAGAGTTGATAAATTTATAAATTTCAGTATTTGCCTCAATTTCATTAAATTCAAATTTTGTAAATTTAATTTCCAAAAATTCTATTTAATTTACTTTCATTCAATTCATTGTTGCCAAACTGATGAAATTTAACATTGGATTCAAAATTTATTACTTTAATATCCTCACATTCAATCTTCGTTTCAATTAACGTAATATTTAGATATTTAATTTCATTTATTTGCAATTAAATTCAATTTCTATAATTCAAACCCATTAAATTGATAAGTCTTCATTTCCATTCTTTCAATTCAACATATTATCCTATTATGGACAACATTAACATTATTTCCAAATATTTCCATAATTTACACTAGCATAACATTGAATTGAGATTCATTGCAATTGATTACAAAATTTAATTTTATATACTAAATAAATGGTTAACTTATAATAATAGTTACTATTAACGTTTAATTTCACTTATAAGCTATTATTAACAAACAAATGTTGCCATTGATTTAGATCTAATTCAATAAATTAAATGAATGAGTAAACAATTAATAATTATCACTATTTGCCTAGTTTAATCACATTCATACTTAATTATCAACCAACAATTGTTTCAATTAATTGGTATTGCACTAAATTAGTTATTTATCAACTTGCACTAACCTTATTTCCTTAGTTTTCATTCAGTTACTATTTATCCATATTTTATTTCATTGGTTAATTCAATACTTACTCTTATTTACTTATTTTCTATTTTATAACTAAGGGCAACAACTTATACTGTTACATTTTTATTGTGACTTCACTTCAATTGTCAAAAATTAGTTTTAATAACCATTGCTACATTCACTCTTAACATTTACTTCAATATAAATTATAATTTTTTTTGTTTCTTCCTAAATTTAATTACAAAAACCATATTAATTTGTCCAATTAAATCATCGAATTTTACGGGTCGTTACACAGTTCCCTTAGTTATTATTAGAAAAATCACTATGGGTTGAAATGACATGTACCTGAACGAACTATAAATTATGGAAAAATCATTATGGGTTTAAATGATAGGTTCGAGCGATTTTATGGATTTTAATATTTAATTTAGGATTACAGTTTGAAATGATATATAACCCTAAAATTTTAAATTGCGGATCAAAATGAAAAATATCTGTATCACTTGACCCTAGGGTAGAGAATCATATACGGACATAGGATTGGTTAAATTAAATTATTTTAAAACTCTTGAATTTTGAATTTAATTAAATGATATTTCGATATAAAATTTGATATATATAATTGAATTATTATTGAAAAATCATGCTTTACGTCGAAATGTGAATTGGTTTAAAGGAATTTTTTTAAGAAATTCAATTGAAATTTTAAAGTCAAATTTGAGATATAAGTGAAATTTGTCAGAATTGAGTTATTTGAGTTGTTTGAAATATAACTTTGATATGTATCGAAATTGGAAAAAATTAAATTGATATTTTTAACACGGATTTAAATCGATATAGAATTTAATTGTTTATTTAAAATTTTGAATTGGAGGCTTTGCAATTGGGTTTGTTGATTTGGAAATTTGAAATGGTTAAGATGTGTTGAAATAAAATATATATATTTCTGATTATTAAGATTTTCAAATTATTAAACTATTTTAACCTATATTAACTATATTAAATCATTTTAAACTATTTTAAACCAATTTAATTTATTTTAAAACTAATTATCCATTTTAACTTATTTTAAATCTAATTAATCTATTTTAAAGCAGTTTAATCTATTTTAATTATATTTTATCTGTTTTAAATCTATTTGACTATCTTGAATTAATTTAACAGTATCTTTAATCTTCAATTAAACTATTTAGTGTATTTTAACTATTTATAACTATCTAAACTATCTTTCTAAATTTCAAACTAAATAAAATAGATGTATTTATATTTTAAATCCTCGATTTTAAAGTGAATATGGTTAAATGATATTATCACCTAAGTTGTGATTTAAATTACATATTTGATTTGAGTATGAAGTTTTGAAATGAGGGATTTAAACTATTTTGAAAGTGAATATATTTCGAAAGTGATATGGTTTGAATTGAATATGATATTTTGATATCGATTATGAAATGATATTGGAAATGTAAAAGAACCATCCGGTGTGTAATAAGCGTTTGGTTGTTAAAGAGACCGGGATCGGATATTGTCATACTCTCTTCCAATACCGAAAACCACTTTAAAAACTATGTTCATGGTGGAGATTCTAGAAATGAAGTAGGATAGTGTGGCGAACGAATTCTGTATAATGTATGACGTGACCCTGACTCCTGTGATTCAGGTTAGATGTTACTAAAACAGGAGCCACGCCGGGCCAAGTCAGGTCATTCCTCTTATCGGGCATATTTCTTTGATACCATTCTATTACTTTGTGATTGATTTGGTTGCAACCCTTTATTTGATTTAGGAGTGTGTCCAAGGTGGGCGGCAGTAGATGCTATGCGTTACCACTATTACGGATACACGATTGGTATATGTACTCTTGCATTGCCTCGAGTGCCGTGTTCACATACACTAGAGCGCCTTCTACGAGTGTGGTTTGTGTTGTAACGGTAGAGTGCTCCTTGATAGCCCACCTTCGGATGGAGACAATATCTGTATAGACTACGCATTATATAAAATGTGTTAAGGGGGATATGGGTAGCGCTTTAACGCTATTTTAATACTTTACTGTAGACACCATTATAATATCGTATTGTACTACATAGTAGATAGTTTAACGGATCCTTAGGAGTGGATATCCCGAACATCGCTTAAGTTATTGCACCAATGTTAGACACTGGATAGGAGATGTCAAACCCCGTAAACATTTCTGATGCCGTTACACTTATATCTATCGTTGATTTAACTTACATAAGATCTTTTAGTTCTAATCGTGTGTTTTGTCTTTTCAGTTCGCTTGGGTCAGCCTGAGTATTTCAGGGTTGAAGACCTTATTTCTAGAGGACGAAGAACATTGTACTATTACTATTTATTATATTTATTCCACTGCATCATGTTGTTCCCTGCATTTATTTATTTATTCTGATTTATGTAACTCCGATGTTTGTGTTGTAAAGAATAATTAAATGTATTTATAAAACAGCTTCATGAACTGTTATTTGATTATTATATTTTTTCATTCCACTACGAGATCCTATATTTGTTTTATTTCTTTATCTTTTTATTATTTACCCCATAACAATCTACCCTTTTGAATGGTTTGAGTTCGACGTGTGTGTCTTCTTAAAACGTCACAAAGACAGATCGTTACAACTATATTGTGTTGGTCTGCCCTATTAAGTGATTAGAAACCCGTATCGATGCCATATCGTCCTATGTATCGATCAAAATTTATAAATACAAAACAAAACAAGGTAATACAATACAAAACCCTTTTATAACTCTAACAAATATGCTCTCTCGTATATATACACTCAACGACTCTTTCTAGGGTATTACTACCCTATTCTCTAATGAGTGGGACCCCACAAAGCAAAGGTTATCGCCAAAACCAAAGCTTTGATACCAAATGTAAAGATCTGCCTTTTTGGATGGTTTAAATCGATGGTAAACCACACATGTCAAATTCAAACCATTCAAAAGGATAGATTGTTATGGGGTACGAAAAAGCAGAGAAATAAAGAAAACAAATACAGAATCTCGTAGTGGAATGACAAAATATAACAATCAAATAAACAGTTCGTGTAACTTTTTACAAATAACATTGATTATACCTTTATAATGCAGATCAGGGTTACATACAATAAGAATAAATAATAAATAAATGCAGTGGAACAACGTGATGCAGTGGAATAAATATAATAAATAATAATAGTACAAACTCTTTGCCTTCATCCTCCATAAAGCAGTCGTCAATAAACTGAAAAGCTCAGAGTGACCCAAGCGAATTGAAAAGACAAAATACTCAAGTCAGAACTAAAAGATCTTATGTAAGTTAAATCGCCAGTAAATAAATACGAGTGTAACGGCATCAGATATGTTTACGGGGTTTGACATCTCCTATCTAGTGTCTAATGTGAGTGCAATAACTTAAGAGATGTTCGGGATTTCTGCGACGCCCCACCTCTATACCCCGCTAGCCAAGGACACTACAGGGTAATGCCGTCATCTAACACGGAGAATAAGGCTGGTTAGGATCGACCATCTATAGCCTTGCTCTAACTATCTATTGAATACATCGACAATAGACATACCAAGTAGGTCGACATTCCCAATGAATACTTAAAACAAAACCATAGGTGTTTGGAGGATCTATCAGAACAGATTATAACAACTCAGATGTAATATACATCACAGAACAGTAGATCATCATATACACATATACAGATACATAACAGAGTATACAAACTAATACATGTCAAGTGGTATAGCAAACCACAATATACAGACGAGTCAAAAGAATACATATATCAGAGTTACAACAAAAGGACTACACAAAAAGCTTTAACAAAAAGGAACAAGCTGAATAGTCCATGCGGAAGCAAAATAGGCTAAGTCCAAAAGCACCTAATCTGAAACATCTCGGTCTGACCCGAGTATAAAATACACGGGTCAGTCTAGCTAAACAAATCAGTTAGATAAACTGAACAACAATAACCTGCAAGGTCACAAAGTATAACAAATATCTCTAAAAGAGATAACAGAATCATCTAACAAAAAGATGAATCATATCATAACAAGCCTCATATCATCGGCAACTCAGAGAAACAAAGGATAGGAATATCCCAAAACAAGCCATAAGGCAATAATAAAAACCAATGAAGGTAACACAAGTTCCACAAGGTAATCGCTACATACCATGCGGCTCAAAAAGACCAACACCGAAGGGCGATACCTAGGGAATATACATATCAATGAAACATCATAAAATTTTGCACGTGCTTAGTACTGTATAAACAAGGATCCATGAGCCCGAAGACTCCAAACCCAAATATCACTCGAGCGGCTCATAAAGACCTAACTCCGAAAGCGATACAATAGGGCAACAAACCCGAAGGCACAAACCCGAAGGTACAAACCCGAAGGCAACATACCCGAAGGCAACAAACCTGAAGGTGCAAACCCGAAGGCAACAAACCGTAGTGGTGAAGGTTCGAAGGCCCAGTACTGGACACCACTAACTAGCAGAATGTGTCACAACTCTCGAAAAGGAATCCGAAAAGTGGTAACACGAGTCCCATAACCACTCGTTCGCACTAAACGGTTTACTATCCGTTAGTTAATTTCACACTCAAAGCAGTACAAAGTTCACCTCATCTCATTGGTAAACCAGACCAAAAGGTCAAAACAATCAATCGAATAGGTCGGGGATTAATCGGAAAGATAAACGCACGGATTCATGGTCCGTATTTTACTTAACCATTTAATCTCCTTTCCACTCCGCTCGAAGTGCGAAATTGTGTGTGTGCGTTTAAATAGAATTTATAAATTAGAGAAGTAAGCTTTTAATACAATTTAAAAAATTATTTTATAAAAACCCGTGGATTGAAATTAAAAAGGAATCATCAAAGTCAAAATAAATGATGACAACAAATAGGATCATCACGAATCGATTCAAATTGGAAATTCAATCCCAAAAGGCATAGTGGGCTGAGTTGACTAAACAGCAAAGTCAGTTGACTGAACAGAGATTTTCAGTTGACTGAATTCTTCCTGGAAACTTTCTGTTTCCAGGTTCAGTCGACTGAACAGAGAATTCAGTCGACTAAACCATGCCTGGGAACATTCTGTTTCCAGGTACAGTCGACTGAACAGAGAATTCAGTCGACTAAACCATGCCTGGAAACTTTCGGGTCCCAGATTCAGTCGACTAAACAAAGAATTCAGTCGATTGAATCATGCCTGGGCTGTTTTTCAGCCTTATTCAAATGAAGAGCAAACTCTTCCAAAATGCAACCGGACGAGCATTGGCTCTAAGGGTTTATGCCAATCGACAACCCGGCCCTATATGCTCCTCGATGCATCACCAAAAGCATGATCAAAACATCAAAGTTAGGATCTTTAAAGAATTGAACCCAAAACACTAAAAATTTGGGTATTCACCAATTCAATCCAAACCAAAAGCAAGTGCATATGAACAAGTGCTAGGAATTCATACCCAACATCAATGAAATCAATAGAAGTAGATGTGAGTTCAAAACTCTACTTTTATCTCAAAACAAAGAAGAAGAAGCTCAAACACAAGTAGGAGACTAACTACCCTTCACTTCAACTCTACAAGCTTCAATCAAAGAATAAAACACATATTTCCTAAGTTAGGTTTAGGAAACTTTCTGAAATTGAAGAGGAAAAGAGTTGGAGAAGATGAAAAGGAGGCTTACCAATAGCTTCTCTTTGACTTTGGAGCAAGAATTCAAGTTTGCAAGAAGAACTAGGGCTTGGAATTTCTAATTCCCATTCTCTTCCCCCATTTTCAGTTTTTGGCTTAAGTTTTATGAAATGAAATAAGTGAGTGGAGAGGAGAGGGACTGAGTTAGGGTTAATTAGTTAGTTAGTGGGTTGAACCCAACCCAAAGCCCAACTAGAAAATGTAGCAAAATTCAACTTACTCCAAACATATCAAAGCTTATACTCAAAAAGATCGCAAACACCATTTTGGACTCAATAGAAGTGGTATCGATCCCTAATTCGGCCGCTTGCAAAAAGTAACATTTCGAATCCAAAAATCCGACTAACGACGCTATATTTAAATAAAACATTTAAATATATAATCATTAAATATATAGGTTGTTACAATTTCCATCTCCTAATGATCCGTTAAACAATCTATAATAGTGTCTATAGTAAAGTAAAATATTTAAATAGTGTTAAGGGGTTACCCATATCCTCCTTAACACATTTTACACACTCCCATAGTCTATACAGTACCGTACGCTCCTCTGTGAGGTTTACCCAGAGGGCACTCCATAGGTATGTTACAAAACAAACTCGTAGAAGGCATAATAGGGCATGTGAACATGGCACTCCAGGCAATGCCAAGGTAGATATCCCGATTATGGATCCGAACGGGTGGTAACGTATAGCAGCTACTACCGTCCACCTTAGAACACCCTCTCATAATCAAAATCGAGGGGTGGCCACCAATCATCACAAAGTCATAATACAGTATCGAAGAAATGTGTCCGATTGGAGGAATGACCTCACTTGGCCCAGTGTGGCTCCTGTTTTAGTCACTTCTAAGCTTACTCATGGGAGTCAGGGTCACATAAATCCTCATACAGAATCGTTCGCCAAACCATCCTACTTCATTTTTGGAATCTCCACTATGTACACAGTTGTTAAGTGGTTTTCGGTATTGGCAGAGAGTACGACAATATCAGATCCATATCTCTTTAACAACCAAACGCTTATTACACACCAAATGGTTCTTTTACATTTTTAAAACCATTTCATATTGATATCAAAATATCGTATTCAATTCAAACCATATCACTTTTAACATCATAGTCACTTTCAAAATCATATTTTCAAAATAGGTTAAACCCTCATTTCAAAATCATCGTATTTAGTCAACTTATATTATTTAAATCCCTACTTATGTTATTACATCATTCAATCATATTTGCATTTAAATCAAGGATTCAGATATAACCGCTTCCACTTCGCTTAGTCTGAAATTTAGATAATAGTTTAGATAGTTATAAATAGTTTAGTATAGTTTGAAAATATAATTTAAATGGTTTGAGATACTTTAAAAGGTTTTGAAAGTGGATTAAAATAGTTTATATAGATTTAAATAGTTTTAGCAGAATAAAAATAGATTAAACAGATTTAAAATAAATTAAAATGGGTAACTAGACTTAAAATAGCATAAAATAGATCAAACTGGATTAAATAGATTAACATTGAATAAAATAAATTAAAATAGTTTAATTTCATTAAATGGTCTAAATAATTTAAAATAGATTAACTTAGTTTAATAGTTTTATAATCTTACTAATTAGAATTTAAAATAACATTTTTAACAGTTTATATTAAAATACTAAATTTGAAATTAACATCAAATTTAATTATTTCTTCCGTTTCAACAAATCTGGACCATATTTCAGATTTCCAATTAAACCCCTATTTCAAATCTTAAAATATCGACTTTATGTTATTCCAATTGCTATAGATTTTAAAGTTACAAATTTCAAACATTTCAGTGATCCAATTTCGATGAGTTTCATTTATACTTCAAATTCAACTTTAGAATTCCAATTTAAATCCTCTAATCAGTTTACTTAATACAATTCCAAAATTTGAAATTTAAATCTTTAAACAATTCATTTAAACTATTCAGTTTATATAAATCAAATTCTATTTCAAAATATCATTTAGCTGAATTCAAAATTTATAGATTTAGAATCATTTAATTTAACCAATCCGGTGTCCGTATATAATTTTCTACCCTATGGTCAAGTGATACAGATATTTACCATTTCAATCCGTAATTATTTATATTTACGGATATATATATATGTATGTATATATGCATGTATATATATATGCATACATACATACATACATATCATTTCAATCTGCAATCGCGAAACAAATCCATGAAATCGCTTGAGTCTATTATTTGATAAAGATTCCTTCCTAATCTATCAGATCGTTCAGGTATGTATCTTTTAAACCCATAGGGAACATGTGTGTTGCAACAATATAGAGATATAACATCCCGTCATTAATATCAACAATCAAACATCCATCACAATCATCATCCAAATAATAAATAAACATCAACAGATAACCGATTATCATTGATAAGTATAAACTGGAAAATTAAAATTTAATATTAAATTAAATAACGATTAAATGCAATAAAAACCATATTTCACTCGAATGACAATTAAAACATACCAAACATCAATCAGTCAATTTTCAGTCACATTATAAATCTAATTTAAATAACATAAGATAGTTCAGTAGTCGTAAGTGGGTTAAAACACTCACCATTGATTTCAAATCAATTTGAAATTCAAAATAAGCCATAAATTTAACTGTCTCAGAATGCAGCAAAACTAGTTCCAAATTATTTGGAATTCCGATACGATCCCAATAGAGAAAACCGAGCATGAATCCGAGCTCGTATGCAAAAGTTATTAATGTTGGAGGATTGGAAAATTTCGATTTTGGGTCTTACTTTGAGTCGCTACCTCAATTACCCAGTGCTTGCTCTGAGTTTTTGCCAAAATTGTAACATCCCGCCTTTTCGTGTTTTTAAGCCGACAAACATGTCGACTCAAACCATACAGAAGGGCGGATTGTTATTGGGGTGAGTAAGAAAAACAGAGAAAGGAAGAAAACAAAACAGTATCTTGCAGCGGAATGACAAAATATAATAATCAAATAACAGTTCATGAAGCTGCTTTATAAAACATTTGATTATACTTATACAACACGGAATCAGAGTTACACATACCAAAGGATAATAAATAACAATGCAGTGGAACAATGTGATGTAGTGGAACAATATAGTAAATAATAGTAATACAATCTTCATCTTCGTCCTCCAGAAGTAAGGTCTTCAAACCCTGAAATGCCCATGCTGACCCGAGCGAATTGAAAAGAAAAAACGCTCGAGTCAGAACTAAAAGATCTTATGCAAGTTAAATGACCAGTAAATAAATATGAGTAGAACGGCGTCAGATATGTTTACTGGGTTTGACATCTCTTTACAGTGTCTAACATGAGTGCAGTAACTTAAGAGATGCTCGGGATTTACATATCCTAAGGATCCACTAAACTATCTACTATGTAGTAATATACACTATTATAATAATGTCTAGAAGTAAAGTAAACATACTTAAAAATAGCGTTAAGGCTTACATTTTCCACCTTAACACATACATAGTCCCAGTAGGCTATCCAGTATCATAGTCCCTCCTGATCGGGAAGCCACCAGAGGATACTCTATAGGCTATGGCACAAAACCAAAATCGTACAAAGCGCGCTAGGGCAGGTGACACGGCACAACTAGGAAATGCCAGGGTAGATATACCAATTACACTTCTGGACCGGTGGTAACACGTAGTAGCCACTGCCACCCACCTCGAGCCACACTCCCCAAAATCAAAGGTGCACCCAGTCAATCATACAGTAATAGAATGGTATCAAAGAAGTGTGTCCGATCAAAGGAGCTACCTCATTCGCTCGTCAATTGCTCATGTTTTAGCCACCTTATGCCAACTCACGGGAGTTGGGTCCACGTATATACATCAATAGGACGTCGCAACCATCCTACTTCATTTTGGAATCTCCACCGTGTACACGGTTGTTAAAGTGGTTTTCAGAGTTGGCAGAGAGTATGACAACTTTCGATCCCGGTCTCTTTAACAACCAAACGTTATTATTACACCGCGGTCATTTCAAAATAGTTTATACTTCCAAACCAAAATATCGTTGTCCTTTCAAAATCATATTAATACGATATCCTTTCCATTTCAAAACCAAATACGATATCATTTCCACTTCAAATATATCCTTTTCCAAAATCATAGTATTTTTCAAAGTTATGACACCTTCGAAACCAGACACTTGAAAATTTACATTTTCAATACATAACACTTTGAAATTCATACTTCGTAACCATAATTTTCACCACTTAAACAATTTTGATACTCAAATAGTATATAAAATAGTATTATATTTAAAATTACTTTATAAAATAAAATAATTTTCTCAACTTCACAAATTGATTCAAATCAACTTGAATCTAAAAATTCAATTTTAAGTTAAATCTCAATTCATAAATTTCAACTCAATTCAGTTTTCAATAATCCATTTCAATTTATATCAATTCCAAATACAGATTTGAAACTCAAATAAACCATTTCAAATTCCATATATTTCAAAGCTTTAAATCTTCGAAAATTTCAAAACTAAATTTTGATAATTCCATATATATCCAATTCAATTACTATTATTTGATTTGAAATGTTTACTTAATAAATCAATATCACTTAAGTAAAACCTTTAAACTTCAAATAACTTAATATTCTTTTAATTTATTTAAACTTGATATATTCATTTAAATCAACTTGATATATTCATTTAAATCACTTTAAACCAAAATTAAGTTATAAAAATCATATCCTTTAAAATTTCAATTTTATTAAATTTCAAATCAAATTTATTTGAGTATAATTATTGAACAATTTTAATTTCAAATCAACTTCATATTTATCTTCCAACCTTAAATTTTTATTTAAATCACTATAAACTCTATATAAAAATATAGTTTAAATAAATACTCAACCATTTTATATTTTAATAAAATCAAACTTTATTATTAAACTTATTTTATATTTTAAAACAAATTTATACATAGCTTAAAATCAAGAATTTTATTATATATAAAATAACATTTATATAATGTCCAAATCAATATTTTATAAAACCATATATTTCTTTGCAAAACCATTGAAATCATTTCAAAATATTTTTATATATAGACCATGGTGTCTATATATAATTTCCCATTCTATGGTCATGTGATATGGATATTTATCATTTTAATCCGCAATTTAATATTTTACGGTTGTATATAATTTCAAACCACAATCCCGAATTAATAATAATCCATAACAAACTTGCAGTTTATAATGATATTACTAAACATTCATTCAACAAATATCAACAATCAACATCCATCACAATCATCATCCAAAACAATCCATAAATATCAATATAGAAATTGATAATAAATAACAGGTATTTAACTGGCAGTTTATATGCAATAATAAATTAAATAGCAATTTAATTCAAATAATTCAATTTAACTGATATGATGATTAAAATATACCAAACAATCATAAATAAATATTTATTCACATCATGAATAAATTTAACAACATAAGAAATTTTAGAAGTTGTGAGTAGGTTAAAACACTCACCTTTTGAATTTAAATTCAAAATAAGACCAAAATTTGAACGCTCTTAAAATTCATCCAAAGTAGTTCCAAAATGTCTGTAATTCTGATACGATCCAAGCAAAACAAGCTGCGTATGAATCTGAGCTCGTATGAAAAAGTTATGAAAATTAGAAGATTGGAAAATGCTGATCCTGGGTCGACTTCGGGTTCAACTTCGGTCCACCGCCTGAAATCTCCGGTGCTTGCTGTGAGTTTTTTTCAAATCTATCCCGAGTGACCCGAGTCATTTTCTTCCTGACCCAAAGTTGCTGTAGGTTTTTGTAACAACCCAGGGTTTTGTAATAATTAATTATAGTCATTAAATGATTAATGGTGATTGCTAATTGTTATAGAGATTTTATCGGGTTGAAGTTCTTTTAAATATTCGTTAAGGGATCGTGGGCTCTAAATCTTGGCCCACGTCTTCAATTGTTTTGATGCCGTGATAAATCTAAGACCCGTTCCCCTTTTTCAACCATTCCAAACACTAACCTAAACATACGAAGAAGAAAAAATGGTGGCTTGCTCGTTCCCGTTCTTTCCCCTTTGTTCTGATTTAGGGCTTTTTGAAGCTGTGCCTTTTTGTTGATCGATGCAGTGGTTATTCACGTGCGCTTCGTTCTCGTTTGTTCGCACTCGACCGCTTCTAATTGGTGGCTTTTGACTTCGATTTGGTGAGTGATTTTCATTTTCACTCACTTCTATTTCATTCCACAATTATCAAATTTATTATTTGGTTTATTCGGCAGTTCGATTTGTTCAACATTGATGATTTTTGACTTGTTTTGTCTACATGGCTATTACGGCACTGGTTTGCTTTTGACTTCGGTCATTTGATGTTTGGTGTTGATCTTGTTCGACTATACTTGCTGTTTTGGCCATTATGTCTTTACTTCCTTTTTCAATTTAATTGATTAGTACGGTTTCGATTTTGCGGCGATGATTTTGGGTTTCTCGACTTTGGCTATCCTTCGGCCACATGACTTTGTTAAAAATTGTACCTTGATTTTTATTACTTGACTTCTTAAATTCGTATACTATCATTACTTGATATACACGACTTGATTTTTGAGATGGAAAGAATCAGTATTGGTCCTGTTTTACTTTTGCTTGTTGTTTTCGGCATCAAATGGCTTCAGCTGATGGTGTCACAGACACTGGCTGTTGATACTCTGTATATTTGTTTTCACTATTGCACTAACAGCGCTGCTTCACTATGCCTCAGTCTTACTTGTGCATTTTGATATTGTTGAGCCATTGTTGTGTACCGAGAATTGCATTTTTTTATGTTCAACTGACATCACTGGTTCAAGTGCAGTAGTACTCCTTGTATTCTGATTCTCTATCTTTGATGTCATGCCGTGTTGAGCTCATGTGGTCTCCACTTTTGTACACGATCTCTACTCTGGTCTTGGTTGTTTAGTTGTATGCATATGCGCTGTTTTGTCCTTCACTTTGCCTGACCATGTGCATGCTTCAAGTTAGTCTGCAAATGCTTTCATGATGCTGTATTTTCATATTACATTATACAGTCTTCACTTTTGAACTACCTGTGTAGTTGTTGTCTTCATTCACGCATACCTGTGCTCAGTGTGACTTAGTATCAATTTTTTCAAGTTGCTTTGAGCATTAGGGTCATACTGTAACTTGTTGTAATGAGTTGCATTCATTGTCCATACTGCTATGTGGTGGTTGCATTGAATCTTGGTAGAAATTGAGCATTTTTGTAGTTGCACTGTAACTTTTGTTTGCATATTTAATATGCAGATACACTTGAGCATTCATGTTTGTGCATATTTTCTACATAAAGTTAGAAAACGAAGAGTATTTTAGTTTGACAATTTATGTTTGCAAATTGGTCATTTTATAACCTGTAGCATACCTAGCTTTGGCATTTCGTACCTATTGGCTCTTGTCACTTTGTAACCAGTAGCATAGTTGACTTGAGTCATTCGTGTTTATTGCCTTTGGCCATTTTGTAACATGTGCATTCTTGCCCTGCTGTACGGCCATCCCTTTGGTGCAGTTTGTTTTGCATCTCCATTCGCACTCGAATTAGCATGTAGCACGCATTGTTCATTTGCATATATACCATGTCGATTGCATTATGTGGTCTGGTCATCCATGTTGGCTTGATTGGTTGTCATTGTGTTCATGGTCATATATTCAATCAGAAGCCGACTGCATATATATACGTGTTGTTTCACACAAGTATGTATCTGATTGGTTTTGAAGTGCAATGGGTGTCTTCTTTTAGCCTTGCATTTATTGGTGACTGCAGTTTTATTTTGTATGCAGTCTTGCCCTTGTTGGTTTGCGTTGACGCAGTTGGAAATGTTTTTTCTAATTTTACTTGAGTTGAATCCAGCTCGTAGCTCGGATATGACCTTGTTTCGAAAGTTGTGACATTATTTCATTACACTTGAGTTGAATCCGGTACTTTGGGTTTGACCTTGTGCTCGTTTGTGAACTTTTATTGGGATTTTGTGTAATTTAGCACCATGGTGGCAAGGCAGTGCACGCGAGCATGTACTGCAGCCACACGGTATTGCTTTTATTGATATTCTATTTTGCTTTTGATTTATTGATCTTTTGCGTATTCCATATGCTGTAGAAGCGAGTCGGTGCACGCGTGCGTGTACTGCAGCCCTACCCGAGTTGACATTTTAATTGATATTTCAATTGTTTGAATTGTTTCGTATGTCCAACTCAATATATTTTGAATCTTATTTTGATTTGGTTTAATTTGATGACTTTGTTGATATCTAATTATCTTTTTGATAATTAGACTACGAGTTTCTAATTATTTATTTAATAATTAGATTTTGTCCTTAATTACCGTTTAGGCAATTCTGTTGTTTTCTAAATTATCTTCATTGATAACCCTTTTATTTATCTTCGTTGATAATTTATATTTGCTGATTTGTTGTTTAACACTGTTATGTGTTATATTTACCGTTATCCGATTTCCTTATTAAAGAATTGGAAAGGTGAATTTATTTTGACTGTCGTCTAATTGTTATTTAATAATTATTGCTTCCGTGCATTAATAACTGAGTTTGAATTAGACTGAATCGTGTATTATTTTCATTTGAATTTAATACTCGGGTCAGACCGAGTTATTACAGGTTGTAGATATCTTGCTTTGGGTTGCTGCTTGAGCTATGAAGTCTCTTTATATCTTTTGGAGTAGTCGTCGTCATTTTATAGTTGTCAGTGTATTTGTATAGGATGATATATATTCATGTATATTATTCACGATAATGTACTTGTATATGTAACTTCCTGAGTCGACGGTTATAGTTGTATCATATGTATTGTAACCGACTTCAGTTATATATATATGAGACTTTTTATTATTTGTGTTCCGCATTTAGATGTTCTGTGTTGTTATTATATATATTGTCCTAAACTATTATGAACCATCGTAGTTCGTTTTATACTGGAATTGGATACGTCGATGGGAGTAAATAAATAAGAGATGAAAAATAAGAATATATACCACTCCAATCGAGGTAATCAATACTAGTGTAAGGCCTAACTACGGATGGCCGCTCCTATCTAGCCTTATTCTTCGTAATAACAGACGGTATTTCTTTTAATACTCTTTGTTATTGTGAGTATAGAGGTGGGGCGTCATAGTTGGTACCAGAGCTTGGGGTTTATGGACATAATATAAAACATAACTTAGATGGAACATGTATTACAGCTATTTGTCGATGTTTTTAGTTGTGCTTTGAGTCAAAACTAAAGTTTTGAGATTTTGATGAAATTTTTTAAATATCTTTATTTAAAAATAAAAGTGAAGTTGTGTTTTGATGGTTGAATAATTTGTGTTCTATTTATCAGAGTGCACAGCGAAAACTGTGAGACCGTCTTCGCCGAGTATAGCTGGTAACCCTTTTGATTTGAAAATCAAAATATGAAAGTGAAATTAAATTCATTATGTTGTTACATAGATTTGTTTATTTTTGTTTTCTTTGAAAATTTCGAATCCGATTTGAGGATCCGAAGCGATTGTAGTTATGTGATTTTGTTGAGATTTTTGCTGTTTTGTATTATCTTCATTGAAGACATATTCGAATGATTTCTTTGTTCATTTTGTAGTATACGTGCAAATTTGAGTTGCACGTTACTGCATTAATTTTACGTTGAACCGATGTTTGGTTTTCAATGTATTTTGTTGCCGTTATTTTTATATAACGGAGATTTTACATTGGTGCTAAGTTTTTGAAGCACGGTGTTTTGTTGACATTTTAATGAATGAAAATTCACTGGTATTATATTTTGATGCAAATTATTTTGATGAGATTTTGACGTTTAAAATTACTGTCGCTTTGACTTTGGTAACCGTCAAATTTTAAAGTGGATTTTCAAGCGGTTGTCCTGCAATGCTGATTTTGTTGTCCGTTTTTACGGTATTTTGAGAAGTGCAATTTCCTTATCGAAGTTGCTACTGACGTTGCTTTTTTAATCACGTGTTTTAAAAAGTGTTTCAAAATAAAAATTGTTTTCAAAATTTTTACAGTTTACGCTTTCAAAAGAATGAGGAAGCGATTTAAACGTTTCAGCAAAATCGAGAACTATGACCCCTTTCTTTTACTGATTCGCTTAATTCCGGACTTGTCCGTTTGAGGATGTAAACTATTACTTTTATAAAATAAATGAAATTGTTTACAGAAGTTTTGCAGTTTGCGCTTTCAAAAGAATGAGGAAGCGATTTAAACGTCTCAGCAAAATCGAGGACTATGACCCCTTTCTTTTACTGATTCCCTTAATTCTGGACTTGTCTTTTTGAGAATGTGGAATGTTAATTATTTAAAATACACAATTTTGAACTTTTAAGGAAATAATGAAGAGAATTAAACGATTTAGTAAAACTCGTGGTTATGGGACATGTGTGTTTGCTATTTTGGTTAATTCCGGATTCGTTAATTGAAATATTTGCTGTTTTGATGATTTTGATGATTTTCGTGTGCTTTCGAGCCACTATGTTGGACCTTTGGGTCATATGTTGGACCTTCGGGTCATTTGTTGGGCGCCAAAATTATGTTGACAGTACTTGGTAGGCTTCGGCCATATGTTGTTGCACGTGCGGCATAGCTTAAAAACTCGCCATTTGATGGGATCGATCCAACTTTTATGTTGATTTTCTAGATTATCTTAATTGATTTCTAGATATTTGTCGTTTCCAATTATCTACAGGTAATTGCATATTTATTGATTCTGATTATCATTTTTGATAATTAGATATTTGTTGATTCTGCTTGTCGTTTTTGATAATTCGATATTTGTTGATTCTGCTTGTCGTTTTTGATAATTAGATATTTGTTGATTCTGATTTTCGTTTTTGGTAATTGGATATTTGTTGATTCTGATTTTCGTTTTTGATAATTGGATATTTGTTGATTCTGATTATCGTTTTTGGTAATTGGATATTTGTTGATTCTGATTATCGTTTTTGATAATTAGATATTTGTTGATTCTGATTATCGTTTTTGATAATTAGATATTTGTTGATTTGAGATTTCTGATTATCTTTTGTGATCATTAGATATTTGTTGATTTGAGATTTCTGATTATCGTTTGTGATAATTAGATATTTGTTGATTTGAGATTTCTGATTATTGTTTGTGATAATTAGATATTTGTTGATTTGAGATTTCTGATTATCGTTTGTGATAATTAGATAATTGTTGAATTGAGATCTCTGATTATCGTTTTGATAATTGCTAATTTTTGATGATTATAAGATTTTCTAGTCTCTAATTGATTCTAGATTATGTTGATTATATTGAATTGCTGTTTTCTATCTATCTTTGTAATAGTTAGAGTTTGTTGATTATGGAGTTCGTGTTTTCTAATTATCTGGTTGATAACTAGATAATTGCGATTTTGCGATTTGTGATTGGTGTTTTCTAATTATCGTATCGATAATTAGATATTGTTGTTTTGTGATTTCTGTATTCTAATTATCTAATTGCTAATTGAATATTGCTGATAATTGCATTTATTCAGTTTTGTTGTTTTCTGATTGTCTATTTGATAATTAGATTATGTTGAGAATTTGTGAATTTCTTTTATGAAATTAAAAGATTTCTCTGGCGTTTGTGTTCTTGACACTTATTTTTCTAGCTTAACCAGTTTATGTTAGAAGAATAATTGTTATTGACGACCTTAATTATGAAAATTGCGGGGACGCGATTTTTATAAGGAGGAAGTCTGTAACAACCCGAGGTTTTGTAATAACTAATTAAAGCCATTAAACGATTAATGGTGATTGCTAATTGTTGTAGAGATTTTATCGGGTTGAAGTTCTTTTAAATATTCGTTAAGGGATCGTGGGCTTTAAATCTTGGCCCACGTCTTCAATTTTTTTGATGCCGTGATAAATCTAAGACCCGTTCACCTTTTTCATTCATTCCAAACCCTAACCTAAGCATATGAAAAAAAAAATGGCGGCTTGCTCGTTCCCGTTCTTTCCCCTTCGTTCTGATTTAAGGCTTCTTGAAGCTGCGCCTTTTTGTTGATCGATGCAGTGGTTATTCGCATGTGCTTCGTTCTCGTTTGTTCGCTCTCATCCGCTTCTAATTGGTGGCGTTCGACTTTTATTTGGTGAGTGATTTACATTTTCACCCACTTCTAATTCATTCTACAATAATCGAATTTGTTAATAGGTTTATTCGGCAGTTCGATTTGTTCAACGTTGATGATTTTTGACTTGGTATGTCTACATGGCTATTAAGGCACTGGTTTGCTTTTGACTTCGGTCATTTTATGTTTAGTGTTGATCTAGTTCGACTATACTTGCTGTTTTAGCCATTATGTCTTTACCGCCTTTTTCAGTTTAATTGATTGGTACGGTTTTGATTTTGCGGTGATGATTTTGGATTGTTTGACTTTGGCTATCCTTCGGCCACTTGAATTATTTAAAAATTGTACCTTGATTTTTATTACTTGACTTCTTAAGTTCGTATACTATCATTACTTGATATACACGACTTGATTTTTGAGATGGAAAGAATCTGTATTGGTCATGTTTGACTTTTGCTTGTTGTTTTCGGCCATCAAATGGGTTCACCCGATGGTGTCATAGACAATGGCTGTTGACGCCCTGTATATTTGTTTTCACTGTTGCACTAACAGCGCTGCTTCACTATTCCTCAGTCTTACTTGTGCATTTTGATATTGTTGAGCCATTGTTGTGTACCGAGAATTGCATTTTTTTATGTTCAACTGACATCACTGGTTCAAGTGCAGTAGTACTCCTTGTGTTTTGATTCTCTATCTTTGATGTCGTGCCGTGTTGAGCTCATGTGGTCTCCACTTTTGTACATGATCTCCGCCCTGGTCTTGGTTGTTTAGTTGTATGCATATGCGTTGTTTTGTCCTTCACGTTGCTTGACATGTGCATGCTTCAAGTTAGTCTACAAATGCTTTCATGATGTTGTATTTTCATATTACATTATACAGTCTTCACTTTTTAACTACATGTGCAGTTGTTGTCTTCATTCATGCATACCTGTGCTCAGTGTGACTTAGTATCAATTTTTTCAAGTTGCTTTGAGCATTAGTGTCATACTGTAACTTGTTGTAATGAGTTGCATTCATTGTCCATACTGCTATGTGGTGGTTGCATTGAATCTTGGTAGAAATTGAGCATTTTTGTAGTTGCACTGTAACTTTTGTTTGCATATTTAATATGCAGATACAATTGGGCTTTTGTGTAATTTAGCACCGTAGTGGTAAGGCAGTGCACGCGAGCGTGTACAACAGCCACACGGTATTGCTTTTATTGATATTCTATTTTGCTTTTGATTTATTGATCTTTTGCGTATTCCATATGCTGTAGTGGCGAGTCAGTGCACGCGTGCGTGTACTGCAGCCCTACCCGAGTTGACATTTTAATTGATATTTCAATTGTTTGAATTGTTTCGTATGTCCAACTCAATATATTTTGAATCGTATTTTGATTTGGTTTAATTTGATGATTTTGTTGATATCTAATTATCATTTTGATAATTAGACTACGAGTTTCTAATTATTTATTTAATAATTAGATTTTGTCTTTAATTGCCGTTTAGGCAATTCTGTTGTTTTCTAAATTATCTTCATTGATAACCCTTTTATTTATCTTCGTTGATAATTTGAATTTTCTGATTTGTTGTTTAACAATGTTATGTGTTATTTTACCGTTATCCGATTTCCTTATTGAAGGATTGGATAGGTGAATTTATTTTGACTGTCGTCTAATTGTTATTTAATTATTATTGCTTCCGTGCATTAATAACTGAGTTTGAATTAGACTGACATGTGCATTATTTTCTTTTGAATTTAATACTCGGGTCAGACCGAGTTATTACAGGTTGTAGATATCTTGCTTTGGGTTGCTGCTTGAGCTATGGAGTCTCTTTATATCTTTTGGAGTAGTCGTCGTCATTTTATAGTAGTCAGTGTATTTGTATAGGATTATATATATTCATGTATATTATTCACGATAATGTACTTGTATATGTAACTTCTTGAATCGACAGTTATAGTTGTATCATATGTATGGTATCACATGTATTGTAACTGACTTCAGTTATATATAAATGAGACTTATTATTATCCGTGTTTCGCATTTAGCTGATCTGTGTTATTATTATATATATTGTCCTAAACTATTATGAATCATCGTAGTTCATTTTATACTGGAATTGGATATGTCGATGGGAGTAAATAAATAAGAGATGAAAAATAAGAATATACACCACTCCTATCGAGGTAACCAATACTAGTGTAAGGCCTAACTACGGATGGCCGCTCCTATCCAGCCTTATTCTTTATAATAAAAGACGGTATTTCTTTTAATACACTTTGTCACTGTGAGCATAGAGGTGGGATGTCACAGTTTTTGCCTCTGAAACCTGAAGCGCGACCCGAAGATGATGTAGATCTGCAATTTTTTTTTTTTGAAATTGAAATTAATTTTTGAATTTAGGAAATTGGTTTTGTCTGCCATTAGAATGAGGAGTTAAGAAGGAGATGTACGTACATAGGGTTTATGATGGGTTATTTATAGGCAAAGCTGAAAATAGAATGAACGGACAAGATTTGATTGAAAGATAAACGACCCGAAAAGCCTGTTCTACCTCTAGAATGAAAATGGGTTAACCTATACATCAAAATAGATGTTTTTAAATATTTTAATTCATTGGAACAGGTTTCAAGTGAAGAAGTTATGTTAAAATCTGCTTATTTCAAATTGATTTTAGTTGATTTCAATTAAATTAATTTATAGACGTTTCGAGTTCATACGATCAAACGATAAGTCCGATCGTTATGAAACTTGAAATCCTACAATAATTCACCATTACGGATCCGATGAAACTAGTTTCATCTGAATCCGAGTCAGTGGCCAAAATGGCTATTTTTCAGTCAATTAAATAAATAAATATTAAATTAAATTAAATCACTTTTCGTTCAAATTTTTAAAATTTATAATTTTTGTCATCTTGGATTACTCTAGTAATTTATAATCCTTTATAACAAATTTCTATATCACTTTAAAGTTAATTTATTAACCAATTACAATATCAGATTTCAATTCAAGTAAATTCATTAATTATCAATTGAAATTCCAACAAATTGATTTATTCGATTTTAAATCTTGTTATTCAGCCAATTATTATCTTATGGGTATAGTTACCTTTGGTTTATTTTTATTACATTAATATTTCCCATTTTATCCTAATTTCAATTAATATAGTATTTAATTTCATTTACTTACCATTAATCCATTTGTTATAGATTGAATTCCAATTGATAAATTCCAAATAAACTGATATGACCCAATTCTAATCTTCTTATTAAGTCTATTATTACTCTATAACCTAGTTTATATATGCTTGTCTTTCATTACATTCATATATTCAAATTTACATCTTTCCTATGTATTAATCATTATTTTCAATTATATTAAATTTGTCAAATATCTATATTTATTATAATTAAAATGTCAATTAATTTATTCAACTAGGTTTCATTCCTTTATTTTATCTTATAAACAAAACATACATTCCCTTTATTTTATTACATTCACGCTTTACAATTACCTGACTCACATTAATGAACATTTATTTACATTTAAATACAATTGATTTCCAATAAAATTTATAGACTAAATAGGTAACTTATAATAATTGTTACCATAATCTTTAATTACCTTATGAATTCATTATTATTTATAATTGAGTGTCATAATTATTTTCCCAACACAATTCTATTCACCTATCATAAATTATGTGGTCATTCGTTGATCAATTCAATACTTACATTTGTTTTCATATACACACTTATGACTTAGTATAACATTTCTATTACTTCATTTATTGGGATTTTATTCACATTAATAAGTCTACTATCTATAGCCAAATGTTACAACTACGTAACCCACACTTATTTTCTTCCATTTCGATTAATCATATATTATCTCATTAATTGATTCAACATTCACAATTGTTTTCTTATATTCATATTTATAACTAAGTATAACGATTTGCATTAGTTCATTATTGGAGTTTTATTTCAATTGTTAATAATTAGTTCTAAATACCATTGTTACATTTCATTTTAGCATTCATTTCACTAATAAATTACAAAGTTTTTATTTCTTCCAAATTTATTTACCAAAATCTTATTAAAATAACAAATTTTATTATCGGAAATTTATGGGTCACTACAAAAATGACCAAAAGTCGCTGCAAGGCTTTTGCCTTTGGAACTCGTAGCGTGCCCAGAACCGAAGTCGCTGAAGGGTTTTCTCCTCTGGAACTCGAAGTGAACCTCTTCCCGACTCGAAGTAAACCTGGAGCAAATTTTTTTTCTTTTCCTTTTTTTTGAAATTAGGTTTTCGAATTTGGGAATTAGGTTTGATGGCTGATGTTTGAGAAGGAGGAAGAAGATGTACGTACAGAAATAATAAAATGAGAGACAACTAGGGTTTATAACAGCCTATATATAGGCAGGGTTGGATCAAAACGAAAATGGTTCATCCAATATACTGAAATATAGGTTTTCAATATTTTTAAACTCAATGGAATAGGTTAAGTCCTAATTCCATCATATAAAAAAGTTAGCTTTAAAATTAGCTTATTTCGCATTGAATTCAATTAAATTGATTTCTACGCGTTTCAAGCCCGTATGATCAGAAGACAAGTCCGACCGCTACGAAACTTGAAATACTATAATAATTCACCGTTACGGATTTGATGAGACTGATTTCGTTGACATCCGAATCAGTGGCCATAATGGCTATTTTCATTTTAATTATATAATTTGTTATTAAATTAATTAAATCACATTTTCAATTCAAATTTAATAACTAACAAATTTTTCATTTTTGATTACTTAGACATTTAAAATAATTTAAAACAAATTTACATGTCAATTCCATGTTAATTATTTTACTAGTTACAGTGTTTAATTTCAATTGAAATAAATACAGTGATTATTACATTAAATTCCAATAAATCCATTTATTCGTCTTTTCATCTTATTATTCAATCAATTGCCTTCTCATGGCTATAATTAACATTTTTTATTCTTATTGCACTAATATTTTACAATTACCAACTTAATTTTCATTAACATAATATTTAATTACATATAATTGCAATAAATCCATTTATTATAATTTAAATTCCAAAAAATTGATCAAACTTGATTTCAATCTTTTTATTTAACCAATCATTACTTATGAAAATAGTTAACATTGGTTTACATCTTATTGTAGTAATATTCTATAATTATCAATTAAATTCACATTAACAACACTAATTAAGTGGATTAATTGCTATTGATTCCCAATATATTATCAATGAATTAAATAGTTAATTTATATTTAAACCATTGTTGTAACTTACCAATTCAAACACATTTCTATGTTTATTGTTAACGAACAAAACTAATAAACTCACAAATAGATTAATTTTCTAATTTAATCGATTTCAATTTATTACATACAATTTCACCATTTAATACAACATTTGATTTATTTACTCATTTACAGTTTATACCCAATTTTAACTTTACAATCATTCCAATTAACAGAGATTTCATTAAAATAGTTTTCAGTTGCCTTAAATTAACATTATTAAATTTCAATTAATTGAAATTGCATTAAAATGGTTATCCATTAACTTATACTAACATTGCTATAATTCATTCTAGTTGTTATTCTCGTTATTAAGCTTAAATTTTTAATTTTTCACAACAATAATTTCCAAAACTTATTTAATTAATAAATTTAATAATCAAAATTTACAGGTCGTAATAGTTATGGGTTGAAATGATAGATTCGAGCGATTTTATGGATTTTATTTAATTCGTGACTGCGAGTTGAAATGATATATACCCGTAAAATTTTAAATCGCGTATTAAAATGATAAATATCCGCATCACTTGACCATAGGGTAGGAAATTATATACAGACACCAGATTGATTAAATTAAATGATTTTTAATTCCTTCAATCTTGAATTTAGTTAACTGGCATTTTGAAATAGAAAATGATTTATATAAACTGAATTATTTTCGATAATCCAAGCGTTAATGTTAAAATTGGAATTGATTTAATAAATTGTTCAAAGGATTTAAATTGGAATTTCAAAGTTGAAGTGTCATACATAAATGAATTTATCAGAAATGAGTTATTGAAAATGTTTGGATATAACTTTAAAATCAATTTTAAACCAATTTAAACTATTTTAATTAATTTAAACTATTTTAATCAATTTAAACTATTTTTATTTATTTTAATCTATTATATTCTATTTAATCCAATTTAATTTATTTTACCTATTTTAAACTAATTAAATTTATTTAATCTATTTTAAATCTATTTTATATAATTTAAATCTATTCGATCCATTTTAAATTTATTTAATCTATTTAAATCTACTTAATATAATTTAAATCTAATTAATCTATATTTAATTTATTTAAATCATTTTAAATCAAATTCAATCAAATTTAAATCTATTTAAAATATTTTTACTATTTAAACTATTTTAATCTATTTAAACTATTTTTAACCATTAAAACTATTTATGACTATCTAAACTATTTTCTAAAATTTCGGACGGTGTAAAGTTGAAATATTTGTATTTAAATCCCTAATGATGATACAACCTAAGTTGGGATTTGGAATTGATACTTTTTTGTGAAATGACATATTTGAGTAAATATGATGATTTGGAAAGAGGTTTTAATTAACCTATCTTATCGATAAATTCAAAAGTGAATATGATTTTGAAAGTGAGTATCATTTTGGAAGTTAATGTGATTTTGATAGTGAATATGCTTCAAAAGTGATATGGTTTTGAGAAAATGATATTTTGGTATCAATTTTGAAATGGTTTTGGGAAAAATAAAAGAACCATCCGGTGTGTAATAAGCGTTTGGTTGTTAAAGAGACTAGGATCGGATATTGTCATACTCCCTACCAGTGCCGAAAACCACTATAACAATTGTGTACGCGGGGGAGATTCCAGAAATGAAGTAGGATGGCTTCATGAACGATTCTGTATGAGGTATTTATTGACCCTGACTCCCATGTGTCAGCTTAGATGTGACTACCATGCCAGGCCAAGTTAGGTAATGTTATCCCATTTTTGGTCAAAACTGGAATATCAATGTTGTGTGCGTTTCCACCACGACCGAACCAAGAAAAAGCAAGCAAGCGTATATAAGTCTGGGATTTCACTCATGATTCAAGTATAAAAGTCCATTCGGTATCAAAGGTTTAAAGTTTCATTCGGCAATGTAGAGCGAAATCTCATTCGGCATTCAAGATGCCTTGGTTCATCCGGCATTCCCAATACAAGAGTTCATTCGGCACTCGTTCATTCGGTACCGGTCCAACCATCCCAGCTACGACCGAACCAAAGTACCACCGGTCCAAAACCACCTCTCCTATGCCTGTTGAACCACTTCACCACCGGACCACCTGCCACCGGTCCAAAGCCTCGCCGAACCAGGGTCTCATCGAACCAACTCGCTGCCGAACCAACTCATCTCCAACTAAGGTGTTGCCGAACCAACGTTGCTGGTCCAGATCGCTCCAGCCCAGGCCCACCAGCAGCTATATACTTCCAGGATCTCTGCCCCCAGCCTCACTCTATAAATAGAGGGGCAGGGGTACAACAATGGGGGAGAAGTTTGAGAGCTCAAGCTTGGATAGAACTTTCAAACAACTTTCAGTTACTTGTAATCAAGCTTTGTACTTGTAATCTGAAGAGAAAAGGAGAATAACATATAAAGTGGACGTAGGCACGTTCTGGCCGAACCACTATAAATCTGTGTGTCTTTTACAGTTTAGTCTCTGCTTTTTATATATTTGCATAAATCACCCAAATCACTAAAAACAACTTAAAATCAATGGAATCATACGACTTTGAGGTGTTTGCCCATTTCTTGCGCAAACATTTTTGGTGCTTTCACTGAGAATTGAACTCAAGGACCTACCGCTTGGAAGTTGAATTTGAGAGTTTAGAGATTCAGATTGGAAGAGTCATGGCAAGACAATCAAGTAGAAGGCCAAGGCCAGAGAAGAGTCAACAGGAAGGGAGTCAAGAGGCTTCCTCAGGAGCAAACCAAGCTTCATCCTTCATCACCAGGGATGAAATGGAGGCTATGATGAGAAGACAAGAAGAGATGGTCCAGAACTTGCTTCAGCAAATTGGGCAACTTGGAGCACAAAACCAAGGAGCAACTGGAGTTCAGAACGGAGCAGGACCATCTGGCGTAGCACCAGAGCTAGGGGTCACTCACACAGAGCATGTTGATCCGACCCCGGGAAGAGAGATGGGGGCATCCGAGCCACCTGGTAGCAATAGAGGAATGAACGTTCAGCCAGGGAGGCATACACATGAAAACTCCCGCGGACTCGTGGGGCAGGTCGAAGGCAGTGAACGAGGGCTACAACTTGGAGACAATGACAGATTAACAGAGATGGTTAGAAGAGCTATGAGAGGCGGTTTAGTAAACAGAGACTTGGAAGATGTAAACATGAGTCCTTTTTCTACTGCGATTAGGATGGCTAGGAACCCACCAGAATTCAAGCTACCATCAGTAGAGATGTACGATGGGAGGACAGACCCTACGGTCCATCTTACTAAGTATATGAGGCACATGGAAGTGCTGGGGGCATCACAGGAGATCATGGCTCGGTGCTTTCCACTGTATTTGATGGACATTGCAGCGTTATGGTTTAGGCAACTGGAGAGCGGCTCCATAGGAACGTGGGCAGATTTAACTGAGAGATTCATGAGGCAATTCAGTGTTCATATTGCGAGACCCAAGAATGTGATGACTTTGGCAACCTTAAAGCAGAAAACTGGAGAGACTTTGAGGAGCTTTCTAACGCGATTTAATGCGGCGAGAGCATCAGTGGATCGACCAGATCCATCTATGGTCATGATGGCGGCTGTATCTGGAATAGCTGATAGTACAGAGTTCAAGAATTCGTTAACTAAGGATCCGCCTATGAATCTGGGAGAGTTCTATCATGAGGCTGAAAAGTTTCTGCGTTTGGAAGATGCTAGTGCAGAAAGAGAGGAAGAAGATGACGTTTACGCAATCAAGAGCGGAAACCCACCTGGAAAGGGTGCGGAGACTAGCAAAGGAAAGAGAAAGGCTGAGGATAATGATGACAGGACAAAACGGCAATGGAGGGAGCCGCGATTCACCACTCACATTGAGCTGAATGAGAGTCTGGAACGAATTTATCAGGATACCAAGGAGCGTGTTCCGTATCGTAGACCAATACGAAGGGATCCAACCTCTGACAAAAGAAAATCAGATAAGTTTTGTGTATTCCATGAATTAAACGGTCATAACACTAATGATTGTAGGCATTTGAAGGACGAGGTGGAAGGGCATATCAGTAACGGTATGCTCCTTCAGTATGTGAGGAGGCGAACTCCAGCTGTGGAGCCAGAGCAACCACCGTCTACATCGGCTAGAGGTGACCCTGGATCGGGGCATCGTTTGATTATCCATTGATTGCTTGATTAAAATAACGATGAACAAGTTGTAAACCTCTCGCTAACACGGTTAAATCATTTACACATGTGAGCGATCGCGCACGATCCATAGGCATGCTCTGAATGACTACCAGTCGCGTTATAGTAAGAGTTTACGCTTTGACATCTTCATTCTGCTCTTTGCTTTGATTTTGATTTGAGCATTTAAATTCTTCCTGTTTGGACATGTCTGCTGTAAGGTTCATATGATTATTGCTTTAACATTTACAATTCTATGGAAAAATTACTTGTATGCCCGTGGATCGCGAACGGTCCACGAGCACCTCTTGCATGGCAGTGAACTGCCGAAGTCTTTGATTCGGAAACTCCACCAAACAATAACTCCGACACTGATAATATTAAGTCCCCCCCGGGCACACACAATTTGCCTCGAACGGCACCCGACCTTGAACGGTCACAACTCGCCTCGAACGGCACCCGACTACGAACAGTCGCAAACTCGCCTCGAACGGCACCCGACCTCGAACGGTCACAACTCGCCTCGAACGGCACCCGACTACGAACAGTCGCAAACTCGCCTCGAACGGCACCCGACCTCGAACGGTCACAACTCGCCTCGAACGGCACCCGACCTCGAACGGTCACACACTCGCCTCGAACGGCACAACTCATCTCGCCACAAACGGCTCGACCGCGAAAGGTCGCCATTTGAGGTCCACCCCCTGACCGCCAACAGTCGCACCTTACCACGAATGGCTCGATCTCGAACGATCGTCATCCGAAGTAAGGCGCTTGACCGCGAACGGTCCCATTTCATCTTTTGCCGCGAACGGCACTAGCCGTGAACGGTCACATTTCACCCCAAGTGGCTTGATCGCAAACGGTCGCCATTTGAGGTCCGCCCACTGACCGGGCTCGGTCGCACTTTACCTCGAATGGCTCGATCCCGAACGGTCGTCATTTGAAGTAAAGCGCTTCACCGTGAACGATCACATTCCACCGCAAATGACTCGATCTCGAACGATCGTTGCATGGATTTAGACGCTTGACCGCGAACGGTCGCACTTCACCTCAAATGACTCGATCGCGAACGGTCGTCATTTGAAGTTAGGCGCTTGACCATGAACGGCCGCGCTTCATCCCAAATAGCTCGATCCCGAACGGTCGTCATTTGGGGCCATATAAAATATCAAGCTCTTTACAGGTTGTCAACAGGATATGAACATCCAGCTCATGGCATTACAAAACACGCCTTCCTACCGCAAGGACATCAACAGGATATGAACATCCAGCTCATGGCATTACAAACACACGCCTTCCTATCGCAAGGCATGTTTTGGGGGGAAAAGTGTTATCCCATTTTTGGTCAAAACTAGAATATTAATGTTGTGTGCGTTTCCACCACGACCGAACCAAGAAAAAGCAAGCAAGCGTATATAAGTCTGAGATTTCACTCATGATTCAAGTATAAAAGTCCATTCGGTATCAAAGGTTTAAAATTTCATTCGGCAATGTAGAGCGAAATCTCATTCGGCATTCAAGATGCCTTGGTTCATCCGGCATTCCCAATACAAGAGCTCATTCGGCACTCGTTCATTCGGTATCGGTCCAACCATCCCAGCTACGACCGAACCAAAGTACCACCGGTCCAAAACCACCTCTCCTATGCCTGCCGAACCACTTCACCACCGGACCACCTGCCACCGGTCCAAAGCCTCGCCGAACCAGGGTCTCACCGAACCAACTCGCTGCCGAACCAACTCATCTCCAACTAAGGTGTTGCCGAACCAACGTTGCCGGTCCAGATCGCTCCAGCCCAGGCCCTCCAGCAGCTATATACTTCCAGGACCTCTGCCCCAGCCTCACTCTATAAATAGAGGGGCAGTGGTACAACAATGGGGGAGAAGTTTGAGAGCTCAAGCACGGATAGAACTTTCAAACAACTTTCAGTTACTTGTAATCAAGCTTTGTACTTGTAATCTGAAGAGAAAAGGAGAATAACATATAAAGTGGATGTAGGCACGTTCTGGCCGGACCACTATAAATCTGTGTGTCTTTTACAGTTTAGTCCCTGCTTTTTATATATTTGCATAAATCACCCAAATCACTAAAAAAAACTTAAAATAAACGGAATCATACGACTTTGAGGTGTTTGCCCATTTTTTGCGCAAACAGGTAACAACTCCGGTCGGACACATTTCCTCGATACCATATTATGACTTTGTGATGATTTGGTGGCCATCCCTCAATTTTGATTATGGGAGGGTGTTCCAAGGTGGGCGGTAGTAGCTGTTATGCATTACCCCCAGTCCGAATCTACAATTGGTATATCTACCCTGGCATTGCCCCGAGTGCCATGTTCATATGCCCTATCGTGACTTCTACGAGTTTGTTTTGTACCATACCTATGGTGTCCCCTCTGAGTAAACCTCACGGCGGTGCTTACAATACTGTATAGACTATAGGAATATTTAAAATGTGTTAAGGAGGATATGTGTAACGCCTTAACGCTATTTAATACTTCACTTTACTATAGATACTATTATAATTGCGTATTGTACTATGTATATAAATAGTTTAACGGATCCTTTGGAGATGTAAATCCCAAACATCTCTTAAGTTATCGCACTCACGTTGACACTGCATAGGAGATGTTAAATCCTATAGACATCTCCGACGCTGTTACACTCATATTTATTTAATGTTGATTTAATTTACGTAAGATCTTTTAGTTCTGACTTTAGTGTTTTGTCTTTTCAATTCGCTAGGTCAGCCTGAGCTTTTCAGTATAATGAAGATTGCTTTCTGGAGGACGAAGATTTCGTACTATTATTATTTACTATGTTTATTCCACTGTATCATGTTGTTTCAACTGTATTTATTTATTATTTTTCTTGTTTTATGTAACTTTGATCTGTATTATAGTGGTAAGTCAATGTTATTTGTAAACAGCATCATGAACTGTTTATTTGATTATTATATTTTGTCATTCCGCTACGAGATTCTGTGTTTTTTCTTTCTTTCTTTGCTTTTTCTTATTTAACCCATAACAGTCTTCCCTTTTGAATGGTTTGAGTTTGACGTGTATGATTTATCGTCAATTTAAACCGTCCAAAAAGGCATACCATTACAGTTGTTACAAGAGCTTTCGTTTAGCGATAGCCTTAGCTTTGTGGGGTCCAACTCACTAGAAATAGGATAGTAATACCCTAGCATTAGTCGCTAAGGGTATATATGAGAGAGCGTATTTGTTAGTGTTATAAAAATGTTTTGTATTGTGTTAATTTGTTCTGTTTAGTATTTATAAATTATGGTTGGTCCATAGGACGCTATGACATTAATAGGGATTTCTAAACACCTAATAGGGCAGACCGACGCAATATTTATTTTGTTATATAGGTAAATGAAGTAATTTTGCATAGTATTTTATTTTGTATGTATATGAATAATCTTTATAAATGTATATAATTAGATGTAATATGTTGGTTGTTAGGTAGTGAAATTTTATAAACTTTGATTGTAAAATAGGATTTACAAGTAAAGTAAATATAAATTGGAAATTTAGAATTTAAGTTCCGGGATTTCGAAAATTTCTTTCGATAATTTTTGGAATATAATATTATTATTATTTGGAAGTATTTTTATATATAAATATGGCAAGATGATTTGAAAGAAATGTTTTAAGAGAAAATTTTAAAGGAAGTAAGTTCTATACTCCCCTCTCTATCGTTGGAAAATAATTTCGATGATGAGTGCATGCATCATCGACGTTCATTTTTGAGTTTCAAAGTGGGTAGACCGTTATAGTAGTTTTACTACATATTTATTTTGATAAACAAATCTTAATTTTAATTTCCAAATATGATTTGATACATATAAAAGATATGATTATGTATATTATTTTAAATTAACTAAAAATGGAACCCTGTATTTAGTTCTTAAGTTTCTGTGTAACAACCTGCCTTTTCGGTCGGTTTAAAATCGACGATGAACCACACACGTTAAACTCAAAGCATTCAAAGTGGTGGATTGTCACCGGGATGAATAAGAAAAGAAGAGAAATAAATAAAACAAATACAGAATCTCGTAGCGGAATGACCAAATATAATAATTAAATAATAATTCATGAAGCTGTTTTATAAATACATTTTTTTATTCTTTTACAACAAAAAATCAGAGTTACATAAAACATGAGTAAATAATTAAATGCAGTGGAACAACATGATGAAGTGGAATAAATATAGTAAATAATAATAGGATAAATGTTCGTCTTCATCATCCAAAAAGAAGTCTTCGATAAACTAAAAAGCTCAGACCGACCCGAGCGAATTGAAAAGACAAAACACTCGAGTCAGAAATAAAAGATCTTATGTAAGTTAAATAAGCAGTATATAAATATGAATGCAACGGCGTCACAGATGTTTACGAGGTTTGACATCTCTTATCCAGTGTCTAACGTGAGCACAATAACTTAAGAGACGTTCGGCATTACCATCTCCCAAGGATCCATTAAACTATGTACTATGCAGTACAATCCGCTATTATAATAGTGTTTACAGCAAAGTAAAGTATTAAAATAGCACTAAGGCTTTACCCATATTCTCCTTAACACATTTTTATATATTCCCATAGTCAATATAGTACCGTAATTCCTCCGTAAACTGGAGGGCTATCAGAGGGCACTCCATAGGTACGGTGCAAACCAAACTCGCAAAAGCCGCTATAGAGCATGTGCAGAAGACACTCGAGGCAATGCAAGGGTAGATATACCAATTGCAGAACCGGGCTGGTGGTAATGGATTGCAACTTCTACCGCCCACCTCGGAACACACTCCCATAATCACATCGAGGGTGGCCACCAAATCAATCACAAAGTCATAATATGGTATCGAAGAAGCATGTCCAATTGGAGGAATAACCTCACTTGGCCTAGGTATAGCTCTTGTTTTTGTCACATCTAAGCTGACTCATGGGATTCCAGGTCACGTAAATACCTCATACAGAATCATTCGCCAAACCATCCTACTTCATTTCGGTAATCTCCACCACGTACACGGTTGTTGAAGTGGTTTTCAGTATTGGCAGAGAATATGACAATATCCGCTCCCTGTCTCTTTAACAACCAAACGCTTATAACACATCGATAGTTCTTTTACAATTTCAAAACCTTTCCATATTGATATCAAAATATCATATTCAATTCAAACCATGTTACTTTTGAGATCATATTCACTTTCGAAATCATATCACTTCCAAAATCATAGTCACTTTCAAAATCATATCCACTTTCAAAAATCATGTTTGCTCAAATATGTCATTTCACAAAATGGTATCAATTCCAGATTCCAACTTAGGTTGTATCATCATCAAGGATTTAAATATAATGTAACGACTCGAAAATTTCCGTCAGTTAAATTTCGTCATTTTTAAGAAGATTAGATAATTTAACTTTAGAAAGAAGTAAAGATTTATAGTTGATAATGAAGCATATGTTGAAAAAGAAGTGAAACCGTAGAAATTTAAGCTAAGTATTAATAGTTGATATAAAATGACGAATAAATTGAAATGATGTAAATGGTTATACTAGGCTAAGAAGAGAATATAGGAAAACAAAGGGTAAGTTGTGAATTTATTTAATGGATTAATAATATTGGATAGTAAATTGAATTAAATCAATATCCTGTAGAGGTTGGAGTATGGTTAGTAATAAAAGCTTTTAAAGGAAAACCTTTAATTTATGAATGAAAATCAATGCGTTAAATTAGGTGTAACTGAATGTATGTAATTTATTTTGTAAGAATAAGTTAATGAACAATTTAGTTGCGCATACCCGATTTAATTGAAATAACAGAAAGGACAAGAACTCGATTTGCCTAGGCATTTATATTTATAAACTATAACTAAATAGAAAGTTTGGTAGTAAATAGGATATAAGAAGACAAAGGCAACTAGTAAATTTATAAACGAATTCATAATAATGAAGTAGTAATTAATGAATATATTTTTGGGCAATTGTGATAATTACAAATTTTTTACCCATTCATCTAATTTAATTAATTAAATCAAAATCAATGGCAACATTTTGTTAATGATGGTTGTAAGTGAATTTGAATGTAAAAGGGTAACAATTATTTAGGTTAACCATTTATTGAGTATATTAAGTTAAGAATGGCAATCGATTAAAATAAATCTAAATTAATTATTTTGTTTTGTTAATGTGTTCTAGTTAATAAAGGGGAATTTATAAGAAATGAAGCTTGCACTAATGAAATGTGTTATAATTCAATGTTATTTATACCCAGTAAATGTCTATTTACTGAATAAAAAGATTTTAAATCAATAAACGAATTTATTGAGGTTCCAATTTATAATTTATAACATTTAATGTAGACTCAATTACAATTAATTGATTTAAATTGTGCAGTTATCGTAGATTTCGTTTGTAATTGAAAAGGGAAAATTTTATAAGACGAAATTTATGCTAATTCTTTTATTATAGGACCATTAGTTGATTTAAAGTATAGAAAGCAGGATTTATAAAATTTAATTAGAGTATAAAATTCAACAGTTGCATTTATTGCATAACAAAATGGAATTTAACAGTTAAATATTTCGTTATTGAAATTATAAATGGACTTTGAGGATAATAATGTGAAATCGTGAACCAATGTTAGTGGCATCTTTATTTTGGATAAAAAGGGAGAATATAAAAGTTGAAATCTAATAAATGGGTTTTGAGAATTTAATTTATAATTCCTTAATATAAGGAAGTGGAGAAATTAACACTGAAATTGATAGACTTATCAACTTTTAATTCATGTCTAAACTTGTTAAATCATTGAAATTGATTAAGAATTATATAAGCGATAAAATTTGGTCAATTTTAGAATTTAATTATAAAATTGGATTTTTATAATTTATTCTAATTTATTTAATTATTATAAAATTAGCCATTTTGGCCACGGACTCGGATTTCGACGAAACCAATTTCATCGGATCTGTATCGGTGAAATATTATAGGGTTTCAAGTTTCGTAACGATCGGACTTGTCGTTTGATCGTACGGACGCGAAACGCCTTGAAATCGATTTAATTAAAAATCAATTTGAAATCAATTTCGAAATCTTGTTTTCAGCATAACTTCTTCATACGATCGAATTTGGACGTGAAAATTTTTCCATCGCGTTCAGAATATTTTAAAATACCTATTTGAATATATGGGTTTAATAAATTTCGTTCCGGGATTAGAACGGGCTTTTTGGGCCATAGTTTGTCCGCACTTTCATTTATCCGGTCTACCTACTCTAATCCAACCCTACTTATAAATAGACGATTATAAACCCTAGCCTCCATCTTCTATCATTTGTCTGTACGTTCTTTTCTTCAACTCCTTCTCCTCCTCAAATGGATGCAAACCTAGATCTACTTCTATTCAAATTTCAAATGAAAATTCAAATATCTCAGAAAAATCCCTAAAAATTATATGTTAAAGTTCCCGAGATACGTAATCTGCTGGTACAGCTCGTTTTTTGTTTTGGTATGTGGTTTGACCAGAAGAAATCGATGAAGTTTCGGCCGTTCATCATCACCGCAACAAAATTCGTCAGATCGGGAAATCGCTTCTGGGTATTGGGGAGAGGACCGTGGGGATTGCATCGGGAGTGTTCGTTTGGGAAATCGGGAGTGGTCGGCGTGGCGATGGCGGCCGGAGGCGGCGCTGGAACTTGGTCAAAGGTCACGGCTATAGGGGGTTCTTGCATGTGTTCCATCGTGTACTGTTGCGTGAGTTAGGGGTAGAAGGAGATGACGTGGCAAGTATATTTAGGTAGGTTTTTTTTTTTATTTTAATTTTGTTTTCAATCAAAATTTTCGAATAACTTTCTCGTACGTAGTCCGATTCACGCGAGATTTTTATTTGTTAGGATCGTAATTAAATTCCAGATCTGTTGACGCTGGTTTGGACCAATTCGGAGACCGTCGAATTTTTGAGTTTAAATTGAATTTAAATTCGATTTAAATTCAAAAGGTGAGTGTTTTAACCCACTCACAACTTCTAAAAGTTTTTATGTTTGTTAAATTTATTTAGATATGAGTAGAAAATTTATTTATGACTGTTTGGCATGTTTTATTCATCATATCTGCTAAATTGCATTTATTTAATATAACTGTTCATTAATTTTTTTTACTGCATATAGATTTACAGTTATAGTTATTTATTTGCATATAAACTGTTAGTTTAATAGTTGTTAAATTTATTTTTGAATATAACTGCCAGTTATTACCTGTTAGATATTATCGAATATATATTGATATGGTTTTGTTATTGGATGATGATTGTGATTTGGATGATGGATGATGATGAATGAATGGATGTTTTATTTTATATCATTAAACTGCAAGTTATCATGCATTTTTCGTTCCATTCGGGGTTGTGGTTTGAAATGATATACAACCGCAAAATTTTATTTTTAATTTGCGGATTGAAATGATAAACATCCGTATCACATGACCATAGGATAGAAAAGTATATACAGGCACCGTGGTCTATATATAAAGTATTTTAAAGTGATTTCTATGGTCTGGATGGGATACGGTTTATAAAAATTTTAATTTAGATATTTTATAAATATTATTCTTCTACATATATACATATGAAGTTAAAAATTTTGAATTTAGGCTGTGTATAAATTGGTTAAATAAAAATGGAAAAATTGAAAAAAAGGGATTTGATAATTTATATTATATGTTTAAGTTTGGAAATTTTTAAGGTATGATATTTATAACTGGATTTTTCCAAGATAAACTTAAATGAATATTCTAGTATAATTAAATTTAAGAAAATATTAAATTTCTAGAAATTAGAGTTGTATTTATGGATTTTTATATGAACATTCAAGACTAAATAATAGAACATTTGATTTGTGAAAGAATAAAATTCCAACTTTAGTTTTGAAATATTAATACTCCAAATGGATATATATATATATATAGGAATTGAAGTGGTTTTCGAACTTGAAAGTGATATTTAAATTATGGTTTAGACTTTAAATAAGGAAATATATTTGTAAAGCCATGGAAATTATTTTTCTTTAAAAAGTAACCTTAAAGTCAAACCATTTATTTTATATACCGTTGAATATCCAAACCATTTAAGTTTTAGAAGTTATGGTTTTAAAGCTATGAATTTCGAAATATTATGTTTGAAAAGTATAACTCAAATGTTGGTTTCGAGGTATTATAAAGTTTTGAAGTAGTATGGTTTTGAAAAGAATATATATTGGAAAAATAAAATGATATCGTGTTGATTTGGGGTTTTAAGAATAAATGATATCGTATTTATAAGGGTTTTAAATGGATATTTTATTTTGATTTTAAAAGTATAATTTTTTTTAAATGACCGCGGTGTTATAATAACGATTGGTTGGCAAAGAGACCGAGATCGGATATGGACATACTCTCTGTCGATACCGAAAACCACTTTGACTAACCGTGTACGCGGTGGAGATTCCAGAATGAAGTAGGTTGGTGGCGGCGTTTCCTGTAAGGTAAGTACGTGGACCCAACTCCCGTGAGTTGGCATAAGGTGGCTAAAATAGGAGCGATCGACGGGTTAATGAGGTAGCACATCTGATCGGACACTTCCCTTTGATACTATACTCAGACTTTGGATTTTCGGTGGCCACCTTCACTTTTGATTTCTTTGATGTGGGGAGTTTGTCCGAGGTAGGCGGCAGCTGCGCGCTGCGCGTTTCCATCGGCCCGGAAGCGTAATTGGTATATCTACCCTGGCATTGCCTAGTTGTGTCGTGTCACCTACCCTAGCGCGCCTTATACGATTTTGGTTTTGTACCATACGTATGGAGTGCCCTCTGACGACGCCCAGTACAGGGGAGATTACGGTACTGTATAGACTATGTGAATATATAACTGTGTTAAGGTGGAAAATGTAAAGCCTTAACGCTATTTAAAAGTAAGTTTATTTTACAAATAGACACTATTATAATAGCGCAATATACTATATAGTAAATAGTTTAACGGATCCTTAGGAGATGTAAATCCCGAGCATCTCTTGAGTTACTGTACTCATATTTATTTCTGTTAATTTAACTCACATAAGATCTTTTAGTTCTGACTCGAGTGTTTTTGTCTTTTCAAATTCGCTCGGGTCAGTCCGAGCGTTTCAGGATTTGAGGACTTTATTTCTGGAGGACGAAGACAGAGATTCTATTATTATTATTAATTATATTCTACTACACTCATATTGTTCCGCTGCATTGTTATTGGTATGTGTAACTCTGATATGTATTATATAAATGGTTTTGTAAACAGACTTTTAAACTGTATATTTGATTATTATATTTTATCCTTCCGCTGTGAGATTCTGTTTAGTTTTTTCCTTTCTCTGTTTTTCTTATTTACCCCATAACAATCCACCCTTGCGTATGGTTTGAATTGGCACGTGTGTCGATTTAAAGCGTACGAAAAGGCGGGATGTTACATCCGGTATCAGAGCTTTGGTTTAGCGATAAATCTTAGCTTTGTGGGGTTTGACTCTTTATTAATAGGGTAGTAATACCCTATGGGAGTCACTGAGTGTATATATGAGAGAGCGTATTTGTTAGTGCTATAAAAAGGTTTTAATATTGTGTTAGTTTGTTCTGTTTTGTATTTATAAATTCTGGTTGGTGCATGGGACGCTGTGACATCAATAGGGATTTCTAAACACTTAATAGGACAGACCGACATAATATTTGTTTTAATATAGGTGAATGAAATAACTTCGCCTATTATATTTTCTATATATAAAATATTTTATTAAGGTATTATATATATATATATATATATATTTGGTTACAATAGATGAGTTGTTAGGAATAAAATTTATAAATAATTGGTAAAATAAGATTGAAATTAAAATCAATGAAATTTGGGAATTTTAGAACTTGAGTCCGAGATTTTGAAAATTTGCTTTCAAAGGATTTACGAATTATAATAATTTTGTTATAAGTATTTTCTTATATAAATATTTAGTATAATTCGAAAGAATTGTTTTAAAGAAGATTTTGGAGAAAATAAGTTTCGTACTTTCCTCTCTGTCGCTGGGAAATAATTTCGGTGATGGCGGCCGCATCATCGACTTTCATTTTCGAGTTTCGAGGGGGGAAAGGCCACTGTAGTAAATTCTACTGCAGATTTATTTTGAAAATATCTTAAATTTTAATTGTTTTAAATATAATTAGAGGTATATAAGTTATAAGAATATATTTATCTATTATTTTAAAATAAATTGAAATTTAACCCGGTATTTAATTCTTAAATTTCCATTAATTAATTGTTTAAATTATTTTAGTGAAATAAAAGGTTATATTGTTGAACATTAAATTTAATTAAAAGATGAGATAAAACTTGTATAAGTTCTTTTGCATTTTCTTTAACGTATATAACTTACCAAATATGAAAAGTTGAAATGTTAAATAAGAGACTGGAATAGAATATTATACAAGTAGAAATTTTGGAAATTATAAAGTATTAAATGAATTTCTGTCATAAATGATAATTTAATGTTATAAACTTAAGTTATAAATTGAAATTTTACCAAAATTAAAGGTAAGTATTATAAATAGGTGATTTTAAACTTAAGTGAATAAAATGAAATTCTTTAATAATAAGGATTGATGTGTAGGGTTATAAACCTAATTATGATATAAATGCTACTGGTTTAATATAATAAAAGTAGGTAATATAAATAGATGACTACAAACCCTTGTTAACGAGTTAATAAAATCCTTTATTTATAAGAATGGATGTTATAAGGTTAAGAATTTAAGTGAAATTAAAAGGGGTTACTATAATTAAATGTAATAGAAATGTAAGCATTAAATAAATGATTGAAAGTGAGAAGTGCATTAAATGTAATAAAATAGAAGAAACTTACATGACCTAAATAAATGGAAATGGATAATTGGAGGCTATAAGTGAAAATAAACGAAAATAAAAGATAAATTGTTATATGAATGAAAAGATCAAACAACTAATGTATGGAATATAAATTTATAATAAGTTAAATGGATTTGTTGGTTTAAATCGATATTGTTTGCTTTATGGTTGGCTGGGTAAGGAAATTTGAAGTTGTTGGATGAATAAATAATCTAATTCTGTCCCATCTAAGACTGTTGAATAAATGATGCACTGGATGGTTATTTTTCATTCCGTACCATTTCAAGTTTTGAACCCGAACAACTATTTGCTTGTTTGACTGAATGGTTGTTTTGCTTTGTTGTGTATGCTGTTTATTGAAATCGATGATTGTGTATTGATTATTGTTAGTAGTTGAAACTATGAAAATATTTCACTTTAATATAAATAGTTAACCTTTTAGATTATATAAGGGAAATGCAGGTATGGAAGCAATTGCTACTGATTTTGGTTCCATAAATTAAGCGTAATTTGCCCGACAAATAGGTACGTTTTCGGATTACGTTTTGTAGCGATATTTTTATATATTTCGTTGGGATATACTATTTTGAATATTCTATATGATACTTTAATATATTTTGATATTATATTTTTCCCGAGCCTCCCCGTACAAAGGAGACTCTGCCAAAAATTTTCCGTAAATTTTGGACTTAGAAAAACTTTGAAAATGTTTTACAAACTTTAATAATTTAAGTATCAGAAGATATAATGATTATAAAACGGGTATATTTATTTAAGGTAATAAATTTAGTAAATTATTGTTTATAAGTTAATATTTAAAATAAGATGTACTGTTTATTAAATTCTTCCTTCCCTTTTCTATTCCTTTTCAGGGACAAAAAGTTTTGAGTGGGGGAGAGTGTAACGACCCGAAAATTTCCGTCAGTTAGATTTCGTCATTTTTAAGAAGATTAGATAATTTAACTTTAGAAAGAAGTAAAGATTTATAGTTAATAATGAAGCATACGTTGAAAAAGAAGTGAAACCATAGAAATTTAAGCTAAGTATTAATAGTTGATATAAAATGACGAATAATTTGAAATGATGTAAATGGTTATACTAGGCTAAGAAGAGAATATAGGAAAACAAAGGGTAAGTTGTGAATTTATTTAATGGATTAATAATATTGGATAGTAAATTGAATTAAATCAATGTCCTGTAGAGGTTGGAGTATGGTTAGTAATAAAAGCTTTTAAAGGAAAACCTTTAATTTATGGATGAAAATCAATGCATTAAATTAGGTGTAACTGAATGTATGTAATTTATTTTGTTAGAATAAGTTAATGAACAATTTAGTTGCGCATACCCGATTTAATTGAAATAACAGAAAGGACAAGAACTTGATTTGCCTAGGCATTTATATTTATAAACTATAACTAAATAGAAAGTTTGGTAGTAAATAGGATATAAGAAGACAAAGGCAACTAGTAAATTTATAAACGAATTCATAATAATGAAGTAGTAATTAATGAATATATTTTTGGGCAATTGTGATAATTACAAAATTTTTACCCATTCATCTAATTTATTTAATTAAATCAAAATCTATGGCAACATTTTGTTAATGATGGTTGTAAGTGAATTTGAATGTAAATGGGTAACAATTATTTAGGTTAACCATTTATTGAGTATATTAAGTTAAGAATGGAAATCGATTAAAATAAATCTAAATTAATTATTTTGTTTTGTTAATGTGTTCTAGTTAATAAAGGGGAATTTATAAGAAATGAAGCATGCACTAATGAAATGTATTATAATTCAATGTTATTATACCCAATAAATGTCTATTTACTGAATAAAAAGATTTTAAATCAATAAACGAATTTATTGAGGTTCCAATTTATAATTTATAACATTTAATGTAGACTCAATTACAATTAATTGATTTAAATTGTGCAGTTAGCGTAGATTTCGTTTGTAATTGAAAAGGGAAAATTTTATAAGACGAAATTTATGCTAATTCTTTTATAATAGGACCATTGGTTGATTTAAAGTATAGAAAGCAGGATTTATAAAATTTAATTAGAGTATAAAATTCAACAGTTGCATTTATTGCATAATAAAATGGAATTTAACGGTTAAATATTTCGTTATTGAAATTATAAATGGACTTTGAGGATAATAATGTGAAATCATGAACCAATGTTAGTGGCATCCTTATTTTGGATAAAAAGGGAGAATATAAAAGTTGAAATCTAATAAATGGGTTTTGAGAATTTAATTTATAATTCCTAAATATAAGGAAATGGAGAAATTAACACTGAAATTGATAGACTTATCAACTTTTAATTCATGTCTAAACTTGTTAAATCATTGAAACTGATTAAGAATTATATAAGCGATAAAATTTGGTCAATTTTAGAATTTAATTATAAAATTGGATTTTTATAATTTATTTTAATTTATTTAATTATTATAAAATTAGCCATTTTGGCCACGGACTCGGATTTCGACAAAACCAGTTTCATCGGATCCGTATCGGTGAAATATTATAGGGTTTCAAGTTTCGTAACGATCGGACTAGTCGTTTAATCGTACGGACGCGAAACGCCTTGAAATCGATTTAATTAAAAATCAATTTGAAATCAATTTTGAAATCTTGTTTTCAGCATAACTTCTTCATACGATCGAATTTGGACGTGAAACTTTTTCCATAGCGTTCAGAATATTTTAAAATACCTATTTGGATATATGGGTTTAATAAATTTCGTTCCGGTATTAGAACGGGCTTTTTGGGCCATAGTTTGTCCGCACGTTCATTTATCCGGTCTACCTACTCTAATCCAACCCTACTTATAAATAGACGATTATAAACCCTAGCCTCCATCTTCTATCATTTGTCTGTACGTTCTTTTCTTCATCTCCTTCTCCTCCTCAAATGGATGCAAACCTAAATCTATTTCCATTCAAATTTCAAATGAAAATTCAAACATCTCAGAAAAATCCCTAAAAATTATATGTTAAAGTTCTCGAGATACGTAATCTGCTGGTACAGCTCGTTTTTCGTTTTGGTATGTGGTTTGACCAGAAGAAATCGATGAAGTTTCGACCGTTCATCATCACCGCAACAAAATTCGTCATATCGGGAAATCGCTTCTGGGTATTATGGAGAGGGTCGTGTGGATTGCATCGGAAGTGTTCGTTTGGGAAATCAACGGTTGGATCGGCCTAAACAATTGAATTAGGGTTTTGGGTTCTAGGTTTTAGGAGGCGGCCGCCGGCCTTAGGCACGAGCGGAGGGGAGGTCATGGGCATCATCGGATGGGCCTCGTCGAGCCGAGCTCAAAGGTGGTGGTCGGCGTGGCGATGGCAGCCGGAGGCGGCGTTGGAACTTGGTCAAAGGTCACGGCTGTAGGGGGTTCTTGCGTGTGTTCCATCGTGTACTGTTGCGTGAGTTTGGGGTAGAAGGAGATGACGTGGCAAGTATATTTAGGTAGGTTTTGTTTTATTTATTTTTTGTTTTCAATCGAAATTTTCGAATAACTTTCTCGTACGTAGTCCGATTCACGCGAGATTTTTTTTTGTTAGGATCATAATTAAATTCCAGATCTGTTGACGCTGGTTTGGACCAATTCGAAGACCGTCGAATTTTTGAGTTTAAATTGAATTTAAATTCAATTTAAATTCAAAAGGTGAGTGTTTTAACCCACTCACAACTTCTAAAGGTTTTTATGTTTGTTAAATTTATTTAGATATGAGTAGAAAATTTATTTATGACTGTTTGGCATGTTTTATTCATCATATCTGTTAAATCGCATTTATTTAATATAACTGTTCATTAGTTTTTTTTACTGCATATAGATTTACAGTTATAGTTATTTATTTGCATATAAACTGTTAGTTTAATAGTTGTTAAATTTATTTTTGAATATAACTGCCAGTTATTACCTGTTAGATATTATTGAATATATATTGATATGGTTTTGTTATTGGATGATGATTGTGATTTGGATGATGGATGATGATGGATGAATGGATGTTTTATTTTATATCATTAAACTGCAAGTTATCATGCATTTTTCGTTCCATTCGGGGTTGTGGTTTGAAATGATATACAACCGCAAAATTTTATTTTTAATTTGCGGATTGAAATGATAAACATCCGTATCACATGACCATAGGATAGAAAAGTATATACAGGCACCGTGGTCTATATATAAAGTATTTTAAAGTGATTTCTATGGTTTGGATGGGATACGGTTTATAAAAATTTTAATTTAGATATTTTATAAATATTATTCTTCTACATATATACATATGAAGTTAAAAATTTTGAATTTAGGCTGTGTATAAATCGGTTAAATAAAAATGGAAAAATTGAAAAAAAGGGATTTGATAATTTATATTATATGTTTAAGTTTGGAAATTTTTAAGGTATGATATTTATAACTGGATTTTTCCAAGATAAACTTAAATGAATATTCTAGTATAATTAAATTTAAGAAAATATTAAATTTCTAGAAATTAGAGTTGTATTTATGGATTTTTATATGAACATTCAAGACTAAATAATAGAACATTTGATTTGTGAAAGAATAAAATTCCAACTTTAGTTTTGAAATATTAATACTCCAAATGGATATATATATATATATATATATATATATATATAGGAATTGAAGTGGTTTTGGAACTTGAAAGTGATATTTAAATTATGGTTTAGACTTTAAATAAGGAAATATATTTGTAAAGCCATGGAAATTATTTTTCTTTAAAAAGTAACCTTAAAGTCAAACCATTTATTTTATATACCGTTGAATATCCAAACCATTTAAGTTTTAGAAGTTATGGTTTTAAAGCTATGAATTTCGAAATATTATGTTTGAAAAGTATAACTCAAATGTTGGTTTCGAGGTATTATAAAGTTTTGAAGTAGTATGGTTTTGAAAAGAATATATATTGGAAAAATAAAATGATATCGTATTGATTTGGGGTTTTAAGAATAAATGATATCGTATTTATAAGGGTTTTAAATGGATATTTTATTTTGGTTTTAAAAGTATAATTTTTTTTAAATGACCGCGGTGTTATAATAACGATTGGTTGGCAAAGAGACCGAGATCGGATATGGACATACTCTCTGTCGATACCGAAAACCACTTTGACTAACCGTGTACGCGGTGGAGATTCCAGAATGAAGTAGGTTGGTGGCGGCGTTTCCTGTAAGGTAAGTACGTGGACCCAACTCCCGTGAGTTGGCATAAGGTGGGTAAAACAGGAGCGATCGACGGGTTAATGAGGTAGCACATCTGATCGGACACTTCCCTTCGATACTATACTCAGACTTTGGATTTTCGATGGCCACCTTCACTTTTGATTTCTTTGATGTGGGGAGTTTGTCCGAGGTGGGCGGCAGCTGCGCGCTGCGCGTTTCCATCGGCCCGGAAGTGTGATGTCCCGGAAATTTGAGGCAATAATTATTTAATAATTTCATTGATAATTATTTTAAAAATGTGAAATATTGTTTTAATAATTTAATTTAAACTGGAAATCTCTTTTGAAAATTAATAATTATTTAGTTTGTTAAATAATTATCTTTTCAAAGATTAAAAATATTTATAATGTATAAATGTTTATACATTGTAAATAGAAGATTTGGTTTTAATTTTTTTTTATATGTAATAAAGAATATTTTCTAATTATTTTATATAAATGAATAATTTGTATATTAATTAATTTGATTTAAATTAGTATTGTATAATTTTCTCAAGTTTGTTTTAATTTTCTTTCTTATATCTTTATTAAAAAGTAAGTATGTATTTATTTTGTTTTTAAAATAAATATAGTTTAAATTTCATTTTATAATAAAGGTTTATTTTGTTTTGTTTTATTTTAAAATCTTCTTTTCTTTTGAAATTTAGTTTCATATAGAATATTATTTTAAAAAGAATTAAACAAACATTAATATGTAAGTGTATAGTTTTATAAAAAGCTTATATGTATTTAATTAAAAGCTAATGTTAATAAATCACTTTGAACTTGCTAAAACAAAGTAGAAATGTTTCAAGATAAATTCAAATACATTTAGTAATTTAGAATTCTCTTTTAAATATTAACATGCATATGTGTTAACTTTTTAAACTATTAAGTAGACACTTGTAAAAATTTTGACATAATAAGTTAACATGTGGCATTGATTTTAAATCTCATTGTTTAAATTATTGATAAGTGAAATATAGCAAAGCATTTGGATTAAAACATTTTCTCATTTGAAAGATCTGAAAATCAAATTTCAGAAATTCTAAAAACAATCTTCAAGCTTGCAAATAAATTTCTACAAACCATCTTCAATCAAATTCACAAATCTGCAAATCATCTCCACAAGCAAATGCATGTTTTAGAATCTACATTCAACTACAAATCTGCAACCTCTCTACTTAAATTTCTGCAAAAAAAAAAATCAATCCTCAAATCTGCAATATTTAAAACCCAATCTACATCTAAATTCTGTGAGATTCAACCTCAAAAAAAATCTGCATGTTAAATCTGCAAATCTGAGCATTAGAATGGGTCTGCATGTAATCTTCATCAACAAGTAATAGCATCAAGAAACTCAGCAATCAAAATACAAGTAAAGCAACTTCAATTTCAAACCTGCACCCAGATTTCAAATGCAGTTTCAAGTCAGGGGCCTGGGAATTGAAATCTACATCAAATTGCTCTGCATATAGTGTTCTGCATCTTCAATTTAAGGCGAGTAAGCTTTTTATCTTTTAAAAACAGTTTTTTTAAATCAAAATCAAACATAAGTTAAAGAGCTTATGTTTTTATTTACAGAAAGCAAACTGTTTTAAAACAAACTGTTCTGTTTTGTTTTAAAATGAAATAAGTAAACTTACATGCATAAATTTGTGACACCTGAGTATATGAAGTGAAGATAAATAAATGATGTGGTGATTACAAACTCATGAATGATATGTGTGCATAGGAATGAATTTGCTTATATGTTTTTTTTCTTATTTCTGGGATCTGCATACCTAGTTGGTTGTGAACTGAGATGTTTTCTTAAATAGTAAAGCATTATTATTTAAATTGTTGCTGTTACTAAACTTGTGTGTAAACAAAGTATGTTAGTTAGTATAAATGTAGTTTCTGGAAAAAAAATCATGAATTAGTTAAAATATGTTAAAATCTAAAACCTGTTACCTCTGAAATAACTATAGCAGTGAGTATATTTTCAAATAAGAATTGGGATACCAACATCATTAATTATTATAAACAAGATTATAACATTGATGTATGTTAGAAATAAGGAAGTATAAAACAAGTTTCATTTTTTTTAGTTGACTGTGCAAATGTGCATTTCTGTTTGAAACAAAAAAGGAAACTTGAATTAATCTGTTAAGCTAGTGGATATTGAGTGTTTAGGTTCTTCATGCTAGTGGTATATTGAGGTTAGAATGGAGTAAATTGGGTGATATATGATCAGAGAAAGAGAGGAGTTAGGAATTGAGTTCTTTTCAGATTTCAGAACTTTGTTTGAATGTGCAGTTCTTAGTATATTACCATGCTCTCTGTTGCTTCAAGTTATTTGTGGCTTTGGGAACTTGTAGAGGGGATGTAAGGGAAGATATATTCAAGAATGTGTCGATGATGGTGGCTGGAGGTGGTGTTTCTAGGTGATTGACAAGGGGTCTTTGTTGCAGTGTGTACTCAGGGGATTATTAGTTGTGTGCAGGTTGTTGACTCGGGGAATACTCGGGTAGATTGGCTTCTGACTCGAAGCAACAGATAGGGAAACTCGAAGTAAAATTTTGTGTACTCGGGTAAGTTGGCTTCAGAGTTGAAACAGAGAGTATTTGCAGTTTTTTAAGAATTTGAATGGAGTTCAAATTCTAGTGTAAGGTTTGATTCATATATATGTTGAAATTGAATTCAAATAGAGTTTGAATTCAAAGTTTTTTTAAAATTGAAATATCTTAAAATAAGTTTAAATTTGGTTTTAAATAAATATAAAAAAATGGTTACAGGTTCAAATCCTGTAGTTTGCAGTTTTCATAAAATTGAATGAAATTATAATTTAAAGATCTTAATTTGATTTAAATATAAGTTAAGTCTGAATTCAAATGAAGTTTTGAGTTCAAGGTTTTAAAAATGAAATTTTTAAATTTAATCAAGATTTAAATTCAATTTTAAATCAAAATTAAAACAGTTTCAGGTTTTAATCCAGAAGTTTTGCAGTTTTTAGACTTTTGAATGAATTCATGTTTTTTTTTAGTGGATCTTGATTCAAGTGGAAGTAGAAACTGACTTCAAATAAAGTTTGAAATTCAATGTTTTTAAAAATGAAAACCTTAAATTTAAACCAGATTTAAATTTTGATTTTAAATCTAGATAATAAAAACTGTTTCAGGTTTTTTTTTTAAACTCAGAGAGTAATTTGCAGTTTTAGTTTAGATGAATTCATTTTTTTTATAGATAAAATCTGATTCAAATGGAAGTTGAATCTTAATTCAAATGTAGTGTTGAATTCAAAAGTTTTAAAAATGAGAATCTTAAATTTAAACAAGTTCTAAACTCTGTTTAAACCAAGACTAAAAACAGTTTCAGGGTATCTTTCAAAACCAGAGTTTGAATTTAAACAGTTTTTGTATGTTTTGACCAAAATTTAAACTTATTTGAATTCATTATTAAATTCAGTTTTTAAAATCCAGAGTCTCAATATAGTTTGCATTTTGATTCAAACTTCATAAATCTGGAAACAGATTCCCTGTTTTTTTTTTTCAAACCAAATTTGAATTTTGCATTTAAATTATGATAAATTTAAAAATTCAAACTTTTTGAATTCATTTTTAGATTCAGGTTTAACCCTAAGTTCAAATTTCCAGTTTAAATTCAAACTTTACTTTAAAAAAAATTCTTAAATAAACAGAACAGTTCTGTTTAGCTAAACCTGAACAATGCAACTCGAGGCAATCCCTTCTACTTCGAGTCAGTTTATTACTTGCTTCGAGTTTTTTTCCCATTAAACCCGAGACCAACACGAGTCTAAAATCTCTACAACCAAGAAACATCATACTACCATTATCACAAACATGCACACACCCCTGTGCATTCTTAAACCACCTCCGGCCACCTTGACCTTCATCTCCGACCATCCCCTATCTATCAGAGACTTCACTACAACATCAAAACCCCAGATCCCCTAAGATTAACTTGAATTTGAAATCAAGTTTTAAAAACCAAAACCTGAAACAGACAATACCCAAACACCTAAAACCTGACATCACCAATCTCTCCACCTCTCGACCATCATCAACATCCATACTCCGGCGACAACTCCATCATTACACCATCCACCATTACCCACAGGATCATTGAACTCGATGCACAGAGGAGTTCAAATTCGACCCAAAACTGTAACCCAAAGTAAACTAGGGTTCATCACAGTAATGCCACAATTCAACCCCAAATTACAAACTAAATTTTGAATTGTAAATCAATTCAATGATTTTCTTGTGATCTATGCTAGATGACTATCTCCAGAAAACAAATTCACTCAATTTAAAAGCAAGGATCAACTGATTTTTATAAAAGTGTAAAATAAACTGCATTTTACTCTTTACAATGCAAACTTAATTTCTAATCTAAAATTCTTGAATTTACTAAATGATTCTGATAGTAAACTTGAAATAGAAAACAACACAGAACATAGCAATGTAGACAGCATGCATATATACATATGTACTTCATACATCAGACAGTAGGCATTGAATACATGAACATTATTTATTTTAGCATGCAACAGTTTTAATCCTTAAATTAAAAAAAGAAAGTTACTCACCTCAATATGCAGACCCAGATTCTAGCATGCAGAGCACATTCCAATATGCAGAGTATCAGACTTGAAAATTATGCATGTAGGCTTCAACTTCTAGATCAATCAAACTCCACCACACAAACTCTACTACAGATATAAAACAATCAGGTCTCCGGATCCAAAATGAATATCCTGTAGAAATCCTTTGATCCAAGACAAAACTCAAATTCCCAAAGAATCGGATGCTCCTATTCTGGAATAGCCGCCACCATGCTTCCACTGCGCAACTCTGATTCGTGAATGCTGTTGATGAACATAAGTATAAACTTGATCAACTTATCCCGGAATATTGTTCATCAAATTCCATAAAATCCCAGTGACATATCCGATTCAGTCACAACCACCACAGCAAAAATTCAACCAGAAACCAGGAAACTGGATCCAATAAATTCTATCAACTTAAACAGATCATACTCAAAGAATTTCCTACAATGCTAAACCACCGGCAAAGCTCCAAGAACCAAGTCGATACAGAACTCAATCTTCTGATGCGAATGCAAATCTTGATTCCTTCAAAGATATCCAGAAAATACCAAATCACCTTGATAACTCAAACATCCACTAAAGATGCTTCAATCCAAGCAAAGATCACACAGAGAACTTCTGAACTATCGCAAGTCACTTTTGCGATTCCACCTGGTTCAGATCTCAAGAAATTGTTCTCACTACAAAATCAGAATAGCTAAAGCCTTCAAAAGAAGAAACTAGTGGCCCACCTCTTAACCACTAACATCACACCCAACTGAGCTTTCAGAAGAAATGGACAAGCTCCACCATCTGCCCGGACTACTGACAGAAGAATCACAGAGATTTCTGAACCACCGAAGAACAGGCCACTCACTGCTGCTACTGCTGCCAAAGCTTCCTTAACCAAAAACTCATCGAACCTCAAAGCTACACCAGCCTTTTCACAATAGAGCCTTCAAAAGACAGATATCTCTCGGGAAACTCGCTCCCAAACCAAACTCAAAATACTCTGCCAAACTGAGTTTCAAACTCAAATATAGACAGAACTCCTTCTTAAGGTTTTCAAAATACCATTGCTGGCTTCAGAACTCCCAACTGATCCAAACTCAAGAAAAACCCCTCACACGACTGCACCAAGCTTATATTCCAAAAATAAACTCCGAATCTTGAAAAGATTTCCTTCAGAGATCAGAGAAATCTTTCTCACCAAACTGCCAAATTAAACAAGATACCCAAACTGCCCTAGCAGATCACTTCCAACACTCAAACTCCAACTATTGGTAGTTGTGTTACACACACCACTACCCTATCTACCTTTATTACTTATATTGGAAACCCGAACAGGTAACCCAAATAGGCAGAAATATATATATATTAAAAATTACAAATACGCTCTCTCAAGAAAGACACCACTACAGAGCCTAGGTATTCACTCAACCTAATGCTCTGATACCACGTTGTAACGACCCAACTTCCATACTCCAGAAAGTTGCATCATTAAGAAGAAAGAAAGGGATAGAAAAGAGAAAAGAAAGGAAAGAAAGAACAGACAATATCAGAATCTCACAGCGGAATCGAATAAATTATAATATATCACATAAAACTTTACACAGTATCATATACATCAGAGTTAAACGGCTAATACAACACAAACTAGACAGTTATAAACATCTGTCTAGCAATTACAATCCAAATACATCAGAGAAACAGATACAACTCAAACACAGCGGAACCACTACATATATCTACACGCTGAAGCCTCCTGCTCCATTATCTCCTCCAGAACTCGATCAAAGCAATCCTGAAACACTTGACTACTCATACATAATATGAGTACCCAAGAGTTTAATAATACAGAAAATAAACACTCAGGTCAGACAGGGGTCTGGTGTGAGTAAACGGGGATAAAAGTTGCTTAACTTTAGAAAATCCTTTGAAAACAAAAGGTATCACGTAAGACTTCCCATACATAAACATGGAAAAGTTTTTACCTTACGCTAACCAAAACATTTGATAGGAAATCCAGTGATATTATAATAGTGTCTAGGGTTTTCAAAATAAAATACAGAAATAGCTGGAATGCTTACATCTCACGTTCCAACATAGTTGGGCACAATCAAAACCGTACAGGAACTTATTGGATTATGGATTCCATCAATGGCAGGGCTACTGGGGTACCGCCCGTCACAGTACGTGGCCTCGATCACCGTACCGAGGAGCCACCCTAACTCCCCTGCAACACAAAGCCGGACCCGTTCCTTACTGAACAGTTCCGAACAAGACAACCCCGCAGTTGGTGTACACTGACAACTGCCCACTAAGCCGAATAAAAAGGGACCTCTAGACAGGGATCAATCTTGCTCTCCAGTGGGGGCTACCCACGAAGCTTTGCTGCACCTCCCCTGTTTTAGCCATTCCCGGTTGATGAGGCTTGAGGCTACGATTACCTTTAGAGGACACATCTCTTAGAATGCTCATCGTCCACCTGACGATGTTCTGAAAGCATTCAATCCATACAAGTTCGTTCCGGGTTCGAACGAAACCGAAGGCATTATCTCGTTACACTCGTATTGGAATCACCCTCAGAGTTAACGACAATAACCCTTGCACTCTATATCACCGTCTCGAACCTATAAGTACTATTCCGTCAAACTCATTACGGAATCACCCACAGAGTTATACTGACGTATAGCCCTTACACCTCGAGTCTTCACTTGCTCCACTTGGATTAACGACCTAACGTTTAATTGGAATCGATGTGGTTTTCGGAATTCCAAATATGGAAACCCGATCCCGGTCTCATCGAAACCAAACGCCATCTTAATGTCCAAGTTGTACTTAAGGGTTTTAAACAATTAACTTATTTCATTGTTATCTAATTCATACAGATAGATAAACTATATCTCAAAATAGATAATCACATTCATATCATAAACAGACAATCTGTATCATCCATAAACAGATAATCATCCATCCAAATAATCCATCACAAACCATCATAGTTATCCAAACATTCATATCATACAGATACAATCATCTCATTTCTGAGATCACAACCATTTAATCAATAACATCCATAAGCAATGATTCATTAACCAACAATTATAATTAATTTAAAATGAATTAAATTAATTACAACCATCTCTAATTAATTTAAAATAATTAAATTAATTACTCATTTAAATCCTGCTTAACATCCATTAATTAACCCAGTTAATTAATTCACTTCCTAAGTATTCAACTTGATTAAACAACTTTGATTAATCATTCACTAATTACAATAAGTAATTAGTCTTTAATTAATTTTATAAATTAATTAACCTAAATTATAAGTAATTAACATTAATTACTCATTTATTAATTGATTATAATTAATTATAATTGCCCTTAATTAATTACAATTAATTAATTACTTAATTAATCAATTATTACTTAATTGAACAATCCTTAATTACATCATTAACATTAATTAATGATCTTTAATATTTAAATAGATTACTTAATTAAAATTAATTACATTTAGTAATTAACCTAATTATTAAACACCTTGATTAATAATTAACTATCTTAATTACTCATTTATAAATTAATTAACCAATAATTAATCATTAATTAATTCCTTAATTAATTCCAAAAGTAATTATCCAAATTACTAATTACATTCCAGTAATTAACCTTATTACTTCATCAAGTAATCCTGCTCCACTAATTACATTAAGTAATTACATTCTTAAAGTTATCTAATGATTTATTAAAATTAATTAAACTAAATTAATTAACTTAACAAATCACAATATTAAAATTTATTGACATTAATTAATTACTTAATTATCCTTAGATAATTATCATCATTATTATTTAACACATTTCATTAATTACATACTTAAGAAATCTGGATTAGATTAATAAATCATTTCTAATTAAAATTAATCTAAATCATTATTCCAAATCAGATAATTAAGTAAATTCTTAATTATCTTAAATATTTTCAAAATATTCAAATTACTTATCAAAAGACTCATTTAATTTCAAAATGTATTAAAACAATATATTTCTAAGAATCAATTTCAAATTTTATTTAAAGATTCATTAATTCCAAAAATAATTATAAACCATAAAATAAAAATGAATGTTTAAACAACACTCATCACTCAAGAAAGATTTAAAACTAAATTACTTGATAAATTAAGCATTGAAAATAAATTGATTATTTTCAACTTTTAAATTTACATCAACACTTCATATTTTAATTCAAATACTTTCAAATACTAAAGGAACTCAATTCTTTCAAGTTTTAAACTTATTTGAAATGAAATTTCATTTTCAAATTCACTTTTAAACATTTGAATATGTTCATTTATTTCAAATTTTAAAAACTGTTTTGAAATTAAACTGGGTTTCAAAGAAATCTGGAAACAGTTTTAAATTGATTTCAAACTGAGTTTAAAACTTACTTAAAACATTCAAATCTGTTCAAAGTTTTAAAACATACAAAAACTGTTTAAATTCAAACTCTGGTTTTGAAAGATACCCTGAAACTGTTTTTAGTCTTGGTTTAAACAGAGTTTAAAACTTGTTTAAATTTAAGATTCTCATTTTTAAAACTTTTGAATTCAACACTACATTTGAATTAAGATTCAACTTCCATTTGAATCAGATTTTATCTATAAAAAAAATGAATTCATCTAAACTAAAACTGCAAATTACTCTCTGAGTTTAAAAAAAAAACCTGAAACAGTTTTTATTATCTAGATTTAAAATCAAAATTTAAATCTGGTTTAAATTTAAGGTTTTCATTTTTAAAAACATTGAATTTCAAACTTTATTTGAAGTCAGTTTCTACTTCCACTTGAATCAAGATCCACTAAAAAAAAACATGAATTCATTCAAAAGTCTAAAAACTGCAAAACTTCTGGATTAAAACCTGAAACTGTTTTAATTTTGATTTAAAACTGAATTTAAATCTTGATTAAATTTAAAAATTTCATTTTTAAAACCTTGAACTCAAAACTTCATTTGAATTCAGACTTAACTTATATTTAAATCAAATTAAGATCTTTAAATTATAATTTCATTCAATTTTATGAAAACTGCAAACTACAGGATTTGAACCTGTAACCATTTTTTTATATTTATTTAAAACCAAATTTAAACTTATTTTAAGATATTTCAATTTTAAAAAAACTTTGAATTCAAACTCTATTTGAATTCAATTTCAACATATATATGAATCAAACCTTACACTAGAATTTGAACTCCATTCAAATTCTTAAAAAACTGCAAATACTCTCTGTTTCAACTCTGAAGCCAACTTACCCGAGTACACAAAATTTTACTTCGAGTTTCCCTATCTGTTGCTTCGAGTCAGAAGCCAATCTACCCGAGTATTCCCCGAGTCAACAACCTGCACACAACTAATAATCCCCTGAGTACACACTGCAACAAAGACCCCTTGTCAATCACCTAGAAACACCACCTCCAGCCACCATCATCGACACATTCTTGAATATATCTTCCCTTACATCCCCTCTACAAGTTCCCAAAGCCACAAATAACTTGAAGCAACAGAGAGCATGGTAATATACTAAGAACTGCACATTCAAACAAAGTTCTGAAATCTGAAAAGAACTCAATTCCTAACTCCTCTCTTTCTCTGATCATATATCACCCAATTTACTCCATTCTAACCTCAATATACCACTAGCATGAAGAACCTAAACACTCAATATCCACTAGCTTAACAGATTAATTCAAGTTTCCTTTTTTGTTTCAAACAGAAATGCACATTTACACAGTCAACTAAAAAAATGAAACTTGTTTTATACTTCCTTATTTCTAACATGCATCAATGTTATAATCTTGTTTATAATAATTAATGATGTTGGTATCCCAATTCTTATTTGAAAATATACTCACTGCTATAGTTATTTCAGAGGTAACAGGTTTTAGATTTTAACATATTTTAACTAATTCATGATTTTTTTTCCAGAAACTACATTTATACTAACTAACATACTTTGTTTACACACAAGTTTAGTAACAGCAACAATTTAAATAATAATGCTTTACTATTTAAGAAAACATCTCAGTTCACAACCAACTAGGTATGCAGATCCCAGAAATAAGAAAAAAAACATATAAGCAAATTCATTCCTATGCACACATATCATTCATGAGTTTGTAATCACCACATCATTTATTTATCTTCACTTCATATACTCAGGTGTCACAAATTTATGCATGTAAGTTTACTTATTTCATTTTAAAACAAAACAGAACAGTTTGTTTTAAAACAGTTTGCTTTCTGTAAATAAAAACATAAGCTCTTTAACTTATGTTTGATTTTGATTTAAAAAAACTGTTTTTAAAAGATAAAAAGCTTACTCACCTTAAATTGAAGATGCAGAACACTATATGCAGAGCAATTTGACGTAGATTTCAATTCCCAGGCCCCTGACTTGAAACTGCATTTGAAATCTGGGTGCAGGTTTGAAATTGAAGTTGCTTTACTTGTATTTTGATTGCTGAGTTTCTTGATGCTATTACTTGTTGATGAAGATTACATGCAGACCCATTCTAATGCTCAGATTTGCAGATTTAACATGCAGATTTTTTTGAGGTTGAATCTCACAGAATTTAGATGTAGATTGGGTTTTAAATATTGCAGATTTGAGGATTGATTTTTTTTTTTGCAGAAATTTAAGTAGAGAGGTTGCAGATTTGTAGTTGAATGTAGATTCTAAAACATGCATTTGCTTGTGGAGATGATTTGCAGATTTGTGAATTTGATTGAAGATGGTTTGTAGAAATTTATTTGCAAGCTTGAAGATTGTTTTTAGAATTTCTGAAATTTGATTTTCAGATCTTTCAAATGAGAAAATGTTTTAATCCAAATGCTTTGCTATATTTCACTTATCAATAATTTAAACAATGAGATTTAAAATCAGTGCCACATGTTAACTTATTATGTCAAAATTTTTACAAGTGTCTACTTAATAGTTTAAAAAGTTAACACATATGCATGTTAATATTTAAAAGAGAATTCTAAATTACTAAATGTATTTGAATTTATCTTGAAACATTTCTACTTTGTTTTAGCAAGTTCAAAGTGATTTATTAACATTAGCTTTTAATTAAATACATATAAGCTTTTTATAAAACTATACACTTACATATTAATGTTTGTTTAATTCTTTTTAAAATAATATTCTATATGAAACTAAATTTCAAAAGAAAAGAAGATTTTAAAATAAAACAAAACAAAATAAACCTTTATTATAAAATGAAATTTAAACTATATTTATTTTAAAAACAAAATAAATACATACTTACTTTTTAATAAAGATATAAGAAAGAAAATTAAAACAAACTTGAGAAAATTATACAATACTAATTTAAATCAAATTAATTAATATACAAATTATTCATTTATATAAAATAATTAGAAAATATTCTTTATTACATATAAAAAAAAATTAAAACCAAATCTTCTATTTACAATGTATAAACATTTATACATTATAAATATTTTTAATCTTTGAAAAGATAATTATTTAACAAACTAAATAATTATTAATTTTCAAAAGAGATTTCCAGTTTAAATTAAATTATTAAAACAATATTTCACATTTTTAAAATAATTATCAATGAAATTATTAAATAATTATTGCCTCAAATTTCCGGGACATCACATTCCTCCCCCCTTAAAAGAATTTCGTCCCCGAAATTTAAAAGCAAAGGTAATTTAATAATCCCATACAAATTTTAAATTTTAAAAGAGCAATCATATACTATCAACCAAATACTAGCAATCATAGCAACCAATTCAAACAAACAATTCTAACTACCCAGACAAAATTCTGGATAGAATTCCCTAGAGTTTCCCAGGTACAAACACCAGGACACTCGCCCTACAGAATCTAAACTAGCAACACAACACAGATCTAGAGCTCCTATATATCTAGATCTACAAATCTAAACAGAATACAGGACTATAGACAAGTCCTGATCAACTCCTAAATCTCACAGAACTACTGATTCTAAAACCAGAGATAAACCATATACTTAACTCTTAAGAGAAAACAGAAAGATCCAATACTCATATTGATCCTGGGCTGCCTTCAACTTCTAGATCAATCAAACTCCACCACACAAACTCTACTACAGATATAAAACAATCAGGTCTCCGGATCCAAAATGAATATCCTGTAGAAATCCTTTGATCCAAGACAAAACTCAAATTCCCAAAGAATCGGATGCTCCTATTCTGGAATAGCCGCCACCATGCTTCCACTGCGCAACTCTGATTCGTGAATGCTGTTGATGAACATAAGTATAAACTTGATCAACTTATCCCGGAATATTGTTCATCAAATTCCATAAAATCCCAGTGACATATCCGATTCAGTCACAACCACCACAGCAAAAATTCAACCAGAAACCAGGAAACTGGATCCAATAAATTCTATCAACTTAAACAGATCATACTCAAAGAATTTCCTACAATGCTAAACCACCGGCAAAGCTCCAAGAACCAAGTCGATACAGAACTCAATCTTCTGATGCGAATGCAAATCTTGATTCCTTCAAAGATATCCAGAAAATACCAAATCACCTTGATAACTCAAACATCCACTAAAGATGCTTCAATCCAAGCAAAGATCACACAGAGAACTTCTGAACTATCGCAAGTCACTTTTGCGATTCCACCTGGTTCAGATCTCAAGAAATTGTTCTCACTACAAAATTAGAACAGCTAAAGCCTTCAAAAGAAGAAACTAGTGGCCCACCTCTTAACCACTAACATCACACCCAACTGAGCTTTCAGAAGAAATGGACAAGCTCCACCATCTGCCCGGACTACTGACAGAAGAATCACAGAGATTTCTGAACCACCGAAGAACAGGCCACTCACTGCTGCTACTGCTGCCAAAGCTTCCTTAACCAAAAACTCATCGAACCTCAAAGCTACACCAGCCTTTTCACAATAGAGCCTTCAAAAGACAGATATCTCTCGGGAAACTCGCTCCCAAACCAAACTCAAAATACTCTGCCAAACTGAGTTTCAAACTCAAATATAGACAGAACTCCTTCTTAAGGTTTTCAAAATACCATTGCTGGCTTCAGAACTCCCAACTGATCCAAACTCAAGAAAAACCCCTCACACGACTGCACCAAGCTTATATTCCAAAAATAAACTCCGAATCTTGAAAAGATTTCCTTCAGAGATCAGAGAAATCTTTCTCACCAAACTACCAAATTAAACAAGATACCCAAACTGCCCTAGCAGATCACTTCCAACACTCAAACTCCAACTATTGGTAGTTGTGTTACACACACCACTACCCTATCTACCTTTATTACTTATATTGGAAACCCGAACAGGTAACCCAAATAGGCAGAAATATATATATATTAAAAATTACAAATACGCTCTCTCAAGAAAGACACCACTACAGAGCCTAGGTATTCACTCAACCTAATGCTCTGATACCACGTTGTAACGACCCAACTTCCATACTCCAGAAAGTTGCATCATTAAGAAGAAAGAAAGGGATAGAAAAGAGAAAAGAAAGGAAAGAAAGAACAGACAATATCAGAATCTCACAGCGGAATCGAATAAATTATAATATATCACATAAAACTTTACACAGTATCATATACATCAGAGTTAAACGGCTAATACAACACAAACTAGACAGTTATAAACATCTGTCTAGCAATTACAATCCAAATACATCAGAGAAACAGATACAACTCAAACACAGCGGAACCACTACATATATCTACACGCTGAAGCCTCCTGCTCCATTATCTCCTCCAGAACTCGATCAAAGCAATCCTGAAACACTTGACTACTCATACATAATATGAGTACCCAAGAGTTTAATAAAACAGAAAATAAACACTCAGGTCAGACAGGGGTCTGGTGTGAGTAAACGGGGATAAAAGTTGCTTAACTTTAGAAAATCCTTTGAAAACAAAAGGTATCACGTAAGACTTCCCACACATAAACATGGAAAAGTTTTTACCTTACGCTAACCAAAACATTTGATAGGAAATCCAGTGATATTATAATAGTGTCTAGGGTTTTCAAAATAAAATACAGAAATAGCTGGAATGCTTACATCTCACGTTCCAACATAGTTGGGCACAATCAAAACCGTACAGGAACTTATTGGATTATGGATTCCATCAATGGCAGGGCTACTGGGGTACCGCCCGTCACAGTACGTGGCCTCGATCACCGTACCGAGGAGCCACCCTAACTCCCCTGCAACACAAAGCCGGACCCGTTCCTTACTGAACAGTTCCGAACAAGACAACCCCGCAGTTGGTGTACACTGACAACTGCCCACTAAGCCGAATAAAAAGGGACCTCTAGACAGGGATCAATCTTGCTCTCCAGTGGGGGCTACCCACGAAGCTTTGCTGCACCTCCCCTGTTTTAGCCATTCCCGGTTGATGAGGCTTGAGGCTACGATTACCTTTAGAGGACACATCTCTTAGAATGCTCATCGTCCACCTGACGATGTTCTGAAAGCATTCAATCCATACAAGTTCGTTCCGGGTTCGAACGAAACCGAAGGCATTATCTCGTTACACTCGTATTGGAATCACCCTCAGAGTTAACGACAATAACCCTTGCACTCTATATCACCGTCTCGAACCTATAAGTACTATTCCGTCAAACTCATTACGGAATCACCCACAGAGTTATACTGACGTATAGCCCTTACACCTCGAGTCTTCACTTGCTCCACTTGGATTAACGACCTAACGTTTAATTGGAATCGATGTGGTTTTCGGAATTCCAAATATGGAAACCCGATCCCGGTCTCATCGAAACCAAACGCCATCTTAATGTCCAAGTTGTACTTAAGGGTTTTAAACAATTAACTTATTTCATTGTTATCTAATTCATACAGATAGATAAACTATATCTCAAAATAGATAATCACATTCATATCATAAACAGACAATCTGTATCATCCATAAACAGATAATCATCCATCCAAATAATCCATCACAAACCATCATAGTTATCCAAACATTCATATCATACAGATACAATCATCTCATTTCTGAGATCACAACCATTTAATCAATAACATCCATAAGCAATGATTCATTAACCAACAATTATAATTAATTTAAAATGAATTAAATTAATTACAACCATCTCTAATTAATTTAAAATAATTAAATTAATTACTCATTTAAATCCTGCTTAACATCCATTAATTAACCCAGTTAATTAATTCACTTCCTAAGTATTCAACTTGATTAAACAACTTTGATTAATCATTCACTAATTACAATAAGTAATTAGTCTTTAATTAATTTTATAAATTAATTAACCTAAATTATAAGTAATTAACATTAATTACTCATTTATTAATTGATTATAATTAATTATAATTGCCCTTAATTAATTACAATTAATTAATTACTTAATTAATCAATTATTACTTAATTGAACAATCCTTAATTACATCATTAACATTAATTAATGATCTTTAATATTTAAATAGATTACTTAATTAAAATTAATTACATTTAGTAATTAACCTAATTATTAAACACCTTGATTAATAATTAACTATCTTAATTACTCATTTATAAATTAATTAACCAATAATTAATCATTAATTAATTCCTTAATTAATTCCAAAAGTAATTATCCAAATTACTAATTACATTCCAGTAATTAACCTTATTACTTCATCAAGTAATCCTGCTCCACTAATTACATTAAGTAATTACATTCTTAAAGTTATCTAATGATTTATTAAAATTAATTAAACTAAATTAATTAACTTAACAAATCACAATATTAAAATTTATTGACATTAATTAATTACTTAATTATCCTTAGATAATTATCATCATTATTATTTAACACATTTCATTAATTACATACTTAAGAAATCTGGATTAGATTAATAAATCATTTCTAATTAAAATTAATCTAAATCATTATTCCAAATCAGATAATTAAGTAAATTCTTAATTATCTTAAATATTTTCAAAATATTCAAATTACTTATCAAAAGACTCATTTAATTTCAAAATGTATTAAAACAATACATTTCTAAGAATCAATTTCAAATTTTATTTAAAGATTCATTAATTCCAAAAATAATTATAAACCATAAAATAAAAATGAATGTTTAAACAACACTCATCACTCAAGAAAGATTTAAAACTAAATTACTTGATAAATTAAGCATTGAAAATAAATTGATTATTTTCAACTTTTAAATTTACATCAACACTTCATATTTTAATTCAAATACTTTCAAATACTAAAGGAACTCAATTCTTTCAAGTTTTAAACTTATTTGAAATGAAATTTCATTTTCAAATTCACTTTTAAACATTTGAATATGTTCATTTGTTTCAAATTTTAAAAACTGTTTTGAAATTAAACTGGGTTTCAAAGAAATCTGGAAACAGTTTTAAATTGATTTCAAACTGAGTTTAAAACTTACTTAAAACATTCAAATCTGTTCAAAGTTTTAAAACATACAAAAACTGTTTAAATTCAAACTCTGGTTTTGAAAGATACCCTGAAACTGTTTTTAGTCTTGGTTTAAACAGAGTTTAAAACTTGTTTAAATTTAAGATTCTCATTTTTAAAACTTTTGAATTCAACACTACATTTGAATTAAGATTCAACTTCCATTTGAATCAGATTTTATCTATAAAAAAAATGAATTCATCTAAACTAAAACTGCAAATTACTCTCTGAGTTTAAAAAAAAAACCTGAAACAGTTTTTATTATCTAGATTTAAAATCAAAATTTAAATCTGGTTTAAATTTAAGGTTTTCATTTTTAAAAACATTGAATTTCAAACTTTATTTGAAGTCAGTTTCTACTTCCACTTGAATCAAGATCCACTAAAAAAAAACATGAATTCATTCAAAAGTCTAAAAACTGCAAAACTTCTGGATTAAAACCTGAAACTGTTTTAATTTTGATTTAAAACTGAATTTAAATCTTGATTAAATTTAAAAATTTCATTTTTAAAACCTTGAACTCAAAACTTCATTTGAATTCAGACTTAACTTATATTTAAATCAAATTAAGATCTTTAAATTATAATTTCATTCAATTTTATGAAAACTGCAAACTACAGGATTTGAACCTGTAACCATTTTTTTATATTTATTTAAAACCAAATTTAAACTTATTTTAAGATATTTCAATTTTAAAAAAACTTTGAATTCAAACTCTATTTGAATTCAATTTCAACATATATATGAATCAAACCTTACACTAGAATTTGAACTCCATTCAAATTCTTAAAAAACTGCAAATACTCTCTGTTTCAACTCTGAAGCCAACTTACCCGAGTACACAAAATTTTACTTCGAGTTTCCCTATCTGTTGCTTCGAGTCAGAAGCCAATCTACCCGAGTATTCCCCGAGTCAACAACCTGCACACAACTAATAATCCCCTGAGTACACACTGCAACAAAGACCCCTTGTCAATCACCTAGAAACACCACCTCCAGCCACCATCATCGACACATTCTTGAATATATCTTCCCTTACATCCCCTCTACAAGTTCCCAAAGCCACAAATAACTTGAAGCAACAGAGAGCATGGTAATATACTAAGAACTGCACATTCAAACAAAGTTCTGAAATCTGAAAAGAACTCAATTCCTAACTCCTCTCTTTCTCTGATCATATATCACCCAATTTACTCCATTCTAACCTCAATATACCACTAGCATGAAGAACCTAAACACTCAATATCCACTAGCTTAACAGATTAATTCAAGTTTCCTTTTTTGTTTCAAACAGAAATGCACATTTACACAGTCAACTAAAAAAAATGAAACTTGTTTTATACTTCCTTATTTCTAACATACATCAATGTTATAATCTTGTTTATAATAATTAATGATGTTGGTATCCCAATTCTTATTTGAAAATATACTCACTGCTATAGTTATTTCAGAGGTAACAGGTTTTAGATTTTAACATATTTTAACTAATTCATGATTTTTTTTCCAGAAACTACATTTATACTAACTAACATACTTTGTTTACACACAAGTTTAGTAACAGCAACAATTTAAATAATAATGCTTTACTATTTAAGAAAACATCTCAGTTCACAACCAACTAGGTATGCAGATCCCAGAAATAAGAAAAAAAACATATAAGCAAATTCATTCCTATGCACACATATCATTCATGAGTTTGTAATCACCATATCATTTATTTATCTTCACTTCATATACTCAGGTGTCACAAATTTATGCATGTAAGTTTACTTATTTCATTTTAAAACAAAACAGAACAGTTTGTTTTAAAACAGTTTGCTTTCTGTAAATAAAAACATAAGCTCTTTAACTTATGTTTGATTTTGATTTAAAAAAACTGTTTTTAAAAGATAAAAAGCTTACTCACCTTAAATTGAAGATGCAGAACACTATATGCAGAGCAATTTGATGTAGATTTCAATTCCCAGGCCCCTGACTTGAAACTGCATTTGAAATCTGGGTGCAGGTTTGAAATTGAAGTTGCTTTACTTGTATTTTGATTGCTGAGTTTCTTGATGCTATTACTTGTTGATGAAGATTACATGCAGACCCATTCTAATGCTCAGATTTGCAGATTTAACATGCAGATTTTTTTGAGGTTGAATCTCACAGAATTTAGATGTAGATTGGGTTTTAAATATTGCAGATTTAAGGATTGATTTTTTTTTTGCAGAAATTTAAGTAGAGAGGTTGCAGATTTGTAATTGAATGTAGATTCTAAAACATGCATTTGCTTGTGGAGATGATTTGCAGATTTGTGAATTTGATTGAAGATGGTTTGTAGAAATTTATTTGCAAGCTTGAAGATTGTTTTTAGAATTTCTGAAATTTGATTTTCAGATCTTTCAAATGAGAAAATGTTTTAATCCAAATGCTTTGCTATATTTCACTTATCAATAATTTAAACAATGAGATTTAAAATCAATGCCACATGTTAACTTATTATGTCAAAATTTTTACAAGTGTCTACTTAATAGTTTAAAAAGTTAACACATATGCATGTTAATATTTAAAAGAGAATTCTAAATTACTAAATGTATTTGAATTTATCTTGAAACATTTCTACTTTGTTTTAGCAAGTTCAAAGTGATTTATTAACATTAGCTTTTAATTAAATACATATAAGCTTTTTATAAAACTATACACTTATATATTAATGTTTGTTTAATTCTTTTTAAAATAATATTCTATATGAAACTAAATTTCAAAAGAAAAGAAGATTTTAAAATAAAACAAAACAAAATAAACCTTTATTATAAAATGAAATTTAAACTATATTTATTTTAAAAACAAAATAAATACATACTTACTTTTTAATAAAGATATAAGAAAGAAAATTAAAACAAACTTGAGAAAATTATACAATACTAATTTAAATCAAATTAATTAATATACAAATTATTCATTTATATAAAATAATTAGAAAATATTCTTTATTACATATAAAAAAAATTAAAACCAAATCTTCTATTTACAATGTATAAACATTTATACATTATAAATATTTTTAATCTTTGAAAAGATAATTATTTAACAAACTAAATAATTATTAATTTTCAAAAGAGATTTCCAGTTTAAATTAAATTATTAAAACAATATTTCACATTTTTAAAATAATTATCAATGAAATTATTAAATAATTATTGCCTCAAATTTCCGGGACATCACATTCCTCCCCCCTTAAAAGAATTTCGTCCCCGAAATTTAAAAGCAAAGGTAATTTAATAATCCCATACAAATTTTAAATTTTAAAAGAGCAATCATATACTATCAACCAAATACTAGCAATCATAGCAACCAATTCAAACAAACAATTCTAACTACCCAGACAAAATTCTGGATAGAATTCCCTAGAGTTTCCCAGGTACAAACACCAGGACACTCGCCCTACAGAATCTAAACTAGCAACACAACACAGATCTAGAGCTCCTATATATCTAGATCTACAAATCTAAACAGAATACAGGACTATAGACAAGTCCTGATCAACTCCTAAATCTCACAGAACTACTGATTCTAAAACCAGAGATAAACCATATACTTAACTCTTAAGAGAAAACAGAAAGATCCAATACTCATATTGATCCTGGGCTGCCTTCAACTTCTAGATCAATCAAACTCCACCACACAAACTCTACTACAGATATAAAACAATCAGGTCTCCGGATCCAAAATGAATATCCTGTAGAAATCCTTTGATCCAAGACAAAACTCAAATTCCCAAAGAATCGGATGCTCCTATTCTGGAATAGCCGCCACCATGCTTCCACTGCGCAACTCTGATTCGTGAATGTTGTTGATGAACATAAGTATAAACTTGATCAACTTATCCCGGAATATTGTTCATCAAATTCCATAAAATCCCAGTGACATATCCGATTCAGTCACAACCACCACAGCAAAAATTCAACCAGAAACCAGGAAACTGGATCCAATAAATTCTATCAACTTAAACAGATCATACTCAAAGAATTTCCTACAATGCTAAACCACCGGCAAAGCTCCAAGAACCAAGTCGATACAGAACTCAATCTTCTGATGCGAATGCAAATCTTGATTCCTTCAAAGATATCCAGAAAATACCAAATCACCTTGATAACTCAAACATCCACTAAAGATGCTTCAATCCAAGCAAAGATCACACAGAGAACTTCTGAACTATCGCAAGTCACTTTTGCGATTCCACCTGGTTCAGATCTCAAGAAATTGTTCTCACTACAAAATCAGAACAGCTAAAGCCTTCAAAAGAAGAAACTAGTGGCCCACCTCTTAACCACTAACATCACACCCAACTGAGCTTTCAGAAGAAATGGACAAGCTCCACCATCTGCCCGGACTACTGACAGAAGAATCACAGAGATTTCTGAACCACCGAAGAACAGGCCACTCACTGCTGCTACTGCTGCCAAAGCTTCCTTAACCAAAAAATCATCGAACCTCAAAGCTACACCAGCCTTTTCACAATAGAGCCTTCAAAAGACAGATATCTCTCGGGAAACTCGCTCCCAAACCAAACTCAAAATACTCTGCCAAACTGAGTTTCAAACTCAAATATAGACAGAACTCCTTCTTAAGGTTTTCAAAATACCATTGCTGGCTTCAGAACTCCCAACTGATCCAAACTCAAGAAAAACCCCTCACACGACTGCACCAAGCTTATATTCCAAAAATAAACTCCGAATCTTGAAAAGATTTCCTTCAGAGATCAGAGAAATCTTTCTCACCAAACTGCCAAATTAAACAAGATACCCAAACTGCCCTAGCAGATCACTTCCAACACTCAAACTCCAACTATTGGTAGTTGTGTTACACACACCACTACCCTATCTACCTTTATTACTTATATTGGAAACCCGAACAGGTAACCCAAATAGGCAGAAATATATATATATTAAAAATTACAAATACGCTCTCTCAAGAAAGACACCACTACAGAGCCTAGGTATTCACTCAACCTAATGCTCTGATACCACGTTGTAACGACCCAACTTCCATACTCCAGAAAGTTGCATCATTAAGAAGAAAGAAAGGGATAGAAAAGAGAAAAGAAAGGAAAGAAAGAACAGACAATATCAGAATCTCACAGCGGAATCGAATAAATTATAATATATCACATAAAACTTTACACAGTATCATATACATCAGAGTTAAACGGCTAATACAACACAAACTAGACAGTTATAAACATCTGTCTAGCAATTACAATCCAAATACATCAGAGAAACAGATACAACTCAAACACAGCGGAACCACTACATATATCTACACGCTGAAGCCTCCTGCTCCATTATCTCCTCCAGAACTCGATCAAAGCAATCCTGAAACACTTGACTACTCATACATAATATGAGTACCCAAGAGTTTAATAAAACAGAAAATAAACACTCAGGTCAGACAGGGGTCTGGTGTGAGTAAACGGGGATAAAAGTTGCTTAACTTTAGAAAATCCTTTGAAAACAAAAGGTATCACGTAAGACTTCCCACACATAAACATGGAAAAGTTTTTACCTTACGCTAACCAAAACATTTGATAGGAAATCCAGTGATATTATAATAGTGTCTAGGGTTTTCAAAATAAAATACAGAAATAGCTGGAATGCTTACATCTCACGTTCCAACATAGTTGGGCACAATCAAAACCGTACAGGAACTTATTGGATTATGGATTCCATCAATGGCAGGGGTACTGGGGTACCGCCCATCACAGTACGTGGCCTCGATCACCGTACCGAGGAGCCACCCTAACTCCCCTGCAACACAAAGCCGGACCCGTTCCTTACTGAACAGTTCCGAACAAGACAACCCCGCAGTTGGTGTACACTGACAACTGCCCACTAAGCCGAATAAAAAGGGACCTCTAGACAGGGATCAATCTTGCTCTCCAGTGGGGGCTACCCACGAAGCTTTGCTGCACCTCCCCTGTTTTAGCCATTCCCGGTTGATGAGGCTTGAGGCTACGATTACCTTTAGAGGACACATCTCTTAGAATGCTCATCGTCCACCTGACGATGTTCTGAAAGCATTCAATCCATACAAGTTCGTTCCGGGTTCGAACGAAACCGAAGGCATTATCTCGTTACACTCGTATTGGAATCACCCTCAGAGTTAACGACAATAACCCTTGCACTCTATATCACCGTCTCGAACCTATAAGTACTATTCCGTCAAACTCATTACGGAATCACCCACAGAGTTATACTGACGTATAGCCCTTACACCTCGAGTCTTCACTTGCTCCACTTGGATTAACGACCTAACGTTTAATTGGAATCGATGTGGTTTTCGGAATTCCAAATATGGAAACCCGATCCCGGTCTCATCGAAACCAAACGCCATCTTAATGTCCAAGTTGTACTTAAGGGTTTTAAACAATTAACTTATTTCATTGTTATCTAATTCATACAGATAGATAAACTATATCTCAAAATAGATAATCACATTCATATCATAAACAGACAATCTGTATCATCCATAAACAGATAATCATCCATCCAAATAATCCATCACAAACCATCATAGTTATCCAAACATTCATATCATACAGATACAATCATCTCATTTCTGAGATCACAACCATTTAATCAATAACATCCATAAGCAATGATTCATTAACCAACAATTATAATTAATTTAAAATGAATTAAATTAATTACAACCATCTCTAATTAATTTAAAATAATTAAATTAATTACTCATTTAAATCCTGCTTAACATCCATTAATTAACCCAGTTAATTAATTCACTTCCTAAGTATTCAACTTGATTAAACAACTTTGATTAATCATTCACTAATTACAATAAGTAATTAGTCTTTAATTAATTTTATAAATTAATTAACCTAAATTATAAGTAATTAACATTAATTACTCATTTATTAATTGATTATAATTAATTATAATTGCCCTTAATTAATTACAATTAATTAATTACTTAATTAATCAATTATTACTTAATTGAACAATCCTTAATTACATCATTAACATTAATTAATGATCTTTAATATTTAAATAGATTACTTAATTAAAATTAATTACATTTAGTAATTAACCTAATTATTAAACACCTTGATTAATAATTAACTATCTTAATTACTCATTTATAAATTAATTAACCAATAATTAATCATTAATTAATTCCTTAATTAATTCCAAAAGTAATTATCCAAATTACTAATTACATTCCAGTAATTAACCTTATTACTTCATCAAGTAATCCTGCTCCACTAATTACATTAAGTAATTACATTCTTAAATTTATCTAATGATTTATTAAAATTAATTAAACTAAATTAATTAACTTAACAAATCACAATATTAAAATTTATTGACATTAATTAATTACTTAATTATCCTTAGATAATTATCATCATTATTATTTAACACATTTCATTAATTACATACTTAAGAAATCTGGATTAGATTAATAAATCATTTCTAATTAAAATTAATCTAAATCATTATTCCAAATCAGATAATTAAGTAAATTCTTAATTATCTTAAATATTTTCAAAATATTCAAATTACTTATCAAAAGACTCATTTAATTTCAAAATGTATTAAAACAATACATTTCTAAGAATCAATTTCAAATTTTATTTAAAGATTCATTAATTCCAAAAATAATTATAAACCATAAAATAAAAATGAATGTTTAAACAACACTCATCACTCAAGAAAGATTTAAAACTAAATTACTTGATAAATTAAGCATTGAAAATAAATTGATTATTTTCAACTTTTAAATTTACATCAACACTTCATATTTTAATTCAAATACTTTCAAATACTAAAGGAACTCAATTCTTTCAAGTTTTAAACTTATTTGAAATGAAATTTCATTTTCAAATTCACTTTTAAACATTTGAAAGCGTAATTGGTATATCTACCCTGGAATTGCCTAGTTGTGTCGTGTCACCTACCCTAGCGCGCCTTATACGATTTTGGTTTTGTACCATACGTATGGAGTGCCCTCTGACGACGCCCAGTACAGGGGAGATTACGGTACTGTATAGACTATGTGAATATATAACTGTGTTAAGGTGGAAAATGTAAAGCCTTAACGCTATTTAAAAGTAAGTTTATTTTACAAATAGACACTATTATAATAGCGCAATATACTATATAGTAAATAGTTTAACGGATCCTTAGGAGATGTAAATCCCGAGCATCTCTTGAGTTACTGTACTCATATTTATTTCTGTTAATTTAACTCACATAAGATCTTTTAGTTCTGACTCGAGTGTTTTTGTCTTTTCAAATTCGCTCGGGTCAGTCCGAGCGTTTCAGGATTTGAGGACTTTATTTCTGGAGGGCGAAGACAGAGATTCTATTATTATTATTAATTATATTCTACTACACTCATATTGTTCCGCTGCATTGTTATTGGTATGTGTAACTCTGATATGTATTATATAAATGGTTTTGTAAACAGACTTTTAAACTGTATATTTGATTATTATATTTTATCCTTCCGCTGTGAGATTCTGTTTAGTTTTTTCCTTTCTCTGTTTTTCTTATTTACCCCATAACAATCCACCCTTGCGTATGGTTTGAATTGGCACGTGTGTCGATTTAAAGCGTATAAAAAGGCGGGATGTTACATATAAATACTTCAACTTTACACAGTTTGAAATTTTGGAAAATGGTTTAGATAGTCATAAATAGTTTTAATAGTTTTAAAAATAGCTTAAATAGATCAATATAGTTTAAATATAATTAAATTAGATTTAATTAGATTTAAAATGATTTAAATAGATTTAAAATAGATTAAATAGTTTTAAATTATATTCAATAGGTTTAAAATAGATTAATTAAATTTAATTAGTTTAAAATAGGTGAAATAGATTAAATTGGATTGAATAGATTATAATAGATTAAATAAATTAAAGTAGTTTTTAATTGATTAAAATAGTTAATTTAATTAAAATAATTAAAATTAGTTTAAAATAGATTTCAAAGTTATATCCAAATATTTCAATAACTCAAGTCCGATAAATTCCTTTATATTTGACACTTCTACTTTAAAATTCCAATTTAAATCCTTTAAACAATTCATTAAATCAATTCCAATTTCAACATTAATGCTTTGATTATAAAAAATAATTCAGTTTGCAAACATACATTACTATTTAAAATGCTGGTTAACTGAATTAAAAATTTAAAGAATTAAAAATTATTTAATTTAACCAATCCGATGTCCGTATATTATATTCTATCCTAGGGTCAAATGATATGGATATTTCTCATTTCATTCCGCAATTTAAAATTTTATGGTTATATGTCATTTCAAATCGCAATCATGGAATAAATAAAAATCCATAAAATCGCCCGAGTCTATCATTTCAACACATAACGATTTCTTCCAAATCTATAGATCATTCGGGTATGTATCATTTCAACCCATAGGGAACTTGCAGTGTTATAACAATTTAAAAATACAACATCTCGTCATCCAATATGAACAATCAAACATCCATCACAATCATCATTCAATTCGACCAAAAAAATTAAACAAATAACCGATTGTCATTAAAAGGTAATTAATTGGCAAATTAAATTCAAAAATAAATTAAATGGCAGTTTAAATCAAAACAAATCAAATTAACTGGAACGACGATTTAAATATACCAAACAGCCATCATTAAATTTCTAATCACATCATAAATTTAATTCAACTAACATAAGATAATTTAGAAGTTGTGAGTGGGTTAAAACACTCACCTTTGATTTTAAATCGATTTGAAATCCAAAATAGGGCCCAAATTTGAACAGTCTAGGAATTCATCCAAACCAATTCCATAATGTCCGGAATTTCACTACAATCCAAACGGAACAAGCCGCGTGTGAATCCGAGCTCGTATGTAAACGTTATTTACGTTACAACATTATACGATTTATAATTAAATTTAGATAAAATAACCAAAGGGAAAGTAAATGTCGCCGTTCGTATCCTACGTTGAAACCCAAATCGCGCTGCCAGTTCGCACGCGAGATCCATGAAGCTGCCACCTTCAGTTCAAAATCCCGACTACCACGCCGATGTTCTACATGATCCACGACTTCTAGCGACACCGCCTCCTCATGCCGCGCCTATGCCGAGCTCGCGCGAGCGTCCGGCCACCTCAGGCGAAAATGCCGCCGCCGCTCTTCTACGTTTCCTGGCAAATTCGTGACTTATGCTTGAGAACGAATAGAATCCCAGCAACCTGCTTGACACCTCCTTCCCAATGCTACCTCCTGATCGTCTTACGACGATCCAGATCCACCGTTGGATAATCAAAAGTTCAAATGGACGGTTGAGGTTCAACCTCCATTTCTAGACAAACGATGAATTCGATTGAAAAACGAATCACACCAATGAATTACGCTTATCGAGAGCTTCCAATTGATATATAATTTGATATAGTTTGGAGGAGTTTAAATTTTGAAATTGGTTTGGAGATTGAAATTTTGGGTTTGAATATAAATTGGGTTTCTGCTATTTGAGGAAGAGAGAAGGAACAGTCAGATAGACCTATAGGTACAGGAATAAGAAATAGAAAGGCTGCTAGGGCTAGAAAAGGTCAATATATACTAACGATGCCTAATAAGAAATGAATAATACCCGAATTAATTTGAAATGACAAATACGACCCAAAAGCCCGTTCTGTCTCCGAAACGAAAATGGGTCATCCCATATATCAAAATAGATGTTTTCGTTATTTTTTCAATGAGACAGGTTTCAAGTCCTAATCCATCGTACGAAGAAGTTAGCTTAAAATCAGCTTATTTCAAATTGATTTCAATTGGATTTAATTAAATCGATTTCAACGCGTTTCGAGCCTGTACAATCAAACAGCAAGTCTGATCACTATAAAACTTGAAACTTACAAAAATTCACTGTTACAAAACCGCTGAAACTGGTTTCATCGAAATCCGAGACAGTACTTTAAATAGCTATTTTCACGTTAATTAAATAAATTAGTATTAAATTAATTAATCACTTTTTAATTCAATATTTATAAACTAACAATTATCATCATTTTTGATTACTTAGACATTTACAATAATTTAAAACAAATACGTATCAATTCAATGTCAATTATTCTACTAGTTAGTATTTAATTCTAATTGAAATAAATACAGTGATAACTACTTTAAATTCTAATAAATCCATTTATTCGCCTTTCCATCTTATTATTCAATCAATTATCATCTCATAGCTATAATTAACATGTGTCTATATCTTATTACACTAATAATCTACGGTTATCATCTTAATTTTCGTTAACATAATATTTAGTTACATTTATTTGCAATAAATTGAATTATTATAATTTAAATCCCAATAATTTGATCAAACTTGATTTCAATATTTATATTCAATCATTCATTGTTCTATGTATACATTCAACATTGGTTTCTATCTAATTACATTAATATTCCACATCATTATCTTAATTCATTTTAACGCTATATTAATTTCATTTATTGCAATTTATTTCCAATTTGAATTCAACAAGTTAAATACATAGGTGACAAATAACAACTATCACCTTTTCTTAATTTAATAACATTTGTAAGTTTGTTATGTGACGCCCCACCTCTATACCCACGCTAGACAAGAACACTACGAAGTAATGCTGTCAACTAGCACGGAGAATAAGGTTGTTGAGGAGCGACCATCCGTGTAATTGCTTTGCGCGAGCATCGATATGTCAGATAGTATAACATGCAATTCTTTATCAAGAGGGAATCCGACATGCCGACACAAACTCAAAGATATCACACGGTGGCTAAAATATTTTCGGAAACAAATATAGAAATAAACATAACATAAATCAGTCACAGACAATTCATATCACAAAGGCGGAAATAGATATGAATATTACACTAGGAAGTGTACGTCAGAGTAGTGGTCTAAAAAGATCCACAATATCACAAAAGAATTGTTACATGAACTACACAAAAGGATAAGTATACATTATGGAGTCTATATCTCGAATGTATACACCAAAATAAACTACTAATCTAAGTAGTAAGCCAAAAGTCAGAGAAATCAATCCCAAGAGAGAAGTCAAGCAAAAGCACTTGTAACATCTCGGTCTGACCCGAGTATTATTTAATAAGAAAATAATAAACGGATCAGTCTAACTATAGATATCAGATGAAACGATATAGAATAAGAGATGACTAAACACAAAATAATCACAATTCCAAGCTATGATTTATATAACTAATTGAAAATCAACGAGAGATTAATCAATATCACCAAATCTACACAAGAAACAAAGAAATGTCATACTCCTCATTTCGTTCACCAAACCACAATAAATGACATATTATATCAATGCCAATCACAAAAGTCAATGACACACAAAATTCACCAATACACAAATATCGATAAAGCTTATCGATGGAAATCACAGAAATTGGTGAAACACAAATTCTAGGAATCATCTCAAGAAATCCAGAAATCACAAAAGTCAATGACGCACAACTTCACCAATACACAAATATCGATATAGCATATCGATGGAAATCACGAAAATTGGTGAAACACAAATTCTAGAAATCATCTCAAGAAATCCAGAAATCACAAAGGGGGGAGGCCTATCACAAACGGGAGCATAAAGCCCACCAACACGTGTATCACAAACAGAACGCTAATTCCATGGTTGCTAACCATCACAAATTGAGCCGAAGCTCCACAAACGGCCCAAAGACCATGGGTTGCTACCCCACCAAATTGAGTAGAAACTCCACAAAACGGGGTTTAGTCTCCCTCGCAGACAAAGAGACATCGCACATTTGCTAGTCTAAATCACAAAGATGATCATCATGATCAACGAGAAGTGTCAATTACACTAAGCTAGTAAATATATGAGTTTAGCTTCATGTCCCATAACCACTTGCTTAACTTAAATATTTACGAACAAACTGTAGATCTCCACTATAAAATTGTCATAAGAGATTCAATCGAACAAGTCCAAGAATTAACCAACAAAGTGAACGCAAGCGTTTCATACCACTTGTTTTACTAAGTCGTTTAATTAGATTTCTCATACGAGTGAGGTAAAGGTTTATATATACTAATAGATTGGAAAACGGTTTTATAAACGAATTTGGTATTAAAATAGTATTGAAATCGTTTGAGGAAAGAGTTTTGATATTTAATACTAGTATAGAAAACCTTTATATTTTTAAAGTGACAAAACACAAAGAAGATTGTAAGAACAATCAATTACTAAAATTCACATACGAAGATGTGAATAAAAATCCAACGAAACCGATAAAGAATCCATCAAAATGGATACTCAAAAATCCCTAAAAAGGAGTCATCAAAGTCATAACAAATGATAACAAGACATAGGAAACAACACGAATCGATTAAAGTTGGAAACCACACAAAATAGGCGAAATAGGCAAAATAACATCAGGTCGGTCGGCCGGCTGCAGGGTTCGGTCGACCGGACCTTGTTTTAAAAAAACTTCTCGGGCATCAGGTCGGTCGACCGAACCAGGTGGGTCGGTCGGCCGAACCAGAAACAGAGGCACTTATACTAGCAGGTCGGTCGACCGGACCAGGGGGGTCGGTCGGCCGAACCTGATGCTCTGCAAATTGATGCCCATTTAATTGATGTGCAACCTCCACCAATTTGCATTCTCTCGAGCAACGGCACTAAGGGATTATGCTAATCAACTACCCGACCCTATATGCTCCTCGATGCATCACCAAACACACGTTCAAACATCAAAGTTATGATTTTTAAAGGATTGAACTCAAAACGCTAAAAATTGGAATATTCACCAAATCAATCCAAACCAAAATCAATTGCACATGAATAAGCGTTAGGAATTCATACCTAACAATCGAAGATAATTATAGACAAAGATGTGAGATAAAAATCTCACCTTTTCACAAAATCAAACAAGAAGAAGCTTGAAAACAAATGGAGAATCAACCTCTCTTCACCACAACCCAAATGAGCTTGAATCTATGCTCAAAACAAGATCATTCCCAAAATTAGGTTTAGGAATTTCTGAAATTGGTAAGAGAATAAGTTGGAGAAGATGAAGAGAGTGCTTACCAATAGGTTCTCTTGAATTTGGAGCTAGGAATTTGAAGTTGCAAAAGGAACTAGGGTTTTGGAGTTTTAATTTCCAATCTCTCCCACCATTAATACTCTAAAAACTGAAAAGAGAAGAGAATGAGGTTGAGTGGGGAAGAGTGGCCCAGATTTGAGCATAAGTTAACATAGGGCTGAGCCCAAACCAAACCCAAAGTGAAAAGTAGCAAAACTCAACTTTCTCCAAACATATCGAAGCTTATACTCAAAAAGGTCGCAAACGGCATTTTAAACTCAATGGGAGTGGTCCCGAGTCCTAATTCGACCGTATGCAAAAAGTAGCTTTTCGGACTAAAATCCGACTAACGATAAAATATTTAAATAAAATATTTAAATATAAAATCGATAAATATGAGGGTTGTTACAGACTCCCCTCCTTAAAGAAATTGCGTCCTCGCAATATTACAAGAAGAAGATATATAGTAACAACCACACAAGCATATTCAACACAAAAGAAGTTTGAAATAAGAAGTTCACCTCAAAGAGCACGAGAAAGTAAGTCCGGATGGTTCGCTCGACATACTCTCTAGATTCCCAAGAACAATCCTTAGGATTTGAAGACAATTGAACTTTAACAAGCAGAACATCTTTATTTCGAAGTCGTTTGACCTCCGAAGCAATGATACGAATATGATGTTGCTCATAAGTTAAATTAGGCGAAACTTCAATCTCTTCCACAACACCGGGCTCAAGAATAGAATCGGAATCTCGAAGGCATTTCCGAAGTTGAGAAACGTGAAACACGTCATGGATAGCAGAAAATTGAGCCGGTAATAAAAGGCGATAAGCCATGGAACCAATACGTTCAGTGATAGGAAACGGCCCAATATATCAAGGCGCCAATTTTCCCGATCGACTGAAACGTACAACACCTTTCATAGGTGAAACACGAATGAACACAAGATCACCCATAGAAAATTCTAACTTCCTTCTCCGGTTATTGGCATAGGATTTTTGTCTACTCTGGGCTTCTTTCATCCTATGACGAATAAGATCAATCTTTTCTTTGGAATCACGAATAAAATCTGGACCTAAAACCAGCTTCTCACCGGCCTCAAGCCAACAAGAAGGAGATCGGCATGGCCTTCCGTAGAGTGCCTCAAAAGGTGCCATACCAATACTAGATTGGAAGCTATTATTATAGGAAAATTCAACAAGTGAAATATGATCTTCCCAACTTCCACCAAAATCAAGCACACAAGAACGAAGAAGATCTTCAAGAGTTTGATTCACACGCTCAGTTTGTCCATCGGACTGGGGATGATAAGCGGTGCTAAAATTAAACTTCGTTCCTAAAGCTTTTTGAAGACTCTTCCAAAATCCACTAGTAAACAATGGATCATGATCGCTAACAATAGAAGTAGGAACCCCATGCAATTTAACAATCTCTTTGATAAAGAGCTTGGCCAAAAGAGGAACGGTTCGGTTAGACCGAACGGGAATAAAATGGGCAGATTTAGTAAGCCTATCAACAATCACCCATAAACTATCATGACCCGAATGAGAACGGGGAAGGCCATCTATAAAATCCATGGAAATTTGGTCCCACTTCCAAATTGGAATTTCTAAAGGTTGCAATAACCCACCGGGCCTTTGATGTTCGGCCTTAATGAGTTGGCAAGTCATGCAACACTTAACGAAGTTAGCGATGTCAAGTTTCATTCCCTCCCAATAATAAAGTCGCTTCATATCTGCGTACATTTTACTACTACCGGGATGAATGGTAAATTTAGAATGATGAGAATCTTCTAAAATATCTTTACGAAGATCACCAATATTTGGCATGGCAAGTCTACCAAATTTCCGAATGCCGCCACGAGAATCGATATCAAAGTCTTTCAAACCTTCAATATCAATTTTATCCTTAATATTTTGGCCAAGAAGAGCCAAGTCGGGATCTAGCCTTTGAGCTTCAAGAATGCGGTCTAAAAGAGAAGGATGAGCCTCAAGGCTACATAAAACAAATGATGAGCATAAATCGGATACGCGGTCTCGAATCTCACAATTGGATAAGATCTCGAGATCGTTCTATTCGGATATCATCATAGAAACAACAGCTTGTTGTTTACGGCTAAGAGCATCGGCGACACGATTACCCTTACCGGGAGCATCAAGAATATCAAGATCATATGGTGCAAGAAATTCGAGCCAACGCTGTCGACGCAAATTAAGTTCCTTTTGAGAGAATAAATACTTCAAAGATTTATGATCGGTATAAAGAACAAATTTCTCTCCTAAAAGATAATGATGCCAAATCCGAAGAGCAAAAACAATAGCCGCGAGTTCTAAATCATGAGTGGCATATCTAGTCTCGGCAGGCTTTAATTGCCTAGAAGCATAAGCAATAACACGTTCTCTTTGCATAAGAACGGCACCCAAACCAACGCGACTAGCATCGGTATAAACAACAAAATCTCGATTCCCCTCGGGAATAACAAGAATAGGAGCATCAGAAAGAAGCTCTTTTAATTTCTGAAAAGAAGCTTCACATTTGTCCGACCAAATGTATTTAACACCTTTCTTCGTCAAACTAGTGAGAGGCACGACAATCTTAGAAAAGTCTTTGATAAAACGGCGATAATAACCTGTCAATCCAAGAAAACTACGAATCTCCGTCACACTCTCCGGTCTCTTCCAATCTTGAATCGCTTCAATCTTTGAAGGATCCATGGAAATTCCGGATTCGGAAATAATGTGACCGAGAAACTTCACACGAGATTGCCAAAAGTGGCATTTAGAAAATTTTGCCTTTAATTGATTACTCCTAAGAGTTTCCAACACAATCCGAAGATGTTTTTCATGCTCCTCCTCGGTTTTAGAATACACAAGAATATCATCAATAAATATGAGAACAAATCGATCGAGGAAGTCTTTAAAAAATCGATTCATTAAGTCAACGAAATAAGCCGGGGCATTCGTTAACCCAAATGGCATAACAAGCCATTCATAAGATTCATACCGAGTACGGAACGATGTCAAAAGAATACTATCCTCTGCAATACGAAGCTGATGAAAACCGGTAGCCAAGTCCAATTGTGAAAAGACTCTAGCACCACTAAGTTGGTCAAATAAATCATCAATCCGAGGTAACGGATGTTTATTTTTGATATTAAGATCATTAAGCTTGCGGTAGTCAACGCAAAGCCTAAGTGTACCATCGGATTTCTTCACAAAAATAGCCGAAGCTCCCCAAGGCGAGGAACTAGAGCGAATAAATTGCTTCGTCTCCAATTCAGATAATTGTTTACGCATCTCCTCGTTTTCTTTATTGGACATACGATACGAAGGGCGAGTGATAGGTTGAGCTCCAGGAATAAGATTAATTCTGAACTCAATTGCTCGCTTAGGTGGTAATCCTAAAACGGGTTCGAATATGTCGGAAAATTCACGAACGACGTGAATAAGAGAAATAATATCACCCTCATCATCATCATCGCCATCACGAGGATTTAAAGAATATAAAGATGCAACCAAGCTGGAAACCGAATCTTGAAGATGAATAGAAATCTGTTTAATAGATTGAGGATGTCGAAGATGAATAGTCCGCTCAGGACATAGGATATGAGCTTCATAACGGTTAAGCCAATCCATTCCCAAAATCATTCCAAAGCCTAAATAACGCATGACATGCAAATCGGCTAGGGAAGGAAAATCACACAAAATAATCTCGACATCTTTACACAATAAACTGATTGTTGCGGATCCACCAACCGGATTCGCAATTCTCAAAGAAGTCATTAAACACAAAACATCCAAAGAAAAAGTATCAACAAGTTCTTTTGATATAAAAGAATGAGATGCACCCGTATCAAAAAGAACTCGAATAGGATGATCACGAAATAAAATAATTCCATCCAGAATAGAATGAGAAATACCTTGGCCACGAGACGTGTTGCCAGGGGCTTGAGCAACATTATGCTTTCCCTCTTTCTTGCCCTGAAGCTTAGGACATGAAGATATAACATGACCGGGAACTTTGCAGTAGCGACAAGAGAGAGACTTTGGGCACTTGTTCGCATAATGGTCCTTCGAACCACAATTATAGCATTCCCCACGGCCAAAGGAAGAAGTCTTTGCCACGGAGGTTGCTTGCTTCCCTTTTTTATTGGGATAGGGGCCTTTGAATTTGTTTGGCCTCTTCTTGTTGTTGAAGTTTGGTTTGGAACCCACCACTTCAACATCGTTCTCCCTATCCGCCTCTTGAAGGCGAAGAGCAATATCAACGAGTTGGTCGAAAGAAACTTCTAATTTTAGAAGTAATGGCTTCTTGAGATTCTTGTTTAAGCCATAGACGAACCTCTGGTTCTTCTTTAAAGGGGTGTTGATGTATTCAACCCCATATTTGGAAAGCGACTCGAAGGAGGCGACGTAATCAGTCACGGAGGACTCACCTTGAACAAAGTCTATAAATCGTCGAGCCAATGTCACTTTCTCAGCTTCCGGTACGAATTTCAACTCGAAGCGTTCTCGGAATTTCTCCCAGGTGAGATCCGCTTCATTAATCTCAGAAATAAGAAGCTCGTACCAGTCCAATGCTCTTTCTCAGAGTATACTTGAGGCCACCTGAACTCGGTGAAGGTCAATAAGATTCATGCGAGAAAAGATCCGATCGCATGACCTTAGCCAAGCCTGTACTTCAATAACAGTTTCGGAACCTTTGAATGGCTCCCTACCCAAATTAGTGTAATCGTTACACAAGCGTGCAAATCCCGACTTTGGGTAAGTAGGTTCCGGGTTAGCTCCAGCTGCTTGAGCATGTGTCACTAAATCAAGAAGCTGTTGAGCAGTCATAAAAACTCCATCTTGGGGTGGAACACTAGATGGTCCAGCTCTGGGGCGGCCTGGTCTAGACATTCCTCTTCCTTAGAAAGAAAGAAGAGCAAGAAGAAGATTATTCACCAAATTGAATATCAAGCAATCTTGATAGACAAAACAAGGAATCATAAAAGAAAATAGGATAGGACGGTACGTAGACCCGAATAAAATCCTAAGGCACGACTCCTAAGATGGACTTAGGACGATGATCCTTGTTATAATATTCCATATTGTTCCGAAGTTTGGCTTTGATACCAAGCTGTGACGCCCCACCTCTATACCCACTCTAGACAAGAACACTACGAAGTAATGCTGTCAACTAGCACGGAGAATAAGATTGTTGAGGAGCGACCATCCGTGTAATTGCTTTGCGCGAGCATCGATATGTCAGATAGTATAACATGCAATTCTTTATCAAGAGGGAATCCGACATGCCGACACAAACTCAAAGATATCACACGGTGGCTAAAATATCTTCGGAAACAAATATAGAAATAAACATAACATAAATTAGTCACAGATAATTCATATCACAAAGGCGGAAATAGATATGAATATTACACTAGGAAGTGTACATCAGAGTAGTGGTATAAAAAGATCCACAATATCACAAAAGAATTGTTACATGAACTACACAAAAGGATAAGTATACATTATGGAGTCTATATCTCGAATGTATACACCAAAATAAACTACTAATCTAAGTAGTAAGCCAAAAGTCAGAGAAATCAATCCCAAGAGAGAAGTCAAGCAGAAGCACCTGTAGCATCTCGGTCTGACCCGAGTATTATTTAATAAGAAAATAATAAACGGATCAGTCTAACTATAGATATCAGATGAAACGATATAGAATAAGAGATATGACTAAACACAAAATAATCACAATTCCAAGCTGTGATTTATATAAGTAATTGAAAATCAACGAGAGATTAATCAATATCACCAAATCTACACAAGAAACAAAGAAATGTCATACTCCTCATTTCATTCACCAAACCACAATAAATGACATATTATATCAATGCCAGTCACAAAAGTCAATGACACACAAATTCACCAATACACAAATATCGATATAGCTTATCGATGGAAATCACGGAAATTGATGAAACACAAATTCTAAAAATCATCTCAAGAAATCCAGAAATCACAAAAGTCAATGACGCACAAATTCACCAATACACAAATATCGATATAGCATATCGATGGAAATCACGAAAATTGGTGAAACACAAATTCTAGAAACCATCTCAAGAAATCCAAAAATCACAAAGGGGGGAGGCCTATCACAAACGGGAGCATAAAGCCCACCAACACGTGTATCACAAACGGAACGCTAATTCCATGGTTGCTAACCATCACAAATTGAGCCGAAGCTCCACAAACGGCCCGAAGACCATGGGTTGCTACCCCACCAAATTGAGTCGAAACTCCACAAAACGGGGTTTAGTCTCCCTCGCAGACAAAGAGACATCGCACATTTGCTAGTCTAAATCACAAAGATGATCATCATGATCAACGAGAAGTGTCAATTACACTAAGCTATTAAATATATGAGTTTAGCTTCATGTCCCATAACCACTTGCTTAACTTAAATATTTACGAACAAACTGTAGATCTCCATTATAAAATTGTCAAAAGAGATTCAATCGAACAAGTCCAAGAATTAACCAACAAAGTGAACGCAAGCGTTTCATAACACTTGTTTTACTAAGTCGTATAATTAGATTTCACATACGAGTGAGGTAAAGGTTTATATATACTAATAGATTGGAAAACGGTTTTATAAATGAATTTGGTATTAAAATAGTATTGAAATCGTTTGAGGAAAGAGTTTTGATATTTACTACTAGTATTGAAAACCTTTATATTTTTAAAGTGACAAAACACAAAGAAGATTGTAGGAACAATCAATCACTAAAATTCACATACGAAGATATGAATAAAAATCCAACGAAACCGATAAAGAATCCATCAAAATGGATACTCAAAAATCCCTAAAAAGGAGTCATCAAAGTCATAACAAATGATAACAAGACATAGGAAACAACACGAATCGATTAAAGTTGGAAACCACACGAAATAGGCGAAATAGGCAAAATAACATCAGGTCGGTCGGCCGGCTGCAGGGCTCGGTCGACCGGACCTTGTTTTATAAAAACTTCTCGGGCATCAGATCGGTCGACCGAACCTTGGGGGTCGGTCGGCCGAACCAGAAACAGAGGCACTTATACTAGCAGGTCGGTCGACCGGACCAGGGGGGTCGGTCGACCGGACCAGGGGGGTCGGTCGGCCGAACCCGATGCTCTGCAAATTGATGCCCATTTAATTGATGTGCAACCTCCACCAATTTGCATTCTCTCGAGCAATGGCACTAAGGGATTATGCTAATCAACTACCCGGCCCTATATGCTCCTCGATGCATCACCAAACACACGTTCAAACATCAAAGTTATGATTTTAAAGGATTGAACTCAAAACACTAAAAATTGGAATATTCACCAAATCAATCCAAACCAAAATCAATTGCACATGAATAAGCGTTAGGAATTCATACTAACAATCGAAGATAATTATAGACAAAGATGTGAGATAAAAATCTCACCTTTTCACAAAATCAAACAAGAAGAAGCTTGAAAGCAAATGGAGAATCAACCTCTCTTCAACACAACCCAAATGAGCTTGAATCTATGCTTAAAACAAGATCATTCCCAAAATTAGGTTTAGGAATTTCTGAAATTGGTAAGAGAATAAGTTGGAGAAGATGAAGAGAGTGCTTACCAATAGGTTCTCTTGAATTTGGAGCTAGGAATTTGAAGTTGCAAAAGGAACTAGAGTTTTGGAGTTTTAATTTCCAATCTCTCCCACCATTAATACTCTAAAAACTGAAAAGAGAAGAGAATGAGGTTGAGTGGGGAAGAGTGGCTCAGATTTGAGCATAAGTTAACATAGGGCTGAGCCCAAACCAAACCCAAAGTGAAAAGTAGCAAAAATCAACTTTCTCCAAACATATCGAAGCTTATACTCAAAAAGGTCGCAAACGGCATTTTAAACTCAATGGGAGTGGTCCCGAGTCCTAATTCGACCGTATGCAAAAAGTAGCTTTTCGGACTAAAATCCGACTAACGATAAAATATTTAAATAAAACATTTAAATATAAAATCGATAAATATGCGGGTTGTTACATGTTATCTATACACCAATGTCATAAATACTAACACAACACTATTTTTATCAATTACAATTAGTTACATACTATTTCATTGATTAATCAACTTTTAAATTATCAATTATTCTTTTGATCCATTTATAAATTAACAAACACATTATTACAATTAATTTACAATCTATATCCAATTATACCCTTTTTGATCATTTCAATTAATTGGAATTACATTTAAAGAAATTATAAATTACTTTAAATTAATACCACATTTCTTCCAATATTAAATCACAAAACATTATTAAATTAACTATTTTTAGTTATTGAAAAATACAGGTCGTTACACTCTCCCGTACTCAAAACTTTTTGCCCCCGAAAAGGGAAAAGAAGGGAAAGAAGGAATTAAGGAATTAATATATCTTATTCAAATTATTAAATTTATAAACCATTAATTTACATAATTAAATAATTTGAATAAAAAATATAAATTTATAACAATTAAATCCTTTTATTTTCAAGTCAATAAATGTATGGAAAACATTTCATAAAATTTCTAAGTCTAAAATTTCAAAGAAAATTTCGACAAGTCTCCTTTGTACGGAAAGGTCTGGGAGAAATAGTAATATCAATAATATAATATATATCACATATTTTCAAAATAGTATATCCCAAACCATGGGAAAAACAATATAATATCGCTAGAAAACTGTAATCCGAGAATGTACCTATTTTTCGGGCAAACAACGCTTATTTATGAAGCAGTAGCAATTGCTTCCATAAACTTGTATTTCACTTATATGATCAAAAAAGATTTAATAATTTTATATAAAAGAGAAAATTTGTGTTATTCCATTAGTCACAGCCAAATCTATACAACATACAATAGCACAAGCAACAAAACCATATAATCATCACATGCAATCAAAGCAATCAACCATCCATCCATAGCCATCAAATCGAAGGGTTTGTTTGGGTTCAGAACTTCCAATCATATAAAAATGATAAATAAACTACTAAGTAAACAATACACTGTAACGTCCAGCCTTATCGCACGCTTTAAACCGACACACGTGCCAATTCAAACCATACGGAAGGGCGGATTGTTATGGGGTAAATAAGAAAAATAGGGAAGAAATAAAACAAAACAGAATCTCACAGCGGAAGGATAAAATATAATAATAAATATACAGTTCATAAAATCTTTTTACAAAACCTTTAATTCTTTTTATACAATAAATATCATAGTTCACATACCAATAAATAGCAATGCAGCGAAATTAAATAGTGTAGTGGAATAAAATAGTAGATAGTAATACTACAATCTTTGTCTTCGTCCTCCAGAATAAATCTTCAAATCCTGAAACGCTCGGACTGACCCGAGCGAATTTGAAAAACAAAAACACTCGAGTCAGAACTAAAAGATCTTATGTGAGTTAAATTAACAGAAATAAATATGAATGCAGTAACTCAAGAGATGCTCGGGATTTACATCTCCTAAGGATCCATTAAACTATTTACTATGTAGTATATTGCACTATTATAATAGTGTCTAATTGTAAAATAAACTTACTTTTTTCTTAGCATTAAGGGGTTACCCATATAGCCCTTAACACATAATAGTCCTAGTAGTCCATCCAATATCATAGTCCCTCCTGATCGGGAAGCCACCAGAGGTACCACACGGGCTACGGGAGAAATCCAAACTCGTACAAGGCGCGATAGGGTAGGTGACACGGCACAATTGGGCAATGCCAGGGTAGATATACCAATTGCTATCCGGGCAGATGGAAACGCGTAGCCACAGCTACCGCCCACTTCGAAACAACTCCCAAAAAAATCAAAGTAAAAGTGGCCACTGAATCAATCCAAAGTCAAAGTATAATATCGAAGAGGAGTGTTCGATCAGAGGAATGACCTCATTGGCTCGAGAATCGCTGCTGTTTTAGCCACCTTATGCCAACTCACATGAGTCGGGTCCACATATTTACCTTGCAGGAAATGCCTCCACCAACCTACTTCATTCTGGATTCTCCACCGCGTACACGGTTGTTAAAGTGGTTTTCGAAGTTGGCAGAGAGTATGACAACTTCCGATCCCGGTCTCTTCAACATCCAAACGTTATTATAACACCGCGGTCCTTTAAAATAATTTATACTTTTAAAACAAGAATACAATATCCATTTCAAAACCATATAAATATGATATCATTTCCTTTAAAAAACCAAAACAATATGATATCATCTTTATTTTCCAATATATTCTTTCCAAAAATCATAGTGGTTTCAAAGTAAAATATTTAGAAATCAAAACTCTTGAATATTATATTTTCAAATTATACTACCTTGAAAACCATAACTTTGAAACAAATTCCATCTCTAAAATGGTTAAATATTAAATTACTTTTATAAAACAAAATAGCTTCTTTACATTTCACAAATCAATTCCAAATATCGATTTAAACTTCCAAATACCATTTTAAAAATTTACATTTCAAATCTTTAAATATTACACCATTTCAAAAACAAACTCATTTGACCATCCCATATATATCAAATTCAATTACTTCATTTTTTAGACTTGAAATGTTTACTTAATGAATTCAATATACTTTAAGTAAAACTTATAACTTCATATAATTGGATAATCTTTCAATTTATTAAACTTGATATATTCATTTAAATCAACCTGATATTCATTCAAATCACTTTACACAAAAATCAAGTTACAAAAATCATATCCTTTAAAAATTCTAAATTTTCGTTTAGTTTCAATTTACCTTAATATTCGTCTTCCAATCTTACTCTTTTTTTTTCCATTAAAACTCCAAAAATTTAATTTTAAATAAATTCTTAATCGTATTTGATCTCGAAAATCAAATTTATTTTATACTTCAAATCAAATTTATACAAAGCTTAAAAACCAAAAATTTACTATATGTATATATATATATAAATAACCAAATCAATATCCCACAAACCATATATATATATATATATATATATATATATATATATATATATATCTTTACAAAACCATAGTAAAACATTTCCAAAAATAATTTTATATATTTACCGTGGTGCCTGTATAAAATTTTCTACCCTATGGTCAAGTGGTACGGATGTTTATCATTTCAATCCGTAATTTAAAATAAAAATGCGGTTGTATATCATTTCAAACCGCAATCCCGAATAAATGAAATGCACGATAACATACAGTTTATACGATATAAAATACAACATCCATTCATCCAGATATCAATCATCAACCATTTTATTACAATCATCATCCAATTTAAACAACATCAATATAGAGCATATAAATTTTACAGGTAATAAATAACATGTATTAACTAACAGTTTATATTCAATAATAAATTTTACAACTGTTAAACTATCAGTTTATATGCAAAAATAAATGTAAATTTAACTGGCAGTAAATATGAAATAAAAATTAGCATAATTATGACTGGTAGTTAATATGCAAATAAATAAATTCTAACTGTCAAATTATATGCAATAAATAAAATTAATTAACAGTTAAATTAAATAAATGCGTTTAACAGAGATAGTGAATAAAACATGCCAAACAGTCATAAATAAATTTCTACTCATATCTAAAATCAATTTAACAAATATAAGAAATTTTAGAAGTTGTGAGTGGGTTAAAACACTCACCTTTGGGATTTAAATCGAATTTAAATCCGATTTAAACCCAAAAATTTGACGGTCTCCAAATCTGTCCAAACCAGCGTCAACGCGTCTGGAATTTTATTAAGATCCTAACAAAAAAAAATTCGCGTGAAACGGATAACGTATGAGAATGTTATTTGAGTTTAACTATATGAAAACAAAATTAAATTAAAACCCAAACCTACCTAATATTATAGCCACGTCACCATCCTCTCATCAACAGGATACGCGCGTCCTTACTCCCGAAGCCCTAATCGCACTCAGTGACAACCTAGCCGCCACCATCGCTAATTTCCCTCAATTTTCGCTACCGCCTCGAAGCATCTGCCACCGATCAGGGACTTCCATCGCCTTGGCCTCGCCGAGGCGCCCCACCTCAGGCCGACCGGCCACCTCCTATCCTGTACAATATCTGGTACAACAGATGATACAATAGATATCAATATACATCAGAGATATGATACAACAAATAGCAGCGGGAAAGAAATAGATAACACTAGCAGCGGATAATCTTCATCTTCAAGCACCAATCCAGAAATAGCTCGAACTCCCAATAACGATGCACCAAGCTAAGCAAGACAGGTGCGAACCAAAGACTGAACTCACTCCAGATAATCCACTAATCTGACTATCTGAAAAACCTAACTCTAGACTGCTCGTGTAGAAAATAATGAGCACCCAGAGTTTAGGAAAGGAACAATAAACTCCGGATCAGTCATGGGACTGGTGTGAGCAACGAAAACAGTTTATCTTTTAAAACAATCAACAAAAGAATTTTAAAGAAAATTCACAATGATTTTTGAAAATGAAACTACCATAAGACCTCCCGCCACACACACAATGCAAACGCAGAATTGGAGGAGATTTCTTCTTATGATAGTCAAACATGCTTGATACGCAATTTCCTTGATATTATTATTATAAGTGCAAAGTGCAGAAAACATTTCGAAAGTAGAATATAAATCTTAGCCAACATACGACCATTATCGTATGCCTACTATAGCTACTATGTTCAGTAGCAGGTTACCGCCACATTCCATAGCAGGTAATACAACTAAAACCGTACAATGTTCGTATTGTTTCTTTGGATTTCCAACAAATGGTCAGGCCAAGGAACTTCCTATTGCCACATGAGAACGCCTCTGGAAGGACGTCCCCGAGAACCTAATCGAATCTCTGCCAACACAAGGCCGGGTTACCCCAAACTGGGTAACTACTGACACGAGTATGCCACCTCCCGGTTGTAACAACCTTTAACCGGGGCCCCAACATCAAATCACAAAACAAGATATATATAAGTTTTTGATGTCCACATAAGTAAGTATCTGGGCTCCATACCATGATACCACTTCTATCCAGAAGGAGATGTACATACCCTAAAGGGGCGCTACCCCCTAATAACCTTGCTGCATCTTTCCTGTTTTGACCATTCCGGGGTGTGAGGTTCGACGAAGTCACGTCCATAAAGCCGCGCTTTGTTTCAAAGCCATGCTTTGGGTCAACAAATGATCAAAGTAATGATCACAAAGATAAATGATCAAACAAATGATCATATCACAAATGATCAAACAATGATCATTACACAGCAACACTTAGCATGTCACATTACCAAATTGGGAATATATCGCTGATAACCTTTAACTACATAACCTCTGAGCTCGTACGTCTCAGAGAAGGGTGTTAAGCTAAGAGAATAAATTCTCCGCCACCACAGAAATGTATTTGAAAGAAATCTGCTTTATATCCCAAATTGTAATGTCAGACACACAATCCATACAAGTCTGTTCCGGGCTCGAACAGAACCGAAGGCACTTCCAAAGAAGTCCTTGCAATCCGGATATTCCCTAATCACGTCCGGATTTCCCATCACATATGGAGATCTCTATACCGGAGATCAGCCAGTGTAGAGACAATCGACGAGAAACCCTTTCGTTTTCGAAAATATCCGGTCTTCACCACCGGTCTTCAAATGCAATCCATACGACGTATCACATATTCAGAATGGGATATATGACACAAAGGTCCTCTCCCGGCTAAACCGAATAGTGAGCGCAATATTTCAAAAACATATGGATATTGGGATTTCAATTAAGTCACAACTTAATAATTCAAAACTTTCTTTCAAATGGTTTAAACAATTTACCATTTTAAATCTTTTAAACAAAAAGATTTATTTCACAAGTTCACCTAGTTTCTCAAAGATTCATCCCCGGATTTCAAAACAATTCCATTTCAATTGGATTAATTCATTGAATCTTTAAATCAAAGATTTAATTTACGATTTTCAAATTCGCTTCCAAAGATTCATTCATAGCTTTTCAAAACGTTTCCTTTTCATTCTAAATTTGGAATCTTTTAACACAAATTGGAAGTTTATTACTTATGTGAAAACTTTTATTATTTGAAAACAAATAGTTTTCATTCCAAAAAGATCCAATTTTATTTACACGAGTTAAAGCCTTTGAATTTAAATTCAAATTTCCAAATCAATACTTTTTAAAATAGTTTAAACCATATAATGTGACGCCCCACCTCTATGCTCACAATAACAAAGGTTATTATAAGGAATAACGTCTGCTAATGCGAAGAATAAGGCTTGCTAGAAGCGACCATCCGTAAGTTATGCCTTAGATGAGTATTGAATACATCGATAGGAGTTGTATAAATTACTCCCAAAGATATATATTCAGTCCAAATCTAAGACGAAACTACAGTGGCTAAAGAAAAATCCAGAACAACTCATAATAACAACAACACTGATAGTATAATCACATCAGAGCAGAAATATCAGATATATAGCGGAAGACAAGTCTGGAATACATGCTACAAACATCACTAGTTCACATGAACCAAATGTACATATACATATACATCAACATACATAAGATAGGAGTCAATAAACCAAAAGTACTCCTCGAGGACTAGACAAAAGATGATGCAAATCCCAAAAGCTGAAGCTGCTACGGAATCAAAGATAGAGATCACCCTGAAATAACTCGGTCTGACCCGAGTATTATTTAAAAGAAAATAATAAACGGATCAGTCTAATTTATTCTCAGAAATAAGTGAATGATAAACAACACTTAAATAAATAACTATAGTCTGGAATGAGACTATACAACATAAATAATCAGCATAGTTTAAATGAAGAAATCTCAATTTAAAGTCCATCAAAATCAGTTTTCAAATTCACAATTGAATTCAAAGCAGAAATTCACAAAATCTAGAAATCAAAATAGATAACTAGAAAACCAACAGTCGCAAAATCTAGAAATCAAAATAAGATAACTAGAAAAATCAGCATAAAAGTGGATCGATCCCAACAGATGGCGAGTTTTAGCTACGCCGCACGTGCATCTCAGATGGCCGAAGCCTACCAAGTACTATAAATTTTGGCGCCCATCAGATGACCCGAAGGTCCGCAGAGTGACCCGAAGGTCTAGTACTGGTAATTGACCCGAAGGTCCATCAGATGACCCGAAGGTCCAACAAATGACCCGAAGGTCCAACAGAGTGGCTCGAAAGCCCAACAAAATCTTCAAAATCATCAAACAGCAGATGTTTCAATTAGCGAGTCCGGAATTAACCGAAATAGTAAAAGTATGGTTCCATACTACGTACTTTTGCTAAATCGTTTAAATCGCTTCATCGTTTCCTTGAAAGTGCAAAATTGTGTATTTTAAACAAATAACATTTTACGTTCTCAAACGGACAAGTCCGGAATTAAGCGAATCAGTAAAAGTGAGGGTTCATAGTCCCCAATTTTGCTGAAGCGTTTAAATCGCTTCCTCATTCTTTTGAAAGCGTAAACTGTAAAAAAAATTTGAAAACAATTTTATTTTAAAACGATTTTTAAAACACGTGATTAGAACAGTAACATCTGTAGCAATTTCGAAGAGCAAATTGCGCTTCACAAAACACCGTAAAAACGGATACCAAATCAGCGTTGCGGAATAACCGCTTAAAAATTTACTTTAAAATTGACGGTTATTGAAGTCAAAATGATAGTAATTTATATTCATCAAAATTCTCATAAAAACAACGCGCTTCAAAAATATAATACCGGCGTAAAAATTCTGTTATAAAAATAACAGTAACAAAATACGTTTAAAAATGAAACGCCGGTTCAACGTAAATTAAATAGTGGACTGCGCCACTTTATTTTCATCAAACTATTTTGCACTGTCCACTTGTACAAAATAAAGTAGACAACAATTAATGTAATAGGATAAACTATATGCGTATGCAAAATACTTGGACAATGCATGCATACACAAAACAACTTGGATAATGCATTTTTACCCCTGTACACGTTTTTGATGAAGAAAACAATTATGGGAAAGGTGGATTGTACACATTATGTTGGATGAAATTATGAACCACTGTACAAAACTTTAAACTAACCTGGCTACATTTTCATCACTTTACAAAATCACATAATAAGGCTTACCTCACGTGTAGTGCAACAAATAAAATCCAAGTAAACTACATGTGTGCTTACTTAAACTATTAACCAGATCGTTATGGCTTCTCACTTATAATAGCGCATGCATGTAAACATGTTTCAACAACATGCATAACACGTACTGAGGCCACACACATGCATTAAAAAAAAGTTCTGGACATTTTTGTGCTTAGTAACTAAAACAATCTCATACTCAAAATCTTTAAACCCTGACCATAACTGTTTCACACAACACTCTGCATGCAAGAGAGAAAATTACGCACATTTTTATAATTTACACCTTAAAAATGTCAGGGCCAGGTATTTATGTGTGCTACAACTTGCACTAAACATGCGTTATACGCATGCAACAAATGGGTGAAAAATCTCTGGACAAATTGTCATAGCAAGTATTAAAAAAAAAACATTAGCTGAGTGATGCATGCACACGCCACTTCGTGAATTAGGAACTCAACAAAATTTTCATGCAAATCATGACATGCCCTGAACACCGAAGTATGAAAAATTCACACTGAACACGCCAAGCAGGCCACTGAAGGTGAAACGTGCGTGTATAGCAAATAAAAAGGAAAAGAATAAGCATGGTTTCAACACAGCTCCAATATTTCAGAAATTTTATGCGCTTATAGCAAGTAAAAGGAAATTCATTTTTCTGTGAAACAGAACATCTGTGGATATGAAGATAAAAATTGGAGATGTGAGTTGCAGTGTTGCACTCACCTTAGATCGGGTTCGAAATTAGTGAGCAACAAAAAAATTCCAGCTTTAGAACCAGTTACTCCCCATAATCCAGAATAATCCAAAAGAAGCAATAATATGGAACCGCCATTGATATTTCGTTTGCAAAAGCTACGGAATGAACGAACAAACGAATGAAGTGTTTACTGTAATTTTTGAGACAAAATAAAATACGCAGTTGCTCTTTTTTTTGCAAATTGTGAACAAGTCTCAAGTGATGTGCGAATTGTACAAAGGCAATTAATGAAGACGTGCCCTAGTGGGGGTAAGTACTTGCTGCATATATAAAATGATGATGAACATTTCTTTAGAAATTTGGTGACAGCAAGATCAATTTGTGTTCACACTTGCCTCACAACTCCAGTCACAGCAAGGCAAAAATGGTGATGTAAATGATGCAAAGTGTTCAACTTGTTTTACGCAATTTGTGTGTGTGACAGCACGTTCTCATTTTTGTTTAATAAATTGAACCAACGCTAGATTTTGAAAAATATGTGACGGCATAGTAAGGTTCCAATTTGTTTCATAAAATGGACCATTCATTTTCACACGTAAAGGAAAAATGCAAGTCCTTCACAACGTGCACCATGCAACTGACTTTACAACAAATTTCATTTTTGCATTGCAATTTTTTTTTTCAAAATTCGATTTAAAATTTCTATTTTAAATATTTATTTCGACAGTAATCAAAGATCACGGTCGTTACAGCCTTTTAAAATATTTTACGACGGTAAAAATCACGGTCGTTACAGACACCCCCCCTTATAAAAATTGCGTCCCTGCAATTTTCATACTAGAAGCAGTTAGTAACGTAAATACTTCATCATAATAAAGATTCAAAATAGAGTAGATATATATGAATGCTCACCACCACCCGAAAAGGAGAGAAAACCATGATAAGAACGCTCGATGAATTCTCTGGTTCGCCAAGTGCAACCCTTGGAGTTTGCGGACCATTGAATCTTCACGAGCGGAACTTCTTTGTTCCGAAGGTATTTCACCTCCGTAGCAAGCACATGAATAGGATTTTGCACAATAGACAAGTCGGGTGATATCACAAGATCTTGCAACATATGGGGATCAATAATAGAATCCAAATCTCGAAGGCATCGACGAAGCTGGGATACATGAAATACGTCATGAATTTCCGAAAACTGAATAGGTAGCGATACACGAAAAGCAACAGGGTTAATGCATTCCGTAATAGGAAATGGTCCAATATATCGAGGAGCCAATTTCCCGGAGCTACTAAAACACACCACACCCTTCATCGGGGAAACACGAATAAATCCAAGATTATCAACAGAAAATTCCAACGGTTTCCTACGATGATCGGCATTAAATTTCTGCCAATTCTGAGCCTCTTTCATTCTCTGTCTGATAATATCAATCCTTTCAGAAGAATCACGAATATAATCGGGGCCGGGAACTAACTTTTCCCCCTATTCCAACCAATAAGATGGTGATCGACATGGTCTTCCGTAAAGAGCTTCGAAAGGAGCCATACCGATACTGGATTGAAAACTGTTGTTATAAGAGAATTCAATAAGAGATAGGTGGTCTCTCTAACTACCACCAAAGTCAAGAAGCAGTTCGATTGGACTTGATAGGAATAAAATGGATTGATTTGGTCAATCGGTCAACAATCACCCAAATACTAGAATGGCCCGACCTCAAACGAGGTAGACCATCAATGAATTCTATAGAAATTTGATCCCATTCTCATAATGGAATCTCAAGAGGATGCAAAAGACTACTAGGATGATGGTGTTATGCAATAATAAGTTGAAAAATCATGCAAAGACTCACATAACTTGCCACTTCACGCTTCATACCCTCCCAAAAGTATAAGCGTTTCATAACAGCATACATCTTACTACTACCCAGATGAATAGTATACTTAGAACGATGACAGTCATCAAGAATGTCATTTCTAAGATTGGAAACATTAGGCACGATCAACCTTCCTCCTTCCAAATACAATCATGAATATCAATATCGAAATCCCTTAGATCGTAACTTTGGTATTCCGATTTAGAACTCTGAATAAGATAAGAAATATGTGGATCTTGTTTCTGGACATCGGCAACATGATCCAACAGACTAGGACGAGCTTCCATGCTAAATAAATGCACGGGAGAATCAGAAACTGAAGGACGGTCTCTAATATCGCAAAGAGATAAAAACTTCTAAATTTTACAATTATCTTTATGAAATCATTTTTTTTTTAGAATTTTTTTTTATAGGTTAATTTATTGTGTCAAATTGTCTCATCAAAGCGTTTAGGAGATTCCTATCGATAACGTTGATCAAGCGCATCGACCAGAATTCTTAAAGCACATAATGGGCAATACAATCACAAAATCATCTTCTATATGATAAACACAAATCCAATTATACTTGTAAATAATCTTATGAAAAAGATTTGCAAAATTTTAAATTGCTGTTTCCATCCAAAATCAATAAATACACAAACAGAGTCATCGAGATAATTGTAGAATACTCGAATCACAAAATGGATGAAATAAGCTGGGAAAACTGAATGACGTAATAAGTCATTCATAAAAATCAAAACAAGTGCGGAATGCGGTAAGTGGAATGCTAACTTCCGCAACTCATAGCCAAATGAAAACCGGTAGCAAGATCGAGTAGGGAGAAGCGCTAGAACGAATAAATCGTTTGGCTTCCAATTCAGATAATTGTTGCTTGAGCTCCTCATTTTTCTTAGCAGACATCCTCGTGGGAGGAAGACTGACAAGACGAGCATCAGAGATAAGATCAATACGGAACTCAATTGCCCGCTTTGGCGGCAATCTCAAAATAGGCTTGGAGACGTCAGAAAAACCACAAACAACTGGAATCTTTAGCTATAATAGCATCCGATTTGAAGGAAGAAATGAAAGAATTCAGAGTATGTTATATAACTGCTCGATAGCATCGGGATGCTTAAGGTATAAATTTCTTTTGGGACATAGGATTGAACTTCGTAACGGACGAGCCAATCCATACCCAAAATCATATCAAAACCAAGATGATCCATATCATGCAGATTCGCATGAAAGGTGAAACTACAAAGGATAATCTCAACACCAATACACAACAAACCAAGAGTATTGGATCCACCAATAGGATTTACGATCCTCAAAGGGTCTCAAAGAGTAATAACATCCAAATGAATAATATCAACAAGCTCCTTTGACACGAATGAATGCGATGCACCCGTATCGAAAAGAACTCTAACAGAACAGCCATGAAATAAAATAAAACCTTCCAAAGCAGAAGAAGTAATACATTTGGGTTGAGAAGAAACACTAGAAGCTTTAGCAACATTAAGCTTCCCAGATTTGAGACCCCTAGAAGCAGTAGGGCAATCCGAAATCCAATGACCCTCTTTCTTGCAATAGCGGCAAATGCGAGGCTTAGGACAATTACGGTGAAGATGATCCAGAGATCCACAATTATAGCACGCCCTCTGAACAGAAGGTGCACTACTAGGCTGAGAACAAGAGGTAGCTTGCTTCTTCTTCTTCTGATTAGAAGAATTAGGCTTATGAAATGGAAACCTCTTCTTGTTGGGGTTCTTAGAAACCTCAACATCATCACAACTCTCACGTTCCTTTTCAACAGCTTCAAGACAAAGAGCCGAATCAACAAGCTCCTCAAAAGAGAGCTTAAGCTGAAGTAAAAGAACTTTCTTCAAATACTTCTTCAAACCATCAACAAAACGAAGATTCTTCTTACGCGGAGTGTTAATGAACTCAACTCCGTACTTGGACAAGGCCTCGAAAGATGCAACATAATCAGAAATAGATGACTCTCCTTGCTTCAATTCAAGGAAACTACGGGCAAGATTAGCTTTTTCTGATTCAGGAACGAACTTAAGTTCGAAACGTTCCTTAAACTGAATCCAAGAGAGAGCGGACTCATCAACTTCCGCAATAAAGAGCTCATACCAATCAAGCGCACGCTCTTGCAACATGCTAGATGCCACGACAACGTGATGATGATCAGAAAGATCCATCCGAGAAAATACACGCTCACAAGTGCGCAACCAAGTCTGAACCTCCATAACACTTTCCGATCCCTTGAAAGGCTGACCTACAAGGTGGGAATAGTCACTACACATGCGAGCGAAGGCAGACTTCTGAGCAGGAGCTGCAGGAGTAGCAACAGGAGGCTGAGTACCCCGAAATGGCTCCATAAACCGATCAGCTGACATATAGACACCGTCCGGATGAGAGCTACTAGACGGGCCTGCAGAAGAACGATTCCCTCTACCTCTTCCAGCCATAGGCTGTGAGACAAGAGAAGGTAAGGATTAGTTAAAATAATACATAATTGATAAGAAATTTAACAATTGGAATACTACGAAAATATGAAATATATTCCTAGGCATATTCCAATCTGTTAGAGAAGATGAAAGTTAAAGAACAACGAAGGAATAGATTTAGGAAAGGCACGAATAAAACCCTCGAATAGTTGTAACACATGTTCCATTCTATTTCTGTTCGGTGCATATTATAATTTGTTCTGAATTTTAGCTCTGATACCAAGTTGTGACGCCCCACCTCTATGCTCACAATAACAAAGGTTATTATAAGGAATAACGTCTGCTAATGCGAAGAATAAGGCTTACTAGAAGCGACCATCCGTAAGTTATGCCTTAGATGAGTATTGAATACATCGATAGGAGTTGTATAAATTACTCCCAAAGATATATATTCAGTCCAAATCTAAGACGAAACTACAGTGGCTAAAGAAAAATCCAGAACAACTCATAATAACAACAACACTGATAGTATAATCACATCAGAGCAGAAATATCAGATATATAGCGGAAGACAAGTCTGGAATACATGCTACAAACATCACTAGTTCACATGAACCAAATGTACATATACATATACATCAACATACATAAGATAGGAGTCAATAAACCAAAAGTACTCCTCGAGGACTAGACAAAAGATGATGCAAATCCCAAAAGCTGAAGCTGCTACGGAATCAAAGATAGAGATCACCCTGAAATAACTCGGTCTGACCCGAGTATTATTTAAAAGAAAATAATAAACGGATCAGTCTAATTTATTCTCAGAAATAAGTGAATGATAAACAACACTTAAATAAATAACTATAGTCTGGAATGAGACTATACAACATAAATAATCAGCATAGTTTAAATGAAGAAATCTCAATTTAAAGTCCATCAAAATCAGTTTTCAAATTCACAATTGAATTCAAAGCAGAAATTCACAAAATCTAGAAATCAAAATAGATAACTAGAAAACCAACAGTCGCAAAATCTAGAAATCAAAATAAGATAACTAGAAAAATCAGCATAAAAGTGGATCGATCCCAACAGATGGCGAGTTTTAGCTACGCCGCACGTGCATCTCAGATGGCCGAAGCCTACCAAGTACTATAAATTTTGGCACCCATCAGATGACCCGAAGGTCCGCAGAGTGACCCGAAGGTCTAGTACTGGTAATTGACCCGAAGGTCCATCAGATGACCCGAAGGTCCAACAAATGACCCGAAGGTCCAACAGAGTGGCTCGAAAGCCCAACAAAATCTTCAAAATCATCAAACAGCAGATGTTTCAATTAGCGAGTCCGGAATTAACCGAAATAGTAAAAGTATGGTTCCATACTACGTACTTTTGCTAAATCGTTTAAATCGCTTCATCGTTTCCTTGAAAGTGCAAAATTGTGTATTTTAAACAAATAACATTTTACGTTCTCAAACGGACAAGTCCGGAATTAAGCGAATCAGTAAAAGTGAGGGTTCATAGTCCCCAATTTTGCTGAAGCGTTTAAATCGCTTCCTCATTCTTTTGAAAGCGTAAACTGTAAAAAAAATTTGAAAACAATTTTATTTTAAAACGATTTTTAAAACACGTGATTAGAACAGTAACATCTGTAGCAATTTCGAAGAGCAAATTGCGCTTCACAAAACACCGTAAAAACGGATACCAAATCAGCGTTGCGGAATAACCGCTTAAAAATTTACTTTAAAATTGACGGTTATTGAAGTCAAAATGATAGTAATTTATATTCATCAAAATTCTCATAAAAACAACGCGCTTCAAAAATATAATACCGGCGTAAAAATTCTGTTATAAAAATAACAGTAACAAAATACGTTTAAAAATGAAACGCCGGTTCAACGTAAATTAAATAGTGGACTGCGCCACTTTATTTTCATCAAACTATTTTGCACTGTCCACTTGTACAAAATAAAGTAGACAACAATTAATGTAATAGGATAAACTATATGCGTATGCAAAATACTTGGACAATGCATGCATACACAAAACAACTTGGATAATGCATTTTTACCCCTGTACACGTTTTTGATGAAGAAAACAATTATGGGAAAGGTGGATTGTACACATTATGTTGGATGAAATTATGAACCACTGTACAAAACTTTAAACTAACCTGGCTACATTTTCATCACTTTACAAAATCACATAATAAGGCTTACCTCACGTGTAGTGCAACAAATAAAATCCAAGTAAACTACATGTGTGCTTACTTAAACTATTAACCAGATCGTTATGGCTTCTCACTTATAATAGCGCATGCATGTAAACATGTTTCAACAACATGCATAACACGTACTGAGGCCACACACATGCATTAAAAAAAAGTTCTGGACATTTTTGTGCTTAGTAACTAAAACAATCTCATACTCAAAATCTTTAAACCCTGACCATAACTGTTTCACACAACACTCTGCATGCAAGAGAGAAAATTACGCACATTTTTATAATTTACACCTTAAAAATGTCAGGGCCAGGTATTTATGTGTGCTACAACTTGCACTAAACATGCGTTATACGCATGCAACAAATGGGTGAAAAATCTCTGGACAAATTGTCATAGCAAGTATTAAAAAAAAACATTAGCTGAGTGATGCATGCACACGCCACTTCGTGAATTAGGAACTCAACAAAATTTTCATGCAAATCATGACATGCCCTGAACACCGAAGTATGAAAAATTCACACTGAACACGCCAAGCAGGCCACTGAAGGTGAAACGTGCGTGTATAGCAAATAAAAAGGAAAAGAATAAGCATGGTTTCAACACAGCTCCAATATTTCAGAAATTTTATGCGCTTATAGCAAGTAAAAGGAAATTCATTTTTCTGTGAAACAGAACATCTGTGGATATGAAGATAAAAATTGGAGATGTGAGTTGCAGTGTTGCACTCACCTTAGATCGGGTTCGAAATTAGTGAGCAACAAAAAAATTCCAGCTTTAGAACCAGTTACTCCCCATAATCCAGAATAATCCAAAAGAAGCAATAATATGGAACCGCCATTGATATTTCGTTTACAAAAGCTACGGAATGAACGAACAAACGAATGAAGTGTTTACTGTAATTTTTGAGACAAAATAAAATACGCGGTTGCTCTTTTTTTTGCAAATTGTGAACAAGTCTCAAGTGATGTGCGAATTGTACAAAGGCAATTAATGAAGACGTGCCCTAGTGGGGGTAAGTACTTGCTGCATATATAAAATGATGATGAACATTTCTTTAGAAATTTGGTGACAGCAAGATCAATTTGTGTTCACACTTGCCTCACAACTCCAGTCACAGCAAGGCAAAAATGGTGATGTAAATGATGCAAAGTGTTCAACTTGTTTTACGCAATTTGTGTGTGTGACAGCACGTTCTCATTTTTGTTTAATAAATTGAACCAACGCTAGATTTTGAAAAATATGTGACGGCATAGTAAGGTTCCAATTTGTTTCATAAAATGGACCATTCATTTTCACACGTAAAGGAAAAATGCAAGTCCTTCACAACGTGCACCATGCAACTGACTTTACAACAAATTTCATTTTTGCATTGCAATTTTTTTTTTCAAAACTCGATTTAAAATTTCTATTTTAAATATTTATTTCGACAGTAATCAAAGATCACGGTCGTTACAGCCTTTTAAAATATTTTACGACGGTAAAAATCACGGTCGTTACATATAAACTCATTCATAAGTTGAATAGCCTTTTTAAACCCTAGTTTCCAAATCATAGAATTCAATTTCAAATATTGAATTCAAATTTAAATCAAAATATTTAAATTCCAAAATTTAATCAAGTTATTCAAAATAAATTTCATCTTTGAAATTCCATTTCAAAAGCTTTTCACATTTAAATCCAATCCTATTTCCAAAACATTTGATTTTAAAAATTCAAATTTAAAACTATTTTCAAAAATCTGTGACTTCGATTTCCTCGTGAAATCCATATTTGTGTGTGTATAAGTGTGGTCCAGGGGTTAAACACAATAGTGCAACATCATTCAATCATCATAGATCAAAACACCGAAATGTAGTTGATAAGCGATATAAATTATAACGCTTATCGCCCATTCACAGATTCACAGATAATATACAGATGCAAATAAATATACACAGCTCAATCTACAGAACAAAATATCACAAATCAGATAGAACAATCAATTCAAGGCATCACATATAATACGATAATTCATAAGTAATTCAAGCATCCAAAAATCAAACAGGATTTATTAATTGTTTAATCCTATGTAATTCAATTTATCTCCAGTTAAATTAATTACTTATGAATTTGTTATCCAATTCTGATTTATTTATTTTCATTAAGTAATTTAAATCATTTATAATTGATTATCTAATTTATTTAATCCAATAAATCATTAACATTAATCACTTTAAATCAATTACTTAATAATCCTTAGTTAATTATCCTTATTAACTAATAATATTTCTTAATCACTTTCTTAAGAAATTATCTTAGATTAATTCATTATTAATCATTTCTAATTATAAATTAATCTAAATTATTTATTTATAAATTAAATAAATCAATCTTTAATTACCATATTAATTTAGTCATTTTATTACCTTAATTATCTCTAAGATAACAAATTTCTTTATTAATGACTTCATTAATATTTAAGTTTATTTCTATCGTTATACTTTAAATCTTAAATTCAAATTAATTTAAAAATACACTTAATCATTCATGTTATTTAGAACAATTTAAATTTCAAAAAAAACTTCTTTTATTACAAAACTAAGATTCAAATTTAGATTGAATTCCAGATTTAAACTTGGATTAAATCTTTGTTAGAATTCATTTCTTTATAATTTTCAAATTCCATTTTAAATTCAAATTCTTTAAAACATACTTTAATTGCTTAAACTCTTTTATTTAAAACAATTTAAAATTTAAATTTTTAAACTATGTTTCAAACCTTAACTTGAATTTATTCTTTAAACTTTGCTTTAAATCTTGTTTCAAGTTTTAAATTAAACTTAAATCTGAAACAAATCAAGTTTCTAAAACCTGGTACCCCTCAAGTAAAATAACCCGAGCTCCCATTATACTGCTTGGAGCCAACTCCACGTTACTTCGAGTAACGCGCGACGCAAAACGAGAGAAAACCCGAGCTCCTTCTTCCCCCTACCTTTCTTCTTTTTTTTTTCTCGTACCAGTTCCCTTCTCCCCCTGAACATGATGTGCACGCTGTGCACGTTCACAAGCGCCGCCACCCTCCGATCATCATCGCGACCATCATCGACCAACACTCGCACCCCCACGACCCCAAACAAGGACCCAGTTCGACAACCCTCACCCAAAAATTGAATTTGGCAATTCGAGCAACCTGGAAACAAGAACAGGTATTCTTCAAAACCTGTCACCGCGCCGCGCACACGTCACCGACCACCAGAACATCAACCACTCCGGCCGCGAACTCGACGACGTCTCCTCCACCATTTCCCCAATCCATGACGAACTCGGTCGCCAGAGGAAGATGCGCGAGTTGAAACATCCCACCAATCTAAAACTAGGTTTAAAAATTTTGATCCCCTGCCGCCGACGCCACCGTCGCTTCCATCACCTCCGGACATTTTTCCTAGCAACTCCGTAGGCTCGTCTACCACCCCGAACAACCCCAACCAACTCGATCCATTCGATCTCCATAAAATGATAAAAATGCATATTTCGTTCAACTATTAACTGTAACTAGGATAGCCCACTAAAAATCTTCATATTAGTTTTAAAAATCATAAATGTCAGTAGGAATCCAAGTTATCAACTTGACTTAGCTTTAAGTAACACTCGAATTTATCAATTTAGTGTGTGATTGCCTGTAAACAAAGTTTCCAGAAATTTTAACAGGTAATTTTAACTTGAATTAAATTTTAATCCTTAATATTTTCTGTAACAACCACTCTTTGTTTTAATCTTAAGTTTAAATGTCGAGTGGACCAAGTGATAATGGATTTTGAATCAAAATCCTATGGTTAAAATCTTCAAAACAGAGATGTTTATAAACATAAACCTGCACATCCCCACTCATCAATCCATGCACACAGGGCATTTTATGTTTATAACCAAACATATTTACCACAACACAAATTAATATTTCTTTAAAATTTAAACTAACAAGTGTTACTCACCATGGATTTCCAGAGAAATGGAACAGGGCTTGATTTATGCTGAAACTGCAGTTGTTTTTCTTTCTTCCTTTAAATCTTTGCTTCCTAGGCTTTGAACTGAAGCTTGAACTTGTATTTTATTTGCATTACTTTTTTACAGGTTTACAAAGCTTTTACTTTTTTTTCTTTCTACTGATCGAACTGATGAAGATTTGCTATATGTAGCGTAAGTTTACAGGGTATAATATTTTATACAAGTTGATGTTATCTTGTTTGTACAATACAAGGCAATATAATCTTTTTGTACAATTATGATCAGAGAAATGGAGGCTTATATATACTAGAGTATGCTATTGTGTACTTGTTTCTTTGTAGATAGATACTTTTATTTGCTTCCCTTTTTTTTATATTCTAAAAGCTTATGCATACCCATCCTACAGGCAACATACTTTATTTTGTTTTGCCGGAATGAAGCTATTATCTTGGCTGAGGACATGACTTTTTTATATATGCTTAGAGATGAAAACATTAATTGCTTATGTACTTCTTTTGCTTTTGTATTTTTACAGGCAACATTCTTTTGCCTTATCACATTTATACCCTGATACTTGATTTTTGCAAGCTACTTACATGCTACATATTTATTATTGTCTTGCTTTTGCTTTTACATACTTATTATATTTGCCTATACTTCCATTAGTTCGGCTGAGAGATGATATGTTGGTGACTAATGTACTTGTATTATTTATTTTTATTTGTTTTATAAGCTTGTACATATATTATCTTTTGTTTACTTCTTGCCTGCCACTACTTGTTTACAAGCATATTAATTTGATGTATAAATACATACATCTTTAGTTTGTATTCCATGTTGTATTGCTTTGCTTACTATAATATAGTTTTAGTTATTTGTATTAGTTTGGCTTATCTTGCATACTTGTATATTTGTTTTGTTATTGGTTATAAACTTTAACTTATATATGTACCAATATATTCTATTTTGTTTCTTTCTTTTGTTTTATATTTTACATAATTTTATAAATATGTGGTTTCTACTTTGTATGTTATTTCTTTTGTTTTCTTTTATAAGTGTTCATATGTGAATGTATTTTATTTCTATGTTTTTACTTATTAATTTTATTTATTATTTACTATAAATCCCAATTCAAATACAAGTTAAATATTAACTACCAAATTATTTCACAATTTTTATCCAAAAATGAAATTAATTATTAAATAAAATCAATTCCAAAATTGGGGTCGTTACAGACTTCCCCCCCTTAAAAAGAATTTCGTCCTCGAAATTCGCCAGAGAGAGATAACGAAGATAGATGAAAGATAGAGAAATATCTTTTCAAATCAAACTGGATATCAATTCTGCATTTGGCTTATCAAATCAGAATATTAACAATAGATACAAGAAATTATAATAGAATTTCAATTTTGGTTTTAAACGAATTCGTTTTATCGATACACTTCAAATTATCCTTCGTATTCTATTAATCAATTTGACTCAAATTAAAATTTCCAATTTATTCAAAATTTCCAATTTATTAAATTTTCAATTCCAAATTCAAATTCATATTCATTAAGGTTTAAATCAAAAAGCTGATAAGAAACTGATGAAATACGAAGTAAAAATTTTCTACAACGATTAGTAGGGCCATCATCACACTGGAATTTCTTTCGGGAGCTATCACGAAGAAATCAAAAGAATTTGGAAAGACAAAGGAAACTGATAAGAAAGTTGTTTCCACTGTTGGAGGGTATTGACCATTTATAGTCGTATTCCCATGTCCCCTATCTCGTTCTCTTCTTGCACTCATACTTACTATCAGTGGATAGCAAGAGAATTTACTGAGGCACTCGAACGGATATCTTAAGGATTACTCATTCTAGGGTTTGCTTCACCCTATCTATAATGAGCTACTTAACGTGTTATACTCCTAAGCTAAAGTTTTACCTTAGCTCTGATACCAAATGTAACGTCACGGATTTTGCTCGCTCCAAAATCGGCATCCATACTTTAAATCGTATTCGAATGCCGTAGATTCAACCGTTCAAATCCGATTCGCCGGAGCTTATAACAACATTAAGTAAACAACACAGCGGAATAAAAAGAATAATACATTGATATACAGCATTGATACAATATCTGGTACAACAAATGATACAATAGATATCAATATACATCAGAGATATGATACAACAAATACCAGCGGGAAAGAAATAGATAACACTAGCAGCGGATAATCTCCATCTTCAAGCACCAATCCAGAAATAGCTCGAACTCCCAATAACGATGCACCAAGCTAAGCAAGACAGGTGGGAACCAAAGACTGAACTAACTCCAGATAATCCACTAATCTGACTATCTGAAAAACCTAACTCTAGACTGCTCGTGTAGAAAATAATGAGCACCCAGAGTTTAGGAAAGGAATAATAAACTCCGGATCAGTCATGGGACTGGTGTGAGCAACGAAAACAGTTTATCTTTTAAAACAATCAACAAAAGAATTTTAAAGCAAATTCGCAATGCTTCTTGAAAATGAAACTACCATAAGACCTCCCGCCACACACACAATGCAAACGCAGAATTGGAGGAGATTTCTTCTTATGATAGTCAAACATGCTTGATACACAATTTCCTTGATACTATTATTATAAGTGCAAAGTGCAGAAAACATTTCGAAAGTAGAATATAAATCTTAGCCAACATACGACCATTATCGTATGCCTACTATAGCTACTATGTTCAATAGCAGGTTACCGCCACATTCCATAGCAGGTAATACAACTAAAATCGTACAATGTTCGTATTGTTTCTTTGGATTTCCAACAAATGGTCAGGCCAAGGAACTTCCCATTGCCACATGAGAACGCCTCTGGAAGGACGTCCCCGTGAACCTAACCGGATCTCTGCCAACACAAGGCCGGGTTACCCCTAACTGGGTAACTACTGACACGAGTATGCCACCTCCCGGTTGTAACAACCTTTAACCGGGGCCCCAACATCAAATCACAAAACAAGATATATATAAGTTTGTGATGTCCACATAAGTAAGTATCTGGGCTCCATACCATGATACCACTTCTATCCAGAAGGAGATGTACATACCCTAAAAGGGCGCTACCCCCTAATAACCTTGCTGCATCTTTCCTGTTTTGACCATTCCGGGGTGTGAGGTTCGACGAAGTCACGTCCACAAAGCCACGCTTTGTTTCAAAGCCATGCTTTGGGTCAACAAATGATCAAAGTAATGATCACAAAGATAAATGATCAAACAAATGATCATATCACAAATGATCAAACAATGATCATTACACAGCAACAATTAGCATGCCACATTACCAAATTGGGAATATATCGCTGATAACCTTTAACTACATAACCTCTGAGCTCGTACGTCTCAGAGAAAGGTGTTAAGCTAAGAGAATAAATTCTCCGCCACCACAGAAATGTATTTGAAAGAAATCTGCTTTATATCCCAAAATGTAATGTCAGACACACAATCCATACAAGTCTGTTCCGGGCTCGAACAGAACCGAAGGCACTTCCAAAGAAGTCCTTGCAATTCGGATATTCCCTAATCACGTCCGGATTTCCCATCACATATGGAGATCTCTATACCGGAGATCAGCCAGTGCAGAGACAATCGACGAGAAACCCTTTCGTTTTCGAAAATATCCGGTCTTCACCACCGGTCTTCGAATGCAATCCATACGACGTATCACATATTTGGAATGGGATATATGACACAAAGGTCCTCTCCCGGCTAAACCGAATAGTGAGCGCAATATTTCAAAAATATATGGATATTGGGATTTCAATTAAGTCACAACTTAATAATTCAAAACTTTCGTTCAAATGGTTTAAACAATTTACCATTTTAAATCTTTCAAACAAAAAGATTTATTTCACAAGTTCCCCTAGTTTCTCAAAGATTCATCCCCGGATTTCAAAACAATTCCATTTCAATTGGATTAATTCATTGAATCTTTAAATCAAAGATTTAATTTATGATTTTCAAATTCGCTTCCAAAGATTCATTCATAGCTTTTCAAAACGTTTCCTTTTCATTCTAAATTTGGAATCTTTTAACACAAATTGGAAGTTTATTACTTATGTGAAAACTTTTATTATTTGAAAACAAATAGTTTTCGTTCCAAAAAGATCCAATTTTATTTACACGAGTTAAAGCCTTTGAATTTAAATTCAAATTTCCAAATCAATACTTTTTAAAATAGTTTAAACCATATAAACTCATTCATAAGTTGAATAGCCTTTTTAAACCCTAGTTTCCAAATCATAGAATTCAATTTCAAATATTGAATTCAAATTTAAATCAAAATATTTAAATTCCAAAATTTAATCAAGTTATTCAAAATAAATTTCATCTTTGAAATTCCATTTCAAAAGCTTTTCACATTTAAATCCAATCCTATTTCCAAAACATTTGAATTTAAAAATTCAAATTTAAAACTATTTTCAAAAATCTGTGACTTTATCGATTTCCTCGTGAAATCCATATTTGTGTGTGTATAAGTGTGGTCCAGGGGTTTAACACAATAGTGCAACATCATTCAATCATCATAGATCAAAACACCGAAATGTAGTTGATAAGCGATATATATTATAACGCTTATCGCCCATTCACAGATTCACAGATAATATACAGATGCAAATAAATATACACAGCTCAATCTACAGAACAAAATATCACAAATCAGATAGAACAATCAATTCAAGGCATCACATATAATACGATAATTCATAAGTAATTCAAGCATCCAAAAATCAAACAGGATTTATTAATTGTTTAATCCTATGTAATTCAATTTATCTCCAATTAAATTAATTACTTATGAATTTATTATCCAATTCTGATTTATTTATTTTCATTAAGTAATTTAAATCATTTATAATTGATTATCTAATTTATTTAATCCAATAAATCATTAACATTAATCACTTTAAATCAATTACTTAATAATCCTTAGTTAATTATCCTTATTAACTAATAATATTTCTTAATCACTTTCTTAAGAAATTATCTTAGATTAATTCATTATTAATCATTTCTAATTATAACTTAATCTAAATTATTTATTTATAAATTAAATAAATCATTCTTTAATTACCATATTAATTTAGTCATTTTATTACCTTAATTATCTCTAAGATAACAAATTTCTTTATTAATGACTTCATTAATATTTAAGTGTATTTCTATCGTTATACTTTAAATCTTAAATTCAAATTAATTTAAAAATACACTTAATCATTCATGTTATTTAGAACAATTTAAATTTCAAAAAAAACTTCTTTTATTACAAAACTAAGATTCAAATTTAGATTGAATTCCAGATTTAAACTTGGATTAAATCTTTGTTAGAATTCATTTCTTTGTAATTTTCAAATTCCATTTTAAATTCAAATTCTTTAAAACATACTTTAATTGCTTAATCTCTTTTATTTAAAACAATTTAAAATTTAAATTTTTAAACTACGTTTCAAACCTTAACTTGAATTTATTCTTTAAACTTTGCTTTAAATCTTGTTTCAAGTTTTAAATTAAACTTAAATCTGAAACAAATCAGGTTTCTAAAATCTGGTACCCCTCAAGTAAAATAACCCGAGCTCCCACTATACCGCTTGGAGCCAACTCCACGTTACTTCAAGTAACGCGCGATGCAAAACGAGAGAAAACCCGAGCTCCTTCTTCCCCCTACCTTTCTTTTTTTTCTCGTACCAGTTCCCTTCTCCCCCTGAACATGATGTGCACGCTGTGCACGTTCACAAGCGCTGCCACCCTCCGATCATCATCGCGACCATCATCGACCAACATTCGCACCCCCACGACCCCAAACAAGGACCCAGTTCGACAACCCTTACCCAAAAATCGAATTTGGCAATTCGAGCAACCTGGAAACAAGAACAGGTATTCTTCAAAACCTGTCACCGCGCCGCGCACACGTTTCCGACCACCAGAACATCAACCACTCCGGCAGCGAACTCGACGACGTCTCCTCCACCATTTCCCCAATCCACGACGAACTCGGTCGCCAGAGGAAGATGCGCGAGTCGAAACATCCCACCAATCTAAAACTAGGTTTAAAAATTTTGATCCCCTGCCGCCGACGCCGCCGTCGCTTCCATCACCTCCGGACATTTTTCCTAGCAGCTCCGTAGGCTCGTCTACCACCCCGAACAACCCCAACCAACTCGATCCATTCGATATCCATAAAAAGATAAAAATGCGTATTTCGTTCAACTATTAACCGCAACTAGGATAGCCCACTAAAAATCTTCATATTAGTTTTAGAAATCATAAATGTCATTAGAATCCAAGTTATCAACTTGACTTAGCTTTTAGTAACACTCGAATTTATCAATTTAGTGTGTGATTGCCTGTAAACAAAGTTTCCAGAAATTTCTTAGCTTTGAAAAGTTAACCTTGATTTGGAAGTGCTCGAACCTTCAAAATAGTTGAAGAAATCATATTTTCAAATCCAAGAGTTGGAAATCAACACTAAATCAGTGAATCAATTCCAAAAGTTAGGTTTCAAAATCTGAAACTCGAGGACTGAACACCGGCTTAATTTAAATCTTTTCAAATATATATATACAGATCTATCTTTCGAATATCAAACCATACTTTGAAATCTGAAATCAAAATTGGTTTCACAAAATCACTCGCATAGCAAAGCTACTAGAGTGGCCTCTCCCTCACTCAGAAACTCGAAAATCAATGTCGATGATGCATGGATTCATTACCGAAATTATTTTCCAGCGACATAAGTGAGTTCTGGACTTCAATTAACTTTGAAAAACTTCTTTGAAATTCCTTCGAAATCATTGAAATTCATTTGAATACATTTGAAACAATTCTTAAAAATAATAATATTTAAATCATATTATTATTATATATTTTCCAAAATCTTAAAACCGATTTCAAAACACCGGAATTCGATTGCTCGAAATTCAAATTCAGAACCCTTCAGTTATAAATCATTTTTGTATAAATCAAGTTCTTATAAAATTTTCAAAATTTCTAATTCTTTCGAAATTTCAAATTTTCATTTTAAAAGGTATATAATCCTTATGGGAAACATTTCACTTTTTATATACAAAATATGGTCATCCTTAATAATCTCGATGTATGCACAATTTCAAAATACAACCAAACATAAATTTTCAAAGGATGATTCAAGGAAGGATTTCAAACAAACAAAGATTCAAAATTAGAGGAACTCTAATCAAATAGAATTCTAGTTCGAAGATAAACTCAAACGAAGATGAGATAATTTAATTACCAAATAGAGGATAGATAAGCCTATATAAATCGCGGGCGAACTTAACTCGTCAACCGAGACTTTAGGAACATAATCAATACGGAAATCTAAGGCAAATCGACCTTCATTCGCTAGAGATAGAATCCGGGTAGAGCAGGAGATAGATAGCATCGACATCCGAGGATACAGAAATCTCTAGTGAATCAATGCCAATTGTAAAGGAATTTCACCCCTTTACAAATCATTCAAAGATTTACGGAATCACCGCTCTTTAGAGAGGTCATTCCAAAGTAGAGTTACAGAATGCTCCAAAATTAAAAGGAAAAATGGGGAAAAAAAGATTGGATTCCAGAACAAGTGGGAGTGTTCCGAAGTTCAAGGAATCCTAGTCGATACGAATCTTAACCAAGAGATTTCTAACAAGGTGGATACTGAAGAGATGAAGTTCAGAAAATCTTGATTTCGAAATAAGAACATTTTTATACCAAAATAAACTTTGAAAACCCTTTAAAAATCATTTGGAAATCATTTTATACTTCGAAAATACGTTCTCTCAGAAAGAAAGGATTCTGAGATTGATTTCACTCATTCTAGGGTATTTATACCCTATCTCTAATGAGTTTTTGCTCCGCAGGCTAAGGTTTGCCTAAAACCAAAGCTCTGATACCAACTGTAACAACCCGATATTTTCAGCCATTCGCATCCACACATGCCGGACTTGAATTGCTCAAAATATCACATTGTAAATAATTTTGGAGCAAATGAAATACAATCACAGAATTACAGACACAGAAATATCAGAATTACTCGCGGCGGAAATTAAAATACCATAGTAGTTCATGAAGCTACTATAACAAACTCTCAAAACATAATACATAATATCAGTCTGAAAAACATATACAATAGAAATCTCAATTACATAGCAGTTTATCAATACCAAAGCTGAAATAGAACAACTGAAACTAAAGGGATAGATAACTAGACAAGCAGAATCTCCATCAATTCCTAGCTCCAGAAAAGAAATCCAAAGCTAAGCTGTAAATACTCAGGCGGACCCGAGCGTAAAGTAAAACACAAAACACTCGAGTCAGGACAATATATACTTATATAATGTAAACCAACACAAGTGAACTGTAGTAGAAATTCAGAATAACTTAAAGGATGCTTGGGATCGTCCATCCTTTAAGAATCAGTTAAACTATAAATTAAATACATCCCGTGGTTAAAATTTCAAAATGGTATTTTATACTTCAAAATCAAATATCATTTCAAAATTCAATATCATTCAAAATCCATTTCAAAATATCAAAAATATAATATCTTCCAAACCACATTCATTTTTATCTAATTTCAATACCATTACAAAACACATTTCAAAATAGTTTATATTTCAAAACAAATTACTTCATTTTAAATCGTAAAATGAAGTTATTATATTTAATAATTAAATTATTAAATTTACAAAAGTTTAGTCTTTCAAAATTCATTTATTCACTTGATTTATTAAAACAAATGAAAATTCAACTTTCGCAGCATTTAGAAATTGCTACAGAAAGTTACATTTATAACAGTTCAATTTAACAAAAGTAGCATTTAAAAATGCTATAATAGAGTTACATCAGTTTCAATAAAACTTAGTTAAATTCAACAATTATAACATTTACAAAAATGCTATGATAGCCTTTAATTAAACTTAGCCATTTGGTTAATTATTATCAACTACAGCATTTACAAATGCTGTGTTATCATTTACATTAGAATTAATAGCATTTCTGAAATGCAGTTCATTAACTTCAAGTGTGCAATATAATTTCACAAACAATTATATTTTTATTTAAAACATTTTTAGCTTATAAAATCATATAATTTCACTTTTAAAACAGTCATTCAAATACCCTTATATTCATGATTTTATAAAGTTAAATCTCCATTCAAAAATCAAAATTTAATAATAATTCACTTATTAAATTCCAACATTAAATTTTAAATTCATTAAATTAAATTTAAATTAACATTTAAGTTTAAAATTTTAAAATATAACTTAATTTCATTTTTATTTACTTAACTTAAAATTCACTTTTAAGCCAAATTCACAAATTTCCAATTTTAGTTATATTTCCAAATTTCAACCTAAATATTCATTCATTTCACATTTTAACTTTATTCAAAAATCATTAATATATTATAAAATCATTTTAAATTCATTTAATTCAAAATATCATAAATTTATCATATTTTCATATTTAATTTAAATTCCATTTATCACCAAATTATAATTTCCAAAATAACTTACATTTCAGATTTCTAACTTTACCATTTATTTATTTCACTTATAAATTTTCAGAAAATCAATAATGTTTACCAAAATCATTTTTAATCAAATTTAAATCAAAATATTATAATATTTACATTTCTAAAATAATTTAAAAATTTTAGAAAAACATATTTTAACAACGGGTCTGTATTTCATTATCTAGCCTAGACGAAGTGATACGGGTAATATATCATTTCAACCCGTAATTTACAAAGAAAACCCAGGTTTGATCATTTCAAACCCGCAATCCCAAGTAAAATAAAATAATTGAAAATCATTCAGGCCTATCATTTCAGCCCATAACGATTTTCTCCTATTCTAAAGTCCGTTCGGGTATGTATCATTTCAACCCATAGTGATTCTAACCTAAAGGGAACTTGCAGTGTGATAAACTGATAAAAATAACAGAACAACATAATATAACAGTAATAGATGTTATAACAGGTGTATGAGCATGGGTGAATATCATATAATCATAATATAGCAGGTGTACCATGATATTGCATTTTACAGATTCAAAAGGGGTCAATTTACTAGTTATATATGTACATATTGTCTGGTGAGAATAACTCACTGTTTTGAGCTGGAGACACAACGACGAATGCACGAATGAGATCCAAACAAGCACGATAACACGACACAAAGATGAGTGGAAGAGCCAAAGATTAATTCTCATTGGATACATGAGACAAAACAAATAAATATAACATAAGTTTTCAACCCAAATTCAATTAAACAAAGCTAGAAATGAATACACAAAACATCACCGAAGTGTTTGCACTTGCTTTCTACCACCTATGCTTCAACTCCAGATCTGAAATGGCACGGCTAAAGGCATGGTTTGGATCTGGTTTGGGTTCTTAAAGGTGGGACTAGCATGGCAAAATGATGGAGCAAAGATATATGAGCATGAACTAACACTACAAGGCAAATATCATGGATTCCTATGCACTAGAGGGCTCGGCCAAGGCCAAGGAGGGCATGGCCAGGTCTGTAGTGGGCTTGAGGATGATGTGGCAGTAGGCTCAGGTCAGGAATTTGCTGGTGGTGGTGGTGTATAGTCGGCCAAAGTGATGGAGGAGGTGATGGAAGTAAGGTAGCTAGGCTATGTTAGATATAGGTGGAGTTTGCTTCATATTTTGGTGGATCATCAACACGGATGGCCTCGGCTCTGGAATGGCAGTGGAGAGGAGAGTATGGTGGCTGGAATAGGTGGTGGTGGAGGCGGCCAAGGCGATGGAGATGGAGGGGCCGAACTGCATAAGAGATTGCAAGTGCAAAAATCAAGTAAATCCAGTAGAAAATGTAAAAAGAAATGAAAGTTTTTATCAAAATTTCTTCTTGGAGATGGCCAAAACTTTTTTTTAGAGTTTGAGAAGAAAAAATTCATGAAAAATGAAGTGGAGAAGTGGTCGTCTGAAGGGAATGAGTTATGGCAGCAAATAATGAAAGGTGATGGTTGAAATGTGAAAAGACAAGAAAACAAAAAGCCTTAAGCAAATCAAAGGTCGCAAAACTCTTCAAATTTCCACCATTTCTTTTGCAATTTTAAATAATTGAAAAATAAGTATAAGTTCAGTTAAAAACAAGAAATTTATTAAATAAACAAAAATAAATAAATAAACATTAATTATATATAATTAAATTAAGAAAATAGCAAAGAAAATGTAAACTAGGCTAGAAAATTTGAAAATAAATGAAATGAACTTTGGAAAAATTTTGTGTACTTGAAAAATATTTATAAATTGAGATAAAGACACAAAAATAAAATGCATGCATAAAAATAAATAAATAAATTTTAATAAAATATAATTTAAATGAAGAAAATAGCAAAAAAATGGAAACTAGCCTTTAAAAATAGAAAATATATGCAATGAATTTTGGAAAAATTATATTATCACTTTAAAAATATTAAAAGACAAAAATATACATAAAATAACATATTAACACATATTAAATTAAATATAACAAAGAAAATATGATTTATATAATCTAAAATAGACAAAATTGCAAAATAGACAAAATTGCAAAATAAAACAAATTATACTCAAAATTGAAATGTGCATAACTTTCACAGTTTAAGTCCGTTTTCAACGAAACAAAAAGCACTATTCAAGTTGTTAAATCTATTTCCATAATAAAAGATAAAATTCGGGGGTTTAATTATTTAAATTTGAAATTTAAAAGTCAAAGTTTGACCAATTTGAACAGAAATTCATCTTTTAGTAAAATATCCAATTTATACCTGTTTGAAATTATAATTCACATAATAATCAACACTTATATTTAAAAATGTGAAATGTTTGAAATAAAGAAGTTTAAAAATAATTTCAAAATAAAATAAAGTCAAATATTAAAATATATGAAAAATCTAGGGTTGTTACACTCTCCCCCACTCAAATCTTTTCGTCCTCGAAAAGGAAGGAAGCGGAGAAACAACAAGAAAGAACAATAGGTTGGAAGACATCCTCGAAAGAAGGTAGGTAAAAGGTAGCTAGAAAGGGAAGCATGTTGGAAGACAAGGGTGAACCATTATTTAAATCATTATACATTTCAATTAAAATTTCATAACATTTTAAACATTTTATAATATGATGAATAGTCATTTGATTCAAATCTGATAGTTCCAGGTAAACAATATTTAAAACATTTTAAATTTTTAGAAGGGAAAATAACTGATCAAAATATTCTTTATACAGTACTTTATCAAGATGCTTTTATCAAAATATTTTTATAACTCGATGTCTTAACAAGTTCACTTTCGTTCCTGCAGACTCTGGCTATGCGTTGATCAGGCGCAAAGCTAGAATTCTCCAAGTACTTAGTAGACTTGTTTCAACACCCAGTGAAAATAATGAAAACACTTTTAAAAACAGATATGGAAAGTACAATCCAAACAAATCAACCAAACCGAAACAGTTGTCTAACCATGGATCGCAGATACACAATGGTTACGCCTGGATCCCTTAGGAAACAATCCGTATCTGTAAGCTTTCTCAACCCTGCGAATTACGCCATGATGACGAGTAGAATGCAGGATACACAATGGTTATGCCTGGATCCCCCAGGAAACAATCCGTACCCCCAGGCCAGCTCAGCCAGGCATTTGCGCTACTAATGCGACCTACATAGAGTGTAGGATACACAATGGTTACGCCTGGATCCCCCAGGAAACAATCCGTACCCCTAGGCCAGCTCAGCCAGGCAGTTGCGCTATGCAGTCGCGATCATAAGACCATGGAGATCGCCATGGAATTCGATGGACACTCGAGTATCATATCCGAAAAACCCAAATCAAAGAGAGAGAATAATATCGATAGAATGAATCCACAATGTGACCACAAAGCGGATATCAAGCAGAAGGCACTTTCCATATCTTTACTTCGAAAATATGTATCATATAGTACCTTTCAAAATCACTTCCAAATATCATACTTATATAAAGTCCATTTTATATAAGATTTCATTTCAAATCAAATACTTTTCAAAACAATAGTATATCAAATCACATTTATATAGATTTCGGTTATATAAGATTTCACTTTTCAAAATTGGATACCTTTTCAAATCAACAGTTTTCAAATCAATAGTTTTCAAATCTACTGCTTACTTATACAAATCAATTTTATATAAGTTCGATAACTCCCAAATCATAGTATTTAAAAAAACAAGGTTCTCAATTTTAATTCATTTCAATAGTATTTCAGTTTAAAAATCATATATGATTTCACCAAATCATTTCTTCCAAATTACATATATTCAGTTTCAAAGTTTCTTAAAACAATAGATTTAGAAAATAATCCAAATTTCCAAATCTACAAAATTTAGGTCAAACAAAATTCATTTCCATTTCAAACATATATTCACTTCAAAAGTCATAATACTTTCAAAGTTATGAATCTTTCGAAACCAAAATACATGAAATCATTACACTTTGAAAATCATAACATTTAGAAATCATGCATTTGAAATCATAAAACATTCCTTAATTCTTTACATTTCAAATTTTTTTTCAATTAAACCAAAATCTAAAATTTCCAATTTTAATTCAATTCAAACCATCAGTTTCAATTTAGTTTTCCAACAAAACCCTTTCAAATATTATCAATTTCAAATATAGATTTGATTTACAAAATAAACTATTAAATCTTAAATATGTTTCAAGGCTTAAATATACCATATTTCAAAACTAAATTTCATAATTTCATATATCTCAAATTTTACTTCATTATTACTTAGTGTTGAAATATTTATTTCATAAATCCATTATTTTTAAATAAACTCAAATTACAGGTAAACCAAATATCCTTTCATACTAATACAAGCTTCAATTATTGATTTATAAAAACCAATGGTTTTCAAAATCATTTTATACTTACGTAAAGTTTATCTTATATAAGGATCAAAATTTTCAAAATAAATTTTGCTGCATGAAAAGCCATATGGGATTGAACATCTTTGCTTACTAAAAGATTTTTAATTAAGAATAGTTTTGTATATAAAATAGTTTTTATGAAAAATAGAATAAAACAGTTAGTTTAAGAAAAAGAAAAATAGTTTTGAAAAATGGTTTAAAATTTGATGGTGGTTTTTCACAAAAGAAAAATTCCAATTAAATTACAAAGATATCCAACCCAACAACTTTCAATTTCAGCGTCAAGTATACCAATGATATTAGGATATAAGATGTACATATGTCATCATTTCGCAACATTACATTCGATCGCTCGCTCGATCACACAAGTTCGCTTTCGAACTAGTATTGTCCATTCGACTTCCCTAATGCGGACTTCGATATGGTTTCTTGACTAGAAGCCATCAGTCTCCTTGCATAGCCATATACTATGATAGAGAATTCTAGAATCAAGCCCAAAATCCATATCAAATGTTCGTCATCAAGACTCAAATGAAAAATCCTAACACGAAATGGTGTAAATCACCTCGAACTTGTGTACTCAAACTTGGATCAAATTAATTATGCGAATAAAAAAGCATACGTACAACTTATGTATCTATTCCAACTTGTTAAATAAATAGTTTCATAAAGATGTTACTAAGTTAAAACATTTAAAACTAATTTTTTCTCAAATATTTGAAGACTAATTTTTATCCAAAACATTTCAAAACTAAATTTCATATTAGTATAATTCAAAATAGTCTTATTTATTTACTTAACAAAATAGTTTCAACTTATAAAAATCATATTATTTCATACTTGAAACATACAAACTAAACTTATATTCTTTATTAAATACCTTATACCTTTCAAAATTTCTTAGCTTTGAAAAGTTAACCTTGATTTGGAAGTGCTCGAACCTTCAAAATAGTTGAAGAAATCATATTTTCAAATCCAAGAGTTGGAAATCAACACTAAATCAGTGAATCAATTCCAAAAGTTAGGTTTCAAAATCTGAAACTCGAGGACTGAACACCGGCTTACTTTAAATCTTTTCAAATATATATATACAGATCTATCTTTCGAATATCAAACCATACTTTGAAATCTGAAATCAAAATTGGTTTCACAAAATCACTCGCATAACAAAGCTACTAGAGTGGCCTCTCCCTCACTCAGAAACTCGAAAATCAATGTCGATGATGCATGGATTCATCACCGAAATTATTTTCCAGCGACATAAGTGAGTTCTGGACTTCAATTAACTTTGAAAAACTTCTTTGAAATTCCTTCGAAATCATTGAAATTCATTTGAATACATTTGAAACATTTCTTAAAAATAATAATATTTAAATCATATTATTATTATATATTTTCCAAAATCTTAAAATCGATTTCAAAACACAGGAATTCGATTGCTCGAAATTCAAATTCAGAACCCTTCAGTTATAAATCATTTTTGTATAAATCAAGTTCTTATAAAATTTTCAAAATTTCTAATTCTTTCGAAATTTCAAATTTTCATTTTAAAAGGTATATAATCCTTATGGGAAACATTTCACTTTTTATATACAAAATATGGTCATCCTTAATAATCTCGATGTATGCACAATTTCAAAATACAACCAAACACAAATTTCCAAAGGATGATTCAAGGAAGGATTTCAAACAAACAAAGATTCAAAATTAGAGGAACTCTAATCAAATAGAATTCTAGTTCGAAGATAAACTCAAACGAAGATGAGATAATTTAATTACCAAATAGAGGATAGATAAGCCTATATAAATCGCGGGCGAACTTAACCGGTCAACCGAGACTTTAGGAACATAATCAATACGGAAATCTAAGGCAAATCGACCTTCATTCGCTAGAGATAGAATCCGGGTAGAGCAGGAGATAGATAGCATCGACATCCGAGGATACAGAAATCTCTAGTGAATCAATGCCAATTGTAAAGGAATTTCACCCCTTTACAAATCGTTCAAAGATTTACGGAATCACCGCTCTTTAGAGAGGTCATCCCAAAGTAGAGTTACAGAATGCTCCAAAATTAAAAGGAAAAATGGGGAAAACAAGACTAGATTCCAGAACAAGTGGGAGTGTTCCAAAGTTCAAGGAATCCTAGTCGATACGAATCTTAACCAAGAGATTTCTAACAAGGTGGATACTGAAGAGATGAAGTTCAGAAAATCTTGATTTCGAAATAAGAACATTTTTATACCAAAATAATCTTTGAAAACCCTTTAAAAATCATTTGGAAATCATTTTATACTTCGAAAATACGTTCTCTCAGAAAGAAAGGATTCTGAGATTGATTTCACTCATTCTAGGGTATTTCTACCCTATCTCTAATGAGTTTTTGCTCCGCAGGCTAAGGTTTGCCTAAAACCAAAGCTCTGATACCAACTGTAACAACCCGATATTTTCAGCCATTCGCATCCACACATGCCGGACTTGAATTGCTCAAAATATCACATTGTAAATAATTTTGGAGCAAATGAAATACAATCACAGAATTACAGACACAGAAATATCAGAATTACTCGCGGCGGAAATTAAAATACCATAGTAGTTCATGAAGCTACTATAACAAACTCTCAAAACATAATACATAATATCAGTCTGAAAAACATATACAATAGAAATCTCAATTACATAGCAGTTTATCAATACCAAAGCTGAAATAGAACAACTGAAACCGAAGGGATAGATAACTAGACAAGCAGAATCTCCATCAGTTCCTAGCTCCAGAAAAGAAATGCAAAGCTAAGCTGTAAATACTCAGGCGGACCCGAGCGTAAAGTAAAACACAAAACACTCGAGTCAGGACAATATATACTTATATAATGTAAACCAACACAAGTGAACTGTAGTAGAAATTCACAATAACTTAAAGGATGCTTGGGATCGTCCATCCTTTAAGAATCAGTTAAACTATAAATTAAATACATCCCGTGGTTAAAATTTCAAAATGGTATTTTATACTTCAAAATCAAATATCATTTCAAAATTCAATATCATTCAAAATCCATTTCAAAATATCAAAAATATAATATCTTCCAAACCACATTCATTTTTATTTAATTTCAATACCATTACAAAACACATTTCAAAATAGTTTATATTTCAAAACAAATTACTTCATTTTAAATCGTAAAATGAAGTTATTATATTTAATAATTAAATTATTAAATTTACAAAAATTTAGTCTTTCAAAATTCATTTATTCACTTGATTTATTAAAACAAATGAAAATTCAACTTTCGCAGCATTTAGAAATTGCTACATAAAGTTACATTTATAACAGTTCAATTTAACAAAAGTAGCATTTAAAAATGCTATAATAGAGTTACATCAGTTTCAATAAAACTTAGTTAAATTCAACAATTATAACATTTACAAAAATGCTATGATAGCCTTTAATTAAACTTAGCCATTTGGTTAATTATTATCAACTACAGCATTTACAAATGCTGTGTTATCATTTACATTAGAATTAATAGCATTTCTGAAATGCAGTTAATTAACTTCAAGTGTGCAATATAATTTCACAAACAATTATATTTTTATTTAAAACATTTTTAGCTTATAAAATCATATAATTTCACTTTTAAAACAGTCATTCAAATACCCTTATATTCATGATTTTATAAAGTTAAATCTCCATTCAAAAATCAAAATTTAATAATAATTCACTTATTAAATTCCAACATTAAATTTTAAATTCATTAAATTAAATTTAAATTAACACTTAAGTTTAAAATTTTCAAATATAACTTAACTTAATTTTTATTTACTTAACTTAAAATTCACTTTTAAGCCAAATTCACAAATTTCCAATTTTAGTTATATTTCCAAATTTCAACCTAAATATTCATTCATTTCACATTTTAACTTTATTCAAAAATCATTAATGTATTGTTAAATCATTTTAAATTCATTTAATTCAAAATATCATAAATTTATCGTATTTTCATATTTAATTTAAATTCCATTTATCACCAAATTATAATTTCCAAAATAACTTACATTTCAGATTTCTAACTTTACCATTTATTTATTTCACTTATAAATTTTCAGAAAATCAATAATGCTTTACCAAAATCATTTTTAATCAAATTTAAATCAAAATATTATAATATTTACATTTCTAAAATAATTTAAATTTTTTAGAAAAACATATTTTAACAACGGGTCTGTATTTCATTATCTAGCCTAGACGAAGTGATACGGGTAATATATCATTTCAACCCGTAATTTACGAAGAAAACCTGGGTTTGATCATTTCAAACCCGCAATCCCAAGTAAAATAAAATAATTGAAAATCATTCAGGCCTATCATTTCAGCCCATAACGATTTTCTCCTATTCTAAAGTCCGTTCGGGTATGTATCATTTCAACCCATAGTGATTCTAACCTAAAGGGAACTTGCAGTGTGATAAACTGATAAAAATAACAGAACAGCATAATATAACAGTAATAGATGTTATAACAGGTGTATGAGCATGGGGGAATATCATATAATCATAATATAGCAGGTGTACCATGATAATGCATTTTACAGATTCAAAAGGGGTCAATTTACTAGTTATATATGTACATATTGTATGGTGAGAATAACTCACTGTTTTGAGCTGGAGACACAACGACGAATGCACAAATGAGATCCAAACAAGCACGATAACATGACACAAAGATGAGTGGAAGAGCCAAAGATTAATTCTCCTTGGATACATGAGACAAAACAAATAAATATAACATAAGTTTTCAACCCAAATTCAATTAAACAAAGCTAGAAATGAATACACAAAACATCACCGAAGTGTTTGCACTTGCTTTCTACCACCTATGCTTCAACTCCAGATCTGAAATGGTACGGCTAAAGGCATGGTTTGGATCTGGTTTGGGTTCTTAAAGGTGGGACTAGCATGGCAAAATGATGGAGCAAAGATATATGAGCATGAACTAACACTACAAGGCAAATATCATGGATTCCTATGCACTAGAGGGCTCGGCCAAGGCCAAGGAGGGCATGGCCAAGTCTGTAGTGGGCTTGAGGATGATGTGGCAGTGGGCTCAGGTCAGGAATTTGCTGGTGGTGGTGGTGTATAGTCGGCCAAAGTGATGGAGGAGGTGATGGAAGTAAGGTAGCTAGGCTATGTTAGATATAGGTGGAGTTTGCTTCATATTTTGGTGGATCATCAACATGGATGGCCTCGGCTCTGGAATGGCAGTGGAGAGGAGAGTATGGTGGTTGGAATAGGTGGTGGTGGAGGCGGCCAAGGCGCTGGAGATGGAGGGGCCGAACTGCATAAGAGATTGCAAGTGCAAAAATCAAGTAAATCCAGTAGAAAATGTAAAAGGAAATGAAAGTTTTTATCAAAATTTCTTCTTGGAGATGGCCAAATCTTTTTTTTAGAGTTTGAGAAGAAAAAATTCATGAAAAATGAAGTGGAGAAGTGGTCGCCTGAAGGGAATGAGTTATGGCAGCAAATAATGAAAAGGTGATGGTTGAAATGTGAAAAGACAAGAAAACAAAAGGCCTTAAGCAAATCAAAGGTCGCAAAACTCTTCAAATTTCCACCATTTCTTTTGCAATTTTAAATAACTGAAAAATAAGTATAAATTCAGTTAAAAACATGAAAATTTAGTAAATAAACAAAAATAAATAAATAAACATTAATTATATATAATTAAATTAAGAAAATAGCAAAGAAAATGTAAACTAGGCTAGAAAATTTGAAAATAAATGAAATGAACTTTGAAAAAAATTTGTGTACTTGAAAAATATTTATAAATTAAGATAAAGACACAAAAATAAAATGCATGCATAAAAATAAATAAATAAATTTTAATTAAATATAATTTAAATGAAGAAAATAGCAAAAAAAATGGAAACTAGCCTTTAAAAATAGAAAATATATGAAATGAATTTTGGAAAAATTATATTATCACTTTAAAAATATTAAAAGACAAAAATATACATAAAATAACATATTAACACATATTAAATAAAATATAACAAAGAAAATATGATTTATATAATCTAAAATAGACAAAATTGCAAAATAAAACAAATTATACTCAAAATTGAAATGTGCATAACTTTCACAGTTTAAGTCTGTTTTCAACGAAACAAAAAGCACTATTCAAGTTGTTAAATCTATTTCCATAATAAAAGATAAAATTTAGGAGTTTAATTATTTAAATTTGAAATTTAAAAGTCAAAGTTTGACCAGTTTGAACAGAAATTCATCTTTCAGTAAAATATCCAATTTATACCTGTTTGAAATTATAATTCACATAATAATCAACACTTATATTTAAAAATGTGAAATGTTTGAAATAAAACAAGTTTAAAAATAATTTCAAAATAAAATAAAGTCAAATATTAAAATATATGAAAAATCTAGGGTTGTTACAATTTTAACTTGAATTAAATTTTAATCCTTAATATTTTCTGTAACAACCACTCTTTGTTTTAATCTTAAGTTTAAATGTCGAGTAGACCAAGTGATAATGGATTTTGAATCAAAATCCTATGGTTAAAATCTTCAAAACAGAGATGTTTATAAACATAAACCTGCACATCCCCACTCATCAATCCATGCACACAGGGCATTTTATGTTTATAACCAAACATATTTACCACAACACAAATTAATATTTCTTTAAAATTTAAACTAACAAGTGTTACTCACCATGGATTTCCAGAGAAATGGAACAGGGCTTGATTTATGCTGAAACTGCAGTTGTTTTTCTTTCTTCCTTTAAATCTTTGCTTCCTAGGCTTTGAACTGAAGCTTGAACTTGTATTTTATTTGCATTACTTTTTTACAGGTTTACAAAGCTTTTACTTTTTTTTTCTTTCTACTGATCGAACTGATGAAGATTTGTTATATGTAGAGTAAGTTTACAGGTTATAATATTTTATACAAGTTGATGTTATCTTGTTTGTACAATACAAGGCAATATAATCTTTTTGTACAATTATGATCAGAGAAATGGAGGCTGATATATACTAGAGTATGCTATTGTGTACTTGTTGCTTTGTAGATAGATACTTTTATTTGCTTGCCTTTTTTTTATATTCTAAAAGCTTATGCATACCATCCTACAGGCAACATGCTTTATTTTGTTTTGCCGAAATGAAGCTATTATCTTGGCTGAGGACATGACTTTTTTATATATGCTTAGAGATGAAAACATTAATTGCTTATGTACTTCTTTTGCTTTTGTATTTTTACAGGCAACATTCTTTTGCCTTATCACTTTTATACCCTGATACTTGATTTTTGCAAGCTACTTACATGCTACATATTTGTTATTGTCTTGCTTTTGCTTTTACATACTTATTATATTTGCCTATACTTCCATTAGCTCGGCTGAGAGATGATATGTTGGTGACTAATGTACTTGTATTATTTATTTTTATTTCTTTTATAAGCTTGTACATATATTATCTTTTGTTTACTTCTTGCCTGCCACTACTTGTTTACAAGCATATTAATTTGATGTATAAATACATACATCTTTAGTTTGTATTCAATGTTGTATTACTTTGCTTAATATAATATAGTTTTAGTTATTTGTATTAGTTTGGCTTATCTTGCATACTTGTATATTTGTTTTGTTATTGGTTATAAACTTTAACTTATATATGTACCAATATATTCTATTTTGTTTCTTTCTTTTGTTTTATATTTTACATAATTTTATAAATATGTGGTTTCTACTTTGTATGTTATTTCTTTTGTTTTCTTTTATAAGTGTTCATATGTGAATGTATTTTATTTCTATATTTTTACTTATTAATTTTATTTTTATTTATTATAAATCCCAATTCAAATATAAGTTAAATATTAATTACCAAATTATTTCACAATTTTTATCCAAAACTGAAATTAATTATTAAATAAAATCAATTCCAAAATTGGGGTCGTTACACTATTTTTATATTAATTAAATAAATTAAAATTTTAGTCAATTAAATCAAATTTCCCATTTAACTTCGATAATTGACGATTCTTATCATCATAAATTTTCAAATCATCTTTACTAACTTACACAAAATTTAATTGTCGAATTAAAATCTATAAATTCTCAAATTTCATTAAATTCACCAATTATAAATTTAATTTCCAAAATTTAAACTAAATTTACTTTCCATATATTTTTGTCAAATAGATAAATTTATTATTGGATTCATACTTCATTACGTAAATCTCTCCAATTTCATCTAAATTTATATTTGCATAATATCTAGATATTAAATTTCAAAAGTTACCTCATTATCGTTAATGTAATACATATATTCTTAATTATTGCAATAGATTATCCGTTATAACTTAATATACTAAATAGATGGTTCATCTTAAATACTTGTTCTCATTAACGTTTTATTTCTACTTACAAATTAATGCAATTATTACATATTCCTCCCTTAGTTAAAACCTTCCTATTTCCAATTAACGTAAAATGTTATATCCAATTTCCATTAATTTCAATAGATTCAAATTATCATATCTTATATCCAAATGAATAAATAAAGCTTGATTCTTGTTAAAATATTCAACTCATTTGATTGCAATTAACCTTTTGTCATAAATTAAATTTCGATATATTAATCAACTTTATTTCCATTCTTCTTTATACATAAATCATCATATTATGAAGACACTTACGTTATTCCCCATTAATTCCTTTAGTTTATTTAACGTAACATTTAATTTATATTTATTACAATGCTTTCCGATCTAATTGAAGGGACTCAGTATATAACTCATAATAGTTGTGGTAAAACTACTAATCCCACATTTATAAGTATATCCTTATCCGTTATACCATTTAATTAAATAAATTCCACTTCTAAGTCCGTTTAAATTTATTACTGAGTACCCATTTACTCCTTTCCAATAAATTTGAATTCCATTCATTTACCATGCAATCACTTTCCCATTCACCTTCTTGTTATCAACCTACAGTTATTGCAATTTATTATCTTATATTAATTTTATACAATTACCATTAACTTTTGATTCGATTACTATTCACTGCATATTTATTCATAAATAAATTTGATATCTACTTTTCTTTCCTTCTATTTGATAAATAACCTAGAATGCATTTACATTCATTCATTTCATTCCATTCATTTATGGGTTAGCTAATACCAACATTATTACCATTAATTACAATTGGATTTCCAAGTATATTCAATAACCTGAATAAATAACATACATATTAATCAAATCCTTCGTTTGTTTTTCTCATATACCATTTAAAATCAAATCATAACATTTAAATGATTTTATTGAATAGGAATTTCATTCAAGTCACAAATTATTAACTTGTATTTACATGATTCCTTAATTTATTCCAAATTACCGTTTACACTTTTATTGCATTAAATCAAATTAATATTTTCATAAATTTCTCATATTAAATTTTATATCCAGGTAAGAATCTTTTTCCTACTTAATTCATTTGGATTTTATTTAAATTTCTATAAATAGGTTTTTAAGTCGACATTTACGTAATTTATTTTAGCCTTCATTTTAATATTTATTTACCCCTTTTATAATTTCTACTAAAATAAATTACAAAAATCCTATTAAATAAAAAAATTGAATTGTCGAAATTTACGGGTCGTTACACTCTCCCCCACTCAAAACTTTTCATCCCCGAAAAGGAAAAGAAGGGAAAAGAAGAATTAAATAACAGTACATCTTATTCAAAATATTTAACTTATAACCAATAATTTACTAAATTTATTTCCTTAAATAAAATATACCCGTTTTATAATCATTATATCTTTATATACTTAAATTACTAAAGTTCGGAAAACATTTTCAAAATATTCTAAGTCTAAAATTTTACGGAAAATTTTGGCAGTCTCCTTTGTATGGAGGGGCTCGGGAGAAAATAAAATATCAAAATATAACAATATACACAAATATTTCCCAAAACAATGTATATCCTTACATGGGAAAATATATAAAGTAGCGCTATAAACCGTAATCCGAAAACGTACCTATTTGTCGGGCAATTTACGCTAAATTTATGGAACCAAAAGCAGTAACAATTGCTTCAATAACCTGTATTTCACTTATAAAATCTAAGGGTTAACAATTTATATAAAGTGAAATATTTGAGTGGTTTCAATCCCTAACAAAAAATCAATACACAACCATCCATTTCATCAAACAACATACATAAGAAACAAAATAACCATTCAATCAACAAGCAAATAGTTGTTCAGGTTCAAAATTTGGAATTGTACGGAGTGAAAAATAACTATCAAGTGCATCATTTACTCAACAGTCTTAGATGGAACAAAATAATTTATTTATTCATCCAACAATTTCGAATTTCCTTACCTCACCAACCATAAATCAAACAATAACAATTCAACCCAACAGATCAAATTAACTTATTATAATTTTATTTCATACTTTAGTTGTTTGATTTCCTTTCTTTCATTCATTGAGTGATTCCCTCATTTATTTTCATTTATTTCTTACAATATTCAATTTTTTTTGTGTCATGGAAGTTTCTTTTTATTGCATTCCATTTATGCATTTCTAAATTTTTTTTATTTATTTCTCACAGTTTCATTTATTATAGAATTTCATTCTATTTACTTAAGTTTTAAAATCACCTAATTATAATACTTACCTTTAATTATGGTAAAATTTCAATTTACAACTTAAGTTTATAACATTAAATTCCCATTTATAACAGCAAATTCATTGAATACTTTCATTACCTCAAGCTTTACTTGTACAAATTTCATTACATTTCCTATTAAACATTTCAACTTTTAATATTTGGTAAGTTATATATGTTTTTAAAGATGTACTTGAAAGTTATACAAGTTTTCTCATTACCTATGATTAATTTAAAGTTCAATAATAATATTATTTATTTCGTAGGTTATAATTTCAAATTCCATTTAATACCATTTATAACCAATCATTAAATCTCTTATTTCCTTTAGAGGTTTTAATTTATTAATTACCTATGTTTCAATTCACTACAATAATTGAAACAATTAATTAATGGAAATCTAAGAATTTAGTATCGGGTTAAATTTCAATTAATTTTAAATAATAGATAAATATATTCTTACAACTTATATATCTCTAATTATATTTAAAACAATTCAAATTTATATATATATATATATATTTTTCAAAAATGAATCTGCAGTATAACTACTACAGTGGCCTTTCCCTTTGAAACTCGAAAATGAAAGTCGATGATGCGGCCACCATCACCGAAATTATTTTCCAGCGACAAAGAGGAAAGTACAAAACTTATTTTCTCCAAAAATCTTCTTTAAACAATTCTTCCAAATTATATTAAAATATTTATATCAGAAAATACTTATACACAATATTATTATATTCCAAAATTTATTCGAAAGAAATTTCAAAACCCCGGAACTTAAGCCCTAAATTTCCAGATTTCATTTACCTTATTTTCAACTTAGCTTCATTTTATCATTAATGTTTTCATTACCTAACACCCAATCTATAGAAACCAAATATATACCTTTATAAAATATTTTATATATAGAAAATATAATAGGCGAAGTTATATCATTCACCTATATTAAAAACAAATATTATGTCTGTCTGTCCTATTAAGTGTTTAGAAATCCCTATTGGTGTCACAGCGTCCCATGCACCAACTAGAATTTATAAATACAAAACAGAACAGATTAACACAATATTAAAATCTTTTTATAACACTAACAAATACGCTCTCTCATATATACACACTCAGCGACTCCCATAGGGTATTACTACCCTATTAATAAAGAGTCAGACCCCACAAAGCTAAGGTTTATCGCTAAACCAAAGCTCTGATATCAGATGTAACGTCCCGCCTTTTCGCACGCTTTAAATCGACACACGTGCCAATTCAAACCATAAGGAAGGGCGGATTGTTATGGGGTAAATAAGAAAAATAGGGAAGAAATAAAACAAAACAGAATCTCACAGCGGAAGGATAAAATATAATAATAAATATACAGTTCATAAAATCTTTTTACAAAACCTTTGATTCTTTTTATATAATAAATATCAGAGTTCACATACTAATAAATACCAATGCAGCGGAATTAAATAGTGTAGTGGAATAAAATAGTAGATAGTAATACTACAATCTTCGTCTTCGTCCTCCAGAATAAATCTTCAAATCCTGAAACGCTCGGACTGACCCGAGCGAATTTGAAAAACAAAAACACTCGAGTCAGAACTAAAAGATCTTATGTGAGTTAAATTAACAGAAATAAATATGAGTGCAGTAACTCAAGAGATGCTCGGGATTTACAACTCCTAAGGATCCGTTAAACTATTTACTATATAGTATATTGCGCTATTATAATAGTGTCTAATTGTAAAATAACTTACTTTCTTCTTAGCATTGAGGGGTTACCCATATAGCCCTTAACACGAAATAGTCCCAGTAGTCCATCCAATATCATAGTCCCTCCTGATCGGGAAGCCACCAGAGGATACCACACGGGCTACGGGAGAAATCCAAACTCGTAAAAGGCGCGATAAGGTAGGTGACACGACACAACTAGGCAATGCCAGGGTAGATATACCAATTACTATCCGGGCTGATGGAAACGCGTAGCCGCAGCTACCGCCCACCTCGAAACAACTCCCCAAAAAAATCAAAGTAAAAGTGGCCACTGAATCAATCCAAAGTCAAAGTATAATATCGATGAGGAGTGTCCGATCAGAGGAATGACCTCATTGGCCCGAGAATCGCTCCTGTTTTAGCCACCTTATGCCAACTCACGGGAGTCGGGTCCACGTATTTACCTTGCAGGAAGCGCCTCCACCAACCTACTTCATTCTTGAATCTCCACCGCGTACACGGTTGTTAAAGTGGTTTTCGGAGTTGGCAGAGAGTATGACAACTTCCGATCCCGGTCTCTTCAACAACCAAACGTTATTATAACACCGTGGTCCTTTAAAATAATTTATACTTTTAAAACCAGAATATAATATCCATTTCAAAACCATATAAATATGATATCATTTCCTTTTAAAACCCAAAACAATATGATATCATCTTTATTTTCCAATATATTCTTTCCAAAAATCATAGTGGTTTCAAAGTAAAATATTTAGAAATCAAAACTCTTGAATATAATATTTCCAAATTATACTACCTTGAAAACCATAACTTTGAAACAAATTCCATCTCTCAAATGGTTAAATATTAAATTACTTCTATAAAAGAAAATAGCTTCTTTACATTTCACAAATCAATTCCAAATATCGATTTAAACTTCAAAATACCATTTTAAATTTTTACGTTTCAAAGCTTTAAATATTACACCATTTCAAAAACAAACTCATTTGACCATCCCATATATATCAAATTCAATTACTTCATTTTTTAGACTTGAAATGTTTACTTAATGAATTCAATATACTTTAAGTAAAACTTATAACTTCACATAATTGGATAATCTTTCAATTTATTAAACTTGATATGTTCATTTAAATCAACCTGATTTTCATTCAAATCACTTTACACAAAAATCAAGTTACAAAAATCATATCCTTTAAAAATTCTAACTTTTCGTTTAGTTTCAATTTACCTTAATATTCATCTTCCAACCTTACTCTTTTTTTTCCATTAAAACTGTGACGACCCAGAATTTTTGGGCATTTGAAATGAGAATATTTAATTAATTTTAAATATTCAAGGGTTAATTATTAACTTTAATTTCAAATCTCAGTATTTATTTGATAATTAAATTATTGAATTAAATAATTTGAAGTTGGGTGCAATGTTGAATCTGGAGTTTTAAGCTTATTAAAAATAATCTAAAGGCTTGTAAAATTTATATTGATAATATTTAGGATAATAGAAGTTGTAAAATTGAATTTAACACTGATTTATTCAGTTTTGAAATTTCATCGTTTAAATTGAATTTTAAAAAAAATAGCCTTCCGAGGCGAAGTCTCGGAATTCGACGGAACCAGTTCCATTGGATCCGTAATATTATACTATTAACGGATTTCAATTTTCGTAGCGTTTGGAGTTGTTGGATGAGCGTACGATATACAAACGCGTTGAAAATTTATATCGAGACGGATTGAAAATTTAAATTTATTTGATATGACCATACCTTTCACATCTATGTACTTCCCTTTCTATCAGCCACCTACCGTTCCTTTCTTCACACGCAAAAATAACATCGTGTTCCCCTTTTTCTCCTTAAATCACGCTTCCCTTCAAATATCAAAGGCAAATTAAAATAAAAGATAAAATAAGAATGTAAGCAAACGAAAGAAAATGGCTGTTGAGAATCGTATCCTCCTCTTCCAGATTTTCTCCTTCGAAACCATCTTCTTGAATCCAAATACGAGCAGCCGATATTTTATTTTATTTTTTCTTTCCTCTCCAATTTACATCATGGCCGCGTGATACCATTTCTGGAAACAAAATAACGAATCAATTGCGATGGGGTCTATCGATCTCGTGAAAGTTAGGGCATCGGTCGCGAGTGCACAGGAGGGTTGTAGCTTGAACTCGAGGATGGAGGGTTGTGCTAGGGTTCGAGTAGTTGCTGCTGCTCGAGATAGGGGTTCGTCGAGGCGATTTGAGGGCGAGCAGGCGCATTAGTTGAAGAAGCTCTCGGCATAGGGTTCTCATGTGGACGCGTGGATAGCCGAATCTCGAATTCGAAGTTGAAGGGAGGTGTTCGCGTGTGGAAGTTCGTACGTGGTGGCCCGCGGGTGGGACGAAGCAGAGGAGAGGTGAAGGCATTGGCGACTCCTACGAGTGATGAGGGAGATTTGTTCGATGGCTGGGCACGTATGGTACGTAGTAAGGTATTCTCTTGTTTAAGCAGTTAATTTTGAAGTTTAATAAATTGTTGTTGAGATTTAAATTATGTACAGAAAAAAAAGAAAAAATATATGCAGTTAAAATATATATAACATAACTCATATTTACTGTTTAGTTTTAAATGTTCCAAAGTTTAAAACACATATATATGGGAAATCGATATAAGGTTTTGGAAGAAAATTATGTAAGGGATTTGGTGATAAAAGTGTACGATTGACCTATTTAATAAATTTTAGCTATTAAAGATTATTAAAGGGAAGTATTAGCTTGAATTAAATTATTAGTAAATTTAAATTTTGTTAAGGGTGATAAAATATAGAGTTAATTAATGTATCAAATGGGGACTTAAATTTCTAATTGAATCAAATATTAATAGAACATCTAATATTTTTACAAGGTTTGAAAACAACAATGGAAAAACAAGTCAAGATGGAATAGACTGCAAATCAAAAGCAAAAGGTGAGTTAATCTCACTCAGTATAATTTAAATTTAAATGATTAAATTTAAATAATTGCTTGAATGGTTGAATTGATTGATGTGCTTTAGTCTAGTATATTTTGGAATGGATATTATGGTGTGCTAACGTTTGTGGATGCAGGGAAAACAGGTTGGAGGGATCCAACTGGACCCCTCACATTTATTTAAATTATTCAATATTCTCTGTTGTAATTTTTTGATATCCTATGATGAGTTATATTGGAATATTGAATATTATGGTTTGATTGGATATTTGGGTATAATGAATTACCAAATTATATGAATTGGATTGTTGAAAAGAAATTAAAAGGGAAATAAATTTGTAAACGAAATAATTATAGAAAGATTGAATAAATTAAGAATGAATTGAAAAGAAATAGAAGTAATACGAAAATAGTACTAAATAACTTTGAGTATGAAAGGAAATGAAAATTTGAATAAAATGAAATTGATGAATTGTAAACTTAAGTTATATCAATTTAAAAAAATAAAGGATTTTTTTTTAAAATTCAAAATTTAAATTTATTTAAAAGAATAACGAAGTAATTGAGAAATCTAAAAAAAAATTGGCATTTTTAGTTAAATGTTTTTTTTAAAAATCATAATCAAGACATGAGATTTGAAATTAATAGATTCTGAATAAAAAGGGAATAAATTGGAAGTCAATTTGGGAAATTGATTAAGAGATTGAAGTTGGGATTTTTCTCTGGATAACCAAGTACATTTTTTTAAAAGTAAACTTTTAAATAAATTTAAAGGTTAAAGTTGTTGTAAAAAGCAAGTTTTAGAAAATTTATTATTTCTAATATTTAAATTCAAAAGTAAGTATTTTATCAAATCTATTATAGTAGTAATTACTTAAAAAGTGAGCTAGTATTTTGTTTTCAAAAGTGAAAATCTAGTTTTATATTCTATTAAGTAACTTGATTTTCAAATACTCATATGGTATGTATTTTTACAAATATTGAAGTAATTTACCTTAAATGTTTAAAGGTATATTTTCAAAGTAAAGTGTTTTAAATTATTTTAAAAATCTAGTTTTGTGCTTGGTAATTTCAGAGGAAATAGAAAATATGGCGAAGGTTTATTTTGAAAAGAAAGATGGTTTTGAAACTGTTTTCAAAGGATTGAAAATAGAAATATATCTTGTGAAGATATTTTTGGAGATTAATAAATAATTTGGAAAATTATTTAGTGGTTGATGGTTGTTGTGTGAATATTAATTGATAGTTAAATAACCGACTATCAATATTGGACAAATGCGTTGATCGTTTCGAAGAGAAACGAATCGAGATTTATTTCTCGAAAACCACTTCGATCCGGTTTGTACGTTTCGTGTAAACGATTTTGGATTCGAAGATGAAGCAGTGAAGTGCAAGGGCTAGTCGCTACTAATCCTGAGGATATTTCCAAAATGGATGTAGTAGGAATAGTGCCTTCGGTTCCGTTCGAATCCGGGACGGACTTGTATGGAAGAATGCTTGCGAAACATCGTCAGGTGGACGATGGGCATTCTAAGTGAAAACGTTCTAAAGGTAACGTTTAGCCTCAAGCCTCATCAAATGGGAATGACTGAAAATCAGGGGATATGCAGCAAGGTTAGGTGGGTCATGCCCAAGCAGGACAAGATAATTCCCCTGTCTAGATGTCCCTTATATATTTCGGCTTAGTGTGCGGTTGGTCGCGCCAACCATGGGTTATCTTGTTCGGGACTGTTCAGTAAGGAATGGTTTCGGCCTTGTGTTGCAGGGGATGAAGGGAGTAATCCTCGATACGGTGATCTAGGCCCCATACTGTGACAGGTGGTAACCCAGTGCCTAGTCATTAGTTGGAAATCCATTCTCCCTACGAGCCTTGTACGAGTTTTGTTTGTATTACCCACTTTTGTGGCTAGTAGCTGGAATTTAATGAATGTAACAATTTCGGCTATTTTATAAGTATTTGTATATAGACCCTATTATAATATCAGAGGATTTCTATAAAAATTGTTTTAGCTATCGTAAGGTAAAAACCCGACATGTTTATTTGTGGCGTGGTCTTACGAGATGCTTTTGTTTTCAAAGGATTTTTGAAACTTTAATAATAAATTGGGTGTGATTTTCTCACGCTGGTATTCCAGACTGACTCGGGTGTTATTTAACTGTAATGCTCGGGTCAGACCGAGTATTATAGAATACAGGATATGATGCTGTGGAGCTCAGGAGATGAGCTGGATGACGATACGTATTCTCGTACTTGTATATATATACATTTCCACTGTGCTGAGTTGTTGTGTACCCATTGTATGTTACTGATGTGAGCTGTGACTGATGTACTCTGATGGTGTAATATATGTAAACTGATATATTTGATTTTGAGTAAAGATTATTTATTATCTATTATATTTTATTCCGCTGCGATGGTTAGATTCTGATGTTGATTTTGTTTTCTCTTCTTCTACCTCTTCTTCTTAAACCCAAATGGTTCGTATTTCTGTGCAACTTGAGTTGATTGTTGTAGAATAGTGTTGACTCAAGGGGTACGGATTTTGCGGGTCGTTACACTTGGTATCAGAGCTTAGGTTGGTGATAACTCTGGCTCTGGTGGGAATTACTCATAAAATAGAGTCTATAGTACTCTATAATGAGTTTGAGCGTATTAATAAATATGAGCGCGTATTTGTTAGTGAATATAAATTGTTTTAATATTGTGTTGATTGGTTTGTTGAGTGGCATAAGAACCTTCGTCGGCACAGTCTGGACAACTGTATCGAAGGGGTTTCTAAACACTTGAAGAGAGCAATCGACACGATATTGTTTTAAATATGGGGTGAATGAAATAATTTTACCCAAAAACATATTTTGATATAAAGAATAGTTTTGACAACTATTTAGCTAATATATGGTTGCTTGGATGTTAGGAGATGATAATATTAAGATATTAACATTGTTAAGTGAAAATTTAACTAGAAATTGAAATATAATTAAAAATTTAAGGGATAAATTCATTATAGAATGAAATTTATAAATATGAATTATAAATGTAATTTATGCATTAAAATACAATTAAATAAGAATTTGTACAAATAAAGTGTACAAATGAATTATAGTTAAAATTCATCTAAACAGGCTTTAGAAGTTTAAAATCCCGGAGATTTGGAATTGTTTATCGAAGTGTTTTAATGATAAATGATGGCATTATTGTTTTGGAAGTAATTCTGAATGGAAATTTGTTTTAAAATGGATTTTGAAAGTGAAATAGCATTGAACTCACTTCAGTCACTGGAAAATAACTTCGGTGATGACTGCAGCATCATCGATGTTCATTTTCGAGTTTCTAAGTGATGAATTGCTACAAAAAAAAAAAAATTGATTTGCTCAGAAAAGTTAGTTGTTTTTGTAAATTTCAACCAGGATTGGTTTAATGTTTGAGAAGTGTGATTTGAGATGTTGAAGATTTCAAAATGATTTGAAACCAAAAGCCGTGTGTTTAAAAATCCTGATAAGATAAATTGTAAGCTTATAAAATTGAGGTGAGTTTTAAATCAGGAAGGAAATATAGGCTTTGAATATTGGAATTAAAATTTAAAGTGAGAAGTTGTAAAATTGAAATTAACCTGGATTGGGGAATAAAAATTTACCTGGATTGAAAGTAGGTGAATTAGGTTGAATATAATATCCAGTTATATTCAAATTTAGTTGAAATCAAATTGAGATTAAATAAATCCGAGTTAAAAGTAGAATTGAATTGGAATAAAAAAAAAATCCAGTTGAGTTACTGAATGGAATTTGATTCTTACCTGAGTAGAGGGAAAATAAATTTGATAAGGAATTGGATTGGGTTAAGTAAATTAGAATAACTTGTGATAGAATTAAAAATGCATGGAATAAAATATGCTTGAGTTATAAGTAAGTGTAAGGCTTGAGTTAAAAATAAAAGAAGAATATATTCGAGCCTATAATAAATGGAGTTGTGAAGAAATAAGTGGTGACTTCTAAAATTTGAAAAGTGTGATAGAAAACCCAAGGTAAATATTTTTGATGGATTGGAAAATAAAACTTGAATTATAAAATAGATTAAACTTTAAGGAAATTAAATGAAGTGATATCTGGAAATAAAATCAAGTATTGTACTATAAATAGGAGAGAACTAATTTGTTAATAAATTAGTTAATGAAATTGAATTGTGAGTTTATGATGAGGTTTGAAAATAAAACTCAAGTTATAATTAAATTTGACTTACATTGTCGATGAAGAAAATATAATTAAAAGTGGCCTTGAAATTAATTAATTGATTTTTGAATGAAATTGCAATGTAAGTTAATAAAATTGGATGGTAATTTAAAAGTGAATGGTAATTTGAAAATGAATAATGGATCCAGAACTTGAGTTATAAATTGAAATTTTAGCTTGAAGTGTTAACAAATTAAATATAAGTGAAGTGAATCAGATAAAAATGTCAATGGATTAAAATAGCAATGATTTGAATGTGCAAATAAAATCCATAAGTGAAGATAACTTGGAAATGGCCATGTAATAAATTGGATGAGTTGAATCTGGGAAGTTAAAGTGTATAATAACTAATTAAATAAATTTGTGGTTTGAAATGAGATTGGATTAAAATAGAATCAAATTAAATTGAAAAGAGAACTTTGTTTGCAAAATGAAAATGAGCTTAAGTGTAAAATTTGAATAAATTGAAGTAAATTGACTTAAGCTGAATAAATCGAAGAGAGTTGAATTTAATTCAACTTAAACCAAGTTTAATGATGTTGGATTAAATTTGAATCAAGTAAAAATAAATATGGATTGAAATAGAACTGGGTAGGTTGTAATAATATTTAAGAAAATGGAAAATTCGAAATGGATTGAGTGGATAAGTTAATTATATTGAATAAGTGAATCGATGGGATAAATAAGAACCAAAGGAGGTGTTGGTTTAAATAAGTTGAGAAATGGTTATTAAATGAAATAGCTTGGATTGTTTTTGAGCTAAATAAAATAGTTTGGAATAAACAAATTTGGAATGAAATGTAAATAAATGGATTGTAAATAAAATTTAAATGGAATGTGTCGAGCAAAATAAATGATTGTGAATGGATTAAAATAAAAAGGAAATTTAATTGGTAATGGAGATGGAACCTAAGTTGTTAATGGTTTTGAATGGACCAGTTTGGTTAATAAAATTGAAATGCAATGAAACTGAGAATATATGAATTGAGAATAAATTTGAAAATGAAATAGAATTAAGTATAAATTGAGTTGAAATCCATTTAAATTGATTATAAAACATAAATATTTGTTTGTTCACATAGATCTTGTCAGATTTGCATAGAATAAATATCATTGGATGTAAATGGAGGTAATAAAAATTCTATGAATTAATAGGAGTGAAATAAATTGATTTTGAAAGCAATTGAATTAAATATGAGTTCAGTTTGCTTAAGAATAAGTTTGATGTAAGCGATTGAGATTCAAACCATTCAAATTGATGAAGTGGTATACGAATGGATTGACCATTCAAATCAAATGAAAATGGTTATAAATTAATTGGAACAGTTGAATTAGCATGGAAACTATATAAATTGCTTACGGAAAAATATTTGGAATGAGTTTCTTTTAGTATTCATATGTTTTAACTATTGCTAATAAGTGAAATATAGTTAAACTGCATATATTTGGCACTTACATTTTTAAATTGAGTAAGTACAGGTACCTGGAAGCCGTGTGGCTGGATTGGGTTGCGCTATTTGCTAAAAATAATAAGCTGCTTGTTTAAAATGCTAAATAAGGTACGCCTACGCAATAAAAATAGGAAATATGAACTGTTTTTGGTTTTTCCAACCGTGTGGGTCGATGTATATATATTTATCTCTTTTGTCAAATTGCAAAAGCTCCTCCGTACAAAGGGGACTCTGCCAAAAAAATTCAGAAATTTCGGGAGTTAGAGATTTTTTGGAAATTTTGGAAAATTTTGTTAATGATAAAAGAATTTCAAATTGGAAATTGAAATAAGTTAGTAAATGAAACTAATTAAAATAAGGACATGAATTAGTATAAATGAAAAATAAAATTTTAATATTTAAAGTTTAAGATAAATTGAAATTCTTATGGAAATGAAAGAATCAATTTGAATAGAAATGATATAAACAGAGGTGGTAAGGTGATAATGAATATAAAAAGCATATTAAATACTTATACCAAACTTAACAGAGGAATAGTGAATTCTTAATTGGAAATTGATAATATAAATATATTCCAAGTTAATATTTGAATGAATAGATATTGGCATTTTGTGAGAAAGTTGATATAATGTTTTGGGAATATTGTGATTGGATATTAGTGCTAAGCAGGATATGCAGGTATTATAAAAGGGAAAAGGAAATTGGATTTGATTTCAAGAGATAAATTTGTATTGCCCGACAAAAGGTATGTATTTAAATTTGGTATGGAATTTGATTGGGATTTGGATTTAGATTGAGCCACTTGGCTTTTTGTTTTCTTTTTGGATTTGGGAGGCCGTAGAGCCCTTTTGGAGTTGTACCGAGTCAGCCGCGCAAAGGAGACGCTGGCAAAAAATTTCAGAAATTTAGGGAGTTAGAAAAATTTTGAGAAAAATTTTGATAATTCAAAATTTAGTTTTGAATTATAATTTGAATGATTGTATAAATAAAGTTGTTAGGGAATTAAGGGAAAAATTTGGGAAGTTAGTAAGAATTATAATGGGCCTTCTATTAAAAAGATAGTTGGTAAGATGTTGAATTGTTAAGAACTGATTGGTTTTGGGAAAAGTAAACGGGTATTGGATCATTTTTCCTAACTGGTAATTTCGGGGACGAAATTCTTTTAACGGGGGAGGAATGTGACGACCCAGAATTTTTGGGCATTTGAAATGAGAATATTTAATTAATTTTAAATATTCAAGGGTTAATTATTGACTTTAATTTCAAATCTCAATATTTATTTGATAATTAAATTATTGAATTAAATAATTTGAAGTTGGATGCAATGTTGAATCTGGAGTTTTAAGCTTGTTAAAAATAATCTAAAGGCTTGTAAAATTTATATTGAGGATAATAGAAGTTGTAAAATTGAATTTAACACTGATTTATTCAGTTTTGAAATTTCATCGTTTAAATTGAATTTTTTTAAAAAAAGCCTTCCGAGGCGCAGTCTCGGAATTCGACGGAACCAGTTCCATTGGATCCGTAGTATTATACTATTAACGGATTTCAATTTTCGTAGCGTTTGGAGCTGTTGGATGAGCGTACGATATATAAACGCGTTGAAAATTTATATGGAGACGGATTGAAAATTTAAATTTATTTGATATGACCATACCTTTCACATCTATGTACTTCCCTTTCTATCATCCACCTACCGTTCCTTTCTTCACACGCAAAAATCACATCGTGTTCCCCTTTTTCTCCTTAAATCACGTTTCCCTTCAAATATCAAAGGCAAATTAAAATAAAAGATAAAATAAGAATGCAAGCAAATGAAAGAAAATGGCTGTTGAGAATCGTATCCTCCTCTTCCAGATTTACTCCTTCGAAACCATCTTCTTGAATCCAAATACGAGTAGCCGATATTTTATTTTATTTTTTCTTTCCTCTCCAATTTACATCATGGCCGCGCGATACCATTTCTGGAAACAAAATCACGAATCAATTGCGATGGGGTCGATCGATCTCGTGAAAGTTTGGGCATCGGTCGCGAGTGCGCAGGAGGGTTGTAGCTTGAACTCAAGGATGGAGGGTTGTGCTAGGGTTCGAGTAGTTGCTGCTGCTCGAGATAGGGGGTTCGTCGAGGCGATTTAGGGGCGAGCAGGCGCATCAGTTGAAGAAGCTCTCGGCATAGGTTCTCGTGTGGACGCGTGGATAGCCGAAGCTCGAATTCGAAGTTGAGGGGAGGTGTTCGCATGTGGAAGTTCGTGCGTGGTGGCTCGTGGGTGGGACGAAGCAGAGGAGAGGTGAAGGCATTGGCGACTCCTACGAGTGATGAGAGAGATTTGTTCGATGGCTGGGCACGTATGGTACGCAGTAAGGTATTCTCTTGTTTAAGCAGTTAATTTTGAAGTTTAATAAATTGTTGTTGAGATTTAAATTATGTACAGAAAAAAAAGAAAAAATATATGCAGTTAAAATATATATAACATAACTCATATTTACTGTTTAGTTTTAAATGTTCCAAAGTTTAAAACACATATATACGGGAAATCGATATAAGGTTTTGGAAGAAAATTATGTAAGGGATTTGGTGATAAAAGCGTACGATTGACCTATTTAATAAATTTTAGCTATTAAAGATTATTAAAGGGAAGTATTAGCTTGAATTAAATTATTAGTAAATTTAAATTTTGTTAAGGGTGATAAAATATAGAGTTAATTAATGTATCAAATGGGGACTTAAATTTCTAATTGAATCGAATATTAATAGAACATCTAATATTTTTACAAGGTTTGAAAACAACAATGGAAAAACAAGTCAAGATGGAATAGACTGCAAATCAAAAGCAAAAGGTGAGTTAATCTCACTCAGTATAATTTAAATTTAAATAATTGCTTGAATGGTTGAATTGATTGATGTGCTTTAGTCTAGTATATTTTGGAATGGATATTATGGTGTGCTAACGTCTGTGGATGCAGGGAAAACAGGTTGGAGGGATCCAACTGGACCCCTCACATTTATTTAAATTATTCAATATTCTCTGTTGTAATTTTTTGATATCCTATGATGAGTTATATTGGAATATTGAGTATTATGGTTTGATTGGATATTTGGGTATAATGAATTACCAAATTATATGAATTGGATTGTTGAAAAGAAATTAAAAGGGAAATAAATTTGTAAACGAAATAATTATAGAAAGATTGAATAAATTAAGAATAAATTGAAAAGAAATAGAAGTAATATGAAAATAGTACTAAATAACTTCGAGTATGAAAGGAAATGAAAATTTGAATAAAATGAAATTAATGAATTGTAAACTTAAGTTATATCAATTTAAAAAAATAAAGGATTTTTTTTAAAATTCAAAGTTTAAATTTATTTAAAAGAATAACGAAGTAATTGAGAAATCTAAAAAAAAAATTGGCATTTTTAGTTAAATGTTTTTTTAAAAATCATAATCAAGACATGAGATCTGAAATTAATAGATTCTGAATAAAAAGGGAATAAATTGGAAGTCAATTTGGGAAATTGATTAAGAGATTGAAGTTGGTATTTTTCTCTGGATAACCAAGTACATTTTTTTAAAAGTAAACGTTTAAATAAATTTAAAGGTTAAAGTTGTTGTAAAAAGCAAGTTTTAGAAAATTTATTATTTCTAATATTTAAATTCAAAAGTAAGTATTTTCTCAAATCTATTATAGTAGTAAGTACTTAAAAAGTGACCTAGTATTTTGTTTTCAAAAGTGAAAATCTAGTTTTATATTCTATTAAGTAACTTGATTTTCAAATACTCATATGGTATGTATTTTTACAAATATTGAAGTAATTTACCTTAAATGTTTAAAGGTATATTTTCAAAGTAAAGTGTTTTAAATTATTTTAAAAATCTAGTTTTGTGCTTGGTAATTTCAGAGGAAATAGAAAATATGGCGAAGGTTTATTTTGAAAAGGAAGATGGTTTTGAAACTGTTTTCAAAGGATTGAAAATAGAAATATATCTTGTGAAGTTATTTTTAGAGATTAATAAATAATTTGGAAAATTATTTAGTGGTTGATGGTTGTTGTGTGAATATTAATTGATAGTTAAATAACCGACTATCAATATTGGACAAATGCGTTGATCGTTTCGAAGAGACCGGGATCGAGATTTATTTCTCGAAAACCACTTCGATCCGGTTTGTACGTTTCGTGTAAACGATTTTGGATTCGAAGATGGAGCAGTGAAGTGCAAGGGATAGTCGCTACTAATCCTGAGGATATTTCCAAAATGGATGTAGTAGGAATAGTGCCTTCGGTTCCGTTCGAACCCGGGACGGGCTTGTATGGAAGAATGCTTGCGAAACATCGTCAGGTGGACGATGGGCATTCTAAGTGAAAACGTTCCAAAGGTAACGTTTAGCCTCAAGCCTCATCAAATGGGAATGACTGAAAATCAGGGGATATGCAGCAAGGTTAGGTGGGTCATGCCCAAGCAGGACAAGATAATTCCCCTGTCTAGATGTCCCTTATATATTTCGGCTTAGTGTGTGGTTGGTCGCGCCAACCACGGGGTTTATCTTGTTCGGGACTGTTCAGTAAGGAATGGTTCCGGCCTTGTGTTGCAGGGGATGAAGGGAGTAATCCTCGGTACGGTGATCTAGGCCCCGTACTGTGACAGGTGGTACCCCAGTGCCTAGTCATTAATCGGAAATCCATTCTCCCGACGATCCTTGTACGAGTTTTGTTTGTATTACCCACTTTTGTGGCTAGTAGCTGGAATTTAATGAATGTAACAATTTCGGCTATTTTATAAGTATTTGTATATAGACCCTATTTTAATATCAGAGGATTTCTATAAAAATTGTTTTAGCTATCGTAAGGTAAAAACCCGACATGTTTATTTGTGGCGTGGTCTTACGAGATGCTTTTGTTTTCAAAGGATTTTTGAAACTTTAATAATAAATTGGGTGTGATTTTCTCACGCTGGTATTCCAGACTGACTCGGGTGTTATTTAACTGTAATGCTCGGTCAGACCGAGTATTATAGAATACAGGATATGATGCTATGGAGCTCAGGAGATGAGCTGGATGACGATACGTATTCTCGTACTTGTATATATATACATTTCCGCTGTGCTGAGTTGTTGTGTACCCATTGTATGTTATTGATGTGAGCTGTGACTGATGTACTATGATGGTGTAATATATGTAAACTGATATATTTGATTTTGAGTAAAGATTATTTATTATCTATTATATTTTATTCCGCTGCGATGGTTAGATTCTGATGTTGATTTTGTTTTCTCTTCTTCTACCTCTTCTTCTTAAACCCAAATGGTTCGTATTTCTGTGCAACTTGAGTTGATTGTTGTAGAATAGTGTTGACTCAAGGGGTGCGGATTTTGCGGGTCGTTACAAAAACTCTAGAAATTTAATTTTAAATAAATTCTTAATCGTGTTTGATCTCGAAAATTAAACTTTATTTTATACTTCAAATCAAATTTATACGAAGCTTAAAAACCGAAAATTTACTATATATATATATATATATATATATATATATATAAATAACCAAATCAATATCCCATAAACCATATATATATATAGCTTTACAAAACCATAGTAAAACATTTCCAAAAATAATTTTATATATTTACCGCGGTGCCTGTATAAAATTTTCTACCCTATGGTCAAGTGATACGGATGTTTATCATTTCAATCCGTAATTTAAAATAAAAATGCGGTTGTATATCATTTCAAACTGCAATCCCGAATGAATGAAATGCACGATAACTTGCAGTTTATACGATATAAAATACAACATCTATTCATCCAGATATCAATCATCAACCATTTTATTACAATCATCATCCAATTTAAACAACATCAATATAGAGCATATAAATTTTACAGGTAATAAATAACATGTATTAACTAACAAATTACATTCAATAATAAATTTTACAACTGTTAAACTATCAGTTTATATGCAAAAATAAATGTAAATTTAACTGGCAGTTAATATGAAATAAAAATTTAGCATAACTATGACTGGCAGTTAATATGCAAATAAATAAATTCTAACTGTCAAATTATATGAAATAAATAAAATTAATTAACAGTTAAACTAAATAAATGCGATTTAACAGAGATAGTAACATGCCAAACAGTCATAAATAAATTTTTACTCATATCTAAAATCAATTTAACAAATATAAGAAATTTTAGAAGTTGTGAGTGGGTTAAAACACTCACCTTTAGGATTTAAATCGAATGTAAATCCGATTTAAACCCAAAAATTTGACGGTCTTCAAATCTGTCCAAACCTGCGTCAACGCGTCTGGAATTTTATTACGATCCTAACAAAAAAAAATTCACGTGAAACAAATAAAGTATGAGGAAGTTATTCGAGTTTAACTGTATGAAAACAAAATTAAATTAAAACCCAAACCTACTTAATATTATAGCCACGTCACCATCCTCTCATCAACAGGACACGCGTGTCCTTACTCCCGAAGCCCTAATCGCACTCAGTGGCAACCTAGCCGCCACCATCGCTAATTTCCTTCAATTTTCGCTACCGCCTCGAAGCATCTGCCACCGATCAGGGACTTCCATCGCCTTGGCCTCGCCGAGGCGCCCCACCTAAGGCCGACCGGCCACCTCCGGTGCCCCCTTGCACGTGCGACCGCCGCCCCCTTTTGAGCCAATTTCTGGCGATTCCAAACACCATCGCGACGAACTAACCACATAGATCGAACCTACTCGTCTTCCTCTACGCATCCATGCTTCTCGATCGACCTAAGGACGTAGATCCACCGTTGATTGACCACCCATACCATGAACGACCGAAACAAATTTGAAATTTTCTGGACGAAAAATAGCTCCAATCCAAAAACGAACAGTACTGGGAGATTACGCTCATAGAGACTCCAACATATATTTTTTTGGAATTTTTCTGAGATGTTTGAATTTTCAGCTTTTGATTTGATTTTTGAAATTTGAACATGGATCTAGGGTTTCTAGCCATTGGAAGAAGAGAAGAACTGATGAAATGAACGCACAAACATAATGAGAATAGATGGGCTAGGGTTTATAACTAGGTTTATATAGATAGGTTGGAAATTTGAATAGATGGATCCGATAAACAAACGTGCTGAACGATAATTGGCCCAAAAAGCCCATTATGACCACGGAATGAAATTTGTTAAACCTATAATCCAAATAGGTATTTTAAAATATTCTGAACGCGATGGAAAAAGTTTCACGTCCAAATTCGATTGTATGAAGAAGTTATGCTGAAATCAATATTTTCAAATTGATTTCAAATTAATTTTAATTAAATCGATTTCAAGGCGTTTCGCCTTCGTACGATCAAACGACAAGTCCGATCACTACGAAACTTGAAACCCTACAATAATTCACTGATACGGATCCGATGAAACTGGTTTTGTCGAAATCCGAGTCAGTGACCAAAATGGCTATTTTTATATTAATTAAATAAATTAAAATTTTAGTCAATTAAATCAAATTTCCCATTTCACTTCGATAATTGATGATTCTTATCATCATAAATTTTCAAATCATCTTTACTAACTTACACAAAATTTAACTGTCGAATTAAAATCTATAAATTCTCAAATTTCATTAAATTCACCAATTATAAATTTAATTTCCAAAATTTAAATTAAATTTACTTTCCATATATTTTTGTCAAATAAATAAATTTATCATTGGATTCATACTTCATTACGTAAATCTCCCCAATTTCATCTAAATTTATATTTGCATAATATCTAAATATTAAATTTCAAATGTTACCTCATTATCGTTAATGTAATAAATATATTCTTAATTATTGCAATAGATTATCCGTTATAACTTAATATACTAAATAGATGGTTCATCTTAAATACTTGTTCTCATTAACGTTTTATTTCTACTTATAAACTAATGCAATTATTACATATTCCTCCCTTAGTTAAAACCTTCCTATTTACAATTAACGTAAAATGTTATATCCGATTTCCATTAATTTCAATAGATTCAAATTATCATATCTTATATCCAAATGAATAAATAAAGCTTAATTCTTGTTAAAATATTCAACTCATTTGATTGCAATTAAACCTTTTGTCATAAATTAAATTTCGATATATTAATCAACTTTATTTCCATTCTTCTTTATACATAAATCATCATATTATGAAGACACGCTATTCCCCATTAATTCCTTTAATTTATTTAACGTAACATTTAATTTATATTTATTGCAATGCTTTCCGATTTAATTGAAGGGACTAAGTATATAACTCATAATAGTTGTGGTAAAACTATTAATCCCACATTTATAAGTATATCCTTATCGGTTATACCTATTAATTAAATAAATTCCACTTCTATGTCCGTTTAAATTTATTACTGAGTACCCATTTACTCCTTTCCAATAAATTTGAATTCCATTCATTTACCATGCAATCACTTTCCCATTCACCTTCTTATTATCAACCTACAGTTATTGCAATTCATTATCTTATATTAATTTTATACAATTACCATTAACTTTACATTCGATTACTATTCACTGCATATTTATTCATAAATAAATTCGATATCTACTTTTCTTCCCTTCTATTTGATAAATAACCTAGAACGCATTTACATTCATTCATTTCATTCATTTCATTCCATTCATTTATGGGTATTGCATCGAAATTTAATTTATTAGCTAATACCAACATTATTACGATTAATTGCAATTGGATTTCCAATTATATTCAATAATCTGAATAAATAACATACATATTAATCAAATCCTTCGTTTGTTTTTCTCATATACCATTTAAAATCAAATCATAACATTTAAACGATTTTATTGAATTGGAATTTCATTCAAGTCACAAATTATTAACTTGTATTAACATGATTCCTTAATTTATTCCAAATTACCGTTTACACTTTTATTCCATTAAATCAAATTAATATTTTCATAAATTTCTCATATTAAATTTTATATCCAGGTAAGAATCTTTTTCCAACTTAATTCATTTGTATTTTATTTAAATTTCTATAAATAGGTTTTTAATTCGACATTTACATAATTTATTTTAGCCTTCATTTTAATATTTATTTACCCCTTTTATAATTTCTACTAAAATAAATTAAAAAAATCCTATTAAATAAACAAATTAAATTGTCGAAATTTACGGGTCGTTACATACACTCAACAGTTATAAATAAAACTTTATAGATTATTTATACATCTCTATACCAAATAAAAGTATCCTATCCCAATAAATCCATAAGCCAAACAAATAATAATTTCCAATAATATTTAAGTTGTATTACTTTTTTCACATTATTCACTGTTCATTTTTCATTTGTTCATACAATGTTTGTTTAATTCCTTTACATTTATCACTTACAAAATTCATTTTCCATTCATTTATACAATACCATTATTTTCTTTTTATTATTTAACATTCATTGCTTACATAAGTTATCTCCATTTCAATTATTAGATTATCCATTTTTAGGTAATCTTCTTTACAATTTAATTCACCATTGATAGATTTTTTCTCTTTTTCACATTCATTCTTTCAAATATATAGGATTATTGAATATTAAATCCATTTCTAAATCATTTCAATGTTTTCTAAAGTAACAATCATTCAATTAATATAGTACTCGTTTTAATTATAAATGGCTTAAACATTAGCTTAAGTTTATAATTATTTACTCATAGTGTTCATCCTTTACTATTCAATCTGATTATAGATAGCTTAAAGGGGTTTTTAGGCACAAGGAAGAAGTTGCAAAAAAAATTAGTCTCAGGGACAGAAAGTTTGTTTTTTGGTTTGAAGGACGCTTTATAGTGAAAATCACAGAATGATAGTTGCAACTATCATTTTCTGTTTACACTATAAAGTGTCCTTCTGACTAAAAAACAAACTTGCTGTCCTTGAGACTAAATATTTTTGGAATTTTTTCCCTGTGCCTATTTTCCTGTAGCTTAAATATTAACTTAAGCTTATAATAATTTTTCTTACATTATTCACTTTTATTACATTTAATTAGTGGCATTTCAAAATATTAAGATTAGTTTATAACAATTTATGACATTAGAATTCTTATTTATGGTAGAAACTTCATTGAACACTTTCATTTTTCCCAAGTTTTACTTGTATAATATCCTATTGCATATTCTTATTATCATTTCAACTTTATATTTGGTAAGTTATATATATGTCTTTTTAGAATGTAATTGAATGTTACACAAGTTTGTTTTATTCATTTTAGTTAACAAAATGTTCAATAGTTACCATTTTTTATTTTCATTTCCCTTTTATTTACAGTTTACAAATTTTCATTTTCTTATCTACTTCATTAATCATCTTAACATCAATTTCTTATTTTCTCTTTTAGAAGTTTCCAATTATTAATATAGCTAAGATTCCATTCATTACAATAATTTCAATTTCTAATTTACAGAAACTTAAGAACTAAACAACCGGGTTGCATTTCAATTATTTTAAAACAATATATGTAATCATAATTTTTATACATATAAAATTGTATTTGAAATTCAAAATCAAGATTAATTTATCAAAACAATTATGCAGTAAAATTACTACAACGGTCTTCCTTCTTTGAAACTTGAAAATGAACGTCGTTGATACGTGCACTCATTACCGAAATTATTTTTCAGCAACAAAGAGAGGAGTACATAACTTATTTCCTTTAAAAGTTTCCTTTAAAAATTTCTTTCAAATCATCTTGAAACATTCATATCAGAAAATACTTCTAAATACTACTAGTATTATATTCCAACATCTTTCAAAAGAAGTTTTCAAAAATTCCAGAACTTCAGTTCTAAACTTCCAATTTATATTTACTTTATTTGTAAATCCTATTTTTCAATCAATATTTTCATAATTTCTCTACCTAACAAACAACATATTACATCCAACTATATCATTTATAAAATTTATTATTTTATATACAAAAATACATAATGGGCAAAAAAATTTCATTTACCTATATTTCAAAACAAATATTGTGTCGGTCTGCCCTATTATGTGTTTAGAAATCCGTATCGATGTCGTAGCGTCCTATGTACTGATGGAAATTTATAAATACTAAATAGAACAAATTAACACAACATGAAAACCTTTTATAACACTAACAAATATGTTCTCTCATATATATCCACTCAACAACTCATTCTAGGGTGTTATTGCCCTACTTTTAGTGAGTTAGATCCTACAAAGCTGTGGTTATCACTAAACCTGGCTCTGACACCAACTGTAATGGGACACCACCAGTAGGGTAACGCCCACGATAGCATACATTGGTACCTGTGTTATGCTTTTATGGCCAGCCTCTCGATGGCACCAACTCCGCAGGACATGTAGGAGTAAGATTCATCCGCTCGCTACCAAACTCAAATGCGAGAACCCTCTATCATGCTGCACCCGCCAAGTGCATAAACAGACACACATGTCAACACTACTACCACAACACTATTTTTATCGATTACAATTAGTTACATACTATTTCATTGATTAATCAACTTTTAAATTATCAGTTATTCTTTTGATCCAATTATAAATTAACACACACATTATTACAATTAATTCACAATCTATATCCAATAATAACCTTTTTAATCATTTTAATTAATTGGAATTACATTTAAAGTAATTATAAATTACTTTAAATTAATACTATTATGTTTAAATATAATTGCATTCTTATTATTTAATAACAAAATTTTATTTCTTCCAACATTAAATCACAAAACCTTATTAAATTAACTATTTTTAGTTATCGTAAATTATGGGTCGTTACATTCTGCAAATTGGAAATTTCAATTTTATAATGAAATGAATCCTTGACTATATAATTGGAAACTTTAATATGTGTAATTAGAAACTAGATGCTAAGCGATTAGTGAAAATATAAGAAATCAAAGGTTGTCATTTGTAAACTTAGAAATGGAATAAGAAAATGTAATTATTGAACATTTTGTTAATTAAAATAAATTTGATAACTTGTGTAACTTCCTATTGCATTCCGAAAACATATCAATAAATGAGAATTGTTACGCTATAAAATGTTATAAACTCAAGTTAAAAATTTGAAGTGGTACAGATAAATTGTAATTGAAAAGATGCTTAAGTAAGTAAATGATTATAAAATTTAGTTAATGTTGAAGTCATTCGTAATTAAAGTGACATTATATTAGTTGAATGGTTACGACTTAGAAATGTGAAATGATTCAGAAATAGATTATATGGTCAATAATATTATATATGAAAGAAATGAATGTGAAAAAATATCTACCAAGGGTGACTTAAATTGTAAAGAAACTTACCTAATAATGGATAATCCAATAATTGAATTAGAAATAACTTATTTAAGCAATGAATGTAAAGTAATAAAATAAAAGAGATATGGCATTGTATGAATAAATGAGAAATGAACTTTTGTAAGTAATAATGAATGTAAATTAATGAAAATAGGCATTATATGAATGAGAAAAGAACAATAAATGATGTGAAATGAGAAAAAAAGAAAAAAAGGGAACAAACTTAAATAAAATTGAAATTATTGCTTGCTTGGCTCATAGATTGGTTGGAAAGGATACTTCTATTTTGTATAGAGATATATAAATAATCTATAAAGTTTTATCTACGACTGTTGAGTTCATGGTTTACTTCATAGTTTATTTATCGTTTTATTTGATTAGAAGTTCTAAACCCGAACAAACCATTTGTTTTGGTAGCATGGATGGATGATTGATTTCTTGGTTGAAATGATGTTTGTACTATTTGTTTGCAAATGATTATTGTAATGTTGTAATGTTTTATCTGTTATTTATTGAAATAACTTAAATATTTCTCTTTTACTTAATTATTAACCTCTCTGGATTACATGAGTCAAATCTAGGTTTATGGAAGCAATGGCTACTGCTTTTGATTTCATAAATAAGCGTTGTTTGCCCGACAAATAGGTATGTTCTCGGATTACGGTTTTTCTAGCTATATTGTATTGTTTTTCTGGCTGTTTAGGATATATTATTTTGAAATATGTGATATTTTTTATTATTATTAATATTACAAAGGACATTCTTTCGAAATTTTCCATTAATTTTGGACATAATTTTTTTTTATGAAATGTATTTTAAACTTTTATTAACTTGAATATAAAAGGAATTAATTTTTTATAATTTGATATATTTTATTTAAATTATTTAAGATGTAAATTTATTGTTAATAAACTTAATATTTTGAATAAGATATATTGATTACTTAATTCCTCAATTTCCTTCTTTTCCTTTTCAAAGGCGAAAAGTTTTGAGTGGAGGAGAGTGTAACGACCCATAATTTTTGATAATTAAAATTGTTAATTTAATAAGGTTTTGTGATTTAATGTTGCAAGAAATAAAAAATTTATGATTTAATAAAAAGAAAATAACTAGAATTAAACGTAATAGTGTTATTTTAAGGTAACTGATAACTACTTTAAATGTAATTCCGATTAATTAAAATGATTAAAAAAGTCATAATTGGTGATGGATTGTAAATTAATTGTAGTAATGTGTGTATTAATTGGTAATTGGATTAAAAGAGTAATTGATAATTTAAAGGTTGTATTAATTAATGAAATAATGTGTAATAAATTATAATGGAATAGAATTAGTATTGTGTAAGTTGTTATTACATTTGTTTGTAAATAATAAACTTAAAAATGTGATTAAATGAAAAAAAAGGTGACAATTCTTATTTGTTACCAATTTATTCAATCAATTATAATTAAATGTAACTAAATGATACTTGAATATGAGTTAAGATGATAACTGTAACTTGTGAATGTAATAAAATGAATAGAAATGTCAATTATAAGGCAATAATTGATTTAATAAAAGAGTGAAACCAAGATAAATTAAGTAATTGTGATTTCTTTTTCTTTTTTTGGCAAGGCAAGTAATTGTGATTTCAAATTATAATTAATGTGAAAATCGATAAAAATTCAATATAATTGAAATATTACAACTAATATGGTAAAAGATGATAATTGTATAATATTAGTGTAATAAGATATAAACAAATGTTAACTATGCCTATAGAGTAACGACTGATTAAATAAAAAGATTGAAATCAAATTTAATCAATTTATTGAATTTAAATTTCAATTAATTGGATATAATTACAGTTGAAATTAAACACTGTAATCAGTAAAATAGCTAACATTGTATTGGCATGTAAATTGTTTTAAACTATTATACATATCCAAGTAATTAAAAATGATAAAAATTTGTTAGCCTATTCCACTGAGTTTAATAACATCGAAACATCTATTTTGATATATGGGATTACCTACTTTCATTTCGAAGACGAAATGGGCTTTTTGGATCGTTATTGTCATTGATACTAATTAGATTCGTATTCATTTGTGGTGGTGTTTTGGAGATTCGATGGTTAGATCGCTTGCAATAACTCAGTTAGGTCAATTGTTTATGGCGGCAGCCGGGTGGATCTCGAGCTCGATCAGGTGGCGCCTGGCCATGCGTGGGTCGGAGGTTATGGAGATGGTTCAGTCGAGGTCGCGACGAGGCTTGGGGTAATCGCGATCGTGTCAGGCGGCGAATGTGATGGATGGGGTGGCGGTCGAACATCTGAAGGGTTTCGAAGACCTAGGCTGGCTCGTACGTGTTAAAAGAAGGCAACGTGGAAGAAGGGTACTCGCTTCTTGTTTAATTATATTATTAATATGTTGGATAAATTTAAATTACTCGTCTATACTGATTTAATCATATCTTTTACGTACGATCTCGGATTCACACGCGGTTTACTTTATTGGGATCTTATCGAAATTCTGGTAATTTTGGAACTAGTTTGGACGAATTCTAAGGCAATTTAAATTTGGGCCTTTATTTTGATTTCAAATCGATTTGAAATCAAAGGTGTGTGTTTTGACCCACTCACAACTACTAGATTATCTTATCTTAGTTAAATTAAATTTATGACGTGATTAGAAATTAATCGATTGATGTTTGGTATATTTAGATTGTCATTCTATTTAAATTTGACTTTTAATGCATTTAATCATCGTTTAATTTAATATTGAATTTAATAGTCAATTTAATACCTGCTATTGATAATCAGTTATCTATTAACGTTTATTGGTTGATTTGGATGATGATTGTGATGGATGTTTGATTGTTTATATTTGATGATTGGATGTTGTATTTTTATATTGCTATAGCACTGAAAATTCCCTATGGGTTGAAATGATACATACCCGAATGATCTGTAGATTAGGAAAAAATCGTTATGGGTTGAAATGATAGACTTGAGCAATTTTATGGATTTTATTTAATTCGAGATTGCGGGTTGAAATGATATATACCCGTAAAATTTTAAATTGCGGATTAAAATGATAAATATCCATGACACTTGACCATAGGGTAGAAAGTTGTATACGGGCAACAGGTTTGTTAAATTAGATGATTCTTAATTCTTTAAATTTTGAATTCAGTTAATTGGCATTTTGAAATAGAAATTGATTTATATAAACTAAATTATTTTCGATAATCCAAGCGTTAATGTTGAAATTGAAATTTATTTAATGAATTGTTCAAAGAATTTAAATTTGAATTTCAAAGTTGAAGTGTTAACTATAAATGAATTTATCGGAATTAAATTATTGAAAATGTTTGAATGTAACTTTGCATTATATTTTAAACAAATTTAAACTATTTTAATTAATTTAAACTATTTTAATCAATTTAAACTATTTTAATCAATTTAAACTATTTTAGTTTATTTTAATCTATTATAACTATTTAATACAATTTAATATATTTTACCTATTTTAAACTAATTAATTTTATTTAATATATTTTAATCTATTTAATGTAATTTAAATCTATTCAATCTATTTTAAATTTATACAATCTAATACTTAATATAATTTAAATCCATTTAATCTGTATTTAATCTATTTAAATCATTTTACATCTAATTAAGTTAAATTTAAATCTTTTTAAACTATTATTACTATTTTAATCTATTTAAACTATTTTTAAACTATGAAAACTATTTATTACTATCTAAACTATTTTCTAAAATTTCAGACTGTGTAAACTTGAAGTATTTATATTTAAATACTTGATGATGATACAACCTAAGCTAGAATATGGAAATTATACCTTTTGTGAAATAACGTATCTGAGTAAATATGATGGTTTTGGAACGAGGATTCAATTAACCTATCTTATCGATAAATTCAAAAGTGAATGTGATTTTGAAAGTGAATACGATTTTGGAAGTGAATATGATTCGAAAGTGATATGGTTTTGAGAATATGATATTTTGGTATCAAATATGAATTGGTTTTAGGAAATGTAAAAGAACCATTTGGTGAGTAATAAGCATTTAGTTGTTAAAGGTACCAAGATCGGATATGGTCATACTCTTTTCGAATAACGTAAACCACTTTAACAACTGTTTATGTGGTGAAGATTCTAGAAATGAAGTAGGATGGTTTGTCGAACGATTCTGTATGAGGTATTTACATGACCTTGACTCCCATGAGTCATCTTAGATGTGATTAAAATAGGAGCCACGGCAGGCCAAGTGAGGTCGCACGTGCGATCGGGCACATTTCTTCGATACCATATTATGACTTTGTGATGATTTGGTGGCCACCGCTTGATTTTAATTATGGAAGTTGGTTCCGAGGTGGGCGGTAGTAGTTGCTACGCATTATCACCTGTCCAGAATCGCAATTGGTATATCTACCCTAGCATTGCCTCGAGTGCCGTGTTCACCTTCCCTATCGTGACTTCTACGGGTTTGTTTTGTACCATACCTATGGAGTGCTGTCTAAGTAAACATAACGGAGGAGCTTACGATACTGTATAGACTATGGAAATATATAAAATGTGTTAAGGGGAATATGGGTAATGCCTTAACGCTATTTTAATACTTTACTTTACTGTAGACACTATTATAATAGCGTATTATACTATGTATGTAGATAGTTTAACGGATCTTTGGGAGATGTAAATCCCGAACATCTCTTAAGTTATTGCACTCACGTTGACACTGGATAGGAGATGTCAAACCCCATAAACATCTTTGATGTCGTTACGCTTATATTTATTTACTATTAATTTAACTTACATAAGATCTTTTAATTTGGACTCAAGTGTTTTGTCTTTTCAATTTGCTTGGATCTGCCTGAGCTTTTCAGTTTATCGAAGACTGCTTTCTGGAGGACGAAGACGAAGACGAAGATTTTGTACTATTATTGTTTACTATATTTATTCCACTGCATTATGTTGGTCCGCTGCATTTATTTATTATTTATTCTTGTTTTATGTTACTTTTATCTTTATTATAAAGGTTAATCAATGTTATTTGTAAACAGCTTCATGAACTGTTTATTTGATTATTATATTTTGTCATTCTGCTGTGAGATTCTGTATTTTTTTCTTTTCTTTCTCTGCTTTTTCTTATTTACCCCATAATAGTTTGTCCTTTTGAATGGTTTGAGTTTGACGTGTGTGGTTTATTGTCAGATTCAAATGTCCACAAAGGCAAGTCATTACACAAGTCGCATTTTCCTACCATATGTTGCACTACCTAGGCCATGACATCCTGCTCTCGCCATCATACGCCAGCCTGTATCCCCATCGCCCGCCATCAATCACCTCACGTCCCTTGCGATGCCATCTTTGAATCACATTTCATCGCGTGATTGAATTATTTTTAAGTTTGTCGTGAATTTTAAGTAGGCTTCTGGGGTAATTTGAAGACTAAGGGAATAGGGTGTTGGGTTAAAGTTTGAAGTGGGGAGAGAATTTTGGAAAAGGGAGAAAGAACAAATTCAAACGAGTTTGGGCTTAGGCTTTATTAATTTTAGGCTAGTTAAAATGGATTCACTTTGCTAAATATTCATTCTTCTTATCTTTTAACTCTTTCAATTTATTTATAAATTTACTCAAATTTAATTTTAATTGATCTATACTTCATTGTCGAGGATGTGTGTGTGTAATCACATAACTTCCTTCACTTCAATATTTGTTCACTTTTAAAATTTTAAAATATAAATTATCACAAATCGAATTCAAATATTTTATTTAATTAAATTTATTTATGTATACAACATAGAAAGTTAGGCTGTTATAGACTTCTCCCCTTAAGAAAATTGCATCATCACAATTTATTATGGGGAAATGTCATATACAACTCATATCCTTAATCTCTTCATATTAAGCTCCCTTCCAAAAACTTACACAATCCTCTGCATGGCTTATCTCTAACTTCTTTTAACATATGCTATAATTTAAATAGTTTCGAATAATGACATTTTATTCTTCGTATATGATATATATTTGTGATTTCTTTCTAAATGTTGGATTTTTTGGAAAATTTCAGCAGAGACTTCTTTATATGGAGCGCATCTGAAAAATTAAAACACAATATATCACTACACATCCCAAAACACAAGGATATATCATATCATAAATCAATATAGCATAAAAACGTACCTTTCTATTAGCAGTTTAAGCAATTTACCTTACCTTTAAGCATGCATAAGCAAGCCATCATCGCCTATTAGTCCCAGAAACCCTCTAGAATACCTATTCTTAAATTAATATAAATATTAATCGTTTTTTGAAAGAGATAATATAAGTATACATCCACTTAACATATATAACATGGCGTCTTAGTTTAAGCCACTTTAGACAAACGAAATCTAGTTATGGTTTCTAAGAGTAAACTGCATAGTGTGTCAGCTTTTTGGAACAACTTTCGGATTGCAAAAATCTCAAGTACAACATGAGTTATATTATATTTCGTAAGGATGGGAAAATAAGGAATTATGTAATAATTATAAGCCCACTTCTTAAACTCACGTCTTTAATCGTGGAAATTTCAAAACTCTTAAAATAAAAGTTTTTACTTGTGCTCTTAGATTTTCGGAATAGGCGAAATCGTCAAAATTGGGCAAACAGTTCAAAATTTATGGTTGAATGAATCGAGATTGTTTTGAAGATTTTACACTTTCGGGCAGCAAACCATTTACGTTTTGATTTATGTTTGGACCTAATTAAACTCAAAATTTTGCTTTACACTTCAATGAAAATTGTTCTCTATTGACACCTCTTTATAATTAAATTGGAATTGTAACGACCCGGAATTTTGACGTTTTTAATGAGAATATTTAATTTATTTAGATATTCATGTTTGATTCAAATTTAATATTTAATAAGAAAATAAATTTGTTAATAAAACGACTTGATTTTTAAAGATGTATTTTAAATTAATTTATAGGACTATTACATAGTTTTCAATGTAGAAAATAATTAATTTTCGTTTGACATATTTTATGGAAAACGTCGTTATTTTTGAAATTTTACAAAATAAGATAACAATTGTATTTAATTATTATTTTCCAATCAAATCGCATTTTTGTGCGCAATCATATTTTTATTTTGTCATTCATGGTTTGTACGTGAACGAAATGCCATGTAGCGATGTGATGGAAATAAAAAATATACAATACTTCAGCTTGGACTTTTCCTTCATTTCCTTCTTTACCGTTTACTTTTCTTTTTCCCACTTCTTTCATTTACTATTAAAAATAAATTCAAACCCTCTCCTTTCAAAATTCAAAGTCAAACGGTTTGTTCCACTAAAAATCACAAAATTAGATCCGTTGGGAGTGTATCATCAAAAGCCTTAAATCGATGTGTGTATTGAAGGGTGTGATGGAGTTTGGTTTGGTTTGACATGGTCGACGTGAGTTAGGGATTAGGCGTGTTGGAGTTTGGTTTAGTTTTAGAAGAATCGGAGATCACCGTTGCATTTATCGTATGAAGTAGATCTAGGGGCCGAATTTCGTGGATTGCGACTGCTTATTGGTGAATGTGACATTTCATGTCATGGTCTAAAACCATTTAGGTTGCATTCTAGGGGATGCACCGAGCTTGAAGTGGGGATGTGGGATGGAGTTCTCGTTCGAGGGGAAGTTTGTCGGAGTAGTTTTATGGCGATTTTATGGAGGAACGAGCGAGATATGGGGAGGAGAAGGCATGGCGTGGTGAGTGTGTCACTGTGTGCACGTACATAGTATTGGGTTAGATTAGGAAAGAAGGGTTTAAGGAGTGGTGATTAATTTAGGAAATGTGAATAGTGCATTAATTAAATCATTTAAATCGAAAACTTATCAAATCAATAACTTCTTCATACGAGGTTGAATCGAGGCACGACCTTTTGCATTGCGCTTGTAGAAGTGTTATCTGCACATTGGAATTTGTTTTGTCAAGTTTGGAGCAAGTAAAATTTTGCTAAAATCGAACGCCATTCGATTTTAGATCAAACTGGAATGCTTAAGCGTAAGATTGAATTTTGATGAGTTAACTAATCTTTGAAAGAATACTACATGATTTATGTTAGATATAGATTATTATTATTTTGTGTTTGAATAATTTATTTGTTTGGTTTGGTAGATATCCACTTTGAAAAGCGAATGATATATAAAACGAAATATAAGTAATTTTGTAAAGGAATCTAGATTCCTCATTACTATTGATTTCAATTTCAATTATATAGCTGTTGCATAGATTGTTGAATTTCATGATTTAATAGTTTGGCAATATTTGATGTGACATTGATATATGTTAAAAGTTGAACCTTTTTAGTGATAAAGGTAGTAATAACATTAAGTGCTATAGTAGCTATTGGCCTCGTTACAGTATTTTGAAATACTATTAATTGCTGCTTTTGATTTGAAGAAAGATTTTTAAATGTGACCTTTGAAATTTTCGATGGTATTTCGTTTAGAAATGGTTTTTGAACTTTTCTATTTTACTTCAACCTTTTGTTTAGCCTTTTCTAGTTCACATGGATATGTTTTAAAAGTATTTGAAGAAGTATTTACTTTAATGAAAAATTAGTATAATAACGAGTTTATTTTAAAGGAAAAGAGGAATTTATCTTTTATTATAAAGTGATTCTGTTCTAAAAGTATATAGAAATATTTAGAATAAGTATTTATGAAATGCTTTATATAAAAATGTTGTATAACAGATTTATAAATGGTATTTTATAAATAAAAGAATAGATTTATAAATGTTTTTTATAAAAGGAACATTAATATCATTTTGATAAATTGGAAAATAAATCATATTTGTGAATTCATAGTGACATATGAAGTGATCGTTTTATAGAAAGTATTCAATACTATTTTGAAACAGAGATTTTTTAAGAATAAAAGGAGTTTTATAAAGGTGTTTTAAAAGGGGATTTTATAAATTTAAGAGAGTTTTATTTAATGAGTTTTGTAAATTTAAAAGAGATTTATATAAATAAGTGTCGTAAATATGAAGAAGATTATAAAAGGAATTTTATAAAAGAAAATGAGATTTGATTTCTATAAATGATTATTTTAAAATTATAGTGGTATGGAAAGTATTCTTTTCATACTTAACACCAAATTCCGAGGTATGCAAACTAGTCTCTATCTCGAGAATTCAAAATGTATGTCGAGAAGAGGATAATTTCCTAACTTGTCTGATTTCATTATTAATCGACGGATAGTACTGTTTGAAACGAGGAAGTGGTGTTAAGTATATTTGATTTAATTTCCATATGACATGTTTACTTCCACCAAAAGGAAAGTGTTTAGGGTTTATTGTTATTAATGTTTTAATTATGACATTTTTTAAACCTAACTAAGAGTGGTTTTGGAAATGAAATCTTCCTTAAGATTTGTGAATATGCTTATACCATTGAGATAAGTATATGGAAAAGTTTTCTAAGTATTGAAAACGAGATGTTTTGTGAACATACTTATAACTATATAAGTGCTTTTTTTAAGTATTAAAGATGTGGTGTTTTGTGAATATACCTATACTGTTGACATAAGCATATGGAAAAGTTTTCTAAGTATTGAAAGTGAAATATTTTGTGATTATACTTACATAGTTGGGATAAATATATCAATATTTTTCAAGTATTGAAAAGGGTAGATATAGTTTGTGAATATATCTTTGTACAAGTATTTTGATACAGGTATTTACAAAGAGATTTTAATTAATGAAAGGATTAATTAAAGAGGCTCAGTGGTTGCTTTTGTGCTTAACCATGCCCAATTTCTATGGAAAACCAAATATATGATTTAATTGCTTGTTTAATTGATAATTAAATAACTGATTATCAAATCTTGGCCAATTTTGAAAACTATCATTGTTGGTTTGAAGAAACTGGGATCAGATATATTATCCAAAAACCACTTTGAACCAGCATAAGCGTTCAAATTGGAAACATCTTAAAGATAACGGAATCGAAGACGAAGTCCTTTGAAGTGCAAGGGCTATTTCTACTAATCCTAAGGATGTGGTAGAAGTAGTGCCTTCGGTTTGTTCATACCTTGAACTACTTGTATAAATGAATGATGGTATTGCATTGTTGCTTGGAGGGCAATGTTAGCATTCTGATTTGCTAATAAGGTAAAACGTAGTCTCAGGCCCTACATTCAGTATGACTAAAACATGGAATTTTCTTTAGGGCTATATGGTTTGCTACTATTAGGGCATGGACATCACCCGATCTAGGTCAATATTGACCCATTTATGTATGCAAGTAACTCAGTATGGTTTTTGGCTGGCAATTAAGGTGATGACATATTCGGTATTATCTAGTAAGGTGTAGGTCGATCCTGACTCGTAGGGGTTCATGTGTGGGCCTCAATACATTTTCTAGAATGTACTGTAACAAATAGTACCCCAATAGCATTGTCATTGTATGGTATCTATTCTCTAATACGCGCTTTTATAGACTTAGTAGTATACTTAGTATGTTGGAATGTAATTAATGCAACCATTTTGGCTATGATTAAATATTTGTTTTAAACCCTAGACATTATTATAATATTGTAAGATTTCTCATGAAATGGTTCGATTATCATAAGGTAAAAACCCATCCGTATTTATATGCAGCATTGTTTAAGAAATACCTATATTTCGAAAGGTTTTACAACATTAAAATCCATTTTTGTTTCTTATGCTAGTTTACAAAATTAACCAGGGGGTTGTTTTCTAATAATACTCAAGTCAGACCGAGAATGTTTATAGATATAGTTATGGATGTTTTGAAGCTTCAGGAGATGAACTGGATGCCTCCAAGACATATTCATCTATATTTTATTTTCTACTACATTTCTTGCTTTGTATTTATTAGCATTTGTAAAGATAGATTGTTATAACTGTCTCGGTTGATGAACGGTTAGTTTACTTTGATTGGCTTATATATATTACAGTTTTCTTTTGTAAGGGTCTGTTATATGTTGTATATTATTCACCATGAAATGAGATTGTCTTCCATCTTTCCTTTCTTCCACCAAAACAATTTATCTTTTCAGCACTTGGAGGCTCGGTACGTGAATACCGTAGATGTATTAGTGTCGACTTTTGTGGGTCAAAATGGCAGGTTGTTATAGCGTGGCATCAAAGCTTAGGTTACGCGAAGACCTAGGCTTTAGTGAGATGAACTCATTAGAGATAGGATAAGTGACATCATATTATGAGTTTGAGTGTTTATATTTGAGAGCACGTATTTGTTAATGTTATAAAATTGTTTTATGCTGTGTTGATTTATTTATTGAGTGGTTTATAAAGTCTGGTCAATACAGAAGGAACAACTTTATCGATAGGAGTTTCTAAACTCTTAAACAAGGTAAACCATATAGTATTGTTTTGAAATTTTGTAAATGAAATAATTTTACCTAGATTATATTTCATATGTAAAAAAATAATTTTCAAAAATTGATATAAACATTTATGTTCTTTTTGATTGTTAGTTGTTATCCGGGTCTTTAACCCAGCCGGATCTAAGAGGTGTCGGAGCAACTTGGTCAAGTCCGAATAGCCCAGAAGTCAACCAAATGAATTAGAGTAACGTAAGAAGGCCAAGAAAATGGAACAGGAAGACTCACTAAGGACATGAATCGCTAGCGATCCATGACTTATCGATCCATGGGTTTAACTAAGAAGTTTTCAAAGCCTCTTACATCGTGATTCAATCCATATTACAGAAACAATGGCCGAGTTTGACGAGATTCTGAGTTAGTTAGGTCAAGAGACAAGCATTTTCCTTATGCAATCAGAAGCTAAATACAACAAGCAAGTAAACCATCATCAAAACAAGGCATCGTGCAACCAGACTACACTAATAACATCGATATAAGACGACAAAGACACTCAATCCACAAGGTCCAAAAATAATTAAGCATATGGATCACTGGCGATCCATGCACTATGGATCGCCAGCGATCCATCAATCGTCATTGGGTCACTACGGCTCAAATGGAATAGAGCAATGGGATGCACTATGGAATTGGCTTGCAAATGGATCGCTAGTGATCCATAGACAATGGATCGCAGCGACCCATGCTGTTGGCTCGGGTCGCTGCAAATCTCCAATGTTCTTTCTCGTGATCATCTGCAAATGTCTGATGAACGGGCTTGGCCAATTGACTCTCTAATCTCTATAAATACCATCCTACTTGCAACACAAATGGGACCTTGTTTGAACTGGTTGCTGAAATTCTACTGGATGCTTCCTTCACTCCTCATCCCCTTCACAACGGTCTTCAAAGAAATTTGTTGTGATTCTCCAGTGAATTCCAACCTTGGAGATTCGATCTAGCTAAGAATATTCAAGTCTTTGTAATCAAGTACAACTTGTAATAGCAATCAGCCAATAATAAAAAGTATAAAGTGGACATAGACTTTGTTAACAGCCGAAGCACTATGAAAATTCTCTTGATTTCTTTTTATTTCTTCTCTTTTACATTTATTCTCTATATATTGTTGCTCTGTAAGAATAGGGCTAGTGCTTTCACACTCAACCCAGGGTGTTGAACCCTTTTTTGGTTGGTGCTTTTACTGAGAACCCAACTTAGGTTCAGATCAAGCTATCTACATTGGATCAGATTGGTCCAGAAGTTAGGTCCTCAATCTTTACTCGTAAATTCTATCGCTTGGAATCAATGGCTCCAGGGGAAAGAACTGCCTCTTGAAGGTCCATAAGGGCAGTGATAACGGGGGAAGATGTGATTCATCAACAAACAGAAGTAAATGATGTTAACTTGGGAGATCAAGCGCCAACATCCTCTAGCCAACGCGAAGTCGTTACATGGGATGAGTTGAACAAAATGATTGACCGGATAAACCAGAAAAATGGAAAAAAGTCAGAAGCCTTTGATGGATAAGCCCAATGCTCTCTTAACCTTAGTCAAATCTAGCTCTAAAAACTATGGTTGGACCTACAACTGCCATAGAGCAAGAAAATTCTTCCGTTTTGGGCTTATATAGGAGAAAGGCAAAGTGTGACGACCGCCCATGACTCCCGCACGGAAACAAGGGAATAGTGCGCTGAAAGTGTGCCAGGCAGCCATGAGTGACCGTCAAGGGTAAAATAAATATCGCAGACTCTATCGTAAAACTCACAGCGCATGGATAAAATACAATAGAGAAATATAATACAGTGAAGCTCCCATAGAACAGAATATCATCATCTAATCATAATAGCTTTATACAAACATATGAATCATCCATACATCAAAGCCTCACTATAGTGATACTCAAACAAATACAGCAACGGAACACCCAGTACATATAATATGAAATAATATGCAAAAGCCTTCTGCTCGTCTTCGTCATCATCAGCGTAGATCTCCAAGAACAGCACCTGTCACCTGCTACCTAGTCTGCCCATCCCAACATGGATGAACAGCCTAAGGTAATAAGAGGAGACATAAAACCTTGAGTCAGACAAAGTCTTAGTGAGCAGTAAATCAACTATCAAACATACCAAAAGAGCATAAGGGATAAAAGGAATAGGAACCAAACCATCCCACTCCGCCTCTTTCTACAGTGATAGCCCCCAGACACACATCAAGGAGAAGCAAGCATAACATAGCAAGCAATTAAAGTAAAGCAATAATCACTCGAGTCAAGGTCGATGTTTTCCAAATACAAACCCCCAAGGCCTAAACCAAGATCAGATAAGCACCCAGAAAACACCGCTCTTGAGATCGAATGATGAAACAATCAAACGTCCAAACATCCATGACTCTGGCTATCACTGTTATCATTGCCTTGATTTCTTCGTTAGTTGAACGACCATCTGTCAAGGGCCAATGGTAACCCCGGTTCTAGACATAACTCCACACGTCGTCGCAGCCCGTGCCTAGGAATTTTCGCAACTACCCAGAGTACTAGCACGTCGTCGCAGCCCGTGCTTCGAACGTCGTCGCAGCCCGTTCCAACGTACTCTTGCTTTGAGCATGCTAGAACCTTCAACAACGATGAGATCTCAGCCTCCTAGTCATCCTCCTTGACGACTATTTTCATACTAGCTCAAGCGCCTCTCAAGCTAACCATTATCATCAACCCGGATCGCATCACCGAGTTATCAACATAGCTTCGCACGTCGTCGCAGCCCGTGCTTGGAACGTCATCATGACCCGTCCCATCTCATCATCATACTTTGCCTCCTCGCATCATGGCAAAGTCCATCTCAATACCATACTTTGCCTCCTCGCATTATGGTAAAGTCCATCTCAACATCATCTAATCCATACATATGAGCTTCAACATCCGCTTCATATGCCACAAGCAGCTTTCACCATTCAAGAGCCTTTCCACTTAGCTTTTGAATCATCTTCGACCATCTTTTCTAGATCTAACTATCAATCAACTAACATACATAGCAATCAATCAAATCAATCATTAACTTAAGCAATCAAGTAATCAAATATGGTCTAAGTAGGCATTTATAACTACAATGGCAATTTCGTAAATAAATGAGCATAGATATAACATACATGAATCATGGGTTTCTAGCATAGATCTAACAAATATAAATCATGGGTTTTGTCTCTACAACTTGATGAATGAACTTGCATAAGTAAACATCTTCATAAGTAATGGATCTACACTTGGATCTAAGGAAAATGTATGAAGTCACTATCTACAACACTCCAACAAACCACCAATCCAATATACTCCTTTGGGTCCACGTGAGAGATAACCACCACTCACCAAATCACCCAAACACTTCAAAAACTATCAACTTCAGATCTGGACAGCAAGGATTCAAGCTCGATTTGTTGAAATCTCGCTTGAAATGGTGAAATCTAGCTTCGTCGGATGAAGATCTTCAACTTTGGCTCTTCGATCTTCGATCTTGATCTTCGATCTTGTATAGATGTTAGAACTAGATTGGAGTGGAGAAAAGAAGATGAAGAAATGTTGTAGTCGAGCTCTAAAAATGGCAGCACTTCGTCGCTTCAAAAACCGGTGCCAAAAAGTGAGCCAAACCCCTCTATTTATAGGCTGAAATCACCCTTAGGTCGTAACTCGTAGGTTCGGTTTTAGGTCGTTGCCGACCTAAGAAATCTCCGACCTAACTAAGTCGTCTACGACTCACGACTCAACGCAGCTCAAGGCAATACGACTCAACACACACACGACACAGCAACCCCAGGGTCACACGACTCAAGCCCCTACCGACTTAACTATGTTGCCGACTCACGACTTAACACTACACAGGGCCACACGACCTAGTTCCCTGCTGACCTAACACTAAGTCGTCTGGACGACTCAACTACCAACCGACTCAACTACCAACGACCTAAGCCTTAACTCCTTAAGCCGCTAACCTATGAGTCGGCATCCCTTAAGCCGTTAGTTCCTTTAGGTCAGCCAATCACCTTAAGTCGTTCCATCCTATGAGTCGGTCCAATACATGAGTCGGTCACCTCTCTTACTCAGTCACCCCAATGAGTCGGTTATCCTATGAGTCGCTCACTACCTTGACTCGGTCCAAACCTTAACTCGGTCAAACTCTATAAGTCGGTCATCCTATAGGTCGTTAACTCCACTAACTCGCTCACGACCTAACTCCTCAAGGTCGCTGCAACACTTTAGGTCGTAACCCAATAACTCGTAACTCGTGCACCCTCCTAAGTCGGTTACGACTTAAAACTCCACTATCTCGTTAACTCGTACACGACTCATCTCTTAACCCGTTAACTCCTCTAATCCAACCTAACCTCCACACGGATCAATTCCTTATGAGTTAAAAACGTACGACTTAAGCTATAGATGCCATAAACAACACTAATGACCTGTAAATTCTACGATTTATCGACACGTAAAATACGGGTCGTTACACAAAGCAACCGCATAAAAGGGTAACATCAGGAGCTATTGGAATCAATGTAGAAGGAAATACGAGTACCCCACTCGCCGCGAAGCAACCAACTTTAACTTGAATCAAGGGATGATAACCCCACGAGAGGATGTAGCCATAGACCTCTCCGATTCAAATGATGGAGAATAATTTAATGATGATAGGTTGTAAGAGAAAGCTAATGCATTCAATAATGCTAGAAATATCAAACCACCCCAGTCAGAACAACCACAAGCCAATGGGACCCCAATGGAGTGGTTTTCCCAAAGACAGAAGAGCCTAGGCTTTAGCCCACTCGCCAAGACCACTTGCAAAGTCAAACACTTGGTGTAGTGATTAGCAGCCATCCTCAAGGTTACCAGACATCAGAGGCATTTATCACGGACATGGTTTAGTGATTGATAGATGAAAATAAAAATAGAAGAGATGATGAGCGGGGAACTGCACCAAGTCAGACTCCCTTCACCAATGAGATATTGAATGAGCAGTTTTTGGAAAAATTCATGATGCCAACTATCCCATCCTATAACGGGACGAAAGGACCCAAAACCCCATTTGTACAAGTATGGGTGGTACATAGATGGAGAAAATGCCTCAAAAGCATTTTAGTGCATATGTTTTCCCATTTTCTTGGAAGGAATCGTTTCCATGTGGTTCACTAGGCTTCCGCCGAGATCCATCTCTACTTTCGATCAACTAGCCATGAAATTCCTCAATCAATCCAGGCTCCATACTATGCAACCCAAAGACGTGATGTCCCAGTCCGTATTATTCTACGGACGAAATGAATCGTTGAAGTCATTCATGAACCGGTTCAATACCGTAGTTATGGAAATCAGTAATCCAAATGAGGATATGGTTTTCATGGCTTTGGCCCAAGCCATTCATCCCAAAATTGAGTTCGAAAAGAGGATCAAGATGAAGCAACCCACTACAACGAAGGATTTCAATTACAAAGCAAGTTAGTACTTGAGATTGGAGGAGGCACAGGAGTTAGAAAGGAAGTCTACTGGCATGTAACCGCTGAACATTAGACAGAGTGATGTGGCGATGAGCCAAAATACAAACACTTCTGGAACTGCTGAAGGAATCATAGGGAAAGATAGAAGTCAGAAAAGGAAGAACCAGAATTCCAATAAGAAAAATGGAAATAATAAATGCCTTTAAGGCTTCAGGCTTGAAGATTACACCCCTCTCAAAGAAACTCCAAAGAATAGTCATCTTGCGACATAAAGGACCGAGGAATATAAAAAACCTCCTAAGCAACCGAGCAACGGAAGCGCTCAGGAAAGTTCTACCGCTTCCAAGAGATGCACGGTCACTGTAATGCCCTACCCCGTGACCCACCTTAGCATAGAGAATTAACAAGTAATTTCATCTACTAAAGCGGAGAATAAGGCTGGTTAAGGGTGACCATCTATAATTTTGTTTTAAACATCTACTGAATATGTTGATAAATGAAATATAATTTTTCCTTTCGACTAAAGTGGATTGACATACCCAGTAAATGCTTAATCCAAAACTATAGGTGGCTAACGGATCTATCAGAACAAAATACAATAACTAAATGTAAAGCACATCATCGAAAAATAATCAACATCGTATATTTACATATACATTAATACATGTTTAGTACAATACAATATGAATACAATAAAGGTGGTACTCGACCATACCATATACGTCGAATAAAATGTAAGTACGTCAGAGTGTGCGGATGAAATAAACTACTCAAGCGATAGATAAGCTAATGTCCAACATCAACTTCAAGCTAAGCCCGATAGGTGATATCTGAAACAACTCGGTCTGACCCGAGTATAAATACACGACTCAATCTAGCTACACAAATCAGTCAATATCAATAATATGAAGCAGAATGGATATAATGATACTTCTTCTTGAATGAGGAGAAGGATTAGATAACTCATAGCCCAATACTTAAGTAACAAACGCTACCTAAGTGACTAAATACCTCGAAAGAGGTAACTTAAACTCAATACTCAAATAAAACACAAGTGCCTCATATCATCGGCGACAACACGTAATGAAGTCAAATCAACTCATATAAAAATCAAGCAAAACTCAAATGGTTCGATGAACCATTACTCTAAAAGGAGAAAACTCATTTCAATCACAAATAGAAGTCATGAAAGCAACACAAGGTAATTCCATAAAAATGTGAGATCTCAAACTCATAAGTAAGCCAAGACGGCTAAATCTCACACATACATCTCAATCATAAAAGCTCATGTAACTTGATATGAATCCAAACTCATAAAATCTCAGACTCAATAAAGAATTCGACATATGTTCAAAACTCGGAAAATCTGAATACTAATGCGCAAAAAACAGTGAATTCAAAACTCAAAAAACCCGAATTGGTCAGATCCCTGATTACAATGCCGAAGCAATGCTGCACATGCTAAACTCAGATGGCTGAAGCCTTAAACAAGATTGCTAACACCTCCCAAAGCAGTTGGTCCTTGTGACAAGGTCGCTGACACCTTTCCAAGCCATTTTGTCAGCCCTAACAAGGTCGCTAACACCTTCCAAAGCAGTTCGTCCTCATGACAAGGTCGCTAACGCCTCTCAAATCAGTTTTGCTAGGTTAACATCGTGAATGTATCACAAACTCATGGATAGGAACCCTAAAAGTGTTAACGAGTGTCCCATACCACATGTTCGCACTTAGCGGTTTACTAGCCGTTAGTCGATGCCACACTAGAAACATCATAAAACTCAAAAAATTATATCTCGCCCAGTCTCATTGACGAGTGATAAAGAGACATCATAGTCATCTCATATCATCTACAAGTATTAAATGGCATCGTAACTTGTCTCATCTCCTCAACAAGTGAAAACATCGTGATGGTTCCTCATAAACCAAAAACCTCAAAATATGGAATCATATACTCAAGACTTACCTTATATCATTGGCAAGTAAATAAAACATCATGATGGTTCTCATCGACCATACTCCTACATAGGAGATCTCAAACCATAATACTTGCAAATATTGGCCATCTTAAATAATTCCAATAAATAGAATTATAAAACTCAAAATATGCCATAAAATGGCAAAACATCTTAGAATCAATAATCTCAAATAGCTGCAATCGTACAAGTCCGAAATTAACCAAAATAGTAAATGCACATGTCAAATACCACGTGATTTACTAAATCATTTAATTCTCTTTCTCATACATTCAAATAATGTAAAAGTGTATGTTTTATATATAACGGTTTATTAGAGGAAATAAGCTTCTAAAACTTTTTTCCAAAAAGATTAATAAAACCAATATTTGAAATTCCTTTATTAAAGGAAATATATAGGTTTTACATTAGAAAAATAATTTTAAATTACTAGTAATAATAATCTGAAATTTCGATTTATTTCAAAAATCACTTCAAAAATGGTTTAGTGAAAACCGTGCTCGATAACAATGAAAAACAAGAAAGATAACTTAAGACCGATAACTTGAGTTCAATAAGAATTCAATTCAAATTTAACCCTAAATCAATTCAAACTCTATTTAAATTTGAATTTCAAATTCTTCAAATATAGCTTGCCTATTGATAACAAAATTAAACTAATACATTTATCGGGCATTAAGCTATTGAAGTCTCAAATAAGTCCTATAATGGTGAAGTCTCCTCCTCCCTTTGTTCCTTCCCACTCATTCTCAGGCATCTCTTTCGTCCCTCCAACATACCTCCGTTCACCACACCATCTTTACCACCCTGTCCCTGCCTCCCCCTCGCCACCCATTAACATTTCAATACGATCCATTCCCAAAACATGGATGATCGCCCTCTTGGATACCCTCGGTCAGCTCCTGACAAGGTACGATCGTATGCGCAAGTAGCTGCCACACCTAGACAAGAACCTCTCCTTCTGACTCCACAGCGTTTCAACCGCAGGCGACCCTTCCCAGCTTTTTTTTCTTACCGCCAAACCCTGGAATTTTCGAAATAAAAAAAAGATGCTTCAGATGTGCTGGCTTAGGCCACGTGCCGTCCAACTGTAGGGAACCGAAGATTTGTTTCGGGTGTGGATTTTTTGGGCATAATTATTCCAGCTGTCCTTCCAGAATTTCTACATCGGCACCTATCATAAACCCCTCGGTTCCATCAAATAATCATTTCGCTTGCAGAGATAAATCAAATCCATCTCTTGTCGGTTCTGGTTTCAATATGACACGAGGTAAAAAGCCCATTCCTTCTCACCCTGACCCCACCACGAAAACAAAGAGACCAATCAAATTTCCTTCTCTCCGCTTACATTCAGTGACATACACTCTGAGCTCCTCTCTCCATCAAATATATCTCATCATTTCCCAATTGCTGACTTTTCTCTTTACATCACAACAACCATTATTGATGGCGTCTGGACAGTGGAAACCCTCAGTCGTGTTCTTCAGTCAGCCTTCGATCACAGAGAATGGCCTATATGGTTCCTCGATAACAACCGCTTCCTTATTGCCTGTCCCTCCACATCCATCAGAACTATGGCCCTCTCCCGCAAAATCCTAACCAAAGCTGGAGGCTCCATCTACCTGGAAGCCTGGCCAGAGTATGAAAGGCCGTCCCTAATCGTCCTTGAACCCCCTAGCCGGGCATCGGTCAAAGGTATACCAGAGTTCCTCAGTCACAACCCTGACGTCGTGCGAATGGCCATGAACCCAGTAGGAAGATTTACTGAGTATGACAGATGTGATTGGTCAGAATTTGATCGTCGACTTTTATATATTAAAATGCAGTTTCTTGAGGGTGTTCCCCTTTCCTCATCATATAGGGTTCGACTCAATAATGCAGATTACCTCATCATCGTATCTCGATTGGACCACGCCCATCCGCATACCAGACCGGAGAACTATCTTCTGGGGCTGGACTATGATCGAGATATGAAATGTTTCAACGTCCCTCTTGATATACCATCGACTGAACTAGACTCGGACGAATGTTTTGATGTAACGAACTATGAACCTGCCTCGCCAGCCTTCCCTCTACCCGTGCAACCCAATTTGGACGATGAAGCAAATAGCATCCTTGGCCCCAATGTTAATCCATCCCCCCAAAGGTGGGACCCTTTCCTTGACCTAGACCTCTCGACGCCTCTTCACCTCCAAGAGCCTCCCTTGGATCCTGCTCCTTTTGATTTTCATCACCCAGCTCCTGACCCCACCCACCCTCTTTCCCAGACACCCGTTCAAAACCATCCTCCTATCCCTAATCCCACTCCTTTGTTTGATCACAATCTGGCCTCCCCATCATCTCAGATGTCGTTGCACCCAAGGAGGAATGACTTCAGTCCCGCGTAGGTTAGAAGAAGCGCTCGGAATTCAAGATCCTTGCCTGGTCATACGGGTTGTTTCTGTAAAACTGTACTTTTTCTTCTGCTAATTCTAAATTAAACAGAAAGCTAGCACATTTCATGGGAGTAACTATATACGATGAGCATTATACTGTCATGCAATCCCTAGAACAGGAGAGAATGTCCTTTTCCCAATGAAAATCGTATCCTGGAATATTCGTGGCCTAGGGGACCCCTCTAAGAGACATTCAATCTGTCCGTCTTTGTCCCCCCTTAATATTGACATTCTTCTGCTGCAAGAATCTAAACTGTCTGATCCAACTCCTTCTCAAATTAGACAAATAGGTGGACCCAACCTCACAGGCCACGCACATTCCAACTCTATTGGCTCTAGGGGGCCCAATCATCATGTGGAATGAATCCATCTGGTCCCCTTGTCAAATTATATCCCTTTGTCCTTCATGTAGCGCTTAAACACGTGCAGAATGATACTATTTATTTCTTTTCAAACATATATGGCCCCCATACGATTCAAGAAAGGCTGGATCTTTGGTCGAGGTGCTCAGATTTTGTGTTATCTTTATATGGGCCTTGGGTAATTGCTGGTGACTTTAATACAACCAGATACCCAGATGAAAGAAGCTCAGGAAACCTTTCTCTCGACTCAGAAGAATTCAATGCTTTGATCAATTCCTGTTCTCTCATCGAGCCCCCCATCAACAACCGCCACTTAACCTGGACTAATAAACGCCAATCGCCTTCCCTAGCTAAACTTGATCATTTCCTTTTCAACCCATCCTAGGAGGATATCCATCCTCTTTCCAACTGTATTGGCCCTGCCACCATTTTATATGACCATTGTCCTCTGTGTCTTGATACATGCACCCTTCCCCTATCCAAACACCCTTTTAGATTCGAATGGCTTTGGCTGCTTGAACCATCATTTTTGGACTTCATCAAATTGGCTTGGAACCAGCCTATTAGATCCCCCTCAGTCACTGCCCGTGTAGTCTGTAAGCTTAGATCCTTAAGAAAGCTTCTCAAGCCCTGGACGAAAACCATCTGGGGCTCCCTCCGTAGACGTATAACCGCCATCCAAAATGACATCCTAGCCGTGAACATCCAGGAAGAAGCTCTCCCCTTAGATAATGACGACTCACTTAAACTTTTAAATCTAGAAGCTGAACTTGATCGTCTAATGAAACAAGAAGAGATTGGATGGAAACAACGGTCCAAAGCTAGGTGGTTGAAAGAAGGCGATAAGAACACTTCTTACTTTCATAAATGTGAAAATAGCCGCCGTAGGTCCCTTTTCATCCCGGAAATTGTTCAAAACAGCATCCCAACGACCGATCCATCAGATATTGCGAACCTCTTTACTGACTTCTACCGTTCCATTCTCGGCAAACCCTCTCCTCCCCTCCCTCCCATAGACTGGAACATTCTATATCCCAACCCCCCGCCAATTCATATTGACTCACCCTTTTCAGAGGAAGAGATCCTGGCAGCCCTCAAGGACATGGGCGATAACAAATCTCCGGGACCAGATGGCTTTGGCCCGTTTTTCTTCAAACACTTTTGGGATGTTGTTAAGGGTGATATTCTACAATTGTGTGCCAAATTCTGCACTAATCCAATGACCATAGCTCGCCTAAACTACGCCAACATTGTTCTCCTGCACAAAACTGTTGGAGCCAACTCCCTTTCAGCATTCTGTCCCATTAGCCTCCTAAATACCACGTTTAAAATAATTACCAAAGTCCTCGCCAATCGCCTTAAAACCTTTATGGAATCGTTAGTTGGTGTGGAGCAGTCAGCCTTCATCCAGGGTAGAAATATCCTTGACTGGGTTGCGGCGACTCAAGAAGTAGTATCTTCCTGTCATTCGAATAATATCCCAGGGGCCCTACTAAAACTTGATTTCTCCAAAGCCTTCGATTCAGTGAATTGGAACTTTATTTCGGAGCTTTTTAGGTATAGAGGTTTTCCATCTACATGGTGCAACTGGATCAAAAGCATTCTTTACTCGAGCCTTTCATCAATTCAGATCGGTGGCGCATCTGGTGGGTTCATTAAATCAGCTCGGGGCCTCAGGCAGGGAGATCCTCTCTCTTCGCTCATATTCGTTCTAGTGGTTGACATTCTTAATCGTATGATCAAACTGGCAGTATCTAACAATCATCTTGCTGGTATCTGCCCCCCTCCCCCCCAATTCTAACCACAACTCCTACCCTAATCCCATGATCTCCAACCTCCAGTTCACTGATGACACTATCCTCTTTGTCACACCTTCTCCAGATCACATCCACTTCCTTAAGGTCTTACTCTACATCTTTGAGCTCATCTCTGGCCTGTCTATTAATTTTAATAAAAGCTCCGTCATTATGCTTGGCAACACCGATCATCTTAGCCCTCTCATTTCCTCCGCACTTAACTGCCGCCTCGAGAACTTTCCATTATCCTATCTAGGTATCACCCTGCGCCTCACCAAGCTTCATAGATCTGACTGGTCCCCTATCATATTTAAACTGGAATCTAGACTTGCAGGTTGGAAAGAAAACTCCTTATCGTCTTCAGGAAGACTGGTCCTGGTCAAAGCCGTACTCTCGGCTCTACCTACATATTGGCTCTCGTTCCACAAGATCCCTATCTGGGTGACCAAAAGAATTGATGCCATCAGACGAACTTCCTCTGGAATGGAGGGAAAATCAAATGACTTGTCAATTGGAAAATTGTTTGCTTGCACGAGAACCATGGGGGCTTAGGTGTTTCCAATCTGACCTCCTTCAATCAGGCACTTCTAGCAAAATGGCTCTGGCGCCTTCTCTCGCCTGGTCAGTTCATCTGGAAGAACCGGATCCTGGCTTCCCTCTACAAAGCTGACCCATTCCTCTCTCTCCATTTCGCTCCACAACTCAAGCCATCCCCCTTTTGGTCAGGCGTTCTAGCTTCAATGGATCGTTTTAAACCCCTTATCCGGGTGGACATTGGCAATGGCTCCAACTGCCTTTTCTGGTTCGACTCCTGGCATAGTCTTTCCCCTCTAAACCGTTCCTTCCCATCTCTCTTTTCCCACTCTAACCTCCCCCTCCTGACGGTGGCTGACGCTGTCACCCTGGGCTTTCCTTGCTTATGCCCTCCAACCCTCTTTACCACTGATACCTTCCTGGAACTCCTCTCCGTCCTTCGTCTGCTGCAATCTGTATCTCTAGACCCTCTAGTGAGAGATAGTCATACTTGGACTCTTTCTCCCCCAAAAGGCTTCTCCGTATCACAATATTCCTCCTTCCTTAACCAACCCGGCCGACTGTTCCCTTTCGCTCGTGTCTGGAGATATAGCATTCTTCCCTACATCAAATTCTTTCAATGGTGCCTCATCCACGGCCGTATTAATACCAAAGATCGTCTCTTGCGTATGAACATCACATCGGACCAGATTTGTGTCTTGTGTAACAATGAAGCTAAATCGATCCGCCACCTTTTCTTTGAATATGACATATCCTACTATTTATAGGTTTCAGTTTGCATTCACAACCTTAGACAAATACATTCAATCTCCGACTTTTGATCATTGGCAATTCTGCGCACCGAATCGTCACCTGGATACCCTCTTAGCCATCTTCAGCTGGGTTGTTTGGAATGAGAGAAACGCCTTAGTATTCAACAAACCAACCAACTCACTCCTTAGCATATGCAACAAGATTTCTAATTCCTTTGCGTATTGGACAGGCTCCTCCTTCTAGGCACCTTTTAGGCTTCGTCTCCCTTCAGCTCGATCCCCTTCAGATGAATCTGTTGGCAGCGCCTCCTCAGCGGCTCCGACTGAACACCTCGGCTACAGCTAAGGATCGATGTGCCTTAGCTACCGACTTCTTGGGATCCCTCTGGGCAGTAGCATTACTTTTCTGTTTATACCGAACCTATTTACGTATATTATATACTCTATGGGTTATTACTTCATACTGGATTGCTGTCTTTGTAACTTTAACTCTGGCTTTGCTGATTTTGTTCTTGCCATCGATCAGGCATGTTGATAGATTTATCTACATATATATATATATATATACACATCTTATTAATCGGCTGTGTAGTTTCGTGCTACACGCCCATTCTCCTCAAAAAACAATTGTTATTGCTGTCGTTTTGCTCTCGGAACAGCGACAAACAAACACAATTTTGACCAAGCAAGTCTCAAAATTTCAAGAAACACAAGACATGAAAATTTTAGCACAAAGATTATACTTTTCGGAACATCTAAGATTATTGAATTTGGATAAGAAATCAAAAAGTTATGATAAAAGTAGTTTAGGGGTCTTAATTGTAATACCTCTGTCATTTTGGTCTCGGGATAGCAAAAATCAAACACGTTTTTGACCAAATTAACATCAAAATTTAAGAAAACTGAAAACATGAAACATGTAGTACATCATTTGTGCTTTCTGGAACATCCAAAATTATCAAATTCCGATCAAAAACAAGAAAGTTATGGCTAATTTTAGTTTTAGGTTTCAATTCTGAAAATCGACGGAGCGTAGCATGTATTTCAGTTTCAAACCCAATTTCTACCCTTTAAATCATAGAATGTACAGAAACTTACAACATGAAAGTCGTAGCAAAAAATTTAAGCTTTCCAGAACTTTTATATCATCAAAATCTGATAAGAAATGAGAAAGTTATGCTTAAATTACTAACAATATTAAGCATAGAAATTTGATAGGGCAGAGACTATTACTCTGTTTAAAAACCGTATTTTGACCAAGAAATCTTCAAAATATGAGAAAATAATTAAAATAAAAATTCTCCTTAGAAAATTATCTTACTACTACAGAAGGATTCAACATAATTGGATTTATCAATCAAAAGTTATGTCCATTTTACTCTCAGGTATTAACTCAGAAATTTTTTATATGACCGTACTATAAGATTAGTTTCAAACTCAATTTCAACCAATTTAACTGCAGAATTTTGGAACATGATTAAATTAAAACTGGAAGCTAATTGAAAAAACTTTCTATCACAAAAAGATTGAGTCAATTTGGATTAATCTACCATATATTATCATTGTTTTATTGTAGCTACTTTTTTTTATCAAATTTCCAACAAACAATAATACAATAATCACACAAATTTTCAACCAAATTGCATACAATTAAATCAACAATCATTCAAACAATAATGTAGAGTAAACAAAGATTTAGAAATAGGTATGTGACTGATTAACTCACCTTTATCCTTTAATTCAACAATCGAGATTATCTCTTCAGCCCAAATTTCCAAACATTCAAATCCTAAACAAAAATCAATCCAAAATATACCCAAAACCTAATTTAGTTTACTGTAAATTGGGAATTCAATTCACAATTGAGATGTATTTAAGTTAGAGATGATTACCTGACTAAATAGACTTTTAATATGATAATTTCAGCAAGGAGTTGGATGAAATTGGAGATTAGGTTTTTGTTGTGAAAGAGGAAAGGTGGGTTATATTTTCTTAGTTACAGGGAGAAGAAGACTTACAGGAAATGAGAAAGAAGCATTTTCCTCTTTTCCTTATTAAGTTGCTAAACGGGCTAAGCCCAAAATATTTAACTTAGCCTCTAATTGATATTAATACACCAAATCCTATTATACACTAATATATAAAAGTTACAACAAAATATATGAACTTGTCCGCGGGTAGTGGTCAAGTGGTGGGGTGATACGCCTCCCAAGTGAGAGGTTCGAGGTTCGAGTCCCACCTGGAGGGTGTGGGAGGAGATACGCCTTTCATATGGTAGGTTTGAGGTTCATTTCCGCCCCTTGCACCATGCCAACCGAAAGGTCTAGCTTCCTTGGAATAGTGGTTGTGGCGGACCAGCCGTCTATTCCCTAGGTTTACTGTTCAGGAATCGCATGTCGATAGTGATTGAACATGTTTCCCTAGTTGTCAAAAAAATAATATATGAACATGTTTTCACTTTATAAAAATTATATAACACATACTTATTTTCTAAAAATTATTTTACAACTAAAAAAAGATCATTTATCTTTATAAATTTATTTTCATTATTAAAAACCCTTATTTTAATCTAAATGCACAAATTAGACAATTATTACTTAAAACTCTATTTTTAACTTATAAAATTACATAAAATTTATTTCCTTGTATAGTAAAACATAATAAATAATATTTTCAACGTTTTACAACCAAAATTTATTTTTTTTAAAAAATTTCCTTTTTTAATTATAATGTACCACTTTTAAATGAAATGCTTCTTTTAAAAAATATATAAAAGAAACATTTTGCAATAATTATCAAAATTATTGCATTTCTTTATATTAAAATCATGATTAGCTCATTTTTAACTTAATTAACCAAGTAAAGTTTCAAAACTTTATTTTTCAAATTTTATTCCCCAAAATCCATTGTTTGTTCCAAATAAACAATTTAAATCTCCAATTTATTTTTAATTCATAATATTAAATTATAACTACCATTGTAATTTAATATTTACAGGTAATCGCCAAAACCAAGGTTGTTACAGACTCCCCCTTACAAAAATTGCGTCCAACAATTTTCTAGAAAAAGAGCCGTAAACAACACAAAAGTTCAATCGACAAAGGATAAAAGACAAGCTCGAAACTTAAACCATTTATACTCTTAACATAGAATGGTAGAGAGAAACAAGGAAAAACTCACTTGGTTAATCCATTGGCCCATCAAATGCTAATATAGTTATTAGCAAACTATCGAATTTTTCAAGTATCTCGAAAGCATTTCGAAGATATCCCGTCTTTGAATCAAAACTCCATAAGATGTTAAACAATTAATCAATCACAAATGATTGATTTAAAAAAAACTATATGAATAGAGTTGGGATTAAACTCACTTAAACCCGAACTCTAAGCAATAAAGAAGATCATCAGTAAGATTTTCTGCATAAATATACAGAAAGAACATTCTCACACCAGGGTAGACAAAATAGATAAGATAGATAGATCACAAGATGGCTTCTTACAAGCCACCAAAGTCGAACGACCGCGAAAAATGCACGTCGTTGATAATAGTTCAAAGATAGAATATACTCAAGAACAAGGGTATAAGCTCGAATTATCTTTTAATCCAAGATATTTAGAATTTTAAATCTCAACATCTTTTAAATTTTTAAATCTCAGTTTCAACATTTGAAAATTTCTCAAACTCTTTACTGTATTACTTAGTAAGTAATCTAAAACTCAAAGTTAAAATTTAAATTTTTCTCTTGCTTCAAAATTGATTTCCAAAGAATTTTGTAAATCCATAATAATATCCCTCAAAATAAATTAAGGGTTTAAATTCTCTTAATATACATTTCGCTTAAAACATCCAATGTATATAATATAGATCCTAAAATCTCAAAATATACTTCCAATAAAGCACAACTCAAAAATAATCTCCTTTATATTCTCATATTTATAATTTAAAAATAAATAAACGGCATTGCCTCGCCATTGAGTCTCTAATAAATAAATATATCTGTTGGCTGCAGAGTTGAACGAACGACCAAAACTGCCTCGCCACTCTATTACTCATCTCTAAAATCAATGGCTGCAATTACCATTCAAAAATAAATTTAATATTTAGTCTCAAATATTATTTTCAAAATCTCAATCCTTAAAACACAAATCATCGTGTTTAATTGCCTCATCATAGCATTTGGGAGATTCCTATCGATAACGTTGATCAGGCGTATCGACTAGAACTCTTAACTACTCGATGGATAACCCAACACTTTCAAATTATTTCTATAAAAGAAATACTACTCATGTAAATATATTCTCAAAATATTCTTTGATTATTTTAAAATATCTCAAAGCTCAAATTTCTCTTTAAAAATCATATTTATGCAGCTTCAAAACTCAAACCAAAGAAAATTAAGAGAATGCATCGAGATATTCCCAGAATATTTGATTCTCAAAATCAATAGAAGGAGATAGAGCGTTCGTCTATCTAACGATGTTATGAGACACTCCCAAAAATCATCAAGATAAAGGATCAGCAAGATATTCTTCTCGAAGGAGATGAAGCACATAAACAAGAAATCATTACTTCAAACAAAGTAATGCTACAAAGAATAACATCAATTGAGTATCCGAAAAGGATAACTCAAAGAAACTAAATGATAAACTCAATCAAACTCGAACAATCTAGAAACTCACCTCATTCCTTAGTGGATGTCCTCATTGAAGGATAGTTGAAGGCTAAAAGCCAGGAATAATGTTAATTCAACACTCGATTGCCCGATTGGATATCAAACCCAAATGGACTCATCAAAACTCAACAAAGTCACACAGGCTGGAATACGAGATATATCATCAACATCTCGATACTCAAGAGTGAATTCAGAAACTTTGGAATCATCATTAACATTCCAAAGTGATAGAAATAATAAACCAATCAAAATAGGAAACGTAAATATACAATAGGATCCAAAAAAACAAAGGATTGGACTTAATATCAAATAAGTCAATCCATCTCAAATCAAATGCATCTCAAGATCGCGAGTAACAAACCAATACTCACTAAATCAACAACAAATAGAAACTCAAAATGCTTACAACAAGCCATTTGTTGTGGATCCCCTCAATAGGATTCACAACTCTTAAAGGAATGCAACAAGAATGCTCACAAAAATCAATCGGCTCCACCGATACGAACTCACTCGTATCGACAAAAATAAGAATAGAATAATCCCAAATAAGATTATTTATAAGATAAGATGACATCAAACTCTATTATGGAATACTATGGAATACAATATATATTTTCCTAGACATATTCCATCTCAACTATCCCAAAACTCGAAAAAGAATCAAGACTCGATTCGAAAACAAGATCGAATAAAGGATAATGATTCACTCGTATCGTACTACGATGTATCATGTTATACGTATTGTTCTATGTTTATTCTACTTTATTATGACCTTGCTCTGATACCAAACTGTAACGCCCCACCCCGCGACCCACCTTAGCGAAGAGAATTAACAAGTAATTCCGTCTACTAAAGTAGAGAATAAGGCTGGTTAAGGGCGACCATCTATAATTTTGTCTTAAACATCTACTGAATATGTCGATAAATGCAATATAATTTTCTTTTTGACTAAAGTGGATCGATATACCCAGTAAATGCTTAATCCAAAACTATAGGTGGCTAACGGATCTATCAGAACAAAATACAATGACTAAATGTAAAGCACATCACGAACAGTAATGGACATCATATATTTACATATACATTGATACGTGTTTAGTACAATACAATGTGAATACAATAAAGGTGGTACTCGACCATACCATATACGTCGAATCAAATGTAAGTACATTATAGTATGCGGATGAAATAAACTACTCAAGCGATAGATAAGCTAATGTTCAACATCAACTTCAAGCTAAGCCCGATAGGTGATACCTGAAACAACTCGGTCTGACCCGAGTATAAATACACGGGTCAGTCTAGCTACACAAATCAGTCAATATCAATAATAGAAAGCAAAATGGATATAATGATACTTCTTTTCGAATGAGGAGAAGGATTAGATAACTCATAGCTCAATACTTAAGTAACAAACGCTACCTAAGTGACTAAATACCTCGATAGAGGTAACTCAAACTCAGTACTCAAATAAAACAAAGGTGCCTTATATCATCGGCAATAACCCATAATGAACTCAAATCAACTCATATAAAAAACAAGCAAAACTCAAATGGTTCGATGAACTATTACTCCACAACGGAGGAAACGCATTTCAATCACAAATAGAAGTCATGAAAGCAACACAAGATAACTCCACAAGAATGTGAGATCTCAAACTCACAAGTAAGCCAAGACGCTAAATCTCACACATACATCTCAATCTTAAAAGCTCATGTAACTTGATATGAATCCAAACTCATAAAAGCTTAGAGTCAATAAAGACTTCAATGTATGTTCAAAACTCAGAAAATCTTAACACTAATGCGCCAAAAACAGCGAAATCAAAACTCAAAAAACCCGGATTGGCCAGATCCCTGATTACAATGTCGATGCAATGTTGCACGTGCTAAAATCAGATGGCCGAAGCCTTAAACAAGATCGCTAATACCTCCCAAAGCAGTTGGTCCTCGTGACAAGGTTGCTGGCACCTTTCCAAGCCATTTTGTCAGCCCTAACAAGGTCGCTAACACCTTCCAAAGCAGTTCGTCCCCATGACAAGGTCGCTAACGCCTCTCAAAGCAGTTTTGCTAGGTTAACATGTGAATGTATCACAAACTCATGGATAGGAACCCGAAAAGTGTTAACGAGTGTCCCATACCACACGTTCGCACTTAGCGGTTTACTAGCCGTTGGTCGATGCCACACTAGAAACATCATAAAACTCAGAAAATTATATCTTGCCCAGTCTCATTGACGAGTGATAAAGAGACATCATAGTCATCTCATATCATCTACAAGTATTAAATGGCATCGTAACTTGTCTCATCTCCTCAACAAGTGAAAACATCGTGATGGTTCCTCATAAACCAAAAACCTCAAAATATGAAATCATATACTCAAGACTTACCTTATATCATTGGCAAGTAAATAAAACATCATGATGGTTCTCATCGACCATACTCCTACAGAGGAGATCTCAAACATTAATACTTGCCAAATATTGGCCATCTTAAATAATTCCAATAAATAGGAATTATAGAACTCAAAATGCGCCATAAAATGGCAAAACATCTTAGAATCAATAATCTCAAATAGCTTCGATCATACAGGTCCGGAATTAACCAAAATAGTAAACGCACATGTCACATACCACGTGTTTTACTATATCATCTAATTCTCTTTCTCATACATTCGAATAGTGTAAAAGTGTTTGTTTTATATATAATAGTTTATTAGAGAAAACAAGCTTCTAGAACTTTTTTTTCCAAAAAGATTAATAAAACCAATATTTGAAATTCCTTTACTAAAGTAAATAAATAGGTTTTATATTAGAAAAATAATTTTAAAATACTATATAATAATAATTTGAAATTTACATTTATTTCAAAAATCACTTCAAAAATGGTTTAGTGAAAACCGTGCTCGAAAACAATGAAAAACAAGAAAGATAACTCAAGACCGATTGAACTTCAAAATTCTTCAAATATAGTAGCCTATTGATAGCCATCATAGCTCTCAAAACATCTAAAAACAACATCAAAATCGAATAAGAATGAGAACAAAATTAAACTAATATAATTCTCGGGTCAACAATTGTTATTGTTGTCGTTTTGCTCTCGTAACAGCGACAAACAAACACAATTTTGACCAAGCAAACCTCAAAATTTCAAGAAACATAAAACATGAAACTTTTATTACAAAGATTATGCTTTCCAGAACATCAAAGATTATTAAATTTGGATAAGAAATCAAAATGTAATGATAAAAGTAGTTCAGGGGTCTTAATTGTAATACCTCTGTCATTTTGGTCTCGGGACAGCAAAAATCAAACACGTTTCTGACCAAATTAACATCAAAATTTAATAAAATGAAAAACATGAAACCTGTAGTACATCATTTGTGCTTTTCGGAACATTCAAAATTATCAAATTCCGATCAAAAACAAGAAAGTTATGGCAAATTTTATTTTAAGGTTTCAATTCTGAAAATCGACAGAGCGGAGCATGTATCTCAATTTCAAACCCAATTTCTACCCTTTAAATCATAGAATTTATAGAAACTTACAACATGAAAGTTGTAGCACAAAGTTTAGTCTTTTCAGAACTTTAAATATTATCAAAATCCGATAAGAAATGAGAAAGTTATGCTTAAATAACTATCAATATTACGCACAGAAATTTGACAGGGCAGAGACTATTACTCTGTTAAAAAATTGGATTTTGACCAAGAAATCTTCAAAATAAGAGAAAGTAATTAAAAATAAAAGTTCTTCCTTAGCAAATTATCTTTATACTGCAAAAATATTTACTCAATTGGATTTATCAATCAAAAGTTATGTCCATTTTACTCTCAGGTATTAACTCAGAAAATTTCTATATGGCCGTACTATAACATTAGTTTCAAATTAAATTTCACCCAATTTAACTGCAGAATTTCGAAATATGATTAAAAGAAAACTTGTAGCTAATTGAAATAACTTTAAACCACAAAAGGATTGGATCAATCTAATTTAATTTACCATATATTATCATTGTTTTACTGCAGCTACTTTTTTTATCAAATTTCCAACAAAGAGTAACACAATAATCACACAAGTTTTCAACCAAATTGCATACAATTAAATCTATAATCATCCAAACAATGATATGCAGCAAACAAAGATTTAGAAATAGGCATGTGAGTGATTAACTCACCTCTATCCTTTAATTCAACAATCGAGATTATCACTACAGCCCAAATTTCCAAACTAGCAAGTCTTAAACCAAAATCAATCCAAAATATACCCAAAAGCCCTAATTTAGTTTGGTGTAGATTGGGAATTCAAATCACAATTGAGATGTATTTAAGTTAGAGATGATTACCTAACTAAATATACTTTTAATTTGATAATTTGAGTAAGGAGTTGGATGAAATTGGAGATTAGGTTTTTGTTGTGAATGAGGAAAGGTGGGTTATACTTTTTAGTTACAGGGAGAAGAAGACTTCTCTGTGTACTTACAGGAAATGAGAAAGAAGCATTTTCCTCTTTTCCTTATTAAGTTGCTAAATGGGCTAAGACCAAAACTAATTAACTTAGCCTCTAATTGAGATTAACACACCGAATCCTACTATACATTAATATATACAAGTTACAATAAAATATATGAACATGTTTTCACTTTATAAAAATTATATAACACATACTTATTTTCTAAAAATTATTTTACAACTAAAAAATATTATTTACCTTTATAAATTTATTTTCATTATTAAAAACCTTTATTTTAATTTAAATGCACAAATTACACAATTATTACTTAAAACTCTATTTTTAACTTCTGAAATTACATAAAATTTATTTCCTTGTATAGTAAAACATAAAAAATCATATTTTCAACATTTTACAACCAAAATTTTTTTTTAAACCAAATTTTCCATTTTTAATTATGATGTACCACTTATTAAATGAAATTCTTCCTTTAAAAAATATATAAAAGAAACATTTTGTAACGACTGCGATTTTTCGTCCACGAATGCCGACATCAATACGACCACTGTATCAACTGTCGAGCAATCGAAGGCCAGAAAACCATACCGTTATGGTTAAAGAGGAAGAAAAAGATAGAAGAAGAGAGAAGAACAGATAGAAAATAGAACGGAACAGAAAAAAACAACAGAACAATAACAGAATCTCACAATCGCAGCGGAACAACATATAATACATAAATGAATAATCTTTAAACAAAGAACTATATCAGTTATTACATTACATTACATTTCATTACATCATCAGAGTGTACAACAACAAACAACATCAAAAGCGGAAAAGAAATATTATATACTAGTAATACGCCATGCCATCCAGCTTGCCTCCAGCAACTCCTGAATATCCTGATAAACCTTAACTCTTGACTGCCCGTGTGGAAATTAGTGGGCACCCAGAGATTAGGAAGGAAAACAATAAAATCCAGGTCGGTCATGGGACTGGTGTGAGAACTAAAACAGTTTATCTTTTAAAAATAAAGAACAGGATAATTTTTTTAAAAAAATGGATTCGCAATGTTTTTTTTTAGAAAATGAGACTACCATAAGGCCTCCCGCACACACACACAATGCAAATGCAGAATCGGAGGAGATTTCCCCTTATGATAGTCAAAGATGCTTGGTACGCATTAAAAAGAAACATTTGATATTATTACTAGTGCATAGTGAGGAAAACATTTCAAAGGTAGAATATTAATCTTAGCCAGCATAGACATTTCGAACTATGCCTACTATAGCTACCATCTAAACAGTGGTGACCACCATAAGTAAATGGCAAGTTCTACAACTAAAACCGTACAAGATTTTATTGTTTCTTCGGATTTCCAACAAATGGTCAGGCCAAGGAACTTCCCATTGCCACATGGAAACGCCTCTGGAATGACGTCCCGAGAACCAAACCGGATCTCTGCCAACACAAGGTCGGGTTACCCCTAACTGGGTAACTACTGACACGAATATGTCATCCCCCGATCGTAACCGATCTATCCGAGGATCCTCGATTTCCAACAACCACAAAATTTGCAGCAACAACATAGGTTAAGTATCTAGGCTCCATACCATGATACCACCTCTATCCAGAAGGAATGACATACACTAAAGGGGTGCTACCCCCTAATAACCTTGCTGCATCCTTCCTTTTTTGACCATTTCCGGGGTGTGAGATCCGACGAAGTCTCGTGCACAAAGCCACGCTTTATACAAAAGCCGTGCTTTGGGTCAACAAATGATCATAGAAATGATCACCAAGATAAATGATCAAATAAATGATCATATCACAAATGATCCAACAATGATCATTTCACAGCAACACTCAGCATGCCACACTACCAAATTGGGAGTATATCACTAATAACCTTCAACTATATAACCTCTGAGCTCGTACGTCTCAGAGAAGGGTGTTAAGCTAAGAGAATAAATTCTCCGCCACCAACAGAAATATATTTGAAAGAAATCAGCTTTATATCTCAATTTGTAATGTCAGACATACAATCCATACAAGTCTGTTCCGGGCTCGAACAGAACCGAAGGCACATCCAAAGAAGTCCTGCAATCCGGATATTCACTAATCACGACCGGACTTCCCGTCACTAAGGGTGACAAAACCTCTATATCGGAGATCAGCCGATGTAGAGTAACTAGACGGTAATCCTTCCGTTTTCACAAATATCCGGTCTTCAACACCGGTCATCAAATGCAATCCATTACGATGTATCACATATTCGGAATGGGTTATACGACCCCAAGGTCCTTTCCGGCTAACCCGAATAGTGAGTGCTTATTTTTAAAAATAAGTGTAGCATTCAAATTCAAGCAATCACAACAAATACCTATTTAAAGGTAAATATTGATAGTCGGATTATTTAACTATCAATAGGCATGCTCAACATCACCAAATTCCAAATAATTTCCCAAATTATTTACTTTCCAAAATATCTTTACTAGATATATAATTTTCCACGCTTCAACCATTTGAAAACAATTTTTCAAATCACTTTTCCTTACTCGGAAATACTTTCATTTCAAAATGGTTCATTTAAACCAATTAAATAAATCCTTACCGATTTACTTTATATTTACGTTCCAAATCCGTAAATATATATTCCCACACTTCAAAAATAAATCAACGTTTATTTTTAAACAAATTCCCCTTTTCATTTATAAATTCCATAGTGAATTTACATCCCAAAATATTTATGAATATATGATTTTCTAATCGACTTCTAATATTCATTTTTAATTTATCTTTAAAAGATAAAATCTCAAAACATTCACTTCATATTGGTAAACATTTCCATACTTATTTAATAATAAGTAATTCAAAAACCCATTTATTTTCAACACTTGGAAAATATCCAATATACTTAAATCGAAATCAAGTATATATTTCATTCTTTAAGAAATCACTCTCTTAAACACATTTGTTTGGGCCAAAACGAATGTTACGTAAAACATCATCACGACGACCCAAAATCACTAGTATAAGGATTCAAAATTAAGATAGATATATAAATCCCAATACTATATAAAACATTTCCTTTTGGAAATCATCTACTATAACAACAGTGTTATAGTCTACCATTTCCTTCTATTTCTCGAAAACGTCTATTTCAACAATGAATGTTGAAATCTATGGTTTCGATAGTTAATACATTTTAAAACATCTTTTAAACAATTACTTCATTTTAAAATTTCACTTCTCCAAATCATACCCATTTTATTCAATAATATATTCACTGCCCAAAATCGTGAATATACCTTATTTACCCAATTCAGTATTTCTACACTTTTATCAAAAGATTATCCACTGTCCAAAATCGTGAATATATTTCCTTTAATAAACTTCAATATTCAATTTATCAAATTCAACTGATTTCGAATTTATAAACAATGTATGTGAATTCCATTTCTATTTATAAGCTTCGATTTATAAAGCTCATTATTAACAAATTCCATTTATATCTCATTTAAATGCCAAAATCCGATTTATAAGACAATTACTTATAAATCTTCTATTTTACAAAATCTATTCATTTTATAACTTCACAATTTATAAATCTATAAATTTTGTTCACTTATGAAATCCATTTTTATTTCATTTTTAACACTTATAAAACTCGTTTTAATATTCCAATATTTTTTATTTATAAAAATATCAATTTTTATGAGTCTTTTATATAAACCGATTATAATAATTCAAAATTCCCAATTAAACCATTTTATAAATTTATCACCTATTTATTTCAAAAATCTTAATTTGGTTATATTTTACAAAAATCATAATTTTTATAACATAAAAATTATAAATTTTTAATTATTTAAAATGAATCAATTCAAAAATTTAATCAAACGTATACTTTCAAAAATTACTTTAAAAATTCTTTTAAAAACGAAAATCATTATTTTAAAACTTCAAAAATGGATCCGATGATGCAACAGCACCAAATAGTCAATCACGACATCCAAATATCATATATCGATATGTTAATCAACAAATATCACAATATCTATAAATAAATCAATATAGTTGAGGAATCCAGTTGGATCCCTCCAACCTGTTTCCCAGCATCCACAAACATTAGCACAATACCAATTCCGTTCCAGTACGGAATTATCGCGGTATATGGGATTTATAAAATATTATCCGCTTAATAGACGGCGCAATAGGGTCTCATCCGCTATATAATGCGGGAAAATCAATTCCAAGTACATAAATAATACCAATTTCACTGTATTGTGAAATATTCGTGGTATATGTTTTTAATAAATAACCTCGACTTACTAACGGCGCATAATGTCTATTTTAACAATCAATAGATAACGATCATCATTCAACATACAATCAAGAATTTTAAATCTAACTATTTAAAATATAAATCGAAACTATTCGATTGAGTGAGAAGTTCTCACCTCGAATTTGCGATAGCAATTTGTAGCGTTTTATTTCGAATAAAATTAAACGAGCGTTTAATTTTACCCGAAATTTTCGCTAGCTCAAATAAATTCCAATCCAGCTCCACCGCGTAGTGCCCGTCAATACGGTTCCAACGCAACTAGTTTCGTAATTTTTCGACCTCGTATGAAAGAGATATAAATTTTTAAACATTGTACACTTTTAATATATAACATTTACTATTTTCCTTTATATATATTACAACCTTCATCCTGGGTCGTAGATCTCTGCTCCCTGCATCCAAGTCGTGCTTTGCATCTTCTCCTTCACGCGTGCAATATCCAGATAACAACCGAAAGCCGAACCCATTCAATTTAAACTAGGGTTAAATTATGCGACCACCCTCCATCGTTACGGGTCGATCAAAGAGTGCCATATCGAAGAGCATCGCCAACACTATGCTCGGCCTAAGCATGGAGGAGCTTGGCCTCATCTAGGCACAGAAAAACATGCGCGACTATACGACGTTTGAGCTCGATTTGACAATGATCCGCCGCGTTATTTCCGATCACAGCCGTTGGATCTGGAGATCTCACCACCCTCTTTCATTTTGTAGTTGGAAGATTTCTGAAATGAAGCGTGAATTGAAAGAAAAACAAGGAGGAAGGAGGGAATTTTCTGGCCGTTGACAATGAGGGAGGCGGCGGCTAGGCTATTGAATTAGGGTTTGCAAATTAATTTGTGAAGAGTGGTGTTTTATAGAAAATTTCTCGAGTTACTATTCATCCGGAATTTCCCGAACTCCAAACGAAGCGTGCCGGTTGGCGTTCCTATGGTTTATCCCGCGTTCCGAACATAATGGAACGTGTTTCAGAAGCTAATTCGGTCATCTGTGCGAGTTATGGCAATAAACATTCAATTTAAAATTAAACCGATTAAACCGATTTCTAGGCGTTTTAGCTCGCACCGGACAAACGGTAAATCCGATTGATACGAAATTTGAAACCATACAATAATATCACATTACGGATCCGATGAAACTAGTTTCGTCGAAATTCGAGACTGTTTGAAAAATGGCTATTTTAACTCGCCAAATTAATATTAAAACAATTTCGATGCGTTTCGAGCTGCGACGGTCAAACGAAAACTCTGATTTCTACGAAAATCGAAATCCGACAATAACAAACTATTACGGATCCAATGGAACTCGATTCGTCCAATTCTGAGACTGTTCGAAAAATGGCTAATTCACTAGTCGATTTAAATATTAAAATATTCAATTTTCACAAATTAACTTTTTATCCGATTTTAAAAGTTCTATAACATCATTATAACTTCAATATGATATAATAAAATTTTATGAATCATTTTCAATCATATTTAAACCCAATTTTGAATTATTTCTGGAATTTCAATTATTAAATTATCGATTTAATTGTCCAATTAAATCCAATATTCGAAAATAAATTATTCGACTTATAAATTCCACTTATTAATATTTAAAATCAATTAAATATACAAATTTAAATTATCAAAAATTCTGGGTCGTTCCAAACTTCCCCCCTTAAAAGAATTTTGTCTTCGAAATTACTAAGTAAGAAAAATTACGGAATCAATTAACTTTCCCAAAATCCATAGTTAAACTTCTTACAATAACTTTACTAAGTTTTCAAATCATACTTAGTTATCTTTTCAAACCAAACTATTGCTTAACTTTCAATTCCAAAATCAAAGTTATAGTTTTCAAAAATTTCCCAATTTTCTCAAATTTTTTCTAACGCCTTAAATTTTCGGAAAAAATCACCATAGTCTCCTTTGCGCGGCTCGATCCGAAAAAAAATGACAGTATATATATCACAAATATACATCTCATCAAGTGATGAGGCATCCCGCAGGGAAAAAAGTGTAAAAGTACGGTATGTAATCCGAGATATGTACCTTATTTATTATTAGCGAGCGTATACGGCTAATATAACGCAAAAGCGAGCTCCAAATGCGAAGCAACGCCATCCGCACCTACTAAACACTCAACAACGACATGAGAATCATGCATATATGAAAATAGTATCAATATACAACATATAGCAACATAACAACTACATATGCCAACATAGCAAATGCAAGAAAACAACAAATGCAAACATCAACCAACTATCATCCATAACCAAATCAATATTCATTCATATTCTCATTAATATTCAATGAATTGGTTTTCAATTTAAATCACATTTGATTCATTTACATTGGATTTTATCAACGTTCATTTCTAATCAGTTTACATTCACTAATTTAAATCCAATTCACATTCAATTCTATTCAAATTTATTTACTTTCAATTTGAATTTAATTACATAGCTTTCAATTTCACTAATACATAATGAATTTACATACAATCAATTAACATCCATATAACAGCCAATGTATTTCCAACACAACCAAATTATTAAATTTTACATTCAACGCTTTTAGTTCCAATTAGTTTATATTAAATTGACTTTCATTCAATTTATTCAATTTCCAATAACATTAGATTCTAATGAATTAACACTTACATTCATTATTTCATATCAATTATTTACATTCAATTGATTAACATTTAATCCATTAGTTCAATTCAATTGCTAATTCCTTTAACAATATAATGTTGAATTTCATTTATATAACTCAAGTTCAAATTCTTAATGACTTCATTTCATTAATTCACTTATTAATTTACTTTGACACCAAAAATCAACTTCATTCAACATCACTTAAGTTATATTCCATTTCAAACATCTTATCAAATCCAAATCAATTTATTTAACTTCCTCTTGTTAAATTTCAAATCACATGTCTTTGATGACAACTCAAATTTATTTCAACTTGGATTTTATTGATTTACTTATACTTCCTTTAATTTAACACCATCCTTTAAGTTAAATTTATTCTATTAAAACTCAAATTGAATAAGTTATCAACTCATTTATCATTCTCATAAATATTTTAAATAGGATTCCAGAGTCCTTTCAACCTTTCAAAACCATTTTTGAAATCAATTCAGTTTACCTTCTGAATTTCCAAAACCAAATCCAAATTTTCCAAACAACTTTCTTTTAAACAATTTGGCAGCAATCCCTCTTTTGGGAACCCGAAAATGAACACCGATGATGTTGCGATCATCATCGGAATTATTTTCCAGCGACCGAAAAGAGTTTAGAGCTTTAATTCCTCCAAAACAATTTTCCAAAATATCAAATCCTTTCAAAACACTTCTCTGGAATTTTGTTTTCAGATTATAAATCACATTTTATAAACCTTTTACTTATATAATTTCACTTCTTATATATAATATTATTTCACAATCGTAAATGACATTAATTATAATTTCACACTTATAATTTATTTGTTTGTACAATTCATTTTTTTTCAACTGTTGTTTTTATTTAACTTATTCAACAACCAAACAATCAATTATATACTTTAATAATTCTGAAAAATTATTCTTTTATATATAAAATATAATCAAGGTAAAATTGTTTCATTTACCCAATTTAAAACAATACTGTGTCGAATTGTCCTATTCAAGTGTTCAGAGATCCCTATCAACAATGTTAATTACTTGTGTTGACCAAAATCCATATACCACTCAACAAACCAATCATCACAATATAAAACAATTTATATTCACTAACAAATACGCGCTCGTATCCATTATTACACTCAAACTCATTCTAGAGTACTACTGACTCTATCTCTAATGAGTAATTCCCAACAGAGCCATGGTTGTCGCTTAACCATAAGCTCTGATACCCAATGTAACGACTGCGATTTTTCGTCCATGAATGCCGACATCAATACGACCACTGTATCAACTGCCGAGCAATCGAAGGCCGGAAAACCATACCATTATGGTTAAAGAAGAAGAAAAAGATAGAAGAAGAGAGAAGAACAGATAGAAAATAGAACGGAACAGAAAGAAAACAACAGAACAATAACAGAATCTCACAATCGCAGCGGAACAACATATAATACATAAATGAATAATCTTTAAACAATGAACTATATCAGTTATTACAATACATTACATTTCATTACATCATCACAGTGTACAACAACAAACAACATCAACAGCGGAAAAGAAATATTATATACTAGTAATACGCCATTCCATCCAGCTTGCCTCCAGCAACTCCTGAATATCCTAATAAACCTTAACTCTTGACTGCCCGTGTGGAAATTGGTGGGCACCCAGAGTTTAGGAAGGAAAACAATAAACTCCAGGTCAGCCATGGGACTGGTGTGAGAACTAAAACAGTTTATCTTTTAAAAATAAAGAACAGAATAATTTTTTTTTAAAATGGATTCGCAATGTTTTTTTTTAGAAAATGAGACTACCATAAGGCCTCCCGCACACACACAATGCAAACGCAGAATCGGAGGAGATTTCTCCTTATGATAGTCAAAGATGCTTGGTACGCATTAAAAAGAAACATTTGATATTATTACTAGTGCATAGTGAGGAAAACATTTCAAAAGTAGAATATTAATCTTAGCCAGCATAGACATTTCGAACTATGCCTACTATAGCTACCATCTAAACAGTAGTGACCACCATAAGTAAATGGCAGGTTCTACAACTAAAACCGTACAAGATCGTATTGTTTCTTTGGATTTCCAACAAATGATCAGGCCAAGGAACTTTCCATTGCCACATGGAAACGCCTCTGGAATGACGTCCCGAGAACCAAACCGGATCTCTGCCAACACAAGGCTGGGTTACCCCTAACTGGGTAACTACTGACATGAATATGTCATCCCCCGATCGTAACCGATCTATCCGAGGATCCTCGATTTCCAACAACCACAAAATTTGCAGCAACAACATAGGTCAAGTATCTGGGCTCCATACCATGATACCACCTCTATCTAGAAGTAATGACATACACTAAAGGGGTGCTACCCCCTAATAACCTTGCTGCATCCTTCCTGTTTTGACCATTTACGGGGTGTGAGATCCGACGAAGTCTCGTCCACAAAGCCATGCTTTATACAAAAGCCATGCTATGGGTCAACAAATGATCATAGAAATGATCACCAAGATAAATGATCAAACAAATGATCATATCACAAATGATCCAACAATGATCATTTCACAGCAACACTCAGCATGCCACACTACCAAATTGGGAGTATATCACTAATTACCTTCAACTATATAACCTCTGAGCTCGTACGTCTCAGAGAAGGGTGTTAAGCTAAGAGAATAAATTCTCCGCCACCAACAGAAATATATTTGAAAGAAATCAGCTTTATATCTCAATTTGTAATGTCAGACATACAATCCATACAAGTCTGTTCCGGGCTCAAACAGAACCGAAGGCACTTCCAAAGAAGTCCTGCAATCCGGATATTCACTAATCACGACCGGACTTCCCGTCACTAAGGGTGATAAAACCACTATATCGGAGATCAACCGATGTAGAGTAACTCGACGGTAATCCTTCCGTTTTCACAAATATCCGGTCTTCAACACCGGTCATCAAATGTAATCCATAACGACGTATCACATATTCGGAATGGGTTATACGACCCCAAGGTCCTTTCTCGGCTAACCCGAATAGTGAGCGCTTATTTTTGAAAATAAGTGTAGCATTCAAATTCAAGCAATCACAACAAATACCTATTTAAAGGTAAATATTGATAGTCGGATTATTTAACTATTAATAGGCATGCTCAACATCACCAAATTCCAAATAATTTCCCAAATTATTTACTTTCCAAAATATCTTTACTAGATATATAATTTTCCATGCTTCAACCATTTGAAAACAATTTTTCAAATCACTTTTCCTTACTCGGAAATACTTTCATTTCAAAATGGTTCATTTAAACCAATTAAATAAATCCTTACCGATTTACTTTATATTTACGTTCCAAATCCGTAAATATATATTCCCACACTTCAAAAATAAATCAACGTCTATTTTTAAACAAATTCCCCTTTTCATTTATAAATTCCATAGTGAATTTACATCCCAAAATATTTATGAATATACGATTTTCTAATCGACTTCTAATATTCACTTTTAATTTATCTTTAAAAGATAAAATCTCAAAACATTCACTTCATGTTGGAAAACATTTCCATACTTATTTAATAATAAGTAATTCACAGACCCATTTATTTTCAACACTTGGAAAATATCCAATATACTTAAATCGAAATCAAGTATATATTTCATTCTTTAAGAAATCACTCTCTTAAACACATTTGTTTGGGCCAAAACGAATGTTACGTAAAACATCGTCACGACGACCCAAAATCACTAGTATAAGGATTCAAAATTAAGATAGATATATAAATCCCAATACTATATAAAACATTTCCTTTTGGAAATCATCTACTATAACAACAGTGTTATAGTCTACCATTTCCTTCTATTTCTCGAAAACGTCTATTTCAACAATGAATGTTGAAATCTATGGTTTCGATAGTTAATACATTTTAAAACATCTTTTAAACAATTACTTCATTTTAAAATTTCACTTCTCCAAATCATACCCATTTTATTCAATAATATATTCACTGTCCAAAATCGTGAATATACCTTATTTACCCAATTCAGTATTTCTACACTTTTATCAAAAGATTATCCACTGTCCAAAATCGTGAATATATTTCCTTTAATAAACTTCAATATTCAATTTATAAAATTCAATTGATTTTGAATTTATAAACAATGTATATGAATTCCATTTCTATTTATAAGCTTCGATTTATAAATCTCATTATTAACAAATTCCATTTATATTTCATTTAAATGCCAAAATCCAATTTATAAGATAATTACTTATAAATATTCTATTTTACAAAATCTATTCATTTTATAACTTCACAATTTATAAATCTATAAATTCCGTTCACTTATGAAATCCATTTTTATTTCATTTTTAACACTTATAAAAGCTCCTTTTAATATTCCAATATTTTTTATTTATAAAAATATCAATTTTTATGAGTCTTTTATATAAACCATTTATAATAATTCAAAATTCCCAATTAAACCATTTTATAAATTTATCACCTATTTATTTCAAAAATCTTAATTTGGTTATATTTTACAAAAATCATAATTTTTATAACATAAAAAGTTATAACGTTTTAATTATTTAAAATGAATCAATTCAAAAATTTAATCAAACGTATACTTTCAAAAATTACTTTAAAAATTCTTTTAAAAACCAAAATCATTATTTTAAAACTTCAAAAATGGATCCGATGATGCAACAGCACCAAATAGTCAATCACGACATCCAAATAGCATATATCGATATGATAATCAACAAATATCACAATATCTGTAAATAAATCAATACAGTTGAGGAATCCAGTTGGATCCCTCCAACCTGTTTCCCTGCATCCACAAACATTAACACAATACCAATTCCGTTCCAGTACGAAATTATCGCGGTATATGGGATTTATAAAATATTATCCGCTTAATCGACGGCGCAATAGGGTCTCATCCGCTATATAATGCGGGAAAATCAATTCCAAGTGCATAAATAATAACAATTTCACTGTACTGTGAAATATTCGCAGTATATATTTATAATAAATAACCTCCGCTTACTAACGGCGCATAATGTCTATTTTAACAATCAATAGATAACAGTCATCATTCAACATACAATCAAGAATTTTAAATCTAACTATTTAAAATATAAATCGAAACTATTCGATTGAGTGAGAAGTTCTCACCTCGAATTTCCGATAGCAATTTGTAGCATTTTATTTCGAATAAAATTAAACGAGCGTTTAATTTTACCCGAAATTTTCGCTAGCTCAAATAAATTCCAATCCAGCTCCACCGCGTAGTGCTCGTCAATACGGTTCCAACGCAACTGGTTTCGTAATTTTTCGACCTCGTATGAAAGAGATATCAATTTTTAAACATTGTACACTTTTAATATATAATATTTACTATTTTCCTTTGTATATATTACAACCTTCATCCTGGGCCGTAGATCTCTGCTCCCTGCATCCAAGCTGTGCTTTGCATCTTCTCCTTCACGCGTGCAATTTCCAGATAACAACCGAAAGCCGAACCCATTCAATTTAAACTAGGGTTAAATTATGCGACCACCCTCCATCGTTTCGGGTCGATCAAAGAGTGCCACATCGAAGAGCGTCGCCAACACTATGCTCGGCCCAAGCATGGACAAGCTCGGCCACATCTAGGCACAGAAAAACGTGCGCGACTATACGACGTTTGAGCTCGATTTGACAATGATCCGCCGCGTCATTTCCGATCACAGCCGTTGGATCTGGAGATCTCACCACCCTCTTTCATTTTGTAGTTGGAAGATTTCTGAAATGAAGCGTGGATTGAAAGAAAGACGAGGAGGAAGGAGGGAATTTTCTGGCCGTTGACAATGAGGGAGGCAGAGGCTAGGCTATTGAATTAGGGTTTGCAAATTAATTTGTGAAGAGTGGTGCTTTTATAGAAAATTTCTCGAGTTACTATTCATCCGGAATTTCCCGAACTCCAAACGAAGCGTGCCGGTTGGCGCTCCTAAGGTTTATCCCACATTCCGAACACAATGAAACGTGTTTCGGAAGCTAATTCGTTAATCTGTGCGAGTTATGGCAATAAACGTTCAATTTAAAATTAAACCGATTTCTAGGCGTTTTAGCTTGCACCGGACAAACGGTATATCTGATTGACACGAAATTTGAAACCATACAATAATATCACATTACGGATCCGACGAAACTGGTTTCGTCGAAATCCGAGACTGTTTGAAAAATGGCTATTTTAACTCGCAAAATTAATATTAAAACAATTTCGATGCGTTTCGAGCTGCCACGGTCAAACGAAAACTCCGGTTGCTACGAAAATTGAAATCCGACAATAACAAACTATTACGCATCCAATGGAACTAGTTTCGTCCAATTCTGAGACTGTTTGAAAAATGGCTAATTTCACTAGTCGATTTAAATATTAAAATATTCAATTTTCACAAATTAACATTTAATCCGATTTTAAAAGTTCTATAACATCATTATAACTTCAATATTATATAATAAAATTTTACAAATCATTTTCAATCATATTTAAACCCAATTTTCAATTATTCCTGGAATTTCAATTATTAAATTATCGATTTAATTGTCCAATTAAATCCAATATTCGAAAATAAATTATTCGACTTATAAATTCCACTTATTAATATTTAAAATCAATTAAATATACAAATTTAAATTATCAAAAATTCTGGGTCGTTACACATTTGGCAATAATTATCAAAATTATTGCATTTCTTTATGTTAAAATCATGATTAGCTCATTTTTAACTTAATTAACCAAGTAAAGTTTCAAAACATTATTTTTCACATTTTATTCCCTAAAATCCATTGTTTATTCCAAATTAATAAATTAAATCTCCAATTTATTTTTAATTCACAATATTAAATTATAACTACCATTGTAATTTAATATTTACAGGTAATCGTCAAAACCAGGGTTGTTACAGTCAGAACACAAACGAATACCGCCACCTAAAAAACTTGATTGAAGAGCTAATTTAGGAGAACAAGCTCCAACAAATACGTAAGAAAACCCTAGAATCCTCACCAGCCCGTGGCTCTTCAAGCTCCCAGGAAGCAAAGAAACCAAGCTAGAACCAGTGATGAGGGATCAAAGCGAACTGACCAGAGACTCATTATTGGGACAATATTTGGAGGCCTACATTCTACACTAAGAAGTTAGGGAGAAATGGAGCGGTATGCAAGTTCATTAAAGCACATTCCAAAGGAATCATGTCTCATAATAGAAGAAGGGGTTCCAACCAAGTAGTAGAAAATTTTGAATGATGATAATGTATTCAGAAACCGAGATACCGAGGGGATCGCAGCCCTAACTCTTGACCCGATGGTGGTGAAAGTAGGAATCAGAATCATTGTGGTCCAATGAGTTTTAGTCAATAGCAACAGTTTTTCCAATATACTTTTCAAATATACCTTTGACTAAATGAAGGTCGACACGAAAAGCATGTCTGCATGCCAAACAAAAATCCATGGGTTTACAGGTGAACCCAAGCAACCTATAGGAACAATTGACCTGCCAATGGTGCTTGGAGAGGGTGATCGAAGAGTTACCATCGTTCAGACCTTCATAATTGTGGACGAAATCTCCACATATAATGTCTTCTTGGGACGACAAGCCTTAGTTGATTTCAGAGTTGCTTTAGCCAAATGGTGCCTTACCACGAAGTTCCCAACTACAAATGAAATCGGGTGGTCAAATGAGATCAATGCGTAGCCAGAGAATGTTACATTGTAGAGTTATGTGAATCTAGAAGACGGAAAAATGGAATGGATGTGACGACCCAGAATTTCTAACAATTTAAATTAGAATATTTAATTGATTTTTAATATTTGAAAGGTTAATTTTAACTTGAATTCCAAATATCCATATTTACGTGATAATTAAATTATTGAATTATACAATTTGAAATTGGGTAAAATGTTGAATTTGGAATTTTAAGCCTACTAAAAATAATTTGAAGGCTTATAAAATTTATAATGATGATACTGAAGATAATATAATTGTTGAAATTTAATTTAAAGGTGATTTGTTCAGTTTTGAAAATATATCGTTTAAATTGGATTTAAAAATAGCCTTCCGAGGCACAGTCTCGGAATTCAACGAAACTAGTTCAATTGGATCCGTAACAGTTGGTTATTATCGGATTTCAATTTTCGTAGCAATCAAAGTTTTTTTTTGACCTTGGAAGCTCAAAACGCTTAGAACTATTTTAATCGATTTAATTTAAAAATCGATCGTTTACTTCCGTAACTCGCGCATATGATCGAATTAGCTTCCGAAACACGTTTCATTGTGTTCGGAATGCAGGTAAAACCTTATAATCGCCTAGCGGCGTTCCTTAAGAGGAGTTCAAAATTTTAAGTAGCAACTAACGAGACGTTTTGTAAGTTTTATAATATAATAAAATTTGAAGTACATTAGTCAGAGATATTTTTTCCAACAATCATACTCAGGAAGCTATCCCCAAATCTATTTCATCTCCGTCCCCTCTCTATTCTCAATATCAGTAATCGAACGCATAAAAAAAATATAAATGAACGCAATGGCCGATCGAAAAAAAAGGGGAAAGAAATAAGAGCCATATCGAATTGAATCACGGCGGCGTGAGTTCGAGCTTGAGCTTGAGAGATTTAGCCGAAGTGGCTATCGAACGCGAGGAGAAGGGGGTCGAGGTGGCTAGATTTCACTCGCGATTAGAGGGGGAAGTTCGTTGTACTGGCAGCTTCGTTTGCGTGCTCGAATTTGGGTTGAGCTAGGGTTACATCTGAGGCGAGGGGTTCGTTGGCAGGGAGCATGCGCGCTTCACTGATGTATTCAGCGAGTCTAAAGGCATTAATAGGTCGGTGATGCCCTTGGATGTTCTAGGCCGCACGCGCGTGGTTTGAGGTGATGGAGGGTCAGAGCGAGACCGACGTCGACATTGATTTCAGGTCGATGATGGCGATGGAGACCCCGAGGCAGGTTGGTTCGAGTTCGAGAAGGGATGGTGCATTGTGATGCATGGCCGCAGTCGCGAAGGCATGTCAAGGATGATCAGCGGTGGAACCTGGAGGGAGTGGTTCGGCGATTTGGGTTGAAATCTCGCGAGCGACAGGCCGTGTGAGTAGTGAGGTATTCGTTTTTTCCTTCTCTCGGTTTAACTTGATTAGTAATGTAAATTCAGGGTTAAATTATATATAGAAGGTTTTAATTTACAACAAGATGTAAAAAAAAATCTAATTGCATTAATATATATATATATATATATATATATATGTATATATGTATGTATATAGGAATTAAGAAAGAAAACATAAATTATTTAACATAGATAAGGTTTGGGAATTTTATAATGCTGTAAAGTAAATGTATATAAATCTATTTTTTTTAATATGTATAGATTATTTTAAAATGTACATAGGTTATGTTTTAGATTAGGAAAAATTAAATTATAAATTAGAAATCGTTAATTTATATAATTAATGATGTAATCAAAGATTGATTAATTAAGATTGATTAATCCATAATAAGTGACTTATGAGAAATTAACTAATATAAGTAATTAAGGATTAATGTAATTAATATAGTTAATTAATTCATGAAGAAATTAAGATTTCTTATTTATTTTTGGTTAAGAATAATTAATATTGTGAAATTAATTAAAGTTAATCACTTGAATGTAATTGAAAGATAATTAATCCACGGTGATTAATTAAGATGAAAAATGAAGGGATGATTGATTAATTGATTTGAAATTAATTAATGTTTAATGAAGAAATCTAAGTGGTTGAGGTTAGTAATTCAATCAGGATTAGTTAAATTAAATTTGTATGTGATTAAGCTTTACTTATGGATTATTGAATGGTATTGAATGCTTTGAATGAGTTCATATCTCTGATATGAAATGTTGTGTATTTCATATGAATAACTTGGGTTAGGACGACTTGAGACTCGAAGAGACCGGGGTCGGGTATTAGGAAATACCTGAAACCACTTCGAATTTTATAGATTGATACGTGAAATCTATATGCTGGAGTGAAGTGTTTTAAAGGAATTGGACTATTTTAAATCTAAATCTTAATATTTAGAAAACTTATATGTGAAATAAGTGATGTGTATGATAAATTGTGGCTTTATGAATTGCTTCGAGTTACCCCCGGGTTATATATAAGTTGTATGCTTTGTAGTCCATGTTGGATGAGTTACTCACATTGGTTTCCAACCTGACCCGGGTGTTACTTTTGTGTAATGCTCGGGTCAGACCGAGTATTACAGATTTTCAGGTAAGAACGTTCTGGAGCTCAGGAGTCGAGCTGGATGGCAAGAACATATGAAGTGTTTCCGCTGTATTATATTGTTGTATATCTGTGACATGATAATTGTGTATGTTCAGTATTTGTATATGTATGTGTAACTCTTATGTATTAAAATGTAGTCGGCTGATATAATATTCTTTTTTAAACTGTTATTATTTGTTATTATATTTTATCCGTTGCGAATGTGAGATGTTAGTCTTTCTGTTCTTTTTCTTCTTCTATCTCTTTCTTCTTTTTCATAACTATCTGGAATTTTCGGGTTCAAAAATTTTGGGTCGTTACAGTTGGTATCAGAGTTGAAAGGTTAAGCGAGAACCTTGGCTCTGTTGGTGATTACTCATTGAATAGAGTCCGTAGTACTCTAGGATGAGTTGTATATATATATATATATATGAGAGCGTACTTGTTATTTTCTTATATAAATTTTTTAAATGATTTTATATAAAAAATATATTTTGATACATAAAGCAATATTCCCTTCTAAAAATATTAAGGTGATTGGTTGTTAAATTATTGGAATTAAATTAAGAAGTAATATAATACAACCAAATTGAAATCTTGAACTGGAACTAAATTAAGTGGTAATAGAAAATACACCCAAATTAAAAATAAAATTCTAGAATTAGAGCTCAAAAATTAAGTTGTTTAAAAACTTTAAATGAACAAAGTTAATTTGGTTTAAAAAGTTAAACCAACCTTTGAGAATTTAACTCGAATTTATATAATTCAAGATGGTTTAAAATTGAGATTGGAATTGAATTAGTTCAAATTGAATTTGATTTGAATTGAATTAACTGGATTTATGATTGAAGATGTAAAATTTCAAAATTTTAAATGGAAAATTTAGATTAGATTAAATTGAAATGATTTGAACTTGAAGTGGGTTCAATTGATAATAGTCCAAAATTGATTGGAATAACCTGGAATTGAAATTAAGGCGTGTAGGATTAAAATCAAATGGAATTTTATTTGAAGTTGGAATGAAATTGAGGACTAATTCAACTTGAATTGGGAATAAATCAAGTCCAGTGGAAATTGGAGTTATTTAAATTGGAATTGGGTCAATTTAAATGGGAGTGGAAATTTAAATTGAATTGATGGAAAAGTAAACAGTTTTGACTCTGGACTATTTCCAATATAAGTTGGTTTAATATAAACTTATTTTTCCAAGCTATTTAATATATACAACCTTTCTTTCTTAAAGCAAAATTATTTTATACTTGTTTTACAATTATTTTTGGAGCTATTTAACCATTTTTCAACTGTTTTCTAAATAATTACTATTTTTCAACTATGTTACAAATTAATTACTATTTTACAACTATTTTGCAATTATCTAAAAGTTCTGAAAACATTTAGCATTCTCCAATTATTTTACAATTAGTTAACTATTTTACAGTTATTTTGCAAACTAATAATTATTTTTCAACTACTTATCTATTTTTATATTTTTTTTCAAGCTATTTTCTAAATATACACTGGTCGGAGTTCAAACTATTATTGATTTAAATACCCAACTGAGATAAGAATCGAAGTGATAATACAAATGGGGATTAAGGCAAATGTGAATAAGTGAATAAAAATTTGAGTGAATGTGAATGGAAAGGAAATTGATTTGGCTAACAATCAATGAAGTTAAATACGTAGGATGTACGTATATTATTCTATTCGCATAGTGATTTGATCAAGATTCGAGCATAGAATTTCGAGATAGTTATATCGATCCGAGTGGGATTTTTCACTCAATTTTCGACCTGGATATGGATTGTTGATTGGTTTTGGATATTCTCTAACATAGTTATAGCTATGCAAGGAGAATGACGGTTTCTGATCAAGAAACCAGATTTGTGTCCGCATTAGGAAGTCGGGTGGACGATACTAGTTCGGAAGTGAAATTGCGTGATCGAGTGAGCGATCAGATGGGTATAGCGTAAGGATGATATGTGTACATCGTATAGATTGGAACGAAAATGGTATTTAAAAGAGTAATCAAAATTGGAATATTTGATTTTGAATAAACAAAGTTATATATCTTTGTTATAAATAAGATGAAACTCCCCTTGTTGAATCAATTGCCCGAAGGAAAGGATTTTGAAAGTGTTTGAAGTATAAAAGGAATTTTATACAAGTTTAAAATGATCCAAAGTTTTAAAAATTATATATATCTAAATATATATATAAAGGATCTTATGCGGATTTTGGAAAAAGGTTTTGGGAACCTTTGAATTTGGAAAGGCTTTTGATTTTTGGGTAAAATCAATATTGAAATTTGGAAAGCCTAGTTTGAGAATTATTGATTTTGGGATAATCGATTTTGTATAAAGGAACCTTGCATGAGATCATACTAGGTGTATGATTTGAAAGATACTATATGTGTATAGTATAAAGTGTTTTGATGATGGATCTGGGGAAAAAGGCGCTCCCTTGAAATGAACTTCTCAGGAGTGCCACCAGGTGGTGCTGCCTTGAGCCCCAAGGGAGTTCTAAAGTTGATCCTGTGAGGAGCCCGAAAAAAACTAGTTCCTGAGGATTATGGGTAGAGTATACCATAGCGAAAGTTGCGTGTGTTGCTAAGAGCCAACGATCTACGTTTGATTTTATATCGGTAGACTGCGACCTATGGTAACATAGCGAAAGTAGTGTGCGCTGTTGAGAGCCAACAGTCCGTGTTTGATTTTATGTCGGTAGACTGCGACCTATGTAGGAGTGAAGAAGTTTCATTTTGACAGCGAAAGTCATGTGTGCCGCTGAGAGCCAACAGTTACATGGACTTTTGCTGTGATGGCAGCGTAACCCTGGAATGTAACTGCAATCTGTTGTGGGTTCCATGGCGTAATCGAGGGACGCGGAGTGCCTACAGTTACATGGACTTTTGCTGCAATGGCAACGTAACCCAGGATGTAACTACGACCATGGATGGGGGTGATGATTTCCAGAGCACTCTCCCTAAAGATATTTCCTCTATTTTCAAAAACTGTTTTCGATATTTTCAATAAAATTATTTTCCAAGTATTTTCACTGGATGTTGATAACGGGTTTACCAAGTACTTATAGATTTTCAGTCCTACGCCTGATCAATGTATGACTGAATTTCTGTGAGAACAAGGATGGACTGGTTGAAACATCGAGTTATAAGAAGTATTTTTATAAAGAGCTATTTTAATAGTATTATGTAAATTTAAAAGTATTTCTAAAATAAATAAATAAAATGTTGGAATTTTGGAAAATAAAGGGAAATCCAAACTGGAATTATGAAAAAAATTTGAACTCAGGAAAATTTAACAAAGTGATTTTTTGTAATAAAATCGAATATTGATTTAAAAAGGAGAAAGTAAGCTAATTAGCTAAATAATTATTTGATAGAGTATGTTAATAAAATTTAACTCAGTTAAATAAAATGGACTGTAAGTTAATAATGGAGTTTGGAAATGAATTTGAATTGTAAATAGAATTCGACTTGGATTTGATAATGAATTTAATGAATTAAATAAGTGGAGATGCTGTAAAAATAAAAATAAAATAGAGTTGGAACAAAATAGTGATGGTTTGAATTACAAATAAAATTCAAGTGTGAGATGAATAATATTTAACGAAATTTGCAAGTAAATTAGATATAAGGGAAGTGTTGTCGAATCAAATGGAATTGAATTATAATAGACATGGTTTAAATTGCAAACAAAACCCATATGAGCTCAGGAGTGCTTTTTGTCATCAGATTACAGACAACCATGTGGGAAACCAATCTCATTGAATAAAAATAAATTCGAAAAGGAATTAAGCAGGTGAATTAAAAATTGAAAATGGGGTTAATAAATAGGCTAATTGAATTAAATAATAAACGGATGAAGTCTGATTGAATAAAAATTAAATCAAAGTTTTAATTGGAATTTTCTTATCAGAATGGATATAAGTTATGAGGCATATTAATTCGAAGTAAAATTACTTAAGTCAATAAAAGCTTGGTTTTGAGTAAGAATGGAGGACCATTAAATAAAAGTTGGGTTAAATTTATTTGAAAATGGTTATTAATTTATAAGTATTGAATGTGCCAAGCTTAATAAATTGTTTTGAATGGAAAAATCGCGGAAATGAAATGAAATGCAGTGAATGGTTGGTGAATAAATTAGAATTGAAATGGAATTAAATGCAGAATAAGCGTAAATTAATTTAAAGTAGTTATAAACTAAAGTAAATACTCTATTAAGCGAATATCATCGAAATTGCATAAAAATAGCTGTCGCTTGGCATAAACAAACGTAATTAAAATTCTATGAGTTGATAGAGATTAAATAAAATTGATTTTGGATCATTTAAAGTGAATATGAGTTTGTTTGGATTAAAAATAAATTGAATGTAAGCAATTGAGTTGTAAACCAATAAAATTGAAATGGTATATGGATTGGTAGAAGAAATTGAATTGGTGTTGAAATCATATCAATTGCTCGTGGAAGTTATTTAGAATGCATTTCTTTTAGAATTGATGTGTTGTAGTTGTTTAAGTAAGAGAAATGTAATAAACTTCATATATATAATGCTTACATGTTTAAATTGAGTAAGTACAGGTACCTGAAGGCCGTTTGGCTTGATTTGGACGCGTTAAATGCTATAATAATAAGCCACTTTCTTAAAATGCTAAATAAAGGTACGCCTACGCAATAAAAATAGGAAATATGAACTATCTTTGATTTTTCGACCGGTTGGGTCGATGTATATATATTTATATCTCTTGTCAAATTGCAAAAGCTTCTCCGTACAAAGAAGACTCTGCCAAAATTTTCTGAAAATTTTAGGAGTTAGAAATTTTTTGTAAATTTTGGCAAAATTTTATTAACAACAAAACGATTTCAAATTGGAAATTAAAATAAATCAGTAGATGAAACTAAGATGAATCAGTTATAAATTGAAGACAAAATTCAGTATTCAGAATTGAAGACAAATTGAATTCATATGGAAATGGGAAAACTAAGTTCAATAGAAGTAGATGTGAAAACTTCTGTAAGGAAATATATAAATGATTTTAAAAGTTACGATTGGATATTATTGCTAAGTAAGATATGCAGGTATTATAAAGGGAAAGGAAAATTGTTTTTTATTTCAGGGGATAATTTGAAATGCCCAACTAAAAGGTATGTACTTAAATTTCTATATGAAATTGGATTGGGTTTTTTGAGCTGGCCACTTGGATTTTGTTTTCTTTTGGAATTTGGGAGCCCGTAGAGGCCTTTGGTAGTTGTACCGAGCTAGCTGCGCAAAGGAGACGCCGGCAAAAAAATTCAAAAATTTAGAGAGTTAGAATTTTTTTGAGAAAGTTGTGATAATTTAAATTTGAATTTTAAATTAGATTTGAATAAATGAAGTAAATAATGTTGTTGGGAAACAATGGAAGGTTTTGGGAAGTTGGTTGAAAAAATAGTGGGTCTTTAATAAAGGATATGTTATGGCAAGTTGATATAATTGTTTGGTTTTGGAAAAAGTAAACGAGTATTGGACCATTCTTCCTAACTAGTAATTTCAGTGACGAAATTCTTTTAAGGGGGAGGAATGTGACGACCCAGAATTTCTAACAATTTAAATTGGAATATTTAGTTGATTTTAAATATTTGAAAGGTTAATTTTAACATGAATTCCAAATATCCATATTTACGTGATAATTAAATTATTGAATTATATAATTTGAAATTGGGTAAAATGTTGAATTTGGACTTTTAAGCCTATTAAAAATAATTTGAAGGCTTATAAAATTTATAATGATGATACTGAAGATAATAGATTGGTTGACATGTAATTTAATGGTGATTTTATCAGTTTTGAAAATATATCGTTTAAATTGGATTTAAAAATAGCCTTTCGAGGCACAGTCTCGGAATTCAACAAAACCAGTTCCATTGGATCTGTAATAGTTAGTTATCATCGGATTTCAATTTTTGTAGCAATCGGAGTTGTCGTTTGACTCTGGCAGCTCAAAACGCTTAGAACTATTTTAATCGATTTAATTTAAAAATTGATCGTTTACTTCCGTAACTCATGCATATGATCGAATTAGCTTCCGAAACACATTTCACTGTGTTCAGAATGCAGGTAAAATCTTATAATTGCCTAGCGGCATTCCTTATGAGGAGTTTAAAATTTTAAGTAGCAATTAACGAGACGTTTTGTAAGTTTTATAGTATAATAAATTTAAAGTACATTAGTCAGAGATATTTTTTCCAACAATCGTACTCAAGAAGCTATCCCCAAATCTATTTCGTCTCTGTCCCCTCTTTATTCTCAATAGCAGTAATCGAACACATAAAAAATATAAATGAAAGCAATGGCCGATCGAAAAAAGGGGTAAGAAGTAAGATCCATGTCGAATTGAATCGCGACGGTGTGAATTCGAACTTGAGCTTGAGAGATTTAGCCGAAGCCACGATCGAACGCAATGAGAAGGGGGTCGAGGTGGCTAGACTTCACTCCCGATTGGAGGGTGAAGTTCGTTGTTGTGGCAGCTTCGTTTGCGTGCTTGAATTTGGGTTGAGCTAGGGTTACATCTGAGGCGAGGGGTTCGTTGGCAGGGAGCACGCGCGCTACACTGATGTATTCAGTGAGTCTAAAGGCAATAACAGGTCGGTGATGCCCTTGGATGTTCTGGGCCGCACGGGCTTGGTTTGAAGTGATGGAGGCTCGGAGCGAGACCGACGTCGACATTGATTTTGGGTCGATGATGGCTATGGCGACCCCAAGGCAGGTTGGTTCGAGTTCGAGAAGGGATGGTGCATTGTGATGCATGGCCGCAGTCGCTAAGGCATGTAAGGGATGATATGTGGTGGAGCCTGGAGGGAGTGGTTCGGCGGTTTGGGTTGAAATCTCGCGAGCGACAGGCCGTATGAGTAGTGAGGTATTCGTTTTTCCCTTCTCTCGATTTGACTTGATTAGTAATGTAAATTCAGGGTTAAATTATATATAGAAGATTTTAATTTACAACGAGATGTAAAACAATTTTGTTTAATTGCATTAATATATATATATATATATCTATGTATGTATGTATGTATGTATATGTGTATGTGTGTAGGAATCAGGAAAGAAAACATAAATTATTTGACATGGATAGGGTTTGAGAATTTTATAATGCTGTAAAGTAAATGTATATAAATCTGTTTTTTTAATATGTATTGATTATTTTAAAATGTACATAGGTTATGTTTTAGATTAGGAAAATTAAAATGTAAATTAGAAATCATTAATTTATATAATTAATGATGTAATCAAAAATTGATTAATTAAGATTGATTAATCCCTAATAAGTGACTTATGAGAAATTAACTAATATAAGTAATTAAGGATTAATGTAATTAATATAGTTAATTAATTCATGAAGAAATTAAGATTTCTTATTGATTTTTGGTTAAGAATAATTAATATTGTGAAATTAATTAAAGTTAATTACTTGAATGTAATTGAAAGATAATTAATCCAGGGTGACTAATTAAGATGAAAAATGAAGGGATGATTGATTAATTGATTTGAAATTAATTAATGTTTAATGAGAAATCTAAGTGGTTGAGGTTAGTAATTCAATCAGGATTAATTAAATTAAATTTGTATGTGATTAAGCTTTACTTATGGATGATTGAATGGTATTGATTGCTTTGAATGAGTTAATATCTCTGATATGAAATGTTGTGTATTTCATATGAATAACTTGGGTTAAGACGACTTAAGACTCGAAGAGACCGGGATCGGGTATTAGGAAATACCTGAAACCACTTTGAATTTTATAGATTGATATGTGAAATCTATATGCTGGAGTGAAGTGTTTTAAAGGAATTGGACTATTTTAAATCTAATCTTGATATTTAGAAAACTTATATGTGAAATAAGTGATGTGTATAATAAATTGTGGCTTTGTGAATTGCTTCGAGTTACCCCGGGTTCTATATAAGTTGTATGCTTTGTATTCCATGTTGGATGAGTTACTCACGCTGGTTTCCAGCCTGACCCGGGTGTTACTTTGGTGTATTGCTCAGGTCAGGCCGAGTATTACAGATTTTCAGGTAAGAATGTTATGGAGCTCAGGAGTCGAGCTGAATGGCAAGAACGTATGGAGTGTTTCCGCTGTATTATATTGTTGCAAATCTATGACATGATAATTGTGTATATTCAGTGTCTGTATATGTATGTGTAACTCTGATGTATTAAAATGTAGTCGACAGATATAATATTCTTTTGTAAACCGTTATTATTTATTATTATATTTTATCCGCTGCGAATGTGAGATGTTGGTGTTTCTTTTCTTTTTCTTCTTCTATCTCTTTCTTCTTTTTCATAACTATCTGGAATTTTCGGGTTCGAAAATTTCGAGTCGTTACAACGGATGTGGGGAGAACTCTCCACATTTGTGAACCTTATGAATGGAAATTATAGAGTTGCCCCTGGATAAGGGACCATAGCCAATTCTACAAGGCTTTGGACCTTAGAAAGAAGAGTTTAGGGAGTATCGACCAGCATCGGCAAAATTGATGGTGTCTATCCCAGTCGATATGGATGACCAACCAAAGTCTTGAAAATTGGATCACACCATGGAAACAAGATGTGATTGGAACTTACTAAATTTCTATGCGCCAACTTGGATGTGTTCACTTGGACGCACTCCGATATGTGTGGAGTATCACCGAAAATTGCTTGCCACACGCTCGACATTGACCCCAAGTTCACACCAGTAAAGCAAAAGAGGCACAGCCTTGGCCCTGAAACAGTCCAAGGCATTAAGAGAAGTGGTAGACAAGTTAACGACCAACGGCTTTATCCGTGATGCAACTTATCCTGAATGGGTATCTAACTTGATCTTAGTCAAAAAGTCCAGTGGGACATGGCGAACCTGTATCGATTACTCGGACTTAAACAAAGCTTGCCCGAAAGACAGCTTCCCTCTGCCTAGAATAGACTAGCTTATAGATGGAATGACGGGACATGAACTACTGTCATTCATGGATGCATACTCAAGGTACAACTAAATCCTGATGCACGAACTAGATCAAGAAAACACCACCGACCTGGGACTATATTGATGTAGGGTGATGCCATTTGGCTTAAAGAATGTCGGGGCAACCTACCAAAGATTGGTGAATACCATGTTCAAGTGCCAAATCAAGAAAACCATGGAGGTTTACGTGGATGACATGTTGGTTAAATCATGAGTAGCTTCCAATCACCTAGATTATCTCGCTAAAATGTTTGAAATACTCTGGAAGTATGGAATGAAACTCAATCCACTCAAATGCCACTTTGGAGTAGCCTTCAGAAAGATCTTAGGATTTATTGCAAGTTCCAGGGTCATTGAACCAAATCTAGAATATACAAAGGCCCTATGAGAAGTCCAAGCCCCAAAGAACAAGAGTGAATTGCAAAGCTGGAATGGGAAGGTCGCAGCCTTAAGCCGATTTATCTCGAAAGCCATCGACAAGTGCATACCATTTTTGGATCCGTTGAAGAAAGGAAAGAAAAACTTCGAATGGAATGCAGCATGTCAAACTGCATTTGAAGAATTGCTGCGACACATGAAAGCCCCACCTATCGTATCAAAGCCAGTGGATGGAGAGGACCTATTCATTACCTAGCAGTGTCACCTCATACCCTGAGCGTGCCCTTGTGTGCGAAGAAGCAAAGATCCAATGACCGATATACTACATTAGCAAGCGGTTTACCAAAGCCGAGAAAAATTACCCAAAGCTGGAAAAACAATCATATTGCCTCCTGATCGCATCTAGAAAGCTACAACCATATTTCCAAGCGTATCCAATCAAAATACTGACTGAGCAGCCTCTAAAACAAGTACTGTACCGACCTAAAACTTTCGAACGACTTTTTAAATGGAACATCGACCTAAGAAATATGATATTACTTACCATTCGAGAAAAGCAATCAATGGGTAAGCGCTGACATATTTCATTGCCGAGTTCACCATACGGGACGACGAAGAAGAAACACCATCGGATGTGGAGACGCAATAGAAACTCTTTGTTGATGGCGCATCTAACAACCTCTGTTCAGGAGCGGGAGGAGTGCTTGTAACCTGTAATGACCTGGAATTTTGGATATTTGAAATTGGAATATTTAATTGTTTTTAAATATTTAAAAGTTAATTTTTAACTTGAATTTCAAATATAACCACTTATTGGATAATTAAATTATTGAATTGAATAATTGGAATTTGGATAAAATATTGAATCTGGAGTTTTAAGCTTGTTAAAAATAATTTATTAGCTTATAAAATTTATATTAATAATATTGAAGATAATAAAAGCCTTAAAATTGAATTTAAAAGTGATTCGTTCAGTTTTAAAAATATATTATTTAAATTGACATTTAAAAATAGCCTTTCGAGGCACAGTCTCATAATTCAACAAAACCAGTTCTATTGGATCCGTAATAGTGTATTTTTATTGGATTTCAAATTTCATAGCATTTGAAGTTATAGTTTGGCTATATGGGATATAAAATTTATATCGAAAATTTGATATAATAAATGGGTCCAAAAAGCTATCTTCTCCATACGATCGAATTAGGACTCAAAACCAATTCTATTGTGTTCGGAATAGGGGTATAACTTTATAAGCGCCTAGCTGCATGCCTCGATAGGATGTCAAAATTTTAAGCTATAATTTGAGACGATTAAAAATTTAAATAATATATAAAATTGATTGAACAAATAAATTCACATCAGAACTTTTTTCTTTCTCTTCATTCACTGTTCATTTACTCTTCAAAATGTGTTTCCCTCCTTATCAAATCACGTCCCCTCTTTTTATACCGCATAGCTGAGAAAGTAGAGCATCAAAGGAAAAAAAGAAAACAAAAGTGGCAGGACTTTTAAAATTTGTATCTCATGTTATATTTAACGAAAAAATCCAATGCAGTTTGTAAATTCATTTTCAAGGGCTTCGATCTGGTACCGGTCTCGATAGGCACTCGACGTTGGGGGTGATCGACTTGGGTGTCGAGGAGCTCAGTGGAACTAGGGTTTTAGATATTGGAGGCTTTGTTCTTCGAGTGAGGCTATGGGAAGGATTTTTATGTTCGGCATGGAGAGGCGAACCGGGGAGAGGAGTTTGGGGTGGCTCGGTCATGGGTAGGTGGTCGTTACATGAATGGCCTAGTGTACGATAATGGGTGTCGCGATTTTCTTGGGATGGCCGGAGTTCTCGTGGATGGGTCGGGGCGGTGGAGTTCTAGATGAGATGGGGTTGGGTGGTGGCCGATGGTCGAACAGCAAAGGTTGGAGGGAGAAAGAGGTGTAGAAGGTTCGACATGGTATTACAAAGTTTGGAAGCAGGAAATTGAAATTTGGTTTGGGGAAGAACACTGTTTGTTTTAGTTCGGGCTTCTTTTCTGTTGGGGATGGTTTTGTAAATTTAAATTAAATTAATGTTTAATTTAAATTAAATTATCTTCAACTTATAGTTTTTTTATCTCATGCGTACGAGGGCTGATTCGGACGATTCGAGAGGCGTTGGGATCGTAGTATCACCATCTACATATAGATATTGGTTGGAATGAAATTACAGAATTTTTAGACAATTTCAAACGCGTCCGGATTTAATTGAAATCTAAACCCAAAAGCGAGAATAAAATCAACGTGATTTAATCTCACTCAATTTTGGATTACAATAATTAATTTTAAAAAGTTAAAATTAATTATGATTGATTGTTGAGTTTGATAATTATTACCAGTTGAACGTGGTAGTATATATAATTATATATATATATATATATATTGGAGTGATTGATATTCCTGCATATATATATACACACATATTATATAGCGGATGAAGTCCTATGCGCCCCCGCATAATAGCAGATGACCTTACATACCGTTATATCCCCCTCGAAGTGGGATTGGTATTTTTATATTATGCTAACATCTGTGAATGCATGGAAACAGGTTGGAGGGATCCAACTGGATTCATTAAAAATGTTGAAATTACTTTCATATTCAGTGATATGGTTTATTTGAATAATCTATGATAGATTATATTGGAAACTGTGTTTATTGGATGATGTGGTATTGTTGGATATATTTTTGGAAATTTTAAAATATCAAAAGTATGAATCTTGAATTTTTAGAGGAAAATAAAAAGAGAATTTTAAAGTAAAACATTTATAGCTAAGTTGGATAAATTAAAAGTAATGGATTTGAAAAAAATAAACAGATTGATTTTAAAATCTTATTTAATGATATCGGAATATGGAAAAATTGAGATTTTGGAATAAATGTGAATGAAAGGGTTTTTTAAAATAAGCACTTAAGCGATATTGTTTTAAGTATAAAAGAATGTTTTTTAAAATTAAGATTTAAATAATTTGGAAAAAATAAAAGGGGGATATTGAAAATAAAATATGGAATTGATGTTCCAAATTGAAATTAGATTTTAAATCATAAAAGGAAGTGAATCTGGAATTCATGGATTTGGGATCTATCTGTTTGAATCCAAACACCCTAAGATAATACAACTCAAAGTGTTAATTACTATCACTCTAGTAACTACAAGAATTTAGCTAACTGTCCCATACCAGAAACTAAATTCAAGTATTTACTAAAAGCTAGAAATTTTCGCTTGAACTCTATTTAACAAATTATAGTAATAAACTAAATAATAGAATGAAAAGTCCCATACCAATCCGACAGTTCAATGGTTTATTTAAATTCTTCGTTTCATTGAAAAACACGAATTTCAATAGAAATGAAAATCATTAAATTTCAAATTTAAAACTAGTTAGAATTATTAATGAAATTTTAATTTAAAGTACGATTTTAAAATTTTACTTTGTTGTAAAATTATAAAATAATATGAAAATATATTTCAATATATATAAATATATGTACTAATAATAATTTTATCAAAAACTCTTGAATTTATTATAAATCCCTTTTTGCCTTTAATAAATAGATAAAAATTCATAATTTGCTAATATAAAGAAAGCGATTTCTTTTTAAACAAATTCCTGATATACATATACATATACATATATACATACATACATACATACATATATATATATATATTAAATCTTTGCTTTTCAAAAGTTTTTTATCTCAAAGTATTTCCACTAATAATATTTTACATTTGTAAGTATGATTATAAGAATAATATATATATACTTTACAAAGTGATTTTAGACTATTTAGCTTAAAAAAATGATTCTCCAAAACAATTCTTCGAAAATGCCTTAATTTGATGTACATATACATAATATATTTTATTATTAAAAAAATTCCAATTTCATGGAAAAGAAATTTTTTTTTTTGGCAAGGCCGACGGTTTTATAGTGGACCGACCACTTTTATTACCAACGTTATAAAAATGAAGTACAGGAGAAAGGTAGAGACACCTTAGCTACTATGGTAGGAAATAATAAAATACAGCACAGGAGTGTGACAGACATGTCACAGCTACTAAAATAAATAACACGACTATTCGTCCTCCGAAGAGGAAGAATTACCAACATCTTCAACAACCCCGGAAGGATCCAGAGAACCACACCCAAGATTACCAATATAGGGGCGAAATCGAAGAGCAAGAGAGGGATCATAACAGTCAACATCAGGGGAGTATATAAAAGATCGATTCCAAGACGAATCAGCTAGAGTTATGGAATTTATCTCAGAATACAAACCATCCATATCAAGGATCAAGGAGTCACCAGAAGTTCTGTAGTATAGGCATCGTAGGTCTAACAGATCATCAGATATATATCTAAAGTATGATTTATCCACAGGGTTGTATCTCATATCAGTATTGTAGTCAACCCAACTATGTTCATTCTCAGCCCAGACTACTAGAGGAGGAGAGAGAACCGGCATAGCAGACAAAACATTAGGAACAACAGTAGGAACAGGAGACGTGGGCCGAACTAAGGGAGGAGACTGAACCGGCGGAGAAACAACCGAAGAGACTTTGGGAACCCATTTCCTAAGCGGAGGACGTGGCAGAGGGATCTTTGGCACAGAAGCAGAAACAGTAGGAAGCTTGCAGAAAGAGGCAACATGTCCAAAGGAGTGACAGGAGCTACAGATGTCTGGGACCCAACCATACCGAACACGAACTTCCACCACATGACCAACAGCTAGCTGGACAGGAATAGAGGATGGAAGCGGCTTAAGGGGGGAAATTTCAATCAGAGCCTTGGCGTAAACAAGCTTGTCACGCGCAACAGTATTAGTGTCAAAACAGATCAATTTACCAACATTACATGCTAGCCAGTTCAAACCACGGAGCGGTTGAAGAGCAGAAGGGATTTGGGAGAAATATACCCATACGGGGATAGATAAAACTTGTTCACGTACACAGGCTACCGTTGGAGACCAGGGGGTAATAATGAATGGCTGACCATCAAAGAAGGAAGGCTCCGACTCGAGAACACGGCTATGTTCCTCAGGGGAGGAGAACAAAAGATAGTACAGAGAATCAACCAACTTAACACTGAGGCCCCCACATAATCGCCAGGTGCGACGACAGACAGCAGCTAAATCTCGAAGGCGATGATTAGGGTCCAAAAAAAATCCAACAACATACCCAGACCAGAAATCCACACCTGCTTGCATAACACAGGGGGGAGGGATCATAACTCCATTCTCCTCAACAATTTCGAAATAAACCGGTTCATACACACCCGCATTACGGGGCATGGAAGTAAAGAGTGAAGACCAAGTTTTGGGAATAGACGAGCTAGGTGCAACCGGACGACACGTCTCAACAGCATTATTTGCCACAGGAGATGACTCAGAGAGAACATTGGCAACATCAACAATGTCAATAGTTCGACCAGGTGGAGTGCCAATAACTGCTTCAGTGCTGTCACAAGCAAGCATAGCTGATGGGTGCAAAGAGCACGCAACATGTTCCTTAACCAAAGAAACCAATTCAGTGGGACCAAAATTACAACAGGGGACGTCATTATTATTAACGTTGGATCCTATATTGTCTTTGTCAATGATACGAACGGTTTGCGTGCCTAAGTTCACAGCAGGAATGGCGCAAGGCGCTGCCGAAGCAACAAGGCAAGTATCACCAACCTCGCAGCCCTTCACCAGAGAAGACAAACCCAAAACATTTCGGGGATCATCAACAACATTTACTTTCGTACCAATTTTAGACAAAGACGCTAAATTAGCAGCATGACTGGAAGTCACCACGGAATCAAGGCCCATCCTACTTCGCGTATCCGGAGATGTCTGACTACTGAGCGGTGGGAAATCCAGGGGCGAGTGAAGGTCAGGACGAGCAAAACCGACATCCACAGATCTAAAACTTCGCCCTGAACGAGTAGAAGAGGGGGGGCGAGGCTGTGAAGAGGACATGGAAGGGGACGTAGAAAAGAGAAACGCGAGAGAGAGAAAAGGACAGGACGAAGCAAGATCAGACAGGGAAGATCGCCTGAAGCCATTCGCCATTATTCGCCATTTTTGATTTGATTGTGAATTCCTGAAACTATTTTTTATGCTGTTGATTTTAAATTGATTATAGAATCATTTAGAGCCAACATCGCTTTATATGAATATAACGACCCGTAAATTTGATAATTTGAAACTGAATATTTAATTGATTTTAAAATTTTAAAAATTAATTTTTAACTTAAATTTCAAATATAACGTGTATTTGATAATTTAATTATTGAATTTATTAACTGAAAATTAGTTAAAACATTGGATCTTGAGTTTTAAGCTTGATGAAAATAATTTAAAGGCTTATTAAATTTATATTAATAAGAAAGAAGATAATAAATTTTTTAAATTGGATTTAAAAAGTGATTTGTTCAACTTAAACATAGCTCGTATAAAAGGACGAGTAAAAATAGCATTCCGGGGCACAGTCTTGGATTTCGATGAAACAAGTTCTATTGGATCCGTTATAGTGTATTGTTATCGGATTTCAAATTTCATAGCATTTGGAGTTATCGTTTGGTCGTATGTAATATAAATGCGTTGAAATTAATATCGAAAATTCAATATAATAACTGGATCCAAAAAGCTATCTTCTCCATATGATCGAATTAGGACTTGAAACCTTTTCCATTACATTCGGAATAGGGGTATAATATTATGAACGCCTAACCGCATGCCTCGATAGGGGTTCGAAATTTTAAGCTTCTTTAAACGAGATATTTTGAGTTTTAAATTTTATATATATATATATATATATATATATATATATATATATATATCTGTGTGTGTGTGTATTTTTGACTAGACTAGGCTGTCACACTCCCTTCCATCAGCCATTCTTTCTTTCTTTCCACGGTTATTTATTGCCCTTTTTTAATCGAGACTTTTTTCACTTCAGTTCGAACTCGACCTAGAACAAAGGAAAAAACGGTGGCAAAGAAATTTCAAAAAAATTCATAACTCCTAATCCACTCAATAGAAAAATGTGAAACCAGTTCAAAAATCTTGTTTTATAACAAGCTTCAGTCTAATACAAGTCTTGTAGGGTGCGACTTTGATTTTTGATGAACGATGTTTGCTGTCGAAAACTAGTGTTAGGTTTCTCGAGTGATTTAGCGATCAATTCAAGATTTGGTTATTGTTTTTGGACTAGAAGCAGAAAATGACATCTCAACGCGAGATTCGATGACGTGCGGCTTCGATTTGGTGGCCGCAACATTTGGGTTCACGATCGATTGAGGAGCAGGTTTCGATGTTCAAGGGGTTGGCGTTCTTGAAGTTCTTGATTCGATAAGATGAGGAGGGTGAGGCGAGCGTTTTGGCGAAGTCGTACTGGTCGTGGGTGGCATGGAAGGTGCGTACACGTGCACGTCTTATTTCGAGTTACCCGTTCATGTATAGGCGATTGAAGAGGGATGAAGAAGCTCGGTTCTTTTTTTCTTTGACAACGCTTGGGCTGTGGGCCGATTCAAAAGGAAAAAAAATTGGGGGGAGTGGATGGGGCCAAACAGGGTATGGGCTTGGTATAGTTTACTTATGCTATATATATATATATATATATATATAAATTGTTTATTTAATTTGTAAATCTATAAACCCAATATCTCACTTTTTTTAGGTCAATACGATCAGTAGTGTTGGATTCGTATTAGCGAATTCTTCGACATGTAATTGGATCGGAACGATTTAGTAGGTCTAGAATTATAGATAAATTCGAATGCCTGCTCGAATTTAGGTAGTTAGAAAATGGTGGCGACAACAGAAAATGCCGGTGAGTTAATCTCACGCAATTTTGGATTATTAGTTAATTTTAAATAGTTAAAATTAGTTATTGGATGTCTAGTTGAATTTGATAATTATTATCAGTTTGGAGTTATTATATGTATAGTAGTATATATGTTAGTAGTTGGATTGATTGTTCCAGCATATTTTAGCGGATGAGACCCTATGCGCCCCATATAATAGCGGATGACCCTATATACTACGATATCCCGCCTCGAAGCGGGATTGGTACTTTTATTTTGTATTAACATATGCGGTTGCTGGGAAACAGGTTAGAGGTATCCGAATGGATTCCTAAAAAATGTTGAATTAAATTTCATATATACTGATATATGATCTGTTTGAATAGTCTGTGGTAGAATATAGTGTGATCTGAATTTATTTGATGCTATGGTAATACTAGTCTAAATTTTGGTATTTTTAAAAATACCATAAATATGTGTTTTTAATTTGGAAAGAGATTAAAAAGAAATTTGGAAATGAAATATTTATAGTGAATTTTGGGTTAATTAAAAGAAATGAATTTGGGAAAAATAAATAGTTTGACTCTAAATTTGTACTTAACTATTTCGGAATATTGTAAACAGAGTTTTGGAATAATGTATATATAGGATTTTAAATAATAATTCCTTAAGAGATACTTGTTTTAAATATAAAAGTTTTTTTCTATAGCAAGATTTTAAATAAATTGGGAAAAATAGAAATGGATTTGGAAGTAAATATGAAATTGAATGTACCAGACCTTAAGTAAGATTTCTAAATTACGAAATGGAAGTAAAATCAAGATTTGGTTTTATTTTCGCATATTGTTTAAGTTTTTTAAGAAGTTGATTTATAAAAGGGAAATTAATTTAGAGATCAATTTATAATGGATTTAAGTGATGTGAAACCGTTATAAACGGGAGACGAGACTATGGGATTTATAAACAATGTTTATAAATAAAGTGAAATTTTTATTGGTCAATAAATTAAAGTTATAAATTCACGGTGATGATTTAAAACGAGACGGGTAAATTAGTTTAAAAATAAATGATAAATTTACTTTTAGAAGTGAAAAGGGGATTTACGAAATTGGGACGTAAATCAAATTGGTGGTAAATCGAGAGAGATTTGTAAATATTAGATTGGTTAAAAGGTGTTCAAAATTATATTTTTATCGAGAAAGTGGGATTGTTTTAAAAAAGGGATTTTTAATTATTAAACTAGTTTAAAAATATTTCAGAAAACTAGTTTTGTAATTATTTTAAATTTGTTTAAAAGTAGATTTAATTATTAATTAAAGTTACCTTAAAATGATTTGTTTTAAAGTTAACTATTAATTAACCAGTATTATCTTTTAAAAAGATAAATTATTCAATATTAATATTATTTCATATAACAACTTTTATAGAAGGGTATTTTCCTAATTAAACTTTGAAAATTTATGTAGAAAATTTATATGTATTATTTTGAGAGAATTTCAAGTTTTAGGAAATTAATTGTATACTCTCATGACAGAATCAGAGGCAGAATTGCCTGTAGTTAAGTCTGGATTTCGTTGGGATAGAGATGTAATCATTGAGATGTGAATCCATGGTGGATACCGCATGGTGCTTTTCATATTTATCTTAAAGGGTTTTTCAAATATTTTTGAAAGGAATAGTTAGTGAACGTACATACTCCTATAAGATAAATACATACCTTTTGATAAAGAGATTTAATTTATTAAAATTAAATTAAATGAGACTTAGTGTTTTTAGTGGAAAATTAACTCTTTGGTTGAATGATTGTTTATTTGATAGTTAAATAACCGACTATCCAATCTGGACCCAAAACATAACTTTGGGAATATCTTGGAGAAACATGGGAATTATATGGCACAGTTACCGTCGGAAGGTTCTATACTTTACGTATAAACTCATTTCGTTCTTTTAGGACGATGGTAAGGAAATCTGTCCACTAACTGTTAGAAGGTGATCTCCGATCTAATTTCATCTATTTATTTCCTAAAGAACAGGGGTTGAGTTTACCGAAAATGTCGAATGTTGTTTCGGAGAGATCGGGATCGAATAAGTTATCCGAAAACCACTTCGATCCAATGAATACGTCTTCGAAATGAAGACAAGGGCATGAAATTGAAGTTGGAGCAGTGAAGTGCAAGGGCTAGTCGCTACTAATCCTGAGGATGATTCCAAATGGATGTAGTAGGAATAGTGCCTTCGGTTTCGTTCAGACCTAGAACGGACTTGTATTGATGAATGCTATTAGCACTTTGTCATTGGTGGACAATGAGCATTTCAAGTGTAAATTCCTTAAAAAGATAATTGTAGCCTCAAGCCTCGACATCTGGGAGTGACTGAAAATCAGGGGGATAGTAGCAAGCCTAAGTGGGTTGCATCCAATTAGGTTATGTTTATCACCTTTCTAGATACCCTTGGATATTATTACTACGGTACGCGGAAGAACTCGGTAAGGGTAGGAATACCCTAGGTGGTAGCATATTAAGTACTATCCAGGTTAGGGGTAGTCCGGTCTTGTGTTGCAAGGGATCCTGACGAGGTCACCGGTACATTTTTCTAGATGTGTACTGTGATAGGTGGTACCCCAGTGCCTAGTCATTTGTATGGAATCCATTCTCTAATACATGCCTTTACGGTTTTGGTTGTAGAGCCTAGCATGCTAGAATTTAACTAATGTAACAATTTCGGCTAATTTAATAAGTATTTGTACTTAGACACCATTATAATATCAGATGATTTTGATATAAAATATTTTTGCTATCGTAAGGTAAAAACCCGCCATGTTTTTGTGTGGCGTGATCTTACGAAATACCTTTGTTTTTTAAAGGATTTTGATAACTTCAATAATTCGAATTTAGTGAGTTTTCTCATGCTGGTTTTCCAAACTGACTCGGGTGTTATATATTATAATACTCGGGTCTGACCGAGTATTACCGATTCAGGTTTGGATGCTATGAGCTAAGGAGATGAGCTGGATGACAGAGATTTATTCGACATGCTTGATTATATTCCACTATGTATTGTAGGCTGTATGTTCAACACTAGGGAAGCAAGTTATTATAACTTTCGAATATTGAGTTATCTATGTGTCGTACTCTGATGATGTAGTATGTAAATAATAGTTGTAGTTCTTTTTGTATAAAGACATGTTATTATCTATTATATATTGTTCCGCTGCGATTTTGAGATTCTGTGTTGTTATTTTTCTGTTTCTTCTTTTTCCTCTTTCTTCTTTTCCTCTAACGATCTGGTATTTTTGGCACTTGAATGCTCATCATGCTATATAGTGGATGTATTAGTGTCGATTTTCGAGGGTCGAAAATCCTGGTCGTGACAATAAAAGAATATTCCAAATATGGAATTTTTAGCGATCCAAATAGTATTTTGACAACTAGGTCATACAAACAACATATGTGTTTTTATATAAGTTAATAAAATTCCATTTATAATCGGATAGAATTCTATTTGCAAATTGACTTCTATCAATCCACGTAACAATCCATATGTCACCAATAATAAATTTTCGATATTCCAAACAAACAATTCATTCAAACAATTCAATCATCCATACTCAAGTGTTTTCACGCAAACAACCATATCAACGCATCTAATAATGGATATTCATTTATGTAGATATAGAAGCATGAGTTAAAATAACTCATTGAATGGAAGAGTAAAAAAAATCAACATTCAGCCGGTGCCACCTCAATCCATGTAGCGGCCAGGAATGCACGCACTCAACTATGCCAGCTATCACCTTAGCTTACGCTCGCGACTAACCAATGTTGCAGCTGCCACATCATCATAGAATCTCCAATCAAGTGCCTCATCAACCACTGCCTTAAACTCTTCCTACGTAACACTATAACCCAACCACCATCTCCTGCCATCACATAGCTCGAGCTCACCATTTTTCTACAGTCCACGCCCTAAATTGCATGACCCAAATCGCTTCGCTCTACTTCACCTCCCTCAACTGCGGCCCATTCCACTGCAATGCTATACTTTCAAGTCGTAAGGCCATCACGAATGTGAGCTCCAAAGTCACGATTCCATTTCTTCTTGTTTTCTTTTCAATTTGATTTCTTAAATTTGGGGATAAGATAGTTAATGGTATTGTATAAAGGAAAGATAAATATGGGTTTGGGAATAATGTGTCATATTGGGCTTGAGTGGTTTCAAGCCTTGTTCAAGGCATGTGTTTACTTTTTCATTTCTATTGCTCTCTATTTATTTATACATTGTACTAAATAAATCCATTCATCTTCATCGATTTATTGATTTAATTGAATATCAAATAAAACTTCTTTTCATCTATTTCAGTTATCGAAAATTATTTACACTTTAATTTATTTTATATTCAACAATAACGCTTTACCCAATTTAATATATTTTCTGAAAAATATTTTTTAATTAATTCAATTTGTTAAAACAAAATCTATTATTATCAAAAATCATATTCGAATACTTTTACTATAATTAAAATTGTCCAATATTAGGGCTTCAAAACCAGGTTATTAGAGACCTCCCCCCTAATGAAAATTGCATCCTCGCAATATCTTATAAGCAGATGTCAAAAACACAAGCAAACATTAACCCTCTTCGAATTTTACTTTTAAGTTGAAACTCGCTCAAATCGCTAGGTATTTAACCTTAGAATCAGCTTATTGTAAGTTATAAATTTAAATAGGCTCATTTATAAATCTTTGTTTCTTCGTATATGAAATTTATTGCAAAAATTTATAAATGTTAGAATTTTTGAAAAATTTCGGCAGAGCCTCTTCTGTACGGAGAGTCGTTTGCAATTTTAGAATTATAAACAAACAATATACATGACCACATGGTCGAAAACACAATATATAAAAATATTTTTAACATTTTTATATTTAATCTGAAAGCGTACCTTTTATTTTAGCATTTAAAGCAAAGCGTTAACTTTTAAAGTGGCTAAAGCAAGCTATCGCCGCCTATTAATCCCAACTGTCCTCTGGTGTAATGACCCAGAATTTTTGTCATCTTGAGTTTTGAATATTAATTTTTATTATTCCATAATATGGCATTTTAATCGGAATAATTCCCTGTTAAACAACAATTAGTAATAACATATCTTTTTAAACCGAAGATAATATTTCAAATTTCTAGATTTTTTGCAAATTCTAATTTAATTTGAATTTCTTATATATGTATGTATAACAATATAATAAAAATATGTTATAATTGAAAACAAATTCAAATTAATATCACATGAATAAAAATGATCCACGAAAATAGATATGAATATGGTTTATAGAAATATAATGTATTTAAAATACAAAGAGTTTAAAACTTAATTCTTTTTATGTATATACATATTATTTATGAAAGAAAAATGTAAAAATATATATGTAATATTTTCAAACAAATGGTATGTTAAAAAAACAAAGTATGTAAATAGGAAAGTATGTAAATACATATATAGACAAATTAGATTACATGTAAATCTATATATATGAATGTGTGTGTGTGTCTATATATACGCACACACACAAAGGACATCCTGATAGCAACAAATCTAGTCAAGCATGCATAACATTAAATCACACACATAAGATCAAATCCACTTATATAATCAAATAAACTTATAAAATCACCTCCGTAATGAAATCAAATCAGTCATAGAGAAAAAATGTATATATAATAAAGCCTGTACATGAAAGCCTGCGGATAAAAACTTCAGCCAACCTATATGTGTACCCATAGCCACCCTATGTCCCACTGTTCCCCTCCATTCTCTTATAAATATGCTTGCCCTTCATGTGTAAAAATTATAAAAAAGAAAAAAAGTTTTGGCCATTAAAATGAAAACAAATCAAGTTGTTCAAAGCCTAGAGGAGAAGCTTTGCAGTAGTGTTCGTTTCCTTAGAAACTATGTGTAAAACAACCCTACAGTTTAACAGGGTACTATTTTATATATATATATATATATATAGTATTGTAGATATGAATGAATAGGTGATCTACGTAAAGTATTCCCATATTTGTTATGTAATATGTGTATGATTGTGTTGCTCAACATGATAGTTCACCCTGCAATTTAAGAAAACCCTTTGCTTCTGTCACGACCTGAATTCCAGCATTCAAAAATCGACATCCATACTTACCAGTATTCGAATGCCGCAGATTCAAGTATTGAAATTCGATTCATGCCAGAGCTTATAACAAATTAAGTACAACAACACAGCGGAAGAAAATGAATAATATCATTAATATACAACATTTGATACAATGATGATACAATTGAGATACCAATGCAAATATCAGAGATAGATAATAGCAAAAGACACATAAGCAGCAGAAAAACAATAACTCCAAAAGATGATATCTTCAGAAGTCCTTAAGATAGATACTCCAGTTAATTGCAACACCATTGCCAATGCTCCAAGACTAGAAAGACTCCGAACCAAAAAGCGAGAACCACCATCCAGTTGGATTTAAGCAAGGTCAGTCATCCAAAGACTGAAGAAGATTTCCAAAGACTGAAGGCTACCGAATCTACACCTACTATTTGATTATCTGAAAAACCCAACGCTACACTGCCAGTGCGGAAAATTGTGGGCACCCAGTGTTTCGGAAGGGAACACTAAACTCCGGATCAGTCATGGGACTGGTCTGAGCAAACGGAAATAGTTTTAACCAACAACAAAAGAAATTAAGATTGAAATCCGCAATGCTTTTTGGAAAATGAAACTACCATAAGGCCTCCCGCCGCACACACCATGCAAACGCAGAATTGGAGGAGATTTCTCCTTATGATAGTCAAACATGCTTGATATGCGAAAACCGTTTTGATATTATTATTAGTGCATAGTGGAAAACATTTGCAAGTATAATATTATCTTAGTTAATATAGACATTTCGAACTATGCCTATTATAGCTACCATCTAAACAGTGGTGACCACCATAAGTAAATGGCAGGTTATACAACTAAAACCGTACAAGGCGCGTATTGGGGATTGGATTTCTAACAAATGGTCATGCTAAGGAACTTCCTATTGTCACCTCTGGAGGGACGCCCCGAGAACCTACCTGGATCTCTGCCAACACAAGACCGGGTTACTCCTGCCCGGAAGTAACACCTACAAGTATGCCATTCCCAGTGGTTTGCACCTTTATCCGAGGATCCTCAACTACAAAGCAACAACCAAAAAGTAATAAATTTGCAGTGACCACATAAGTTAAGCATCTAGGATCCATACCATGATACTACACTTTTCCAGAAGAAATGGACATACCCTAGGGGCGCGGCCCCTAATAACCGTGCCGCATCTTTCCTGTTCCGACCATTTCTAGTTTGTGAGGTCCGACGAGGTCTCGACCACAAATCTACGCTTTTCACAAAGCCATGCTTCGATCAAAAAATGATCAGCAACACTCAGCAGCACTTAGCATGCCACACTACCAAATTGGAAATGTATCACTAGTAACCATCAACTACATAACTTCTGAGCTCGTACATCTTAAAGAAGGATATTAAGCTAAGAGAATAAATTCTTCGCCACCAAACAGAAATGTATTTGATAGAAACCAGCTTTACATCTCAAAGTGTAATGTCAGACATACATCCATACAAGTCTGTTTCGGCTTCGAACAGAACCAAAGGCACTTCAAAAGAATCCCTTGCACTCCATGTTTTCACAATCCCGATCGAACTCCCCATCACATATGGAGATCTCTACACCGGCGCGACTCGGTGCAGAGACATTCGACGGGTTATCTTTTCGTTCTCGAAATACCCGGTCTTTACAACCGGCCCTCAAATACAATCCATAACGTCGTATCGCTATTCAGAATCGGTTATATGACATAAAGTCCTCTCCCGGCTAAACCGAATAGTGAACGCTTAATTTAGAAAACATTTGGATATTAGGATCTTAGTTAAGTCACAACTTAAAGCCCAAAACCTTTCTTTAAATGGTTTAAACAAATTACCATTTTAATCTTTAAACAAAAAGATTCACTTCACAAAGTTCACCACTCTTTCACAAAGATTCGTTCACAATATTGAAACAAAAGATCTATCTTTGAGATCCTCTATTGTTTAAAAAAAAGTTCACCAAATATTTCACAAAGATTCCTTCATAGCTTTCGAAACAATTCCATTTCAAATCTTTTATACAAAAGATACACCTTCAAGATCCTCTTCAATTTAAAACAAGGTTTAACCATCTTTCATAGAGATTCATTCATAGCTTTCAAAACTATTTCAATTCCATTTCAAACTTGAAATCTTTCAACACAAATTGGAAATCCTTTCTTTATATGAAAGCTATTATTATTTGAAAACAAACAGTTTTTGTTTCGGAAAGATTACATTTGCACAAGTTAAAGCTCTTCAAGTCTAAAAGTTGGGTTAAATTCAAATTTCCAAGATGATACTTTTAAAATGGTTTAAAGCCTATATAAACACATTTACATCTTGTATAATCTTTTTAAACCATAATTTTTAAACATAGAATTTAATTTCAAATCTTGAATTTAAATTCAAATCAAACTATTTAAACTTCAAAACTTTATCAAGTTATTCAAAATAACTTTTATCTTTAAAATTCCTTTTCAAAAGCTTTTCACATTTAACCCAATTCCATTTCCAAAATTATTTGGATTCAAAATTCATTTTTTAAAACTTTTCACCATTTGAATAAAATAATATTAAATTCAAAATATCCATGGCTTAACCGATTTCCTCATGCAATCCGTATTTATGTTTGTATGGTGTAGTCCAGGGGTTTTACACAATAGTGCTACATCATCAATCATCACAGATTCAAGCACAGCAATATTGATAAGCGGTATGATCTTATAATGCTTATCTTCATTCACAGATAAATAATATAAATTCATCGTAGATATAAATTCATCACAGATATAAATAAATTAAATTCATCACAACTAAAATCAAAATAATTCATATCACAAAGTATCACACCTCAGAGATATCAAACAATTCAGAATCCAAACATCTGCAAGTAAGCTCAATTAATTATCTGATTAATTTAAATCAGATTAATTACTTATGAATAACTACTAATCCTGGTTAATTAATATTAATTAATAACAAACCATCTTAATTAATTAACCCGTAATCATTTATTAATTAATCTTTAATAATAAATTAATCAACCTTTAATTAGTAATTAATAAATCTTAATTAATAAATAAATAACTTTTAATCATTAAATAATCAACCTTTAATTATTTAATTGTCCTTTAATTAATTTTTCTTAATCACCTCAATTAGTTAATCCTTATTTAATTACCATTTAATTAATTATCCTTAATTAATTACAAATTAATTACAAATTAATTAACCTTAATTAATAAATTAATTAATTATTTATTTTGATTAATCAACCTTAATTAATAAGTAAATCAGCCCTCGATCGTTAATTAATTACTTTTAATTAAGTAATTATCTTCAATTACTTATATTAATTAATCTTAATTAATTAATTATCCCGAAATGTAATTACACAAAGTAATTATACCTTAATTACATTAACCAACAATCTTTTATTAATCACACTAAATAATTAACCTTAATCAACATCATTAAGTAACTACTCCTTAAATTAATTAAAACTTTAATTAATCAAAGATAACTCTTTTTATCTTAATTAATTACCCAATTATATCTTTTAAATTTTACTAAATTTGAAATCAAATTTGCTGTACAAAATCACTTAAGAACTTTTATTAATTTAAAATTCAGTTACACTTATGTCAATTAATCAATTAACTTCGTCATTTAAATCTCAATTGAATGCTTGAAATTGATTATTATTAACATACAAAATCTTTTGAAATTTTCTTAATTATTGCAACCTTCCTAATATCATTATCGAAATCAAAACAAATTTTAAAAACCTTTAGCTTTAAAAACTTAATCTTTAAACTTGTTAAAATAACTTTTTTAAATAAATTTTACTTTGGGAAACTTGTACATTTAAACTTGATCATGCTTTCTTAAAGATAAAAATCTGGTTATTAGCACAAACCATAAACCTGAACCCATACTTGAAACGCCCGAGTCAACTTGAAGTAAACTCGAACACTTCTTCGAGTCACCCTTTTTTTCCTTAATTGTTTTTTAAACTTGTTTCAGTTAAACTTTCTTTTTCTTTCCTCTTGTTATATGGTGCAAACGACCCGAGAACACTCGCGAGATAGCTCCATATTTTCCCGAATTTCTACCCGAGCTTCCCTCTTCTTCTTCGAGCTCAGTAATAAATGGCAACATCAAATACTTCCAGTATCTCGTGCACGTGCACACTTCGTCAGAGCCCTTCCGATCAACCACGCCACCTTCAACAAGTCATCATCGACCTCGTCGATTCACCAAAGCACCCAGTATTGACAGATTTTGAACGGAATCCAAATCGAGTTGCTCGACTCAACCTTCAACCCAACTTCATTCAACTAAATTGCCTCGTACCGATCATCTAGATCACCAAAATCCCTGCCATCACGTCCACGGCCTCATCGAAAGCCAAGCTCTATTTTCCCCTTTGACCGATCACCTCTCGCTTATCGTCGATGTCAAAATTGACAAGTTTCCATCATCGACCAAAAGGGTGGTTAATCCCTACTTTCAGCTCATCCGACCACCACGGGTAACAAGGATTCCTCCAACCATTTTTGCCAACACTAACCATCACCAGGCTTGCTTTTGCCAAAACCTTAACCCCCCTAGTTACGCTGATTATCAAAAATTGGAGGAAAACCAAAATTCTTTCAACATGACATATCATGATCATCATAGACTTAAAAATCAAAATTTTAATATAAAAAATCATCGTTTCCTAGTACGAATCAGAATGTATAAACTAAACTGGCAATTATGATATTTGATTTTCCTTTTTATAAAATGATCTTATTGTAAACTTATTATTTTCAAAATATTTACTTAACATTTTTTCCTAATATTATTTTTAGAAATAGCTTTACATTGTTATAAACAAATTTCTTTCAGGAATCATAGTTTGAAATGATTTAGACATGATGATATGAATTTTTCTTGATGAAATGGTAGCATGTAAATGCTAAACAGAGATAGATCTGTACATACGTAGACTTACCTTCAACCATTTACACACCTATATGTACTTAAATACCAGCAGATATATTCATATCCATCAACATTATCATTATAGGCACAAGATTCAAAAGAAAATGGTTTAAAACAATAAAGTTTGCTCACCTGGGATAAAGTAGAGAATTGGAAATTTGATATTTAGTTTGAGATGATCTAAAGTTTGATTTACTTGAGTTTGAATCTAATATTCGAATATGAGTTGATCCTGCATGATGTATATGAGTTGAATCTCTGCTTAGCTTGATTCTAGTTTTTTTTTTAGGAACTTTAGCTTGATTCAGATTTTTATTCCAGGTTTTCTTTGTTTTTGATTAAATCTGCACCTTGATCAAGGCATTGTTGAATTGCTTTGCTCTTGCCAACGAATCAGGTTTGATTTTCAGGCTTGAAGATTGTTTCAGATTTTTGATTTTCTATTTAGCACTTTTTTTCTTAGGTTTGAAGATTGTTAACTTTCTTTTGGTTTTCATAAAAATGAGAAGAAGAGGATTGAAGAATTTTGAAAACCCAGTTTCTTACTTTGTTTTTTTTACATATATTTCAAATCAAAAGAAATCAAAAGCTATGCCACTTGTTTTACTAGCTAACACTTGTTAATTTTTTATGAAAAAGGTTTATAGTTGTTAATCTTATGCTTCTTTAGCTAACACTTGTTTAATGCATGTATTTATGTTTTACAAATGTCTAAATGAAATTATTTTGTGTTAAAGCCCTTTGTTAAACTTTTATTTACATATGTATTATGTATTATACTTTTATATATTTACAACTACATTTTTAAAAGAAAATATTCTAATCCTATTTTAAACTTAATTTATTATACTTTTAAATGTGTGTGTGTGTGTATGTATATTTTCAATTTAGTTTTACAAACCATTTTAATCAAATCTTATATAAATTGAAACTACTACACCTTTAAATAAATATTTATCTATATACACAAATAAATAAACATGTATACATACATAGATATATGTCTATATATATATATAGAATTTTTTCTCTAAATATCTTTTATAAATTTATTATATTAATCTATAAATATAACTTCGAAATATACATACATATATTTATTAAAGTTAGAAAACGCATTTTTATTAAACTTAAAAATGTAGAGTATTTAAATCCAATTTATTTTTGAATTTAAATTTCCAAATTCCATTTATAATCTATTTATTATATAAAAAAACACATATTAGTATTTAATTTGAAAAACTTAAATTAATTCACAATTAAATCCAAAATTTATATTTAAACCATCGATTTAAATTTTGATCTAAAACCGGGATCGTTACAGATTCCCCCTTAAGAAAATTTTGTATCGAAATTTGCTAGACAGGGAGACAAACAAAAGATGGATACACCAATATAGAGAATCGACTCATCAATCAAGCTGAATATCTATTCTGCGTTTGGATTGCCAAATCAGAATATCATCAATTTAAGAACGAACTCATTCAACACTACACAAGATACTCGGGTTATTTAGTCTACGAATATGCAGGGGCATCGGTTAGTCCGAAAGGTTAACTAACCGTTTGTAGAATTTATCTGGACCCAACAGAACAACAATGGATACTCAATCCAGGTTGGAATATCCCAAAGTATACACCAACTTGTCCCTCATCGGACTTTGATCCTCACAAGAAACCACAACAAAACTTTCCAAAGTTTAGATTTTACCGAAATCGTTTTATCGATATAAATCTTCATATTTTATTCATCAATTCATTTTAAATAGAATCTCAAATTCATTAACGTTTAAAACAAAAATTTGATCGGTAACTGATGAAGAGAATAAGAAATAGAAAATTGAGAATCTTTTCTACAACAATTCGCTGGGTCATCGCCACACCGAAACTTCTCCCTCGAGCTGCCATGAAGCAATAAAAGAATTTGAAATCGGATGATGATCAAAAGATATTGATAGAGAAGCTGTTTCCTTGTTATTGCAGAGCATTGACATTTTTAGTGGTACTTATCTGTCCCCTATCTCGTCCCCTTCTCGCACTCATACTCACTATTAGTGGATAGTAAGAGAATTTACTGAGGCACACAGATGGATATCTTAGGGATATACTCATTCTAGGGTATACTTCACCCTATCTCTAATGAGTTACCTAATGTGTTACACTCCAAAAGAAAAAGTTCAACCTTTAGCTCTGATACCAAGATGTCACGGTCTAGGCTTTTCAACCATCAACGGCGGCCACTCTCGACTGGTAGGCTTTTCAACCATCCCAGCCGCGCCGTGGAAGACAATGGTGTAACGACCCAGAATTTCTATTAATTAAAATTTGAATATTTAATTAATTTTAAATATAAATAAGTGAAATTTATAAGTCGAATAAATTTTATTTCGAATATTGGATTTAATTGGATAATTAAATCGATAATTTAATAGTTGAAATTTCAAAAAAAATTGAAAATTGGGTTAAATATGATTGAAAATGATTTGTAAAATTTTATTTTATCCTATTGGAGTTAGAATAGGACTTTTAAAATCTAATTAGAAGTTAATTTGTGAAAATTGAATATTTTAATATTTAAATCGACTAGTGAAATTAGTCAATTTTCGAACAGTCTCAGAATTGGACGAAACTAGTTCCATTGGATCCGTAATAGTTTGTTATTATCGGATTTCAATTTTCGTAGCAATCGGAGTTATCGTTTGATCGTGGCAGCTCGAAACGCATCGAAATTGTTTTAATATTTATTTAGCGAGTTGAAATAGCCATTTTCAAACAGTCTCGGAATTCGACGAAACCAGTTTCATCGGATTCGTAATGTGATATTATTGTATGGTTTCAAATTTCGTGTCAATCGGATTTATCGTTGGTCCGGGGCAAGCTAAAACGCCTAGAAATTTGATTTACCGATTTAATTTTAAATCGAACGTTTATTCCCATAACTCGAACAGATGATCGAATTAGCTCCCGAAACATGTTCCATGTTGTTCGGAACATGGGGTAAACCTTAGGAACGCAAACCGGCACGCTTCGTTTGGAGTTCAGAAATTCCGGGATGAATAGTGTTCGTTGAATTTTCTATATAAGCCCCCTCTCTTCATAAATTTGCAAAAGAATATAACCCTATGGTTTTAAAAACCTTCAGCCGCCACCTATTACACCAATGGCCGAAAATGATTCTCGTTTCCCCTTCAAAATCTTCAAATCCAAGCATTGTTTCAAGAAACTTCCAACTACAAAGATGAAGAGCTCGACGAACTCTACGAGATCAACGGTTGTGATCGAAATTGGAGAAGAAATTAAACGACAAATCTCGTGCAAAGGCCTGCAGTTTGGTCTCGTTTTGCATGCTCAATACGGGGCCGAGCTCTGACATTCTTGGCCGAAGGTAGCTCGTGTAATGGGCTTTGAAATGGTGCTTGCTGATCGTTGTCGAAGTCATCGTGGAGGCTCGAAAAATTTAAACCTAGTATAAATATGGGTTCGGCTATTACCTGTAGGAACGCGTGAGAGAGGAGATGAGGGGGTGTGGCCAAGATTTGCAGGTGATGGATTGAAGGTCTGAGATTTAATTTGGTTTAGAAAATATAAATAATGTTGTAAATTTTTATATATAAATTCATGAATGTTTAAAAATTCGTATCTTTTTCATACGAGGTCGAAAACGCGCGAAACAAGTTGCGTTGGGTTCGTATAGACGAGTACTACGCTATGGAATTGGATTGGAGTCGTTTGGAGTTAGTGAAAATTTCGGGTAAAATTAAACGCGCATTTAATTTTATTCGAAATAAAAGCTGAAAACGAAATTGAAATCAAGGTGAGAACTTCTCACTCAATCGAATCGGTTTCGATTTTAATTTTTTAAATAGTTAGATTTAAAATTCTTGATTGTATGTTTGAATGATGATTGTTATCTATTGATTGTTAAAATAGACATTATGTGTCGTTAGTAGGCGGAGCTTATTTATTAAAAACATATACCGCGAATATTTCATAAACAGTGAAATTGGTATTATTTATGTACTTGGAATTGATTTCCCGCAGTATATAGCGGATGAGACCCTATTGCGCCGCCTATTGAGCGAATAATATTTTAAATCCTATATACCGTGATAATTCCGTACTGGAACGGAATTGGTATTGTGCTAACAGCTTTCGATGCAGGGAAACAGGTTGGAGGGATCCAACTGGATTCCTCAACAGTATTTATTTGATTTCACATGTTTTGATATTTGATTGATTATCATATCGATATATGATGTCGTTTTTGTCGTGATTGACTATTTGGTGTGTAGCATCATTGGGCCAAACTTTGGAATTTTAAAAGGATTTCAAAGTGATTTTTGAAAGTATGTTATAAAATATTTTTGGAATTGATCCATTATAAATAAATAAACGTTATAATTTTAATGTTATAAAAATTATGATTTTTGAGAAATATAGTTAAAAGTTGATTTTTGAAAATATGGGGTTAATGATTTTATAAAATAATTTAAATCGGGATTTTTGAATTTATTGGAAAAAGTTTAAAATATAGGATTTATAAAATTTGATTATTTTATAAATCAAAGAGAATGATGAAATTATAAAGGAGTTTAAAGATGTTTTAAATAATAGTATAAATTGATTTATATAAAAGATTTATAAATAGATTTTTGTAAATTAAAAATATTGGAATTATAAAACGAGTTTTTATAAGTGTTAGAATGAATTGTAAATGAATTTCATAAATGAATGAAATTTATAGAATTATAAACGGTGAAGTTATAAATGGAATTTTATAAGCAGTAGGTTTATAAAATTTGTAAAGTTATTTGAAGAATAGATATGGGTAAATAAATGAATCTTATAAGTTATAAGATTTATAATTTGGGAAGTTAAAGGAACGATTTTCCAAATAAATAAATTACAAGTATTTAACTTAAATTATGGACTTTTGGTTTATAATTGAGTTATAAATTGAATAGGTTAATAAAGGAGGTTTATAAAAGGAAGTTGTTATAAAATGAATAGAAATGGAATTTATAAACATGTTTTATAAATCCGCAAACGACTTATTTTGATAAGTAAAATTGTTATAACTAATCAATGGAGTTATATTCACGTTTTGGACAGTCAATAATCCTTTAAAATAAAAGGTATAGAAATGATGAAATTGGTTAACGAAGTATATTCACGTTTTTGAATAGTGAATAGTATGTTAAAGAAATTGTTTTGGATGTGATGTTTTAAATAGAATTAAAACGATCTAACGATGTTTTTAAAATGTGTTAAGATTCGAAACCATAGATTTCAACATTCATTGTTGAAATAGACGTTTTCGAGAAATAGAAGGAAATGGTGGACTATAACACTGTTGCTATAGTAATTGATTTCCGAAAGGAAATTTTTTGTATATATAGGGATTTATATATCTATTTTAACTTCGAATCCCTATACTAGTGATTTTGGGTTGTCGTAATGATGTTTTACGCAACATTCGTTTTGACCCAAATAAATATGTTTAAGAGAATGATTTTCTTAAAGAATGAAATATGTACTTAATTTCGATTCAAGTATATTGAATATTTTCCAAATGTTGAAAATAAATAGATTTGTGAATTACTTATTAATAAGTAAGTATGGGAATGTTTTTCCAACGTGAAATGAAAAGTTTTGAGAATTAATCTTTTTGAAGATAAATTGAAAATGAATAATTGAAATCGTATATTCATAAATATTTTGGAATGTAAATTCATTATGGAATTTATAAATGAAAAGGGGAATTTGTTTAAAAATAAATATTGATTTATTTTTGAAGAGTGGGAATAAATTTATGGATTTGGAACGTAAATATAAAGTAAATCGTTAAGGATTCATTTAATTGGTTTAAATGAACCATGTTGAAATGAAAGTATTTCCGCGTAGGGAAAATGATTGAAATTTGTTTTCAAAAGTGGTAAATGTGAAAATTGATTTGAAAATTGTTTTCAAATGATTGAAGTGTGAAAATTATATATCTTGTAAAGATATTTTTGGAAAATAAATAAATTGGAAAATTATTTGGAATCTGGTGATGTTGTGCATATCCATTGATAGTTCAATAACCGACTATCAATATTTACCTTTGAATGGGTATTTGTTGTGATTTGCTTGAATTTGAATGCCACACTTATTTTTGAATAAGCGCTCACTATTCGGGTTAGCCGGGAAAGGACCTTGGGGTCGTATAACCCATTCCGAATATGTGATACGTCGTTATGAATTGCATTTGATGACCGGTGTTGAAGACCGGATATTTTTGAAAACGGAAGGATTACCATCGAATGTTTCTGCACTGAATGGCCCCGGTATAGAAATTCCATATGTGATGGAAAGTCCGGACGTGATTAGTGAATATCCGGATTGCAAGGACTTCTTTGTAAGTGCCTTCGGTTCTGTTCGATCTCGGAACAGACTTGTATTGTTTGTATGTCTGACATTACAAATTGAGATATAAAGCTGATTTCTCTCAAATATATTTCGGCGGAGAATTTATTCTCTTAGCTTAACACCCTTCTCTGAGATGTACGAGCTCAGAGGTTATGTAGTTGATGGTTATCAGCGATATATTCCCAATTTAGTAATGTGACATGCTGAGTGTTGCTTTGAAATGATCATTGTTTGATCATTTGTGATATGATCATTTGTTTGATCACTTATCTTTGTGATCATTTCTTTGATCATTTGTTGACCCAAAGCATGGCTTTATACCAAAGCGTGGCTTTGTGGACAAGACTTCGTGGAACCTCACACCCCAGAATGGTCAAAACAAGAAAGATGCAGCAAGGTTATTAGGGGTAGCGCCCCTTAGGGTATGTGCATTTCCTTCTGGAAAGGGGTGGTATCATGGTATGGAGCCTAGATACATACTCATGTTGAAACACTTTATTTATTACGGTGTGATGTTGGTTACCGAGCGCTCGGATAAAAGGTCCTAAAGGACCGGGGGATGGCATACTCGTGTCAGTAGTTACCCAGTTAGGGGTAACCCGGCCTTGTGTTGGCAGAGATCCGGTTAGGTTCTCGGGGATGCCCTTCCAGAGGCGTTCTCATGTGGCAATGGGAAGTTCCTTAGCTTGAACATTTGTTGGAAATCAAATGAAACAATACGAGACTTGTACGGTTTTAGTTGTATAACCTGCTTCCTCAGGAGGTAGCTATAGTAGCCATAATATAATGGTACCTATGCTAGCTAAGATTTATATTCTACTTTCGAAATGATTTTTCCTACACTAGCACTAATAATAATATCAAATGTTTCTTTTTAATGCGTATCAAGCATATTGACTATCATAAGGAGAAATCTCCTCCAAGTCTGCGTTTGCATTGTGTGTGTGGTGGGAGGTCTTATGGTAGTCTCATTTTTAAAAGCATTGCGAATCTCCTTTAAGATTTTCCTATTCTTTATTTTAAAGATAAACTGTTTTGAGTTCCCACACCAGTCACATGACTGACTCGGAGTTTATTGTTTTCTTTCCTAAACTCTGGGTGTCCACCAATTTCCACACGGGCGGTCAAGAGTTAAGGTTTATCAGGATATTCTGGAATTCAGGAGGCAAGCTGGATGGCATGGCGTATTCACTAGTATATAGTATTTCTTTTCTGCTGTTTGTTGTTGTTCACTCTGATAATGTAATGTAATGTGATGTAATGTAATAACTGATATAGTTCTTTGTTTAAAGATTATTCATTTATTTATTATATGTTGTTCCGCTGCGATTGTGAGATTCTGATGTTGTTCTGTTGTTGTTTTCTTTCTGTTCTATTCTATCTTTTTCTCTCTTCTTCTATCTTTTTCTTCTTTTTAAACCCTGAGAATTCGTATTTCCATTCATCTTGAGTTAATCAATGGAGATTAGTGTATATTCAAGGAGTACGGATTTGCGGGTCTTCACATCTGGTATCAGAGAATATGGTTAAGCGACAACCATGGCTCTGTTGGGTATTACTCATTAGAGATAGAGTCAGTAGTACTCTAGAATGAGTGCGAGTGTAATAATAGTTATGAGTGCGTATTTGTTAGTGAATATAAAATTGTTTTGTATTGTGTTGACTTATCAATTGATTGTTTATAGATTCCGGTCGATGTAGTCTTGCTAACTATCGTAGATAGGGGTTTCTAAACTCTTAAATAAGATAAATCGACATAGTATTGTTTTAAATTGGATAAATGAAATAATTTTACCTTGATTATTTTTATATATAAAGGAATAATTTTTCAGAATTATTAAAGTGCATATAAGTTGATTGTTTGTTGTTGAATAAGATGTTTGAATAATCTAAATAAAAGAATAATTGTATAAGCAAATGAATTGAATTATAACTAAAGTGATTTACAATTGCGAAATAAACTTATATATATAAGAAGTGAAACTATATGAATATATTTATGAATATGAGTTGTAAATAAAAATGAATTTAAAGTTAAACGGAAATTTACTTTAGAATTGGAATCTGAAATTGATTTATAAGTGGGAATTTAAGTTATGTAAAACCAAGTGATGTTTGTAAAATGGAAGTATAACTTAAGTGATGTTGAATGAAGTTGATTTTGATATCAAAGTAAATTATTAAAGTTAAGTGAATCTTAAATTTGATTTGGGAGTGAACCAACTTGAATATGAATTAGTAAATATAAACTAATTGGAAATGAATGTTAGTAAAGGCATCCACTGTTAATGGATCAAATGTGATTAAATTGAAAACCTAATTCATTGAATATTATGAGAATATGAATGAATATTTATTGGTTATGAATGTTAGTTGGATGATAGTTGGTTGATGGTTGAATATATTGCTTTTACTGCATTTTCTATGTTGACATATATAGTTATTATGTTGCTATATGTTGTATATCGATACTATTGTCTATATACATGTTTCTCATCTGTTTGTTGAGTGTTTAGTAGGTGTGAATCGCGTATGCTTCGCATTTGGAGCTCGCTTTCGCGCTATATTAGCCGTATATGCTCGCTAATAAAAATATAAGGTACATATCTCGGATTAAATATCGTACTTTTACACTTTTTTCCCTGCGGGATGCCTCATGTATATTTGTGATATATATACTATCATTTTTTTTTCGGATCGAGCCGTGCAAAGGAGACTATGGCGAATTTTTCCAAAAATTTAAGGCGGTAGAAAATTTTGAGAAAAATTGGAAAATTTTGAAAACATTAACTTTGATTTGGGGTTGAAAGTTAAACAATAGTAGTTGTTTTTGAAAAGATAACTAAGTATGATTTAAATACTTATTAAAGATTTTGTAAGAAGTTTAACTATGGAATTTTGGGAAAGTTAACAGATTCTGTAACTTTTCTTACTTGGTAATTTCGAGGACGAAATTCTTTTAAGGGGGGAAGTATGTAACGACCCAGAATTTCTATTAATTAAATTTTGAATATTTAATTAATTTTAAATATAAATAAGTGAAATTTATAAGTCGAATAAATTTTATTTCGAATATTGGATTTAATTGGATAATTAAATCGATAATTTAATAGTTGAAATTTCAGAAAAAATTGAAAATTGGGTTAAATATGATTGAAAATGATTTGTAAAATTTTATTTTATCATATTGGAGTTAGAATGGTGTTGTAGGACTTTTAATATCGAATTAGATGTTAATTTGTGAAAATTGAATATTTTAATATTTAAATCGACTAGTGAAATTAGTCAATTTTCGAACAGTCTCAGAATTGGACGAAAATAGTTCCATTGGATCCGTAATAGTTTGTTACCATCGGATTTCAATTTTCGTAGCAATCGGAGTTATCGTTTGATCGTGGCAGCTCGAAACGCATCGAAATTGTTTTAATATTTAGCGAGTTAAAATAGCCATTTTTCAAACAGTCTCGAATTTCAACGAAACCAGTTTCATCGGATCCGTAATGTGATATTATTGTATGGCTTCAAATTTCGTGTCAATCGGATTTACCGTTTGTCCGGGGCAAGCTAAAACACCTAGAAATTTGATTTACCGATTTAATTTTAAATCGAACGTTTATTGCCATAACTCACACAGATGATTGAATTAGCTCCCGAAACACGTTTCATGGTGTTCGGAACGCGGGGTAAATGTAACGACCCAGAATTTTTAGTAATTGAAATTTGAATATTTAATTTATTTTAAATATTAATTAGTGAATTTTTAAGTCAAATAAATTTTTATTTGAATTTTTGGATTTTATTGAATAATTTAATCGATAATTTAATACGTTAAATTATGGAAATAATTGAAAATATAGTTAAAAATGATTGAAAATAATTTGGAAAATTTTATTTAATCATACTGGAGTTATAGAAATATTTTAGAACTTTTAAAATCGAATTAAAAGTTAATTTGTGAAAATTGAATATTTTAATATTTAATAATCGACTGTAAAATAGCCAATTTTTGAACAGTCTCAGAATTGAACGAAACAAGTTCCATTGGATCCGTAATAGTTAGTTATCACCGGATTTCAATTTTCGTGTCAATCGGAGTTATCGTTTGATCGTGGCAGCTCGAAACGCATCGATTTATTTTTAATTTAAATTTGGCGAGTCAAAATAGCCATTTTTCAAAAAGTCTCGGATTTCGACGAAACCAGTTTCATCGGATCCGTAATGTGATATTATTGTAAGGTTTCAAATTTCAAGTCGTTTGGATTTACCGTTTGTCCGGTACAAATTAAAACGCCTAGAAATCGACTTAAATCGGTTTAATTTAAATTGAGCGTTTACAGCCATAACTCGCACATACTTCGGAATTAGCTTCCGAAACCTGTTCCATTGTGTCCGGAACGCGGGATAAACCCTAGGTACGCTGGTTACGGCGTCTAAATCGGAGTTCGGAATTTCCGGGTGAATAGTGTCGCTCGTTCCTTATAAATAGCCCCTTACCTTTCATAATTTTAGATAAAAATATACAAAACCCTAATTTCATTTGCCTAGCCGCCACTTTTGAATGGAGGGCCAGAAATTCGCAACTTTCATTCATCAATCTCTCCAAATCCATTCACATTCACGCGAAGTGTTCAACACGAAGATTGAAGAGCATGGAGAGAGCTTTAATTCCATACGGTGATGATGGATTTTGGTGCAACGGAGGGGGAGTGATGTGTGGCCGTTCTCTACAGGTTTGGCACGACTTCCAAGGCCAGAGGGCAGGCCGAGCTACAGGTCCTTGGGGCCGAGTGTAGTGGAGAGGTGGAGCTTCGCGTTGGTATATCCCGATCGAATTCTAGTTGAGTGATTGGAGTGCAAATTGAAATCCTAGCTAACTAGGATGGGTTCGGCCTCAATTTGAGAAGCCTGTAGCCGTGCGTGATTTGGGAAGAAGCAAGGGTGCGGTGGTGATGAGGTTGGAGCAAGATCCTAAGGCCCAGAATTGCTTTGGGTACAAAATAATAAGTTATGTTGTAAATTGTGTATTAAAATCGTGTGCAAACTTGTAAAATCAATAACTTTTTCATACGAGGTCGAAAAAATGCAAACTCAGTTGCGTTGGAATCGTATGGACGAGCACTATGCGATGGAGTTGGTTTGGAGTCGTTTGGAGTTAGTGAGAATTTCGGGTAAAATTAAACGCGCGTTTAATTTTATTCGAAATAAAAGCTTAAACGGAAATTAAAACCAAGGTGAGAACTTCTCACTCAATCGAATAGATTTCGATTTTATTTTAAATAGTTAGATTTAAAATATTTGAATGCATGTTTGAATGATGACTGTAAATTATTGATTGTTAAAATAGACATTATGCGCCGTTAGTAAGCGGATGTTATTTAATATAAACATATACCGCGAATATTTCATAAACAGTGAAATTGGTATTATATATATAATATCAATATATATATATTGGCATATGTATATATTGCAGTTGATTGATTTCCCGCATTTTTTGTTTAGCGGATGAGACCCTATTACGCCGTTATTAAGCGGATAATATTTATTAAGAACATGTACCGCGATAATTTCGTACTGGAGCGAAATTGGTATTGTGCTAATGTTTTTGGATGCAGGAAACAGGTTGGAGGGATCCAACTGGATTCCTCAACAGTATTTATTTTATTTCAGATATTTTGATATTTGATAGATTATCATATCGATATATGATATCGTTGTTAGTCGTGATTGACTATTTGGTGTGTAGCATCATTGGACCCAGATTTGGGATTTTAAAATGATTTTAAAGTGATTTTTGAAAATATACTATATTTTTGGAATTGATCCATTTCAAATAAATAAACGTTATAATTTTTAATATTATAAAAATTATGATTTTTAAGAAATATAGTTAAAAGCTGATTTTTGAAAATAAGGAATTAATGACTTTATAAAAGAGTTTAAATTGGGATTCTGAACTTGTTATAAAAAGTTTAAATATAGGATTTATAAAATTTAATTATTTTATAAATCAGTATGGTGAAGTTTTTAAAAAGAATTTAAAGACGTTTTAAAGAATAATATAAATTAATTTATATTAAGAGATTTATAAATGGATATTTATAAATTGAAATATGGACATTATAAAACGAGTTTTTATAAGTGTTTGAATGTAGTGGAAATGAATTTCATAAATGAATGAAATCTATAGAATTATAAACTGTGAAGTTATAAATGAAAATTATAAATAGTAAGATTTATAAATTTGTGAAGTTATTTGAAGAATAGATTGGTTAAATAAATGAATCTTATAAGTTATAAAATTTATAAATTGAAAAGTCTTTAAAAAGAACGATTTTGTAAAATAATCGTTTTATAAGTAGTTAACTTATAATATGAACTTTTAGTCTATAATTGAATTATAAACTGAATAGGTAAATAAAAGGATTTATAAAAAAGGAAGTTTTTATAAATAAATAGAAAAGGAATTTATAAACGTTGTTTTATAAATTCGCAAATGACTTATTTTGACAAGTTAATTGTTATAACTTAGAAATGGAGTTATATTCACATTTTTTTTTTAGTGAATAATCCTTTGAATTAAAATGAATAAAAGGATGAGATTTGTTAACGAAGTTTATTCACATTTTTGAATAGTGAATAACACGTTAAAGGAATTGTTTTGAGTGTGATGTTTTAAATAGAATTAAAACAATCTAACGATGTTTTTAAACATGTTGAGATTCGAAACCATAGATTTCAACATTTATTGTTGAAATAGATGTTTCGAGAAATGAAAGGAGATGATGGACTATAACACTGTTGTTATAGTAAATGATTTCCGAAAGGAAATGTTTTGTATAGTATTGGGATTTATATATCTATTTTAATTTCGAATCCCTATACTAGTGAATTTGGGTTGTCGTAACGATGTTTTACGCAACATTCGTTTTGGCCCAAATAAATATGTTAAGTGAATGATTTCCCTAAAGAATGAAATATATACTTAATTCGATTTAAGTATATTGAATATTTTCTAAGTGTTGAAAATAAAAGAGATTTGTGAATTACTTATGAATAAATAAGTATGGAAATGTTTTCCAATATGAAGTGAATAATTAGAATTTATCTTTTTGGAGGATAAATGGAAATGAATTATTGAAATCGTATATGCATGAATATTTTGAAATATAAATTCATTATAGAATTTATATGTGAAAAGTGAAATTGGTTAAAAATAAATATTGATTTATTTTTGAAGTGTTGAAATTATATATCTTGTAAAGATATTTTGGAAAATAAATAATTTGGAAAATTATTTGGAATCTGGTGATGTATACATATCAATTGATAGTTCAATAGCCGACTATCAATATTTCCCTTTGAATGGGTATTTGATGTGAATTGATTGAATTTGAATGCACACTTATTTTTGAATAAGCGCTAACTATTCGGGTTAACCGGGAAAGGACCATGGGGTCGTATAACCCATTCCGAATATGTGATACGTCGTTATGAATTGCATTTGAAGATCGGTGTTGAAGACCGAGTATTTGTGAAAGCGATAGGATGACCTATCGATTGTCTCTGCACTGGGTAGCTCCTGGTATTGAGATCTCTTAAGTGATGGGAAATTCGATCGGGATTGTGAATACCCGTATTGCAAGGGCTTCGTAAGAAGTGCCTTCGGTTTTGTTCGAGCCCGGAACAGACTTGTATGGATTGTATGCCTGACATTACAAGTTGAGATATAAAGCCGATTTCTTTCAAATATATTTCTGTTGGTGGCGGAGAATTTATTCTTTGCTTAACACCCTTCTTTGAGACGTACGAGCTCAAAGGTTATATAGTTGAAGTTATCAGCGATATATCCCATTTTGGTAATGTGACATGCTGAGTGATGCTGAAATGATCATTGTGTTGATTATTTGTGATAGGATCATTTATTTGATCGTCTATCTTAGTGATCATTGTGTTGATCATTTGTTGACCCAAAGCACGGCTTTTTGTACAAAGTGTGTTTTTGTGGACGTGAATTCATCGAGCCTCACATCCCGTTAATGGTCAAAACAGGAAAGATGCGGCAAGGTTATGAGGGGTAGCTCCCTTTAGGGTATGTGCATTTCCTTCTGGAAAGGGTGGTATCATGGTATGGAGCCCAGATACTTACTCATGTTGATACACTATATCTATTTCTGTGTGGTGTTGTTGGTGACGAGCGCTCGGTTAAAGGTCCGATGGGACCGGGGGATGCCATATTCGCGTAGTAGTTACCTAGTGACAAAGGTAACCCGGCCTTGTGTTGGCAGAGAGCTGGTTAAGTTCTCGGGACGTCCAGCCAGAGGCGATCCCATGTGGCAGTAGGAAGTTCCTTAGCCTGACCATTTGTTGGAAATCCAATTCCCAATATGAAACTTTTACGGTATTAGTTGTAGAACCTGCTATTCACTTATGGTGGTCACCACTGTTTGGATAGTAGCTATAGTAGGCATACGATAATGGTCGTATGTTGGCTAAGATTTATATTCTACTTTCGAAATGAATTTGTTATACACTATGCACTAGTAATAATATAAAATGTTCTTTTAAATGCGTATCAAGCATCTTTGACTATCATAAGGAGAAATCTCCTCCGATTCTGCGTTTGCATTGTGTGTGTGTGCGGGAGGCCTTATGGTAGTCTCATTTTTAAAAGCATTGCGAATTGAAAAAAAAATATTCCTCTCTTTTGATTTTAAAGTTAAATAAACTGTTTTGAGTTCTCACACCAGTCACATGACTGACTTGGAGTTTATTGTTTTCCTTCCTAAACTCTGGGTGCCCACCAATTTCCACACGAGCAGTCAAGAGTTAGGTTTATCAGGATATTCTGGATATTCAGGAGTTGCTGGAGGCAAGCTGGATGGCATGGCGTATTACTAGTTTATATAGTATTTCTTTTTCCGCTGCACTGTTTGTTGTTGTATGTTGTTGTACACTCTGATGATATGATATGATGTGATGTAATGAAATGAAATGTAATAACGGATATAGTTCTTTGTTTAAAGATTATTCATTTATTATTATATGTTGTTCCGCTGTGAATTGTGAGATTCTGATGTTGTTCTGTTGTTCCCTTTCTGTCCCGTTCTATTTTGAAAATTTTCTATCTTCTGTTTTTCTAATTCTCTGTTTTCTAAAAAATTGTCTATCTTCTTTTCCCTCTATTTTTCTTTTTCTTTCTTCTTTTTCTCTCTTCTTTCTTTTCTTTTCTTTTTAAAAACCCCATAACATCTCGGTTTTCGGCCTTCGATTTCTCGGCAGTCGATAAAGTGAGTGTCGATGTCGGATCTTCGAGGAACGAAAATCCGAAGCGTTACATTTGGTATCAGAGCTCTGATGGTTAAGCGACAACCATGGTTCTGTAGGGTAGTACTCATTAGAGATAGAGTCAGTAGTACTCTAGAATGAGTTTGAGTGTAATAATAGATATGAGAGCGTATTTGTTAGTGAATATAAAATTTGTTTTATATTGTGATGATTGGTTTATTGAGTGGTATATGAACTTTCGTCAGCGTGGTCCGCAAGACTATGCCGAAGGGGTTTCTAAACACTTGAATAGAACAATTCGACACAATATTGTTTTAAATTGGGTAAATGAAATAATTTTACCTTAAGTATATTTTATATATAAAGGAATAATTTTTTAGAATTATTAAAGTGTATGTAAGTTGATTGTTAGGTTGTTTGGATAATCTAAATAAAAGAATAATTGTATAAGCAAAAGAATTATAAGAATTGAGTTATAATTAAAGTGAATTACAATTGTGAAATAAACTTATATATACAAGAAGTAAAATTATATGAATATGAGTTGTAAATAAAAATGAATTTAAAGTTAAATGGAAATATAACTTAAGAGATGTTGAATGGAATTGAATTTTGGTATCGAAGTAAATAATCAAGTGGATTAAATGAATATGAACTTGAGTTATGTAATAGAATTCAACTTTGTAATTGAATTGAATGAATATAAGCAAAGGAATTTGGTTGAAATTAATATACATTGATTGTTATATGATTGTTGATTGATTGTATGTAATTCATTAAGTGTTAATGAAATTGGAAGCTATGAAATTGAATTCAAACTTGAAGAAAATAAGTTGAATAGAATTGAATGTGAATTAGATTCAATTAGTAAATGTAAACTAATTGAATTGAAAATGAATGTTGATAAAATCCAATGTTAATAAATCAAATATGATTTAAAGTGAAAACCAATTCATTAAATATTAATGAGAATATAAATGAATATTGTTGGTTATGGAATGTGGTTGGTTGATGGTTGAATATATATTGCATTTGCTATATTATGTAGTTGTTATATTCCTATATGTTGTATATTGAGATTATTTGCATATGTGCATGTTCTCATGTTGTTTGTTGAGTGATTAGTAGGTGCGGATCGCGTTTGCTTCGCATTTGGAGTTCGCTTTAGCGCTATATTAGCCGTATATGCTTGCTAATAAAATATAAGGTACATATCTCGGATTAAATATCGCACTTTTATACTTTTTTCCCTTCGGGATGCCTCATTACTTGATGAGATGTATATTTGTGATATATATACTGTCATTTTTTTTTCGGATCGAGCCGCGCAAAGGAGACATGGCGAATTTTTCCGGAAATTTAAGGCGTTAGAAAATTTTTGAGAAAATGGGAAAATTTTGAAAACTTTAACTTTGATTTTGGAATTGAAAATTAAACAATAGTAGTTGTTTTTGAAAAGATAACTAAGTATGATTTGAAAACTTAGTAAAGTATATGTAAAAAGTTTAATTATGAATTTTGGAAAGTTAATAGATTCTGTAACTTTTCTTACTTGTAATTTCGAGGACGAAATTCTTTTAAGGGGGAAAGATTGTAACGACCCAGAATTTTTAGTAATTGAAATTTGAATATTTAATTTATTTTAAATATTAATTAGTGAATTTTTAAGTCAAATAAATTTTTATTTGAATTTTTGGATTTTATTGAATAATTTAATCGATAATTTAATACGTTAAATTATGGAAATAATTGAAAATATAGTTAAAAATGATTGAAAATAATTTGGAAAATTTTATTTAATCATACTGGAGTTATAGAAATATTTTAGAACTTTTAAAATCGAATTAAAAGTTAATTTGTGAAAATTGAATATTTTAATATTTAATAATCGACTGTAAAATAGCCAATTTTTGAACAGTCTCAGAATTGAACGAAACCAGTTCCATTGGATCCGTAATAGTTAGTTATCACCGGATTTCAATTTTCGTGTCAATCGGAGTTATCGTTTGATCGTGGCAGCTCGAAACGCATCGATTTATTTTTAATTTAAATTTGGCGAGTCAAAATAGCCATTTTTCAAAAAGTCTCGGATTTCGACGAAACCAGTTTCATCGGATCCGTAATGTGATATTATTGTAAGGTTTCAAATTTCAAGTCGTTTGGATTTACCGTTTGTCCGGTACAAATTAAAACGCCTAGAAATCGACTTAAATCGGTTTAATTTAAATTGAGCGTTTACAGCCATAACTCGCACATACTTCGGAATTAGCTTCCGAAACCTGTTCCATTGTGTCCAGAACGCGGGATAAACCCTAGGTACGCTGGTTACGGCGTCTAAATCGGAGTTCGGAATTTCCGGGTGAATAGTGTCGCTCGTTCCTTATAAATAGCCCCTTACCTTTCATAATTTTAGATAAAAATATACAAAACCCTAATTTCATTTGCCTAGCCGCCACTTTTGAATGGAGGGCCAGAAATTCGCAACTTTCATTCATCAATCTCTCCAAATCCATTCACATTCACGCGAAGTGTTCAACACGAAGATTGAAGAGCATGGAGAGAGCTTTAATTCCATACGGTGATGATGGATTTTGGTGCAACGGAGGGGGAGTGATGTGTGGCCGTTCTCTACAGGTTTGGCACGACTTCCAAGGCCAGAGGGCAGGCCGAGCTACAGGTCCTTGGGGCCGAGTGTAGTGGAGAGGTGGAGCTTCGCGTTGGTATATCCCGATCGAATTCTAGTTGAGTGATTGGAGTGCAAATTGAAACCCTAGCTAACTAGGATGGGTTCGGCCTCAATTTGAGAAGCCTGTAGCCGTGCGTGATTTGGGAAGAAGCAAGGGTGCGGTGGTGATGAGGTTGGAGCAAGATCCTAAGGCCCAGAATTGCTTTGGGTACAAAATAATAAGTTATGTTGTAAATTGTGTATTAAAATCGTGTGCAAACTTGTAAAATCAATAACTTTTTCATACGAGGTCGAAAAAATGCAAACTCAGTTGCGTTGGAATCGTATGGACGAGCACTATGCGATGGAGTTGGTTTGGAGTCGTTTGGAGTTAGTGAGAATTTCGGGTAAAATTAAACGCGCGTTTAATTTTATTCGAAATAAAAGCTTAAACGGAAATTAAAACCAAGGTGAGAACTTCTCACTCAATCGAATAGATTTCGATTTTATTTTAAATAGTTAGATTTAAAATATTTGAATGCATGTTTGAATGATGACTGTAAATTATTGATTGTTAAAATAGACATTATGCGCCGTTAGTAAGCGGATGTTATTTAATATAAACATATACCGCGAATATTTCATAAACAGTGAAATTGGTATTATATATATAATATCAATATATATATATATTGGCATATGTATATATTGCAGTTGATTGATTTCCCGCATTTTTTGTTTAGCGGATGAGACCCTATTACGCCGTTATTAAGCGGATAATATTTATTAAGAACATGTACCGCGATAATTTCGTACTGGAGCGAAATTGGTATTGTGCTAATGTTTTTGGATGCAGGAAACAGGTTGGAGGGATCCAACTGGATTCCTCAACAGTATTTATTTTATTTCAGATATTTTGATATTTGATAGATTATCATATCGATATATGATATCGTTGTTAGTCGTGATTGACTATTTGGTGTGTAGCATCATTGGACCCAGATTTGGGATTTTAAAATGATTTTAAAGTGATTTTTGAAAATATACTATATTTTTGGAATTGATCCATTTCAAATAAATAAACGTTATAATTTTTAATATTATAAAAATTATGATTTTTAAGAAATATAGTTAAAAGCTGATTTTTGAAAATAAGGAATTAATGACTTTATAAAAGAGTTTAAATTGGGATTCTGAACTTGTTATAAAAAGTTTAAATATAGGATTTATAAAATTTAATTATTTTATAAATCAGTATGGTGAAGTTTTTAAAAAGAATTTAAAGACGTTTTAAAGAATAATATAAATTAATTTATATTAAGAGATTTATAAATGGATATTTATAAATTGAAATATGGACATTATAAAACGAGTTTTTATAAGTGTTTGAATGTAGTGGAAATGAATTTCATAAATGAATGAAATCTATAGAATTATAAACTGTGAAGTTATAAATGAAAATTATAAATAGTAAGATTTATAAATTTGTGAAGTTATTTGAAGAATAGATTGGTTAAATAAATGAATCTTATAAGTTATAAAATTTATAAATTGAAAAGTCTTTAAAAAGAACGATTTTGTAAAATAATCGTTTTATAAGTAGTTAACTTATAATATGAACTTTTAGTCTATAATTGAATTATAAACTGAATAGGTAAATAAAAGGATTTATAAAAAAGGAAGTTTTTATAAATAAATAGAAAAGGAATTTATAAACGTTGTTTTATAAATTCGCAAATGACTTATTTTGACAAGTTAATTGTTATAACTTAGAAATGGAGTTATATTCACATTTTTTTTTTAGTGAATAATCCTTTGAATTAAAATGAATAAAAGGATGAGATTTGTTAACGAAGTTTATTCACATTTTTGAATAGTGAATAACACGTTAAAGGAATTGTTTTGAGTGTGATGTTTTAAATAGAATTAAAACAATCTAACGATGTTTTTAAACATGTTGAGATTCGAAACCATAGATTTCAACATTTATTGTTGAAATAGATGTTTCGAGAAATGAAAGGAGATGATGGACTATAACACTGTTGTTATAGTAAATGATTTCCGAAAGGAAATGTTTTGTATAGTATTGGGATTTATATATCTATTTTAATTTCGAATCCCTATACTAGTGAATTTGGGTTGTCGTAACGATGTTTTACGCAACATTCGTTTTGGCCCAAATAAATATGTTAAGTGAATGATTTCCCTAAAGAATGAAATATATACTTAATTCGATTTAAGTATATTGAATATTTTCTAAGTGTTGAAAATAAAAGAGATTTGTGAATTACTTATGAATAAATAAGTATGGAAATGTTTTCCAATATGAAGTGAATAATTAGAATTTATCTTTTTGGAGGATAAATGGAAATGAATTATTGAAATCGTATATGCATGAATATTTTGAAATATAAATTCATTATAGAATTTATATGTGAAAAGTGAAATTGGTTAAAAATAAATATTGATTTATTTTTGAAGTGTTGAAATTATATATCTTGTAAAGATATTTTGGAAAATAAATAATTTGGAAAATTATTTGGAATCTGGTGATGTATACATATCAATTGATAGTTCAATAGCCGACTATCAATATTTCCCTTTGAATGGGTATTTGATGTGAATTGATTGAATTTGAATGCACACTTATTTTTGAATAAGCGCTAACTATTCGGGTTAACCGGGAAAGGACCATGGGGTCGTATAACCCATTCCGAATATGTGATACGTCGTTATGAATTGCATTTGAAGATCGGTGTTGAAGACCGAGTATTTGTGAAAGCGATAGGATGACCTATCGATTGTCTCTGCACTGGGTAGCTCCTGGTATTGAGATCTCTTAAGTGATGGGAAATTCGATCGGGATTGTGAATACCCGTATTGCAAGGGCTTCGTAAGAAGTGCCTTCGGTTTTGTTCGAGCCCGGAACAGACTTGTATGGATTGTATGCCTGACATTACAAGTTGAGATATAAAGCCGATTTCTTTCAAATATATTTCTGTTGGTGGCGGAGAATTTATTCTTTGCTTAACACCCTTCTTTGAGACGTACGAGCTCAAAGGTTATATAGTTGAAGTTATCAGCGATATATCCCATTTTGGTAATGTGACATGCTGAGTGATGCTGAAATGATCATTGTGTTGATTATTTGTGATAGGATCATTTATTTGATCGTCTATCTTAGTGATCATTGTGTTGATCATTTGTTGACCCAAAGCACGGCTTTTTGTACAAAGTGTGTTTTTGTGGACGTGAATTCATCGAGCCTCACATCCCGTTAATGGTCAAAACAGGAAAGATGCGGCAAGGTTATGAGGGGTAGCTCCCTTTAGGGTATGTGCATTTCCTTCTGGAAAGGGTGGTATCATGGTATGGAGCCCAGATACTTACTCATGTTGATACACTATATCTATTTCTGTGTGGTGTTGTTGGTGACGAGCGCTCGGTTAAAGGTCCGATGGGACCGGGGGATGCCATATTCGCGTAGTAGTTACCTAGTGACAAAGGTAACCCGGCCTTGTGTTGGCAGAGAGCTGGTTAAGTTCTCGGGACGTCCAGCCAGAGGCGATCCCATGTGGCAGTAGGAAGTTCCTTAGCCTGACCATTTGTTGGAAATCCAATTCCCAATATGAAACTTTTACGGTATTAGTTGTAGAACCTGCTATTCACTTATGGTGGTCACCACTGTTTGGATAGTAGCTATAGTAGGCATACGATAATGGTCGTATGTTGGCTAAGATTTATATTCTACTTTCGAAATGAATTTGTTATACACTATGCACTAGTAATAATATAAAATGTTCTTTTAAATGCGTATCAAGCATCTTTGACTATCATAAGGAGAAATCTCCTCCGATTCTGCGTTTGCATTGTGTGTGTGTGCGGGAGGCCTTATGGTAGTCTCATTTTTAAAAGCATTGCGAATTGAAAAAAAAATATTCCTCTCTTTTGATTTTAAAGTTAAATAAACTGTTTTGAGTTCTCACACCAGTCACATGACTGACTTGGAGTTTATTGTTTTCCTTCCTAAACTCTGGGTGCCCACCAATTTCCACACGAGCAGTCAAGAGTTAGGTTTATCAGGATATTCTGGATATTCAGGAGTTGCTGGAGGCAAGCTGGATGGCATGGCGTATTACTAGTTTATATAGTATTTCTTTTTCCGCTGCACTGTTTGTTGTTGTATGTTGTTGTACACTCTGATGATATGATATGATGTGATGTAATGAAATGAAATGTAATAACGGATATAGTTCTTTGTTTAAAGATTATTCATTTATTATTATATGTTGTTCCGCTGTGAATTGTGAGATTCTGATGTTGTTCTGTTGTTCCCTTTCTGTCCCGTTCTATTTTTAAAATTTTCTATCTTCTGTTTTTCTAATTCTCTGTTTTCTAAAAAATTGTCTATCTTCTTTTCCCTCTATTTTTCTTTTTCTTTCTTCTTTTTCTCTCTTCTTTCTTTTCTTTTCTTTTTAAAAACCCCATAACATCTCGGTTTTCGGCCTTCGATTTCTCGGCAGTCGATAAAGTGAGTGTCGATGTCGGATCTTCGAGGAACGAAAATCCGAAGCGTTACAGTAAACCTTAAGAACGCCAACCGGCACGCTTCGTTTGGAGTTCGGAAATTCCGGGATGAATAGTGTTCGTTGAATTTTCTATATAAGCCCCCTCTCTTCATAAATTTGCAAAAGAATATAACCCTAGGGTTTCAAAAACCTTCAGCCGCCACCTACTACACCAATGGCCGAAAATGATTCTCGTTTCCCCTTCAAAATCTTCAAATCCAAGCATTGTTTCAAGAAACTTCCAACTGCAAAGATGAAGAGCTCGACGAACTCTACGAGATCAACGGTTGTGATCGAAATTGGAGAAGAAATTCGACGACAAATCTCGTGCAAAGGCCTGCAGTTCGGCCTCATTTCGCGTGCTCAATAGGAGGCCGAGCTCTGACATTTCTTGGTCGAAGGTAGCTCATGTAATGGGCTTTGAAATGGTGCTTGCTGATCGTTGTCGAAGTCGTCGTGGAGGCTCGAAAAATTTAACCCTAGTATACAATATGGGTTCGGCTATTACCCGTAGGAACGCGTGAGAGAGGAGATGAGGGGGTGCGGCCAAGATTTGCAGGTGATGGATTGAAGGGCCGAGATTTAATTTGGTTTAGAAAATATAAATAATGTTGTAAATTTTTATATATAAATCCGTGAATGTTAAAAAATTCGTATCTTTTTCATACGAGGTCGAAAACGTGCGAAACCATTTGCGTTGGGTTCGTATGGACGAGTACTACGCTATAGAATTGGATTGGAGTCGTTTGGAGTTTAGCGAAAATTTCGGGTAAAATTAAAAGCGCGTTTAATTTTATTCGAAATAAAAGCTGAAAACGAAATTGAAATCAAGGTGAGAACTTCTCACTCAATCGAATCGGTTTCGATTTTAATTTTTTAAATAGTTAGATTTAAAATTCTTGATTGTATGTTTGAATGATGATTGTTATCTACTGATTGTTAAAATAGACATTACGCGCCGTTAATAAGCGGAGGTTATTTATTAAAAACATATACCGCGAATATTTCATAAATAGTGAAATTGGTATTATTTATGTACTTGGAATTGATTTCCCGCAGTATATAGCGGATGAGTCCCTATTGCGCCGCCTATTAAGCGAATAATATTTTAAATCCTATATACCGCGATAATTCCGTACTGGAACGGAATTGGTATTGTGCTAACATCTTTGGATGCAGGGAAACAGGTTGGAGGGATCCAACTGGATTCCTCAACAGTATTTATTTGATTTTAGATATTTTGATATTTGATTGATTATCATATCGATATATGATGTCGTTGTTGTCGTGATTGACTATTTGGTGTGTAGCATCATTGGGCCAAATTTTGGAATTTTAAAAGGATTTCAAAGTGATTTTTGAAAGTATACGTTATAAAATATTTTTGGAATTGATCCATTATAAATAAATAGAAGTTGTAATTTTAATGTTATAAAAATTATGATTTTTGAGAAATATAGTTAAAAGTTGATTTTTGAAAATATGGGGTTAATGATTTTATAAAATAGTTTAAATCAGGATTTTTGAATTTATTGAAATTTTTTTAAAATATAGGATTTATAAAATTTGATTATTTTTTAAATCAAAGAGAATGATGAAATTATAAAGGAGTTTGAAGATGTTATAAATAATAGTATAAATTGATTTATATAAAAGATTTATAAATATTTGTAAATTAAAAATATTGGAATTATAAAACGAGTTTTTATAAGTGTTAGAATGAATTGTAAATGAATTTCATAAATGAATGAAATTTATAGAATTATAAACGGTGAAGTTATAAATGGAATTTTATAAGCAGTAGGTTTATAAAATTTGTAAAGTTATTTGAAGAATAGATATGGGTAAATAAATGAATCTTATAAGTTATAAGATTTATAATTTGGGAGTTAAAGGAACGATTTTGCAAACAAATAAATTATAAGTATTTAACTTAAATTATGGACTTTTGGTTTATAATTGAATTATAAATTGAATAGGTTAATAAAGGAGGTTTATAAAAGGAAGTTGTTATAAAATGAATAGAAATGGAATTTATAAACATGTTTTATAAATCCGCAAACGACTTATTTTGATAAGTAAAATTGTTATAACTTATTAATGGAGTTATATTCACGTTTTAGACAGTGAATAATCCTTTAAAATAAAAGGTATAGAAATGATGAAATTGGTTAACGAAGTATATTCACGTTTTTGAATAGTGAATAATATATTAAAGAAATTGTTTTGGATGTGATGTTTTAAATAGAATTAAAACGATCTAACGATGTTTTTAAAATGTGTTAAGATTCGAAACCATAGATTTCAACATTCATTGTTGAAATAGACGTTTTCGAGAAATAGAAGGAAATGGTGGACTATAACACTGTTGTAATAGTAAATGATTTCCAAAAGGAAATGTTTTGTATAGTTTTGGGATTTATATATCTATTTTAATTTCGAATCCATATACTAGTGATTTTTGGTCGTCGTAACGATGTTTTACGCAACATTCGTTTTGACCCAAATAAATATGTTTATGAGAATGATTTTCTTAAAGAATGAAATATATACTTAATTTCGATTCAAGTATATTGAATATTTTCCAAATGTTGAAAATAAATAGATTTGTGAATTACTTATTAATAAGTAAGTATGGGAATGTTTTTCCAACGTGAAATGAAAAGTCTTGAGAATTTATCTTTTTGAAGATAAATTGAAAATAAATAATTGAAATCGTATATTCATAAATATTTTGGAACGTAAATTCATTATGGAATTTATAAATGAAAAGGGGAATTTTTTAAAAATAAATATTTATTTATTTTAGAAGAGTGGGAATAAATTTACGGATTTGGAACGTAAATATAAAGTAAATCGTTAAGGATTTATTTAATTGGTTTAAATGAACCATGTTGAAATGAAAGTATTTCTGCGTAGGGAAAATGATTGAAATTTGTTTTCAAAAGTGGTAAATGTGAAAAGTAATTTGAAAATTGTTTTCAAATGATTGAAGTGTGAAAATTATATATCTTGTAAAAATATTTTTGGAAAATAAATAAATTGGAAAATTATTTGGAATCTGGTGATGTTGTGCATATCCATTGATAGTTCAATAACCGACTATCAATATTTACCTTTGAATGGGTATTTGTTGTGATTTGCTTGAATTTGAATGCCACACTTATTTTTGAATAAGCGCTCACTATTCGGTTTAGCCGAGAAAGGACCTTGGGGTCGTATAACCCATTCCGAATATGTGATACGTCGTTATGAATTGCATTTGATGACCGGTGTTGAAGACCGGATATTTTTGAAAACGGAAGGATTACCGTCGAATGTTTCTGCACCGAATGGCCCCGGTATAGAAATTCCATATGTGATGGGAAGTCCGGACATGATTAGTGAATATCCGTATTGCAAGGACTTCTTTGTAAGTGCCTTCGGTTCTGTTTGATCCCGGAACAGTGTTGTATTGATTGTATGTCTGACATTACAAATTGAGATATAAAGCTGATTTCTTTCAAATATATTTCTGTTGGTGGCGGAGAATTTATTCTCTTAGCTTAACACCCTTCTCTGAGACGTACGAGCTCAGAGGTTATGTAGTTGATGGTTATCAGCGATATATTCCCAATTTGGTAATGTGACATGCTGAGTGTTGCTGTGAAATGATCATTGTTTGATCATTTGTGATATGATCATTTGTTTGACCACTTATCTTTGTGATCATTTCTTTGATCATTTGTTGACCCAAAGCATGGCTTTGTACCAAAGCGTGGCTTTGTGGACGAGACTTCGTCGAACCTCACACCCCGGAATGGTCAAAACAGGAAAGATGCAGCAAGGTTATTGGGGGTAGCGCCCCTTAGGGTATGTGCATTTCCTTCTGGAAAGGGGTGGTATCATGGTATGGAGCCCAGATACTTACTCATGTTGAAACACTTTATGTATTACGGTGTGATGTTTGTTATCGAGCGCTCGGATAAAAGGTCCTAAAGGACCGGGGGATGGCATACCCGTGTCAGTAGTTACCCAGTTAGGGGTAACCCGGCCTTGTGTTGGCAGAGATCCGGTTAGGTTCTCGGGGACATCCTTCCAGAGGCGTTCTCATGTGGTAATGGGAAGTTCCTTGGCCTGACCATTTGTTGGAAATCCAAAGAAACAATACGAGACTTGTACGGTTTTAGTTGTAGAACCTGCTTCCTCAGGAGGTAGCTATAGTAGGCATAACATAATGGTACCTATGCTGGCTAAGATTTATATTCTACTTTCGAAATGATTTTTCCTACACTATGCGCTAATAATAATATCAAATGTTTTTTTTTAATGCGTATCAAGCATCTTTGACTATCATAAGGAGAAATCTCCTCCAAGCCTGCGTTTTCATTGTGTGCGTGGTGGGAGGTCTTATGGTAGTCTCATTTTTAAAAGCATTGCGAATCTCTTTTAAAATTTTCCTATTCTTTATTTTAAAGATAAACTGTTTTGAGTTCTCACACCAGTCACATGAATGACTCGGAGTTTATTGTTTTCTTTCCCAAACTCTGGGTGCCCACCAATTTCCACACGGGCAGTCAAGAGTTAAGGTTTATCAGGATATTCTGGAATTCAGGAGGCAAGCTGGATGGCATGGCGTATTCACTAGTATATAGTATTTCTTTTCCGTTGTTTGTTGTTGTTCACTCTGATAATGTAATGTAATAACTGATATAGTTCTTTGTTTAAAGATTATTCATTTATGTATTATATGTTGTTCCGCTGTGATTGTGAGATTCTGATGTTGTTCTGTTGTTGTTATCTTTCTGTTCTATTCTATCTTTTTCTCTCTTCTTCTATCTTTTTCTTCTTTTTAAACCCTGAGAATTCGTATTTCCGTTCATCTTGAGTTAATCAATGGAGATTAGCGTATATTCAAGGAGTACGGATTTGCGGGTCTTCACAAATGGTATCCTGCCCTTGCTTTTACGACCAGCCTTTCGACTTCTTCACCTACCTGGTTAACCAACCCCTCCCTAGGGACATGTAAGGGTAAGTGTCTCCCGTTTGCCACCAAACACAAAACGAGAACCCCCTATCACGTTGTATTAAACAAGTGCAGTCGTATTTATGTGTGTATGGTGTAGTCCAGGGGTTTACACAATAGTGCAACATCATCAATCATCACATATTCAAGCAGAACAATATTGATAAGCGGTATAATCCTATAATGCTTATCTTCATTCATAGATTCATAGATAAATAATATAAATTCATCACCGATATAAATTCATCACAGCTATAAATATATTACATTCATACAACTCAAATAAAAATAGTTCATATCATAAAGTATCACACATCAGGGATATCAAACAATTCAGAATCCAAACATCCACAAGTAAGGTCAATTAATTATCTGACTAATTTAAATCAGATTAATTACTTATGAATAACTACTAATCCTTGTTAATTAATATTAATTAATTACAAACCATCTAATTAATTAACCCTTAATCATTTATTAATTAACCTTTAATAATAAATTAATCAACCTTTAATTTTTAATTAATCAATCAATCTTAATTAATAAATAAATCAACTTTTAATCATTAAATAACTAACCTTTAGTTATTTAATTATCCTTTTATTAATTTTTCTCAATCACCTTAATTAACTAATCATTAATTAATTGCCATTTAATTAATTATCCTTAAATTACAATTTAATTAACCTTAATTAATAAATTAATTAATTTCTAATTATTGATTAATCAACCCTAATTAATAAGTAAATCAGCCCTCAATCATTAACTAATTACTTTTAATTAAGTAATTATCTTTAATTACTTATATTAATTAATCTTTATTAATTAATTATCCCCAAATGTAATTACACAAAGTAATTATACCTTAATTACGTTAATTAACAATCTTTTATTAATCACACTAAATAATTAACCTTAATCAACATCATTAAGTAACTACTCCTTAAATTAATTAAAATTTTAATTAATCAAAGATAAATCTTTATATCTTAATTAATTACGCAATTATATCTTTCAAATTTTACTAAGTTTGAAATAAATTTTGTTATACAAAATCACTTAAGAACTTTTATTAATTTAAAGTTCAATTACACTTGTCTTAATTAATCACTTAACGTCGTCATTTAAATCTCAATCGAATGCTTGAAATGGATTATTATTAACATACAAAATATTTTGAAATTTTCTTAATTAATGCAACCTTCCTAATATCATTAATGAAATCAAAACAAGTTTTAAAAACCATTAGCTTTAAAATTTTAATCTTTAAACTTGTTAAAAAAACTTGTTTAAATAAATTTTACTTTGGGAAACTTGTACATTTAAACATGGTCATGCTTTCTTAAAGATAAAAATCTGGTTATTAGCCCAAACCATAAACTTGAACCCATACTCGAAACCCCCGAGTCAACTTGAAGTATACTCGAACACTTCTTTGAGTCACCCCCTTTTTTTCCTTAATTTTTTTAAACTTGTTTCTGTTAAAAATTTCTATTTTTTTATTGTTATATGCTGCAAACAACTCGAGAACACTCACGAGCCAGCTCCATATTTTCCCAAGTTTCTACCCAGCTCAGTAATAAATGGCAACATAAAATACTTCCAGTAGCTCGTGCACGTGCACATTTCGTCGGAGCCTCTCCGATCAACTACGCCACCTTCAACAAGTCATCCTCGACCTTGCTGATCCACCCAAGCACCCAGTATTGACAGATTTTGATCGGAATCCAAATCCAGTTGCTCGACTCAACCTTCAACCCAACTTCGATCAACTAAATTTCCACATACCAATCATCTAGATCACCAGAATCCCTGCCATCACGTCCATGACCTCATCGAAAGCCAAGTTTCGTTTTCCCCTTCGACCGATCACCTCCTGCATATCCTCAATGTCGAAATCGACAAGTTTCCATCATCGACCAAAATGGGTTGTTAAACCCTAGTTTCATCTCGTCCGGCCACCACGGGTAACAAGAATTCCTCCAACCATTTTTTCCAACACCAACCATCACCAAGCTTGCTTCTGCCAAAACCTTGACCCCCTAGTTACGCCAATAACCGAAAATTGGATGAAAATCAAAATTCGTTAAACATGACATATCTCGTCATCACAGACTTAAAAATCAAAATTTTAATATCAAAAATCATCGTTTCCTAGTACGAATCAGAATGTATAAACTAAACTGGCAATTATGATATTTGATTTTCCTGATATAAAATGATCTTGCTGTAAACTTATTATTTTCAAAATATATATTTAACATTTTTTCCTAATATTATTTTTAGAAATAGCTCTAAATTGTTATAAACAAATTTGTTTCAGGAATCATTGTTTAAAATGATTTGGACATGAAGATATGAATTTTTCTTGATGAAATGGTAGCTTGTAAATGCTAAACAGAGATAGATCGGTACATACACAGACTTACCTTCAACCATTTACACACCTATATATACATAAATACAAGCATATATATTCACATCCATCAACATTATCATCACATGCAACAGAATTCAAAAGAAAGTGGTTTAAAATAATAACATTTGCTCACCTAGGATAAAGGAGAGAACTGGAAATTTGATATTTAGTTTGTGATGATCTAAAGTTTGATTTACTTGAGTTTGAATCTGATCTTCGAATATAGTTGATCTTGCATGATGTATATGAGTTGAATCTCTACTTAGCTTGATTCCGGATTTTTTTGAGGAACTTTAGCTTGATCCAGATTTTTATTCTAGGTTTCTTTGTTTTTGATTAAATATTCACCCGATCTATGCATTGTTGAATTGCTTTTCTCTGGCCAATGAATCAGGTTTGATTTTTAGGCTCAAAGATTGTTTCAGATTTTTGATTTTCTCTTTAGCACTTTCTTCTCAGGTTTGAAGATTTTTAACTTTCTTTTGGTTTTTAGAAAAATGAGAGGAAGAGGATTGAAGAATTTTGAAAACCCGATTTCTTACTTTGATTTTTTTACATATATTTCAAATTAAAAGAAATCAAAAGCTATGTCACTTGTTTTACTAGCTAACACTTGTTAACTTTTTATGAAAAAGGTTTACATTTGTTAATCTTATGCTTCTTTAACTAACACTTGTTTAAATGCATGTATTTATGTTTTACAAATGTCTAAATGAAATCATTTTTTGTTAAAACCCTTTGTTAAACTTTTTTTTACATATGTTTATGTTTTATACTTCTATATATTTACAACTATGCTTTTTAAAGAAAATGTTCTAACCCTATTTTAAACTTAATTTATTATGCTTTTAAATGTGTCTATATATATATATATATATATATATATATGTATACGTATATTTTCAATTTAGTTTTACAAACCATTTTAATCAAATCGTATTTTAATTGAAACTATTACACTTTTAAATAAACAAACACACACACACACACACATATATTAGAATTTATTCTTTAAATAGCTTTTAGAAATTTATTATATTAATCTCAAAATATAAATTCCAATTATATAAACATATATTTATTAAAATTAGAAATCACATTTTTATTAAATTTAAGAATGTAGAGTATTTAAATCCAATTTATTTTTGAATTTAAATTTCCAAATTCCATTTATGATCTATTTATTATATAAAACAGACACATATTCTTATTTAATTTGAAAAACTCAAATTAATTCACAGTTAAATCCAAAATTTATATTTAAATCACCCATTTAAATTTTGATTTAAAACCGGGATCGTTATAGCTTCTTATTTCTTTCTTTCTCTATATATGCTTCTTTAGATAAAACAGTTATAGCCACTAACTTTAAAAAACAATATCTCATTATCTAAACTGTTTTAAACTTTAATTCGAAAAGGAAGGTTATTTGTGTTTTAATTAGGAAAAATCAAAAAAAAAATCATTTGATTTCATCAAGTATGGAGAAAGGAAATTCCAATATACCATTGGTACGTCAGTGTGGATAAAAATTCAAACCTCATAACTTAATCGATAAATATTATGGTTGTAATCGCTATGGAAAAATATGATTTCTAAGATGGGTTTGGGATTTTTTTTGCACCAAGAGGAGTAGAAATGTAGAGATCACAGAATTGGGGAAAAGGTCAATTTCAAGCGATAGAATCGATTTCACGGCACGACGCTCGTAGTAAAGGAGGGTTGGATGATGGCATTTTCGCAAAAAATGACGTGGTGATTTTCAGATGGCGTACGAGTTAGACGATTTTGAACTAGATTTTGATTGGGATGTTTTGTAGTCACGGTTTGGAGGTGTATGTCAAAGAGACGAGAGTAGGAGAGACATGTACGTCGGGGGGGTTTAGAAGTGAAGCCGATGGCGAGTCATTAGCGGAATTTGGTGATGGATGGTGATCGAGGTTGGCGAGGCGAGATGTTTGTGGGTATGTTGGTGGTTCCAACATCTGGTGGGAAGCTCGAATTTCGATCAAAGCTTTGGATCGCAATTTGAGGGAGACATTCGAGGTGCTGGGGCCGTGGGCGATTGGCAATGACAAGTTACACAGGCTGGAGGCATTGTGTACGTGCGTGCACAGTTTCGTGCACATGATAGAGAAGAAGGAGACTGGAGGAGAGGAAAGGGGTAGTGTGGGCTGTGATTTTTGTTTAGGCTTGGGTTCTATTGTAAAAAGGAAATAAAAATTTTTTGTAATCTATGATCTATAAACTTTAAACAATATTCTCCTCCATTTAAAACCAAATCGACGTGCAGTTTGTGGCGTCGGGAACCTATTGCCGAGTACTATCATCTAAAACTAAATACTATCAAGTTTTCTGCAACGTAAATTTTAAAGCTTTTGAAACTATCTGTGTTAACGAATAATAATTTCGTAGTAATTAATTATGTGTGTAATAAATAATTTTTTTATTTAATGATCTATTAGAGTTAAATTTATTTAATTTTGTCAATTGACAAATAGTCAGGGTTTAAAAATTTAATTCGACTCAATTAATTAAAAACCAATTAATCCCTGAATTTATAAACGGACTAATACTAATTATAAATTATTGACCAAGTTAATGATCTATGTTGACTGATATTTCCTTTTGATTTTGATTATTCTTTATTTGTGCCATTTAATAGCAAATGATACCGTTGAGTTGAATTGAATACGGTTGAATAGTGGAAATAGATCACTGCTCCGCTAAGATAATCTATTGGAACCTGATGGCAGAATAAATCACCGTTCTGCCATTACTACTGAATATATGTGTTTCTGGAGATTGACCAGTAGAAATAAAACACTGTTATGTTGTCATTTTTCTATAGACATCTATTATTCCCTTGATAATTATATTGAGCGGTACGATGTTGACTTAATTGTTAAAGATAGATTGATATGAACATCCAAATATGTTGCGCCAATTGTTATGAAATAAATGGTAATTTGATTGAGTATCATTAGGATAAAATAAGCCTCTTTCCAATTTGGAAGTTGATTTTTGAATCAAAGTTATTTAAAAGATGATTATTATTTATGAATAATATTTTAAAATTAATTCATAATTATTTGATAATGATTCAAAGTTAATTATTTTATTATTTAAAAATTATTTAATTATTTTTTCAAAGCTATTTAATTATTTAAATTAGTTAAAGTATATTAAATTTTTAATTAAACTTATTTTATAACGATTTGATTTAAAGTAAATTATTACTTAAGAATTAATCAATATTAAGATATTATTATTATTATTTCCAAGATAATTGGTTTAAATTTTAATAATTTTTTAATATATATATATATATATATATATATATATATATATATATTATAGCAAACTTTTATAAAAGAGTATTTTTCTAAAATTAAACTTGGAAAATGTATATAGAAAACCTTATAAGTATTATATTGAGATAATTATCAAATAATTTTTTTGAAAAGTAATGGTATACTTTCGCTGCGAAATCGGGAGGTAGAAATTGCCTACAGTTAAGTTTTGCTTTCTCTAGGATAGAGAAGACGTAATCATCGAACTACAAATTCATGGTTGATATCGCTGGATAATTTCCATATTATTTTAAAGTGTTTCAAATATTTTGAATTGAATGGTTTGTTTTGTGAATACACTTATCCGGTGAGATAAGTATAGATTTTTTGTTTAGGTAATTTAGTTCATTTTAAATTAAATAAGGCTTAGTGGATTTCAATGGGAAATGAATCTTGATTGAATTATTATTTATTTGATACTTAAATAACCGACTATCAATTTTGGATCCAAAAATATCGTTTTGGAAATATCTAGAAGAAACACAGGAATTATATGGTATAGTTACCATCGAAAGTGCTATACTATATGTATAAACTTGTTTCGTTCTTCTAGGACGATTATAAGGGAATCCGTCCACTAACGGTTAGGAGATGATCTCTGATCTTATTTCCTCTATGTATTTCCTAAAGAGCAAAGGTTTAGTTTACTGAAAATATCCAACGTTGTTTCGAAGAAACCAGGATCAGATAAGTTATCCGAAAACCACTACAATCTAATGAACACGTTTTTGAAATGAAGACAAGAGCATGGAATTGAAGATGGAGTATTGAAGTGAAAGGGCTAATCGCTACTAATCTCGAGGATGATTCCAAAAGGGATGTAGTTGGAATAATGCCTTTGGTTCCGTTCGGACCCAGAATGGACTTGTATGGATGAATGTTACCAGTACATTGTCATTAGAGGACAATAAGCATTCCAAGTATAAATTCCTTTAAAAGGTAACATGGCCACTAGCCTCATCAACCGGGAATGACTGAAAATTTGGGGAGATGCAACAAGGCTAAGTGGGTTGCACCTAATTAGGGTATGTTTATCACCTTTCTGGATACCCTCAGATATAATTACTACGATGCACGAAAAAGCTCGGAAAGGGTGGGAACACCCGGGTTGATAGCATATTTGATCTATCCAGGTTAGGGGTAGTCCAGTTTTTTGTTGTAGGGAATCCTGACGTGGTCCTCGGTACATTTTTCTAGACGTGTGTTGTGGTAGGTGGTATAGCAGTGCCTAATCATTCGTATGGAATCATTCTCTAATACGTGCCTTTACGGTTTTGGTTGTAGAGCCTAGTACGTTGGAGTTTAATTAATGTAACAATTTCAGCTATTTGGATAAGTATTTGTACTTAGACACTATTATAATATCAATGGATTATCTATAAAAGGTTTTGGTTACCATGAGGGAAAATCCCATTGTGTTTATGTGTGGGTGGTCTTACGGGATACTTTGATTTAAAAAGGTTTGAAAATTAAGATGACAAAAAATTCTTGTGCTCTAAATTCTCACGCTGGTTTTACCAGACTGATCCAGGCATGTTTTTCCCTATATGCTCGAGTCAGACCAAGCATATTTCCAAGTTTAGCTCGAAGGATTGGAGCTTCAGGAGAGGAGCTAAAGGCCAGAGATGTATTCTCGTAGATGATTATTTATTTTTTTGCATTTTGGTTATGCTTATTAGAAATTATAAGGATCGGGTTTTATAACTGTCCATGCTGAATATGTTAGTATACTCTGATTGATATATTTACTATAAGCATTATAGTTTTTGGTTTATGTAAAGGTTTGTTCTATATTATAAATTATTCATTTCTGCTGTGAGATTCTGTGTTGTTGATTTACTTTCTATCTTCTTTTTATCTTCTTTCTACCTTCTACTTTCTATCTCTTACTATCCGCTTTTCAATGCTATTTGGGCTGGACAAGTGTGGGAAATTGTCGGTTTCAACTGTACGAAAAAGTGTGTTGTGACAACGTGGTATCAGAGCTTAGGTTGAGAGAATACCTAGGATTTTGGGGATAGAACTAATTATAGATAGGGTTTGCGATGCCCTAGAATGAGTAACTCATTAGAGATAAGGTCAGTAGCACCCTAGAATGAGTTTGAATGTGTTTGTGTCTATACATACATACGTATATATATATATATACACACACATACAGATATATATACGAGAGTGCGTATTTGTTAGTGATACAAAAATGTTTTGTATTGTATTCTTTGTTCTATTGAGTGGCTTAAGAATTTTGTTCGGTGCGTTTGGCCACCGTTATCGATAGGGATTTCCTAAGCATTCGGACAAGACCAATTGACGTTGTATTGTTTTAAAATGGGTAAATGGAATAATTTTACTTAGAAATATATTTTATATATAAAAGAAATTTTCCATATTTATTCTTGGTTTTGCTTGGTTGCTAGGGGTCATAGTATCCCGTCATTATCATCTAGGATTTGAACGGCTATGCTCGCCCATTATTTGCGTTGACTATCATCCATAAATCTATCTTGAGTTTTCCTTTGGAAATCTAGACTGGGTAATAGAAATTTTGGAAACATTGAAAATAATACCTTGTGAATTAAAATTCACAATTTGAATATAAGGCATTCGTTAATAATGTCAGAAACTTGGTTTCTAAAGGCATTTATTTAAAAGGAGAATTTGAAAATTCTGAAATGATTATGTTAGAAATATAAGCTTGATTTGATTGAGTTTAAGTAATTGTTATTAAAAGAAATTTTGAATACTTTGAAATATTGAAAATGATTAAACATAAAATTAGGTTGTATTAAATTAGGTCTAATAAAAGAAGTTACTAAAAGAAAAAGAAAAAAAATCTTAAATATTATGGAATAAATACCTGAACATGATTTATAAAAGAAACCTAGAATATTATTGCAACAAAAAAAATATTTGGACATGATTTCCTTTAAACGGAAATAACTTATAAATTTGATTTTTTATAATGTGCCAGATAGAAAAAAAAGAATTTAAAATCCTGGTGATTTCGGAAAAATAATTTTCAAGGTTTAAAGAGTTAATAATAGTACTGAGGATGTTCCCGAGTTCTTAATAGGGGATTGTTACTACTAGGACCTTGCTATATAATTGTTTAAATAGAAATCTTTTTGATTCGATTTCAAAATTATGGTTTGATTTACTATAAATAAACATGTATGTTATTATTTAAACTGATTTTGGAGAAAGGAAATAATAATTTTATTGGAGATACCTTTGGGTCTTAAAGGGTTTTTGGTGTACTAATATTTTGGAAGAGTTGCGTAGATGTATATTTAAGGATAAAAATATTTGAAACTAATTTAGTGGGAAATGGGCACTTCTTTAGATTTGTTGGAAATGAGTCCCAATTTGTTTGTGGTGAACATAATAATCTTCTAAGTGACGATCGGATGTTTGCTAAGGCGAACAGTATTATGCACTTAGTAAATTATTCTCTTCGTCATTGTATGGTTGGGACGAGTTTTAACCCGAACGAATCCAAAGCAAGTTGGAATGGGATATTTTGTTGAAATATTTGCTGGAAATATTTTTTTTCAAATGGGTTTGAAAGAAAGAAGTGATTTTTAGTTAACTATTTCAAGTGGCTCAAAAATAAATAAAATGGGTAAGAGATACGTTCAGATGGTAAACGTTCTCTTAAGTATTATCCTTCTAGTAAGGAATACATGGTGTTGTTTGGCAGCACCCAGTTCCTGTGTATAATTTTTGGGTTACCCTGGCTATATATATATTCTGTGGATTAAATATATAATATCATTTGAAAAAGTGTTTGTATAAAAATTGGGTGTTTTAAAATTCTTAAGAGAATTCAAAATAAAATTTTGAAATTATGGCTTTGTATACCCTTAGAGGATGATAGGGGATTTTATAAGTGAAGCTATACCTCCATAAATTAGAGGTAATATAATTGGTATTATGGATGACCAATTGAATAAGTGTGTGATATGGACATAGATCGTTTTTTCTTTCCATACAGTTTGATCTAATATTCGAGTACAGGACTTTGAGGTGTTTCACACCTTTCCAAATAAGGATCTATTACTCGATTTTTTACGGCGAGCATTTGATGATGGTTCTTGATATGGAACTAAGTATTTCTATCATATCTACAGATACGCAAGGAGAGCAGAGGTTCCTAATCAAGGAGCCTTATCAAGGTCCGCATGAGTAAATCGGGTGAACGAAACTAGTTTGGAAGTGAAGTATTGTATTCGAGTAATGATCGAATCAGACTCTGTAGATCTATGATCTATGGGCATCATGCGGGCTTATGAATAATTTTGAATGTTTTATACTGGAAATTTTGGTGATGAAATTCTTTTAAGGGGGAGGAGTGTAACGACCCGGAATTTTAGCGTCTTAATTTTTGAATATTAATTTTTAATATTCAATAATATGTTATTTTAATCAGAATAAATCCCTGTAAATAAAAATTGGTAATAATATATCGTTTTAAAACCAAGATAATATTTTAAATTTCCAGTAAAATAAAAATTGATTTAATTTTAATTCTTATATATGTATGTATAACAATAGAATAAATATATGTATAAATTGAAAACAAAGCCAAATTAATATTACATAAATAAAAATGATCCATGCAAATAGAAATGAATATGGTTTATGAAAAATATAATGTATTTAAAATGCAAAGAGTTTAAAACTTAATTTTTGTTATGTATATACATATTAGTTTAAGAAAAAATGTGAAAATATATATGTAATACTTATAATAAATGGTATGTTAAAATAACAGTGTATGTAAATAGGTAAGTATGTAAATACATATATGGACAAATTATTTTACTTGTAAATCTATATATATGAATGTGTGTGTGTGTAAACACACACATGGATATATATATATATATATATATATATATATATGTATATATATACACACACAAAGGACATCATGATAGCAACAAATCAAGTCAAGCATACAAAACATTAAATCACACACACAAGATCAAATCCACTTATAAAATCAAATCAACTTATAAAATCACCTCAGCAATGAAATCAAATCTTCCATAGAGAAAATATATATATATAATAAAGCCTATACATGAAGGCTGCACATAAAAACTTCAGCCAAACTATATGTGTACCCATAGCCACCCTATGTCCCACTGTTCCCCTCCATTCTCCTATAAATATGCTTGCCCTTCATGTATAAACAAAATTTCAGCCATTAAAATGAAAACAATTCAAGTTGTTCAAAGCCTAGGGGAGAAGTTTTGCAGCAGTGTTACTTTCCTTAGAAACTAGAATAAAACAACTCTGCAGTTTAACAGGGTATTACTTGTACACACACACACACAAAAGAATTACATATGGATGAATAGGTGATCTACATAAAGTGTTCCTATGTTGTTTATGTAATATGTGTATGATTATGTTGCTCAACATGTTAGTTCACCCTATAACTCAAGAAAATCATGTACTTCTTTCTTTCTTTATTTATATACTCTTCTTTAGATAAAACAGTTATAGCCTCTAACTCTAAAAAATTAATATCTCATTATCTAAATAGTTTAAAGTTATTTGTTTTTCAGTAAGGAACGTTTAAAAATTTGTTTCACTTGATTTTATCATGTATGGAGAAAGGAAATTCCAATATATAATGGGTAGGTCAGTATGGATAAGAATTCAAACCTCATAATTTAATCGATAAATAATATGGTTGTAATCGCTAGGGAAAAATAAGATTTTTAAAATGGGTTTCGGATTTTTTAACGCCAAGTGGAGGTAGAGATGTAAAGATGACCAGAATCGGGAAAAAGGTCAAATTCAGGTGATGGAATCATTTTCACAACACAGCGCTTGGAGTTAAGGAGGATTAGCTGATGGCATTTTCATGAAAACTGATGCGGTGATTTTCAGATGCGTGTGCGAGTTAGTTGAGTTCGAACTAGGGTTTGAGTGGGGTGTTTCCTAGTCACGGTTTGGAGGTGAATGTTGAAGAGACGAGAGTGGGAGGGACGTGCGCATAGGGGGGTTTGGAAGAGAATGCGATGGCGAGTCGTTGGGCAGAATTGGGTGATGGATGATGGTCTAGGTTCACGAGGCGAGACGTTTGTGGGTATGGTGGTGGTTCCAACGTTTGGAGGGAAGCACAAATTTTGATCAAAGCTTTGGATCGCGTTTCGGGGGAGATAGTCGAGGTGCTAGGGCCGTGGGATATCGCAGATGATGGTCAGCGGCAAATTACATGGGTTGGAGGCGTTGCGTACATGCATAGTTTCATGCATATGGTAGAGAAGAAGGAGACTGGAGGAGAAGAAAGGGGCAGTGTGGGCTGTGATTTTTTTTTTTGGGCTTAGGTTATGTTTTAAAAAGGAAATAAATAAAATTTTGTAATCTAAAATCTAAAACCTTTAAACAATATTCTCCTCCATTTAAAACCAAATCGAAGTGTAGTTTGTGGCGTCGGGAACCCATTAGAGAGTACTATAATTTAAAACTAAGTATTCGTATGTTTTCTGCTACATAAATTTTAAAGATTTTAAAACGGCCTATGTTAACGAATAAGTAATTTCATAGTAATTAATTATATGTAAAATTAATAAATTTATTATTTAATGAACTGTTAGAGTTAAATTTATTTAGAATAATTTATGTAATTTCGTCAATTGAAAAATAGTCCGGATTTAAAAATAAAATTCGACTCGATTAATTGAAAACCAATTATTCTCTGAATTTATAAACGGATTAATATTGATTATAAATTATTGACTGAGTTAATGATCTATGTTGACTGATATTTCTTTCGGATTTCAATTATTCCTTATTTGTGCTATTTAATAGCAAATCATATCGTTGAGTTGAATTTGATATGGTTGAATAGCGGAAATAGATCACTGTTCTGCTACGTAAGTCTATCGGACCCTGTTGGTAGATTAAATCACTATTATGCTATTATTACCGAATATATGTGTTTCTAGACATTGACTAATAGAAATAAATCCCTGTTCGTTGTCACATTTGTATAGACATCTATTATTCACCCGATAATTATATTGGGTAGTCTGATGTTGAATTAATTGTTAAAGATAGATTGATATGAATATCAAAATCTATTGTGCCGTATTGTTATGAAATAAATGGAATTTTGATTAAGTACTATTGGGATAAATAAGCCTCTTTCCAATTTGGAAGTTGATTTTTAAATCAAAGTTATTTACAAGATGATTATTATTTATAAATGGTATTTTAAAGTTAATTTATAATTATTTGATAATGATTTAAAGTTAATTATTTTATTATTTAAAAAGTATTTAATTATTGTTTTAAAGCTATTTAATTATTTAAATTGGTTAAAGTATATTAAATTTTTAATTAAAGTTATTTTAAAACGATTTGATTTAAAGTTAATTATTACTTAAGAATTAATCAATATTAAGATATTATTATTTCCAAGATAATTGGTTCAAATATTAATAATGTTTTAAAATATATATATATATATATATATATATATATATATATATATATATATTATGTAGTAAACTTTTATAAAAGAGTATTTTTTCTAAAATTAAACTTAAAAATATATATAGAAAACCTTATAAGTATTATATTGAGATAATTATCAAACAAAGTTTTCGAAAAGTAATGGTATACTTTCATGGCGAAATCAGGAGCGATTACCTACAGTTAATTTTCCATTTCTCTAGGATAGAGACGTAATCATCGAGCTTTGAATCCATGGTTGATACCGTAGGGTACTTTCCATATTATCTTAAAGGGTTTCAAATATTTTGAAATAAATGGTTTGTGAATATACTTATCCAGTGAGATAAGTATATACTGTTTTGATTAAGTAATTTAGTTTATTTTAAATTAAATAAGGCTTAGTGGATTTCATTGGGAAATGGATCTTTATTGAATGATTGTTTATTTGATAGTTAAATAACCGACTATCAATTCTGGACCCAAAAATATGATTTTGGAAATATCTAGGAGTAACATGGAAATTATATGGTACAGTTACCGTTGAAGGTGTTATACTGTACGTATAAACTCATTTCGTTTTTCTATGATGATTATAAGGGAATCCGTCCACTAACGGTTAGGAGATGATCTCCAATCTTATTTCTTCTATGTACTTCCTAAAGAACCGGGGTTGAGTTTACCAAAAATATCGAACATTGTTTTGAAGAAAACAGGATCGGATAAGTTATCTAAAAACCACTTCGATCGAATGAATACATTTTCGAAATGAATACAAGAGCATGGAATCGAAGATGGAGTTTTGAAGTGCAAGGGCTATTGCTACTAATCTTGAGGATGATTCCAAAATGGATGTAGTAGGATACTGCCTTCGATTTCGTTCGGATCCAAACGGACTTGTATGGATGAATGCTATCAGTACATTCATGGAGGACAATGAGCATTCCAAGTATAAATTCCTTTAAAAAGTAATCTTAGCCTCTAGCCTCATCAACCGGGAATGACTGAAAATCAGGTGAGATGCAACAAGGCTAAGTGGGCCGCACCCAATTAGGGATGTTTATCACCTTTCTAGATACCCTCGGATATTATTGCTACGGTGCACGAAAAAGCTCGGTAAGGGTGGGAACAACCGGGGTGATAGCATATTCGATCTATCCAGGTTAGGGGTAGTCCGGTCTTGTGTTGTAGGGGATGCCGGCATGGTCCTCGGTACATTTTTCTTGACGTGTATTGTTGTAGGTGTTACCCTAGTGCCTAGTCATTCGTATGGAATCCATTCTCCAGCACACGCCTTTACGGTTTAGGTTGTAGAGCCTAGTATGTTGGAATTTAATTAATGTAACAATTTTAGGCTATTTGGATAAGTATTTGTACTTAGACACGATTATAATATCATTGGATTTTCTGTAAAAGGTTTTGGTTACCGTAAGGGAAAAACCCGTCGTGTTTATGTGTTGCATGGTCTTACGGGATACTTTTGATTTAAAAAGGATTTTGATAGCTAAAATGACTAAAAATTTCTTGTGCTTTAAATTCTCACGCTGGTTTTACCAAACTGACCCGGGCGTGGTTTTTCCTATATGCTCGGGTTAGACCGAGCATATTTCTAGGTTTAGCTGGAAGGGTTAGAGCTTCAGGAGAAGCGTTGAAGGTTGGAGACGTATTCTCGTAGATGATTACATTTTCCGTTGCATTTTGGTTATGTTTATCAGAAATTATAAGGATGGGGTGTTATAACTGTCCGTGCTGCACAGTTTAGTACACTCTGATTGATATATGTACTATAAACATTATAGTTTTTGGTTTATGTAGAGGTTTGTTCTATATTACAGATTATTCGTTTCCACTGTGAGATTGTATTGTTGGTTTTCTTTCTATCTTCGTTCTATCTTCTTTCTACCTTCTACTTTCTTTCTCTTACTATCCACTTTTCCATGCGATTTGGGCTGGACAAGTGTGGCAAATTGTCGGTTTCAACTGTATGGAAAAGTGGGTTTTGACATCTAGAATACCTATCCTCGACTCAATCATAGATGTTAGTTTCATATAAAGGAAAAGTACATTCATGCATACATCTAATTTAAATATATCACAATATTCTAGTTAAGGCCACCGTTCAACATAAATTAACAGATCCAAACACAAAACTTTGAAATTCTGTTAGAAGGAGTGATTGTTGTATTATTTCTTGGCTTTCCAATTTCATATATTAAGTAAAAAAAACATGTACAGGCTGACAGATAAAGTAAGCGAACGTGTTACTATTGTGTTTATGCTTTACATTTCTAAAGCAAGCACAAACATTATATTTCTTATTTAGTTAGATGTAGACAACAACAAATTTCCTCAAAGCTTGCCACTGTTTTTTTTTCATCGTTGTAATATTCAGTACTATAATTCTGTAAATACCTATAGAACCAAATTATGTGAAGGCTCAAAAGCTATATGTAACACATATTCTCAAAATGATGTTATACTATATATATAGATAAATTACTGGCTCATTTATTACTCATACTCTATTAAGCAAGGCGTTGTAAATTTCCAATTCATAACAAGTGACCAAAGAAACAAGCATACATTGTAAAACATCATTTATCAAAACAATATGGATAAAGGCTAAGACTAAAGATTGAAATTTATGAATTAATATACGATTCTTTTATAAAATAAGTAATATAGTAGATGGATATAGTTAAAAATTGAAGTAGATTCTTTATGAGCTATTTAATTATAAACTAATATTCAAAAGATCAAGAAATCAAATGGACTAAAAGTATAAGATCCTTAGTTATCCATACAAGATTACTATAATATAATGTAAAATAAGCAAACACGATTGTTATTTATTTTCAATTTAGGAAAAGGAAAGAATAAAATAGTGCAGTACATTAAGTGATTTGTATATATCAATTTTCAATCTTCTACAAGTCCCATACTTTAACTGAAGTTTGGGGTACGAAATTGAATTCATATTTCATTTCAGAGCTAGGTTTTATCTCCAGGAACAAAATTAAAAATTTTGCATAATAACTCTATTTTACTTTTCATCCAGTTGATCTTATTCTTAGCCTAAATCATTGATCTTTATTTGCACACATGAACCCAACCGCAGTTAAATGCCACGAAGCAAGTAAGCATACAAATAAATGATTTTTCTTCTTTTCAATCTGCTGATGCATATTGCAACAACAATCTTGCTTAATATATGTAAAACATATTTTAGTTAGATCACTAATCGTTAAGGCTTTCATAGTCAAACATCACAAAGTTAAATGATGGTTTCGAAGTAGAATTGTTTCCATATTGTACTGGCTTCTCAAAACATTTATTTTATTTAACACTTGTTAAATTGTCCCATTACCTCAAATAGTTCCAAAATACTCTTTTAAATAAATTATTAGGTTACTCAGTAATATATGCATAAGGTGATGTTTCTTCAAACTTTAGCATTTATATATGTATAACAATAGTCTTAAAATAAAACATGTAAAGCGTGGACGAAAATATAAAAAACAATTAGAAGGGGCACATGAATTATTTTATGGCAGGGAGTTACAAAAATATGGCCACAAGCCTTGGGGACATGACATAACTCAAGCAATAGAACATACATACATACATACATACATACATATATAAGAATAAACAAAGCAAGGCAAGCAAAGAAAGGTACAGGGATGTATTAAAGGCAATACGTACTTATACTTTTATATTATAGCCTACTCTATATAATAGGTAATTGGGAGATCAATTATTTTATATGCTATTAGTTTTTAAAATAGAGGCAAGTTGTACTTCCTCAAATTAAAATTATTTTAAGAAAATGTCAGGCTATACACACACACAAAAAAAACAAGACTATTATATTCCAAAAGCATTAAAGTGTCCATTTATTATTATATACATGTGCCTAGATTTTAAATAGTTAGGCTATAACATATAAAGGAAAAACATAGACATTACGTCCCATATGCACTTAAGACATGTTGGCTATTACATAGAATTTCAAAGAAAACACTGTAAATTTTGAAACCTGACCTTATAAACAAGAGCATATAAAATTTCGAAATTATATATATATATATATATATATATATATATATATATATATATATATATATATATATATATATATATATATTACAAAACTTGAATTTAGAAAAATATAAGTATATTAAATATCGAGCAAGTTAGGACTTTAAAATCTAAAATAATGAAATATAATAAGGAAATAAGCTATTAAAACAACGAAACAAATTTAAGAAGGCTACACACATAAAACAGTAAAACATAAAAGTTCATGAAGCACAGCCATCAAATGAGAACTAGCAAGGATGCACAAAGCAGCCTTAGACGTGAATGATTTTCAATGCAAAAGGACAAAGCATTGAATGACATAGTCAAAACACTAGCAAATGTACTAACTCAACAATTATATATAAACATATTTGGCATATTAAACATGTACAATGTCATGTTTCTATTTAATAATGTACCATTTCAAACATATTTATATATATATTCTAGGCGTATGGTTTCGAAACTAGGGCTTATAAATTAGTACATGTAAAACTATGAAACCTGGCTATATATAAGCATGGATAGGGAATTGATAGGCTATATAACATGTACAAAAAAATGAATAGCATATGTAAATAAAGCATGTACTATTTTGAAACTCATATATACATTTTTACAAAAACCGACCTTATACTAATGTAAGAATACTATCTATCTAACTATTTAGTACCTCAGATTGAAAACAAAAGTGTGATATATAGACATGTTTATTTGTAAGCAACTCAAAACTAGAATTTATTACAAGTTTCTGTCCATATTTGTTTACATAATTATACTTCTTTAAAAACCATCTACATTTCATTTGCTTAAACAGGAACGCGTTTAACTATTATCTGTATGTTGCCGTACTTAATTAATATATAACCTGAATCTAAACATACAAACATATATATGTAGTGGCTTCTATGAATAAGGAAATTTAGCAAGCTAGAAAATCATTTACTGTAAATGTGAAGGTAATAAAATGTACAAAAATGTCAATTATATTCTTAAGGCACTAATTTATTTAATAAAAAGAGTGAAACTAAAATAAATGAATTTGTTGGGACTTTAAATTTTAATTAACGTGAAAATCGACAAAAATTCAATATAATTGGAATATTGCAACTAATATAGTAAAAGGTGATGATTGTAGAAAAATAATGCAATAAGATGTAAATCAATGTTAGCTAGGTCCACAGAGTATTGATTGAATAAAAAGATTGAAATCGAATTTAATCGATTTGTTGGACTTAAAATACAATTAATTGAATTTTATTTATAGTTGAAACTAAACACTGTAATTAGTGTAATATTTAACATAGATTGATATGTAAATTTGTTTGAAATTATTATAAATATCTAAGTAATAAAAAATGATAAAAACGGTTAGTCATTTAATTTGAGATTAAAAAGGGATTTAATCAATTTAATGATAATTTATTTAATTAACATAAAAATAGCCATTTTGGCCATTCTCTCAGATTTCGATGAAACCAGTTTCATCGGATCCATAACGCTGAATAATTGTAGGATTTCAAGTTTCTTAGCGATCGGACTTGTCATTTGATCGTTCGGACTCGAAACGCGTAGAAATCAATTTAATTGAAATCAATGTGGAGCTGATTTTTAAAGCCAACTTCTTCATACGATGGAATTAGGACTTGAAACCTCTTTCATTGAGTTTAAAAATATCGAAAATATTTATTTATATATCCCACTTTCATTTCGGAGGCAGAACAGGCTTTTTGGGTCGTTATTCGTCGTTTATACAAATTCGATATGCGTTTATTTTCTTATCAGGCTTTGTTACTATAGGTAGTCTTGTTTCCCAAACCCTAGCAGACATTTTTCTCATTCCTATATGTACAATTCTATCTGCCTAGCTCCTTCCTCAATGGCAGAAACCTTAATTTCCAAATTCAATTGCAAATCAAAAATCAAATCGAAAATTTAAAACTCCTCAAACTTTATCAAATTATATACCGCTTCAAAGCTCTCGACAAGCATAATTCACTGCCACTGTTCGTTTTTCGATCAGAATAACTGTTTGATCAGAAATTGAGGTTGAACATCAACCGTCCATATTAGGGTTTCGATTGTTTAACGGTGGATCTTCGCCGAGGCGACAATTAGAGGGCATGGCTCGAAGAGGAGGTCGAGCAGTCACGATCGGCAATCTTCGTTAGCCTTGGAATGGACGTAAATCGTTGTGGTAGGCCAGAAAGCATAGATGGCAGCGGTGGTAGAGGGCTTGGCTGAAGGTGATCGTTTTGGCATGTTGGGTGTGGCACGGTCAGGCGGAGCCTGTGGCGATGTTCGATCGAAGGGAAAGCATGAGTGGCAGCGACAAATTCAAAGAGATAGGTGGTGGCTTCTAGGGTTCCAGGATGTTCGAACAATATAGGGGGTTTCAGTTGCGTAGGAGTAAAGACGATGACGTGTAAAGGAATAGGTAATGTCTTATTTATCTTCTTTTTTAATGCATAATGTTCTAATGACCATAACTTTTGAATACGAACTCAGATTTGGGCACGGTTTATTTAGTTAGGATCGTATTGAAATTCCAGACATTTTAGTACTGGTATGGACAATTTCTGAGACTGTTTAAATTTTGGTCCTTTTTCTGGATTTCAAATCAATTGGAAATCAAATGTGAGTGTCTTAACCCACTCACAATTAGTAAATTATCTTATGTTGATTAATTTAAATTTATGATGTAATTAGAAATTGATTGGTTGATTTTTTGTATTTTTAAATTGTCATTCTTGTTAAATACGGCTTTTATTGCGTTTAATCGTCATTTAATTTATTATTGAATTTAATTGTCAATCGAATACGGGTTGATGATAATTGATGTTATTTATTGGTTGATTGAATGGTGATTTTGATGTATGTTTGATTGTTTGATACTAGATGAATGGATGTTATATTTTTATATTGCATAACACTGCAAGTTTCCTATGGGTTGATATGATACATACCCGAACGATCTATAGATTAGGGAAAAATCGTTATGGGTTGAAATAATAAACCCGAGCGATTTTATGGATTTTGAATTTTATTTGGGATTGCGTGTTGAAATAATATATACCCGTAAAATATAAATCTTTGCAAATGATAAATATCTGTATTACTTCACCATAGGATAGACAATTATATACAGACACCGGATTAGTTAAATAAAAATGATTTGAAAACCCTTAAATTTTGAATTAGATTAAATGATATTTTGAATAAAATTTGATTTATATAAATTGAATTATTTTTGAAAATTCAAGCTTTAAAAGTTGGAAATTCGTTTACATCAAAATTCTAAAGTTGATTTTGAAGTATAAACGAAATTCATCGAAATTGATTTATTGAAACATTGAAAATTTATGGCTTTGAAATCTATTCAAATTGGAATAGCTTAAAGAAATATTTCAAGATGTGAAATTAGATTTTGATTTGAAATCTGGATATGGTCCAGATTTTTCGAAATGAAAGAAATAGTTAAATTTGATGTTAACTTCATTTATTTTTTAATACGAACTATTAAAAATATTATTTTAAATTCTAAGTATTAAAATTTTCAACTATTAAACTAAATTAATCTATTTTAAATTATTTTAAACCATTTTAAGCAATTTAAATTATTTTTAATCTATTTTAATCCATTAATCCAATTTAATTTAATTTAATCTATTGTAAATTATTTAAAGTATTTTAGTCTATTTGAAACCTATTTAAAGTATTTTAATCTATTTGAAACCTATTTAAAGTATTTTAATCTATTTTAAATCTATTTAAAATATTTTAATCTATTTTAAACCTATTTAAAATATTGTAAACTCTTTTAAATCTATTTAAAGTAATTTAAATTATTTTAATCTATTTTAAATCTATTTAAAGTATATTAATCTATTTAATCTACTTTAAGTCTATTTAATCTATTTTAAAACTATCGTAATTCCATTTCAACTATTTTTATCTATTTTTAAACTGTTAAACTATTTTTAATCTATTTTAACCTATTTAAAATTCAGATTTTGTAAAGTGGGATGATTTATATTAAGCTAATATGGTTAAATGATATTATAACCAAAGTTGGATTTAAATGATGTATTTAAATAAACATGATGACTTTGAAATTAAGATTTAACCTATTTTGTCGATATAATTTCGAAAGTGAATATTTTTGAAAGTGATATTTTTGAATTGAATATGATATTTTGATATAATTATAAAATAGTTTTGAAAATTTAAAAGAACCGCCCGGTGTGAAATAAGAATTTGGTTGTTAAAGAGGCTAGGATCAGATATTGTCATATTCTCTGTCAATACCAAAAACCACTTTAACAATTGCATACGTGGTAGAGATTCCAGAATGAAGTTGGATGGTTTGGCGAATGATTCTGTATGCGGTGTTTATGTAGCCCTGACTCCTGTGAGCTAGCTTAGATGTGACTAAAACAAGAGTTATACCTAGGCCAAGTGAGGTCGCACCTCCGATCGGACATGCTTCTTCGATACCATATTACGACTTTGTGATTGATTTGGTGGCCACCCCTCTATTTGATTATGGGAGTGTATTCCGAGGTGTGTGGTAGTAGCTGCTATGCATTACCACCAGCCCGATTCTATAAAACAGTAGAGTCTTACCAAGGCATTGCCTCGAGTGCCATGTTCATATGACCTATTGCCTCTTCTACGAGTTTGGTTTGTACCATACCTATGGAGTGCCCTCTGAGTAAACCTCACAGAGGAGCTTGCAGTACTGCATAGACTATGGAAATATGAAAAATGGGTTAAGGGGGATATGGGTAATGCCTTAACGCCATTTTAATACTTTACTGTAGACATTATTATAATGGCGTATTATACTATGTATGTAGATAGTTTAATGGATCCCTAGGAGATGGAATCTCGAACATCTCTTTAGTTATTGCACTTACGTTTAACACTAGATAGAAGGTGTCAAAACCCGTAAACATCTCCGACGCCGTTACACTTATACTTATTTACTACTGATTTAACTTACATAAGATCTTTTAGTTCTGACTTGAGTTCTTTATCTTTTCAATTCGCTCAGGTCAGTCTGAGCTTTTTAGTGTATCGAAGACTGCTTTTGGAGGACGAAGACGAAGATTTAGTGCTATTATTATTTATTTCGTTTATTCCACTGCATTATTATTCATTACTGTTGTATATACTCTGATTCTGTACTACAAAGTATAATAAAATGTATTTGTAAAACATCTCATGAATTGTTATTTGATTATTATATATTTTTTATTCTGTCGCTAGGTTCTATGTTCGTTTATTCCTTTCTCTTCTTTTCTTATTTACCCTATAACAATCCTCCCTTTTGAATGGTTTGAGTCTGATGTGTGTGGTATATCGTTGATTTACACCATCCAAAAAGGTGGTTCGTTACATTTGGTATAAGAGCTTTAGTTTAGCAATAATCTTAGCTTTCTGGGCTGTGACTCATATAGAATAGTGTAACATCCAGTCTTTTTGTACGCTTTAAATCGACGATGAACCATACACGTCGGACTTAAACCATGTAGAAGGGAGGATTGTTATGGGGTAAATAAGAAAAAGCAGAGAAAGAAAAAACAAAACAGAATCTTGCAACGGAACGATAAAATATATAATGAAATATACAGTTCATGAAGCTATTTTACACAATATTTGATTATACTTATACAATATATATCAGAGTTACACATACTAGAGAACAATAAATAATGCAGAGGAACAGTATAAATGTAGTGGAATACTATAATAAATAATAATAAATCTTCGTCTTCATTCTCCAGAATACGGTCTTCCAATCCTGAAATGCCCAGGCTGACCCGAGCGAATTGAAAAGACAAAACACTCGAGTTTGAACTAAAAGATCTTACATAAGTTAAATCAATAGTAAATAATATGAGTGGAACAGCGTCAGAGATGTTCACGGGATTTGACATCTCCTATCCAATGTCTAATGTGTGACGCCCCACCTCTATACCCACGCTAGCGAAGAACACTACGATGTAGTGCTGTCAACTAGCGCGGAAAATAAGGCCGTTGAGGAGCGACCATCCATGAAACTTCTTTGTGCGAGCACCGTTATGTCAGATCGTATAACATGCATTTCATTTAAGGAGGAAGTCCGACATACCGATATAAACTCAAAGCTATCACACGGTGGCTATAGATAATCTTCGGAAACAAACATAGAAATAAGCATAACACAATAAGTCATAGACATCCATATCACAAAGGTGGAAGAAGATATGGATATATAACTAATACATGAAAGTGTACATCAGAGTAGTGGTCAAAAAGATCCACAATAATACAAAAGAATAGCAACACGTGCTATATAAAAGAATACAACTATGATTCTATATCTCAAGTGTATACAACAAAAACTGCTAATCTAAATAGTCAGCCAAAAGTCAGAATAGCAAACCCCGGGAAGAAGTCAAGCAGAAGCACATGTAACATCTCGGTCTGACCCGAGTATTATTTAAGAAAATAATAAACGGATCAGTCTAGCTATAAATATCAGACGACATGGTATAAAATAAAAGATATGGCATAACATAAAATATCCATACTGACATACTACTATAAGTATGCAAATGATGATCAGCAGAAGATCAATCAATAAGAGATAAATCAATATCACAAGAATCTTCTCAAAGATCCAAAGAGGGCATCATACCCTAAACTTGTACTCATAACAAGTCAATGACATAAATTCCAGAAATCAACACAAGAAATCCAGAAATCACAGAAAAAGGGAAAGAGGCCTATCACATGACGGTCCAAAGACCATGGGGAGCTACCCCATATGGATGAGTCGGAATCACCCAGATGAGGTCTAGGCTAACCAAAAGCAAAAATGTATGTGTGAATGGAATCATACAAATGGTGTCTAGCCTGACCTCGCAACAAAAAGGTTTGTGTGGTTGGAATCACACAAATGGTGTCTAGGCTAACCAAAAAACAAAAAGGTATGTGTGAATGGAATCACACAAATGGTGTCTAGCCTAACCAGGAAGCAAACAAAGAGACATCGCACAATTGCTAGCCTAAATCACAAAATGATCGTCATATCAACGAGAAGTGTCAATTACACTAAGCTAGTAAATATAAAAGTTTAGCTTCATGTCCCAAAACCACTTGCTTAACTCAAATATTTACGAAAAATTGTAGATCTTCACTAGAAAACTGTCACAAAAAGGTTCAATCGAACAAGTCCCAGAGTTAACCGACGAAGCAAACGCAAGCGTTTCATACCACTTGTTTTACTAAGCCGTTTAATTCAATTTCTCATACGAGTGAGGTAAAGGTTTGTATATACTAGTAGATTGGAAAATGGTTTAAGAAAAGAGCTTTGTTATTGAAAATAGAGTTGAAATTATTTTGTTGAAAGAGTTTTGATATTTACTACTAGTATTGAAACCTTCATATTTTAAAGTGACAAATCTTAGAAGTGATTATAGAAACAATCAATCATAAAAATTCACATACGAAGACGTGAAAGAAATCCAAAGAAACCGATAAAGAATCCATCGAAATAGATATTCAAAAATCCATAAAATCGACCGAGAAGCCCAAGATAGTTTGTCTCGAAGAATGGTCAACTCGGCATCTCAACAAGCAAGTTCTGTTGAATGTTTTTCAGATAAGATCCCCTACGGAGGGGGGTCCGGGGGGGTGGCAACCCCCAAGGTGGGGGTGTGGGGGCAACGACCCTGCTATGGGGTTCGACCTGCCCGGTCAGGTCGCGGGGGTCCAGGGGGCAGCGCCCTCGGCGGGGTGCGGGGCAGCGCCCCGTCCAAAAACGGTACGACCTAGTGATTAAAGGGGCACGACCTAGTGGTCCAGCGACCTAAAGGGTAAAGGTCATGCGACCTAAAATGGGTTCGCGACCTAACACTCAAACGACCTAAAGAAAATAAGGGGCGAGCGACCTATAAGAAGCAGCGACTTAAATAGAATCGAGGTCCAAAGACCTACGGGTTAGGTCATGCGAGTTAAGAAGGTCAATGACCTAACAGAGACACGTGACCTAATAAAGGAATGCGACCTAAAGGCACGCGACCTAGCGACCTAAGCAGGAAACACGACCTATGAGGGACAAGCGACTTAAGTGGGTCAACGACCTACGGAATATAGGTCACGCTACCTAACGGTTTACAAGGTCTTACGACCTAACTGGAAACGTGGTCTAGCGACCTAGTGGTTTAAAGAAGATGGGTCACGCAACCTAAGGAGATAAGGCCTAGTGACCTACGAGCTAATGGTTCAACGACCTAACAGGATGTAGTTCCAACGACCTAACAGGTAAGAAGATCACACGACCTAAAATGCCATAGGACCTAATGACCTAAGGTCATACGACCTAGCAACCTAAAGCCATACGACCTAACGACCTAAGGTCATACGACCTAGCGACCTAAAGCCATACGACTTAGCAACCTAAGGTCCATACGACCTAACTCCGAAGACGTTAGAAATGACCAGAACGACCTACGACCTAAGGTCCATACGACCTACGACCTACGGTCCATTCGACCTAAAGCCCAACGACCTAGCGACCTAAAACCAAACGACCCACGACCTAATTCCGAGTGCTGAGCGACCTAACGTTGTAGGCCATTTTAAGGTCGGAAACGAGCTATTTTGAGGCCGAGACTTTTTCACGCGAACGACCTAGCATAGGCAGAACGACCTAAGTGCAGTTTTTCACCAAAAACACTAAAATTTGTGGTTTTTTGCCAATCCAATCCAAACCAAATGCAAATGTACATGCAAACATGATAGGGATTCATTCCCAACAGTCCAAGATAGTTATAGGCTAAATTTGTGAGATAAAAATCTCACCTACTTCACCAAAAACAAATGAAAATGAAGAACAAAGCAAGCAAGAATCAATCCCTCTTCAATCCCAATGCAAGAAGCTTGAATCCAATGTCTTCTTGTTGAATTTGGAGTTGAATGATGGATTTGAAGTTGAATTTGAGCTTGGAGTTTTAATTTCCCATTCCCACTACCATTTTTGAAAAAGCTTGAAGGTTTAAAGCAATTAGAAAGTTATGAAGAGGAGAGGGTGGAGTTTGGGTTTAATAGGTTAAAAGTCCAACTAATGGTCTCAAGTGAAAAAGTGGTGAAATTCCACCAACTCCAAACATATCAATGCTTATACTTAAAAAAGTTGCAAACGTCGTTTCGAACTTAATGGAAGTGGTCTCGAGTCCTAATTTGAACGTATGCAAAAAGTAGATTTTCGGATTATAATCCAACCAAAGCTAAAATATTTAAATATAAAATTGATAAATATGTGGGTTGTTACATAACGTGAGTGTAGTAACTTGAGATGCTCGGGATTCACATCTCCTAAGGATCCGTCGAACTATTTACTATATAGTAATATTTCGCATTTATAATAATGTCTATTAGTAAAATAAACTTACTTTTTTCATAGCATTAAGGGGTTACCCATATAGCCCTTAACACGTAGTAGTCCCAGTAGTCCATCCAATATCATGGTCCCTCCTGATCCGGAAGCCACCAAAGGATACCACACGGGCTACGGGAGAAAAACAAACTCGTACAAAGCGCGATAGGGTAGGTGACACGGCACAACTAGGCAATGCCAAGGCAGATATACCAATTACGCTTCCGGGACGGTGGTAACGTGTGATGCCCCACCTCTATAACCACGCTAGCCAAGAACATTACGGTGAATGCTGTCAACTAGCACGGAGAATAAGGCTGTTAAGGAGCGACCATTCATGTAATTGCTTTGCGCGAGCATCGATATATCAGTTAGTATAACATGCATTTCTTTATCAAGAGGGGAATCTGACATACCGACACAAACTCAAAGCTACTACACAGTGGCTATAATATCTTCAGAAACAAATATAGAAATAAACATAACATAAATCAATCCCAGACAATTCATATCACAAAGGCGGAAATAGATATGAATATTATACTAGGAAGTGTACATCAGAGTAGTGGTCTAAAAAAGATCCACAATATCACAAAAGAATAGTTACACGAACTACACAAAAGAATAAGTATACATTATGGAGTCAATATCTCAAATGTATGCAACAAAAACTACTAATCTAAGTAGTTAACCAAAAGTCAAGGAGGTAATCCCGGATGTAAAGTCAATCAGAAGCACCTGTAACATCTCGGTCTGACCCTGAGTATTATTTAATAAGAAAATAATAAACGGATCAGTCAAACTATAAATATCAGATGAAACGATATAGAAAAAGAGATATGACTAAACACATTATAATCACAATGCCAAGTTGTGATATATATAAGTAATTGAAAATCAATAAGAGATTAATCAACATCACCAAATCTACACAAGAATCAAAGGTAATGTCATACTCCATATTTCGTTCACCAAACCATAAATATTGACGATTATATCAATGTCAATTCACAAAAGTCAATGACACACAAATTCACCAATGCAAAAATATTGATAAAATTTATCAATGGAAATCACGAAAATTGGTGAAACACATATTCTAGAATTCATCTCAAGAAATCCAGTCAATGACACACGAATTCACTTATGCACAATCATGTCAATAGAAATCACAAAAATAGGTGAAGAAGAAATTCCAGAATTCGACACATGAAATCCAGAAATCACAAGAAAAGGGGGGAGGCCTATCACACGAACGGAAGCATTAAAGCTCACCAACACATGTATCACACGAACGAGAAGCTATCTCATGGTAGCTAGCCATTAATTTTTTGACAAACGAACGGCCCGAAGACCATGGGGCGCTACACCATCAATTTGAGTCGAAACTCCACAAAACGGGGTTTAGTCTCCCTCGCAGACAAAGAGACATCGCATATTGCTAGTCTAAATCACAAAAATGATCGTCATGATCGTCAAGAAGTGTCAATTACAGTAAGCTAGTAAATATATGAGCTTAGCTTCATGTCCTATAACCACTAGCTTAACTTAAATATTTACGAACAAATTGTAGATCTCCACTAGAAAATTGTCACAAGAGTTTCAATCGAACGAGTTCAAGAATTAACCGACGAAGTAAACGCAAGCGTTTTATACCACTTGTTTTACTAAGTCGTTTAATTAGATTTCTCATACGAGTGAGGTAAAGGTTTGTATATACTAATAGATTGAAAAACGGTTTAAGAAACGAGCTTTGTATTAAAATAGTGTTGAAATCATTTGAAGAAAGAGTTTTAATATTTACTACTAGTATAAAAACCTTTATATTTTTAAAGTGACGAATCACGAAGAAGATTGTAGGAACAATCAATCACTAAAATTCACATACGAAGATGTGAATAAAAATCCAACGAAACCGATAAAGAATCCATCAAAATGGATATTCAAAAATCCCTAAAAAGGAGTCATCAAAGTCATAATAAATGATAACAACAAATAGGGAACAACACGAATCGATTTAAGTCGGAAATTCAAGCAACTAGGCGAAATAGGCAAAATATCATCAGGTCGGTCGGCCGGCTACAGAGCTCGGTCGACCGGACCCTGTTCCAAAAAAGTTTCGAGAAGCAGGTCGGTCGGCTGAGCCCTGTAGCCAGTCGACCGGACCAGAGACAGAAAGGTTCCTATGCACCATAGTAGCAGGTCAGTCGACCGGCCACAGGGCTCGGTCGGCCGAACCTGTTCCCAGTCCCTTCCTAGCCCATTGAATACAATGGCCAATCACTACCAAATTGCAACCGTACGAGCATCGGCACTAAGGATTTATGCCAATCGACTACCCAGCCCTATGAGCTCCTTGTTGCATCACCAAAAACACATTTGAACATCAAAACTATGGTTTTTAAGAATTTGTCTTTCAAAACACCAAAATTGGAATATTCGCAAAACCATTCCAAACCAAAAGCAAATGCACACGAATAAGTGTTAGGAATTCATACCTAACAATCGAAGATAAATATAAGCATAGATGTGAGATAAAAATCTCACCTTTGAACCCAAACGATTGAAGAAGAAGATTGAAAGCAAAGGAGAATCAATCACTCTTCAAATCCAACTCAAGAAGCTTGATTCTAAGCTAAAAAGAGAAACATTTTCCAAACTAGGTTTAGGAATTTTCTGAAATCAAAGAGAGGAAGAGTTGGAGAAGAAGAAGAGAAGCTTACCAATGGGTTCTTCTTGAGTTTGGAGCTAGAAATTGATTTGCAAATGGAAACTAGGGTTTTGGATTTCTATTTCTCATTCTCTTCCACCATTAATCTCTTTAGAACTGAAATTAGAGGAAGTGGGAGTGAATGAAGAGGGGGGTTTCAGTTTGGGGTATTAAGTTAGAACATTGGGCTGAACCCAACCTAAACCCAAAGCCCAAGTGAAAAGTAGCAAAATTCTACTTTCTCCAAACATATCGAAGCTTATACTCGAAAAGATCGCAAACGGCATTTAAACTCAATGGCAGTGGTCCTGAGTCCTAATTCGACCGTATGCAAAAAGTAGCTTTTCGGACTAAATTCTGAGTATCAATAAAATATTTAAATAAAATATTTAAATATAAAATCAACAAATATGCGGGTTGTTACAGACTCCCCTCCTTAAAGAAATTGCGTCCACGCAATATTTAAGAAGAAGATATATAGTAACAACCATAAAAGCATATTCAACACAAAAGAAGTTTGAAATAAGAAGTTCACCTCAAAGAGCACGAGAAAGTAAGTCCGGATGTGTTCGCTCGATGAACTCTCTAGATTCCCAAGAACAATCCTTAGGATTTAAAGACCATTGAACTTTAACAAGTGGAACATCTTTATTTCGAAGTCGTTTGACTTCCGAAGCAATAATACGAACAGGATGCTGCTCATAAGTTAAATTCGATGAAACTTCAATCTCTTTCACAACACCAGGCTCAAGAATAGAATCGGAATCTCGAAGACACTTCCGAAGTTGAGAAACGTGAAACACGTCATGGATAGCAGAAAATTGAGCCGGTAATAAAAGGCGATAAACCATGGAACCAATACGTTCAGCGATAGGAAATGGTCCAATGTATCGAGGCGCTAACTTTCCCGATCGACTGAAACGTACAACACCCTTCATAGGTGAAACACGAATAAAAACAAGATCTCCAACAGAAAATTCTAATTTCCTTCTTCGGTTATCGGCATAGGATTTTTGTCTACTCTGGGCTTTTTTCATTCTATGTCGAATAAGGTCAATTTTCTCTGTGGAATCCCGAATAAAATCTGGACCTAAAACCAGCTTCTCACCGGCCTCTAGCCAACAAGAAGGAGATCGGCATGGCCTTCCATAGAGTGCCTCAAAAGGTGCCATACCAATACTAGATTGGAAGCTATTATTATAGGAAAATTCGACAAGAGAAATATGATCTTCCCAACTTCCACCGAAATCAAGCACACAAGCACGAAGAAGATCTTCAAGAGTTTGATTCACACGCTCGGTTTGTCCGGGGTGATAAGCGGTGCTAAAATTAAGCTTCGTTCCCAAAACTTTTTGAAGACTCTTCTAAAATCCACTAGTAAACAATGGATCACGATCACTAACTATAAAAGTAGGAACTCCATGTAATTTAACAATCTCTTTGATAAAGAGTTTGCCAAAAGAGGAACGGTACGGTTAGACCGAACGGGAATAAAATGGGCGGATTGAGTAAGCCTATCAACAATCACCCATAAGCTATCATGACCCGAACGAGAACGGGGAAGGCCATCTATAAAATCCATGGAAATTTGGTTTCACTTCCAAATTGGAATTTCTAAAGGTTGCAATAACCCACCAGGCCTTTGATGCTCGGCCTTAACGAGTTGGCAAGTCATGCAACGCTTAACGAAGTTAGCGATGTCAAGTTTCATTCCCTCCCAATAATACAGTCGCTTCATATCTGCGTACATTTTACTACTTCCGGGATGAATGGTAAATTTAGAACGATGTGAATCTTCTAAAATATCTTTACGAAGATCACTAATATTTGGCACGATAAGTCTACCAAATTTCTGAATGCCGCCACGAGAATCGATATCAAAGTCTTTTAAACCTTCAATATCAATTTTATCCTTAATATTTTGGCCAAGAAGGGCCAATTCTGGATCTAGCCCTTGAGCTTCAAGAATGCGGTCTAAAAGAGAAGGATGAGCCTCAAGGCTACATAAAATAAATGATGAGCATAAATCGGATACGCGGTCTCGAATCTCACAAGTGGATAAGATCTCGAGGTCGTTCCATTCGGATATCATCATAGAAACAACAGCTTGTTGTTTACGGCTAAGAGCATCGGCGACACGATTACCCTTACCGGGGGTAGAAAGAATATCAAGATCATAAGGTGCCAGGAACTCGAGTCGACATGAAATTCCTTATGAGAAAATAAATATTCCAAAGATTTATGATCGAGGAGGAGAACAAATTTCTCCCCCAAAAATGATGATGCCAAATTCTAAAAACGAAAACAATAGGTGCGAGCACTAGATCATGAGTGGCATACCTAGTCTCAATCGACTTTTAATGATTTAGAAGCACAAGTGATAGCACGTTATCTTTTGCAAGAGAATGGCATCCAAACCAATACGATTAGCATTGGTACAAAAGATAAAGTCTTGATTCCCTTCGGGAATCACAAGAATAAGAGTATCGAAAAGAAAGAATTTATTTTAAATAATCCTCTTTCCTGAAAAGTTAAAACTTTCAAAATTACATTTATCTTTATGTAATAATCTTTCTAGAAAAATTTATATTTTTACAAGTCAATTTATTATTCTAACTGTCTCATTAAAGCGTTTAGGAAATTCCTATCGATAACGTTGATCAAGCGCATCGACTAGAATTCCTAAAACACTAAATGGGAAATACAATCACAAAATCATCTATACTTATAAATAAATCTTATGAAAAAGATTTGTAAAATTTTTAAATTGCTATTTTCATCCAAAACCAATCAATACAAGAATGGTCTCATAGAAACATTCATAGAATACTCGATTTATAAAATGGATGAAATAAGCTGGACAAACTGAATGACATAATAAGTCATTCGCAAGAATCATGACGAGTGCGGAATGCGGTAAGGGGAATGCTAACCTCCGCAAATCGTAACTAATGAAAACCGGTGGCAAGGTCGACCAGAAAAGACCTTAACACCACACAAGATATTGCTTAGGTAATGATCCTAAGACAAACTCAAAATTACCGGAAAATTCTCAAACTACATGAATGAGAGAAACAACATTTTCCTCATCATGCGGGCTTAAAGAATAAAATGATGCCATCAAGTTGGAATCGAAATCACAAACGAGAAATAGAAACCTTCTTAGCAGATTAAGAATGTCGAAGATAAGTAGTCCACTAGGGACAAAGTATATGGCTTCATAATGATTAAGCCAATCCTTCCACACAAATCGATTCCGAAGCCTAAGTAAAAATATCGGCTCGGAAAGAAAAATCACATAAAATAATTTCGACATCAATAGAAAGTAAGTTGAGTGTTGCGGATCCACGATCCGGATTCACAATTCCCAAAGAAGACATCAAGCCCGGAATATTCAAAGAAAAAGAATCGACAAGTTCTTTTGATATAAAAATAATGAGATGAACCCATATCAAAAAAAGAACTCAAATAGAAAGATCACGAAATAAAACAATAGCATCAAGGATTGAATGTAAAATACCTTGACCAAGAGAAGTGTCACAAGGGGCTTGCACGACTTTCAACTTTCCCTCCCTCTTGCAAGGGAGTTTGGGACATGTAGATAAGTAATGACCCGAGCCTTTGCAATAGCGGCAATAGAGGGGTTTCGGGCACTTAATTACATAATGGTCCATGGAACCACAATTGTAGCATTGTTTACGACTTGGGGTAGGAGTCTTGGCTACCGAAGTTTCTTGTTCCACCATCCTCTTGCTTTGAAGTATGGGGCATACCGAAATATAATGACCTGCATTTTTGCAATAGCGACAAAAGAGTGGCTCCGGACACTCCTTTGCATAGTGGTCCTTAGAATTACAATTGTAGCATCCTCCACGATTAGGGATTGGAGTCTTTGATACAAAAGTAGTTTGCTTCACTCTCTTATTGGGATTAAGGCTCTTGAACTTAATATGCCTCTTCTTGGAAGTCCCAATATCACAAACACTTCCTTTACCAACCTCTCCATGAAGAAGAGTAACATCCACAAGCTGACTGAAAGAAACTTCAAGTTTCAGAGGTAGAACCATTTCGGGGTTCTTACTCAAAGCATAGATAAACTCTTGATTCTTTCCAAGATCCAAAAGTTGTTAGGCAGACATGAATGCGCCATCCAGAGAAGGGATACTGGATTGACCAGCGCTAGGACTGCTAGAACTAACCATTTCTCTTCCTTTAGAAAAGAAAGAAGGAGAAAAGTTGTTCTCAAAATAAATATCAAGCAATCTTGATAGATAAAACAAGGGATCATAAAAGAAAATAGGATAGGACGGTATGAAGAGCCGAATAAAATCCTAAAGCACGACTCCTAAGAAAGACTTAGGACACGATCTTTGCTAAATTATTCTACATTGTTCCGAAGTTTGGCTCTGATACCAAGCTGTGACGCCCCACCTCTATACCCACGCTAGCCAAGAACATTACGGTGAATGCTGTCAACTAGCACGGAGAATATGGCTATTGAGGAGCGACCATCCGTGTAATTGCTTTGCGCGAGCATCGATATATCAGTTAGTATAACATGCATTTCTTTATCAAGAGGGGAATCCGACATACCGACACAAACTCAAAGCTACTACACAGTGGCTATAATATCTTCAGAAACAAATATAGAAATAAACATAACATAAATCAGTCCCAGACAATTCATATCACAAAGGCGGAAATAGATATGAATATTACACTAGGAAGTGTACATCAGAGTAGTGGTCTAAAAAAGATCCACAATATCACAAAAGAATAGTTACACGAACTACACAAAAGAATAAGTATACAATATGGAGTCTATATCTCAAATGTGTACAACAAAAACTACTAATCTAAGTAGTTAACCAAAAGTCAAGGAGGTAATCCCGGATGTAAAGTCAATCAGAAGCACCTGTAACATCTCGGTCTGACCCAAGTATTATTTAATAAGAAAATAATAAACGGATCAGTCTAACTATAAATATCAGATGAAACGATATAGAATAAGAGATATGACTAAACACATTATAATCACAATGCCAAGCTGTGATATATATAAGTAATTGAAAATCAACAAGAGATTAATCAATATCACCAAATCTACACAAGAATCAAAGGAAATGTCATACTCCATATTTCATTCACCAAACCATAAATATTGACGATTATATCAATGTCAATTCACAAAAGTCAATGACACACAAATTCACCAATGCACAAATATTGATAAAACTTATCAATGGAAATCACGAAAATTGGTGAAACACATATTCTAGAAATCATCTCAAGAAATCCAGTCAATGACACACGAATTCACCTATGCACAAAAATTGATAAATCATGTCAATAGAAATCACAAAAATAGGTGAAGAAGAAATTCCAGAATTCGACACACGAAATCCAGAAATCACAAGAGAAGGGGGGAGGCCTATCACACGAACGGAAGCATTAAAGCTCACCAACATACGTATCACACGAATGAGAAGCTATCTCATGGTAGCTAGCCATTAATTTTTTGGCACACGAACGGCCCGAAGACCATGGGGTGCTACCCCATCAATTTGAGTCGAAACTCCACAAAACGGGGTTTAGTCTCCCTCGCAGACAAAGAGACATCGCACGTTGCTAGTCTAAATCACAAAAATGATCGTCATGAACATCAAGAAGTGTCAATTATAGTAAGCTAGTAAATATATGAGCTTGGCTTCATGTCCCATAACCACTAGCTTAACTTGAACAAATTGTAGATCTCCACTAGAAAATTGTCACAAGAGTTTCAATCGAACGAGTCCAAGAATTAACCGACAAAGTAAACGCAAGCGTTTCATACCACTTGTTTTACTAAGTCGTTTAATTAGATTTCTCATACGAGTGAGGTAAAGGTTTGTTTATACTAATAGATTGGAAAACGGTCTAAGAAACGAGCTTTATACTAAAATAGTGTTGAAATCATTTGAAGAAAGAGTTTTAATATTTACTACTAGTATAGAAACCTTTATATTTTTAAAGTGACGAATCACGAAGAAGATTGTAGGAACAATCAATCACTAAAATTCACATACGAAGATGTGAATAAAAATCCAACGAAACCGATAAAGAATCCATCAAAATGTATATTCAAAAATCCCTAAAAAGGAGTCATCAAAGTCATAATAAATGATAACAACAAATAGGAAACAACACGAATTGATTTAAGTTGGAAATTCAAGCAACTAGGCGAAATAGGCAAAATATCATCAGGTCGGTCGGCCGGCTACAGAGCTCGGTCGACCGAACCCTGTTCCAAAAAAGTTTCGGGAAGCGGGTCGGTCGGCTGAGCCCTGTAGCCAGTCGACCGGACCAGAGACAGAAAGGTGCCTATGCACCATAGTAGCAGGTCGGTCGACCGGCCACAGGGCTCGGTCGGCCGAACCTGTTCCCAGTCCCTTCCTAGCCCATTGAATACAATGGCCAATCACTACCAAATTGCAACCGTACGAGCATCGGCACTAAGGATTTATGCCAATCGAGTACCCGACCCTATGAGCTCCTTGTTGCATCACCAAAAACACATTTGAATATCAAAGCTATGGTTTTTGAGAATTTGGCTTTCAAAACACCAAAATTGGAATATTCACAAAACCATTCCAAACCAAAAGCAAATGCACACGAATAAGTGTTAGGAATTCATACCTAACAATCGAAGATAAATATAAGCATAGATGTGAGATAAAAATTTCACCTTTGAACCCAAACGATTGAAGAAGAGGCTTGAAAGCAAAGGAGAATCAACCACTCTTCAAATCCAACTCAAGAAGCTTGATTCTAAGCTAAAAAGAGAAACATTTTCCAAACTAGGTTTAGGAATTTTCTGAAATCAAAGAGAGGAAGAGTTGGAGAAGAAGAAGAGAAGCTTACCAATGGGTTCTTCTGAGTTTGGAGCTAGAAATTGATTTGCAAATGGAAACCAGGGTTTTGGATTTCTATTTCCCATTCTCTTCCACCATTAATCTCTTTAGAACTGAAATTAGAGGAAGAGGGAGTGAATGAAGAGGGGGGTTTCAGTTTGGGGTATTACGTTAGAACATTGGGCTGAACCTAACCTAAACCCAAAGCCCAAGTGAAAAGTAGCAAAATTCTAATATCTCCAAACATATCGAAGCTTATACTCGAAAAGGTCGCAAACGGCATTTTAAACTCAATGGGAGTGGTCCCGAGTCCTAATTCGACCGTATGCAAAAAGTAGCTTTTCGGACTAAATTCCGAGTATCAATAAAATATTTAAATAAAATATTTAAATATAAAATCAACAAATATGCGGGTTGTTACATAACGCGTAGCAACTACTACCGCCCACCTCGAGCCATACCCCCAAATCAAAAATCAAAAGTGGCCATCGAATAAATCCAAAGTCAGAGTATAATATAAAAGAGATGTGTCCGACAAAATGTGCTACCTTCTTAACCCGTCAAACGATCCTGTTTTAGCCACCTTATGCCAACTCACCGGAGTCGGGTCCACATATTTACCTCAAAGGAAACGCCGCCACCATCCTACTTTATTCTGGAATCTCCACCGCGTACACGGTTGTTAAAGTGGTTTTTAGAGTTGGCAAGAGTATGACAACTTCCGATTCCGGTCTCTTTAACAACCAAACGGTATTATTACACCGCGGTCATTACAAAATAATTTATACTTCAAAACCAGAATATAATATCCATTTCAAAACCATATAAATATGATATCATTTCCGTTTTAAAACCCAAATCAATATGATATCATTTTTATTTCAAAATATATCCTTTTTCCAAAATCATAGCACTTCCAAATCTATATACCTTGATACCCATAGCTTTGAAACATAACTTCTAATACATAAATGGTTTAAATACTAAATTACTTTATACAATAAAATAGCTTCTTTAATTTCACAAATAAATTCCAAATACTTTAAACCTCCAAATAAACCATTTCAATTCATATATTTCAAAGCTTTAAATATTCCACCATTTCAAACTAATTCTTTGATAATTCCATATATATCAAATTCAATTACTATTATTTGGATTTGAAATGTTTACTTAATAGCTGCAATATAATTTAAGTAAAACTTTTAACTTCACATAACTGGATATTCTTCCAATTTATTTAACATGGTATATCAACCTTATATTCATTTAAATCAACTTGTTATTCATTTAAATCACTCTAAACAAAATCAAGTTATAAAAATCATACCCATTAAAATTCTAAATTTTATTAAATTCCAAATAAATTCCATATTCATCTTCCAACCTTATTCTCAGTAAGTCATTATAAACTCTAGAAATTTAATTTAAATAAATGCTTAATCATGTTTTATCTTAATAAAATCAAACTTAATTAGTAACTTCTTTTATACTTCAAATCAATTTTATACATAGCTTAAATCCCAGAATTTAACTATATATAAAATAACATTTATAAAATATCCAAATCACTATCTCATAAAACCATATATTTCTTTACAAAACCATAGAAAATAATTTCAAAATATTTTTATATATAGTCCACGGTGTCTGTATATAATTTTCTACCCTATAGTCAAGTGATACGGATATTTATCATTTCGATCCGTAATTTAAAATAAAAATACGGTCATAAATCAGTTTAAACCGCAATCTCGAATGAAATAAAGTGCATAACAAATTTGTAGTTTAAAACAATATAAAATACAATATCCATTCATCCAATATCAATCATCAACCATTTATTACAATCATCATTCAATTTAAACAATAACATCAATATAGAGCATATAATATAAACATCAATATAGACAATAATTTATTCTATTAGGGTTTATAGCGAGGTATATATAGGCAAAGCTGACAATAGAATACATGAGCCAGATTTGATTTGGAAAATTGAAAGATATATGGCCCAAAAAGCTCGTTCTGACTCCGGAACGAAATTGTGTCAACCCATATATCAAAATAGACGTTTTAAAATATTTTAAGCTCGATAGAATAAGTTTCAAGTCCAAATTCCATCGTATGAAGAAGTTGTGCTAAAATCAATATTTTTCAAATTGATTTCAATTGATTTCAATCTCATTGATTTCAAGGCGTTTCGAGTCCGTACGATCAAACGACAAGTCCGATCGCTACGAAACTTGAAATCCTATAATAATTTACTGATACGGATCCGATGAAACTGGTTTCGTCAAAGTCCGCGTCAGTGGCCAAAATGGCTATTTTTACATTAATTAAATAAATTTATAATTAGTAAATTAAATCAAATCTTCAATTTAAATATGATAATTGACAAATTTTACAAACTTTTTATTCCTCAATCATTTACAACGATTTAAACAAATTCAAATGTAAATTTAAAGTTGATTAATTTATTAATCTCAGTATTAACATCAATTTCATTTAATTCAAAATTATAAATTTAATTTCTCATAATTCTATTAAATTTAGTTTTCATTTTATTATTCAATTTATTATTATCAAACGGGTGAGATTAACATTGGATTCAAACTTCATTACATTAATATTCTCACATTTTATCTAAATTCTCATTTATGTAGTACTTAAATATTTAATTCATTTAATTGCAATTAATCCTTTTATCATAAATTAAATGGCAATATATTGATAAAACTTAATTTCCATTCCTTTTATTCAACCAATTGTCATATTATAAATAAAATTGACATTATCTCCAATTATTAATTACAATCAATTAAGATCTAACAATTGGTTCATTAATTCATTTGCACTAAGTTAGTTATTGCATTAATTCTCATTAATATAACATTAAGGTTCATTTAACTCTAATTGATTTCCAATTTTATTATTAAACCAAGTAAAAAGGGGAACTTATAACGAGTGTTATCATGCCTTTAATTACACTCATGCATTCCCTATTTTCAAGCAATCGTTACAGTTCTTAAATACTTATGATTTTATTTAATTTCACTAACTATATTATTATTATTCCATTAGCTAATTAAGTATTTACATTCGTTTCTTACAATTAAACCTCATAACCAATTATATCAAATTTCAATATCTCACTTGACCCTTCATTTCGATTTATTCATCGATTAAATTTTACATTAATAAATCTTTATTTCCAAATATACTCTAATTTAACAACTTCTAAACATTGTATTACTTCTCACATTAATGTAAATGAACAACACATAATTATTGCCATCGTTTACTTTTAACTGCATTTATAAGTTTATTACTTACCAACACAGGCTAAAATTCCATATATAACACAAATTTTAATTAGATGTCATTAACACTGTATTATTTCATTAATTTATTCAATACTTACATTTGTTTTCTTATATTTCATTTATACACAACTATAATATTTCCACTCGCTTATCTTATTGAATTCATAACCCAGTTGTAACATATATAAATTTCCAATTAACCATGGAATCCATTCAATTTGTTACAAATTTGCTTTCACTAACACTATTTCACTTATTTTGGTCATTATTCCATATATAGGTCACAAGTTTTCATCAATTTATATTATCTTACGCAAACAATATACATTTCAAATACTTTATTACATTTATTGAGTTTTATTTTCCCAATTTACTAAATACAAAAAATTATGACCTTACAATTATTTCCATTAATTGGGATTGCGCTAAATTAATTATTTATTAGCTTACATCAACATTCTTGCATTCCATACCCGTTATAAATTCATCAACGGATTACAAATTTTTATTAAAATAACCAAATTTAATTATTGAAAATTTACGGGTCGTTACAAATAGGGTAGTAATACCGTAGAGTGAGCCGTTGAGTGTATATATGTAACGACCCGTTAAATTTATGATATTTAATAAAATGAATTAATATAATTTCTAATTTGGTTAAAAATAAATGTATAAATTTGGTATAGTGGTTGCAATTTAGTGTAACTATAAAATTTTATGATAATAGACGAGGATAATGTAAATTTTCACAACTTGATTTAAAGTAATTTTTAAGAAACAAATAAATGTTAAATTTGTGAATGTTAGTATAAACATTAATTTGAATGGTATTCATTAATACAAAGATGCAATAAGTGTAGATAGTAAATTTAATGTCTGTAGAAAGAAGAAAAAGGGGTCTAATAGAGACATAAACTTTAATCATATGAAAAAGGTATAGATCTGAACCAATTTATGAAAATTGATAAGAACAGTGTTTGTAATCAGTTTGGTCATTTAATATTTGAAGATAGAGATGTGTAAATACGTTAATGAATTTATAATGGGAAGGAATGGTAAGAATGAGAAAAATATATATAATAAGCATTTGATTCAATTAAGGGAATTAAATTATAATAAATGGTCATTTAATAAATTCAACGTTTGTGAGAAATCATAATAGTTGTGTAAAATGTGTACAAACTTGGATTTGGAAGTTTATTGGATTTATAACGGTTTTGTTATTAAGTGTATGAGTTTAAAAGTTATTCCCTTTTGTAAAGTAATAGAAGAATGCATAAAGATATAAATAGGGCTTAATAGAATTGACACTTAATGAATTGAATAAATTACCCATTTATGTAGATATGTATAGTGGACTATAAATGGCCTAAGCAAATATAAAATGGAATAATCATTGAGATTTGTACTATGAAAATAAATAGTAACATTTATTTGCAAGGAATAAAAGCCTATTTAGGTGACTAGAATTTGGAGTAATGACTATTGTATGTTACCTACCCTTGTTTCTTGTTAATTTAGATTTTGGGAATCAAATTCAATTTATCCGCCAATTTACCGCAGTTAAAGTGAAATGAATTGGTGATTGAGAAATGTTAAATACAAATAAGATGTAAACCAAAGAAAATCCCATTTGTAATAAATTATGTAGAATAAAGTAAAGAAACTAGGAAATGAAAATGTGAAAATGTGGATGCAGTGAGATCATAAGTGATAATAACCTTGTTAGGCAAGTGATAACGGAATTTTGTGTATAATCAAATAAAAATCCAAATTTATTTGGAAATAAATTGCAATCAATTGAATTTATTGCAATTTAATGGATTTAATATTAAATAGTTTATGTAATTATTATTTGGAAGAAATTGGAGTTATTTGTAAAAAGGTATGAACCAAATGTTAATTTTTCTTATGAAATTGACAATTGATATGAATGAAAAGAAGATAATTTGGGACAGTAAAATTTGGAATTTATGCATAATAAAACGGATTCTAACGTTAATTATTACGTTATTGAATTTAAAATGGAATTTGTAAACAATTGAGTGAATTTAATAGATTTATCAAACTTATAATATTGAATTCATTAAGATTGGAATTGATAATAGTTAAGAAAAGGAGGGAATAATAATTTGAAACCATAGCAATAGATATTAATGTAAGGTTGCCTTAAATAAATTAAGGCGGATAAATGGGAATAAAGTTTATTAATAATTTGAAATTTAATATATGGTAAAAGTTTATTTGCAATCATGAGTTGGAATGGAAATCAAATCTATTTACCTAATTGGATTTTTGTTGAGAGTATAAGAATATAAGCTTTAATAATTGAGTTTTAGAATATAATTTATAATTCCCAATTAATAAGAAAGTGCAGATATTAACACTGCAAATTTATATACTGATAGATTTTAATTCACATCCAAGTTTGGTAAATCATGTGGAACTGATTACATTTTTATAAGTAATGAAATTTGGCTAATATTAGAGGTTGAAAAATAAAATTGGATTTTTATGATTTATTTAATTGATTTAATAAATATTAAAAATAGCCATTTTTGTCACGGACTCGGATTTCGACGAAACTAGTTTCATCGGATCCGTATCGGTGAATTATTATAGAGTTTCAAGTTTCGTATCGATCGGACTTGTCGTTTGATCGTACGGATGCGAAACGCCTTGAAATCAATTTTATTAAAAATCAATTTAAAATCAATTTGGAAATCTTATTTTCAGCATAACTTCTTCATACGATCAAATTTGGACGTGAAACTTTTTCCATCGCGTTCAGAATATTTTAAAACACCTATTTGGATATATAGTTTTAACAAATTCGGTTCCGGAGGCATAGCGGGCTTTTTGGGCCATAGTTTATTCTGTACGTTCGCGTATCCAGTCTAGCTACCCTACCTCTAGCCTATCTATAAATATGCAGTTATAAACCCTAGCTCCTTTCTTTTTTCATTTGCTGTACGTTCATTTTTTTCACTCTTTCCTCTTCCCCAAATGTATACATCTCAGATCCACTTCCAGATCTATCCACAGTTCAAAATCAAAAGTCAAAACTCAAAAAAATTTCAGAAAATTCACAAAAAAATATATGTTGAAGTATTCGATGCGCGTAATCTACTGGTGCAATTCGTTTTTCAATTGGAGCTGTCGTTCATCCAGAATAAATTCAAACAGCCCCAAAACCGTTCATCATCATCGCACAAAACTTTGTCGGATCGAGATTCTGTTTCTGGGTATTGTAGTATGGACGATGGGGAGCGCATCTATGTAATTTGTTTGGCAATCCAACGGTCGGATTTGCATCAAGATTCAATTAGGGTTTATATTATATGGCGGCTGTGGGGGTTTGCATGGTCAGGGCGCACGTTCTGGGAGGTGGCAGCGAGTTCAGTGGGGCTGCGGTGGTCTGGAGGCACCTCAGGTAGGTGGCGGCGGCTTGAAGCTGGCGAGGCGTGGTAGGGTTGTGCTGCAGTTTGTTTCGTGCGTGCTTCTCCGTTGGCGTGCGTTCTGGAGGGAGACCGTTATCATGTGCAGGCGTTCTGGAGGGATGCGTTTCTCAGTGACGTGGCAAATATGTGAATGGTGATTGTGTGTCACTTTTATTTATTTTCAATTTTGAATTCCATCATCATTTTTCGCCATAACTTTCTCATACGAAGTCGGATTCACACGAAATTTCTTTTGTTAGGATCGTAATTTAATTCCGGACTCGATGACGCTGGTTTGGACGAATTCTGAGACGGGCGAATTTTTGGGTTTAAATCGGATTTAAATTCGATTTAAATTCAAAAGGTGAGTGTTTTAACCCACTCACAATTACTAGAAGCTTTTATGTTTGTTAAATAAATTTTAGAAATGAATAGAAATTTGTTTATGAGCTTTTGGCATGTTATTTCATCCATATCTGTTGAATTGCATTTTATCGAATTTAGCTGTTAAATTAAATTGATTGATTGCGTATTAATTGGCTGTTAGAAATTATTGTTGCATATGAACTGCTAGTTAACAGTTATATAAATTATTGGGGAATATAAACTGTTAGATAAATAGTTGATAAATATAATTTGAGATAAAACTGCAAATTATTACCTGTTGTATATTAACCTAACATAAATTGTTATTGATTGATATTGCTTGATGTTTGTGATTGGATGATGGATGTGTTGTTGAATGGATGTTTTATTTGGATATCATTAAACTGCAAGTTAGTATGCATTTACATTTCATTCGGGATTGCGGTTTGAAATGATATACAACCGCAGTTTTATTTTTTTAAATTGCGGATTGAAATGATAAATATCCGTATCACTTGACCATAGGATAGAAAACTATATACAGGCACCGCGGTCTATATATAACTATTTTTAATGAGATTTCTATGGTTTGGATGGAATACGGTTTATAAAAATCTTAAATTTTATAAACTGAATAAATGTTTTCTTCCATATTTATATACATATGAAGTTGAAAAATTTGAAATAAAAAGGTGTATAAATCTTTTTATTAAAATGGAAGAAAATTTAGAAAATGGAGTTTGATAATTTATATCCTATGTTTAAATGTTAAGTTGGAAATTTTAAGATAGTATATTTACAATTGGATTTTTCCCAAAATAAATTGAAATGAATATTCTAGTATAATTTGAATTGGAAAATATATATATTTTATTACTACAAATTGAAGTCTTATTATTTATGGATTTTATGTGAATGTTCAAAACTAATTAATAGAACATTTGATTTGTTGAAAGAATAAAAATCCAACTTTAGTTGAAATATTAACCCTCAAGATGATATAAAAATATATAAAATTGGAATGGTTGGGACTTGAAATAATATTTTGGATTATGGTTTTAACATTGAGTAAAGAAATATTCACAAAGCCATGTAAATTATTTTCCGTACAAAGTAACCATAAAGTTAAATCACTTATTTTATATCTTGTTGAATATCCAAACCATTTAGTTTTGAAAGTAATGGTTTTAAAAACTATGGATTTCGAAGTATTATGTTGAAAGTTAATGTTCAAATATTTGATTACAAGGAATTATAAATTTTAAAAGTGGCATAATTTTTGGAAAAGATTTATATTTGGGAAATGATATCATTGATTTGGGTGTTATAAAAATAATATCAAAATGAATCTTTTGGGTTTTAAAGAAGAAATGATATCGTAATATTATGGTTTTGAAATGGATTTTATTTTGGTTTTAAAAGTATAAACTATTTTTAAATGACCGCGGTGTTATAATAACGATTGGTTGGCAAAGAGACCGGGATCGGATATGGACATACTCTCTGTCGATACCGAAAACCACTTTGACTAACCGTGTACGCGGTGGAGATTCCAGAATGAAGTAGGTGGTGGCGACGTTTCCTGTAAGGTAAATACGTGGACCCAACTCCCGTGAGTTGGCATAAGGTGGCTAAAACAGGAGCGATTCTCAGGCCAATGAGGTCATTCCTCTGATCGGACGCTCCTCTTCGATATTATACTTTGACTTGGATTTGATTCAGTGGCCACTTCTATATTTTGATTTTGGGGAGTTAGTCCGAGGTGGGCGGTAATTGCGGCTACGCGTTTCCACCAGCCTGGATAGCAATTGGTATATCTACCCTGGCATTGCCTAGTTGTGCCATGTCACCTACCATACCGAGCCTTTACTACGAGTTTCTATTTGTGTCGTACCTATGGAGTATCCTCTGGTAGCCTCCCGATCAAGAGGTATTACGGTACTGTATAGACTATTGGCATTTTACGTGTTAAGGTGGAAAATGTAAAGCCTTAACGCTATTTAAAAGTAAGTTTATTTTATAAATAGACACTATTATAATAGCGCAATATACTACATAGTAAATAGTTTAACGGATCCTTAGGAGATGTAAATCCCGAACATCTCTTGAGTTACTGTACTCATATTTATTTCTGTTAATTTAACTCACATAAGATCTTTTAGTTCTGACTCGAGTGTTTTTGTCTTTTCAAATTCGCTCGGGTCAGTCCGAGCGTTTCAGGATCGAAGACTTTAGCTTTGAAGGACGAAGACAAAGGAGTCGTATTATTATTATTTATAGTATGCACCACACTCTTTCTATTCCGCTGCATTGTTTGTATTGGTATGTGTAACTCTGATTTTTATTGTATAAAGAAGAATTAACTGTTTTGTAACCGTTTATGAACTGTATATTTATTATTATATTTTATCCTTCCGCTGTGAAATTCTATTTTGTTTTATTTCTTCTCTGTTTTTCTTATTTACCCCATAACAATCTGCCCTTGCGTATTCTTTTAATTGGCACGTGTGTCGGTTTAAAGTGTGCGAAAAGGCGGGATGTTACAGTTGGTATCAGAGCTTTGGTTTAGCGATAAACCTTGGCTTTGTGGGGTTTGACTCTTTGTTAATAGGGTAGAAATATCCTATGGGAGTCGCTGAGTGTATATATATGAGAGTGCGTACTTGTTAGTATTAATAAAAGATTTTAATATTGTGTTAATCTGTTCCGCTTTGTATTTATAAATTCTGGTTGATGCATGGGACGCTATGACATCAATAGGGATTTCTAAACACTTAATAGGACAGACCGACATAATATTTTTTTTAACATGGGTGAATGAAATAATTTTGCCTATTATATTTTCTATATATAAAAATATTTTTATAAAGATATATATATATATATATATATATATATATATATATATATATATATATATATATATATCTGGTTGCTATAGATTGGGTGTTAGGTAATATAAAAATATTTATAATAACTGAAGCTAAGTTGAAATTATAATAAATCAAATTGGAGATTTTAGAACTTAAGTCCGGGATTTTTCCAAATTTGTTTTCAAAGAATTTATGAAATATAATGATTTGGTTTATAAGTATTTTCTTATATAAATATTTCGTATAATTTGGAAGAATTGTTTTAAAAAGAAGATTTTGGGAGAAATTAAATTCTGTACTTTCCTCTCTGTCGCTGGAAAATAAATTCGGTGATGACGGCCGCATCATCGACTTTCATTTCGAGTTTCGAAGGGGAAAGGCCACTGTAGTAAATTTTACTGCAGATTTATTTTGAACTTTTCTAAAAATTTTCTTTTATTGTTCTAACTATAATTAGAGATATTGAGTTGTAAGAACTTATTTATCTATTATTTTGAAATAAATTGAAATTTAACCCGGTACTTAATTCTAAATTTTTCCGTTAATTAATTGTTTAAAATTTGTTAGTGAAATAAAAGTTAAGTAATAAATGAATTGAAACCTCTAATTTAAATAAGAGAATTATTGCAAGTTATAAGAGGATTTTGAATACATACGAGACAAAGGGTAATATGGATAAACATTAAATTTAATTAAAGAATGGAGATTTAACTTGTATAAGTTCAATTGCATTTTCTTTAACATAAATAACTTACCCAAATATAAAAGTGAAGTGTTAAATAAGAAACTAGAATTGAATATTTTACAAGTAGGAATTTTGGAAATAACGAAGTATTCAATAAATAAGAATTGAATGGTATAAACTTAGGTTATAATTGAAATTTTACTGAAAATAAGTTAAGAATTATTAATAGATGATATGAACCTAAGTATATAAAATGAAATTCAAAATAAGAATTGATTGTATGATTATTGACTTAAGTATGTTTTAATCTTCCCTATTCTAATATAATGGAAAGTAGGAAAAATTAAATGACTGCAATTCATAGTTAATGGATAAATAAAAACTTCCACTTATAAGAATGAATGTTAGCAGATTAAGAATTTAAGGGAAATCTTACAAGTGAAGAAGTAAGGAAATGAAGATATTCAAAATATTTGTTGTTATTAATGAGAATTTATTTTATAAACTTAGGTAATAAAAGGAAACTTAAGTAATAAAAAGGAAATACAAATATAATGAATTTTGTGATAGTTGGAAAATAAAACTTGTAAGAAACAAAGAAATTCCCCCATAAATGAAGGAAAGAAAATCAAACCACTGAATTATGAAATAAATGTAAATAAACTATTTTGGTGTTGGTTTGGATTGTTTGGTTGATGTATGTTTGTTGGGTAAGGAATTTTGGAGTTATGGGATGAACAAATAATCTATCTTTGTTCCATCTAAGACTGTTGAGTAACGGATGCAATTGATAGTTATTCTTCATTCCGTACAATTTCAGAATTTGAACCCGAACAACAAATTGATTGTTTGATTGAATGGTTGTCTGTTGGTGGCATGCGCTGTTTGTTAAAATTTATGGTTGTTGCATTTGATTGGATATGAATGATTGAATCTATCCAAACATTTCACTGTAATATAAATATTTAACTTTTAGACTACATAAGTGAATACAGGTGATGGAAGCAACTGCTACTGCTTTTGGTTCCAAAATAAAAAACGTATAGTGTCCGACAAATAGGTACGTTTCCGGATTTCGAATAAAGCGCTATTTTATATATTTTCCCGTGTTGGGATATTTTATTTGGATAATATGTGTAATATATTTGTATATTTGGATATTATATTTTCTCCAGAGTCCCTCCGTACAAAGGAGACTTTGCCAAAATTTTCAGGAAATTTTGGACTTAGAATTTTGTGAAAGTATTTTTCCAACTTTAATAATTCAAGTATTAAAGGATATAATGATTATAAAACAAGTATATTTCATTAAAGGAAATTAATCCAGTAAAATATTGTTTATAAGTTAATATTTGAAATAAGATGCACTGTAAATCTTCCTCCTCCCTTCTTTTTCCTTTTCGGGGACGAAAAGTTTTGAGTGGGGGAGATTGTAACGACCCGTTAAATTTATGATATTTAATAAAATGAATTAATATAATTTCTAATTTGGTTAAAAATAAATGTAGAAATTTGGTATAGTGGTTTCAATTTAGTGTAACTATAAAATTTTATGATAATAGATGTGGATAATGTAAATTTTCACAACTTGATTTAAAGTAATTTTTAAGAAACAAATAAATGTTAAATTTGTGAATGTTAGTATAAACATTAATTTGAATGGTATTCATTAATACAAAGATGCAATAAGTGTAGATAGTAAATTTAATGTCTGTAGAAAGAAGAAAAAGGGGTCTAATAGAAACATAAACTTTAATCATATGAAAAAGGTATAGATCTGAACCAATTTATGAAAATTGATAAGAACAGTGTTTGTAATCAGTTTGGTCATTTAATATTTGAAGATAGAGATGTGTAAATACGTTAATGAATTTATAATGGGAAGGAATGGTAAGAATGAGAAAAATATATATAATAAGCATTTGATTCAATTAAGGGAATTAAATTATAATAAATGGTCATTTAATAAATTCAACGTTTGTGAGAAATCATAATAGTTGTGTAAAATGTGTACAAACTTGGATTTGGAAGTTTATTGGATTTATAACGGTTTTGTTATTAAGTGTATGAGTTTAAAAGTTATTCCCTTTTGTAAAGTAATAGAAGAATGCATAAAGATATAAATAGGGCTTAATAGAATTGACACTTAATGAATTGAATAAATTACCCATTTATGTAGATATGTATAGTGGACTATAAATGGCCTAAGCAAATATAAAATGGAATAATCATTGAGATTTGTACTATGAAAATAAATAGTAACATTTATTTGCAAGGAATAAAAGCCTATTTAGGTGACTAGAATTTGGAGTAATGACTATTGTATGTTACCTACCCTTGTTTCTTGTTAATTTAGATTTTGGGAATCAAATTCAATTTATCCGCCAATTTACCGCAGTTAAAGTGAAATGAATTGGTGATTGAGAAATGTTAAATACAAATAAGATGTAAACCAAAGAAAATCCCATTTGTAATAAATTATGTAGAATAAAGTAAAGAAACTAGGAAATGAAAATGTGAAAATGTGGATGCAGTGAGATCTTAAGTGATAATAACCTTGTTAGGCAAGTGATAACGGAATTTTGTGTATAACCAAATAAAAATCCAAATTTATTTGGAAATAAATTGCAATCAATTGAATTTATTGCAATTTAATGGATTTAATATTAAATAGTTTATGTAATTATTATTTGGAAGAAATTGGAGTTATTTGTAAAAAGGTATGAACCAAATGTTAATTTTTCTTATGAAATTGACAATTGATATGAATGAAAAGAAGATAATTTGGGACAGTAAAATTTGGAATTTATGCATAATAAAACGGATTCTAACGTTAATTATTACGTTATTGAATTTAAAATGGAATTTGTAAACAATTGAGTGAATTTAATAGATTTATCAAACTTATAATACTGAATTCATTAAGATTGGAATTGATAATAGTTAAGAAAAGGAGGGAATAATAATTTGAAACCATAGCAATAGATATTAATGTAAGGTTGCCTTAAATAAATTAAGGTGGATAAATGGGAATAAAGTTTATTAATAATTTGAAATTTAATATATGGTAAAAGTTTATTTGCAATCATGAGTTGGAATGGAAATCAAATCTATTTACCTAATTGGATTTTTGTTGAGAGTATAAGAATATAAGCTTTAATAATTGAGTTTTAGAATATAATTTATAATTCCCAATTAATAAGAAAGTGCAGATATTAACACTGCAAATTTATATACTGATAGATTTTAATTCACATCCAAGTTTGGTAAATCATGTGGAACTGATTACATTTTTATAAGTAATGAAATTTGGCCAATATTAGAGGTTGAAAAATAAAATTGGATTTTTATGATTTATTTAATTGATTTAATAAATATTAAAAATAGCCATTTTTGTCACGGACTCGGATTTCGACGAAACTAGTTTCATCGGATCCGTATCGGTGAATTATTATAGAGTTTCAAGTTTCATATCGATCGGACTTGTCGTTTGATCGTACGGACGCGAAATGCCTTGAAATCAATTTTATTAAAAATCAATTTGAAATCAATTTGGAAATCTTATTTTCAGCATAACTTCTTCATACGATCAAATTTGGACGTGAAACTTTTTCCATCGCGTTCAGAATATTTTAAAACACCTATTTGGATATATAGTTTTAACAAATTCGGTTCCGGAGGCATAGCGGGCTTTTTGGGCCATAGATTATTCCGTACGTTCGCGTATCCAGTCTAGCTACGCTACCTCTAGCCTATCTATAAATATGCAGTTATAAACCCTAGCTCCTTTCTTTTTTCATTTGCTGTACGTTCATTTTTTTCACTCTTTCCTCTTCCCCAAATGTATACACCTCAGATCCACTTCCAGATCTATCCACAGTTCAAAATCAAAAGTCAAAACTCAAAAAAATTTCAGAAAATTCTCAAAAAAATATATGTTGAAGTATTCGATGCGCGTAATCTACTGGTGCAATTCGTTTTTCAATTGGAGCTGTCGTTCATCCAGAATAAATTCAAACAGCCCCAAAACCGTTCATCATCATCGCACAAAACTTTGTCGGATCGAGATTCTGTTTCTGGGTATTGTAGTATGGACGATGGGGAGCGCATCTATGTAATTTGTTTGGCAATCCAACGGTCGGATTTGCGTCAAGATTCAATTAGGGTTTATATTGTATGGCGGCTGTGGGGGTTTGCATGGTCAGGGCGCACGTTCTGGGAGGTGGCAGCGAGTTCAGTGGGGGCCGCGGTGGTCTGGAGGCACCTCAGGCAGGTGGCGGCGGCTTGAAGCTGGCGAGGCGTGGTAGGGTTGTGCTGCAGTTTGTTTCGTGCGTGCTTCTCCGTTGGCGTGCGTTCTGGAGGGAGACCGTTATCATGTGCAGGCGTTCTAGAGGGATGCGTTTCTCAGTGACGTGGCAAATATGTGAATGGTGATTGTGTGTCACTTTTATTTATTTTCAATTTTGAATTCCATCATCATTTTTCGCCATAACTTTCTCATACGAAGTCGGATTCACACGAAATTTCTTTTGTTAGGATCGTAATTTAATTCCGGACTCGATGACGCTGGTTTGGACGAATTCTGAGACGGGCGAATTTTTGGGTTTAAATCGGATTTAAATTCGATTTAAATTCAAAAGGTGAGTGTTTTAACCCACTCACAATTACTAGAAGCTTTTATGTTTATTAAATAAATTTTAGAAATGAATAGAAATTTGTTTATGAGCTTTTGGCATGTTATTTCATCCATATCTGTTGAATTGCATTTTATCGAATTTAGCTGTTAAATTAAATTGATTGATTGCGTATTAATTGGCTGTTAGAAATTATTGTTGCATATGAACTGCTAGTTAACAGTTATATAAATTATTGGGGAATATAAACTGTTAGATAAATAGTTGATAAATATAATTTGAGATAAAACTGCAAATTATTACCTGTTGTATATTAACCTAACATAAATTGTTATTGATTGATATTGCTTGATGTTTGTGATTGGATGATGGATGTGTTGTTGAATGGATGTTTTATTTGGATATCATTAAACTGCAAGTTAGTATGCATTTACATTTCATTCGGGATTGCGGTTTGAAATGATATACAACCGCAGTTTTATTTTTTTAAATTGCGGATTGAAATGATAAATATCCGTATCACTTGACCATAGGATAGAAAACTATATACAGGCACCGTGGTCTATATATAACTATTTTTAATGAGATTTCTATGGTTTGGATGGAATACGGTTTATAAAAATCTTAAATTTTATAAACTGAATAAATGTTTTCTTCCATATTTATATACATATGAAGTTGAAAAATTTGAAATAAAAAGGTGTATAAATCTTTTTATTAAAATGGAAGAAAATTTAGAAAATGGAGTTTGATAATTTATATCCTATGTTTAAATGTTAAGTTGGAAATTTTAAGATAGTATATTTACAATTGGATTTTTCCCAAAATAAATTGAAATGAATATTCTAGTATAATTTGAATTGGAAAATATATATATTTTATTACTACAAATTGAATTCTTATTATTTATGGATTTTATGTGAATGTTCAAAACTAATTAATAGAACATTTGATTTGTTGAAAGAATAAAAATCCAACTTTAGTTGAAATATTAACCCTCAAGATGATATAAAAATATATAAAATTGGAATGGTTGGGACTTGAAATAATATTTTGGATTATGGTTTTAACATTGAGTAAAGAAATATTCACAAAGCCATGTAAATTATTTTCCGTACAAAGTAACCATAAAGTTAAATCACTTATTTTATATCTTGTTGAATATCCAAACCATTTAGTTTTGAAAGTAATGGTTTTAAAAACTATGGATTTCGAAGTATTATGTTGAAAGTTAATGTTCAAATATTTGATTACAAGGAATTATAAATTTTAAAAGTGGCATAATTTTTGGAAAAGATTTATATTTGGGAAATGATATCATTGATTTGGGTGTTATAAAAATAATATCAAAATGAATCTTTTGGGTTTTAAAGAAGAAATGATATCGTAATATTATGGTTTTGAAATGGATTTTATTTTGGTTTTAAAAGTATAAACTATTTTTAAATGACCGCGGTGTTATAATAACGATTGGTTGGCAAAGAGACCGGGATCGGATATGGACATACTCTTTGTCGATACCGAAAACCACTTTGACTAACCGTGTACGCGGTGGAGATTCCAGAATGAAGTAGGTGGTGGCGACGTTTCCTGTAAGGTAAATACGTGGACCCAACTCCCGTGAGTTGGCATAAGGTGGCTAAAACAGGAGCGATTCTCAGGCCAATGAGGTCATTCCTCTGATCGGACGCTCCTCTTCGATATTATACTTTGACTTGGATTTGATTCAGTGGCCACTTCTATATTTTGATTTTGGGGAGTTAGTCCGAGGTGGGCGGTAACTGCGGCTACGCGTTTCCACCAGCTTGGATAGCAATTGGTATATCTACCCTGGCATTGCCTAGTTGTGCCGTGTCACCTACCATACCGAGCCTTTACTACGAGTTTCTATTTGTGTCGTACCTATGGAGTATCCTCTGGTAGCCTCCCGATCAGGAGGTATTACGGTACTGTATAGACTATTGGCATTTTACGTGTTAAGGTGGAAAATGTAAAGCCTTAACGCTATTTAAAAGTAAGTTTATTTTATAAATAGACACTATTATAATAGCGCAATATACTACATAGTAAATAGTTTAACGGATCCTTAGGAGATGTAAATCCCGAACATTTCTTGAGTTACTGTACTCATATTTATTTCTGTTAATTTAACTCACATAAGATCTTTTAGTTCTGACTCGAGTGTTTTTGTCTTTTCAAATTCGCTCGGGTCAGTCCGAGCGTTTCAGGATCGAAGACTTTAGCTTTGAAGGACGAAGACAAAGGAGTCGTATTATTATTATTTATAGTATGCACCACACTCTTTCTATTCCGCTGCATTGTTTGTATTGGTATGTGTAACTCTGATTTTTATTGTATAAAGAAGAATTAACTGTTTTGTAACCGTTTATGAACTGTATATTTATTATTATATTTTATCCTTCCGCTGTGAGATTCTATTTTGTTTTATTTCTTCTCTGTTTTTCTTATTTACCCCATAACAATCCGCCCTTGCGTATGCTTTTAATTGGCACGTGTGTCGGTTTAAAGTGTGCGAAAAGGCGGGATGTTACAATATATATATGAGAGAGCATATTTGTTAGTGTCATAAAAGGTTTCTGTATTGTGTTAATTTGTTCTGTTTAGTATTTATAAATTTCAGTCGGTACATGGGACACTATGACATTGATAGGGATTTCTAAACACTTAATAGGATAGACCGACACAATGTTGTTCTGAAATATAGGTAAATCAAATAATTTTTCCAAGCATTATGTTTTGTATATAAAAGAATAATCTTTATAAATGTATATAATTATATACCATATGTTTGGTTGTTGTTAGGAAATGAAATTTAGAATGGTTAGTTGCAAAAATGAGATCGTAAATAAAATGAATATATATTGGAAATATGAGAACTTAAGTTCTAAAATTTCTTGAAATTGATTTTCAAAGGATTTTTGGAATATAATATTAGTATTATTTGGTGGTATTTTCGGATAAAAATGTTTCCAATATGATTTGAAAAAAATGTTTTAAAAGAAATTTTAAAGGAAAATAAGTTCTATACTCCCCTTTCTATCGTTGGAAAATAATTTCGGTGACGAGTGCATGCATCATCAATGTTCATTTTCGAGTTTCAAAGTGGGAAGACCATAGTAGTAGTTTACTACACATTTTTTTTGATAAATAAATTTTAATTTTTATTTTCGAATATGATTTTACATATAAAAGATATGATTATATATATATATATATATATATATATATATATATATATATATATATTTAAGATAATTGAAAAGGGACCCGATATTTAGTTCGTAACTTTTCTACAAATTGGAAATTTCAGTTACTATAATGAAATAAATCTTGACTATTTGAATAAACGGAAACTTTTATTATGTGTAATTAGAAAATAGATGCTAAGTGATTAATAAAAATATAAGAAATTGAAATTTTGTAAATTGTAAATCAAAAGGATATGAAAAATGAGAAATGATAACTATTGAACATTTAATTTACTAAATTAATAAGATGAACTTACGTACCATTCAATTACATTCTAAAAGACATATAAAACTTACCAAAATGTAAAAAGTTGTAAACTTAAATAGGAATATGTAATAGAATACTACACAAGTAAACTTTAGTAAATGGAAGTGTCCAATGGAATTACTTTTATAAATAATAATTTTGATATTATAATTGTTATAAACTTAGGTTAATAGTTTGAAATGTTACTAATCAAATGTAATAAAAAAGTGAATAATGTAAGAAAAACGATTATAAACTTAAGTTACAATTTTAAGCTATTTATAATCAGATTGAGTAGTAAAAGGTGAATACTATAAGTTAATAATTATAAGCTTAAGATGCTATTTATAATTAAAGTGAGTGCTATGTTAATTCAATGATTATAACTTCGAAAAACATTGAAATGATTTAGAAACGTATTTTATATTCAATAATACTACATGTGAAAGAATGGATGTGAAAAGGAAATAATATATTAATGGTGAATTAGATTGTAAAGAGACTTACATAACCATGGATAACCTAATAATTGAAATGGAAATAATCTATGTAAACAAATGAAATGTAAAGTAGTGAAAATGGAGAAAAAACATTGTATGAATAAATGAGAAATGAATTTTTGTAAGTAATGAATGTAAACTAATAAAATAGCATTGTATGAATGAAAAAAAATGAACAGTAAATGATATGAAAGGAAATTAATACGAATACATTTGAATAATACTTGAAATCATTATTTGTTTTGGCTTATGGAATGATTGGGAAGTGATACTTTAAATTGTTTAGGATGTTTGAATAATCTATTAAGTTTTATCTAAGATTGATGAGTGTGTACTTGGTAGTTTATTTATATTCTACACGACTTAAAGTTTCTAAACCCAAACAAATAATTTATTTGTTTGCAATGGATGGATGGTTGATTTCTTGAATTTGCATGTAATGCTTGTATGGTTTTGGTTGTAAGTGATTGTTGTTATGTTGTTATTAGTTGAAACAATTAAATATTTCTCTTTTATACAATAATTAACTTCTTTGGATTATATAAGTGAAATACAGGTTTATGAAGCAATAGCTACTACTTTTGGTTTCATAAATAAGCGTTGTTTGCCCGATAAATAGGTACGTTCTCGGATTACAGTTTTATAGCGATATTAAATTTTTTTTCCCGTGGTTTGGGATATTTTATTTTGAAATATGATACATATATGATATTATTGATACTATTATTTCTTCCAGACCTATCCATACAAAGGAGACTGCCGTAATTTTCTGTTAATTTTGGACTTAGAAAATTTGGTGAAAGAAGAAATATTTTCAAACTTTTATTAACTTGAATATAAAAGGATTTAATTGTTTATAAATTCATATTTCATTTAAATTATTTAATTACATAAATTAATTATTCATAAATTTAATATTTTGAATAAGATACATTAATTACTTAATTGCTGCTTCCCCTTTTCGAAGGCGAAAAATTTTGAGTGGGGGAGAGTGTAACGACCCGTAATTTTCGGTAATCAAAAATAGTTAATTTAATAAGATTATGTAATTTAATGTTGGAATAAATAAAATTTATGATATAGGAATGGAAAAACTAGCTAGAATGAAGTTTAATAATGTAAATTAATGTAATAGATGACTATTTGAATGTAATCTCAAGTAATTGTAATAATTGTAAGATATAACTAATTATAAATTTAAAATAAGGAAGAAATTTATATATTAATTGATGAAATAATGTGTGTATTAGTTGATAATTGAATTAAAAGTGTAATTGATAATTTAAATGTTGTATTAATTAATGAAATGGTATGTAATAAATTGTAATTGAACAAAAACTAGTGTTGTGCAAATAATTATAACATTTTTGCAGACAAATAACTTATAAATGTGATTAAATTAAGAAAAGGTAATAATTGTTATTTATTACCAATTTATTTAATATGTTGAATTAAGTTGAAAATCAATTCAATTAAATGTAATAAATATTACGTTAATATGAGTTAAGACGATAACTGTAAAATGTGAAGATAATAAAATGTACAGAAATGTCAATTATATTCTTAAAACAATAATTTATTTAATAAAAAGAGGGAAACTAAGATAAATGAATTTATTAGGACTTTAAATCTTAGTTAATGTGAAAATCGACAAAAATTCAATATAATTGGAATATTGCAACTAATATGGTAAAAGATGATGTAGAATAATATTGAATAAGATGTAAATCAATGTTAACTAGGTCCATAGAGTAAAGATTGATTGAATAAAAAGATTGAAATCAAACTTGATCGATTTATTGGAATTAAAATATAATTAATTGAATTTTATTTACTGTTGAAAATGAAAACTGTAATTATTATAATATTTAACACTAAATTGGTATGTAAATTTGTTTAAAATTATTATAAATGTCTAAGTAATTAAAAACAATAAAAATGGTTAGTTATTTAAATTGAGATAAAAAGGGATTTAATCAATTTAATAATAATTTATTTATTTAGCGTGAAAATAGCCATTTTGACCACTGTCTCGAATTTCGACGATATTGGTTTCATCTATCTGTAATGGTGAATTATTGTAGGATTTCATGTTTCGTAACGATCGGACTTGTCGTTTGATCGTATAGACTTGGAACACGCAGAAATCAATGTAATTGAAATCAATTTGAAATAAGATGATTTTTAAAGCCAACTACTTCATACGATTGAATTAGGACTTGAAACCCGTTCCATTGAGTTTGAAAATGTCAAAAACATCTATTTTGATTATATTGGTGACCCACTTTCATTTTGGAGGCAGAACGGGCTTTTTGGGTCGCTATTCGTCGTTCGTAAAAATTCGATATGTTTTTATTTTCTTATTAGGTTTTGTTAATATAAATAGTCTTGTTTCCCAAGCCCTAGCAGTCATTTTTCTCATTCCTGTATGTACAATTCTATCTGCCTATCTCCTTCCTCAGTGGTAGAAACCCTAATTTCCAAATTCAATTGCATATCAATAATCAAATCGAAAATTTAAAACTCCTCAAACCTTATCTAATTATATACCTTTTGAAGCTCTTGACGAGGGTAATTCACTACCACTTTTCATTTTTAGATCATAATCACTATCTGATCAGAAATTGAGGTTGAACCTCAGCCGTCCATATTAGGGTTTCAATTGTTTAATGGTGGATCTTCGGCGTGGCAACAATCGAAGGACATGGGCTAGAAGAGGAGGTCGAGAAGTCAAGATCGGTGGTCTTTGTTTGCCTTGAAGTGGCCAGAAATTGCCATGGTGGCCCAGAGAGCATAGGCGGTGGTGGAGGACTTGGCCGGAGGTGGTCGTTTTGGCATTGTGGGTGCGGCTCGATCAGGTGGAGCCTGTGGCGATGCTTGATCGGAGGGAAAGCACGAGTGGCCGTGGCAAAATCGACGAGATGGGTGGCGGCTTCTAGGGTTCCAGGATATTCGAACGATACATGGGGTTTCAGTTGTGTATGAGTGAAGACGATGACGTGTAAAGGAATGGTAATTTTTTATTTATCTTTTTTTTAAACGTTTAATGTTCCAATGACCGTAACTTTTGCATACGAACATGGATTTGGGCGAGGTTTATTTCATTGGGATCATATTGAAATTTCAGTTATTTTCGCACTAGTTTGGGTAAATTGTGAGACTGTTGAAATTTGGTTCTTATTTTGGATTTCAAATCAATTTGAAATCATAGGTGGGTGTTTTAACCCAATCACAACCACTAAATTATCTTATGTTAGTTAATTTAAATTTATGATGTAATTAGAAATTGATATATTGGTGTTTATATTTAAATTATCATTCTAGTTAAACAAACCTTTTATTGCATTTAATCATCATTTAATTTATTATTGAATTTAATTGTCCTACCCATTGATGATAATCAGTTAATTGATGTTACTTTTGGTTGATTGAATGGTGATTGTGATGTATGTTTGATTGTTTGATATTGGATGACTGAATATTATATTTTTATATTGTTATGACACTACAAGTTCCTTATTGGTTGGAATGATACATACCCGAACGATCTATAGATTAGGGAAAATTGTTATGGGTTGAAATGATAAACCCGAGCGATTTTATGGATTTTGAATTTTATTCGGGATTGCATGTTGAAATAATATATACCCATAACATATAAATCTTTGCGGATTGAAATGATAAAAATCTGTATCATTTAACCATAGGGTAGAAAATTATCTACCGACATCGGATTGGTTAAATTAAAATGATTTGAAAACCCTTAAATCTTGAATTGGATTAAATAATATTTTGAATAAAATTTGATTTATGTAAATTGAATTATTTTTGAAAATTTGATTTATATGATTTATATAAATTGAATTAAAATGATTTATGTAAATTGAATTTGATTTATATAAAATTTGATTTATATAAATTGATTTGGTGGCCAATCCTCGATTTGATTATTGGAGTGTGTTCCGAGGTGGGCGGTAGTAGCTACCATGTGTTACCACCAACCCGGTTCTGTAAAACGGTAGAGTCCTACCTAAATATTTCCTTGAGTGTCATGTTCACATGCCCTATCGCGCCTTCTACGAGTTTGGTTTGTACCATACCTATGGAGTGCCCTATGAGTAAACCTCACGGAGGAGCTTACGGTACTGTATAGACTATGGAAATATGTAAAATGTGTTAAGGGGGATATGGGTAATGCCTTAACGCTATTTTAATACTTTATTGTAGACACTATTATAATAACGTATTGTATTATGTATGGAGATAATTTAATGGATCCTTAGGAGATGGAATCTCGAACATCTGTTAAGTTATTGCACTCATGTTTGACACTAGATAGGAGGTGTCAAAACCCGCAAACATCTCCGACGCCGTTATATTCATATTTATTTACTGTTGATTTAGCTTACATAAGATCTTTTACTTCTGACTTGAGTGTTTTGTCTTTTCAATTCGCTCGGGTCAGTCTGAGCTTTTCAGTGTATCGAAGACTGGTTTTGGAGGATAAAGATGAAGATTTAGTACGGTTATTATTTATTTCATTTATTCCGTTGCATTATTATTCATTACTGTTGTATGTATACTCTGATTTTGTACTGTAAAGTGTAATCAAATGTATTTGTAAAACAGCTTTATGAATTGTTATTTGATGATTATATTTTTTCATTCCGCTATGAGATTCTGTGTTCATTTTATTCTTTTTTTCTTATTTACCCCATACAATCCTCCATTTTGAATGGTTTGCGTTTAACATGTATGGTTTATCATCGATTTAAACCGTCCAAAAAGGTATGTCATTACAGTTAATAATTAAAAAGGATGAAATTTGGATTTTTGAACCAATCAACAAAAGTTAAGTTTTGTTAAAAATAAATAAATACTTAAAAAATATGCTTAAATATTTGTTTGAAAAGTTAAATTAAATTCAAATCACTTAATAAGGATAACAGAAGTATATTTAAGGATTTAAAAATGGGTTTATAATCGTCTTACAAAATATTCAAAATTTGTCATATTTTGTCAATGCAACTTCAAAATTCAATATTTTGATATTAACCCTAACGATATGGAATTTACACTCGTTGTCGCAATGTTAAATGATCGTATGCACTTTGTAACTTATATAATAACATTTACAAACAATATAACACTCGTGTTTACATCTTATAAATGATAATATCTTCTTTTCATAAAATAAATAAAAGAAAATGATAAAAATGGTGTTAATGCATGATTTGACAAAAGAGTCTATAAGTCAGCTAAGAAAACAACATCATTACATATCTTTCTTTTCTCTTATGCAAGATGGAACTTATACACATATAATTCAAGCAAATGGAAAGTGAATAGATAGCAAACTAAAGGAATTAGTGACACATATGCTTATCATTAATGCATAATTACAAATCCATTTAACGCAAACCAAATCAAAGCAAAGTTTTCTCTTTAAAATGCAAAGTTTATGAAAGAAAAGGGAGTTATCATTTCACAACTTCAAATCAAATTAATGAGCCATCCTTTCCTTCCATAATGCATACCCTTATAGTGTTAAATCAAGGGCTTAAAGGTAAAAGAATACTAAAAGAGAGAAAGGTAATTTTGCATGCAAAACTTCACCTATAAATAAGCACCACTTTCACTCATTTCTCACAACTCAATCTCTTCTCTTCTTCTTCACTTTCTGCGGCTTCTTCTTCCTACATTTCCATGACTTCCCACCTCTCCATTCTCATGAAATAATAATAAAACGAACTCCACCTTCCAAACACAACCCCACCACCACCTCCAAGCCACACATGCCTTTACCCACCTCATACACCTCACAGCCGAAACCCCTAGCCACTAATAGAGCCTAAACTTCCCACACCCGCCCCCGTACTCCACACACCCTCCTCTCCAAAGACGTACACCCCCTCAAACTCACACACCCTCCTCCACACCCCACTCCAAGGCCGTACCCTCCATACCCGAGCCATAATACCCACGACCATATAAAAAAAAAAAGAAAAAGGTAGGAAAATAAATTAAGGTGAGAGTTCGAGATGATTTCGAAGGAGCACGCTAGTTCAGATAAATTTAGATAGAGTGGAAATAAAGGTGACAAATTCTCGTCGCTATTAAAAAATCGTATTTGGATTTTGCTATAATAATCATCTTATGACATATGCTAGTATACACCCCTTTAAAACGTTGTTATGGATGTTTGGTTATGTTTGTATTATGTTTTAATAGTAGCAAGTGTTTATGGTTGTGATTATTTATCATATTAGCTTATGTATGTACCATAATATGTTAGTGATAAATGTTAACTTCATTATGTTCATTTTGATTAAGTGATCTCCTTTGTTACATAAGACCTAATTTTGGTGATATGAGATACTTTGGAAAAACAAGTCTCTTTTTAAGTGAAATTGAAATAAAGCTAAAGTAAAATAAAATATGAATTTAAAAGTAAAACTGGATTTGAAATCGAAGTTAAAATTTAAATTGAAATTGATTTTGAAATTGAAAATGAAATTGAAATTTGAGTTAAAATTAAAGATGTATTTGAAATCAAATTTGAATTGAAGTTGAAATTAAGTTTAATTTGAAGTTTGAAATGAAATTGAAAAGAAGTTGGGTTTAAAAATTTAATGATAAAATAATATGAATGTAATAATATTATAATATGGAAATAGTGAAAATACACTTTAAAAGGTGAAAATATTGATTTAAAATGATTTGTAATAGTTTTGTAAGCAATAAAGTTCAATTTGAATGAATTATTTCAAGTATTGTAAGATAAGTCAAAATTGGGTTCGTCGCGCACGGTAGTTCACGATTTCACGCAAAAAAGTTCAAACAAGTGTACATAGTTGAATATAGCTTGGAATTCTTCGAGATAAGAAAATTCCGAACTATTATATCCATATCTTTCGAATGAAGAAAGTAAATAGAAATTTCATAAAGTAGACTTTGAAATATGTCCAAAATAAATTTCAAGAAAAATCGCGCTTTTATAGTAAAATGACCAAAACATAAAATTCCTTAAAATGGATATTTTTAAATAATTATATATATGAAATAAATATGATAAATTTGTTTGAATAGTTTAAAAGAGATTTGAATGGAAAAAGATGAAGTGTCAAATATTAAAAAGTTGTTTAAATAAAATAAGCTTATAAAGTACTTTCCGCAGCACTTTTCTACTGTCGTTTCCACAATTTTTTAAAAAGAAGGTTTAAACATAACGATTTTTCCTAGAATCAATTATGAATATTTTTAAAAGGATAATTAAATGTTTTAAATAATGATTTGAAATCTTTGTAATCAATTCCAAAATAAAAGATAATAAATAAGTATGCGGAAACAACTAGTACATTTGTCTCGCATGTATGATCTAGGAGATAAAATAAGGTGTTTAACTAAGGCTAGGAATGGAGCAACCAGTGCCCTGAACTTACTTGGCCTATATTTTCTCTTCTTAGGCGAGGAGTGGAACAGATCGAAAGGAAAGCCCAGATGCCCTAAAAAGATTATATTAAGTTTTTTCAAAATAAAAGAAGATTAGTGTTATCCAAAATTTAAGCAATCTCCAAAATGAATAAACTACAACTTGGATTACATAGAGATAATTTTCTTATACTTGGTGTTAGAATCTGAAGAGGGAACTCGTCCTATTCGTGGAATTTAAAAGTGATTTCATCGTTATTCCGCCCGTAGCACTTGTTGAATGCGGAAATTGATATTAAGTAAAATAGAATGATTTCTATGATCTTATTTACTTAATAATGTTTCAAAGATTGATTTAGGTTTACATTAAACGATGTCTTCAATAACATTGTTTCTGACCCATTTAAAAGTTAAGAAATTACGAATCGATGATAAGTAAATAGGAAATGTTTCATAGTAATAAGTGAATTAACTTAGAATTACTCTAATACTTAAAATAAAGGATTTGTAATTAACCATAAGAATTAAATAGAAAAGAGGCTTAATAAATCTGGTATACTCATATTCACTTTTTCATCGATGTTTGGATTTTGAAGGAACCGGGATCGGATTTGGGTGATTTTAATCCGAAAACCACTTCAAACCAATTTAATTTCGAAGTAAAATATGTTAGTAGTGGTGGTTTCTTCGTTATGAAATATCCAATGCAAGGACTAATCGCAATTGATCTTAGGGGTGATTCCCAAACTAGGATTTGGTAAGAGAAGTGCCTTCGGTTTTTTCAGTCCCAGAACGAACATGTATGGAAGAATGTCTGACCTTGGATTCTAAATCACATTGAGTGATCTCTATATAATGTATATCAGTCTGGACGGAGAAGACACATTCTATTAGCTTAACACCCTATCCGGAGACAATCGAGCTCGAAAAGTTATACGTTTGTAGAAATCAGTCGTGTGAATATGGAATGGAAATGTGGCATTAAATGTGAAAGACGATTTGTTATGTGAAAAAGGTAATCATTACCTCAAGCCTCATCAATCCTGAAATGATCAAAACAGGGTTAGATGCGGCAAAGCTATGTGGTTCGTAGCCATTAGTGTATAATCATCCACTTCAAGATATATTTCTTCCTGCTATAATGTTAGAGATGTAAATTAATGTAGATGTATGCAAAGAGAGCTCTCGTTTAAAGGTCGGTAACGACCGAGGGATGAAATTTTCCGTACTATCTAGTTATAGAGGTAGGCTGGTCTTGTGTTGGTAGAGGAGCTTTGTGATGGTTCCTCGGGACATCCATCTAGAGATGTTGTGACGACTCGGAATTTCAGATATTTGAAATTGGAATACTTAATTGGTTTAAAATATTTAAAATTTAATTTTTAACTTGAATTTCAAATATCGCTAATTATTGGATAATTAAATTATTAGATTTAATAATTGGAAATTGGGTAAAATATGACATCGGAAGTTTCAAGCCTATTAAAAATAATTTGGAGGCTTATAAAATTTATATTTATAATACCAAAGATAGGAAAAACTTTAAAATTGAATTAAAAGGTGATTTGGTCAGTTTTGAAAATATAACGTTTAAATTAACATTTAAAAATAGCCTTCCGAAGCACAGTCTCGGATTTCGATGAAACTAGTTCCATTAGATCCGAATTGTGTATTATTATCAGATTTCAAATTTCATAGCATTTGGAGTTATCGTGTGGTCATACGTGTTATAAACGCGCTGAAGTCTATATCGAAAATTCAATACAATAACTGGGTCCAAAAAGCTATCTTCTTCATATGATCGAATTAGGAATCGGAACCTTTTCCATTGTGTTCAGAATAGGGGTATAACATTATAAACTCCTAGCGGCACGCCTCTGTAGAAGGTCGAGATTTTAAGTTGCATTTATCGAGACAATTTAAATTTAATGAAATATATATATATATATATATATATATATATATATATATATTTATATTCTGGTCAAATTAATCACATCAGCTGAAATTCTTTTCACATCATAACTTTTTGCCTTCAATCACTGTAGCTAGTGTTGCATAGGGTCAAATTCTTAACCGACCAATTCCACTAGCCCATAACCATTCAAGCATGTAAGTATCACCTGTCATGTCCTTTCTTTTTCTGCCGTCCATCAATTTAAAACCGTGTATCTACCCCTCATTCATTTCATTCAATTCGAAACTTCATCAGACAAAAAAATTGGAACATCCTCCTCGTTCGTACAAGTCTTCTTTCGTCCTCTTTTCAAAGTCAACAAAAAAATACGAAGTTCGAATTCAAATGGCGAGCCTCCGTTCTCTTTTGGGATTCAAAATCTCAAATTCAATCGCGAGGCTCGGTTCAATTCATAGAGGTGGGTCCTTGGCTGGCGTTCAAAGCGGCTGTGATTGGGTGGGTGTACGCTTGCACACGCATGTGTGCAAGGGGTCGAGACGGTGAGTGATGTTGGCGTAGTGATTTGGGGTTGGCATCGTTCGTTGTGCGGCCGAAGGCATGGCCAGGGGAAGGGCACTGGAAGGCGACTCGAACGCGTGAGGTGGGACAACAACGGGTAGAGGCGCGAGTAGTGAGGCCATAGCTTCGAGCGATTGGTTCTGGAGTTCGACGCGGGAAGGATAATTGGGTTGCGGTAGCGTTGGAGGACGAGCAGTTGCGTAGGAAGGTATTGTGGAATTTTTACTTAATTTTTGTTTGGTTAGTAAGTATATCATCAAGAAGAAATCGAAAAAAATGATGAAAATAAAAAATATAGTAGTATATTTACTATTTATTCTTTTCAATTTGAGGATTTATATATATGTGTGTGTGTGTGTGTGTATACAATTTGGGGAAAATATATATAAAGTTTAAAACAAAAAAGTACGAAAAAGAATTAGCAGTAAAGGAAAGTAAGATATAAATACAAATATATAGTTAGAGATAAGATTTTGGAAAAGAAAAGAATAGGAATTTTAAATGTTTGAGGGATTTATATAAATTTGACTTTTAAATCTATATAGATTATTTTATAGATATATATGTAGTTTCAAAAAAAAATACATATATACATTTTAAATTTACTAGTTTAAATTTTAAAATAATGTAGTATGGAGATTAACTTGTTTAATAAATTTATTTAATTATTTTTGTCACTAAAAATATTTTATTAAGAGAAATTAGTTTAAATTAAATTATTAGCTAATTAAATTTATTAAATGGTAATTGATCGTTCGATGATTAAAATGTTAATAAACCATAAAATGTTTATACAAGGTCAAAATGATGGAGCGACAAATCGGTTTGGATGTATTGCAATTAAAGGTCAAAGGTGAGTTAATCTCACTCAAATTGGATTTCTGATGAATTTAAATTATCGTATTGATTGCTTGAATTGATAATATATTATCAGCCTGGATGTGATATACTATATATAATAGTATATATACATATATTGGAGTGATTGATATTCCCGCATTTATATAGCGGATGAGACTCTATGTGCCCTACATAATAGCAGATGACCCTATATACCGCAATATTCTACCACGAAGTGGGATTGGCATTTTATATTGTCCTAACGTCTGTGGATGCAGGGAAACAGGTTGGAGGGATCCAATTGGATTCCTCAGAAATAATGAATTTATTTTCATATTCAATTATTGAAATGTTGAATAATTATGTGATATATTATGTTGAAAAATCAATTTATTTGATGTTAATATTTTGCTGGATATATTATGTCATTTTAAAAATATAAATATTGAATTTTTGAGGGGAAATAAAAAGGGAAAAATTTAAAGTTAGAATTTATAGCAAAGATGGATAAATCTATAAAGAAAAGAATTGGGAAAATAAATAGTTTGATTTTTAAATCCTATATAATAAATTTTAAGGCATGGGAAAAATGAGGATTTTGAATAAATGTGAAAGAAAGGGATTTTTTAAAATAAAGGCTTAAGTAATATTGTTTATAATTCGAAGGAATACATTTTTAAAGTTCAAGATTTAAATGAGTTGGCAAAATAAAGGGGCGATTTTGAAATAAAGTATGAAATTGGCATTTTGAGATTTAACTAAGATTTTAAATCAGATAAAGGAGCGAACCTGGAATAAATTTGTTTTTGGAATAAAATTGGACAAGTAAAGGAATTTACTTTAAAGGGAATTGAATCCAGAGAATCGATTTAAAAATCGACTAAGTATTTTTGGTGTAACATCCCACCTTTTTGCATGCTTTAAATCGACGATAAACCACACACGTCAGACTTAAACCATACAGAATGGTGGATTGTTATTGGGGTAAATAAGAAAAAGCAGAGAAAGAAAAAAAACAAAATAGAATCTTGCAGCGGAACGATAAAATATAATAATCAAATATACAGTTCATGAAGCTATTTTACAAAATATTCGATTATACTCATACAATATATATCAGAGTTACACATACCAGAGAAAAATAAATAATGCAGTGGAACATTATGAATGTAGGGGAATACTATAATAAATAATAATAAATCTTCGCTTTCGTCCTCCAGAATACAGTCTTCCAAATGCTGAAATGCTCAAGCTGACCTTAGCGAATTGAAAAGACAAAACACTCGAGTCAGAACTAAAAGATCTTATGTAAGTTAAATGAACGGTAGAAAAATATATGAGTGGAACGGCGTCAGAGATGTTTATGGGATTTGATATCTCCTATCCAGCGTCTAATGTGAGTGCAGTAACTTAAGAGATGATTGGGGTTCACATCTCCTAAGGATCCATTAAATAATTTATTATGTGGTAATATTTCGCTATTATAATAATGTCAATAGTAAAATAAACTTACTTTTTTCATAGCATTAAGGGGTTACATTTTCCACATTAACACGTAATAATCCCGGTAGTCCATCCGGTATCATGATCCCTCCTGATCGGGAAGCCACCACAGGATACCACACGGCCTACGGGAGAAAACCAAACTCGTACAAGGCGCGCTGTGGTAGGTGACACGGCACAACTAGGCAATGTCAGCGTAGATATAGCAATTACATTCCGTGTCGATGGTAACGCGTAGCAGCTACTACCGCCCACCTCGAACCATACCCCCAAATCAAAAGAATCAAAAGTGGCCACCGAATCAATCTCAAAGTCAAAATATAATATCAAAGGAGTGTGTTCGATCAGAGGAATGACCTCATTAGCTCATCAATTGTTCAGGTTTTAGCCACCTTATGCCAACTCACGGGAGTCGGGTCCACGTATATACCTCAAAGGAACGCCGCCACCATCCTACTTCATTTTGGAATCTCCACTGCGTACTCGGTTGTTAAAGTGGTTTTCGGAGTTAGCATAGAGTATGATAACTTCCGATCTGGTCTCTTTAACAACCAAAGTTATTATAAAACCGCAATCATTTCAAAATAATTTATACTTCAAAGCCAGAATATATTATTCATTTCAAACCATATAAATATGATATCATTTCCATTCTAAGCCCAAATGAATATGATATCACTTTAATAAAAGCCCAAATCAATATAATATCATTTTTATTTCAAATATATCCCTATTCTGAAATCATAGCACTTTCAAAATTATAACATTTCGAAATCAAAACACTTGGAATATAACCTTTCAAAACATAATACTTTGAATTCCATAGCTTCTAAACCATAACTTCCGAAACTTAAATGGTTTGGATATTCAAACTATATATAAAATAAAATAGTTTGAATTTAAAATTACTTTATAAAGTAAAATAATTTCCTCGACTTCACAATTTTATTCGCTTTAAATTAAATCTCAATTCATAACTTTCAACTCACTTTCAATTTCAGTAGACCATTTCAATTTCAATATATTTCAAACTTTGAGTATTAGACAATTTCAAAACTAAGGTTGAAAATTACGATTCAACAATTCAATGTTTTATTATTTAGTTTTGAAATATTTGCATAATAAATCCATTATCAATTAAACGACACTCAACTTACAAATAACTAAACATTTCCTTCAATTTATTTATACTTGAAATCTTCGTTTAATCCACCATAAACCAATATCTAGTTAAAAACCATACCTCTAAAATCTTAGTTTTATTTAATTTCAAATCGATTTCATATTTATCTTCCCACCTTATTCTCATTTATGTTATTATAAATTCCAGAAATGTAAATTTTAAATAAATACTTAACCCTATTATATCTTAATAAAGTCAAACTTTATTATTTAACTTCTTTTACTTTAAACTAATTGTATACATAGCTTAAAACCAGGAATTCAACTATATATAAAATAACAATTTATAAAATATCCAAATCAATATCTCATAAACCATATATTTCTTTAAAAAAATCATAGAAATCAGTTTCAAAATATTTTTATATATAGATCACGGTGTCTGTATATAATTTTCTACCCAATGGTCAAGTGATACGTATATTTATCATTTCAATCCGTAATTTAAAATAAAAATACGGTTATATATCATTTCCAACCGCAATCCCGAATGAAATAAAAATGCATAACAACTTGCAGTTTATAATAATATATAATACAACATCCATTCATCCAATATCAATCATCAACCATTTATCACAATCGTCATCCAATTCAAACAATAACATCAATATATAACAGATAATAAACAATAGGTATTTACCGATAGTTTATATTCAATAATAAATTAAACAACTAATTGACTGGCAGTTTATTAACAACAATTTAATTCAATAAATTCAGTTTAACCGGGTTGATGATTAGAAATATGCCAAATAGTCATAAATGAATTTCAAATCACATCAGAAATTAATTTAACATACATAAGAAATTTTAGAAGTTGTGAGTGGGTTAAAAAACTCACCTTTTGAATTTAAATTTAATTCAAATCCAATTTAAACCCAAAATTTGAACAGTCTCAGAATCCGTCCAAACTAGTACCAAAATGTTCGGAATTCCAATGCGAACCTAGCGGAGAAAACCGCACGTGAAACGGACAAGTATGTGGAAGTTATTTGAGTTAGAACAATAGAATCAAAATTCAAAATTAAAAACAGAGTAAATAACATACACTCATCTCTTGCCACGTCAACCCCTTCAACCTTCACACGCGAACGCGAGACCAACCGAACCCATCTTCATTGATGTTTGACCAACCACAGCCGCCACTACACACCGCTACCGACCTCGCCACCACCGCCCACGAACTTGCCTCCTCCCCCTCTACCTTCGGCCTGAGGCCGCAAGCCTCCGCTGCCCCCTATATCGCCATGTCGCCACCGATACTATAGGGTTTCGAAACCCTAAAATGCAAACTTCTGTCGCCACGACAAGCAATAGAAGGCATGACTACAACCAATCCACCCCTAACGCAATCCTCCACGAAACCCATATCTCGATTTTGCTGATTGAAGCTGTGACGCCCCACCTCTATACCCACGCTAGCCAAGAACATTACTGTGAATGCTGTCAACTAGCACGGAGAATAAGGCTGTTGAGGAGCGACCATCTGTATAATTGCTTTGTGCGAGTACCGATATACCGGATAAAAATATAACTTTTCATCTCAAGAGGAAATCCGACACACCGACACAAACTCAAAGCTACTACACAGTGGCTATAAAGATCTTCGGAAACAAATATAGAAATAAACATAACATAAATCAGTCACAGGACAATTCATATCACAAAGGCGGAAATAGATATGAATATTACACATAAAAGTGTATATCAGAGTAGTGGTCAAAAGATCCACAATAATACAAAAGAATAGCAACACGTGCTATACAAAAGAATACATCTATGAGTCTAAATCTCAAGTGTATACAACAAAATAAACTACTAATCTAAGTAGTCTGCCAAAAGTCGGGATGATAGTTCGATAAGGAGTCAAGCAGAAGCACCTGTAAAATCTCAGTCTGACCCAAGTATTATTTAAGAAGAAAATAATAAACGGATCAGTCTAGCAATAAATATCAGATGAAGTGATATATAATAAGAGATATGACATAAACATATAATAATCACAATGCCAAGCTGTGATAAATAAGTAAATAAAAAAAACCAATAAGAGATTAATCAATATCACAATAATCTACTCAAGATAGAAAGGGATGTCATACTCCTAATTTCATTCACCAAGCCACAATAAATGGCATATATATCAATGCCCATCGTAAAAGTTGGTGAAACATAAATTCCAGAAATCAACACACGAAATCCAGAAATCACAATAAAAAGGAACAACGACGTCGTACAGCGGGACATCCGATGAACCAAATCACAATAAAAAGGATGGCCAATCCCCAAAAGAAACTGGACATCGACACACCTAAAAAGACATGCCCCATGAACCGTCGAACATCGACGCACCTAGAAAGATACGTCCCATGCTCTAGCATCGACGCACCTAGAAAGATACGCCCCATGCACAAATAAATAAACATCGATGCACCTAGAAAGATACACCCCATGCTCTAGCATCGACGCACCTAGAAAGATACGCCCCATGCACAAATAAATAAACATCGATGCACCTAGAAAGATACACCCCATGTAATGTCTAACATCGATGCACCTAGAAAGATACACCCCATGCTAAGTCGAACATCGACGCACCTAGAAAGATACGCCCCATGCATAGACGAACATCGACGCACCTAAAAAGATACGCCCCATGTCCCGACTTATTGAGCCGATTGCTCCACGAAGTAAACAAACATCGATGCACCTAGAAAGGTACACCCCATGCATAATAAAACATTGACGCACCTTGAAAGGTACGACCCATGTATAAAATGAGACGAAACTCAATAAAATGAGGAACAGTCCTCAACATAGACAAAAAGACATCGCACATTGCTAGTCTAAACCGCAAAGATGATCGTCATGATCAAAGAGAAGTGTCAATTACAATAAGCTAGTAAATATATGAGCTTAGCTTCATGTCCCATAACCCCTAGCTTAACTTAAATATTTACGAACAAATTGTAGATCTCCACTAGAAAATTGTCACAAGAGGTTCAATCGAACAAGTCCAAGAATTAACCGACGAAGTAAATGCAAGCGTTTCATTCCACTTGTTTTACTAAGTCGTTTAATTAGATTTCTCATACGAGTGAGGTAAAGGTTTGTATATACTAATAGATTGGAAAACGGTTTTATAAACGAATTTGGTATTAAAATAGTATTGAAATCGTTTGAGTAAAGTGTTTTGATATTTACTACTAGTATACAAAACCTTTATATTTTTAAAGTGACAAAGCACAAGGGGATTGTAGAAACAATCAATCACAAAGATCACATTCGAAGATGTGAATAAAATCCAATGAAATCGATAAAGGATCTGTCGAAGTGGATATATCTAAAATTCCCAAAGAAAATAAGTCATCAAAGATGATAATAAAAGATGACAATAAATAGGATCATCACGAATCGATTTAAATTGGAAATTCAATCCAAAAAGGCAAATTGGACTCAAACAGCAGGTTCAGTCGACTGAACAGAGTTTTCAGTCGGCTGACCCTGTGCATGGAAATTTTCCAGGTTCAGGAAACTTTCTGTTTCCAGTTTCAGTCGACTGTGCAGAGTTTTTCAGTCGACTGAATCATGCCTGGAAACTCTCGGGTTTCAGGTTCAGTCGACTGAACAGAGTTTTCAGTCGACTGAATCATGCCTGGGCTGTTTTTCAGCCTATTCAAATGAAGAGCAAATTCTTCCAAAATGCAACCGGACGAACATTGGCTCTAAGGGTTTATGCCAATCGGCAACCCGACCCTATATGCTCCTCGGTGCATCACCAAAAACATGATCAAACATCCATAAAAGGATTTCACACAAATTTGACTTAAAAACCCAAAAATTGGAGTATTCACAAAATCAATCCAAAACAAGAGCAAATGCACATGAAGAAGTGTTAGGAATTCATACCCAACAACCAAAGATAATTATAGTCATAGATGTGAGATAAAAATCTCACCTTTGCACTAAAATTTATGAAGATGAAGCATGAAAGCAAAGAGGAATCAACCACTCTTCAAGTCCAACTCTAGAAGCTTGAATCTAAGCTAAAAAGAAGAACATTTCCTAAGTTAGGTTTAGGAAATTTCTGAAATTCAAAGAGAGAATGAGTTGGAGAAGAAGAAGAGGAAGCTTACCAATGGGTTCTCATGAACTTTGGAGCAAGGAGATGGATTTGCAAAGCAAGCTAGGGCTTAGGAATTTGTATTTCCCATTCTCTTCCTCCATTTTTGCTTGAGCTTGAGTGTTAGGAAAATAGAAGAGAAGTGAATGAAGAGGAGAGTGTTGGAACTGAGTTAAGTGGCTAATTGGCTCAGCCCAACCAAAGCCCTAAGCGGGAAAAAGTAGCAAAAATCAACTTTCTCCAAACATATCGAAGCTTATACTCAAAAAGGTCGCAAACGGCATTTTGAATTCAATGGAGGTGGTCTCGAGTCCTAATTCGACCGTATGCAAAAAGTAGGTTTTTGGTCCAAAATCCGACGAACGATAAAATATTTAAATAAAATATTTAAATATAAAATCGATAAATATGCGGGTTGTTACAGACTCCCCTCCTTAAAGAAATTGCGTCCTCGCAATAAGTAAGAAGGAAATATAAGAAGTAACAACCATAGAAGCATATTAACACAAAAGAAAATTTGAAATAGGAAGTTCACCCTAAATTGCACAAAAGAGTTAGCAAGAAATCTGGTGAAACTTCAATTTCCACAATAACACCGGGCTCAAGAATAAAAACCGGAATCCCTAAGGCATTCGCGTAGATAAAAGACGTGGGGAACGTCAAGAATAGCAGAAAATTGAGCCGGTGCAACGGCGTAGTACAAAAACGGTACGCCCGAGAAACTAGAAACTCAAATAATTTGGGACATCAGCGTAGTACAAAAACGGTACGCCCAATGAACCAAAGCAAAGACATGGATGTAGTACAACGGTACATCCAATGAATCAAAAAGCGAAGACATGGATGTAGTACAACGGTACATCCAATGAATCAAAAGCAAAGACATCGATGTAGTACAAACGGTGCATCCGATGAATCAAAAGCAAAGACATCGATGTAGTACAAACGGTGCATCCGATGAATCAAAAGCAAAGACATCGATGTAGTACAAACGGTACATCCGATGAATCAAAAGCAAAGACATCGATGTAGTACAACGGTACATCCGATGAATCAAATAGCAAATACATCGATGTAGTACAACGGTACATCCGATGAATCAAAAGCAAAGACATCGATGTAGTACAAACGGTGCATCCGATGAATCAAAAGCAAAGACATCGATGTAGTACAAACGGTGCATCCGATGAATCAAAAGCAAAGACATCGATGTAGTACAAACGGTACATCCGATGAATCAAAAGCAAAGACATCGATGTAGTACAAACGGTACATCCGATGAATCAAAAGCAAAGACATCGATGTAGTACAAACGGTACATCCGATGAATCAAATCCCAAATAATTCGGAACACTGACGCAGTACAAAAACGGTACGTCCAATGAACCGAACACAATAAAAGGACATCGGACGCTAGTCCTTAAAAGGAATGAGATAAAGCTCAATAAAACGAAGTATACCAAAACGTCCGATGAACTTGATAGAAAAATAATTCCATTCAGACAACATCAAAGAATCAACCACTTGTTGCTTACGACAAAGCGCATTGGCAACACGATTTCTCTTCTCGGGAATAAAAGAATATCAAGATCATAAGATGCTAGGAACTCGAGTCAACATGAAGTTCCTTATGAGAAAATAATTATTACAAAGATTTATGATCGAGGTAGAGAACAAATTTCTCATCCAAAAATGATGATGCCAAATTCCAAAAGTAAAAACAATAGCCGCGAACACTAGACCAGGAGTGGCATATCTAGTCTCGATAAGCTATAAAGATTTAGAAGCACAAGTGATAGCACGTTTTCCTTTGCAAGAGAATGGCATTCCAAACCAATAGGTACAAATAGCAAAGTCTTGGTTCCCCTTCAGGAATCACAAGAAGGAATAAGAGTATCGAAAAGAAAGAACTTCTTTTAAAATAATTCTCTTCTCCGAAAAGTTAAAACTTTCAAAATTACATTTTTACAAGTCAATATATCGTGTCTGATTGTCACATCAAAGCGTTTAGGAAATTCCTATCGATAACGTTGATCAAGCGCATCGACCAAAATTCTTAAAGCACTCAACGGGCAATACAATCACAAAATCATATTTTATAGGATAAACAAATCTCTTAAAAAGTTTTAAGAATATTCTTTGTTCGTTTCAAGAACAAAATCCAGTTTTACTTATAAATAAATCTTATGAAAAAGATTTGCAAAATTTTAAATTACTATTTTCATCCAAAATCAATAAATACAAGAATGGTCTCATCGAAATATTCATAGAATATTCGATTTATAAAATGGATGAAATAAGTTGGACAAATTGAATGACATAATAATTCATTCCTAGGAATCATAACAAGTGCAGAATGCGATAAGTGAAATGCTAACTTCCGCAACTTGTAGCAAATGAAAACGGTGGTATAGTCGAACTAAAAGGACCTTAGTATCACACAAAAGATTACTTAGGTGATAATCCTAAGATAAGCTCAAAAATACCGGAAAATTTCTCTAACTACATGAATGAGAGAAATAACACTTTCCTTATAAGTGGGCTTAAGGAATAAAATGATTCCATCAAGTTGGAATCAAAATCATAAAGGAAAAATAGAAATCTGCTTAACAGATTGAAAATGTCGAAGATGAGTAATCCACTCGAAAAATAGGATATGGGCTTCACAATTTAAGCCAATCCTTACAGAAAAAGTCAATTCCGAAGCCAAAGTAAATATCGGCTCGGAAAGAAAAGTCACATAAAACAATCTCGACATCTAAACAAAAGCAAATTGAGTGTTGTGGATCTACCATCCGGATTCACAATTCTCAAAGAAGTCAACAAGCCCAAAATATTCAAAGAAAAAGAATTAACAATTCCTTTTGATATAAAATAGTGAGATGGAAACTATATCAAAAAGAACATGAACAAGATAATCACAAAGCAAATGTCATCAAGGATTGAATGAAAAATACCTTGACTAAGAGAAATGTTTCCAGGAGCTTGCACTACATTGAGCTCTCCCTCCTTCTTACTTTGAACTACGGGACATGCAGTAATATGGTGACCTGAATTTTTGCAATAGCGACAAAAGAGGGGTTTCGGACACTCCCTTGCATAGTGGTTCGTGGAACCACAATTGTAGCATTCTCCGCGATTAGGGATGGGAGTATTTGCTATAGAAGTCTCTCGCTTCGCCCTCTTGTTAGGATTAGGACTTTCAAACCTAGTAAAGGGATGCCTCTTCTTGTTGTTGTTGGAGTTCGGTTTGGCACTCCCAACCTCGACATCAATTTCTCTATCGGCCTCTTCAAGACGAAGAGCGATATCAATAAGCTGATCAAATGAAACCTCAAGTTTCAGAAGTAATGGCTTCTTAAGATTCTTATTCAAGTCATAGACAAATCTCTGATTTTTCTTCATCGGGGTATTAATATACTCAACCCCGTATTTGGAAAGAGATTCGAAAGATGCGACATAGTCTGTCACAGAAGATTCACCTTGAACAAGGTCTATGAAACGCCGGGCTAAAGTTACTCTTTCAGCCTCCGGCACAAATTTCAATTCGAATCTTCCCCGGAATTGCTCCCAAGTAAGATCCGCCTCAACGATTTCAGAAATTAAAAGCTCATATCAATCCAATGCTCTTTCTTGGAGCATGCTAGAAGCTACTTGGACTCGATGAAGGTCAATAAGGTTCATACGAGAAAAGATGCGATCGCATGATTTGAGCCAAGCTTGAATTTCTATAACACTCTCGGATCCCGTGAATGGCCTTCCACCCAAATCAGTGTAGTCTCTGCACAAGCGTGCAAAACCGGATCTAGGATGAGTAGGCTCCTGATTGGGACCCACTGTTTGAGCGTTCTTGACAAGATCTAAAAGCTGCTGAGCAGACATGAATACTCCATCCTGAGGAGTAGCGCTAGATTGACCGGCGCTGGAACGGCCTGGTCTAACCATTTCTCTTCTTTAAGAAAGAAAGAAAGAAGACGAAAAAGTTATTCTCAAAATAAATATCAAGCAATTCTTGATAGATAAAACAAGGAATCATAAAGAAAATAGGATGAATCGGTACGAAGACTCGAATTAAATCCTAAAGCACGACTCCTAAGATGGACTTAGGACGATGATCCTTGTTATAATATTCCATATTGTTCCGAAGTTTGGCTCTGATACCAAGCTGTGACGCCCCACCTCTATACCCACGCTAGCCAAGAACATTACTGTGAATGCTGTCAACTAGCACGGAGAATAAGGCTGTTGAGGAGCGACCATCTATATAATTGCTTTGTGCGAGTACCGATATACCGGATAAAAATATAACTTTTCATCTCAAGAGGAAATCCGACATGCCGACACAAACTCAAAGCTACTACACAGTGGCTATAAAGATCTTCGGAAACAAATATAGAAATAAACATAACATAAATCAGTCACAGGACAATTCATATCACAAAGGCGGAAATAGATATGAATATTACACATAAAAGTGTATATCAGAGTAGTGGTCAAAAGATCCACAATAATACAAAAGAATAGCAACACGTGCTATACAAAAGAATACATCTATGGGTCTAAATCTCAAGTGTATACAACAAAATAAACTACTAATCTACGTAGTCTGCCAAAAGTCGGGATGATAGTCCGATAAGGAGTCAAGCAGAAGCACCTGTAAAATCTCAGTCTGACCCGAGTATTATTTAAGAAGAAAATAATAAACGGATCAGTCTAGCTATAAATATCAGATGAAGTGATATATAATAAGAGATATGACATAAACATATAATAATCACAATGCCAAGCTGTGATAAATAAGTAATTAAAAAAAAAACCAATAAGAGAGTAATCAATATCACAATAATCTACTCAAGATAGAAAGGAATGTCATACTCCTAATTTCATTCACCAAGCCACAATAAATGGCATATATATCAATGCCCATCGTAAAAGTTGGTGAAACATAAATTCCAGAAATCAACACATGAAATCCAGAAATCACAATAAAAAGGAACAATGACGTCGTACAGCGGGACATCCGATGAACCAAATCACAATAAAAAGGATGGCCAATCCCCAAAAGAAACTGGACATCGACACACCTAAAAAGACATGCCCCATGAACAGTCGAACATCGACGCACCTAGAAAGATACGCCCCATGCTCTAGCATCGACGCACCTAGAAAGATACGCCCCATGCACAAATAAATAAACATCGATGCACCTAGAAAGATACACCCCATGCTCTAGCATCGACGCACCTAGAAAGATACGCCCCATGCACAAATAAATAAACATCGATGCACCTAGAAAGATACACCCCATGTAATGTCTAACATCGATGCACCTAGAAAGATACACCCCATGCTAAGTCGAACATCGACGCACCTAGAAAGATACGCCCCATGCATAGACGAACATCGACGCACCTAAAAAGATACGCCCCATGTCCCGACTTATTGAGCCGATTGCTCCACGAAGTAAACAAACATCGATGCACCTAGAAAGGTACACCCCATGCATAATAAAACATTGACGCACCTAGAAAGGTACGACCCATGTATAAAATGAGACGAAACTCAATAAAATGAGGAACAATCCTCAACATAGACAAAGAGACATCGCACATTCCTAGTCTAAACCGCAAAGATGATCGTCATGATCAAAGAGAAGTGTCAATTACAATAAGCTAGTAAATATATGAGCTTAGCTTCATGTCCCATAACCACTAGCTTAACTTAAATATTTACGAACAAATTGTAGATCTCCACTAGAAAATTGTCACAAGAGGTTCAATCGAACAAGTCCAAGAATTAACTTACGAAGTAAACGCAAGCGTTTCATTCCACTTGTTTTACTAAGTCGTTTAATTAGATTTCTCATACGAGTGAGGTAAAGGTTTGTATATACTAATAGATTGGAAAACGGTTTTATAAACGAATTTGGTATTAAAATAGTATTGAAATCGTTTGAGGAAAGAGTTTTGATATTTACTACTAGTATAGAAAACCTTTATATTGTTAAAGTGACAAAGCACAAGGGGGATTGTAGAAACAATCAATCACAAAGATTACATTCGAAGATGTGAATAAAATCCAATGAAATCGATAAAGGATCCATCGAAGTGGATATATCTAAAATTCCCAAAGAAAATAAGTCATCAAAGATGATAATAAATGATGACAATAAATAGGATCATCACGAATCGATTTAAATTGGAAATTCAATCCAAAAAGGCAAATTGGACTCAAACAGCAGGTTCAGTCGACTGAACAGAGTTTTCAGTCGACTGACCCTGTGCCTGGAAATTTTCCAGGTTTAGGAAACTTTCTGTTTCCAGTTTCAGTCGACTGTGCAGAGTTTTTCAGTCGACTGAATCATGCCTGGAAACTCTCGGGTTTCAGGTTCAGTCGACTGAACAGAGTTTTCAGTCGACTGAATCATGCCTGGGCTGTTTTTCAGCCTATTCAAATGAAGAGCAAATTCTTCCAAAATGCAACCGGACGAACATTGGCTCTAAGGGTTTATGCCAATCGGCAACCCGGCCCTATATGCTCCTCGGTGCATCACCAAAAACATGATCAAACATCCATAAAAGGATTTCACACAAATTTGACTTAAAAACCCAAAAATTGGAGTATTCACAAAATCAATCCAAAACAAGAGCAAATGCACATGAAGAAGTGTTAGGAATTCATACCCAACAACCAAAGATAATTATAGTCATAGATGTGAGATAAAAATCTCACCTTTGCACTAAAATTTATGAAGATGAAGCTTGAAAGCAAAGAGGAATCAACCACTCTTCAAGTCCAACTCTAGAAGCTTGAATCTAAGCTAAAAAGAAGAACATTTCCTAAGTTAGGTTTAGGAAATTTCTGAAATTCAAAGAGAGAATGAGTTGGAGAAGAAGAAGAGGAAGCTTACCAATGGGTTCTCATGAACTTTGGAGCAAGAAGATGGATTTGCAAAGCAAGCTAGGGCTTAGGAATTTCTATTTCCCATTCTCTTCCTCCATTTTTACTTGAGCTTGAGTGTTAGGAAAATAGAAGAGAAGTGAATGAAGAGGAGAGTGTTGGAACTGAGTTAAGTGGCTAATTGGCTCAGCCCAACCAAAGCCCTAAGTGGGAAAAGGTAGCAAAAATCAACTTTCTCCAAACATATCGAAGCTTATACTCAAAAAGGTCGCAAATGGCATTTTGAACTCAATGGAGATGGTCTCGAGTCCTAATTCGACCGTATGCAAAAAGTAGGTTTTCGGTCCAAAATTCGACGAATGATAAAATATTTAAATAAAATATTTAAATATAAAATCGATAAATATGCGGGTTGTTACAGAAGCCAAAATCGAAAACCCCCAAATCGACTTGTAGGGTTCGCGAATTTTGAGTTTGGCCGAGATTTTAGGATGATTCGAGCATCATTTGCAGAAGCGAACACTAGACGTAGATTCGTATCGCTGAGATCTTCGAATTGTATATTTTTTTTCGAATTTTTTTGAGGAGTTTGAAATTTTGATTTAATTTTGAATTGCAAATGGAATCTGGTTTAGGGAATTTGTCTGCCATTGAGGAAGAGGAGGAATAGATTGAATCGTGTACAGACAAATGACAATGAGGAACAATTAGGGTTTATAACGAAGTATATATAGGCAGGCTGAAAATAAAAAAGATGGACCGTATTTGATTTGAAAAATTGAACGATAATGGCCCAAAAGGCCCGTTTCGACTCCGGAAGGTAATTGGGTCAACCCATATATCAAATTAGATGTTTTAAAATATTTTAAACGTGATGGAATAGATTTCAAGTCCAAATTCCATCGTATGAAGAAGTTATGCTAAAATAAAATTATTTCAAATTGATTTCAATTGATTGAATTAATTGATTTCTAAGCGTTTCGAGTCCGTACGATAGAACGACAAGTCCGATTGCTACGAAACTTGAAATCCTACAATAATTCACCGTTACGGATCCGATGAAACTAGTTTGTTCGAAATCCGAGTTCGTGGCCAAAATGACTATTTTTCAGTCAATTCGATAATTAATATTTATTAATTAAATCATCTTTCAATTTAAATTCTATAATTCATAAATTTTATCATCTTGTATTACTTTAGAAATTTAAAATCCTTTATAACAAATTTCCATATCAATTTAAAGTTAATCAATTTACCAATTATAGTATTAAATTCCAATTCCAATGTATTCATAAATCATTGATTGAAATTCCAATGAAATCTATTTATTTGATTTATAGATTTTGTTATTGAATCAATTATCATTTTCTGGGAAGAATTATTTTTGGCTTACTTTAATTACAATAATAATTCTCATTTCCTCCTAGTTTCAATTAATATAGAATTTAATTCCAGTTACTTACCATTAAATTCAATAATTATTGATTACATTCCAATTAAATAAAAATTGATTCCAAAAATTGATTTGATTTAATTGCCATCTTTACGAGGTCCATTAATACTAATTTACCTAAGTACACTAATATACGCCTATTTACATCTTACATTTTTATAAATATTACCTTAATATATTCAAATCCCTAACTCCTTTGTATTGACTACCCTATTTCCAATTGTTATATTTTTGCCAAATATATACATTAATTACAATTTATATTCTCAGTAAATTTATTTACTTGGTCTCATGCTTTCTATTACACCAATTACTACCTTATATATAAATTTACGTTTGTATTTTAATTTACATTCGCAATTTCCGTTATTATATTAATTATCATTAAAGTACATTTAATCATCTTTATTTGTAATTGGTGAATTAACTGGTAACAACCATTTGTCACCATTACACCCTTTATAATACTTGTATGTTCATTCTTCCCAACCAATTACCATCTATTATATTATTTCACACATTAATTCAATAATTACATTTGCTTTCTCATATTCCACTTATAAGCAAGTCATAAGATTTAAATTATTTTATTTAATTAGAATTTCATTCAAGTTCATTAATTATTAACTTAAATTAACCTTGTTAGGTTTCCTCTTAGTTAATTTTCATTATTATATTATTACAGCCTTTAATAATAATTCATTAATTTTTATTTTCTTCAACATTAAATTTCAAAAATCTCAATAAATTAATAATTTTAATTATTGAAAATTTACGGGTCGTTACACTCTCCCCCACTCAAAACTTTTCGTCCCCGAAAAGGAAAAAGAAGGGAAAAGAAGAATTAAGAAATCAATATATCTTACTTAAAATATTAAATTTATAAACAAATAAATTTGCAAAATTAATTAATTTAAATAAAATATACCAATTTATGACCATTAAATCTTTTTATACTTAAATTAATAAAGTTTGGAAACATTTCAAAAACTTTCCACGTCCATAATTTACGGAAAATTTAGGCAGAGTCTCCTTTGTACGGAGAGGCTCGGGAGAAAATATAATATCAAATATAACAATATACAACATATATTTTCCAAATAATATATATCCCAACATGGGAAAAATATAACAGCGCTATAAAACCATAATCCGTGAACGTACCTATTTGTCGGGTAATTTATGCTTATTTTGTGAAACCAAAGGCAGTAGCAATTGCTTCCATAACCTGTATTTCACTTATATAATCCAAAAAGAGTTAATAATTATAGAATGAAATGTTTAAAATTGTTTCATCCACCAATCAAACAAAACAATGTCAAATACAACAATCACTTGCAATCACCACATATGACCATCATATGAAGTCAATGAAATCAACCACCACATATGCTTAGCAAACAAAAAAATAATTGTTTGGGTTCGAAAATTTTAAATCGTACAGAATGGAGAGTAAACTATTAAGTGCACCATTTACTCAACAGTGTTAGATGAACCTAAATAGATTATTCATACATCCAAACCAGTTTAAAGTATTCTTACCCAAACAACCATAAACCAAAAACAAACAACAAATCCAAACAATAAATTAAATTCATTCCTATTAATTTCATTTCATAGTATTTGTTGTTTGATTTCTTTTCTTTCATATAATGATTTATATTTTTAATTTACAACTATTTTTTGCAAATATCATTTCTATCCATTGACTCAGTGTTTATTTAACTTATTTGCACTTATGCTCAAAAAATTTCATTTTTATTTATTCATATCATATAAATTTTCTTTTCATTGCATTACAATCATTCATTTCTCAATTTCATTTATTTTCATTCATTTATTACTTAATTTCGTTTATTCATTTATTTATAATACATACCTTTCCACTTATTTAATTAGTAGCCTTTCAATTTTTCTTAAATTTATAACAACTACAACATCAAATTCTTATCTACAAAAGAAATTCATTGAACACTTTCATTCATAAGTTTACCTGTACAATTTCCATTACATTTTCTTATTGAACATTGCTACTTTTAACATTTGGTAAGTTATATATATGCTTTTAAGGATGTAATCAAAAGTTATACGAGTTTCTCATTTCTTTTAATTTAATTAAATGTTCAATAATTATATCTTCTGTTTTATAGATTACAATTTCAATTTTCTTTTTAGTTCCATTTATACTTAGCATTAAATCTCTTATTTCCTTTAGAGGTTTCAATTTGTTAGTTTAATTTCATTTCACTACACTAATTGAAAATATTAATTAACGGAAACTTAAGAATTAAATACCAGGTTTTATCCAAATTATTTAAAAAAAATAGATAAATGCATATACTTACAACTTATATATCCAACTATAATTAAACAATTTTATATTTTATATTTGTTTATCAAAATAAGTTTGCAGTAAAACTACTACAGTGGCCTTCCCACTTCGAAACTCGAAAATGAATGTCGATGATCCGTGCACTCATCACCGAAATTATTTTCCAGCGACAGAGAAGGGAGTACAAAATTTATTTCTTCCAAAATTTCTTTAAAGCAATTCTTTCAAATCATATTGAAATATTTATATCAGAAAGTATCTCTAAATAATATTATTATTATATTTCAAAATCATTCAAAAGAAATTTTCGAAAATCCCGGAACTTAAGTTCTAAAATTTCCAAATTTTATTTATTTTATTTTCTTCAAATCTTCTTTCCAACAAATATTTATAAATTTCAATACCTAACAACCAATATATTGCAACCAAATACATATATCATTTATAAAAATAATTATTTTATATACATAGAAAATATAATAGGCAAAATTATTCCATTCACCTATATTTCAAAACAAATATTGTGTCAGTCTGCCCTACTAAGTGTTTAGAAATCCCTATTGATGTCATAGCGTCCTATGCACCAACCAGAATTTATAACTACAAAACGGAACAAATTAACACAATATTAAAACCTTTATATAACACTAACAAATACGCTCTCTCATATATATGCACTCAATGACTCATCATAAGGTATTACTACCCTATTAATAAAGAGTCAGACCCCACAAAGCTAAGGTTTATCGCTAAACCAAAATCTAATACCAAATGTAACATCCCGCCTTTTTGCATGCTTTAAATCGACGATAAACCACACACGTCAGACTTAAACCATAAAGAAGGGTGAATTGTTATTGGGGTAAATAAGAAAAAGAAGAGAAAGAGAAAGAACAAAATAGAATCTTGCAGCGGAACAATAAAATATAATAATCAAATATACAGTTCATGAAGCTGTTTTACAAAATATTCGATTATACTCATACAATATATATCAGAGTTACACATACCAGAGAACAATAAATAATGCAGCGGAACGATATGAATGTAGTGGAATACTATAATAAATAACAATAAATCTTCGTCTTCGTCCTCTAGAATACGGTCTTCCAAATCCTGAAATGCTCAGGCTGACCCGAGCGAATTGAAAAGACAAAACACTCGAGTCAGAACTAAGAAATCTTATGTAAGTTAAATCAACAGAAAAAAAAATATGAGTGGAACGGCGTCGGAGATGTTTATGGGATTTGACATCTCCTATCCAGTGTCTAACGTGAGTGCAGTAACTTAAGAGAAGCCCGAGATTCTCATCTCCTAAGGATCCGTTAAACAATTTACTATGTAGTAATATTTCGCTATTATAATAATGTCTATAGTAAAATAAACTTACTTTTAAATAGAATTAAGGCTTTACATTTTCCACCTTAACACGTAATAGTCCTAGCAATCCATCCAGTATCATGGTCCCTTCTGATTGGAAAACCACTAGAGGATACCACACGGGCTACGGGAGAAAACCAAACTCGTACAAGGCGCACTATGGTAGGTGACACGACACAACTGGGCAATGCCAGGGTAGATATACCAATTACACTTCCGGGCCGGTGGTAATGCGTAGCAGCTACTACCGCCCACCTCGAGCCACACCCCTAAATCAAAAGAATCAAAAGTGGCCACCGAATCGATCTCAAAGTCAGAATATAATATCGAAGGAGTGTGTCCGATCAGAGGAATGACCTCATAAGCCCCTCAATTGCTCCTGTTTTAGCCATCTTATGCTAACTCACGGGAGTCGGGTCCACGTATATACCTCAAAGGTACGCCGCCGCCATCCTACTTCATTCTGGAATCTCCGCCGCGTACACGGTTGTTAAAGTGGTTTTCGGAGTTGGCAGCGAGTATGACAACTTCTAATCCCGGTCTCTTTAATAACCAAACGTTATTATAACACCGCAGTCATTTCAAAATAATTTATACTTCAAAACCAGAATTTAATATTCATTTCAAACCATATAAATACGATATCATTTCCATTTCAAACCTAAATCAATATGATATCATTTTAATAAACGCCCAAATCAATATAATATCATCTTTATTTCAAATATATCCCTTTTCCGAAATCATAGCACTTTCAAAATTATAACATTTCGAAATCAAAACAATTGGAGTATAACCTTTCAAAACATAATACTTCGAATTTCATAGCTTCTAAACCATAACTTCCAAAACTTAAATGGTTTGGATATTCAAATCGTATATAAAATAAAATAGTTTGAATTTTAAATTACTTTATAAAATAAAATAATTTCCTCGAATTCACAATTTTATTCCCTTTAAATTAAATCTCAATTCATAACTTTCAACTCACTTTCAATTTCAGTAAACCTTTTCAATTTCAGTATACTTCAAACTTTGAGTATTAGACAATTTTAAAACTAAGGTTGGAAATTACGATTCAACAATTCAATGCTTTATTATTTAGTTTTGAAATATTTGCATAATAAATTTATTATCATTTAAATAAGACTCAAATTACAATTAACTAAACATTTCCTTCAATTTGCTTATACTTGAAATATTCGTTTAATTCACCTTAAACCAAAATCTAGTTAAAAACCATACCTATAAAATCTCAATTTTATTTAATTTCAAATCGATTTCATATATCTTCCCATCTTATTCTCATTTAAGTTATTATAAATTCCATAAATAAAAATTTTAAATAAATACTTAACCATATTATATCTTAATAAAGTCAAACTTTATTATTTAACTTCTTTTACTTTAAATCAATTTTATACGCAGCTTAAAACTAGGAATTCAACTATATACAATTTTTTTTTATAAAATATCCAAATCAATATCTCATAAACCATATATTTCTTTAAAAAAAATCATAGAAATCAATTTCAAAATATTTTTACATATAGACCATGGTGTCTGTATCTAATTTTCTACCCTATGGTCATGTGATACGGATATTTATCATTTCAATCCGTAATTTAAAATAAAAATACGGTTATAGCTCATTTCAAACCGCAATCCCGAATAAAATAAAATTGCAAACAACTTGCAGTTTATAATAATATATAATACAACATCCATTCATCCAATATCAATCATCAACCATTAATCACAATCATCATCCAATTCAAACAATAACATCAATATATAACAAATAATAAACAATAGGTATTTACTGAAAGTTTATATTCAGTAATAAATTAAACAACTAATTGACTAGCAGTTTATTAACAACAATTTAATTCAATAAATTAAATTTAACTGGGATGATGATTATAAATATGCCAAACAGTCATAAATGAATTTCAAATCACATCAGAAATTAATTTAACACACATAAGAAATTTTAGAAGTTGTGAGTGGGTTAAAACACTCACCTTTTGAATTTAAATCCAATTTAAACCAAAAATTTGAACAGTCTTAGAATCCATCCAAAATAAGGTCAAAATGTCGGGAATTCCAATACGAACCTAGCGGAGAAAACCACGCATGAAACGGACCTCGTATGTGGAAGTTATTCGAGTTAGAACAATGGAATCAAAATTCAAAATTAAAAACAGAACAAATAACATACACTCATCTCTTGCCACGTCAACCCCTTCAACCTACACACAGGAACGCGAGATCAACCGAACCCATCTTCATCGATGTTTGACCAACCACAGCTATAACAATACACAGTTCTCGCACCACTTGAGTCGACACTATTCTCTAACATATCAACTTAAACCGAACGGGAATACGAACCCTTAGGGTTTAAGAAGAAAGAGGCAGAAGAAGAAAATAGAAACAATATCAGTATCTCACCAACACAGTGGAATAAAATGTAATAGATAATAACTGATCTTTACACAAAAGCAAATCTGTTTATACATTACATCATCATAGTACACATAACACTCAACTGGACAGTAATCATAACTTGTCCTCACAAAACTGAATACAAAGCCAATCAACACAGCGGAATATTTAAAACAAGTACGGAAGTATGCATCGCCATCCAGGTCGTCTCCTAAGCTCCACAGCATCCTTTCCTGTATCCTATAATACTTGGTCTGACCCGAGCATTATAGTTAAATAACACTCGAGTCAGTCTGGAATACCAACGTGAGAAAACCACATTCAAATTGATTATTACAGTTTTAAAATTCTTTTGAAAACAAAAGCATCTCGTAATACCATTCCATAAATAAACATGTCGGGTTTTTACCTTACGATAGCCAAAACACTTTTTATCAAAGTCCTTTGATATTATAATAGTGTCTATAGAAAGTAAAATAGAATCTAGCTGAAATGCTTGCATCTCACGTTTCAGCAATAGTTGGGCACAATCAAAATCGTATAGGCGCGTAGGGAGAATGTATTTCCAACTAATGACTAGGCAATAGGGTACCACCTGTCACAATACGTGGCCTAGATCACCGTACCGAGGATTACTCCCAATCCCTTGCAACATAAGAACGGGACTACCCCTTACTAGATATTCCCGAGTAAGATCACCCCACGGTTGGGATCAGCAACCGCACCACTAAGACGAAAAAGTGACGCAGCGGATTAATCAAACAAAACTTCAATCGATGAAATGTAACAATCGGTGAGTTGAAGATACCAAAATGCCCAAGTTCGTTGATCCAAAGATACCGAACTCTAGCTATCTCAAACACGTTGATAGCGCACTATACCGTGTTCAAAGATCTACGATTCTTCGCACGTTGATCTAGCGCACTAGATTCCGTGAATCGGCTTCAACAAACGTGGATTCGAGCGCACTCGAATGACGTAAGTGGAGATAGGAGATTACACTCAACTACCAATTGGTATGAAAGCACAAAGCTAACAAAAGAGAGTTTTATTCCAAAATCAACAACCTCAAAATGTACAACACACGCGCTATTTATAGCTTTCACAACTCAACACACACAAACCCTCACCTGACTCTTAGGTCGGCGACGACTTACGACCTAACTTAGGTCGCGGCCGACTCAACACAAGGCAGCTCAACTCCAGAACGACTCAACCCTGGCCGACTTAACAAGCACGACCTTCATACATCATCATATGACCTTAAGACGACTCACCATAGGTCGTATGCGACCCAACACTTCATATACATGACCGACTCAACATTACCCCTAGGTCGGTAACGACCTAAAATACAACACTCACAACCCATAGGTCGGTAACGACCTAAAATGCAACACGATCCACTACATACCGACTTAAAACTCACGACATACGACTTACAACATACAACAGTACACGACTCATCACAACAAACGACTCACGACTCATACTAGGTCGGCAACGACCTACGACTCACGACTCATAACTTCAGCGACTCAACATCCTTCCTTCGACTCAAGCTCCCATCAGTTGAATCCTTCTCCTTCTTGATGCTATCTCGGTCACGACTTATGGATACGTTGTTAAGTCGTGTACGACTCATCAAGTATGCACACTCCAAGTTTCCCTTGAGTCGTAACCCTGTTCCATTATCCCGTATACGACTCAAGCTCGCACGACTCAAACCCGATGCCTCTTTTATGCGGTTCAAATTGTTGTTAACTCGAAACTTGCTATCCCGTGCACCATTAAGTCGGAAACGACTTAACCCTGCCTTCTTAAGTCGCGTACGACTTAACCTCTCTATGAGTCGTGTACGACTCATCCTTGTTAGAAATTTTGGTTGCATTTCTTCTCTGTTCTGAGCTGCATCATCCTCCCCTGGTTGAGAAAAATTCGACCTCGAATTTGTAAATTCTTCCTCAACCATCTCACCTCCATGATATGGAATTAAATGTTTGACGTTAAAAACATCAGAAGTATAAACATCATCTGGTAACTTTAATCGATAAGCATTCTCATTGATTTTCTTCAAAACTTCAATTGGACCAATTTTTCGTGCCTTCAACTTGTTATAAGCACCCACCGGAAAACGATCCTTTGTTAATACGGCATAAACCAAATCACCTTCTTTAAATTCAACATTTCGACGTTTCAAATCTGCAGACTTCTTATACTTCTCATTCGATTTCTCCAATCGTTCCTGAACGATTTTATGACATTCAGTCAGCTCATCAACAAAATCAGCAGCTCGTTTAACTGTTCTCTTTGACTGTGGTACAACTGCTAAATCCAACGGCCCCCTAGGTAAACTTGAATAAACAATCTGAAACGGACTGAATCCTGTGCTACGATTTACTGCATGATTATGAGCAAATTCTGCCTGGCATAGCTTCATGTCCCAACTTCTCAAATTATCCTGTACAAGACAACGCAACAAATTCCCCAATGACCTGTTAACAACTTCTGTCTGTCCATCAGTTTGTGGATGATAAGCACTACTAAATTTCAGTTTCGTTCCCACCATCTTCCACAAACTCAGCCAAAAGTGACTCAGAAAACGAGTATCTCGATCAGAAACAATAGATTCTGGTAAACCATGAAGTCGATAAATCTCCTTGAAAAATAACTGCGCTACTCGAACTGCATCTGCTGTCTTCTTGCAAGCAACAAAATGTGCCATCTTCGAAAACCTGTCCACCACAACAAATATCGAATCATTTCCCCTTTGAGTTCTCGGCAAACCCAAAACGAAATCCATGCTGATATCAACCCATGGCTTAGATGGTACTGGTAATGGCATATACAACCCTGCATTCGTTGCTGTCCCCTTTGAAACCTGGCAAATATGACATCGCTCCACGAACCTTTCAACCTCTTTTCTCATCGACGGCCAAAAGTAAGACTGCGAAATCAACTGCAAAGTACGATCACGGCCCACATGCCCTTCTTCATGTAATTCCTTCACAATCTTCATCCTCAAACTACAGTCCGGTATGCATAAACGATTCCCTTTAAACAGAAAACCATCAACCAACATGAATTCATCGGTACTCCCATCCTTCACTTTCTCCACATATTTCACAAAGTAAGGATCTTCTTCAATAATTTCTGGCAACATTTCAAACCCGGTCACTTCAACCTTCATTGTCGTTAACAAATGACTCCTCCTACTTAAAGCATCAGCTACTCGATTCGTCACCCCAGATTTGTGTTTTACGACAAAAGTAAACTGCTGTAAATATGCAATCCACGATGCATGTCTTGCTGAAATTTTATCCTGTCCCTGTAAATGCTTCAATGCTTCATGATCAGTGTAAAGAACAAATTCCTTCTGAAATAAGTAATGTCTCCAATGCTTAACAGCCTGAACAACAGCATGAAATTCAACGTCATATGTACTGTATCTTATCTTTGCCCCTGACAGTTTCTCACTAAAATAAGCAACTGGCTTTCCATTCTGGCTCAGAACTCCTCCAATACCAACCTTCGAAGCATCAGTATGCAATTCAAACAACAACTGAAAATTAGGTAGAACAAGAATTGGTGCAGACGTCAACAATTCCTTGATCCTTTCAAAGGCAACCCCCGCTTCCTCTGACCACACAAACTGTTTACCCTTCATGCAATCAGTCACTGGAGCCATCACGCTACTGAAGTGTGGTATGAACCTTCGGTAGAATGACGCTAGCCCATGAAAACTTCTCACTTCTGTAATTGTCTTTGGCTGTGGCCAATTCTTGACTGCTTCAACTTTGCTCTGGTCAACTTGAATACCTTTCCCTGAAACAACATAACCCAGGAATAAAACAGTAGGTGTCATAAACACACATTTCTTTGTAGCAGCGTAAAATTGTTCTTCACGAAGAATAAGCAACACTTCCCTCAGATGTAGAACATGCTCCTCCGTACTCCTGCTATAAATCAAAATATCATCGAAATACACCACGACGAACTTTCCAATGAATGGTCTAAAAATTTGATTCATCACCCGCATGAATGTACTAGGTGCATTAGACAAACCAAATGGCATAACCAACCATTCGTACAACCCCTCTCTAGTTTTGAAAGCTGTCTTCCATTCATCTCCAGGTCTGATACGAATTTGATGATAACCACTCTTCAAATCAATTTTCGAGAATATAGTTGCCCCACTCAACTGATCCAACAAATCATCCAACCTCGGCATAGGAAATCTGTAACGAACAGTGATCTTATTCAAAGCTCTACTATCAGTGCACATTCTCCAAGTTCCGTCCTTCTTTGGTACTAACAATGCAGGTACAGCACACGGACTCAAACTTTCCTGAATACGACCCTGTTCAAGTAATTCTTCCACCTGCCTTCGTAACTCCTCATGTTCCTTCGGACTCATTCTGTAATGTGGTCGGTGTGGTAACACTGCTCCCGGAACAAGATCAATCTGATGCTGAATGTCTCTAAGTGGTGGTAACTCCTTTGGCAACTCCTCTGGAAAGACATCTTCAAACTCTTCCAAAACTGGCTTTGCTTCTTCGGGAATCTCAACTTCTTCACTACTCTCTCTCCCAATCAACAAAAACACTTCCGGTTCTTCCTCCACTTCTTTAACAAACTCCTTCAAAGTCAACAGAGTTTTCAATTCTTCAATCTCTTCTAGCTTGCTCTCCTTCTGTTGCTGTCTCTTGGGAACCAAAGTGATTTTAGTACCCTCGAACATGAAACTGTAACTGTTGGCACGACCGTCATGCTGAACTGCTCTATCAAACTGCCATGGTCTGCCCAACAATAAGTGACAAACATCCATATCTACGACATCACACCAGATTTCATCTTTGTACTTCTTCCCAATCGAAAAATTAACACAAGCCCTTTGACACACTTTCACTTCACCCCCTTTTCTTAACCATGCAAGCTTGTATGGTTTAGGATGCTTCTCGGTCTTCAAGTTCAACTTTCTCACTGCTTCTGTAGAAATAATATTATCACAACTTCCTGCATCAATAACAAACTTGCAGACTTTCCCCAGAATAGTACATGTCGATTGAAAAATATTGCTTCTCAGCCAACTACAATCCTCCTCTTGCTTAGGTGTCAAACAACTTCTCCTCATCATAAGATTACAACCTTCATCACCCGACACTTTTTCTTCCTCCTCAACATAAGGTACATTTGAATACTCTGCCTCCTCACCATCATCTGCTTCAACCTCTGCAACCATGGTTCTCTTCTTCGGCTTCGGACATTCGTTGCTTTTGTGACCCAACTCCTGACAATTATAACATTTGAAAACACTACTAGCCTTCGCCTTCTCAACCTCCTTCACCACTGGTTTTGTAACTGGTTTAGGAACATTAGAACTTCCACCAGCACCCCTTGCTTGATTATTAGAGTTAGTAAACACACCACCTCCACGCCTTCCTTGCTTCTCCCAAGCTAACGCTTTCTGATGTGCCTCCGCAACTGATCTAGGATCGAACATATTAACCATATCCTGGATCTGCATTCTCAATCCCCCAATGAATCTAGCAGTTAGCTGTTCTTCTGTCTCCATAATATCATTCCTGGCAATGAGTTGGTAAAATTCATCAGCATAATCACTAACAGACTTTGTCCCTTGCCTCAGATTCTGCAACCTTTGGTACATAAGTGATTGGTAGTTGTAAGGTAAGAAAGTAGATCTCATCAACTTTTTCATCTTGTCCCACGATTCTATCTTTGACTTCCCCATTCGTTCTCGAGTAAGTTTAGTTTGCTGCCACCATGCCAATGCTCTCCCCCTCAGCCTTGTAGCAACTAACTTCACCCTTCGATTCTCCGGCACCTCCTTGAAATCAAAGATTTCCTCCACATTAGACAACCAATCTAAGAACTCCTCAGCAACCATCCCGCCTTTAAACTCCGGAATCTCCATTTTCATACCCGACTCCCAACGACGGTCATCCTCCACATCACGGTAAGAATTTCGAACTTGGTCTCGATCTCGATAATGAATACTTGCTCTATCACCCTCTTCAACAAAATCAAAAGTACGCCTACATCGATCTCGACCAATGTCATCCCTTTGTTCATGCATGCTTCTTTGACTATGTCTCTCCTCATCTCTATATGCTTCATGGTCAAATTCACGTTGACTTCTTCTCTCTTCATGTGCATAGTCATGATGATCTCTTCGTGATGAAATTGATGTTTCTCTTCTATCTCTACAAGAATGTGGCGATACCCTCCTCGCTTCCGTAACCAATGGCGAAACTCGGTTTCCTCCATGGTTCGAGTTTGGTGATCTCCTCCTTTGATTCAAATCATTCATCAATCTCTCCAATTTACCAATGCCTTCATCAAATTTCTCATTAATACGTTGTTCCATAAGCTCGGCTTCTTCTCTACGATACAAAGCTTCAACGTTTTGATGACGATTAGCTCTCCTTGGTGGCATGGTTAAAATTTTCACAAACTTCAACAAGTTGAACACAATACTTCAAAATTTCACACGATAAGGCAATCTAGGCTCAACTGTCTCGGCAATGCTTGTCTCGGCCTTGACTCTTCACAACTTTGCTTGGCTCGGTCAAGACTTGCCTCGGCTCACTCCAAAACCTTCAAAACTTTGGCGCGCAAATCACCAATTCAAAATCCAAACAAAATCCAACTCCTCGATCCAAAATGAAATGGATCAAACTCTCCAAACTTGATGCAACTTCAATATGAACACGATGAACTACTTCAAACTTCAAAAACTTGGCTCCAAGAATCAAACTTAGCTATGATTGGCTAAGTATGGCTCCGATACCAATAATGACGCAGCGGATTAATCAAACAAAACTTCAATCGATGAAATGTAACAATCGGTGAGTTGAAGATACCAAAATGCCCAAGTTCGTTGATCCAAAGATACCGAACTCTAGCTATCTCAAACACGTTGATAGCGCACTATACCGTGTTCAAAGATCTACGATTCTTCGCACGTTGATCTAGCGCACTAGATTCCGTGAATCGGCTTCAACAAACGTGGATTCGAGCGCACTCGAATGACGTAAGTGGAGATAGGAGATTACACTCAACTACCAATTGGTATGAAAGCACAAAGCTAACAAAAGAGAGTTTTATTCCAAAATCAACAACCTCAAAATGTACAACACACGCGCTATTTATAGCTTTCACAACTCAACACACACAAACCCTCACCTGACTCTTAGGTCGGCGACGACTTACGACCTAACTTAGGTCGCGGCCGACTCAACACAAGGCAGCTCAACTCCAGAACGACTCAACCCTGGCCGACTTAACAAGCACGACCTTCATACATCATCATATGACCTTAAGACGACTCACCATAGGTCGTATGCGACCCAACACTTCATATACATGACCGACTCAACATTACCCCTAGGTCGGTAACGACCTAAAATACAACACTCACAACCCATAGGTCGGTAACGACCTAAAATGCAACACGATCCACTACATACCGACTTAAAACTCACGACATACGACTTACAACATACAACAGTACACGACTCATCACAACAAACGACTCACGACTCATACTAGGTCGGCAACGACCTACGACTCACGACTCATAACTTCCGCGACTCAACATCCTTCCTTCGACTCAAGCTCCCATCAGTTGAATCCTTCTCCTTCTTGATGCTATCTCGGTCACGACTTATGGATACGTTGTTAAGTCGTGTACGACTCATCAAGTATGCACACTCCAAGTTTCCCTTGAGTCGTAACCCTGTTCCATTATCCCGTATACGACTCAAGCTCGCACGACTCAAACCCGATGCCTCTTTTATGCGGTTCAAATTGTTGTTAACTCGAAACTTGCTATCCCGTGCACCATTAAGTCGGAAACGACTTAACCCTGCCTTCCTAAGTCGCGTACGACTTAACCTCTCTATGAGTCGTGTACGACTCATCCTTGTTAGAAATTTTGGTTGCATTTCTTCTCTGTTCTGAGCTGCATCAAAAAGGGACATCTAGACCGGGATGACCTCACCCTAATGGGTGCTACCTATTTAGCCTAGCTGCATAACCCCTGATTTTCAGTCATTTCTGGTTGATGAGGCTCGAGGTTAAGCGTTACCTTTTTAGAACACGTCTCTTAGAATGCTCTTCACTGCTCCACCTTCGAATCCAAACTCTTGTTTTCCACATGAAAACGTTCAAACCGGATCGAAGTGGTTTTCAGGAAATAAATCCCGATCTCGGCCTCGTCGAAATGATCAGTGCATTGGCCACTATTGATAGTCGATTATTTAACTATCAATTGACATTCACAAACAACCATCAAACAATAAATCATCTCCCAAATTATTTATTATCCTCAAAATATCTTCGCAAGATATATTTTCATTTTCATCCCTTTTTGAAAAAGTTTTCAAACCATACTCTTCTCATGGGAAAAATTCCCAACTACATATTTCCACTGAAAACACCTAGTACAAAGCTTTAGATATTTAAAATAATTTAAAAACACTTTATTATAAAATATACTTTAACATTTAAATTGAAAACTACTTCAATACTTTATTAAAAATATATACTTTAGGAATATTAAAATGAGGTTACTTTATAAAATATAAAACTAGATTTTCTCCATTTAAAACAAAATACCAAGTCACCTTAAAATAATTACTACGGTAATAGATTTGAAAAATACTTACTTTAGAATTTAAACATTTAGAAATAATAAATTTTCTAAAACATGTTTTTTTAAAACAATATTAAAACTTTTAACTTATGTTTAAAAATTTGTTTTGAAAATGTACTTGGCTATCTAGGGAAATACGCTTCTCTTTTACATCTTTTAAAAATAAATCACTATTTATTTTTAAACAAATTTACACTTTCCCTCAGTAAATTCCCATCGTGAATTTATTCTTCCAAATATCCACTGATATATTGCTTTGCTTTATAAACCAAGTTTATAAATTTCAAGTCTCACTTCTCGTTTTAAAATCCCGGTTTTACACACTTAAAATCAATTCCCAAATTGATTTCCAATTTACTTCACTTTTAAATTAATTTCCTTACTTACTCCATTTATTTAAAAATCCATTAACTTCAGATTTTATTTCTTCATTATGATTTAAAATCTTTATCTGAAAATACCAATTTTTGAGTTTCCAAAATTTTTTCTTTATCCTTTTAAATAAATTTAAACCTTGAATTTTAAAGTAAATTCTTTATTTCTTTAAATGATATCGCTTAAGTTTTACAATTTGTTATTTTTTTATTTATTCAAAAACCCTTTTTACCATACTCGGAATTATTCATTAGAATTTTAAAATCACTTTTATTCTCATCCATTTCATTCTTAAATTTATTCAAATTCTTTAGGATTATTTTACTTAAAAATTCACTCTTTTATTTTCTTTTCAAAAATCCAATTCTATATATTTTGATAACTCAGTGTACCGAAAATATATCCAAACGAAACATAGCATTCAATATTCCAATTATCAATATAATTCATCACAGAATATCAAATGTTCATAACACAAAATATTAAACAATGTAAATAATTTTGAGGAATCTAGTTGGATCCCTCCAAACTATTTCCCTGCATCCACAGATGTTAGCACACAACCAATTCCACTTCGAGGTGGAATATCGCGGTATATGGGTTTATAAAATATCATCCGCTAGTATGCAGCGCATGAGGTCTCATCCGCTATATAATGCGGAAAATCAATCGCTCCAATATATACTATATACTACTATACTATATAGCACATCAAATCAATTCAATCATCCAACCAACTATTTAAATTAAGCCATTTAAATTTAAATAACCCAGATGAGTGAGATTAAGTCGCCTTGATCTTTCTTGTCGCTTTCGTGTTCTGGTTTCGATTAAATTCGAACGCCTTTGAATATAACTGAAAATTCAACAAGCTCTAATTGACTCCAAACTGATTCCCAAGCGTAACATTTGTAGATATGAATGTAATGCAACTCGTTTCATTAGAATACTTAAAACTTCAGCTCTGCCCAACGTCCTTTTCCCCTTTCCTTTCTTCTCCCTCAATCGATCTACACCGTGCAAACACAAAAAGGATCAGGCTGTGTACGTTTGTCACTGACCCAAGCTTCGATCGTCGATTCCTAAATCTAACTTCACTATTGCAATTCTATCCACCTCCTCAACTCGACTCGTCAGCAACCATAACATCACCTCCGAACGACCTTATCGGAATGTGACCTGAAGCCCTTCACCATGACTGTAGCAATGTCACGACCCCTAATACGAGGCCGAGATCCCCTATATAACCACCATACGTGCGATTCTTCTCGAAAACTCCAACGCCGAACTCGATTTCACCCATCGCTACCACCATCGACCAAAAATTGAAACCCTAGTTCTAAAACACAAAACCATGCCACTGTCGTTCCAAAAATCTACATGCAACCTTTGAAACAATTGCAGATCGAAGACCATGCTTTAAATAAGATTTATAAAATTCATTTTAGGATTTTTATTGTTTTGTATTTAAGTGATTTTGATTTTTGAAGCTTCCATTTCTTTTTCTTGTTGTACGCTATTTTCTATGTTTAAAAGAAGAAAGAAGAAGCGTATTACAAAAGGAATAAGAAGGCATGAGAATAGGATAAGATATAGTTTGACTAAAAATTTCGGGTGATAAGACATATGAAAATAATATATGTATGTGTGTATGTATATAATTCCAAAGTGTCTAGATATTTATTTTAAATCCCTATTGAAGCATGCCACTAGGCATTTATAACGTTATACCCCTATTCTGAACGCAATGGTAAAGGTTTCGAGTCCTGATTCAATCGTATGGAGAAGATAGCTTTTTGAACCCAGTTATTATATTAAATTTTTGATATAGATTTCAAAGCGTTTACTTACCATATGCTCACACAAGAACTCCAACTACTACAAAAATTGAAATCCGATAATAATACAATATTACGTATCCAATGGAACATGTTTCATCGAATTCCGAGACTGTGCCTCGGAAGGCTATTTTTTTAAATTCAATTTAAACGATATATTATTAAAACTAAACATATCACCTTTAAATTAAATTTTAACCATTCTGTTATCTTCAGTATCATCATTATAAATTTTATAAGCCTTCAAATTATTTTTAACAGGCTTAAAACTCCAGATTCAACATTTTACCCAGCTTCAAATTATTCAATTTAATAATTAAATTACCGAATAAATGGTGATATTTGAATTCAAGTTAAAAATTAACTTTTAAATATTTAAAATCAATTAAATATTCCGATTTCAAACATCCAAAAATTCCGGGTCATCACATTCCTCCCCTCTTAAAAGAATTTTGTCCCCGAAATTGCTGGTTAGGAAGAATGGTCCAATACCCGTTTACTTTTCCCTAAAACCAAAAATTCAACATCCTACCAACTATCTTTTTATAAAAGACCCATTATCATTTTACTAACTTCCCATACTCTCCCATAGCTTTTAAACATTACTATTTTCTCAATCATTCAAATTTCAATTGAAAACCAAATTTTGAATTATCAAAATTTTCTCAAAAATTTTCTAACTCTCTAAATTTTCGAAAAATTTCGCTAGCGTCTCCTTTGCGCGGCTAGCTCGGAACAACTACAAAATGCCTCTACGGGCTCCCAAATTCCAAAAGGAAACAAAAAGCCAAGTAGCTAGATCAAAAACCCAATCAAATTTCATACAGAAATTTAAACACATACCTTTTTGTCTAGCAATTTAAATTTATCTTCTAAAATCAAAAATCCTAATTTTCCTTTTATAATACCTGTATATCTTACATAGCAATAATATCCAATCACAACATTCAAAAACATTTTATTGACTTCCTTACAAAATTTCAATATCTATTCATTCAAGCCCGTACGATGTACATATATCATCCATACGCAATATCAAATTCGATCACTCGCTTGTACACACAATTTCATTTCCGAACTAGTATCGTCCACCCGACTTCCTAGTACGGACTCAGATCTGGTTTCTTGATCAGAAACCGTCATTCTCCTTGCATAGTCATAACTATGATAGAGAATTTCCAGAATCAATCAAAATCCATATCCAGGGTTCGTCGTCGAAAATCGAGTGAAAAATCTTAGCTCGGATCGTTATAACTATCTCGAAATTTTGTGCTCGAATATGCATCAAATTGCTATGCGAAAAAATAATATACATACATCCTGCGTATTTATCTCAGTTGATTATCAACTATATCAATTCTCTTTTTATTCACATTCATTTTTACTTCTATTCACTTATCAATGCTTATCATTTCACATATTTTTATTAAATCTTCACTCAAATGCTTATTCAATATATTTTCCCGACACCCATATTACTTAAGAATTTCACCATTTCTTCTTACGTTCAATATAAGTATTTTATACGCTTCTTATATTTATTTTCACTTCACCACTTTAGTTTATATTTACTTCTATTCAAATTGGTTTTCCCATTTGCATATGAATTCAATTAATCTTCAGCTCTGAATATTGATTTTATCTTCCATTTATAACTGATTCATATCATTATTTTAAATTAGTTTCATCCACTAATTTATTTCACTTTCCAATTTGAAATTGTTTTTGTCGCTGATGAAAATTTTCCCAAAAACTTTTCTATCTCCTAAAATTTTCGAAATTTTTTAGCGGAGTCTCCTTTGTGCGGAGGAGCTTTTGCAATTTGACAAGAGATATAATTATATATACATCGACCCACACGGTCGGAAAAACAAAAACAGTTCATATTTCCTTTTTTATTGCGTAGACGTACCTTTATTTAGCATTTTTTAGCAAGCGGCTTATTATTTTAGCAATTAGCGTATCCAAAATCCTTCCAAACGGCCTTCAGGTACCTGTACTTACTCAATTTAAACATACAAGCACTATATATAAGAACTTTATAGCATTTCACTGATATTTAAATAGCTAAAACATGGATTCTATAACAATGCATGTTATATACTTTCATAAGCACATATGTAAGGCTTCGACACTTATTTCAATTGCTTTTAATCAACTTTCAACCCATACTATTCAATTTAAGTGATTTACAACTCACTTGCTTGCATACGATTCATTTTTAAAACAAACTAACTTATATTCATTTCAATTGATTCAAAAATCAATTTTATTTACTTCTATTAATTCATAAAATTTTATTTAACCTTATTTTCATCAAACAACAATTATTTCTATGCAAATTCAGAGATATTTATGTGAATAAACAATTACTTAAGCTTATATTCATTTTAAATTGATCTCAACTCATTTTATATAAATTTCATTCCATTTTAAATTTATTCACAATCCATGCATTCTCATTTTCACTGCATTTTTAATTTTATCTATTTACTTACATTCCATTTCATCATTCAAACAGGTTCTATTCAAAACCATTTCATAAAGCTCACTAACAACCAGTTAACAATTTGCTTAAGTTAACAACTTAAGTTCATCTTCATTTCCAATTAAATTCCATTCTATTTAATTCAATTAGTATATTCATTCAATCCATTTTAAAATTTATTTCACATTTTCATTTCATTATATTTCAATCATATTCAATTCACTTAGCATTTCTAAGTTGAATTTAATTACAGCTCAGATTTAACTTCTCAAAATCCATTTTTAACTCAAAATTCAAATTTTATTCAAATTAGCTCATTTCCCACTTTTAATTCAATATTTGATTTTTACCTTCCAAATATCACTTCACTTAATTTTCTTGAGTTCAATCTATTTTACAATTCAAGTTTCTAGATTTTTATCCATTTCTCAAAGTACAAACAATTTTATTTTGGCTTATTCATTCCACTTCTAAGTTTTATAAGTCGCAACTTATTTATATCCATACTCTCATCCATTTACCATCAATCCCGTTTACATTTTACTTTTGACTCGGGATTATACATTTTATTTAGCCAAGTATATATTTTTATTCAAATTTTTAACTTTTATAAGCTTCCCTACTTATTTTAATCTAACTCTTCTTAAGTTAAATTTTCTATTCTAAATAACTTTCCAAAACTTTTTTTAAGTTTCCAAACTTATTTACCATTCCATAAACATTTTTAATAAGTTTCCAGAGTTGCATCCAAACATTTCAACCAACCCCAGAGTTTAAACCATTACTAAAATGTTCAAAATCCAAATTTGAAAAAATATATATCTAAATCAAACTATTCCTTTTCATTTTCAAAATTAAACCCAATTTCGCAAACAAACATTAATCTAAAACATCCAGGTAGCAATCCCCCCGTTGGAAACTCGAAAATGAACACCGATGATGTCGCGATCATCATCGGAATTATTTCCCAACGACCGAAAAGACTTCAATGCTTTTATCACTTTAAAATCCCTTCAAATATTCCAAACTCTCTAGAGTTCAAATCCAATTCAAAAAATTTCCCAAAATTCGAAATTCATCCAAAACATTACCTTAGGACTTTCATCACGATTAATTTCCAAATATTTCTATGGAATTATATTTTAAATTATAAATCACATTTACATTCACATTTCAAATTTCATTCTATAAATGAATTTCTTTCCTTAACCTTTTGTTATTTTTAATTTCAGGTTAAATTTCCACACAACAATGATAATAATAATCATTCCTAACATCCAAGCAACCAATAATTTTCAAAAACTTTTCTTTTATATTCAGAAATAATTTGGGGTAAAATTAATTAATTTATCCTATTTGAAAACCATATTATGTCGGTTTATCTCATTCAATAGTTTAGAAACCCATATCGATGACATGGCGTCCCACATATCGACCAGAATCCATAAACACTCAACCGATAAGTCAACACAATATAAAAACAATTTTTATATTCACTAACAAATATGCGTTCATACTATTAATACTCTCAAACTCATTCTAGAGTACTACGAACTCTATTTAATAAGTAATCCCCACCAGAGCCAAGGTTATCACCAACCTAAGCTCTGATGCCAAGTATAACGACCCGCAGTTCCCGCACCCCTTGAGTCGACACTATTCTCTAACATATCAACTCAAAGTGAACGGGAATGCGAACCATTAGGGTTAAAGAAGAAAGAGGTAGAAGAAGAAAATAGAAACAATTTGAGAATCTCACCGACACAGCGGAATAAAATATAATAGATAATAACTGATCTTTACACAAAAACAAATCTGTTTATAAATTACATCATTAGAGTACACATAACACTCAACTGGACAGTAATCATAACCTGTCCTCACAAAACTGAATACACAACCAATCAAAACAGTGGAATATTTAAAACAAGTACGGAAGTAGGTATAGCCATCCAGCTCGTCTTCTGAGCACCACAGCATCCTTTCCTGTATCCTATAATACTCGGTCTGACCTGAGCATTATAGTTAAATAATACCCGAGTCAGTCTGGAATACCAGCATGAGAAAACCACACTTAAATTGATTATTACCGTTTCAAAATTCTTTTGAAAACAAAAGCATCTCGTAAGACCACGCCACAAATAAACATGTCGGGTTTTTACCTTACGATAGCCAAAACACTTTTTATCAAAGTCCTCTGATATTATAATAGTTTCTATAGAAAGTAAAATAGAATCTAGCTGAAATGCTTGCATCTCACGTTTCAGCAATAGTTGGGCACAATCAAAACCGTAAAGGCGCGTAGGGATAATGGATTTCTAACTAATGACTAGGCACTAGGGTACCACCTATCACAGTACGTGGCTTAGATCAACGTACCATAGATTACTCCCAATTCCCTTCAACACAAGACCGGGACTACCCCTTACACGATAATCCCGAGTAAGATCACTCCATGGTTGGGATCAGCAACCGCACCATTAAGCCGAAAAAGGGACATCTAGACAGGGATGACCTCACCCTAATGGGTGCTACCCACTTAGCCTTGTTGCATAACCACTGATTTTCAGTCATTCCCGTTTGATGACGCTCGAGGCTAAGCGTTACCTTTTTAGAACACATCTCTTAGAATGCTCATCGCCCACCTGATGATGTTCTGAAAGCATTCATCCATACAAGTCCGTCCCGGGTTCGAACGAGACCGAAGGCACTACTCCTGCTACATCCATTTTGGAATCATCCTCAGGATTAGTTGCAGCTAGCCCTTGCACTTTACTGCTCCACCTTCAAATCCAAACTCTTGTTTTCCACACGAAAACATTCTAACCGGATCGAAGTGGTTTTCAAGAAATAAATCCCGATCCCGATCTTTTCGAAACGATTAGCGCATTGGCCAATATTGATAGTCGGTTATTTAACTATCAATTAACCTTCACAAACAACCATCAAATAATAAATAATCTCCCAAATTATTTATTATCCTCAAAATATCTTTGCAAGATATATTTCCATTTTCAACCCTTTTTGAAAATAGTTTTCAAACCATACTCTTCTCATGGGTAAATTCCCAACTATATATTTCCACTGAAAACACCAAGTACAAAGCTTTAGATTTTTAAAATAATTTAAAAACACTTTATTATAAAATATACTTTAACATTTAAATTGAAAACTACTTCAATACTTTATTAAAAATATATAATTTAGGAATATTAAAATGAGGTTACTTTATAAAATATAACACTAGATTTTCTCTTTTTAAAACAAAATACCAAGTCACCTTAAAATAATTACTACGGTAATAGATTTGAAAAATACTTACTTTAGAATTTAAACATTTAGAAATAATAAATTTTGTAAAACATGTTTTTTAAAACAACATTAAAACTTTTAACTTATATTTAAAAATTTGCTTTGAAAACGTACTTGGCTATCTAGGGAAATACACTTCTCTTTCACATCTTTTAAAAATAAATCACTATTTATTTTTAAAATTTTTTACCCTTTCCCTTAATAAAATCCGACCGTGAATTTATTCTTCCAAATATCCACAGATATATTGCTTTGCTTTTATAAACCAAGTTTATAAATTTCAAGTCTCACTTCTCTTTTAAAAATCCCGGTTTTACACACTAAAAATCAATTCCCAAATTGATTTCCAATTACTTCACGTTTAAATAAATTTCCTTACTTACTCCATTTATTTCAAAATCCATTAACTTCAGATTTTATTTCTTCATTATGATTTAAAATCTTTAACTGAAAATACCAATTTTAGATTTTCCAAAATTCCTTCTTTACCCTTTTAAATAAATTTAAACCTTGAATTTCAAAGTAAATTCTTTATTCCTTTAAATAATTTCACTTAAGTTTTGCAATTCATTATTTTTGTTATTTATTCTAAATCCCTTTTTCCCATACTCGGAATTATTTATTAGAATTTTAAAATCACTTTTATTCTCATCCAGTTCATTCTTAAATTTATTCAAATTCTCTATGATTATTTTACTTCAAAATTCACTCTTTTATTTTCTTTTCAAAAAACTAATTCTGTATATTTTGATAACTCAGCGTACCAAAAATATAACCAAACGAACCACAGCATTCAATATTCCAATTATCAATATAATTCATCGCAGAATATCAAATGTTCATAACACAAAATATTAAACAATCTAAATAATTTTGAGGAATCTAGTTGGATCCCTCCAACCTATTTCACTGCATCCATAGATGTTAGCACAATACCAATTCCACTTCGAGGTGGAATATCGTGGTACGTGGGTTTATAAAATATCATCCGCTATTTTGCGGCGCATAGGGTCTTATCCGCTATATAATGCGGGAAATCAATCACTCCAATATATACTATATACTAATATATAATATAACACATCAAATCAATTCAATCATCCAACCAACTATTTAAATTAAGCCATTTAAATTTAAATAACCCAGATGAGTGAGATTAACTCACCTTGATCTTTCTTGTCCCTTTCGTGTTCTGGTTTCGATTAAATTCGAACGCCTTCGAATATAACTGAAAATTCAACAAGCTCTAATTGACTCCAAACTGATTCCCGAGCGTAACATTTGTAGATATAAATGTAATGCAATCATTAGAATCCTTAAAACTTCGGCCCGACCCAACGTCCTTTTCCCCTTTCCTTTCTTCTCCCTCAATCGATCTACACTGTGCACGCACGGAAAGGCCCAAACCGTGCACCTTTGTTAATGACCCAAGCTCCGGTCGCCGATTCCTAAATCTAACTTCACTATTGCAATTCTCTCCTCCTCCTCAACTCGATTCTTCGACAACCATAACATCACCTCCGAACGACCCTATCGTAATGTGACCTGAAGCCCTTCACCGTGACTGTAGCAGTGTCACAACCCCTAATACGAGGCTGAGATCCTCTATATAACCACCATACGTTACATTGGGAATAGTGATTAAAAGGAGAAAGAGGCCATGGAATTTATAAACGGGGTTTATAAATAAAATGAAATATTTATCAGTGGATAGTTTTAAAGTATCATGGTAGGAATTTATAAGGAAAGGGTGATTTTTTTAAAAATATATAGTGGTTTAGTTTTAAAAGTATGGAAAAAAAATATACGGGATTGGGATGTAAATTAAACTAGAAGTAAATCAAGAAGGATTTATAAATGGTTAGATGGTTACATTGAAATGGAAAGCGTAATTTCCTGAAAAGCTAAGTGTATTTTTGTTCGTACAAAAAATGGACAAACACCTCCAAGTCGTATGATTTAGTCGATTTTAAGTTGTACTTAGTGATTTGGGTGATTTATGCAAATGTATAAAAAGCAGGGACTAAACTGTAAAAGACACACAGATTTATAGTGGTTCGGCCAGAACGTGCCTACGTCCACTTTATATGTTATTCTCTTTTTCTATTCAGATTACAAGTACGAAGCTTTGATTACAAGTAACTGAAAGTTGTTTGAAAGTTCTATCCGTGCTTGAGCTCTAAAACTTGTCTACCATTGTTGTACCCCTGCCCCTCTATTTTTAGAGTGAGGCTGGGGACAGGGGTCTTGGATGTATAAAGCTGCTGGAGGGCCTGGGAGCCCAACAATCTGGCCTGGCAGAGTTGGTCCGGTCGTGTCCTCCCTTGCTTCTGGTTCGGCAGCGTGTGGAGGTGGGTTGGTTCGGTGAGACATGGTCCGGTGATGTGTGGAGGTATGTTGGTTCGGTGCGACATGGTCCGGTGGTGAGTGGAGGTAGCCTGGTTCGGTTATGCTTTGGTCCGGTAGTTGTTGGAGGTGAGTTTGGTTCGGTGGTGGTTGAGAGGCTTTGGTTTGGCAGTGAAGTGGGAAGGCTTGGTTCGGCAATGAAGTAGAGGGGCTTGGTTCGGCAGTGAAGTGGAGAGGTTTGGTTCGGTGGTACCCTCCTTGTAATGGCTTGGTGGAAGCACCCCCAACACTTGCCCCCCCAAAAGTGGGGCATATGCTTGTATATGTCACGCTTTGTTCTAGCTTGGGTGTTTTCATCCTGTCCTATGTGCCGAATTAGTCGATCCGGTCATCCTGCGTTCGCCTATAAGTAGGGGTGTTATGCCTTCGTTATTCCCTACCAAGCTTGATAGCCGAATCAGATTCTCTCCTGCCGAATCAAACTTGCTGCCGAATCACGTTAGATTGCTGAATCAGGTGATTGCCGAATTGGGTTTTAATCTTGAACTACCGATTGTGCTTGAGTGTCGAATGAGCTGAGGAGTATATCGCCGAATGGCCTTTTACCTTGCTCTACCGAATGGACTTGGGAGTTTGAGAAGTGCGAGGCCGAATGGACTTTAGCCTCAAACTTTTATGTTTCGTATTGAGAATGAGAATCCAGGTCGCATGTACTTGTTTGTTTATATTTCCCTACTCCTTGTTTTAAAAGTGTGTTTGTTTTTGGTGTTGCAGATAAATGTCTCATAAAGTGGAAACTCGATCAGATAAGAGGAAATCCAAGGACGAAGGAGAGTCGGCTTTAGTGCCCCCAGCTCAGCCAGGATCGGAACGTCGTGGACCCACCCCGAGATCGCTAGTAGATGGGTATGGTCCCCAAGAGCTTCTGAACTCTCCTCCTGATTACTTTCCAAGCTCTCTCAGAGAGGAGCAGCTTGATGTTATCTCCCGCTCCTTTGGGATTGATAGAGAACGCATGCTGTTGCCAGGGAAGAGGGTCATGCCATATAATCCCTCTGAAGGATACTTCGCTTATAGTAGGTACCACTGCATGTGTGGGTCCATTCCTCCAATCAATGCTTGGATAGTTAGCTTCGTCACCTATTTGAAGGTGGCCCCTTTCCAGCTCCAGCCCAACTCCTATGCTATCTTGATGTGCCTATTCGTGATTTTCCAGAGAAAGTACGGGCGCCCCTTCTAACCGGGAGATTCGCTATCTATATAACTTGAGAGGTTAAAAGAAGGGGTCTCCATACATCAGCTTGGAATCGGCCGTGTCCTTCAAGCCGGTCTTGGACTTGTATTCAAAGTTCACCATGTTTAAGAAGGAATGGTTCTTCGTCCAGGATGACACCTTTTCGATCCACCGCTTCACCTCTGGCTGTAAGTTGAAGCTTATTTATAATTTCCGTTCTGACAGAGATGCTTCTTCTTATGTGCTTTTATCTCTTGCTAGCGACAGGTGGCTTTGCGGTCGTGGAGAATGATCATCTGGTTCAGATGGCCGTGGAGATAGAGGCCATTTCAGGAAGGGATAGGTCAGCTTCTTACCTAATCAGGAATGCCACTCTCCTGGGACACAACTTGATTCTACCACATCAGTCTGTGGTCAAGCAGAGGGATACAGCTGAGGAAAGAGCTGCCAAAGCAAAAGGAGGGGCCACAATAAAGAGCAGCAAGAGGAGACCCTTCTCGATATCTCCAGTCGTCGGGGGGAAGAAGCTCAAGAAATCTGATGGACCCTCTCCCAGCACATGCCCAGATGTTCCGGAGGAGGAAAGTGGAGAGGAGGAAAGAGGTGAGGAGGGGAGCGGAGGTGATGGAGAAGGTGATGGTGGTAACGGTGGCAAAGGACAGAGTGGTAGTGGAGTTGGTGCCTTGACCTTTGGGCAAGCAGGTGAGATTCAAGAGTGGACGGATGATGCTTTCCGCCAAGCCTTTAAGGGGTTGTAGGAAGGGTCGGCCTTGGTGGAGAAACCGAAGAAATCTGATAAGGCCGGGACTGGTGCCAGTCCATCTTTTGAGAGCATTTCAGCTAGGGCAACTCCGGCGGTTCAAGGTGAATTTTCGACTCCTCTTTTAACTTCACATGTTTCTTGGATTAGTATCATGCACGCTTGTAACACTTGGTTTTTATTCCAGGAATGGGTAAGGCAGCCAAGACATCAGACATTCGGCACCGCCTCGAGCAATTCAAACTCTTCAAAGCTTCTGCTAAACCGAAGCCCTCGACTGACCGTTCCAGGGGCATAGTCAGTTACCGTCCTCTTCTCGGAGTCATTGAAGAGGATATTCAAAAGAGATAGAGGAGGCGTTCCATGTTCGAACCTTCACTTGGACCTCAGCCCCCAACCCAGACTATTCATGACATCATGGGGGAGGATACTGAGTCCATACCATCTCTGCATCCATCATAGAATCCTTCCGTTACTCATGTTGATCGTCCCGGCTTGGCTCGTAACCCATTTGCGAGTCATCCAGACCTGGACCCGAGTTCTCATGATATTTCCTTCGATGAGGTTACCGGTGAGCACCTCCTTCCCCGCAATCCTATGGTAAGGGTGTTTGATGAGGCTAAGTCTTTGGATCTCGACTTGTTGACCACTCGGATTGTGACTATGGGGGATGAGGCCAAGGCAAACATCGATCGGGTGGCTGAAGAGACCAAGAAGTTAATGGGGCATCACGCCCGACTGGTCAAGGCTGGAGAGGAAATCGGAAGTGCTAACATTCGGCTGTGGCTAATGGTTTTCGATCAGGCCATTCAGGTCTCCCAGCATGAGGCGGCCTCCAGACGGCTAAAGAAAACTATGGAGGAGGCTAGCAGAGCCGAGCTGCGAAAGATGGAGGCCACCTGTAAGGAACGAATCGATATGGCCATTGCCACGGTGGATGAGGTTCGGAGAGCGGATCTTGAGCAGATAGAGTTATCTGGGAGGCTTGAGGCCGCAGAGCTTGCTCAAGCCAAGCTGAAGGAGGAGATGGAGGCGATGCGGAAATCCCTTCAGGCTGACTGCTTGAGATACCGATTGGAGAGAGATGATGCTGTTGCAAGGCTGTCGGCTTCCGAGGCCCGGATGGGGGAGTTTGAGGAGAATGAGGGGATGATGGATGAGATGCTCCAGGACATGTACTTCCGTACTTGGAAGCAGGGCAACCTGTCCTGGATGGACGACTATCCCCGGGTCATGCCTAGGATATATCTTCGGGCTTTGGAGGAGGCCAAGGCTGAGGCGGATAAGGAGGGTGGCGTAGCTTTCAGAATGGATGTGGTCACGGCCCAGTTTACTGAGGAGGAGAAAGTGGTAGTGAAGGAGGGCATGCGGCTTCTTACCGCCGAGGAAGTGGGTGTGCAGTTGGGGGATGATGATCAGGGAGCAGATGCTGGTAAGTCTTCCCTCTCAATCTTTTCTTAACTTGACTACATATCATTTATCTGATGGATTCTTCTCCTGAATCGGACAGGTGGGACCTCTGGACAACATACTGGGAGCCTTGATCCAGCGGTCAAGTAGGTCTCGGAGGGCTAGCAGGATAGTGGCGGAGCCCTGCTGCAGCTGACTACTTTTTTGGTTTACTTGGCATTCCTGAATATACTAGTCCAAAACATTAATGTACTTTCAGGCTGTAATTATGTAATTATGTCATTGTAGCGAATGATTTTATTCTTATATAATTTTATAACATAAGCTGATTCTGTCATATTTGAATGCTATCGTTATTTTGATGTGTTGCATAAGAAATATAGCTGTGTATATGCATGTGCTATAATCGTGTTTGATGCTAAGCTCTTGCTTAAAATGTAATTTCATGTCTCGCAATGTTAGTGTGATATGTGAATAGGCTATAGCTACATCTTTATGTACAAGAAAAGGAAGTACCGCCCTTCATGTTTTAGTTGTAGACGGTAGCTTTGAATGTCTTGTGTGACTGAGGATGGAATGCAGCTGAGTGACCTGTTATCCAGTTGTGAGTTCTCATTTCCACTAGTGAGTGTCTCCCATTTTGTGTCCTGTACTTTAGTGATCGTTATAGAGGATAGGAGGAAAGTTTTTATAAATAAAATGGAAATATAAGAAATAGTAAAACTTCCAATCACGGAAGGCCTTCGATGTACTTAAGTTCATGGCAAACGGGTTTTGTAGTCACTTTCCCTAGTTGTGGGCCTTGGAGACATTTGTCACCCATCTTACGCCTCCGTGGGGAGTTTTCTTTTTTACCACAGCCGTACTTAAGACACATCGAAGCCAAGATCGTGCACAGTAACTACCATGGCCATTATGGCCCGTAATCGTGGGTATTATTCGATTTACCGTGGCCGGCTAGCATGGGTGCCGATCATCAACTGTGAACTGCCCCTGGCTGGCCACACCTTAATTTGGGGCTTATAATCGGTTCACAGTAGCCGGCGAGCCGAACACCATAATGAGCTGCCTCGGCTATAGTTGGCCTTCTCGGTGGCTTATGATCGGCTCATTACAGTTCGCTTTGAGGGCCGTCGCGAGCAATGAGTTAACCCGCAGCAGAGGGATGCTGGAGCAAAAGTGTCTCATTGACGAGGGCATAGATTCGTGTAGTACCTGTTAGGTCTTGTCCAGGTGAGGTTGTGCCGTGAAGTGTCCAGAATGGAAATGCCGTTATACAGGATTTTGTTCAACAGAAAAGATAAAGTTTAACAAGCAGGCAAGATATAAAGGAACAAGTTAAAAAGAGACAAGATTTTTAAAGTGGTTCGGCATGAAAATGCCTACGTCCACTGATTCTCTTTGTTAATTCACTTCTTATGGGCAGTACAAGTTAAGAAAAGTATCGACGAAGGTGTTGGATGTTCCATGCCCTCTGGAACACCTCTCTGTCCACTGTTGACAAAATATAAGCTCCGTTGTGGAGATCTTTTTGAATTACACAGGGTCCGTCCCAGATAGGATCTAGCGCTTCAGGGCGCGGGAAGATCCGTTTGAGAACAAGGTCTCCTTCTCGTAAGCTGCGGTGCTTGACTTTGGAGTTGTATCGTGCTGCTACTTTTTGCTTGTGAGCTGCTACTTTAAGTGCTGCATCATTTCTTCTTTCTTCGATTAGGTCCAAAGACATATGTAGGAGCTCTTCATTCTCTTTTGGGTTGTAGTGGATCCTACGGTGGGAGGGCACTACAGTTTCAACCGGGAGCATGGCCTCCGATCCGTATGCCAAAGAGAAAGGAGTATGTCCTGTTGATGTTCTGTAAGATGTGCGGTAGGCCCAAAGTGCCGTAGGAAGTTCATCCACCCAAGCGCCTTTTGACTTTTCAAGTTTCTTCTTGATTAGAGTTTTGAGAATTTTGTTGACAGCTTCGACTTATCCGTTTTCCTAGGGATAAGCTACAGATGAGAAGCTTTTGTGAATTCCATGCTCTCGGCACCAGTCGGTGAATTCCTCGCTGTCAAATTGAAGCGCATTGTCCGATATGATTTTGAGTGGAACCCCGTACCTGCATAAAACATTTTTGATCAAGAAGTTAATAACTTTTGCCGAAGATATTTTATTTAAAGGTTCCGCTTCCACCCATTTGGTGAAATAGTCGACTGCCACTATAGCATATTTTGCTCCGCCTCGGCCCATCGGCAGTTCGCCAATCAGGTCAATTCCCCATACCGCAAAGGGCCAAGGACTGGCCATCTGAGCAATCTCATTGGTTGGTAGTCGAGGTATTTTAGCAAATTTCTGACATCTGTCACATTTTTTGACGAAGTCCAAGGCGTCTTTGTTTAAGGTGGGCCAGAAATATCCATATCGGAGTATCTTCTTTGCTAGAGTCTGCCCTCCAGTGTGGTCTCCGCAACTTCCTCGATGGATGTGGGATAATATTTCCTTGGCTTCCCTTTCGGCGACATATCTTAATAAGGGGTTAGAGAAGACGCGCCGATAGAGGATGTAACAACCAGGTATTTTCAACCATTCGCATCCATTATAAGTGCATAGGTAGACACTCATGCCGAAATTGAATTGCTTAAAATACCGCGTTGTAAATAAAAATTTGGCAAATCTCAGAATATGCGGTAAATAAAAATCATAGATTACAGACACAGAGTAATAATAATGCAGCAGAAGTAAAAGAGATAGTAGTTCATGAAGCTACTATATAAATATATCAGAGTTACATAAGATACAATAAAAGAAATAAAGTACAGAAGAAGTTTATATATGAAAACCAAGTATAAGCTGAATAGAACAACCGAACTGAAAAGATGAAACTTGACAAGTAGATAATCTCCAGCGATTCCAATCTCCAGAAAGTGGAAATCCAAATCTGTGAATAACTCAGGCTGGCCCGAGCGTAAATAAAAATACAAACACTCGAGTCAGGACATACATACTTATACAATGTAAACCAACTCAAGTGAACTGTAGCAAAGGTACAAGTAACTTAGAAGATGCTTGGGACCGCCCATCCTCTAAGGATCCGTTAAACTATTTACTATGTAGTAATATACGCTATATACAGTAGTGTCTAATCAGTAAAGTATAATCATATAGTAAATAACGTTAAGGGGATGGTGAACCTTAATGCGGTCGGATCTTTAAAACCAAAATCGTAGTGGGCTCGATATAAGGAGATGACACGGCACGCGAGGCAATGCCAGGGTGGATACACCGTTTGCACTCCCGGACCGATGGTGACGGCAAGCCAGCAGCTTCCGCCCACCTCAAACAATACCCCCGAATCAAAGTGGCGCCACATATCGAATCACAAAAGTAATAGAATGGTTTCAGATGGACCATGCCCGATGAAAGGGTGTGACCCTTTGTGTAGCCCGGTATAGCTCCTGTTTTTGTCATTTATGCCAACTCACGGGAGATGGGTCCACGTAGTATACCTCGAGAACCTCCCCACCATCCTACTTCATTCTGGAATCTCCACCGCATACACAGTTGTTAAAGTGGTTTTCGGTATTGGCCGGCTATAAGACAATATCCGATCTCGGTCTCTTTAACAACCAATCGTTATTATAACCCGTAGTTATAACTTTAAAAAAAAAATATTTTATACTTCAAAATAAAATATCATTTCAACCCAAATATTTATCAAATAAAGATTAAATTATTTCCAAACCATTTCAATATATCATCATACCATATCTTTCAATTCAAATATTTATCAAAATAAATGTCAAGTCATTTGTAACCATTTCAATATATTAAATTATCATATCCTTTAATAACTTCCTTTCAAATCATTTTAATACATCAAAATATCATAACCTTTCAAAGCTTCATTTCCAAAATATCGTATCCTTCAGAACTTCCTTTCAAATTATTTTAATATCAAAATGTCATATCTTTCAAAACTCCATTTTCAAATCATTTTAATATATCAAAATATCACATCTTTTCAAACCACATTTCAATCATTTAATATATCAAAATATCAAAACCACATTCGTTTCAAATCATTATTCATTTTATTCAATTTAAAATACCATTTCAATTCACATTTCAAAACAGTTTATATTCAAAAAAAATCATTTTTAATCATTAAAATGAAGTTATTATGTTCAAAAATTAAATTATTAAATTTCCAAAATTTTCAACTTCCAAAGTTCATTTATTCACTTAAGTTTATCAAAACAGTGAAAACACTTTTCGTGGCATTTAGAAAATGCTATGGAAAGATATATTCAAAACAGTTCAATTTAACAAAAGACAACATTTTAAAATGTTGTAATAGGGTTTACTTAAATTTCAAATAAACTTAGTTAAATTCAAAAATTATAGCACTTACAAAAATTGCTATAATAGCTTTTAATTCAATTTAGCTTTTTAGTTCATTATCATCGACCACAGCGTTTACAAATGCTGTAATATCATTTACATTGTAATTAATAGCATTTGAAAAATGCAGTCAATTAACTTCAAATATTCAATATAATTTCTCAACCAATTATATTTTTTTATTTAAAACATTTTTAACTCATAAAATCATACATTTTCACATTTGTAAACATCATTTAATTTTCCTCAAGTTCATGATTTTGTAAAGTTAAATTTCCATTCAACAATCAAGATTTCATAATAATTCACTTATTAAATTGCAATGTTCAATTTTAAATTCATTGCATTAAATTTCAACTTAACACTTAAGTTCAAATTCTCAAATATAACTTAGTTTTATTTTTATTTACTTAACCAAAAGTTCACTTTTAGGTCAATTCCATAAATTTCCAATTTTTGCTATATTTCAAAATTTCAACTTAAAGTATTCATTCATTTCACATTTCAACTTTATTAAAAATCATTAATATGATATAAAATCACTTTGAATTCATTTAAATTCAAATTATCATAAATTTATCATAATTTCATATTCAATTTAATTTCGAATTATAATTAAATCAAATTTTCCAAAATAACTTACGTTCAAAATTTTCTAACTTTTCATTAATTCATTTTACTTACAATTATTCAGAAAATCAATAATATTTTACAAAAATCCATTTTAATTAGATTTAAATCAAAATGTTTTAATATTTACATTTATAAAATAATTTTAAAAGTTTTAGAAAACATATATTAACTACGGGTCTGTATATAATTTTCTACACTAAGAAAAGTGATACGGGTAATATATCATTTCAACCCGTAATTTACAAAGAAAATCCGGGTTTTATCATTTCAAACCCGCAGTCCCAAGTAAATGAAATAAATTGAAAATCATTCAGGCCTATCATTTCAGTCCATAACAATTTTCCCTTATTCTTAAGTCCGTTCGGGTATGTATCATTTCAACCCATAGTGATTTCTAATTTACAGGGAACTTGCAGTGTGATAAACTGATAAAATATACAGAATAGCATGAAATAACTGTAACATATGATATAACAGGTGTAATAACAGTTGTGAACATCATATGATAATAATATAAGCAGTATAACATGTTAATATAGTTCTACAGATTCACAGGGTGTCAATTTACTACTTATATAAGTACATAATGTTTGGTGAGAAATACTCACTTTTTTTGTGATGGAGATTGCAATACAAATGACACAACGGATTCCCGAAGGCACGATGACACAACAATAGGCTCAAGTGGGAAGAGATCCAAGCTTAGAACTTGTGTTACAACCCAAAACAAAACAAAATATAACACATGAATTTCTAATACAAAACAACATTGAAACAGATTGAAATAAAAGCAACAATGAAAAAGATGATTTTACCATGCCTCAGTCACTTCAATGCTTGGCCTAAAGGACTCTTTAGCTTGGCCATAATGATGTTTTGTCTCAGGTACGACATCATATAGGTCAGGTTTGGACTCGGAAAGGCATGGCTACAATGGAAATGAGAAGGGGTATGGTAAGTTATAAGACAAAGAATGCTAAAGGTCAAGGCAAAGTGGTTTTGGTACAACATAGGCTCGACCTATGGTCATGTTTGGGTTTGGCCTTCATTGCTACAGGTCTGGTCATGTCAGGTACAGGTCTGGAACTTATGTCAGAGGTGATGTGATGGCTGGAGGTGGTGGCTATGAGGTGGCCAAGGCAAGGTATGGAAGGGTAGTGATGAAACATGTGTTCTGCTAGCATGTTTGTGGAGTTTTTGTGCAAAGTTTGTGGTGATGCTTCATCCAATGGTCATGGCCTGGATTTTTTTGTCAGAGGAGGGGCTGATGGCTGCTGTAGATGGAGGAGGTGATGGTGGAGCAAATAGGTATGGCCAAGGTGGTGTATGAAGGTGGTGAAACAACTAGGCTAGGCTGGGCAATGTTTTAAGGGATTTTGCATAGATTTTGTGGATATTGGATCATTAGATGGTCAAAGCACTCTCAGGTCAAAGGAGGGGATGGTTTGGCCATGGATTGTGTGGGGAAGAAGTGGTGGTGGTCGGTAGTGGTGATTGTGAGGCTATGGCCGAGCAAACACATGGAAGAATCATAGCAAATTCAGGTGAAAACATGGAAAAAAAAGAGGAAGAAAAGTGAGCAAAGAAGAAGCCATTGCATTTTTTCTTAGCCGTGGCTTTTTGTGATGGTGAGAAGGAATATTTCACGTGAAAACTGAAGGAGAATACATGGCAAGGAGATAAGGAGTGAACAACCAAAATTATGGTGTATTGATTGAAAAAGAAACGGTAAAAACAGTGCAATGACTTTACGTTTCAAAGCCTTTAAAACCTTTTAAATTTCCTATATATATTTATATAAATTTTAAATAACTGAAAATACTTATAAATTTCATTTCAAATTCGAAAATATAACAGATAAACAAAATATTAATAATTAAATATTAATTAGATATGATTAAAATAAGAAAATAGCACAAAATGAAAACTAGTCTAGAAAATTTGAAATTAAATGGAACAAACTTGGAAAAATTATTATGGACTTAGGAGATACTTAAAAATAAAGATAAGAAAACAAAATGTAAATGTCTTCACAAAATAAATAAATAAATTTTAATTTAGTATAATTTAAATGAAGAAAATAGCAAAGAAAAATAGAAACTAGGCTTAATAAGTAGAAATAAATTTCAATAGACTTTAGAATTTTTTTATATTATCACTTTAAAATATTAAAATAAAAAATATATTTAAAATAACATATTAACACATATTAAAATAAAATTAAATTTAAATAAAATAGAAAAATATTTAAAGAAATTGGTTAAAAATTCAAAACAGTGTCCAGAAATTACAAATAAATCACCATTGACTTTGGAAAATTGTTTACTTCATTTTAAAATTATTACAATACAAAAATATAAATACAATAACATATTGACCCATATTAACATGAAATATTACAATAAAATTTACTTTATTCAATTTAAAAATAACAAAATTGCAGAATAAACAAATTGCACTTAATATTGAAATATACATAACTTTCACAGTTTAACTCCGTTTTCAACGAAACGAAAAGCCATGTCAAGTTATTACCTCTATTTTCATAATAAAAGATAAATTTTAAGGTTTTAAAAAAAATTTGAAGTTTAAAAGTCACAGTTTGAATAGTTTGACCAGAAATTCACTTTTCAGTAAAATATTCAATTCATACTAATTTGAACTATAAATCACTTAAAAGTCACATTTATATTTAAAATAACATAACTTATTCATTTTAATAAATAGAATAAAAATTTTAAATCAAAATTTCAAATAAATTAATCAAAATAAACAACTAAAATAAATCACAAAATTTAGGGTTGTTACAGAGGATGCCTTCTTGTATCGTGTAGCGGGTAGCACTCCTCAAGATTTTCCTGACTTCGTTACGCTCGTTGGGTAGTGTGCCATCTTGCAAGTATTTTCGGATAGGAGTCATCCAAGTTTCTTCTTCGATTGCAGCTATCAGATCCTCTTGTTCGAAACTTGGGGCTAGTTGTTTTGAGATGGCTACCGTTCCAGAAGTGGTGCCGTCCTTCATGCTAGCTTGCTTTGCCAGTTCGTCGGCCTCCTGATTCTCTCCTCGAGGAATGTGTTTGATTAAATCGTGATCCAATTGATTGAGCAGCAGCTTGGTCTTCTTTAGATATGTTGTGAGTCGTTCTCCTCGAGTCTGGAATTCTCCCAGTATTTGATTTACAATAAGTTGAGAATCGCTATGGAGACATAAAGAACTGACTCCAATTTCTAAGGCAAGTTTCAGTCCTGCTATTACTGCTTCATATTCAGCATCGCTGTTGGTGGCAGCGAATTCCAACTTTAGGGCATAGTGCAGCTTCCTTCCCCTGGGGGTGATTATCACAATACCTGCCCCCGAGCCCTGTTCGTTCGATGCTCCATCTACAAAGAGATTCCACTTGATATCTTTTGCTATTTCAGATTGATCCTTACCTTCTTTGGTAGTGAAATCGGCAATCAAATCGGCCATGGCTTGTCCTTTGATGGCGGTGCGAGGATGGTAGGTGATATCATATTGACTCAGTTCAATGCACCACTTAAGTAGTCGCCTAGAAGTGTCGGGGCGATGGAGTACCTGCCTTAGAGGTTGATCGGTTAAAACTATGATGGAATGAGATTGGAAATATTGTCGCAGCTTCCGTGACGTGATTAGAAGACAGTATGCTAGCTTCTCAAGTTTAGGGTACCTGGCTTCTGCCCCTGTAAATCTCTTGCTTACAAAGTATATGGGCCGCTGTGCGCGGTTGTCTTCTCTCACCAAAGCGGCGCTTAAAGCATGAGACAATACAGCAAGGTATAGGTATAGTTCCTCGCCTTCATTTGGAGTTGAGAGTACTGGCGGTCTCTGGAGGTGTTCGATTAAGTTAAGGAAGGCTGTCGAGCATTCGTCAGTCCATTCGAACTTTCCTCTGTCTTTCTTCAGAGCTTCAAAGAAAGGGATGCATTTGTCGGTTGCTTTAGAGATGAACCTGCTTAGGGCGGCCACTTTCCCATTTAGGCTTTGCATCTCTCTTCGAGTGGATGGTATCTTGATATCTTGCAAAGCCTGGACTTGTTCGGGGTTTGCTTCAATCCCCCGGGCATGGACGATGAATCCCAAGAACTTTCCCGACGATACTCCGAAGGAGCACTTTAGAGGATTCAGCTTCATTCCATATTGGCGAAGTACTTGAAATATCTCGTCCAGGTGGTTTATATGATCGTTGGCTTTTCTCGATTTTACCAGCATGCCATCCACATAAACTTCCATAGTTCGTCCTATTAATTCCGCAAACATCTTGTTGACGAGGCGCTGATAAGTAGCTCCGGCGTTTTTAAGTCCAAAAGGCATTACTCTGTAGAAGTACAATCCCCGGTCAGTGATGAAACTAGTGTGATCTTGATCGGGGGCATGCATAGGGATCTGGTTATATCCTGAGTATGCGTCCATAAAGGATAGGAGTTCGTGTTCGGCTGTGCTGTCCATGAGTTGGTCGATTCGGGGGAGTGGGAAGCAGTCCTTCGGGCAAGCGTCATTTAAGTTGGAGAAACCGATGCATGTTCGCCACTTCCCATTAGCTTTCTTTACTACTACCGGGTTGGCGATCCATTCTGGGTAGATGGCTTCCCGTATGAAGTTATTGGCTAGTAGGTTCTTTACTTCTTCCTCGAGGGCTGCTGATCGCTCTGCCCCATGCTTCTCTTTTTCTGCTTTACTGGCACCTTGGTGGGATCGATGTTCAGTACGTGGCACGCAACGTCTGGGGAGATTCCTGTCATATCGGCGTGCGTCCATGCAAATACATCCATGTTGTGGCGAAGAAATTCGACGAGTTGATCCTTCAACTCCGCTCTTAACTGAGACCGACTCTCAGAAATCTACTTGGGTCGTGTTTGTCCACAGAAACAAATTCCATAGCCTCTGCAGGCTCGGTGGTGGCCTCCTCCTCTTTGTCCCTGGGGTCTAATTTGTTGAAAGGATCGCTGGTATATCGAAGAGGAGGGGCTTTCTTTAATTGCTATGCTTCTAAGTTTTTCTTGCAGAGAGAAGTCTCTGCATCCTTTCCTTTATCCTTCCCATGGTTATTGCGAAGTTCAGTCACATAGCAATCTTGAGCGGCGTCTTGATCTCCCTCTATTTCTCCTACTCCCTTATCTGTTGGGAATTTCATTTTCAGGCACCACGGGGCTAGGACAATTTGAAAGTCGGATAAGGCTGGTCTTCCCAAAAAGGCGTTGTAGGCCGAGTGGCTTTCTATTAGCACAAATGTTTGTTTTCGCATAACGGAGCGAGGATGACTTCCTATCTTAACAAAGAGGTCCAGTTGCCCGAGGAGCATCTTCGCATCTCCAGTGAAGCCATGCAGTGGTTTTCTGCAGTGAGACACATCCTTCATTGACAGCTTCATTTTGTCGAAAGCATGCTTGAATAGGATATTTACTGAGCTTCTAGTGTCTACTAGAATTCGGAAAACCTTGGCTGGACCGAACCAGGAAGAGATGACCATAGGATCCATGTGAGGGTACTGCCTTCCCTCTAGATCATGCCTACTGAATGTGATGTCATCATTCTCTTTCCATTTCGGGTGGCGTTCTTCTGTAACAGAATTAATGTAGCTTTCATTGTTTCTAAGTGACTTACCATATCTCTCCATTTTTGTCCAGCTTCCATCGGCGATGTGTGGTCCTCCTGATATGGTAAGGACCACTATCTTCTCTTGACTGGAGCCACTGGTGTTGCGATTTCCTCCGCCTACTTCCGAGAGGGGCAGCCCTGGGTTCTCATTGACAGGATTTGAAGTCCTATTCTGACCTTTCACATAGTGCTCCAGTCTCTTCCTTCTGATGTGTTCTTCAATCAAGTCCCGGAGATGATGGCATTCATTGGTGTCATGCCCATGAGATTCGTGGAATCGGCAGAACTTTCCAGACTTAATTGCATCATCTGATTCCTTCTTGTGCGGGGGGCGCTTGTATCTAACTTCATCCTGGGTGGCCAAGAAGATGCTTTCGATTGTTTCATTTAGAGGAGTGTAAGAGTCAAATCTCGGTCCTGGCCTATATAGGCGCTTTTCCCCCTTCTTGCCCCCAGCACTATCTCTGGAGTCATTTCTTCGAACGTCCTTTGCTACTGCGGATGTGTTGCCATGAGCTGCCTTGGTTTGTTTCCAAGTCTGCCTTTCAATGGCAGCGTCTTCAAGTCTTATATATTTCCCGGCTTTGTGGAAGAAATCGGGTAAGGTAGCTGGCTTTTCTTTCGTTAGTCTCCTAGCAAACTTAGTATCTGGATGCACACCACTGCAGAGGGCCATTAGGATAAGTTTCTCGTCGGCATTTTAGACTACGGCTGCTGCGGCGTTGAATCGGGTTAGATATTATTGCGTTGTTTCCCCGGGCTTCTGTTTGATATTAGATAGGGAATAAGCGTCTTTGGGTTGTTCCACATGAATGCGGAACTGGCTGATGAATTTTTCTTTCAACATTTCCCATGAGCTGATGGATCCTTGGGGCAGATGGCAGAACCAGGAGGTAGCTAGATCTGCCAAGAATAGTGGAAAGCATTTACACAACACTCCCTCTGTTGCTCCTCTCATTAGCATATGTTGTGTGTATCTCTGCAAGTGTATAACGGGGTCAGAGGTTCCCTTGTAACGTTCCATTGTTGGCATTTTCCATTCCCGGGGGGTGATAGCAGTTTCGATATTGCGGGTGAAGGGGCGGGTTACCCTAGCACCAATCCCCCGATCCCTTTGTTCCCGTTGGACGCACTCTCTGAACAATCGTGCCATCCTTTCATCAGAACTTGGAGCTGATAGAAATGAGTTTGGTTCTTCCCTGCGGGATGGATTCCGTCCAGATGACCTATAGGGACGGTATCGTCTATCACTCCTAACATTCTCCAACGGCTGCCTCTGGTCTTCCGGGGGCATGCTGGGGTCAGCCAAAGTTGGCCCTTGCCTTGATCTTTCCCTGCTGGGTTCTCTTCTCAGCACTTCCTCGGGTCCAACTTCAGGCTGGAATCCATCTCGGCCCTGTCCCTTGGTGTTTCCATGGTAGGTAGCGTGGCGGGCTCAGCTACATTCGACCCTTGCCTGGTACCTCCCCCGTTGGGTTCGGTTCCAAGCGTTTCCTCGGGTCGGAATTCGGGCTGAGTCCGGGCTCGGCTCGTACCATAGCTATTTCTGTTGTTAGCCTCTTCGAAGAAGAAAGACTTTTGTCGTCTCCTAGATCCTCCAGACCGGGACTCACCCCATGATTCAGTATTGCGGTTGGTTTCTTCAACATCCCTTAAGCGTGACATGAGTTGATCCACCAAGGCTTCTTGTTGAGATGCGAAGCGGTTAGTTACTTCAACCACAACCCTGTCTAGATCCGCCCTTGTAACTGGTTGTTCCGTAGCTGGGGCTGTCGGATTTGCCTGATTTACATTTGCTGTTGGGACCGGACGATTGTCTTGATCTCTGATCACTGGATCTGGGATACTGCCAGTTGCGATGTTCTTTCCTTTGTTAGCATCTATCTTCCGTCCGGGAGGCGTGTTTTCCAAGCAATGAACGATGCTGATAGAAAAAGGGTTAAGTGGGAGAAGCGGAAGCTTCGAGCTTCTGTTTCTCAGTGAAAGCACCAAAAATGTTTGCATAAAAAATGGGCAAACACCTCCAAGTCGTATGATTTATTCGATTTTAAGTTGGTCTTAGTGATTTGGGTGATTTATGCAAATATATAAAAAGCAGGGACTAAACTGTAAAAGACACACATATTTATAGTGGTTCGGCCAGAAAGTGCCTACGTCCACTTTATATGTTATTCTCTTTTTCTATTCAGATTACAAGTACGAAGCTTTGATTACAAGTAACTGAAAGTTATTTGAAAGTTCTATCCGTGCTTGAGCTCTCAAACTTGTCTACCATTGTTGTACCCCTGCCCCTCTATTTATAGAGTGAGCCTGGGGGCAGGGGTCTTGGATGTATATAGATGCTGGTGGGCCTGGGCTGAAGCAATCTGGCCTGGCAGAGTTGGTCCGGTCGTGTCCTCCCTTGCTTATGGTTCGGCAGCATGTGGAGGTGGCTTGGTTCGGTGGGACATGGTCCGGTGATGTGTGGAGGTATGTTGGTTCGGTGGGACATGGTCCGGTGGTGAGTGGAGGGAGCCTGGTTCGGCTATGCTTTGGTCCGGTAGTTGTTGGAGGTGAGTTTGGTTCGGTGGTGGTTGAGAGGCCTTGGTTCGGCAGTGAAGTGGGAAGGCTTGGTTCGGCAATGAAGTAGAGGGGCTTGGTTCGGCAGTGAAGTGAAGAGGTTTGGTTCAGTGGTACCCTCCTTGTAATGGCTTGGTGGAAACACCCTAACACTTTTCAATTAAAGATTTCTGAGTATAAATTAAGAAGTTCTAAAGTGTTTTGAAAAGAATGTTTTTAGGAAGTTATTATTTAACTGTTTTAAATTTTTGAGGGTAAATATTTATTAAGTTAATTGTTTTTTAAAAATTTTAAAGTGGCACTATGATTAGAAGAAAATCATTTAGTATTTTTATTTTATAAAATAGTTTTATTTTAAAAGTAGTTTGACTAAGGTTTATTTGGAAATTATTATAAAATTTGATAACTGGTATTTTAAATAAATGTTTTATGTAGTTTTATTTTTTAAAATGTTTTAAGTGTATATTTTTGGTTGAAGTGATTTAACTTCTTTAAAAATCTAATTTTTAAAGGACTTGGTGCTTTTTAGTGGAAAGAAAACAATGGGTTGGATGATTGTTTAATTTGATAGTTAAGTAAACGACTATCAATACGTGCCAATGCGCTGATCATTTCGAAGAGACCAGGATCGGGTTTAATTATCCGAAAATGACTTTGATTCGGTTATAATGTTTGCGTATGAAGACCGTGAATATGATGAAGACGGTGATTCGGTTTGTCGATACACAGGGTAACTTGTACGGACGAATGCAACCAGACCATCGTCAGGAGGACGATGAGCACTCTAAGTGAAATATGTTCTAAAAAGGTAACGTATAGCCTCAAGCCTCATCAACCGAGAATAGCTAAAATAGGGGAGGTGCAGTAAAGCTAAGTGGGTAGCACCCAAGTAGGGTAAGTTCATCCCTGTCTAAATGTCCCTTTATGATCTTAGCATAGTGGGTGGTTGCTGATCCCAACTGCGGGGTGATCTTATTCGGACTATCTAGTAGGGGTAGCTCCGGTCTTGTGTTGCTAGGGTCGGGAGTGGTCCTTGGTATGCTGATCTAGGCCAGGTAATGTGATGGGCGATACCCAGTAGCTCTACCATTGTATGGAATCCAATCTCCAATAAGCGCCTGTACGGTTTTGATTGTGCCCAACTATGCTGGAACGTGAGATGCAAGCATTTCAGCTAGATTCTATTTTACTTTCTATAGACACTATTATATTATCAGACGGATTTGATAAAAAATTTTAGGTTATCGTAAGGTAAAAACCCAACATGTTTATTTGTGGCATGGTCTTAATAGATACCTTTGATTTCAAAGGATTTTGAAACTTCAATAATCCAATTGAGTGTGTTTGCTCACATTAGTTTTCCAGAATGACTCGAGTGTTATTTTATTATAATGCTCGGGTCAGACCGAGTATTACAGATATAGGATAGGATGCTTTGGAGTTCAAGAGATGTAACGACCCGCTATTTTGGACCATTCAAATCGACAATAAAACCATACATATCCGACTTGAATAATTCAAAATACCGAATTGTTAATTAAAATTTGGCAAAACTTAAAATATACAGTAAATAAATCAATCACAGATCAAAGAGTAATATAATGCAGCGGAATAGATAAAGAATAGTAGTTCATGAAGCTACTATATACATCAGAGTTAGAAAAATACAACTGAATAGTTCAAATGCAGTGAAGTCTCCAATGCAACAGATGACTTCTCTGAACCAATCAACTGGAAAGGCTGGAATCTGAACCGGTAGTTGGATTTTCAAATGAAGCTCCGAACTCCAAAGGTGAGTCTCAAATGCTGTATCACTCAGTCTGACCCGAGCGTAAAGCAAAACACAAAACACTCGAGTCAGGATTAACATTCTTATATCAATAAATCAAACTCAAGTGAAATATCGACTGAAATACAAATAACTTAAAGGATGTTTGGGATAACCATCCTCTAAGGGTCCATGGAACTTTCTACAAGGTAGAAATATACACTACAACACAGTGGTCATTTCAGTTTAATTTGTACTTCAAAACCAAATCTCATTTTCACTTCAAATATCTCTATATTTCCCAAAATAGTATTTATATATATTAAATAATTTATACAGTAAAGTATTTTCAATTTCCTCAACTTAACAAATCGTTCCAACATCAACCCAACCTTTCCATTCAAATTAAATTAAATCTCAATTTATCAATTTAAATTCAACTCAATTTCTAAAATAACCACTTAAATTTTATCGAACTCAAATTCGGATTTATAATCACAAATACCCCTTTATATTTCCATATATTTCAAAACTTTAAGTATTCAACGTTTCATCTAAATTTTCATTCAATTTAGTTTCTAAATAATAAATTCAAATTTAGTTCAACCTAAATTTTCATTTTAACTCAATTTAGTTTCTAAATAACAAATTCAACTACGTTGATTTCAAATACAGATCCGAATCTCAACATAAACCATTTAAATTCCAATATAGTTCAAGGCTTTAATATTTAAATGTTCTATATAACAGTTTCATATAGATATCGATTTAACCTCATTATTATTTAGTCTTGAAATACTCCCTTATTAGATTCAATATCATTTAAGTAACCTTAAATTACATTTTACTCCATATTTCTTTAATTTATTTAAACGTGAAATATTCATTAAATCGCTTAAATCAAAAATTCAGTTATAAAATCATACTCATTAAAGTTCCCATTCAAAAATTTCAAATCGATTTAATTAAATAAATCCTTATTCAAATACCACTTTTATAAACCCAAATTTATCTCCAATCTTAATTATTCAATTTATTACAAGAGAATCTATTTGAAATATAGATTTACAAAAATACTTAACCATATTATATGTATTAAATCAATCTAATTTGAATCGAATATTACTACTAAATCTATATATACAATTTTCATTTATATAATATCTTAAGAATCAAATTTATTAAACCATATATTTCTTTCCAAAATTATAGAAATTATTTTCAAAATATTTATATGGGCCAACGGTGTCTGTATATATTTCCTATCATATAGTCAAGTGCTACAGATATTTATCATTTCAATCCGTATACTAAATATGTACGGGTGGATATCATTTCAACCCGTAATCCCAAATTCAATGGAATGCAAATCGCTTGGGTTTATCATTTCAACCCATAACGACTTTCTCATATTCTAAAGTCTGTTCGGGTATGTATCCTTTCAACCCATAGTGATTTCTAAACTACAAGGAACTTGCAGAGTGATAATAGAAAATACAATAAAATAACAGGCATATATCATCAATAACAATAATATAAACAACAGGATACGGTGTCATATCCCATAGGTGAACAGCTACAGATAATAGCATATATAACAAATTTAAATAACTACAGCAGCAAATTTCAATTGTCGTTTCAATTGAAATAATATTTAATGAATAAAAATATGTTAATCGTGAGTGATTGCTCACCTTTCGTGGTTAGAGAGATAGACAATGAAGTTGAGTTACGAAATGCAAGCACGACTTCCAAAGCAAAGTTAGATGGTACAATTTCGATGGAAAAGCTGATAGATAGAAATTAATGAGAACGGATCAAATTAGCTTGATAAAATTGAAACGAAGATTATATGGTTAATTTATTACTTTCTTTCAAAATGAACGTTAAATCAAAACACTCATTTTAAAAAATGAAATATATATATATATATGCACACCCATGAAAACCATATAACTTTAAAACACTTCCATTTCATATTAATGTTGAATAAAAAATATATAATTATTCAAAATGTCACATATATAGTATATTATTATATGGTTTCGTTTCCATGTAATAAATATTCATTTTAAACCAATATTAAAATAATATATATGTATAGTTAAAAATCAATGTTCTAATATAAAACACATATATTAAAGATCAACACGCATATATATAATATCATTTGAAATGAATACTTATGTATATATATAATTATTATAGTTTATTACTTTCCTTTTCAAAATATCCAGCAGGAAATCAAACAAACTTATGCACATATATATGCAGATAAACAATATTCTTTATAATACATTGTTGACTTGCTCCTTTTTTTTCTCTTTTTTTTTAAAGAGTATATATGCAGTACAGTTTATAAGAATTTTTTTATTTTTTTTATAAAACCTTCATATATAACAAAATATATGTATAAAATAAAATATTTGTATATATAAAAATCAAAACCTTTCAAACATATATTCAAAAACTGGATCATATAATAACAATGTATTTAGTTAACGCATAGTATAAAATTCATTTATATAACTCTCTTATATATTCATTATAACGATAATCGAAACGGTTATATATACTTTTATATAAATTAACCAAATATACACGTTACTTAACTTATCTGTACCCGACCAATAGCTTTATTAATAAAGCACGCACATCATAACAGTATGACGATATAAAATGCTTTAGCCTTATTAAACAATATATTGCAACTTATGTATACTAATATGTGAATATAAATAAGCTTACATACTTATTATATAAAAATCAAAATTAAAAAAAAAAACAATATAACAAAATATATACAAACTCAGAAATTGATATATAAGCTTATACTGTTATATAGAAGAAAAAAATTTATTAAGTACCGCGATGCATATATATCTTTGGGTACTACAATTTGTATTATTTGCCTTTTTATAAAGAAAATTGCGGTTGCACTGAGTTTGTACATATAGCTTACTTTATGTATATAAATAACGTAAGTTGTCATACATATATACACTAAAATATGTAAATTTAAGGCAGTATACTACTAGCAAATATATATAATATAATACAGTGTATAGACATACCCTGTGTAAACTTGAGTCGATGATGGGTGGGCAAAAGGAATAAATAAGAAACTACAGACAATGGGGAAAATGTTGATGCCACGTATGTGCTGTCAGAAGCTATTACCTCTAGGCTATACACTCGCCTATGATGAGGCTGTCGATGTGGATAGGGAAGATGTTGGGTTCGGCTGGAAGGCAGGGTGTTTCTTAAGAGAAGAGGAGGGGAGAAGGAGGGGACAGACGCTTGATGGAAAGAAAATTTGCAGAGAGAGAATGAAAAGAATGCAGATGTACTAGGTAAAAGAAAGGAGGAGCAGGCTAGAATAAATAGAATGTACAAAGAGAACAAGAAAGGATATAAATCAGATTGGCATGAAAACGTAAAGAAAGAAATAAATAAAAGAAATCAATGAATGAGAAATAACGTATAGTATTTTATACGTTTCAAACTTTGAAATGGCAACGGTCATGAGTTGATTTAGCTACATTTAAAGCAATAACTTTTTTGTTTGTTTGGATAGTACGTAATAAGTTTGGAAAGGCAATGATATTTAAAATGGAACAAGGAATGGACAGAGAAATTTAAGCAAAGATAAAACGTACAGAATAAATATAGAGTAACGGGACAGTCACGATAATTCAGTGGATAATTAAAGCAACTTTTAATGCCACCAGCTGCACGTTCAAATCTGAAAAGGCAGAGTAACGGACCATATAATAAATTGAAACGATGGATTGATAACAGCTGCAAGTATGTATTTAATAGAAAAGAACGGACAAAATTTTTTTTGTGAAACATCCTGAAAATAAATATGAAGTACTTATTATATTATAAGTTTCTTTTTGAATGCAGAGTCCAAAATTTGAAAGCCAAGTAACGGTCAACCCTTGAGTTGGTGAAAATAATTGTAGCAATTATAAAAGAAATAAATAGCAACGGTCACGTTGCTTTTATTTAGCTGACACATCAAAGCAAATTGTTTATAATTAACCGGTAGGAAACGTAAAGGAACGTACCACCATAAAAATGAAATTGATAACATCTGTGCATTGATTCTGCAATATTTATTAAAGAAATTGATTCTGCAATATTTATTAAAGCAATTTATTAGCTAGCTTGAATTAATAGAATTTCACAATGGAATAAACTTTGATAAAATAAATTGAAAATTTAAAATCTGCTATGTTCAGTTGGACGTAATCCAAATATAAATTTTTTATTTCAAAATATTATTATATAAAATTTCTCAAAAGTTTCAATTAATTACGTTAAATAAAACCATTTAAAACTATTAGAATCTACGGGTCGTTACACTCTCCCCCACTCAAAACTTTTCGTCTCCGAAAAGCTAGGAGGTAGGAGAATAGAACAACCAGAAATAAAATAGATTGAAAGACAAGATAAACAATTAATTTAAAACTATATAAATTTTATTTGAAATATTTATTTGATAACTTCATTTGAAATTTAATTTTCTTTAATACTTTAATACTTTTCAAACTCCTTTGAAAACAATCATTTACATTATTACTTATATTTACAAAGAAGCTATTGAAATATTAAATCCAACATTCATAAATTTTTATTTTGTTTCAAGATACCTTCCAAATATTATTATTAGATCACAAATCATTTTTAAAAAAATATGTTTTATTTTAGATAAATAACTTCTAAAATATTTATAACACTAAAATTTCTATTAAACCATGTAGTATATAATTGAACAATATTCTAAAGGATATATCCAATAAGGAAGGAAGGTCGATTTGGAAAACAGAATCAAGGTGAATAACTAAACTGAGCAGATAAGGTATATGCAAGGAATAGTATCGGGCACGAATAATTAATCTAGAACCATAATAATTTTCAAATATTAATTCAACATTTCTTTGTTGGGAAAAATACTTATAATAAATACCTTTATAATAATACTTTTATAATACTATTATATCGAAATAAATTTTCCTTTCGAAAATACTTTTATAACTCGTTGTTTTAACAAGTCTATCCTCATTCTTGCAGACTCTGGCCATGCGTTGATCAGGCGCAAAGCAAGAATTCTTCAAGTACTTAGTAGACTTGTTTGAACACCCAGTGAAAATACTTGAAAAACCTTTAAAATAGATATGGAAAGTACAATCCAAACAAAACAACCGAACCAAAACCTTTGCCCAACCATGGTTCCCAGATACACAATGGTTACGCCTGGATCCCCCAGGGAACAATCCGTATCCGTAAGCTTTCTCAGCCCTGCGAGTTACGCCATGATGACTAGTAGAGTGCAGGATACACAATGGTTACGCCCGGGTCCCCCAGGAAACAATCCGTGCCCCTAGGCTATCTCAACCAGGCAGTTTCGCTACTATTCGCGACCTACACAGATTGCAGGATACACAATGGTTACGCCTGGGTCATCCAGGAACAATCCGTACCCCTAGGCCAGACTCAGCCAGGCAATTGCGATATGCAGTCACGAGAGAAAAAAACCATGGGTTACGCCACGGTGGGAACACTCGAGTATTACATCCGAAAAACAAAAAACCAGAGAGAATAATATCGATAGAATGAATCCACGATGTGGCCACAAAGCAGACATCAAGCAGAAGGCACTTTCCATATCTTTACTTCGAAAATATATATCATATAGTACCTTTTTAAATCACTTTCAAATACCGTACTTATATAAAGTCCATATATATACGATTCCATTTTTTCCAAATCGAATACTTTCCAAAATCAATAATAGATCAAATCATATTTATATAGACTTCGATTATATAACATCTCTTTCCAAATTGAGTACCTTTCAAATCAATAGATTTCAAATCAACTTCATACTTATAAAATCCATTTTATATAAGTTCGACCACTCCCGAATCAAGTGCTTAATAATATAAGGTTCTCAAATTTCAAATCATTTCAATATCAATTCAGTTTCAAAATCATATATGATTTCATCAAATTTTCTTCCAAATTAAATATCTAAATTTCAAAGTTCCCAAAATAATAGGTTTAGAAAATTATCCCATTTTCCAAATTAAAATAATTCAAGTCAAACAAATTTTTCCAAAAATCACCATATAAGTACTAGTTTTTAATTCCAATTTAATTTCAAAACCAAATATTTCCCAAAATCAGTTATACTCAAAATGGATTCCAAATTTATAATTATCACTTTTTTTTAAAAAAACTTTTAAACTATATATTTCTATGTGAAATATCCAATTTACCATTCTGAAAACCATTATTCAACTATTTTTTTTCAAAACATTTCAAAACTAAATTTATATTCTTTATCAAACATTTTATACTCTTCGAAATTTCTTAGCTTTGAAAATTTAATCTCGATTTGGAAGTGTTCGAACATTCAAAATAGTTAGGGAAATCAAATTTTCAATTCAAGACTTGAAAATCAACATTAAATAGATAGGATTATACCAAATCAAATCCGAAACTCGAGGACTGAATACCGGTTTCCTTTAAATCATTTTAAATATATATACATATATCTTTCGAATATCGAATTATTCTTCGGAATTTGAAATCAAAATTTGTTTCACAATATCACACGCATAGTAAAGCTACTAGAGTGGCCTCTCCCTCACTCTGAAACTTGAAAATCAATGTCGATGATGCATGCACTCATCACCGAAATTATTTTCCAGCGAAAAAGTGAGTTCTGGACTTCTATTTTCTTAAAACTTCCTTGAAATTTCTTTGAAATCATTGGAACATGTTTGATTCATTTGAAACACTTCTTATTCAGAAAATACTTTCAAATCGTATTATTATATAATTTCAAAAATCTTAAAACCAATTTCAAAACACCGGAATTCAATTCTCGAATTTCAAATTTAACACTTCAGTTATAAATCATTTTTATATAAATCAATTTCTTATATTTTTCAAAATTTCAAATCCTTTCAAAACCCTTTTATATAGAATAACATTTCTTATTTGTTTTATATATAGGTATATAATCCTTATCGAAAACATTTTCACTTTTATATATAGAATAAAATCATAGTTATCAAAATAATAATTTTGATATATAAAACAATTTCAAAAATGCAGACATACCCGATTTCCAGAGGATAATTTTAAGAATGGATTTTAAAACAAAGATAGAGATTTGAATTAGAGGAACTCAAATCAATAAAATTCTGATTCGAAGATAGACTCGATCGAAGATGCGATAATTAAATTACAAAATAGAAGATGGATATACTTCTATAAATCATGGGTGACCTTTACCGGTCAATCGTCATTCCAAAATTAGATCGGTGTAGAATTCTAAGGCAATTCGACATTCAATCGCCAGAGATATAGAATTCGGCATAACAAGATATAGCAGCATCGTAAACCGAGGATATAGAAATATTTGGTGAGTCAATGCCAATTGAAAAGGAGTTTTCACCCCCTTTACAAATCATTCAGTGGAGTTATGGGATACTCCAGAATCAAACGAATATAAATAGGGAGAGACAGAATGAATTTCGGAACCGAGGGACATTCCAAAATTCAAAGGAAATCGAGTCAAAAGGAAGAGATCCAACTCGAGCGAAAGTGATTCTGTAAATAAATTTACCATATATGCTAAGTTTTACCTAGAGCCAGAGCTCTGATACCAACTGTAACGACCCGCTATTTGGACCATTCAAATCGACAATAAAACCATACATATTCGACTTGAATAATTCAAAATACCGAATTGTTAATTAAAATTTGGCAAAACATAAAATATACAGTAAATAAATCAATCACAGATCAAAGAGTGATATAATGCAGCGGAATAGATAAAGAATAGTAGTTCATGAAGCTACTATATACATCCGAGTTAGAAAAATACAACCGAGTAGTTCAAATGCAGTGAAGTCTCCAATGTAACAGATGACTTTTCTGAACAAATCAACTGGAAAGGATGGAATCTGAACCAATAGTTGGATTTCCAATGAAGCTCCGAACTCCAAAGGTGAGTCTCAAATGCTGTGTCACTCAGTCTGACCCGAGCGTAAAGCAAAACACAAAATACTCGAGTCAGGATTAACATTCTTATATCAATAAATCCAACTCAAATGAAATATCAACTAAAATAAAAATAACTTAAAGGATGTTTGGGATAACCATCCTTTAAGGGTCCATGGAACTTTCTACAAGGTAGAAATATACACTATAACACCGTGGTCATTTCAGCTTAATTTGTACTTCAAAACCAAATCTCATTTTCACTTCAAATATCTCTATATTTCCCAAAATAGTATTTATATATATTAAATAATTTATACAGTAAAGTATTTTCAATTTCCTCAACTTAACAAATCGTTCCAACATCAACCCGACCTTCCCATTCTAATTAAATTCAATCTCAACTTATCAATTTAAATTCAACTCAATTTCTAAAATAACCACTTAAATTTTATCGATCTCAAATTCAGATTTATAATCACAAATACCCCTTTATATTTCGATATATTTCAAAACTTTAAGTATTCAACATTTCATCTAAATTTTCATTCAATTTAGTTTTCTAAATAATAAATTCAAATTTAGTTCAACCTAAATTTTCATTTTAATTCAATTTAGTTGCTAAATAACAAATTAAGCTACGTTGATTTCAAATGCAGATCCGAATCCAACATAAACCATTTAAATTCCAATATAGTTCAAGGCTTTAATATTTAAATGTTCTATATAACAGTTTCATATAGATCTCGATTTAACCTCATTATTATTTAGTCTTGAAATACTCCCTTATTAGATTCAATATCATTTAAGTAATCTTCAATTACATTTTACTCCATATTTTCTTTAATTTATTTAAACGTGAAATATTCATTAAATCACTTAAATCAAAAATCCAGGTATAAAATCATACTCATTAAATTTCCCATTCAAAAATTTCAATTCAATTTAATTAAATAAATCATTATTTAAATACCATTTTTATAAACCCAAATTTATCTCCCAATCTTAATTATTCAATTTATTACTAGAGAATATATTTGAAATATAGATTTACATAAATACTTAACCATATTATATGTATCAAATCAATCTAATTTAAATCGAACATTACTACTAAATCTATATATACAATTTTCAGTTATGTAATATCTTAAGAATCAAATTTATTAAACCATATATTTCTTTCCAAAATTATAGAAATTATTTTCAAAATATTTATATGGACCAACGGTGTCTGTATATATTTCCTATCATATAGTCAAATGCTACGGATATTTATCATTTCAATCCGTATACTAAATATATACGGGTGGATATCATTTCAACCCGTAATCCCAAATTCAATTAAATAAAAATCGCTTTGGTTTATCATTTCAACCCATAACGATTTTCTCCTATTCTAAAGTCTGTTCGGGTATGTATCATTTCAACCCATAGTGATTTCTAAACTACAAGGAACTTGCAGAGTGATAACAGAAAATACAATAAAATAACAGGCATATATCATCAATAACAATAATATAAACAATAGGATATGGTGTCATATCCCGTAGGTGAACAGTTACAGATAATAGCATATATGACAAATTTAAATAACTACAGCAGCATATTCCAATTGTCGTTGCAATTGAAATCAAATTTAATGAATAAAAATATGTTAATCGTGAGTGATTGCTCACCTTTCGAGGTTAGAGAGATAGACAATGAAGTTGAGTTACGAAATGCAAGCACGACTTCCAAAGCAAAGTTAGATGGTACAATTTCGATGGAAAAGCTGATAGATAGAAATTGATGAGAACGGATCAAATTAGCTTGATAAAATTGAAACGAAGATTATATGATTAATTTATTACTTTCTTTCAAAATGAACGTTAAATAAAAACACGCATTTTAAAAAATGATATATATATATATATATATATATATATATATATATATATATATATATGCACACCCATGAAAACCATATAACTTTAAAACGCTTCCATTTCATATTAATATTAAATAACAAATATATAATTATTCAAAATGTCACATATATAGTATATTCATTTTATGGTTGTCGTTTCCATGTAATAAATATTCATTTTAAACCAATATTAAAATAATATATATGTTGTAACAACCCGCCCTTCTGACCGCCCCCAGTCGGTAATTAAACCAACTTGAAACGTTCAAAATGACGGATTGTTATTCAATTTATAGAGTTTAAACAGAATCAGCCAGAGAAACACAGAATAATTATATTTCACATAATGAATTTTTTGTACATATATCAGAGTTTATACAATGCATTAATTTATACAGCGGAATATTTCATTAAATACAAAAATATAACAATGAACTAAAGTGAGCTTTATCCCTCTCTCTCTAACTTCGCTGCCTGAAAATCTTCAAGCTGTAAAATACTCGGTCTGACCCGAGTATTACGTTCAAAAGAAAATAATACACAGGTCAGTCTAATTCAAACTCAGTTATTGGTGCATAGAGGCAATAATAATCAATTAACAATTAGACGACAGTCAAATATAAATTCACCTATCTGATCCTTTAACAAGAAATCGGATAACAGTAAATATAACACTTAATAGTGTTATAACAACAAATCAGTAGATTCAAATTTCCAACACAGACAGATAGAAGGATTATTAATGAAGAAAATTTAGAAAACAACAGAATTGCCAAAACGGCAATTAACTACAAAATCATCAAAATGCGATTCAAAATATATTGAATTGGCAACATAAAATAAATTTCCATCAATAGAAAACATCATTTAAAACATCAAGTCTAGTAGGGCTGCAGTACACGCACGCGTGTACGGCCTCGCCACATTTTAAAATGTTAACTCTGTGTGGCTGCAGTTCACGCTTGCGTGCACTGCCTTGCCACTACCGTAATGAAATATGCAAAAGATCATAAATCAAAACAAAATAGGATATCAATTGTGACGCTCCACCTCTATACCCACGCTAGCCAAGAACACTCCGGAGTAGTGCTGTCAACTAGCACGGAGAATAAGGCTGTTGAGGAGCGACCATCCATGTAATTGCTTATCACACGGTGGCTATAAATAATCTTCGGAAACAAACATAGAAATAATCATATCACAAATCATTCACAGATATCCATATCACAAAGGCGGAAGAAGATATGAATATATAACTAACACTTGAAAGTGTACATCAGAGTAGTGGTCATTAAGATCCACGATAATACAAAAGAATAGCAACACGTGCTATGCAAAAGAATACAACTATGAGTCTATATCTCAAGTGTATACAACAAAAACTGCTAATCTAAACAGTTAGCCAAAAGTCAGAGTGATGAATCCCTGGGAAGGAGTCAAGCAGAAGCACCTGTAACATCTCGGTCTGACCCGAGTATTATTTAAGAAAATAATAAACGGATCAGTCTAGCTATAAATATCAGATGACATGATATAACATAAAAGATATGGCATAAACATAAACATCCATAACGACATACCACTATATGTATGTAAATAATGATCAACAGAAGATCAATCAATAAGAGATAATCAATATCACAAGAATCTTCTCAAAGATTCGAAGAGGGCATCATACCCTAAACTTGTACTCATAACAAGTCAATGACATAAATTCCAGAAATCACCACGAGAAATCCAGAAATCATAAAAAGGGAAAGAGGCCTATCACATGACGGTCCGAAGACCAAGGGGAGCTACCCCGCATGTGTGAATGGAATCACACAGATTGAGGTCAAGACTAACCAAAAAGCAGAAAGGTATGTGTGAATGGAATCACACAAGTGGTGTCTAGTCTAACCTTGCAATGAAAGAGACATCGCGCAATTGCTAGTCTAATTCATAAAGCGATCATCAAGATCAACGAGAAGTGTCAATTACACTAAACTAGTAAATATAGAAGTTTAGCTTCATGTCCCATAACCACTTGCTTAACTTAAATATTTACGAACAAACTGTAAATCTTCACTAATAAAATTGTCACAAGAGGTTCAATCGAACAAGTCCAAGAATTAACCGACGAAGTGAACACAAGCGTTTCATACCACTTGTTTTACTAAGTCGTTTAATTAGATTTCTCATCCGAGTGAGGTAAAGGCTTGTATATACTAATAGATTGGAAAACGGTTTAAGAAAAGAGCTTTGTTATTAAAAATAGAGTTGAAATTGTTTGTTAAAAGAGTTTTGATATTTACTACTAGTATTGAAACCTTTATATTTTAAAGTGACAAAACACAGAAGCAATTGTAGAAACAATCAGTCACAAAAATCGCATACGGAGATGTGAATAAAATCCAAGGAAATCAGCTCAATGTTTTTCAGATAAGATCCCCTACGGAGGGGGGTCCGGGGGGGGTGGCAACACCCCAAGGTTGGGGTGCGGGGGCAACGCCACCGCTTACGGGGTTCGACCTAACCGGTCAGGTCGCGGGGGTCCAGGGGGCAGCGCCCCCGGCGGGGTGCGGGGCAGCGCCCCGACCAAAATGGTACGACCTAGTGAAGACAAAATGAGGTCTAACGACCTAACGACTCAAGGGTCTAACGACCTAACGACTCAAGGGTCATACGACCTAACGACTCAAGGGTCATACGACCTAACGGGATAACTCGTAACCGACTTAAGAGTTGCGTGACTGAAGGGCCGCACGACTTAAGGGTTGCACGACTTAAAGGGTCATACGACCTAACGGGATAACTTGTAACCGACTTAAGAGTTGCGTGACTAAAGGGCTGCACGACTTAAGGGTTGCACGACTTAAAGGGTCATACGACCTAACGACTCAAGGGTCATACGACCTAACGACTCAAGGGTCATACGACCTAACGACTCAAGGGTCATACGACCTAACGACTCAAGAGTCATACGACCTAACGACTCAAGGGTCATACGACCTAACGGGATAACTCGTAACCGACTTAAGAGTTGCGTGACTGAAGGGCTGCACGACTTAAGGGTTGCACGACTTAAGGGTTAGCTCGTAAACGACTCACGACCTATGGATGAACGACTTAACTCCGAACGAGCTAAAAATGGCCAGAACGACCTAGGGTTAACTCGTGAACGACTCACGACCTATGGACGAATGACTTAACTCCGAACGACCCAAAAATGGCCAGAACGACTTAAGTGCAGAAAATTCAACAAAATGCTAAAAATTGGAGTTTTTCGCCAATCCAATCCAAACCAAATGCTAACATGCATGCAAAAATGATAAGGAATCATTCCCAACAGTCCAATATATTTATAGGCTAGAATTGTGAGATAAAAATCTCACCTTTGCACCAAATATCAATGAAAATGAAGTTTTAAGCAAGCAAGAATCAATCCTTCTTCTATCTAAGCACAAGAAGCTTGAATCCAATGTCTTCTTCTTGAATTTGGAGTAGAAAGATGGATTGCAATTGAATTTGAGTTTTGGAATTTTAATTTCCCATTCCCTCCACCATTAATGCCAAAGCTTGATTAGTTAGGAAATTTATGAAGAGTGAGGAGAAGAGGGTTGGAACTTGGGCTTAATAGGCTAAACTAACCCAAAGTCCAAAGCGGGAAAAGTTAGTGAAATTTCACTAACTCCAAACCTATCGATGTTTATACTTAAAAAAGTTGTAAACGACATTTCGAACTCAATGGAAGTGGTCTCGAGTCCTAATTTGACCGTTTGCAAAAAGTAGCTTTTCGGACCAAAATCCGATTAACGAGTTAATATTTAAATAAAATATTTAAATACAAACTCGATAAATATGCGGGTTGTTACATCAATAAAACAATACCACGCCGTGTGGCTGTAGTTCACGCTTGCGTGCACTGCCTTGCCACTATCGTGATGATGTACTCAAAAGGTCAACGAACCAAAATTAATGAAGAATCAATATCGATGCAACGCAAACCGACAAGGCAACTGCATAAACGAATCCCAAGGCAAATTTGCAACAATGAACTGCAGCCACCACATATGTTCAAGGGTAGAACTGCAACAATAACGGAGCCACCACCTGAATACACGGGCACAGCAACTACAAACTGCAACAACGAAATCAAAACAACACAAAAGTTCCCAAATTCAACAGGGCAGCCAGTTGTAGTGCACAAGGGCAAAGCTGTAACCAAGATCTGTAGCCGCCACGAGTACACGAAGCACGAAGGCTCGAATGACCCAGTGCGCAAAGGCAAGGGTACAAACTACATGAAAACAGCTGAAAGAAGGTGAGAGCACCAAAAATATGGCACCACAACACACAAAACAAGATCAAATTACAGTTAACATAAAACAGGTCAGAGTCACAACTCAGCATGTACAAGGCAATAGAGGATACAAATATAGGCAGCAGCATGGTTAGCAAAGGCAACTGGGTTGAAATGCAACCTTAAAGAGAAATCACAAATGTTGGCACACAACAGAACTGGCGAACAAAAAAAGAGAGCAAGGGTAACCACTAACACAAGTGTACATAAGCAACAATGCACTGTACAACAAGTGATATCAGTGCAACTAGTCAAGGATGAGTATCAAACTGAAACAACGAAAGTGCAAGAGGTCAAGTCAGTGACTCAACGCAACGGCAACAATCAAGGGCAAACTGCAACAAGAATGCAGCCACCTCAAGATCACGAGACTGCAACAAAAAACTCAGATGCAAAACTTCAACAAATCAAAACAGCATCAAAGCACATGAGAATTGCCTATGTGCAATACAAATAAAATTACAGCCACCACAAGTATGCAAGGGCAACTGCAAATATACAACTTCCATATTGGGTCAAGCAAGTGAAACATAGTGACAAGCTACCCAGGTTTCGAAATACAATCATATACAACACGACCGCAAGATGTATGTAAATATAAGGCATGAAACCACAGTGCAACAATTCAACATGCAATATCAACACCAACAAGTAGTGCACACTGCATGTGACAATTTCAAACTACCAGTGTAACAAAAAGTGGTGCAACATACATATATACAAGCAAATCAAAAATATCATGTACAAGTCTGGACAACAAGAATGCCCAGACCCAACAAATGTCACAAGTGGATCAAATAAACAGTGACAAAATACATCACAAACCAGTTCAAAAAGGCACAAGATAGTCAAAGTGCACAAGAGATACAAGTGAAGCTACAACATGAAATAATGTTTGCATGCCCAAAAGGTTAGAGGCAATATACATATATACAAGCAAATCAATATAAATGAACACAGTGGCAACAGAAGTGTACACAGTGACAACTACTTCAATGACACAGACCAATGCAACATATTCAAGTTCAATGAACATGTACAAGTGAGGGCAGTGGAAAAAATGAGGGCCACGCTCTGGAAGCATGTGACCAGTAACGAACAACAGTGGGGAAATGTAAGATTTTCAAGGCAAATGACATTTCGTGACTGAATTCAAGACAAAAGGTTAATTTACAGTGAGAACTGGGTGTGTTTAAACAGCAATAACAGAAGAACATCAATAATCACCCATAGCTAAGATTCAAACAGCACTTAATATGAGTACCGGAGGTGAGTTTTACTCATAGGCATCTCAAAATAAAGAAGGTGAAGTTTGCTCACGGACTTATATAAAATTTTGATTCAAAACTGAAATTTACTCACAGTTATAAAACAGAGAAGATGTTTTTATTTCCAAACCTGCATACATCATTTTTATGTACACGTATATACGCAAGCAAACATTTACTTTCATAATAAGTTCATACTTTAAGTTTTTAAAAGAATGTTACTCACTTGCAAAACTTGATGAACAGAGATGCAACTACAAGTACAGGTACAATATAATGCAGACTTGAGTAAAATAGTGGAAAAGATGAATGCAAATTTAATTAAATCACCAAAAACATCAACATCGAAACAAATCGAATGGCTGAGACGAAGCCCAACAAAAATTAGAGAAAATCAAACTCGAAACAGAGATGACAGAGAATATTGAATAATTCAAAATCAACATCGAAACCAAAATCAACTATCGACAACGGGTATTGAATTAGATGTGAGTTACTAAAAGTACTCACTTTTCACCAAAGCGATCGCGAGCAATGCGAAGGAGTCAATTGAGTAGATCGAAGCCGCAGTCCTCAAGAAGACGAGCGCAATCGAATTCCATAAGCCCTAATTTGCGAACGAAGAGGAAACGAGAGAGACGCCATTTTTTTTCTTTCGTATGATTTTTTTTTTCTGATGAAAAGAAGAGGGTAGGGTTTCGAATATAAAAGGGAAAGGAGACGTGATTTTTGCGTGATGAAAGGCGTAGATTTTGGCGTGTTTGTAGCTGATAAAAGTAAGGCAGTTGTACTAATTATGTTTATTTTTATATATTTTTTCAATTTTAATTCAATTTGTTTTGTATAATTATTTTCTTTACTTTGTTTTGTAAATTTTGTTGTTTGAATTTTTAACTATGTGTATTTCTTTATTTATTTTTTATTGATTAAAATTTTATTCCTTTTTATTTTAAAGAAAAGAAAAATGTTATTTAAAACTAACCATCCATTTTAAAATTTACATAGATAATAATTCTTGTATCCAAATTATTTTTTCTAAGTCATTAGTTCAAATTTTAAATACAAATTCAATATTCAATTTCAACTCCAAAGTCAAATTTAAATTTTATTCAACTTTAATAGATTAAATTCTAAAATTTAATCGCCAAATTCATAGTTATATTGGGAATTCAAACTAAACCATCATTCAAACATTTAAAATTAATTAAATATTTTCAATTCAAATTGTTCAAAATTCAGGGTTGTTACATATGTATAGTTAAAAATCAATGTTCTAATATAAAACACATATATTAAAGATCAACACACACATATATATAATATCTTTTGAAATGAATACTTATGTATATATATAATTGTTATAGTTTATTACTTTCCTTTTCAAAATATGCAGCAGGAAATCAAACAAACTTATGCACATATATATGCAGATAAACAATATTCTTTATAATACATTGTTAACTTACTCCTTTTTTCTCTCTTTTTTTTTTAAAGAGTATCTATGCAGTATAGTTTATAAGAATTTTTTTTATAAAACCTTCATATATAACAAAATATATGTATAAAATAAAATATTTGTATATATAAAAATCAAAACCTTTCAAACATATATTCAAAAACTGGACCATATAAATAACAATGTATTTAGTTAACGCATAGTATAAAATTCATTTATATAACTCTCTTATATATTCATTATAACTATAATAGAAACAGTTATATAAACTTTTATATAGATTAACCAAATATACACGTTACTTAACTTATTTGTACCCGATCAATAACTTTATTATTAAAGCATGCACATCATATAGTATGACGATATATAATGCTTTAGGCTTATTGAACAATATATTGCAACTTATGTATACTAATATGTGAATATAAATAAGCTTACATACTTATTATATAAAAATCAATATTAAAAAAAAAACAATATAACAAAATATATATAAACTCAGAAATTGATATATAAGCTTATACTGTTATATAGAAAAAAAATTTCTTAAGTACAACCATACATATATATCTTTGGGTACTACAATTTGTATTATTTGCCTTTCATAAAGAAAATTGCGGTTGCACTAAGTTTGTACATATAGCTTACTTTATGTATATAAATAACGTAAGCTGTCATACATATATACACTAAAATATGTAAATTTAAGGCAGTATACTACTAGCAAATATATATAATATAATACAATGTATAGACATACCCTGTGTAAACTCGAGTCCCTGATGGGTGGGCAAAAGGAATAAATAAGAAACTACAGACAATGGGGAAAATGTTGATGCCACCTATGTGCTGTCAGAAGTTATTACCTCTAGGCTATACACTCGGCTATGATGAGGCTGCCGATGTGGATAGGGAAGATGTTGGGTTCGGCTGGAAGGCAGGGTGTTTCTTAAGAGAAGAGGAGGGTAGAAGGAAGGGACAGGTGCTTGGTGGAAAGACAATTTGCAGAGAGAGGATGAAAAGAATGCAAATGTACTAGGTAAAAGAAAGGAGGAGCAGGCTAGAATAAATAGAATGTACGAAGAAAACAAGGAAGGTTATAAATCAGATTGGCATGAAAACGTAAAGAAAGAAATAAATAAAAGAAATCAATGAATGCGAGATAACGTATAGTATTTTATACGTTTCAAACTTTGAAATGGCAACGGTCATGAGTTGATTTAGCTACATTTAAAGCAATAACTTTTTTGTTTGTTTGGATAGTACGTAATAAGGTTGGAAAGGCAATGATATTTAAAATGGAACAAAGAATGGACAGAGAAATTTAAGCAAAGATAAAGCGTATAGAATAAATATAGAGTAACAGGACAGTCACGATAATTCAGTGGATAATTAAAGCAACTTTTAATGCCACCTACTGCACGTTCAAATCTGAAAAGGCAGAGTAACGAACCATATTTGAAACGATGGATTGATAACAGCTACAAGTATATATTTAATAGAAAAGAACGGACAGAGAAAATTTTGTGAAACGTCTTGAAAATAAATATGAAGTACTTATTATATTATACTATTCTTTTTGAATGTAGTGTCTAAAATTTGAAAGCCAAGTAACGGTCAACCCTTGATTTGGTGAAAATAATCGTAGCAATTAATAAAAGAAATAAATAGCAACGGTCACGTTGCTTTGATTTAGCTGACCCATCAAAGCAAATTATTTATAATTTAACCGGTAGGAAACGTAAAGGAGTGTACCACCATAAAAATGAAATTGATAACATCTGTGCATTGATTCTGCAATATTTATTAAAGAAATTGATTCTGCAATATTTATTAAAGCAATTTATTAGCTAGCTTGAATTAAATAAAATTTCACAATGGAATAAACTTTGATAAAATAAATTAAAAATTTAAAATCTGCTATGTTTAATTGGACTTAATCCAAATATAAATTTTTTATTTCAAAATATTATTATATAAAATTTCTCGAAAGTTTCAATTAATTACGTTAAATAAAACCATTTAAAACTATTAAAATCTACGGGTCGTTACAAGAGACGAGCTGGATGGCGAGACGTATCACATATACTTGATGTATATTCCGTTGTGTAGTGTAAGGTATATAGTAAGCTTTTGTGAGGACAAGTATTATAACTGTCCAGTTGTATGTTATGGATTGTGTTCTACTCTGATGATTATAAGCATTATACAGTTACAGATTCTTTTGTATAAAAATCTGTTGTTACATATTATATTTTGTTCCGGTGCGATTGTGAGATTCTGATGTTGTTTTCTATTTCTTCTTTAACCTCTTTCTTCTTTAACCTCTTTCTTCTTTAACCCTAATGGTTCATATTTCCATCCAATTTGAGTTGAATTGATAGAGAATATTGTCGACTCAAAGCGGTATGGTTCTTTGGGCTGTTACAGTTGTATCAGAGCCGAAGTTTAAGCGAGAATCTTGACTCTGGTGGGGATTACTCATTAGAGATGGGGTCAGCAATGCCCTAGAATGAGTTTGAGCGTATTAATAGATATAAGCGCGTATTTGTTAGTGAATATAAAATTGTTTTATATTGTGTTGATTGGTTTGTTGAGTGGCTTATAGATTCTATCAATATGAGTAATTAACATTATTGATAGAGATCTCTAAACACTTGCACAGAACAATTCAACTCGGTATTGTTTTAAATAGGGTGAATGAAATAATTTTACCCAAATTATTTTTATATATAAAATAAATAATTTTTCGTAAATTATTATAAGTGTATATGGTCGCTTCGTTGTTAGAAAGTGCTAATATTAAATTATTATCGTTGTGTTGCGCAAAAATGAGTAAAAGTTGAAATTATAATCGAAAGTTGAGAATAAATTTATATAACAGAACGGAATTTGTAAATGTGAATTATAAATGTGATTTATAACTGAAATGGGATTTATAGCCTGAAATACAATTCTAGAGAGATATTTGAATATGGACTGGAAGGATTCAAAATTTGGAAAATTTAATTTCCTTTGGGTTTTAAAATGCTTTTTAAAGGCTTTGAAGGAATAATGGTGATATTATTTGAAAATATTTTTGAATTAGACAGGAAATCTGGTGGGGTTTGGAAGTAAAAATATTTGAAATGTTTTTAAAGAGATAAAAGCACTAAACTCTTTCCGGTCGTTGGAAAATAATTTCGGTGGTGACTACAGCATCATCGATGTTCATTTTCGAGTTTCCAAGAGAGGAATTACTACCTGAATGTTGTGAATTGGAATTTGTTTGCAAAAGTTGGTTTGGTTTTGAAATTCAAAGGGATAATTTGTTACACCAAGGGATTTTGGATATAGTTGATTTAAAGGATGTTTCGAATGTTTAAGTAATTGCTTACTCGAAGTGAATTAAAAATGTTTATGGAAACATAAATGGGTTTGATAACTTATAAAAGTTGAAAATTGTTAAAATGAAAATTTGATTTGAAGAAGAGATAAATTAAAATGAGTGTGAAAATAAAATACGTTGGGAAGTAAGCCAGTTGGATGAAGTAAATTAAAACGATTAGTGAATGGAATGTAGATAATTTGGAAAACTTATAGAAGTTTAAATTTTGAATTTAATTATAAGGTAATTGAATATAGTTAAGTAAAAGTGAATTTAAAGAAGAAGAAAATCTATGTAGGCTACGTAAAATGTCACTGAACTCAAATTTATTAAGTTGGAAATAAATTTGTGAATGAACAAATTAATTTAATTTGTAAGTAGATGGAAGTGAAATTGAAATTTTGAATGATTTTTAATTTGAATATGTTAAAGAAAGTGAAGTTGAAGAATTGAATAAACTAATAATATTATATGTAAAGGTTTGGAAATAAAATTGATTGAGATATGAATAAACTAGTAAATGGAACTAATTTAAAGAATGGTAAATTAAGAATGGGTTTTGGGATAAGGTGAATATAATTCAATATTATATGTGAGTTGGAAATAAATTAAGAATTGAAGGTAATTTGAATTCAGAATGGAATTGAAAATTCAAGTTAAACGAAAAATAGGTACAAAGGCTTAAGTGGTGAAGTGATAAAAAATACAGGAAGTGTATAAAATATTTATATTGAACTTAAGAAGAAAATGGTGCGTTCTTAAGTAAAATTTGGAATTGGGAAAAAATATACTAAGTTAATATTTGAAAAGGAAGATTTAGTAAAAGTCGGGTAAAGGGAAAATTGTGGATAAGTGAATGGAAATCAAAATACATTTGAATAAAAAAATAATTGATATAGCTAATAATCAATTGAGATAAATATGTAGGATGTGCGTGTATTATTTTATTCGCATGACGATTTGATGCAGATTCGAGCATAGAATTTCGAGATAGTTATATCGATCCGAGTAGGGATTTTTCACTCGATTTTCGACGGCAAACCCTGGATATGGATTTTTGATTGATTCGGGAAATTCTCTATCATAGTATATGGCTATGCAAGGAGGATGACGGTTTCTGATCAAGGAACTAGATCTGAGTCCCCACTAGGGAATCGGGTGGACGATACTAGTTCGGAAGCGAAATTGTGTGATCAAGTGAGCGATTGGATTTCGTATTTGCGTACGGATGATATATGAACATCGAACGGGCTTAAGTAAAACAAATATTGAAAATTTTGACCAAAAAGTGAATAAAATGATTTTGGATTTTGTGAACGGATATTATTGCTAAGTAGGGTACAAGTATTTAAAAGCAAAGGATAAATTAATGTTTTTGATTTCAGAAGATAAATTTGAATTGTCCGACAAATGTGTTTAAATTACCGCATGAAAATTGATGATTTTCTGATTTGGCCACTTGGCTTTTGTTTTCTTTTGTAATTTGAGGGTCGTAGAGGCAATTTTGTAGTTATGCCGATCTAGCCGCGCAAAGGAACACTGGCGAAATTTTTCGAGAATTTAGGGAGTTAGAAAAATTTTGAGAAAATTTTGATAATTTAAAACTTGGTTTAATCTATAATTTGGATTATTGAGTAAATAATATTGTTTGGAATCTAAGGATGAGTTTGGAAAGTTAGTAAGAATGATAGTGTGTCTTTAATAAAAAAAAATTGTTTTGGGAAGTTGTTTAAAAACGGTTTGGCTTTGGGAAATAGAAAACGGGTATTGGACCATTCTTCTTAACTAGTAATTTCGGGGATGAAATTCTTATAAGGTGAAGGAATGCGACGATCTAGAATTTTAGATATTTGAAATTGGAATATTTAATTGATTTTAAATATTTAAAAGTTAATTTTCAACTTGAATTTCAAATATCGCTAATTATTGGATAGTTTAATTATTGGATTTAATAATTGAAAATTGGGTAAAATATGAAATCGGGAGTTTCAAGCTCGTTAAAAATAATTTGGAGGCCTATAAAATTTATATTGATAATACTGTCGATAATAAAAACTTTAAAACTGAATTAAAAGGTGATTTGGTCAGTTTTGAAAATATATCGTTTAAATTGACATTTAAAAATAGCCTTCCGAGGTGCAGTCTCGGATTTTGACAAAACTCGTTTTATTGGATCCGTAATAGTGTATTATTATCAGATTTTAAATTTCATAGTGTTTGGAGTTATCGTGTGGTCATATGGGATATAAATGCGCTAAAGTCTATATCGAAAATTCAATATAATAACTGGCTCCAAAAAGCTATCTTCTCCATACGATCGAATGAGGACTCGAAACATTTTCCATTGCGTTCAGAATAGGGGTATAACATTATAAACACCTAGGGGCACGTCTCGATAGGAGGTCGAGATTTTAAGTTGCATTTATCGAGACAATTTGAATTTAATTAAAAATATATATATTTATATTCTGGTCAAATTTATCACATCAGCTGAAATTCTTTTCACATCATAACTTTTTGCCTTCAAATCACTATAGCTAGTGTTGCATAGGGTCAAATTCTCAATCGACCAATTCAACTAGACCATAACCATTCAAGCAAGCAACTTTCAATTGTCACGTTCCTTCTTTTACTACCGTCCTTCATTTAAAACTGTGTATCTTTCCATCATTCATTTCTTTCAATTCTAAACTTCATTAGATAAAAAAATGGAACAACCTACTCGTTCGAACAAGTCTTCTTTCGTCCTCTTTTCAGATTCAAAAAAATGTACGAAGTTCGAATTCAAATGGTGAGCCTCCGTTCTCTTCTGGGATTCAAAATCTCAAATTCAATCGCGGGGCTCGATTCAATTCATAGAGGTGGGACCTTGGCTGGTGTTCGAAGCGGCTGTGATTGGGTAGGTGTGAACTTGCGTATACGCGTGCGCAGGGGGCCGAGTCAGCGAGTGATGTTGGCGTAGCAATTTGGGAATGGCATCATTCGATGTGAGGCCAAAGGCACGACCAGGGGAAGGGCGTTGGGAGGAGACTCGAACGTATGAGGTGGGACAGCAGCGGATAGTGGCGCGAGTTGTGAGGCTGCGACTTCGAGTGATGGGTTATGGAGTTTGACGCGGGAAGGATAACTGGGTTGCGGTAGCATTGGAGGAGAAGCAGTTGCGTAAGAAGGTAGTGCGGAATTTTTAATTAATTTCTATTTGGTTAGTAAGTATATCATTAAGAAGAAGTCGAAAAAATGATGAAAATAAAAATATAACAGTAAGGTATATTTACTATTTATTCTTTTCAGTTTAAGGATTTATATATATGTGTCTATATATATACACAGATTGGGAAAAAAATATATATAAAGTTTAAAACAAAAAAGAAAGAAAAAGAATTAGCAGTAAAGGAAAGTATGATATAAACAGAAATATATAGTTATAGATAAGATTTTGGAAAAGAAAAGAATAAGAATTTTAAATTTTTAAGGGATCTATATAAATTTTATTTTTAAATCTATATAGACTATTTTATAGATATATATGTAATTTCAAAATAATAATACATATACATATGTACATTTTAAATTTACTAGTTTAAATTTTAAAATAATGTTGTATGGAGATTAATTTGTTTAATAAACTTATTTAATTATTTTATTCACTAATAATATTTTATTAAGAGAAATTAGTTTAAATTAAATTATTAGCTAATTAAATCTATTAAATGGTAATTGATTGTTCGATGATTAAAATGTTAGTAAACCATAAAATGTTTATACAAAGTCAAAATGGTGGAGATACAAGCCAGTTTGGATCGGATTGCAATTAAAGGTTAAAGGTGAGTTAATCTCACTCAAATTGGATTTCCAGTGAATTTAAATTATTAAATTAAATTATTGGATTGATTGCTTGATTTGATAATCTATTATCAGCCTGGATGTGATATATTATATGTTGTAGTATATATATTGGAGTGATTGATATTTCCACATTTATATAGCGTATGAGACCCTATATGCCTCGCATAATAGCGGATGACCCTATATACCGCGATATTCCACCACGAAGTGGGATTGGTATTTTATATTGTGCTAACGTTTGTGGATGCAGGGAAACAGGTTGGAGGGATCCAATTGGATTCCTCAAAAATATTGAATTTTTTTCATATTCAGTTATATGAAATGTTGAATAATTCTGTGATATATTATGTTGAAAAATCAATTTATTTGATGTTAATATATTGCTGGATATATTATGTCACTTAAAAAATATAAATATTGAATTTTTGATGGGAAATAAAAAGGGAAAAATTTAAAGTAAGAATTTATAGTAAAGATGGATAAATTTAAAAAGAAAAGGATTAGGAAAATAAATAGTTTGATTTTTAAATCCTATATAATAAATTCCGGGGTATGGGAAAAATAAGGATTTTGAATAAATGTGAAAGAAAGGGATTTTTTAAAATAAAGACTTAAGCAATATTGTTTGTAAATACGAAGGAATATATTTTAAAGTTCTTGATTTAAACGAGTTAGGAAAATAAAGGGACGATTTTGAAATAAAGTATGAAATTGGCATTTCATATTTAAATACGATTTTAAATCAGAATAATGGAGTAAACCTAGAATAAATCGGTTTTTGGAATAAAATTGGGCAAGTAAAGAAATTTACTTTAAAGGGAATTCAATTCAAAGAATCGATTTAAATATCGACTAAGTGTTTTGGGAATAGTGATTAAAAGAAGAAGAGGCTATGGAATTTATAAACGGGGTTTAAAAATAAAGTGAAATATTTATCAGTGGATAATTTTAAAGTATAAATTCACGGTGGGAATTTATAAAGAAAGGGTGATTTGTTTAAAAATAAATAGTGGTTTATTTTTAAAAGTGTGGAAAGAAAATTTACTAGATTGGGACGTAAATTAAACTAGAAGTAAATCAAGAAGGATTTATAAATGGTAGGACGGTTATAATGACATGGAAAGTGTAATTTCCTAGAAAGCTAAGTGTATTTTCAAAGAAAGATTTCTAAGTATAAATTAAAAAGTTCTAAAGTGTTTTGAAAAGGTTGTTTTTAGGAAGTTATTATTTAACTGTTTTAAAATTTTAAAGGTAAATATTTATTAAGTTAATTGTTTTTAAAAATTTTTAAAGTGGCATTACAATCAGAAGAAAATCGATAAGTATTTATATTTTATAAAATAGTTTTTATTTTAAAAGTATTTTGGCTTAGGTTTATTTGGAAAGTACTATAAAATTTCATAACTGGTACTTTAAATAAAGTGTTTTAAGTAGTTTTTTATTTTAAAATTGTTTTAAGTGTATATTTTTGGATAAAGTCATCTAACTTCTTTAAAAATCTAATATTTAAAGGACTTGGTGCTTTTCAGTGGAAAGAAAACAATGGGTTGGATGATTGTTTAATTTGATAGTTAAATAACCGACTATTAATATTTGCCAATACGCTGATCATTTCGAAGAGACCGGGATTGGGTTCAATTATTCGAAAACCACTTCGATCTGGTTTGATCGTTTGCGAATAAAGGCCGTGAAGATGATGAAGATGGTGATTCGGTTTGTCCAGACCCATAGCAACTTGTATGTACGAATGCTATCAGACCATCGTCAGGAGGATGATGAGCATTCTAAGTGAAATGTGATCTAAAAAGGTAACGCATAGCTTCAAGCCTCATCAAACGAGAATGGCTAAAACAAGGGAGGTGTAGCAAGGCTAAGTGGGTAGCACCCAAGTTGGGTAAGGTCATCCCTATCTAGATGTCCCTTTCTGATATCGGCTCAGTGGGCAGTTGTTGATCCCCACGCGGGATGATCTTATTCGGACTATCCAGTAAGGGGTAGCTCCGGTCTTGTGTTGCAAGGGATTGGGAGTGATCCTCGGTACACTAATCCAGGCCAGGTACTGTGATGGACGGTACCCCAATAGCCCTGCCATTGTATGGAATCCAATCTCCAATAAGCGCCTATAGGTTTTCATTGTGCCTAACTATGATGGAACGTGAGATGTAAGCATTCAGCTAGATTCTATTTTACTTTCTATAGACACTATTATAATATCAGATGGATTTGGTAAAAAAAAATTTAGGTTATCATAAAGTAAAAACCTGCATATTTATTTATGGCGTGGTCTTACGAGATACCTTTGATTTCAAAGGATTTTGAAACTTTAATAATAATCCAATTGAGTGTGTTTTCTCACGTGGTTTTCCAAAGTGACTCGGGTGTTATTTTATTATAATGCTCTGGTCAGACCAAGTATTACAGGTACAGGATAAGATGCTTTGGAGCTCAGAAGACGAGCTGGATGGCTAGGCATATCACACGTACTTGATGTATCCCGCTGTGCAGTGTAAGCTGTATAGTCAGCTTTTGTGAGGACAAGTATTATAACTATCTAGTTGTGTGCTATGGATTGTGTTGTACTTTGATGATTGTAATGTTATACAGTTACAGATTCTTTTTAAAAATCTGTTGTTACATATTATATTTTTTTCCACTGCGATTGTGAGATTTTGATGTTGTTTTCTATTTCTTCTTCTACCTCTTTCTTCTTTAATCCAAATGGTTCATATTTCTGTCGAATTTGAGTTGAACTGATGAAGAATATTGTCGACTCAAAGTGATACGTATCTGCGGGCTGTTACAGGTGTACCTATCGGATGGTGGTCCCTTCACCTGGTCATTTGTATGAAAATCCATTCTCCAATAAGAAGCCTTTACGGGATTGATTGAGAACCCACTTTGTGGCTAATATGTTGGAATTTAATTAATGTAATAATTTCGACTAAGATCAATAAGTTTATTTGCAAATATTTTCAAAGAATTTCATTAAAAATAATGTCAAATGATTTGATATAAAAATACTTTAGTTACCATAAGTGAAAAACCCGTCCGTGTTTATGTGTGGGCGTGATCTTATGAGATGCTATTTCTTTTTAAAAGGATTTATTTCCATGGCTGATATATGACACTGTCATTTATTATTTGAGTTTTTTCACGCTGGTTTATCAAGCCTGATCTGGGTATTTTCAGTACTCGGGTCAGATCCGAGTATCTTCAGGTTTAGTTGAAGACTGTTGGAGTTTCTAAAGGAGAGCTGGAGATATTCATCTATGTATGGATGTATTTTATTATCTGCTACCGTTGTTTGATTTTTGTCAGCATTTGTGAGGACAGATGTGTATAACTATTCGGGCTGAATTTAGGTTAGACTTTGATGTATGTATTTCAAAATTTTCCGCTATAAAGATTATTAATTAATAGTATATGTTATTCAATTTGGGCAAGATTCTGTTTGTCTATTTTTCTTTTTTACCCTTGATAATCCATCTTTTCTTGCAATTTGGGTCAGACATATGTGGTTTATTATTGGCTCAAAGGGTACGGAATTGTGGTTCATCACATTTGGTATCAAATCTTAGGTTGAGCGAACACCTGAGCCTGATAGGGGTAAGACACATCAGAGATAGGATTAGTAATATCCTAGTATGAGTAACTCATTAAGATAGGGTTAGTAACACCCTAGAATGAGTTATGATAGTATTATATATGAGCTCATATTTGTTAGTGTTATATATAAAATGATCTTGATTTGAAAATTGGTAGATGAAATAATTTTACCTAGGATTGTATTTCAAATATAAAAGTTATAAATTTAGAAATAAATGGTTGTTGATAAAACTATGATTTTTACTTAAAAATTTATTTCGATAATAAAGAAGCAACTTGAATTGTTTAAAAAAAGTTAATAAAAGAAAACTAAGTACAAACATCTTCTGATTAGAATTGTACAATTTGACTATAAAGATGTTCCATAAAGAGAATCAATAAGTAAGGAAATTATTGGGATCTGATATTTATAACTCTAATCATATACCTTAGATATTTACTATTAAGAAATACTAATGATAAGGTGATTATCATGGTTGATTTAAAAGTTAAGTATAAATATCTTGTGAATTGAGTTTCACAATCTGACTATAAGATATTTTAAAATAATATTGAAGTTAGAAGTTGTAAATAGAGGAAGTATAAAAGAAAATGCACATTTAGAAAAATTCTTATCGATAAGATAGAAAAAGATAAGCCTAAATTGAAACTTTGGGTAAATATAATATAAAGGAGTAAGTTCTATAACTTACAGAGGAGATAAGATAATTTGAAATTTAGACACTATGGTTAGGTTAAAATCAAAGTAAAATTTAGGAATAAGAGATATAAGAAATATCATCCTACAATAAAACTTTGAATTAGTGATACATTTAGGGTAACATTTGTAATTCAAAATTAAGAATGATTCGAAGTGGATAGGCTAGAAAAGGTTTAAAAAAAGAGGGAAGTTTTGAATAATATGGTTAATAGGTTGATTGTTGGATGAAAATGTTTACCTATTAAATACCATGTGAATTAAGTTTCACAATCTGACTATAAGGCATTTGATGGATTTAAGGTTAAGAAATTTGATTTAGATTTGGATAGGTAAATAAAGTAGATAACTATAAGATTTGTAAGAAAAGATGTACACTTAGTAAAGTTGCCTAATAAATATATCGATAAGACAAATAATATTAGCTAAATTAAGACCTTAGGTAAATAAAACTAAGAATTAAGTTTTATAATTTATTAATTAGAGATAATAGTAGAATTCCACATTTGTTAAACTCCCTAATTGAAGTGGTAACAGTTTGAAGTTTGGCGATATGTATATATCCTCTTAGGAAGCAAAGTATATTATACAAGTTTAAATCATATTTTATGCTTAAGTAATAATGGATTTAGTAGAAAGTAAATGGTTATGGAGTAAACTTGGATTAAGAGAAATTTTGAAGAAATATATTAGGTAAAAATTAATGTGAATACATATATAATTTGTATGTGGATCATTTCGGCACATAAATTTTTAACCTAAGATTTGAGTACAGAACTTTGAGGTGTTTACATCAATCCGAGAAATGATTTATCACCCGATTCTTGACAACGAAAATTGATGAGGGTTTGTGATTATGTACTCAAGTTTTCTATCATAGTTAAGAGCTATGCAAGGAAAAAAGGGTTTGTGATCAGGAAGTCGGATTAAAGTCCACACTAGAAAATCGGAGGATCGATACTAGTTTGAAAGTAAAGTTGTGGATTCGGATAATAGATCGAATCAAATATCCACCTAGTGTGATATTTTGGGTCTGTCCACATGGTAATTGGATAGTTATCTTAAATTCATAGTAGGCACTAAGATAAGAGGGTTAGATTTATGTTTTGGTATGTGTGAGTGTGTGTGTGCGTGTGTGTGTATAGACCTCAGGTGTAGTACATGCTCGGGTCAGGGGATGGGTTATATGGATGTATTCATTTATGTTGATATAGTATCAGTGTGGTTGTTTTTGGATGTATAGTCATGTTTGGTTGTTGTATATATTATCTTAAGTGTGTCGTACACACTAGGATGGGTAGGATATGTAATGACCCGTAAATTTCGATAATTAAATTTGTCATTTTAATAAGATTTTGAAATTAAATTTAAAAAGAAATAAAAAATTTATAATGAAGCGAATGTTAGAAAATTAAGTGTAGCAGTTGTAATAAAAATTTACAATCAAAAATGAAATTGAATTAGTTGAAATAATGTAAATTGTCATCCTTGGTTATAAGTTTAATATAAGAAAACAAATGGGAATATTGATTTAACTAGTGAAATGACATAATTAAGGGTGTGTGACGCCCCACCTCTATACCCACGCTAGCCAAGAACATTACGGAGTAAATGCTGTCAACTAGCACGGAGAATAAGGTTGTTGAGGAGCGACCATCCGTGTAATTGCTTTGTGCGAGCATCGAGATGTCAGATAGTATAACATGCAATTCTTTTCAAGTGGAAATCCGACATGCCGACACGAACTCAAAACTACTACACAGTGGCTATAATATCTTCGGAAACAAATATAGAAATAAACATAACATAAATCAGTCACAGACAATTCATATCACAAAGGCGGAAATAGATATGAATATTACACAAAAAAGTGTATATCAGAGTAGTGGTCAAATAAGATCCACAACATCACAAAAGAATAGATAAAAGCGCTAAGACAAAAGAATATGTATACATCAAGGAGTCTGTTTCTCAAATGCATACAACAATAAAATCCTAATCTAGAGTAGTTAGCCAAAATCAGACGATTGTTCCAGATAGGAAGTCAAGAGGAAGCACCTGTAAAATCTCAGTCTGACCCGAGTATTATTTAAGAAGAAAATAATAAACGGATCAGTCTAGCTATAATTATCAATTAAAATGAGATAAAAGAAGAGATATAATAAAAAAGACGTATGATAACCAAAAATGTCATACTACGATAAGTACACATTAGAAAATCCACAAAAGTCATACAATATCTCAAGAATCTCATAGCTTCAAAAGAATGTCATATTCTTTATCTAATTCACCAAGCCACAAAATGACATACATATCAATGCCAACTGAAAAAGGTGGTGAAACATAAATTCCAGAAATCAATAATTAGAAATCCAGAAATGACAAGAAAAGGATGGCCAAGACATTGATGTAGTACAAACGGTACATCCAATGAATCAAATACACTGATGTAGTACAAACGGTACATCCAATGAATCAAAACACTTTGAAAGTGCATGGGTCATTAGCCCACAAAGAAATGAGACGAAGCTCAATAAAATGAGGTAAAGTCCTCCACGTATACAAAGAGACATCGCACATTGCTAGTCTAAACTATAAAATGATCATCATTGATCATCAAGAAGTGTCAATTACAATAAGCTAGTAAATATATGAGTTTAGCATCATGTCCCATAACCACTAGCTTAACTTAAATATTTGCGAACAAATTGTAGATCTCCACTAGAAAATTGTGACAAGAGTTTCAATCGAACAAGTCCAAGAATTAACCGACGAAGTAAACGTAAGCGTTTCATACCACTTGTTTTACTAAGTCGTTTAATTAGATTTATCATACGAGTGAGGTAAAGGTTTGTATATACTAATAGATTGGAAATCGGTTTTAGAAAACGAGCTTTGTAATAAAATAGTATTGAAATCATTTTAAGAAAGAGTTTTGATATTTACTACTAGTATAGAAAACCTTTATATTTTAAAGTGACAAATCATCGAAGTGATTGTAGGAACAATCAATCATAAAAATTCACATTCGAAGAAGTGAATAAAATCCAAAGAAATCGATAAAGGATCCATCGAAATGGATATTCAAAAATCCCTAAAAAGAGTCATCAAGGTCATAAAATTGATAACAACAAATAGGAAACAACACGAATCGATTAAAGTTGGAAATTCAAACAGTTAGGCGAAGTGGGCAAAAGTGCAACAGGTCGGTCGGCCGGCTACAGAGCTCGGTTGACCGGACCCTGTTCTGAAAAATAGTTCGGGAAGCAGGTCGGTCGACTGAGCTCTGTAGTCGGTCGACCGGACCATAAACAGAGAAGTGCTTATGCACTTGGCAGCAGGTCGGTCGGCCGGCAGCAGAGCTCGGTCGACCGGACCTGATGCTAGCCTCTTCCCAGCCCATCCTAATGAGATCCAATCTTGACCAAATTGCATTCGCTCGAGCAACGGCGCTAAGGGTTTATGCCAATCGACTACCCAGCCCTATAAGCTCCTCGATGCATCACCAAAAACATGTTCAAACATCAAAGTTATGATTTTTAAAGAATTGAACGCAAAACACTAAAAATTGGAATGTTCACCTAATCAATCCAAACCAAAAGCAAATGCACACGAATAAGCGTTAGGAATTCATACCTAACAATCGAAGAGAATTATAAGCATAGATGTGAGATTACAAATCTCACCTTTGAACCCAAACGAATGAAGAAGAAGCTACGAAGCAATGGCAAGAACAAGCACTCTTCAATTCCAACTCAACAAGCTTGAATCTAAGCTTAAAAGAGAAACATTCCCTAAATTAGGTTTACGAAATTTCTGAAATCAAAGAGAGAATGAGTTGGAGAAGAAGAAGAGGAAGCTTACCAATGGGTTCTCTTGAATTTGGAGCAAGAACTTGAGCTAGGAGATGGATTTGCAAAGGAAGCTAGGGCTTGGAGTTTTATTTCTTTTTCTCTTCCACCATTGTTGAAAGCTTGAAGAGTTAGGAATTAGAAATGAAGAAATGAAGAGTTGGAGTGGGTTGGGACTGAGTTAGTAAGTGGGTTAGCCCAAACCAAAGCCCAAAGAAAAAAGTAGCAAAATTCAACTTTCTCCAAACATATCGAAGCTTATACTCAAAAAGGTTGCAAACGGCATTTTGAACTCAATGGGGGTGGTCTCGAGTCCTAATTCGACCGTATGCAAAAAGTAGCTTTTCGGACTAAAATCCGACTAACGATAAAATATTTAAATAAAATATTTAAATATAAAATCGATAAATATGCGGGTTGTTACAGGGTGATTGAATGAATTCAATATTATGAATGAAATTATAGAAATTTGTTGAATAAAAATTTAAAATGATTTATTGATATTAAATTTTAATTAATTGGATCTATTGTAGTAAATGGAATTTAATATTACATCATTTGAAATTAAGATATAAAAAGAATATTAATGCACTATAGTATAACCAATGATAATTGTATCGTAAATGAAATTGATTGAATAACTAAATTTGTGCAATACCTGTTAATTGAGAAAACTTGTAAGGTTGTAATTGATTCAAATTAGGGAATCGAGGAATAAATTCTAAAGTTATATTAAATAAGGAAGTAATATGTAATAAATTGAAAGTTTGTATAATCAATGTTTAGATACGTAAATTTTAATGTTTGTTGTTGATAGTAAATATTAATTAACTGGAAATAAGTGTAGTAACGGAAGTGTGAATGCAAATTTAATAGAAACATAAGTTTATTTTATAAGGTAGTAGTCGATGTAATAAAACGTTTGAAACCAAGTAAATAAAATTTATTGAGGACATTTAATAGTAATTTATGTATATATTTGGCAATGAAATCAAATTAGTTTATAGAAATCAATTTTAGTTAATTGGAAGGAAATCAAATGAATGGACTTATTTGAATGGTAATTGACAGTTAATGAATGTACAAAAATTGTAAGGGCATAATTGATTGCATTACATAAATTTTTGGTAATCAATTGTAATGAATCTAAATTTAACGTTTTGTGATGTACTTAAGTAATAATCGGGAATCAATGTTAATTATACCCATAAATTGTCAATTTATTGAATAGAAAGATTTTTATTAAATAAATGGTTTTATGTAGTTTTCAATTGATAATTTATGAAGTTTAATGTGAAATAAATTGCAATAAATTGTCTTACTTTGTGTAGTTTGGGTAGATTTAATTTGTCATTGCAGATGGTTAACTCTATAAGATGTAATAAATGTTAATTTTATTTATAATATGAGGATTGGTTGATTTACGGAGTGAAAACAAAGATTTATTAATTTATTTGAAATTTGGAATTTAATAAGTGGATTAATTGCAAATAAGTGGGATATATTGTTAAAATATTACATAAATGAGAATTTAGATGAAAAGTGAGAATGTTAATGTAATGAATTTTGATTCCAATATTTATTTCATCCATTTGTTAATAATGAATTAAATAGTAGAATGAAAAGTAAATTAATAGAAATTTTGGAAATTAATTTTATAATTTAATGAAATTGAGGTTAATATTGAAATTTATAAATTATTCACCTCTAAGTTGACATTTAATTTTGTTTGATCATTGTAAATGATTGAGAAATCATAAGTGATGAAATTTGGCAAATTTTCGAATTGAAATTTGAAAAGTTGATTTTATTAATTAATTTTAATTTATTTAAATAACTGGAAAAAGAGCCATTTTGGCCACTGACTCGGATTTCGGCGAAGCCAGTTTCATCGGATCCGTAACAGTGAATTATTGTAGGATTTCAAGTTTCGTAGCGATCGGACTTGTCGTTTGATCATACGGACTCGAAACACCTTGAAACCGATAAATTGAAATCAATTGAAATCAATTTGAAAAATATTGATTTTAGCACAACTTCTTCATACGATGGAATTTGGCCGTGAAACTTTTCCATCGCGTTAAAAATATTTTTAAACACTTATTTTGATATATGGGTTTACCCAATTTCTTTCCGAGTCAGAACTGGCTTTTTGGGTCACTTTGTCGTTAACACGTATATCCAACCTTATCCATCCATTCTAATTTCTGACCTACCTATATAAACCCGGTTATAAACCCTAATTCCCCTCATTCTCATTTGTCTGTACGCAATTCAGCTATCTCTCCTCCTCAATGGCAGACAACAAAATTATAGATCCAATTCCATTTCAAAATCAAAGTCAAAAATCCAAACTCATCAGAAAAATTCAGAAAAAAATATATGTTGAAGCTCTCGACGGGCGCATCTCAGATCTGTAACTTATTTCTCGATTTGAGTTATCGTTTGTCCTGGAATTAGCGATTTATTTTTGGTCGTTGTCTTGGCTTGTGTGTTCGACGGTGGATCTTCGCCCTAGCGAAGATCAGGAGGCACAGATTGGTAGAGCTCGTCGAGGAGGACCTGGGGATGAAGTCGCTCGCCTGAAGGATGTCAGGATTCGTCGTGGTAGGCCATGACATGGTGGCGGCGCTGGTGGATAGGAGAGGTCGCACGGAGCCACACCACCATCATCAGAGGCGCCTTGGCCTGTAGCAGCGTCCAGAGGGTTCAGATCTTGGCGAACGTAAGTTGGAGGACGGCGAAACGATGGTCAAAGTTCGATCTAGATACATCGGTTCCGTGTGTGAGAGGACGATGGGAACGGTGCTAGCTGACGTGGCAAGGGTATTATTTTTTATTTTATCGTTGATTTCAAATCTTCTAATTCGAATATCTCTCACATACGAAATCCGCTTTACGAGCAGTTTCTTTTGTTAGGATCGTAATAAAATTCCGGATATTTTGGCTTTGGTTTGGATGGATTTGGAGGATGTTGAATTTTTGGGTTTAAATTGGATTTTGTAGTATTGAATTTTTAAGCTTTGAAATATATTAAAATTAAAATGGTTTATATAGAGGTTCAATCGGTATTTGGGATTTATTTGTGAAATTAATGAAGCTATTTTATTTTATAAAGTAATTTAAATATTTAAACCACTAAGTGGTGTAGTTATATTTCAAGGTTATGAAATTCAAAGTTTATGGTATGAAAGGCTATATATTCAAGTTTTGGTTTCGGAATATTATAACTTTGAAAATGTTATGGTTTCAGAAAAGGATATATTTGAAAATAATACTGATTTGGGTTTTTAAAACAGAAATGATATCGTATTTATATGTTTTGAAAGGGATATTATATTTTGTTTGAAGTATAATTATTTTAAATGACCGCGGTGTTATAATAACGTTTGGTTGTTGAAGAGACCGGGATCGGAAGTTGTCATACTCTCTGCCAACTCCGAAAACCACTTCAACAATCGTGTACGCGGCGGAGATTCCAGAATGAAGTAGGATGGTGGCGGCGTTTCCTTTGAGGTAAATACGTGGACCCAACTCCCGTGAGTTGGCATAAGGTGGCTAAAGCAGGAGCGATCGACGGGTTAAGAAGGTAGCCCCTTTTATCGGACACATCCCTACGATATTCTACTCTTACTTTGGATTTATTCGGTGGCCACTTTTGATTTCTTTGATTTGGGGGTGTGGCTCGAGATAGGCGGTATCTGCGGCTATGCGTTACCATCGACCTGTAAGCGTAATTGGTATATCTACCATGGCATTGCCTAGTTGTGCTGTGTCACCTACCCTAGCGCGCCTTATACGATTTTGTTTTATACCATAACTATGGAGTGCCCTTTGACGACGCCCAGTACGTGGGAGATTACGGTACTGTATTGACTATGGGAATATATGATGTGTTAAAGGGAACATTGGGTCACTCCTTAACGCTATTTTAAAGTAAGTTTATTTTACTAATAGACATTATTATAATAGCGAAATATTACTACATAGTAAATAGTTTACCGGATTCTTAGGAGATGTGAATCCCGAGCATCTCTTAAGTTACTGCACTCATATTTATTGTTGATTTAAGTTGCATAAGATCTTTTAGTTCTGACTCGAGTGTTTTGTCTTTTCAATTCGCTCGGGTCAGCCTGATTATTTTAGGATTCGAAGACTCTACTCTAGAGGATGAAGACAAAGATTTTATTTCTATTACCTATTATATTATTCCACTACACTATTGTATTCTGCTGCATTATTGATATTCTATGGTATGTATAACTCTGATATTTAATGTATGTATAATTAAATGTTTTGAAAACAGATACATGAACTGTATATTTGATTATTATATTTTATCATTCCGCTGTGAGATTCTGTTTGTTTTATTTCTTTCTTGTTTTTTTTATATTTACCCCATAACAATCTGCCCTTCCTTATGGTTTGAATTAGCACATGTGTTGATTTAAGTGTGCGAAAAGGCGAGACGTTACATCTAGTATCAGAGCTTTGGTTTAGCGATAAACCTTCGCTTTGTGGGGTCTGACTCTTATTAATAGCGTAGTAATACCCTATGATGAGTCACTGAGTGTATATATAAGAGAGCGTATTTGTTAGTGTTATAAAAAGGTTTTCATATTGTATTAATTTGTTCCGTTTTGTATTTATAAATTCCGGTGGGTGCATGGGACGCTATGACACAATAGGGATTTCTAAACACTTAATAAGACAGACTGACATAATATTTGGTTTCAATATAGGTGAATGAAATAATTTTTCCTATTATATTTTCTATATATAAAATATTTTTTTTTTAAATAAGTTATAGTTTGTTGTAATATATTGGTTGGTAGGTAATAAAATTTATAAATAATAGTCGAAATAAGATTGAAAATAAAATAAATGGAAATTGGAAATTTTAGAACTAAAGTTTCAGGATTTTGAAAATTCTTTCAATGATTTTGGAATATAATAATAATATTATTTAGAAGTATTTTCTGATATAAATATTTCAATATAAATTGAAAGAAATCATTTTAAAGAATATTTGAAAAAGAAATAAGCTCTGTACTTCCCTCTCTATCGCGGGAAAAAAATTCGGTGATGAGTGCACGCATCATCGACATTCATTTTCGAGTTTCGAAGTGGGAATGCCACTGTAGTAGTTTACTGCAGATTTGTTTTGATAAACCAAATATAAATTTTTAAATTGTTTTAATTATAATTGGATATAAATTATAAGTATATATTTATCTGTTATTTTAAATGATTCTGGGATAAAAACCCGGTATTTAATTCTCAAGTTTCCGTTAATTAATAGTTTCAACTAGTGTTGTGAAATGGAATTTAATTAATAATTGAAACCTTTAGTTAAAATAAGTGATTTAATGCTAAGTTATAAATGGGATTAAAAGAAAGTTGAAATTGTAATTTTATAAAACGGAAGATATGATTATTGAACATTTAATTAATTAAAATAAATAAGATAAACTTGTATGATTTTAATTACATTCTTAAAGGCATATATATAACTTACCAAATATTAAAAGTTGAAATGTTAATAAGCAATGTAATGGATATTATACAAGTAATAAATTTGAGGTAATGAAAGTAATTAATGAAATTCTTTAATAATAAAGAACTGATGTTGTATTGTTGTGAAGTCCCGGAAATTTAGGCAATGATTATTTAATAATTTCATTGATAATTATTTTAAAATGTGAAATATTGATTTAATAATTTAATTTAAACTGGAATTTTCTTTTGAAAGTTAATAATTATTTAGTTTGTTAAATGATATTGTTTTCAAAAGTTAAAAATATTTAAGTAATAAATAATCTTTCTTAACTGATTTAAAAATATTTTATTTATAATGTATAAATATTTATACATTGTAAATAGAAGATTTGGTTTTTAATTTTAATTTATTATTTAATAAAGGGTATTTTCTAATTTATATATAAATGAATAAATTGTAAATGGATTTAAATTAATTTAAATTAGTATTGTAAACTTTTAAAAAATTTGTTTTAAAGATTTATCTTATAATCTTCATAGATATAAGTAAGTATTTATTTTGTTTATAAGAATAAATATAGTTTAATTTTGTTTTATAATAAAAGATTGTTTTGTTTATTTTAAAATTGTTTTTCTTTTGAAATAGATTTAATTCATTCTTCTCTTTTGAAATGTAGTTTCATAAAGAATATTATTTTAGAAATAATTAAACGAACATCCAAAAGTAAGTGTATAGTTTTATAAAAAGTTTATATGTATTTAATCAAAGACTAGATGTTAATCAAACATTTGTAACTTGCTAAAATAAATTAGAAATAGTTTAAGACAAATTCAAATACATTTATAAATTAGAAATTTCTTTTATTAATTGAATTGCATATGTATTAGTCATTTAACCAATTAAGTAGACACTTGTAAAACATCTAACATGATAAGTTAACAAGTGGCACTGGTTTTAAATCTTATTATTTAAATTTTTGATAAGAGAAAATAACATAAGCATTTGGATTAAAACACTCTCTCTTCAAAATTGAAAACCTGAAAATCAAATTTTCAGTAAAGATCAAAACCAATCTTCAATAAATCTTTTCAAACCAAATGCATGTTTATAAATCTGCAGATTTAAAATCTGCATTCATCTTCAAACCTGCAATCTTCCTCTTCAAAACCTCAATTTCTGCAATCAAAATACAAATCATTTCTACAAGTAACTTCAATTATGCAATAATCAAACAAATCAGATCTGCAATCATTTTCTTCATATCATCTGCAATATAAAATCTGAGCTATTAGTATGGGTCTGCATGCATACAAATACAAGATAAAAGCAACTTCAACTTCAAAATGCAAGCCAAGATCAACATGCACTTCAGATTGCATCTCTGGAAATTGTTTCTGCACTTATGATTTGTTTCTGCATTCTTCTAAAAGGTGAGTAAACCTTTTTATTTTAAAAATAGTTCTTCCTTTTAAATCAAAGCTAAATTAGATTTCCAGAACCAAAGTATCATATGTAACTGTTTTTTTTTTCAAAACTGCTGTGATTGAAACTGCCCTGTTAATTATCTATTTATTTACTGCAAAAAGTTGAACCTGTCTAATGCATGTGAACATGTAAAATTGTGTATGCTTGTATGAGTTTATTTGGGATCAATATGATGTGTGAAAATATATATAGACATATATATGTATGGAATTACAGAAATTCCTAATCTACAGTTTTTCTGTTTTATAATAAGTATTAATAGGAAATTTTATTCACTTGAATAATTTTTGTTAGAAAATATTATGATTGACAGAGCATGTTGTTTAGTACTAATGCAGGTTTAAATATTATGATTTGGTTAAAATAGGTTAAGATTTGAGGCCTGTTACTTACTGGAAATAACTATACAGTAAACAATTTTGCATTGAAACAGATATATCAACATCTTTAATTATTTCAACAAGATTTTAACATGAGTGTATGTTATGAATCAGAAATTTTAAAACCAAAACTCCACCTCTTTAAATAGCTATGGGGTAAACATTCTGTTTGAAACAGAAAAAGGAATTTTAGAAGCATTTGATAGGCTAGTGGATTTGGGGTGTTATGATGCTTCATGTTAGTGAAGTATGGATGTAAGAATGGGGTAAATTTGGTGCTTGATGATCAGAGGAAGAGAAGAGTTTGGAATTTAGTTTTTTCCAGGTTTTCAAAAACTAGTTTTAAAGGTTGCAGGTCTGCACATCCATCTGTTGCATTAAGTGGGTTAGGAATTTGAGAGGTTGAGTAGGAAATGTAGAGCTAGCTATGGCCAAGGTCGTGTCGATGATGGTGGCTGGAGGTGGTATTACTAGGTGATGACAGGTTGGTCTTGGTTGCAGTGGAACTCAGGTGAATTATTTGGGGTGTGCAGGGTTTTGACCCGAAGTAGAACTCGGGTAGTTTTGCTTCTGACTCGAAGCAATGGGTGTTATAACTCGAAGTAAAAGAGTGGGTGTCCGGGTTTTTGGATTGCAGGTTTCAGGTCTGTAATTTTACAGTTTTTAAAATCTTGAATGAAACTCTTATTTTAAAGATTTAAAATTGAACCAAATGTAAGATTTAAACTGAATTCAAATGTTGCTTTGAATTCAAATTTTTAAAAAAGTAAAATCTTAAATTTAAACGAGATTTAGATTCAGTTTAAAGCAAAAGTTAAAACCAGAGAGCATTTACTATTTTTTTAAAATGTTGAATGGAAATCAAAATTTTAGTGCAGGAGTTTGATTCATGTATAAGTTGAAAACTTAATTCAAATAGAATTTGAATTCAAAGCTTTTAAAACATGAAATGTCTTAGACAAGTTTAAAGTTTGGTTTTAAATCAAAAATTAAAACTGTTTCAGGTTTTAAACCTGAAAGTTATTTAGCAGTTTTTCATGTTGAATGAAATTTTAATTTTATTATGGAAATTTGATTTTAGATGGAAGTAGAAACTGAATTCAAATGTAGTTTTGAATTCAAAGTTTTTAAAGATAAGAATCTTAAATTTAAACGAGATTTAAATCTAGTTTTAAATCAAGAAATAAAACAGTTTCAGGTTTTAAAAACCTGAAATTTTGCAGTCTGTAGTTTAAATAAAATTCATATTTTAACTTGATTCAAGTATGAGTTAAAACTAGACTCAAGTGTAGTTTGAAACTCAAAGTTTTTAAAAATGAAAATCTTAAATTTAAACAAGATTTAATTTAGTTTAATCAAGTTTTAAAATAAGTTTCAGGATGCTTTCAAATTCAGACATTAAGCTAAAACAGTTTTGTTAGTTTTTAAAATTTGAAACAGATTTAAATGGTTTAAGGAAGATTTAAAATGTGTTTTGAAATCAAGTTGAAGCTGTTTCAAGTTTCTTTGAAACCCAGTTTTAATTTCAAAACGGTTTTAAAATTTAAAATGAATGAACATATTCAAATGTTTAAAAGTGAATTTGAAAATGAAATTTCATTTCAAATAAGTTTAAAACTTGAAAGAATTGAGTCCCTTTAGTATTTGAAATTATTTGAATTAAAATATGAAGTGTTGATTTAAATTTGAAAGTTGGAAATAATCAATTTATTTTCAATGCTTAATTTATCAAGTAATTTAGTTTTAAATCCTTATTTATATTTAAATGATGAATGTTGTTTAAACATTCATTTTTATTTTATGGATTATAATTATTTTTGGAATTAATGAATATTTAAATAAATTGGAATTTGAATTAAATTTTTAGAAATGTATTGTTTTAATACATTTTGAATTTAAATGAGTCATTTGATAGTAATTTGATTTTTTGAAAATCTTTAAGATAATTAAGGGTTTACTTAATTATTTGATTTTGAATAATGGTTTAGATTAATTTTGATAATTAATCTAATTCAAATTTTCTTAAGTATATAATGAATGAAATGATGTTAATTAATAATTGGCGATAATTATCTAAGGATAATTAAGTAATTAATTAATGTCAATAAATTTTAATATTGTGATTTGTTAAGTTAACTAATTCAGTTTAATTAATTTTAATAAATCATTTGATGATTTTAGAGTGTAATTACTTAATGTAATTAGTGGAGCAGGGTTACTTAGAAAAGTAATAATGATAATTACTGGAATGTAATTAGTAATTTGGATAATTACTTTTGTAATTAATTTAATTCATTTTAAATTAATTATAATTGATGGTTAATAAATCATTGCTTATGGATGTTATTGATTGAATGGTTGTGATCTCAGTAATAAGATTAGTTGTATCTGTATGATATGGATGATTGGCTTAAGTATGATGGTTTGTGATGGATTATTTGGTTGTGATAATTATCTGTTTATGGATGATACAGATTATTTGTTTATGATATGAATATGATTATCTATTGTTAGATGTATTTTATCTATCTATGTGAAATAGATAATAATGAAATAAGTTAATTGTTTAAATCCCTTAAGTACAACTTGGACATTAAAATGGCGTTTGGTTTCGATGAGACCGGGATCGGGTTTCCATATTTGGATATCCGAAAACCACATCGATTCCAATTAAACGTTAGGTCGTTAATCCAAGTGGAGCAAGTGAAGACTCGAGGTGTAAGGGCTATACGTCAGTATAACTCTGTGGGTGATTCCGTAATGAGTTTGACGGAATAGTACTTATAGATTCGAGATGGTGGTATAGAGTGTAAGGGTTATCGTCGCTAACTCTGAGGGTGATTCCAATACGAGTGTAACGAGATAATGCCTTCGGTTTCATTTGAACCCGGAACGAACTTGTATGGATTGAATGCTTCCAGAACATCGTCAGGTGGACGATGAGCATTCTAAGATTTATGAATCCTATAAAGGTAATCGTAACCTCAAGCCTCATCAACCGGGAATGGCTAAAACAGGGGAGGTGCAGCAAAGCATCGTGGGTCGCACCCACTTGAGAGCAAGATTTACTTCTGTCTAGAGGTCCCTTTATATTTCGGTTGTGTGGCAGTTGGTGACGACCAATCTGCGGGGTAGTCTTGTTCGAAACTGTTCAGTAAGGAACGGGTCCGGCTTTGTGTTGCAGGGGATGAAGGGAGTAATCCTCGGTACGGTGATCTAGGCCACGTACTGTGACGGACGGTACCCCAGTAGCCCTGTCATTGATGGAGACCCATTTACCCTACGAGACCCTACGGTTTTGTTTGTATTACCCACTTTTGTGGCTAGTAGCTGGAATTTAATAAATGTAACAATTTTGGCTATTTCTTATTAACTTGAAAACCCTAGACACTATTATAATATCACTGGATTTCCTATCAAATGTTTTGGTTAGCGTAAGGTAAAAACTTTTCCATGTTTATGTGTGGGAAGTCTTACGTGATACCTTTTGTTTTCGAAGATTTTTCTAAAGTTAAGAAACTTTTAACCCCGTTTACTCACACCAGACTCTTGTCTGACCTGAGTGTTTATTTTCTGTTTTATTAAACTCTTGGGTACTCATATTTCATATGAGTAGTCAAGTGATTCAGGATTGCTTTGACGAGTTCTGGAGGAGATAATGGAGCAGGAGGCTTCAGCGTGTAGATATATTTAGTGGTTCCGCTGTGTTTGAGTTGTATCTGCTTTTCTCTGATGTACTTGGATTGTAAATGCTAGACAGATGTTTATAACTGTCTAATTTTGTGTTGTATTAGTTGTATTACTCTGATGTATAAGATACTATGTAAAGTTTTATGTGATATATTATAATTTATTCGATTCCGCTGTGAGATTCTGATGTTGTCTTTTTCTTCTTCCCTTTCTTTTCTCTTTTCTATCCCTTTCTTTCTTCTTAGCGATGCGACTTCCTGGAGTTTGGAAGTTGGGTCGTTACAACGTGGTATCAGAGCATTAGGTTGAGTGAATACCTAGGCTCTGTAGTGGTGTCCGTTTTGAGAGAGCGTATTTGTAATTTTGTGTGTGTATATATATATATATATATATATATATTTGTTTATTTATTTCTACCTATTGGATTGGGTTACCTGTTCAGGTTTTCCAGTATAAGTAATAAAGGTAGATAGGGTAGTGGTGTGTGTAACACAACTACCAATGGTTGGAGTTCGAGTGTTTGAGATTGGAAGTGATCTGCTAGGGCAGTGTTGGGCATCTTGGGTAGTTCTGTAGTTTTGTGTGAAGGATTTCACCAATCTCTGAAGGAAATCTTTTTCAAGATTCGGAGTTTATCTTTGGGATTGTAAGCTTGGTAGCACTCGTGTGTGTGGTTTTTCTTGAGTTTGGATTAGTAGGATGTTCTGAAGCCAGCAATGGTATTTTGGCAACCTCGGGAAGGAGTTCTGTCTATATTTGAGTTTGAGCTTGGTTTGGGAGCGAGTCTCCTGAAAGATATCTGTCTAGCTGGAGGGCTCTATTGTGAAGAGGCTGGTGTAGCTTTGAGGTTCGATGAGTTTTTGGTTAAGGAAGTTTTGGCAGTAGTAGTAGCAGTGAGGGGCCTGTTTCTTCGATGGTTCTGAAGTATCTGTGATTCTTCAATCAGTAGTCCGGGCAGATGGGGAGCTTATCCATTTCTTCTGGAAGCTCAGCTGGGTGTGATGTTAGTGGTTAAGAGGTGGACCACTAGTTTCTTCTTTTGAAGGCTTTAGCTGTTCTGTTTGTTGAAGTGAGAACAATTTCTTGGAATCTGAATTGAGTGGAATCGCAAAAGTGACTTGCGATGGTTCGGAGGTTCTCTGAGTAATTTTTGTTGTGGGGTTATGAATGAATCGGATAAGTCACTGAGATTTTATGGAATTTGATGAACAATATTCCGGGATAAGTTGATCAAGTTTATACTTGTGTTCATCAACAGCATTCTTGAATCAGAATTGCGCAGTGGAAGCATGGTGGTAGCTATTCCAGAATAGAAGCAACACCGATTCTTTGGGAATTTGAGTTTTGTCTTGGATCAGAGGATTTCTTCAAGAAATTCATTTTGGATCTGGAGACTTGATTGTTTTGTATCTGTATGTTTCCAGATAGAGTAGTTTGTTTGAAGTCTTCTGATATTTGTGTAGAAGAGTTGTGTAGTAGATTGGATTGATCTAGAAATTGAAGGCAGCCCAGGATCGATAGGAGAGATTTGTGGATATGAGTATTAGATCCTTCTGTTCTCTCTTAAGGATTAAGTGATTGTTCTACGAGATTGAATTGCTAGTTCGGATGGCTGGTATTTATTTTGTTTTCACGTATCTCTGAGGGAGTACGTGTATGGTTTATCTCTGGTTTTAGAATCAGCAGTCCTGGAAGGTTTGGGAATTGATCAGGACTTGTCTATAGTCCTGTATTCTGGTTAGATTTGTAGATCTAGATATATAGGAGCTCTAGATCTGAGTGATGTAGCTAGTTTAGATTTTATAGGGCGAGTGTCCCGGTGTTTGTATCTGGGAAACTCTAGGGAATTCTATCTAGAATTTTATATGGATAATTAGAATTGTTTATTTGGATTAGTTGCTATGGTTGCTAGTATTTTGGTTGATAGTATATGTTTGCTCTTCTAAAATTTAAAATCTGTATGGGATTATTAAATTACCTTTGCTTTTAAAATTTCGGGGACGAAATTCTTTTAAGGGGGGAGGAATGTGATGTCCCGGAAATTTAGGCAATAATTATTTAATAATTTCATTGTTAATTATTTTAAAATGTGAAATATTGATTTAATAATTTAATTTAAACTGGAATTTTCTTTTGAAAGTTAATAATTATTTAGTTTGTTAAATGATATTGTTTTCAAAAGTTAAAATATTTAAGTAATAAATAATCTTTCTTAACTGATTTAAAAATATTTTATTTATAATGTATAAATGTTTATACATTGTAAATAGAAGATTTGGTTTTTAATTTTAGTTTATTATTTAATAAAGGGTATTTTCTAATTTATATATAAATGAATAAATTGTAAATGGATTTAAATTAATTTAAATTAGTATTGTAAACTTTTCAAAAATTTGTTTTAAAGATTTATCTTATAATCTTCATAGACATAAGTAAGTATTTATTTTGTTTATAAGAATAAATATAGTTTAATTTTTTTATAATAAAAGATTGTTTTGTTTATTTTTAATATTGTTTTTCTTTTGAAATAGATTTAATTCATTCTTCTCTTTTGAAATGTAGTTTCATAAAGAATATTATTTTAAAAATAATTAAACAAACATCTAAAAGTAAGTGTATAGTTTTATAAAAATTTATATGTATTTAATCAAAGACTAGATGTTAATAAAACATTTGTAACTTGCTAAAATAAATTAGAAATAGTTTAAGACAAATTCAAATACATTTATAAATTAGAAATTTCTTTTATTAATTGAATTGCATATGTGTTTGTCATTTAAACAATTAAGTAGACACTTGTAAAACATCTAACATGATAAGTTAACAAGTGGCATTGGTTTTAAATCTTATTATTTAAATTTTTGATAAGAGAAATATAACATAAGCATTTAGATTAAAACACTTTCTCTTCAAAATTGAAAACTTGAAAATCAAATTTTCAGTAAAGATCAAAACCAATCTTCAATAAATCTTTTCAAAACAAATGCATGTTTATAAATCTGCAGATTTAAAATCTGCATTCATCTTCAAACCTGCAATCTTCCTCTTCAAAACCTCAATTTCTGCAATCAAAATACAAATCATTTCTACAAGTAACTTCAATTCTGCAATAATCAAACAAATCAGATCTGCAATCATTTTCTTCATATCATCTGCAATATAAAATCTGAGCTATTAGTATGGGTCTGCATGCATACAAATACAAGATAAAAGCAACTTCAACTTCAAAATGCAAGCCAAGATCAACATGCACTTCAGATTGCATCTCTGGAAATTGTTTCTGCACTTAAGATTTGTTTCTGCATTCTTCTAAAAGGTGAGTAACCCTTTTTATTTTAAAAATAGTTCTTCCTTTTAAATCAAAGCTAAATTAGATTTCCAGAACCAAAGTATCATATGTAACTGTTTTTTTTTTCAAAACTGCTGTGATTGAAACTGCCCTGTTAATTATCTATTTATTTACTGCAAAAAGTTGAACCTGTCTAATGCATGTGAACATGTAAAATTGTGTATGCTTGTATGAGTTTATTTGGGATCAATATGATGTGTGAAAATATATATAGACATATATATGTATGGAATTACAGAAATTCCTAATCTACAGTTTTTCTGTTTTATAATAAGTATTAATAGGAAATTTTATTCACTTGAATAATTTTTGTTAGAAAATATTATGATTGACAGAGCATGTTGTTTAGTACTAATGCAGGTTTAAATATTATGATTTGGTTAAAATAGGTTAAGATTTGAGGCCTGTTACTTACTGGAAATAACTATACAGTAAACAATTTTGCATCGAAACAGATATATCAACATCTTTAATTATTTCAACAAGATTTTAACATGAGTGTATGTTATGAATCAGAAATTTTAAAACCAAAACTCCACCTCTTTAAATAGCTGTGGGATAAACATTCTGTTTGAAACAGAAAAAGGAATTTTAGAAGCATTTGATAGGCTAGTGGATTTGGGGTGTTATGATGCTTCATGTTAGTGAAGTATGGATGTAAGAATGGGGTAAATTTGGTGTTTGATGATCAGAGGAAGAGAAGAGTTTGGAATTTAGTTTTTTCCAGGTTTTCAAAAACTAGTTTTAAAGGTTGCAGGTCTGCACATCCATCTGTTGCATTAAGTGGGTTAGGAATTTGAGAGGTTGAGTAGGAAATGTAGAGGTATCTATGGCCAAGGTCGTGTCGATGATGGTGGCTGGAGGTGGTAATACTAGGTGATGACAGGTTGGTCTTGGTTGCAGTGGAACTCAGGTGAATTATTTGGGGTGTGCAGGGTTTTGACCCGAAGTAGAACTCGGGTAGTTTTGCTTCTGACTCGAAGCAATGGGTGTTGTAACTCGAAGTAAAAGAGTGGGTGTCTCAGGTTTTTGGATTGCACGTTTTAGGTCTGTAATTTTACAGTTTTTAAAATATTGAATGAAACTCTTATTTTAAAGATTTAAAATTGAATCAAATGTAAGATTTAAACTAAATTCAAATGTAGCTTTGAATTCAAATTTTTAAAAAGGTAAAATCTTAAATTTAAACAGGATTTAGATTCAGTTTAAAGCAAGAGTTAAAACCTGAGAGCGTTTACTGTTTTTTTAAAATGTTGAATGGAAATCAAAATTTTAGTGCAGGAGTTTGATTCATGTATAAGTTGAAAACTGAATTCAAATAGAATTTGAATTCATATGTAACAACCCGCATATTTATCGATTTTATATTTAAATATTTTATTTAAATATTTTATCGTTAGTCGGATTTTAGTCCGAAAAGCTACTTTTTGCATACGGTCGAATTAGGACTCGGGACCACTCCCATTGAGTTTAAAATGCCGTTTGCGACCTTTTTGAGTATAAGCTTCGATATGTTTGGAGAAAGTTGATTTTTTCTACTTTTCACTTTGGGTTTGGTTTTGGGCTTAGCCGTATGTTAACTTATGCTCAAATCTGAGCCACTCTTCCCCACTCACCCTCATTCTCTTCTCTTTTCAGTTTTTATAACAATAATGGTGGGAGAGATTGGAAATTAAAAACTCCAAAACCCTAGTTTCTCTTGCAAATCAAATTCCTAGCTCCAAACGCAAGAAGAACCCATTAGTAAGCTTCTCTTCTTCTTCTCCAACTTATTCTCTTACCAATTTCAAAAATTCCTAAACCTAATTTTGGAAATGTTCTTGTTTTTGAGCTTAGATTCAAGCTCAATTGGGTTGTGTTGAAGAGAGGTTGATTCTCCATTTGCTTTCAAGTTTCTTCTTGTTTGATTTTGTGAAAAGGTGAGATTTTTATCTCACATCTATGTCTATATCCATCTTTGTGGTTAGGTATGAATTCGTAACCTTTGTGTATATTCATTTGCTTTTAATTTGGATCGAATGGGTGAATATTCCAACTTTTGTGAAAATCCTTTTATGGATGTTTGATTACGATATTTGGGGTGTATCGAAGAGCCTATAAGGCCGGGCTGTCATTTGACGTTAGTCGTCGTCGCTCGTCCGATCGCTCCCGATACGTTTTGGCCACTTTGGCCTAGGCAAATTGTTGCCCAGACCAGGTGACCAGACGTCTGGTGACCAAGTCCAGACGTCTGGTTTGGACACGCATATTATAAAAAAAAAAGCCAGAGACTATTTTCAGACGTCTGAACCATCAAACCAGACGTCTGGATAGGTCTCAGACGTCTGACTTGAGGTTTCAAACGTCTGAGTGTTCTCTGGGTTATTTCCAGAGAACAAATCCAGACGTCTGGATTCCAAATCAGACGTCTGGAAATGTGCAGTTTTGCCTATTTTGGCTATTTTTGAGTAAATTTCCAACTTTAATCGATTCGTGTTGTTTCCTATTTGTTGTTATCATTTGTTATTGACTTTGATGACATTTTCTTCTTGCTTTTTGGGAATATCCATTTCTATGGATTTGGTATCGATTTCTTTGGATTACCTCGGATTGATGATCTATTCGATCAGCTTAGTGGTGCTAAGGTCTTTTCACAATTAGACTTAGCTACTGGATTTCATCAGCTTCGTATTTTAGAGGATAGTATTCCTTTGACATCGTTCCGTACTCGTTATGGATCTTATGCATGGCTTGTCATTCCATTTGGTTTGACGAATGCCCCGGCTTATTTCGTTGACCTTATGAATCGAGTCTTCAAAGATTTTCTTGATCGATTTGTTCTCATCTTTATTGATGATATTCTTGTGTATTCAAAAACCAAAGAGAAGCATGAAAAACATCTTCGGATTGTGTTGGAAACTCTTAGGAGTAATCAATTAAAGGTAAAATTTTCTAAATGCCACTTTTGGCAATCTCGTGTGAAGTTTCTCGGTCATATTATTTCCGAATCCGGAATTTCCGTGGATCCTTCAAAGATTGAAGCGATTCAAGATTGGAAGAGACCGGAGAGTGTGACAGAGATTCATAGTTTTCTCGGCTTGGCGGGCTATTACCGTCGTTTTATCAAAGATTTTTCTAAGATTGTCGTGCCTCTCACTAGTTTGACGAGGAAAGGAGTTAAATACATTTGGTCGGACAAATGTGAAGTTTCTTTTCAGAAATTAAAAGAACTTCTTTCTAATGCTCCTATTCTCGTTATTCCCGAGGGGAATCAAGATTTCGTTGTTTATACCGATGCTAGTCGCGTTGGTTTGGGTGTCGTTCTTATCCAAAGAGAACGAGTTATTGCTTATGCTTCTAGGCAATTGAAGCCTGCTGAGACTAGATATGCCACTCATGATTTAGAGCTCGCGGCTATTGTTTTCGCCCTTCGTATTTAGCGTCATTATCTTTTAGGAGAGAAATTTGTTCTTTATACCGATCATAAGTCCTTGAAATATTTATTCTCTCAGAAGGAACTTAATTTGCGTCAACAGCGTTGGCTCGAGTTTCTTGCACCTTATGATCTTGATATTCTTTATACCCCCGGTAAGGGTAATCGTGTCGCCGATGCTCTTAGCCGTAAGCAACAAGCAGTTGTTTCTATGATGATATCCGAATGGAACGATCTCGAGATCTTATCCACTTGTGAGATTCGAGACCGCGTATCCGATTTATGTTCATCTCTTGTTTTATGTAGCCTTGAGGCTCATCCTTCTCTTTTAGACCGCATTCTTGAAGCTCAAAGGCTAGATCCCGAATTGGCTCTTCTTAGCCAAAATATTAAGGATAAGATTGATATTGAAGGATTGAAAGACTTTGGTATCAATTCTCGTGGCGGCGTTCGGAGATTTGGTAGACTCATCGTGCCAAATATTAGTGATCTTCGTAAAGATATTTTAGAAGATTCACATCATTCTAAATTCACCATTCATCCCGGTAGTAGTAAAATGTACGCGGATATGAAGCGACTTTATTATTGGGAGGGAATGAAACTTGACATCGCTAACTTCGTTAAGCGTTGCATGACTTGCCAACTCGTTAAAACCGAACATCAAAGGCCCGGTGGGTTATTGCAACCTTTAGAAATTCCTATTTGGAAGTGGGATCAAATTTCCATGGATTTTATTGACGGCCTTCCCCGTTCTCGTTCGGGTCATGATAGCTTATGGGTGATCGTTGATAGACTTACTAAATCCGCCCATTTTATTCCCGTTCGATCTAATCGAACCGTTCCTCTTTTGGCCAAAATCTTTATCAAAGAAATCGTTAAATTGCATGGAGTTCCTACTTCTATTGTTAGCGATCGTGATCCATTGTTTACTAGTGGATTTTGTAAGAGTCTTCAAAAAGCTTTGGGAACGAAGCTTAATTTTAGCACCGCTTATCACCCCCAGTCCGATGGACAAACCGAGCGTGTGAATCAAACTCTTGAAGATCTTCTTCGTGCTTGTGTTCTTGATTTTGGTGGAAGTTGGGAAGATCATATTTCACTTGTTGAATTTTCCTATAATAATAGCTTCCAATCTAGTATTGGTATGGCACCTTTTGAGGCACTCTATGGAAGGCCATGCCGATCTCCTTCTTGTTGGCTTGAGGCCGGTGAGAAGCTGGTTTTAGGTCCAGATTTTATTCGTGATTCCACAGAAAAGGTTGATCTTATTCGTCATAGGATGAAAGAAGCCCAGAGTAGACAAAAATCCTATGCCGATAACCGGAGTAGGAAGTTAGAATTTTCTGAGGGAGATCTTGTGTTCATTCGTGTTTCACCTATGAAAGGTGTTGTACGTTTCAGTCGATCGGGAAAATTGGCGCCTCGATATATTGGGCCATTTCCTATCATTGAACGTATTGGTTCCATGGCTTATCGCCTTTTATTACCGGCTCAATTTTCTGCTATCCGTGACGTGTTTCACGTTTCTCAACTTCGGAAATGTCTTCGAGATTCCGATTCTGTTCTTGAGCCCGGTGTTGTGGAAGAGAAGTTTCGCCTAATTTAACTTATGAGCAACATCCTATTCGTATCATTGCTTCGGAAGTCAAACGACTTCGAAATAAAGATGTTCCGCTTGTTAAAGTTCAATGGTCTTCAAATCCTAAGGATTGTTCTTGGGAATCTAGAGAGTACATCGAGCGAACACATCCGGACTTACTTTCTCGTGCTCTTTGAGGTGAACTTCTTATTTCAAGTTTCTTTTGTGATTGAATATGCTTTTATAGTTGTTACTTTATGTTCTCTTCTTAAATATTGCGAGGACGCAATTTCTTTAAGGAGGGGAGTCTGTAACAACCCGCATATTTATCGATTTTATATTTAAATATTTTATTTAAATATTTTATCGTTAGTCGGATTTTAGTCCGAAAAGCTACTTTTTGCATACGGTCGAATTAGGACTCGGGACCACTCCCATTGAGTTTAAAATGCCATTTGCGACCTTTTTGAGTATAAGCTTCGATATGTTTGGAGAAAGTTGATTTTTGCTACTTTTCACTTTGGGTTTGGTTTTGGGCTTAGCCGTATGTTAACTTATGCTCAAATCTGAGCCACTCTTCCCCACTCACCCTCATTCTCTTCTCTTTTCAGTTTTTATAACATTAATGGTGGGAGAGACTGGAAATTAAAAACTCCAAAACCCTAGTTTCTCTTGCAAATCAAATTCCTAGCTCCAAACTCAAGAAGAACCCATTGGTAAGCTTCTCTTCTTCTTCTCCAACTTATTCTCTTACCAATTTCAGAAATTCCTAAACCTAATTTTGGGAATGTTCTTGTTTTTTAGCTTAGATTCAAGCTCAATTGGGTTGTGTTGAAGAGAGGTTGATTCTCCATTTGCTTTCAAGTTTCTTCTTGTTTGATTTTGTGAAAAGGTGAGATTTTTATCTCACATCTATGTCTATATCCATCTTTGTGGTTAGGTATGAATTCGTAACCTTTGTGTATATTCATTTGCTTTTGATTTGGATCGAATGGGCGAATATTCCAATTTTTGTGAAAATCCTTTTATGGATGTTTGATTACGATATTTGGGGTGTATCGAAGAGCCTATAAGGCCGGGCTGTCATTTGACGTAAATCCTTAGTCGTCGTCGCTCGTCCGATCGCTCCCGATACGTTTTGGCCACTTTGGCCTAGGCAAATTATTGCCCAGACCAGGTGAACAGACGTCTGGTGACCAAGTCCAGACGTCTGGTTTGGACACGCATATTATAAAAAAAAAAGCCAGAGACTATTTTCAGACGTCTGAACCATCAAACCAGACGTCTGGATAGGTCTCAGACGTCTGACTTGAGGTTTCAGACGTCTGAGTGTTCTCTGGGTTATTTCCAGAGAACAAATCTAGACGTCTGGATTCCAAATCAGACGTCTGGAAATGTGCAGTTTTGCCTATTTTGGCTATATTTTAGTAAATTTCCAACTTTAATCGATTCGTGTTGTTTCCTATTTGTTGTTATCATTTGTTATTGACTTTGATGACATTTTCTTCGTGATTTTTGGGAATATCCATTTTTATGGATTTGGTATCGATTTCTTTGGATTTTATTCACGTCTTCGAATGTGAATTTTAGTGATTGATTGTTCTACAATCATTTTTGTGATTTGTCACTTTAAAAATATAAAGGTTTCAATACTAGTGTTAAATATCAAAATTTCTTCATCAAAACGATTTCAACTATATTTTCAATATCAAACTCGTTTACAAAACCGTTTTCCAATCTACTATTATATATAAACCTTTACCTCACTCGTATGAGAAATCTAATTAAACGACTTTGTAAAAAAAGTGGTATGAAACGCTTGCGTTCACTTTGTCGGTTAATTCTTGAACTTGTTCGATTGAATCTCTTGTGACAATTTTATAGTGGAGATCTACAGTTTGTTCGTAAATATTTAAGTTAAGCAAGTGGTTATGGGACATGAAGCTAAACTCATATATTTACTAGCTTAGTGTAATTGACACTTCTCGATGATCATGACGATCATTTTTGTGATTTAGACTAGCAATGTGCGATGTCTCTTTGACTGCGTGGGAGACTAAACCCCGTTTTGTGGAGTTTCGACTCAAATTGGTGGGGTAGCAACCCACGGTCTTTGGACCATTCGTGTGTCAGGTCTTCGGACCATTCGTGTGTCAAATTAATGGCTAGCTACCATGAGATAGCTTCTCGTTAATGTGTTACAGCTGTTGGTGAGTTTTCATGCTCCCGTTCGTGTGATAGGCCTCCACCCTATTTTGTGTGATTTCTGGTTTTCGTGTGTCGAATTCTGGAATTTTCTTCTTCACCTATTTTTGTGATTTCTATTGATATGATTTATCAATATTTGTGCATAGGTGAATTTGTGTGTCATTTACTGGATTTCTTGAGATGATTTCTAGAATTTGTGCTTCACCAATTTTCGTGATTTCCATTGATAAGTTTTATCAATATTTGTGTATTGGTGAATTTGTGTGTCATTGACTTTTGTGATTGACTTTGATATAATCGTCAATATTTGTGGTTTGATGAACGAAATAAGGAGTATGGCATTTCTTTGATTCTTGTGTAGATTTGGTGATATTGATTAATCTCTCGTTGATTTTCAATGACTTATATATATCACAGCTTGGAATTGTGATTATTATGTGTTTGGTCATATCTCTTATTCTATATCGTTTCATCTGATATCTATAGTTAGACTGATCCGTTTATTATTTTCTTATTAAATAATACTCGGGTCAGACCGAGATGTTACAGGTGCTTCTGCTTGACCTCTCACTTGGGATTGATTCCTCTGACTTTTGGTTAACTACTTAGATTAGTAGTTTTTGTTGTATACATTTGAGATATAGACTCCATAATGTATACTTATTCTTTTGTGTAGTTCATGTAACTATTCTTTTGCGATATTGTGGATCATTTTAGACCACTACTCTGATTTACACTTTCATGTGTAATATTCATATCTATTTCCGCCTTTGTGATATGAATTGTCTGTGACTGATTTGTGTTATGTTTATTTCTATATTTGTTTCCGAAGACCTTTATAGCCACTGTGTAGTAGCTTTGAGTTTGTGTCGGTATGTCGGATTTCCTCTTGAGAGGAAAAGATATATTTTTATCCGGTATATCGATACTCGCACAAAGCAATTATACAGATGGTCGCTCCTCAACAGCCTTATTCTCCGTGCTAGTTGATAGCATTCACAGTAATGTTCTTGGCTAGCGTGGGTATAGAGGTAGGGCGTCACATCAAAGCTTTTAAAAAATGAAATGTCTTAGACAAGTTTAAAGTCTGGTTTTAAATCAAAAATTAAAACTGTTTCAGGTTTTAAACCTGAAAGTTGTTTAGCAGTTTTTCATATTGAATGAAATTTTAATTTTAGTATGGAAATTTGATTTTAGATGGAAGTAGAAACTGAATTCAAATGTAGTTTTGAATTCAAAGTTTTTAAAGATAAGAATCTTAAATTTAAACAAGATTTAAATCTAGTTTTAAATCAAGAATTAAAACAGTTTTAGGTTTTAAAAACCTGAAATTTTGCAGTCTGTAGTTTAAATAAAATTCATATTTTAACTTGATTCAAGTATGAGTTAAAACTGAATTCAAGTGTAGTTTGAAACTCAAAGTTTTTGAAAATGAAAATCTTAAATTTAAACAAGATTTAATTTAGTTTAATCAAGTTTTAAAATAAGTTTCAGGATGCTTTCAAATTCAGACATTAAGCTAAAACAGTTTTGTTAGTTTTTAAAATTTGAAACAGATTTAAAGAGTTTAAGGAAGATTTAAAATGTGTTTTGAAATCAAGTTGAAACTGTTTCAAGTTTCTTAGAAACCCAGTTTTAATTTCAAAACAGTTTTAAAATTTAAAATGAATGAATATATTCAAATGTTTAAAAGTGAATATGAAAATGAAATTTCATTTCAAATAAGTTTAAAACTTGAAAGAATTGAGTCCCTTTAGTATTTGAAAGTATTTGAATTAAAATATGAAGTGTTGATTTAAATTTGAAAGTTGGAAATAATCAATTTATTTTCAATGCTTAATTTATCAAGTAATTTAGTTTTAAATCTTTATTTATATTTAAATGATGAATGTTGTTTAAACATTCATTTTTATTTTATGGTTTATAATTATTTTTGGAATTAATGAATCTTTAAATAAATTGGAATTTGAATTAAATTTTTAGAAATGTATTGTTTTAATACATTTTGAATTTAAATGAGTCATTTGATAGTAATTTGATTTTTTGAAAATCTTTAAGATAATTAAGGGTTTACTTAATTATTTGATTTTGAATAATGGTTTAGATTAATTTTGATAATTAATCTAATTCAAATTTTCTTAAGTATATAATGAATGAATTGATGTTAATTAATAATTGGTGATAATTATCTAAGGATAATTAAGTAATTAATTAATGTCAATAAATTTTAATATTGTGGTTTGTTAAGTTAACTAATTCAGTTTAATTAATTTTAATAAATCATTTGATGATTTTAGAGTGTAATTACTTAATGTAATTAGTGGAGCAGGGTTACTTAGAGATGTAATAATGATAATTACTGGAATGTAATTAGTAATTTGGATAATTACTTTTGTAATTAATTAAGGAATTAATTAATGATTAATTATTGGATAATTAATTTGTTAATAAGTAATTAAAGATAGTTAATTACTTAATTGGATATTAATCAAGGTGATTAATAATTAGGTTAATTAATAAATGTAATTAATTTTAATTAAGTAATATTAGAGATTATTAATTATTATAATTAATGATGTAATTAAGGATTGTTTGATTAAATAATAATTAATTAATAAATGATTAATTATTGTAATTACTTATGATTAAGGTTAATTAATTTATGAAATTAATTTAATACTAATTACTTACTGCAATTAGTGAATGATTGATCAAAGATGTTTAATCAAGTTAAATACTTAGTGAATAATTAATTAACTGGGTTAAATAATTAATGGTTGTTAAGCAAGATTTGAATAAGTAATTAATTTAATTTAATTTAAATTAATTAGAGATGGTTGTAATTAATTTAATTCATTTTAAATTAATTATAATTGATGGTTAATAAATCATTGCTTATGGATGTTATTGATTGAATGGTTGTGATCTCAGTAATAAGATTAGTTGTATCTGTATGATATGGATGATTGGCTTAAGTATGATGGTTTGTGATGGATTATTTGGTTGTGATAATTATCTGTTTATGGATGATACAGATTATTTGTTTATGATATGAATATGATTATCTATTGTTAGATGTAGTTTATCTATCTATGTGAAATAGATAGTAATGAAATAAGTTAATTGTTTAAATCCCTTAAGTACAACTTGGACATTAAAATGGCGTTTGGTTTCGATGAGACCGGGATCGGGTTTCCATATTTGGATATCCGAAAACCACATCGATTCCAATTAAACGTTTGGTCGTTAATCCAAGTGGAGCAAGTGAAGACTCGAGGTGTAAGGGCTATACGTCAGTATAACTCTGTGGGTGATTCCGTAATGAGTTTGACGGAATAGTACTTATAGATTCAAGATGGTGATATAGAGTGCAAGGGTTATCTTCGCTAACTCTGAGGGTGATTCCAATACGAGTGTAACGAGATAATGCCTTCGGTTTCGTTCGAACCCGGAAGGAACTTGTATGGATTGAATGCTTCCAGAACATCGTCAGGTGGACGATGAGCATTCTAAGATTTATGAGTCCTATAAAGGTAATCGTAACCTCAAGCCTCATCAATCGGGAATGGCTAAAACAGGGGAGGTGCGGCAAAGCTTCGTGGGTCGCACCCACTTGAGAGCAAGATTTAATTCTGTCTAGAGGTCCCTTTATATTTCGGTTGTGTGGCAGTTGGTGACGACCAATCTGCGGGGTAGTCTTGTTCGAAACTGTTCAGTAAGGAACGTGTCCGGCTTTGTGTTGCAGGGGATGAAGGGAGTAATCCTCGGTACGGTGATCTAGGCCACGTACTGTGACGGGCGGTACCCCAGTAGCCCTGTCATTGATGGAGACCCATTTACCCTACGAGACCCTACGGTTTTATTTGTATTACCCACTTTTGTGGATAGTAGCTGGAATTTAATAAATGTAACAATTTTGGTTATTTCTTATTTACTTGAAAACCCTAGACACTATTATAATATCACTGGATTTCCTATCAAATGTTTTGGTTAGCGTAAGGTAAAAACTTTTCCATGTTTATATGTGGGAAGTCTTACGTGATACGTTTTGTTTTCAAAGGTTTTTCTAAATTTAAGCAACTTTTAACCCCGTTTACTCACACCAGACCCCTGTCTGACCTGAGTGTTTATTTTCTGTTTTATTAAACTCTTGGGTACTCATATTTCATATGAGTAGTCAAGTGATTCAGGATTGCTTTGACGAGTTCTGGAGGAGATAATGGAGCAGGAGGCTTCAGCGTGTAGATATATTTAGTGGTTCCGCTGTGTTTGAGTTGTATCTGCTTTTCTCTGATGTACTTGGATTGTAAATGCAAGACAGATGTTTATAACTGTCTAATTTTGTGTTGTATTAGCTGTATTACTCTGATGTATAAGATACTATGTAAAGTTTTATGTGATATATTACAATTTATTCGATTCCGCTGTGAGATTCTGATGTTGTCTTTTTCTTCTTCCCTTTCTTTTCTCTTTTCTATCCCTTTCTTTCTTCTTAGCGATGCGATTTCCTGGAGTTTGGAAGTTGGGTCGTTACAAATGTTATAAACTTAAGTATAATTGAAATGCTACTAATTAAATATAATGGAAATAGGTATTGTAAGTATGTGATTGTAAACTTAAGTAAATAGCTTGAAGTTACTTCTGAATAAAATTAGAATAAAGGATGAATAATGAAGATGACTATAAACTTAAGTTAATAAATTTACCTGCAAAGAAATTTGATTGTATATGATAATATAAATAAATGAATGTAATGCAATGAATAGAATAGAATTTGGCATTTTATAGATAGAAGAAATTGAATTGGTAAGTATGAATAGAAATAGATAGAAATAACAATGAATGAAAGGGAAATGAAGCAATAATTGTGTGAAATGGAATTAATAGGAAAACTTGATTTATTGTTGAAATTGTCGTTGTTTGGTTTATGGTTGTTTGGGCAAGGATGCTTTAAATTAGTTAGATGATGAATAATCTATTTAATTTCATCTAAGACAGTTGAGTAAAGATGCACGTAGTAGTTTATTTTCACTATGTACAATTTAAAGTTTTCAAAACTCAAACAACTATTTGTCTGTTTAATATGAATGAATGATTGTTTAGTATTGATTCTATGTGATGGTTGTATGCCTTGTTACCAGTGATTGTTTCTGTATTGATTTGTTCGTTTATGGTTGGAACAACTTTAAATAATTCATTTATATAATTATTAACCTTTTGGATTACACAAGTGAAATACAGGTTATGGATGAAATTGCTACTACTTTTGGTTTCATAATTAAGCGTAAATTGCCCGACAAATGGGTACATTTTCGGATTACGGTTTTATAGCGCTATTATATATATTTTTCCGTTGTTGGGACATATTATTTTGGAAAATATATGTAGTATATTTTTATTTTTGATATTATACTTTCTCCCGAGCCTCCCCGTACAAAGGAGACTCTGGCGAAATTTTCCGTAAATTTTGACTTTGAAAATTTTGAAAAATGTTTTCCAACTTTATTAATTTGAGTATAAAAGATTTAATGGGTATAAGTTGGTATATTTTATTTAAATTAATTAATTTTTTAAAATTATTTGTTTATAAAGTTAATATTTTTGAATAAGATGTATTGTTTATTTAATTCTTCTTTTCCCTTCTTTTTCCTTTTCGGTGACGAAAAGTTTTGAGTGGGGGAGAGTTTAACGACCCATAAATTTCGATAATTAAATTTATCATTTTAATAAGATTTTGGAATTAAATTTATAATGAAGTGAATGTTAGAAAATTAAGTGTAGCAGTTGTAATAAAAATTTACAATCAAAAATGAAATTGAATTAGTTGAAATAATGTAATTTGTCATCCTTGGTTATAAGTTTAATATAAGAAAACAAATGGAAATATTGATTTAACTAGTGAGATGATATAATTAGGGGTAATTTAATGAATTCAATATTATGTATGAAATTATAGAAATTTGTTGAATAAAATTTAAAACGATTTATTAATATTAAATTTTAATTAATTGGATCTATTGTAGTAAATGGAATTTAATATTACATCATTTGAAATTAAGATATAAAAAGAATATTAATACACTATAGTATAACCCATGATAATTGTATCGTAAATGAAATTGATTGAATAGATAAATTTGTGCAATACCTATTAATTGAAACAACATGTAAGGTTATAATTGATTTAAATTAGGGAATCGGGGAATAAATTCTGAAGTTATATTAACTAAGGAAGTAATATCCAATAAATTGAAAGTTTGTACAATCAATTTTAAATAAGTAAAAAAAAATTTTTGTTGTTGATAATAGATATTACTTGAATTAAGTGTAGTAACGGAAGTGTGAATGCAAATTTAATAGAAACATAAGTTTATTTTATAAGGCAAGAATTGATGTAATAAAAAGTTTGAAACCAAGTAAATAAAATTTATTGAGGACATTAATAGTAATTTATGTATATATTTGGCATTGAAATCAAATCAATTTATAGAAATCAATTTTAATTAATTGTAAGGAAATCAAATGGATGGATTTATTTGAATGTTAACTGACACTTAATGAATGTATAAAAATTGTAAGGGCATAATTGATTTCGTTAAATACATCTTTGGTAATCAATTGTAATGAATCTAAATTTAACGTTTTGTGATGTATTTAAGTAATAATCGGGAATCAATGTTAATTATACCCATAAATTATCAATTTATTGAATAGCAAGATTTTAATTAAATAAACGGTTTTATTTAATTTTCAATTGATAATTTATGAAGTTTAATGCGAAATAAATTGCAATTAATTGTCTTAATTTGTGCAGTTTGGGTAGATTTAATTTTTCATTGCAGATGGTTAACTCTATAAGATGTAATAAGTGTTAATTTTATTTATAGTATGAGGATTGGTTGATTTAAGGAGTGAAAACCAAGATTTATTAATTTATTTGAAATTTGGAATTTAATAAGTGGATTAATTGCAAATAAGTGGGATATATTATTAAAATATTACATAAATTAGAATTTAGATGAAAATTGAGAATGTTAGTGTAACGGACTTTGATTCCAATATTTATTTCATCCATTTGTTAATAATGAATTGAATAGTAGAGTGAAAAGTAAATTAATAGAAATTTTGGAAATTAAATTTATAATTTAATGAAATTGAGGTTAATATTGAAATTTATAAATTATTCACCTCTAAGTTGACATTTAAATTTGTTTGATCGTTGTAAATGATTGAGAAATCATAAGTGATGAAATTTGACAAATTTTCGAACTGAAACCGAAAAGTTGATTTAATTAATTAATTTTAATTAAATAACTGGAAAAATAGCCATTTTGGCCACTGACTCGGATTTCGACGAAACAAGTTTCATCGGATCCATAATAGTGAATTATTGTACGATATCAAGCTTCGTAGCGATCGGACTTGTCGTTTGATCGTACGGACTTGAAACGCCTTGAAATCGATAAATTGAAATCAATTGAAATAAATTTGAAAAATATTGATTTTAGCATAACTTCTTCATACGATGGAATTTGGACGTGAAACTTTCATCGCGTTTAAAATATTTTTAAACACCTATTTTGATATATGGGTTTATCCAATTTCTTTCCGGGTCTGAACAGGCTTTTTGGGCCACTTTGTCGTTAACGCGTATATCCAACCTTATCCATCCATTCTAATTTCTGACCTACCTATATAAACCCGGTTATAAACCCTAATTCCCCTCATTCTCATTTGTCTATACGCAATTCAGCTATCTCTCCTCCTCAATGGTAGACAACAAAATTACAGATCCAATTCCATTTCAAAATCAAAGTCAAAAATCCAAACTTCTTAGAAAAATTCAGAAAAAATATATGTTGAAGGTCTCGACGGGCGCACTCTAATATGCAATTTTTTCTCGATTCGAGTTATCATTTGTCCTGGAATCAGCGATTTATGTTTTGCCGTTCATTTTGGCTTGTGTGTTCGACGGTGGATCTTCGCCCTAGCGACGATCAGGAGGCACGGAGTGGTAGAGCTCTTAGAGGAGGACCTGGGGATGAAGTCGCTCGCCTGAAGGATGTAACAACCTGCATATTTATCGAGTTTGTATTTAAATATTTTATTTAAATATTAACTCGTTAATCGGATTTTGGTCCGAAAAGCTACTTTTTGCAAACGGTCAAATTAGGACTCGAGACCACTTCCATTAAGTTCGAAATGTCGTTTACAACTTTTTAAGTATAAACATCGATAGGTTTGGAGTTAGTGAAATTTCACTAACTTTTCCCGCTTTGGACTTTGGGTTAGTTTAGCCTATTAAGCCCAAGTTCCAACCCTCTTCTCCTCACTCTTCATAAATTTCCTAACTAATCAAGCTTTGGCATTAATGGTGGAGGGAATGGGAAATTAAAACTCCAAGCACAAATTCAATTGCAAATCCAACATTCAACTCCAAATTCAAGTAGAAGATATTGGATTCAAGCTTTGGATTGCTTCTCCTTGCTTTCAAGCTTTATCTTCATAAACTTTAGTGCAAAGGTGAGATTTTTGTCTCACAAATCTAGTCTATAACTATATTGGACTGTTGGGAATGATTCCCTATCACTTTTGCATGCACATTTGCATTTGGTTTGGATTGGATTGGCGAAAAACTCCAATTTTTAGCATTTTGGTGAATTTTCTGCACTTAGGTCGTTCTGGCCATTTTTAGGTCGTTCGAAGTTAAGTCGTTCGTCCATGGGTCGTGAGTCGTTCACGAGTTAACTTTAGGTCGTTCTGGAAGAATTGGCACTTCGGAATTAGGTCGCTCACGAGTTAAGTCGTTAGGTCGCTCGCGAGTTAGTACCATAGGTCGCAGGGCTTTAGGTCATTCTGGAAGTATTGGCACTTCGGAGTTAGGTCGCTCGCGAGTTAAGCCTTAAGTCGTAGGTCGCTCACGAGTTTGGCCTTAAGCCGTAGGTCGCTCGCGAGTTAAGCTTTAAGTCTTAGGTCGTTTCCGACCTATAATCTCTAGGCAAACGTTAAGTCGCTCGCCCTGGTTTATCTCGTAGGTCGTCTCCGACCTAAGCTCCAGATAAGTCGTTCGAGTTAGGTCGTTGGACCATTTACCTTAGGTCGCCCGTCCACTAAGTCGGCCTGGTTTATCTCGTAGGTCGTCTCCGACCTAAGCTCCAGATAAGTCGTTCGAGTTAGGTCGTTGGACCATTTACCTTAGGTCGCTCGTCCACTAAGTCGGCCTGGTTTATCTCGTAGGTCGTCTCCGACCTAAGCTCCAGATAAGTCGTTCGAGTTAGGTCGTTGGACCATTTACCTTAGGTCGCTCGTCCACTAAGTCGGCCTGGTTTATCTCGTAGGTCGTCTCCGACCTAAGCTCCAGATAAGTCGTTCGAGTTAGGTCGTTGGACCATTTACCTTAGGTCGCTCGACTCTGTTAAGTCGGCCATGTTGGGTCGTGAGTCATCGTTAGGTCGCGAACACCTCTAGGTCGCAACCACTAAGTCGCTTGACCCCTTAGACCCCTAGGTCGCAGCCGTTAGGTCGTATGACCCTTGAGTCGTTAGGTCGTTAGACCTCATTTTGTCTTCACTAGGTCGTACCGTTTTGGTCGGGGCGCTGCCCCGCACCCCGCCGGGGGCGCTGCCCCGCACCCCGCCGGGGGCGCTGCCCCCTGGACCCCCGCGACCTGACCGGGCAGGTCGAACCCCGTAAGCGGTGGCGTTGCCCCCGCACCCCCACCTTGGGGGGTTGCCACCCCCCCTGGACCCCCCCTCCGTAGGGGATCTTATCTGAAAAACATTGAGCTGATTTCCTTGGATTTTATTCGCATCTCCGTATGCGATCTTTGTGACTGATTGTTTCTACACTTGCTTATGTGTTTTGTCACTTTATAATACAAAGGTTTCAATACTAGTAGTAAATATCAAAACTCTTTTAACAAACAATTTCAACTCTATTTTTAATAAAAAAGCTCTTTTCTTAAACCGTTTTCCAATCTATTAGTATATACAAGCCTTTACCTCACTCGGATGAGAAATCTAATTAAACGACTTAGTAAAACAAGTGGTATGAAACGCTTGCGTTCACTTCGTCGGTTAATTCTTGGACTTGTTCGATTGAACCTCTTGTGACAATTTTATTAGTGAAGATTTACAGTTTGTTCGTAAATATTTAAGTTAAGCAAGTGGTTATGGGACATGAAGCTAAACTTCTATATTTACTAGCTTAGTGTAATTGACACTTCTCGTTGATCTTGATGATCTCTTTATGAATTAGACTAGCAATTGCGCGATGTCTCTTTCATTGCAAGGTTAGACTAGACACCACTTGTGTGATTCCATTCACACATACCTTTCTGCTTTTTGGTTAGTCTTGACCTCAATCTGTGTGATTCCACTCACACATGTGGGGTAGCTCCCCATGGTCTTCGGACCGTCATGTGATAGGCCTCTTTCCCTTTTTATGATTTCTGGATTTCTCGTGTTGATTTCTGGAATTTATGTCATTGACTTGTTATGAGTACAAGTTTAGGGTATGATGCCCTCTTCGAATCTTTGAGAAGATTCTTGTGATATTGATTATCTCTTATTGATTAATCTTCTGTTGATCATTATTTACATACTTATAGTGGTATGTCGTTATGGATATTTATGTTTATGCCATATCTTTTATGTTATATCATGCCATCTGATATTTATAGCTAGACTGATCCGTTTATTATTTTCTTAAATAATACTCGGATCAGACCGAGATGTTACAGGTGCTTCTGCTTGACTTCTTCCCAGGGATTCATCACTCTGACTTTTGGCTAACTGTTTAGATTAGCAGTTTTTGTTGTATACACTTGAGATATAGACTCATAGTTGTATTCTTTTGTATAGCACGTGTTGCTATTCTTTTGTATTATCGTGGATCTTATTGACCACTACTCTGATGTACACTTTCATGTGTTAGTTATATATTCATATCTTCTTCCGCCTTTGTGATATGGATATCTGTGAATGATTTGTGATATGATTATTTCTATGTTTGTTTCCGAAGATTATTTATAGCCACCGTGTGATAAGCAATTACATGGATGGTCGCTCCTCAACAGCCTTATTCTCCGTGCTAGTTGACAGCACTTCTCCGGAGTGTTCTTGGCTAGCGTGGGTATAGAGGTGGGGCGTCACAGCTTGGTATCGGAGCCAAACTTCGGAACAATGTAGAATAACTTAACAAGGATCATCGTCCTAGGTCTATCTTAGGAGTCATACCATAGGATTAATTTGAGTCTTCGTACCGACTCATCCTATTTCCTTTATGATTCCTTGTTTTATCTATCAAGATTGCTTGATGTTCATTGGTAAATAACCTTCTTCCTTCTCTTCTTTCTTTCTTTAAGGAAGAGAATGTCTAGACCAGGCCGTCCCAGAACTGGATCATCTGGTGCTGCTCCTCCGGATGGAGTTTTTATGACTGCTCAACAGCTTCTTGATTTAGTAACTAATGCTCAAGCAGCTGGAGCTAACCCGGAACCTACTCACCCAAAGTCGGGATTTGCACGCTTGTGCAGCGATTACACCAACTTGGGTGGGAAGCCCTTCAAAGGTTCGGAAAATATCATCGAGGTCCAGGCTTGGTTAAAATCATGCGATCGAATCTTTTCTCGCATGAATCTTATCGATCTCCACCGCGTTCAGGTGGCTTCCAGCATGCTCCAAGAGAGAGCATTGGACTGGTACGAACTCCTTATTTCAGAAATTAATGAAGCGAATCTCACCTGGGAGCAATTTCAGGGACGCTTCGAGTTAAAGTTTGTACCAGAAGCTGGGAAAGTAACCTTGGCTCGACGTTTTATAGACCTTGTTCAAGGTCAATCCTCTGTGACTGATTACGTCGCAGCCTTCGAGTCGCTTTCCAAATATGGGGTTGAATACATCAACACCCCATTGAAGAAGAACCAGAGGTTCGTTTATGGCTTAAATAAGAGTCTTAAGAAGCCACTGCTCCTGAAACTAGAAGTCGCATTTGATCAACTCGTCGATATCGCTCTTCGTCTTGAAGAGGCTGATAGAGAGAGTGATGTTGAAGTGGAAGGCGCTAAACCAAACTTCAACAACAAGAAGAGGCCAAACAAATTCAAGGGTCCTTATCCCAACAAAAAGGGTAAGCAGGCAACCACTGTGGCAAAGTATCCTTCTCCTAGTGGTGCGAGTTGCTTCAACTGTGGGTCTGGGGATCATTATGCGAATAAGTGCTCTAAGCCCAAATCTTGTCGCTATTGTAAGAGCCCAGATCACTTTATACATCAATGCCTCAAACGTAAAAGCAGGAATGAGGGAAAGTTAAATGTGGCTCAAGCCCCTGGCAACACATCTCGTGGCCAAGGTATTTCTCATTCCATTCTTGATGGTATTATTTTATTTCATGATCAACCTATTAGAGTTCTCTTTGATACGGGTGCATCCCATTCTTTTATATCAAAGGAACTGGTAGACACTTTTTCCTTAAGTGTTACTGCATTGATGACTTCTTTAAAAATTGCGAATCCTGTTGGTGGATCCGCAACTCTTAGTTTGCTTTGTAAAGATGTGGAGATTATTTTATGTGATTTTTCTTTCCTAGCCGATTTGCATGTCATGCGTTACTTAGGCTTTGGAATAATTTTGGGAATGGATTGGCTTAACCGTTATCAAGCCCATATCCTATGTCCTGAGCGGACTATTCATCTCCGACATCCACAATCTGTTAAACAGATTTCTGTTAATCTTAAAGATTCAGAATCCTGTTTGGTGGCATCTTTATATTCTTTAAATCCTCGTGATGACGATGATGATGATGAAGATGATATTATTTCTCGTATTCATGTTGTTCGTGAATTTTCCGACATATTCGAGCCCGTTTTAGGTTTGCCACCTAAACGAGCAATTGAGTTCAGAATTAATCTTGTTTCTGGAGCTCAACCTATTACTCGTCCTCCTTATCGCATGTCCAATAAGGAAAATGAGGAGATGCGTAAACAATTATCTGAGTTGGAGACGAGGCAATTTATTCGCTCTAGTTCCTCGCCTTGGGGAGCTTCGGCTATTTTCGTAAAGAAATCCGATGGTACTCTGAGGCTCTGCGTTGATTATCGCAAGCTTAACGATCTTACTATTAAAAATAAATATCCTTTACCTCGGATTGATGATCTATTCGATCAGCTTAGTGGTGCTAAGGTCTTTTCACAATTGGACTTGGCTACCGGTTTCCATCAGCTTCGTATCGCTGAGGATAGCATTCCTTTGACATCATTCCGTACTCGATATGGATCTTATGAATGGCTTGTTATGCCATTTGGGTTAACGAATGCTCCAGCTTATTTCGTTGACCTCATGAATCGAGTTTTCAAAGATTTCCTCGATCGGTTTGTTCTCATATTCATTGATGATATTCTAGTGTATTCAAAAACCAAGGAGGAACATGAGAAACATCTTAGGATTGTATTGGAAACACTTAGGAGTAATGTAACGATCCTGACTCGACCTTCGAAAATCGGCACCGAATACGACACTCGTATTCCAATGCCGCAGATCCAAACGTCGAATCTGGTTCGCCGGAGCTTATAACACATTAAGTACAACACAGCGGAAGAAAAAGAATAGCATATATCAATATACAACATTTGATACAACAGAATGATACAATGGATATAAATATACATCAGAGATACAAGAAATAGCTGCGGAAAGAAAAGATAACACTAGCAGCGGAACAAAATCTCCAATATAGTCTTCAAGAAAGAACTCCATCTTCAGAACACCAATCTAGCAATAGCTCGAACTCCCAATCACAATACACAAAGAAGAGCAAGTCTCGTCCGTAAAGGATTGCCAAATCCTAGGCTGAAAGCTATCGAATCTACACCTACTATTGATTATCTGAAAACCCCAACTCTAGACTGCCCGTGTGGGAAAATAGTGGGCACCCAGAGTTTAGGAAAGGAACAATAAACTCCAGGTCAGTCATGGGACTGGTATGAGCAAACAAAAATATTTGGTCTTTAAAACAGACAACAAGATAATTTAAAATAAATCCGCAATGCTTTTTGAAAAATGAAACTACCATAAGGCCTCCCGGCACACACACAATGCAAACGCACACATGGGGGAGATTTCTCCTTATGATAGTCAAACATGCTTACTACGAGAAAAATTCTTTGATATTATTACTAGTGCATAGTGGAAAATCTTTTGAAAGTATAATATAAATCCTAGCCAGCATAGGTACCATGATGCTATGCCTACTATAGCTGCCATGTTAAATGGCAGGTTCTACAACTAAAACCGTACAAGGCTCGTATTTGAAGAATGGATTTCCAACAAATGGTCAGGCTAAGGAACTTCCTACTGCCACATGGGATCGCCTCTGGCGGGACGTCCCGAGAAACTAACGTTACGGTTAGATCTCTGCCAACACAAGGCCGGGTTACCTCTGTAACTAGGTAACTACTACACGAGCGTGCCATCCCCCGGTCCTTTGGGACCTTTATCCGAGGTACCTCTAATCCAACAACCACAAAGCAATCACAAAGTAATAGATCTGCAGTATCCACATGAGTAAGTATCTGGGCTCCATACCATGATACCACCCTTTACCAGAAGGGAATGACAAACCCTAAAGGGCGCGACCCTCATAACCTTGCCGCATCTTTCCTGTTTCAACCATTTCCGGGGTGTGAGGTCCTGATGCAGTCTCGTCCACAAAGCTACGCTTTATACAAAAGCCATGCTTTGATCACAAATGATCAACAAATGATCATCAACACACAGCAGCACTTAGCATGCCACACTACCAAATTTGGGAGTATATCACTGATAAATATCAACTACATAACCTCTGAGCTCGTATGTCTCAGAGAAGGGTGTTAAGCTAAGAGAATAAATTCTCCGCCACCAAGCAGAAATGTATTTGATAGAGATCAGTTTAATATCTCAAAGCGTAGTGTCAGACATACAACCATACAAGTCTGTTCCGGGTTCGAACAGAACCGAAGGCACTTCCGAAGAAGCCCTTGCCAATCCGGGTATCCACAATCCCGATCGGACTTCCCATCACATAGGGAGAACTCTATACCGGAGCAACTCAGTGCAGAGTCAATCGACGGGTTATCCTACCGCTCTCGAAGACACCCGGTCTTCAACACCGGTCTTCAATTGCAATCCATAACGTCGTATCACTATTCAGAATGGGTTATATGACACAAGGTCCTCTCCCGGCTAAACCGAATAGCGAGCGCGATATTTAAAAATATATGGATATGGGATTTTAGTTAAGTCACAACTTATAAAACCCAAAACCTTTCTTTAAAATGGTTAAACAAATTACCATTCTAAATCTTTTAACAAAAAGATTTATTTCACAAAGTTCACCAAGTTTCACAAAGATCTATTTATGGATTTCCAAAACAATTTCCATTTTAATTGGATTAACTCAATGGAATCTTTAATTTAAAGATTTGTAGCTTTCAAAACATGTTCCCAAAGATTTATTCATAATTTGGAAATCTATTTTCCATTTTAGACTTGAAAACCTTTTAACACAAAGTGGAAGTTCATTTCATATGCGAAAGCTTTTATTATTTGAAACAAATATATTTTTATTTTGGAAAAAATCCGATTTATACAAGTTGAAATCTTGGGTTAAATTTAAATTCCAAAACGTCACTTTTAAAATGGTTTTAAAAACCCATATAAACCCATTTATAAGTTGAATACCCTTTTTAAACATAGTTTTCAAAATCATAGAATTCAATTCAAATATTGAATTCAAATCAAATTATTTAAATTTCAAAACTCAATTCGAGTTATTCAAAATAACTTTTATTTTCAAAAGCTTCAATTCTAATTCCAAAACTATTTTGGATTCAAAAATACAATTTTAAATATATTTCAAAAATCTGTGACTTAACCCATTTCCACGTGCAATCCATATTTGTGTGTGTATAAGTGTGGTCCAGGGGTTTAACACAATAGTGCACAACATCATCATCACAGATTCAACCATATCGATAAGCGGTATAACCCATAACGCTTATCTTCATCAACAGATTCATAGATAAAGTAAATTTATCAATCACAAAGATTCACTAACATGTTTCGATGTGGGTTTTGGATAACCAACTGGAATCCGGCTCCCTGTCGCATCGAAATTCAAATGTCGTTCTATGGGTCAAGGGGTTACATATACATATAACAATATATACGTCACAAATAAAATAGCCAAGCACAAAGCATTACATAGCATCACAAAACATATCAATCCATCATGAAGCATTCAATTGGCAATCAAACATCTACAATTAAGATGAATAAATCTATGTGGTTTTAAATCTATTCCTCACATAATCACTTTCATTAGTAATGAACTACCCTTAATTGCTTCTTTAATTACTTCTAAATTAATTACATTAATAATTAATTATATTTATTAGTCATCCCTGATTAATCTCCTTAGTAATTAATTACTCTTAATTAATTTCATCACTTAATCATTTCAAAAGACTTAATCAACCCATGCTTAAATTAATTACACTAAGTTCACAAAGAAATTTCCTTCCATATTAATTACACAAGTAATTAATTCCCAAAACTCTTCTCTACTTTAATTAATTACCCCAGTATTTACTTATCTTAATTACTTCTTGAAGTAATTATTCATCATTGATTACTTATCAACCCATTTAATGATTATTCTAAATTAATTAAAGTCAATTAATTAATTTAAACTAATCCAATTAATAAATTAATTACAAAGAGTAATTAATACCTTTGATTATTTCCATGAAGTAATCATACTTAATTAAGTGCCATAAATTGATTATTTAAATTAATTAATCCAATTAATTATCAAAATTAATTATATTAATTAATAAATAAATAATCACAAGTTAATGACCATCATTAACTTATTAACAAATTCTTAATTACCTTTCTTAAGTAATTGACTTAAACTTAATTACTAATTTAATTAACCTTAATTAATTCCAATCTTTATTTAATTAAACAAATTAATTAATTAAATTACCTTACTAATTTAATGAAACAAAGATCATTAAATCTTAAATTTACTTTTAAAAATAAAACATTTCTTATTCATGATTACTTTATCATTAATAAAGTAACTTAAAACAATTCTAACTTAAAATTGTTTTCAAAGTACATTTTAAATTTAAAACTTAAAAAGAAATCAAACAACTTAAACAAAGTTTAAAAACATTTTAAAATCTTTTAAAACTTTATACTAAAGATTTTCTTTTTTAATAAAAGAAGTTATAAGAAATTTAAACTCCAAATTCATTTAAAAATACAAATCATATTTACATATGTTTGAACAACCAATTTGTTTTAAACATTTAAATTTCTTCTTCTTTTTTTTTTTAAAAAAAAACTTCCTTAATTTTCAACCTTGTTTCAAAACTGAAGTTTGATTCCAGATTTAAACTTATGTTTAAATCCTTACTTAAATTTAAAGCTTATCTTAAATTTAAAATATTTAAACTCTTGAAGTTGTTCTAAACATTTTGTTTCAAAGTTTAAATTTAAATTTCAACCTGGATTCAAAACTCATTTGAGATTCAAATTTTTAAATTTGACTTAAATCCTGTTTTCAAAACCCTGCATTTAGATTTTTAAACAAATCTTAAAATTAAAACTACAGGTTTTATAAACCTGTAATCTCAGAAAAACAAACCCGAGTTCCCCCTTTATTTGCTTCGAGTCAGAAACTTACATGCTTCGAGTTTCCCTTCCAAAAATCCCGAGACCAACCCGAGCAACTAAACACTGCACCCAAAACAATCAACTCCCAAACCTGGAAACAAATCCAACCCCCACCCTTCAACCTGTCAACACCATTATCCACCATCTCCGACCACCATCATCGACCAAACTCCGGTGATAGCTTCATCACTACACCATCCACCATCACCCCCAATAGCTTTGAACTCGATGCATCCTTGAAGCCGCAGCACCCAAAACATTTTTTACCCAGTAAACTAGGGTTCATCACAGGGATTTCCAAATTCCCATCTCAAACTTGAATTGTAGATCAATTCAATAATTTTCTTGTGATCTATGCTAGATGACTATCTCCAGAAAACAAATTCACTCAATTTAAAAGCAAGGATCAACTGATTTTGATAAAAGTGTAAAATACAGTTCACATGAAACTGCATTTTACTCTTTACACTGCAAACTTAATTTCTAATCCAAAATTCTTGAATTTACTAAATGATTCTGATAGTAAACTTGAAACACCAATTCATGATATCTACCTTTCAAATTTATACAGAATTTAGTTAGTGTTCTATGTATTCAAACAACACAGAACTAAACAACTCATAAAAGACATTTAAATTTTATGTTATCATGAAATAAATAAATTCCACTCAAATGCTAATCTATGATAACATCCAGATCAAGAAAGAAAAACTATTTACCAAATTTGAACTTAAACTATAGCTATCATATCCTTAGAATCAAACATGCATGCCATTTCATATATACACAGGCAGTAAAAACATATATAAAAATTTAACTCAACAAATAAACAGATATACATTCCTACTTAATTTATTTTAAATTGAGTGTTACTCACAAACAAAAATAAACAAATTCAGGAAGGAGATTTGCTCACCTGGTATTTAATGTTTGAAGGCAGAGAAGAACAGAGAGGAAGCAAGCCTGTATTATTATTATTTTTCCTTTAGTTCCTTTTTTTTCTTTTTTGAAGCTTAGATCTGCAAGAGTTTATTGATACAAAGCTTTGTTTAACTTCCTGTTGTATTTGTTCACTTACTTTATTAATAACAAACAAAAGAATTCATTTGCTTACAGTTTGAATTTGTTCTAAAGCTTCAAATTTTGCTTTATTCTTCCAGGTAGAACTTTTGCTTGCACAGGAATTTCAGAGTTGAAGCTATGGATTTCCTTCTGTAACTGATCAAACATGATTGTTTAAATTTTTGTCTTTGTTACTGATTACTAACATCAAATTCAAATTTTAAAGAAAAGAAATTTCTTGCCTTCATCTTTTTTTCCTTTTTCCATAGAAACCATTTTCTCCCAGGTTTGCAGATTTAAATTTTCCCTCTTTACTTTGATTTGAACTTTTAAACTTTTAAAACTGAAGCTCGTTGAAGCTTTGAACTTGCATACTTTCAGACTTGTTTGTGATTTGCCATAATACTGAAGCTTTGCATTGCTCTTCATTTTTTTCTCTTTCTGGGTTTCATTCTTTTTCCAGGTTGCTTTTCTTTTTTTTCTTTTTTTTCTTCATTGAACTTTGATTCCCTTTTTTTTTCCTTTGTTTTGAAACTGGGTTTCAATCTGAAGCTCTCACTTATCCCAGGTTGAACTTCTTTGAAAACAAGGATTTCGTTTCAGATTTTTAGCAGAAATGACAGACCTTCTTTTCTAATTTTTTTTTTTTTTTTAAGCTTGATCTTCATTTTCAGATTTGAGGAGAGAATGGTATTATTCCTTTTTTTCTGATTTTTTTCTTTGGTGTTATACTTTTGAGATGCCAAATCTTTTTTACTATTTCTCTTCAGATTTGTGAAGAGTTATTATGAACATGTATGGGAAAATGAAGAGTTTTGTAATTTTTTAATCTTATTATTTTATTTTATCAAATATACTTGATGCCACTTGTTAAAAACAATCTCAAGCTCTAGATTTTGTTGATTTTCTTACTCTACTACATCTCACATGTGTATGTATTTCTCTTTACTTCCTTGTGTATATTTACATTTTAAACTTTTAGTTCTTGTTTTTATATCTATTTTGTTTATTATTTTCAACTTACATCAATTTGAAGAAAGGAATGATTTTTAAAAACTCATTTTATTAATAAGTGATTTATTGATAAGAAAGGTAATAAAATTGGAATTTTCCCATATATAGTTTATCACTGATTTTATTTGTTTGAGACCTTTCAATTTATTTTCAAATTGCATTTCCAAGTTTAAAATATATTATAAATTTATATTGACAATTTTAGGGTGTTATTTTATTTTATTTTGAATATTCTATCTTAAAATATATTTATATGAAAAAAAAAATACCTCTTTATTAATTTTGAAAATTTAATCACAATTTATATTTTTAATCTTAAATTCCCAATTCAAATCTATTTATAACTCAAAAATAGAAATTTTCTAATAAATTCATAATTAAATCCACAATTATATTTTTCAAAATTAAATAAATTGTCAAATTAAACTTGTTCAAAATTCAGGAATGTTACAGATTTCCCCCCTTAAAAGAATTTCGTCCTCGAAATTTGCAAGAGAGACGAAGAAGAAAAGATGATAGATAAAGAAATAATTGATCAGTTCATATCGAAATATTTATTCTGCATTCGGTTTACCAAATCAGAATATCAACAACATGAGAACAAACTCATACAATTATTACACAAGGTATTCGGTCCATCGGTCTATGAGTATGCAAGGGCATTGATTAGTTCGAAGGGATAACTAATCGTTCGTAGAATATATCGGATCCCAGAGAATAGATAGATTGATTTAATCTTTTACGATCCCTCAAACACTAGATAAGGATTCCAAATTCAAGTCGGAATATCCTAAAGTATATATAACTTGACCCTCTTCGGACTTCAGTTTACACAAGAAATTACAATAGAATTTCAAATTTGGTTTTAATCGATATCGTTCTATTGATACAATTCAATTTTTTAGCTTTATATTATATTAACCAATTTTAACTTAATTTAAATTTCCAATTTATTTAAAACTTTCAATTTCCAAATTCATTAGAGCTTAAAACGAAAAGCTGATAAGAAATCGATGAAGATACGAAGTAAGGATTTTCTACAGTGATTCGTAAGGCCACCATCACACCGAAGTTCTTCTCGTAGCTGCTACGAAGCAATCAAAAGAATTCCGAAATCGAATCAAAGGAGATTTGATAGAGAAAGTTTATTCCGCTGTTGCAGGGTATTGACCATTTGTAGTGGTACTCCCCCGACCCCTATCTCGTTCTCTTCTTGCACTCATACTTACTATCAGTGAATAGTAAGAGAATTTACTGAGGCATTCGAACGGATATCTTAGGGATTACTCATTCTAGGGTATATTTCACCCTATCTCTAATGAGTTACTTAATGTGTTATACTCCTGAGCTAAAGTTTCAACCTTCAGCTCTGATACCAAATGTAACGATCCTGACTCGACCTTCGAAAATCGGTACCGAATACGACACTCGTATTCCAATGCCGCAGATCCAAACGTCGAATCTGGTTCGCCGGAGCTTATAACACATTAAGTACAACACAGCGGAAGAAAAAGAATAGCATATATCAATATACAACATTTGATACAACAGAATGATACAATGGATATAAATATACATCAGAGATACAAGAAATAGCAGCGGAAAGAAAAGATAACACTAGCAGCGGAACAAAATCTCCAATATAGTCTTCAAGAAAGAACTCCATCTTCAAAACACCAATCTAGCAATAGCTCGAACTCCCAATCACAATACACAAAGAAGAGCAAGTCTCGTCCGTAAAGGATTGCCAAATCCTAGGCTGAAAGCTATCGAATCTACACCTACTATTGATTATCTGAAAACCCCAACTCTAGACTGCCCGTGTGGGAAAATAGTGGGCACCCAGAGTTTAGGAAAGGAACAATAAACTCCAGGTCAGTCATGGGACTGGTATGAGCAAACAAAAATATTTGGTCTTTAAAACAGACAACAAGATAATTTAAAATAAATCCGCAATGCTTTTTGAAAAATGAAACTACCATAAGGCCTCCCGGCACACACACAATGCAAACGCACACATGGGGGAGATTTCTCCTTATGATAGTCAAACATGCTTACTACGAGAAAAATTCTTTGATATTATTACTAGTGCATAGTGGAAAATCTTTTGAAAGTATAATATAAATCCTAGCCAGCATAGGTACCATGATGTTATGCCTACTATAGCTGCCATGTTAAATGGCAGGTTCTACAACTAAAACCGTACAAGGCTCGTATTTGAAGAATGGATTTCCAACAAATGGTCAGGCTAAGGAACTTCCTACTGCCACATGGGATCGCCTCTGGCGGGACGTCCCGAGAAACTAACGTTACGGTTAGATCTCTGCCAACACAAGGCCGGGTTACCTCTGTAACTAGGTAACTACTACACGAGCGTGCCATCCCCCGGTCCTTTGGGACCTTTATCCGAGGTACCTCTAATCCAACAACCACAAAGCAATCACAAAGTAATAGATCTGCAGTATCCACATGAGTAAGTATCTGGGCTCCATACCATGATACCACCCTTTACCAGAAGGGAATGACAAACCCTAAAGGGCGCGACCCTCATAACCTTGCCGCATCTTTCCTGTTTCGACCATTTCCGGGGTGTGAGATCCTGATGCAGTCTCGTCCACAAAGCTACGCTTTATACAAAAGCCATGCTTTGATCACAAATGATCAACAAATGATCATCAACACACAGCAGCACTTAGCATGCCACACTACCAAATTTGGGAGTATATCACTGATAAATATCAACTACATAACCTCTGAGCTCGTACGTCTCAGAGAAGGGTGTTAAGCTAAGAGAATAAATTCTCCGCCACCAAGCAGAAATGTATTTGATAGAGATCAGTTTAATATCTCAAAGCGTAGTGTCAGACATACAACCATACAAGTCTGTTCCGGGTTCGAACAGAACCGAAGGCACTTCCGAAGAAGCCCTTGCCAATCCGGGTATCCACAATCCCGATCGGACTTCCCATCACATAGGGAGAACTCTATACCGGAGCAACTCAGTGCAGAGTCAATCGACGGGTTATCCTACCGCTCTCGAAGACACCCGGTCTTCAACACCGGTCTTCAATTGCAATCCATAACGTCGTATCACTATTCAGAATGGGTTATATGACACAAGGTCCTCTCCCGGCTAAACCGAATAGCGAGCGCGATATTTAAAAATATATGGATATGGGATTTTAGTTAAGTCACAACTTATAAAACCCAAAACCTTTCTTTAAAATGGTTAAACAAATTACCATTCTAAATCTTTTAACAAAAAGATTTATTTCACAAAGTTCACCAAGTTTCACAAAGATCTATTTATGGATTTCCAAAACAATTTCCATTTTAATTGGATTAACTCAATGAAATCTTTAATTTAAAGATTTGTAGCTTTCAAAACATGTTCCCAAAGATTTATTCATAATTTGGAAATCTATTTTCCATTTTAGACTTGAAAACCTTTTAACACAAAGTGGAAGTTCATTTCATATGCGAAAGCTTTTATTATTTGAAACAAATATATTTTTATTTTGGAAAAAATCCGATTTATACAAGTTGAAATCTTGGGTTAAATTTAAATTCCAAAACGTCACTTTTAAAATGGTTTTAAAAACCCATATAAACCCATTTATAAGTTGAATACCCTTTTTAAACATAGTTTTCAAAATCATAGAATTCAATTCAAATATTGAATTCAAATCAAATTATTTAAATTTCAAAACTCAATTCGAGTTATTCAAAATAACTTTTATTTTCAAAAGCTTCAATTCTAATTCCAAAACTATTTTGGATTCAAAAATACAATTTTAAATATATTTCAAAAATCTGTGACTTAACCCATTTCCACGTGCAATCCATATTTGTGTGTGTATAAGTGTGGTCAATGGTTTAACACAATAGTGCACAACATCATCATCACAGATTCAACCATATCGATAAGCGGTATAACCCATAACGCTTATCTTCATCAACAGATTCATAGATAAAGTAAATTTATCAATCACAAAGATTCACTAACATGTTTCGATGTGGGTTTCGGATAACCAACTGGAATCCGGCTCCCTGTCGCATCGAAATTCAAATGTCGTTCTATGGGTCAAGGGGTTACATATACATATAACAATATATACGTCACAAATAAAATAGCCAAGCACAAAGCATTACATAGCATCACAAAACATATCAATCCATCATGAAGCATTCAATTGGCAATCAAACATCTACAATTAAGATGAATAAATCTATGTGGTTTTAAATCTATTCCTCACATAATCACTTTCATTAGTAATGAACTACCCTTAATTGCTTCTTTAATTACTTCTAAATTAATTACATTAATAATTAATTATATTTATTAGTCATCCCTGATTAATCTCCTTAGTAATTAATTACTCTTAATTAATTTCATCACTTAATCATTTCAAAAGACTTAATCAACCCATGCTTAAATTAATTACACTAAGTTCACAAAGAAATTTCCTTCCATATTAATTACACAAGTAATTAATTCCCAAAACTCTTCACTACTTTAATTAATTACCCCAGTATTTACTTATCTTAATTACTTCTTGAAGTAATTATTCATCACTGATTACTTATCAACCCATTTAATGATTATTCTAAATTAATTAAAGTCAATTAATTAATTTAAACTAATCCAATTAATAAATTAATTACAAAGAGTAATTAATACCTTTGATTATTTCCATGAAGTAATCATACTTAATTAAGTGCCATAAATTGATTATTTAAATTAATTAATCCAATTAATTATCAAAATTAATTATATTAATTAATAAATAAATAATCACAAGTTAATGACCATCATTAACTTATTAACAAATTCTTAATTACCTTTCTTAAGTAATTGACTTAAACTTAATTACTAATTTAATTAACCTTAATTAATTCCAATCTTTATTTAATTAAACAAATTAATTAATTAAATTACCTTACTAATTTAATGAAACAAAGATCATTAAATCTTAAATTTACTTTTAAAAATAAAACATTTCTTATTCATGATTACTTTATCATTAATAAAGTAACTTAAAACAATTCTAACTTAAAATTGTTTTCAAAGTACATTTTAAATTTAAAACTTAAAAAGAAATCAAACAACTTAAACAAAGTTTAAAAACATTTTAAAATCTTTTAAAACTTTATACTAAAGATTTTCTTTTTTAATAAAAGAAGTTATAAGAAATTTAAACTCCAAATTCATTTAAAAATACAAATCATATTTACATATGTTTGAACAACCAATTTGTTTTAAACATTTAAATTTATTCTTCTTTTTTTTTTAAAAAAAAACTTCCTTAATTTTCAACCTTGTTTCAAAACTGAAGTTTGATTCCAGATTTAAACTTATGTTTAAATCCTTACTTAAATTTAAAGCTTATCTTAAATTTAAAATATTTAAACTCTTGAAGTTGTTCTAAACATTTTGTTTCAAAGTTTAAATTTAAATTTCAACCTGGATTCAAAACTCATTTGAGATTCAAATTTTTAAATTTGACTTAAATCCTGTTTTCAAAACCCTGCATTTAGATTTTTAAACAAATCTTAAAATTAAAACTACAGGTTTTATAAACCTGTAATCTCAGAAAAACAAACCCGAGTTCCCCCTTTATTTGCTTCGAGTCAGAAACTTACATGCTTCGAGTTTCCCTTCCAAAAATCCCGAGACCAACCCGAGCAACTAAACACTGCACCCAAAACAATCAACTCCCAAACCTGGAAACAGATCCAACCCCCACCCTTCAACCTGTCAACACCATTATCCACCATCTCCGACCACCATCATCGACCAAACTCCGGTGATAGCTTCATCACTACACCATCCACCATCACCCCCAATAGCTTTGAACTCGATGCATCCTTGAAGCCGCAGCACCCAAAACATTTTTTACCCAGTAAACTAGGGTTCATCATAGGGATTTCCAAATTCCCATCTCAAACTTGAATTGTAGATCAATTCAATAATTTTCTTGTGATCTATGCTAGATGACTATCTCCAGAAAACAAATTCACTCAATTTAAAAGCAAGGATCAACTGATTTTGATAAAAGTGTAAAATACAGTTCACATGAAACTGCATTTTACTCTTTACACTGCAAACTTAATTTCTAATCCAAAATTCTTGAATTTACTAAATGATTCTGATAGTAAACTTGAAACACCAATTCATGATATCTACCTTTCAAATTTATACAGAATTTAGTTAGTGTTCTATGTATTCAAACAACACAGAACTAAACAACTCATAAAAGACATTTAAATTTTATGTTATCATGAAATAAATAAATTCCACTCAAATGCTAATCTATGATAACATCCAGATCAAGAAAGAAAAACTATTTACCAAATTTGAACTTAAACTATAGCTATCATATCCTTAGAATCAAACATGCATGCCATTTCATATATACACAGGCAGTAAAAACATATATAAAAATTTAACTCAACAAATAAACAGATATACATTCCTACTTAATTTATTTTAAATTGAGTGTTACTCACAAACAAAAATAAACAAATTCAGGAAGGAGATTTGCTCACCTGGTATTTAATGTTTGAAGGCAGAGAAGAACAGAGAGGAAGCAAGCCTGTATTACTATTATTTTTCCTTTAGTTCCTTTTTTTTCTTTTTTGAAGCTTAGATCTGCAAGAGTTTATTGATACAAAGATTTGTTTAACTTCCTGTTGTATTTGTTCACTTACTTTATTAATAACAAACAAAAGAATTCATTTGCTTACAGTTTGAATTTGTTCTAAAGCTTCAAATTTTGCTTTATTCTTCCAGGTAGAACTTTTGCTTGCACAGGAATTTCAGAGTTGAAGCTATGGATTTCCTTCTGTAACTGATCAAACATGATTGTTTAAATTTTTGTCTTTGTTACTGATTACTAACATCAAATTCAAATTTTAAAGAAAAGAAATTTCTTGCCTTCATCTTTTTTTCCTTTTTCCATAGAAACCATTTTCTCCCAGGTTTGCAGATTTAAATTTTCCCTCTTTACTTTGATTTGAACTTTTAAACTTTTAAAACTGAAGCTCGTTGAAGCTTTGAACTTGCATACTTTCAGACTTGTTTGTGATTTGCCATAATACTGAAGCTTTGCATTGCTCTTCATTTTTTTCTCTTTCTGGGTTTCATTCTTTTTCCAGGTTGCTTTTCTTTTTTTTTCTTTTTTTTCTTCATTGAACTTTGATTCCCTTTTTTTTTCCTTTGTTTTGAAACTGGGTTTCAATCTGAAGCTCTCACTTATCCCAGGTTGAACTTCTTTGAAAACAAGGATTTCGTTTCAGTTTTTTAGCAGAAATGACAGACCTTCTTTTCTAATTTTTTTTTTTTTTTTTAAGCTTGATCTTCATTTTCAGATTTGAGGAGAGAATGGTATTATTCCTTTTTTTCTGATTTTTTTCTTTGGTGTTATACTTTTGAGATGCCAAATCTTTTTTACTGTTTCTCTTCAGATTTGTGAAGAGTTATTATGAACATGTATGGGAAAATGAAGAGTTTTGTAATTTTTTAATCTTATTATTTTATTTTATCAAATATACTTGATGCCACTTGTTAAAAACAATCTCAAGCTCTAGATTTTGTTGATTTTCTTACTCTACTACATCTCACATGTGTATGTATTTCTCTTTACTTCCTTGTGTATATTTACATTTTAAACTTTTAGTTCTTGTTTTTATATCTATTTTGTTTATTATTTTCAACTTACATCAATTTGAAGAAAGGAATGATTTTTAAAAACTCATTTTATTAATAAGTGATTTATTGATAAGAAAGGTAATAAAATTGGAATTTTCCCATATATAGTTTATCACTGATTTTATTTGTTTGAGACCTTTCAATTTATTTTAAAATTGCATTTCCAAGTTTAAAATATATTATAAATTTATATTGACAATTTTAGGGTGTTATTTTATTTTATTTTGAATATTCTATCTTAAAATATATTTATATGAAAAAAAATACCTCTTTATTAATTTTGAAAATTTAATCACAATTTATATTTTTAATCTTAAATTCCCAATTCAAATCTATTTATAACTCAAAAATAGAAATTTTCTAATAAATTCATAATTAAATCCACAATTATATTTTTCAAAATTAAATAAATTGTCAAATTAAACTTGTTCAAAATTCAGGAATGTTACAAGTAATCAATTAAAGGCGAAATTTTCTAAATGCCACTTTTGGCAATCTCGTGTGAAGTTTCTCGGTCATATTATTTCCGAATCCGGGATATCCGTGGATCCTTCAAAGATCGAAGCGATTCAAGATTGGAAGAGACCGGAGAGTGTGACAGAGATTCGTAGTTTTCTCGGATTGGCGGGCTATTACCGCCGTTTTATTAGAGACTTTTCTAAGATTGTCGTGCCTCTTACTGGCTTGACTAAGAAGGGAGTTAAATACATTTGGTCGGACAAATGTGAAGCCTCTTTTCAGAAATTGAAAGAACTCCTTTCTGATGCTCCTATTCTTGTGATTCCCGAGGGGAATCAAGATTTTGTTGTTTATACCGATGCTAGTCACGTTGGTTTGGGTGCCGTTCTTATGCAAAAAGAACGTGTTGTTGCTTATGCTTCTAGGCAATTGAAGCCGGCCGAGACTAGATATGCCACTCATGATCTAGAGCTCGCGGCTATTGTTTTCGCCCTTCGAATGTGGTGTCATTATCTATTGGGAGAGAAATTTATTCTTTACACGGATCATAAGTCTTTGAAATATTTATTTTCTCAAAAAGAACTTAATTTACGTCAACAGCGTTGGCTCGAGTTCCTCGCACCTTATGATCTTGATATTCTTTATACCCCCGGTAAGGGTAATCGTGTCGCCGATGCTCTTAGCCGTAAGCATCAAGCAGTTGTTTCTATGATGATATCCGAATGGAACGATCTCGAGATCTTATCCACTTGTGAGATTCGAGAGCGCGTATCCGATTTATGCTCATCGCTTGTTTTATGTAGCCTTGAGGCTCATCCTTCTCTTTTAGACCGCATTCTTGAAGCTCAAGGGCTAGATTCTGAATTGGCTCTTCTTGGCAAAAATGTTAAGGATAAAATTGATATTGAAGGTTTGAAAGACTTTGATATTGATTCTCGTGGCGGCATTCGAAAATTTGGTAGACTTATCGTACCAAATATTAGAGATCTTCGTAAAGATATTTTAGAAGATTCCCATCGTTCTAGATTCACCATTCATCCTGGTAGTAGTAAAATGTACGCTGATATGAAGCGACTTTATTATTGGGAGGGAATGAAATCTGATATTGCTAACTTTGTTAAGTGTTGCATGACTTGCCAACTTGTCAAGGCCGAACATCAAAGGCCTGGTGGGTTATTGCAACCTTTAGAAATTCCAATTTGGAAGTGGGATCAAATTTCCATGGACTTTATAGATGGCCTTCCCTGTTCTCGTTTGGGTCATGATAGCTTATGGATGATTGTTGATAGACTTACAAAATCCGCCCATTTTATTCCGGTTCGGTCTAGCCGAACCGTTCCGCTTTTGGCCAAACTATTTGTCAAGGAAATTGTAAAATTGCATGGAGTTCCTACTTCTATTGTTAGCGATCGTGATCCATTGTTTACTAGTGGATTTTGGAAGAGTCTTCAAAAAGCTTTAGGAACGAAGCTTAATTTTAGCACCGCTTATCACCCCCAGTCCGATGGACAAACCGAGCGTGTGAATCAAACTCTTGAAGATCTTCTTCGTGCTTGTGTGCTTGATTTTGGAGGAAGTTGGGAAGATCATATTTCACTTGTTGAATTTTCCTATAATAATAGCTTCCAATCTAGTATTGGTATGGCACCTTTCGAGGCACTCTACGGAAGGCCATGCCGATCTCCTTCTTGTTGGCTTGAGGCCGGTGAGAAGCTGGTTTTAGGTCCAGACTTTATTCGTGATTCCACGGAAAAGATTGAACTTATTCGACATAGGATGAAAGAAGCCCAGAGTAGACAAAAATCCTATGCCGATAATCGAAGAAGGAAATTAGAATTTTCTGTTGGGGATCCTGTTTTTATTCGTGTTTCACCTATGAAGGGTGTTGTACGTTTCAGTCGATCGGGGAAGTTAGCGCCTCGATATATTGGGCCATTTCCTATCACTGAACGTATTGGTTCCATGGCTTATCGCCTTGCATTGCCGGCTCAGTTTTCTGCTATGCATGATGTATTTCACGTTTCTCAATTACGAAAATGCCTTCGGGATTCCGATTCTATTCTTGAGCCTGCTGTTGTGGAAGAAATTGAAGTTTCGTCGAATTTAACTTATGAGCAGCATCCTATTCGAGTTATAGCTTCTGAGGTTAAACGACTTCGAAATAAAGATGTTCCGCTTGTGAAGGTTCAATGGTCCTCAAATCCTAAGGATTGTTCTTGGGAATCCAGAGAATTCATCGAGCGTACACATCCGGACTTGCTTACTCCTTCTCCTTGAGGTGAACTTCTTCTTTCAAAATTCCTCTTGTGTTAATATGCTTTTATGGTTGTTACTTTTTATTTCCATCTTATATATATTGCGAGGACGCAATTTCTTTAAGGAGGGTAGTCTGTAACAACCCGCATATTTATCGAGTTTGTATTTAAATATTTTATTTAAATATTAACTCGTTAATCGGATTTTGGTCCGAAAAGCTACTTTTTGCAAACGGTCAAATTAGGACTCGAGACCACTTCCATTGAGTTCGAAATGTCGTTTACAACTTTTTAAGTATAAACATCGATAGGTTTGGAGTTAGTGAAATTTCACTAACTTTTCCCGCTTTGGACTTTGGGTTAGTTTAGCCTATTAAGCCCAAGTTCCAACCCTCTTCTCCTCACTCTTCATAAATTTCCTAACTAATCAAGCTTTGGCATTAATGGTGGAGGGAATGGGAAATTAAAACTCCAAGCACAAATTCAATTGCAAATCCAACATTCAACTCCAAATTCAAGTAGAAGATATTGGATTCAAGCTTTGGATTGCTTCTCCTTGCTTTCAAGCTTTATCTTCATAAACTTTAGTGCAAAGGTGAGATTTTTGTCTCACAAATCTAGTCTATAACTATATTGGACTGTTGGGAATGATTCCCTATCACTTTTGCATGCACATTTGCATTTGGTTTGGATTGGATTGGCGAAAAACTCCAATTTTTAGCATTTTGGTGAATTTTCTGCACTTAGGTCGTTCTGGCCATTTTTAGGTCGTTCGAAGTTAAGTCGTTCGTCCATGGGTCGTGAGTCGTTCACGAGTTAACTTTAGGTCGTTCTGGAAGAATTGGCACTTCGGAATTAGGTCGCTCACGAGTTAAGTCGTTAGGTCGCTCGCGAGTTAGTACCATAGGTCGCAGGGCTTTAGGTCATTCTGGAAGTATTGGCACTTCGGAGTTAGGTCGCTCGCGAGTTAAGCCTTAAGTCGTAGGTCGCTCACGAGTTTGGCCTTAAGCCGTAGGTCGCTCGCGAGTTAAGCTTTAAGTCTTAGGTCGTTTCCGACCTATAATCTCTAGGCAAACGTTAAGTCGCTCGCCCTGGTTTATCTCGTAGGTCGTCTCCGACCTAAGCTCCAGATAAGTCGTTCGAGTTAGGTCGTTGGACCATTTACCTTAGGTCGCCCGTCCACTAAGTCGGCCTGGTTTATCTCGTAGGTCGTCTCCGACCTAAGCTCCAGATAAGTCGTTCGAGTTAGGTCGTTGGACCATTTACCTTAGGTCGCTCGTCCACTAAGTCGGCCTGGTTTATCTCGTAGGTCGTCTCCGACCTAAGCTCCAGATAAGTCGTTCGAGTTAGTTCGTTGGACCATTTACCTTAGGTCGCTCGTCCACTAAGTCGGCCTGGTTTATCTCGTAGGTCGTCTCCGACCTAAGCTCCAGATAAGTCGTTCGAGTTAGGTCGTTGGACCATTTACCTTAGGTCGCTCGACTCTGTTAAGTCGGCCATGTTGGGTCGTGAGTCATCGTTAGGTCGCGAACACCTCTAGGTCGCAACCACTAAGTCGCTTGACCCCTTAGACCCCTAGGTCGCAGCCGTTAGGTCGTATGACCCTTGAGTCGTTAGGTCGTTAGACCTCATTTTGTCTTCACTAGGTCGTACCGTTTTGGTCGGGGCGCTGCCCCGCACCCCGCCGGGGGCGCTGCCCCGCACCTCGCCGGGGGCGCTGCCCCCTGGACCCCCGCGACCTGACCGGGCAGGTCGAACCCCGTAAGCGGTGGCGTTGCCCCCGCACCCCCACCTTGGGGGGTTGCCACCCCCCCTGGACCCCCCCTCCGTAGGGGATCTTATCTGAAAAACATTGAGCTGATTTCCTTGGATTTTATTCGCATCTCCGTATGCGATCTTTGTGACTGATTGTTTCTACACTTGCTTATGTGTTTTGTCACTTTATAATACAAAGGTTTCAATACTAGTAGTAAATATCAAAACTCTTTTAACAAACAATTTCAACTCTATTTTTAATAAAAAAGCTCTTTTCTTAAACCGTTTTCCAATCTATTAGTATATACAAGCCTTTACCTCACTCGGATGAGAAATCTAATTAAACGACTTAGTAAAACAAGTGGTATGAAACGCTTGCGTTCACTTCGTCGGTTAATTCTTGGACTTGTTCGATTGAACCTCTTGTGACAATTTTATTAGTGAAGATTTACAGTTTGTTCGTAAATATTTAAGTTAAGCAAGTGGTTATGGGACATGAAGCTAAACTTCTATATTTACTAGCTTAGTGTAATTGACACTTCTCGTTGATCTTGATGATCGCTTTATGAATTAGACTAGCAATTGCGCGATGTCTCTTTCATTGCAAGGTTAGACTAGACACCACTTGTGTGATTCCATTCACACATACCTTTCTGCTTTTTGGTTAGTCTTGACCTCAATCTGTGTGATTCCACTCACACATGTGGGGTAGCTCCCCATGGTCTTCGGACCGTCATGTGATAGGCCTCTTTCCCTTTTTATGATTTCTGGATTTCTCGTGTTGATTTCTGGAATTTATGTCATTGACTTGTTATGAGTACAAGTTTAGGGTATGATGCCCTCTTCGAATCTTTGAGAAGATTCTTGTGATATTGATTATCTCTTATTGATTAATCTTCTGTTGATCATTATTTACATACTTATAGTGGTATGTCGTTATGGATATTTATGTTTATGCCATATCTTTTATGTTATATCATGTCATCTGATATTTATAGCTAGACTGATCCGTTTATTATTTTCTTAAATAATACTCGGGTCAGACCGAGATGTTACAGGTGCTTCTGCTTGACTTCTTCCCAGGGATTCATCACTCTGACTTTTGGCTAACTGTTTAGATTAGCAGTTTTTGTTGTATACACTTGAGATATAGACTCATAGTTGTATTCTTTTGTATAGCACGTGTTGCTATTCTTTTGTATTATCGTGGATCTTATTGACCACTACTCTGATGTACACTTTCATGTGTTAGTTATATATTCATATCTTCTTCCGCCTTTGTGATATGGATATCTGTGAATGATTTGTGATATGATTATTTCTATGTTTGTTTCCGAAGATTATTTATAGCCACCGTGTGATAAGCAATTACATGGATGGTCGCTCCTCAACAGCCTTATTCTCCGTGCTAGTTGACAGCACTTCTCCGGAGTGTTCTTGGCTAGCGTGGGTATAGAGGTGGGGCGTCACAAAGGATGTCAGGATTCGCCATAATAAGCCATGACATGGCGGCGGCGCTGGTGGATAGGAGAGGTTGCACGGAGCCGCACCACCATGATCAGAGGCGCCTCGGCCTGTACTAGCGTCCAGAGGGTCCAGATCTTGGCGAACGTAAGTTGGAGGACGACGAAACGATGGTCAAAGTTCGACCTGGATGCGTCGGTTCCGTGTAGATGCGTGCGAATGTTCTGTGAGAGGACGATGGGAACGGTGCTAGCTGACGTGGCAAGGGTATTATTGTTTGTTTATTTTTTTGATTTCAAATCTTCTAATTCAAATATCTCTCACATACGAAATCTGTTTTACGAGTGGTTTCTTTTGTTAGGATCGTAATAAAATTCCGGACATTTTGGTGCTAGTATAGATGGATTTGGATACTGTTGAATTTTTGGGTTTAAATTAGATTTAAATTCAATTTAAATTCAAAAGGTGAGTGTTTTAACCCACTCACAACTTCTAAAATTTCTTATGTTTGTTAAATTGATATATGATGTGATTTAAAATTTAATTATGGTTGTTTGGCATATTTTTAATCATCATCTCGGTTAATTTCATTTATTTAAGTTTAATTGCTATTTAATTTATTCATTGCATTTAAACTGCCAGTTAAATTGTTAATTAATCATTCATTTGCATATAAACTGTCAGTTAAATAGTTACTTAATTTATTATTGAAATTAAACTGCTATTTAATACCCATTGTTTATTATCCGTTCTATAGTGATGTTATTGTTTATATTGGATGATGATTGTTGTAAATGGTTAATGATTGATATTGGATGAATGGATGTTGTATTATATATTGTATACACTACAAGTTATTGGGCATTTTCATTTCATTCGGGATTGCGGTTTGAAATGATATATAACCGTAATTTTTATTTTAAATTACGGATTGAAATGATAAATATCCGTATCACTTGACCATAGGATAGAGAATTATATATAGGCACCGCGGTCTATATATATAAAAATATTTTGAAATTATTTTCTATGGTTTTGGAAAGAATATACGGTTTAATAAGTATTAATTTTTGATGTTATATTAATATTATTTTATATATACAGATAGTTAAATTCTTGAATTTAAGCTATGTATAAAATTGATTTAATAAAATGAGTTTAATAATGGAGTTTGATTGTTTTAGATTATATGGTTTAGTACCTATTTAAGATATTGTACATATAGAGTTTTTAAATGACTTAAATGAAATTTAAGCTTTGAAAAATAAATATGGAATTGGGTTAAATTGAATTATTTAAGAATTGTACTTGAATAAATTGGATTTGGAAGTTAAATAAAAATGGAGGTTTAAAGGGTATGATCTATATAACTTGAGTTGGTTTAAAGGGATTTAAATGAATTAAAAAGTTGAGATAAATGAATATATCAAGTTAAATAAATTAAAGAATATCCAGCTGTTTGAAGTTAAATTTTTTTACTTAAATTATGTTGGATTTATTAAGTAAATATTTCAAAACTAAATAATATAAAAAGTGAAATTGGTATATATATATATGAAATATAAAATTAGTTTTGTAGTATTGAATTTTTAAGCTTTGAAATATACTAAAATTGAAATGGTTTATTTGGAGATTCAAATCGGTATTTGGGATTTATTTGTGAAATTAAAGAAGATATTTTATTTTATAAAGTAATTTAATATTTAAACCATTAAGTAGTGTAGTTATATTTCAAGGTTATGAAATTCAAAGTTTATGGTATGAAAGGCTATATAATCAAGTTTTGGTTTCGGAATATTATACCTTTGAAAATGTTATGGTTTCAGAAAAGGATATATTTGAAAATAATATTGCTTTGGGTTTTTAAAACAGAAATGATATCGTATTTATATGTTTTGAAAGGGATATTATATTTTGTTTGAAGTATAATTATTTTAAATGACCGCGGTGTTAAAATAACATTTGGTTGTTGTGATATCCCGGAAATTTTAGCAATATCAATTTAATAATCTGTATTTAAAATTAAATTGATTTGATAAAATTTTAATAAAAATTTATTTGATTTAATAATCCAATTAAATAAATGTTTAATTGGTAAATCTTACCTTTTAAAAGCTAATAATTGTTTTCCTATTTATAATGTATGTATATATATTTATATATATATATATATTGTGAATGGATAAGTTTGGTTTGAAATTAAATGAACAAATAAAATATTGTTTTCAAATTTTAATATTCATTTGATAATTTGAAGATTATTATTTTATTTAATAAATAACAAATTGTTTAAAATACTTAAAGTAATTATTTTAAATTGTATAATTGTATAATTGTATTTCCATAAGATAAACAAGAATTTATTTTTATTTTTTTTTTTAAATATAGCTTAATAATTATAAATTGGAATTATTTGAAATTTAAAATACAAATTGTTTACTAAAACATTAATGTAATTAAATATGTTTAATAGGCTATGTAATTTGTAATTTCTTTTATAAGTTATTTAAATTTGTTAATTGTGTTTTTATTTATTTTAATAAATGTAGATATGTTTTAAAAAGACAATGTTATTATTTTAGAATTTCAAACATGTTAATATAAACTAGTTTTAAATTGGTTTTAAAATTGGATTTTTAAAATGTATAAATAGCATTTGAATTTGAATTCATTTTGAAATTCAAATGAATAAACATATATGAATAACCATATTTAAATTTTGTAAGTAAGTTTTCATGTTTATAAATTGTTTTAGTTCATTAAAAAGAAATACATATTCATTAATTTGTGTAAAACTACTTATATGTATATTTAATAAAGTAAAGAGGATTTTTATTTATCTTTAAATTAAAAATTTGTAAGTAATATATGTATTAAACAAGTGTTGATATTCTAAGTAATTAGTTAGACAAGTGTGCAAAGTTTATTTACTTAATTTGACAAGTGTCTTCTATTTTTATTTTTCTTTTATATTTTTAAATAAATCATTCATACTTGTATAAAAACATATTTTCTTCATTCCCATTTTTTCTAATCTTCATTTCCAAAGAAAAGGTTTCAGCTGAAACCAAAACTATCTAAAACAAGAATTTAAATCATGTTCAAACTAAGATTTTTCATATACAATGCAACCTTCTCTAAAAATCAAATCTGGTAATTCCATTTCCAATGCAAAAGCATATGCCTGCATGTTAGCCTGCTATCCTTTGTACAAATTTTCCTCAGCAACCAAAATCCACTTCTAAAAGCCTGCATCTGAAATTCCTTTCCTCTGTAAAACCATTTTCAAAAGCATAATAAAAATCTACATGCTAGCAACTCAAGTTTCATCAGAAAATTCAAAGAAGTAAAAGCAATGCAAGTATCAACAGCAAGTAAGCTCTGCATGCAAGTTTTAACTATAAGCAAATCCAGTTTAAGTCAAAAGCAAAATAAATTTGGGATTTTGTCTTCTGCAACCTGGAAATCAAGCTATCAAAACATGCAACTGCAAATTACAGTTTTAAAGCAAGGCACTGGTTTTTGAAATACAAAACAAAAGCTTTTCCAAACTTAAGAGCTCTGTTCCATTTCTACTAACAGGTGAGTAACTTCTTTAATTTAAAAATAATAAGTATTATATGTTGCATGTTTATTTTCCCTGAAATAAGTGTGTTGTGTGAATATTTATTGATGAATGTTCTGTGCAAATTTGTATATGTGTGTATGTGATGACTGCAAAGTTCCTGTTATCAGTTTCTAAAAAAAAAAAAAAAGAATCCTTTTGCTTTAGTTAGGAAATTTTTGTTAAGGCTTAGATTATGCAATAACTATGTTGATTAGAACATAGATTAGTTTAGACAACCTTTTGAGTAAAATTCAAATTTTGTGATGTCTCTGTAAAATCTTAAAACATCAGAGTATGTTAAATAAGTTGTAACTCAAACATTATAAAATATAAATCCAGTATTAAAATCTGGAAACTTAAACAAAATAATGATTTTTAAAACAAAAATCAAATTGTTTAGTTTAAGATTGAGATTGCAGTTTCCTTTTGAACTGAAATGGGGTTTTGGTCAATCTCTGATGACCAAATTAATTTGAGTGTTTGGGGTTCATGGAGGTGGTAGTGGGATGATCAGGGGATGTGGCAAAAATGTCAGAGGGATGAATAGGTCATGGTGGAGGAGATGGGACGATGATGAAGTCTGTAAACCTAAAATTTTGATACTGCAGTGATTTCTTTTGTATGGGGGTTTCAGGTGACCGGGTGCTGAGATTTTTGGGAAGATGGTTGCTAGGGTGTCGAAGAGGCGTTGGACGGCGGTGCCAAGTCTCCGATGGTCGGAGGAGAGAGAGAGAGAGGAGTTTTCCAGGTTTGGGTTTTAGTCGATATGCTGCTGCCAGGTTTGGATTGAGGGAGGGGAAACTCGAATTTGATTTCGAGTGAATTGATGGGTTCTGATGGTTGCGAAGTGTTTCAGAGTTGAACGCCGATGTGCTTGTGGTCAGGGTGGTGGCCGGAGGTGGCTACAGCCACCGTGCATATGCACGGTGAAGAGGAGATGTCAGGTGATGTTGGGTTTTGTTGTGTTTGTTATGACTCGGGTCGATACTCGAGTTAACTCAAGTTTTGCTCGAAGATTTTGTGGGTTCTACTCGAAGTAGAAAGGGGAAACTCGGGTATATTGAGAGGTTACAGGTTTCTTTAGAAACCTGAATGTTATTAAAACAAAATTTAAAGTAAAATCTGAATCAACTTTTAGAATAAACTTTAAAACTTAAATCTTGAGTATGGATTCAAACTAAGTTTGAATTCCAGTTTTTAGAATGTAATTTAAATTTTATAAATTCAAATGTTTAAACATTTTTAAAAAGGGGTTTAAATGGTTTCAGTTTAAAGTAAAGTTTTAAATAAAAGTAAAGATTTAATTTAAGTTTAAATCTAGATTCAAATTCAGGTTTGAATCATTGTTTAGAAATAAAGGAAGTTTCTAAAATTTAAATTGTTTAAATACAACTTTGAATGTTAAAGCTAATTTGAATATGTTTTGTTTTTAAAATGAAATATGGATTTAAATTTCTTTTAACTTCTTTTTAAAATAAGGAATTCCTTAGTATAGTTTTAAAAAGATTTTAAAATGTTTTTAAACTTTGTTTAAATTAAATTTGTTTCATTTTAAATTTTAAATTTAATATGTGATTTGAAAACAATTTTGAGTTAAATTGTTTTAAATTACTTTATTAATAATAAAGTAATCATGAATAAGAAATGTTTTATTTTAAAAGTAAATTAAAGATTTAATGATTTTTTTTTGTTTCATTAAATTAGTGAGATAATTTGAATAGTTTAATTAATTAATTTGTTTAATTAATTAAAGGTTGAAATTAATTAAGGTTAATTAAATTTGTAATTAATATTAATTAATTTAAGTTAATTACTTAAGAAAGGTAATTAAGAATTTGTTAATGAAGGTCATTAACTTGTGATTATTTATTAATTAATTAGTGTAATTAAATTTTGATAATTAATTGGATTAATTAATTTAAATAATCAATTAGAAACTTAATTAATTTTGATTACTTTATGGAAACAATTAAAGATATTAATTACTCTTTGTAATTAATTTATTAATTGGATTAGTTTAAATTAATTAATTAACTTTAATTAATTTAGAGAAATCATTAAGTAAGTTGATAAGTAATCATTAAGAAAGAATTACTTAGAGAAGTAATTAAGATAAATAAATTACTGGAAGTAATTAATTGAAGTATGGTACTGTGGGATTAATTACTTTGTGAAATAAATGTGAAGATAATTTCTTTATGAAGTGATTAATAATTAATTACTTAATGTAATTAATTTAAGCATTAATGTCATTTAAAAATGATTAAGTAATGTAATTAATTAAGAGTAATTAATTACTGATGAGATGAATCAAGAATTATTAATCAAAATAATTAATGACTGAATGTAATTAATTTAGAAGTAATTAATTCAATTTTGATTAAGGATCATTAATTAATATAATTAATGATGTAATTAAGGATTAATTAATTAGGATTAATTAATCTAATGGTAAGTGATTAAGGAAGTAATTAATTAATGTAATTAATTAATTAATAAAGTAATTAAAGGTTAATTACTGATTTGGTTAAGGATAATTAATTTGTAAATTTAATTAAAGATAATTACTTGAATGTAATTAAAGAATAATTAATCAAGGGTGATTAATTAAGGTGATTAATTGAGGATAATGATTTAATTGATTGGAAATCAATTAATGGTTAAGTAAGCAAGTTTTAAATGAGGAGGTAATTAATTTAATTCATTTTAAATTAATTAAAGATAGCTAATTAATTTAATTCATTTTAAATTAATTAGATTAGTAATTAATTTAATTCATTTTAAATTAATTATAGTTGGTGTGATTATAGATCTTTGCTTATGAATGGATGTTATTGTTTGACTTGAATGGTTTGAATCTCAGATATGAGATTAGTATTGTGTGATATGGATGCATTGGTTGCATTGTGATGGTGATATGAGTTATCTATGGATGATGATAATGTAGATTATCAAGTTATGATGATAATATAGATTACTTGCTTATGATAATATTGTTGATTATCTATTATGATGATGTGAAGTATCTATTTCTGTGTATATAGATAATTTGAATTGAATTGTTTTAAACTTAAACAACTTGGACTTAAAAGACACGCATTGGATTTCGATGAGACCGGGATCGGGTTTCCATATTTGGATATCCGAAAACCACATCGATTCCAATTAACGTTAGGTCGTGAATCTAAGTGGAGCAAGTGAAGACTCGAGGTGTAAGGGCTATACGTCAGTATAACTCTGTGGGTGATTCCGTAATGAGTTTGACGGAATAGTGCTTATAGATTCGAGATGGTGAATCAGAGTGCAAGGTCTATGGTCGTTGACTCTGAGGGTGATTCCAATAATGAGTGCAACGAGATAGTGCCTTCGGTTTCGTTCGAACCCGGAACGAACTTGTATGGATTGAATGCTTTCAGCACATCGTCAGGCGGACGATGAGCATTCTAAGTGATATGTCCTATAAAGGTAATCGTAGCCTCAAGCCTCATCAACCGGGAATGGCTAAAACAGGGGAGGTGCGCCAAGGCTTCGTGGGTAGCCCCCACTTGAGAGCAAGATTGACTCCTGTCTAGAGGTCCCTTTATATTCGGCTGTGTGGGGTGGTTGGTCGCGACAACTGCCGGGGTTGTCTTGTTCGGAACTGTTCAGTAAGGAACGGGTCCGGCCTTGTGTTGCAGGGGAGTTAGGGTGGCTCCTCGGTACGGTGATCTAGGCCACGTACTGTGACGGGCGGTACCCCAGTAGCCCTGCCATTGTATGGAATCCAAAATCCAATAAGTGCCAACGGTTTTGATTGTATTACCCACTTTTGTGGCTAGTAGCTGGAATTTAATAGATGTAACAATTTCGGCTATTTCATATTTACTTGAAAACCCTAGACACTATTATAATATCACAGAATTTCCTATCAAATGTTTTGGTTAGCGTAAGGTAAAAACTTTTCCATGTTTATGTGTGGGAAGTCTTACGTGATACCTTTCTTTTTAAAGGATTTTGAAAGTTAAGCAACTTTAACCTGTTACTCACACCAGACCCATGTCTGACCCGGAGTTTATTTTTGTTTTTCATAAACTCTTGGGTACTCAAATTTTTACGAGTAGCCAAGGGATTCAGGTTAGGATTCAGGATTAGCTTTGACGAATTGTGGAGGAGCAATGGAGCAGGAGGCTTCCGCGTTGTAGATATAATAGTCCGCTGTGTTTAGTATCTCTGAGTTATTTGTGATGTTGTATTGAGTTGTAAATACTACACAGGTGTTTATAACTGTCTAGTATATGTGATGTGTATGCTGTGTATCTCTGATAGATATTGTATATTATGTAAATACTTTTGATTATTAATATAATTTATTCGTTCCGCTGTTTAGATTCTGATGTGTTGATTCTTCTTCTTTCTTCTCTTTCTTTCTATTCTCTATCCCTTTCTTTCTTATTAGCGATGCAATTTCCTGGAGCTGAGGAGTTGGGTCGTTTCAGTGGTATCAGAGCGTTAGGTTGAGTGAATACCTAGGCTCTGTAGTGGTGTCTTCTTGAGAGAGCGTATTTGTAGTTTTGATATATATCTATATATATTTATTATTTCTACCTATCTGTTGGGTTACCTGTTCAGGTATTCCAATATAAGTTATAAAGGTAGATAAGGTAGTTGTGTGTGTAACACGATTACTACCATTGGTTGGAGTTTGAATGTTTGAGGTTGGAAGTGTATTTGTTGAGACTGTAGACCTAATACCGTCTCAAGTGAGTTATGCAGTGTGTAGAGATTTCATCGATCCTTGAAGGTAACCTGTTAAGGTTCAGAGTTCATCTTTGAAGATGGATAAGATGAGTTTAGATCTGTCGTTTTGACGGAAGTGTGTGATGGTATTTTGATAACTCAGGAAGTGGTAGCTGCGTGATGAGATGCAGTGACATTGGATTGTATCCGAAGATGTTTTCTTTGGAACAAGTTAAGAAGGTGTGTCTGCTTTGGTGATGTGGCTGAGTTCAGCTAGATGTTTGTGTTTGGCTTTGAGGTCTGAGTTTCTCAAAGAGCTTTGATTAGGAAGTTTTGGCTTTGGTGTCAGCGGTGCAACTCGGAGTGTCTTTGTTGGCAGAAGTTGACTGGCTGAGTAGTTTATGAAGTAGGAATTCAGAAGCAGCAGAGTGGACCCAATACTTTATTGGATTGGCTAATTAAGAGTAAGCTGTTCTGATTGGTAAAGAGAGAACAGTTTTATTTGGGAATCGGTCTTTATTGATCGCAAAAGTGACTTGCGATAGTTTGAGTATTCTTTTGAGGTATTGAAGAATTTTCTGGTTGTCTTCTAAGAAGACAGAGGCTTTTCTACTTCTGAAGATTTAGTTTTCTTATCATCTGGATTACAGGAGTGCTACCGGTGATTCAGCTAGTAGAAGGAGGATTTCTCGAGATAGGTTTGGTGAGGCAGATCAGGATTGGGGAAACATCTGAGTTTTCTTTGGATATGTTGAGCCATATTTCTGGGAAGTGACGTCCAGTTTGTGCTCATCAGCAGTGTCTTCTGTGCCAGATCAGAGTTGTGCAGCGGAAGCAGTTTGGGAATGCTTCTGTTTTGTCTTTACTGGATGAAAGAAGTGAGTTTGTTCTTCTGATGTTTGAAGAGTGGAGTTGGTGATCTTAGTCTTGGTTAATCTTAAGGAGATTGATGTTTTTTGGTCTGGATTTTTCTTTTTGGGGCATCAGCAAGAGTTGAGCTGATCAGTTTAGATATAGACAACCCAGGATCGTCCGAAGAGTTTTGGAAATAAGAGACGAAGGAAATTGGATTCCGGAGTTGGAGATTTGTTTTGGATCTCTTCTGTGTTTTAGTTGGATTGGTATTTGGATTTCAAGAGTTGAATTGCCAGTTTGGATAACTGGGGTTCGATGAGTTTCACGTATCTCTGAGGGAGTACGTGTATGAGTTATCTCTGGAAATGGAACCAGCTGTTCAGGAGGGTTTGGTTGTTGGGTCAGACTCGTTCGTAGTCTGATATCTTGTTTAGTTCTGTAGATCTAGATGAGTAGAAGCTCTATAGCTTCGTAGTTTAGATTGTTTGAATTCTGTAGGGCGAGTATCCCGATATATATATATACCGGGGAAACTCGAGAAATTTTTATCCGGAATTTTATCTAGATAATTAAATTTGTTTGATTAGATAAATTGGTTGCCATGGTTGTTAGCATTTGATTGATATGTGATTGTGATTTAAAATCTATAATTCTAAATGGGTTATTAAATTACTTTTGCTTTTAAATTTCGGGGACGAAATTCTTTTAAGGGGGAAGGAATGTGATATCCCGGAAATTTTAGCAATATCAATTTAATAATCTGTATTTAAAATTAAATTGATTTGATAAAATTTTAATAAAAATTTATTTGATTTAATAATCCAATTAAATAAATGTTTAATTGGTAAATTTTACCTTTTAAAAGCTAATAATTGTTTTCCTATTTATAATGTATGTATATATATTTATATATATATATTGTGAATGGATAAGTTTGGTTTGAAATTAAATGAACAAATAAAATATTGTTTTCAAATTTTAATATTCATTTGATAATTTGAAGATTATTATTTTATTTAATAAATAACAAATTGTTTAAAATACTTAAAGTAATTATTTTAAATTGTATAATTGTATTTCCATAAGATAAACAAGAATTTTTTTTTTTTTTTTTTTTAAATATAGCTTAATAATTATAAATTGGAATTATTTGAAATTTAAAATACAAATTGTTTACTAAAACATTAATGTAATTAAATATGTTTAATAGGCTATGTAATTTGTAATTTCTTTTATAAGTTATTTAAATTTGTTAATTGTGTTTTTATTTATTTTAATAAATGTAGATATGTTTTAAAAAGACAATGTTATTATTTTAGAATTTCAAACATGTTAATATAAACTAGTTTTAAATTGGTTTTAAAATTGGATTTTTAAAATGTATAAATAGCATTTGAATTTGAATTCATTTTGAAATTCAAATGAATAAACATATATGAATAACCATATTTAAATTTTGTAAGTAAGTTTTCATGTTTATAAATTGTTTTAGTTCATTAAAAAGAAATACATATTCATTAATTTGTGTAAAACTACTTATATGTATATTTAATAAAGTAAAGAGGATTTTTATTTATCTTTAAATTAAAAATTTGTAAGTAATATATGTATTAAACAAGTGTTGATATTCTAAGTAATTAGTTAGACAAGTGTGCAAAGTTTATTTACTTAATTTGACAAGTGTCTTCTATTTTTATTTTTCTTTTATATTTTTAAATAAATCATTCATACTTGTATAAAAACATATTTTCTTCATTCCCATTTTTTCTAATCTTCATTTCCAAAGAAAAGGTTTCAGCTGAAACCAAAACTATCTAAAACAAGAATTTAAATCATGTTCAAACTAAGATTTTTCATATACAATGCAACCTTCTCTAAAAATCAAATCTGGTAATTCCATTTCCAATGCAAAAGCATATGCCTGCATGTTAGCCTGCTATCCTTTGTACAAATTTTCCTCAGCAACCAAAATCCACTTCTAAAAGCCTGCATCTGAAATTCCTTTCCTCTGTAAAACCATTTTCAAAAGCATAATAAAAATCTACATGCTAGCAACTCAAGTTTCATCAGAAAATTCAAAGAAGTAAAAGCAATGCAAGTATCAACAGCAAGTAAGCTCTGCATGCAAGTTTTAACTATAAGCAAATCCAGTTTAAGTCAAAAGCAAAATAAATTTGGGATTTTGTCTTCTGCAACCTGGAAATCAAGCTATCAAAACATGCAACTGCAAATTACAGTTTTAAAGCAAGGCACTGGTTTTTGAAATACAAAACAAAAGCTTTTCCAAACTTAAGAGCTCTGTTCCATTTCTACTAACAGGTGAGTAACTTCTTTAATTTAAAAATAATAAGTATTATATGTTGCATGTTTATTTTCCCTGAAATAAGTGTGTTGTGTGAATATTTATTGATGAATGTTCTGTGCAAATTTGTATATGTGTGTATGTGATGACTGCAAAGTTCCTGTTATCAGTTTCTAAAAAAAAAAAAAAAAAAGAATCCTTTTGCTTTAGTTAGGAAATTTTTGTTAAGGCTTAGATTATGCAATAACTATGTTGATTAGAACATAGATTAGTTTAGACAACCTTTTGAGTAAAATTCAAATTTTGTGATGTCTCTGTAAAATCTTAAAACATCAGAGTATGTTAAATAAGTTGTAACTCAAACATTATAAAATATAAATCCAGTATTAAAATCTGGAAACTTAAACAAAATAATGATTTTTAAAACAAAAATCAAATTGTTTAGTTTAAGATTGAGATTGCAGTTTCCTTTTGAACTGAAATGGGGTTTTGGTCAATCTCTGATGACCAAATTAATTTGAGTGTTTGGGGTTCATGGAGGTGGTAGTGGGATGATCAGGGGATGTGGCAAAAATGTCAGAGGGATGAATAGGTCATGGTGGAGGAGATGGGACGATGATGAAGTCTGTAAACCTAAAATTTTGATACTGCAGTGATTTCTTTTGTATGGGGGTTTCAGGTGACCGGGTGCTGAGATTTTTGGGAAGATGGTTGCTAGGGTGTCGAAGAGGCGTTGGACGGCGGTGCCAAGTCTCCGATGGTCGGAGGAGAGAGAGAGAGAGGAGTTTTCCAGGTTTGGGTTTTAGTCGATATGCTGCTGCCAGGTTTGGATTGAGGGAGGGGAAACTCGAATTTGATTTCGAGTGAATTGATGGGTTCTGATGGTTGCGAAGTGTTTCAGAGTTGAACGCCGATGTGCTTGTGGTCAGGGTGGTGGCCGGAGGTGGCTACAGCCACCGTGCATATGCACGGTGAAGAGGAGATGTCAGGTGATGTTGGGTTTTGTTGTGTTTGTTATGACTCGGGTCGATACTCGAGTTAACTCAAGTTTTGCTCGAAGATTTTGTGGGTTCTACTCGAAGTAGAAAGGGGAAACTCGGGTATATTGAGAGGTTACAGGTTTCTTTAGAAACCTGAATGTTATTAAAACAAAATTTAAAGTAAAATCTGAATCAACTTTTAGAATAAACTTTAAAACTTAAATCTTGAGTATGGATTCAAACTAAGTTTGAATTCCAGTTTTTAGAATGTAATTTAAATTTTATAAATTCAAATGTTTAAACATTTTTAAAAAGGGGTTTAAATGGTTTCAGTTTAAAGTAAAGTTTTAAATAAAAGTAAAGATTTAATTTAAGTTTAAATCTAGATTCAAATTCAGGTTTGAATCATTGTTTAGAAATAAAGGAAGTTTCTAAAATTTAAATTGTTTAAATACAACTTTGAATGTTAAAGCTAATTTGAATATGTTTTGTTTTTAAAATGAAATATGGATTTAAATTTCTTTTAACTTCTTTTTAAAATAAGGAATTCCTTAGTATAGTTTTAAAAAGATTTTAAAATGTTTTTAAACTTTGTTTAAATTAAATTTGTTTCATTTTAAATTTTAAATTTAAAATGTGATTTGAAAACAATTTTGAGTTAAATTGTTTTAAATTACTTTATTAATAATAAAGTAATCATGAATAAGAAATGTTTTATTTTAAAAGTAAATTAAAGATTTAATGATTTTTTTTTGTTTCATTAAATTAGTGAGATAATTTGAATAGTTTAATTAATTAATTTGTTTAATTAATTAAAGGTTGAAATTAATTAAGGTTAATTAAATTTGTAATTAATATTAATTAATTTAAGTTAATTACTTAAGAAAGGTAATTAAGAATTTGTTAATGAAGGTCATTAACTTGTGATTATTTATTAATTAATTAGTGTAATTAAATTTTGATAATTAATTGGATTAATTAATTTAAATAATCAATTAGAAACTTAATTAATTTTGATTACTTTATGGAAACAATTAAAGATATTAATTACTCTTTGTAATTAATTTATTAATTGGATTAGTTTAAATTAATTAATTAACTTTAATTAATTTAGAGAAATCATTAAGTAAGTTGATAAGTAATCATTAAGAAAGAATTACTTAGAGAAGTAATTAAGATAAATAAATTACTGGAAGTAATTAATTGAAGTATGGTACTGTGGGATTAATTACTTTGTGAAATAAATGTGAAGATAATTTCTTTATGAAGTGATTAATAATTAATTACTTAATGTAATTAATTTAAGCATTAATGTCATTTAAAAATGATTAAGTAATGTAATTAATTAAGAGTAATTAATTACTGATGAGATGAATCAAGAATTATTAATCAAAATAATTAATGACTGAATGTAATTAATTTAGAAGTAATTAATTCAATTTTGATTAAGGATCATTAATTAATATAATTAATGATGTAATTAAGGATTAATTAATTAGGATTAATTAATCTAATGGTAAGTGATTAAGGAAGTAATTAATTAATGTAATTAATTAATTAATAAAGTAATTAAAGGTTAATTACTGATTTGGTTAAGGATAATTAATTTGTAAATTTAATTAAAGATAATTACTTGAATGTAATTAAAGAATAATTAATCAAGGGTGATTAATTAAGGTGATTAATTGAGGATAATGATTTAATTGATTGGAAATCAATTAATGGTTAAGTAAGCAAGTTTTAAATGAGGAGGTAATTAATTTAATTCATTTTAAATTAATTAAAGATAGCTAATTAATTTAATTCATTTTAAATTAATTAGATTAGTAATTAATTTAATTCATTTTAAATTAATTATAGTTGGTGTGATTATAGATCTTTGCTTATGAATGGATGTTATTGTTTGACTTGAATGGTTTGAATCTCAGATATGAGATTAGTATTGTGTGATATGGATGCATTGGTTGCATTGTGATGGTGATATGAGTTATCTATGGATGATGATAATGTAGATTATCAAGTTATGATGATAATATAGATTACTTGCTTATGATAATATTGTTGATTATCTATTATGATGATGTGAAGTATCTATTTCTGTGTATATAGATAATTTGAATTGAATTGTTTTAAACTTAAACAACTTGGACTTAAAAGACACGCATTGGATTTCGATGAGACCGGGATCGGGTTTCCATATTTGGATATCCGAAAACCACATCGATTCCAATTAACGTTAGGTCGTGAATCTAAGTGGAGCAAGTGAAGACTCGAGGTGTAAGGGCTATACGTCAGTATAACTCTGTGGGTGATTCCGTAATGAGTTTGACGGAATAGTGCTTATAGATTCGAGATGGTGAATCAGAGTGCAAGGGCTATGGTCGTTGACTCTGAGGGTGATTCCAATAATGAGTGCAACGAGATAGTGCCTTCGGTTTCGTTCGAACCCGGAACGAACTTGTATGGATTGAATGCTTTCAGCACATCGTCAGGCGGACGATGAGCATTCTAAGTGATATGTCCTATAAAGGTAATCGTAGCCTCAAGCCTCATCAACCGGGAATGGCTAAAACAGGGGAGGTGCGCCAAGGCTTCGTGGGTAGCCCCCACTTGAGAGCAAGATTGACTCCTGTCTAGAGGTCCCTTTATATTCGGCTGTGTGGGGTGGTTGGTCGCGACAACTGCCGGGGTTGTCTTGTTCGGAACTGTTCAGTAAGGAACGGGTCCGGCCTTGTGTTGCAGGGGAGTTAGGGTGGCTCCTCGGTACGGTGATCTAGGCCACGTACTGTGACGGGCGGTACCCCAGTAGCCCTGCCATTGTATGGAATCCAAAATCCAATAAGTGCCAACGGTTTTGATTGTATTACCCACTTTTGTGGCTAGTAGCTGGAATTTAATAGATGTAACAATTTCGGCTATTTCATATTTACTTGAAAACCCTAGACACTATTATAATATCACAGAATTTCCTATCAAATGTTTTGGTTAGCGTAAGGTAAAAACTTTTCCATGTTTATGTGTGGGAAGTCTTACGTGATACCTTTCTTTTTAAAGGATTTTGAAAGTTAAGCAACTTTAACCTGTTACTCACACCAGACCCATGTCTGACCCGGAGTTTATTTTTGTTTTTCATAAACTCTTGGGTACTCAAATTTTTACGAGTAGCCAAGGGATTCAGGTTAGGATTCAGGATTAGCTTTGACGAATTGTGGAGGAGCAATGGAGCAGGAGGCTTCCGCGTTGTAGATATAATAGTCCGCTGTGTTTAGTATCTCTGAGTTATTTGTGATGTTGTATTGAGTTGTAAATACTAGACAGGTGTTTATAACTGTCTAGTATATGTGATGTGTATGCTGTGTATCTCTGATAGATATTGTATATTATGTAAATACTTTTGATTATTAATATAATTTATTCGTTCCGCTGTTTAGATTCTGATGTGTTGATTCTTCTTCTTTCTTCTCTTTCTTTCTATTCTCTATCCCTTTCTTTCTTATTAGCGATGCAATTTCCTGGAGCTGAGGAGTTGGGTCGTTTCAGTTGTTGAAGAGACCGGGATCGGAAGTTGTCATACTCTCTGCCAGCTCCGAAAACCACTTCAACAACCGTGTATGCGGTGGAGATTCCAAAATGAAGTAGGATGGTGGCGGCGTTTTCTTTAAGGTAAATACGTGTAACGACCTGCTATTTTCAACCATTCGCATCCGCAGATGTCGGACTTGAATTGCTCAAAATATCAGGTTGTTAATTAAAATTTGGCAAAACCCAACATATACAGTAAATAAATCAAACACAGAATCACAGATACAGAGTAGTACAAAAATACGCAGCGGAATAAATAGATAGTAGTTCATGAAGCTACTATAAAAAAAATCAGAGTTAGAGGTAAAGTATAATAGAATATCTCATATACAGTGAAGTCTCCAGTACGTGCGGAAGACTTCTCTGGACCAATCAACTGGATGACTGAAAGGATAGATAGCTGGATCTTCAAGCAAACTCCAACTTCGAAGGTGAGTCTCAAATGTTGTATCACTCAGTCTGACCCGAGCGTAAAGAAAAACACAAAACACTCGAGTCAGGATTAACATTCTTATCTAAATAAATCCAACTCAAGTGAAATATCAACTGAAATACAATTAACTTAAAGGATGTTTGGGATAACCATCCTCTAAGGGTCCATAGAACTATCTACAAGGTAGAAATATACACTATAACACCATAGTCCTTTCAACTTAATTTATACTTCAAACCAAATATCATTTTCACTTCAAATATCTCTATATTTCCCAAAATGGTATTTATATATATATTAAATAATTTATAGAGTAAAGTATTTTCAATTTCCTCAACTTAACAAATTGTTTCAACATCAACCCGACCTTCCTATTCAAATTAAATCCAATCTTAATTCATCAACTTAAATTCAATTTAGTTTCTAAATAACGAATTCAACTATATTTATTTCAAATACAGATCCGAATCTCAAAATAAACCATTTAAATTCCAATATAGTTCAAGGCTTTAATATTTAAAAGTTCAATATAACAGTTTCATATAGATCTCGATTTAACCTCATTATTATTTAGTCTTGAAATACTCCCTTATTAGATTCAATATCATTTAAGGTACCTTAATTACATTTTACTCAATATTTTCTTTAATATATTTAAACGTGAAATATTCATTAAATCACTTACATCAAAAATCCAGTTACAAAATCATACCCTTAAATTTCCCATTCAAAATTTCAAATTGATTTAACTAAATAAATCCTTATTTAAATACCATTTTTAATAAACTCAAATTTATCTCCCAATATTAATTTATCCCAATTATTGCAAAAATCTATTTGAACTATAATTTACCTAAATAATTAACATAATTTATGTATTAAATCAATCTTAATTGAATTAAATATTATTATATATATATATATATATATCATTACCCTTTATATATAATAATTTAAGAATTAATATTATTAAGACCATATATTTCTTTCCAAAACAATGAATTTATTTCAAAATATTTTTATATATATGGACCAACGGTGTCTGTATATATTTCCTATCATATGGTCAAGTGCTACGGATATTTATCATTTCAAACCGTACACTAAATATATACGGGTGGATATCATTTCAACCCGTAATCCCAAATTCAATTAAATGAAAATCGCTTGGGTCTATCATTTCAACTCATAACAAAATTCTCCTATTCTAAAGTCCGTTCGGGTATGTATCATTTCAACCCATAGTGAATTCTAAACTACTAGGAACTTGCAGAGTGATAACATATAATAATAATATAACAGGCATATGTCATCAATAACAGTATAATATAAACAATAGGATATGGTGTCATATCCCACAGGTGAACAGTTACAAATAATAGCATATAAACAATTTAAATAACTAATAACAACATATTTCAATTGTTGTTTCAATTGAAATCAAATTTAATAAATATAAGAATGTTAAATCGTGAGTGATTGCTCACCTTTCGAGGCTAGATAGATTGGACAAAGAATTGAGCTACGCTGGATCACGATCTAGACATCGAACAAATCCAAACAAAATTTTCAAAGCGAAGCAAGATTGGCACGAATACGATGGACAACTGATAAATAGAGATCGATGAAAACAGATCAGAAACTGCTTTATGTAGACCGAAATGAAATACAAATATTATTCTATTATATTACTCTCTTAACCAATATTAGTTTTGAAACGCATTAAAATTACATATACATACATACGTTTTCAAACAAATGAAAATAATAGAAAACTGCAAAACTATGTTTAAAACCAATATTAACATAATTTTTTTTATAATCATATTTAAATCAACATTTAAGTCAACATTCCACATTATTGTTGTTAAGACCAATATCGACTTTCCTTGATTTGCTGAAACACTACACACCTTATACTTGATATAAATTTACCTTTTGCAAAATATTTATAAGAAAGAGAAGGGCGAGAACACAGCTCCAACTTAATTTAACAATTTAAATTCCAGTATTTTCTTTAATATTATAACAGGCTTCAGGCATTTCTTACATGTTAACACTTACATTAAACTTTCTTTATCATCTTAAAAATATCAATGTCAAATTTTAACCCATATAATCACTAGTATAAACTTACATTTTAAAACAACAGATCTTAGATCTTATAAAACTGTATTTGTATAATAATTCATCTCTGGACAGACACACAAAATAACTTAAAATATATTATACTATATATTCTCCCCAAAATTTTATAACTCTACAACTATATTTTAAACAACAGAAGGAAAATTTAAACCCATGCAAACTCTGCCTATATATCAAACTTATGTTTTATAACTTACTGTATATTAATATGTTTATAAATGTATACTGTCCCACAATATATATATTATAAAATTAACACCTTTTTATAAACAATACAATATAAAATTAACACCTTTCTTTTTTTTATATAAAAATCTTACATACTATAACATATATGCAGACTGCTAAACATCTTATATTATATATAAACCGTATGAAATAACCCAATGTATATTCAAAAGTCAGACTATACAAATTTCAATAAATACTCATATAAAACTAACCGTAGAACAAATGCAAATGTTTATAACTTTAAATTTAATGTATACTTGCGCTGCACTATATAAACATACTTATAATGTAAAATATATACTTGAAGCATGTTATGCTTAAAATAAAGGAAAAGCAAAAGCAATATAAACAATAATAAAAAAAAGAAAAGGATGAAAAAGAAGAAGAAAAAGAAAAGAAATAAGAAGAAAAAAAAATTTAGTGCAGCCATTTACCTATAGAAGAAGCTTCACACGCAAGAGAGGAGATGAAGGTCTATTGATATGGAGTAGGGTATGTACGAGTGATTTGTATTTATAAGAGAAGCCTCACATTGATAAAGTGGAAAGAAATTTTGTTTAAAGTGGCAAGAAATAAAGATAGTAATGGCTAGAGGAAATTTAAGAATTTATTCCTATAAATTAAGGAGAAGTAAAAAAAAGAAAGAGGAAATAAATTAAAACAAATATATAAAGATTAAATGCTGGTGAACAGAGGAAATAAAATGAAACATATATGTATATAAACATTGAATGCTGGTGAAAAGAGAAAATAAATTAAAACAAATATGTATAAAGATTGAATGCACATGTATAGAGAAAATGATATAAAACAAATATGTATAAAGAATGAGTGTTGGTGAAAACAGGAAATAAATTAAAACAAATAAGAAGAGAATGGATTGATTTAAAGGAAAGGCAATGAATGGTTTAGAAATAAATAAATGTAAAACGTATACGTTTTAATTTCAAAAAGGAAAGAAATAAATACGGGGATGGCAACAGTCAAAATGCACGTTTAGGCAAATAATAGAATATAAAAGTAAGAAACTCAAAAGGATAGGCACAGAGACGTGAAATCAGGGAGACAAGGGAAGCAAGTGATCTTTCAAATTTATAACGTTGGCAATAAATATAAATAAATGAAAATTAATAGATGGATGCTTGATTGACGCAGTGATTAAAGTAAGGTTGCGTGTCAGTCACGATGAAATTTGAAACAGAAAAAAATGTAAATGAATAAAAGGGGTAAGCTAGATTTTCCGCTTAGATTTAGAGAAAACACATCAAATGATGAAAAAGGGAATTATGAAACGGCTAGATTCTAGCAAATAATAAATATGGTAAGAAAAGTAAATAGGCAGGTTATAAATCAGATTGGAAAGAAAAGTGGAGAGGTTAATTGATAAAAGAACTAAGATAATGAAAATGCATAATAATATTGTTGGCATCTAATGTCATTTAACGCAAAAACGCATATAGCAGCATGCATTTTCTTCTGACTTGCAACATCATTCATCATTTTGGCATTCGTGGCATTCAACAAATTAAGGTGGTGGTCAAAGTCGTGAAATGGTAGCAAATTAACGATGAATAGGATCCAATAATTCTTAGTGCAATGCACAAAATCGGAAAATTTTAGCATGTGCCTTCTACGCACATGTTAAGATTGCATAATTTCACTAATGACCTTTATGATTTCGCATTTTTGCGTGATAAATATAGATAGTTTGAGTTTTTAACAATTAACACTGTGTATTGGTGATTATCTCTTGTTTGAGCGGTTGTTAGCATATGCCTACTGAATACATATTAACATAATCCCATAAAAATTTATGTGTACTTAAAATGTTCTTCTGATAAAGTTTTTTTGTCAAGATTATTATTAACATTTAGAATATCATTTGACTTATCCGAATGTTGATGATTTTCAAATCCTATTAAGATTAAGGTCGCTAATTGATTATTGTTGAAAGCTAAGGATATTAAGAAAATACTATTATGAAATCCATATCTTGAACACGGAATTTGTTATTAAAATCGTATCATTAGAGTTACATGTATGATTATAAACAATAACATTCATAATTTACAACTACGATGTTGTAGATCCTTTTATTAAAATTTAGATTACATATCATTAGCAAGTCAGCACGAATTTAATAGAATTTCACAAAATAAATAAACTTTCATAAAATTAATTGAAAATTTACCATTTGCTATATTTAATTATACGTAAACCAAATATTAAAACTTTATTTCAAAATATTATTATTAAAATTTCTCAAAATCCAAATTACATACGTTATAAAACCAATTAAAAACTATTAAAATCTACGGGTCGTTACATTCTCCCCCACTCAAAACTTTTCGTCCCCGAAAAGGAAGGAGGTAGGAGAAAAGAAACAAGCGGAAGGAAAGATAGATTGAAAGATAAGGATTAACAATTTATTTAACTATATACATTTTATTTGAAATATTTATTTGAAAACTTCATTTGCAATTCAGTTATCTTTAATACTTTAAGTTTCCAAAACCCATTGGAATTAAATATGTTTTATTAAATTAATAACTTCAAAATACTTACAATATTTTAAAGATTATATTCAAAAAGGAAAGGGAGGTAGGTTTGGAAAACAGAATCAAGGTGAATAACTAAACTGAGCAGATAAGGTAGATGCAAGGAATAGTATCGGGCACGAATAATTAATCTAGAACCATAAGAATTTAAATTTCAAATATTAATTCAAAAATTCTTTGTTGGGAAAAATACTTTTATAATAAAATACTATTATATCGATATAAATTTTCCTTTCGAAAATACTTTTATAACTCGATGTTTCAACAAGTTTATCCTCGTTCTTGCAGACTCTGGCCATGCGTTTATCAGGCGCAAAGCTAGAATTCTTCAAGTACTTGGTAGACCCGTTTCAACACCCAGTGAAAATACTTGAAAAACCTTTAAAAAAAACAGATATGGAAAGTACAATCCAAACAAAACAACCAAACCAAAACCTTTGTCCGATCATGGTTCGCAGATACACAATGGTTACGCCTGGGTCCCCCAGGAAACAATCCATATCCGTAAGCTTTCTCAGCCCTGCGAGTTATGCCATGATGACTAGTAGAGTGCATGATACACAATGGTTACGCCTGGATCCCCCAGGAAACAATCCGTACCCCTAGGCAAGACTCAGCCAGGCACTTGCGCTACTATTCGCGACCTACACAGATTGCAGGATACACAATGGTTACGCCTGGATCCCCCAGGAAACAATCCGTACCCCTAGGCAAGACTCAGCCAGGCAATTTCGCTATGCATTCACGAGAGAAAAAAAAAACCATGGGTTACGCCACGGTGGGAACACTCGAGTATTACATCCGGAAAACCAAAAATCAGAGAGAATAATATCGATAGAATGAATCCACGATGTGGCCACAAAGCGGATATCAAGTAGAAGGCACTTTCCATATCTTTATTTCGAAAATATATATCATATAGTACCTTTCCAAATACTTTCAAATATCGTACTTATATAAAGTCCATATATATAGGATTCCTTTCTAAATCGAATACTTTCCAAATCAATAGTATATCAAAACATACTTATATAGACTTTGATTATATAAAATTCTCTTTCCAAATTGAGTACCTTTCAAATTAATAGATTTCAAATCAACTTTATACTCATACAAATCCATTTTATATAAGTTCGACCACTCCCAAATCAAGTGCTTAATAATGTAAGGTTCTCAACTTCAAATCATTTCAATATCATATATGATTTCACCAAATTTTCTTCCAGATTAAATATCTAAATTTCAAAATTCCTAAAATTATCCCAGTTTTCAAATTAAAATAATTCAAGTCAAACAAATTCATTTCCAAAATCACAATATAAGTACTGGTTTTTAATTTCAATTTATTTTCAAAACCAAAAATTTTCTCAAAATTAATTATACTCAAATGGTTTCCAAATTTATAATTATCCCTTTAAACCCTTTAAAGTATTTATTTTTTATTTGAAATATCAAATTTTCCTTTCTGAAAACCATTATTTAAAACTAATAGTTTTTCAAAACATTTAAAACTAAATTCCATATTAGTATAATTTCAAAATAGTCATATTCATTTACCTAACAAAAGGTTTCAAACTTAACATACAAAACAAAACTTATATGCTTTATCAAACATTTTGTACTCTTCGAAATTTCTTAGCTTAAAAATTTAATCTCGATTTGGAAGTGTTCGAACATTCAAAATAGTTAGGGAAATCAAATTTCCAAATTCAAGATTTGAAAATCAACATAAATCAATAAACCAATTATTAAATCTGAAACTCGAGGACTGAACACCGGTCTCATTTTAAATTGTTTTAAAATATATACCTATATCTTTCTAAAATATCAAATTATACTTCGGAATTTGTAATCAAAAAGGTTTTACAAAATCACTTGCATAGCGAAGCTATTAAAGTGGCCTCTCCCCCACTTTGAAACTCGAAAATCAATGTCGATGATGCGTGCACTCATCACCGAAATTATTTTCCAGCGACATAAGTGAGTTCTGGACTTCTATTTTCTTGAAAACTTCTTTGAAATTTCTTCAAAATTATTAAAATTCATTAGAAACATTTCTTATTCGAAAAATACTTTTAAATCGTATTATTTTTATATATCTTCCAAAATCTTAAAACCAATTTCAAAATACCGGAATTCAATTCTCGAATTTCAAATTTAACTCTACAGTTATAAATCAATTTTATATAAATCAATTTCTTATAATTTTTCAAAATTTCAAATCCTTTCAAAACCTTTTTATATAGGTATATAATCCTTATCGAAAACATTTTCACTTTTATATATAGAATAAAATCATAGTTATCAAAATAATAATTTCGGTATAAACAATTTCAAAAATACAACATACCCGATTTTTCAAAGAATGGGTTTCAAACAAAGATAGAGATTTAAATTAGCGGAACTCCAATCAATAGAATCCTGATTCGAAGATAGACTCGATCGAAGATGAGATAATTAAATTACAAAATAGAAGATGGATATACTTCTACAAATCGCGGGCGACCTTAACCGAGTCAACCGTGCTTCAGGAATATAATCGATGCGGAATTCCAAAACAAATCGACATTCGATCGCCAGAGATAGAATTCGGCATACCAAGATACAACAGCATCGTAAACCGATGATACAAAAAAATCTTTGGTGAATCAATGCCAATTGAAAAGGAGTTTTCACCCCCTTTTACGAATCATTCAGTGGAGTTATGGGATACTCCAGAATCGAACGAATATAATTAGGGAGAGAGAAGAATGAATTTCGAAACCGAGGGACATTCCAAAATTCAAAGGAAATCGAGTCAGAAAGGAAGAGATTCAACTCGAACGAAAGTGATTCTGTAAATAAATTTACCATATATGATAAGTTTTGCCTAGAGCCAAAGCTCTGATACCAACTGTAACGACCTGCTATTTTCAACCATTCGCATCCGCAGATGTCGGACTTGAATTGCTCAAAATATCAGATTGTTAATTAAAATTTGGCAAAACCCAACATATATAGTAAATAAATCAAACACAGAATCACAAATATAGAGTACTACAAAAATACGCAGCGGAATAAATAGATAGTAGTTCATGAAGCTACTATAAAAAAAATCAGAGTTAGAGATAAAGTACAATAGAATATCTCAGATACAGTGAAGTCTCCAGTACGTGCGGAAGACTTCTCTGGACCAATCAACTGGATGACTGAAAGGATAGATAGCTGGATCTTCAAGCAAACTCTAACTTCGAAGGTGAGTCTCAAATGCTGTATCACTCAGTCTGACCCGAGCGTAAAGCAAAACACAAAACACTCGAGTCAGGATTAACATTCTTATCTAAATAAATCCAACTCAAGTGAAATACCAACTGAAATACAATTAACTTAAAGGATGTTTGGGATGACCATCCTCTAAGGGTCCATAGAACTATCTACAAGGTAGAAATATACACTATAACACCGTAGTCCTTTCAACTTAATTTATACTTCAAACCAAATATCATTTTCACTTCAAATATCTCTATATTTCCCAAAATAGTATTTATATATATATATATATATATATATTAAATAATTTATAGAGTAAAGTATTTTCAATTTCCTGAACTTAACAAATTGTTTCAACATCAACCCGACCTTCCTATTCAAATTAAATCCAATCTTAATTTATTAATTTAAATTCAATTTAGTTTCTAAATAACGAATTCAACTATATTTATTTCAAATACAGATCCGAATCTCAAAATAAACCATTTAAATTCCAATATAGCTCAAGGCTTTAATATTTAAAAGTTCAATATAACAGTTTCATATAGATCTCGATTTAACCTCATTATTATTTAGTCTTGAAATACTCCCTTATTAGATTCAATATCATTTAAGTAACCTTAATTACATTTTACTCAATATTTTCTTTAATATATTTAAACGTGAAATATTCATTAAATCACTTACATCAAAAATCCAATTACAAAATCATACCCTTAAATTTCCCATTCAAAATTTCAAATTGATTTAATTAAATAAATCCTTATTTAAATATCATTTTTAATAAACTCAAATTTATCTCCCAATATTAATTTATCCCAATTATTGCAAAAATCTATTTGAACTATAATTTACCTAAATAATTAACATAATTTATGTATTAAATCAATCTTAATTGAATTAAATATTATTAAATCTATATATATATCATTACCCTTTATATATAAGAATTTAAGAATTAATATTTATTAAGACCATATATTTCTTTCCAAAACAATGAATTTATTTCAAAATATTTTTATATATATGGACCAACGGTGTGTGTATATATTTCCTATCATATGGTCAAGTGCTACGGATATTTATCATTTCAAACCGTACACTAAATATATACGGGTGGATATCATTTCAACCCGTAATCCCAAATTCAATTAAATGAAAATCGCTTGGGTCTATCATTTCAACTCATAACGAAATTCTCCTATTCTAAAGTCCGTTCGGGTATGTATCATTTCAACCCATAGTGAATTCTAAACTACAAGGAACTTGCAGAGTGATAACATATAATAATAATATAACAGGCATATATCATCAATAACAGTATAATATAAACAACATGATATGGTGTCATATCCCACAGGTGAACAGTTACAAATAATAGCATATAAACAATTTAAATAACTAATAACAACGTATTTCAATTGTTGTTTCAATTGAAATCAAATTTAATAAATATAAGAATGTTAAATTGTGAGTGATTGCTCACCTTTCGAGGCTAGATAGATTGGACAAAGAATTAAGCTACGCTGGATCACGATCAAAACATCGAACAAATCCAAACAAAATTTTCAAAGCGAAGCAAGATTGGCACGAATACGATGGACAATTGATAAATAGAGATCGATGAAAACAGATCAGAAACTGCTTTATGTAGACCGAAATGAAATACAAATATTATTCTATTATATTACTCTCTTAACCAATATTAGTTTTGAAACGCATTAAAATTACATATACATACATACGTTTTCAAACAAATGAAAATAATAGAAAACTGCAAAACTATGTTTAAAACCAATATTAACATAATTTTTTTTATAATCATATTTAAATCAACATTTAAGTCAACATTCCACATTATTATTGTTAAGACCAATATCGACTTTCCTTGATTTGCTGAAACATTACACAACTTATACTTGATATAAATTTACCTTTTGCTAAATATTTATAAGAAAGAGAAGGGCGAGAGCACAGCTCCAACTTAATTTAAAATTTTAAATTCCAGTATTTTCTTTAATATTAAAACAGGCTTCAGGCATTTCTTACATGTTAACACTTACATTAAACTTTCTTTATCATCTTAAAAATATCAATGTCAAATTTTAACCCATATAATCACTAGTATAAACTTACATTTTAAAACAACAGATCTTAGATCTTATAAAACTGTATTTGTATAATAATTCATCTTTAGACAGACACACAAACTAACTTAAAATATATTATACTATATATTCTCCCCAAAATTTTATAACTCTACAACTATATTTTAAACAACAGAAGGAAAATTTAAACCCATGCAAACTCTACCTATATATCAAACTTATGTTTTATAACTTACTGTATATTAATATGTTTATAAATGTATACTGTCCCACAATGTATATATTATAAAATTAACCCCTTTTTATAAACAATACAATATAAAATTAACACCTTTCTTTTTTTTATATAAAAATCTTACATACTGTAACATATATGCAGACTGCTAAACATCTTATATTATATATAAACCGTATGAAATAACCCAATGTATATTCAAAAGTCAGACTATACAAATTTCAATAAATACTCATATAAAACTAACCGTAGAACAAATGCAAATGTTTATAACTTTAAATTTAATGTATACTTGCGCTGCACTATATAAACATACTTATAATGTAAAATATATACTTGAAGCATGTTATGCTTAAAATAAAGGAAAAGCAAAAGCAATATAAACAATAATAAAACAAAAGAAAAGGATTAAAAAGAAGAAGAAGAAGAAAAGAAATAAGAAGAAAAAAAAATTTTAGTGCAGCCATTTACCTACAGAAGAAGCTTCACACGCAAGAGAGGAGATGAAGGTCTATTGATATGGAGTAGGGTATGTACGAGTGATTTGTATTTATAAGAGAAGCCTCACATTGATAAAGTGGAAAGAAATTTTGTTTAAAGTGGCAAGAAATAAAGATAGTAATGGCTAGAGGAAATTTAAGAATTTATTCCTATAAATTAAGGAGAAGTAAAAAAAAGAAAGAGGAAATAAATTAAAACAAATATATAAAGATTAAATGCTGGTGAACAGAGGAAATAAAATGAAACAAATATGTATATAAACATTGAATGCTGGTGAAAAGAGAAAATAAATTAAAACAAATATGTATAAAGATTGAATGCACATGTATAGAGAAAATGAATTAAAACAAATATGTATAAAGATTGAGTGTTGGTGAAAACAGGAAATAAATTAAAACAAATAAGAAGAGAATGGATTGATTTAAAGGAAAGGCAATGAATGGTTTAGAAATAAATAAATGTAAAACGTATACGTTTTAATTTCAAAAAGGAAAGAAATAAATACGGGGATGGCAACAGTCAAAATGCACGTTTAGGCAAATAATAGAATATAAAAGTAAGAAACTCAAAAGGATAGGCACATAGACGTGAAATCAGGGAGACAAGGGAAGCAAGTGATCTTTCAAATTTATAACGTTGGCAATAAATATAAATAAATGAAAATTAATAGATGGATGCTTGATTGACGCAGTGATTAAAGAAAGGTTGCGTGTCAGTCACGATGAAATTTGAAACAGAAAAAAATGTAAATGAATAAAAGGGGTAAGCTAGATTTTCTGCTTAGATTTAGAGAAGACACATCAAATGCTGAAAAAGGGAATTATGAAACGGCTAGATTCTAGCAAATAATAAATATGGTAAGAAAAGTAAATAGGTAGGTTATAAATCAGATTGGAAAGAAAAGTGGAGAGGTTAATTGATAAAAGAATTAAGATAATGAAAATGCATAATAATATTGTTGGCATCTAATATCATTTAACGCAAAAACGCATATAGGAGCATGCATTTTCTTCTGACTTGCAACATCATTCATCATTTTGGCATTCGTGGCATTCAACAAATTAAGGTGGTGGTCAATGTCGTGAAATGGTAGCAAATTAACGATGAATAGGATCCAATAATTCTTAGTGCAATGCACAAAATCGGAAAATATCAGCATGTGCCTTCTACGCACATGTTAAGATTGCATAATTTCACTAATGACCTTTATGATTTTGCATTTTTGCGTGATAAATATAGATAGTTTGAGTTTTTAACAATTAACACTGTGTATTAGTGATTATCTCTTGTTTGAGCGGTTGTTAGCATATGCCTACTGAATACATATTAACATAATCCCATAAAAATTTATGGGTACTTAAAATGTTCTTCTGATAAAGTTTTTTCTTTCAAAATTATTATTAACATTTAGAATATCATTTGACTTATCCGAATGTTGATGATTTTCAAATCCTATTAAGATTAAGGTCGCTAATTGATTATTGTTGAAAGCTAAGGATATTAAGAAAATACTATTATGAAATCCATATCTTGAACACGGAATTTGTTATTAAAATCGTATCATTAGAGTTACATATATGATTATAAACAATAACATTCATAATTTACAACTACGATGTTGCAGATCCTTTTATTAAAATTTAGATTACATATCATTAGCAAGTCAGCACGAATTTAATAGAATTTCACAAAATAAATAAACTTTCATAAAATTAATTGAAAATTTACCATTTGCTATATTTAATTATACGTAAACCAAATATTAAAACTTTATTTCAAAATATTATTATTAAAATTTTTCAAAATCCAAATTAAATACGTTATAAAACCAATTAAAAACTATTAAAATCTACGGGTCGTTACAATACATGGACCCAACTCCCGTGAGTTGGCATAAGGTGGCTAAAACAGAAGCGATCGACAGGTTAAGAAGGTAGCCCCTTTTATCGGACACATCCCTTCAATATTCTACTTTGACTTTGGATTTATTCGGTGGCCACTTTTGCAAACGGTCAAATTAGGACTCGAGACCACTCCCATTGAGTTCGAAATGCCGTTTACAACTTTTTAAGTATAAACATCGATAGGTTTGGAGTTAGTGAAATTTCACTAACTTTTCCCGTTTTGGACTTTGGGTTAGTTTAGCCTATTAAGCCCAAGTTCCAACCCTCTTCTCCTCACTCTTCATAAATTTCCTAACTAACTCAAGCTTTGGCATTAATGGTGAAGAGAATGGGAAATTAAAACTCCAAGCTCAAATTCAATTACAACTCCAACATTCAACTCCAAATTCAAGTAGAAGATATTGGATTCAAGCTTTGGATTGCTTCTCCTTGCTTTCAAGCTTCATCTTCATAAATTTTAGTGCAAAGGTGAGATTTTTATCTCACAATTCTAGCCTATAACTATATTGGACTGTTGGGAATGATTCCCTATCATTTTTGCATGCATGTTAGCATTTGGTTTGGATTGGATTGGCGAAAAAATCCAATTTTTAGCGTTTTGGTGAATTTTCTGCACTTAGGTCGTTCTGGCCATTTTTAGCTCGTTCGGATTTAAGTCGTTCGTCCATAGGTCGTGAGTCGTTTACGAGTTAACCCTAGGTCGTTCTGGCCATTTTTTAGCTCGTTCGGAGTTACGTCGTTCATCCATAGGTCGTGAGTCGTTTACGAGTTAACCCTAGGTTGTTCTGGCCATTTTTTAGCTCGTTCGGAGTTAAGTCGTTTATCCCGATAGGTCGTTGGACCCTTAACTCGTAGGTCGTTGGACCTTATCTCGTTAGGTCGCTCCTGGCCTAACCCTTAAGTCGTGCAACCCTTCAGTCACGCAACTCTTAAGTCGGTTACGAGTTATCCCGATAGGTCGTTGGACCCTTAACTCGTAGGTCGTTGGACCTTATCCCGTTAGGTCGCTCCTGGCCTAACCCTTAAGTCGTGCAACCCTTAAGTCGTGCAACCCTTCAGTCACGCAACTCTTAAGTCGGTTACGAGTTATCCCGATAGGTCGTTGGACCCTTAACTCGTAGGTCGTTGGACCTTATCCCGTTAGGTCGCTCCTGGCCTAACCATTAAGTCGTGCAACCCTTAAGTCGTGCAACCTTTCAGTCACGCAACTCTTAAGTCGGTTACGAGTTATCCCGATAGGTCGTTGGACCCTTAACTCGTAGGTCGTTGGACCTTATCTCGTTAGGTCGCTCCTGGCCTAATCCTTAAGTCGTGCAACCCTTAAGTCGTGCAACCCTTCAGTCACGCAACTCTTAAGTCGGTCACGTGTTATCCCGTTAGGTCACGACCTCTGTTAAGTCGGCCATGTTTGGTCGTGAGTCATCGTTAGGTCGCGAACACCTCTAGGTTGTAACCACTAAGTCGCTTGACCCCTTAGACCCCTAGGTAGCAACCGTTAGGTCGCTCGACCCTATCCCTCTTAGGTCGTTAGACCCCCTTTTTGTCTTCACTAGGTCGTACCGTTTTGGACGGGGCGCTGCCCCGCACCCCGCCGGGGGCGCTGCCCCCTGGACCCCCGCGACCTGACCGGGTAGGTCGAACCCCGTAAGCGGTGGCGTTGCCCCCGCACCCCCACCTTGGAGGGTTGCCACCCCCCCGGACCCCCCTCCGTAGGGGATCTTATCTGAAAAACATTGAGCTGATTTCCTTGGATTTTATTCGCATCTCCGTATGCGATCTTTGTGACTGATTGTTTCTACAATTGCTTCTGTGTTTTGTCACTTTATAATATAAAGGTTTCAATATTAGTAGTAAATATCAAAACTCTTTTAACAAACAATTTCAACTCTATTTTTAATAACAAAGCTCTTTTCTTAAACCGTTTTCCAATCTATTAGTATATACAAACCTTTACCTCACTCGGATGAGAAATCTAATTAAACGACTTAGTAAAACAAGTGGTATGAAACTCTTGCGTTCACTTCGTCGGTTAATTCTTGGACTTGTTCGATTGAACCTCTTGTGACAATTTCCTAGTGGAGATTTACAGTTTGTTCGTAAATATTTAAGTCAACCAAGTGGTTATGGGACATGAAGCTAAAATTCTATATTTACTAGCTTAGTGTAATTGACACTTCTCGTTAATCATGACGATCATTCTGATGATTTAGACTAGCAACTGTGCGATGTCTCTTATTGCGAGGTTAGACTAGACACCACTTGTGTGATTCCACTCACACATGCCTTTTTGCTTTTTGGTTAGTCTGGACCTTAATCTGTGTGATTCCATTCACACATGTGGGGTAGCTCCCCTTGGTCTTCGGACCATCATGTGATAGGCCTCTTTCTCTTTTCTATGATTACTGGACTTCTTGCATTGATTTCTAGAATTTATGTCATTGACTTGTTATGAGTACAAGTTTGGGGTATGGTGCCCTTTTCGAATCTTTGAGAAGATTCTTGTGATATTGATTATCTCTTATTGATTGATCTTCTGTTGATCAGTATTTACATACTTATAGTGGTATGTCATTATGGATATTTTATGTTTATGCCATATCTTTTATGTTATATCATGTCATCTGATATTTATAGCTAGACTGATCCGTTTATTATTTTCTTAAATAATACTCGGGTCAGACGGAGATGTTACAGGTGCTTCTGCTTGACTTCTTCCCAGGGATTCATCACTCTGACTTTTGGCTAACTGTTTAGATTAGCAGTTTTTGTTGTATACACTTGAGATATAGACTCATAGTTGTATTCTTTTGTATAGCACGTGTTGCTATTCTTTTGTATTATCGTGGATCTTACTGACCACTACTCTGATGTACACTTTCATGTATTAGTTATATTTTCATATCTTCTTCCGCCTTTGTGATATGGATATCTGTGACTGATTTGTGTTATGATTATTTCTATGTTTGCTTTCGAAGATTATTTATAGCCACCGTGTGATAAGCAATTACCCGGATGGTCGCTCCTCAACAGCCTTATTCTCCATGCTAGTTGACAGCACTACACCGTAGTGTTCTTGGCTAGTGTGGGTATAGAGGTGGGGCGCCACATATATCTACCTTGGCATTGCCTAGTTGTGCCATGTCACCTACCCTAGCGCGCCTCGATTTTGTTTTGTTCCATACCCATGGAGTGCCCTCTAACGACGCCCAGTACGGGGGAGATTACGGTACCGTATAGACTATGGGAATATATTACATGTTAAAGGGAATATTGGGTCACTCCTTAACGCTATTTTAAAGTAAGTTTATTTTACTAATAGACTATTATAATAGTGAAATATTACTACATAGTAAATAGTTTAACGGATCCTTGGGAAATGTGAATCCCGAGCATCTCTTAAGTTACTGCATTCGTATTTATTGTTGATTTAAATTACATAAGATCTTTTAGTTCTGGCCCGAGTGTTTTGTCTTCTCAATTCGCTCGGGTCAGCCTGAGTATTTTAGGATTCGAAGACTCTAGCTCTGGAGGACGAAGACGAAGATTTTATTTCTATTACCTGTTATATTATTCCACTACACTATTGTATTTCGCTTTATTATTGATATTCTATGGTATGTATAACTCCGATATATATTGTATGTATAATTAAATGTTTTGAAAACAGATTCATGAACTGTATATTTGATTATTATATTTTATCCTTCCGCTGTGAGATTCTGTTTGTTTTATTTCTTTCTTTTTTTGCTTTCATATTTACCCCATAACAATTCGTCCTTCCGTATGGTTTGAATTAGCATGTGTGTCGATTTAAGTGTGCGAAAAGGCGGGATGTTACAGAATAGAAGTCTGACCTGATGTATGTATATATAACCTTCAGTACGTGATAAGTACTCAGGTTAGTGTGGGGAATCTCCGTGTGAATGTTTGGTATCATTTGTTTTAGTGTTGTTATTGTAACGACCCGCTATTTTGGACTATTCGCATCCACACATGTCGGGCTTGAATAATTCAAAGTACCGAATTGTTAATTTTAAATTTGGCAAAACTGAGATATACAGTAAATAAATAATCACAGAATCACAGACAAAGAGTAATAATATGCAGCGGAAGTAAAAGAAATAGTAGATCATGAAGCTACTATATAAATATATAAGATACATCAGAGTTTACAACAGAAGAGAAATACGACACATCAAGTACAAATCAGAATACATCACTGGAATCATCGAATACTGAAAGCAGAATAGATGGTTGGATCTTCAAGCAAAGCTCCAACTCCAAAGGTGAGCCTCGAATACTGGTACACTCAGTCTGACCTAAACGTAAAGCAAAACACAAAACACTCGAGTCAGGATTAATATTCTCATATCAATAAATCCAACTCAAGTGAAATAGCAATCGAAATACAAGTAACTCAAAGGATGTTGGAATCACCATCCTCTAAGGATCCGTTAAACTATCTACTATATAGTAGTGTACGCAAAATAGATAATATCTATCAGTAATATAAAGTATCAAAATAGTGTTAAGGCGTTACCATTATCCCCCTTAACACATTTTTACATAAGCATCATAGTCTATACAGCACTGTAAACTCCACCGTAAACTGGTGGGATATCAGGGAGTACTCCATAGGTATAACACAAAACAAATTCGTAGTGATCGCGTATATAGGGATACAAGTATGACAAGGCACATGAGGCAATATCCAAGGTAGTGAAACTACCGTTCGCCTGATCCGGACTGGTGAGAACGCATCGCCGCAGCGATCGCAACACCGCGAAACAACACTCCTGAAAAGTACGAGGGTGCACCAATCGATAACAAGTAATGAGTAGTAGTTATGAAGAAGTGTGTTCGCACGGGGTGGCTAACCCCATTTGGCCCGGCACGGCTCCTGATTTTAGTCATTTCCAATTTGACACAAGTGTCAAGGCTATCCATTATCGTTCTCTTTCTTCAGTCATCACGTACAACATTCCAACCACTTCATTCTGGATCATCACTCCGCGTATATTTATTAAAGTGGTTTTCGGTTTCGAAAGAGAGTATATCCATAACCGATTCCAGTCTCTTTAATAACTTTCGTAATTATTACACCGATTGGTCGTTTAATAACTTTCAAAACCAAATCAATTTCAATTTCAATTTCAATTCGTAAATCAATATTCCGTTTGTCTTTCTAAATCAATTTCCAAAGTTTACGTTTCAAAGCTTCCAAATTACCATTTAAAAATCTTATAGTTCGACTTCAACTTTGATTTAAACAATTCAAATGTTGATTCAAGTTCGTATATAGGTTTCATTCCGAAATCATTTAAATGGTTTAATTTTCATTCAAATCAATTCAAATTCATTTATCGATTTCATTCAATATTCGCTAAGTAAATTTATCCTTCAAAACAACTTCTATTTAAATTCCAATTCATTTAAATCAATTACTTACGTTCAACTTCATTATATCAAAACTTCAAATTGAAATAAAATAAATTTATAAATCAATTCTTTAAATTACAATTTTTACGTTAATTTCAATAAATCCTATTCATTTCAATAAATCACATTTTATTTCTTGTTAAAGAAATTCAATTTTCACTTATTTCTTTACTTTGTTACAAATTTCAAACTCAATTAATAAAGAAACTAAATTTCATATATTCGAGAAGTTTAATTTCACTTATTAACTTACTTAAATTTTTCAAAGCTTAATTAATAAATAAAGAAACTCAATTTCATTTATTAACGAAGTTCAAATCCACTTATTCAAAAGTTTAATTTCTCTTATCAAAGAATTCAATTTTATTCAATTATCAAATAATTAAATCTTATTCAATTATCAAATAATTTCAATCTTAATTATTAATAATTTCAAAACTTAATAATTACAAACTTGATTAGAAATTCAAACTTAATTATTAAATCATTTCCACTTAATTATGAATTCAACTTAATAATTTCAAACTTAATTATAATTCCAATCTTAATTATAATTTCAAATTTAATTATTAAATGATTTCAACTTAATAGTTTCAAAACTCAATTATTACTAATTCCAAATTATTCATTAATAATTTCAAATTTAATTATTAAATAATTAAATTTCAAACAACGTTCTTTCATCAATCACTACGTTAATATTTGTTTCAGATTTCAATCTTTACATTTTCCTTTCATAAAATTTAAATTACAACTTCATTTAGAAACTTATTCTTTGCTCGAATAAAATCATTATTTTATTTCTAAATCAATTTATTGACCAATCGGATTTTATTTAATTCTCTATCCTAGGTCAACTTCATTTGGGTATATATCATTTCAACCCGATTCCATTTCAATTCAAAAATCAAAGCATAACAAAAGGGAACTTGCAGTATGATAACAGGGATGGTGTCAAAGTAAATAATCAAGCAATAACAACAATCAATAACAATGGAATAATCGATTCAAATAATCTCGAAATAATCATATTAATTCGCATTGTTGTTTGTGCGAATTAACATAATTATTTCTAGAATCTACACTATCATTTCATGTAGATTAAAGATTATTACATTACGGTTCTTCACTTGTCTTCTATTTACAATTTCATACATCATCAATTCAAACAACGTACATTCAGTGGTTCAATGTGTAATTAACCAAATCCCACGTATCACTTAATTTAACATTTAAAGGGGGTCAAATTATAAAAAGGTCATTTAATCAAGTTTACACATATGTCGTTTCAAATTTAAACTATCCTACGTCAGATTCAATTGCATCATATTTATCACTCTATACAATACAATTTAACGTCCAATATAAACAACAATCAATCAATCAATTGTCAATCAAACCGTATTATCATCGCATAAATAATTAACAGATAATGGTGTCAGATGTCATAGATGAACAGATACAGGTAATAACAGTGTACATAACTAACAACAGGTATATTTCAATTGTCGTTTCAATTGAAATCAAATTTAATAAATAAAAGAATATTAATCGTGAGTGATTGCTCACCTTTCGAGGCTAGAGATGAACGATAATGAGATGAGTTACAAATCCGAGCACGAATTACCAGAACAAAGCTAGATTGGCACGAATTAGACGAACAAGGCTGATAATCAAGAATCGATGAACTGAATTAGAATTAGATTGATGCAATACATGTCTTTACTAACATTCAATATAACTCACATGCTTATTACTTTTAAAAGTTAGTATAAACTGACATAGCTACAAATATGTAAGTGATGAAAATTATCGTCATATAAGTATCATATGTATATAACCCGACGCATACTCTATATATATATATATATATATAAATATACTTATTTAAATCAATCTACTCAAAAAAATGTACACGCATATAGCCCACATGTTATAAAATACTTATATAACCTAAGTAAACTCTTATAACTTAATACACTAAAAACTGACTTTTAAACAACATTTTGAAATTGCACGTATTTATATTTTTAGAACCAAAATATAGGTATGTTAATATCTACAAGCTATATATAGCAACCCAAACATATTCACTTTTACTGTAACATAACTACAAATCAAAAGATGATTTAAAAAAAAACTTGCGTACACACTACACACGCACATACACTGCACACACACTACACACACTTATAAACCAACGCAACGCATAGATAAACATATATATTATTGCTTAACAAAATTCCCTATGCTAGTCTATGAAACAGCGACTGGACTAACATTTATAAACTACTGCACACAATGTAATATAATACAAAATATATCTAGTATCCATATTTATAATACCTTAATTTATAAAATATATACATACACTACTAAAATAGACGACTGACTGACGTATATAATACACTAGTAGAAAAATATATAAACTTAAATAGTAACAGCAAATCTTTACAATCTGGGCACATCATCTTAGAAGTCCTATATACGTTTAAAATAAAATAACTATACAGATAATATCTAAATATAGATATGAAACAGACAATGGTACACAAGACCAAAATTTACCTATACTTACATTCAAAATCTGTGCCTATATAGAACAGAACATGCTATATTTGAATATACATGAGATGTTTCAAACCAATATTTATATAATATCCATACTTTGAAACCAACTCATACTATACTTCTTTAAACCAGTATACTATAAAAAGGATCTGATGTAAAGTCAAATAGAAATACAACTTCCATGTTAGAAGCCGCTCATATAGAAGTTAATACATATGCAATTCAAACAGCAAATATTCATCAAATTTTAAAAATATGGAATTCAAGTAAAAATATAAGTAAGTCTGTAGATTGCTTAACGCCTGTATACAACAAATAATAAGAAGAATTTTCACACGCAGATCATCTGGTGCAACATTCATAAACTACTACATAGCTTGCATAAGTAATCTAATCTCTTATAAAATTTTATAATATGTATATGAGCTCAAAGTTAAAATAAGTTTTTAACATAAATTTACTTTGCTAAATATGCAGACACCAAAACAGATCCAATAAAACCCATACATATAAATGACGGTTATATATACACATTTTATATTAAATATATCTGCAAAGTAAATAAACGTACTAACCTAAATGTGAAAGAAAAGGAGAAGACAGTATCAGGAAAACACCAGGAAGATAGACCTAGGAGACAGAAGGTGTTGTAGTGTTGCTCGATGCGGGACAGAGGCTGCTTGATGAAGGAGGCAAACGGAAGGGTCGGAGCGGATCGGTGAGGGTGACATGGGTTTGAACGGTGGCAGAGGCCGGAAATGGTAAGGAGGAGGGTGTTGCGTTGTGGACAAACGGAGGGCGACGGAGGGGAGAAGGCGAACGGTGCTGCAGGTAGAAGAAAAAGAGGTGGTGGGTGAAGGCGGAAGGGATGAGGTGATGATAGTATGATGGAGGCGATGTTAGGAAGAGTGGCAAAGCAGGGTCGGTGAGCTTGGGTATACGGGGTCACGGCCTGACGCAGGCGTGGCGGGCCAGTGGAAGGAGAGGAGGTCGGTCGGGTTGTGTGGTGATGGAGGCTGACGCACGTGGGTTAAGGGCTGCGCGTGCTCGGGAAGATGTGGAGCTCGGTGTAAGGCCGAAGGCGCGGGCGGTGTCGGCAATTTTGATGGAGCATGCGTCATTTTCTTAATTGCCAAAGCTACGTACATTATTTAGTTGGAAGAAGAAGAACATGCTTCACAAATTTTCAAGAAAGAAAAGTGGCCTTACGTTTTGTATATAGGTACCATAATATGAGTGGTCTTTTCCTATAACCAAGGCATAGAATTAGAACAGATTGACATGGAATCCGATGTAACTGGTATTGAAATGGTCACAAAATGCAAAATATTGAAAAGCCATATATTTATTTCAGAATCAAATAAAGAAAATGGCTGTTAGTTTTGAGGTGGAAAATAGAAAGGCAAAAGAGAGCTAAACAGGCTTAAAAGAGGAATCGTTTGACTGATCGGTTCACCGACTCCGTCATGCCTCGAACTCCAAAGTACCTGAAAATATATCGTAGAGTTTAGCACGACGAGACGATCAAAACGGTATGTGTATGTCAGTGGTACGATTGAATTATAAAAAAATTCGAATTTTTATACTAGCGGAAAATGCATAAAAATCGCAGAAAAATAAGATCGACGGAGCCAAAGATGTCCGAATTTGGAAAAACGACAAACTGACAACTTGCTCAAAAGATGGTTTAGAATTTTTCTATGTAAAAATATTTTGGTTTTGAAAACGTTTTATTTTCGTCGCTTTTTAACTGATTAAATCGAAGTAAATTTACGCGCGAAATAAATTTTCGTATTTTCGGACGAAAATTTACCAGTTGCTATGTTTAACTGGACACATTCCAAATATCAAGTTTATATTTCAAAATTTTATCGTTTAAACATTTCACAGAATTTCAATAAAATACGTTACTAAAACTGTTAAAATTTACAGTTGTTACAGTTATGCTATCAACCTTCTTTTTATATATGCATTTTCTTTCTATCATCAGTATAAATAAGTCAAAATGTTTGAGGATACAAGCATGAGATAGATTCCTTTATCTTACTTTCATTTCAAGGATGAAATGCTGTTAAGTAGAGGAAAATGTAACGACCCGTAATTTTGCTACTTCGAAAATGAGGGATTTTATTTATTTTAAATTTAAAAAGGTTTAAAAATTTAAATAAAAAAGTTGTATGCAACAACCCGTAATTTTTTATAATTAAAAATATTAAATTAATTAAGATTTTGCAATTTAATATTGTGACAAATTAAAAAATAATTATGATTTTTTAATGAGAAAATAACTAGAATATGATTTGATAATGTTGTTTGAATGTCATTGACAATTTTTTCAATATAATTTCAACCGATTGAAATTTTTGTAAAGTTAATTTGGATAAAATTGTAAATAAGGAATTGAATTGGTGTTTAATGGAAATAATGAAATTGAAATATTATAATTAATATAGTAAAAGTTCATAACTGTAAAATGATGAATTGTAATAAAATGTAAACTTATGTAATAAAATTCATAGGGTAATAAATGATTGTATAATAAGAGTGGAAATCAAATAAAAGAATTTATTTGAAATTTAAATTATAATTAGCTAGGATTTTATTACAGTGTAATTAAACGTTGAATTGAATGAGATATTTTAATATTCAACATGAAAAATTATTTTAAAAGATTATTAATTTCTGTGTAATCAGAAATGATGAAATTGTTAGCTATTAAATTTGAAGTTGAAAGTGATTAAATTAATTTAATAATAATTTATTTAATTAACGTGAAAATAGCTATTTTGGCTAATATCTCGGATTTCGACGAAAATAGTTTCATCGGATCCGTAGCGGTGAATTATTGTAATGTTTCAAGTTTCGTAGCGATCAGATTTTTCGTTTGACCATGCGAGCTTGAAACGCTTAGAATTTAATTTAATGAATTCAACTAGAATAAGCTGATTTTGAAAACTAACTTCTGTATACTTTTGAACTAGGGTTTGAAATCAGTTCTATTGAGTTTAAAAATATCGAAAATATCTATTTCAATATATTTGATGACTATTTTCGTTTCGGAAACGAAACGGGCTTTTCGCGTCGTAGTTATCATTTCGGTCCAAATCGATTTTGTCCATCCTTTTCTATTTCAGCCCTGCCTACATATATAGGCTGCTATAAACCCTAGCCGTTTCTCATTTTATTATTTCTGTACGTACATCTACTTTCTCCTTCTCAAATGACAGAACATCAAACCTAGTTCCCAAATTCCAAAACCTAATTTTTCAAATCAAATTTCAATTTTTAAGTTTTGAACACTCCAAACCCTAGAAAATTATATATCGTTGGACAGTTCTCGACGAGTGCAATCTACTATAGCAATTCATTTTTTTATTTGAATCATAATTTGGCGAGAAATTGGTAATTTAGTCTCGGCTATCGAAACTAGGGTTTCGATTTTAACAGTGGATCTTCGTCCTGGAGTCGATCGGATGGCATGGGCTTGTAGAGGTTGCCAAGAACAATGCATCCATAGTCTTCGTTCAACTCAGATGTGCTCAAATCGCCTGAAAATCAATAAACTATGTGCAGCGGTGGCTACGATTTCGGGAGGCCAAAGGTGGCCACTTGCTTGGAGTGGGGGTCGACCTGAGGCAACTCAGGTAGTGGAGTGTTTGGATCTTGGCGACGTTGCTTGTAGTGGTGGAAAACTGGAGGAACATGGTGGCAGCTGAGATGTTGAAGTCTGCATGTTCGATCGATCCTTTAGGGTTTCTGAGAGAGGTGAGAGAAATTACAGTTTACCTATCTTTATTTTATTTTAATTTAAATTTTGATCGTTCTAACATCGATATCTTTTTGCATACGAGCTCGAATTTGCATGCGGTTTCCCCATTGCGATCATAACGAAATTCCAGGCATTATACAACTAATTTGGCTACATTATGAGACTTTTAGATTTTGGGCTTTAATTAAATTTTAAATCGTTGAAAAATCAAAGGTGAGTGTTTTAACCCACTCACGACTACTAAACTATCTTATATTAGTTAAATTAAATTTATGATGTGATTAGAAATTGATTGATTTCTGTTTGGTATATTTTAATTGTCATTCCAGTTAAATCTGACTTTTATTGAATTTAATCGCCATTTAATTTAATATTGAATTTTAAATTGCCAGTTAAATGCCTGATAATGATAACAGTTTATTTGTTGTGATTTATTGGTTAATTTGAATGATGATTTTGATGGATGTTTAATAGTTGATATTTGGATAATTGGATGTATGTTTATTCATATGTTGTTATCACACTGCAAGTTCCCTTAGTTTATTGTTAATAAATTACTATGGGTTGAAATGATACACACCTGAATGATCTTATAGATTAGGAAAAATGCTTATGTGTTGAAATGATTGACTCGAGCAATTTGATGGATTTTGAATTTTAACTTGGGATTGCAGGTTGAAATGATATATACCCGCAAATTTAAATTATTATGGGTTGAAATGATATATACCTATATCACTTGAACATAGGGTAGAAAATTATATACGGACACCGGATTGGTTAAATTAAATGATTTTAAATCCGTGAATTTTGATTCTAGTTAAATGATAGTATGAAATAAAATTTGATTTATATGAACTAAATTATTTTGAAATCCAAGCTTTTAAATGATGAAAATTAAATTGGTTTACTGAATTGTTTTAAGAATTTAAATTGAAATCTTAAAGTTGAATTTTGAAATATAAATGAAATTTATCAAATTGAGTTATTGTAAACGTTGAATATTAAAATTTTGGAATCTATCGAATTTGAAGTGGTTTAAATTAATTTTTCAACATGGATTTAAAATCGATATAAATTGAAATGGTTTAAATGAGAATTTGAATTGAAGGATAATTTTTTTTGGGTTTTGTTGATTTGAAATCTGGATATGGTCCACATCTGTTGAAATGAAAGAAACAGTTGATTTGACACTGTTTCAAAATAAATTATTTAACATAAACTATTTAAGAATCTATTATTTCAATTTTTGATTATTTAGAAATTTCAAAACTATTTACTATGTAAACCATTTCCAACAATTATACCATTTATATTAAACTATTTTAACTGTTTTAAAATCCTTAAACTATTTAAACTATTAAAACTAATTTAAATATTAAAAATAATTTAACAGTTAAAAATAATATAAATACTAAAACTATTTTAAATCTATTTTTAACTATTTTAAACTATTAAAACTATTTAAATCTATTTTGAACAATTAAAACTATTTTAAAACTATTTTTAACTATTTAGACTATTTTAAACTATATGAAATCTATTTTAAACTATTAAAAACCATTTTTAAACTATTATAAACTATATTAAATCTATTTTAAACTATTAAAACCATTTTAAATAATTTATGCTATTTTAAACTATTTTAATCTATATTGACTGTTAAAATATTTTAAATATCCAAACTATTTTTAATATTTCAAAATGTGCAAGCTATTTTAAACTAGTTTAAGCCGCACATGCCTATATCTACCTCACACGCCTCACGGCCGAACCCCCTAGCCACTAAACCGAGCCTAAACTTCCCACATCCGCCCTCATACTCCACACACCCTCCTCTCCGAAGCAGTACACCCCCTTAAACTCACACACCCACCTCCACACCCAACTCCATGATCGTACCCTCCATACCCGAGCCATAAAACCCACGACCATATAAATAAAGGAAGGAAAATAAATTAAGGTGAGACTTGGAGATGATTTCGTAGAACCATGCTAGTTTAGATAAAGTTAGATGGAGTGGAAATAAAGGTGAGAAATTATCGTCGCTTTTAAAAAATCGTGTTTTGATTTTTCTATAATAATCTTCTTATGACATACGCAAGTATACACCTCTTTAAAATGTTGTTATGGATGTTTTTTATGTTTGTGTTGTGTCTGAATAGTAGCAAGTGTTTATGGTAGTGATTATATGTCATATTAGCTTATGTATGGACCATAATTATGTTAGTGATAAATGTTAACTTGATTATGCTCATTTTGATTAAATAATCTCCTTTGTTATATAAGACCCAATTTTGGTGATATGAGATACTTTGAGAAAATATGTCTCTTTTTAAGTGAAATTCAAACTAAAGATAAAGTAAAAAATAATTTGAATTTAAAAGTGAAATTAGATCTGAAATCAAAGTTAAAATTGAAAGTGAAATTAGATCTGAAATCAAAGTTAAAATTGAGAGTGAAATTGAAATTGATTTTGAAGTTGAAAATGAAATTGAAATTTGAGTTAGAATTAAAGATGGATTTGAAATCAAATTTGAAATTGAAGTTGAAATTAAGTTTAATTTGAAGTTTGAGTTGAAATTGAAAAGAAAATGGATTTAAAAATTTAATGATAAAATAATATAAATATTATAATATTATAATATTGAAATAGTGAAAATACGCTTTAAAAGGCGATAGCATTGCTTTAAAATGATTTGTAATAATTTTATAAGTAATAAAGTTCAATTTGAATGAATTATTTCAAGCATTGAAAAATAAGTCAAAATTGGGCGCGTCGCACAAAGGTAGTACGCAATTTCATGCCAAAAAGTTCAAACAAGTGTACAGTGTGGAATATAGTTTGGAATTCTTCGAGATAAGAAATTTTGGACTATTATATCCATATCTTTCAAATAAAGAAAGAAAAATCAAAATTTCATAAAGTAGATTTTGAAATATGTCCAAACAAATTTCCAGAAAAAGCGCGCTTTTGGATCAAAATGACCAAAGCATTAAATTCCTTAAAATGGATATTTTTAAATAATTAAAGATATGAAATAAGTTTGATAAATCTATTTAAATAATTTTAAATAGATTCAAATGGAACAATATGAATATTCAAATATTAAAAAGTTGTTTAAATCAAATAAACTTATAAAGTACTTTCCGCAGCACTTTTCTACTGCCGTTTCTACGACTTTTTAATTAAACTTAACAATTTTTCCTAGAATCAATTATGTATATTTTTAAAAGGATAATTAAGTGTTTTAAATAATGATTTGGAATTTTTATAATCAATTCTAAAATAAAAGCTAATAACCGAGTATGCGAAAACAACTAATACATTGTCCCGCCTATAAGATTTAGGAAGATAAAACAAGGTGTTTACTTAAGCTTAGGAATGGAGCAACCAGTGCTGTAAACTTGCCTGACCTATATTTTCTCTTCTTGGGCGAAGGGTGGAACAAATCAAAAGGAAAGCGTGGATGCTCTAAAAATATTATATTTAGTTTTTCCAAAATAAAAGAAGATTACTGTTACCCACAATTTAAGCAATCTCTAAAATAAATAAACTACAACTTGGATTACATAGAGATAATCTTCTTATATTTAGTGTTCAAGTCCGAAGAGGGAACTCCTCGTATTTATGGAATTTAAAGGTGATTTCATCGTCATTTCGCCAATAGCACTTGTTGAATACAGAAATTGATATTGAGTAAAAGTAGAATGATTTCTATGATTCTATTTACCCAATAATGTTTTTAAAGATTGATTTAGGGTTTATAGTGAACGATGTCTTAAATATCATTGTTTTTATCCCATTTGAAAGTTAAGAAATTCCGGATCGCTGATAAGAAAATAGAAATTTTTCCCCAAATAATAAGCGAATTAACTTAGAATTACTCTAAGACTATAAAAAAGGATTTGTAATTAACCAAAAGAATTAAAGAGAAAAGAGGCTTAATAAATCATGTATACTCATATCCACTTTTTTGTCGATAATTGAATTTCATAGGAACCGGGGTCAGATTTGGGTGATTCCTATCTGAATACCACTTCGAACCAGTTTACATTTCGAAGTAAAATATGTTAAAGACATTGATATTAGGATTTTCATAGTGAAGAACTGCCAGTTGATCATTTGGGGATAAACTCTCAATATACGTATAGTAGCGCTGGTTTCTTCGTTATGAAATATCCAATGCAAGGACTAATTGCTATCGATCCTAAGGATGATTCCCAAAACTGGATGTGGTAGGAGAACTGTCTTCGGTTTCGTTCAGTCCCAGAACGAACATGTATGGAAGAATGTCTGATCTTGCATTCAAAATCACATTGAGTGATCTTTATATAATATATATCAATCGGTTGGCAGAGAAGACACCTTCTCTTAGCTTAACACCCTTTCCCGAGACATTTGAGCTTGGGAAGTTATACGTTTGTGGAAATTAGTCGTGTGAATATGGAATGGAAATGTGGCATTCAAAGTGAAAGAAGGTGTGCTATGTGAAAAAGCTAATTATTACCTCAAGCTTCATCAACCGAGAATTGATCGAAACAGGGTTAGATGCAGCAAGGATATGTGGCTCGCAACCATTAGGATATGATCTTCTAGATATATTTCTTCTGGCTATAACGTTCGGGGTGTAAATTATTGTAGATGTATGCAAAGATGGCTCTTTGTTAAATGTCGGTAACGATTGGGGGATGATATATTCGGTACTATCTAGTTATAGAGGTAGGCCAGTCTTGTGTTGGTAGAGGAGCTTTGTGATGGTTCCCCGGGACATCCATCTAGAGGTGTACCCATTAGAAGGTAGTCCCTTCACCTAGTCATTTGTATGGAAATCCTTTCTATAATAAGAAGCCTTTACGAGTTTGATTGTAGAACCCACTTTGTGACTAATATGCTGTAATTTAATTAGTGTAACAATTTCGGCTAAGATTAATAAGTTTATTTGCAAATGTTTTCAAAGAATGTCATTAAAAATAATATCAAATGATTTGATATAAAAATACTTTAGTTATCATAAGGGAAAAACCCATCCATGTTTATGTGTGGGCATGGTCTTATGAGATACTCTTTCTTTTTAAAATAATTTTATTTCCAAGGCAGATATATGACATTATCATTTATTATTTGAGTTTTCTCACGCTGGTTTATCAAGCCTTATTCGGGTATTTCCAATACTCGGGTCAGATTCGAGTAGTTTCAGGTTTAGTTGAAGACGGTTGGAGTATCCAAAGGAGAGTTGGAGATATTCATCTACGTATGGACGTATTCTATTATCCGCTGCAGTTGTTTGATGTTTATTAGCATTCGTAAGGAAAGATGTTTATAACTGTCTAGATTGAATTTATGTTAGACTCTGATATATGTATTTTAAAATTTTCTGCTATAAAGATTATTGGTTAATAATATATGTTATTCCATTCGAGTAAGATTTTGTTCTGCCTATTTTTCTTTGTTACCCATGATAATCCATCTTTTCATGCAATTTGGATCAGACATGTATGGTTTATTATCGGCTCAAAGTGTACAGAATTGTGGTCTGCCACAAACACTACCAGTTCAAGTCGCAGGCTGGTGGTAACGCATCATAGCCACGACCGACCATCAAGTCCATCCATCCCATATCGAGTCAAAGGGACTCAGGGAGGCTATCCCAAATTAGGGTGCACCAATCGAAATCAATAACAAGAGGAATAATATGGACTGAATACAAGAAAATCAAAGAACGGATGTCCGCCAGAGGTAGCTAGCCCGCTTGGACCTTTCAAGAAGTCCTACTTTAGTCATTCCAAATTGACACAAGTGTCGGGGTCTATCCATCATCGTTCTCTTTCTTCAAATCCAGCAAACTATGCCAAATCCAACCACTTTGTTCTGGAGTCTACTCCATGTACACAGTTGTTAAAGTGGTTCCAATATTGACAGAGAGTATGCTAATAAGAGGCCACGGTCTCATTAACAACCAAACGTCGTTTTACACACCGGTTGATTCTTTTACATTTCGAAAACTATCATACTTGATATCAAAATATCATATTCGCTTCAAAATCAATTTCACTCTGAAATCATCATACTTACTTTAAAATAAATCAATTTAGTTCGATGTGTAGATTTCACTTCGAAATTTAATTCGAATTACAATTTAGGTTATAACTTCATTTTATCCTAATTCGTATTTAAATCCATGACTTAAATATAAACGATTCCCATTCTGACTAGTTTGAATTTTTTGAAAATAGATTGAATTTTTTTAAATATTTTAAAAGTTAAAAAAGTTTAATATAAAATAGTTTGAGTATTGATAATGGTTCATATAATAAAATAACTTGGAGAATAAAAATAATTTAAGTATTTAAGAAGATAGATTTTAAACAGCTTATATTAAAATTATTTATTTGAAACTAGTTTCAAAGTCAAACCCATTCAATTCCAAATCTTCGAATTCAAATTACTTTCAATTTCCATTTAGATAGATTCAATTTCGATATCAGTTCGATTTAACTTTGTTTCCAATTTCAATTCAAATCAATTTCAGTTTCTATTCCATTTAATTTAATTTTCAATTCCAAATCGATTCCAATTTCGACTTCAACTATTTGATTCAATGGTTAAATTTCAATTCAATTCTCAATTTTAAACCATTTCAATTTATATCAACTTTGATCTTGATTTTCAAAATATCGATTTGAATAATTTAAATCAAAATTTACTTCGATGTTTAATTAAATGTTCAAATCCTTTAAAATAATTCAACTTCGAGCACAAATTTGAAATATCCATTCAAATTTCTTTTATTTACCAATATGCCAAAGTTCTAATAAAAGTTCAAATCTTCAAAACAATTCAATTTTCAAAAATTCAAATCATATTTCAGTTATAACTTAAAAATCTCAAATTTCATTTTTAAACAATCCCTATTACAAATTTTTAATTCCACTTTTTTGAGCTCAAGTTCAAAAATAATTCGATTTCCATAGATTTGATTTTATTATTTTAAATCAAAATCATTTAATTAATTTCAAAATTAAGGCTTTTAAAATCATTAAATTTAACCAATCCGGTGTCCGTATATACCTATGGCCAAGTGATTAGTTATTCCAATTTAATTTCAGGGATGGATATATATCATTTCAATCCAAAATAAATGTCTTGGGTATATCATTTTAACCTATTTTTTAATTTATTCGAAATATTTGATTTAAATTTTTATATACGGTAAATAATATATAGGATGATAACATGATATGTCAAAATAATAAACATCCAAATCATCCAAAATATCAATCAATAGCATCCATTACAATCAACATCCAAATCAGTCAAAATACCATAACAATTTACTAGTTATCAATAATCGAGAATTTAACTAACAATTTAATTTCGATTTCAAATTTGAACTGTCAATTCAAATTCCTATCGTTTTAATTCATATCAATTTAAATGTCAGTTAAATTTACCAAACAACAGTAAACAAAATTAAATCACTTCATGGTATAAATTTAACTAATATAAAAATCATTTTAGTACTTCATGAATGTATAGAACACTCACCTTTTATTGAAACTGAAAATATTTTAGCTTTAAATAAAGACCACTTCGATTCCACGGTGTGGATGACGTTGATATGATTCCAACGCCATTCATTTCACTCGAAATGGACCTCGTACGAACAAGATACGATCTTATTAGCTAAACGAATAATTAAAAGTTAATTTACATATTAATTCATAAAAAAAAAACAAAAGTCGATACCATGCTCATTCTTGCTCATCATTCCGGTGCAGGCTTGACCATCCCCTAGGCATGAATGCAACTTCCTCTATTTATTTTCTTTTTTAGATCGATCGTCGCTGCCCCCTCCACACCTGCGAAATCAACACAGGCGAAACCCTAAGCTCGAAGTCTAACGCAAGCTCTCACAGCTGAACGCAACTCACGACTGGAAGCCTCGACTAGAGTTATCATTTAAAAAATAAATCATCCATACTCAAGTGTTTACACACAAACAACCATATCAAGGCAACTTAAAATTGATATTCATTTATGTAGATACAGAAGTGTGAGTTATTTTGACTCACCGAATAGAAGAGCGAAAAAATCAACATTCAGCCAGTGCCACCTCAATCCATGTCACTGCCAGGAATACACGCACTCAACTATGCATGCCATCACCTTAGCCTATGCCTGCGACTAACCAATGTTGTAGTAGCCACTTCATCGTCGCATCTCCAACCAAGTGCCTCATCGACCGCTGCCTTGAACTCTTCCTATGCATGCTACAGCCTAACAAGCATCGCCTACCATCACACAGCTCGAGCTCACTATTATTCTATAGTCCACACCCTAAATTGCACGATCCAAATCGCATTTCTCAGCTTAACCTCCCTCAATCGCGACCCATCTCACGCATGACATTATACTTTTAGGTCATAAAGCCATCACGAACGCGAGCTCCAAAGTCGTGATTCCATTTCTTCTTGTTTTTTTTTTCAATTTGATTTCTTAAATTTGGGGATAAGATAATAAATGGTACTAGATAAATAGAGATAACTATGGGTTTGGCGATAATGTGTCATATTGGGCTTGAGTGTTTTGGGGCTTGTTTAAGGCATGTGTTTACTTTTTTCATTTCTACTTGCTCTCTATTTAATTATACATTATACTAATATAAATAAATCCATTCATCTTCATCGATTTATTGATTTGATTGAATATCAAATAAAACTTTTCAGTTATAGAAAATCATTTACACTTTAAAATATTTTATATTCAACAACAACACTTTACCCAATTTAATATATTTTTTGCAAATTATTTTTTAATTAATCCAATTTGTTAAAACAAAATCTATTGTTATCAAAAATCGCATTCGAATACTTTTACTATAATTAAAATTGTCCAATATTAGGGCTTCAAAACCGAGTTGTTGCACCTACACACTATCTATTTGGCGAATTCGATATTCAACAAAGACAATTCGATCACCAGTGGCACTAACAAGAGGTTCCTTAGTATATACGCGACACTATTGGCAATGCCTAGCATTGTGTTGGGGACCCGACACTTACGAGAGGTTCCTTGGTGGATATGTGACACTATTGGTGGATGCTAAGCGCGTGCAATCAGAGTCGGTGTTATCATTGAGCTTGGACACAGATGCAGACCCTAAGATGTATTCGGTGTGTGTCAACATTGTAGGCTCCTCTCAGTGTGCAAGTATGATACATGTGATCATAGAGTTGGTTACGTAGTTCTAAAAACGATATTGTGTGCAGCCCTACGTTAGGAATAGTCCCAGAGGTCATTAGTCTGATCTATAGTTGTCTTCAATTTTGTTTAATTGTTCAAATGTAAGTATAAACCTTTACAAGATGCTTGGTGTAGGTGTAATTAAAACTATACCCATTAGGTTATTGAAACAAACCTTAGTAAGAAGTTCACAAACACAAGTACGACATCCTAGGTCACATAGATTATAAATGTTGTAAATCTCTGTGATCACCATTTATTTAGTGATACAACTCATTCATTAGACTTTAGTCGACTCACTCATTTCATTTTCCCTACTACAGGGAGATAGAACAACAGTTTGTTTGGAAAAATACGTGAGAAAAAGAACTAAGAGCTAGAGTTCCATTATTCTTCGATATTCCTCAAGTAGCTATTTATTGTATCAAATTTCTATAAGACTTTATATTGTACGTTGGAAACATTGAATATGAACCAAGTATTTTTAAAGACTATTTTTTTTTGAAATGTCTATTTTTAGTACTCATATTTGAATTCCTACCGCCATGAAATCTAAAAGTGTAGAATTTTCCAAACATTACCATAGATTCTGTAATGTTTTAAAAACCAACAACCCATGCTTCTTGTTACAACGCAAGGTCGAAAGTCAGCCTAATCTTTTATTTTGGTGTATCTGAAGGTATAGGATGTTACACATCTCTATGAAGTCAACATACATCGTTTAACCCGTTAAATTGTGTTATCAGTATAAACATCCATGCAATCAAAGCATATAACAAACAACATAAAGTAATGCATTTAATGTCGACTAAAAGTTTCAAGAAACACCTACTTCACATATATGCATTGATAACTTTAATATATGTTATAATTAACTTTTCATCATTATTTATTACAGACTTTTTAGTTTCTAGACGAAGTGTAAAATATAGCGTATTAGGTTGAGAAATGGACCTAGAATATTTCTAGAATATAAAGCACAACATATACAAGTCAGTGGCTATACATCACTCCTCAACCATTAATCATCAAAAGCTTATGAAATCTCCTCCTTTATTAAGTCGACCAGCGATACTCTCTCAAATTTCACCCTCATATGTTGAGTTAATGATTGTTGATGGTTCCTCTTATCTCATGTTTTTAGATCTACCAATTTCCACTGAAAAAGTGATGTTTTGATTGGATTTTAACCAAAGAAGGTTTGATGTACGTTTAGAAATAGTTTATATGTGAATTAATCAAGATGTTGACTTCTTTAACCCTAACATAAGAATCTGTAAGTTAGTATTAAGTCAAAATATAAAGCTTTCAGCAAAGCCCATGAATCAATCAAAATTGTTGACCATGGGCTAAAACACTAAAACAACCATATTTTGAATGATTGGGCCAAATTGTAAATGTGACTACTCTATATAATTGGTATCTACCTACTCTTCGATTTGAGATGAAGATTGCATTCTAATTCATCTCCAATCATAAGTCGTGAGTGAAACAAGGTTCAAAATAGCAAGATGACATAAAAATTTATAAAATTCTATGAAATTTCTCATACAAGTTTAAAATTTATTTCTTGAAATCCTTAACTTACAACATCAATTGATTATCCAAATCTCATTTTTACTTTATTTGATTAATAAAAGATGGTTCGTAAAATTCTCCCCCTTTAGGAATTTTTCCTCAAGAATCACATCGGTATACAAGTGCACAACAAAACTTCTTAGCAACTAAATATACATTACATACAAATGTTGAAACAAATCTATACCAACATCCTATCATGTTTATAAACTAGAAAATGACTTTACATAGTGATTGTACCGAAGAAAAACTCTGAATACATATCTAGATGTTGTCCTTTGTCCCCTAGGTACCGTGACACACTTTCTCGATCCATTGAACCCTCATCGACTCCATGATTTACCTAGATGTTACATACTATATTCATCCATATGAATATGCCTAACTACTAAATCCTCTAGCTGATCTAGAGTAAATACTATGGTTGAGTCATTTATAGACATCCAATAATGTGTAACATGGAAGACGTTATGCGCAACCACCATCTTCCGAGGTGGGCCGACTCTATATGTAAGATCCCTAATCTTCTTCAAGTATTGGAAAAGGTCTTAGAAACCTTGATGCCATCTTCCCCTTACTACAGAATTGACATCTGTGTCTTAATGGTGAAATTTTGACACCATGTTCACAAAAAGTCTAGGTTGTGGCATTTTCTATCAACATAAATCTTTTGTCTATCTTGTGCAGCTTTCATTCATTTCCAAATGATCTATGTCATCTTCGAAATCTCTTTAATAATATCTGGCCTAGGTATAAGCTTCTCCCCCATTTCTCACAAAGAAAAAGGGGTATTGCATGGTTGCATGTGTTAGGATCATGCAATATACACTAGAGGGAGGTGAATAGAGTATTTAAAATAATTCGCAGATAAACAGATAAATGATACGGAAATATAAATGCAAAAAGTAAATAACACACAGATATATTCAGCTTCGACCACTAAATCGTTAGTGCCTACTGCCGCCCTCAATACTACTACTAAAATTATATATTATGATGCTTATAACACTTGTAAACTCGCATTTACTGCTAACTTGAATATACTAATCCTATAGCTAGTTACCCTATCTCGACTTTATCTCCAAGTCAAGAATTTTGTTAAACTACGAAGTGAAGCGTAGTTCAATCCCAGTAAATCTAGAGTTTAAAGTTAAAAGAAAATAACAAAAATAACATTAACTAAATTCCCCTGAGATATTTATCAATACTGAAATGTGCAAGGGTTTCAAGTGATGGGCTATTAGAAATAAATTCCCTCTAAATTAATTTAACCATTTCTTCGTATTACTTCCATTTTCCATGTTGACCTCCTTCAATAATTGATTCTTTTTAAAAGTTAAGGTAGTGTTTGGTTTACCCTTTTTAGTTTGAGTTTCACCCATCTAAAAATGCGCACGACACATGTAAATTGGGAAAACGAACAATGTAGAAAAAAATTAATATACAAAATAGAAAACAATTTGTTTTAATTTTCCATGTTTTGAAAAATAGAAGAAGCAAGAGAAATAATACATCTTTCCATCCTTCCTTCATCGCCTCCATAGTTCCCTCCATCTTCATTCCGTCCAATCTATCGTCCCTACACTTCTGTCATGCTTTCTAATTAATGTTGAAAACTAAAAATGCAAAACTCATTTTAAACCCAACGCCAGCTAAGCTTTAAAAAAAATGTCCTCCACAAATAATATGCTTTGATCTCCTCAATTTCTTCTAGACTCGCTCTGAAAAGTTTTGTGCCGTCACAAAACAAATAAAATTCAACCATCTAAAAATAAAGGATGCCGCTACCTCGCATCATGTGAAGGTCGAAACTCATGAAACGCGTGCCTAGATTTGAACTGTTGACTGCCGCTGATAGCACGAGTGCCGCTTGAGAATTATAGATCTTGGGTGCTAGCCGTCTAAGAGGCTAACACTTTCCACATGCCTGGAGATGTAGTTGTCGCTATGGTCAAGTTATCAGATCTACAACCACTGCCTGTAGTCACGTTGATGTTTCTATCGAAATGTTGTCTAGTCTGAATGTTCTTGATCAAAGCACTACCTTGTTAGAAGCTGTGAGTTTCTTCGTTGGTTGAACGTGTAATGCGATGTTGTATTCGATTTAGATCTATTTAAGATGCTTGAAAACAACGTGCCCTGGAACCGTGGATTATGTATGACTTTGATGGCTATTACTTATGTGAGAAGGATTTTTGAACTTGATAGGATCTTTGTTCTTAAAGGTTTGGGTTCTGGTGCGAGTTATGGAGATGATCAACCGGGAATGGGTGAATAGGAGAAACATGTAACAAAAGCTTCAAGTGATAGGGGTATTCAACACAGCAACTTAAAATATAGAGAGTAGAAGTAGTGAAGGAGTATTGAATACTATGGTGATTAGTAGCTGAAATGAGTAGGTGGAAAGAATTCAGTTTGTTGAATAACTGAATACAAGAAGAGGTGAAATAAGACAGTAGTAACAAAATGTAGAGTTAAGAAAACTGTCAGTTTATTTATAACTTTCTTTATATGCATTTACATGGCCTTCCCATATATTTATAGTGTTCATCATATAGACCAATTCAAACTAGCGGTTATAGAAAATTTACTAATACTCCTAATTATCCTTTAAATTACATAGCTATATTTGTAAATTACAAAGCTATTGCAAAGAGGATAAGTTGTGCATGTGTGCACGTGCACAACATGCACAGTCTTCAATTTAGCTTATTCGTTGCCATTTCATGCTTTAGTTGATATAGTCATGCATCCGTATCTCTTCTCATCTTTCAACATCATCCTCCTTGATTCCAATTAGCCAAGGTGGATAGGGAAGCTTTATTTCAACAAGTGTTTGATGAAATGGTGTTTCAGTCGAATGCCTATCAGGTGTTTGTTGAATTGTATGAGCATAAAAACTCCCCTCCCCCTTAAGAAAAGACCATTTCCCAGGTAATGTAGGAAACTCTTAATTAAGTCCCAATAATCTTCTTAAGTAGCATCAGTGAGTGGTTTATTCTTCCATTTGATCAATACTTGTACCACTGCTTTGTTGTCTCTCGGAATCATTCTTCTCTCAAGAATAGATTTTGGTTCATCAACAGTTATATCTGTTAAGGATGGTGTTGCCTGTTATATGATAATGTTTGGTCCTATTCTCTTTTTCAACCGAAAGACGTGAAAGCTAGGATATATCGAAGCGGATTCAGGAAGTTCTAATTTGTAGGCAACTTCACCTATATTTTGCAAAACTTTGAAAGGATCATAATATTTAGGAGAGAGTTTTGTAGTATTTGTTGAGCTCACTGAAATTTGTCTATATGGTTGAAGCTTCAAATATACCCAATCATCAATCTCAAAATGTCCTTTTGTTTTATGGGTGGCACATATTTTTTCATCCTTTGCTGTGCAAGATGAAGATTATCTTTCAAAAATTGTAATGTGATGTCTCTTGAAGATAATTGTTCTTCTACATGCCCTACCTTTGCAGTATTAGGTACATGTAACGGAAGTGTAGGAGGTTTTCTTCCATATACAATTTCATATGGTGTTAATTTGGTAGATTCTTTCTAAGAAGTATTGTACCAAAATTCAGCCAGAGTTATGCAGTTAGTCAAGTCCATAGATTTGTGGAAAATGAAGCATCTTAGATAATTTTCCAAAATTTATTGATGATTTCAGTTTGGCCATCAGTTTGTGGATGATAGACCGAGCTATATTTAAGTGTGCAGCCCTGCAGAGTATATAATTATTGCCAAAAATAGATAAAAAATTGTTTGCACCAAAATTGGGCAAACACCTCCAAGTTCAGATTGGTTAAGTGACCTTTAATTTGTTTAATATGCAGCTTAATATGTCAATGCATTAACAGATAATTATTACAGTCATAGAACAGTTCTCAGACTCGGAGTTGGAAAACAGTACGAAGGAAATAAATCACACAAAATTGTATAGTGGTTCGGCCATAACATGCCTACATCCACTGTCCATCTTATTATGCTTCTTTGATTTGGTTACAAATACAAGTTTGATAAGAAAGAGCAAAAGCTTAGAGCAGTTGATGTGGTTGAGTCTTAGCACAGTTTTCCCTCTTTTCTCTAAAATTCAGTCCCCATTGTCGTTGAGGAGCTATGGTATTTATAGAGTGGCGTTGTGAAGTGTGTAGGTTGAGACTATAGTTCTCTGAGTCTGCTTCGGCATTTGGGCAGGAGGATCTGGTCCGACGTCTCACCCATAGTTTGCTCGGTTGTTGCTTCATTCGATATTTTACTTAGAGACGGCCATTTGCCAGACCAAACATTTGGTCCGGCAAGCCTAGGTACCGGACCAAATGTTTGGTTCGATGCTTAGGTTCAGTACCGGACCAAACTTCTAGTCCGGCCTTTCGTGGAATGCTGGACTAGATACCTGGTTCGACATTTTAGTGAATGCCGGACCAGGTATCCGGTTCGACATTTCAGTGAATGCCAAACAGATATCTGGTCTAGCGTTCTTGCCTTCTACACTCTAAATCCATCTGTTTTCCTTTTCGTTGCTTCAGCTTCTTCTCTACCCTTGTGTGCTGAAAAACCGAGCCACCACTTACCCCTAAAGTATATCGTATTTCCATACGATGTGCTTTGTTTGGTTCGGGCTCGATTTTCCTCTCAATCGGTGCGATGCTTGGTCTCCCTTATTTATTTGTCCTTCCCCCTTCTCTCTTTTATAAATACAATTCCCCCTCCTTTATTTCTTTCTTCCACTTTCAAACTCCAAAAGTTTTCAATCTCCTTCGTATTTCCTAAAGCTCCTAATACTCGAACTTGCCTTTCTCGTATTTCACCATTTTCTGAGGTAAGGTCGGTTCTCAATTTCGATCTTATCCTTAAGGTTTTTGGGTGTCTTCACTCTTATAATTTTTAGGTGTCTTTCGTGATGTTTTGTCCTGAATTGGAAGAGAAAGAACTTGTTCGAACGAGCGTCGTTGCTTTGTAATGGTTCGGCGGAGGAAAACTCTAGAACAAGTGGAGGTGCGGCTGCTGTGGACATCGCTGGTGGAAGGAAATCGATAAAGCGGTAGGGGTTCCTTCATACCGTGCTTGGTTTCTCTATGTGTTAGGTTTGGGCGTGGTAGTAAATGTTGTTGGCCTGTTGGGGAATGGGTGTCGGATCGAAGTGGTTTTTACACAGCGCTTTTCCAATTTGGCTCGTTACCATGATACCATTTGGCTTTGCACCGGTGTTTTAAGTGATGCCAGACCAAATTTTCTAATGCCAAGCCAAGTAGGGAGTTCTAGGAGTGGTAGTTTGAGTTTTGGAAGGTTTGGTTCGGTGTATGACACTAACCGAACCGAACGATAGGAGTTCTTCCATGAGCATTTACCTTCTGGTTCTGCTTGCACAATTTCCAATGTGTTAAATCCATTGCTACCATTTTACTCTCGTTACGATTGTGTGGCTATTGGTGTGTTGAATCTTATTCCTTATTTTTATTTCCTTGTGCATTAAAATGTAGTCTTCTCATGGGCTTCTCTCTAAGCATGCATCATCACAGCCTACCGAGGCTAGCGCTTCTTCTTCTAATGGTCCTACTAATCCCTTAAAACAACCTAGCTCCACATATTATTTAGTGGAGGGCTACGCTTCCAACCAGATGCTGGTGAAGCCTTCTGAGTGTTATCCTAGCGTATTGACAATTAAGAAGCTTAACTCTATAGCTACGACATTCGAGATCGTCCACCGGGACATGCTACTACCAGGACCAAATGACAGGGCATGCTCTCCCCTGAAGGGATACATGGCATATAGTAAATATCACTGCATGTGTGGTGCAATTCCTTCACTTACCCACTGGATCTCAAATTTCGTGGTCTATCTAAAATTCGCTCCTCTTTAGCTTCAACCGAACTCCTATGCAATCTTGACATGCTTATATTTGATATTTGTGAAGCGTTATCAGGGACCCCCTACCCATAGAGAGATCAGGTACTTGTACAACGTGAGAAGTCACCAAAAGGGGAGCCCCTTCATCAGCTTAGATTCAGATCATAAGTTTAAGCCGGTCCTTGACTTATACTCGAAATTTAGTATGTTTAAGAAGGAGTGGCTCTTTCTGCCTAATGATGTCGTCCCCCAACATGTTTTCACTTCCGGGTGTAAGTCTCCTTTATATCCCCTTCTAAGTTTTCTATAGACTTGGATTCCCAATGCTTCGTACTTTTAGGTTATGTAAAGGCGGTAGTGGATGAAGGTTTGAAGAAGATAGCCAAGGAAATCTTAGCTATTCCTGAGGTTGAGAGGGAAGCCTGATTCTTGCTTCACAACACAGCCCTCCATTTTTATTATCTAATTGGTCCCGGTCAATCTGTGTTCAAGATCAGGCCAAGTTCTACTGAGAGGGCAACAGGAGCCAAAGGGGAAGGTGGAGACGTTGGCAAAGGTAAGGAGCTGCCGGAAATGGTGAAGGGGGCGGAGGCCCAAAGAAACTAAGGTATAAGGAGAGTGTTGTTCGTCCTCCTCGTTCGGGGAAATCTTTTTGCATACGGGTTGCTCCTTCTCCTAATGACAAGGAGGGTTCCCGTTTGGAAGGTGATAGGGAGGATGAGGAAGAGTCGGAAGGAGATTCAGGGGCAATAGAATCGGAGGCCCACGCTTCTTATGATATGGAGCTTATAGGTGGAGAAAATTTGGGCTCGATCCCCTTAAAGAATGCCGAGGCCGTGCAGGAGTTGCCCGAGCAGTTAGATCAGTCCGAGCCGACACCTGGGCTAAATTTGGTCGTTGACCCTTCTTAGGAGAATGCGGCGATGGATGACCTGAGCGAAGTGCATGTTCTTCCAGTGAAAAGATAAGTAGGTATCAGTGAGACATTCAGGCTTTCTCCGGGAACTTTTGATTTCTGCATGGACTTTGGGGTTCTCCTTGAGAAATTTTTTGTTTTTAGACGAGTCCTATCCTTACTTGCTCCCCAGCCAAATGAAGTTTAGTCGCCATGTGTCCTTCGTCTGAGTGCAGTCCCATCCCATTATGCCCCCCACTTGAGCGAGACCCGGTCCCGGCCATTTAGTCCAGTCTCCCTTAAGGGTTTGTGGTAGCGTGCAGTGTCCAAGTATCTTACATGCTTTCTGTTTAGGCATTCTCCATTTCTTTGCTCTAAAGTTGTTATTTGATTTGAAAGAAAAAGAAGAAATACAATGAGAAATGAGATGTCTCGGCGACTTGAATAGTTCAAATGGATGAAAGGGGCCTCCGTTCCTTCTAGTACTGCCTCCCAAAAGAAAAAGACCGCACAAGAGAATGTCGAGGAGACTCTGTCGGGCTTGGGCAGAGGAGAGAGCCACGAGACGTCTCAAAAATGAGCAAGGTCTCCGGACAAAGATGCTACATCCCCCGGTTCTCAAACTTCTTCCCATCGCCGTTACCGAAACCCATCTTGCCCTAAAGTGCATGAGGCGCCTGGTGACTTAGGGGAAGAAAATGTCGATACTTATTTCTCAGGTTTTCAAACGCCGATTAGGAATCTTTTCAAGAATCACACTGATATTAACCCTAGCTATGCGGGTCGCCATCCAGCGGATTTTGATACCGAGTTCCTCCTGCCCTAAAACTTATGGTTCGAATTTGGAATGAGGCAAAAACTCTTGACCTTGCCAATCTGACGACGAAAATGGTCCAAATTACCGACAAGACTAGAAAAATTGTTGATTACCAATCCTATTTACCAAGGCCGGTGAGAAAGTCAGAAGTGCTAATGTACGATTACGCCTAGAGATGGAGGATCTTTGTAGAGGAATTAGGGAGAGGGATGTGAAATTGGAGGCAACTGAAGCATCTCGTGCAGCCAAGATAAAGAAAGCCAAGGAAGAAGTGATGGAGAGGCTATTAAATCATGTAAGGCATGGATCGATAAGGCCATAAGTTCAATGGATGAAGTGTGGCACAAGGATCTAGAGTACATTCGCTTTCTTAAGGGGAAAATGAAGAAATCCTAGGAAGACTTAGCTGAGCTAAAGAAGTCTCAGGGTTAGTGGTGAAAGGAAAAAGATGCTTACAAGGCTGAGATCGATATGCTGAAGGCAGAGCAGGCCCGACCAAGGAAGGATCAATAATAGTATATGAACAAGGTTATGTCCCTCCAAGTTGAAGTCGACAAGTCTAGCGACTTTTGTGAGATGGTTAATGAGATGCTGAAGGACACCTACTACATGTTCTGGAAGCAAAGGAACCTCGAGTGGATGGACGAATACCCCCAAGTGATGGATGGGATCCATACTAGGCTTATCGAGGAGAATAAGGTTTCGGTTACGCAGGAAGAAGGAGTCATGTATGATGTTGGGATGGTGAACCGTCAGTTCATGGTGGAAGAGACCAAGGCCATTTCTAGGGGATACGAGCGGCTAGCGAAGGATGATGATGATGAAGAGGGTTTGAATTTTAAGGGGCTTGGTGACCCATACAATATTACCGAAGGTATCTCGTCTTTTCACTTTAGTTTCGTTTTCACTTATCGCAGAATGTAAGACTTATGACGTTTCTTACTTGCATTATGCAGGGATGGCTTTAGGACAAGTTGTGCCACCAAAGGGTGCTGACGCGGTGTCGTAAAGAGAGCTTCCGAAGGACATGGTCAGAGGGAGCGGGCCAAGTGACAAGGATGTCCCTCATGCTTAGTTAACGAAATTTCCCCTCTCCTTTTTTGTATGCATTTTTTAGAGGATGTGTGGTCGTTCTGTATATGTGTGTGTGTACATATATCTGTGTGTGTGTGTGTATATATAATGTTTTGTGCCTACAAATTTAATGTTGCAATGTTTGACCTTTGTCCTTTGTATGTTTATCTAGAATGACTTTTGTGATGCGTGAATTTTATAGTTTTCTTGTCTACTTGTGAACTTCTTATGACTTTGTTAATCGTCATTGCATTCTGCGACGTAGAAAACCATAAACGCATCGCTATGTTCAGGGCCGATCGCGTACGATAATTACTCGAGTTATTGCCCGTGTCATGAGTATTATTCGATTTATCATTGCTGGCGTGTGTAGTGCCAATCATCGACTGCAAACTAGCCCTGGCTGCGGCCAAGCCTCAATCGTGGGGTTTATGATCGGTTTGTAGTTGCCGAAATTCTGAACGCCGATGATGAACTGCCTAGGCTATAAGTCGTGCCTAATCCGTGGCTTATAGTCGGTTCATCATTGCCAGCTTGAGGGTGTTGATTGTCAATGGTGAACTACCTAGGCTTGTTTCATGCCTCTTGTCGTGGCTATCTTATTTTCATCGTACCAACGAGCGCCTGCCATTGCTTGCAGTAAGAATAGTCATCAGATAAACAACTAAGTAAAAGAAAGTTTAAATAGGACAAATAAGAAATTTTAAGTAGAAACACCTCTCCGTCTACTGCTGACAAGATGTAAGTTCCATTATGAGGATCCTTATAAATAACAAATGCCCGTTCCCAAATTGGGTCTAGTGCTCTTTCTCGTGGAAAGACCGTCTTGAGTACCAAGTCTCCTCCTCGCAGTGCTGGAAGCTGCACCTAGGAGTTATATTGCCTTGCCACCTTCTGTCTCTAAGCGGCGGCTTTTAGGGTAGCATCGTTTCTTTTCTCCTCGATCAGGTCTAATGACATGCTCAAGAGCTCTTCGTTTTCTTCCGGATTGTAATGTATCCTTCGGTGCGACGGGACGGATGTTTCAAGTGGGAGCATGGCTTCAGCCCCATATGCTAATGCAAATGGCGTAATCCTTATCGCGGTTTTGTAGGAAGTTCGGTAGGCCCACAGTGTAGTGGGCAGTTCGTTGATGTAACATCCCGATATTTTCAACCACTCGCATCCGCACATGTCGGACTTGAATTGCTCAAAATATCCGATTGTTAATTTATATTTGGCAAACCTTAGCATATACGGTAAATAAATAAATGACAGAATCAAAGACATAGAGTAATGTAACAACAAGCAGCGGAAAAAATGAATAGTAGTTCATGCAGCTACTGTATATATATAATGGAGTCAAAAAAGATACAGCAGAAGCCTCGAATACATAGAAGTCTCAATACAATAGTCAAATACAAGATCAAAATATATCACAGGAGTCAACTAAATAGCTGCAAGCTGAATAGATAGATGGATCTCCAAGCAAAGCTCTAACTCCAAAGTGAGTCTCGAATGCTATGACACACAGTCTGCCGCGAGCGTAAAGCAAAAATACAAAACACTCGAGTCAGGATTAACATCCTTATATCAATAAATCAAACTCAAGTGAAATATTAACCGAAATACAAGCAAAGGATGTTTGGGTTAACCATCCTCTAAGGATCCGGGGAACTATCTAGTATGTAGTAATATACGCTATTATAATATGTCTATAGTAAAGTAAAAGTATTAAAATAGCGTTAAGTCATTACACATATCCCTCTTAACATATTTTTATATTCTCATAGTCCATATAGTATCGTAATCTCTTCCGTACTGGGCGTCGTCAGAGGGCTCTCCATAGGTATGATACAAAACAAGCTCATAGTGGTCTCGATAAGGTAGGTGACATGGCACAACTAGGCAATGCCAGGGTAGATATACCAATTACACTTCCGGGCTGTTGGTAACACATAGCCGCAGCTACCGCCCAACTCTATCCACACTCCCAAAAAATCTGAGGGGTGCACCCAATCAATCATAAAGTAATAGAATGGTATTGAAGGAGTGTGTCCGATCAAAGAAGCTACCTCACTTGGCCCGTCAATTGCTCTTGTTTTAGCCACCTTAAGCCATCTTATGGGAGTCAGGTCCATGTATATACCTTATGTAGGATCGTCGCCACCATCCTACTTCATTTTGGAATCTCCACCGCGTACACAGTTGTTAAAGTGGTTTTCTTTATTGGCAGAGAGTATGAAAATATCCGATCCTGAACTGTTTAACAACCAATAGTTATTATAACACCGCGGTCATTTCAAAATAGTTTATACTTCAAAACCAAAATATTATTTCCACTTCAAGATCATATCAATATGATATCAATTTTCACTTCAAATATATTCATTTCAAAAATCATAGCATTTTCAAAGTTATAACACTTTCGAAATTATAGAGCTTAGAAATTATAACAATTTGGAAATCATAACACTTGATGTCATAATACTTTAAAATTCATAAATTTGAAATCACAACTTCCACCACTTAAACAGTTTAGATATTAATAATAGTATATATAATAAATTAGTTTATAAAATAAAATAGTTTATATAAAATAGTTATAAGTTAAAATAGTTTATATTAAAATAATTTATATATTAAAATAGTTTATATTAAAAATATTTTGTATTAAAATGATTTATATTAAAATAGTTTATATTAAAATAATTATAAAGTAAAATATATAAATACTTTTAAATATTATTTAAAATTACTTTATATAATAAAATAACTTCCTCAAATTTCCCAAATCGATTCAAATCAGCTCTAATTTGAAAATTCAAATTTAATTCAATCTCAATTCACCAATTTCAACTCAGTTCAGTTTCTCAATCAACCATTTCAAATTATATAGATTTCAAATATAGATATGAACCATAAAATAAAACATTTCAATTTCAATATATTTCAAAGCTTTAAATATTCCACATTTAAAAACCAAATTTGATAATTTCATATTTATCTTCAATTTCACTTTACTACTATTTATTTTTGAAATATTTACTTAATCATTTCAGTAACATTTAAATAAAACTTTAAATTAAAAATTTTAAATAAACTAAATATCCCATTTCAAATTATGTAAATTTGAAAATATTCATTTAAATTGCCTTCAATCAAAATCTAGTTATAAAATCATATCTTTACAATCTCAAATTAAATAAGTTACAAATCAAATTTATTTGAGTATAATTCTTAAATAATTACAATATCAAACCAATTTCTATTTCTAGTTCCAACCTTAGTTTATTAAAAATTATTATAAATAATATATCTAAAATAAAACTTTAATAAATACATAAACATATTATTAAATTTATTTATATATTAAACCTATTTATATATTTTAAAATTAGTAAACTTTTAAATAAATTCTTAAAATTATAATTTCAAAATTACTTATAACTATACAATTTTCAAAATATGTAATTTCAAAAGTCTAAATTTTAAGACTTTATAAAAATAAAGATATATTTATATATAATATCTCAAAATCATTATTTAATAAACCATATATTTCCTTTCAAAACCATAGAAATGATTCCAAAATATAAAGAGACCAACGGTGTTTGTATATAATTTTCTATTCTATGGTCAAGTGATATGGATATTGATCATTTCAATTCGTAATTTAAATATATATAGGTATATATCTTTTCAACCTGCAATCCCAAATTCAATTCAATTGAAAATTGCTTAGGTTTATCATTTCAATCCATAACGATTTTTCCATATTCTACAGATCGTTAGGGCATGTATCATTTCAACTCATCGAGAATTCTGTACTAACAGGGAACTTACAGAGTGATAATAGATATGGTAATAACATAATAATCAGCAAAAGGCATATATCCTTAATATAAGTAATAGATAATAGTGTCGGGGGTCACAAAAGAACAGTTACAGATAATAGTATATTTATAGCAATGTAAATAACTAACAGCAGCATATTTCAATTGTTATTGCAATTGAAATTAAATTTAATAAATATAAGAATGTTAATCATGAGTGATTGCTCACCTTTCGAGGATGGGGAGATGAATGAAACTGAAAGCGAATAGACAAAGACAAGTATATAGATCAAGAGATCGGGGCAGTGACAAGTTAGGAGTTTATTGCGATAAATTTGATATTGAGAATGTCAGTCAAAATGGGCAAGAGATCGATGAATAAGGTATATTTTATATATAAATTTCAAAAGTCAATTTAAAACATACATTAAAATAATAGTATAAATATAATTAGAAAACCAAACTCCTGCATACCTATATATATACATATGTTAATATGAATTTACATTAAGCGGCTTTATATATACACACATAGTGCAAAAATGAATATTGCTATAAACAAATATACATGTATACGTTTAAATCAAAAGTATAAATATGATATATATATATATAAGTTGATGTGTAACTTACCTGTACAAATATACTTCTGTACACAGATGTAACAACCCTGTATTTTGTGATTATTTCTATTTGTATATTTTAATTATTTTAAATTGAATTGTTGATTTAAAAACTTTATTATATTCATTAAAATGGATAAATTTTGCTATTTCAAACATAAATTTTGATTTTTGTGTGGATTATAATAACAAACATGAATAAATAGAATATTTTCTAAAAAGGTAGATTTTTGGTCAATCTGGTCAAACTTTGACTTTAAATTTAAGTTTTAAATATTTTAATTCTTTAATTAAATCTTTTATTATGAAATTAAATTAAATTTCAAGAATACTGCTTTTTGTTTCGTTGAAATCTGATTAATATTGTGAAAGTTATGCTTTTTACAATATTGGGTGTAAATCGATTTATTTAATAATATTGTTCATTTTAAATTATATAAATAATATATTTGTTTGTCATATTTTGTTCTAATTTGTATACATATGTATAATATGTCATGTTATATATATATTATTTTTGAAACATTTTTACAGTGTAGTTATTATTTTTCTAAAACTAGTTATATTTTTTTTTCAATTTTCAATACTAGTTTATATATAATTAGCTATTTTCTTACATTTTTCTATAATTTATTTATTCATTTCATTTTCACAGTATTTTGTATTCATTTTTATGTTATTTACATGTTTTTTATTTTGATTTATTTGAATAAGGAAAAAGGAAATTTCAAAGGACAAAAACTCTTCATTTGCTTTTGACCTTCCATCTTCACACCCCTCATTTTGGGCTGTCCTTTCACTATCATTAGCCGTGAATTTTTCCTTGGAAATTCACGTAAAAAGCACCCTTCCCACTTCAATTTGCATGCATACTTCAGATCTGAAGGAAAAGGTAATGGCCTCTCTGAAATTTTCCACTCTTTTCTCTTCATTTTATTGAAATTTTCCTTTGTATTTTGCCTTATCTCTCCTTGTCATGATCGGCCGTACCACCTCCACCACCTCCGTCGTCCAACACCACCACATCCACTTCCACATCACCCTCCTCCCCTCTGACCAGTGCACGGCCGTGAGCACCCCTTGAAGCTATTACCACCAAATGCTAAAAAATCACCTTGAATTGCATAGCCGAACCCTTCATGCAACATCACCTCCATTTTTCCACCTTGGCACTTCCTTTGCTGCCACCACCTGCTCCTCCACCACCTTGACCATTAGCCTTAGCCTCTATCCAGGCCTGTAGCATGAATTGCTGAGCCAAATTGTCCTTTGGCCTTACCCAAAGTGGCACCAAAACCCACTTATTTGCCTTGAACACTTGATATTCTTTCATGTTGTAACATCCACTCTTCAACTCCTACTTGACATGCTTATTTGCATGCCATACCCTAGCCTATTCACCACTTTAGTTTTGCATACAAGACCCCTAGGCTGAGCATATGAAGATTGAGGCAATGGTCAAAGCAAATTTATTCATAGTTGCTTTCATTTTAAAATTGTTTCTATTTGTAATTGTGTTGAAATCATATTTATATTTGTTTTGTGTTGTGTACACAAATAAAGTTTGGTTCACTCCACTCGACTCAAGTCAAAAGTCATGTTATCGTGCCTTCTAGAATTCGTTTGTGTGCTTCTTCTTGTTATCTCCAGCTTGAAACAAGCGAGTATTTCTCACTAGACATTCCGTACTTATATAAGTAGTAAATTGACATCCTGTGAATCTATAGTCCATATTATCATATTATATCTGCCTGTGATATTATTTAGATAATAATCAACCTATTTATACAACTGTCATATCATCTGTTACTATTATATAATGCTATTATATTTATTTATATCAGTTTATCACACTGCAAGTTCCCTGTAGAATGGAATCACTATGCATTGAAATGATACATACCCGAACGGACTTTAGAATAGGGAAAAACCATTATAGGCTGAAATGATAAGCCTGAATGATTTTTATTTTCTTTATTTTATTTTACTTGGAATTGCGGGTATAAAATAATAAAACCCAGATTTTTCCTTTATAATATATAGATTGAAATGATATATTATCCGTATAATTTGACTTAGGTTAGAAAATTTTATATACGGACCCGTGGTTAATATATATATTTTTCTAAAATTTTAAAATATTATAAAAATGTAAATATTATGATATTATGATTTAAATTTAAATTTAAAAATGATTTTTATAAAATATTAGTGATTTTCTATAAGTTAAATAAGTGAAATAAATAAATGGTAAAGTAGAATTTGAAATATAAGTAAATTTTGGAGTTTATGATGTTGCTTATAAATGTAGTTTAAATTAAGTAAGAAAATATGATAATTTGATTTAAATGTGAATTTAAAATGATTTTATAAAGTGTTATTGTTTTTCTATAAATTAAAATTAGTTACATAAATAAATGTTTATAAATTAAATTTGAAATATAACTTAACTTGGAAAATGCGAAATGTGTTTTAAAATAAATTAAGTTAAGAAAAATAAAAGGGAATTTAAAATTTAGTTTATGAAATGGTAAATTAAATTTAAATGTAAAGTAAATGAAATGTTATAAAATTGTACAATTATTTTATAAGTGAATTATTAAAGAAAATTGATTTTTGTATGAAAATTTCACATTATAAAAACATAAATTATGGGGTATTAAATGATTGTTTTTAAAGTGAGAAAATATGATTTTTATAAGTTAAAATGGATCTAAATTAAATTTTAGTTGTTTATGAAATTGTAGTGAAAGTTTGGAATTTAAATTGACGGCATTCCTGAAATGCTATCTGTAGCGATCTGGCTCGGCCTTCGAAAGTCGGCACCGAATACGACACTCGTATTCTAATGCCGCAGAACCAAATGTCAAATCTGGTTTACCGGAGCTTATATCACATTAAGTACAACATAGAGGAAGAAATGAATAATACATATGATATTCAACATTTGATACAATATACAATGATGATACAATGAATATCAATATAAATCATAGATATGATACAAGACAATAGCAGCGGAAAAGAAAAGGTTACACCAGCACCGGAACATTAACTCCAAGATAGTCTTCAAGAGAGAACTCCAGTATTGGAAAACTCCATCTCCAAAGCACCAATGCAGAAATAGCTCGAACTCCCAATAACGATGCACAAAGATAAGCAAGTGCAGTCCTGATCCACAGACTGAACTTGCTCCAGATAATTTACTAAACCTGACTATCTAACAAACCAACTCTAGACTGCCCATGTGGGAAAATTGTGGGCACCCAGAGTTTGGGAAAGGAACAATAAACTACAGGTCAGTCGTGGGACTAGTATGAGCAAACAAAAATAGTTTATCTTTTAAACAAACAACCAAGGGTTTTTAAAATTAATCCGCAATGTTTTTTGGAAAATGAAACTACCATAAGGCCTCCACCACACACACAATGCAAATGCAGAATTGGAGGAGATTTCTCCTTATGATAGTCAAATATGCTTGATACGAGAAAATTTCTTTGATATTATTACTAGTGCATAGTGTAGAAAACATTTCGAAAGTATAATATAATTCCTAGCCAACATACGACCAGTATCGTATGCCTACTATAACTACCATGTTCAATAGCAGGTTACCACCACATTCCATGGCAGGTTATACAACTAAAACCGTACAAGGCGCGTATTGTTTTGATTGGATTTCCAACAAATGGTCAGGCTAAGGAACTTCCTACTGTCTATGGGATTGCCTCTGGCGGGACGTCCCGAGAGCTTAACCAGCTCTCTGCCAACACAATGCCGGGTTACCTCTGTAACTAGGTAACTACTACTCGAGTGTGCCATCCCTAGTCCTTTGGGACCTTTATCCGAGGCGCCCTAAACCACAAAGAAATCACAAAGTAATAGATTTGCAGTATCCACATGAGTAAGTATTTGGGCTCCATACCATGAAACCACCCTTTTCCAGAAGGGAATGACAAACCCTAAAGGACGCGACCCTCGTAACCTTGCCGCATCTTTCCAGTTTCGACCATTTCAAGGGTGTGAGGTTTCTTATGCAGTCTCGTCCACAAAGCTACGCTTTATACAAAAGCCATGCTTTGATCAACAAATGATACATAGTAGCACTCAGCATGCCACACTACCAAATTGGGAGTATATCACTGATAAATATCAACTACATAACCTCTGAGCTTGTACATCTCAGAGAAGGGTGTTAAGGTAAGAGAATGAATTCTTCGCCACCAAGCAGAAATGTATTTGACAGAGTTCAATTTAATATCTCAAAGTGTAATGTCGGACATACAACCATACAAGTCTGCTCCAGGTTCGAACAGAACCGAAGGCACTTCCAAAGATGCCCTTGCAATCCGGGCATCTACAATTACGATTGGACTTCCCATCACATATGGAGAACTCTATACCAGAGCAACTTAGTGTAGAGTCAATCGACAGGCTATCCTATCATCCTCGAAGACACTCGGTCTTCAACACCGGTCTTCAAATGCTATCCATAACGTCGTATCACTATTCGAAATGGGTTATATGACACAAGGTTCTCTCCCGGCTAAACCGAATTGTGAGCATAATATTTAAAAACATATGGATACGGGATTTCAGTTAAGTCAAACTTAAAAACCCAAAGCTTTTCTTTCAAATGGTTAAACAAATTACCATTTCAAATCTTAACAAAAAGATTCATTTCACAAAGTTCACTCAGTTTCACAAAGATCATTTTACAGATTTCAAAACAATTTCCATTTCAATTGGATTAACTCATTAAATCTTTAAATTAAAGATTTAATTTTATAGCTTTCAAACTCGTTTTCCTAAGATTTATTCACTCAGGAAATTATTTTCATTTTAGACTTGAAATCCTTTTAACACAAGTTGGAAGTTCATTTCTTATGCGAAAGCTTTTATTATTTGAAAACAAATGGTTTTCGTTTTGGAAAAATTCGATTTCGTTTATACAAGTTAAATCTTTTGGTTAAATTTAAACTCCCAAAACAACACTTAAAAATGTTTAAAACCCATATAAAGTTATATAACCTTTTTAAAACATAAATAAGATTCAATTTCAAATTTTGAATTCAAGTTTAAATCAAATTTCAAAACTAAATCAAGTTATTCAAAAATAACTTTTATTATTGAAATTCCTTTTCAAAAGATTTTTATTTTAAACCCAATCCATTTCCAAAATCATTTAAAATTCAATTTTAAAATTACTTCAAAAATCTGTGACTTAACCCATTTCCGCGTGCAATCCTTATTTGTGTGTGTATAAGTGTAGTCCAGGGTTTTACACAATAGTGCACAACATCAATCATCACAGGTCCAATCATATCAATAAGCGGTATAACCCATAACGCTTATCTTTATTCACAGATTCATAGATAAGATAAATTATCAATCATGAAGATTCATCATTATGATTCGATGTGGGTTTCGGATAACCAACTGGAATCCGACTCCCTATCGCATCGAAATTCAAATGTCGTTCTACGGGTCAAGGGGTTTTCATATTCACAAAATAGTATATTCATCACAAATATAGCAGCTCAGCACAAAGCATCACAACAAATATATCAATCCATCACACATCATTCAGTAACAATCAAACATCTATAATTAAGATGAATAAATTGTGTGGTTTTAAATTTATTACTCACATAATCACTTTCATTAGTAATCTTAAATCAATGATTAATCATCATTAACTACAATTGATTAAGTTTTAACCACCTTCATTAATCAATAATTATCTTAGTTAATTAACCCTTAATTGTAATTGATTAAATCTTAATTACTTTTATTAACTAACCTTTGATTAATTACTTTAATTAATAAATCCTTGATTATTAATTAAATCTTAATTATAATTAATTATCCTTAATTGATTATTTTTAATTTGATTACCATAATTAATTAACCACATTAATTAATTATGCTTCAAAGTAATTAACCCTTAATATTTGATTAATCAATCTTTAATCGATAATTATCTATTCTTAATTGCTTTCACTACGTAATTATTATTTTTATTTAATCGTTCATTAATTACTCGATTAATTAACTTGAATTATTAACTAATTTCTTTAATTACTTTAATTACTTTCATTAAGTAATTCACTTCTATTAATAATTTCCCTTCAACAAATACGTTAACTTATACTTTGAAAATAAGTTAATCATTTTAAAACATCCTTTATAATAATTATTTCTTTATACATTATTAAGAAGATAACCTTCAAATTAAAGTTAATTTGTTTTAAACCATTTAAATTTAGGTTAATTAACACAATTTAATTAAAACCCTCCTTAACTTATTTTAATACTTAGGAAACGTTTAAACATTGAAAAGAAATTTAATTTAACAAAATTTATTTTCAAAAACTTGAATTCCCTTAAACTTCAAACTATTTTGCATGCTGATTCGAGAAAATTCCTGGCTGCTTCGAGTTGAACCCGAGCACAATGCTCTACTGCTTCGGTTTTTTTCAAGAATTGACCCGTGAGCACGTTAGTTTTTAATTTAAATTTTTTCTAAGTGCTTACCCTATGCAACAAACATCCTTACCCGAGCCTTACTTTGAGTCGAATGCGATTCAACACAAACGAAATCCCGAGCTACGAACATCCCCTCCTTCCTTCACAATTTCCAGAAGATAATGTGCACGGTGAAGAACGTGCACATGCATCGGAGTTCTGGTGTCTTCATTCATCCTCGCCGTCACTGCCAAGTCCCTGACCATCCCCACTCTCGATCTCAACCACCCAAAACCCAAAACAAGATCGAAAATAAAATCGAGCCATCGACGTAGAATCTGGAAACCAACCTTGACCAAAGATCCACCACGCATCGACGAACTTAGTTAATTGGGACCATGCCAACCACCCTACAGCCGCCTCACAGCTCCAGCTTTCGATCCCCCCCAATGCGATGAAATCCGATGCATTACCGATGATGCAACAACCAATTTCCTGACGCTAACTTAAACCCGACTTAAATCCTAGTTTGATTTAAGTCTCAAACTATAATGAATTAAAAAATCTTCTTGTATTTCTCCAACAATCTATGATCACCTTAGTATCTCCATGCAAAAATTCGATTTTCGAAATTTAGCCAATCATTAGAAAAGCTTCAAAGGCCAATTTCAGGTCAACTTCAAATTACACACTTGATCTACCCTTAAAAATAGTGATTTTACTTTTAAAAATCGTGAATTTAGGTAACAAAACAGATTACAAACCTGGAATCAAGATTTTTCAAGTTGAAAATTTAATAAGTTTACAACTTCAACTGTTTTCCCAAACTTCCAGATAGTTTTCATTCCATCATGCTTAAATATATTTTCGTTACTTAGTTTATGTAAAAAAACATTTTTCTTTCTAGAAATTAAAACCTAACACTAATTTGTTGGGGTGATATGAATTCTTACAACTTGTTTTAAGAACCTGTAAACAGAACAGGAGTAGATATGCCTGTTATAAGTTATAAACCTAATCACACTCCTATGTACATATACAAGCAGGCATAAACATTCAAGAAATTCACGTCATAGCTTCCAATACAAACCCAAACACCAGGAAAAAAATCAAGGTTAAGAAGTTTGCTCACATTTTTCTTTTTGCCTAAAGACAGGAAAATTCCTGACAGTTTTCAAGGATGAAAGTCTGAATCTTTTTTTTTCTTTTTTAATTTTTTTTTGAAGCTTAGATCTGCAAAGTTTTGTAAGTATAGGTCTTTAATTACTCTTTGTTGTACTTAATTCATTAAACACAAACAATTTTCCATTACTTACAGTATGAATCTCTGCTATACACAGAGAAGCTTTTTTATTTCTGAAGTTGAAATCCAGAAATGGTTTAAGTATTTGATCTTGATTTTTCTCCTGCACTGATTGATTTAATTGATTAATTCCTTTGCTTTGTTACTGATCAACAACATTAAATCCAAACCATTTAAAAGAATTTTACTTAACTCAATTCATTTCAGAGATTCTTGCGCTGCTCTGGCCGAAAAAATTACAGCACTATATTTTTTTATAAATCTGCAAATTTTTCTGAATTTGTTTTATGTTAAAACCTGGTTTTGAAATCATAGATTCATTAAACTATAAGATATATAATTCACCTGAGTTATAGAATCATAACTACAGCTTGACCATGTTGCTCTTGAATAATTTGTTTCGAATTTGAGAGTTTTCTTTTTTTTCTGATATTTTTTTCCTTTCTCTTGAGTGTTGGAGTTTGAAATGCTAGATCTTTGATTACTGACTTTTTCAAATTTGCTAAGAGTATATATGATTTGGTTATGGGGAAATGGAAAGTTTCTTTGGAATTTTAAATTTCATTATTTTATTCAATTAATTATTTTTGATGCCATTTGTAAGAAATCGTCATGATATTCCCATGTAATTGTTTACTTCTTTACTCCACCTCCTTGTGTATGTTTATCATTTGAAGTTTTGAAAGGCAAAAGAATGTTTATAAAAAAAAAATTATATCATATTCATATATTCATTTTACAATTAATTATATCCCCTTCTTTATTTGTGTGTATGTATATACATATACAATGTTAAAAGAATTTAACCAATATTTCATTATATACATTATTCCTTAATATTTTTAAATGCCACTAAGTTCTTTTAGAACATTTATTTTAAATTTAAATTCAGTTTTCAATTCAAACTGGAAATATAACCAATTTTTTTTCCATTTATATATATACACACATCTCTTGAAAAAATATAAATTCAATCTTAATATATCTACAATTTTACTCATATATGAAATATACATATATGTATAAAAATTTAAATTTGAATGACTTTTTAAAATATTTATTATTTCAAAACTTTTAAACCCAAAAGAAATTGGAATTCATTTATATATAGTTTATTACTTATTTTATTTGTTTTGAGATGTCTCAATTTATTTTTTCAAAATTAAATTTCAAAAGTTTAAAATATATTATAAATTTATATTGACAAATTTTAGGATGTTACTTTTTATTTATAAGATTTTATATATCCAATTCCAAAGCCCCAATTAAATTTTAAAATGAATGCCCGAATAAATAAATACCCTATTTAATGTGAAAAATTCAAATTAATTTACAATTTTATTCACAAATTTATTTTAATTATCAATTTAAATTAAATTAAAAATTGGGATCGTTACAGATTCCCCCCTTAAAAAAAATTCGTGCCCGAAATTTGCAAGGGATACGAGAAAGAATAGATGAAAGATAGAGAAGTATCTTTCCAAATCAAACTGGATATCAATTCTGTATTCGGCTTACCAAATCAGAATATCCACAATATGAGAACAAACTCATTCAATTATTTCACAAGATACTCGGGTCCACTGGTCTACGAATATGCAAGGGCATTGATTAGTTCGAAGGATTACTAATCGTTCGTAGAATGTATCGGATCCCAGAGAATAGATAGATAGATGGATTTAATCTTCCATAATTCTCAAACACTAGATAAGAATTCCAAATTCAGGTCGAAATATCCCAAAGTATATACCAATTTGTCCCTCTTTGGACTTTGACATACACAAGAAGTTACAGTAGAATTTCAATCTGGTTTTAATCGAAATCATTTTATTGATACAATTCAAATTTAGCTTCATATTCTATTAACCAATTTAACTCAATATAAAATTTCCAATTTATTTAAAATTTTCAATTTCAAATTTCAAATTCATTAGAGTTTAGATCGAAAAGCTGAAAAAAAACCGATGAAGATACGAAGTAAGAAATTTTCTACAACGTTTCGTAGGGCCACCATCACATCGAAGCTTCTTCCTGGAGCTGTCATGAAGCCATCAAAGGAATTTTGGAATCGAATCAAAGGAGATTGACAAAGAAAAGTTATTTCCGCTATTGCGGGGTATTGACCATTCGTAGTGGTACTCCCCTATCCCCTATCTCGTCCTCTTTTGGCACTCATACTTACTATCAGTGGATAGTAAGAGAATTTACTGAGGCATTCGGATAGATATCTTAGGGATTACTCATTCTAGGGTATACTTCACCCTATCTCTAATGAGTTACTTAATGTGTTATACTCCTGAGCTAAAGTTCCAACCTCGCTCTGATACCAAATGTAGCGATCCTGACTCGGCCTTCGAAAATCGGCACCGAATACGACATTCGTATTCAAATGCCACAGATCCAAACTACAAATCTGGTTCGTCGGAGCTTATAACACATTAAGTACAACACAGTGGAAGAAATGAATAATACATATGATATGCAACATTTGATACAATATACAATGATGATACCATGAATATCAATATACATCAGAGGTATGATACAAGACAATGGCAGCGAAAAAGAAAAGGTAACACCAGCAGCGGAACAATAGCTCCAAGATAGTCTTCAAGAGAGAACCTCCAGTATCGGAAAACTCCATCTCTAAAGCACCAATCCAGAAATAGCTCGAACTCCCAATAACGATGCACAAAGATAAGCAAGTGCAGTCCTGATCCAAATACTGAACTAGCTCCAGATAATCTACTAAACCTGACTATCTGAAAAACCCAACTCTAGATTGCCCGTGTAGGAAAACTGTGGGCACCTAGAGTTTAGTAAAGGAATAATAAACTTCAGGTCAGTCATGGGACTGGTATGAGCAAACAAAAACAGTTTGTCTTTTAAACAAACAACCAAGGGTTTTTAAAATAAATCCGCAATGCTTTTTGGAAAATGAAACTACCATAAGGCCTCGCGACACGCACACAATGAAACGCAGAATTGGAGGAGATTTCTCCTTATGATAGTCAAATATGCTTGATATGAGAAAATTTCTTTGATATTATTAGTAGTGCATAGTGTAGAGAGCATTTCGAAAGTATAATATAAATCCTAGCCAACATACGACCAGTATCGTATGCCTACCATAGCTACCATGTTCAATAGCAGGTTACTGATGTGCACGTAAATATGCATATTTTTACCACCATATTTATTCTTTTTAAATTAAATAAATGATCATATTGGTTATTTTAACTTGTTTTAACCAAAATCCATATTAATTCCAAATTGTCAAATATCAATCTTCATATAGGGGCAAAACGGTCATTTGTGTGCATATATTTCTTTGAGAAAAATTAATTGGAAATTTACATATATTTTTGTAGGAACTTGGTCTCAAATAGGAGTGGTTTCATGAAGGAATATGCATGCACAAAGAATATAAAGGAATGAAGATGGAAATAATTCAAAGTGAAGGTCATGGAGGACCCCACCTACCCACCACCTTAATGTACAAATTAGAGGCTAATGCACATGCTTATAGAATTGATGGCGTCATGTACACTTAAATAATGATTAGTAGAAGCTAATGATTACTTGGCCTCCATACTTTCTCAAGGGTAGTTTGGTTATTCCCCAAATTATGGATTAGGGTTTCATGCATGTATAAATAACCCCTTATGTTTCATGTAACCTCCATCTTCCTTATCCTCTTCCTCTTCATTAGTTTAGGCTCAAAATAAAAGAAAGCTCTTTTTCTCTTTTCATGGCTACTTAGCCATTTTTATTTTATGTAATTTTCTTTTCATTTTATGTAATGTTAATAATTGTTTCTTTTCATGCTTATTTACTTTCATGTTGTAGTGTAGATCTATTTTTTATGCAAGTAGAATAGTTTTTCTTTATCTTGCTTTCTTTTTCCTTTTCTTTTTCCTTTCATGTTGCAAGCTACATTTGTTAAGCAAATGACAAATATGAGAGGCTAAACCCCTTCAATTTAGGGGGTAATGAAGCTCTCTAATTATGTAGCTTCAACTATTTTTTAATTCATGCTCTCTTTTTGTGCTTAATGATGATCAATGAAGTGGTTTAATTGTTGTTTTTACTTTGCATTTGATAGCCTATATTGTTGACACCAAATAGGCTATGCTTAAACAATCACTAATACTAATTGCGTCTTCATCAAAATATGATTATGGCAAAAGAATATGATTTGAAATTAAAATTTGATGGTCATGTTTCTAATCAATAGTTAATATGCCATACTTAAAATAGATTTCATTTTCATTGTCATTTTTCATGAGAGTTAAAAGTTGTTTAAGGGGTGTGTTATAGTTTGATGGCTTATGTTGAGCTAACTAATAGCACAAATAGGTCATACTTATGATAAACACATCAATTAAACTAACTAATGACCATAAAAGAGATCATGATTTCATATATGTTGAACTATGTGATCTAGAGAGTGGATTTATTCTCTAAATTGTCACTTAACTCTTATATTTGCTTCTTTTTTCTTTTAGTTACATAGTTAATTCTCTAGCTAAACTTTCCATCGACTTTGGTTTAATTTGATTGAATAGAATTTTAAAATCATCAATTCCCTGTGGATCGACCCATATTCGTCACGTGCTACATTCGTACACCGTGCGCTTGCGGTTATTTTTAAATTAAATTCGTTCGACGGTTTTCTAAACCGATAGAATTTCGGCCGACGAACATGTTTTTGGCGCCATTGCCGGGGAATTGCTTCGATATTGATTTTCTATTCTTCGGATTATTTTCGTTAGATTATATTGTGTGTTTGTTTTGTGTGTTGAGTGCATTTAAAATAAATTGTTTTGTATGTTTGATTTGTGCTTGCTTTTGTTTGTGTGTTTGTAGTTTTTCATTTTGCAGTTACATTTCTATTTCCATTAAAAAAACATACAAAATTTCAAAACAAAAACATTTTATTTCCTGTTCATTTTTTTTTACAATTTCAGTTACAATTTACAACTCAATTTCTTTTACAAATTTGATTGCCTAAAAATTGTGCAGTTCTCCCCTTCTCTGTTACTGTTACTGCGCAATCTTCTCACTGTAATTCACATCTTCAAACTGTAATTCACTTCACCACTTCAAACCATAAACAATCCACCACCCAGAGAAACTACCATATCACCTTGCTCGTAGCCACCCCGACATTCAACTACCATCAGCCTGCACACATCCCTGTCAACCCCCCTAACATCTACCGACCCCGACTTCCTCATCCCCTTCATTAAAGACCAATTCCAGTGCACAGACAATCTTCATCTCAATTCACTTCTATATTCATCCTACTGCAACATGTACTTCCTCCTCGAAAATCCCAAAATTCCCTAAGACGATTCACCAAAATTATCAGAGCACATAAGACCACCATCATCTTCATCTTCAAAACTGTCCAACCACCATACCTCTGACTGATCTACAAACACCCTCTGTCTTCTCTCCACTATCTCTAGCAAATGTTCACTGTTCCTCAAACAGTCCCACTTCTTCAACCAAAACAGCACACACTTCCATCAACAAACACCATTCTACCTCCATCCTCTTACCATTCACACACTTGCACCTACCAAAGAAACCCCTCCGAAACAACTACACAACAGACCACGTAAGACCACCATCATCCAACACCGTGCATCACCCATCAAAACATTCATACATACCACCCTGCCAGCCTCTGCTAACTCCACTAAAGTTCATACACACAGCAACCTCAATCACAACACTGCCCTGCTCCATCTACAACATACAAACTGCTGTTCACTGTTGTGTCTTTTACATCACTTATCAAGCTACAACAAACCAACCTTCCCACTTCTCAACTTCTAGTCATCTTCCATACTTCATATCATCCATCCACCATTACACTTCTTACTGCCTGATAGCCTCATCGCCTACGACAGCAATACAAACCCCACAACCACTGTCATCACCTCTGACCCAAGCAACTTCATCTATACAACTCCAGTGCAGCATCCTCCCCACCACTTCACCAAGCACACTGTTGTTTCAAACATTATCAGGTGCAATCACTTTCTGTCGTTCTACATTGCAGCAACAACAAAAAAACAAAACAAAAAAAGGGGCTACTGACCATCATCGAGATACCAAACTGCAATTCCAAACTTCAATCCCCTAAGTCGCAGACAAACCCGACCTCAAACCATCACTGCTTCATTCAAGAAAACTAACCTCCAGCCGTTACACCTTGATCGCATCAAAACCACTTCTTGCTTATAGGCCTTACTTCCTTACCTCCCTACAGCAGACTGTCAAACCAATTCAAACAATTAACATTAACTTGCCTCTTTCCACCTTCACCACATCTCAAAATCACGTCACTTCGACACCCAATCGCCAACATCCTCAATCGAAACCTGTAATCAAGTCACGTCCTCCAATTGACATCTTCCCCAAAAATCGAACTCCTCACCAAATCGAACCTGCAATCGAGTCCATTTACTTCATAGTGGGCATCAAGAATTGAGAATTTTATTTCCTGATTGAGTGCGTTCGCCGTTCAATTTTTTTTTTTTTATGATTTGATTTCGCTGTTTAATTTGATTTCATGAATGAGTGCGTTCATTTTGAGTTGGAGAATATTATCTATTTGGGCTGGGTTTGTGTTGTTGAATGAAGTGGCCCTTTTTTAAAAAAAAATTATGAATTTGTTTTGGTTTTATTTTGTTTTTTTAAATCCTTTTGAGTTTGTGGTTCTCATTTTTTTTTAGTTTTGAGTTGTGTGTTTTTCTTTGAGTTTGTAAGTTTGTATGATGTGTTTTCGCATTAAAAATAAAAAGTTACTCAATCTGTTTTGGTTACTTTGTTTTAATTTTGTCTTAAAAAAAATTCAATTTTAAAACTTGTTTTGTTTTGTTTCAATTTATTTTTCTAATCATTGAAAAAAAAACTTGTATACATCTTGTTTTTATTTCAGGTTGCCAAAGCAGATAGAGGAAGGAACCGCTGCCAGCGGCTTGCCTGCAATTAAAAGAAAAAATTGTTGTTTTAATCTCTAGTTTTATTTGAATTGCATCGTTGTTTTCTTGCATTTGCATTTTCTAAAAAAACCAAAAAAAAAATCATTCTTAGTTGCATTGTTAATACACGTTTAATTTCTGCTGTGCAATTCATTTTAGAGTTTTGATTAATAATAATCGTTAGAAATCGATAACACTTAATTGTATATTGACAAGTTGTCTTCTTTGAACAATTTAATTTCTTGGTGTCTAGGCTACAGCAGAGTAATAACCATTTATAAATATTACGGTGATTTGTAAATATTATAGTGGTTGTTCCTTTGAAGGTACTTAAACCTTCGGCTGCATTGCTACGGTGATTCGTGGTGCACCGATAACTCATCCCCGTTACCTGGCTAAGAACTATCTTGTTGATTTAAGACAATGTGTGAGCATACAATTTTAGGTCAACTTAGGATAAATCATTTGTAATTAACCCTTGCATTCATTTAGTTGCATTAGTTCATGCATATTTAAAAAAACAAAAAAAAATTCAAAAATCCAAAACTAAAAAAATTGTAAATATTCCTTTTATTTTTCTTTGAAATTTTTAAATCATTTTCCTTTGAAATTTCAAAAATCCAAAAAATTTAGCAAAAAAAATCCAAAAAAAATATATACATTTTTTTTTTAAAAAAAACCAAAAAATTTGAAAATCCAAAAACAAAATAAAAATCAATTTTCCATTTTGAAAAATAAATTCTATTTGTAAATATTTTTCTTTATAAAAAAAACATTCTGGAAAATGTCCGAATTTCCTCACTTACGTGAATTTTACAATAGTTGTGAAAATCAATATAATCCATACGATTTCACTCCAAATTCATATGGATATTTTAACACCAACTATTGTTTAAATGATTCAAATTTCGAACCATAAAATTTTCAAAATAACGAGCAACCCTCAAATCTTGGAAGTTGCATTTCGTCTTTACTTGAAATCTCTACACAACAAAATCAAATGATAAATGATTTGTGTAATTCATATTTGTGTGATAACTCGAATCAATGTTTTCAAAATAATCAAAATTTGGATTCACTTCAAAATTCAAATGATTTCGAGTATAACCCATGCCAATTCAATTTTGAACTCCAAAATGAATTTCAAAATCAAGACGAAAATGTGAACCAATTTTCAAATAATATTGGCAATGGGAATAGTTCCAATAACGATACGATTGAAAACTTTAGTTATCAACAAATTCAAAATGAAAATTTTCAAATTTATAATCATGAATTTGATTTTGTTGACCAAATGGAAAAAGATAACGGAGATTTATTACTTGAAAAATACAAAACTTTTCGTGAAAATCATAATCAAATCTCAACCTGCGAAGAATCAAATAATAATCTACCGTTTATCAAAATTGACAATTCTTATTCTCAACAATTCCAAATCGAAAATTTTCAAGTTAATAATTACAAATTTGACTTTGTTGAGCAAATGAATGTAATTTACGATGATCACACGAATTTGTTGATTAAAACATTGGAAAATTTTCGTGAGAAACAAAATCAAATTTCAATGTGTGACGAGTCAAACGATAATCCATCTTTTACCCAAATCGATGATTTTCAAATAACAACTTTTGAAATTGATAATGATGATCTAAATCAAGTTGTTGAAAATATGGTAATTAAGTTGGATTTTAATTCTTTTGAGGGTGTGAAACTCGATTTAAACTTCGATCTTCCTTTTTCTAAAAATTTGAATACGACAACTTTGAATTTTAAACTCGATTTGCACGATGAAGTTGTTGAAAATTCAACAAAGGAAGTCGAATTTAACGAACATGAGTTTTATGGACTCTTTGAAAACGAGTTGCTAAATTCTGAAGGGGACGATTTAAATCACCATTTCGATTTTGAAATCAAAGATAAACTTGAATTTGGTAAAAGTAAATTTCAAGCAATTGTTTTGTCAACCCCGGAAGTCATTGAAAATAAAACAACTCATTCAATTTTTGATAAAATGAAATTCGTTTTTCCAAATCAACATTCAACTTTAAAATCTTTAAAGGTTTGTTTTTTCGAGCTTAAGTTGTGTCTCGCATACTTGACGAGACAAATGAATCGGTCTTTGGAAGACCGTTTCATTTGTCTTTTTGACGATATACTTTCAAATCTCTTGTAAATAATAATCTTTTCATTTTCATTTAAATAAAGGTCATGTTTTTATTTTATTTTTCTCCTTCCACTTGGGTTGACTGTGGGGACACAGTCAAAATCAAGTGTGGGGGGGGGGGATCATCTTCATTTTCTATTTTTCATGATTTTTACTTTTTCTTTGCAAAATTTAAAAAAAAATCTCAAAAAATCAATTTTGATTTATTTTTAAAGAAACACTATAGGATAAATATATGGTTTTGGTTTATTAAAATGAAAATTTTAAAAATTTATTCGTCTTAACAAAAATAAAAATGAAGTTTGATTACAAACAACAATAGTTTAACCAGTGTATAGGAAGGTTCATACGTGTGAATTATGAAATACATCCTAATTGAAAATCTTTGTTTTAAAAAGTGGTTGATTTAAAGTAAAGATATAACATTTTTTTGTCTTCTAAGTTAAATGGTGCTAAGATGATTTTGCAAAACTCTCTCTTAAAAAAAATAAAAAAAATAAAAAAAATAAAAAAAATAATAACATCCAAAGTATTCACTCTCATTTAAAAGTCCTTACGGTTATGCATGGGTGAATTACTTGGAATCTTTTATTATGTGCTTTCATACTCATTTAAAAGTCCTCACGGTTATGAACGTATGTAACACATGTAAAAAAAACTAGACTTAATAAAAACCACCTACGGTCGATAGGTGTAAGCATGAAAGTGTGTGCACTCGCCATGCTCTGTGCTCCCCTCACACTCACATAAGCCCGAAAGGTAGTGTATGGGTGGTATATCTAGCCTCAGTTTACCTGAGCTAGGTGTGTAATTTTTCTTGCAAATAATGAGAGAGCAAGCAGTTGAAATCCTAGCACTATTTTTACTTAGTTGATTTGATTTGTTATTGAAAAGAAATGAAAATACCACTTTGATAAACTTTGATAATCAACTAAGAATCCTTTTCATAATTACACTTTGTTATCAATCGAAATAACAAGATAAACTATAGTATATTTATGATAACTTCGTCTTTATTGGAAACTTTGACGAGTGGATGACTTAAATTTCAAGATAATGACCGAAACCTATATTTAATTTATTTTTGTTGATTTAAAAGTTAGTCCTTCATCTGTAAATATTTTCAAAAAACTTGCATTCGTCACTTTGTAAATAAATCTTGCATTTTGTAAATATTTTCATCCTGCATTTGGATTTCGTGGGTAATATCCACTGAAAACCCTCACGAGACAACACTCGTCCTACTGGGTACACCCATAGGTTTAACGGCTTGTTGCATACGCTCAATGCAATCGTGCTCCCTACGAAAATGGATTTATCTTAGTTTTAGTTTATTCGAGGACGAATAAAAAGATAAGTGTGGGGGTATTTGATGTGCACGTAAATGTGCACATTTTTACCACCATATTTTTTCTTTTTAAATTAAATAAACGATCATATTAGGTATTTTAACTTGTTTTAACCAAAATCCATATTAATTCCAAAATGTCAAATATCCATCTTCATATAGGGGCAAAACGGTCATTTGTGCATATATTTCTTTGAGAAAAATTAATTGAAAAAATATATATTTTTTTGTAGGAATTTGGTCTCAAATAGGAGTGGTTTCATGAAGGAATATGCATGCACAAAGAATATAAAGGAATGAAGATGGAAATAAATCAAAGTGAAGATCATGGAGGACCCCACCTACCCACCACCTTAATGTACAAATTAGAGGCTAATGCACATGCTTATGGAATTGATGGCTTCATGTACACTTAAATAATGATTAGTAGAAGCTAATGATTACTTGGCCTCCACACTTTCTCAAGGGTAGTTTGATTATTCCCCAAATTATGGATTAGGGTTTCATGCATGTATAAATAACCCCTTATGTTTCATGTAACCTCCATCTTCCTTATCCTCTTCCTCTTCATTAGTTTAGGCTCAAAATAAAAGAAAGCTCTTTTTCTCTTTTCATGGCTACTTAGAAATTTTATTTTATGTTATTCTCTTTTCATTTTATGCAATGTTAATTATTGTCTCTTTTCATGCTTATTTATTTTCATGTTGTAGTGTAGATCTATTTTTTATGCAAGTAGAATAGTTTTTCTTTATCTTGCTTTCTTTTTCCTTTTCTTTTTGCTTTCATGTTGCAAGCCACATTTGTTAAGAAAATGACAAATATGAGAGGCTAAACCCCTTCAATTTAGGGAGTAATGAAGCTCTCTAATTATATAGATTCAACTATTTGTTAATTCATGCTCTCTTTTTGTGCTTAATGATGATCAATGAAGTGGTTTAATTTTTGTTTTTACTTTGCATTTGATAGCCTATATTGTTGACACCAAATAGGCTATGCTTAAACAATCACTAACACTAATTGCCTCTTCATTAAAATATGATTATGGCAAAAGAATGTGATTTGAAATTAAAATTTGATGGTCTATGTTTCTAATCAATAGTTAATAGGCCATACTGAAAATAGATTTCATTGTCATTTTTCATGAGAGTTAAAAGTTGTTTAAGGGGTGTGTTATAGTTTGATGGCTTATGTTGAGCTAACTAATACACAAATAGGTCATACTTATGATAAACACATCAATTAAACTAACTAATGACCATAAAAGAGATCATGATTTCATATATGTTGAACTATGTGATCTAGAGAGTGGATTATTCTCTAAATTGTCACTTTACTCTTATATTTACTTCTTTTTTCTTTTAGTTAGTTAGTTAATTCTCTAGCTAAACTTTCCATCGACTTTGGTTTAATTTGATTGAATAGAATTTAAAAATCATCAATTCCCTGTGGATCGACTTGTATTCGTCACGTGCTACATTCGTACACCGTGCGCATGCGGTTATTTTTAATTTAAATTCGCTCGACGGTTTTCTAAACCGATAGAATTTCCGTCGATGAACAGTTACTATCACATTCCATGGCAGGTTATACGACTAAAACTGTACAAGGCGCGTATTGTGTGGATTGGATTTCCAACAAATGGTCAGGCTAAGGAACTTCCTACTATCCATGGGATCGCCTCTGGCGAGACGTTCCGAGAGCTAAACCAGCTCTCTGGCAACACGCGGCCGGGTTACCTTTGTAACTAGGTAACTACTACTCGAGCGTGTCATCCCCCATTCCTTTGGGACCTTTATCCGAGGGGCTTCTAAACCACAAAGCAATCACAAATTAATAGATCTGAAGTATCCACATGAGTAAGTGTCTGGGCTCCATACCATGATACCACCCTTTTCCAGAAGGGAATGACAAACCCTAAAGGGCACGACCCTCATAGCATTGCCGCATATTTCCTGTTTTGACCAATTCCGGGGTGTGAGGTTTCTGATGCACTCTCATCCACAAAGCTACGCTTTATACAAAAGCTATGCTTTGATCAACAAATGATACATAGCAACACTCAGCATGCCACACTACCAAATTGGGAGTATATCACTGATAAATATCAACTACATAACCTCTGAGCTCGTAAGTTTCAGAGAAGGGTGTTAAGCTAAGAGAATGAATTCTCCGCCACTAAGCATAAATGTATTTGATAGAGATTAGTTTAATATCTCAAAGTGTAATGTCGGACATACAACCATACAAGTCTGTTCCGGGTTCGAACAGAACCGAAGGCACTTCTGAAGAAGCCCTTGCAATCTGGGCATCCACAATTACGATCAGACTTTCCATCACATATGGAGAACTCTATACCGGAGCAACTCAGTAAAGATTCAATCGACAGGTTATCCTATCGTTCTCGAAGACACCCGCTCTTCAACACCGGTATTCAAATGCTATCCATAACGTCGTATCACTATTCAGAATGGGTTATATGACACAAGGTCCTCTCCCAGCTAAGCCGAATAGTGAGCGCAATATTTAAAAACATATGGATATGGGATTTCAGTTAAGTCACACTTAAAAACCCAAAGCTTTTCTTTCAAATGGTTAAAAAATTACCATTTCAAATCTTAACAAAAAGATTCGTTTCATAAAGTTCACCCAGTTTCACAAAGATCAATTTATAGATTTCAAAACAATTTCCATTTCAATTGGATTAACTCATTAAATCTTTAAATTAAAGATTTAATTTATAGCTTTCAAACTTGTTTTCCAAAGATTTATTCATAACTTGGGAAATCATTTTCATTTTAGACTTGAAATCCTTTTAACACAAGTTGGAAGTTCATTTCTTATATGAAAGCTTTTATTATTTGAAAACAAATTGTTTTCGTTTCGAAAAAATCCGATTTCGTTTATACAAGTTAAATCTTTGGGTTAAATTTAAACTCCCAAAACAACACTTAAAAATGGTTTAAAACCCATATAAAGTTTTATAACCTTTTTAAAATATAAATAGAATTCAATTCCAAATTTTGAATTCAAGTTTAAATCAAATTTCAAAACTAAATTAAGCTATTCAACAATAACTTTTATCTTTGAAATTCCTTTCCAAAAGCTTTTTATTTTAAACCCAATCCATTTCCAAAATCATTTAAAAATTCAATTTTAAAATTATTTCAAAAATCTGTGACTTAACCCATTTCCACGTGCAATCCATATTTGTGTGTGTATAAGTGTGGTCCAGGGTTTTACACAATATTGACAACATCAATCATCACAGATCCAATCATATCGATAAGCGGTGTAACCCATAACGCTTATCTTTATTCACAGATTCATAGATAAGATAAATTATCAATCATAAAGATTCATCATTATGATTCGATGTGGGTTTTGGATAACCAATTGGAATCCGACTCCCTATCGTGTCGAAATTCAAATGTCGTTCTATGGGTCAAGGGGTTTTCATATTCATATAATAGTATATTCATCACAAATATAGCAGCTCAGCACAAAGCATCACATAGCATCACATCAAATATATCAATCCATCACACAGCATTCAATAACAATCAAACTTCTACAATTAAGATGAATAAATTATGTGGTTTTAAATTTATTACTCACATAATCACTTTCATTAGTAATCTTAAATCAATGATTAATTATCATTAACTACAATTGATTAAGTTTTAACCACCTTCATTAATCAATAATTATCTTAGTTAATTAACCCTTAATTGTAATTGATTAAATCTTAATTACTTTTAATAATTAATTACTTTAATTAATAAATCCTTGATTATTCATTAAATCTTAATTATAATTAATTATCCTTAATTGATTATTTTTAATTTAATTACCCTAATTAATTAACCACATTAATTAATTCTGCTTTAAAGTAATTAAACCTTAATATTTGATTAATCAATCTTTAATCTTTAATTATCTATTCTTAATTACTTTCACTACGTAATTATTATTTTTATTTAATCATTCATTAATTACTTGATTAATTAACTTGAATTATTAACTAATTTCCTTAATTACGTTAATTACTTTCATTAAGTAATTCTCTTCTAATAATAATTTGCCTTCAACAAATATGTTAACTTAAACTTTGAAAATAAATTAATAATTTTAAAACATCCTTTATAATAATTATTTCTTTATACGTTATTAAGAAGATAACCTTCAAATTAAAGTAAATTTACTTTAAACCATTCAAATTTAGGTTAATTAACACAATTTATTTAAAACCCTCCTTAACTTATTTTAAAACTTAGGAACCATTTAAACATTGAAAAGAAATTTAATTTAACAAATTTTATTTTCAAAAACTTGAATTCCCTTAAACTTCAAACTGTTTTGCATACTGACTCAAGAAAATTCCTGGCTACTTCGAGTTTAACCCGAGCACAATGGTGTACTGCTTCGGGTTTTTTCAAGAATTGACCCGTGAGCACGTTAGTTTTTAACTTAAAATTTTTCTAAGTACTTACCCTAGGAAACTAACATAATGACCCGAGCCTTACTTCGAGTCGAACGCGGTTCAGCACGAACGAAATCCCGAGCTACCCACATCTCCTCCTTCCTTCACCATTTCCAGAAGATAATGTGCACGGTGAAGAACGTGCACATGCACCAGAGTTCTGGTGATCCCCGGTTATCCTCACCATCACTGCCAAGTCCCTAACCATCCCCACTCTCGATCTCAACCACCTAAAACCCAAAACAATATCGAAAATAAAATCGAGCCATCGGCGTTGAATCTGGAAACCAACCTTGACCAAAGATCCACCACGCATCGACGAACTTCGTCAATTAGGACCCACGCCGACCACCCTACAGCCGCCTCAGAGCTCCACCTTTCGATCCCCCATACGATGAAATCCGATGCATTACTGATGATGCAGCAACCAATTTCCTGACGCTAACTAAAACCCGTCTTAAATCCTAGTTTGATTTAAATCTCAAACTATAATGAATTAAAAAATCTTCTTTTATTTTTCCAACAATCTATGATCACCCTAGCATCTCCATGCCAAATTTCAATTTTCAAAATTTAGCCGATCATCAGAAAAGCTTCAAAGTCCAATTTCAGGTCAACTTCATATTACACGCTTGATCTAACCTTAAAAATTTTGAGTTTACTTTTAAAAATCATGAATTTAGGTAACAAATCAGATTACAAACCTGGAATCAAGAATTTTTCAAGTTGAATATTTAATAAGTTTACAACATCATCTATTTTCCCAAACTTCCAGATAGTTTTCATTCCATCATGCTTATATATATTTTCATTACTTAGTTTATGTAAAAAAAAAATTCTTTCTAGAAATTAAAGCCTAACACTAATTTGTTGGGGTGATATGGACTCTTACAACTTGTTTTAAGAACATGTAAACAGAACAGGAGTAGATATGCCTATTATCAGTTATAAACCTAATCACACTCCTATGTACATATACAAGCAGGCATAAACATTCAAGCAAATTCACATCATAGCTTCCAATACAAATTCAAACACCAAGAAAAAAAATCAAGGTTAAGAAGTTTGCTCACTTTTTTCTATTTGCCTGAAGACAGAAAAATTCCTGACAGTTTTCGAGGATGAAAGCCTGAATCTTTTTTTTTCTTTTTTAAATTTTTTTGAACCTTAGATCTACAAAGTTTTGTAAGTACAGGTCTTTAATTACACTTTGTTGTACTTAATTCATTAAATATAAGCAATTTTCCATTACTTACAGTATGAATCTCTGCTATACACAGAGAAGCTTTTTATTTCTGCAGTTGAAATCCAGAAATGGTTTAAGTCTTTAATCTTGATTTTTCTCCTGCACTGATTGATTCAATTGATTAATTCCTTTGCTTTGTTATTGATCAACAACATTAAATCCATACCTTTTAAAAGAATTTTACTTAACTCAATTCATTTCAGAGATTCTTGCACTGCTCTGGCCAAAAAAATTGCTGCACTGTTTTTTTTTTGTAAATCTGCAAATTTTTTTGAATTTGTTTTATGTTAAAACCTGATTTTCAAATCATAGATTCATTAAACTATAAGATATAAAATTCACCTGAGATATAGAATCATAAACTACAGCTTGACCATGTTGCTCTTGAATAATTTGTTTCAAATATGAGAATTTTCTTTTTTTTTCTTTTCTGATTCTTTTTCCTTTCTCTTGAGTGTTGGAGTTTGAAATGCTAGATCTTTGATTACTGACTTTTTCAGAGTTGTTGAGAGTAAATATGATTTGGTTATGGGGAGATGGAAAGTTTCTTTGGAATTTTAAATTTCATTAAATTGAATTAATTATTTTTGATGCCATTTGTAAGAAATCATCATGATATTCCCATGTAACTTTTTTCTTCTTTACTCCACCTCCTTGTGTATGTTTATCATTTGAAGTTTTCAAAGGCAAAAGAATGTTTATAAAATTTTTTTTATATCATATTCATTTTACAATTTAATATATCCCCTTCTTCATTTGTGTGCATGTATATACATAAACAATGTAAAAATAATTTAACCAGTATTTCATTATATACATTATTCCTTAATATTTTTAAATGCCACTAATTTTTTTAGAACATTTTTTAAATTTAAATTCAATTTTCAATTCAAACTTGAAATATAACCAATTTTTTGTCCATTTATATATATATATATATACACACATATCTTGAAAAAATATAAATTCAATCTTAATATATCTACAATTTTACTCATATATGAAATCTACATATATGTATAAAATTTTAAATTTAAATGACTTTTTAAAATATTTATTATTTCAAAACTTTTAAACCCAAAAGAAATTGGAATTCATTTATACATAGTTTATTACTTATTCTATTTGTTTTGATACTTCTCAATTTATTTTTTTCAAATTAAATTTCAAAAGTTTAAAATGTATTATAAATTTAAATTGACAAATTTTTGGATGTTACTTTTTATTTGTAAGATTTTAAATATCCAATTCCAAAGCCCAATTAAATTTTAAAATCAATGTCCAATTAAATAAATACCCTATTTAATGTGAAAAATTCAAATGAATTTAAAATTTTATTAAAAAAATTATTTTAATTATCAATTTAAATTAAATTAAAAATTGGGATCGTCACACAACCATTTTTAAGTTAAAGATATTACAGCGTTTTGTAAATGCTGTAATTGATATAAATGAACTAAAAGACTAAATTGAACTAAGGCTATTATAGCACTTCGTAAGTGTTGTATTTGTAGAAAACTAAACTAAAACCTATTACAGCATTTCTGTAAATGCTATCATTGTTAAAATGAATTGTTTTCAAATGTAAATTTACCGTAGCATTTTCTAAATGCTGCGAAAGCTGAAATTTCACTGTTTCAATAAAATCGAAGTGAATAATTGAATTGTGAAATGGTAAAATTTTGAGAATTGAATATTTGATCATTAACTATAATAACTTCATTTTTAAATGGTTTAAATGAAGTAATTTGATTTGAAATATAAACCATTTTGTAATGTGACTTGGAATGATATTTAAAGTAAATAAAATGAATGTGGTTTGAAAAAAATATGATAATTTGATGTTATAAATGGATTTTGAATGATATTGAATTTTGAAATGATATTGGATTTCGAAGTATAAATTACCATTTTGTAATTTTAACCATAGGATGTATATAATTTATGGTTTAATGAATCCTTAGAGGATGGGCGATCCCAAGCATCCTTTATGTTATTGTGCATTACTATTACAGTTCACTTGAGTTGGTTTACGTTATATAAGTATGTATGTCCTGACTCGAGTGTTTTGTGTTTTACTTTACGCTCGGGTCAGCCTGAGTATTTACGGCTTAGCTTTGGATTTATTTTCTGCAGCAAGGAATCGCTGGAGATTTTGCTTGTCTAGTTATCTATTTCCTTTCAGTTTCAGTTGTTCTATTTCAGCTCTGGTATTTATAAACTTCTATGTATTTGGGATTTCTATTGTATATGTTTCAGACTGATATTATGTATTTTGTTTTGTGAGTTTGTTATAGTAGCATCATGAACTACTATGGTATTTTAATTTTCGCTGCGAGTTATTCTAATATATCCGTGTCTGTGATTCTATGATTGTTTTTCATTTGCTCCAAATTTATTTACAATGCGATATTTTGATCAATTCAAGTCTGACATGTGTGTCTTCCTATGCACTTGGAGGGTGCAGCATGATAGGGGTTTCTCGCTTCCTGGTTTGGTAGCGAACGGTTGACTCTTACTCCTACTTGTCTGTGCGAGGGTTGGTGCAGTCGAGAGGCTGGCTGTAAAGGCAGAACACAGGTACCAAGGTATGCTACAGTGGACGCTACTCCACTGGCAGGTGGTTCGTTACAGTTGGTATCAGAGCTTTGGTTTTTGGCAAACCTTAGCCTGTGGAGTAAAAACTCATTAGAGATAGGGTAGAAATACCCTAGAATGAGTGAAATCAATCTCGGAATCCTTTCTTTGTGAAAGAACGTATTTTCGAAGTTTAAAATGATTTCCAAATGATTTTTAAAGTATTTTCAAAGATTATATTAGTATAAATTTTTTCTTGTTTTGAAATCAAGATTTTCTAAACTTCATCCCTTCGGTATCCACCTTGTTAAAAATCTCTTGGTTAGGATGATTCTTACCGATTAGGATCCCTTGAATTTTGGACCGCTCCCACTTATTCTGAAATCCAGTCTTGTCTTCCCTATTTTACCCTTTTGATTTTGGGGCATTCCATAACTCCACATTGAATGACCATTACAAAGATTGGTGATTCCGCAAATCTATGAATGATTTGTAATGGGGTGAAACTCATTTACAATTGGCATTGATTCACCTGAGATTTCTATATCCTCGGATTTCAATGCTATATATCTCCTGCTCTACTTGGATTTTATCTCTGGCGATCGAATGTTGATTCGCTTTTGATTTCCGCATTGATTATATTGCTGAAGTCACGGTTGAGCGGTTAAGGTCACCCGCAATTTATATAGGCTTATCCATCTCCTATTTGGTAATTAAATTATCTCATCTTCGTAACCAGAATTCTATTTGATTAGAGCTTCTTTAAATTTGAATCTCTGTTTGTTTAAAATCGATCCTTGAATCTTCCCTTGGAAATTTGTGTTTGGTTGTATTTTGAAATATTGCATACATCAAAATTATTATTTTGATAAGGATGACCACATTTTATATATAAGAGTGAAATGTTTTCGATAAGGGTTATATACCTTTTAAAAATGAAAATTTGAATCTTTGAAAGGATTTGAAATTTTGAAAATTTATAAGAAATTTGATTTATAAAAAAATGATTTATAACTGAAGGGTTTTGAATTTGAATTTCAAGGAATCGAACTCCGGTGTTTTGAAATCAGTATTAAGATTTTGGAAAATATATAATAATAATACTATTTAAAGATATTTTTCAAATAAGAAATGTTTCAAATGTATTCGAATGAATTCCAATGATTTCGAAGAGATTTCAAAGAAGTTTCAAGAAAATAAAAGTCCAGAACTCACTTATGCCGTTGGAAAATAATTTCGGTGATGAGTGCATGCATCATCGACATTAATTTTCGAGTTTCAAAGTGGAGGAGAGGCCACTCTAGTAGCTTTGCTATGCGAGTGATTTTTTGAAACCAATTTTGATTTTAGATTTTGAAGTATGATTTGATTTTCGAAAGATATATGTATGTATATTTGAAATGATTTAAAGTAAGCAGGTGTCCAGTCCTTGAATTTCAGATTTTTTTTAGTATAACCATATATATGGGAATTGATTTACTGATTTGTTGGTGATTTCCAACTTTTGGATTTTAAATATGGTTTCTTCAACTATTTTTAAAAGTTCGAGCACTTCCAAATCAAGGTTTAATTTTCAAAGCTAAGTAATCCTAGAAAAAAATATAAATCATTCGATTAGGTAAATGAGTTGAAAATATTTTGTTAAGCAAATGTATAAGACTATTTTGATTATACTGATATGGAATTTAGTTTTGGAATGTTTTGAATGAAATTTAGTTTTAAATAGTTTGAAAAGGATAAATTGATCTTTTGAATAGAAATAAATAGTTTAAAGGTTTTAAAGGGATAGTTATGAACTTGGAAATCATTTTTAGGTATAACTAATTTGAGAAAAACATTTGGTTTTGAAAATAAATTGGATAGTAAAACCCAGTATGTATGCGATGGTTTTGGTAATCAATTTGTTTGACCTAAATTTTGTATATTTGGAAATTTGGATTATTTTCTAAATCTATTGTTTTAAGAAACTTTGGAACTGAATATATGTAATTTGGAAGAAATGATTTAGCAAAATCATATATGATTTTGAAACTGAATTGATATTGAAATGGTTTGAAATTGAGAACCTTGTTTTACTAAATACTTTGATTTGGGAGTTATCGAACTTATGTAAAAATTGGTTTATATAAGTATGAAGGTTATTTGAAAACTGTTGATTTGAAAGTGTACTCGTACTCAATTTGGAAAGAGAAATCTTATATAATCGAAGTCTATATAAGTGTGATTTGATGTACTATTGATTTGGAAAGTATTCGATTTGAAATGAAATCTTATGTATAATGGACTTTATATAGGTATGGTATTTGAAAGTGATTTTGAAAGGTACTATATGATACATATTTTCAAAGTAAGATATGGAAAGTGTCTTCTACTTGATATCCGCTTTATGGCCACAGTGTGGATTCATTCTATCGATGTTATTCTCTTTTATTTGGGTTTTTCGGATATGATATTCGAGTGTCCATTGAATTCCATGGCGATCTCCATGGTCTTATGATCGTGACTGCATAGCGTAATTCGCCTGGCTGCGATGGCATGGGGGTACGGATGTTTCCTGGGGGATCCAGCGTAACCATTGTGTATCCTGCGATCTATGTAGGTCGTATTAGTAGAGTAATCAGCTGGCTGAGATAGCTTAAGGGTACGGATGTTTCCTAGGGAATCCAAGCATAACCATTGTGTATTTGCGGTCTACTAGTCATCATGGCGTAATTCGCACGCTGAGATAGCTTATAGGTATGGATGTTTCCTGGGGGATTCAGGCGTAACCATTGTTTATCTACGATCCATGGTTGGAAAATGTTTTAGTTTGGTTGTTTTTTTTGGATTGTACTTTCCATATCTGTTTTTAAAGGTTTTTCGAGTATTTTCACTGAGTGTCGAAACAAGTCTACTAAGTACTTGGAGAATTCTAGCTTTGCGCCTGATCAACGGATGGCCAGAGTCTGCGGGAACGAAAGTAAACTTGTTAAGACATCAAGTTATAAAAGTACTTTGATAAGGTCTATATAAAGGATATTTTGATCATTTATTCTACTTTTCTAAATAATTTAAAAATATTTTAAATATTGTTTACTTCGAACTATCAAATTTGAATCAAATGACTATTCATCATATTGTAAAATGTTTAAAATGTTATAGATATAAAATTTTAAATCGAAATGTATATGGTTTTAAAATAATGGTTCATCCTTGTCTTTCAACCTATTTTCCCTTCTAGCTATTCTTACCCTCCTACCTTCTTCGTCTTCGAAGGTTCTTTCTGTATTATGGAAAGAGTTGGTTCTTTGGCTTATCGTTTGGATTTGCCCGAAAAGCTTTCTGGAGTGCATGATATATTCCACATCTCACATCTTCGCTGGTATCATCATGACTTTTTTCAACCTTCTTCTCTTGATGGTTTGGATATTGAGCCTAATCTGACTATCGAGAGGAAGCCACTTCGTGTTGTCGGCAGAGATACGAAGCAGCTAAGAAGGAGATTTGTAAGTCTGGTCAAGGTGCTGTGAAGTACTGATGATCGAGATTGTACCTGGGAGACTGAGGAGAGCATTCGTGCTTTGAATCCAAAATTGTTTTTTCAGGTACTATCTTCCTTTTCTATCTTGCTTTTCCTTATTTTCCTTGCTCATTCCTTTTTGGGGACGAAAAGATTTGATTGGAGGAGAGTGTAACAACCCTGTATTTTGTGATTATTTCTATTTGTATATTTTAATTATTTTAAATTGAATTGCCGATTTAAAAACTTTGTTATATTTATTAAAATGGATAAATTTTGTTATTTTAAATATAATTTTTGATTTTTGTGTGAATTATAATTACAAACATAAATAAATAGAATATTTTCCACAAAAGTGGATTTTTGGTCAATCTGGTCAAACTTTGACTTTTAAATTTAAATTTAAATATTTGAATTCTTGAATTTTATCTTTTACTATGAAAATAAATTAAATTTCAAGAATACTGCTTTCCGTTTCGTTGAAATTTGATTAATATTGTGAAAGTTACGCTTTTTACAATATTGGGTGTAAATTGATTTATTTAATAATATTGTTTATTTTAAATTATATAAATAATATCTTTTTTGTCATATTTTGTTCTAATTTGTGTATATATATAATATGTCATGTTATATATATATATATATATATATATATATATATATATATATTATTTTTAAAACATTTTTAAAGTGTAGTTGTTATTTTTTCTAAAACTAATTATATTTTAATTTCAATTTTCAATACTAGTTTATATATAATTAACTATTTTCTTATATTTTTCTATATTTTTCTAAAATTTATTTACTGATTTCATTTTCATAATATTTTGTATTCATTTTTATTTTATTTACATGGTTTTTATTTTGATTTATTTGAATAAGGAAATAGGAAATTTCAAAGGACAAAAACTCTTCATTTGCTTTTAACCTTCCATCTTCACACCCCTTCATTTTGGGTTGTCCTTTCACTATCATTAGCCGCGACTTTTTCCTTGGCAATCCACATAAAAAACACCCTTCCCACTTCACTTTGTATGCATACTTTAGATCCGAAGGAAAAGGTAATGGCCTCTTTAAAATTTTCCACTCTTTTCTCTTCATTTTATTGAATTTTTCCTTTGCATTTTGCCTTGCCTCTCCTTGTCATGATCGGCCATAGCCCCTCCACCACCTCCACCATCCAGCACCACCACATCCATAGCCACATTGCCCTTCTCCCCTCTGACCAGTGCAAGGCCGTTAGCACCCCTTGAAGCTATTACCACCAAATGTTGAAAAATCACCTTGAATTGCATAGCCGAACCCTTCATGCAACATCACCTTCATTTTTCCACCTTGGCACCTCATTGGCTGCCACCACCTGCTCCTCCACCACCTTAACCATCAGCCTTAGCCTCTGTCCAGACCTGTAGCATGAATTTATGAGCCCAATTGTCCTTTGACCGAACCCAAAGTGGCACTAAAACCCACTTATTTGCCTTGAACACTTGATATTCTTTCGTGTTGTAACTTCCACTCTTCAACTCCTACTAGCCATGCCTATTTGCATGCCATACCCTATTATATTCACCACTTTGGATGTGCATTCAAGCCCCTAGATTGAGAACACGAAGGTTGAGGCAATGGTCAATGCAAATTTGTTCATAGTTGCTTTCATTTTAAAATTGTTTCTATTTGTAATTGTGTTGAAATCATATTTATATGTGTCTTGTTTTGTGTTGTGTACACGAATAAAGCTTGGTTCACTCCACTCCACTCAAGTAAAAGTCATTTTATCATTCCTTCTGGAATTCGTTTGTGTGCTTTTTCTTACTATCTCCAGTTTGAAACAAGTGAGTATTTCTCACCAGACATTCCGCACTTATATAAGTAGTAAATTAACGTCCTGTGAATCTGTAGTTCATATTATCATATTATACCTGCCTGTGTTATTATTTATATGATGATCACCCTATTTATACACCTGTCATATCATCTGTTACTGTTATATAATGCTATTTTGTTTATTTATATCAGTTTATCACACTGCAAGTTCCCTGTAGAATAGAATCACTATGGGTTGAAATGATACATACCCGAACGGACTTTAGAATAGGAAAAATCGTTATGGGCTAAAATGATAGGCCTGAACGATTTTTATTTTATTTATTTTATTTTACTTGGGATTGCGGGTTTGAAATAATGGAACTCGGATTTTTCCTTTATAAATTACGGATTGAAATGATATATTATCCGTATCATTTGACTTAGGTTAGAAAATTTTATATACAGACCCGTGGTTAGTATATATATTTTTCTAAAATTTTTAAATATTATAAAAATGTAAATATTATGATATTTTGATTTAAATTTAGAAATGATTTTTATAAAATATTCGTGATTTTCTATAAGTGAAATTAATAAATGGTAAAGTAGAATTTGAAATATAAGTAAATTTTGGAGTTTATGATGTTGTTTATAAATGTAGTTTAAATTAAGCAAGAAAATATGATAATTTGATTTAAATTTGAATTTAAAATGATTTTATAAAGTGTTATTGTTTTTCTATAAATTAAAAATAGTTAAATAAATAAATGTTTATAATTTAAATTTGAAATATAATTTAACTTGGAAAATGTAAAATGTTTTTTAAAATAAAGTTAAGTTAAGAAAAATAAAAGGGAATTTAAAATTTAATTTATGGAATGGTAAGTTAAATTTAAATGTAAAGTAAATGAAATGTTATAAAATTGTACAATTATTTTATAAGTGAATTATTAAAGAAATTTGATTTTTTTATGAAAATTTCACTTTATAAAATCATAAATTAAAGGGTATTTAAATGATTCTTTTTAAAGTGAGAAAATATGATTTTTCTAAGTTAAAATGAATTTAAATTAAATTTTAGTTGTTTATGAAATTGTAGTGAAAGTTTGGAAATTAAATTGACAGCATTCCTGAAATGCTATCATTTCTAAAGTTAAAGATATTACAGCATTTTGTAAATGCTGTAATTGATATAAATGAACTAAAAGTCTAAATTGAACTAAGGGCTATTACAGCACTTTGTAAGTGCTGTAGTTGTAGAAAACTAAACTAAAACCTATTACAGCATTTCTGTAAATGCTATCTTTGTTAAAATGAATTGTTTTCAAATGTAAATTTACCGTAGCATTTTCTAAATGCTGCGAAAACTGAAATTTCACTGTTTCAATAAAATTGAAGTGAATAATTGAATTGTGAAATGATAAAAGTTTGAGAATTGAATATTTGATTATTAAATATAATAACTTCATTTTTAAATGGTTCAAATGAAGTAATTTGATTTGAAATATAAACCATTTTGAAATGTAACTTGGAATGATATTTGAATTAAATAAAATGAATGTGGTTTGCAAAAAATATGATACTTTGAATTAAAAATGTATTTTGAATGATACTGAATTTTGAAATGATATTTGATTTCGAAGTATAAATTACCATTTTTTAATTTTAACCACGGGATGTATATAATTTATGGTTTAAAGGATCCATAGAGGATGGGCGATCCCAGACATCCTTTAAGTTATTGTGCATTGCTATTACAGTTCAATTGAATTGGTTTACATTATATAAGTATGTATGTCCTGAATTGAGGGTTTTGTGTTTTACTTTACGCTCGGGTCAGCCTGAGTATTTACAGCTTAGCTTTGGATTTCTTTTCTGGAGCTAGGAATTATTGGAGATTTTGCTTGTCTAGTTATCTATTCTCTTTCAGTTTCAGTTGTTCTGTTTCAGCTCTGGAATTTATAAACTTCTATGTATTTGGGATTTTTATTGTATATGTTTCAAATTGATATTATGTAGTTTGTTATAGTAGCTTCATGAACTACTAATGGTATTTTAATTTCCGCTGCTAGTTATTCTAATATATCTGTGTCTGTGATTCTGTGATTGTTTTTCATTTGCTCCAAATTTATTTACAATGCGATATTTTGAGCAATTCAAGTCTGACATGTGTGGATGCGAATGGCTGAAAATATTGGGTTGTTACAGCAGAACACATAACTTATATTTAACTTGAATCATGTACAGCTTACATACATTATATTTTAAAACAATATATAACAGAAATGCCAATGTTAACATACTTTATTAACTATATATATTTCAGTATTCAATAAAATCAATATATACATATGCTGGCTACTTTATGTGCAGACACATGGAAACGTAAACAAATAGGCATATGCAGACCAATATATAACAGTGCATATTATCTACATACTTTTAAATCATATTATAACATAGAAACCTTTATATAAAACATATATAACCTATGTAAACTAAACTGTTATTTATATACTTAAAATATGTATAATAAATACCGTAACCTATATATAACTTAACAGATCAAATAATCCTTGTATAAATATATATATATAACACAGATTTTACACAAACTCATATAGCCTTTATATAAAATAGAATATGATATGTAAATTAAATTAGATAATACAAATCCTGAAACACAACAAACATAATAAAATATATAACTCACGATACAACAGTATGTACTTCATATAATATATTTCATATAACATAAATAGCTCTACACATATCAAAATTCCAATAGGTTTTATATATATATATATATATATATATATATATATGTAAACAATTATATATCTATATACATAATAAATTATATAAACTGTAAAATATAAACCGCAGAAAAATATAAACATATATGTATATGTATTAATATACAAGCTAACCTTAACTTACATATATACTATAATCTAGACTTCGTACATATAAGTATATAGTTACATATGCAGACAGCTCATATATTTTACCACTAATATAATCACAACACACGCAAACAATATAAATACAAAACTGATGTATATACATGCGAAAAATGCACACTATATTCAAATGCAGACTATGCAAATATATACAAAACTCACCTATATATAACATGTATACGCCTTAAATAAAAAGGAATCAAGCTATGGCGGCACTAGATGGTGCGGAGAGGTGGAGGCAAAAGGCTGCGATGAAGAGGAGTAGATTTCGGCTGGCCATGGTGGCTGACAGCAGGTGAAGGTGGAGGGATGCACACTTCGGTTGAGATGTTGTGAGATCGGTTTGGGTGGAAGATTGGTTAGCCGATGGAGTAGTGGAAGGTATGGTGGAGGTCGAAGGGGAAAGCCTGGGTTCTCGTGCTTGTCTATGAGGCTGGGAGCTGTCACCTTGGGGATGGCGAGCTTGGATAATGGAAAAGCTTGGAGCGGTGGTTTCTTGGTGGAAGGGTGGGTGGTTGCAGGCGAGGCCTGAGGTGGCAGAGGCCCATAATGCTAGAGGGGAAAAGAAAAATGGTCAAGTGTAGAGGTGAGGGTCGGCTTGCATGCGCTGCTGAGCAAATGGAGGGGGAGAGGAAGATGCATGAGCATGAGGAGTGAACAGAGGAAAATGAAAGTTTATGAATCGGTAATAAAAGTGAAATATCAAAATAAATTGAGAACGTGGAGAATAGCAAAGATCTAGAAAGTTGAATTCAATGAAATTAAATGCTAATGACCTTTGGAATCTACACTATGGTTAAATGAACAGACAAATGAACTCAAAAGTTCAAAAAGATGTCGATACGCTTACCGTTCACATGGATTCCACCATATACCTGACTTTAAGACACAAAATTGAATATATTGCAGAGATCGGCACCATGAGACGATCAAAACAGCATACAGATATTAGTGGTATGATCATTCTATCAAAAGTCGATAATCGGTACAAGAAATACTACTAAAACATCGAAAATAAGATAAATGGAGCAATAGAAATCCAAATTTTAAGAAACGAATGATGACGTCTCAGTGAGAAGATCATTTACAAATTTATTATATAAAAATATTCAGGTTTGAAAAACATTCTATTATCTTTAAATATTAAATGATATGAATTTAAATAAAATTACACAATAAAATAAACTTTCACATTTTCGAATGAAAATTTACCATTTTCTATGTTTAAATAGACCTATTTCAAATATCAAATTTTTATTTCCAAACATAAAATTTCAAAAAAATTCAATGAATTAAATTATTTAAAATCGTTAAAATATCTGAGTTGTTACTCCTTCACTCAAAACTTTTCGTCCCCAAAAAGGAACGAGGTAGGAGAACAGAAATGACCAGAAAGAAATAAATTGGAAAATAAAATAAAACAATTAATTTAAAACCATATAAATTTCAATTTACATTAATTAATATTCAATAATTGATTTTAAATTCAAGGTATTTCATTAAGTTAACTTAATTCAAATTTAATGATTCCTCCAAACAAAATTTATTTTATTTATCTTATTTATTAAATCCATTTGATTTACTTAAGTTAATCTCAATCATAATTCAATCTTAACTATGTCTAACTTCATATTTATTTATTAGTTATCTTATCCTTCAATTTCCCTTAATTAATACTTTTATAATTATAAATCATGTGTATAAACATTTATAACTGAAATCTTCCTTTTATAAAATTTAAGAGTTACATTTATGGTTTACTTCAAACCATTTAGATAAAGGTATACATATATATATATATATACACTATATATATATCAAATCAAATCATACTTAATAAAATCAAAATTTATTTTCAAACAAAAGTGTAGCAAAGCTACTAAACGGTCTATCCATTTTGAAACTCGAAAATGAATGTCAATGATGTTGTAGTCATCATCCAAATTATTTTCCACAACAATGAGAAGAGTACAGATTTAAACATTTAAAAATTCTTTGAAAATGATTTCTATTCGAAAATACTTTCAAATAATATACCCTAAAATTTAAAACCGAATTTTCTAAAATACCGAAAATTTAATTCTCAAATTCTCAGTTCAAATTCATTTAAATTCCAAATCAAATTGTAACCATGTTTTAATTCCATTTAACTATTAAATTTCAAAAAATTCATACTTATATATAACATAATCACACAAAATTTATTAATTTTGAAAACTAATTTGTGTCAGTTTGCTCTGTTTAGGTGTTTTAAAATTCCAATCGATACGTTGATCAAACGAATCGACTGAAACTCAAATCAACATTAACAACTCAAACAACATAATATATAAACATTTTAATATTAATAAAAAATATACTCCCTCACTCGATGATTCCAGAATGGATTTCAAAACAAGGATAGAGATTCAAATTCAAGAGGACCCTAATCAAAGCGAATTCTAACTGGAAGGTAAATTCGAAACGAAGATAAGATGAGTAAATAGCAGAATAGGAAGATGGATAGACTTGTATTAATCGCGGGTGACCTTAATCGGGTCAAACGTGACTTCAAGAATAATGTAACGACGCATAAATTTTCGACAATTAAAATAGCTAATTTAATAAGATTTCGTGATTTAAAAAAAAAAAATTGTAATTCATTTGAAATAATAATAACTGGAATGTATTGCAACAATAATTATCCAAGTAATGAAAAATAAATGCTACTTAGTGAATGCCTTTGCAATCAATAGTTGAACAGGATAATAAATGTTGAATTCATTGGGTATAATAGAGTAATTAATCGATAAGTAAAATCTATTTAAATCAAATATTGAATATTGACAGGTAAATTGTTTAAAGTAAATATTTAAAACTTATTGAATAGTTGAATAACGGAAACTGGATAACTGATTAATGGAAATGGTTGTTCTATAATTTGAATTAGTTTTAAAGGTTAAATCTTATAAGTTCGTTTGAATAATTTAAAAGATAGTGACTTGAGAATAACCAAATTTAACTAAATTTAATATTACAAATGTTTGAATAATTAAATTCCGAATTTGATATGATTAATTTGATATTGAAATTTAATATATGAAATTAGAGTGAATAATTGAAATTTGATTTAATATGATTCAAATTGGTTTCCAAAATGAATGTAAGTTATATTGGGATTATAATAGAGTAAATAAGATTTTAAAATTGGAATTTGTTGGATAAATTGAATAACGAGTTTATTATGATTAAAAATGATTTGTAAAATTTTATTTTACCATACTAAAGTTAGAATGATGTTGTGGAACTTTTAAAATCGAATTAAAAGAAAATTTGTGAAAATTGAATATTTTAATATTAAATTGACGAGTTAAAATAGCCATTTTTCAAACAGTCTTAGAATTGGACGAAACCAGTTCCATTAGATCCGTAATAGTTTGTTATTATCGGATTTCAATTTTCGTAGCAATCGGAGTTTTCGTTTGACCGTGGCAGCTCGAAACGCATCGAAATTGTTTTAATATTAATTTGGCGAGTTAAAATAGTCATTTTTCAAACGGTCTCGGATTTCGACGAAACCATTTTCATCGGATCCGTAATGTCAAATTATTGTAAGGTTTCAAATTTCGAGTCAATCGGATTTACCGTTTGTCCGAGGCGAGCCCAAACGCACAGAAATTTGATTAACCGATTTAATTTCAAATCGATCGTTTATTGCCGTAACTCACACATACGATCGAATTAGCTTCCGAAACCTGTTCCATTGTGTCTGGAACGCGGGTTAAACCCTAGAAACGCCAACCGGCACGCTTCGTTTGGAGTTCGAAATTTTTTCGATGAATAGTGTTTTGGCGATTTTCTATAAAAGGACCCCCACTTTCTTTGTTTTGCATAAACCCTAGGGTTTCAGCCCTTAGCCGCCACTTTCATTTCAATGGCCAGAAAATTTCAAAACTTCTTCCTCATTTTCTTCTCAATTCATCAACAATTAGCAAAAACTTTCAACTACAAAGTTGTAGAGGGCATCAAGATCTAGCTATCCAACGGTGGAGATCGGAAACGGAGCCACAGATTGACGGCAAAACGCGATGGAAGCAACTATGTTTTTCACGCAATTCGAGGCAGAGGATGAGGCTGAGCTTGGAGCTATTTGGGGTGAAGGTGGAGTAAGGCGGTGGCTTTGAAGTGGTGTAACCTGATCGTCTTCAAGTGAAGCGTGGTGGTCGCGTTAATTGATGAAGATGGACGGCTCATGGGTAGTGGTATGCGTACAAAACCTGGTGGCAACGTGAAAGAGGAGAGGTGGAAATCAACGGCCCTGATCTGCGGTTTTGAAATGTGCGGCCTGATGGTATTAGGGTTAGAGATTGAAAATTTAATTATTTTATAATTCGTGTAAACTTCTAAAATGCATAACTCTTTCATACGAGGTCGAAAATGCACGAAACGAATTGTGTTAGCTTCGTTTTATCGAGCACTACGCAATGGAGCTGGATTGGAGTCGTTTGGAGCTAGTGAAAATTTCGGGTAAAATTAAACGCTCGTTTAATTTTATACGAAATTAAACGCTGGAACTACATTGAAATCAAAGTGACTGTTTTATAACGCTCACAACGTACTAAATATCTTTATGCTGGTTAAATTTGACATTATGAAGTGTTATGATTTTATTTGTCGTTGTTTGATAAAAATTTATTGTCATATATCTTGTCATTTGAATTAACCGTTGAAAAATTAAATTGACAGTTAAATTGAAATTAAAATTGAATTGCGATTAAATTACCTCACATTGATAACTATGAAACTCCCATGAATTGTATTGTCTATTGGATGATGTATTTTGATGGATGTTATTGGTTGATATTTAAATGTTTGGATGTTTATTTGGTTATATATATACCGTTATGCATACATATGACACTGTGATTGGTTTAAGTAATATATACTCATCCCTGACATTTAATTAAAATAAATAATTACCTGGCCATAGGATAGAAAATTATATACGGACACCGAATTGGCTAAATTAATAAATTTTAAAATCGTCGATTTGAGATTTATTTAAATGTTTTGATTTAAAAGTTATAAATAGAAATCAATTTATAGGAATCGAATTTATTGAAAAATTGAGTTTGGAATGTTGAAATAAAATTTTGGTTAAAAGAAATTGTTGAATAATTTAAGTGGAGACTTTGAGATTTAAAATTTGGATATGATTGAAATTTATTTGTTTTAAAGATTGAAAATTAAATTTGAGCTTTGAATATTACTAAGTAAAAGTGACATAAAAATGATATTTTGAAATGAGCTTGGAATTGAATCATATTTGAGATTTGGATTTAAATTTGAATATTGAAAGAAAATTTTGTTAAGTGTTATAAATTGATATTTTGAAAATCCAGCTCTAAATCGATATAAATTGAAATTGAATTAATTGAAAGTGAATATAAAATTGAATAAATTTGAAGTCAAAGTTGACATTGATTTGAACTGAAATCGAAATTGAATCGGTAGAATGGAAATTGAAATTGATTTGAATTGAGATGTTATAAATCGAAATGGATTGGTTTTGAAGCTGTTTTATTTTGTTTTCCAAATTACTCTGCTATATAAACTATTTTTGAATACTTAAACTATTTTAATCTATTTTAAATCTACTTAACCCAATTTAAATTATTTTAAACTAATTTATTTATTCAAATCCATTTTAAGATTTTAAGTATTTTAACTATTTTAATTATTTGAAACTACTTTAAACTACTTAAAACTATTTTTCTAAAATTCTAAGCTGGTCAATAAGGTGCAATGTTTATATTTAAATCTTGAATTTAAATACGAATTGAGTTAAATGAAGTTGTAACCTAAATTGAAATTCGAATTGATTTTGAAACCGAAATAAGATACTGAGACGAAAAATGATTTTTGAAACGGAATCTGACATTTTGTTAGATACGATGATATTTGAAATGGATTTGATTTTTGAAGCGAATAGGATATTTTGATATCAATTATGAATCGATTTTAAATGTAAAAGAGCCAACGGTGTAATAATACGTAGTTATTAAAGAGACCGGGATCGGATATGGACATACTCTCTGTCGATACCGAAAACCACTTTAATAACTATTATACGCGGAGTGTTGATCCAGAATGAAGTGGATGGTTTGGTGAACGCATTGACTGAAGAAAGAGAACGTTATTGGATGACCCCTGACATGACTAAAACAGGAGCCGCACCGGGCCATTGAGGTTCGCCACCTCTAGCGGACACGCTTCTTCGATACCATATCTATTACATTTGTGATTCGATTTGGGTGCACCCCTTGATTTGGGAGTGTTGTTTCGCGGTGTTGGGGTAGCTGCTGGCTATGCTCAACATCAGTCCGGATCACGCAACTACTAGTATCCTAGTTGGTATCGCCTCATGTACCTTGTCATACTGATTATCCTATTCACGACCACTACGTTTTGTTTTGTGTTATACCTATGGGGTACCCTCTGATAACCATCAGTTTACGGTGGGGCTTACGGTGCTGTATTGACTATGGCATTATAAAAATGTGTTAAGGGAGAATATGGTAACGCCTTAACGCTATTTTGATACTTTATATTACGGATAGGCATTATCTACTTAGCGTACATTACTACATAGTAGATAGTTTAACGGATCCTTAAGAGATGGAAAATCCGTAACATCTCTTGAGTTATTGCACGCACGTTGACACTGGATATGAGATGTCAAACCCCATAAGCATCTCTGAAGCTGTTACACTCATATTTATTTACGATTGATTTAACTTTTATAAGGATATTTTAGTCCTGACTCGAGTTTTCTGTCTTTTCATTACGCTCGGGTCAGTCCTGAGTTTTTCAGATTTTTGAAGATCTATTCTGGAGGATGAAGACGAAGATTTGGTATACTATTACTATTATTACCCTTGCATCATGCTATCTGCTGTATTATTTTAATTATTCTGTTGTATATGTATAACTCTGATAAATGTTGTATAAATAATGATCAAAGTATAGTAAACAACTTCATGAACTGTTTATTTGATTATTAAATTTTATCGTTCGGCTGCGAGATTCTGTGTTGTTTCCTTTCTTTTATTTCTCTTTCCTCTTCTTTTCTTTTTTACCCCAATAACCATCTGCCCTTTTGAATGGTTTGGAATCGACATGTGTATTTGATCGTCGGTTTAAACTATCCAAAAAGGCGGGTCATTACAGTTGGTATTAGAGCCTTGGTTTAGCGATAAACCTTGGCTCTAGTGGGGAATAACTCATTGAAATAGAGGTAAACTATATGAATGAGTTGAGTGTATATGAGAGAGCATACTTGTTATTTGATATAAAATGGTTTTATTTTGTGTTAACTTTGTTCCGTTGAGTATTTATGAATTCTGGTCGATACTTGGGACGCCAAGGCGTCGATAGGAATTTCTAAACACTCGAATATGACAAACCAACACAATATCATTTTGGAATATATTTTATATAAAGGAATTATTTGAATATTTATTCATTTCGATTGAATTGATTGTTAGGAGATGATAATATTATATTATTATCGTTATTGTTTGATCAGTCAATATTTACAACAATTGATTAAATAGCAATGGATTTAGGAAAATGAAATCTTGTAAACACAATTGATAATGAATATAAATGAATTTTAACTTGGATTTGGGAATTTAAATTCCGGTGTTTGAAATTGGCTTACAAGAATTTGAAAAATATAATATGAGTATTATATGATAGTATAATTGAGTTGAAATTGTTTTCGAAGGATTTTTTTATGATAAGTGTTATATTCCCTTCTCTTGACGCTAGAAAATGATTTCAGTGATGAGTGCACGCATCATCGGCGTTTATTTTCGAGAGTCCGAGTGGGGGAGACCACTTAATAGCTTGTCTAAACCTTGTTTTGATTCAAATTTTATTTTATTTTGTATTCTCTATAGTATGATTTGATATATAAATTATATAAGTATATATTATTTCAAAACTTGATTTGAAATGAAACCGGGATTGGAATTCTTAAGTCCTTTAATAATTAATGATTTTTTTTAAAATGATTGAAATGAATTTAGACTTGAATCATTAAGGAACTTCTGAATTGTGAAATGAGAAATGAACCTAAGAGCTAAGTGAAAATATCAATTGAAGTAGAAATCCTTAGAATTAGGAAATTATGAACTTAAAATAAAATTGAAACTGTAAAACTCGCATAGTATTAAATTTCATTCTATAGCATAGATATAACTTACCAAAATATTTAAGAAGTTCAAAAATGTTATATGAATTGTTAATTGGATAATATACAAGTATAGGTTTGAATAATGAAATATGCATTTAATTAATGGTTTGCAAATATAAATAAAATTGTTAGTAAATAATTGGAATTTAAATTAACATTTAAAGATGATTCACAATTACGTTAATATAAAATGGAAATACTATATGTGAATGAAAATGTGAAATTAAATTATAGTGAAATTTAAGTAATGACTTAAGAATTAATTAACTGAAAATTCGACTTTAAATAAAAAGAAGTTGTATGTTGTTTAACTACATTCTATTTGCATAACTATAACTTACCAAATACTTAAAAGGTTTAAAATGCTAATAAGGATAAGTAGAGAAATAATATACCAGTGTGATAGTGAATAATAAAATGTGAAGATCTATTGATAGTTGTAAATATAAAAGAAATTTAAGCTGTAAAATGAATGATATATATAAGTGAATGAATAAAATTTAAATTTAATGAAATATAAAATTGGTAAATGGAAACTAATTACATTTGAATATAACTAAATGTCAATAAACTTGGAAGTATATGAAATTAAAATTGACTTGAAATGTATAATTGATTTAGTGTAGATTTTGGATGGATGTTAATGTTTGATATGCATTGGTTGTTACATGATGATAATTGATTAAGTAGAATTCATTAGTCTTAATGGAATTGAATAAACGGAATAAAATTTTAAAATAATTAAATTCAAATTTGAAGCAAAGTGAAATTAAATACAATTGAATTCAATTTAAATTGAAGAAAATTGACTTGAATTTAAAATGAGAATGAAACAAACTTGAATAAATCGGAAACAAATTGAATGTAAACCCATTGCATGGATGAATAAGAAAATAAATGACTTTGTGTTTATGATTGTTCTTTAGAAAATTTGAAGTTTTGATGGTTTGTACTTCGAAATAATAAAAGAAAATTTTGGGAAAAATCCAAAATTTTCCAATGTATGCTGAAACGAAAACAACCATAATTTTTAATGGCTGAACGGAATTCAACGATCTTGGACTTTTCGAAAAGCTTAGAAGCTATAGCACAACTTTTATTTACAGTGTCTTGAGAAAATTTGTGACGACCCAAACTCGATGTTCAATAAACAACACCAAATTTGCATCGCCGGAGCTTATAACAACAATTAGATGAATATAAAACAGCGGAACAGAATCAATATCATAAATAACATCACTGTTACAACATCAACATAATATCCATACTGCAACAGAGTACATAATACATACACTACAACTCCAAATACAACATCATAATAATACAACAGTGAACATATATCCAAAAATCCTCAAATGAGAGAGATGATAACGAACTCCCAAAAGCTAACACCTGAAATCTCCAATAGCTCCTAAGATATCTCCAAGATAAGAGCTCCAAAATACTGCTACTCCAAAATACAGAAACCTGCTACTAGGCTGCCCGTGTGGAAATAATGGGCACCCAGAGTTTAGGAAAGAAAACAATAAACTCCGGATCAGTCATGGGACTGGTGTGAGTAAACAAAACAGTTGCATTTAAATAAAACAAGATTTATAAAAGAATTTTCGGAATGCTTTTAAAAATGGAACTACCATAAGACCTCCCGCGACACACACAATGCAAACGCAGAATTGGAGGAGATTTCTTCTTATGATAGTTAAATATGCTTGGTACGCGAAAAAAATTCTTTGATATTATACTAGTGTATAGTGAAGTAAATCATTTCGAAAATAGAATATTAATCTTAGCCAACATACGACCATTATCGTATGCCTACTATAGCTACCATCTAAACAGTGGTGACCACCATAAGTAAATGGCAGGTTCTACAACTAAAACCGTACAGGGTTTCGTATTGGGAATTGGATTTCCAACAAATGGTCAGGCGAAGGAACTTCCCATTGCCACATGAGAACGCCTCTGGAAGGACGTCCCCGAGAACCAAACCGGATCTCTACCAACACAAGGCTGGGTTACCCCTAACTGGGTAACTACTGACACGAGTATGCCATCTCCCGGTTGTAACCAACCTTTAACCGGGGCCCCAGCAACAAATCACAAAATCATATATATATATCTGCGATATCAACATAAGTTAAGTATCTGGGCTCCATACCATGATACCACTTCTATCCAGAAGGAAATGCACATACCCTAAGGGGTGCTACCCCCAATAACCTTGCTGCATCTTTCCTGTTTCGACCATTTCGGGGTGTGAGGTCCGACGAAGTCACGTCCACAAAAACACGCTTTATACAAAAGCTGTGCTTTGGGTCAACAAATGATCATAGAAATGATCACCAAGATAGACGATCAAACAAATGATCCTATCACAAATGATCAACACAATGATCATTTCACAGCAACACTCAGCATGTCACATTACCAAATTGGGAATATATTGCTGATAACCTTCAACTACATAACCTCTGAGCTTGTACGTCTCAGAGAAGGGTGTTAAGCTAAGAGAATAAATTCTCTGCCACCAACAGAAATATATTTGAATGAAATCGGCTTTATATCTCAATTTGTAATGTCAGACATACTATCCATACAAGTCTGTTCCGGGCTCGAACAGAACCGAAGGCACTTCCAAAGAAGTCCTTGCAATCCGGATATCCACAATCCTGATCGGATTCCCCATCACATATGGAGAACTCTATACCGGAGCAACTCGGTGCAGAGTCAATCGACAGGTCATCCTATTGCTCTCGCAAATACCCGGTCTTCAACACCGGTCTTCAATTGCTATCCATAACGTCGAATCACATATTCGAAATGGGTTATATGACTCAAAGATCCTTTCCCGGCTAATTCGAATAGTGAGTGTCAAATTTTAAAACATGTGGATGTCATTCACAAATATTTACAGGTTCGATGTGGGTTTCGGATAACCAACTGAAATCCTATTCCTTGTCGCATCGAAGTTTAAATGCCATTTACGGGCACAAGGTTTTCACATCAATACAGAACAAATCATAATCACAGTGCAATAACATGGAAATTACATCATACAGAATTACAAACAGAACAGAGATATCAATATAAGTTAACAACAATAGTTAATTATTTTCCAATGTGATTTAAATAAATTTACCACTAAATTAATTTAATTTAATGATAAGAATTTGGATAAATAAACTAAATTTTGATTACTCAATTTATTGTTTCAAAATTTACAAATTCTTACTTACAAATTTATTTAAACACTTAATTTTTTTTGTATCAGTTTAATTACCAGTTTGTAAATCATTCTTAATTTCTTTTCAAAATCATTGATAAATAACAATTATTTACCTTAATTATCTTTTTAAACAACATTATTTATTTATTAAACAATTTTGTAAAATAATGTATTTGGATTAAATAAATTTAAAACTTAATCATTTTGAAAATCCTTTATTTAAACTTTAATTATTTAAAACTTAAATCATCTCCTTATTTTAAAACTTGGGTTTTATTTAAAATTGTTGGAAAGTAGAAAACTTCAAAATACAAACTGTTTTGAGTGGCTCCTGTAACTACTCCGAGTCACCCCCGAGAAACACTTGCCTTTGCTTCGGGTTACTCAGGAATTTAACCCGAGGGAAAATATTTTCCTTTATTTTTTTCTAAGTCCAAATTCATCCCGATACAACCATGAAGCCACTCGATTCCCCCTTCGAGTTTCTGCCTTATTTCCCCGATCAAAACTTCGAGTCAACTCGAGTGGCCAACGCGAAAACTTCCTGACACCCAAACCATCGCCGTGCATATGCACGGTGACTCGCCGCCGTTCAGGCGAACACCACCCACCTCGGCAAGTCGCAAACCACACCCATACTCGAAATCAAAGTTTGATTCAAAGCCAAACACTCGAGAACGAAATTCGACATTTCGTTCGACACTGCAACACGAACTCACCAGAACAAAACTGCCTCGCCCCACCACGTCGAGCCTCCGATGACCATGGATCTTCGACCTCACCTTCAACACATCGCCACGCCCCTATTCCCCCCGGTGCGATCGGCCAGATTGCCACGTTGAGGATGAAAACCCCTCGTGAATAACAGCGAACCAATCCTACCCCAAAACCCTAGAATGGCCTCGTTCGTTTAATTTATGCAATGAAAAAATTATCTGATAATTTTCTCAAAATCAATGATGTTCAAGCTTGCTACAAATAAATTTTTAGCTTTTATAATTTGATTTATAACCAGAAATTCAAAGAAAACCAATATGTGTTCATGCTCGAACTGTTCTGTATATACCCAACTAGAAATCTTCATTTCTGTTGTAAAAATCATGATTTGTAGTAAGAATTTAAGCTATTAACTTGGATTAGCTTTTTATAATACTTGAATTTATCCAATTTCTTCTTGATTACCTGTAACCAAAGTTACAGTGGTGATATTTCTTCAAATCATGTTGAAACAGTTTTAAAAACTTGATTACAGATTTAACTGCTTGTTTGATTGAAGACTTTTATTACTTAACAATGTTCCAATGTAAATAAATTAAATTCTTTGAATAAATGATCAAGTGCTGTGATAAATACAGAGAAGATGAAATGTAGAGCATACAAAATCCTATTTATAAACTGAAGCATATACAAACAGCTTATAAATGAAGTTTAAACTGTTTAAATAAATTTAAGCTTTTAAAGATTATTTTACTCACATGTCAAATGTTTAAACAGAGGCTATATATTGATTTCCTTTGAACTGTAGCTCAATCCTCTTCTCTTTTCTTCTTTCAGTAATTTGCCTTTCAACTTGTAATATATAAAGTGATGATCTTCTTCATTTTAATTTCAGATCTTTGCAAATATTGTTTGAATGATACTTGAGTTGTTTTTAACAAATGAACGTGAGGCTTTGTGTATGTATACATATAGGTGAAAGGTGGTGTACAGAGAAAAGTATAAGCAAGTACAGTTTTTTTTTTCTCTGCTCAACCATGCTTTAAAGTTGCTGAAATGGTTTTCTTCTTACTGCATTTAATGAAAGTATGTTCTTTGTAGAGGCTTGCATTTAATGTAAGCATGTTTTGTGATGCTTCTATCCTGTGTACTTGTAGAAATGTGCTGTTTGATTTATATAAGTATTATTTTGTTTGAATGTTTTACTCTCTTGCATTTTCTTTTATATGTACAGTTTATATGTTTTATATTTTAATAAGTGTTATCTTGTTTGATTTGATTATTATAAGTACATCTTATTCTTATCTTTATCTAAATGGTGGCTGTTTTGTCTTATTACTATTTTTGTTGCAAGACTAATTTACTTTTGTTTTACTAAATGAAAGTGTTTGTTTTTAATTAACTTTGTTCTTATTTCTTCATAAAAATTTGTTATCTTAGTTTATTTGTTTATATGTTTAATTATTATTATTATGTTATTTAAATTTTACAATTTCATCATATCTTACCTTAACAATTTGATTCCTATTAAAAGCTCATCTATCACAATTTGTTATTTTACTTTGTTAAAAAGAAAAGTGGTTTTAGTTATTAATATTAAATGACTATGTGATTTTATTACAATATTTGTTTTAATTCTATTAAAAGTTTTAACTAAAAACACTAAACTTTGTCCATATTTCATTTCTTTATAACTTTTCAATTTAAATTTCAAAAAGTTTCAAACATATTACTAAATTTTAAATTAAAAATTTTCAGGATGTTACAATATCCCCTCCTTAAGAAAATTTCGTCCTCGAAATTGAAAGAGAGAGAAACGTAAACAAAGAATAGACGAATTTATAAATAAAGAAATGACTTACAGATTTAAGTCGAGATGTCAATTCTGCATTTGGGATATGATTTCTTCATATTATCTTCGATCTCCCAAGTACAGTCCTTTGGATCGCCACTCCATTTAACTTTGACCAATTTCACAATTTTGTTCCTCAATCGCTTCTCATCACGATCAACAATTTTTATCGGTTCCCTTTTAACTGCCAAGTTGGGAGTGATTTCTAGATCCTGCTGAGCAGCTTCTTCAATAATATCATCGGGATCGTGCACATATTTCCGAAGATTAGAAATATGGAACACATCATGTACGCCAGACAACCAGCTGGGTAACTGCACTCTATATGCTAGAGAACCAATCCTTTCCAGAATAGGAAAAGGACCAATATAACGCGGTGCCAATTTTCCAGTTTTCCCGAATCTCAACACACCCCACATCGGAGATACTTTCAGGAATACAGAATCTCCAACTTGAAATTCCAAATTTCTCCTTCGACAGTCATAGTAGCTCTTCTGACGGCTTTGGGCAGTTAATAACTTCTTTCGAATAAAATTTACCTTCTCAGTGGCTTCTTTTATCATATCCGGTCCAAGAACAAGTCTGTCACCTGATTCGATCCAGCATGTAGGTGATCGACATGGACGACCATATAAAGCTTCGAAAGGAGCCATTTCAATATTGGCCTGATAACTGTTGTTATATGAGAATTCAACCAGATGCAAATGGTCCTCCCAAGAACCACCAAAATCATGAACACAAGCACGTAGTAGGTCTTCTAGAATTCGATTGACCCTCTCAGTCTGTCCATCAGATTGCAGATGATAAGCGGTACTGAAATTTAATTTCGTTCCCAATGCGTCCTGGAATGCTTCCCAAAATCTACTGGTGAAGATCGGATCACGATCACTCACTATACTACTGGGAATACCATGGAGGCGAACAATTTCCTTTATATAAATACCTGCCAAGCTTGCTGCAGTCCGAGTAGATTTAACTGGAATGAAATGAGCATTTTTGGTTAGACGATCCATAATAACCCAAATCGCTTCATTGCCTTTCTTGGTACGAGGCAATCCATCAATGAAATCCATCGATACCTGATCCCACTTCCATTTCGGTACTTCCAAAGGTTGAAGTAAACCGGCCACTTTCTTTTGGTCGCTCTTGATTTGCTGACAAGTAGCACAGCGACTCACATAAATAGATATGTCTCTCTTTATTGTTTTCCACCAGAATGTTCTTTTAACATCACGATACATTTTGTTGACTCCTGGATGGATGTTGAATTTGGACTTGTGGCATTCGTCCAATACTTCACGTTTCAATTCTGGAATGTCAGGGACACAAATTCTGCCCTTCATCCTTATAACTTCTCTATTATCTATCTCAAAACTAGTATCCTCTCCTCGATCTATTCTTCTCCGCATTTCTCGAAGAAACTTGTCTTCAGTTTGCTTGCTCGCGATCCTCTTAAGAAGAGTAGGAGTGATAACTAGATATGCGAGAACAGCATAACTTCTGCTTAAAGCATCAGCAACTACATTGGCCTTTCCGGGTGTATACAGAATATCTAAGTCATATGATGCTAGAAATTCCAATCAACGTTGTTGTCGCAAATTTAGATCCTTCTGGGTGAAAAGATATTTCAAGGATTTATGGTCGGTGAATAATTCGAATTTTTCACCTAAAACAAAGAGAGTTTATTAAGTATATTTCTTTAGTTAATTTCACAAATTATTAAGAAAGCTGAAAAGATTCTTACCCAGAAGATAGTGTCGCCATATTTTCAAAGCGAAAACAACAGCCAAAAGTTCCAAATCGTGCGTCGGGTAGTTTTTCTCATGCGGACGTAATTGTCTACTCGCGTAGGCAACCACCTTTCCATTTTGCATTAATACTGCCCCTACCCCTTCACCACATGCATCAGTATAGACAGATAGGCCTCGGTTCCCGTTAACAATAGTGAGAACAGGAGCAGTGGTCAATCTCTTTTTCAACTCTTAAAAAACTTCTTTACATTCTGGAGTCCAAATGAACTTTGCATTTTTCATTGTTAACTTAGTCAGCGGACTAGCCAACTTAGAAAAATCTTGAACGAATTTCCGGTAATAGCCTGCTAAACCCAAAAAGCTTCAAACTTCTCTTGGAGTAGTGGGTTGTCTCCAATCAAGAATAGCGGAAATTTTGCTAGGATCTACCGAAATTCCTTCTTCATTAACAATATGGCCAAGAAATTTTACTTCATTGACCCAGAAGTGGCATTTGGAAAATTTTGCAAATAGAACATTTCTCCTCAATATTTCCAATACGATTTTAAGATGTTCGGCATGCTCTCCTTTAGTCTTAGAATAGATCAAAATATCATCAATGAATACTAGCACAAATCAGAACTTCCCGAAACACACGAGTCATAAGATCTACGAAGTATGATGGAGCATTGGTTAGCCCGAAAGGCATAACTAACCATTCATAGAACATATTAGGACCTCTGAAAGCAGTCAAATGGACACAATCTTCGGCGATTCGTAGTTGATGGAATCCTTGGGCTAGATCCAATTTTGAAAAGAAACGAGCGCCGTGCAACTGATCAAATAAATCATCAATTCTGGGTAGTGGAAATTTATTTTTGAGAGTTTGTTTATTTAGATCGCGGTAATCTACACACAATCTCAAAGATCCGTCTGATTTGGCAACAAATACGACGGCTGAGCCCCATTCAGAAACACTGGGTCGAATTAATCCTTTTGCTAGTAGCTCATCGGTTTGATGAACCAATTCAATCTTTTCCCTGGGTGCCATCCTGCGACTTGCGTGAACAACAGGATGAGTATTAGGTACAAGATCAATTCGGAATTCTATTTCTCGATGAGGAGGTAAAGATTTCACTTCTTCAAATAAGTCGGAAAAATCCCGAACAACAGGTATAGACTGCAAAGTGGGTTCAAGATTTCCCAAAGTATATATCAATCTGTCGCTCCTTGGACTTGGATTCTCACAAGAGATTTCAATAAAATTTCCAAGGCTTGTTTTGATTAAAACTGTCCGATTACTACACTCCAATATAGCATCTTATCTCGATAACCAGTTCATACCGAGTAAGATTTCAAATTCATCAAATTCGAGGACAAAAAGGTTGATAGGAAATTTATAGCTAGCATATGAAATAGGAACTCTCTTACAATATGAACAAAGATTTGTGGGACCTCCAACCGGATTTTTCACGCAAATAAGATCGTTAGCAAATTTAGTTTCAAGTCCCAATTCATTTACGGTTTGTTGGGAGATAAAGCTATGTGAAGCTCCTGTATCAAATAAAAATCTAACAGTTCTATTATTAATAGTAAGGTTACCTTCCAAAACACTTTTCCCTTTATCAGCTTTTGAAGATGAGGGGTCCTCCTTTATCGTGTAAACTTTTGCCACCTGCGCTGGCTTCATCACTGGGAAATCTTTAACTAAATGTCCCGGTTTATGACAATTGTAACATTCTCTAGCTGGTTTCTTCGGTTTTGGGTAGTCATTTGAATAGTGGCCTTGCTCTTTGCAGTTGTAACAAGTGACATTTTCTGTTGCGCTTCCTTGAATGCTCCTCTTCTTCTCATTGCCTTGCCAAGGTTTCTTGCCTCCGAATTTTCGCTTTTTATAATTCTGACTACCTGAATTACCTTTCTCCACAGTTGCTTCTTGCATATCAAGAGTAGCGTACCTGTACCCCATATCTACTAAATCTGAAAAAGATTCTTTAACATGACCCGTCATTCTTCCATGATATTTCTGGTTCATTCCCCGGATAAACCTTTCGTTTTTCTTAAGAGGTGTATTTAGCAATTCTGGGCCAAACCGAGATAGTTCACTGAATTTATTCAAGTATTCTTCAAACGACAAACTTCCTTGTTTCAAATCCAGAAATTCCTGATACATTCTGGAAATTCCCGCCGATGGCATGTAACGTTTCTCAAACACTTCTTTAAAACGATCCCAAGTAAATTCTTCCTCGGGTTCATCTATAATGGTGGTTTCCCACCAAGCTGAAGCTTCTCCTTGGAGTTGCCAAGAAGCTATAAGTCTTTTCTGCTCATCCTGCAATTTTAGCCCTTTAAAAATCTTTTCACACGATCTTACCCAAGCTTGAGCGTCAATAATTGACTCCTTGCCAATGAATGGTTTGCCACCAAGCTTTTCAAATTTCTTATATAATTCAGCCAAGTCCGGCTGCTGCTGAATTTCTATTACTGCTTCTGCGGCTGGGGGAATTTGATTAGGTGCTGCAGCATTGCCTTGACCCCTAACTCTTCCTCTGCGTCCACTCATTTTCACTATCTGAAATTAGTAAGAAAATTGATTTAGATATATAGACGAAATATCTTAAGGAATATCAGCAGTAAAAAGAAATAGACTAAGAAATTTCAAAGTTTCAATTTTGATTATACTCATTCTAGGGTATACTTTACCCTATCTCTAATGAGCCATCTAATGTGTTATACTCCGTAGCTAAAGTTCTTACTCAACCAACAGCTCCGATACCACTTGTGACGACCCAAACTCGATGTTCAATAAACAACACCAAATTTGCATCGCCGGAGCTTATAACAACAATTAGATGAATATAAAACAGCGGAACAGAATCAATATCATAAATAACATCACTGTTACAACATCAACATAATATCCATACTGCAACAGAGTACATAATACATACACTACAACTCCAAATACAACATCATGATAATACAACAGTGAACATATATCCAAAAATCCTCAAATGAGAGAGATGATAACGAACTCCCAAAAGCTAACACCTGAAATCTCCAATAGCTCCTAAGATATCTCCAAGATAAGATCTCCAAAATACTGCTACTCCAAAATACAGAAACCTGCTACTAGGTGCCCGTGTGGAAATAATGGGCACCCAGAGTTTAGGAAAGAAAACAATAAACTCCGGATCAGTCATGGGACTGGTGTGAGTAAACAAAACAGTTGCATTTAAATAAAACAAGATTTATAAAAGAATTTTCGGAATGCTTTTAAAAATGGAACTACCATAAGACCTCCCGCCACACACACAATGCAAACGCAGAATTGGAGGAGATTTCTTCTTATGATAGTTAAATATGCTTGGTACGCGAAAAGAATTCTTTGATATTATACTAGTGTATAGTGAAGTAAATCATTTCGAAAATAGAATATTAATCTTAGCCAACATACGACCATTATCGTATGCCTACTATAGCTACCATCTAAACAGTGGTGACCACCATAAGTAAATGGCAGGTTCTACAACTAAAACCGTACAGGGTTTCGTATTGGGAATTGGATTTCCAACAAATGGTCAGGCCAAGGAACTTCCCATTGCCACATGAGAACGCCTCTGGAAGGACGTCCCCGAGAACCAAACCGGATCTCTACCAACACAAGGCTGGGTTACCCCTAACTGGGTAACTACTGACACGAGTATGCTATCTCCCGGTTGTAACCAACCTTTAACCGGGGCCCCAGCAACAAATCACAAAATCATATATATATATATCTGCGATATCAACATAAGCTAAGTATCTGGGCTCCATACCATGATACCACTTCTATCCAGAAGGAAATGCACATACCCTAAGGGGTGCTACCCCCAATAACCTTGCTGCATCTTTCCTGTTTCGACCATTTCGGGGTGTGAGGTCCGACGAAGTCACGTCCACAAAAACACGCTTTATACAAAAGCTGTGCTTTGGGTCAACAAATGATCATAGAAATGATCACCAAGATAGACGATCAAACAAATGATCCTATCACAAATGATCAACACAATGATCATTTCACAGCAACACTCAGCATATCACATTACCAAATTGGGAATATATTGCTGACAATCTTCAACTACATAACCTCTGAGCTCGTACGTCTCAGAGAAGGGTGTTAAGCTAAGAGAATAAATTCTCTGCCACCAACAGAAATATATTTGAATGAAATCGGCTTTATATCTCAATTTGTAATGTTAGACATACTATCCATACAAGTCTGCTCCGGGCTCGAACAGAACCGAAGGCACTTCCAAAGAAGTCCTTGCAATCCGGATATCCACAATCCTGATCGGATTCCCCATCACATATGGAGAACTCTATACCGGAGCAACTCGGTGCAGAGTCAATCGACAGGTCATCCTATCGCTCTCGCAAATACCCGGTCTTCAATTGCTATCCATAACGTCGAATCACATATTCGAAATGGGTTATATGACTCAAAGATCCTTTCCCGGCTAATTCGAATAGTGAGTGTCAAATTTTAAAACATGTGGATGTCATTCACAAATATTAACAGGTTCGATGTGGGTTTCGGATAACCAACTGAAATCCGATTCCCTGTCGCATCGAAGTTTAAATGCCGTTTACGGGCACAAGGTTTTCACATCAATACAGAACAAATCATAATCACAGTGCAATAACATGGCAATTACATCATACAGAATTACAAACAGAACAGAGATATCAATATAAGTTAACAACAATAGTTAATTATTTTCCAATGTGATTTAAATAAATTTACCACTAAATTAATTTAATTTAATTATAAGAATTTGGATAAATAAACTAAATTTTGATTACTCAATTTATTGTTTCAAAATTTACAAATTCTTACTTACAAATTTATTTAAACACTTAATTTTTTTTTATATCAGTTTAATTACCAATTTGTAAATCATTCTTAATTTCTTTTCAAAATCATTGATAAATAACAATTATTTACCTTAATTATCTTTTTAAACTACATTATTTATTTATTAAACAATTTTGTAAATAATGTATCTGGATTAAATAAATTTAAAACTTAATCATTTTGAAAATCCTTTATTTAAACTTTAATTATTTAAAACTTAAATCATCTCCTTATTTTAAAACTTGGGTTTTATTTAAAATTGTTGAAAAGTAGAAAACTTCAAAATACAAACTGTTTTGAGTGGCTCCTATAACTACTCCGAGTCACCCCCGAGAAACACTTGCCTTTGCTTCGGGTTACTCAGGAATTTAACCCGAGGGAAAATATTTTCCTTTATTTTTTTCTAAGTCCAAATTCATCCCGATACAACCCTGAAGCCACTCGATTCCCCCTTCGAGTTTCTGCCTTATTTCCCCGATCAAAACTTCGAGTCAACTCGAGTGGCCAACGCGAAAACTTCCTGACACCCAAACCATCGCCGTGCATATGCACGGTGACTCGCCGCCGTTCTGGCGAACACCACCCACCTCGGCAAGTCGCAAACCACACCCACACTCGAAATCAAAGTTTGATTCAAAGCCAAACACTCGAGAACGAAATTCGACATTTCATTCGACACTGCAACACGAACTCACCAGAACAAAACTGCCTCGCCCCACCACGTCGAGCCTCCGGTGACCATGGATCTTCGACCTCACCTTCAACACATCGCCACGCCCCTATTCCCCCCGGTGCGATCGGCCAGATTGCCACGTTGAGGATGAAAACCCCTCATGAATAACAGCGACCCAATCCTACCCCAAAACCCTAGAATGGCCTCGTTCGTTTAATTTATGCAATGAAAAAATTATCTGAAAATTTTCTCAAAATCAATGATGTTCAAGCTTGCTACAAATAAATTTTTAGCTTTTATAATTTGATTTATAACCAGAAATTCAAAGAAAACCAATATGTGTTCATGCTCGAACTACTCTGTATATACCCAACTAGAAATCTTCATTTCTGTTGTAAAAATCATGATTTGTAGTAAGAATTTAAGCTATTAACTTGGATTAGCTTTTTATAATACTTGAATTTATCCAATTTCTTCTTGATTACCTGTAACCAAAGTTACAGTGGTGATATTTCTTCAAATCATGTTGAAACAGTTTTAAAAACTTGATTACAGATTTAACTGCTTGTTTGATTGAAGACTTTTATTACTTAACAATGTTCCAATGTAAATATATTAAATTCTTTGAATAAATGATCAAGTGCTGTGATAAATACAGAGAAGATGAAATGTAGAGCATACAAAATCCTATTTATAAACTGAAGCATATACAAACAGCTTATAAATGAAGTTTAAACTGTTTAAATAAATTTAAGCTTTTAAAGATTATTTTACTCACATGTCAAATGTTTAAACAGAGGCTATATATTGATTTCCTTTGAACTGCAGCTCAATCCTCTTCTCTTTTCTTCTTTTAGTAATTTGCCTTTCAACTTGTAATATATAAAGTGATGATCTTCTTCTTTTTAATTTCAGATCTTTGCTAATATTGTTTGAATGATACTTGAGTTGTTTTTAACAAATGAACGTGACGCTTTGTGTATGTATACATATAGGTGAAAGGTGGTGTACAGAGAAAAGTATAAGCAAGTACAGTTTTTTTTCCTCTGCTCAACCATGCTTTAAAGTTGCTGAAATGATTTTCTTCTTACTGGAGAGTAAATGCATTTAATGAAAGTATGTTCTTTGTAGAGGCTTGCATTTAATGTAAGCATGTTTTGTGATGCTTCTATCCTGTGTACTTGTAGAAATGTGCTGTTTGATTTATATAAGTATTATTTTGTTTGAATGTTTTACTCTCTTGCATTTTCTTTTATATGTACAGTTTATATGTTTTATATTTTAATAAGTGTTATCATGTTTGATTTGATTATTATAAGTACATCTTATTCTTATCTTTATCTAAATGGTGGCTGTTTTGTCTTATTACTATTTTTGTTGCAAGACTAATTTACTTTTGTTTTACTAAATGAAAGTGTTTGTTTTTAATTAACTTAGTTCTTATTTCTTCAGAAAAATTTGTTATCTTAGTTTATTTGTTTATATGTTTAATTATTATTATGTTATTTAAATTTTACAATTTCATCATATCTTACCTTAACAATTTGATTCCTATTAAAAGCTCATCTATCACAATTTATTATTTTACTTTGTTAAAAAGAAAAGTGGTTTTAGTTGTTAATATTAAATGACTATGTGATTTTATTACAATATTTGTTTTAATTCTATTAAAAGTTTTAACTAAAAACACTAAACTTTGTCCATATTTCATTTCTTTATAACTTTTCAATTTAAATTTCAAAAAGTTTCAAACATATTACTAAATTTTAAATTCAAAATTTTCGGGATGTTACAAAATTCCTTCGTCTACTAGGTTAAAAACTTGAATGTTACTCCCTGTCCTGTGTAAAAATAAGTAAAATCAGCAGTATATACCCTTAGTAATTTCGCCATACCTTTTGACTGGTTTATAGTATTTTTATGATCTTTCACTTTCTGGAAAGCTAAGAACTTAGGATAAAACTTTTGTTTTAAGTGTTTTGCATTTTTATGTCGTTTGGAAGATCGAAAACGTGGGTGAACGTCGTTGACCTGCACAATTCATTGCCCAGGCTGAGGCGTATCCTCTAAGTAAAACGGCCATAATTTTTGAACGTATGGTCCGAATTCGATGATTTTGGACATTCCGGAAAGGCTGAAATGAATGCAACAAATTTTGTTTAGATTCTGTTGCCGAATTTTATCGTTTAGGCGACCTAAAACTAAGATTTGTTTGCTATCCTGAAATTGGAATCTCAGTTTTGAAGCTAAATATGTTATATATATGTTGTGTAGGCTAAGTATATCGATCTATCTTTATATGCGTGGTTCTAACTTAGCTATTGAGTATTTTAGTAGGTGCGGATTGCGCTTGCTTCGTATTTGGAGCTCGCTTTCGCGCTATATTAGCCGTATATGCTCGCTAAAAATATATAAGGTACATATCTCGGATTACATACCGTACTTTTACATTTTTTCCCTACGGGATGCCTCATCACTTGATGAGATGTATATTTGTGATATATATACTGTCATTTTTTTTCCGATCGAGCCGCGCAAAGGAGACTCTGCCAAAATTTTCTGTAAATCCGGGTGTTAGGAAAAAATTTCAAGTTTTAATTTTTTTTTTATAACTTGTTTCGATAACTAACTTTTAAAATTGGAAAGCCGTTCGGAGTAACTTAGTGGAAGCGTAATTATGACTTTATAAATGGAATTTCATTGCTTTATAAGTTGGTAATTTTAAATAAAATATATCAAATGCTGAATTCTTTACTTAGTCTCTTTTCCCTTCTTTTTTCCTTTTCGGGGACGAAAAGTTTTGAGTGGGGGAGAGTGTAACGACCCGTAAATTTTCGACAATTAAAATAGCTAATTTAATAAGATTTCGTGATTTAAAAAAAAATTGTAATTCATTTGAAATAATAATAACTGAAATGAATTGCAACATAATTATCCAAGTAATGAAAAATAAATGCTACTTAGTGAATGCCTTTGCAATCAATAGTTGAATAGGATAATAAATGTTGAATTCATTGGGTATAATAGAGTAATTGATTGATAAGTAAAATCTATTTAAATCAAATATTGAATATTGAACAGGTAAATTGTTTAAAGTAAATATTTAAAACTTATTGAATAATTGAATAACGGAAATTGGATAACTGATTAATGGAAATGGCTGTTCTATAATTTGAATTAGTTTTAAAGGTTAAATCTTTTAAGTTCGTTTGAATATAGTAAAAGATAGTGACTTGAGAATAACCAAATTTAACTAAATTTAATATTACAAATGTTTGAATAATTAAATTCCGAATTTGATATGATTAATTTGATATTGAAATTTAATATATGAAATTAGAGTGAATAATTGAAATTTGATTTAATATGATTCAAATTGGTTTCCAAAGTGAATGTAAGTTATATTGGGATTATAATAGAGTAAATAAGATTTTAAAATTGGAATTTGTTGGATAAATTGAATAACGAGTTTATTATGATTAAAAATGATTTGTAATATTTTATTTTGTCATATTAAAGTTAGAATGATGTTGTGGAACTTTTAAAATCGAATTAAAAGAAAATTTGTGAAAATTGAATATTTTAATATTAAATTGACGAGTTAAAATAGACATTTTTCAAACAGTCTCAGAATTGGACGAAACCAGTTCCATTAGATCCGTAATAGTTTGTTATTAGCGGATTTCAATTTTCGTAGCAATCGGAGTTTTCGTTTGACCGTGGCAGCTCGAAACGCATCGAAATTGTTTTAATATTAATTTGGCGAGTTAAAATAGTCATTTTTCAAACGGTCTCGGATTTCGACGAAACCAGTTTCATCGGATCCGTAATGTCATATTATTGTAAGGTTCCAAATTTCGAGTCAATCGGATTTACCGTTTGTCCGGGATGAGCCCAAACGTACAGAAATTTGATTAACCGATTTAATTTCAAATCGATCGTTTATTGCCGTAACACACACATACGATCGAATTAGCTTCCGAAACCTGTTCCATTATGTCCGGAACGTGGGGTAAACCCTAGAAACGCCAGCTTGCATGCTTCGTTTGGAGTTCGGAAAATTTTCGATGAATAGTGTTTTGGCGATTTTCTATAAAAGGACCCCCACTTTCTTTGTTTTGCATAAACCCTAGGGTTTCAGCCCTTAGCCGCCACTTTCATTTCAATGGCCAGAAAATTTTGAAACTTCTTCCTCATTTTCTTCTCAATCCATCAACAATTAGCAAAAACTCTCAACTACAAAGTTGTAGAGGGCATCAAGATCTAGCTATCCAACGGTGGAGATCGGAAACGGAGCCACGGATTGACGGCAAAACGCGATGGAAACAGCTGCGTTTTTCACGCAATTCGAGGCAGAGGATGAGCCCGAGCTTGGAGCTATTTGGGGTGAAGGTGGAGTAAGGCGGTGGCTTCGAAGTGGTGTAACCCGATCGTCTTCAAGTGAAGCGTGGTGGTCGCGTTAATTGATGAAGATAGGCGGCTCATGGGTAGTGGTATGCGTACAAAACCTGGTGGCAACGTGAAAGAGGAGAGGTGGAAATCAACGGCCCTGATCTGCAGTTTTGAAATGTGCGGCCTGATGGTATTAGGGTTAGAGATTGAAAATTTAATTATTTTACAATTCGTGTAAACTTCTAAAATGCGTAACTCTTTCATACGAGGTCGAAAACACACGAAACGAATTGCGTTGGCTTCATTTTGTCGAGCAGTACGCAATGGAGCTGGATTGGAGTCGTTTGGAGCTATTGAAAATTTCGGGTAAAATTTAACGCTCGTTTAATTTTATTCGAAATAAAACGCTGGAACTACATTGAAATCAAAGTGAGTGTTTTATAACGCTCACAACGTACTAAATATCTTTATGCTAGTTAAATTTGACATTATAAAGTGTTATGATTTTATTTGTCGTTGTTTGATAAAAATTTAATTGTCATATAGCTTGTCATTTGAATTAACCGTTGAAAAATTAAATTGACAATTAAATCGAAATTAAAATTGAATTGTGATTAAATTACCTGACATTGATAACTACGAAACTGCCATGAATTGTATTGTCTATTGGATGATGTATTTTGATGGATGTTATTGGTTGATATTTAATGTTTGGATGTTTATTTGCTTATATATATACCGTTATTCATACATATGACATTGTGATTGGTTTAAGTAATATATACTCATCCCTGACATTTAATTAAAATAAATAATTACCTGGCCATAGGATAGAAAATTATATACGGACACCGAATTGGCTAAATTAATAAATTTTAAAATCGTCGATTTGAGATTTATTTAAATGTTTTGATTTAAAAGTTATAAATAGGAATCAATTTATAGGAATCGAATTTATCGAAAAATTGAGTTTGGAATGTTGAAATAAAATTTTGGTTAAAAGAAATTATTGAATAAACTTAAGTGGAGACTTTGAGATTTAAAATTTGGATATGATTGAATTTCGGAAATTTATTTGCTTTAAAGATTGAACATTAAATTTGAGCTTTGAATATTACTAAGTAAAAGTGACATTAAAATGATATTTTGAAATGAGCTTGGAATTGAATCATATTTGAGATTTGGATTTAAATTTGAATATTGAAGGAAAATTTTGTTAAGTGTTATAAATTGATATTTTGAAAATCCAGCTCTAAATCGATATAAATTGAAATTGAAATAATTGAAAGTGAATATAAAATTGAATAATTTAAAGTTAAAGTTGACATTGATTTGAATTCAAATCGAAATCGAAATTGAATCGGTAGAATGGAAATTGAAATTGATTTGAGTTGGGAAGTTATAAATCGAAATGGATTGGTTTTGAAGCTGTTTTATTTTATTTTCCAAATTACTCTACTATATAAACCATTTTTGAATGCTTAAACTATTTTAATCTATTTTAAATCTACTTAACCCAATTTAAATTATTTTAAACTAATTTATTTATTTCAAATCCATTTTAAGATTTTAAGTGTTTTAGCTATTTTAATTATTTAAAACTACTTTTAAACTACTTAAAACTATTTTTCTAAAATTCTAAGCTGGTCAATAAGGTGCAATGTTTATATTTAAATCTTGAATTTAAATACGAATTGAGCTAAATGAAGTTACAACCTAAATTGAAATTCGAATTGATTTTGAAACCGAAATAAGATATTGAGACGAAAAATGATTTTTGAAACGGAATCTGACATTTTAATAGATACGATGATATTTGAAATGGATTTGATTTTTGAAGCGAATACGATATTTTGATATCAATTATGAATCGATTTGAAATGTAAAAGAGCCAACGGTGTAATAATATGTAGTTATTAAAGAGACCGGGATCGGATATGGACATACTCTCTGTCGATACCGGAAACCACTTTAATAACTATTATACGCGGAGTGTTGATCCAGAATGAAGTGGATGGTTTGGTGAACGCGTTGACTGAAGAAAGCGAACAATATTGGATGACCCCCGACATGACTAAAACAGGAGCCGCGCCGGGCCATTGAGGTTTGCCACCTCTAGCGGACAAACTTCTTCGATACCATATCTATTACATTTGTGATTCGATTTGGGTGCACCCCTTGATTTGGGAGTGTTGTTTTGGGGTGTTGGGGTAGCTGCTGGCTATGCTCAACATCAGTCCGGATCACGCAACTACTAGTATCCTAGTTGGTATCGCCTCATGTACCTTGTCATACTGATTATCCTATTCGCGACCACTACGTTTTGTTTTGTGTTATACCTATGGGGTACCCTCTGATAACCACCAGTTTGCGGTGGGGCTTACGGTGCTGTATAGACTATGGCATTATAAAAATGTGTTAAAGGGGATTATGGTAATGCCTTAACGCTATTTTGATACTTTATATTACGGATAGGCATTATCTACTTAGCGTACATTACTACATAGTAGATAGTTTAACGGATCCTTAAGAGATGGAAAATCCCGTAACATCTCTTGAGTTATTGCACGCACGTTGACACTGGATATGAGATGTCAAACCCCGTAAGCATCTCTGACGCTGTTACACTCATATTTATTTACGATTGATTTAAATTTCATAAGGATATTTTAGTCCTGACTCGAGTGTTTTGTCTTTTCATTACGCTCGGGTCAGTCCTGAGTTTTTTCGATTTTTGAAGATCTATTCTGGAGGATGAAGACGAAGATTTGGTATACTATTACTATTATTACCCTTGCATCATGCTATCTGCTGCATTATTTTAATTGTTCTGTTGTATATGTATAACTCTGATAAATGTTGTATGAATAATGATCAAAGTATAGTAAACAACTTCATGAACTGTTTATTTGATTATTAAATTTTATCGTTCCGCTGCGAGATTCTGTGTTGTTTCCTTTCTTTTATTTCTCTTTCCTCTTCTTTTCTTATTTACCCCAATAACCATCTGCCCTTTTGAATGGTTTGGAATCGACATGTGTATTTGATCATTGGTTTAAACTGTCCAAAAAGGCGGGTCGTTACAAATAAGATCGATGTACGATTCCAAGGAAAATCGACATTCGATCGCAAGAGATAGAATTCGAGCACAGCAAGAGATAGCAACATCTAAACCGAGGATACAGAAGTATCTTGTGAATCAATGTCTATTGTAAAGGAGTTTCACCCCTTTACAAATCCTATAGTGGAGCTATGAGATACTCCAGAATCAAGAAATCACGAATAGGAAAGACAAGGATGGATTTCAGAATGATGGGGGGAGTTCCAAAGTTCATAGGAAATCTAAATCAAAGAGGAAGGAATTTAAGCTAAAACGAAATGATTATGTAATTAAATTTACTCTATATGCTGAGTTTTCCTAAAACCAGAGCTCTGATACCAACTATAACATCTAGATATTTTCAACCATTCGCATCCGCACATGTCAGACTTGAATTGTTCAAAATATCTGACTGTTAATTTATATTTGGCAAAACTCAGCATATACAGTAAATAAATAAATCACAGAATCACAGGCACAGAGTAATGTAACAATAAGCAGTGGAAAAAAATAAATAGTAGTTCATGAAGCTACCATATATATAACACGGAGTTAAAATAAGACACAACAGAAGTCTCGAATACATAGAAGTCTCAATACAATAGTCAACTACAAGATCAAAATATATCACAGGAGTCAACTAAATAACTGCAAGCCGAATAGAAAGATGGATCTCCAAGCGAAGCTCCAAATCCAAAGGTGAGTCTCGAATGCTGTGACACTCAGTCTGACCCGAGCGTAAAGCAAAAATACAAAATACTTGAGTCGGGATTAACATTCTTATATCAATAAATCAAACTCAAGTGAAATATCAACTGAAATACAAGTAACTCAAAGAATGTTTGAGATAACCATCCTCTAAGGATCCGTGGAACTATCTACTATGCAGTAATATATGCTATTGTAATATTTCTATAGTAAAGTAAAAGTATTAAAATAGCGTTACCCATATCCCCCTTAACACATTCTTATATTCTCATAATCTATACAGTATCGTAATCTCCCCCGTACTGGGCGTCGTCATAGGGCTCTCCAAAGGTATGATACAAAACAAACTCATAGTGGTTTCAATAAGGTAGGTGACATGGAATACTAGGCAATGCCAGGGTAAATATACCAACTACACTTCCCGGCTGTTGGTAACGCATAGCCGTAGCTACTGCCCAACTCGATCCACACTCTCAAAAAATCCAAGGAGTGCACCCAATCAATCACAAAGTAATAAAGTGGTATCGAAGGACTGTGTGCGATCGGAGGAGCTGCCTCACTTGACCCATCAATTGCTCCTTTTTTAGCCACCTTAAGCCAACTCATTGGAGTCAGGCCCACGTATATACCTCATATAGGATGGTCGCCACCATCCTTGTAACGACTCCTAAATTTTAGAGGTTTCATTTATCTAATTAACTGAATTTTATGGAAATTTAAATAATAAAATTTTGAAATGAAAATTTAAGGCATACGTCTGTTTAAACATGGCAAATGGAAAATTTTAATCAGAAGATATGAAAGTTTATTTTCTAGTGAAATTAAATTTCAATTCATATTTGTTAAAAATTGATAATGAGAAAATATTTTTCAAACCTGAATATTTTTTTGCAGTAAATCATCTTCTGAGTGAGAAGTCAAATTTAGTATCCTGAATTCGGAATTCTATAGCTCCGTCGATCATATTTTCAGCGAATTATCAGCATTTTGTTACCGACATCGACTTTTGATCGGTTAATCGTATCATTAATATCGTATGTTGTTTTGATCATCTCATCGTGCTAATCTCTATGGTATATTTGATTTCGTATTTTTAAGTCTGGTACACGGTGAAACCTATGTAACGGTTAACTGTATCGGCACCCATTTTTGAACCTTTAATATTCTGTGTCCATTCAAATTTCAAACAGCTGAAATGAATGGCCACTAACATGTATTTACCGCCAGTGTTGACTTTTGCTATTCTATTGGTTTCAATATTTATTTGTTTATTCGTTTCATTTCTGGTATGTGACTTTTCTTTCTGCTCTGCCTCATTTTCTCTATTATATTTGCGGATGCCATTTCCTCTTCTCCCCATTTCTGTTCATTCTGATCTTGCCTTAGATATATATATATATATATATATATATATATATATATATATATATATATTATATAAAATAAAATAAATCAATCGAACCCCTAGAAACCGAACCTCCCTCTCGTTCAATTCACATCAACCACCTTCCCATCCATCACTAGCTCGTACCAATTCATCGCTTCTTCATCCGCCACTGCAGCAGCCTACCAGCGTGTCCTTTTGCACCTTGCCGTTGCCTTCAACTTGCAACCACCAATCTCCAATCCTATGCAAAGGTTTATTAAAAAGTTTGGAAGCTGTATGTTACATCAGTCTATAAAGGTATAGTTCATTGTTATATTAGTTTATAATTATTATAACAGTAGTATTTATATTAGCATACATATAGTTTGTAGTCTTAAATTTTTATAATTTATATATATATATATATATATATGATAACGTGAGTACATGTATAGATTTCAAATATAAATTGCATACTATCGACGAAACCTACGTGTTTTATATATATAGTGGTTCTTCCTAATATGTTTAACACAAATGTATATTTGTTTATACCTTTATACATACTGTTTTATTATAATATGTAAGCCGTACGGTCTTGCATAATATATTATAAATATATGTGGTGCGTGTAGATATTTTATTTTATTTATAGTTCACATATTGATTTTGATTTATGGTTATTAAATGCATATTTTGAAATTTTGAACAAATTCAACTGGGAAATTTAACTTATGTGTTTATAAGTATATTAGTTATATATAAATATATATTATTTTATATTGATCTGGATGGAAGTATTGTATGTGTAATTATATATAGTTGTTTGTGTTGAGTTTATACTTAAGTTTATTAGTTTATTTTGGTTATATATAAATAAGATCTGTAAAGTATAAAAGTTGGCATGGGTTGTTTGCTTTTAGAAAGTATGACAGGAAAGAACTTATATGGTTTAAAATTTTAATAGTATAATATACGTAGTTTTATTTTCTACAGCAGTTTCTTGTTTTATATATATATATATATATACATATATGATAGTTACAAGTTATGGTTAAGTAAGTTATATATATGATTACAATTTGGTCTGTCAGTTATGTATGTTGCTTATATTATTTATTACTGCATATTTGTGAAATGAAATTTTGAGTTGCTTGAGCATATGGGTTGTACGGTGGTATATGAGTTGTATAAAATATTAAATTATACGCACATGTACATTTTATTATATATATAATTTTTTTTTAAATATAAGTTATATTAGTTTGGGTTTTATCTGTTGTGTTAGATATGGTTAGTGAGTACGTATGTATATATTTATACTTTATGTATATTAGTATATATAATACAGATTTTTCATGTAAGATCTGTTATATAGATATTAAGTTATGTATTCTATTTATATGAGTCTGGAATATACATATATCCGGGTATAGGTTAGCTCGTATATATATAAAGCTTGACAAAATTTTAAAGTAAAATACATTGGTTATAACATGCCAGAGTGTTGTTTGAGTTATGTAAGTTGATATTTTACTATATATGTTTATACTATTTTTATATACATGTTTTATATTGTTTTTTATGTAGTGATGGTCTGCATGCCTTTCGATTTTTATAAAATATTATGTGAGTATATACATTTTATATACAAGGTATACTTGCATTCCACATTTCAAGTATTATATATATAATAGGTGTGGAATATTATATTCTTTGTTTAAATAGATATGTAAATTGTATTGTCTATAGTTATAATATTTATATAATACGTTATATTTTGATAGTTCGATCTGCTATATATAGTTGGACAGTAAGTATTATTTGAGATCAGCGTGTATTGAATATATATGTGAGGTTATGGTTAGTATGTGTTGCTTTTTCTATACGGTTTTAGATATGTTGAGCCTTTGTGGGCTTGGTTTTCTGATTTGAAAATTTTGATCTTAGATCTCATTTTAAAAGATAGAATGGTTCTAAATATATATAGATTTTATTTTAATATACGTGCCTAACTAAAACAATGATTTTAATTATATATATATATATATATGTTATTTTACTATTCCTTTAAACTTAAATATCGACTTTATGAAAATAACAATAGTAATTTATAAAATTTCTGTTCTATTAAGTAGATTCTGATTTACTTCATCATATCTCGTATCAGCTTTATCCGTCGAATTCGTGCCAACCTTGTTTGTTTGTATTCTCGCTTGGATTTCGTTACTCAACTTCATTGTCTATCCCTCTAGCCTCGAATGGTGAGCAATCACTCAGGATCAACCTTCTAATATTTATTAAATTTGATTTCAATTGAAACGACAATTGAAATATGTTGCTGTTAGTATGCTATCTGTTCACCTGTGATATCTGACACCATTATCTGTTATTTATACTGATGATATATGCTTGTTATATTATTATCATATATGTTGTCACTCTGCAAGTTCCCTGTTAATATATAATTCACTATGGGTTGAAATGATACATACCCTAACGGACTTTAGAATAGGATAAAATCGTTATAGGTTGAAATGATAGACCCAAGCGATTTTCATTGAATTGAATTTGGGATTGCGGGTTGAAATGATATATACCCGTATAAATTTAAATTGCAGATTGAAATGATAAATATTCATATCACTTGACCATAGGATAGAAAATTATATACAGACACCGTGGTCTATATACAAAAATATTTTGAAATGATTTCTATGGTTTTTGAATAATATATGGTTTATAGAATATTGATTTTAGATATTATATAAGTGTTATTTTATATATATAGTTAAATTATTGATTTTAAGCTATGTATAAATTTATTGGATATAAAATAAGTTTGATAATAAAGTTGATGTTATTAAAATATAATATGGATAATTATTTATTTAAAATATATTTTAATATAGAGTTTATAATGATTTAATACATTAAGGTTGAGAAGATGGATTTGAAATTGATTTGAAATTGTATGTAATTAAGAATTTATTTAATTAATTGATGTGAAACTTATAAAATTTGAAAATTTAAAAGATATGATCTTATAACTTGATTTTGGTCTAAGATGATTTAAAATGAATACTTTAAGTTTAAATAAATTGGAGAGATATTTAGTGATTTGGAATTTGGGGTTTGTTTGAAAGATATTGGATTTGTTGAGTAAATATTTCAAAAACTGAATAATAATGAAGTTAACTTTAGGTATATATGAAGTCACAAAATTTAGTTTTGAAATTGTGGAATATTTAAAGCTTAGAAATATATAGAAATTGAAATGGTTTATTTGAGCTTTAAATCTGAACTTGAAATCGATATGAATTGAAATGGAATATTGAAACTGGCTGGAGTTGAAATTTATGGATTGAAATTTGATTTAAATTGAATTTTTGGATTCAAGTTGATTTGAATCAATTTGGGAAGTTTGAGGAAATTACTTTATCTTATAAAGTAATTTTAAATTTAAAACTATTTATTATATATACTGTTTGAATATCTAAATATTTTAAGTGGTGAAAGTTATGGTTTCGAAGCTATGAATTTCAAAGTATTATGGAAGGGTTATAATTTCCAGTGGTTCGTTTCGAAAGTGTTATAACTTTGAAAAATGATATGATTTTTGAAATGAGCATATTTGAAATGGAAATTATATCTTATTTGGTTTTGAAATGGAAATGATATTTTGGTTTTGAAGTATGAACTATTTTGAAACGACCGTGTGTAATAATAACGTTTGGTTGTTAAAGAGAATAGGATCGGAAGTTGTCTTACTCTCCGCCAACTCCGAAAACACTTTAACGACCGTGTACGCAGTGGAGATTCCAGAATGAAGTAGGATGGTGGTGACATCCTTTGAGGTATGAACGTGGACCCGACTCCCGTGAGTTGGCATAAGGTAGCTAAAACAGGAGCAATTGGCGGGCTAATGAGGTCGCTCCTTTGATCGGTCACACTCCTTCGCTATTATATTTTGACTTTGAGATTGATTCAGTGGTCACTGTTGATTCTTTTGATTTGGACTGTGGCTCAAGGTGGGCGATAGTAGCTGCCACGCATTACCCCGGAAGTGTAATTTTTATATTTACCCTGGCACTGCCTAGTTGTGCCGTGTCACCTACCATAGCGCGCCTTGTACGAGTTTGGATTTCTCTCGTAGCCCGTGGAGTATTTAGGATGGTCTCCCGATCTGGAGATGGACTGATATGGGATGGACTACTGGGACTATTACTACATAGTAGATAGTTTAACGGATCCTTAGAGGATGGTTATCCCAACATCCTTTGAGTTACTCATATTTCTGTTGTTATTTCACTTGAGTTGAATTTATTGATATAAGAATTTTAATTTTGATTCGAGTGTTTTTGTGATTTGTTTACACTCAGGTCAGACTGAGTGATACAGCATTAGAGACTCACCTTAGGAGTTGGAGCTTTGCTTGAAGATCTTGCTATCTATTTCAATTCAAGTTATTCAGTTGATTCCAATGAGGTATTCAGCTTTGTACATGATTATTGGATTGAACTTCTGTTGTACCTTGTTTAACTCTGATGTATTTATATAGTAGCTTCATGAACTACTATTTCTTTGTTTCCGCTACATTATATTACTCTGTGTCTATGACTCTGTGATTAATTTATTTGCTGTATATTCTGAGATTTGCCAAATTTATTTTACAATTTGGTAATTTGAGTAATTCAAGTCTGACATCTGTGGATGCGATAGTTGAAAATATTGGGTTATTACAGTTGGTATCAGAGCTTTGGCTCTAGGCAAACTTAGCATATATGGTAAATTTATTTACAGAATCACTTTCATTCGAGCTTGAATCTCTTCCTTTCGATTTGATTTCCTTTGAACTTTGGAACAATCCATGTGGTTCCAAAAATCCGTTCTTATCTCTCCCTATTCGTATTATTTTGATTCTGGAGTATCCTATAACCCCACTTCGAATGGACTTTATAAGGAATCGGCGGTCTCGCCAATCTCCAAATGATTTGAAAGGGATGAAACTCCTTTACAATAGCACCGATTCACCGGAAATTTATATATGTATCCTCGGTTTAGATGCTGATATCTCTCGAATACGGAACTCTATGTTATGCGATCGAATGTCGATTTGCCTCGGAATTCTGTATTGATCTTATTCTTGACGTCTCGGTCGACCCGGTTATGTTTCCCGCGATGTATACAAACTTATCCATCTTCCTATTTTGTTATTTAAGTATCTATCTTTGTTTCAAACCTATTTTCGAATCAAAATTCTCTCTGATTTAATTTCCATCAAATTTGAATCTCTATCCTTGCTTTGAAAATCATTCTTGTATCGTTGAGTGAGGAAGTGCATGTGACGACACGAACCTGATGCCCGACAAACGACATCGAAATCCGCATCGTCGGAGCTTATAACAACATTAGATGTAAATAAACAGCGGAAACAAAATGAATATCATTGATCATAACACAGATATAACTTTGATAAAATATCCACTACAACATCGATCACCGATACCAGAGTGATCCACAAAAGATACTACAAAAAAATGACCACTCCAAAGCAGAACAATGGAGACTTCAAAGAAAAAAAAGCTTCCAACATACATCAACTTCGATAAGGTCTTCAAAAACCCCAAAACTCCAAACGCTTTGAAAGATTTCCATGTCCAAAAATTTTCCAAATTCTGACAGCTTCCAAAAGACTTCTGAATCCATGCTAGCTCCCAAAACATGGATAACCTGCTTCTAGGCTGCCCGTGTGGAAAATTGTAGGCACCCAGAGTTTAGGAAGGGAACAATAAACTCTGGCTCAGTCATGTGACTGGTATGAGTAAACAAAAACATTTGGTTTGAACAAAGAGGTTAAAATGAAATTCGCGATGCTTTTTGAAAATGAAACTGCCATAAGGCCTCATGCCACACACACAATGCAAGCGCACACTTGGAGGAGATTTCTCCTCAAAAATGCTTGATACGCGAAAACCATTTGATATTATTATTAGTGCATAGTGCAGAAAACCATTCGAAAATATAATATCAATCTTACACAGCATACCACATTTCGTCGTATGCCTACTATAGCTACCACGTTAAATGGCAGGTTATACAATTGAAATCGTAAAGGGCGCATATTGTTTCTTTGGTTTTCCAACAAATGGTCAGGCAAAGGAACTTCCCACACAAAAATGGGTATGCCTATGGAAGGACGCCCCCAAGAACCTACCTGGATCTCTGCTAACACAAGGTCGACGCTACCTCACGCTTTAACCAAGCTGTAACTAGGTAACTACCACACAAGTATGCCATCCTCGATCGTTACCGACCTTTATCCGAGGAGCCTCTAAACCAACAACCACACAAAAATAATTATGTAGCAACCACATAGGTTAAATATCTGGGCTCCATACCATGATATCACCTATTATCCAGAAGAAAATGGACATACCATAGGGGCGCGACCCCTAAAAACCTTGCCGCAACATTCATGTTTCGACCATTACCGGGTTGTGAGGCTCGACGAAGTCTCGTCCACAAAGCTATGCATTTTCACAAAGCTATGCTTCGATCAACAAATGAACAGCAGCTCTTCATATGCCACATTACCAAATTGGGAATGTATCACTAGTAACCATCAACTCCATAACCTCTGAGCTCGTACGTCTCTAAGAAGGGTGTTAAGCTAAGAGAATAAATCTCCGCCACAAAACAGAAATGTATTTGATAGAAACCAGATTTACATCTCAAAGTGTAACATCAGACACACATCCATACAAGTCTGTTGCGGGTTCGAACAGAACCGAAGGCACTTCCGAAGAAGCCCTTGCAATCCGGGTATCCCCAATCCCGATCGGACTGCCCATCACATATGAAGATCTCTATACCGTAGCTACTTAGTGCAGAGTCATTCGATAGGTTATCCTATCATTCTCAAAGACACCCGGTCTTCACCACCGTCTTCGAATACTATCCATTTCATCGTATCACTACTCAGAATGGGTTATATGACACAAAGGTCCTTTCCTGGCTAAACCGAATACTGAGCGCAATAGTTAAAAACCATATGGATAATGGGATCTGAGTTAAGTCACGACTTATTATCCAAAACCGTTCTTCAAATGGTTTTAAACATATTACCATTTACAAATCTTTAAACAAAAAGATTCACTTCACAAAGTTCACTCGGTTCTCAAAGATCCATTTACGGATTTCAAAATAATTTCCATTTCAATTGGGTTAACTCATTCAATCTTTAAATCAAAGATTTAACTTATAGCTTTCAAAACCCGTTTCCAAAGGTTCATTCATAACTTGGAAACCCATTTCATTTCAAATTGAAATCCCTTTAACACAAATTGGAAATTCATTCCTTATATGAAAGCTTCTATTATTTGAAAACAAATAGTTTTCATCTCGAAAAAATTCAATCACATTTATACAAGTTAAAATCTTTGGGTTAAATTCAAATTCCCAAAACCATACTTTTAAAATGGTTTAAATCCATATAAACACGATTATAACTTTGTATAACATTTTTAAACCATAATTTCCAAACATGGAATTCAATTTCAAATCTTGAGTTTAAATTCAAATTAAATCTCAAAACTAAATCAAGTTATTCAAAAATAACTTTTATCCTTGAAATTCTTTTTCAAAAGCCTTTCACTTTAAACCCAATCCATTTCCAAAACCATTTGGATTCAAAAATTCAATATTTAAAATTATTTTAAAAATCTGTGACTTAACCAATTTCCACGTGAAATCAATATTTGTGTTTGTATAGTGTAGTCCAGGGGATTTTACACCATAGTGCAACATCGATCCTCATAGATTCAATCATATCAATATTGATAAGCGGTATAACCCATAACACTTATCGTCATTCACATATTCATAGATAAAGTAAATTTATCAATCATAAAGATTCATCATTACAATTCGATGTGGGTTTCGGAAAACCAATTGAAATCCGACTCCCTGTCGCATCGAAATTCAAATGTCGTTTTACGGGCCAAGGGATTTTCATATTCATCCAACAGTATATTCATCGCAGGTATAACAGCTCAGCACAAAGCATTCCGTATTACATAGTATCACAAGCACATAACAGAGATATTAATCCAATACACAACATTAAATAGTAACCAACCATCTTTAATAAAGATGGATAAACCGTGTGGTTTAAATTAATTAACCACCTAATTACTTTCATCAATTAATTAATTAATGATTCTCTAATTACTTCATTAATTAATGACTTCTTAAATTAATTACCTTAACTAGTAATTAATCACATTTTAATTAACCTTAATCCTTTAATTTAATTAATTACTCTTCAATTTATTAATTCTTTAAATCAATCATATTAATTAATCTTTAATTAATTAATTTTGTTTAATCCTTTAACTAATTAATATTAATTATCCCTTTTAATAAATAACACCAAGTGATTAACCCTTAATCACATCCATTCAATTACTTCCATAAAGTAATTATCCACTAATTACTTACGCAAGTAATTTCTTTTCTTAATTACACTGAGTAATTGTCCATTAATTACTTCACTAAGTAATTATTCAATTAATTAACAAGCGATTATTTTTAATTAATTAGACTAACTAATTAACCTAAAATTAATTACATTAATTAATTATAAATTAATTAATCATCACTAAATCACTAATTAATTCCTTAACCATCCACTAATTACTTCATTAAGTAATTATTCTTAATTACAAATAAGTAATTAACCTTTAATTTAATTAATCAATTAATTATCTTTAATTAATCTCAACCCATTTAAAATAACTTCTTCCTTTAAATTAAATACTATTTCTGTTATTAACCTCATTAAAACTAATTTAGAAATCAATTACATTTGAAAATAACTTTATTTTAAAACAAAACAATTCAAACCCTCAACCTTTAATATACTTAAATCTTTGAAAATCCTTTGATTATTATCATTAAACTTCCATTTGAAAACATTTTGCAAATCAATTATATAATTGGAAATATATAAAATTTTCTTTAAACAAAACAATTAAACGTTAGATTTAATAATTTAAAATCTTGAAAACTTAATTATCGTTCCTTTTAAAACTTATTCACTTTGAATATATTAAAAACTTAGTTAAACATTTTTGAAAACTAAATTTCTTCCAAAATTTCCAAATTTTAAACTTGTTCGAACTTTCTTTTGAAATCAGATTATCTAAATAACTTACAAATTTTAAACACGTTGAAAACTAGTTGAAAACGTTTTTCTTTTGAAAAAAAATATTTTAAATAGTTTTAAACTTTTAATATTTTTATTTTATCCTTACTGGTCAAATTAACACTTCAACGGGAAACTCGAGTTAAACACTAATAAAACCCGCGTCAATCCTCTACAAAACATGTGCTTGGTTCGAGACAACCCCCTCCTTCATCAGCTCCAAGTCAAATCTCCATTCACACGAGAAAAACCCCGAGCCTTCTTTCAAACCCATCTTCCCAGTCTCGACGTGCACATGGTGCACTTGCACCAACGGCCTTGACCTCTGGCGATCGTCGCGACTATGCTCGACTATCACACAATCCCACGCGACTACACCTTCGAATCCAGATCGCATGGAACCTAATTGTAACGGCCCTAAATTTTTGAACAATTTAAATTGAAAATATTTAATTAATTTTAAATATTTGAATGATGATTTAGATTGAATTCCCAGTGCTATGTAAAAAAATTCTATGATTTGGCGATTAAATTTTAAAATTTAATCTATAAAAAGTTGAATAAAGGTTTAAATTTTGACTTTGGAGTTGAAATTGAATATTGAATTTGTATTTTAAATTCAAACTAATGACTTAGGAAAATAATTTGGATACAAGAATTATTTATGTAAATTTATAAATGGATGGTTAGTTTTAAATAACATTTTTCTTTTCTTTAAAATAAAAAGGAATAAAATTTTAATCAATACAAATTAGATAAAGAAATACACATAGTTAAAAATTCAAACAACAAAATTTACAAAACCAATTGAAATTCGAAATAAAAATATAAAAGGAAAATTTGTTAATTTTTGTTTGGGCTTTGAAAATTTTGGTTGGCCTGCGTTTGATATTAGTGTCATGATTAAGTATACCCGTCTCCTTTTACCCATTTTCATTTTTGAAACCCTAAACAAAATAAACGAACGAAAGAAACAACAATGGCGGCTTCGTGTTCCTCTTCGTCCAAAACTAGGGCTTTCGAAGCTGCGCTATTTGCTTGACCGATAGGAATTTGCATGTTGCCTTGCTCGATCTATTCTTCGTTGCTCACTGCTGCTTCGTTCTCGTTCGGCCTCTTTGAAAAAAAAAAAAATTTGGCTTTCGTCTTCGCTTCGACAAAGGTGAGTTTTCTCACGATTAATCGTTATTCAAATTTTTAAATTTGTTTGAATTGGGTGCTTGGTTGCATGCTATGATTTGGGGTGTTATTTGTTATCATTTGCTCAGTTAATTTAATTTAAACTGATAAGACCAGATAAGTCTCTGCATGTATGTTTGTTGGGCTGTTATTTGCTATCATTTGCTCGATTGCTTGAATTTGAACTGATAAGAACAAATGCTATTTAAAATTTGTTTTAAACTAATAAGAACAGATGCTGTTTAAAATTTGTTTTTAAACTGATGAGGACAGATGCTATCATTTAAAAATCTGATGAGAACAGATGCTATTAAAACTTGACTTGTTTTGTTTTTGCTGCATGTGATGGATCTTTGAATCTAGATGAGGAAAATTTTGTTTGCATGCGCTTGTTTGAACTTCAGTTCATATGTGATGTATGTATGTGTCTGTAAAACCCCCTATTCTTGTTCTCAAATGCAAGCTATTTCAAAACCCAAATCATTTCCTCTTTTACCTGTCAGTCTTAAGTTGTTTAAGGAAAATTAAGTAAGGAAATAAAAATACTTTAGTTCTGAAAATACTTGTGAGCAAACCACTTTTCCAAATTCTTTAAGTTGATATATATGAACTGCTTTGTGGTGTTCTTTGATGTTTTGCTGTGTATTATGCTTGCATGCCTATATAAGAATGATTCCAGTTATAAAGGTCTGTGAACATCCTATAATCTGAAAGTAACAAAATTTACAAGTTCAAAACAATTGTTTGATGAATCTGATGCATTGCTAAAATTCTTGAATCCATTATGTGATGCTTGAATGTTTGTTTAGGTATGGAATTGAAAGTATGTATGTGAATATGTATTTATGCATATACATGTCACTGTGAGTAACATTACTCTTCCTAAATTTTAGTATGAATCTAGTTGCTGTCTACTCTAGAAATAAAATGTTTGTATGCCTTTTTCAAGCTTAAAACTGGTGCATATATATGAATGTATGTTGTAATGCATGCTGCAGTGTGAATGTGTTTTCTGTTTTTAAGTTCCAGGTTCTTGAATTTGCTTAAAATTCCATTTCAGATGATTTAATATGCTTTAAGTTGATTTATGGTTGTTGCCTATAAAATCTTTGTGAAGATGATGACTGCATGTGTATACATTAGTGAATATGATTTTTATTTAAGTGTGCATGCCTGGTATATCCATGTCACCCCTCTGTTTCATAGTTCAGAGTTAAAAAAAATTTGATCAAAATTCTGTTCCTTCATCCCTGGTCTCTGATAGGCCTTAGTTTTTAAAACAAAAAAAATTTGGCTTGTTCAAGTATGAACTAGGAAAAAAAAGTCAAACATGTATATATATACATAGTAACTGGAAATCAAGAGTGTATAGGCATTTATTATTATTGTTTGATTTGACTAGTACAATAACCAAAGTTTTGTTACTTCTTGCCTGAACATATTTTACCAAATAAGTGTATATATAAGTTTTGAAGGTTGCATGTTGAATGTGTACTTTTTAATCTCTGCTTTTGTCCCTTAAACTTGCACCATGTTTAGTAACAAACTAAGTAAGTTTTGAAATTTTCTTTCTTTTACTGGAAAAAAAATGTAAGCCCAACCTTTCTGTAAATTTCCATACTATTGTTACAAGTTGTGGCACTATATTTGGACTTATTAATGAAAATTTTTGAAATCACTTGAAACTGGTTCTTGTCTTACCTGTGTTGGTATGATTTGACTTGATTCCACTCTATCCATATATGTTTTACCCTGGTGCTGGTCTGCATACTTCAGTGCTTCATTGTTGCACTATGTTGGTATAACTGTTGCATTTGGTTTATTTTGTTTGCACTCATTTGTAGTCTGCACCTCGTATGCTGTTGCATTGGTGCATTGGGTTTGTCTCAGCCTTGAACCTTTGTAGTTGTAGTCATGCATTGCATGTTGTTATTTCCAGTTGCACTTGGTTTGTGATTTTGTTGGGCATTGTTCTTGTGCACTGATGTGACGCCCCACCTCTATACCCGCGCTAGCCAAGAACACTACGGTGTAGTGCTGTCAACTAGCCCGGAGAATAAGGCTGTTGAGGAGCGGCCATCAATAGTTAGGCCTTACACTAGTACTGGTTATCTCGATAGGAGTGATATATATATATATATATATATATATATATATATATATATATATATATATAAATTCGTAATTTTTCATCCCTGATTTATTTTCTCCCATCGACATACCCCAATACCAGTATAAAACGAACTACGATGGTTCATAATAATTTAGAACAGTAAATATAAAATATTACACAGATAATATAATGCGGAACACAAATAAAATAGAAAGTCTCATATATACAATAACTGATGTCAGTTACAATACATTTGATACAATACATATGACACGGTACATATGATACAACTACCACGGTCGACTCAAGAAGTTACATATACAAGTACATTAACGTATATAATATACATGAATACATATCTTCCTATACAATTTTACAGACTACTACAAATGACGACGACTACTCCAAAAGATATGAAAGAACTTCATAGCTCTAGCAGCAACCCAAAGCAGAATATCTACAACCTGAAATACTCGGTCTGACCCGAGTATTAGATTCAAAGAAAATAATACTCGGGTCAGTCTAATTCAAACTCAGTTATTAGTGCACAGAAGCAATAATAATTAAATAATGAATAGACGGCAGTAATTAAACCGAATCAGAATGCAATTCAGAATATTGAATTGAATAAACAAAACAGTTCAAACCATTGAAATATAAATCAAAACAAGATAGAATATTATAAAAGCCGCACCGTGTGGCTGCAGTTCACGCTTGCGTGCACTGCCTTGCCACTATAGTGACGTCGTGCCCAAAAACTCAATTCCGTGTGGCTACAGTTCACGCTTGCGTGCACTGCCTTGCCACTACAGTGATGATGTACACAACCGAGCACAAGGTCAAACCCGAGCTGTGAAACTGGATTCAACACAGGTGCGAATGGCCAAAACTCAAGAATCAAGTGTCGACTAGTCTAATATAAACAAGACAATAACTCAGTGCCAACATGTCAGAATGAAGACAAGTACACATGAACAAAATGAACAAGTGGAGCATCTGTGTAAACTGGGCAAGTATGGTCGAGCACAGTTGAAACTCAAGCAAAAGAAAACATCACATTGACATGCTACAAGTTCAAATGGAATGCAACAGTGAAGTTCAACATTATCAGAGAGCATATGGAAGGGTCAGTGATACAAGGCAATCCACAAGAGCATCAATAATGCATGAAACAATGAAACAGTTCAAAGTTTCAACAAATCAGAACAGCCATAACAAGCCAATATGCAAACATGCATATAACATGGTCTGCAGGCAAACAAAAGAATGATACAAAGCAATGAAAAGAGAACATGCCTGAAGAACCAGAATGGAACAATGGCAAATACTGCCACAAAGGCTACAGCAAAACAGAGTCAACACAAATGCAAATGCACAAGTGACCATACACGTATATATATACATACAAGAATGTATGTATACAAATGATCAGCCATCCAAGTACAAGTGCAGTTGTATCAAAACAATTGCAACAGTAAAAAAAAAAGAACAAAACTCAAAAATACTCAAAGACCAAAACACAGTTCACAACAGTGGCACTGCACTAAAAATTGCATATGTAATGCACAGTGCAAACTCAAGGTTGTGTGAAACTGCAAGTGATACCATAGTACACAATGAACTCAACTCAAGAAATAAGTTCTCCATGCAACCAGCTCCAAGTAGATGTTAATGCCCAAAACAAAGTGAAACAGCAGAGAAATCAGAGGCATGACCGAAGTGGTTCAATATGCAAGTGAAGCCACCAGACTACATAAAATCAACATCAGCTAAAAGGACAAAATGCATACACACTTGTGTACATATACATGAACATGAATGCAATGACCGACAGCCTCAATAGTGAATGATTCACACATATATGAGCAGTGCACATGTAACCATGTCCAAGCAGACTACATGAATAACACATCAGGCATCACAACATACACATATACATGTGTAAACACACACACACACATATATATGCAGTGGAAACCAAATTTCAATACAACATGAAATGATCATGTGATAGCAACTATGATTCAATGTAAAGCAACACTGCATACATATATATGCTATGCATAAAAAGACTCTACATGATTCAAATGCACTTCAACGGACTAACAGTGAATGGAGATGAACATCAACATGGAAGTTGACAGAGTAGTGCAGACAAATGACCAAAAACATGTAACATGAACAACTCCATATGAAATCTGACAATGCCAGCTTTCAGAGTACATAAGACTCAAGTCTGCATCATACAACATGAATATATACATGCGTGAACACAAATCAAAGTTAAAGATCATGGCCGAAGGCAAGTGTAACCGAAAGTATGACAAGGGGCAACGATCGAGCAAAAGTCGGCTACCACCAATTACTTGAAAATCATAATTTTAGTTTGCAAGTTCAAGGAGGCCGAAGCCAAAATACCATCACGAAATCAGAGAGTGGAGTGAAAAATCATCGAACACAAAGTCAAATCAAATTCTCACCAAAATTACGTTTTCCCAAAATCATACTTGCAGCAAGTATACAGAAATCGAACCCAGGAAGATAAAAATTATCAACATATACACGAATAACTGAAGCACAGAACAGAGAACGAATTAGATGTGAGTATAAATTACTCAAGTGTACTAGCATAAGAATGCAAGTGAATGCTGAGAGCTACATGAACAAATTACAGTGATGCAACAATGCCACCAGGCACAATGAATTCAAGTAGTAAATGAAAGCACAGTTCAAATCCAGAAATCAATGATTTAAAAATCATATTTAAACAAGTCATAAGAAAAAACTCGAATCACTGGCCAAGGTAAATCAACCCATCACAGAAAAGTCGAAGACGTGGCAATGAAAACAAGTAAGAAGACGAGCTAAAGCAATCGAATTAGATGTGAGTAATGCGATCACTCACCTTGTCGACGAATTTAGGGGAAGCCGAGCACGAGATCAACGATCGACGCAGCCACGAGCAATAAAGGGGAAGACGAACGACAAAATGCAAAAAGGGGCCGCCATTAATTTCCTTCGTTTATTTTGCTTAGGGTTTTTTTTTAAAAAAAATAAAGGGGAACGGGTTAAAGAATGAAGAGAGGGGAACGGGTTAAAGGGGATGTGATTATTTAATTGTCGTGACCCAAAAAGGAACGGGCCAAAACAAAATTTTTAAGCCCGTTAAAAATTCTTAAACAAATTATAAAAGAAATTTAATTCAAATTTAAAATTTTCAAATAGAAATTTGTGTCAATATTAATCGTTTAAATTGTCGATTATTAATCGATGCAAATACCGGGTTGTTACAGACTCCCCTCCTTAAAGAAATTGCGTCCTCGCAATCTTAAGGAATAAATGGACAAAAGGTAACAACCATAAAAGCATGTCATCATAAAATGACGAAATTTGAAAATAAGAAGTTCACCGTATAGAGCATGAAAGAGAAAGCCAGAACGTGTTTGCTCGATGAATTCTCTGGATTCCAAAGTGAAATCCATAGAACATCTTTATTTCGAAGGTGTTGAACTCCCGAAACATAGACGTGAATAGAATGTTGCTCAAAAATAAGAATCGGAAATCCATAAGGCATTTCCGGAATCAGAAGACGTAGAAAACGTCATAAATAACAGAAAATTGAGCCGGTACACTGGCGTAGTACAATATAAATGCCAAAGAAATCTTTTAATTTCCTAAAAGAAATTCACAAATTATCAACAGAATCTAATTATCAATAGATAATTCAGAAATCTCAAATCGCAAATATTCGATTATCAAAATCAAAACTCAATCTTAAATCACAAATATTCAATTATCACAAACGATAATTAAAGCTCAAATATCTAATTATCACAAGCGATAATCAGAAACAATAAATATCTGATTATCAAAAACGATAAATCAGAAATCACAAACATCCGATTATCAAAACGATAATCAGAAATTACCACAACGGTAATCAAATTTCAAATCACAAATATTTAATTATCACAATTGATAATTAAATCACAAATCGCAAATGTTTAATTATCACAAATTTTTCAATTAACGAGTCTGAAATTAACCGAAATAGCAAACGCACATGACCCATAACCACGAGTTTTACTAAATCGTTTAATTCACTTCATTGTTTCCTTGAAAGTGCAAAATTGTGTATTTTAAATAAACAACATTTTACGTTCTCAAACGGACAAGTCCGGAATTAAGCGAATCAGTAAAAGAAAGGGGTCATAGTCCTCGATTTTTCTGAAACGTTTAAATCGCTTCCTCATTCTTTTGAAAGCGTAAACTGTAAAAATTTTGAAAACCATTTTATTTATAAAATTACAATTTACATTCTCAAATGAACAAGTCCGGAATTAAGCGAATCAGCAAAAGAAAGGGGTCATAGTCCTCGATTTTACTGAAACGTTTAATTCGCTTCCTCATTCTTTTGAAAGCGCAAATCGTAAAAATTTTGAAAACAATTTTGATTTATATTTTGAAACAATTTTTTTTTTTTTAAAAAAAAACATGTGATTAAAACAGCGACATCAGTAGCAACTTCGATAAGTGGATTTTCATTCATCAAAAGTGTCACAAGAATCTTCTCAAAGATAGAAAGGGGTATCATACCCTAAACTTGTATTCATAACAAGTCATTAACACGCGAGTTCACCAATGCACAAAAGTTGATAAAACTTATCAATAGAAATCACAAAAATTGGTGAAGCACAAATTCTAGAAATCTACACAAGAAATCCAGAAATCACAATATGAGAGTATGAAAACTCGAACGCGAGTATGAAAACTCGAACCGGAGTATGAAAACTCGAACGGAGTATGAAAACTCGAACGGAGTATGAAAACTCGAACGGAGTATGAAAACTCGAACGGAGTATGAAAACTCGTCAGCACATGTAAAGCAAAGCGAGAACGGGAGAACGGAATCTCACCTACACGTGAGCATGAAAATCACCAACACGTGCAACGCAAAGCGAGAACGGGAGCACGGAATCTCACCTACACGTGAGCATGAAAATCACCAACACGTGCAACGCATAACATAAAATATCCATAATAACATACGACTATAAGTATGCAAATAATGATCAACAGGAGATCAACCGATAAGAGATAATCAATATTACAAGAATCTTCTCAAAGATCCAAAGAGGTATCATACCTCAAATTTGTACTCATGACAAATCAATAACATATGAATTCACCAGTACACAAAAATAGGTGAAGCATAAAATTTCCAGAATTCAACATAAGGAATCTAGAAATCACAGAAAAAGGGAAAGAGGCCTATCACATGACGGTCCGAAGACCAAGGGGAGCTACCCCACATGTGTGAATGGAATCACACAGATTGAGGTCAAGACTAACCAAAAAGCAGAAAGGTATGTGTGAATGGAATCACACAAGTGGTGTCTAGTCTGACCATCAGAACGATCATCATGATCAACGAGGAGTGTCAATTACACTAAGCATGTGTGAATGGAATCACACAGATTGAGGTCAAGACTGACCAAAAAGCAGAAAGGTATGTGTGAATGGAATCACACAAGTGGTGTCTAGTCTAACCTCGCAAATAAAAAGACATAGCACAATTGCTAGTCTAATTCATAAAGCGATCATCAAGATCAACGAGAAGTGTCAATTACACTAAGCTAGTAAATATAAAAGTTTAGCTTCATGTCCCATAACCACTTGCTTAACTTAAATATTTACGAACAAACTGTAAATCTTCACTAATAAAATTGTCACAAGTGATTCAATCGAATAAGTCCAAGAATTAACCGGCGAAGTAAACGCAAGCGTTATATACCACTCGTTTTACTAAGTCGTTTAATTAGATTTCTCATACGAGTGAGGTAAAGGTTAGTATATACTAATAGATTGGAAAACGGTTTAGAAAAAGAGTTTTGTAGTAAAATAGTTTTGAAATCGTTTGGAGAAAAGGGTTTTGATATTTACTACTAATATAGAAAACCTTTATATTTTTTTTTTTTAAAGTGACAAATCACAAAAATTATTGTAGGAACAATCAAGCACAAGAATTCACATACAAAGATGTGAATAGAATCCAAAGAAATCGATACTGTATCCATCAAAAGGAATGCTCACAAAAATCCAGAAGAAAATATTATCAGAGTTGCTAATAAATGGTAGCAACAAATCGGGGAATTAACAAGAATCGATTAAATTTGGAAAAACAAAGCAGAACGAGAATAAATGCATAAATGACTTCAACGAAAATGAAAATCAAGTCAATGCTGAAGTCGACAAGTAATGGCCATAATAGAGTACAAAACGATTCAACATCATAATCAAAGAATTCAATGGCAAACAAAGTCAGAGTCGTGGAAATCAAGAAATTAGAAATTTCTCAAAAACAAAGTGACCGAAGTCGAATGGAAATCAAGCCGAGGAAAACATAAAATATCAAGTTCAGAATCGCTGAGATTCGAACAAAATCAATCATCGGCTAATCAAATCAAAGCCGAAAACACAAGAATCAAAATCAAATGCATATGAATAAGCGTTAGGAATTCATACCTAACAATTCAAAGACAATCATATGCAAATATGAGAGATAAAACGTCGACAAATAGTTGTAACACATGTACTATCTAAGTTATGTTTTATATTTGTTCTAAACCCCAGGCTCTGATACCAAGCTGTGACGCCCCACCTCTATACCCGCGCTAGCCAAGAACACTATGGTGTAGTGCTGTCAACTAGCCCGGAGAATAAGGCTGTTGAGGAGCGGCCATCAATAGTTAGGCCTTACACTAGTACTGGTTATCTCGATAGGAGTGATATATATATATATATATATATATATAAAAATTCGTAATTTTTCATCCCTGATTTATTTTCTCCCATTGACATACCCCAATACCAGTATAAAACGAACTACGATGGTTCATAATAGTTCAGAACAGTAAATATAAAATATTACATAGATAATATAATGCGGAACACAAATAAAATAGAAAGTCTCATATATACAATAACTGATGTCAGTTACAATACATTTGATACAATACATATGACACGGTACATATGATACAACTACCACGGTCGACTCAAGAAGTTACATATACAAGTACATTAACGTATATAATATACATGAATACATATCTTCCTATACAATTTTACAGACTACTACAAATGACGACGACTACTCCAAAAGATATGAAAGAACTTCATAGCTCTAGCAGCAACCCAAAGCAGAATATCTACAACCTGAAATACTCGGTCTGACCCGAGTATTAGATTCAAAGAAAATAATACTCGGGTCAGTCTAATTCAAACTCAGTTATTAGTGCACAGAAGCAATAATAATTAAATAATGAATAGACGACAGTAATTAAACCGAATCAGAATGCAATTCAGAATATTGAATTGAATAAACAAAACAGTTCAAACCATTGAAATATAAATCAAAACAAGATAGAATATTATAAAAGCCGCACCGTGTGGCTGCAGTTCACGCTTGCGTGCACTGCCTTGCCACTATAGTGACGTCGTGCCCAAAAACTCAATTCCGTGTGGCTACAGTTCACGCTTGCGTGCACTGCCTTGCCACTACAGTGATGATGTACACAACCGAGCACAAGGTCAAACCCGAGCTGTGAAACTGGATTCAACACAGGTGCGAATGGCCAAAACTCAAGAATCAAGTGTCGACTAGTCTAACATAAACAAGACAATAACTCAGTGCCAACATGTCAGAATGAAGACAAGTACACACGAACAAAATGAACAAGTGGAGCATCTGTGTAAACTGGGCAAGTATGGTCGAGCACAGTTGAAACTCAAGCAAAAGAAAACATCACAGTGACATGCTACAAGTTCAAATGGAATGCAACAGTGAAGATCAACATTATCAGAGAGCATATGGAAGGGTCAGTGATACAAGGCAATCCACAAGAGCATCAATAATGCATGAAACAACGAAACAGTTCAAAGTTTCAACAAATCAGAACAGCCATAACAAGCCAATATGCAAACATGCATATAACATGGTCTGCAGGCAAACAAAAGAATGATACAAAGCAATGAAAAGAGAACATGCATGAAGAACCAGAATGGAACAATGGCAAATACTGCCACAAAGGCTACAGCAAAACAGAGTCAACACAAATGCAAATGCACAAGTGACCATACACGTATATATATATACATACAAGAATGTATGTATACAAATGATCAGCCATCCAAGTACAAGTGCAGTTGTATCAAAATAATTGCAACAGTAAAAAAAAAAGAAGAACAAAACTCAAAAATACTCAAAGACCAAAACACAGTTCACAACAGTGGCACTGCACTAAAAATTGCATATGTAATGCACAGTGCAAACTCAAGGTTGTGTGAAACTGCAAGTGATACCATAGTACACAATGAACTCAGCTCAAGAAATAAGTTCTCCATGCAACCAGCTCCATGTAGATGTTAATGCCCAAAACAAAGTGAAACAGCAGAGAAATCAGAGGCATGACCGAAGTGGTTCAATATGCAAGTGAAGCCACCAGACTACATAAAATCAACATCAGCTAAAAGGACAAAATGCATACACACTTGTGTACATATACATGAACATGAATGCAATGACCGACAGCCTCAATAGTGAATGATTCACACATATATGAGCAGTGCACATGTAACCATGTCCAAGCAGACTACATGAATAACACATCAGGCATCACAACATACACATATACATGTGTAAACACACACACACATATATATTGCAGTGGAAACCAAATTTCAATACAACATGAAATGATCATGTGATAGCAAGTATGATTCAATGTAAAGCAACACTGCATACATATATATGCTATGCATAAAAAGACTCTACATGATTCAAATGCACTTCAACGGACTAACAGTGAATGGAGATGAACATCAACATGGCAGTTGACAGAGCTGTGCAGACAAATGAACAAAAACATGTAACATGAACAACTCCATATGAAATCTGACAATGCCAGCTTTCAGAGTACATAAGACTCAAGTCTGCATCATACAACATGAATATATACATGCGTGAACACAAATCAAAGTTAAAGATCATGGCCGAAGGCAAGTGTAACCGAAAGTATGACAAGGGGCAACGATCGAGCAAAAGTCGGCTACCACCAATTACTCGAAAATCATAATTTTAGTTTGCAAGCTCAAGGAGGCCGAAGCCAAAATACCATCACGAAATTAGAGAGTGGAGTGAAAAATCATCGAACACAAAGTCAAATCAAATTCTCACCAAAATTACGTTTTCCCAAAATCATACTTGCAGCAAGTATACAGAAATCGAACCCAGGAAGATAAAAATTATCAACATATACACGAATAACTGAAGCACAGAACAGAGAACGAATTAGATGTGAGTATAAATTACTCAAGTGTACTAGCATAAGAATGCAAGTGAATGCTGAGAGCTACATGAACAAATTACAGTGATGCAACAATGCCACCAGGCACAATGAATTCAAGTAGTAAATGAAAGCACAGTTCAAATCCAGAAATCAATGATTTAAAAATCATATTTAAACAAGTCATAAGAACAAACTCGAATCACTGGCCAAGGTAAATCAACCCATCACAGAAAAGTCGAAGACATGGCAATGAAAACAAGTAAGAAGATGAGCTAAAGCAATCGAATTAGATGTGAGTAATGCGATCACTCACCTTGTCGACGAATTTAGGGGAAGCCGAGCACGAGATCAACGATCGACGCAGCCACGAGCAATAAAGGGGAAGACGAACGACAAAATGCAAAAAGGGGCCGCCATTAATTTCCTTTGTTTATTTTGCTTAGGGTTTTTTTTTTAAAAAATAAAGGGGAACGGGTTAAAGAATGAAGAGAGGGGAACGGGTTAAAGGGGATGTGATTATTTAATTGTCGTGACCCAAAAAGGAACGGGCCAAAACAAAATTTTTAAGCCCGTTAAAAATTCTTAAACAAATTATAAAAGAAATTTAATTCAAATTTAAAATTTTCAAATAGAAATTTGTGTCAATATTAATCGTTTAAATTGTCGATTATTAATCGATGCAAATACCGGGTTGTTACAGACTCCCCTCCTTAAAGAAATTGCGTCCTCGCAATCTTAAGGAATAAATGGACAAAAGGTAACAACCATAAAAGCATTTCATCATAAAATGACGAAATTTGAAAATAAGAAGTTCACCGTATAGAGCATGAAAGAGAAAGCCAGAACGTGTTTGCTCGATGAATTCTCTGGATTCCAAAGTGAAATCCATAGAACATCTTTATTTCGAAGGTGTTGAACCCCCGAAACATAGACGTGAATAGAATGTTGCTCAAAAATAAGAATCGGAAATCCATAAGGCATTTCCGGAATCAGAAGACGTAGAAAACGTCATAAATAACAGAAAATTGAGCCGGTACACTGGCGTAGTACAATATAAATGCCAAAGAAATCTTTTAATTTCCTAAAAGAAATTCACAAATTATCAACAGAATCTAATTATCAATAGATAATTCAGAAATCTCAAATCGCAAATATTCGATTATCAAAATCAAAACTCAATCTTAAATCACAAATATTCAATTATCACAAACGATAATTAAAGCTCAAATATCTAATTATCACAAGCGATAATCAGAAACAATAAATATCTGATTATCAAAAACAATAAATCAGAAATCACAAACATCCGATTATCAAAACGATAATCAGAAATTACCACAACGGTAATCAAATTTCAAATCACAAATATTTAATTATCACAATTGATAATTAAATCACAAATCGCAAATGTTTAATTATCACAAATTTTTCAATTAACGAGTCTGAAATTAACCGAAATAGCAAACGCACATGACCCATAACCACGAGTTTTACTAAATCGTTTAATTCACTTCATTGTTTCCTTGAAAGTGCAAAATTGTGTATTTTAAATAAACAACATTTTACGTTCTCAAACGGACAAGTCCGGAATTAAGCGAATCAGTAAAAGAAAGGGGTCATAGTCCTCGATTTTTCTGAAACGTTTAAATCGCTTCCTCATTCTTTTGAAAGCGTAAACTGTAAAAATTTTGAAAGCCATTATATTTATAAAATTACAATTTACATTCTCAAATGAACAAGTCCGGAATTAAGCGAATCAGCAAAAGAAAGGGGTCATAGTCCTCGATTTTACTGAAACGTTTAATTCGCTTCCTCATTCTTTTGAAAGCGCAAATCGTAAAAATTTTGAAAACAATTTTGATTTATATTTTGAAACAATTTTTTTTTTTTTAAAAAAAAACATGTGATTAAAACAGCGACATCAGTAGCAACTTCGATAAGTGGATTTTCATTCATCAAAAGTGTCACAAGAATCTTCTCAAAGATAGAAAGGGGTATCATACCCTAAACTTGTATTCATAACAAGTCATTAACACGCGAGTTCACCAATGCACAAAAGTTGATAAAACTTATCAATAGAAATCACAAAAATTGGTGAAGCACAAATTCTAGAAATCTACACAAGAAATCCAGAAATCACAATATGAGAGTATGAAAACTCGAACGCGAGTATGAAAACTCGAACCGGAGTATGAAAACTCGAACGGAGTATGAAAACTCGAACGGAGTATGAAAACTCGAACGGAGTATGAAAACTCGAACGGAGTATGAAAACTCGTCAGCACATGTAAAGCAAAGCGAGAACGGGAGCACGGAATCTCACCTACACGTGAGCATGAAAATCACCAACACGTGCAACGCAAAGCGAGAACGGGAGCACGGAATCTCACCTACACGTGAGCATAAAAATCACCAACACGTGCAACGCATAACATAAAATATCCATAATAACATACGACTATAAGTATGCAAATAATGATCAACAGGAGATCAACCGATAAGAGATAATCAATATTACAAGAATCTTCTCAAAGATCCAAAGAGGTATCATACCTCAAATTTGTACTCATGACAAATCAATAACATATGAATTCACCAGTACACAAAAATAGGTGAAGCATAAAATTTCCAGAATTCAACATAAGGAATCTAGAAATCACAGAAAAAGGGAAAGAGGCCTATCACATGACGGTCCGAAGACCAAGGGGAGCTACCCCACATGTGTGAATGGAATCACACAGATTGAGGTCAAGACTAACCAAAAAGCAGAAAGGCATGTGTGAATGGAATCACACAAGTGGTGTCTAGTCTGACCATCAGAACGATCATCATGATCAACGAGGAGTGTCAATTACACTAAGCATGTGTGAATGGAATCACACAGATTGAGGTCAAGACTGACCAAAAAGCAGAAAGGTATGTGTGAATGGAATCACACAAGTGGTGTCTAGTCTAACCTTGCAAATAAAAAGACATAGCACAATTGCTAGTCTAATTCATAAAGCGATCATCAAGATCAACGAGAAGTGTCAATTACACTAAGCTAGTAAATATAAAAGTTTAGCTTCATGTCCCATAACCACTTGCTTAACTTAAATATTTACGAACAAACTGTAAATCTTCACTAATAAAATTGTCACAAGAGATTCAATCGAATAAGTCCAAGAATTAACCGGCGAAGTAAACGCAAGCGTTATATACCACTCGTTTTACTAAGTCGTTTAATTAGATTTCTCATACGAGTGAGGTAAAGGTTAGTATATACTAATAGATTGGAAAACGGTTTAGAAAAAGAGTTTTGTAGTAAAATAGTTTTGAAATCGTTTGGAGAAAAGGGTTTTGATATTTACTACTAATATAGAAAACCTTTATATTTTTTTTTTTTAAAGTGACAAATCACAAAAATTATTATAGGAAAAATCAAGCACAAGAATTCACATACAAAGATGTGAATAGAATCCAAAGAAATCGATACTGTATCCATCAAAAGGAATGCTCACAAAAATCCCGAAGAAAATATTATCAGAGTTGCTAATAAATGCTAGCAACAAATCGGGGAATTAACAAGAATCGATTAAATTTGGAAAAACAAAGCAGAACGAGAATAAATGCATAAATGACTTCAACGAAAATGAAAATCAAGTCAATGCTGAAGTCGACAAGTAATGGCCATAATAGAGTGCAAAAAGATTCAACATCATAATCAAAGAATTCAATGGCAAACAAAGTCAGAGTCGTGGAAATCAAGAAATTAGAAATTTCTCAAAAACAAAGTGACCGAAGTCGAATGGAAATCAAGCCGAGGAAAACATAAAATATCAAGTTCAGAATCGCTGAGATTCGAACAAAATCAATCATCGGCTAAATCAAATCAAAGCCGAAAACACAAGAATCAAAATCAAATGCATATGAATAAGCGTTAGGAATTCATACCTAACAATTCAAAGACAATCATATGCAAATATGAGAGATAAAACGTCGACAAATAGCTGTAACACATGTACTATCTAAGTTATGTTTTATATTTGTTCTAAACCCCAGGCTCTGATACCAAGCTGTGACGCCCCACCTCTATACCCACGCTAGCCAAGAACACTACGGTGTAGTGCTGTCAACTAGCCCGGAGAATAAGGCTGTTGAGGAGCGGCCATCAATAGTTAGGCCTTACACTAGTACTGGTTATCTCGATAGGAGTGATATATATATATATATAAATTCGTAATTTTTCATCCCTGATTTATTTTCTCCCATCGACATACCCCAATACCAGTATAAAACGAACTACGATGGTTCATAATAGTTTAGAACAGTAAATATAAAATATTACATAGATAATATAATGCGGAACACAAATAAAATAGAAAGTCTCATATATACAATAACTGATGTCAGTTACAATACATTTGATACAATACATATGACACGGTACATATGATACAACTACCACGGTCGACTCAAGAAGTTACATATACAAGTACATTAACGTATATAATATACATGAATATATATCTTCCTATACAATTTTACAGACTACTACAAATGACGACGACTACTCCAAAAGATATGAAAGAACTTCATAGCTCTAGCAGCAACCCAAAGCAGAATATCTACAACCTGAAATACTCGGTCTGACCCGAGTATTAGATTCAAAGAAAATAATACTCGGGTCAGTCTAATTCAAACTCAGTTATTAGTGCACAGAAGCAATAATAATTAAATAATGAATAGACGACAGTAATTAAACCGAATCAGAATGCAATTCAGAATATTGAATTGAATAAACAAAACAGTTCAAACCATTGAAATATAAATCAAAACAAGATAGAATATTATAAAAGCCGCACTGTGTGGCTGCAGTTCACGCTTGCGTGCACTGCCTTGCCACTATAGTGACGTCGTGCCCAAAAACTCAATTCCGTGTGGCTACAGTTCACGCTTGCGTGCACTGCCTTGCCACTACAGTGATGATGTACACAACCGAGCACAAGGTCAAACCCGAGCTGTGAAACTGGATTCAACACAGGTGCGAATGGCCAAAACTCAAGAATCAAGTGTCGACTAGTCTAACATAAACAAGACAATAACTCAGTGCCAACATGTCAGAATGAAGACAAGTACACACGAACAAAATGAACAAGTGGAGCATCTGTGTAAACTGGGCAAGTATGGTCGAGCACAGTGGAAACTCAAGCAAAAGAAAACATCACAGTGACATGCTACAAGTTCAAATGGAATGCAACAGTGAAGATCAACATTATCAGAGAGCATATGGAAGGGTCAGTGATACAAGGCAATCCACAAGAGCATCAATAATGCATGAAACAATGAAACAGTTCAAAGTTTCAACAAATCAGAACAGCCATAACAAGCCAATATGCAAACATACATATAACATGGTCTGCAGGCAAACAAAAGAATGATACAAAGCAATGAAAAGAGAACATGCATGAAGAACCAGAATGGAACAATGGCAAATACTGCCACAAAGGCTACAGCAAAACAGAGTCAACACAAATGCAAATGCACAAGTGACCATACACGTATATATATACATACAAGAATGTATGTCTACAAATGATCAGCCATCCAAGTACAAGTGCAGTTGTATCAAAACAATTGCAACAGTAAAAAAAAAAGAACAAAACTCAAAAATACTCAAAGACCAAAACACAGTTCACAACAGTGGCACTGCACTAAAAATTGCATATGTAATGCACAGTGCAAACTCAAGGTTGTGTGAAACTGCAAGTGATACCATAGTACACAATGAACTCAGCTCAAGAAATAAGTTCTCCATGCAACCAGCTCCAAGTAGATGTTAATGCCCAAAACAAAGTGAAACAGCAGAGAAATCAAAGGCATGACCAAAGTGGTTCAATATGCAAGTGAAGCCACCAGACTACATAAAATCAACATCAGCTAAAAGGACAAAATGCATACACACTTGTGTACATATACATGAACATGAATGCAATGACCGACAGCCTCAATAGTGAATGATTCACACATATATGAGCAGTGCACATGTAACCATGTCCAAGCAGACTACATAAATAACACATCAGGCATCACAACATACACATATACATGTGTAAACACACACACACATATATATATGCAGTGGAAACCAAATTTCAATACAACATGAAATGATCATGTGATAGCAAGTATGATTCAATGTAAAGCAACACTGCATACATATATATGCTATGCATAAAAAGACTCTACATGATTCAAATGCACTTCAACGGACTAACAGTGAATGGAGATGAACATCAACATGGCAGTTGACAGAGCAGTGCAGACAAATGAACAAAAACATGTAACATGAACAACTCCATATGAAATCTGACAATGCCAGCTTTCAGAGTACATAAGACTCAAGTCTGCATCATACAACATGAATATATACATGCGTGAACACAAATCAAAGTTAAAGATCATGGCCGAAGGCAAGTGTAACCGAAAGTATGACAAGGGGCAACGATCGAGCAAAAGTCGGCTACCACCAATTACTCGAAAATCATAATTTTAGTTTGCAAGCTCAAGGAGGCCGAAGCCAAAATACCATCACGAAATCAGAGAGTGGAGTGAAAAATCATCGAACACAAAGTCAAATCAAATTCTCACCAAAATTACGTTTTCCCAAAATCATACTTGCAGCAAGTATACAGAAATCGAACCCAGGAAGATAAAAATTATCAACATATACACGAATAACTGAAGCACAGAACAGAGAACGAATTAGATGTGAGTATAAATTACTCAAGTGTACTAGCATAAGAATGCAAGTGAATGCTGAGAGCTAAATGAACAAATTACAGTGATGCAACAATGCCACCAGGCACAATGAATTCAAGTAGTAAATGAAAGCACAGTTCAAATCCAGAAATCAATGATTTAAAAATCATATTTAAACAAGTCATAAGAACAAACTCGAATCACTGGCCAAGGTAAATCAACCCATCACAGAAAAGTCGAAGACGTGGCAATGAAAACAAGTAAGAAGACGAGCTAAAGCAATCGAATTAGATGTGAGTAATGCGATCACTCACCTTGTCGACGAATTTAGGGGAAGCCGAGCACGAGATCAACGATCGACGCAGCCACGAGCAATAAAGGGGAAGACGAATGACAAAATGCAAAAAGGGGCCGCCATTAATTTCCTTCGTTTATTTTGCTTAGGGTTTTTTTTTTTAAAAAATAAAGGGGAACGGGTTAAAGAATGAAGAGAGGGGAACGGGTTAAAGGGGATGTGATTATTTAATTGTCGTGACCCAAAAAGGAACGGGCCAAAACAAAATTTTTAAGCCTGTTAAAAATTCTTAAACAAATTATAAAAGAAATTTAATTCAAATTTAAAATTTTCAAATAGAAATTTGTGTCAATATTAATCGTTTAAATTGTCGATTATTAATCGATGCAAATACCGGGTTGTTACAGACTCCCCTCCTTAAAGAAATTGCGTCCTCGCAATCTTAAGGAATAAATGGACAAAAGGTAACAACCATAAAAGCATGTCATCATAAAATGACGAAATTTGAAAATAAGAAGTTCACCGTATAGAGCATGAAAGAGAAAGCCAGAACGTGTTTGCTCGATGAATTCTCTGGATTCCAAAGTGAAATCCATAGAACATCTTTATTTCGAAGGTGTTGAACCCCCGAAACATAGACGTGAATAGAATGTTGCTCAAAAATAAGAATCTGAAATCCATAAGGCATTTCCGGAATCAGAAGACGTAGAAAACGTCATAAATAACAGAAAATTGAGCCGGTACACTAGCGTAGTACAATATAAATGCCAAAGAAATCTTTTAATTTCCTAAAAGAAATTCACAAATTATCAACAGAATCTAATTATCAATAGATAATTCAGAAATCTCAAATCGCAAATATTCGATTATCAAAATCAAAACTCAATCTTAAATCACAAATATTCAATTATCACAAACGATAATTAAAGCTCAAATATCTAATTATCACAAGCGATAATCAGAAACAATAAATATCTGATTATCAAAAACGATAAATCAGAAATCACAAACATCCGATTATCAAAACGATAATCAGAAATTACCACAACGGTAATCAAATTTCAAATCACAAATATTTAATTATCACAATTGATAATTAAATCACAAATCGCAAATGTTTAATTATCACAAAATTTTCAATTAACGAGTCTGAAATTAACCGAAATAGCAAACGCACATGACCCATAACCACGAGTTTTACTAAATCGTTTAATTCACTTCATTGTTTCCTTGAAAGTGCAAAATTGTGTATTTTAAATAAACAACATTTTACGTTCTCAAACGGACAAGTCCGGAATTAAGCGAATCAGTAAAAGAAAGGGGTCATAGTCCTCGATTTTTCTGAAACGTTTAAATCGCTTCCTCATTCTTTTGAAAGCGTAAACTGTAAAAATTTTGAAAACCATTTTATTTATAAAATTACAATTTACATTCTCAAATGAACAAGTCCGGAATTAAGCGAATCAGCAAAAGAAAGGGGTCATAGTCCTCGATTTTACTGAAACGTTTAATTCGCTTCCTCATTCTTTTGAAAGCGCAAATCGTAAAAATTTTGAAAACAATTTTGATTTATATTTTGAAACAATATTTTTTTTTTTAAAAAAAAAACATGTGATTAAAACAGCGACATCAGTAGCAACTTCGATAAGTGGATTTTCATTCATCAAAAGTGTCACAAGAATCTTCTCAAAGATAGAAAGGGGTATCATACCCTAAACTTGTATTCATAACAATTCATTAACACGCGAGTTCACCAATGCACAAAAGTTGGTAAAACTTATCAATAGAAATCACAAAAATTGGTGAAGCACAAATTCTAGAAATCTACACAAGAAATCCAAAAATCACAATATGAGAGTATGAAAACTCGAACGCGAGTATGAAAACTCGAACCGGAGTATGAAAACTCGAACGGAGTATGAAAACTCGAACGGAGTATGAAAACTCGAACGGAGTATGAAAACTCGAACGGAGTATGAAAACTCGTCGGCATATGTAAAGCAAAGCGAGAATGGGAGCACGGAATCTCACCTACACGTGAGCATGAAAATCACCAACACGTGCAACGCAAAGCGAGAACGGGAGCACGGAATCTCACCTACACGTGAGCATGAAAATCACCAACACGTGCAACGCATAACATAAAATATCCATAATAACATACGACTATAAGTATGCAAATAATGATCAACAGGAGATCAACCGATAAGAGATAATCAATATTACAAGAATCTTCTCAAAGATCCAAAGAGGTATCATACCTCAAATTTGTACTCATGACAAATCAATAACATATGAATTCACCAGTACACAAAAATAGGTGAAGCATAAAATTTCCAGAATTCAACATAAGGAATCTAGAAATCACAGAAAAAGGGAAAGAGGCCTATCACATGACGGTCCGAAGACCAAGGGGAGCTACCCCACATGTGTGAATGGAATCACACAGATTGAGGTCAAGACTAACCAAAAAGCAGAAAGGTATGTGTGAATGGAATCACACAAGTGGTGTCTAGTCTGACCATCAGAACGATCATCATGATCAACGAGGAGTGTCAATTACACTAAGCATGTGTGAATGGAATCACACAGATTGAGGTCAAGACTGACCAAAAAGCAGAAAGGTATATGTGAACGGAATCACACAAGTGGTGTCTAGTCTAACCTCGCAAATAAAAAGACATAGCACAATTGCTAGTCTAATTCATAAAGCGATCATCAAGATCAACGAGAAGTGTCAATTACACTAAGCTAGTAAATATAAAAGTTTAGCTTCATGTCCCATAACCACTTGCTTAACTTAAATATTTACGAACAAACTGTAAATCTTCACTAATAAAATTGTCACAAGAGATTCAATCGAATAAGTCCAAGAATTAACCGGCGAAGTAAACGCAAGCGTTATATACCACTCGTTTTACTAAGTCGTTTAATTAGATTTCTCATACGAGTGAGGTAAAGGTTAGTATATACTAATAGATTGGAAAACGGTTTAGAAAAAGAGTTTTGTATAAAATAGTTTTGAAATCGTTTGGAGAAAAGGGTTTTGATATTTACTACTAATATAGAAAACCTTTATATTTTTTTTTTAAAGTGACAAATCACAAAAATTATTGTAGGAACAATCAAGCACAAGAATTCACATACAAAGATGTGAATAGAATCCAAAGAAATCGATACTGTATCCATCAAAAGGAATGCTCACAAAAATCCCGAAGAAAATATTATCAGAGTTGCTAATAAATGGTAGCAACAAATCGGGGAATTAACCGAATCGATTAAATTTGGAAAAACAAAGCAGAACGAGAATAAATGCATAAATGACTTCAACGAAAATGAAAATCAAGTCAATGCTGAAGTCAACAAGTAATGGCCATAATAGAGTACAAAACGATTCAACATCATAATCAAAGAATTCAATGGCAAACAAAGTCAGAGTCGTGGAAATCAAGAAATTAGAAATTTCTCAAAAACAAAGTGACCGAAGTCGAATGGAAATCAAGCCGAGGAAAACATAAAATATCAAGTTCAGAATCGCTGAGATTCGAACAAAATCAATCATCGGCTAAATCAAATCAAAGCCGAAAACACAAGAATCAAAATCAAATGCATATGAATAAGCGTTAGGAATTCATACCTAACAATTCAAAGACAATCATATGCAAATATGAGAGATAAAACGTCGACAAATAGTTGTAACACATGTACTATCTAAGTTATGTTTTATATTTGTTCTAAACCCCAGGCTCTGATACCAAGCTGTGACGTCCCACCTCTATACCCGCGCTAGCCAAGAACACTACGGTGTAGTGCTGTCAACTAGCCCGGAGAATAAGGCTGTTGAGGAGCGGCCATCAATAGTTAGGCATTACACTAGTACTGGTTATCTCGATAGGAGTGATATATATATATATATATATATATATATATATATATATAAATTCGTAATTTTTCATCCCTGATTTATTTTCTCCCATCGACATACCCCAATACCAGTATAAAACGAACTACGATGGTTCATAATAGTTTAGAACAGTAAATATAAAATATTACATAGATAATATAATGCGGAACACAAATAAAATAGAAAGTCTCATATATACAATAACTGATGTCAGTTACAATACATTTGATACAATACATATGACACGGTACATATGATACAACTACCACGGTCGACTCAAGAAGTTACATATACAAGTACATTAACGTATATAATATACATGAATACATATCTTCCTATACAATTTTACAGACTACTACAAATGACGGCGACTACTCCAAAAGATATGAAAGAACTTCGTAGCTCTAGCAGCAACCCAAAGCAGAATATCTACAACCTGAAATACTCGGTCTGACCCGAGTATTAGATTCAAAGAAAATAATACTCGGGTCAGTCTAATTCAAACTCAGTTATTAGTGCACAGAAGCAATAATAATTAAATGATGAATAGACGACAGTAATTAAACCGAATCAGAATGCAATTCAGAATATTGAATTGAATAAACAAAACAGTTCAAACCATTGAAATATAAATCAAAACAAGATAGAATATTATAAAAGCCGCACCGTGTGGCTGCAGTTCACGCTTGCGTGCACTGCCTTGCCACTATAGTGACGTCGTGCCCAAAAACTCAATTCCGTGTGGCTACAGTTCACGCTTGCGTGCACTGCCTTGCCACTACAGTGATGATGTACACAACCGAGCACAAGGTCAAACCCGAGCTGTGAAACTTGATTCAACACAGGTGCGAATGGCCAAAACTCAAGAATCAAGTGTCGACTAGTCTAACATAAACAAGACAATAACTCAGTGCCAACATGTCAGAATGAAGACAAGTACACACGAACAAAATGAACAAGTGGAGCATCTGTGTAAACTGGGCAAGTATGGTCGAGCACAGTTGAAACTCAAGCAAAAGAAAACATCACAGTGACATGCTACAAGTTCAAATGGAATGCAACAGTGAAGATCAACATTATCAGAGAGCATATGGAAGGGTCAGTGATACAAGGCAATCCACAAGAGCATCAATAATGCATGAAACAATGAAACAGTTCAAAGTTTCAACAAATCAGAACAGCCATAACAAGCCAATATGCAAACATGCATATAACATGGTCTGCAGGCAAACAAAAGAATGATACAAAGCAATGAAAAGAGAACATGCATGAAGAACCAGAATGGAACAATGGAAAATACTGCCACAAAGGCTACAGCAAAACAGAGTCAACACAAATGCAAATGCACAAGTGACCATACACGTATATATATACATACAAGAATGTATGTATACAAATGATCAGCCATCCAAGTACAAGTGCAGTTGTATCAAAACAATTGCAACAGTAAAAAAAAAAAGAACAAAACTCAAAAATACTCAAAGACCAAAACACAGTTCACAACGGTGGCACTGCACTAAAAATTGCATATGTAATGCACAGTGCAAACTCAAGGTTGTGTGAAACTGCAAGTGATACCATAGTACACAATGAACTCAGCTCAAGAAATAAGTTCTCCATGCAACCAGCTCCAAGTAGATGTTAATGCCCAAAACAAAGTGAAACAGCAGAGAAATCAGAGGCATGACCGAAGTGGTTCAATATGCAAGTGAAGCCACCAGACTACATAAAATCAACATCAGCTAAAAGGACAAAATGCATACACACTTGTGTACATATACATGAACATGAATGCAATGGCCGACAGCCTCAATAGTGAATGATTCACACATATATGAGCAGTGCACATGTAACCATGTCCAAGCAGACTACATGAATAACACATCAGGCATCACAACATACACATATACATGTGTAAACACACACACATATATATATGCAGTGGAAACCAAATTTCAATACAACATGAAATGATCATGTGATAGCGAGTATGATTCAATGTAAAGCAACACTGCATACATATATATGCTATGCATAAAAAGACTCTACATGATTCAAATGCACTTCAACGGACTAACAGTGAATGGAGATGAACATCAACATGGCAGTTGACAGAGCAGTGCAGACAAATGAACAAAAACATGTAACATGAACAACTCCATATGAAATCTGACAATGCCAGCTTTCAGAGTACATAAGACTCAAGTCTGCATCATACAACATGAATATATACATGCGTGAACACAAATCAAAGTTAAAGATCATGGCCGAAGGCAAGTGTAACCGAAAGTATGACAAGGGGCAACGATCGAGCAAAAGTCGGCTACCACCAATTACTCGAAAATCATAATTTTAGTTTGCAAGCTCAAGGAGGACGAAGCCAAAATACCATCACGAAATTAGAGAGTGGAGTGAAAAATCATCGAACACAAAGTCAAATCAAATTCTCACCAAAATTACGTTTTCCCAAAATCATACTTGCAGCAAGTATACAGAAATCGAACCCAGGAAGATAAAAATTATCAACATATACACGAATAACTGAAGCACAGAACAGAGAACGAATTAGATGTGAGTATAAATTACTCAAGTGTACTAGCATAAGAATGCAAGTGAATGCTGAGAGCTACATGAACAAATTACAGTGATGCAACAATGCCACCAGGCACAATGAATTCAAGTAGTAAATGAAAGCACAGTTCAAATCCAGAAATCAATGATTTAAAAATCATATTTAAACAAGTCATAAGAACAAACTCGAATCACTGGCCAAGGTAAATCAACCCATCACAGAAAAGTCGAAGACGTAGCAACGAAAACAAGTAAGAAGACGAGCTAAAGCAATCGAATTAGATGTGAGTGATGCGATCGCTCACCTTGTCGACGAATTTAGGGGAAGCCGAGCACGAGATCAACGATCGACGCAGCCACGAGCAATAAAGGGGAAGACGAACGACAAAATGCAAAAAGGGGCCGCCATTAATTTCCTTCGTTTATTTTGCTTAGGGTTTTTTTTTAAAAAAATAAAGGGGAACGGGTTAAAGAATGAAGAGAGGGGAACGGGTTAAAGGGGATGTGATTATTTAATTGTCGTGACCCAAAAAGGAACGGGCCAAAACAAAATTTTTAAGCCCGTTAAAAATTCTTAAAAAAATTATAAAAGAAATTTAATTCAAATTTAAAATTTTCAAATAGAAATTTGTGTCAATATTAATCGTTTAAATTGTCGATTATTAATCGATGCAAATACTGGGTTGTTACAACTGACCATATGGTCTTTGCTTATTTGTAGCTGGTATTACTTGTTCACCTGCACTTGTTTGGCTTTGCGGTTCATCCTGTTGCACTTTGGTCTGTCCACTGCAGTATGTGTCTTGTTTAATTGAGTCGGTGATAATGGTCACTGTGTTGCATTGTTCCATGTACACTTGAGGTCTTGCAATTTGTTTATTGATGCATTCAAGTGTTCACTGCCTTGTAGTCTCTGTTTGTACCTTTCATCACTGGTGCATGCTATTCTTTGTTCATTGTACTCGAGCACTTTGCACTCTGATGCTTGTTGTTGTATATTTGTGGCATTGAGCATTTGGTCTGCATACATGATTTCTTGTAGTTTTCATTTTGTACTTCTTTGTGCTCTGGTATGCTACAGCATGCATCACTGTTGCCTCTGTGTTTGTTGTATTCACTGCTGGTCACTTCATCCATTCATCGCTATGCCTTGACCTTAACCATTGTCCACACATGTTCATGCTTTACTGCTGTTACTATTTTATTCAATTCATTGCAAATTTATTTACTTGAATAAAGATTAATCCCGACTCTAGTGTTTTTGTGTTTTGCATAAAACGCTCGGGTCAGACCGAGTATTTTTACAGCTTGAAGATTTTCTGGCAGCGAAGTTAGAGAGAGGGGAAAGCACTTCACTAAAGTTTTTATGGAAAAATTTTCTTGTACTTAATAATAAATAAATTGTTCCGCTGTATTAAATGTAATTCATTGTATAACTCTGATATTTGTATATAAAAGAAAAAAAGTTCATTTATAAAATATATTTTTGTTTCTGTGATTCTGTGACTGATTCTGTTTAAATGTTATAAACTAAATAACAATCCATCATTTGAACGTTTCTAGTTGGTTTAATTACCGACTAGAGGCGGTCAGAGCAGCGGGTCGTTACAAAGTGGTATCAGAGCTTTGGTTTACACAAAGCTTAATTTATGGCGTTTAATATGAATAGTTACTAGAATCAATTTAAAGAAAGTGTTTTCAAATCTAAAGAAGTATAAAATTGTTTTCTTTAAAATAAAAGGTATTTTGAAAATTAGAATCATTTTCGAAGATTCCCCTCTCTAAATTTAGGTTTGCGATAGTTTCTCTTCGGTGAGGTCTCCTTAGATTTGAGTCTCGATCGTTTGAAAACTCATTATCGAACTGTTGAGATTTATGAAAATGAAATATGAGTTAAGTGAATCAATGAATTGGTTTAAATTGGTTTAAATCGAATATTGTGAATATCTCCAAAGTAACAATTGGGAAATGAAATGACATGTCAATTTGGTTATAATCAAGAGAATTATTGAACTATAACTTGGAAATTTGATTCTGAATTCTTTTGAAAATTGATTTCAAATGTTGTGAAGAACGATTTAGTAAATAAATGGATTATAAGTATTTAACTTATAATATGGACTTTTGGTATATAATTGAGTTATATAATTGAATTGAATTAATAAAGGATATTATAAATCGAAGTTTTATAAATAGAAGTGGAATTTGTAAAGATTGTTTATAAATTTGAAACAAATTGAATTTGATAAATGAAACATAAAAGTTGTTAAAGGAGATATATTCGTAATTTTGGACAGCGAATTATCCTTTAAGTTAAATATTGTGATAATAAAAGTTAAATGGGAATTTTATTCACAATTTTGGACAGTGAATATATTATTAAATAAATCGGTTATGTCTTGGGAAAATGATTGAATGATCCGACCTTTGCTAATGAGGATTGCAAATTTTGATAGGAAATTTAATTGTCGACTTAACTGTATGAATAAAACAAGTTTTGATGTAAAGCTTATATTCCAAGTTTAGACTAATGTCTAAAATAGTTAATGTGGAAATATGAATCTAATGGAACCAAGTCGATAAATGGTTTACTAAAGAACTAGTTGACTATTTTGGAAATTGAAAGCAAATGCAAAGTTCAAATGAGATTTAGATTTCAAATTAAAATTTGTCAACATGAAAATCCATAATAGATTTAATAGATTCAGTGATGAATTTGAATTTGAATGTGCAGAAAGTGAAGTTAATCCATTTCAAGTTGTTTTAAAATGTGTTAAGAATCGAAATCATAGATTTCAACGTTCATTGTTGAAATAGACGTTTTCGAGAAAAATAAAAGGAAATGGTGGACTATAACACTGTTGTTATAGTAAATGATTTCTGAAAGGAAAAGTTTTATATAGTATTGAGATTTATATATCTATCTTAAATTCGAATTCCTATACTAATGATTTGGGTCGTCGTAACGATGTTTTACGCAACATTCGTTTTGACTCAAGTTAATGTGTTTAAAGAATGATTTCCTTTAACAATGAAATATATACTTGATTATGATTTAAGTATATTGAATGTTTTCCAAGTGTTGGAAATAAATGGATTTGTGAATTACTTATTATTAAATAAGTATGGGAATATTTTCCAATATGAAATGAAAGGTTTGAAATTTTATCTTTTAAAGATAAAGTGAAAAGTGAATGTTTTGAGATTTTATCTTTTAAAGATAAATTGAAAATGAATATGTGAAATCGATTTGAAAATCGTATATTCATAGATATTTTGGAAATGTAAATTCATTATGGAATTTATAAAAGAAGGGGAAATTTGTTAAAAATAAACATTTGATTTATTTTTGAAATGTGAAAATAAATTTACGGATTGGAACGTAAGTTTAAAATAAATCGGTAAGGATTTATTTGATTGATTTTAATGAACCATTTTAAGTTTAAAATGGATAACTATTTGAAAATGTTTCCGTTTAAGGAAATTGCTTTGAAATTTGTTTTCAAAGATTGAAAGGTGAAAAAAATGATTTGAAATTTGTTTTCAAATGGTTAATTGTGGAAAAAAATTATATATCTTGTAAAGATATTATTTTTTGGGAAATTTGAACAATTAGTTCAACTTTGAATTTTGAATGGTTGATTTGGATTGTATGCCTAACATTGTGAATTGACGACATAGCAATTGATCTCTATTAAATATATATATCTGTTGGTGGCGGAGAATTTATTCTCTTAGCTTAACACCCTTCTCTGAAACGTACGAGCTCAGAGGTTATATATCGATAGACATCAATTATGTGTTGAGAATTGACGATGTAACATGAAATCCAAATCGAGTGTGAAGTCGATAATAAATTGGATTATGAATGTGAATTAGGTTTGAGATAACCTTAAATTTCCAAATCGACTTAGAGGAAAATTTTAAATGGATAATGAAATGGAAAATTTGTGAATCCTCTATTTGTTATGGGTATGAGATATTGAGGTTTTCAGAACGTATATATGAGAATACGATAAATTCGAAAACCATTAGTTTGGAAAGAAATTGTTGTGGAAAACTTATGTAAGTACATGAGTATGATATGTACGAATTGTGAAATGAAATATTATATATGTATGTATGATATTATGTTTTCCAAATTGAGGATATGGAAAAGTACCTTCCATTTAAAATTTGTGAAGGTTATTGGAACTCGAGATGAGTGTCCATTTGAAAATCGTAGCTACGTAGTATTTCCATTAGTTGGATTGACCATTTGATTTCCATTAGTTGGATTGGCCATTTGTTTTCCATTAGTTGGATTGGCCATTTGTTTTCCATTAGTTGGAGTGACTAGCGTAATTTGAGGGGCGAGATGCCTACAGTTACAAGCGATTCCACTGGGATAGTGGCGCAACCGCCGTGTAAACTGCAATCTAGAAGCCAAAGCGAAATTCGAGGGGCGAGATGCCTACGGTCACAAGCGATTCTACTGGGATAGTAGCGTAACCGCCGTGTGGACCGCGATCTTTGGCAACAACCATGGCGAAATTCAAGAGATGAGAAATCTACAGTTACAAGCGATTCTACTGGGATAGTAGCGTAACCGCCGGGTAACTGTGATCCATGGGGGAATGTGCTTTCCATATCCATTTTTTTTAAAAGAATTTTTAAAATATTTTCACTGGGAATTGAAGCAAGTATATTTAGTACTTGGAGATTTTTAGACTTGTGCCTGGCCAGCGTATGCCTAATGTCTTTAAGAACGACAACAGACTTGTTAAATTTCGAGTTAGCAAGTATTTTCAAACTTTAAATAGTAAATCAATAGTTTGAGATAAAGTAACATAAATTCCAACCTAATGAACTAAGGAAGAGGATTTTGAAATGTTTTGAAAGTCCACAGTTTTGGAAAAGTTATATTATGTAAATTTCTTAAATGAAGAATTGCAAATTTAAAATTTGGGTTTTGTAAGTTGAAAACTTTAGTAAAAGACTTTTGCGTCTTGATTGTAGAAAATGATGAGCAAATGAGTTAATTAACAAAGTTAGTGAGATAAAACAAATAGAATGAATTCTATACTCATTTATTTTTAATATGTTTTGAGCTTGGTAAAAAAATTGTGTAGGGTATAAATATTGGTGAAATTTTAACAATCATTTTTCCTTACTTGTAATTTCGGGACGAAATTCTTTTAAGGAGGGGAGATTGTAACGGCCCTGAATTTTTGAACAATTTAAATTGAAAATATTTAATTAATTTTAAATATTTTAATGATGATTTAGATTGAATTCCCAATGCTATGTAAAACATTTCTATGATTTGGCGATTAAAATTTAAAATTTAATCTATAAAAAGTTGAATAAAGGTTTAAATTTTGACTTTGGAGTTGAAATTGAATATTGAATTTGTATTTTAAATTCAAACTAATGACTTAGGAAAATAATTTGGATACAAGTATTATTTATGTAAATTTATAAATGGATGGTTAGTTTTAAATAACATTTTTCTTTTCTTTAAAATAAAAAGGAATAAAATTTTAATCAATACAAATTAGATAAAGAAATACACATAGTTAAAAATTCAAACAACAAAATTTACAAAACCAATTGAAATTCAAAATAAAAATATAAAAGGAAAATTTGTTAATTTTTGTTTGGGCTTTGAAAATTTTGGTTGGCCCGCGTTTGATATTAGTGCCGTGATTAAGTATACCCGTCTCCTTTTACCCATTTTCATTTTTGAAACCCTAAACAAAATAAACGAACGAAAGAAACAACAATGGCGGCTTCGTGTTCCTCTTCGTCCAAAACTAGGGCTTTCGAAGCTGCGCTATTTGCTTGACCGATAGGAATTTGCGTGTTGCCGTGCTCGATCTATTCTTCGTTGCTCACTGCTGCTTCGTTCTCATTCGGCCTCTTTGGAAAAAAAAAATTTTTGGCTTTCGTCTTCGCTTCGACAAAGGTGAGTTTTCTCACGATTAATCGTTATTCAAGTTTTTAAATTTGTTTGAATTGGGTGCTTGGTTGCATGCTATAATTTGGGGTGTTATTTGTTATCATTTGCTCAGTTAATTTAATTTAAACTGATAAGAGCAGATAAGTCTCTGCATGTATGTTTGTTGGGCTGTTATTTGCTATCATTTGCTCGATTGCTTGAATTTGAACTGATAAGAACAAATGCTATTTAAAATTTGTTTTAAACTAATAAGAACAGATGCTGTTTAAAATTTGTTTTTAAACTGATGAGGACAGATGCTATCATTTAAAAATCTGATGAGAACAGATGCTATTAAAACTTGACTTGTTTTGTTTTTGCTGCATGTGATGGATCTTTGAATCTAGATGAGGAAAATTTTGTTTACATGCGCTTGTTTGAACTTCAGTTCATATGTGATGTATGTATGTGTCTGTAAAACCCCCTATTCTTGTTCTCAGATGCAAGCTATTTCAAAACCCAAATCATTTCCTCTTTTACCTATCAGTCTTAAGTTGTTTAAGGAAAATGTAGTAAGGAAATAAAAATACTTTAGTTCTGAAAATACTTGTGAGCAAACCACTTTTCTAAATTCTTTAAGTTGATATATATGAACTGCTTTGTGGTGTTCTTTGATGTTTTGCTGTGTATTATGCTTGCATGCCTATATAATAATGATTCAAGTTATAAAGGTCTGTGAACATCCTATAATCTGAAAGTAACAAAATTTACAAGTTCAAAACAATTGTTTGATGAATCTGATGCATTGCTAAAATTCTTGAATCCATTATGTGATGCTTGAATGTTTGTTTAGGTATGGAATTGAAAGTATGTATGTGAATATGTATTTATGCATATACATGTCACTGTGAGTAACATCACTCTTCCTAAATTTTAGTATGAATCTAATTGCTGTTTACTCTAGAAATAAAGTGTTTGTATGCCTTTTTCAAGCTTATTACTGGTGCATATATATGAATGTATGTTGTAATGCATGCTGCAGCGTGAATGTGTTTTCTGTTTTTAAGTTCCAGGTTCTTGAATTTGCTTAAAATTTCATTTCAGATGATTTAATATGCTTTAAGTTGATTTATGGTTGTTGCCTATAAAATCTTTGTGAAGATGATGACTGCATGTGTATAAATTAGTGAATATGATTTTTATTTAAGTGTGCATGCCTGGTATATCCATGTCACCCCTCTGTTTCATAGTTCAGAGTTAAAAAAAATTTGATCAAAATTCTGTTCCTTCATCCCTGGTCTCTGATAGGCCTTAGTTTTTAAAACAAAAAAATTTGGCCTGTTCAAATATGAACTAGGAAAAAAAATAGTCAAACATGTATATATATACATAGTAACTGGAAAGCAAGAGTGTATAGGCATTTATTATTATTGTTTGATTTGACTAGTACAATAACCAAAGTTTTGTTACTTCTTGCCTGAACATATTTTACCAAATAAGTGTATATATAAGTTTTGAAGGTTGCATGTTGACTGTGTACTTTTTAATCTCTGGTTTTGTGCCTTAAACTTGCACCATGTTTAGTAACAAACTAAGTAAGTTTTGAAATTTTCTTTCTTTTACTGGAAAAAAAATATAAGCCCAACCTTTCTGTAAATTTCCATACTATTGTTACAAGTTATGGCACTATATTTGGACTTATTAATGAAAAATTTTGAAATCACTTAAAACTGGTTCTTGTCTTACCTGTGTTGGTATGCTTTGACTTGATTCCACTCTTTCCATATATGTTTAACCCTGGTGCTGGTCTGCATACTTCAGTGCTTCATTGTTGCACTATGTTGGTATAACTGTTGCATTTGGTTTATTTTGTTTGCACTCATTTGTAGTCTGCACCTCGTATGTTGTTGCATTGGTGCATTGGGTTTGTCTCAGCCTTGAACCTTTGTAGTTGTAGTCATACATTGCATGTTGTTATTTCCAATAGCACTTGGTTTGTGATTTTGTTGGGCCTTGTTCTTGTGCACTGACCATATGGTCTTTGCTTATTTGTAGCTGGTATTACTTGTTCACCTGCACTTGTTTGGCTTTGCGGTTCATCCTGTTGCACTTTGGTCTGTCCACTGCAGTATGTGTCTTGTTTAATTGAGTCAGTGATAATGGTCACTGTGTTGCATTGTTCCATGTACACTTGAGGTCTTGCAATTTGTTTATTGATGCATTCAAGTGTTCACTGCCTTGTAGTCTCTGTTTGTAACTTTCATCACCGGTGCATGCTGTTCTTTGTTCATTGTACTCGAGCACTTTGCACTCTGATGCTTGTTGTTGTATATTTGTGACATTGAGCATTTGGTCTGCATACATGATTTCTTGTAGTTTTCATTTTGTACTTCTTCGTGCTCTGGTATGCTGCAGCATGCATCACTTTTGCCTCTGTGTTTGTTGTATTCACTGCTGGTCTCTTTATCCATTCATCGCTATGCCTTGACCTTAACCATTGTCCACACATGTTCATGCTTTACTGCTGTTACTATTTTATCCAATTCATTGCAAATTTATTTACTTGAATAAAGATTAATCCTGACTCGAGTGTTTTTGTGTTTTGCATAAAATGCTCGGGTCAGACCGAGTATTTTTACAGCTTGAAGATTTTCTGGCAGCGAAGTTAGAGAGAGGGGAAAGCACTTCACTAAAGTTTTTTTGGAAAAATTTTCTTGTACTTAATAATAAATAAATTGTTCCGCTGTATTAAATGTAATTCATTGTATAACTCTGATATTTGTATATAAAAGAAAAAAGTTCATTTATAAAATATATTATTGTTTCTGTGATTCTGTGACTCATTCTGTTTAAATGTTATAAACTAAATAACAATCCATCATTTGAACGTTTCTAGTTGGTTTAATTACCGACTAGAGGCGGTCAGAGCGGCGGGTCGTTACACTAATCAAATCGAAATTGAGGTATTTTCGACCACTCCTGAAAAATCCACTTCCGGAAATTCACTTTCTTTCATTGCCTCCGACCATAAGATCACCGGCACACCTCACCCAAGCCTCGTCATACCTTCCAGCAACCATCCCTGCCATCGCAATCGCACCCGATGCTCCACCGTCGCCCCAGTCTCCTCTTCAATAACATCAAACCCAAACCATCCATAAACCCTACTTTGGCTTCGCTAGGCAGCCTCAACCACAGAAAAAATCCATAACCATTTTTTCTGGGTCCATCCACCTACCAGCCTTCTTCGACGACAAGTTCGACATCGATCATCTCACCGATCGCCGTGAATTGGCGATAAACCCAAAACTCTTCATCCCAGATTTCCTCAGAAATTACTTCACTAAAAATCACCATTCCAATTCCTAAAATCATGAAATCATACTACTATTCATATTATATAATCTGAAATTAAAATTAGCTTGATTGATTACTGACGAATATTAAGCTCATCACTGACATTGTTCATTTTTGAGATAATTGCTAAATATAAATACAAGTTGTTATTTATAAAATTCATAACACATTGTAATTGCCAATTTGCATTTATATATTTTAGCCTAAAACTGATTACAGGGGAAGATACAATTATTTTTCCTATTTGAAAGTGGAGCCTGTATGATACTGAACATGTTCAACATAGATATTCACAAACCAATCATCTCACATATACATTCACATATGAATCCGTGCATATAAACATGATTTATTTTATTAATTTAACAATTATTATGAGTATCATCATAATATCAGATCATAAAATTGTTTTTGAATAGGAGTTGTGCAGTTAAAGCGCTCGGCAGATTTAAAGCAGTGGAGGTGCAAAAAAGTCACAGCGGGGATACAGTGAGGATATAGTGAGATATAGCGGATAGCTCTAAAATAGCATATAAAACTCGTACTTAATGTTTTTACAAATATATAAATGGTAATTAAATGAAAAATTATCATTCAATTGGATTATAATTAATGCATATATGATTTTAAACAAAAAAACATATGCAAATATACTTTGAATAAACGTAAAACTGTTATATAACATAATTGAATTTAGTAGAATATTAGAGTATTTTCATTTCTTTAAATATATTAAAAATTAAATCAAATAAATTAGTTTCATTATTTTTATAATGTATAAATGCAATTTTGTTAATTCATTTTATTAGAGAAGATATAGAAGAAATAGCAAAATATAGCGGGAATAACGGGATATAGCGGGGATTAAAGCGGAAATGCTATATTTTGGGGCTATATGGAAAAATCGTAGCAGTAGAAATCCGCTGTGAGATATTGTGGGGTTATAGCGGGGTAATAGCGGGGAATTAACTATGCAGAATAGAAGTTTACTCACCTTGATCAAGAAGAAACAGAGAAGAACAGGCTTGAAGTAAATTTATAAACTGGGAATTAGTTGTTGGTCTTTGAACAACTAAAACTTGATGATTTTGATTGATGAATTTTGTTGAGTTGCTCCTAGCGTTTTGATTCATTTTTAAATTGATATGTGTAACGATCCTGAATTTTGAACAATTTAAAAATGAAGATATTTAATTAATTTTAAATATTTGAAATAATTTTAAATTGAATTCCAATAAAACTATGAAGTTGGCGATTAAATTTTTGAATTTAATCTATTTAAAGTTGAATAGAAATTTGAATTTAACTTTGAAGTTTGAAATTGAATATTGAAATTGTATTTTAAATTCAAACAAATGACTTAGAAAAAAAATAGTTTGGAGTTACGAATTATATTTATGTAAATTTATAAATAGATGTTGATAGTTGAACTTCAAAACGTTTCTATGTTTATTAAAGAAAACAATTTACAAAACAAAATTTAATTCAAAATAAAAATATAATTATATATATAATAAAATAAATAAAGAAACACGCATAGTTAAAAATTCAAACAACATATTTATAAATTTTGAAAAAAATATAATGTAACTACACTTAGTTAAAGTTTTAACAACAAAAATAATACAAAACAATTGAATTTAAAATGAAAAAAAAAATAATAAGAAAAAAATAAAAAAATAAATAAAATAAAATAAGAAGTATACGTTACCTTACTTTTATCACCTTGATTCACGCTGTTTTTCATGCCTTCCTCCATGCCTAAATCACGATCCCTTCTCCTTAAAACATGAAGCCCCCCAATTCATTCGAACCCTAAAAAAAAAATAACGAAAAAAAAAAGAAGAAATAAAAATGGCGGCCTCCTCTTCGTCGTTCAACAACTAGGGCTCCCGCTTCATCTTCAATTCGCTCGGCATCAATCTTCTCGCGGCCTCTTCAAAAACAAAGGTGAGTAATTAACGTTACTCACATCTAATTCGAAGTGGTTTCGATTTCGTCTGTTTATTTGTCTTGATGTTTCTGCTCGATTTGATTTTTTGTTCGATTTTGATATTTTATGCCGTGAGTACTTATTAGCTACTCACATCTAATTCATTTTCGTCGATTTGCTTAGCTCGTTCAAATCTGTGTTTTCGTTGTTTGAATGAGTGATACTCTCGGTTTGATTGCTGAGTTTAATCTCTTGGTCACGGTTTGAAATTTGTTGCTTTGATGGTAGTTTCGTTTGACTTCGGTCACTTAATTTTTAATTTGAATGCTGAGATTTATCCAAAGTCACTTGATTTTTGTGATGCTTGCTTACTGATTTTCACGGCATCAATTTCTTTTGACTTCGTATTCTCTGTCTTGATTGATACCTTGGCCATTCGAATTGGTCCTTTCTGTGAGGATGTGGGGTTGTTCGTCATCGACTTCATTGAACAGTGGTTTGTTAATCGCTTAGAACACGTTAGTTCTCTGACCTGTATGATATGAACATCTTGTAGCCCTCTTTAACATGTTTCCATTATTTTCTTTGGCCATAAAAGCAACATTTTAATGTTTGGCAAATTACATCTGTTCATTTGAAAGTATGCAGGGGTTATAAAACCTGATTGCAAGCATATGTTCCATGCGCATGTTGTTTAAATACAGATTATACAGACCTCATACATGTATTATTTCATAGATTTTATTGCTGGATTAAATTGTACAAAACATAGTTGAGTAATTTATTTACTCACATCTAATTTGAAGTCATGTGACATTTTGTAGTTGATTCACGCCTGAGTATATATATATGTAGGCCACCTCTGTTATGATATAAAGTTTAAAAGAAAAATAAAATCAAAGCCTGTTAAAGTTTCCTGTCCATTGCATATCGCTGCCTGGTTGTCTCGAGCACATTTGTATTTATGATTTACTGTCTGGACTGTTTGATGGTTTTCTTGGTCATTTTAACATATTGCTCATTGTTGTCTTGATAGTGTTACTGCTATCTTGATGTACTTGAACAACCACAATCTTGAACGGTTGTTATTGCTATGATACATTCATCATGAAATCGGGTTATGCATAGGTATATAGTTGTACCTATTATTGATGGGCTCGTAGCTTTCTGTTACATAGCTCAGTTTTGCTTGACTTCTTATCTTCACTGTTGCCAGTCGCATTACATTGTTGCCAGTTGCATTTATTTCCATTATACTTGAGCTAGCCTGTAGTATGCATTGCCATATTGTTCAGTTGATTCATTAAACTTGAGGTCTGCGCCACATTTGTTTCACTTGAGTCTGGTCTCACCTGAGTTATAGATGCATATTTGCAGTTTTCCTCCCTTTACCTTGAACTACTATAGTCTGGTATCACCTATGATATTTCCATGTAGTCTGTGCATTCATGTGCATTGATAGTTCATTTACTTGAGCATTTGATGTTCATGTTTCCACTGTTTCATTTGTACATGTTCATTTCACTTGAATATTGTGGTGGCTGCAGTGCTTTTTGTTGAGATTTTTCCTTGGTTGCATTGCATTGATGCACTGAGATTATTTACAGTTTAACTTGTTGTACCTTGTACTGGCTCCCTTGTATTCAAGTGGGGGCTGCAGTTTTGTTTGCAGTTTTTCCTTGAATATCTGAGTTGGTTTAGACTTGCATTTGTGGTGGCTGTAGTTTACGTTTGCATTTGCCCATGCATACTTGTGGTGGTGCATTTTGTATTTACAGTGCCTTATTGTCACTGTCTGGATTGAGTTTCTTGATGCGTTGATCTTAGCTTGCTTCTGATTTTACTGAAGTTTGATAGTCTCGACTAAGTTGCTTCGAGACAGTTTTTGTTGCATTATGATCTTGTGGTGGCTGCGTTATTGTTGCAGTTCGCCCTTGTGTTCATTAGTGACTGCAGTTTCATTTTTATGGAAATTTTGCACTTGTTAAAGCGTGCAGTAATAAGTTGTTGAAAACTTGTTTTATTTCACAAATTGTTGTGGCGACGCAGCGCACGCGTGCGTGCACTGCAGCCACGTAGTATCGACATTTTGAATCGATATTTGAACCTTCATTGGTTTTGGTTCGTTGACTTTTTGAGTATATCGTCACGATAGTGGCAAGGCAGTGCACGCAAGCGTGAACTGCAGCCACGGAGTTGACATTTTAAATGTGGCGAGGCCGTATACGCGTGTGTGTACTGCAGCCCTACCAAATTTAATGTTTTAAATTGATGTTTTCTTTTTGATGAAAATTATTTTATGTTGCCAATTCAATATATTTTGAATCGATTTTGATGATTTTGTTGTTAATTGCCGTTTAGGCAAATTTTGATTGTTTTCTAAATTATCTTCATCAATAATCTCTTCATCTATCTCATTGATAATCTGAATCTACTGAATTGTTGTTTAACACTGTTAAGTGTTATATTTGCCGTTATCCGATTTCTTGTTAAAGGATCGGATAGGTAAATTATATTTGACTGTCATCTAATTATTGATTATTATTGCCTCTATGCACTAATAACTGAGTTTGAATTAGACTGACCTGTGTATTATTTTCTTTTGAATATAATACTCGGGTCAGACCGAGTATTTTTACAGCTTGAAGATTTTCAGGCCGCGAAGTTAGAGAGAGAGGGGAAAGCACTTCACTAAAGTTTTTCGAGAAAATTTTCTTTGTACTCTAAAAGATATATATATATATAGATAACTGTTCCGCTGTATTAAATCTGATTCATTGTATAAAACTCTGATGTATGTAAGAAAAATTCATTTATGAAAAATATTATGATTATTCTGTGATTCTGTGGCTGATTCTGTTTAAACTCTATAAACTGACTAACAATCCGTCATTTTGAACGTTTCGAGTTGGTTTAATTACCGACTAGAGGCGGTCAGGGCGGCGGGTCGTTACAAAAGTGGTATCGGAGCTTTGGTTTACTCAAAGCTCAGTTTATGATGTTTAATATGAATAGTTACTAGAACCACTATAAAGAAAGTGCTTTTCAAATTTAAAGAAGTATAAAATTGTTTTCTTTAAAATAAAAGGTATTTTGAAAGTTTGAATTATTTTGAAAATTCCCCTCTCTAAATTTAAGTGCGATAGTTTATATTCGGTGAGGTCTCATTAGATTTGAGTTTCAATCGTTCGGAAGCTCATTATCGAATTATTGAGATTTATGAAAAATGAAATATGAGTTAAGTGAATTAATGAATTGGTTTAAATTGGTTTAAATCGAATAACTTGAATATTTCAAGTAATAATTGGGAAATAAAAGGATATGTTAATTTGGTTATAACCAAGAGAATTATTGAATTATAACTTGGGAATTTGATTCTGAATTCTTTTGAAATTGATTTCAAATGTTGTTAAGAACGAATTAGTAAATAAATGAATTATAAGTATTTAACTTATAATATGGATTTTGGGTATATAACTGAGTTATATAAATTGAATTGAATTGAATTAATAAAAAGATTTATAAATCGAAGTTTTATAAATAGAAAGGGAATTTGTAAAGATTGTTTATAAATTCGAAACCAATTGAATTTGATAAGTAAATTGTTGTAGCTTATTAAAGGAGATATATTCACGATTTTGGACAGTGGGTAATCCTTTAAAAATAAAAAAATAAGTCGTAGAAATGATGAAATTGGTTGACAAAGCATATTCACGATTTTGGACAGTGAATATATTATTGAATAAAACGGATATGTTTTAGGGAAGTGATATTATGGAAGGAAGTTTAATTGTTGATTTAACTGTATGAATCAAACTAGTTTTGATGTGAAGTTTATATTTCAAGTTTAAAACTATTGCCTAAAATAGTTAATATGGAAATATAGATCTAATGGAACCAATTCGATGAATAATTTACTAAAGAACTAGTTGATTATTTTTGAAATAGAAAGCAAATGTAAAGTTCAAATGAAATTTAGATTTCAAATTTGAAGTTGTCAACAGGATAATCCATTATAGGTTTAATAAATTCAGTGATGAATTTGAATTTAAACGTGCGGAAAATTGAATTAAGTGAAAAACTTAATATTGAAAAGTTTGAAATCGGTTTGAAACTAATACTATGAAAAGTATGAAGAATTCAAACTATGAATTAAGTTGAAGTTGAAAAAGTTAATAGTTTTAAAGATGTTTTAAAATACATTAACTATCGAATACATAGATTTCAACATTCAATTGTTGAAATAGGCGTTTTCGAGAAATAAGGAAATGGTGGACTATAACACTGTTGTTATAGTAAATGGTTTCCGGAAGGAAATGTTGTTTATAGTATTGGGATTTATATATCTATCTTAAATCTGAATCCCTATACTAGTGATTTTGAGTTGTCGTAACGATGTTTTACGCAACATTCGTTTTAACTCAAATAAATGTGTTTAGAAGAATGATTTCCTTAAAGAGTGAAATATATACTTAATTTTGATTCAAGTATATTGAATATTTTCAAAGTGTTGAAAATAAAAGAATTTGTGAATTACTTATTATTGAATAAGTATGGAAATATTTTCCAATATGAAATGAAAGGTTTGAAATTTTATCTTTTAAAGATAAATTGAAAAATGAATATTTGAAATTGGTTTCAAATGGCTAAGTGTGAAAATTTTATATCTTGTAAAGATATTATTTTGAGAAATTTGAACGATTAGTTCAACTTGGAAATTTTTCAAAAGATTGAATCTTGAGTTAAATTGAGTTTAACTTTGACACCAAAAAAAATATAAGTTGAGCTTTGAATTTTAGATAGTCGATTGGGATTGTATGTCTAACATTGTGAATTGATGACATAGCATTTGATCTCTATTAAATATATATCTGTGGCGGCGGAGAATTTATTCTTTTAGCTTAACACCCTTCTCTGAGACGTACGAGCTTAGAGGTTATATATCGATAGACATCAATTATGTGTTAAGAATTGACGATGTAACGTGAAATCCAAATCGAATGTGAAGTCGATAATGAATTGGATTATGAATGTGAATTAGGTTTGAGATAACCTTAAATTTTCAAATCGATTTAGAGGAAAATTTTAAACGTGATGGAAAATTTGGAATCCTCTATTTGTTGTGAATGAATTGAGTTTTCGTAACTTATATATGTGAATATAATTCGAAAACTATCAGTTTGGAAAGTCATTATTATGAAAATCCTGTGTAGGTTTACAAAGGTATGATATGTACGAAATGTGAAATGAAGTACTATATGTATATGACATATGTTTTCTAAAAAACTGAGGATATGGAAATGTACCTTCCATTTATTATGTGTGAAGGTGATTGGAACTCGGTGGAGTGTCCATTGAAAATCGTAGCTACGTAGAATTCCATTAGTGGAATGTCCAATGGGACTGATATGATATCCCCCACGATGGATCATCGTGTTTGGGATTATGTGATTGATGCTGGCGTAATTCGTGGGGCGTGATGCCTACAGTTACAAGCGATTCCACTGAGATAGTGGCGCAACCGCCGAGTAAACTGCGATCTGGAAACCGAAGCGAAATTCGAGGGGCGTGATGCCTAAGGCCACGAGCGATTCTACTGAGATAGTAGTGTAACCGCCGTGTGGACCGCGATCTAAGGCGACAACCATGGTGAAATTCGAGAGTGATGAGAAATCTAAGATTACAAGTGATTCTACTGAGATAGTAGCGTAACCGCCGGGTAAACTGTGATCCATGGGGGAACGAGCTTTCCATATCCATTTTTAAAAGAATTTTTAAAAAAAGTATTTTCACTGGGAGTTGAAGCAAGTATGTTTAGTACTTGGAGATTTTTAGTCTTGCGCCTGGCCAGCGTATGCCTAAAGTCTGTGAGAACGACGATGGACTTGTTAAACTTCGAGTTATCAAGTATTTTCAAACTTTAAATAGAAAATCAATAATCTGAAATTAGAATTACATAATTCTAACTTAATGAATTAAGGAAGAAGATCTTTTTGAATATTTTGATGGATAAGATATATTATGCAAATATTTAGCATGAAAGATTTTAAGTTTAAAAATCTGAATTTTGTAAGTCAAAAATTTGGTAAAAGACTTTTGAGTCTTGATTATTGAAATTGATAAACAAAACTAGTAAATGAAATAAATGGAATGAATTCTATATTTATTTGCGAGTTTGAAACTTGGTAAAATTATGTAGGGTATAAATATCGGTGAGATTTTAGCAATCGTTTTTCCTAACTTATAACTTCGGGACGAAATTCTTTTAAGTAGGGGAGATTGTAACGATCCTGAATTTTGAACAATTTAAAAATGAAGATATTTAATTAATTTTAAATATTTGAAATAATTTTAAATTGAATTCCAATAAAACTATGAAGTTGGCGATTAAATTTTTGAATTTAATCTATTTAAAGTTGAATAGAAATTTGAATTTAACTTTGAAGTTTGAAATTGAATATTGAAATTGTATTTTAAATTCAAACAAATGACTTAGAAAAAAAATAGTTTGGAGTTACGAATTATATTTATGTAAATTTATAAATAGATGTTGATAGTTGAACTTCAAAACGTTTCTATGTTTATTAAAGAAAACAATTTACAAAACAAAATTTAATTCAAAATAAAAATAAAAATATAATTATATATATAATAAAATAAATAAAGAAATACGCATAGTTAAAAATTCAAACAACATATATATAAATTTTGAAAAAAATATAATGTAACTACACTTAGTTAAATTTCTAACAACAAAAATAATACAAAACAATTGAATTTAAAATGAAAAAAAATAATAAGAAAAAAATAAAAAAATAAAAAAAATAAAATAAGAAGTATACGTTACCTTACTTTTATCACCTTGATTCACGCCCTTTTTCATGCCTTCCTCCATGCCTAAATCACGATCCCTTCTCCTTAAAACACGAAGCCCCCCAATTCATTCGAACCCTAAAAAAAAAATAACGAGAAAAAAAGAAGAAATAAAAATGGCGGCCTCCTCTTCGTCGTTCAACAACTAGGGCTCCCGCTTCATCTTCAATTCGCTCGGCATCAATCTGCTCACGGCCTCTTCAAAAACAAAGGTGAGTAATTAACGTTACTCACATCTAATTCGAAGTGGTTTCGATTTCGTCTGTTTATTTGTCTTGATGTTTCTGCTCGATTTGATTTTTTGTTCGATTTTGATATTTTATGCCGTGAGTACTTATTAGCTACTCACATCTAATTCATTTTCGTCGATTTGCTTAGCTCGTTCAAATCTGTGTTTTCGTTGTTTGAATGAGTGATACTCTAGGTTTGATTGCTGAGTTTAATCTCTTGGTCACGGTTTGAAATTTGTTGCTTTGATGGTAGTTTCGTTTGACTTCGGTCACTTGATTTTTAATTTGAATGCTGAGATTTATCCAAAGTCACTTGATTTTTGTGATGCTTGCTTACTGATTTTCACGGCATCAATTTCTTTTGACTTCGTATTCTCTGTCTTGATTGATACCTTGGCCATTCGAATTGGTCCTTTCTGTGAGGATGTGGGGTTGTTCGTCATCGACTTCATTGAACAGTGGTTTGTTAATCGCTTAGAACACGTTAGTTCTCTGACCTGTATGATATGAACATCTTGTAGCCCTCTTTAACATGTTTCCATTATTTTCTTTGGCCATAAAAGCAACATTTTAATGTTTGGCAAATTACATCTGTTCATTTGAAAGTATGCAGGGGTTATAAAACCTGATTGCAAGCATTTGTTCCATGCGCATGTTGTTTAAATACAGATTATACAGACCTCATACATGTATTATTTCATAGATTTTATTGCTGGATTAAATTGTACAAAACATAGTTGAGTAATTTATTTACTCACATCTAATTTGAAGTCATGTGACATTTTGTAGTTGATTCATGCCTGAGTGTATATATATATATATAGGCCACCTCTGTTATGATATAAAGTTTAAAAGAAAAATAAAATCAAAGCCTGTTAAAGTTTCCTGTCCATTGCATATCGCTGCCTGGTTGTCTCGAGCACATTTGTATTTATGATTTACTGTCTGGACTGTTTGATGGTTTCCTAGGTCATTTTAACATATTGCTCATTGTTGTCTTGATAGTGTTACTGCTATCTTGATGTACTTGAACAACCTGAATCTTGAACGGTTGTTATTGCTATGATACAGTCATCATGAAATCTGGTTATGCATAGGTATATAGTTGTACCTATTATTGATGGGCTCGTAGCTTTCTGTTACATAGCTCAGTTTTGCTTGACTTCTTATCTTCACTGTTGCCAGTCGCATTACATTGTTGCCAGTTGCATTTATTTCCATTATACTTGAGCTAGCCTGTAGTATGCATTGCCATATTGTTCAGTTGATTCATTAAACTTGAGGTCTGCGCCACATTTGTTTCACTTGAGTCTGGTCTCACCTGAGTTATAGATGCATATTTGCAGTTTTCCTCCCTTTACCTTGAACTACTATAGTCTGGTATCACCTATGATATTTCCATGTAGTCTGTGCATTCATGTGCATTGATAGTTCATTTACTTGAGCATTTGATGTTCATGTTTCCACTGTTTCATTTGTACATGTTCATTTCACTTGAATATTGTGGTGGCTGCAGTGCTTTTTGTTGAGATTTTTCCTTGGTTGCATTGCATTGATGCACTGAGATTATTTACAGTTTAACTTGTTGTACCTTGTACTGGCTCCCTTGTATTCAAGTGGGGGCTGCAGTTTTGTTTGCAGTTTTTCCTTGAATATCTGAGTTGGTTTAGACTTGCATTTGTGGTGGCTGTAGTTTACGTTTGCATTTGCCCATGCATACTTGTGGTGGTGTATTTTGTATTTACAGTGCCTTATTGTCACTGTCTGGATTGAGTTTCTTGATGCGTTGATCTTAGCTTGCTTCTGATTTTACTGAAGTTTGATAGTCTCGACTAAGTTGCTTCGAGACAGTTTTTGTTGCATTATGATCTTGTGGTGGCTGCGTTATTGTTGCAGTTCGCCCTTGTGTTCATTAGTGACTGCAGTTTCATTTTTATGGAAATTTTGCACTTGTTAAAGCGTGCAGTAATAAGTTGTTGAAAACTTGTTTTATTTCACAAATTGTTGTGGTGTGACGTCCACTCTTTTCGCACACTATAAACTGACACACGTGCCAATTCAAACCATACGGAAGGTCGGATTGTTATGGGGTAAATGAGAAAGATAGAGAAGAAATAAAACAAAACAGAATCTCACAGCGGAAGGATAAAATATAGTAACAAATATACAGTTTCATAAACAGTTTACAAAAGCTTGATTCTTCTTTTACAATAAATATCAGAGTTACACATACCAATACAACAATGCAGCGGAATATTAAGAGTGTGTGGTGCAATACTATATATAAAATAATGCTGAATCTTCGTCTTCGTCCTCCAAGGTAAATCTGCTATCCTGAAATGCTCGGACTGACCCAAGCGAATTTGAAAAGACAAAAACACTCGAGTCAGACTAGAAAATCTTATGTGAGTTAAATAAACAGAAATAAATATGAGTACAGTAACTCAAGAGATGCTCGGGATTTACATCTCCTAAGGATCCGTTAAACTATTTACTATGTAGTATATTGCGCTATTATAATAGTGTCTATTTATAAAATAAACTTACTTTTAAATAGCGTTAAGGCTTTACATTTTCCACCTTAACACGTAAAATGCCAATAGTCTATACAGTACCGTAATACCTCCTGATCGGGAGGCTACCAGAGGATACTCCATAGGTACGACACAAATAGAAACTCGTAGTAAAGGCTCGGTATGGTAGGTGACACGGCACAACTAGGCAATGCCAGGGTAGATATACCAATTGCTATCCAGGCTGGTGGAAACGCGTAGCCGCAGTTACCGCCCACCTCAGACTAACTCCCCAAAATCAAAATATAGAAGTGGCCACTGAATCAAATCCAAGTCAAAGTATAATATCGAAGAGGAGCGTCCGATCAGAGGAATGACCTCATTGGCCTGAGAATCACTCCTGTTTTAGCCACCTTATGCCAACTCACGGGAGTTGGGTCCACGTATTCACCTTACAGGAAACGTCGCCACCACCTACTTCATTCTGGAATCTCCACCGCGTACACGGTTAGTCAAAGTGGTTTTCGGTATCGACAGAGAGTATGTCCATATCTGATCCCGGTCTCTTTGCCAACCAATCGTTATTATAACACCGCGGTTATTTAAAAACAGTTTATACTTTAAAACCAGAATATAATCCCTTTCAAAACCATAATATTACGATATCATTTCTTCTTTAAAAACACAAACAATTTATTTTCATATTATTTTATAAAAGCCCAAATCAATGATATCGTTTCCCAAATAAAATTTTCCTTTCCAAAAATTATGTCACTTTTTATTATTTAATATCCCATGTAACCAATATTTTGTTTGTAACTTTCAACATAATTCTTCGAAAATCCATAGTATTTTAAAACCATTATTTTCAAAACTAAATGGTTTGGATATTCAACGGTATGCGAATTAAAAAGGTTTAACTTTACTGTTGCTTTATAAAGAATAAATTACATGGCTTTCCAAATATTTCTTGTTTTAAAGTTAAACCAAAATCCAAAATATTACTTCAAGTCCCAAAACCATTTCAATTTTATATATATTTATATCCATTTTTGAGCATTAATATTTCAACTAAAGTTGGATTTTTATCCTTTCAAAATCAATATTCTATTAATTAATCTTGACCATTCACATAAAATCCATAATTAATAAGACTTCAATTTCTAGTAATATATATATATATATAGAATTTTTCCACTTCAAATTATACTAGAATATCCATTTCTATTTATTTTGGGAAAATCCAATTACAAATATCATATCTTAAAATTTCCAACTTTACATTTAAACATAGGATATAAATTTACCAAACTCCATTTTCTAAGTTTCTTCCATTTTCAATAAAGAAATTTATATTCCTTTTAATTTCAAAATTTCAACTTCATAGGTATATAAATATGGAATAAAATATTTATACAATATAAATTTAAGATTTATAGACCGTATTCAATCCAAACCATAGAAATCACATTAAAATAGTTATATATAGACCGCGGTGCCTGTATATAATTTTCTATCCTATGGTCAAGTGATACGGATATTTATCATTTCAATCCGCAATTTAAAAAATAAAACTTTGCGGTTTTATCATTTCAAACCACAATCCCGAATGAAATGTAAAATGTATGCTAACTTGCAGTTTAATGATATCAAATAAAACATCCATTCAACAACACATCCATCATCCAGTCACAAACATCAAGCAATATCAACCAATAACAAAATATGTTTGGGAATATACAACAGGTAATAATTGGCAGTTTAATTCAAATTATATTTATCAACTATAAATCTAACAGTTTATTTTCAGTGATAATTGACATAACTGTTAACTAGCAGTTCTTATGCAAACAATAATTTCTAACAGCCAATTAATACGCAATCAATCAATTTAATTAACAGCTAAATTCAAAAAATGCAATTCAACAGATATGGGTGAAATAACATGCCAAAAGCTCATAAATAAATTTCTATTCATTTCTAAATTTTATTTAACAAACATAAAAGCTTCTAGTAATTGTGAGTGAGTTAAAACACTCACCTTTTGAATTTAAATCGAATGTAAATCCGATTTAAACCCAAAATTTGACAGTCTCTAAATTTATCCAAACCAGCATCATCAGATCCGGAATTTAATTACGATCCTAACAAAAGAAATTTCGTGTGAAACGGAGTTCGTATGTGAAAGTTATCACAATTAAACGATTTGCAATTGAAATAAAAAAAAATTAAAAATAAACAAAACAAAAATAAAATACCGTGCCACATCCACCTTCCCTCGTGAAAAACGCATATGCTTCTTCTTGATTGCTAACTTTGTTCCGTAATTTTTCTTTTATTTCGATTTACTTTAATTTTCCTCCTTATTATATGAATGTATGTATTTTAAAAGGTTTGAAAGAAAAAGAAGATTTGAAAAAGAAGAATTGAAAAAAAATGATTAAAATAAGAACTGAAAACGGAAGAGAAGATCTAGATTTGAAAAGAAGAAAGTTTGAAATAGAAGTAAATTTGAAGAAGAAGAAGAAGAATATTTGAAGAGAAAGAGAAAAAAAAATTAAAATGAGAGATAATAAGGAGCTTTGAGAAAAACCAGAAAAAAGAAGAAGAAGAAGAAGAAGAATAGCATGGAGGCTAGGGTTAGAGTTAGGAGAAACAAAATGTAATAGAAGAATAAGAAGTAGGTTATTTATAAGGTTAGAGTTAGGTTTAGGGACAAATAGATTTGAAAGGAGAGGCTGCTATTAATTAGAAATAAAGTGAATATGAACACTTGGTATTGAAATATAGCAAATATGAACAGTCCTTTTTTTTTTTAAAGTAGCAGGTATTAAAAAGAGGTATTTATTAATTAGAAAGAAAATGAATATGGAGGGACAAAAATAAATGACACGTTTCGTTAGTTTGATTCTAAATTAATTAAGTGCTAGATACAGAAAAATTTGAATACATCATATATATATATATTCATACTTTAACTGTGTGACAAAATTGCTAAACATACATCAAGTACGATCAATTGGTGACAATATATAGGAATAATCAACAATAAATGTGGATGCAATCACATAAGGATCTAATAGGGAAGGAGATAAAAGTAACAACGTTGATTAATTCCACTTTCCCACTTTAGCCAATCCAATTACAAAATTTAAAATTTTATAAAATTTCTCTCCTTTGATTTCTTAAACAATTTTAACAACTAACAACAAGTTCTATGTTAATTCAATCATTAATCATTTCGCCAATTACCAAATTAAATTTCAATTATTCGCAATAAACCAAATTATAAATTTTTCATTCCAATAAATAAAATAAATCTTGATTTTTTTTTCCTTCCATCCTTATTAATTCCACAACTTGTTCAATTTGAAAATCATTATCATATTTTCCAAATGTTACCTTAATTTAACACTTATGTAACGTATTATTAGATTCGTTGCAAGATTTCAATTTCAATCCCCATTTCTTAATATACTCAAATTCTGGACATTTTTATTTCCTTACCCATAAGTGTAACATTTATTGCCAATTCCATCCAAATTTAACAGGTAACCCTTAACAATGTTTTCAATCCAAAGGTTATACTTAAGTTTACGTTGTATTCTACAACTTATCATATTATGAAGAAAATTCACATTATTCCCCAATATTACCTTAATTCATATTAACTTAACATTAAATTTACTCTTCATTCTATTATTAACCTATTAGTATTAAATAGATGAAATTAACATTGGTTTTACACTCTATTACGTAGATATCCTTAAATTTTATCTAAGTTTATATTTACATAATATTCCAACATTAAATTTCATCCAATTTTTTTTTCTTCCTTTTTATTTTAATTAAATCCAATTTCCCTAAATTACATTCAAACAAGTAAATTTTGATTTCCAATCAATCATTATACTATAACATTCTTAACATTTTTTCATTACACTACTAAATTCTACCTTGATAAGTTTACGCTTCTATTGCTTTACTTTCACACTTCCGTTAAAATATAAATTAATTCTAAAGTAACGTTTATTGTTGACCCCGCCATTTTAATTACTCATATTTAGATGAACGTTATTTCAAATAAGTTCATTGACTCATTTAAATTATGTAGTTTATAGTAGTTGTTATCCCACCCTTACAATTATTTCCTACTAACGTGCTACCAACTCCTTTAATTAAAATTTGAATTCCAAACCTTATTTAATATACTAAGTAAGATAAATAACATATATAGATTGCTACCAACTTCCCTTTTCTTGCATCTATGTGTTTATTACTTGACACACCAGTAAATATTACATATACACAAAATTCCGTTATCACTTGCCTAACAAGGTTATTATCACTTAAGATCTCACTGCATCCACATTTTCACATTTTCATTTCCTAGTTTCTTTACTTTATTCTACATAATTTATTACACATGGGATTTTCTTTGGTTTACATCTTATTTGTATTTAACATTTCTCAATCACCAATTCATTTCACTTTAACTGCGGTAAATTGGTGGATAAATTGAATTTGATTCCCAAAATCTAAATTAACAAGAAACAAGGGTAGGTAACATACAATAGTCATTACTCTAAATTCTAGTCACCTAAATAGTCTTTTATTCCTTGCAAATAAATGTTACTATTTATTTTCATAGTACAAATCTCAATGATTATCCCATTTTATATTTGCTTAGGCCATTTATAGTCCACTATACATATCTACATAAATGGGTAATTTATTCAATTCATTAAGTGTCAATTCTATTAAGCCCTGTTTATATCTTATGCATCCTTCTATTGCTTTACAAAAGGGAATAACTTTTAAACTCATACACTTAATAACAAAACCGTTATAAATCCAATAAACTTCCAAATCCAAGTTTGTACACATTTTACACAACTATTATGATTTCTCACAAACGTTGAATTTATTAAATGACCATTTATTATAATTTAATTCCCTTAATTGAATCAAATGCTTATTATTATATATATTCTTTTCATTCTACCATTCCTTCCCATTATAAATTCATTAATGTATTTACACATCTCTATCTTTCAAATATAAAATAACCAAACTGATTACAAACATTGTTTCTATCAATTTTCATAAGTTTGTTCAAAACTATACTTTTGTTTACATAAAATAAATTTTATGTTTCTATTAGTTTTCTTTTCCTTTCACTACAGGCATAAATTATTACTATCTACACTAATTACATCTTTGTATTAATGAACACCATTTAAGTTAATATTTATACTAACATTCACAAATTCAACATTTATTTGTTTCTTCAAAATTACTTTAAATCAAGTTGTGAAAATTTACATTATCCACATCTATTATCATAAAATTTTATAGTTACACTAAATTGCAACCACTATACCAAATTTCTACATTTATTTTTAACCAAATTAGAAATTATATTAATTCATTTTATTAAATATCATAAATTTAACGGGTCGTTACAATCTCCCCCACTCAAAACTTTTCGTCCCCGAAAAGGAAAAAGAAGGGAGGAGGAAGATTTACAGTGCATCTTATTTCAAATACTAACTTATAAACAATATTTTACTGGATTAATTTCCTTTAATGAAATATACTTGTTTTATAATCATTATATCCTTTAATACTTGAATTATTAAAGTTGGAAAAATACTTTCACAAAATTCTAAGTCCAAAATTTTCTGAAAATTTTGGCAGAGTCTCCTTTGTACGGAGGGACTCTGGAGAAAATATAATATCCAAATATACAAATATATTACACATATTATCCAAATAAAATATCCCAACACGGGAAAATATATAAAATAGCGCTTTATTCGAAATCCGGAAACGTACCTATTTGTCGGACACTATACGTTTTTTATTTTGGAACCAAAAGCAGTAGCAGTTGCTTCCATCACCTGTATTCACTTATATAGTCTAAAAGTTAAATATTTATATTGCAGTGAAATGTTTGGATAGATTCAATCATTCATATCCAATCAAATGCAACAACCATAAATTTTAACAAACAGCACATGCCACCAACAGACAACCATTCAATCAAACAATCAATTTGTTGTTCGGGTTCAAATTCTGAAATTGTACGGAATGAAGAATAACTATCAATTGCATCCGTTACTCAACAGTCTTAGATGGAACAAAGATAGATTATTTGTTCATCCCATAACTCCAAAATTTCTTACCCAACCAACATACATCAACCAAACAATCCAAACCAACACCAAAATAGTTTATTTACATTTATTTCATACTTCAGTGGTTTGATTTTCTTCCCTTCATTTATGAGGGATTTCTTTGTTCTTACAAGTTTTATTTTCCAATTATCACCAAATTTATTATATTTGTATTTCCTTTTTATTACTTAAGTTTATAAAATAATTCTCATTAATAACAACAAATATTTTGAATATCTTCCTTTCTTTACTCTTTACTTGTAAGGTTTCCCTTAAATTCTTAATCTGCTAACATTCATTCTTATAAGTGGAAGTTTTTTATTTAACCATTAACTATGAATTGCAGTCATTTAATTTTTCCTACTTTCCATTATATTAGAATAGGGAAGATTAAAACATACTTAAGTCAATAATCATACAATCAATTCTTATTTTGAATTTCATTTTATATACTTAGGTTCATATCATCTATTAATAATTCTTAACCCTTTTTTAGTAAAATTTCAATTATAACCTAAGTTTATACCATTAAATTCTTATTATAACAGTAATTTATTGAATACTTCATTTTCCTAAATTCCTACTTGTAAAATATTCAATTCCAGTTTCTCATTTAACACTTCAACTTTTATATTTGGGTAAGTTATTTATGTTAAGGAAATTGCAATTGAACTTATACAAGTTTAATCTCCATTCTTTTAATTAAATTTAATGTTTATCCATATTACTCTTTGTCTCATATGTATGCAAATTCCTCTTTATAGCTTTGCAATTATTCTCTTATTTCAATTAGAGGTTTCAATTCATTTATTACTTAACTTTTATTTCACTACAATTTAACAATTGATTAATTAATGGAGAATTTTAGAATTGGATTCCGGGTCAGATTTCAATTTATTTCAAAATAATAGATAAATAAGTTCTTACAACTCAAAATCTCTAATTATAGTTAGAACAATAAAAGAAATTTTTTTTAGAAAATTTCAAATAAATCTGTAGTAGAATTCACTACAGTAGCCTTTCCCCTTCGAAACCCGAAAATGAAAGTCGATGATGCGGCCGCCATCACCGAAATTATTTTCCAGCGACAGAGAGGGAAGTACAAAATTTATTCTCTCCAAAATCTTCTTTAAAACAATTCTTCCAAATTATACTAAATATTTATATAAGAAAATACTTATAAACCAAATCATTATATTTCATAAATCCTTTGAAAGCAGATTTTCAAAATCCCGGACTTAAGTTCTAAAATCTCCCATTTGATTTATTATAATTTCAACTTAGCTTCAATTTATTACAAAATATATATATATATTTTTTCCTAACACCCAATCTATAGCAACCAAATATATATATATATATATATATCTTTATAAAAATATTTTTATATATAGAAAATATAATAGGCAAAATTCTTTCATTCACCTATATTAAAACAAATATTATGTCGGTCTGTCCTATTAAGTGTTTAGAAATCCCAATTGATGACATAGCGTCCCATGCATCAACCAGAATTTATAAATACAAAGCGGAACAGATTAACACAATATAAAAATCTTTTTACTAATACTAACAAATACGCTCTCTCATATATATACACTCAGCGACTCCCATAGGATATTTCTACCCTATTAATAAAGAGTCAAACCCCACAAAGCCAAGGTTTATCGCTAAACCTAAGCTCTGATACCAACTGTAACGTCCACTCTTTTCGCACACTATAAACTGACACACGTTCCAATTCAAACCATACGGAAGGTCGGATTGTTATGGGGTAAATGAGAAAGATAGAGAAGAAATAAAACAAAACAGAATCTCACAGCGGAAGGATAAAATATAGTAACAAATATACAGTTTCATAAACAGTTTACAAAAGCTTGATTCTTCTTTTACAATAAATATCAGAGTTACACATACCAATACAACAATGCAGCGGAATATTAAGAGTGTGTGGTGCAATACTATATATAAAATAATGCTGAATCTTCGTCCTCCAAGGTAAATCTGCTATCCTGAAATGCTCGGACTGACCCAAGCGAATTTGAAAAGGCAAAAACACTCGAGTCAGACTAGAAAATCTTATGTGAGTTAAATAAACAGAAATAAATATGAGTACAGTAACTCAAGAGATGCTCGGGATTTACATCTCCTAAGGATCCGTTAAACTATTTACTATGTAGTATATTGCGCTATTATAATAGTGTCTATTTATAAAATAAACTTACTTTTAAATAGCGTTAAGGCTTTACATTTTCCACCTTAACACGTAAAATGCCAATAGTCTATACAGTACCGTAATACCTCCTGATCGGGAGGCTACCAGAGGATACTCCATAGGTACGACACAAATAGAAACTCGTAGTAAAGGCTCGGTATGGTAGGTGACACGGCACAACTAGGCAATGCCAGGGTAGATATACCAATTGCTATCCAGGCTGGTGGAAACGCGTAGCCGCAGTTACCGCCCACCTCAGACTAACTCCCCAAAATCAAAATATAGAAGTGGCCACTGAATCAAATCCAAGTCAAAGTATAATATCGAAGAGGAGCGTCCGATCAGAGGAATGACCTCATTGGCCTGAGAATCGCTCCTGTTTTAGCCACCTTATGCCAACTCACGGGAGTTGGGTCCACGTATTCACCTTACAGGAAACGTCGCCACCACCTACTTCATTCTGGAATCTCCACCGCGTACCCGGTTAGTCAAAGTGGTTTTCGGTATCGACAGAGAGTATGTCCATATCCGATCCCGGTCTCTTTGCCAACCAATCGTTATTATAACACCGCGGTTATTTAAAAACAGTTTATACTTTAAAACCAGAATATAATCCCTTTCAAAACCATAATATTACGATATCATTTCTTCTTTAAAAACACAAACAATTTATTTTCATATTATTTTATAAAAGCCCAAATCAATGATATCGTTTCCCAAATAAAATTTTCCTTTCCAAAAATTATGTCACTTTTTATTATTTAATATCCCATGTAACCAATATTTTGTTTGTAACTTTCAACATAATTCTTCGAAAATCCATAGTATTTTAAAACCATTATTTTCAAAACTAAATGGTTTGGATATTCAACGGTATGCGAATTAAAAAGGTTTAACTTTACTGTTGCTTTATAAAGAATAAATTACATGGCTTTCCAAATATTTCTTGTTTTAAAGTTAAACCAAAATCCAAAATATTACTTCAAGTCCCAAAACCATTTCAATTTTATATATATTTATATCCATTTTTGAGCATTAATATTTCAACTAAAGTTGGATTTTTATCCTTTCAAAATCAATATTCTATTAATTAATCTTGACCATTCACATAAAATCCATAATTAATAAGACTTCAATTTCTAGTAATATATATATATATATATAGAATTTTTCCACTTCAAATTATACTAGAATATCCATTTCTATTTATTTTGGGAAAATCCAATTACAAATATCATATCTTAAAATTTCCAACTTTACATTTAAACATAGGATATAAATTTACCAAACTCCATTTTCTAAATTTCTTCCATTTTCAATAAAGAAATTTATATTCCTTTTAATTTCAAAATTTCAACTTCATAGGTATATAAATATGGAATAAAATATTTATACAATATAAATTTAAGATTTATAGACCGTATTCAATCCAAACCATAGAAATCACATTAAAATAGTTATATATAGACCGCGGTGCCTGTATATAATTTTCTATCCTATGGTCAAGTGATACGGATATTTATCATTTCAATCCGCAATTTAAAAAATAAAACTTTGCGGTTTTATCATTTCAAACCACAATCCCGAATGAAATGTAAAATGTATGCTAACTTGCAGTTTAATGATATCAAATAAAACATCCATTCAACAACACATCCATCATCCAGTCACAAACATCAAGCAATATCAACCAATAACAAAATATGTTTGGGAATATACAACAGGTAATAATTGGCAGTTTAATTCAAATTATATTTATCAACTATAAATCTAACAGTTTATTTTCAGTGATAATTGACATAACTGTTAACTAGCAGTTCTTATGCAAACAATAATTTCTAACAGCCAATTAATACGCAATCAATCAATTTAATTAACAGCTAAATTCAAAAAATGCAATTCAACAGATATGGGTGAAATAACATGCCAAAAGCTCATAAATAAATTTCTATTCATTTCTAAATTTTATTTAACAAACATAAAAGCTTCTAGTAATTGTGAGTGAGTTAAAACACTCACCTTTTGAATTTAAATCGAATGTAAATCCGATTTAAACCCAAAATTTGACAGTCTCTAAATTTATCCAAACCAGCATCATTAGATCCGGAATTTAATTACGATCCTAACAAAAGAAATTTCGTGTGAAACGGAGTTCGTATGTGAAAGTTATCACAATTAAACGATTTGCAATTGAAATAAAAAAAAAAAATAAACAAAACAAAAATAAAATACCGTGCCACATCCACCTTCCCTCATGAAAAACGCATATGCTTCTTCTTGATTGCTAACTTTGTTCCGTAATTTTTCTTTTATTTCGATTTACTTTAATTTTCCTCCTTATTATATGAATGTATGTATTTTAAAAGGTTTGAAAGAAAAAGAAGATTTGAAAAAGAAGAATTGAAAAAAAATGATTAAAATAAGAACTGAAAACGGAAGAGAAGATCTAGATTTGAAAAGAAGAAAGTTTGAAATAGAAGTAAATTTGAAGAAGAAGAAGAAGAATATTTGAAGAGAAAGAGAAAAAAAAAAATTAAAATGAGAGATAATAAGGAGCTTTGAGAAAAACAAGAAAAAAGAAGAAGAAGAAGAAGAAGAATAGCATGGAGGCTAGGGTTAGAGTTAGGAGAAACAAAATGTAATAGAAGAATAAGAAGTAGGTTATTTATAAGGTTAGAGTTAGGTTTAGGGACAAATAGATTTGAAAGGAGAGGCTGCTATTAATTAGAAATAAAGTGAATATGAACACTTGGTATTGAAATATAGCAAATATGAACAGTCCTTTTTTTTTTAAAGTAGCAGGTATTAAAAAGAGGTATTTATTAATTAGAAAGAAAATGAATATGGAGGGACAAAAATAAATGACACGTTTCGTTAGTTTGATTCTAAATTAATTAAGTGCTAGATACAGAAAAATTTGAATACATCATATATATATATTCATACTTTAACTGTGTGACAAAATTGCTAAACATACATCAAGTACGATTAATTGGTGACAATATATAGGAATAATCAACAATAAATGTGGATGCAATCACATAAGGATCTAATAGGGAAGGAGATAAAAGTAACAACGTTGATTAATTCCACTTTCCCACTTTAGCCAATCCAATTACAAAATTTAAAATTTTATAAAATTTCTCTCCTTTGATTTCTTAAACAATTTTAACAACTAACAACAAGTTCTATGTTAATTCAATCATTAGTCATTTCGCCAATTACCAAATTAAATTTCAATTATTCGCAATAAATCAAATTATAAATTTTTCATTCCAATAAATAAAATAAATCTTGATTTTTTTTTCCTTCCATCCTTATTAATTCCACAACTTGTTCAATTTGAAAATCATTATCATATTTTCCAAATGTTACCTTAATTTAACACTTATGTAACGTATTATTAGATTCGTTGCAAGATTTCAATTTCAATCCCCATTTCTTAATATACTCAAATTCTGGACATTTTTATTTCCTTACCCATAAGTGTAACATTTATTGCCAATTCCATCCAAATTTAACAGGTAACCCTTAACAATGTTTTCAATCCAAAGGTTATACTTAAGTTTACGTTGTATTCTACAACTTATCATATTATGAAGAAAATTCACATTATTCCCCAATATTACCTTAATTCATATTAACTTAACATTAAATTTACTCTTCATTCTATTATTAACCTATTAGTATTAAATAGATGAAATTAACATTGGTTTTACACTCTATTACGTAGATATCCTTAAATTTTATCTAAGTTTATATTTACATAATATTCCAACATTAAATTTCATCCAATTTTTTTTTCTTCCTTTTTATTTTAATTAAATCCAATTTCCCTAAATTACATTCAAACAAGTAAATTTTGATTTCCAATCAATCATTATACTATAACATTCTTAACATTTTTTCATTACACTACTAAATTCTACCTTGATAAGTTTACGCTTCTATTGCTTTACTTTCACACTTCCGTTAAAATATAAATTAATTCTAAAGTAACGTTTATTGTTGACCCCGCCATTTTAATTACTCATATTTAGATGAACGTTATTTCAAATAAGTTCATTGACTCATTTAAATTATGTAGTTTATAGTAGTTGTTATCCCACCCTTACAATTATTTCCTACTAACGTGCTACCAACTCCTTTAATTAAAATTTGAATTCCAAACCTTATTTAATATACTAAGTAAGATAAATAACATATATAGATTGCTACCAACTTCCCTTTTCTTGCATCTATGTGTTTATTACTTGACACACCAGTAAATATTACATATACACAAAATTCCGTTATCACTTGCCTAACAAGGTTATTATCACTTAAGATCTCACTGCATCCACATTTTCACATTTTCATTTCCTAGTTTCTTTACTTTATTCTACATAATTTATTACACATGGGATTTTCTTTGGTTTACATCTTATTTGTATTTAACATTTCTCAATCACCAATTCATTTCACTTTAACTGCGGTAAATTGGTGGATAAATTGAATTTGATTCCCAAAATCTAAATTAACAAGAAACAAGGGTAGGTAACATACAATAGTCATTACTCTAAATTCTAGTCACCTAAATAGTCTTTTATTCCTTGCAAATAAATGTTACTATTTATTTTCATAGTACAAATCTCAATGATTATCCCATTTTATATTTGCTTAGGCCATTTATAGTCCACTATACATATCTACATAAATGGGTAATTTATTCAATTCATTAAGTGTCAATTCTATTAAGCCCTGTTTATATCTTATGCATCCTTCTATTGCTTTACAAAAGGGAATAACTTTTAAACTCATACACTTAATAACAAAACCGTTATAAATCCAATAAACTTCCAAATCCAAGTTTGTACACATTTTACACAACTATTATGATTTCTCACAAACGTTGAATTTATTAAATGACCATTTATTATAATTTAATTCCCTTAATTGAATCAAATGCTTATTATTATATATATTCTTTTCATTCTACCATTCCTTCCCATTATAAATTCATTAACGTATTTACACATCTCTATCTTTCAAATATAAAATAACCAAACTGATTACAAACATTGTTTCTATCAATTTTCATAAGTTTGTTCAAAACTATACTTTTGTTTACATAAAATAAATTTTATGTTTCTATTAGTTTTCTTTTCCTTTCACTACAGGCATAAATTATTACTATCTACACTAATTACATCTTTGTATTAATGAACACCATTTAAGTTAATATTTATACTAACATTCACAAATTCAACATTTATTTGTTTCTTCAAAATTACTTTAAATCAAGTTGTGAAAATTTACATTATCCACATCTATTATCATAAAATTTTATAGTTACACTAAATTGCAACCACTATACCAAATTTCTACATTTATTTTTAACCAAATTAGAAATTATATTAATTCATTTTATTAAATATCATAAATTTAACGGGTCGTTACAATCTCCCCCACTCAAAACTTTTCGTCCCCGAAAAGGAAAAAGAAGGGAGGAGGAAGATTTACAGTGCATCTTATTTCAAATACTAACTTATAAACAATATTTTACTGGATTAATTTCCTTTAATGAAATATACTTGTTTTATAATCATTATATCCTTTAATACTTGAATTATTAAAGTTGGAAAAATACTTTCACAAAATTCTAAGTCCAAAATTTTCTGAAAATTTTGGCAGAGTCTCCTTTGTACGGAGGGACTCTGGAGAAAATATAATATCCAAATATACAAATATATTACACATATTATCCAAATAAAATATCCCAACACGGGAAAATATATAAAATAGCGCTTTATTCGAAATCCGGAAACGTACCTATTTGTCGGACACTATACGTTTTTTATTTTGGAACCAAAAGCAGTAGCGGTTACATGTGGCGACGCAGCGCACGCGTGCGTGCACTGCAGCCACGTAGTATCGACATTTTGAATCGATATTTGAACCTTCATTGGTTTTGGTTCGTTGACTTTTTGAGTATATCGTCACGATAGTGGCAAGGCAGTGCACGCAAGCGTGAACTGCAGCCACGGAGTTGACATTTTAAATGTGGCGAGGCCGTATACGCGTGTGTGTACTGCAGCCCTACCAAATTTAATGTTTTAAATTGATATTTTCTTTTTGATGAAAATTATTTTATGTTGCCAATTCAATATATTTTGAATCGATTTTGATGATTTTGTTGTTAATTGCCGTTTAGGCAAATTTTGATTGTTTTCTAAATTATCTTCATCAATAATCTCTTCATCTATCTCATTGATAATCTGAATCTACTGAATTGTTGTTTAACACTGTTAAGTGTTATATTTACCGTTATCCGATTTCTTGTTAAAGGATCGGATAGGTAAATTATATTTGACTGTCATCTAATTATTGATTATTATTGCCTCTATGCACTAATAACTGAGTTTGAATTAGACTGACCTGTGTATTATTTTCTTTTGAATATAATACTCGGGTCAGACCGAGTATTTTTACAGCTTGAAGATTTTCAGGCCGCGAAGTTAGAGAGAGAGGGGAAAGCACTTCACTAAAGTTTTTCGAGAAAATTTTCTTTGTACTCTAAAAGATATATATATATATATATATATATATATATATATATAGATAACTGTTCCGCTGTATTAAATCTGATTCATTGTATAAAACTCTGATGTATGTAAGAAAAATTCATTTATGAAAAATATTATGATTATTCTGTGATTCTGTGGCTGATTCTGTTTAAACTCTATAAACTGACTAACAATCCGTCATTTTGAACGTTTCGAGTTGGTTTAATTACCGACTAGAGGCGGTCAGGGCGGCGGGTCGTTACAAAAGTGGTATCGGAGCTTTGGTTTACTCAAAGCTCAGTTTATGATGTTTAATATGAATAGTTACTAGAACCACTATAAAGAAAGTGCTTTTCAAATTTAAAGAAGTATAAAATTGTTTTCTTTAAAATAAAAGGTATTTTGAAAGTTTGAATTATTTTGAAAATTCCCCTCTCTAAATTTAAGTGCGATAGTTTATATTCGGTGAGGTCTCATTAGATTTGAGTTTCAATCGTTCGGAAGCTCATTATCGAATTATTGAGATTTATGAAAAATGAAATATGAGTTAAGTGAATTAATGAATTGGTTTAAATTGGTTTAAATCGAATAACTTGAATATTTCAAGTAATAATTGGGAAATAAAAGGATATGTTAATTTGGTTATAACCAAGAGAATTATTGAATTATAACTTGGGAATTTGATTCTGAATTCTTTTGAAATTGATTTCAAATGTTGTTAAGAACGAATTAGTAAATAAATGAATTATAAGTATTTAACTTATAATATGGATTTTGGGTATATAACTGAGTTATATAAATTGAATTGAATTGAATTAATAAAAAGATTTATAAATCGAAGTTTTATAAATAGAAAGGGAATTTGTAAAGATTGTTTATAAATTCGAAACCAATTGAATTTGATAAGTAAATTGTTGTAGCTTATTAAAGGAGATATATTCACGATTTTGGACAGTGGGTAATCCTTTAAAAATAAAAAAATAAGTTGTAGAAATGATGAAATTGGTTGACAAAGCATATTCACGATTTTGGACAGTGAATATATTATTGAATAAAACGGATATGTTTTAGGGAAGTGATATTATGGAAGGAAGTTTAATTGTTGATTTAACTGTATGAATCAAACTAGTTTTGATGTGAAGTTTATATTTCAAGTTTAAAACTATTGCCTAAAATAGTTAATATGGAAATATAGATCTAATGGAACCAATTCGATGAATAATTTACTAAAGAACTAGTTGATTATTTTTGAAATAGAAAGCAAATGTAAAGTTCAAATGAAATTTAGATTTCAAATTTGAAGTTGTCAACAGGATAATCCATTATAGGTTTAATAAATTCAGTGATGAATTTGAATTTAAACGTGCGGAAAATTGAGTTAAGTGAAAAACTTAATATTGAAAAGTTTGAAATCGGTTTGAAACTAATACTATGAAAAGTATGAAGAATTCAAACTATGAATTAAGTTGAAGTTGAAAAAGTTAATAGTTTTAAAGATGTTTTAAAATACATTAACTATCGAATACATAGATTTCAACATTCAATTGTTGAAATAGGCGTTTTCGAGAAATAAGGAAATGGTGGACTATAACACTGTTGTTATAGTAAATGGTTTCCGGAAGGAAATGTTGTTTATAGTATTGGGATTTATATATCTATCTTAAATCTGAATCCCTATACTAGTGATTTTGAGTTGTCGTAACGATGTTTTACGCAACATTCGTTTTAACTCAAATAAATGTGTTTAGAAGAATGATTTCCTTAAAGAGTGAAATATATACTTAATTTTGATTCAAGTATATTGAATATTTTCAAAGTGTTGAAAATAAAAGAATTTGTGAATTACTTATTATTGAATAAGTATGGAAATATTTTCCAATATGAAATGAAAGGTTTGAAATTTTATCTTTTAAAGATAAATTGAAAAATGAATATTTGAAATTGGTTTCAAATGGCTAAGTGTGAAAATTTTATATCTTGTAAAGATATTATTTTGAGAAATTTGAACGATTAGTTCAACTTGGAAATTTTTCAAAAGATTGAATCTTGAGTTAAATTGAGTTTAACTTTGACACCAAAAACAATATAAGTTGAGCTTTGAATTTTGGATAGTCGATTGGGATTGTATGTCTAACATTGTGAATTGATGACATAGCATTTGATCTCTATTAAATATATATCTGTGGTGGCGGAGAATTTATTCTTTTAGCTTAACACCCTTCTCTGAGACGTACGAGCTTAGAGGTTATATATCGATAGACATCAATTATGTGTTAAGAATTGACGATGTAACGTGAAATCCAAATCGAATGTGAAGTCGATAATGAATTGGATTATGAATGTGAATTAGGTTTGAGATAACCTTAAATTTTCAAATCGATTTAGAGGAAAATTTTAAACGTGATGGAAAATTTGGAATCCTCTATTTGTTGTGAATGAATTGAGTTTTCGTAACTTATATATGTGAATATAATTCGAAAACTATCAGTTTGGAAAGTCATTATTATGAAAATCCTGTGTAGGTTTACATAGGTATGATATGTACGAAATGTGAAATGAAGTACTATATGTATATGACATATGTTTTCTAAAAAAGTGAGGATATGGAAATGTACCTTCCATTTATTATGTGTGAAGGTGATTGGAACTCGGTGGAGTGTCCATTGAAAATCGTAGCTACGTAGAATTCCATTAGTGGAATGTCCATTGGGACTGATATGATATCCCCCACGATGGATCATCGTGTTTGGGATTATGTGATTGATGCTGGCGTAATTCGTGGGGCGTGATGCCTACAGTTACAAGCGATTCCACTGAGATAGTGGCGCAACCGCCGAGTAAACTGCGATCTGGAAACCGAAGCGAAATTCGAGGGGCGTAATGCCTAAGGCCACGAGCGATTCTACTGAGATAGTAGTGTAACCGCCGTGTGGACCGCGATCTAAGGCGACAACCATGGCGAAATTCGAGAGTGATGAGAAATCTAAGATTACAAGTGATTCTACTGAGATAGTAGCGTAACCGCCGGGTAAACTGTGATCCATGGGGGAACGTGCTTTCCATATCCATTTTTAAAAGAATTTTTAAAAAAAGTATTTTCACTGGGAGTTGAAGCAAGTATGTTTAGTACTTGGAGATTTTTAGTCTTGCGCCTGGCCAGCGTATGCCTAAAGTCTGTGAGAACGACGATGGACTTGTTAAACTTCGAGTTATCAAGTATTTTCAAACTTTAAATAGAAAATCTATAATCTGAAATTAGAATTACATAATTCTAACTTAATGAATTAAGGAAGAAGATCTTTTTGAATATTTTGATGGATAAGATATATTATGCAAATATTTAGCATGAAAGATTTTAAGTTTAAAAATCTGAATTTTGTAAGTCAAAAATTTGGTAAAAGACTTTTGAGTCTTGATTATTGAAATTGATAAACAAAACTAGTAAATGAAATAAATGGAATGAATTCTATATTTATTTGCGAGTTTGAAACTTGGTAAAATTATGTAGGGTATAAATATCGGTGAGATTTTAGCAATCGTTTTTCCTAACTTATAATTTCGGGACGAAATTCTTTTAAGTAGGGGAGATTGTAACGATCCTGAATTTTGAACAATTTAAAAATGAAGATATTTAATTAATTTTAAATATTTGAAATAATTTTAAATTGAATTCCAATAAAACTATGAAGTTGGCGATTAAATTTTTGAATTTAATCTATTTAAAGTTGAATAGAAATTTGAATTTAACTTTGAAGTTTGAAATTGAATATTGAAATTATATTTTAAATTCAAACAAATGACTTAGAAAAAAAATAGTTTGGAGTTACGAATTATATTTATGTAAATTTATAAATAGATGTTGATAGTTGAACTTCAAAACGTTTCTATGTTTATTAAAGAAAACAATTTACAAAACAAAATTTAATTCAAAATAAAAATAAAAATATAATTATATATATAATAAAATAAATAAAGAAATACGCATAGTTAAAAATTCAAACAACATATATATAAATTTTGAAAAAAATATAATGTAACTACACTTAGTTAAAGTTTTAACAACAAAAATAATACAAAACAATTGAATTTAAAATGAAAAAAAAAAATAAGAAAAAATAAAATAAAATAAAATAAAATAAGAAGTATACGTTACCTTACTTTTATCACCTTGATTCACGCCGTTTTTCATGCCTTCCTCCATGCCTAAAGCACGATCCCTTCTCTTTAAAACACGAAGCCCCCCAATTCATTCGAACCCTAAAAAAAAAATAACGAAAAAAAAAAGAAGAAATAAAAATGGCGGCCTCCTCTTCGTCGTTCAACAACTAGGGCTCCCGCTTCATCTTCAATTCGCTCGGCATCAATCTGCTCGCGGCCTCTTCAAAAACAAAGGTGAGTAATTAACGTTACTCACATCTAATTCGAAGTGGTTTCGATTTCGTCTGTTTATTTGTCTTGATGTTTCTGCTCGATTTGATTTTTTGTTCGATTTTGATATTTTATGCCGTGAGTACTTATTAGCTACTCACATCTAATTCATTTTCATCGATTTGCTTAGCTCGTTCAAATCTGTGTTTTCGTTGTTTGAATGAGTGATACTCTCGGTTTGATTGCTGAGTTTAATCTCTTGGTCACGGTTTGAAATTTGTTGCTTTGATGGTAGTTTCGTTTGACTTCGGTCACTTGATTTTTAATTTGAATGCTGAGATTTATCCAAAGTCACTTGATTTTTGTGATGCTTGCTTACTGATTTTCACGGCATCAATTTCTTTTGACTTCGTATTCTCTGTCTTGATTGATACCTTGGCCATTCAAATTGGTCCTTTCTGTGAGGATGTGGGGTTGTTCGTCATCGACTTCATTGAACAGTGGTTTGTTAATCGCTTAGAACACGTTAGTTCTCTGACCTGTATGATATGAACATCTTGTAGCCCTCTTTAACATGTTTCCATTATTTTCTTTGGCCATAAAAGCAACATTTTAATGTTTGGCAAATTACATCTGTTCATTTGAAAGTATGCAGGGGTTATAAAACCTGATTGCAAGCATATGTTCCATGCGCATGTTGTTTAAATACAGATTATACAGACCTCATACATGTATTATTTCATAGATTTTATTGCTGGATTAAATTGTACAAAACATAGTTGAGTAATTTATTTACTCACATCTAATTTGAAGTCATGTGACATTTTGTAGTTGATTCATGCCTGAGTGTATATATATATATATAGGCCACCTCTGTTATGATATAAAGTTTAAAAGAAAAATAAAATCAAAGCCTGTTAAAGTTTCCTGTCCATTGCATATCGCTGCCTGGTTGTCTCGAGCACATTTGTATTTATGATTTACTGTCTGGACTGTTTGATGGTTTCCTTGGTCATTTTAACATATTGCTCATTGTTGTCTTGATAGTGTTACTGCTATCTTGATGTACTTGAACAACCTGAATCTTGAACGGTTGTTATTGCTATGATACAGTCATCATGAAATCTGGTTATGCATAGGTATATAGTTGTACCTATTATTGATGGGCTCGTAGCTTTCTGTTACATAGCTCAGTTTTGCTTGACTTCTTATCTTCACTGTTGCCAGTCGCATTACATTGTTGCCAGTTGCATTTATTTCCATTATACTTGAGCTAGCCTGTAGTATGCATTGCCATATTGTTCAGTTGATTCATTAAACTTGAGGTCTGCGCCACATTTGTTTCACTTGAGTCTGGTCTCACCTGAGTTATAGATGCATATTTGCAGTTTTCCTCCTTTTACCTTGAACTACTATAGTCTGGTATCACCTATGATATTTCCATGTAGTCTGTGCATTCATGTGCATTGATAGTTCATTTACTTGAGCATTTGATGTTCATGTTTCCACTGTTTCATTTGTACATGTTCATTTCACTTGAATATTGTGGTGGCTGCAGTGCTTTTTGTTGAGATTTTTCCTTGGTTGCATTGCATTGATGCACTGAGATTATTTACAGTTTAACTTGTTGTACCTTGTACTGGCTCCCTTGTATTCAAGTGGGGGCTGCAGTTTTGTTTGCAGTTTTTCCTTGAATATCTGAGTTGGTTTAGACTTGCATTTGTGGTGGCTGTAGTTTACGTTTGCAGTTGCCCATGCATACTTGTGGTGGTGCATTTTGTATTTACAGTGCCTTATTGTCACCGTCTGGATTGAGTTTCTTGATGCGTTGATCTTAGCTTGCTTCTGATTTTACTGAAGTTTGATAGTCTCGACTAAGTTGCTTCGAGACAGTTTTTGTTGCATTATGATCTTGTGGTGGCTGCGTTATTGTTGCAGTTCGCCCTTGTGTTCATTAGTGACTGCAGTTTCATTTTTATGGAAATTTTGCACTTGTTAAAGCGTGCAGTAATAAGTTGTTGAAAACTTGTTTTATTTCACAAATTGTTGTGGCGAGGCAGCGCACGCATGCGTGCACTGCAGCCACGTAGTATCGACATTTTGAATCGATATTTGAACCTTCATTGGTTTTGGTTCGTTGACTTTTTGAGTATATCGTCACGATAGTGGCAAGGCAGTGCACGCAAGCGTGAACTGCAGCCACGGAGTTGACATTTTAAATGTGGCAAGGCCGTATACGCGTGTGTGTACTGCAGCCCTACCAAGCGTGCACTGCAGCCACGTAGTATCGACATTTTGAATCGATATTTGAACCTTCATTGGTTTTGGTTCGTTGACTTTTTGAGTATATCGTCACGATAGTGGCAAGGCAGTGCACGCAAGCGTGAACTGCAGCCACGGAGTTGACATTTTAAATGTGGCAAGGCCGTATATGCGTGTTTGTACTGCAGCCCTACCAAATTTAATGTTTTAAATTGATGTTTTCTTTTTGATGAAAATTATTTTATGTTGCCGATTCAATATATTTTGAATCGATTTTGATGATTTTGTTGTTAATTGCCGTTTAGGCAAATTTTGATTGTTTTCTAAATTATCTTCATCAATAATCTCTTCATCTATCTCATTGATAATCTGAATCTACTGAATTGTTGTTTAACACTGTTAAGTGTTATATTTACCGTTATCCGATTTCTTGTTAAAGGATCGGATAGGTAAATTATATTTGACTGTCATCTAATTGTTGATTTTTATTGCCTCTATGCACTAATAACTGAGTTTGAATTAGAATGACCTGTGTATTATTTTCTTTTGAATATAATACTCGGGTCAGACCGAGTATTTTTACAGCTTGAAGATTTTCAGGCCGCGAAGTTTGAGAGAGAGGGGAGAGCACTTCACTAAAGTTTTTCGAGAAAATTTTCTTTGTACTCTAAAAGATATATATATATATATATATATATATATATATATATATATATATATATATATAGATAACTGTTCCGCTGTATTAAAATCTGATTCATTGTATAAAACTCTGATGTATGTAAGAAAAATTCATTTATGAAAAATATTATGATTATTCTGTGATTCTGTGGCTGATTCTGTTTAAACTCTATAAACTGACTAACAATCCGTCATTTTGAACGTTTCGAGTTGGTTTAATTACCGACTAGAGGCGGTCAGGGCGGCGGGTCGTTACAATATGAAACTTTGCTCTGATTTCCTTTTACTTTGCTTCAGGCTTCTGAAACTTCCAGGTCTTGAATTTTTTTCAAAAGCTAGTGTTTGATCTTTAGTTTTAGGTTTGATTCTTTACTTCTGAGGAATCTTGATATTGAGTTGCCTGAAGCTTAATCCTTGCTTTGAATTTAATTTATTTTTCTCTGATCTTCACTTGCTTTAATTCGTTTCGGGTTTTAGATTTTTATTTCACATTTTTTTTACTTTTGAAAGAGAAGAAAAAATGTAACCTGGTTTAACTTCTTTGATATTTATATTTTAAAGTTTTAAGGAATTAAGATTACCACTTGTTATTCATTTGTTAACACTTGTCTTAATAAAATTTAAAATGGTTACACCTAATAAACTTCATAAAAATTATGTTTAGATCCTTAACTTAAATTAGTTTTATAGACTTTTGTTTAAGTCCCTCTTAGCTTTATTTTTTTACAAAACATTTCCTTTTATATTACATATGTATTTTATTTCAAATACAAGTTCAAAGTCAAACTTAAATCTACTCATATATATATATAGACACATATATATTTAAATTCAAATAATTCTAAAGCATTTATTATTTTGAATTCTTAAACTCAAACGAATTTTTACAATCTTATTTATATATACAAATCAACATTTATTTTATTTATTTTGAAAAAATTCAAATTAATTCCAAAATTTTATCCCAAAATTTACATCAATTATTAATTTAAATTTAATTCAAAAATGGGGATCGTTATAGATTTCCCCTCCTTAAGAAAATTTCTTCCTCGAAATTTGAAAGAGAGAGAAAGACAAACAAAGAATATAAGATCACAGAAAAAGATAGAGAAATGGCTTGTCAGATCAAGTCGAATATCCACAAATATGAGAATAAACTCATTTAATACTCTACGAAATATTTAGGTCATTTGATATACGATATATGCAGGGCATTGGGGCATTGCTTAGTCCGAAGGAATAACTAACCGTTCGTAGAATATATCGAAACCCAATGGAGTGGACAAGAATAGTTTCGACTACGATCTCAAATTCAAGATTTAACTCACTTACGATTTGCTGAGAAATGAAACTATGTGTAGTTCCCGTATCGAACAAAACTCAAAAAAATTTATCGTAAATGAGAAGGTTACCTTCTACCCTTATCAGCCTTTGAGGTTAAAGGATCATCATTGATTGCATACACCTTCGCTACATGAGCTTGCTTCCTTTTCAGACAATCTTTTACATCGTGACTTGGCTTGTGACAGTAATAGCATTCCTTAACTCCCTGACCAGTCTTCATAGTTTGTTCTTTCTTAACTTGTCTCTTCGGATTCTTTCAGTTGTTTGAATAGTGGCCCTTTTCTTGGCAATTGTAACAAGTTATATCTTTCGCCGGGTTTCCCCGTTTGTCCTTCTTTTCGTTGCCTTGTTTCTTGCCCCCGAATTTTCTTTTCTTCCAATTTTGATTACTCGAATTTCCTCCTTCCCTTAGGACTTCCTGCATATCCAATGTAGCATATCTATACCCCATATCTATTAAATCTGAAAAAGATTCTTTGATGTGTGTTGTCATCCTTTCATGGAATTTCTTATTTATCCCACGAATGAATCTTTCATTTTTCTTTAGAGGCGTGTTCTCCAATTCTGGGCTGAAATGGGATAATTCGTTAAATTTGTTTAGGTACTCCTCAAGTGACAAACTCCCCTGCTTCAAGTCTATGAATTCTTGGTACATTCGAAAGATACTTGCCGACGACATATAGCGCTTCTTAAATACTTCCTTAAATCGATTCCAACTAAACTCATCTTTCGGTTCATCCGTGGTAACTGTCTCCCACCATGCTAGAGCCTCTTCGTGGAGTTGCCAAGAAGCAATTAGTCGCATCTGATTGTCTTCCAACTTTAGTCCCCTGAAAATCCTTTCACATGATCCGATCCAGGCATGGGCTTCGATAATGGATTCTTTGCCAGTGAACGGCTTTCCACCCAATCTGGAAAAACTTTGATACAGATCAGCCAGATCCGGTTGAGGTTGAGTGGGAATAGCTGCCGTTACAGGGACTTGACCAGCTGTAGTGGTATTTCCCCCTCCCTTACCTTGTCCTCTTCTTCCGCTCATTCTCACTATGTATAAATAGTAAGAAAACGTGATTTCGGCATATGGACAAGATATCTTAGGGATATCAACAATTTAAATAAATAGACCGAGTAATTCGGGTTTTCGGTTCATGGGTTGTACTCATTCTAGGGTATACTTCACCCTATCTCTAATGATCCATCTAATGTGTTATACTCCGTATCTAAAGTTATTACTTAACCTTTTGCTTTGATACCACTTGTGATGACCCGAACTCGATGCCCGACAAATGACATTGAAATCCGCATCGCCGGAGCTTATAACAACATTAGATGTAAATAAATAGCGGAAACAAAATGAATATCATTGATCATAACACAGATATAACTTTGATACAATATCCATTACAACATCGATCACCAATACCAGAGTGATCCACAAAAGATACTACAACAAAATGACCACTCCAAAGCGGAACAATAGAGACTTCAAAGAAAAAAAAAGCTTCCAACATACATCAACTTTGATAAGGTCTTCAAAAACTCCAAAACTCCAAACGCTTCGAAAGATTTCCAAATCCAAAAGCTTTCCAAAATCTGACAGCTTCCAAAATTCTTCTGAATCCAAGCTAGCTCCCAAAACACGGATAACCTGCTTCTAGGCTTCCCTTGTGGAAAATTGTGGGCATCCAGAGTTTAGGAAGGGAATAATAAACTCCGGCTCAGTCATGGGACTGGTATGAGTAAACAAAAAGATTTGGTTTGAACAAAGAGGTTAAAATGAAATTCGAAATGCTTTTTGAAAATGAAACTGCCATAAGGCCTCCTGCCACACACACATTGCAAGCGCACACTTGGAGGAGATTTCTCCTTATGACAGTCAAAAATGCTTGATACGAGAAAACCATTTGATATTATTATTAGTGCATAGTGCAGAAAACCTTTCGAAAATATAATATCAATCTTAGCCAGCATACCACATTTCGTCGTATGCCTACTATAGTACCACGTTAAATGACAGGTTATGCAATTGATATCGTAAAGGGCACGTATTGTTTCTTTGGATTGCCAACAAATGGTCAGGCAAAGGAACTTCCTACATCGAAATGGGTATGCCTCTGGAAGGATGCCCCCGAGAACCTAACTGGATCTCTGATAACACAAGGCCGACGCTACCTCACGCTTTAACCAAGCTGTAACTAGGTAACTACCACACAAGTATGCCATCCCTGGTCGTTACCGGTCTTTATCCAAGGCGCCTCTGAACCAACAACCACACAGCAATAAGTATGTAGCAACTACATAGGTTAAATATCTGGGCTCCATACCATGATATCACCTTTTATCCAGAAGAAAATGGACATACCCTAGGGGCGCTACCCCTAAAAACCGCGCGCAAGATTCATGTTTCGACCATTGCCGGGTTGTGAGGATCGACAAAGTCTCGTCCACAAAGCTATGCTTTTTCACAAAGCTATGCTTCAATTAAAAAATGATCAGCAGCACTTCATGTGCCACATTACCAAATTGGGAATGTATCACTAGTAACCATCAACTACATAACCTCTGAGCTAGTACGTCTCAGAAGGATGTTAAGCTAAGAGAATAAATCTCCGCCACCAAACAGAAATGTATTTGATAGAAACCGGCTTTACATCTCAAATTTTAACGTCAGACACACATCCATACAAGTCTATTCCAGGTTCGAACAGAACCGAAGGCACTTCCGAAGAAGCCCTTGCAATCCAGGTATCCCCAATCCTGATCGGACTCCCCATCACATATGAAGATCTCTATACCGTAGCTACTCAGTGCAGAGTCATTCGATAGGTTATTCTATCATTCTCGAAGGCACCCGGTCTTCACCACCGTCTTCGAATGCTATCCATTTCGTCGTATCACTATTCGGAATGGGTTATATGACACAAAGGTCCTTTCCCGGCTAAACCGAATAGTGAGCGCAATATTTAAAAACCATATGGATAATGGGATCTCAGTTAAGTCACAACTTATTATCCAAAACCTTTCTTTCAAATGGTTTTAAACATATTACCATTTACAAATCTTTAACCAAAAAGATTCACTTCACAAAGTCCATCCGGTTCTCAAAGATCCATTTACGGATTTCAAAACAATTTCCATTTCAATTGGGTTAACTCATTCAATCTTTAAATCAAAGATTTAACTTATAGCTTTCAAAACCCGTTTCCAAAGGTTCATTCATAACTTGGAAACCCATTTCATTTCAAATTGAAATCCCATTAACACAAATTGGAAATTCATTCCTTATATGAAAGCTTCTATTATTTGAAAACAAATAGTTTTCATCTCGAAAAAATTCAATCACATTTATACAAGTTAAAATCTTTGGGTTAAATTCAAATTCCCAAAACCATACTTTTAAAATGGTTTAAATCCATATAAACACATTTATAACTTTGTATAACATTTTTAAACCATAATTTCCAAACATGGAATTCAATTTCAAATCTTGAATTTAAATTCAAATTAAATTTCAAAACTCAATCAAGTTATTCAAAAATAAGTTTTGTCCTTGAAATTCTTTTTCAAAAGCCTTTCACTTTAAACCCAATCCATTTCCAAAACCATTTGGATATAAAAATTCAATTTTTAAAATTATTTTAAAAATCTGTGACTTAAGCGATTTCCACATGAAATCCATATTTGTGTGTGTATAGTGTAGTCCAGGGGATTTTACACAATAGTGCAACATCAATCCACACAGATTCAATCATATCAATATCGATAAGCGGTATAACCCATAATGCTTATCTTCATTCACAGATTCATAGATAAAGTAAATTTATCAATCACAAAGATTCATCATTACGATTCGATGTGGGTTTCGGATAACCAACTGGAATCCGACTCCCTTTCGCATCGAAATTCAAATGCAGTTTTACGGGCCAAGGGATTTTCATATTCATGCAACAGTATATTCAGCACAGATATAACAGCTCAACACAAAGCATTTCATATTACATTGCATCATAAGCACATAACAGAGATATTAATCCAATACACAACATTCAATAGTAACCAATCACCTTTAATTAAGATGGATAAACCGTGTGGTTTAAATTAATTAACCACCTAATTACTCTCATTAATTAATTAATTAATGATTCTCTAATTACTTCATTAATTAATGACTTCTTTAATTAATTACCTTAACTAGTAATTAATCACATTTTAATTAACCTTAACCCTTTAATTTAATTAATTACTCTTTAATTTATTAATTCTTTAAATCAATCATATTAAGTAATCTTTAATTAATTAATTTTAATTAATCCTTTAACCAATTAATATTAATTATCCCTTTTAATAAATAACACCAAGTGATTAACCCTTAATCACTTCCATTCAATTACTTCCATATAGTAATTATCCACTAATTACTTTCACAAGTAATTCCTTTTCTTAATTACACTCAGTAATTCTCCATTAATTACTTCACTAAGTAATTATTCAATTAATTAACAAGTGATTATCTTTAATTAATTAGACTGAATAATTAACCTAAAATTAATTAATTTAATTAATTATAAATTAATTAATCATCACTAAATCACTAATTAATTCCTTAACCATCCACTAATTACTTGATTAAGTAATTATTCTTAATTACAAATAAGTAATTAACCTTTAATTTAATTTATTAATTAATTAATTATCTTTAATTAATCTCAATCCATTTAAAATAACTTCTTCCTTTAAGTTAAATACTATTTCTATTATTAACCTCATTAAAACTAATTTAGAAATCAATTATATATTTGAAATATAACTATATTTTAAAACAAAACAATTCAAACCCCCAACCTTTAATATACTTAAATCTTTCAAAATCCTTTGATTATTATCATTAAACTTCCATTTGAAAACATTTTGCAAATCAATTATATAATTGGACGTATATAAAATTTTCATTAAACAAAACAATTAAACGTTAGATTTAATAATTTAAAATCTTTGAAAACTTAATTATCATTCCTTTTAAAACTTATTCACTTTGAATATACTAAAAACTTAGTTAAACATTTTTGAAAACTAAATTTCTTCCAAAATTTCCAAATTTTAAACTTGTAAAAACTTTCTTTTGAAATCAAATTATCTAAATAACTTAAAATTCTTAAACACTTTGAAAACTTGTTGAAAATGATTTGCTTTTGAAACAAATCATTTCAAATAGTTTTAAACTTTTAAAAAATTTCTTTTATCTTTACCGATCAAATTAACACTTCAACAGGAAACTCGAGTTAAACACTAATAAAACCTGAGTCAGTCCCCTAATAAACCCTTGCTTGGTTCGAGATTACCCCTTCCTTCATCAGCTCTAAGTCAAATCTCCATTCACACGAGAGAAACCCCAAGCCTTCTTTAAAACCCATCTTCCCGGTCTTGATGTGCACAAGGTGCACTTGCACCAACGGCTCCGACCTCTGGCGATCGTCGCGACTATGCTCGACTTTCACACAATCCCACGCGACCACACCTTCGGACCCAGATCGCACGTAACCCAATCAAATCAAAATCGAGGTATTCTCGACCACTCCTAAAAAAGCCATTGCTGGAAATTCACTTCCTTTCATTGCCTCCAACCACAAGATCACTGATGCACCTCACCCAAGCCTCGTCATACCTTCCGGCAACCATCCCCGCCATTGCGATCGCACCCAATACTCCACCGTCGCCCCAGTCTCCTAGTCAACAACGTCAAACCCAAACCATCCATAAACCCTATTTTGGCTTCGCTAGGAAGCTCCGACCACAGAAAAAATCCATAACCATTTTTCTTAGGTCCATCCACCTACCAGCCTTCTTCGACCACAAGTTCGACATTGATCATCTCGCCGATCTCCATGAATTGGCGATAAACCCAAAAATCTTCATCCCTGTTTTCCTTATAAATTACTTCACTAAAAATCACCATTCCAATTCCTAAAATCATGAATTGATACTACTATTCAGATTATATAATCAGAAATTGAAATTAGCTTGATTGCTTACTGACGAATATTAAGCTCATCACTAACATTGTTCATTTTTGAGATAATTGCTAAATATAAATACAAGTTATTATTTTTAAAATTCATAACACATTGTAATTGTCAATTTTCATTTATATATTTTATCCTAAAGCTGATTACAGGGGAAGATACAATTATTTTTCCAATTTGAAAGTGGAGCCTGTAAGATACAAAACATGTTCAACACAGATATTCACAAACCAATCATCTCACATCCATACATTCACATATGAATCCATGCATATAAACATCATTTAATTTTCTACTTCAACAATTTTTATAAGTATCATCATAATATCAGATCATAAAACTGTTTTTAAATAGAAGTTTACTCACCTTAATCAAGAAGAAACAAAGAAGAATCGGCTTGAAGTAAATTTGTAAACTGGGAATTAGTTGTTGATCCTTGAACAACTGAAACTGTATGATTTTGATTGATGAATTTTTTTTGAGTTGCTCCTAGCGTTTTGATTCAGTTTTAAATTGATCTGAAACTTTGCTCTGATTTCCTTTTTCTTTGCTTTAGGCTTTTGAAACTTCCAGGTCTTGAATTTTTTTGAAAAGCTATTGTTTGATCTTTAGTTTCAGGTTTGATTCTTTACTACTGAGGAATCTTGATGTTGAGTTGACTAAAGCTTAATCCTTGCGTTGAATTTAATTTATTTTTCCTCTGATCTTCACTTGCTTTAATTCGTTTTTGGTTTTAGATTTTTATTTCTCATTTTTTTTTTACTTTTGAAAGAGAAGAAAAAATGCAATCTGGTTTAACTTCTTTGATATTTATATTTTAAAGTTTTAAGGAATTAAGATTGCCACTTGTTATTCATTTGTTAACACTAGTCTTAATAAAATTTAAAATGGTTACACTTGTTAAACTTCATAAAAATTATGTGTAACAACCCGCATATTTATCGAGTTTGTATTTAAATATTTTATTTAAATATTAACTCGTTAATCGGATTTTGGTCCGAAAAGCTACTTTTTGCAAACGGTCAAATTAGGACTCGAGACCACTTCCATTGAGTTCGAAATGTCGTTTACAACTTTTTAAGTATAAACATCGATAGGTTTGGAGTTAGTGAAATTTCACTGACTTTTCCCGCTTTGGACTTTGGGTTAGTTTAGCCTATTAAGCCCAAGTTCCAACCCTCTTCTCCTCACTCTTCATAAATTTCCTAACTAATCAAGCTTTGGCATTAATGGTGGAGGGAATGGGAAATTAAAACTCCAAGCACAAATTCAATTGCAAATCCAACATTCAACTCCAAATTCAAGTAGAAGATATTGGATTCAAGCTTTGGATTGCTTCTCCTTGCTTTCAAGCTTCATCTTTATAAACTTTAGTGCAAAGGTGAGATTTTTATCTCACAAATCTAGTCTATATCTATCTTGGACTGTTGGGAATGATTCCCTATCACTTTAGCATGCATATTTGCTTTTGGTTTGGATTGGATTGGCGAAAGACTCCGATTTTTGGTGTTTGGGTGAAATTTCTGCATTTAGGTCGTTCTGGCCGTTTTTAGCTCGCTCGGAGTTAGGTCGTGTGGACTTTAGGTCGTAGGTCGCGTACGAGTTAACCCCTAGGTCGTTCTGGCCATTTTCGTGTTTTCGGAGTTAGGTCGCTCAGGACCTTAGGTCGTAGGTCGTATGGCCGTTAGGTCGCTCTGCTTTGGCTCTGGCCATTTTTGCTCACTCGCAGTTAGGTCGCTCACGACCTAGGACTTAGGTCGCTCGCGAGTTAGTGGCTTAGGTCGTTGGGTCATATAACCCATTAAGTCGCGCCCCTTTAGGTCGTGAACCTTGTTAAGTCGTTCACCCTGAGCTTAGGTCTTAGGTCGCATCACCCTTAAGTCGTTCGACCTGATCCATTCTTAGGTCGCGCATCCCCTTAGGTCGCTAGGTCTTAGGTCGCGCCATCTTTTAGGTCGCGCCATCTTTTAGGTCGCGCATCCCCTTAGGTCGTATGACCTGTTTGTTAAGTCGGCTGTCCTTAAGTCGTGCAACCCTTAAGTCGTGCAACCCTTAAGTCGTGCAACCCTTAAGTCGTGCAACCCTTAAGTCGTGGAACCCTTCAGTCACGCAACTCTTAAGTCGGTCACGAGTTATCCTGTTAGGTCGCGACCTCTGTTAAGTCGGCCATGTTGGGTCGTGAGTCATCGTTAGGTCGCGAACACCTCTAGGTCGCAACCACTAAGTCGCTTGACCCCTTAGACCCCTAGGTCGCAGCCGTTAGGTCGTATGACCCTTGAGTCGTTAGGTCGTTAGACCTCATTTTGTCTTCACTAGGTCGTACCGTTTTGGTCGGGGCGCTGCCCCGCACCCCGCCGGGGGCGCTGCCCCCTGGACCCCCGCGACCTGACCGGGCAGGTCGAACCCCGTATAACTCTGCGTAGGGGATCTTATCTGAAAAATATTGAGCTGATTTCCTTGGATTTTATTCGCATCTCCGTATGCGATCTTTGTGACTGATTGTTTCTACACTTGCTTATGTGTTTTGTCACTTTATAATATAAAGGTTTCAATACTAGTAGTAAATATCAAAACTCTTTTAACCAACAATTTCAACTCTATTTTTAATAACAAAGCTCTTTTCCTAAACCGTTTTCCAATCTATTAGTATATACAAGCCTTTACCTCACTCGGATGAGAAATCTAATTAAACGACTTAGTAAAACAAGTGGTATGAAACGCTTGCGTTCACTTCGTCGGTTAATTCTTGGACTTGTTCGATTGAACCTCTTGTGACAATTTTATTAGTGAAGATTTACAGTTTGTTCGTAAATATTTAAGTTAAGCAAGTGGTTATGGGACATGAAGCTAAACTTCTATATTTACTAGCTTAGTGTAATTGACACTTCTCGTTGATCTTGATGATCGCTCTATGAATTAGACTAGCAATTGCGCGATGTCTCTTTCATTGCAAGGTTAGACTAGACACCACTTGTGTGATTCCATTCACACATACCTTTCTGCTTTTTGGTTAGTCTTGACCTTAATCTGTGTGATTCCATTCACACATGCGGGGTAGCTCCCCTTGGTTTTCGGACCATCATGTGATAGGCCTCTTTCCCTTTTTATGATTTCTGGATCTCTTGTGTTGATTTCTGGAATTTATCTCTTTGACTTGTCATGAGTACAAGTTTAGGGTATGATGCCCTCTTCGAATCTTTGAGAAGATTCTTGTGATAATGATTATCTCTTATTGATTGATCTTCTGTTGATCATTATTTACATACTTATAGTGGTATGTCGTTATGGATGTTTATGTTTATGCCATATCTTTTATGTTATATCATGTCATCTGATATTTATAGCTAGACTGATCCGTTTATTATTTTCTTAAATAATACTCGGATCAGACCGAGATGTTACAGGTGCTTCTGCTTGACTTCTTCCCAGGGATTCATCACTCTGACTTTTGGCTAACTGTTTAGATTAGCAGTTTTTGCTGTATACACTTGAGATATAGACTCATAGTTGTATTCTTTTGTATAGCACGTGTTGCTATTCTTTTGTATTATCGTGGATCTTATTGACCACTACTCTGATGTACACTTTCATGTGTTAGTTATATATTCATATCTTCTTCCGCCTTTGTGATATGGATATCTGTGACTGATTTGTGATATGATTATTTCTATGTTTGTTTCCGAAGATTATTTATAGCCACCGTGTGATAAGCTATTACATGGATGGTCGCTCCTCAACAGCCTTATTCTCCGTGCTAGTTGACAGCACTTCTCCGGAGTGTTCTTGGCTAGCGTGGGTATAGAGGTGGGGCGTCACATTATGTTTAGATCCTTAACTTAAATTAAATTTAGTCTTATGTTTAAATCCCTCTTAGCTTTATTTTTTTACAAAACATTTCCTTTTATATTACATATGTATTTTATTTCAAGTACAAGTTCAAACTCAAATTTAAAGTCAAACTTAAATCTACTCATACATATATATGTATGTATGTATATATATGTATACATATATATTTAAATTCAAATAATTCTAAAGCATTTATTATTTTGAATTCTTAAACTCAAATGAATTTTTACAATCTTGTTTATATATATACAAATCAACACTTATTTTATTTATTTTGAAAAAATTCAAATTAGTTCCAAAATTTTATCCCAAAATTTGCATCAATTATTAATTTAATTTTAATTCAAAATGGGGATCGTTGCAGTGTATTTGTAAATTAATATTAAAATGTTCTATATATATGGTGTGTTGTTTGAGTTGATGTTGATTTGGTTTTCCGATCGATTCGTTTGATCAACGTTATCGATAGGATTTCCAAAACACTTGAACATAGCAAACTGACACAATATTATTTTCAAATTTGGTAAATGAGATAAATTTTGTATAATTATATTATATATGTGTAACGACCCGAAAATTTCGATCCCGAAATTTCCAGATAGTTAGTGAAAAGAAGAAAGAGAAAGAAGAAGAAGACAGAAACAAGACATGGAAACCTCACATTTCGCAGCGGATCAAATATAATATCAAATAAAATAGCAGTTATACAAAGAAAACTATATAAGTTAATTTACATTTAAATACATCAGAGTTACACATTTACATAAATACTGGGCAAACAATCATGTCCAGAGACTACAATATCACAGTGAAAACTCTCCATACGTCTCTGCCATCCTGATCGCCTCCTGAGCTCCAGAACGTCCTTACTTGAAAATCTGTAATACTCGGTCTGACCCGAGCATTACATCAAAGTAACACCCGGGTCAGGCTGGAAACCAGCGTGAGTAAACTCATCTAACAAGGAATATCTCAAAACATACAACTTATGTAAACCCAGGGTAACTTATCAATTTACAACTTAACAAGCTGTTATAAACACATCAATTTGTAAGTGTCAAACTTAGATTAAATGGTCAAATTTAATTAAATCAATCCAAACCAGCTTATTGATTTCACAAATCATTTATAATGAATCGAAGTGGTTTCGGGTATTTACTAATACCCGACTTAGGTCTCTTCGAACCCAATGTCATCTTAACTTAAATTATCCAAGTGAAATTCAATTCAACTTTAAATACAGGATGTCACCTAATTTATTAACAATAGATAGCCACATAATCACAGTTTAAATCAATATATCTATCAAATAGCACCACAACCACATATTAGGCATAACAATTAATCAAAGACTTCCAACATTGTTCTATTTATCCTTTAATTACATTAAGTAATTAATCCCTTAATTAATTTCACAAATTAATTATCCTCGACCCAATATGGTAATTAACCTTTAATTATTTTATTAATTAATTGCTAACCATAAATATTAATCATCCTTGATTAATATCATCAGTAATTAACTACCCTTAATTACTTCATCAAATAAATTAATTATTCCTTAATTATCTCTAATTAATTCCTTGATTTGTTATACAAAATAATTTGATCCAAATTTCTTCCATCATTAACACCTTTAATTTCATTTAGTAATTATCAAATAATTACTTCCCTAAGTAATTACAATCCTATTAATTACAATGAGTAATTATTCATCAATTCATCAAGTAATTATTCCATTGGTTAATTATCCTCAATTAGTTAATTTTTGATAATAAGTAATTAATATCCAATTACTAATTAATTAACCCTTAGCAAGTTAATTCTTTGCTTACTTACATTAAGTAGTTCCCATTTAAGCAACTAATCACAAATCACTTACATTAATTTATCTCAAATTAACAAAAATAAATCAGTTAATAAACCTTAATTATTTATTTAATGCTTTACAAATTAATTACTTGATATTAGGATTTATAAACTTTATTTCCAAAACTCAAGATTCAAATCAAATTTGAATTTAAATTAAGAATTCTTATTTAACTTTGATTAAATCCTCTCTTATATTTCAAACTCCATTTAAATTCAAATTCTTAAATTGCCTTTTAACTTATTAAAAACTTTAATACTATTAAGTCAATTTGAATTTAAAAACTCATTTATTTCCAAACTAGATTCAAATTCCACTCGAATATATATATATATATATGTATGTATTTTTTAAAACTTAGATATAAACTTAAATTTAGGTTAAAAACTAGATTTAAAACTTTACTTTATTTAAATCCAGGGTTTTAAATTTTAATCTAAAACTTTTAAACGGATCAACCGGTTCCTGTATTAACCTGTTATCGTACTTCAACCCAAGCTACCCTATTCCGTGCTCCGAGTCAACAAGCCAACGTCTTTGAGCCAACTACCAAAATCGCGAGTAAAACTCGAGTCAACTATATTGTGCCTATTTGATTAGATAGTACTTTCAAAACAATCGTCTTAAAACATTTTAAATTTGAAATATAAATTCTATTCACATTTTAAATGTTTGATTTACTTTACCAACTTTAACTTGTAAGTTTGCTTTCTTTTGCGAAAACTTAAACCTTGAATTTATTAAAATAACAAGTTTATCTTGTAAACTTCTCTTCTTACGGAACAGAACCAAACACCACCCTAAACTCTGTTCGAAAACCCAACTTCCACAAACCAGTCCCGAGACCTAACTTCTTGTTTCTAATTCTTCGAGTCATCATTGAAAAAAAATCACAAGAGCAAACCCAAGTTCTACCCCAAACGTTTACGAGTCAATTCCTGATTTAACTCGCGTATGCACCGAAGCAATCCTTCTTCTTCCTTGATGCTAGACTCACAGCAGTTCTTCAGATACACGAAGATACGTGTGTACGTGTACACGTCACCTGCCACATCTCTGATCATCAGCAACATCACCGCGAGTCGACCATGACCCACGTAAGCTACCTGACCCTCCAGGGCCCACTACCCTGTCGTGGTTCATGATTGGAGTATTACACTCAACCTGGCAACCAACCCAATGCTCCAAATCCACTTCGCGTGCCCCCCTCTGGCCACTGGAGGTCCTGCGTTCATCCCCTACAGCTACTCCCCATCACCCTCATCTTCTCTCGAAGCCCGGTCCACCCCGATCCACGAATGACCTCGAAATCACTGCGAGAATGACATTGATACAAGAACTCCCTTAAACCCTACTACATGGCCAAACGTTTGCTACGGCAAGTTATAAAATCTTCGGTTAATTTTCTGATGATTCCCTCTGCACCATCCTCCTTCACCACTAATCACGTCATCAATTTCGTCCTTGATCAATGGAATTTGACCAAAACGAGTTTCTAGTTCAACTCGCTATCCCTCATCATTTATAAACTTAAAAATCGTAATTTCATCACCTAAAATCATTATTTTGTACTACTAACTCAATTGTATAATCAGATTGTAAAACTAAAATACTCAAATTTTCTGATCTATGGTTATTTTATTGTAAATTAATATTTTTTCACATTATTAACTTAGTATTTTTATGGAATTATTTTTAAATCCATTATCATATAGTAACAAGCAACTTCCATGTAGATATCAAGATGTAATATTGATTGGATTAGGAAGATACTCATTTTTCTATACTGAGTTTGAATCTACAACTTAAAACAGAGAGCATATGCGTGAACATTTCTCAGATACATACATGCCTACAAAATTTTATAAAAGTAAAAATTTATTCCCTATTTTAATTCGAGAATCCATCACAACATTCAGACATAAAGGTATATTCAGATCTAGTTTACTCACCTAGCTGATATGAGCAGAGCAGTTTGAAATTTGAAACTTGAAGGCTTTAGTTTATCTCTTAATATTGAAACTGAAACTGAATTCCCTACTGATCTATGGTTATTTGAAGAAAAGACTTGCTTTTTGAATAGGGGAAGATTCCTTCTAGCTTTGCTACTTATGATTTGATTTTTTTTTTTTAAAGTTTCTCTTTGATTTGTTTTACTAAACTTTGTTACAGCATTTTTTTTACTTTGTTTCCTGATAATGAGATAAAAGGAAAATGAGAAAGAAGAAGAGATGTATATTTCTTCTTTTATCTATTATTTATTATTTCAAAAGAAAAATATTGACACTTGTTAAAATTTCATATTACAGATGTTACATTTGTTAATTTGGATATCAAAACTCTTAACACTCGTCCTTTATATGAGAATTAAATAATATACTAATATGTTCTATACATTTTTTTTATTAATTTTAGTTTAGTTATATATTTTTATATCTTATGTTATGAATACTTTCTATTCTTAATAAATGCATATATATATATTTTTTAAATGTTTTTTCCATAAAACATTTATATTATATTTCTATTTAGTAACTACTTTCCTTTATTTGTATTAATATGAATTTTAAAAGAAAATAGCAAAATATATACAAATAAAATCACATACATATATTTTTATATCCAATTTATTTAAGATACTTATTCCTTTAGATTTCCAATTCAAATTATTTTAGAACTAACTCATACATATATATACACACTTAAACATACCCATGTTCAATTTGTTTGAAATTAAAGAAAATATGTCAAGTATAAATAACTATACTAGGAAGATTATTAACCAAATAATTATTCATATATATATATATATCAAAATTTATTTGTTCGAATTACAACTTTTTGTATTTTAAATCCTATTAATTACAAATTATCAGATGTCAAAAATCTGGGTTATCACATTCCTTTCCCCTTAGAATCTTTTCGTCCTCGAAAAGAAACAAAGCCAAAATCTATTAAAATGCTTAAAATCAAATAAGTTTTCTTTGAACATATTTAAAACACCTTTAAAATCTATAATACTACCAAAATAGCTTTATAAAAATACTTTTTATAACTCGATGTTTCAAAAAGTCCGTCCTCGTTCTCACAGGAATTTGGTCATACGTTGATCAAGCGTAAGACTGAAAATCTATAAGTACTTAGCAGACCAGTTTTCAACACCCAGTGAAAATACTTAGAAAATAATTTTAATGAAAATATAGAGAACGGTTTTTGAAAAAATAGAGGATATATCTTTGGTGAGAATGCTCTAGAAATCATCAACCCCATCCATGGTCGCAGTTAACTTGATGGTTACGTTGCCGTCCCGACAAAATCCACAGATAACTATAGGCCTCCGCGCCCCTCGATTACACCATGGAACCCGCTACAGATCGCAGCTACTACTGGGGTTACGTAGCTATCACAGCAAAAACCCATATAACTGTAGGCATCAACGCCCTCGAATTTCGTTGCCAAAAGGATGAAACTTCTCCACTCCACTTGACCATAGATCGCAGTCTACCGATGTTGCGTTGCTTTCCCGGCAAAATCAAGTGTAGACCGTTGACACTCATCCTCCACACGATTTTCGCTATGGTCCCTACAGTAGATCGCAGTGACATCGAGTTACACTGTCGTCATAGTATAACCCAAATGCCCCTGTAGGCATCAGCGCCCTCGACTTTCTCTACCCAATAATCCTCAGGAACTAGTTTGTCCGGACTCCTCACAGGATCAACTTTAGAAACCCCCCTTGGGGCTCAAGGCAGCACCACCCGGTGGTACTCCTGAGAAGTCCATTCCAAGGGAGTGCCTTTTTTCCCAGAGCCATCATCAAAACATTTTATACTATACACATATAGTATCTTTAAATCATACACCTAGTATGATCTCATACAAAGCTTCTTTACACAAAATCGATTATCCCATAATCGATAATTCTCAAACTAGACTTTCCAAATTCAATATTGATTTTATCCAAAAATCAAAAGCCTTTACTAATCCATAGGTTCCCAAAACCTTTTTCCAAAATCCTCATAAGATCCTTTATATATATAATCTTTAAAACCTTGGATCATTTCAAACTTGTATAAAGCCCCTTTTATACTTCAAAACACCCTCAAAAATCCTTTTCTTCAGGCGATAGATTCAACAAGGGGAGTTTCATTTTATAAAACAAAGATTTTTAACTTTGTTTATTCAAAATCAAATATTCAAATTTGATTACTCCTTTCAATATCATTTTCATTCAAATCTGTACGATGCACACATATCGTTTGTACGCCATACCAATCTGATCGCTCACTCGATCACACAATTTCATTTCCGAACTAGTATCGTCCACCTGACTTTCTAGTGCGGACACAAATCTGGTTTCTTGATCAGAAACCGTCATTCTCCTTGCATAGCTTGACTATGCTAGAGAATATCCAGAACCAATCAACAATCCATTTCCAGGTTCACCGTCGAAAATCGAGTGAAAAATTCCACTCGGATCGATAAAACTATCTCGAAATTCTGTGCTTGAATCTAGATCAAATCATTATGCGAATAGAATAACATACGTACACCTTACGTATTTATCTTCATTGATTATTAGCCAAATCAATTTCCTTCTATTCACATTCACCTAAATTTTCATTCACTTATTTACAATTGCCTTAATCTCTATTTGGATTATAACTTTTATTCTTATCCCAGTTAGGTATTTAATCAATAACAGTTTGAACTCCGACCAGTTTATTATTAGAAAATAGCTTGAAAAATTTAAGAATAGATAAGTAGTTGAAAAATAGGTATTAATTTGGAAAATAGCTTTAAAATAGTTAATTAATTGTAAAATAGTTGGGGAATAGCTAAATGTTTTCAAAACTTTTAGATAATTTCAAAATAGTTGTAAAATAATAATTAATTTGTAACATAATTGGAAAATAGTAATTAGTTTAGGAATCAGTTGAAAAATGGTTAAATAGCTACAAAAATAATTGTAAAATAAGTATAAAATAATTTGGCTTTAAGAAAGAAATGTTATATGTATTAAATAGCTTGGAAAAATAAGTTTATATTAAAACAATTTATATTGAAAATAGTCCAGAGTCAAACTGTTCAATTCCTAATCTCCATTCTCATCAATTCATTTTAAATTTCCACTCAAATTGATCTCATTCCAATTTTAAATAACTCCAATTTCCATTGGACTTGATTTATTCCAAATTCAAGTTGAGTTGATTCTTAATTCCTTACTTATTCATCTTCAATTATAATTCCAATTAATTCAAATCAAATTCAATTTTGAAACCAAACCTTTGAAATTTTAGTTTGAATTAATTTCAAATTCCATCCCAAATAAAAGAAGGTGGTTTATTAGATCATACCGCCACAAAATATTTCATATATGGATAGACTGCACATTAATAGTTCAACAATACATCCATTCATCATAATAAAAGCCTTACAAAGTCACAATTAAGATGTTTACACCATCACCTAGGTTTAAGAGTCCTAGCATTTTTTATCCAAATCCTTCCTATGGACTTCCTTCCAATGGGCAAAGCCCAAACATGCATTTTTCAACAGGATGTCCCCACTTATAGCATTTTCCACAAAAAGTTTCTACTCTCTCATCCAACTGGATGACCTCCATGCTTCCTACTGGATGTTCCACAACCTTAATCTTCTTCTTCTGTCTCTTGGGACAATTTCTCGCAATATGTCCCAGCCCTTTACAATGATAGCAAATGGTTGACTCGTTGACCGGTTCCATTGGTTTACGCTTCACCTTCCTCACTTCAGGACAATGGTTAAGAAAATGTCCCTTCTTATGGCACTTAAAGCATAATACCTCGGAGTGAAAACGTTGGAATATACCCTTTAATTCCTTCCTTGTTTTACCACACTTAGCTGCGAATGACCCTTATTGTAACATCTATAGCAAGTGACATTATCATAAGGTCCCGGTCCATTTCTTTCCTTAATCCGATTTTCATACTCTTGAATTGCGGTTTCCCGCTCCTTACGTGCAGCTGCTCTTCGTTCTCTGCGCCTTGCCTTCCATTCTTCACTCTTAGCCATTTCTCTCAAAAACTGAATTCTAGAGGGACTTCCTAACCTATAAATTAGACTTAATTAGTAAAATTAAACACTTATATAACAATTTGCTTATCTAGATATACTTTAAGTTTTGAACCTCCTTTGGTTTTAAATTCAAGACCAATCTTCAAACAACCCATTGTTTGCAACAAGTCTCTTTTATTTAAATAATACTTATTTATTCTTTTAGCACTTTGAAACAATTTTTCGAATTTATGGACCTAGATTTAAAATTCCACAAATTAGATATTTTCAATTTTATAAGTCATACTTTACTTAAATGTTTACTTCTTTAGAATATTTTATTTTATCTTTCAAACAACTTTGGTTTGAAATAGGACCATTTCATTCAATTTAAATAATATTATTTATTATTTCTTTAAATTAATTACATCATTAATTAATTCCAATTAATCATATTCGGTAATTAACTTATTTCTTAATTACCTTCATTAAGTATTTGTCCTTTAAATTGCTTATCTCTAGTTACTTCATTAAGTAACTCCCTCTTTATTTATCATTTCTAATTATTATCCACTAATGAATCTTATCAAGTTTAATTAATTACATAAATTAATTGATTATTCTTATCTTGAAACCTTTTCCAAATTCAAGATTTAATTTCGGTTTGAATCCATTTCAAACTTGTCTTTAAATTTAATTCCAATTTGGTTGTAATTATTACCACTTAATTCTTACTATAACTTTTAGTTTAATTAATACTACAATCAATTTCCTTAATATAATAGATAAATCTATTTCTTATATAAGATTCATTTACCTTTGAAATCATTTAAAATCCTGTATATAAGAAAATAACAAGTACGCTCTCATAATTATACACTCAACTCATTCTAGGGTACCACTTACCCTATCCTTAATGAGTAATCCCAATAGAGCCAAGGTTCTCGCTTAACCCTGCTCTGATACCAAATGTAACGACCGGAAAATTTCGATCCCGAAATTTCCAGATAGTTAGTGAAAAGAAGAAAGAGAAAGAAGAAGAAGACAGAAACAAGACATAGAAACCCCACATTTCGCAGCGGATCAAATATAATATCAAATAAAATAGCAGTTATACAAAGAAAACTATATCAGTTAATTTACATTTAAATACAACAGAGTTACACATTTACATAAATACTGGACAAACAATCATGTCCAGAGACTACACTATCACAGTGAAAACTCTCCATACGTCCTTGCCATCCTGATCGCCTCCTGAGCTCCAGAACGTCCTTGCTTGAAAATCTATAATACTCGGTCTGACCCGAGCATTACATCAAAGTAACACCCGGGTCAGGCTGGAAACCAGCGTGAGTAAACTCATCTAACAATGAATATCTCAAAACATACAACTTATATAAACCCGGGGTAACTTATCAATTTACAACTTAACAAGCTGTTATAAACACATCAATTTGTAAGTGTCAAACTTAGATTAAATGGTCAAATTTAATTAAATCAATCCAAACAAGCTTATTGATTTCACAAATCATTTATAATGAATCGAAGTGGTTTCGGGTATTTACTAATACCCGACTTAGGTCTCTTCGAACCCAATGTCATCTTAACTTAAATTATCCAAGTGAAATTCAATTCAACTTTAAATACAGGATGTCACCTCATTTATTAACAATAGATAGCCACATAATCACAGTTTAAATCAACATATCTATCAAATAGCACCACAACCACATATTAGGCATAACAATTAATCAAAGACTTCCAACATTGTTCTATTTATCCTTTAATTACATTAAGTAATTAATCCCTTAATTAATTTCACAAATTAATTATCCTCAACCCAATATGGTAATTAACCTTTAATTATTTTATTAATTAATTGCTAACCATAAATATTAATCATCCTTGATTAATATCATTAGTAATTAACTACCCTTAATTACTTCATCAAATAAATTAATTATTCCTTAATTATCTCTAATTAATTCCTTGATTTGTTATACAAAATAATTTGATCCAAATTTCTTCCACCATTAACACCTTTAATTTCATTTAGTAATTATCAATTAATTACTTACCTAAGTAATTACAATCCTATTAATTACGATGAGTAATTATTCATCAATTCATCAAGTAATTATTCCATTGGTTAATTATCCTCAATCAGTTAATTTTTGATAATAAGTAATTAATATCCAATTACTAATTAATTAACCCTTAGCAAGTTAATTCTTTGCTTACTTACATTAAGTAGTTCCCATTTAAGCAACTAATCTCAAATCACTTACATTAATTTATCTCAAATTAACAAAAATAAATCAGTTAATAAACCTTAATTATTTATTTAATGCTTTACAAATTAATTACTTGATATTAGGATTTATAAACTTTATTTCCAAAACTCAAGATTCAAATCAAATTGAATTTAAATTAAGAATTCTTATTTAACTTTGATTAAATCCTCTCTTATATTTCAAACTCCATTTAAATTCAAATTCTTAAATTGCCTTTTAACTTATTAAAAACTTTAATACTATTAAGTCAATTTGAATTTAAAAACTCATTTATTTCCAAACTAGATTCAAATTCCACTCGAATATATATATATATATATATATATATATATATATATATATGTATGTATTTTTTAAAACTTAGATATAAACTTAAATTTAGGTTAAAAACTAGATTTAAAACTTTACTTTATTTAAATCCAGGGTTTTAAATTTTAATCTAAAACTTTTAAATGGATCAACCGGTTCCTGTATTAACCTGTTATCGTACTTCAACCCAAGCTACCCTATTCCCTGCTCCGAGTCAACAAGCCAACGTCTTTGAGCCAACTACCAAAATCGCGAGTAAAACTCGAGTCAACTATATTGTGCCTATTTGATTAGATAGTACTTTCAAAACAATCGTCTTAAAAAATTTTAAATTTGAAATATAAATTCTATTCACATTTTAAATGTTTGATTTACTTTACCAACTTTAACTTGTAAGTTTGCTTTCTTTTGCGAAAACTTAAACCTTGAATTTATTAAAATAACAAGTTTATCTTGTAAACTTCTCTTCTTACGGAACAGAACCAAACACCACCCTAAACTCTGTTCGAAAACCCAACTTCCACAAACCAGTCCCGAGACCTAACTTCTTGTTTCTAATTCTTCGAGTCATCATTGAAAAAAAATCACAAGAGCAAACCCAAGTTCTACCCCAAACGTTTACGAGTCAATTCCTGATTTAACTCGCGTATGCACCGAAGTAATCCTTCTTCTTCCTTGATGCTAGACTCACAGCAGTTCTTCAGATACACGAAGATACGTGTGTACGTGTACACGTCACCTGCCACATCTCTGATCATCAGCAACATCACCGCGAGTCGACCATGACCCACGTAAGCTACCTGACCCTCCAGGGCCCACTACCCTGCCGTGGTTCATGATTGGAGTATTACACTCAACCTGGCAACCAACCCAATGCTCCAAATCCACTTCGCGTGCCCCTCTCTGGCCACCGGAGGTCCTGCGTTCATCCCCTACAGCTGCTCCACCATCCCCCTCATCTTCTCTCGAAGCCTGGTCCACCCCGATCCACGAATGACCTCGAAATCACTTCGAGAATGACATTGATACAAGAACGCCCTTAAACCCTACTACATGGCCAAACGTTTGCCACGACAAGTTATAAAATCTTCGGTTAATTTTCTGATGATTCCCTCTGCACCATCCTCCTTCACCAGTAATCACGTCATCAATTTCGTCCTTGATCAACGGAATTTGACCAAAACGAGTTTCCAGTTCAACTCGCTATCCCTCATCATTTATAAACTTAAAAATCGTAATTTCATCACCTAAAATCATTATTTTGTACTACTAACTCAATTGTATAATCAGATTATAAAGCTAAAATACTCAAATTTTCTGATCTATGGTTATTTTATTGTAAATTAATATTTTTTCACATTATTAACGTAGTATTTTTATGGAATTATTTTTAAATCCATTATCATATAGTAACAAGCAACTTCCACGTAGATATCAAGATGTAATATTAATTGGATTAGGAAGATACTCATTTTTCTCTACTGAGTTTGAATCTACAACTTAAAACAGAGAGCATATGCATGAACATTTCTCAGATACATACATGCATACAAAATTTTATAAAAGTAAAACTTTATTCCCTATTTTAATTCGAGAATCCATCACAACATCCAGACATAAAGGTATATTCAGATCTAGTTTACTCACCTAGCTGATATGAGCAGAGCAGTTTGAAATTTGAAACTTGAAGACTTTAGTTTATCTCTGAATATTGAAACTGAAACTAAATTCCCTACTGATCTATGGTTATTTGAAGAAAAGACTTGCTTTTTGAATAGGGGAAGATTCCTTCTAGCTTTGCTACTGATGATTTGATTTTTTTTTTTTTTAAAGTTTCTCTTTGATTTGTTTTACTAAACTTTGTTACAACATTTTTTTTTACTTTGTTTCCTGATAATGAGATAAAAGGAAAATGAGAAAGAAGAAGAGATGTATATTTCTTCTTTTATCTATTATTTATTATTTCAAAAGAAAAATATTGACACTTGTTAAAATTTCATATTACAAATGTTACATTTGTTAATTTGGATATCAAAACTCTTAACACTTGTCCTTTATATGAGAATTAAATAATATACTAATATGTTCTATACATTTTTTTTATTAATTTTAATTTAGTTATATATTTTTATATCTTATGTTATGAATACTTTCTATTCTTAATAAATGCATTTATATATATTTTTTAAATGTTTTTTACATAAAACTTTTATATTATATTTCTATTTAGTAACTACTTTCCTTTATTTGTATTAATATGAATTTTAAAAGAAAATAGAAAAATATATACAAATAAAATCACATACATATATTTTTATATCCAATTTATTTAAGATACTTATTCCTTTAGATTTCCAATTCAAAATTATTTTAGAACTAACTCATACATATATATACACACTTAAACATACCCATGTTCAATTTGTTTGAAATTAAAGAAAATATGTCAAGTATAAATAACTATACTGGAAGATTATTAACCAAATAATTATTCAGATATATATATATCAAAATTTATTTGTTCGAATTACAAATTTTTGTATTTTAAATCCTATTAATTACAAATTATCAGATGTCAAAAATCTGGGTTATCACAATATATGAGTATAATTTTCTAAAAGATAATTGTTAAATAAATTGGTTGACCAAATGATATTATTTTATTTTCATTTATTGTTTTGTAAAGCATTGATTTTACCAACAAATAAATAATTGAACTATAAAGCATAGTTTATGAATTGAGTCAGAATTTAAATGAATTTAAATTAGAATTTGAGAATTTAATTTCTGGTGGCTCCAAACTTTGGGTTTTAAGTTTTAAAAGTATATTATTTAAAGTATTTTCAAACAGAAACCGTTTTCAAAAAAATTTAATGTTCAAACCAGTGCTCTCCTGTTTTGTCATTGGAAAAAATTTCGGTAATGGCAGCCGCATCATCGACATTCATTTTTTAGTTTCAAAGTGGAGAGACCATTCTGTAGCCTTTCTATACTATTATTTTAGAAATTTAATTGATTTGAATTGCTGAAGTATGACTTGATTTATAATATAGGTATATATATATATATATTTATTTATTTATTTATAGATTTGAATTGACTTATATACATATATATATATATATATATCTTATATGTATTATTTCTAAATGGTTTGAAGATAATCGAAAATTTAATTCTTAATTTTTCTTAAAGGATGATTTCAATTATTAAAACGAAGCCAAATTTTGAATAAACATTTAACTTAAGCTAATTGAATTGAAGAATTTTATTTGTATAATACTTAATTTCATTCTAATACAACTTACCCAAATTATTCAGAAGTTAAATATGTAATTGGATAGTATACAATATAAAATGATTTTATAAATAAAATTTGGGTGGTTATAATAAATGTTATACACTTAAATTTTAATTATAAATAAATAAAATAATAAGTTGATTGAATAATAAATGATACAAATTAAATAAAATTTTGTTAGAAAGAAACATTTTTGTGTCAATTATTAATAAATTGAGATAAATCGACTAAATGAAATATCTTAACTTTAAAATCAGTTGTTGAATATAAATTAATTTAAATTGAAATTTATACGGATTGAACTAATTATTTTATTTTGTTTCCCAATCTATTTTTGTCGAGTTGTTCTATTCTTCTACCTCCTTCCATTTCGGGGATGAAAAGTTTTGAGCAGGGGAGAGTGTAACGACCCGTAAATTTTAGAGGTTTTATTTATCTAATTAACTGAATTTTGTGGAAATTTAAATAATAAAATTTTGAAACGAAAATTTAATATTTGGAATATGTCTATTTAAACATAGCATATGGTTAATTTTAATCAGAAAATATGGAAGTTTATTTTCTAGTGAAATTTTATTTCAATTCATACCAGTTAAAAATTGATGATGATAAAATATTTTTCAAATCGAATATTTTTATATAGTAAATTTGTAAATCATTTTCTGAGTGAGACGTCAAATTTCGTTTCATCAAATTCGGACTTCTATAGCTCCGTCGATCTTATTTTTAGCGAATTATCAGCATTTTGTTACCGACGCTGACTTTTGATCGGCTAAGCGTATCATTGATATCTGTATGTTGTTTCGATCATCTCATCATGTTGATATCTACGGTATATTCAATTCCTTATTTTTGAGTACGGTAGGCAGTGAAACCCGTGAAACGGTTAACCGCAACAGCTGAAATGAATGGCCACTAACATTATTTATTGCCAGTGTTGACGTTTGTTATTCCATTGGTTCTAATATTTATTTGTTGATTCGTTTCATTTCTGGTTCGTGGTTTTTCTTTCTGCCTCATTTTCTATATTATATTTGCAGATGCCATTTTCTCTTCTCCTCATTTCTATTCATTCTGATCTCGCGTCAGAGAAATATATATACAATAATAAGAAAATAAATCAATCGAACCCCTAGAAACTGAACCTTCCTCTCGTTCAATTCATATCAACCACCTTCCCAACCATCACTAGCTCGTACCAATTCCTCGCTTCATCATCCGCCACTGCAGCAGCCTACCACCGTATCCTTCTGCACCTTGCCGTAGCCTTCTACTTGCAGCGACCAATCTCCAATCCTATGCAAAGATTTATTAAAAAGTTTGGAAGCTATATGTTACGTCAGTCTATAAAGGTATAGTTCATTATTATATTAGTTTATAATTCTTATAACAGTAGTATTTATATTAGCATACATATAGTTTGTAGTCTTAAATTTTTATAATTCATATATATATATATATATATATATATATATATATATATATGATAACGTGAGTATATGTATAGATTTCAAATATAAATTGCATACTGTCGACGAAATCTACGTGTTCTATATATATAGTGGTTCTTCCTAATATTAACACAAATGTATATTTTTTTATACCTTTATATATACTGTTTTATTATAATATATAAGCCGTAAGGTCTTGCATAACATATTATAAATATATATGGTGCGTATAGATATTTTATTTTATTTATAGTTGACATATTGATTTTGATTTATGGTTATTAAATGCATATTTTGAAATTTTGAACAAATTCAACTAGGAAATTTAGCTTATGTGTTTATAAATATATTAGTTATATATATATTATTTTATATTGATTTGGATGGAAGTATTGTATGTGTAATTATATATAGCTGTTTTTGTTGAGTTTATACTTAAGTTTACTAGTTTATTTTGGTTATATATATATATATATATATATATATATATATATATATATATAAGATCTGGAAAGTATAAAAGTTGGCCTGGGTTGTTTGCTTTTAGAAAGTATGTCAGGAAAGAACTTATATTGTTTAAATTTTAATAGTATAATATACATAGTTTTATTTGTTGCAGCAGTTGCTTGTTTTATATGATATAAATTTATATGGTAGTTATAAGTTATGGTTAACTAAGTTATACATATGATTACAATTTGGTCTATTAGTTACGTATATTGCTTATATTATTTATTACTGCATATTGTGATGAAATTTTGAGTTGCGTGAGCTTATGGGTTGTACGGTGGTATATAGTTGTATAAAATATTAATTATACGCACATGTATATTTTATTGTATATATAAAAAAATTTAAAGTATAACTTATATTAGTTTGGGTTTTATCTATTGTGTTAGATAGGGTCAGTGAGTACGTACGTATATATTTATACTTTATGTATATTAGTATATATTATGCAGATTTTTCATGTAAGATCTGTTTTATATAGATATTGAGTTATGTATTCTAATTATATGAGTCTGGAATATACATATATCCAGGTATAGGTTAGCTCGTATATATATAAAGCTTGAAATTTTTTTAAAGTAAAATACATTGGTTATAACATGCCAGAGTGTTGTATGAGTTATGTAAGTTGATATTTTACTATATATGTTTATACTGTTTTTATATACATGTTTTATATTGTTTTACATGTACTGATGGGTCTGTATGCCTTTCGATTTTTATAAAATATTATGTGAGTATATACATTTATTATATACAAGGTATACTTGCATTCAACATTTCAAGTATTATATATATAATATGTGTGGAATATTATATTCTTTGTTTGAATAGATATCTAAATTTAATTGTCTATAGTTATAATATTTATATAATACGTTATATTTTGATAGTTCGATCTGCTATATATAGTTGGTCAGTAAGTATTATTTAAGATCAGCGTGTATTGAATATATACGTGAGGTTATGGCTAGTATGTGTTGCTTTTTCTATACGGTTTTAGATATGTTGAGCCTTTATGGGCTTGGTTTTCTAATTCGAAAATTTTAATCTTAGATCAGGTTTTAAAAGATAGAATGGTTTGAAATATATATAGATTTTATTTTAATATACATGCCTAACTAAAACAATGATTTTAATTATACATATATACATATGTGTTATTTTACTATTCCTTAAAATTAAATACCGACTTTATGAAAGTAATAATACTAATTTATAAAACTTTTGTTCTATTAAGTAGATTCTGATTTGCTTCATCATTTCTCGTATCAGCTATATCCATGGAATTCGTGCCACCCTTGTTTGTTTGGATTCGTGCTTGGATTTCGTAACTCAACTTCATTGTCTATCCCTCTAGCCTCGAAAGGTGAGAAATCACTCACGACCAACGTTCTTATATTTATTAAATTTGATTTCAATTGAAACGACAATTGAAATATGTTACTGTTAGCATGCTATCTGTTCACCTGTGATATCTGACACCATTATATGTTATTTATACGGATAATATATGCTTGTTATATTATTATCATATATGTTGTTACTCTGCAAGTTCCCTTTTTGTATAGAATTCACTATGGATACATACCCGAACGGACTTTAGAATAGGAGAAAATCGTTATGGGCTGAAATGATAGACCCAAGCGATTTTCATTGAATTGAATTTTGGATTGCGGGTTAAAATGATATATACCCGTATAAATTTAAATTGCAGATTGAAATGGTAAATATCTGTATCACTTGACCATAGGATATAAAATTATATACAGACACCGTGGTCTATATATAAAAATATTTTGAAATGATTTCTATGGTTTTGGAATAATATCTGGTTTATAAAATATTGATTTTAGATATTATATAAGTGTTATTTTATATATATAGTTAAATTATTGATTTTAAGCTATGTAAAAATTTGTTGGATATAAATCAAGTTTGATAATAAAGTTGATGTTATTAAAATATAGTATGGATAAATATTTATTTAAATTGTATTTTATAATAGAGTTTATAATGATTTAATACATTAAGGTTGAGAAGATAGATTTGAATTGATTTGAAATTGTATGTAATTAAGAATTTATTTAGTTAGTCGACTTGAAACTTATAGAATTTGAAATTTTAAAAGATATGATCTTATAACTTGATTTTGGTCTAAGATGATTTAAAATGAATATTTAAAGTTTATATAAATTGAAGGAATATTTAGTGATTTGGAATTTGGGGTTTATTTGAAAGATATTGGATTTGTTGAGTAAATGTTTCAAAAACTGAATAATAATGAAGTTAAATTTAGTTATATATGAAGTCACAAAATTTAGTTTTGAAATTGTGGAATATTTAAAGCTTAGAAATATATGGAAATTGAAATGGTTTATTTGAGGTTTAAATATGTACTTGAAATCAATATGATTGAAATGGATTATTGAAATTGATTGGAGTTGAAATTTATGAATTGAAATTTGATTTAAATTGAATTTTTGGATTCAAGTTGATTTGGATCAATTTAGGAAGTTTAAGGAGATTAATTTATGTTATAAAGTAATTTTAAATTTAAAACTATTTTATTATATATACTATTTGAATATCTAAACTATTTAAGTGGTGAAAGTTATGGTTTCGAAGCTATGAATTTCAAAGTATTATGGAAGGGTTATAATTTCAAGTGGTTGGTTTTGAAACTGTTATGACTTTGAAAAATGATATGATTTTTGAAATGAGTATATTTGAAATGGAAATTATATCTTATTTGGTTTTGGAATGGAAATGATATTTTGGTTTTGAAATATAGACTATTTTGAAATGACCGCGGTGTAATAATAACGTTTGGTTGTTAAAGAGACTGGAATCGGAAGTTTTCATACTCTCTGCCAACTTCGTAAACACTTTAACAACCATGTACGCGGTGGAGATTCCAGAATGAAGTAGGATGGTGGTGACGTCCTTTGATGTATGAACGTGGACCCGACTTCCGTGAGTTGGCATAAGGTGGCTAAAACAGGAGCAATTGACGGGCTAATGAGGTCGCTTCTCTGATCGGACACACTCCTTTGCTATTATATTCTGACTTTGAGATTGATTCGGTGGCCACTTTTGATTCTTTTGATTTAGGGTGTGGCTTTAGGTGGGCGGTAGTAGCTGCTACGCGTTACCACCAGCCCGGAAGTGTAATTGGTATATCTACCCTGGCATTGCCTAGTTGTGTCTTATCACCTACCATAGCACGCATTGTATGAGTTTGGATTTCTTCCGTTGCCCGTGGAGTATTTAGGGTAGTCTCCCGATCTGGAGATGCGCTGATACTGGATGGACTACTGGGACTATTACGTGTTAAGGTGGAAAATGTAAAGCCTTAGCTATTTAAAAGTAAGTTTATTTTGCTACAGACATTATTATAACAGCGAAATATTACTTCATAGTAAATAGTTTAACGGATCCTTAGAGGATGTTTATCCCAACATCCTTTGATTTACTCATATTTCTGCTATTATTTTACTTGAGTTGGATTTATTGATATAAGAATGTCAATTCTGACTCGAATATTTTTGTGATTTGCTTTACGCTCGGGTCAGACTGAGTGATACAGTATTAGAGACTCCCCTTCGGAGTTGGAGCTTTGCTTAAAGATCTATGTAACGACCCAGAATTTCAATCATTTGAAATTCGTATATTTAATTAATTTTAAATATGCGTAAGTAAATTCAATAAGCTGAGTAAAGTATATTTCGAATATAAGGATTTAATTGGATAATTAAATGGTTAATTTAATATTTGAAATTGCTGAAATAATTAGAAATTTGATTTAATATGAATAAAAATGATTCATAAAGTTATACTAATCCTTATTTGAATTAGAATGATGTTAGAGAACTTTTAAAATTGAATTAAAAGTTAATTGTTAAAATTGAATATTTTAATATTTAATTGACGTGTAAAAATAGTCATTTTTTAAACAGTCTCGGATTTCGACGAAAGAAGTTTCATTAGATCCGTAATGTTATATTATTGTAAGATTTCAAATTTCGTGTCAATCAGATGTACGATTTGTCTGGGGCAAGCTAAAATGCGTAGAAATCAGTTTAAGTGAATTTTAAATTTAAATAGTCGATTTGAAACCTCTCTTCCAAATACGATCGAATTGGCTCTCGATATATATTCCATTGTGTTTGGAATAGGGTAAAACATTATAAATGCCAGGCGACACGCTCCATTTGGAGTTCGAAAATTTTTCGGGTGAATGGTGTTTCGAAATTTTCTATAAAAGGACAAAACATTTTTTATTTGCGTTAAAACCTAGCTAGAGTTTTCAGCCGCCACCTTCTATAATCAATGGCTGAAATATTCGTTTCTTATCCTCTCGATCTCTTCAAATCTACGCATTATTTCGAGAAATCTCCAACTACAAATTTGAAGAGGGCTACGAGATCTAGGATATCAACGTCTGTGATCGAATTTGAGTGCGTCGATCAAAGACAAATCAACGATGAACGTATGTCGTTCGCACATGTTTTTCAAGGCATCAGGGAGGCCGAGTTTCACGTCTTTCTCGTTGATGGGGGAGCTTGGGACGCACGTTCAAGTGGTGATGGCTGATCGTCGTCTCGACGTCATGGGTGGTCGCGAAAGTTCGAACAAAGACGACGGCTAATGGGTTCTCTCGTTCGCATAATGCCTGGAAGAAGAAAGGCACGGTCGGCCTAGATTCGATTTTCAAAATCACGCAGCCCAGATGAATGGAGGTTAAATGTAACAACCCGCATATTTAACGATTTTATAATTAAATGATTTATTTAAGTATAGCGTCGTTAGTCGGATTTTGGGGTCCGAAATGTTACTTTCTGCAAACGGCCGAATTGGAGCTCGAAACCACTTCCATTGAGTTCAAAGCGTCGTTTGCGATCTTTTTGAGTATAATCTTTGATATGTTTGGAGTAAGTTGAATTTTGCTACTTTTTCTGGTTGGGCTTTAGCTTTGGGTTCAGCCCCAAGCCCCACTTAACCCTCTAACTCAGCCCATCTCCTCCCATTCATTCATTCCTACTCCTCTTCACTTCTAAACTCAAGCTCCAACTGAAATGGGGGAAAGGAAGAGGAAATAGAAACTCCCAAGCCTTAGTTGCTCTTGATAATCCAAATTCTTGCTCCAAATTCAAAGAGAAGGATAGGTAAGCCTCTTCTCCATCTTCTCCATCTTCTCCATCTCTTCTCCTCTTCAATTTCAGAAAATATCCTAAACCTAATTTAGGAAAATATGTGTTTTATTCTTAGATTGAAGCTTGTTGAGTAAGAGTGAAGAGTGGTTAGCCTTTCCTTTGCATTTGAGCTTCTTCTTCTTGTTCTTGAGTTAAAAAGGTGAGTTTTGAACTCACATCTACTTCTCTTGATTTCATTGATGTTATGTATGAATTCCTAACACCTTGTTCATATGCACTTGTAATTGGTTTGGGTTGAATTGGAGAGTATACCAATTTTTAGTGTTTTGGGTTCAAATCTTTGAAATCCTAACTTTGATGTTTTAATCATGTTTTGGTGATGCATCGAGGAACATATAGGGCCGGGGTGTCGATTGGCACAAGCCCTTAGAGCCAATGTTCGTACGATTGCATTTTGGGAGAGTTTGCTCTTCATTTGAATAAGGCTGAAAAACAGCCCAGGCATGATTCAGTCGACTGAAAACTCTGTTCAGTCGACTGAACCTGAAACCCGAGAGTTTCCAGGCATGATTCAGTCGACTGAAAAACTCTGCACAGTCGACTGAACCCGGAAACAGAAAGTTTCCTAAACCTGGAAAATCTCCAGGCACAAGGTCAGTCGACTGAAAACTCTGTTCAGTCGACTGAACCTGCTGTTTCAGCCCACTTTGCCTTTTTGATTGAATTTCCAATTTGAATTGATTCATGATGATCCCATGTATGATTATCAATTGTTTTGACTTTGATGGTTCCTTTCTAATTTTAATCCACGGGTTTTTATAAAATAATCTCTTGAATCGCATTTAAAAATCCGTTTCTCTAATTTATAAATTCTATTTAAACCACACACTTTCGCACTTCGAACGAAGTGGAAGGGTGATTAAATGGTTGGGCAAAACACGGACCATGAATCTGTGCGTTTATCTTTCCGATTAATCCTCGACCTATTCGATTGATTGTTTTGACCTTCGGGTTTGGTTTATCGATGATATGAGGTAAACTTTGTACTGCTTTGAGTGTGGAAGGGACTGACGGATAGTAAACCGTTTAGTGCGAACGAGTGGTTATGGGACATACGTTAACACTTTTCGGATTCCTTTTCGAGAGTTGTGACACATTCCGCCAGTTAGTGGTGTCCAGTACTGGGTCTTCGACCTTCACCACTACGGCTTGTCGCCCTATTGTATCACTTCTGATGTTGGCGTTGTGTGCCGCATGGGTGATATTGGGTTTGTGCCTTCGGGTTTGTCGCCCTATATAGTTTCGCTCTGATGTTGGCCTTATGTGCCGCATGGGTGATACTTGGGTTTGGAGTCTTCGGGCTCATGGATCCTTGTTTGTACAGTACTGAGCTCGAGCAAATTTGATGATGTTTCATTGATATTATATTCCCTTGTTATCGCCCATCGTGTTGGTATGTTTGAGCCGCATGATGTATAACGATTACCTTGTGGAACTTGTATACCTTATAGGTATTTGTTATTTGCCATTCGGCTTGTTTTGGGATATTCGTATCCTTTGTTTCTACATGTTGCCGATGATATGAGGCTTGTTCTATATGATTCATCTCTTGTTGATGATTGTGTTATCTCCTCTGGAGATATTTGTTATACTGTATGAGCTTGCAGGTTTATTATTGTTCAGTTTATCTAACTGATTTGTTTAGCTAGACTGACCCGGGTATTTTATACTCGGGTCAGACCGAGATGTTTCAGGTTAGGTGCTTTGGACTTAGCCTCTTTTGCTTCCGCATGGACTACTCCGCTGACTCCTTTTGTCTTAGCTTTTTGTGTAGTCCTTTCTGTTATAACTCTGATATGTATTCTATTGACTCGTCTGTATATTGTGGTTTTCTATACCACTTGACATGTATTATTTTGTATACTCAGCTTTGTATCAGTATATGTGTGTATATGATGGTTTACTATTCTGTGATGTATATTGCACTTGAGTTGTTATATTCTGTTCTGATAGATCCTCTAGCCACCTCTGGTTTTGTTTTAAGTATTCATTGGACATGTCGATCTGCTTGGTAAGGCAATTGTCGATGTATTCAATAGATAATTAAAGCAAGGCCATAGATGGTCGCTCCTAAACAGCCTTATTCTCCGTGTTAGCAGACGGTATTATCTATTAATACTCTTTGCTAGCGTGGGTATAGAGGTGGGGCGTCACAGCTTGGTATCGGAGCGAGTTTCAGAACAAAATATAATAAACACAGAATAGAGCACATATTACGATACATCAGAGTGTGATAAGTGATACAAATCTTTGAATCATCGTGTGTCTCTATTCCTTCTACCATCAAAGGTTAGGTAGGATTTGGGATTATGCCTAGGAATGCATTTAAATTCCGTGGTATTCCATATTGAATTATCTACCTTGGGAATAATCTTTACCTTATCTTAACTTTCAGCTTATGGTTGGAAGAGACGGAGGACGACGCTCGGATGCTTGGCAATCCAGTGGCTCACATACGGACGGCGTCTATATGTCTGCCGATCAGTTTTTAGAGTGGTTTAGGAGCACGCAGCCTCCAGCTCCTACTCGAACATCTCCTCCATGCAAGTTCACCTTCGCACGTTTGTGCAGTGATTTTTCTCATCTTGGAGGGAAACCATTTAAAGGCTCCGAGATTGTTCTTGAGGTCCAAACTTGGGTTCGCATGTACAAGCATGTTCTCTCTCGCATGGATCTTTCTGACGATGATAGGGTTCTTGTAACTTCTAGCTTATTGCAAAAGCGTGCCCTTGACTGGTACGAGCTTCTTTTAGCTGAATTTGATGAGTCTGCTCTTTCTTGGACTCAGTTTTGGGAACGATTCGAACTCAAGTTCGTTCCTGAATCTGAGAAAGCTTTGTTGTCCCGGCGCTTTCTTAATTGAAGCAGGTGGATTCTTCCGTTTCTGAATATGTTGCATCTTTCGAAGCCTTATCTAAATATGGTCTTGAATTCATTAGCACCTCGTATAGGAAGAATCTGAAATTTGTATCTGGTCTTAAGAAATGTCTTAAGAAGTCGTTAATGCTCCAGCTTAAACTTTCCTTTGAGGAGTTGATTGATTCGGCACTTCATCTCGAAGCCTTAGAGAAGGAGTGTGATTGTGGGAATGATGTTAAGGTTCGTAAGAACGCCAACAAGAGGCAGTTTCCATTCGATAAGCGGAAATTTTTCCCTTCTAAGAAGAAAAAGCCCGTTGAATCTGATCCTCAGTCTCAGTCTCAGTCTGTTGGAAAACCTTCCACTCGGAAGTGTTTCAATTGTGGTTCCCCTAATCATGTGATTCGAGCTTGCCCTATGCCTCTCTTCTGCCACTATTGCAAGAAGGAAGGCCATCGTATTTTCACTTGTCCTATTGTTCCGAAAAATCCTTTGTCTAGCAAGCTAAAGATAACGGATGCTTCTGGAGGTTCTTCTCGGGGAAAAGGCACATCTCCATTAAAAAAAAAAAAATCTATTGTATTCGAGTTCTCTTCGACATGGGTGCTTCACATTTTTTCCGTATCGAAGATGCTCTTCGATGATTTATCTTTGGATGTTTCTTGTATGGTTACTTCTTTGAGAATTGCGAATCCGAATTGGTGGATCTGCAACGCTCAATTTGCTTGTATTAATGTCGAGATTATTTTATGAGATTTTTCTTTCCGAGCCAATTTGCATGTTATGCGTTGCTTAGGCTTCGGAATTGACATTTTTGAAAGGATTGACTTAATTATTATGAAGCCATAACCTATATCCCGAGTGGACTATTCATCCTCGACATTTTCAATCTGTTAAAAAGATTTCTATTTTCCTTTGTGATTTCGATTTCCAATTTGATGGCATCATTTTTCTTTAAGTCCCCGTGATGAGGAAAGTGTGGTTTCTCTCATTCTTGTAGTTGAGAATTTTCTGGTATTTCTGGTCTTGTCTTAGGATTATCACCTAAGCAATCTTTTGAGTAGTGTTAAGGTCTTTTTAGCTCGACCTTACCACTGGTTTTCATTTGGCTACGAGTTGTGGAAGTAGCACTCCACTTACCGCATTCCGCACTCGTTGTAATTCTTATAAATGATTTGTTATGTCATTCAGTTTGTCTAGCTCATTTCATCCATATTATGAATCGAGTATTCTGTGAATATCTCGATGGTTCCATTTTGGTATTTATTGATTTTGGATGGAAAATAGCAATTTAAAGAATTTTGCAAATCTTTTTCATAAGATTTATCAGAAGTATAATTGGATTTTTGTTCTTTAAACGAAAAAAAAAATTAAAAAAGTTTTTAGAAACATGTTTATCATATAGAAGATGATTTTGTGATTGTATTGCCCATTGAGTGCTTTAAGAATTCTGGTCGATGCGCTTGATCAACGTTATCGATAGGAATTTCCTAAACGCTTTGATGAGACAATCAGGCACAGTAAATTGATTTGGAATAAGTAAATTTTTCTTGAAAGATTATTACATAAAGATAATTGTAATTTTGAAAGTCTTAGCTTTTTGGGAAAGAAAATTAATTTAAAAGAACTCTTTCTTTTCGATATCCCTATTCTTGTTATTCCCGTAGGGAACCAATGCTTTATCTTTTGTACCAATGCTAATCGTATTGGTTTAGATGCCGTTCACTTCCAAAAGAGAACGTGCTATCATTTATTCTCCTAAATAGTTATAGCCTATCGAAACTAGATATGCACTCATGATTTAGTGCTCGTGGCTATTGTTTCCGTCTTTTGTATTTTGCATCATTACTTTTGGGTGAGGGATTTTGCTCTCCTCACCAATCACAATGTTGAAATGTTTATTTTCTCATAGGAAACCTAGTGTTGGTTCGAGTTCCTTGCATCTTATGATCTTGATATTCTTTTTATTCCCAGAAAGAGGATCGTGTTGCCAATGCATTTGGTTGTAAGCAGCAAGTGATTGTTTCTTTGTTGATGTCCGAATGGAATGATCTTTTTACCAAGTTCATCGGACGTTTTGTTGTACTTCTTTTTGTTGAGCTTTGGTTCATTTGACGTATCGTTTGTACCACGTCGGTGTTCCAAAATTATTTGAGCTTAGGAATCCATAGAATTCTCTGAGCAATCAAGTTCGGACTTACCCCTTCGTGCACTTTATGGTGAACTTCTTATTCTGTTATTCTTTTGTGCTAGTATGTTTGTGGGAGTTGGGAGAATCACCTACCTCTTGTAGGGTTCTCCTACAATAATAGTTTTCAGCCTAATGTCTTGTTGGTTGGAATCTGGGGAGAAGATTATTCTTGGTCCAGGTTTTGTTCGTGATTCTTCCGAGAAGATTGATCTTATCTGGTTGAGAATGAAAGAGGCACAGAGTCGCCAGAGGTACTACGCGGACAACCGTAGGAAGCCTCTCGAGTTCTCGATCGGTAATCTTGCCTTTATTCGTGTTTCTCCTTTGAAAGGGGTTATGCGTTTCAGTACGACTGGGAAATTGGCTCCTCATTATATAGGACCGTTTTCTATTACTGAACGTATTGGCCCTGTGGCTAATAGAGTTTCACTTCCAGCTCATTTATCTGGTATTCGTGACGTGTTTCACGTCTCTCAACTTCGGAAGTGTCTTCGGGAGTCGGATTCTGTTATTACTTCTCCTGATTTGCAAGAGCTTGGGGTCTCACCGGACTTATCTTTTGTACAGCAACTTCTTCGCGTGCTTGACACGAAGGTGCGACACCTTCGAAACAAGGACGTGCCGCTCGTACTTGGAGGGTTCAATGGTCCGCTAATCCCAATGACTGTACTTGGGAAACCAGAGAGTTCATCGACCGATCTTATCCGGATTTTCTATCTTTGCTTTGAAGCGGTGAGAATGTCTTTTCATCTCAAGCTTATTTCCTTTTCTTTTGAATGTTGTATGTATGTAGTTGTTACAAATATCGTCTTTAGAAATTGCGGGGACGCAATTTTGTAAGGAGGGGAGATCTGTAACAACCCGCATATTTAACGATTTTATAATTAAATGATTTATTTAAGTATAGCGTCGTTAGTCAGATTTTGGGGTCCAAAATGTTACTTTCTGCAAACGGCCGAATTGGAGCTCGAAACCACTTCCATTGAGTTCAAAGCGTCGTTTGCGATCTTTTTGAGTATAATCTTTGATATGTTTGGAGTAAGTTGAATTTTGCTACTTTTTCTGGTTGGGCTTTAGCTTTGGGTTCAGCCCCAAGCCCCACTTAACCCTCTAACTCAGCCCATCTCCTCCCATTCATTCATTCCTACTCCTCTTCACTTCAAAACTCAAGCTCCAACTGAAATGGGGGAAAGGAAGAGGAAATAGAAACTCCCAAGCCTTAGTTGCTCTTGATAATCCAAATTCTTGCTCCAAATTCAAAGAGAAGGATAGGTAAGCCTCTTCTCCATCTTCTCCATCTTCTCCATCTCTTCTCCTCTTCAATTTCAGAAAATATCCTAAACCTAATTTAGAAAAATATGTGTTTTATTCTTAGATTGAAGCTTGTTGAGTAAGAGTGAAGAGTGGTTAGCCTTTCCTTTGCATTTGAGCTTCTTCTTCTTGTTCTTGAGTTAAAAAGGTGAGTTTCGAACTCACATCTACTTCTCTTGATTTCATTGATGTTATGTATGAATTCCTAACACCTTGTTCATATGCACTTGTAATTGGTTTGGGTTGAATTGGAGAGTATACCAATTTTTAGTGTTTTGGGTTCAAATCTTTGAAATCCTAACTTTGATGTTTTAATCATGTTTTGGTGATGCATCGAGGAACATATAGGGCCGGGGTGTCGATTGGCACAAGCCCTTAGAGCCAATGTTCATCCGATTGCATTTTGGGAGAGTTTGCTCTTCATTTGAATAAGGCTGAAAAACAGCCCAGGCACGATTCAGTCGACTGAAAACTCTGTTCAGTCGACTGAACCTGAAACCCGAGAGTTTCCAGGCATGATTCAGTCGACTGAAAAACTCTGCACAGTCGACTGAACCTGGAAACAGAAAGTTTCCTAAACCTGGAAAATCTCCAGGCACAGGGTCAGTCGACTGAAAACTCTGTTCAGTCGACTGAACCTGCTGTTTCAGCCCACTTTGCCTTTTTGATTGAATTTCCAATTTGAATTGATTCATGATGATCCCATGTATGATTATCAATTGTTTTGACTTTGATGGTTCCTTTCTAATTTTAATCCACGGGTTTTTATAAAATAATCTCTCGAATCGCATTTAAAAGTCCGTTTCTCTAATTTATAAATTCTATTTAAACCACACACTTTCGCACTTCGAACAAAGTGGAAGGGTGATTAAATGGTTGGGCAAAACACGGACCATGAATCTGTGCGTTTATCTTTCCGATTAATCCTCGACCTATTCGATTGATTGTTTTGACCTTCGGGTTTGGTTTATCGATGATATGAGGTAAACTTTGTACTGCTTTGAGTGTGGAAGGGACTGACGGATAGTAAACCGTTTAGTGCGAACGAGTGGTTATGGGACATACGTTAACACTTTTCGGATTCCTTTTCGAGAGTTGTGACACATTCCGCCAGTTAGTGGTGTCCAGTACTGGGTCTTCGACCTTCACCACTACGGCTTGTCGCCCTATTGTATCACTTCTGATGTTGGCATTGTGTGCCGCATGGGTGATATTGGGTTTGTGCCTTCGGGTTTGTCGCCCTATATAGTTTCGCTCTGATGTTGGCCTTATGTGCCGCATGGGTGATACTTGAGTTTGGAGTCTTCGGGCTCATGGATCCTTGTTTGTACAGTACTGAGCTCGAGCAAATTTGATGATGTTTCATTGATATTATATTCCCTTGGTATCGCCCATCGTGTTAGTCTGTTTGAGCCGCATGATGTATAACGATTACCTTGTGGAACTTGTATACCTTATAGGTATTTGTTATTTGCCATTCGGCTTGTTTTGGGATATTCGTATCCTTTGTTTCTACATGTTGCCGATGATATGAGGCTTGTTCTATATGATTCATCTCTTGTTGATGATTGTGTTATCTCCTCTGGAGATATTTGTTATACTGTATGACCTTGCAGGTTTATTATTGTTCAGTTTATCTAACTGATTTGTTTAGCTAGACTGACCCGGGTATTTTATACTCGGATCAGACCGAGATGTTTCAGGTTAGGTGCTTTGGACTTAGCCTCTTTTGCTTCCGCATGGACTATTCCGCTGACTCCTTTTGTCTTAGCTTTTTGTGTAGTCCTTTCTGTTATAACTCTGATATGTATTCTATTGACTCGTCTGTATATTGTGGTTTTCTATACCACTTGACATGTATTATTTTGTATACTCAGCTTTGTATCAGTATATGTGTGTATATGATGGTTTACTGTTCTGTGATGTATATTGCATTTGAGTTGTTATATTCTGTTCTGATAGATCCTCTAGCCACCTCTGGTTTTATTTTAAGTATTCATTGGACATGTCGATCTGCTTGGTAAGGCAATTGTCGATGTATTCAATAGATAATTAAAGCAAGGCCATAGATGGTCGCTCCTAAACAGCCTTATTCTCCGTGTTAGCAGACGGTATTATCTATTAATACTCTTTGCTAGCGTGGGTATAGAGGTGGGGCGTCACATTAAAATAAAAATAAAAATAAAAATGTGAAATTTATATATAATATAAATCATATAAACTTTAAAACATCATATCTTTATGATATAAGGTCCGTTTCACACGAAATGAATTGCGTGGGGTTCGTATGGACGAACACTATGCGATGGAGCTAAGTTTGGAGTTGATGAGGCTAGTGCGCATTCTAGGTAAAATTAAACGCGTGTTTTATTTTATTTGGAATTAAACACTACAACTGCTATTGGATGCAATGTGAGTACAATTCACTCTTTCTGCCTCACTGATATTTTTATATAATTGAGAAATAATTTATTATATGATGATTGATGATTGTTTGGATGATATATGATATATTGATTGGTATTTGGATATATACCCGCCTAGTGGAGCATATGGCCCTATACGTTCTCGTGTATGAGCAGATGATCCTTTTTGTAACTGCTCGCAAATCCATATCCCTTGAGTCAACACTATTTTACAACAATTAACTCAAGTTGTACAGAAAAACGAACCATTTGGGTTAAAGAAGAAGAGGTAGAAGAAGAAAATAGAAAAAAAACAACCACAGAATCTAACCATCGCAGCGGAATAAAGTATAATACATAATAAATGATCTTTACTCAAAAAATCAAATATCTCTGTTTATATATTACATCATCAGAGTACATCAATTACAGCTCAACATCAGCATCATACAAATGGATACACAACAACTCAACACAGCGGAAATATATATATGAACAAGTACGAGAGTACGTATCGTCATCCAGCTCGACTCCTGAGCTCCACAGCATTATATCCTGTATTCTATAATACTCAGTCTGACCCGAGCATTATAGTTAAATAACACCCGAGTCAGTCTGGAATACCAGAGTGAGAAAATCACACCCAATTGATTATTAAAGTTTCAAAAATCCTTTGAAAACAAAAGCATCTCATAAGACCACGCCACAAATAAACATGTCGGGTTTTTACCTTACGATAGCTAAAGCAATTTTTATAGAAATCCTCTGATATTATAATAGGGTCTATATACAAATACTTATAAAATAGCCGAAATTGTTACAGGATTAAATTCCATCTACTAGCCACAGAGTGGGTAATACAAACAAAACCCGTACAAGACTCGTAGGGAGAATGGATTTCTAACTAATGACTAGGCACTAGGGTACCACCTGTCACAGTACGGGGCCTAGATCACCGTACCGAGGAGTACGCCCGCTCCCCTGCAACACAAGACCGGGACTACCCCTTACTGGATAATCCCGAGTGAGATCACCCCGTGGTTTGGATCAGCAACCGCCCACTAAGCCGAAATAAAAGGGACATCTAGACTGGAATGACCTCACCCTGCTTGGGTGCTACCCACCTAGCCTTGCTGCATATCCCCTGATTTTCAGTCATTCCCATTTGATGAGGCTTGAGGCTAAGCGTTAGCTTTTTAGAATATATCCCTTAGAATGCCCATCGTCCACCTGACGATGTTTCGCAAGCATTCATCCATACAAGTCCGTCCCGGGTTCGAACGGAACCGAAGGCACTATTCCTACTGCATCCATTTGGAAATATCCTCAGAATTAGTAGCGATTAGCCCTTGCACTTCACTGCTCCATCTTCGAATCGAAAATCGTTTTCACGAAACGTGTAAACCGAATCGAAGTGGTTTTCGAGAAATAAATCTCGATCCCGGTCTCTTCGAAATGATCAACGTATTTGTCCAATATTGATAGTCGGTGATGTAACTATCAATTAATAATTACAAACAACCATCAACCAATAAATAATTTCCCAAATTATTTATTTATCTCAGAATATCTTTACAAGATATATTCTCACTTTCAAAACCTTTTGAAAACAATTTTCAAACTATCTTCCTTTTTCTCAGAATAAATTCCGAGTATTTTCATTTCCACTGGATTCACCAAGCACAAAACTTTAGATTTTAAAAATAATTTAAAAGCACTTTATTATAAAATATATTTAACATTCAATTTAGGAAAAATTTACTTTAATACTTAATTTATAATACTACTTTAAACAGAATACCAAATCATTCTTTAAATAATTATTACAATAATAGATTAAACAAAACACCTACTCTGAAATATACTTTAAAATATTTAAGTTAAGACTACTTCGATAATTGGCTAAAAATACATACTATATGAATAGTTAAAAATAAGGTTACCTTAGAAAATATAAATTAGGTTCTCACTCTTTTAAAATAAAACTCTTAGTTACCATTTTAAATAATTACTACGATAATAGATTTGAAAATATTTACTTTTAGAATAAAAGATTAAAATAAAAAGTTTTCTAAACATGCTTTTTAAAACAACACTAAAGCTTTTACTTATATTTAAAAATTAACTTTGAACGTAATTGGATATCCAGAGAAATATACTTCTCTTCAAGATTTTCTTTAAATTTTCAATTTCAAACACTTGAATCAATTTCCACATTAATTTCAATTTACTCCCTTTCTTACTTCAAAATCTATTAACTTCAGATTTTATTTCTCAATTATGATATAAAATATTTTAACTGAGAATACCAAATTTTGATTTCCCAAATTACTTCTTAATCCCTTTAAATAAATTTAAACTTGAATTTTAAAATAATTATTTATTCCTTTAATTTATATATCTTAAGTTTACAATTCATTAAACTCGGTTTATTCAAAATTCCTTCCATACTCGAAGTTATTTATTATTATTATTTTCATATTACTTCTATTTCTTTTCAATTCAATTCTTAATTTTATTCAAATTTCCTATAATTATTTTACTTACAAATCCATTTCTTGTATTTTCTTTCCAAAATCCAAATTGTATATTTTTGGAAATTCATTATACCCAATTATAACCAATCAAACCATAGCATTCAATATTTCAACATAATTCATCATAGAATATCAAATCATCTCAACAGGGAAATTAAATAATTCAAATAAATGTTTAGGGATCCAGTTGGATCCCTCCAACCTGTTTTCCCTGCATCCACAGACGTTAGCACAACATATATAATATCTTCACAAAAATATGAGGGAAATTAATCATTTCAAGGTGTAGTATATGCTACTATATAACACAATAATCAATTCAACCAATCAAACAATTATTTAAATTTAATCATTTGAATTTTAATCTTAACTGAGTGAGATTAACTCACCTTGAATTTGTTTTTCAGTCCATCCCTGAACAGCTTGTTTCCATTCAGATTTCAAACCTTGAATAATAATTCACGGTTTATTATTATCTGAACCAACCAAACAATTATTCACCATTTATTTATTTTGTTTACAAATGATTAAATTTTAACCTTAGATTTAATTTAAACAATAACTACTTCCAAACTAATATCTCCTTTAAACCTTTTAGTAACAATTCAGTTAAATAATTTAACCATCTCCATATTTGTTTAAAATGAGTTGTAATTATATAAACTTATACCGATGCTCTTTTCTTTTTTGAAATCACATATGTATATATACTTATAAAATAGCTTATATTGATCCAAAAATCAATTTTTTAAATAAATTCTTCAAATTTTAAAAACTCATATATTTCAAAATCTTATCTTCGAAACCATAGATATAAGCTTATAAATAAAATTAATATTACCATTTGATATCTTATATTTTCCTAAATCCTATCTATATTACCATTATTATTTTCAACAGTATTTCAAAGTGTAAATATCTATATATATTTTTCTCTGCACATATATATATATATATATATATATATATATATCAAATTAAAATATACATGTGTGCTTATATATATATACATGCTTATATCATCATTTTTTCTGAAAACAGATGTGACTTCTAAAAAAAATGAAATTATTCATAAACTATACCGTAAACAATTTTTCTTAACCAGTAATTTTTTTTATAAAATCGAATTGAATTAAAAGGAAGGCCTTACCTAAAACGAATGCAACCGCAAATCGAAGCCTCGAGCCCGACCAAAAGATTCGCCACAACCCTCCAATCGCACGCGAGATCGGCTCGCCTTCCTCAATCGCCGCTACTGCCGAAATCGCCCACGAGTTCGCCACCAAAATCGCGTCGCTTCCTATCGACGATCGCCTCCAACTCATGATGGCACTCCGCCTGAATTTGATCGAATCGATTGACGTCGACCCCACGATCCACCGAAAAATCACACGGGGCTCCCTCTCCTCTTCTCACTCGAACGATCGTGCCCTAGCCTAGCCATCTCGCCATCCCGAATCGATTTGAGTGTTCGTGACTTCCTTCGGTTAGAACTGAAATGAGCCTCTCGCTTTTTATTTATTTATTGAGATCGGTATGGAACGAAAGGCTCGGCCCTATTTCTTTTCAACATGAAGATTAGCCGAGGGACAAGCTATACCCCTTCGTTCATTAGCTTACGCACGAAGCCATATTATTATATATATTATTATTTTTTTATTTTTTTTCGAATCTTCCAGAGGAAGGTTTGCTTGTCAATCACTTAAATACAGGACTATGATTTGGCCTTAAGAACAGCTGTAATTATTAAAAGGGGAAGCGTGTTTATGAAGGCACCGATGACATTGATTCGATCAATTAAAATTTATTTAATTTTCAACGCGTTTATGTATCGTATGCTCACATAGCAACTCCAATCAATACGAAATTTGAAATCTGATAATAATAAAATATTACGGATCCAATGGAACTGATTTTGTCGAATTTCGAGACTATGCCTCGGAATGCTATTTTTAAATTCAATTTAAACGATATAAATTTCAAAACTTAACAAACCACTGATAAATTAAATTTTACCACTTCTATTATCCTCAGTACAATCGATATAAATTTTTATAAGCCTTCAGATTATATTTTTAACAGGCTTAGAACTCCAGATTCAACTTCTTACCCAATTTCAAATTATCTAATTTAATAATTAAATTATCAAATAAATTGTGATATTCGTAATTCAAGTTAAAATTTTACTTTAAATATTAAAATCAATTAAATATTCCGATTTTAAAGGCTTAAAAATTCCCGGTCGTCACATTCCTCCCCCCTTAAAAGAATTTCGTCCCCGAAATTACTAATTAGGAAGAATGGTACAATACCCATTTATCTTTCCTCAAAACCAACAATTCAGCATCTTACCAACGATCTTTTATATAAAAGACCCATTATCTTTCTTACTAACTTTCCAAGCTTTTCCATAGTTCCCAAATATCTTTACTTATTCAACTATTCAAATCATAATTCAAAACTAGGTTTTTAAAAAATTTCAAAATTTCTCAAAAATATTCTAACACTCTAAATTTCCGAAAAAAAATTCCAGCGTCTCCTTTACGCGGCTAGCTCGGTACAGGCCTCTACGGGCTCCCAAATTCAAAAAGAAAATAAAAAGCCAAGTGGCTCAATCCAAAAACCCAATCCAATTTCATACCAAATTTAAATACATACCTTTTTGTCGGGCAATTCAAATTTATCTTTTGAAATCAAAACCAATTCTCCTTTCCCTTTTATAATACCTGCATATCCTGCTTAGTACTAATATCCAATCACAATATTCCAAAACATTTTATCGATTTCCTTACAAATGTCAATATCTATTTATTCCAATATTATTTTAGATTATATTTGTAGTATCAATCTTTCATTTAAGAATTCACCATTCCTTCCTTAAGTTAGTATAAGCATTTTATATGGTTTTTTATATTTATTTTCACTTTACCACTTTAGTTTATATATTCTATTCAAATTGATTCTTCCATTCTATCCGAATTCAATTTATTTTCAACTCTGTATATTAAATTTTATCTTTCATTTGAATGGTTCATATTATAATTTTATAGTAGTTTCATTCACTAATTTATTTCAATTTCCAGTTTGTAATCGTTTTGTCGTTAATAAAATTTTTCAAAAATTCTCAAAAAATTTCTAACTCCCAAAATTTCTGAAATTTTTTGACAGAGTCTCCTTTGTACGGAGGAGCTTTTGCAATTTGACAAAAGACATAAATATATATACATCGACCCACACGGTCGGAAAAACAAAAAACAGTTCATATTTCCAATTTTTATTGCGTAGACGTACCTTATTAAGCATTTTTAAGCAAGCAACTTATTATTTAGCAGATAATGCAATCAAATCCAGCCACACGGCTTCCAGTACCTGCACTTACTCAATTTAAACATATAAGTACCAAATATATGAAGTTTAACAACATATCACTTACTTGCAATAGTTAAACACATAAATTCTAAAAGAAATTCACACCAAACATTTTTCATAAGTAATTTAAATATTCCACATTAAATTTAATTGCTTACAACCAATCACCCATCGTTTCACTTAATCCGAATGGTTAAAAACTCAAAAGCTTACATTAATTTATTTTTAAGCAAAACAAACTCATTTTTAATTCAATTGATCTTAAAATGAATTTATTTTATTCCTATCAATTCATAGCATCTTAATTACTTCCATTTACATCAAATGACAATTTATTCTAAGAAATTTGACGAGATTTATGTAAATAAATAAGTACTTATGTTTTATAACCAATTTAAATTGATTTCAACTAAATTTATACTTAATTCTATTCCATTTTTAAATTTATTCACAATCCATTGCATTTCAGATATGAATCCCTTCACTTGCATTCCATTTTATTAACCAAATTAGTTCATTCAAAATCCATTAAAAACTTAGGTTCATCTTTATTACCAATTTAAATTTTCTCTTTATTATAATTCGTTCACTTCCATTTATTTAGCTCGACACATTCCATTTCAATTTTATTCACAATCTATTCATTTGCGATTCATTTCTTATCCGCATTCATATAAAACCATTCTATTAACTTGAAACATTCTATTTTTCTTACTGTCCCAAGTAACTTCAATTCCTTAACAACTTAAATGGTTTACAATTATTTATTTAAGAATATCATTCCATTAAATATTATCTATAACTCACCGAATTTTATTTCGATTAAAATTCATTTCCACTTGATTTAAATCCAACCCAAAATCATTAAACTTAGTTTAAGTTGAATTCAATTCAACTCTCCCCTTATATTCAGCTTAAGTCAATTTATTTTGATTTAGTCAAATTTTATACTTAAGCTCATTCTCATTTTGCAAACAAAGTTCTCTTTTCAATTAACTTGATTCTATTTCAATCCAATCTCATTTCAAACTACAAATTTATTTGATTAGTTATTATAAATTTTCAAATTTCCAAGTTCGATTCATTCTCAGTTCACTTAGATAAATTACAAGGTTATTTCAATTTATTTCTACGTATTTGGATTTTATTTGCAAACCATACCATTTTCAATTTACCATTCACTTTTATGAACTCACAATTCAGCTTCTATTTAACTACATTAGGTTTCCATTACATATTTCACTATCTAATTTATTATCTAAATAATCTTTTCCCAACTTAAAATCCAGAACTTGATTTTAATCTCAAAATCTCTTCATTTAATTTTCTTAAGTTCAATTTATTTATAATTCAAGTTTTGATTTTCATTTTATTCTTCAATTCATCAAAAATATTTATTTTGGATTTCTATCCCATTTTTTTCCAAATTTTATAAGTCACAACTTATTATTTACACAATTCCATTCATCATAGGATTAAATATTGTAACGACTCGGAAAATTTAACAATTTTAATTGATTCTATAACGTATTTAATTGAATATTTGTGAAATCTTATAATAGTTGAATTTTTAAATAAAATGTTTATATATTTAGAATACGTATATTTAAATATAGCAGATTGTAAATTTTCAAATAATTTTATGGAAGTTTATTTAATTGAGAAAACGTGCTGTCCAATTCAAGCTATTAATTGCTTTAATTGATTTCTGAATCAGTGCGTAACGGTTTCTTTTTACTACCGTTAAAGATTTCTATTGCTTAATACTTTTCCAATCCAGGTAGACTTTTCCATTCGTAACCATTAATAAATTTGAGATCATCGACCTTGCTTTTATTATTCCTTGTAGTTTCGTGCACTGACTTTACCTTTCCCACTACCCATAATTTTCTCTATACGTTTCTTTTGCAATTGAAGCGTATATTTATATTTATGGTGGTGCGTTTATTCTGGTCTCTCTTTATTTTTGTTTTTAACGCTTGAAAGAATCTCAAATCATCAAGCTAGTAGCATCCGTTCATTCCCTCGCTTTCATAAGGCCTATAATATATAAACCACTTGCTTATAGATCCGAACACAACTTTGTCATCAAATTTAATGTGCCTTCCTCTCCCTATTATTTCGGTTCCAACCTTCCTAGTAAATGGCTTTAACAAATTTTGGCTAAATCATAGCTACGGACTTTTCAAATTTCTTTCATTTTATATTTATTTCCAATTCCTTCATTGCTTCAAAATTTTTGAACGTGCCTAATCATCTCAGCATGTATATATAATGTAAGCCTACCTTTCCTTGGAAAGCTATTGCTCACAAAAATTTCCTGATTTCTTTCCTTTTATCCATTTTTATATCCTTGACTTTCAAAACTCACTATGTGTTGTACAAACAAACAAAAATTTATTGCTTTAAGTGTATAGCTAAATCAACTATTGACCGTTACAATTACTTTTTTTTTCATTTCAATTTATTACTTAAATAATGTTTTGATGAATTAATGGACAACTTTACGTTTCTTTAGCTTTTGAAAACTTTATATTTATAGTGTACGTTTCTTTTGCATTTCAAAAATTTGAAACATGCTGCCCCATTTAAGCCATTAATTGTTTTAATTATTTTTCTTAATCAACATATAACCGTTGCTTTTTATTATTCTAGGATTTACATCCATACTTTAATCTCTGTTGTTCCATTTATTTCATTTGAAATCTAAATTTATTTACCATTCATTTATACGCCTCTTTCTCTTCCCTCTTTTACCTCTTCGTTTTTGGGTTTCTAGGAATATATATATATAGTATAGCATAGGTTGCATCTTCTTTTCTCTCTGTAGGCTATTCGTTGCCCTCAAATTAATATTAAAAGAAGAGAGAGCTTTGTAAATATTATATAAAGTCATATAGCACGTTCACATATCAGATGCAGACCTACCTTTATATTTAAGAAAGTAGCATTTTCTCTGTTGCTTGAAGAATGCCTTCGCCATGTCATGTTGCTTGAATCACGCATGCATTCTTCCTTTAAAAATCGCCTGTTCTCATCTCCCCTCCATCTTTTCTTATTTCTTCCAAACCTCAGCATGAGCTCTCTCTTTTCCTTGGCCTGCCTCCTCCCCATGGCCGCATACATTAGTTGGCAAAACATTTCCTCTCTGGTTTTTAAAAGTAAGTACGCATTTTATTTGATATAAGTCTATTTTATATATTAAGAACAGTATAGATTGTGCATAAGTTTTGTTTTATATGTTTACTGCAACTATGGGGATTTTGAATTCCCTATCAGTTGAACTTTAAAAATAATAATATATTTCATAATAGTATATATATGATAATTGTTATATTTATAAACGTGTATATAAATATTTAACTTCTGTTCATATATAAAGGTTAGTATATATTTATACTGTATTATGTATATTTTTTTAAGATTTTACGGTATATAGTTTTTGACTTTTGTTAGCATACAGTTATCGTACGGCTTTTAGATACGTATGTTTTACTAACTAGTTGATAAGTTAAATATATATATATATACACGTTATATTTTACTATTGATAGCTTACGGTATATATGGTATAAGTTTGGCAGCCTTCTATTAATATACGTATTTTATATGTTTTATATATTTGGTTATAACAGTTTCAACTATAATAAAATATGTTATTTTATTAGCTTTCATATGTTAGATATATAAAATATAGTATTTCAATTTTCGTTACTGTTTTGGTATATATATTATATAAAATTGGTGGGTACAAGTTTGATAGGTCAATTTATAATATATATATTTTTATGATTGTTTTAGTATTCTAGAGTCTACCGTACTATATTTTATTTTATTTTCAACAATTTACATAAGTTATATTTAAATGTAGGTATATATATAAATTTTCTATGGTAGTTTTACAGTATAAGTTATATCAATATTTTATAATTTCAACAGTATATGCTTTCAAAAGTTTATTTCATGTCAGCCTTAAGGTTGTTTGCACTGACTGATATACGTTGGAATTTTTTTTTTAAGGGATGTGAATTTTGATTTCAAGTATAGTCATATGTATAGTCATATACAAATTGGTAGAGGAAATGTTATATAGTATATATATGGTTATATTAATATAGTCGGTCTGCACACCTATGTATATATATTAACCGAGGCATTCATATTTTGTTCCACATTTTATAAACTGTGTCTGCATATGTTGGCTAGTTGTATATAAGCTCACTTATCCTATTTATCTTCCTTGATCCAATTCTGATTTGAATTCGTCTATTCCTATTATCAGCTTTGATCATTGAACGGTGTCCATCTAGCTTTGTTTTGGAATTCGGATCTGGATTTCATAACTCGCTTCTTTTTCTCTGGCCTCGAAAGGTGAGAAATCACTCACGATTAACATTCTTTTATTTACTAAATTTGATTTCAATTGAGACGACAATTGAAATATGAGGCTGTAGTTATTTAAATTGTTATATATGATATTATCTGTAACTATTCACTTATGGGATATAACACCATATCCTATTGTTTATATATTTATTTTGATGATATATGCCTGTTGTTATTATTATTTACTTATCTGTTATCACTCTGCAAGTTCCCTGTTAGTATAGAAATCACTATGGGTTGAAATGATACATACCCGAACAGACTTTAGAATAGGAGAAAATCATTATGGGTTGAAATGATAAACCCAAGCGATTTTCATTTAATTGAATTGGGATTACGGGTTGAAATGCTATTACGGTTTGAAGTGAAAATGATATTTGGTTTTGAAGTATAAATTAAGTTGAAAAGACTACGGTGTTATAGTGTATATTTCTATCTTTTAGATAGTTCCATGGACCCTTAGAGGATGGTTATCCCAAACATCCTCTAAGTTAATTATATTTCAGTTGATATTTCAATTGAGTTAGATTTATAGATATAAGAATGTTAATCCTGACTCGAGTGTTTTGTGTTTTGCTTTACGCTCGGGTCAGACTGAGAGATACAACATTTGAGACTCATCTTCGAAGTTGGAGCTTTGCTTGAAGATCCAGCTATCTATCCCTTCAGTCATCCAGTTGATTGGTTCAGAGAAGTCATCTGTTGCATTGGAGACTTCATGGCATTTGAACTATTCGGTTATATTTTATTTCTATCTCTAAGGTATATAGTAGCTTCATGAACTACTATTCTTTATCTATTCCGCTGCATTGTATTACTCTGTGTAAGTGATCTATGATTGATTTATTTACTGTATATTTTAAGTTTTGCCAAATTTTATTAACAATTCGGTATTTTGAATTATTCAAGTCGGACATGTACGGTTTTATTGTCGATTTGAATGGTCCAAAATAGCGGGTCGTTACAGTTGGTATCATAGCTTTGGCTCTCGGCAAAACCTAGCATATATGGTAAATTCATTTACAGAATCACTTTCGTTTGAGTTGAATCCCTTCTTTTTGACTTGATTTCCTTTGAATTTTGGAATGTCCCTCGGTTCCGAAATTCATTCTTGTCTCTCCCTATTTATATTCGTTTGATTCTGGAGTATCCTATAACTCCACGGAATGAATTGTAAAGGGGGTGAAAACTCCTTTACAATTGGCATTGATTCACCGGAGATTTCTGTATCCTCGGTTTACGATGCTGCTATATCTTGGTATGCCGAATTCTTTCTCTGGCAATCGAATGTCGATTTGCTTTAGAATTCCGCATCAATTATATTCCTGAAGTCACGGTTGACCCGGTTAAGGTCGCCCGAGATTTATAGAAGTATATCCATCTTCTATTTTGTAATTTGATTTTCTCAACCTTGTTTGAGCCTATCTTCGAATCAGGATTCTATTGATTAGAGTTCCTCTAAATTAAATCTCTATCTTTGTTTTGAAATCCATTCTTGAATCATCCTTTGAAAATCGGGTTTGTTGTATTTTAAAATTGTTTTATACGAAATTATTATTTTGATAACTATGATTTTATTCTATATATAAAAGTGAAAATGTTTTCGATAAGGATTATATACCTATATATAAAACGAATAAGAAATGTTATTCTATATATAAAAGTTTTGAAAGGATTGGAAATTTTGAAAATTTATATGAAAGTGATTTATATAAAAAGGATTTATAACTAAAGGGTTAAATTTGAAATTCGAGAATTGAATTCCGATATTTTGAAATTGGTTTTAAGATTTTGGGAAAATATATAAAAATAATATGATTTAAAAGTATTTTTTCGGATAAGAAATGTTTCAAATGGATTCAAATGAATTCCAATAATTTTGAAGAAATTTCAAAGAAGTTTTCAAGAAAATAGAAGTCCAGAACTCACTTATGTCACTGGAGAATAATTTCGGTGATGAGTGCACGCATCATCGACATTGATTTTTGAGTTTCAGAGTGGGGGAGAGGCCACTTTAATAGCTTCGCTATGCGAGTGATTTTGTAAAACCGTTTTTGATTTCAAATTCCGAAGTATAATTTGATATTTTCGAAAGATATATGTATATATTTGAAACAATTTAAAGTGAGACCGGTGTTCAGTCCTCGAGTTTTCAATTTGACGTAATAACTCTATATAAAAAAAATGATTTCCAACACTTAGATTTGAAATTTGATTTCATTGACTATTTTGAAGGTTCGAGCACTTCCTAATCAAGGTTTAAAAGTTTTAAACTAAGAAATTTCGAAAAGTATAAAATTTTTGATAAAGCATATAAGTTTAGTTTTGAAGAGTATGACTTAAGTAAGTTTGAAACCTTTTGTTAAGTAAGTGAATATGACTATTTTTAATTATACTAATATGGAATTTAGTTTTGAAATGTTTTGGGAAAAAAAAATTAGTTTCAAATAATGGTTTTCAGAAAGGTAAATTGGATATTTCTAATAGAAATAGATAGTTTTAAAGTTTTAAAGTGATGATTATAAATTTGGAAACCATTTTGAGTATAATTGATTTTGAGAAAATATTTGGTTTTGAAATTAAATTGAAATTAAAAACCAGTACTTATATGGTGATTTTGGAAATGAATTTGTTTGACTTGAATTATTTTAATTTGGAAACTGGGATAATTTTCTAAACCTATTATTTTGGGAACTTTGAAATTTAGATACTTAATTTGGAAGAAAATTTGGTGAAATCCTATATGATTTTGAAACTGAATTGATATTGAAATGATTGGAAATTGAGAACCTTATATTGTTAAGCACTTGATTTGGGAGTGGTCGAACTTATATAAAATGGATTTGTGTAAGTATGAAGTGATTTGAAATTTATTGATTTGAAAGGTACTCAATTTGGAAAGAGAATTTTTTTATAAATCGAAGTCTATATAAGTATGATTTGATATACTATTGATTTGGAAAGTATTCGATTTGAAAATGGAATCTTATATATATATATATATATATATATATATATATATATATATATATATATATATAGATTTTATATAAGTATGATATTTGAAAGTATTTGAAAAGGTACTATATGATATATATTTTCGAAGTAAAGATATGGAAAGTGCCTTCTGCTTGATATCCGCTTTGTGGCCACATCGTGGATTTATTCTATCGATATTATTCTCTCTGATTTTCGATTTTCCGGATGTAATACTCGAGTGTTTCCCACCGTGGCGTAACCCATGGTTTTTTTTTCTCTCGTGACTGCATAGCGCAACTGCCTGGCTGAGTCTTGCCTAGGGGTACGGATTGTTTCCTGGGGGATCCAGGCGTAACCATTGTGTATCCTGCAATCTGTGTAGGTCGCGAATAGTAGCGCAAGTGCCTGGCTGAGTCTTGCCTAGGGGTACGGATTGTTTCCTGGGGGATCCAGGCGTAACCATTGTGTATCCTGCACTCTATTAGTCATCATGGCGTAACTCGCAGGGCTGAGAAAGCTTACGGATATGGATTGTTTCCTGGGAGACCCAGGCGTAACCATTGTGTATCTATGAACCATGGTCGGACAAAGGTTTTGGTTTGGTTGTTTGTTTGGATTGTACTTTCCATATCTGTTTTTAAAAAGGTTTTTCAAGTATTTTCACTGGGTGTTGAAACGGGTCTACTAAGTACTTGAAGAATTCTAGCTTTGTGCCTGATCAACGCATGGCTAGAGTCTGCAAGAACGAGGATAAACTTGTTAAAACATCGAGTTATAAAAATATTTTCGAAAGAAAGATTTATTTCGATATAAACGTATTGTTATAAAGGTATTTATTATAAAAGTATTTTTCCCAACAAAGAAATTTTGTATTAATATTTGAAATTAAAATTCTTATGGTTTGAAATAAATTATTCGTGCCCGATTCTATTCTTTTGAATCTACCTCATCTGCTCAGCTTCATTTTTCACCTATATTCCATTTTCGGAATCTACCTTCCTTTCCTTTTTGAATAAATCTTTTAAATATTGCTTATTTGTATACTACATTGTTTTATATAAAATTTTAGTGTTATAAATATTTTTGAAGTTATAAATTAAATAAAACATCTTTAAAGAAAATGATTATTAATTTATTGATAATATTTGAAAGGTATCTTGAGATAAATTAAAAATTTCATAAATTTTGGATCGAATATTTTCAATAGTCTTTGTAAATAGAAGTAATAATGTAAATAATTGTTTGCAAAGGAGTTTAAGAAGTATTAAATATTAAAGAAAATTTAATTTCAAATGAAATTTTCAAATAAATATTTTAAATAAAATTTATATAGTTTTAAAATTTATTGCTTATCTTGGCTTTCAATCTATTTTTTTTTTCTGGTTGTTTTATTCTCCTACCACCTTCCTTTTCGGGGACGAAAAGTTTTGAGTGGGGGAGAGTGTAACGACTCGGAAAATTTTAACAATTTTAATTGATTCTATAACGTATTTAATTGAATATTTGTGAAATCTTATAATAGTTGAATTTTTAAATAAAATGTTTATATATTTAGAATACGTATATTTAAATATAGCAAATTGTAAATTTTCAAATAATTTTATGGAAGTTTATTTAATTGAGAAAACGTGCTGTCCAATTCAAGCTATTAATTGCTTTAATTGATTTCTGAATCAGTGTGTAACGGTTTCTTTTTACTACCGTTAAAGATTTCTATTGCTTAATACTTTTCCAATCCAGGTAGACTTTTCCATTCGTAAACATTAATAAATTTGAGATCATCGACCTTGCTTTATTATTCCTTGTAGTTTCGTGCACCGATTTTACCTTTCCCACTACCCATAATTTTCTCTATAAGTTTCTTTTGCAATTGAAGCGTATATTTATATTTATGGTGGTGCGTTTATTCTGGTCTCTCTTTATTTTTGTTTTTAACGCTTGAAAGAATCTCAAATCATCAAGCTAGTAGCATCCGTTCCTTCCCTCGCTTTCATAAGGCCTATAATATATAAATCACTTGCTTATAGATCCGAACACAACTTTGTCATCAAATTTAATGTGCCTTCCTCTCCCTATTATTTCGGTTCCAATTCCTAGTAAATGGCTTTAATAAATTTTGGCTAAATCATAGCTACGGACTTTTCAAATTTCTTTCATTTTATATTTATTTCCAATTCCTTCATTGCTTCAAAAATTTTGAACGTGCCTAATCATCTTAGCATGTATATATAATGTAAGCCTACCTTTCCTTGGAAAGCTATTTCTCACAAAAATTTCCTGATTTCTTTCCTTTTATCCATTTTTATATCCTTGACTTTCAAAACTCATTATGTGTTGTACAAACAAACAAAAATTTATTGCTTTAAGTGTATAGCTAAATCAACTATTGACCGTTACAATTACTTTTTTTTTCATTTCAATTTATTACTTAAATAACGTTTTGATTAATTAATGGACAGCTTAACGTTTCTTTTGCTTTTGAAAACTTTATATTTATAGTGTACGTTTCTTTTGCATTTCAAAAATTTGAAACATGCTGCCCCATTTAAGCCATTAATTGTTTTAATTATTTTTCTTAATCAACATATAACCGTTGCTTTTTATTATTCTAGGATTTACATCCATACTTTAATCTCTGCTGTTCCATTTATTTCATTTGAAATCTAAATTTATTTACCATTCATTTAAACGCCTCTTTCTCTTCCCTCTTTTACTTCTTCGTTTCCGTGTTTCTAGGAATATATATATATATATATATATATATATATATAGTATAGCATAGGTTGCATCTTCTTTTCTCTCTGTAGGCTATTCGTTGCCCTCAAATTAATATTAAAAGAGGAGAGAGCTTTGTAAATATTATATAAAGTCATATAGCACGTTCACATATCAGATGCAGACCTACCTTTATATTTAAGAAACTAGCATTTTCTCTGTTGCCTGAAGAATGCCTTCGCCATGTCATGTTGCTTGAATCACGCATGCATTCTTCCTTTGAAAATCGCCTGTTCTCATCTCCCCTCCATCTTTTCTTATTTCTTCCAAACCTGAGCATGAGCTCTCTCTTTTCCTTGGCCTGTCTCCTCTCCATGGCCGCATGCATTAGTTGGCAAAACATTTCCTCTCTGGTTTTTAAAAGTAAGTACGCATTTTATTTGATATAAGTCTATTTTATATATTAAGAACAGTATAGATTGTGCATAAGTTTTGTTTTATATGTTTACTGCAACTATGGGGATTTTGAATTCCCTAACAGTTGAACTTTAAAAATAGTAATATATTTCATAATAGTATATATATGATAATTGTTATATTTATAAACGTGTATATAAATATTTAACTTCTGTTCATAAATAAAGGTTAGTATATATTTATACTGTATTATGTATATTTTTTTAAGATTTTACGGTATATAGTTTTTGACTTTTGTTAGCATACAGTTATCGTACGGCTTTTAGATACGTATGTTTTACTAACTAGTTGATAAGTTAAATACATATATATATATATATATATATATATACACGTTATATTTTACTATTGATAGCTTACGGTATATATGGTATAAGTTTGGCAGCCTTCTATTAATATACGTATTTTATATGTTTTATATATTTGGTTATAACAGTTTCAACTGTAATAAAATATGTTATTTTATTAGCTTTCATATGTTAGATATATAAAATATAGTATTTCAATTTTCGTTACTGTTTTGGTATATATATTATATAAAATTGGTGGGTACAAGTTTGATAGGTCAATTTATAATATATATATTTTTATGATTGTTTTAGTATTCTAGAGTCTACCGTACTATATTTTATTTTATTTTCAACAATTTACATAAGTTATATTTAAATGTAGGTATATATATAAATTTTCTATGGTAGTTTTACAGTATAAGTTATATCAATATTTTATAATTTCAACAGTATATGCTTTCAAAAGTTTATTTCATGTCAGCCTTAAGGTTGTTTGCACTGACTGATATACGTTGGATTTTTTTTTTTAAGGGATGTGAATTTTGATTTCAAGTATAGTCATATGTATAGTCATATACAATTGGTAGAGGAAATGTTATATAGTATATATATGGTTATATTAATATAGTCGGTCTGCACACCTATGTATATATATTAACCGAGGCATTCATATTTTGTTCCACATTTTATAAACTGTGTCTGCATATGTTGGCTAGTTGTATATAAGCTCACTTATCCTATTTATCTTCCTTGATCCAATTCTGATTTGAATTCGTCTATTCCTATTATCAGCTTTGATCATTGAACGGTGTCCATCTAGCTTTGTTTTGGAATTCGGATCTGGATTTCATAACTCGCTTCTTTTTCTCTGGCCTCGAAAGGTGAGAAATCACTCACGATTAACATTCTTTTATTTACTAAATTTGATTTCAATTGAGACGACAATTGAAATATGAGGCTGTAGTTATTTAAATTGTTATATATGATATTATCTGTAACTATTCACTTATGGGATATAACACCATATCCTATTGTTTATATATTTATTTTGATGATATATGCCTGTTGTTATTATTATTTACTTATCTGTTATCACTCTGCAAGTTCCCTGTTAGTATAGAAATCACTATGGGTTGAAATGATACATACCCGAACAGACTTTAGAATAGGAGAAAATCATTATGGGTTGAAATGATAAACCCAAGCGATTTTCATTTAATTGAATTGGGATTACGGGTTGAAATGCTATCTACCCGTATACATTTAGTGTACGGATTGAAATGATAAATATCCGTAACACTTGACCATATGATAAGAAATATATACAGACATCATTGGTCCATATATATAAATATTTTGAAATTTAATTCATTGTTTTGGAAAGAAATATATGGTCTTATTAAATGTTAATCCTTAAATTTTTTTATATATAAAGGGTAATGATATATAGATTTAATAATATTTAATTTAGTCAAAATTTGATTTAATACATAAATTATGCTAAATATTTATGTAAATTTTATTCCAAAAGTATTCTGCAATTTACTAAGATTGGGAGATAAATGTGGGTTTATCTAAATGGTATTTAAATAAGGATTTATTCAATTAAATCAATTTGAAATTTTTGAATGGGAAATTTAAGGGTATGATTTTGTAACTGGATTTTTATTTAAATGATTAATGAATATTTCACGTTTAAATAAATTAAAGAAAATATTGAGAAAATGTAATTTAAGATTACTTAAATGATATTGTATCTAATCAGGGATTATTTTAAGACTAGATAATAATGAGGTTAAATCGAGATCTATATGGAACTATTAAATTGAACATTTAATTAAATATTAAAGCTTTGAACTATATTGGGATTTAAATGGTTTATTTTGAGATTCGGATATGTATTTGAAATCAGTATAGTTGAATTTATTATTTAGAAACTAAATTGATTAAAAAGTTAGTTTGAAACGTTGAATACTTAAAGTTTTGAAATATATTGAACATAAAGGGTATTTTGTGATTTCAAATCCGAATTTGAGATCGATAAAATTGAAGTGGTTATTTTAGAAATTGAGTTGAATTTAAATTAATAAATTGGGATTGAAATAGATTTAAATGGGGTGGTCGGGTTGATGTTAAACGATTTGTTAAGTTGAGGGAATTGAAATTTCTTTACTGTACAAATTATTTAATATATCAAAATACTATTTGGGAAGTGTAGAGATATTTGAAGTGAAAATGATATTTGGTTTTGAAGTATAAATTAAGTTGAAAAGACTACGATGTTATAGTGTATATTTCTATCTTTTAGATAGTTCCATGGACCCTTAGAGGATGGTTATCCCAAACATCCTCCAAGTTAATTATATTTCAGTTGATATTTCACTTGAGTTAGATTTATAGATATAAGAATGTTAATCCTGACTCGAGTGTTTTGTGTTTTGCTTTACGCTCGGGTCAGACTGAGAGATACAACATTTGAGACTCATCTTCGAAGTTGGAGCTTTGTTTGAAGATCCAGCTATCTATCCCTTCAGCCATCCAGTTGATTGGTTCAGAGAAGCCATCTGTTGCATTGGAGACTTCATGGCATTTGAACTATTCGGTTGTATTTTATTTCTAACTCTGAGGTATATAGTAGCTTCATGAACTACTATTCTTTATCTATTCCGCTGCATTGTATTACTCTGTGTAAGTGATCTATGATTGATTTATTTACTGTATATTTTAAGTTTTGCCAAATTTTATTAACAATTCGGTATTTTGAATTATTCAAGTCGGACATGTACGGTTTTATTGTCGATTTGAATGGTCCAAAATAGCGGGTCGTTACAAATATATTCTTCTTTTAATTTTAACTCGAGTTTTACACTTATTTATAACCCAAGCATATTTTATTCCATGCATTTTAATTCTTTTATAAGTTGTTCTAATTTATTTATTTCAATTCCAATACTTATCCAATTTATTTTCCATTTATTCAGGTAAGAATTTAATTCCATTCATTAATTCAATTGAATTCTTATTCCAATTCAATCTTATTTTAACTCGGTTTTATTTAACTCAGTTCGATTCCAACTTGATTCGAATACAACTGGATATTATTTTCAACCTATCCAATTAATGTCAAGCCAGTCAAATTTTATTTCCAAATCCAAGTTAATTTCATTTTTAACTTTTCTCTTTAAATTTACATTCCAACATTCAAAGCTTATATTCCCTTCCTGATTTAAAAATCGTCTCAATTTATAAGCTTACAACTTATCTCATCAGGATTTTGAAACATCTGACTTTTGGTTTCAAATCATTTTGAAATCTTCAACATTTCAAATCACATTTCTCAAAAGTCAAACCAATCTTGGTTTAATTCCCAACAAATTTCCTTTGAGATTTTCAAAAACAACCAGCTTTTCTGAACAAATCAATTTTTGGCAGCAATCCGTCACTTAGAAATTTGAAAATGAATACTGATGATGCGGCCGTCGTCGTCATAATTATTTTCCAATAATCCAAGTGATTTCAATGCTATATTACTTCCAAAATCCATTTAAAACACATTTTCTTTCAGAAATACCTCCAAAACAATAATACTATTATTTATCTTCAAATACTTCCAAATCTCCGGTATTTAAATTTCCAAATCCTGCTTAAATCAATTTTAACTACAAATTCATTTGTATAGTTTATGCTTATACAAATTTGCATTTGATTTTATTTCAATTTATAAATTACATTTATAATTCATACTTATAAATTTCATTTTATAATGAATTTATTTCCTTAAACTTTGGTTATATTTTCAATTTCTAGTTAAATTTTCACTTAACAATGATAATACTTTTAATATTATCATTCCTAACATCCAATTAACATCCAAGCAACCATAAATTAGCCAAAATAGTTTACAAAATTTTTATTTATATCAAAATATATTTTTGGGTAAAATTATTTCATTCACCCACATTTAAAACAATACCGTGTCGATTGTTCTATTCAAGTGTTTAGAAACCCCTTCAATACAGTTGTCCAGACCGTGCCGACGAAGGTTCATATGCCACTCAATAAACCAATCAACACAATATTAAAACAATTTGTATTCACTAACAAATACGCGCTCATATCTATTAATACGCTCAAACTCATTCTAGAGTACTACGGACTCTAATTTAAATGAGTAATTCCCACCAGAGCCAAGGTTATCACCAACCTAAGCTCTGATACCAAGTGTAACTGCCCGCAAATCCGTACCCCTTGAGTCAACACTATTCTACAACAATTAACTCAAGTTGTATAGAAAAACGAACCATTTGGGTTAAAGAAGAAGAGATAGAAGAAGAAATAGAAAAAAATCAACCACAGAATCTAACCATCGCAGCGAAATAAAGTATAATACATAATAAATGATCTTTATTCAAAAAATCAAATATCTCTGTTTATATATTACATCATCAGAGTACAACAATTACAGCTCAACATCAGCATCATACAAATGGATACACAACAACTCAACACAGCGGAAATATGTATATAAACAAGTACGAGAGTACGTATCATCATCCAGCTCGACTCCTGAGCTCCACAGCATTATATCCTGTATTCTAAAATACACGGTCTGACCTAAGCATTATAGTTAAATAACACCCGAGTCGGCCTGGAATACCAGCGTGAGAAAATCACACCCAATTGATTATTAAAGTTTCAAAAATCCTTTGAAAACAAAAGCATCTCGTAAGACCACGCCACAAATAAACATGTCGGGTTTTTACCTTACGATAGCTAAAACATTTTTTATAGAAATCCTCTGATATTATAATAGGGTCTATATACAAATACTTATAAAATAGCCAAAATTGTTACATGATTAAATTCCAGCTACTAGCCACAGAGTGGGTAATACAAACAAAACTAGTACAAGGCTCGTATGGAGAATGGATTTCCAACTAATGACTAGGCACTGTGGTAACACCTGTCACAGTACGGGGCCTAGATCACCGTACCGAGGAGTACGCCCGCTCCCCTGTAACATAAGACCGGGACTACCCCTTACTGGATAATCCCGAGTGAGATCACCCCACGGTTGGGATCAGCAACCGTCCACTAAGCCGAAATAAAAAGGGACATCTAGACTGGAATGACCTCACCCTGCTTGGGTGCTACCCGCCTAGCCTTGCTGCATAAACCCTGATTTTCAGTCATTCCCATTTGATGAGGCTTGAGGCTAAGCGTTATCTTTTTAGAATATATCCCTTAGAATCCCAATCGTCTACCTGACGATGTTTCGCAAGCATTCATCCATACAAGTCCGTCCCGGGGTCGAACGGAACCGAAGGCACTATTCCTACTACATCCATTTGGAAATATCCTTAGGATTAATAGCGATTAGCCCTTGCACTTCACTGCTCCATCTTCGAATCCAAAATCGTTTTCACGAAACGTGCAAACCGGATCGAAGTTCTTTTCGATAAATAAATCTCGATCATGGTCTCTTCGAAACGATCAACGTATTTGTCCAATATTGATAGTCGGTGATTTAACTATCAATTAATAATTACAAACAACCATCAACCAATAAATAATTTCCCAAATTATTTATTTATCTCAGAATATCTTTACAAGATATATTCTCACTTTCAAAACCTTTTGAAAATAGTTTTCAAACTATCTTCCTTTTTCTCAGAATAAATTCCGAGTATTTTCATTTCCACTGGAATCACCAAGTACAAAACTTTAGATTTTTAAAATAATTTAAAAGCACTTTAATATAAAATACATTTAACATTCAATTTAGAAAAAATTTACTTTAATACTTAATTTATAATACTACTTTAAACAGAATACTAAATCATTCTTTAAATAATTATTACGATAATAGATTAAACAAAACACCTACTCTGAAATATACTTTAAAATATTTAAGTTAAGACTACTTCGATAATTGGCTAAAAATACATACTATATGAATAGTTAAAAATAAGGTTACCTTAGAAAATATAAATTAGGTTCTCACTCTTTTGAAACAAAACTCTTAGTTACCATTTTAAATAATTACTACGATAATAAATTTGAAAATATTTACTTTTAGAATTTAAAAGATTAAAATAATAAATTTTCTAAACATGCTTTTTAAAACAACATTAAAGCTTTTACTTATATTTAAAAATTAACTTTGAACGTACTTGGATATCCAGAGAAATATACTTCTCTTCACAATCTTCTTTAAATTTCCAATTTCAAACACTTGAATCAATTTCCACATTAATTTCAATTTACTCCCTTTCTTACTTCAAAATCTATTAACTTCAGATTTTATTTCTCAATTATGATATAAAATATTTTAACTGAGAATACCAAATTTTGATTTCCCAAATTACTTCTTAATCCCTTTAAATAAATTTAAACTTGAATTTTAAAATAATTATTTATTCCTTTAATTTATATATCTTAAGTTTACAATTCATTAAACTCGGTTTATTCAAAATTCCTTCCATACTCGAAGTTATTTATTATTATTATTTTCATATTACTTCTATTTCTTTTCAATTCAATTCTTAATTTTATTCAAATTTCCTATAATTATTATACTTACAAATCCATTTCTTGCATTTTCTTTCCAAAATCCAAGTTGTATATTTTTGGAAATTCATTATACCCAATTATATCCAATCAAACCATAGCATTCAATATTTCAACATAATTCATCATAGAATATCAAATCATCTCAATTGGGAAATTAAATAATTCAAATAAATGTTGAGGGATCCAGTTGGATCCCCTCCAACCTGTTTTCCCTGCATCCACAACGTTAGCACAACATATATAATATCTTCACCAAAAAATGAGTGAAATTAATCATTCCAAGGTGTAGTATATGCTACTATATAACACAATAATCAATTCAACCATTCAAACAATTATTTAATTTAATCATTTAAATTTTAAACTTAACTGAGTGAGATTAACTCACCTTGAATTTGTTTTGCAGTCCATCCCTGAACAGCTTGTTTCCTTTCAGATTTCAAACCTTGAATAATAATTCACGGTTTATTATTATCTGAACCAACCAAACAATTATTCACCATTTATTTATTTTGTTTACAAATGATTAAATTTTAACCTTAGATTTAATTTAAACAATAACTACTTCCAAACTAATATCTCCTTTAAACCTTTTAGTAACAATTCGGTTAAATAATTTAACCATCTCCATATTTGTTTAAAATGAGTTGTAAATATATAAACTTACACCTATGCTCTTTTCTTTTTGAAATCACATATGTATATATACTTATAAAATAGCTTATATAGATCCAAAAATCAAATTTTTAAATAAATTCTTCACATATTAAAACCTCATATATTTCAAAATCTTATCTTCGAAACCATAGATATAAGCTTATAAATAAAATTTATATTACCATTTGATATCTTCTATTTTCCTAAATCCTATCTATATTACCATTATTATTTTCAACAATATTTCAAAGTGTAAATATCTTTATATTTTTTCCTCTGCATATATATATATATATATATATATATATATATATATATATATCAAATTAAAATATACATGTGTGCTTATATATATGTGTGCTTATATCATAATTTTTTCTGAAAACAGATGTGACTTCTAAAAAAAATTGAAATTATTCATAAACCATACCGTAAACAATTTTTTTTAACCAGTAATTTTTTTTATATAATCGAATTGAATTAAAGGGAAGGCCATACCTAAAACGAACGTAGCCGCAAATCGAAGCCTCGAACCCGACCAAAAGATTCGCCACAACCCTCCAATCGCACGCGAGATCGGCTCGCCTTCCTCAATCCTCGCTCCTGCCGAAATCACCCACGAGTTCGCCACCAAAATCGCGTCGCTTCCTATCAACGATCGCCTCCAACTCGTGATGTCACTCCGCCTGATGTTGATCGAATCGATCGAAGTCGACCCCATGATCCACCGAAAAATCACACGCGGCTCCCTCTCCTCTTCGCGCTCGAACGATCGTGCCCCAGCCTAGCCATCTCGCCATCCCGGATCGATTTGAATGAACGCGACTTCCTTCGGTTAGAACTGAAATGAGCCTCTCGCTTCCTTTTTTTTATTGACATCGGTATGGAACGAAAGGCTCGGCCTTATTTCTTTTCAACGTGAAGATTAGCCGAGGGACAAGCTATACCCCTTCATTCATTAGCTTGCGCACGAAGCCATATTATTATATATATTATTATTTTTTCTGAATCTTCCAGAGGAAGGTTTGCTTGTTAATCACTTAAATACAGGACTATAATTTGGCCTTAAGAACAGCTATAATTATTAAAAAGGGAAGCGTGTTTATGAAGGCGCCAATGACATTGATTTGATCAATTAAAATTTATTTAATTTCAACGCGTTTATGTATCGTACGCTCACATAACAACTCCAATCAATACGAAATTTGAAATCCGATAATAATAAAATATTACGGATCCAATGGAACTAATTTCGCCGAATTCCGAGACTTTTCCTCGGAATGCTATTTTGAAATTCAATTTAAACGATATAAATTTCAAAACTTAACAAACCACTGATAAATTCAATTTTACCACTTCTATTATCCTCAATACAATCGATATAAATTTTTATAAACCTTCAGATTATATTTTTAACAGGCTTAGAACTCCAGATTCAACATCTTATCTAATTTCAAATTATCAAATTTAATAATTAAATTATCAAATAAATTGTGATATTCGTCATTCAAGTTAAAATTTTACTTTTAAATATTAAAATCAATTAAATATTCCGATTTTAAAGGCTTAAAAATTCCGGGTCGTCACACTTTTACGCACGTCTGCCTTGAACGGACATTGTACACATATTCTAATATGTATGTTTGTTGCAGGTGACAGGTTGGATGGATCCAACTTAATTCCTCAACAGTATTGATTTTATTTACAGATATTTGTGTCATATTATGTTATCATATGATATATGATATTTTGGATGTCGTGGTTGATGTATTAGGTGTTGTTGCAGCATTAGGCATATATATTGGAATTTTCAAAATATTAAAGTGATGATTTCCAAATTAAAAAGGATTTTCAAAGTGATTTTGGAAATATACGTTTTATTGAATTTTGAAGTGTTAAGTAAAAAAATTTGTTTTGAATAAATAAAATTTATAATTTTTATTTTATAAAAATTATGAGATTTGAGAAATATAATTGAAATGGGATTTTTGAAATGTGAAGTGAACTATTTTGTGAAATAGTTTAAATGGTGATTTCTGAATTTATTATAAAAGGTATATATATATAAGATTTATAAAATTAAATTTTTATAAATCAAAATAATGGAATTATAAAGGAATTTTTATAAGTATTAAAATGAAGTTATAAATGGAGTTTATAAGTGAATAAGATTTATATAATCTGTGAAGTTATAAAAGAACGAAGTTGTAAATAAATGGGATAAGTGAATTAACTTATAAATTGGATTTTGGCATTTAAATGAGATATAAATAGAATTTGTTAATTAAGGGATTTTATAAGTTGAAGTTCTTATAAAATAATAAATGGAATTTGATTTTATAAATGGAAGTTTTTATAATATAAATGAAATTTATAAACGTTGTTTTATAACACTGAAATCAATTGAATTTGATAAGTAAATATGAAAGCTTATTAAAGGAGATATATTGGCAATTTTGGACAGCGGATTATCCTTTAAGTTAAATGTTGAAATAATAAAGAATTTACTTGGCAATTATATCCATGATTTTGGACAGTGGATAATCTTTTGAAATAAATGTGTAGAAGTTTTGATTTGGATAAATGAACTATATTCACGATTTTGGACAGTGAGTAATATATTAAATAAATTTTTTGGAAAGTTATATTTTAAATGGAATAAAATGATTAAAAGATGTTTTGAAATGTAATAAGGATCGAAACCATAGATTTCAACACTCATTGTTGAAATAGACGTTTTCGAGAAATAAGGAAATAATAGAATATAACACTGTTGTTATGGTAAATGATTTTCGAAAGGAAATGTTTTATTATAGTATTGGGATTTATATATCTATATAAATTGCCGAATCCCGATACTATTGATTTTGGGTTGTCGTAACGATGTTTTACGCAACATTCATTTTAACCCAAATAAAAGATGTTTAAAAGAAAGTGTTTTCCTTGAAGAATAAAATATATACTTAATCGTGATTTAAGTATATTTAATATTTTCTAAGTGTTGAAAAAAAATTGATTTGTGAATTACTTATTATTAAATAAGTATATGGAAATGTTTTCCAATATAGAAGTTGAAATAGTTTGAGAATATATCTTTTTAAAAGATAATTTAAAGTGAATATTTGGCAATGATTTAATTAATAAAAGATTAATTAAAAGGGCCTAGTGATTGTTATAGTGCTATATATTTGTTTTGATAGTTAAATAACCGACTATTAGACTTGGCCAAAATTTTAGTTCCTAGACGTGATGTGGGAACTATTTAGTCGTACACTTAGTACGTAGCCTTCTGTGTAGGCTTGATTATCGTTTGTGTTGATGATGTTGATTCGTATAGTGCGGAGTATTACTACAATCTACCGAGCTTTCTTCTTGACCTAAAGGATAGCAAGTTGAATGTTGGAGACGTGATAAGTCTATGGGACATAGTTTCTGTGTAAGGTTGAGAAACGCTTTTGCCTTATTGGTGCGAAGAGACCGAGATCAGATTTATCTGAAAACCACTTCGGACCAACGTATATGCGACGATTGTGCAGGTTGCTTGTGATGATATTGATATTCTGGAGTTTCATAGTGGGAGACTCCTTGTTGATCGTTTGGGGTTAAAATCCCAATATACATCCAGTAGTAGTGGTTTCTTCATTATGAAATATCCAATGCAAGGACTATAATTCGCTACTAATCCTAGGGATTTCCCGATAGGATGTGGTAGGAAAGTACCTTCAGTTTGTCCTGTTCCCGGACAACTTGTATGAATGTTTATCTGACACTGCATTTCTAGAGATTACGTACATTGGTTTTTACAAACGTACATCAATGATGGCAAAGAAGGCAACTTCTCTCAGCTTAACATCTCCTTAAGACGTATGAGCTTAAGGGTTGTATTTTTGTGGAAGGCAGTTAGTAGTCAATGGAAATGGCCGTGTGGCATTCTAATTGATGTGATTGTGCTTTGTGTAAGGTAATCGTTACCTCTGGCCTCATCAACCGAAAATGACCAAAACAGGGTTGGATGCAGCAAGGCTAAGTGGGTCATTCCCAAGTAGGATATGATCATCCTCTTCTAGATATATCTTTACACGCTATGACGTCGTGTATCTGATTATTGTGCTTTGTTTGCTATAAGGGCCCTCAGTAAGGTCGGTGACGACCGGAGGATGACATATTCGGTACCATATTGTTTAGAGGTGGGCCAGTCTTGTGTTGGTAGAGAAACTTTGTGATGGTTTCTCGGTACATTCTTCTAGAGATGTACTACCGATAGGTGGCCCCTTCACCTGGTCATTTGTATGTAAATCCAAACTCCACTATGTCCCTACCATTTTGATTGTATTACCCAATTGGGCTATGTGTGGAATTTAATCAATGTAACAATTTCGGATATGATTAATATTATTTGTATATAGTAGACACTACTATAATATAACATGAGATTTGATATGATATTTCTTAGTTATCATAAGGTAAAAACATGTCCGTGCTTATGTGTGGACTTGACTTACGAGATAATTTTGTTTTGATAAAGGAAAAGTTTGGTAATTTAATAAATTCAAGTGTGTTTCTCACGCCGGTTTACCAAAACTGATCCGGGCGTTCTTCCCTTTCAATGCTCGGGTTGGACCGAGTATATTTATAGGTTATAATTTGATGCTTTTGGAGCTTCAGCAGGAGAGCTAGAGGTCTTCATTTTCGTATACACGTACTTGTTTTTATTATCCATTGTGCTTTGTTTGTTATTTTATATTATCAGCAATTGCGAGGACAGGTTATTATAACTGTTCAAGCTGATAACTAGTGATTGATTTTTGAAATCTAATTGATGTGTATATATACAGTTTCTATTTTTTAAAGATCATTGATATAATATTATATATTTTCTGCTGCGAAGTGAGATTCTGTATTGTTCTGTTTGGTTCTATCTTCTCTCTTCCTTCTCTTCTCTTCTTCTCTCTTCTTTTCTTTCTCTTGACTTTCTGTCAGTCTTTTCTTTTTGGGTCGGACATGTATGGACTATTATCGATTCAAAGGGTATCGGATTTGTTTAATTATGTTCATCATGATAGGTGGTTCTCGCTTTGTGAACAGTGATGAAGCTTAGACTCTTACCCCTACATATTCCTAGTGTGAAAGGGTTGGTTGATAGTCGAGAAGCTTGCCGTAAAAGCAGATCCGAGGTACCACATGTTGTCACCTCTATGTTGAAAAGCATGTGTGCCCCCATGTTGAAAAGCAGAAGGGTAGCGGGATGGTTGAAAAGCCTACCGGGGCAGGTCCGGAAAAACCCGTTCGTGACATTTGGTACCAGAGCTTAGATTTTGTATATTCCTAAGCTTGGATGTACTCAGTATAGATAGGGACAGTAGCTTCCTAGATTGAGTTTGAGTGTATTATATATATAAGCGCGTATTTGTTAGTGAATATAAGATGTTTTATATTGTGTTTGCTTATCGTTGAGCTGTTTGTGAATTCTGGTCGATATGTGGGACGCCATATTATCGATAGGGGTTTCTAAACACTTAAACGTGGGAAGTTGACATAGTATCATTTTAAATTGGGTAAATGAAATAATTTTACCTTGATTATATTTTATATATAAAGGAAATAAGTTTTCAAAAATTATTAAAATGTATATAAACTGGTTGTTTGGTTGTTTATAAATGAAATATATATAAGTTAATAAAAAATTGTTTGAAAAATCTAAATAAAACAAAAATTGTAAGAGAATAAATTGTATGAGCAAAGAATTATAAGTATGGAATGATAATTAAAGTGATTTACAATTGTGAAATAATCTATATAAGAAATGAAACTATTTGAATTGTAAATAAAAATGGATTTAACTAAGAATTTGAAAATTTTGAATCCCGTTTATTTTGGAAGTTATTTTTCAAAGTTAAAGATATTATATTATTATAAATCTAGATAAGACGGATAAATTTGGAATGATCTTATGTAAGTAAAGTGAAATAGTGTAATTATATAAGTAAGAGATTTATAAATAAAAGAATTTATTTTTAAAAGAATATAAAGCATTGAATTCACTACTGTTACTGGAAAATAATAAGGGTGATGACTGCAGCATCATCTGTATCATTTTGAGTTTCTGTGTGATGGATTTGCTACCAATAATAAATTGAAACTGAAGATTTGTTATGATAAAAAAATTTGATTTAAAATCTAAGTTAAAATTGATAAAAATAAGTGAAACAAGTTTTGGACTTATAATATATAAGATAATAAAATTTTAGCTTTGGTAAAGTTGAAATAAATGTGAGTTAGCATTATAATTTTATGATTTGAAGTTTAACTAAAGGAAGCTTAAATAATTAGAATTGGATTAGATAAATTATTGAAAAGGAATTTAAAATTAAGTGGTTAAGTGATTATATAATTGAATTTGAAAGTTTAAATAAACCTAAGTTGTAAAGTGATTGCATAACCATGAATTGAAATTACAAAATGAGTTTTGTGAATGGAAGTAAACTTAGGTAAATGTTTATGAAAGATTAAATAATAAGTTGTATGACTTATAAAGTGAGAAAAGGTAAGTAAAACCCATTGTTAAAATGGTTAAACAACTTTGTTAAGTAAAACAAAAATATGAATTTGAATAATAATGTGAAATTTGACTTAAGAAAAAGTTAAATAAGATAGAATTCCAATTGAATTAAGGTGAAATTAAGTTGTATGATGGAAGTAAATGCAAGTGAGAACGAAATGAAATATAACTTAAGTAAAGTTGAATGAAGTTGATTTTGGTATCAAAGAAAATTAATAAAATGAATCATTGAAATGGATCAATTAAAGAATATGAACTTGAGTTATATAAATGAAATTCAACTTTATTTGTAAAATGAATTAGCATTAGAAAAATGTTGTTGTTGTTAAGAGTTGAATAAAACATAAGCTAATAAGTGATAATAATATTGAAAGTGTTGTATAAAAAAATGTAAATATAGTGAATACCAGAATTCAGTCTCAATTGAATGTTAAACCAATTTCAAATTGAAAGTGTTGAACCAAATTGAATAAATGTAAAGTTAATAAATTTGGCTATGTTGTTTATGCATTGGTTGCTAGATGGTTGTTAATTTATTGTGTAGAAATTCATATGGAATTGAATTAATGAATTTGAAAGTAATATAATTGAATTCAAATTGAAAGTGAAGTAAGAACAAATAGAAATGAAATTGATTTGATTTGGAAGTGAACTAAATTGAATATGAATTAGTTAATGTTAAATAATTGAATATGAATAAATGAATGTTAATAAAATCCAATGTTGATGAATCAAATGTGATTAAATTGAAAATCAATTCAATGAATATTAATGAAAAGTGAATGTATATTGCTTAGTTATGGATGTTAGTTGGATGATAGTTGGTTGATGGTTGGATTTGTTGCCTTTTGTTGCATTTGCTATATTGGCATGTGTAGTAGTTGTGTTGATACATGTTGTATATTGATAATACTTTCACATATACATGTTTCTCATTTGTTTGTTGAGTGTTTAATAGGTGCGGATGGCGCTTGATTCGCTTTTAGAGCTCGCTTTCGTGCTATATTAGCCGTATACGCTCGCTAATAATATATAAGGTACATATCTCAGATTACATATCGTACTTTTACACCTTTTTCCCTGCGGGATGCCTCATCCTCGACGATGAGATTTATATTTGTGATATATATATATATATATTGCTATTTTTTTCTGGGTCGAACCGCGCAAAGGAGACGCTGACGAAATTTTATGAAAATTTAAAGCGTTAGAAATTTTTTGGGAAAATTGGAAATTTTTTGATAACTATACTTTTGGTTTTGAGTTGGAAGTTAAACGAGATTAGATGGCTTTGAAAAGATAGGTATAAGTGGATTTGAAAACTTAGAGAAGTTTTTGTAAGAGTTTAACTAATGGATTTTGGGAAAATTAAACACTTAGAGATTTGGTAAATCTAGTTTTAACGAATTGTTTTTGAATAGTTAATGGATTTTGTGACTTTTTCTTACTTAGTAATTTTGAGGACGAAATTCTTTTAAGTATGGGAGAATGTAACGACCCAAAATTTCAGTCATTTGAAAGTCGTATATTTAATTAATTTTAAATATGCATAAGTAAATTCAATAAGCTGAATAAAGTATATTTCGAATATAAAGATTTAATTGGATAATTAAATGGCTAATTTAATATTTGAAATTGCTGAAATAATTAGAAATTGGACTTAATATGAATAAAAATGATTTATAAAGTTACACTAAACCTTATTTAAATTAGAATAATGTTAGATAACTTTTAAAAGTTAATTTGTTAAAATTGAATATTTTAATATTTAATTGACGTGTAAAAATAGTCATTTTTCAAACAGTCTCGGATTTCGACGAAACCAGTTTCATTGGATCCATAATATTGTTTTATAGTAAGATTTCAAATTTCGTGTCAAACGCATGTACGGTTTGTCCGGGGCAACCTAAAATGCGTAAAATCGGTTTAAGTGAATTTTAAGTTTAAATAGTCGATTTGAAAACCTATCTTTCATATACGATCGAATTGGCTCCCGATATATATTCCATTGTGTTAGGAATGGTGGTAAAACATTATAAATGACAGACGGCATGCTTCATTTGGAGTTCGAAAACTTTTCGGGTGAATGGTGTTTCGAAATTTTCTATAAAAGGACGAAACATTTTCTATTTGCGTTAAAATCTAGCTAGAGTTTTCAGCCGCCACCTTCTATAATCAGTGGCCGAAATATTCGTTTTTTCTCCTCTCGATCTCTTCAAATCTATGCATTATTTCGAGAAATCTCCAACTACAAAGTTGAAGAGGGTTACGAGATCTAGGATATCAACGGTTATGATCGAATTTGAGTATGTGGATCAACGACAAATCGATGATGAACGTATGCCGTTCACACGCGTTTTTCAATGCATCATGTGGCCGAGTTTCGCGTCTTTCTCGGTGATGGGGGAGCATGGGATGCACGTTCAAGTGGTGATGGCTGATCGTCTTCTCGACGTCATGGGTGGTCGCGAAAATTCGACCAAGACGACGGCTAATGGGTTCTCTCGTTCGCATAATGCCTGGAAGAAGAAAGGCACGGTCGGTCTGGATTCGATTTTCAAAATCGTGCGGCCTAGATGAATGGAGGTTAAAAAATAGAAATAAAAATGTGAAATTTATATATATTATAAATCGTATAAACTTTAAAACATCGTATCTTTTTGATACGAGGTTCGTTTCGCACGATACGAATTGCGTTGGGTTCGTATTGACGAACACTACACGATGGAGCTGGATTGGTGTTGATTGGAGCTAGTATGGGTAAAATTAAACGTGCGTTTAATTTTATTCGAAATAAAACACTGCAACTGCTATTGGACGCAATGTGAGTACAACTCACTCTTTCTGCCTCACTGATATTTTTATATAAGTGGGAAATAAATTATTACATAATGATTGATGAATTTTTGGATGATATATGATATATTGATTTGTATTTGGATATATACCTGCATAGTGGAGTGGATGACCCTATATGTTCTCGTGTATGAGCGGATGACCCTTTGTACGTGCGTCTGCCTTAAAGCCGACATTGTACACATATTCTAATATGTATATTTGTTGCAGGTGACAGGTTGGAGGGATCCTACTGGATTACTTAACAGTATTGATTTTATTTACAGATATTTGTGATATATTCTGTTATCATATGATATATAAAATTTTAGATGCCGTTATTGATGTATTTGGTGTTGTTGCAGCATTGGGCATATATTTTGGAATTTTAAAAATATTAAAGTGAAGATTTCCAAATTAAAAAGGAGTTTCAAAGTGATTTTGGAAATATACATTTTATTGAATTTTGAAGTGTTAAGTAAATTAATTTATTTTGAATAAATTAATGTTGTAATTATTATGTTATAAAAATTATGAGATTTGAGAAATATAATTGAAATGGGATTTTTGAAATGTGAAGTTAACTATTTTGTGAAATAGTTTAATGGTGATTTCTGAATTTATTATAAAAGGTATATATATAAAATTTATAAAATTTATTTTTTATAAATCAAAATAATGGAATTATAAAGGAATTTTTATAAGTGTTAAATTTAAGTTATAAATGAAGTTTATAAGTGAATACGATTTATATAATTTGTGAAGTTATAAAAGAACGAAATTATAAATAAATGAGATAAGTGAATTAACTTATAAATTGGATTTTGGCATTTAAATGAGATATAAATAGAATTTTTTAATTAACGGATTTTATAAGTTGAAGTTCTTATAAAATAATAAATGGAATTTGAGTTTATAAACGGAAATTTTTATAATATAAATGAAATCTATAAACATGTTTTATAACTCCAAAATCAATTGAATTTAATAAGTAAATATGAAAGCTTATTAAAGAAGATATATTCGCGATTTTGGACAGCGAATTATCCTTTAAGTTAAATGTTGAAATAATAAAGAATTTACTTGGGAATTATATCCACGATTTTGGAAAGTGTATAATCTTTTAAAATAAATGTGTAGAAGTTTTGATTTAGATAAATGAACTATATTAACGATTTTGGACAGTGAATAATATATTAAATAAATGTTTTGGAAAGTTATATTGTAAATGGAATAAAATGATTAAAAGGTGTCCTGAAATGTATCAAGGATCGAAACCATAGATTTAAACATTCATTGTTGAAATAGACGTTTTCGAGAAATAAGGAAATGATGGACTATAACACTGTTGTTATAGTAAATGGTTTTCGAAAGGAAATGTTTTTGTATAGTATTGGGATTTATATATCTACCTAAATTGCTGAATCCCTGTACTATTGATTTTGGGTTGTCGTAATGATGTTTTACGCAACATTCGTTTTAACACAAATAAAAGATGTTTAAGATAAAATATTTTCCTTAAAGAATAAAATATATACTTAATAGTGATTTAAGTATATATAATATTTTCTAAGTGTTGAAAATAAATTGATTTGTGAATTACTTATTATTAAATAAGTATATGGAAATGTTTTTCAATATAGAAGTTGAAATAGTTTGAGAATATATCTTTTTAAAGATAATTTAAAGTGAATATTTGGCAATGGTTTAATTAATAAAAGATTAATTAAAAGGGTCTAGTGATAGTTATAGTGCTATATATTTGTTTGTTTGTTTTGATAGTTAAATAACCGACTATCAGACTTGGCCAAAATTTTAGTTCCTCGACTTGGTGTGGTAACTATTTAGTCGTACACTTAGTACGTATCCTTCTATGTAGGCTTGATTATTGTTTGTGTTGAGGATGTTGATTCGTATAGTGCGGAGTATTACTCCAATATATCGAGCTTCCTTCTTGCCCGAAGGATAGCAAGTTGAAAGTTGGAGACGTGATAAGTCTATGAGACTTAGTTTTTGTGTGAGGTTGAGAAATGCTTTTGCGTTGTTGGTGCAAAGAGACCGGGATCAGATTTATCTGAAAACCACTTCGAACCAACGTATACGCGACAATTATGCAGGTTTCTTGTGATGATATTGATATTCCAGAGTTTCATAGTGGGGGACTGCTTGTTGATCGTTTGGGGTTGAAATCCAAATATACATCCAGTAGGAGTGGTCTCTTCATTATGAAATATCCAATGCAAGGATTATTCGCTACAAATCCTAGGGATTTCCTGGCACGATGTGGTAGGAAAGCACGTTCGGTTTGTCCTGTTCCTGGACAACTTGTATGGATGTTTGCCTGACATTGCATTTCTAGAGATTACGTACATTGGTTTTACAAACGTACATCAGTGGTGGCGGAGAAGGCAACTTCTCTTAGCTTAACACCCTCCTTGAGTCATATGAGCTTAAGGGTTGTATTTTTATGGAAGGCAATTAGTAGTCAACGGAAATGGCCGTGTGACATTCTAAGTGATGTGATTGTGCTTTGTGAAAGGTAATCGTTACCTCTGGCCTCATCAACCGAAAATGACAAAAACAGGGTTGGATGCAGCAAGGCTATTTGGGTCATTCCCAAGTAGGATATGATTATCCTTTTCTAGATATATCTTTACACGCTATGACGTCGTGTATCTGATTATTGTCGTTTGTATGCTATGAGGGCCCTCAGTAAGGTCGGTAACGACCGAAGGATGACATATTCGGTACCATCTAGTTATAGAGGTGAGCCGGTATTATGTTGGTAGAGAAATTTTGTGATGGTTTCTCGGTACATTCTTTAAGAGATGTACTGCCGGAAGGTAGTCCCTTCACCTGGTAATTTGTATGGAAATCCAAACTCCACTACTTCCCTACCATTTTGATTGTATTACCCAATTGGTCTATATGCTGGAATTTAATCAATGTAACAATTTCGGCTATGATTAATATTATTTGTATATAGTAGACACTACTATAATATAACATGAGATTTGATATGATATGTTTTAGTTATCGTAAGGTAAAAACATGTCCATGTTTATGTGTGGACATGTCTTACGAGATACATTTGTTTTGATAAAGGAAAAGTTTGGTAATTTAATAAATTCAGTTGAGTGTGTTTCTCACGTTGGTTTACCAGGCTGATCCGGGCATTCTTCCTTTTCAATGCTCGGGTCAGACCGAGTATATTTACAGGTTATGTTTTGGTGCTTTTGGAGCTTCAGCAGGAGAGCTGGAGATCTTCATTTTTCGTATACACGTACTTTTTTTGATTATCCACTGTGCTTTGTTTTTTGTTTTATATTATCAGCAATTGTGAGGACAGGTTATTATAACTGTTCAAGCTGATAACTATTGATTGATTGTTGAACTTTGATTGATGTGTATATATACAGTTTCTATTTTGTAAAGATCATTGATATGATATTATATATTTTCCACTGCAATGTGACATTCTGTGTCGTTCTGTTTGGTTCTATCTTCTCTCTTTCTTCTCTTTTTCTCTCTTCTTTTCTTTCTCTTGACTTTCTGTCAGTCTTTGCTTTTTGGGTCGGACATGTATGAATTATTGTCGATTCAAAGGGTACAGATTTGCTAGTCATTACAATCTAGCTATCTATTTCAATTTCAGTTATTCAGTTGATTCCAGTGAGGTATTCAGCTGTGTACTAGATTATTGTATTGAACTTCTGTTGTACCTTGTTTAACTTTGATGTATTTATATAGTAGCTTCATGAACTACTATTTCTTTGTTTCCGCTGTATTATATTACTCTGTATCTGTGATTTCGTGATTTATTTATTTGCTATATATTCTGAGATTTTTCAAATTTATTTTACAATTCGATATTTTGAGCAATTCAAGTCCGACATGTGTGGATGCGAATGGTTGAAAATATCGGGTTGTTACAATCCTACTTCATTCTGGAATCTCCACCGTGTACACAATTTTTCAAGTGGTTTTCGATATTGGTAGAGAGTATGACAATATCCAATCCCAGTCTCTTTAACAACCAATCGTTATTATAACACCGCGGTCATTTCAAAATAGTTTATACTTCAAAACCAAAGCATCATTCCCGTTTCAAGACCTTATCAATATGATGTCTTTTTTTCACTTCAAATATATCCATTTCCAAATCATAGCACTTTCAAAGTTATAACACTTTTGAAATTATGAAGCTTAGAAATTATAACACTTTGGAAATCATAACACTTGATATCATAATACTTTGAAATTCATAACTTTGAAATAATAAATTCCACCACTTAAACAGTTTAGATATTAATAATAGTATGTATAATAAATTAGTTTGTAAAATAAAATTGTTTATATAAAATTGTTATAAGTTAAAATAGTTTATACTAAAATAATTTATATATTAAAATAGTTTATACTAAAAGTAGTTTATATTAAAATTATTTATATTAAATTAGTTTATATTAAAATAATTTATAAAGTAAAATATATAAATAGTTTTAAATATAATTTAAAAATACTTTATATAGTAAAATAGCTTCCTCAAATTTCCCAAATCGATTCAAATCAGCTCTAATTCGAAAATTCAAATTTACTTCAATCTCAATTCATCAATTTCAACACAGTTTATTTTCTTAATAACCATTTCAAATTATATTGATTTAAAATACAGATTTGAACTACAAAATAAAACATTTCAATTTTAGTATACTTCAAAGCTTTAAATATTCCACATTTAAAAACCAAATTTGATAATTTCATATTTATCTTTAATTTCACTTTACTATTATTTAGTTTTGAAATATTTACTTAATCATTTTAATAACATTTAAATAAAACTTTAAATTACAAATTTTAAATAAACTAAATATCCCATTTCAATTTATGTAAATTTTAAAATATTCATTTAAATCTCCTTTAATCAAAATCTAGTTATAAAATCATATCTTTAAAATCTCAAATTAAATAATTTTCAAATCAAATTTATTTGAGTACAATTCTTAAATAATTACAATTTCAAACCAATTTCTATTTCTAGTTTCAACATAATTTATTTAAAATTATTATAAACTCTATATCTGAAACAAAATTTTAAATAATACTTAAACATATTATTAAATTTTCCTGTATATTAAATATATTTATAAATTATAAAAATAGTAAAATTTTGAATAAATTCTTAAAATTATAATTTCAAAATTACTTATAACTATATAATTTTCGAAACTTATAATTTAAAAGTCTAAATTTTAAGATTTTATAAATATACATACATACATACATACATACATACATACATATATATATATATATATACACATATCTAAAAATCATTATTTAATAAACCATATATTTCCTTTCAAAACCATAGAAATCATTTCAAATATAAATAGACCAACGGTGTCTGTATATAATTTTCTATCCTATGGTTAAGTGAGACAAATATTTATCATTTCAATCCGTAATTTAAATATATAGGAGTATATATCTTTTCAACCCTCAATCCAAAATTCAATTCAGTTGAAAATCGCTTGGGTTTATCATTTCAATCCATAACTATTTTTGCCTATTCTACAGATCATTCGGATATGTATCATTTCAACCCATAGGGAATTCTATACTAATAGGGAATTTGCAGAGTGATAATAGATATGGTAATAACATAATATTCAGCAACAGACATATATCATCAATATAAGTAACTGATAATAGTATCTGGGGTCATAAGTGAACAATTACAGATAATAGTATATATATAGCAATGTAAATAACTAACAGCCGCATATTTCAATTGTCGTTTCAATTGAAATTAAATTTAATAAATATAAGAACATTAATCGTGGGTGATTGCTTACCTTTCGAGGCTGGAGAGATGAACGAAATTGTAAGCGAATAGACAAAGAAAAGCATATAGAACAAGCGAGCGAGACCGTGACAAGTTAGGAGTTTGCTACGATAAATTTGATATTGAGAATGTCAGTCAAAATGGGTAAGAAATCGATGAACAAGGTATATTTTATATATAAATTTCAAAAATCAATTTAAAACATACATTAAAATAATAATATAAATATAATTTGAAAACCAAACTCCTGCATGCCTATATATATACATATGTTAATATGAATTTACATTGAACAGCTTTATATATATACACACACAGTAGAAAAATAAATATTGCTATAAACCAATATCCATGTATACTTTGAAATCAATAGTATAAATATAATATATATATAAGTTGATTTGTAACTTACTTGTACAAATATAATTCTGTACACGGAACATATATACATATATTTAACTTGAATCATGTACATCTTATATTTTAAAATAACATATAACAGAAATGTCAATGTTAACATACTTTATTAACTATATATATTTCAGTATTCAATATAAAATCAACATATACATAAGCAGGCTACTTTATGTGCAGACATAGGGAAATGTAAACAAATAGGCATATGCAGACCAATATATAGCAGAACATATTATATGTATACTTTTATATCATATTATAACATAGAAACCTTTATATGAAACATATATAACCTATATAAACTAAACTGTTATTTATATACTTAAAATATACATAACAAATAATGTAACCTATATACAACTTAACAGATCAAATAAGCCTTGTATAAATAAATATTTATATATAACACGGATTTTACACAAACTCATATATCCTTTGTATAAAATAGAATATGACATATAAAATAAATTAGATAATACAAATCTTGAAACACAACAAATATATAAAATATATAATTCACGATATAATAGTATGTAATTCATATAATATATTTCATATAATATAAATAGCTCTGCACATATCCAAATACCCAACAGGATATATATATATGTGTGTGTGTGTGTGTGTGTGTGTGTGTAAACTATTATATATCTATATACATAACAAATTATGCAAATTGTAAAACATAAAATGTAGAAAAATATAAAACCATATATATATATATATATATATATATACGTATTAATATAGAAGCTAACCTTAACTTACATATATACCATGATCCAGACTTCGTACATATAAGGCTATAGTTACGTATGTAGACAGCTCATATATTTTGTCACTAATATAATCATAACACGTGGAGCAGTTACTCACCATATTCTTCATTTTTCTTCCATAATTCCTTAAACCTAAAACTGCACCAAACAAATATTATTTCCTCTCCAATTCGTTAATTTCCTTCACCCAACTCCTAATTTTTTTCTCATAACAACCTAACCCAGAGAACTTTCAGTGTTTACCGTGTGCGATTTACCTACTGGATCTTGGAATTTACTTTTTATATGTCACTACTAATTTTCAGGTATGCTATTTATATCTATTTGATTTGTTATTTTAAGTTTTAATATAGTTTGATTTAACTTTCACATGTGACGTGTTTTCCTGCAATGTCGATGGTCGATTAAAACCTTTTCCTGAACATGATAATTCAATGGATTTGCCGACTGTATACTCTTTGATCAATTCACTTAGGTGCGTTCTTACTTTATGTTTCCCATTTATTTTCCCACTTTTATACATCGATGATTGTTGACGCTTCTTATATATGAATGTTTTTTTGTTCTGTGACAGCAGATATAGTTTATAAATAGGGAATTTTTGTGATCAAATTTCATGCTCTCTATTTAATTTGGCATTTTGTGAAATTTTAAAATGATTGGTGGATCAAAAGTGGATAACACAAGTTGATAACTTAAGAAAACTAACACAAGATAGTGATGATATTCGCAGACAAAGTTGAATGGAATTGTTGAATATAGGTGTATTATAGTGCAAACTATTTTTGCAAAGACAGTGGACTATACCATGAATCCAAGATTACTTGCAACAACAGTAAATTATTTATGCATACCAACAATATGACCGTTATTACTGTAAAAAATATTGTGTTATATCATACAGTGAATTTATACTAGATCAGCTTCTTAAGATCTTTATTTCTTTATTTCTTTACTATGAAATAATGAATACACTGACATATATGATTAATCCTCCTTCAATATCGTATTCTACCTAATTATGTAAATTAGATACATATAACAAAAGAATATCACCCAAGAAAGATTTGATGAAAAGTTAACTCAATGTAATAGGATGTTTTCATAATTCTGAGATTTCCTTAATCCAACCAAGCCTCTGTTTCTTTTTTGCAACTTCATTTTCTTTCCACTTTAAATTTGGACTCCATTTAGTTTAACATTTGAACTTTAAATGTAGAATGTTTGTGGATGATTGATTCATACAATTTATTTGTCAAAAAAGGTATTTTTGGTGACTTTTAAAAGGGATTCATGATTCATTTAACTTCTATATTCGTTCCAACGATGGATGCAGGCGCCTATCATCATCAAACCTGTTAGTTGTAGGATTGAATTTGTGTTGTTACATGAGAAACAATACTGTCTTCAGTATTGACGGGTCTTACTCAAAAGAAGAATCTGAACCAGCCCTATATTACATGTCTTCAATTGAAGATAAGTATAAGCAAACTCAGAAGAAGAAATTCCAACGTCTCTTCTTTTTATCCCGATTCTCTATGTTTCATCTGGAGGCAACGGTTATTTATTACAACCTAATGGTTTTAATCTCTCTCCTACAAATTGCTTTTCCTTGCTAAATCTCCAATGTTGGAAAATTTTCTACTGGTCCAAGTTTATGAAACCCCAACCTGAATAATCAACACGGATGCACTCTTCCATATCATTACTTTCACACCCGCCTTTTCATTCCCTTCAATTTTGTTTCCAAATTTTCAATTAACCCCGTTTATTTTCTAATTTGGACAATTTTAATTGTACAGTTGATGCTTGTTTTGGATGGTGGATTTATCGACATCGTTGGCCATTCTTACTTCACAAAATCCAAAGAATTTGATTGGAACCGTGGTCAGACCCGCTATGATGTTGTCTCATTAGTATGCTTATACTTATCTTCAACTGAAGACATGTAATCTGTGGTCTGGTTCAGATTCTTCTTTTGAGTAAGACCCGCCAACACTATCATGAAGTGGTTTGATTTTTGAATTCTTATGCAAATTTTTTATTTCAGAGCCTGTTTGGAATAATTTTTTTGTACGTAGTTTTGGATGCTACTTTTTATATAGCTTCAAGAATAGTAAAAATACAGTCCTATAGTAATAAAATACAAGAATAGGTATAAATGTAAAACGAAGTTGGGGTGTAACTTTTATGCTGCTTATGTTTGTAACTGTAACAACCCTATATTTTGTAATTATTTTATTGTATATTTTAATTACTTTAATGTAAAATTTTGGTTTAAAAACGTATTTTTACTTATTTGAATGATAAAATTTTATTATTTAAATATAAAATCTTGATTTTATATGAGTTATAATTCTAAACTGTGTAAGTTAAATATTTGCTTGAAATGTTAATTCTGGTCAAAACAGTCAAACTATGACTTTTAACTTAAAATTTTAAAAGTTTGAAATTTAAATTTTTTTCCCTTTTATTATGAAAGTACATAAAATTCTAAGGACACCACTTTTCGTTTCGTTGAAATTGGATGTAAACTGTGAAAGTTATACCCTTTACAATATTGTACATATATAGGGTTATTTAACAATGCTATTTTAAATTGAATAAATTACTTCTTCTTTGTTATATTTTATTTTAATATGTGATAATATGTTTTATTATGTATATTTTGACTTTTAAATATTTTTAAATGATAATAGAATTTTTCCCAAATTTACTGTATTTATTTCCTATTTTTAAAGGCTGTTTTCTAATTTTCTGCCATTTTCATCATATAAATTATATTTAATTTAATTTTTTTATTTATTTTGTGAATGCACTTTTATTTTATGTTATTTTATTTGTTATAAATATCTTATAAGTCCATGAAGATTTTCTAAAGTTCATTTGGATTTATTTCTAACTTTAAACCCTAGTCTACAATTTTTAGCCATTTTCTTATTTTAATTATATATAATTAAAATTTATTTATTTATTTTATGCACTCACTTTTATTTGCTGTGTTTTACTTTATCTTATTCATTTTACATGTATTTAAATTTAAGTAAATTTTTCCAAAGTGTATTGAAGTTATTTCTAATTCTTAAGTCTAGTTTTCATTTTTCTGTGCTATTTTTCTTATTTTAATCATATCTAATTAATATTTAATTATTAATATTTTTTATCTGTTATATTTTCGAATTTTAACTGAGGTTTTAATTATTTTCAGTTATTTGGATGTATATAAATATATATGAGAAATTTGAAAGGGTTAAGAGCTAAGAAACGGAAAAACGTTTTATCCGTTTCTTTTGCAGTTTCTTCTGTCATTAATACATCAATTCATCTTAGCCATTCCTTTCCCCATCCTTTGCAGCCGACTTCCTCTTGTCATTCACGAATTTTTGAAGCCCCAAAACCCTAAAAATCATGGCCTCCACCTTGAAGAAAAAAAATTAGGTAAATCTCTCTCTTCTTTCTACTTTTCTTACTTTTCTATGCAATTTTGCCTTGTTTCTCTTCTAAGTTTGGATCGGCCTCTTCTCCATAGCCGCAACCACAAACTCCTACATCTCTTCCATGCGTCCAACACCATCTACTCCACCAACCATGACCATGGCCGAGCCATCTATGGTGGCCAAACCCTTCAAATTGCAACCTACATGCCTAAAAACAATGTTTTTGACCATTGTTGCCTCATTCCCTTCATCTCCACTTGTTGCCTTGCCTATATGATGTTAAACCTGACCTATATGATGTCATACCTGAGCCAAAGCATCATCATAGCCAAGCATAAGTGTCCCTTAGGCCAAGCATTGAAGTGGTTGAAGCAAGGTCCAATCTATCTTGTTCATTTCGCTTTGTATTTCAAAATTGTTTCAATGTTATTTTATGTTGAATGTTTATATATTGTCTGGTTTGTTTTGTTTTGGGTTGTTGATACAAAATCATATCTTGGCTATCTTTCAACTCAAATCAAAAGTCGTGCAATTGTGCTTGTCGTGCCTTTGGAGTCGTGCTTGTATGTTGTTTTGGTCTCTAGCTTTGAAAAAGGTGAGTCTTTCTCACTCTGACATATATACTTACGAAAAGTGGATTGATGACAAGTGTTTAGTAATGTAAAATGTTTATGCAAGTTAATGATGATCATATGATATGCTATGTCGTGTTATTACCATGTTATTACCATGTTAAAATTGTTAATTTTCACATGACATCTGATATATGACTGTATATTGTGATATTGACATTGTTTATATTATTTCTGTATATGATCACACTGCAAGTTCCCCGTTAGAATAAAATCATTACGGACTGAAATGAATGGCCTGAATGGTTTTTTTTTTCATTTTGACTTGGGATTGCGGGTTTGAAATGATAGAACCCGGATTTTTCTTTTTAAACTACGGATTAAAATGATACATATCCGTATCACTTGACCTAGGTTAGAAAACTATATACAGACCCGTGGTTATTCTATAAATTGTTTTGAATATTTTTAAGTATTTTAAAAATATAAATTTATGAAATTTGATTTAAATGGATTGTGAAATGTTTAAATAAATAAATTATGATTTTTCTATGTGTTAAAAATGTAATTTATGAATGGTTAAAATTTGATTTGTGAAATATACCCTAAGTTTGGAATGTGGAATTTTGGTTAAAAATGATGTTTAAGTTATATAAATAAAATGGACTTTAATTTTATTTGGAAAATGGTAAATATGATAAATTGATTTATATTTGAATTTAAGTGATTTATTAAAGAATTTTTGATTTTTCTATAAATTTAAGTGGTTGAATAAATAACTGTTGAAAAATGAAATTTTAAAATATAACTTGACTTGAAAATGTGAAATTTGAGTTTTAACTAAAGATATTAAATTAATTAAATAAATTGGAAGTTTAGTTGAATTTGTGAAATGGTAATATAAATCTGAAATGTTAAGTTTATTTGTCGAAAAATGAAAGAAACGTATAGGTTTTAATTTATGAAAGAAACGTATAGGTTTTAATTTATGAAAGAAACGTATAAGTTTAATTTATGAAAGAAACGTATAGGTTTTAATTTATGAAAGAAACGTATAATTTTTAATTTATGAAAGAAACGTATACGTTTAATTTATGAAAGAAACGTATAGGTTTTAATTTATGAAAGAAACGTATAGGTTTTAATTTATAAAAGAAACGTATAAGTTTAATTTATGAAAGAAACGTATAGGTTTTAATTTATGAAAGAAACGTATAAGTTTTAATTTATGAAAGAAACGTATAAGTTTAATTTATGAAAGAAACGTATAGGTTTTAATTTATGAAAGAAACGTATAAGTTTAAATTATGAAATAAACGTATAGGTTTTAATTTATGAAAGAAACGTACAGGTTTAATTTATGAAAGAAACGTATAGGTTTTAATTAATGAAAGAAACGTATGATGTTCTAATTAATGATAGGAACATGTAAATTCCTAATTAATGAAAGAAAGGTGTAAGTTTTAATTAATGAAAGAAACGTATAAGTTTTTAATTAATGAATGAAAGAAACGTGTAAAGTCCTAATTAATGAGAGAACATGAAAATTTTAATTAATGCTAGAACATGTAAAGTTTTAATTAAGAAAGAAACATGTAAAGTTTTAAGTAGTGTGGTATTGATTTAATTAATAAATGTTCATTATTGTAATAGGAATATAAAATTTAAAACGTACATTTGAAACGTAGATTTTAATCAATGTAATGGTGTATTTTAAATGGATTAAAATGATAAATGTTACTTACTGTAATAATAAAATGTAAGTTGATAACGTACGTTTGATAAGCAAGTTTTAATTTATGTGAATAGCATACTTTAAATGTTTAAATAATAAAGTTTCTTTATTGTAATAATAATGTAAGTTAATAAGGTGCTTTTAACTTAACATAAGAATTTTGGTTTAAATTGTATATTAAAGTAAGAAAGTTTATTTAACTATAAGGCTATGATAAATTGACATGTTAAAATTTTAAGCTTATCAATACTTTGATTATATACAATGTAAAGTGGAAAGTAGTACATTCCAAAAATGCTATGATTCCTTAAGGTAACATTTCCAAAATGCTATGATAATTTAAAGTAATATTTCAAGTTTAATAAATTGAAAGAAATATTCAATGATTTGAAAATTTGGGTTTTATTTGAATGATATAATATTGAATTATTTTTGAAATGGAAATGATACAATTGTGATATTGTTTTGAAATGAGTATGATATTTTGGTCTTGAAAGTATAAATTATTTGAAATAAATATCCATGGGTTGTAATAACGATTGGTTGTTAGAGAGACCGGGATCGGATATTGTCTTATAGCCGAACAATATCGAAAACCACTTTAACAACTGTGTACGCGGTGGAGATTCCAGAATGAAGTAGGATGGTGGCGACGTTCTCGAGGTATATTACGTGGACCCAACTCCCGTGAGTTGGCATATATGACTAAAATAGGAGCTATACCGGGCTACACAAAGGGTCGCACCCTTTCATCGAGCATGCTGCATCGGAAACTATTCTATTACTGTTGTGATTCGATTCGGTGGCGCCACTTTGATTCGGGGGTATTGTTCGGGTGGGCGGAAGCTGCTGGCTTGCCGTCACCACCGGTCCGGGAGTGCAAACGGTGTATCCACCCTGGCATTTCCTCGCGTGCCGTGTCATATCCTTATATCGATCCCACTACGATTTTGGTTTTAAAGATCCGACCGCGTTAAGGTTCGCCATCCCCTTAACGCTATTTTCTATATGATTATACTTTACTGATTAGACACTACCGTATATAGCGTATATTACTACATAGTAAATAGTTTAACGGATCCTTAGATGATGGGCGGTCCCAATCATCCTTTAAGTTACTGATGCATTTTGTTACTGTTCACTTGAGTTGATTTACAGTTTATAAGTATTTATGTCCTGACTCGAGTGTTTTGTATTTTTATTTACGCTCGGGTCAGCCTGAGTTATTCACAGATTTGGATTTCCACTTTCTGGAGATTGGAATCGCTGGAGATTATCTACTTGTCAAGTTTTATCTTTTGTAGTCTGTTGTTCCTTTCAGCTCTTGTATTAGTAGACATCCATGTAGTGAGACTTCCTTTGTACTTTATTTCTTTTGTTGTATTTTATTTAACTCTGATATATTTATATAGTAGCTTCATTAACTACTATTTCTTTTACTTCCGCTGCATCTTTATTACTCTGTGTCTATGATCTGTAATTTTTATTTACTGTATATTCTGAGATTTGCCAAATTTTTATTTACAACATGGTATTTTGAGCAATTCAATTCCGGCATGAGTGTCTACCTATACACTTATAATGGATGCGAATGATTGAAAATACCTGGTTGTTACAGTTGGTATCAGAGCTTTGGTAGCTCTAGGCAAAACTCAGCATATGGAGTAGATGTATTTACAGAATCACTTTCATTCGAGTTGAATCCTTTCCTTTTGACTCGATTCCTTTGAATTTTGGAACGTTCCCTGCGGTTCCAAAGTCCATTCTTATTCCCCGCCATTCATCTTCATTTGATTCTGGAGTATCCCACAACTCCACTTCGAATGATCTTTATAGTGAATTGGCGGTCCCGCCAATCTCAAAACATTTCTTGTAAGAGGGGTGAAACTCCTTTACAACAGCATCGATTCACCAAAGATTTTATATCCTCGGTTTAGATGCTAGCATCTCCTATTATCCCAAACTCTAACTCTTGAGATCAAACGTAGATTTACCCCAGAAAATCCACTTCGATCTTATACTTTAAGTCACGGTTGACCCGATTAAGGTTGCCCGTGATTTATTTTAGCTTATCCACCTCCCTACTCTGTATTTAATCATCTTGTCTTTTGCTTCCAACTTTTTCTCCAACATTTTTGAATTGTATTTGTCAGTCTATATTTTGTTTTATATATTGTGTTGTTTGAGTTGTTGATGTTGATTTGGGTTTCCGATCGATTCGTCTGATCAACGCTATCGATAGGATTTCTAAAACACTTTTACAGAACAAACTGACACAATATTATTTTAAATTTTGTTTTGGTTAATGAAATAAATTTTGATATAAGTTTATGGAACTTAATGAATTGATTTAAGTTGACAATTTGAAATGATATTACTTTATTTATCATTAATTGTTCTACAAATGAATCTATAAATTGTTGCTTATAAATTGATTTGGGAACTTAAATGAATTTAGAAAAAGAAATTTGAGAATTTAATTTCCGATGGTTTCGAACCTTTTGTTTAAAAAGTTTTAAAAGGGATATATTATTTAAAATAGTTTCAAATAAAAATTTGTTTCCAAAGAATTTTAAGCTTAAAATTAGTACTCTTCTCTTTGTCGCTGGAAAATAACTTCGGTGATGACTGCAGCATCATCGACGTTCATTTTCGAGTTCGAAGTGAAGAGACTGTTCTGTAGTCTTGCTACAGCTTTGTTTTGGGAATTAAATTGATTTGAAATTCCAAAATATGACTCGATTTATAATAAATATAGACATATGACTTAAATTTTATTTGATAAACTATGTACATACATTTATTTATCTCTAAATGGTTTGAATGAAATCGGAAATTTAATTCTTAAACTCTATCTTAAAGAATAATTTCAATTATAAAAATAAAATCAAAAATTTGGATAAATGTTTAAAACTTGAGATAATTAAATTGGAAAGTTTTACTTGTAGAACGCAATTGGGTTCAAATATAACTTACCTTAATTTCAGAAGTTAACACTGTAATTGATGATATACAATATAAAAAGATTTTATAAATAAAATTTGAGCGGTTATAATAAATGTTATACAGTTAAATTTTAATTATAAAGTGATTAACAGAGGTAAATATAATAAAGGGTAATTGAATAACTTATAACAAAATAATATTAAAAGAACTAAGAATAAAAGAAAGCAGTTATATTAAGTGTAAGTATGTTTAACATAAGTGATAAATATAGTGAGAGGAATAAATTTAGTTTTATTTAGGAATAAAGAAGAATTAAATTTATTAAATACATTGTGAGTGTAATAAATGATTATTTTTCAAACCCATGGTTTTGAAATTTGTTAATTTATGATGATTGGATAATAAGATAATGAAATTTGAGATAGTTAAGATTTATTTAACTTGTGTAAAGATTTATTCTCTATTTAAGTTGAAATTTCCATGCTTTCAAATCTATTTCCTTATTTTGTTTTCCAAACTATTTTTTTGTTATCCTCCTCCTCCTTATCTTGCTATAGATTGGTATAGGAATCTTTCTATAATCTTTTATAGATCTTTGGTAATCATTTTTAATCCACCTTTTTCGTGCTTGTGTTCTTAATTTTGGAGAATCTTCGAAAGATCAGCTCCACCTTATAAAACTTACCTATAACAATAGCCATCATGTATAATTTCATTCTCCTTGTCATCTTGTCCTAACCTTATTTCACTCTATCTTTTTTTGTTCTTTCCCATACCTCATTCCTTTTCGGGGACGAAAATTTTTGAGTGGGGGAGAGTGTAACAACCCTATATTTTGTAATTATTCTATTGTATATTTTAATTATTTTAATGTAAAATTTTGGTTTAAAAACTTATTTTTACTTATTTGAATGATAAAATTTTATTATTTAAATATAAAATCTTGATTTTATATGAGTTATAATTCTAAACTGTGTAAGTTAAATATTTGCCTGAAATGTTAATTCTGGTCAAAACAGTCAAACTGTGACTTTTAACTTAAAATTTTAAAAGTTTGAAATTTAAATTTTTTTCCTTTTATTATGAAAGTACATAAAATTCTAAGAACACCACTTTTCGTTTCGTTGAAATTGGATGTAAATTGTGAAAGTTGTACCCTTTACAATATTGTACATATATAGGGTTATTTAACAATGCTATTTTAAATTGAATAAATTACTTCTTCTTTGTTATATTTTATTTTAATATGTGATAATATGTTTTATTATGTATATTTTGACTTTTAAGTATTTTTAAATGATAATAGAATTTTTCCCAAATTTACTGTATTTATTTCCTATTTTTAAAGGCTGTTTTCTAATTTTCTGCCATTTTCTTCATATAAATTATATTTAATTTAATTTTTTTTATTTATTTTGTGAATTCACTTTTATTTTATGTTATTTTATTTTTTATAAATATCTTATAAGTCCATGAAGATTTTCTAAAGTTCATTTGGATTTATTTCTAACTTTAAACCCTAGTCTACAATTTTTAGCCATTTTCTTATTTTAATTATATATAATTAAAATTTATTTATTTATTTTATGCACTCACTTTTATTTGCTGTGTTTTACTTTATTTTATTCATTTTACATGTATTTAAATTTAAGTACATTTTTCCAAAGTGTATTGAAGTTATTTCTAATTCTTAAGTCTAGTTTTCATTTTTCTGTGCTATTTTTCTTATTTTAATCATATCTAATTAATATTTAATTATTAATATATTTTTTATCTGTTATATTTTCGAATTTTAACTGAGGTTTTAATTATTTTCAGTTATTTGGATGTATATAAATATATATGAGAAATTTGAAAGGGTTAAGAGCTAAGAAACGGAAAAACGTTTTATCCGTTTCTTTTGCAGTTTCTTCTGTCATTAATACATCAATTCATCTTAGCCATTCCTTTCCCCATCCTTTGCAGCCGACTTCCTCTTGTCATTCACGAATTTTTGAAGCCCCAAAACCCTAAAAATCATGGCCTCCACCTTGAAGAAAAAAAATAGGTAAATCCCTCTCTTCTTTCTACTTTTCTTACTTTTCTATGCAATTTTGCCTTGTTTCTCTTCTAAGTTTGGATCGGCCTCTTCTCCATAGCCGCAGCCACAAACTCCTACATCTCTTCCATGCCTCCAACACCATCTACTCCACCAACCATGACCATGGCCGAGCCATCTATGGTGGCCAAACCCTTTAAATTGCAACCTACATGCCTAAAAACAATGTTTTTAACCATTGTTTCCTCATTCCCTTCATCTCCACTTGTTGCCTTGCCTATATGATGTTAAACCTGACCTATATGATGTCATACCTAAGCCAAAGCATCATCATAGCCAAGCATAAGTGTCCCTTAGGCCAAGCATTGAAGTGGTTGAAGCAAGGTCCAATCTATCTTGTTCATTTCGCTTTGTATTTCAAAATTGTTTCAATGTTATTTTATGTTGAATGTTTATATATTGTCTGGTTTGTTTTGTTTTGGGTTGTTGATACAAAATCATATCTTGGCTATCTTTCAACTCAAATCAAAAGTCGTGCAATTGTACTTGTCGTGCCTTTGGAGTCGTGCTTGTATGTTGTTTTGGTCTCTGGCTTTGAAAAAGGTGAGTCTTTCTCACTCTAACATATATACTTATGAAAAGTGGATTGATGACAAGTGTTTAGTAATGTAAAATGTTTATGCAAGTTAATGATGATCATATGATATGCTATGCCGTGTTATTACCATGTTATTACCATGTTAAAACTGTTAATTTTCACATGACATCTGATATATGACTGTATATTGTGATATTGACATTGTTTATATTATTTCTGTATATGATAACACTGCAAGTTCCCCGTTAGAATAAAATCATTATGGACTGAAATGATAGGCCTGAATGGTTTTTTTTCATTTTGACTTGGGATTGCGGGTTTGAAATGATAGAACCCGGATTTTTCTTTTTAAACTACGGATTGAAATGATACATATCCGTATCACTTGACCTAGGTTAGAAAACTATATACAGACCCGTGGTTATTCTATAAAGTGTTTTGAATATTTTTAAGTATTTTAAAAATATAAATTTATGAAATTTAATTTAAATGGATTGTGAAATGTTTAAATAAATAAATTATGATTTTTCTATGTGTTAAAAATGTAATTTATGAATGGTTAAAATTTGATTTGTGAAATATACGCTAAGTTTAGAATATGGAATTTTGGTTAAAAATGATGTTTAAGTTATATAAATAAAATGGAATTTAATTTTATTTGGAAAATGGTAAATATGATAAATTGATTTATATTTGAATTTAAGTGATTTATTAAAGAATTTTTTATTTTTCTATAAATTTAAGTGGTTGAATAAATGACTGTTGAAAAATGAAATTTTAAAATATAACTTGACTTGAAAATGTGAAATTTGAGTTTTAACTAAAGATGTTAAATTAATTAAATAAATTGGAAGTTTAGTTGAATTTGTGAAATGGTAATATAAATCTGAAATGTTAAGTTTATTTTTTGAAAAATGAAAGAAACGTATAGGTTTTAATTCATGAAAGAAACGTATAGGTTTTAATTTATGAAAGAAACGTATAGGTTTTAATTTATGAAAGAAACGTATAAGTTTAATTTATGAAAGAAACGTATAAGTTTAATTTATGAAAGAAACGTATAAGTTTAATTTATGAAAGAAACGTATAGGTTTTAATTTATGAAAGAAACGTATAGGTTTTAATTTATGAAAGAAACGTATAAGTTTAATTTATGAAAGAAACGTATAGGTTTTAATTTATGAAAGAAACGTATAGGTTTTAATTTATGAAAGAAACGTATAAGTTTAATTTATGAAAGAAACGTATAATTTTTAATTTATGAAAGAAACGTATAAGTTTAAATTATGAAAGAAACGTATAGGTTTTAATTTATGAAAGAAACGTACAGGTTTAATTTATGAAAGAAACGTATAGGTTTTAATTAATGAAAGAAACGTATGATGTTCTAATTAATGATAGGAACATGTAAATTCCTAATTAATGAAAGAAAGGTGTAAGTTTTAATTAATGAAAGAAACATATATGTTTTTAATTAATTAATGAAAGAAACGTGTAAAGTCCTAATTAATGAGAGAACATGAAAGTTTTAATTAATGCAAGAACATGTAAAGTTTTAATTAAGAAAGAAACATGTAAAGTTTTAAGTAGTGTGGTATTGATTTAATTAATAAATGTTCATTATTGTAATAGGAATATAAAATTTAAAACGTACATTTGAAACGTAGATTTTAATCAATGTAATGGTGTATTTTAAATGGATTAAAATGATAAATGTTACTTACTGTAATAATATAATGTAAGTTGATAACGTACGTTTGATAAGCAAGTTTTAATTTATGTGAATGGCATACTTTAAATGATTAAAATAATAAAGTTTCTTTATTGTAATAATAATGTAAGTTAATAAGGTGCTTTTAACTTAACATAAGAATTTCGGTTTAAATTGTATATTACAGTAAGAAAGTTTATTTAACTATAAGGCTATGATAAATTGACATGTTAAAATTTTAAGCTTATCAATACTTTGATTATATACAATGTAAAGTGGAAAGTAGTACATTCCAAAAATGCTATGATTCCTTAAGGTAACATTTCCAAAATGCTATGATAATTTAAAGGAATATTTCAAGTTTAATAAATTGAAAGAAATATATTCAATGATTTGAAAATTTGGGTTTTATTTGAATGATATAATATTGAATTATTTTTGAAATGGAAATGATACAATTGTGATATTGTTTTGAAATGAGTATGATATTTTGGTCTTGAAAGTATAAATTATTTGAAATAAATATTCATGGGTTATAATAACGATTGGTTGTTAGAGAGACCGGGATCGGATATTGTCTTATAGCCGGACAATACCGAAAACCACTTTAACAACTGTGTACGCGGTGGAGATTCCAGAATGAAGTAGGATGGTGGCGACGTTCTCGAGGTATATTACGTGGACCCAACTCCCGTGAGTTGGCATATATGACTAAAACAGGAGCTATACCGGGCTACACAAAGGGTCGCACCCTTTCATCGAGCATGCTCCATCGAAAACTATTCTATTACTGTTGTGATTCGATTCGGTGGCACCACTTTGATTCGGGGGTATTGTTCGAGGTGGGCGGAAGCTGCTGGCTTGCCGTCACCACCGGTCCGGGAGTGCAAACGGTGTATCCACCCTGGCATTGCCTCGCGTGCCGTGTCATATCCTTATATCGATCCCACTACGATTTTGGTTTTAAAGATCCGACCGCGTTAAGGTTCGCCATCCCCTTAACGCTATTTTCTATATGATTATACTTTACTGATTAGACACTACCGTATATAGCGTATATTACTACGTAGTAAATAGTTTAACGGATCCTTAGAGGATGGGCGGTCCCAATCATCCTTTAAGTTATTGATGCATTTTGTTACTGTTCACTTGAGTTGATTTATAGTTTATAAGTATTTATGTCCTGACTCGAGTGTTTTGTATTTTTATTTACGCTCGGGTCAGCCTGAGTTATTCACAGATTTGGATTTCCACTTTCTGGAGATTGGAATCGCTGGAGATTATCTACTTGTCAAGTTTTATCTTTTGTAGTCTGTTGTTCCTTTCAGCTCTTGTATTAGTAGACATCTATGTAGTGAGACTTCCTTTGTACTTTATTTCTTCTGTTGTATTTTATTTAACTCTGATATATTTATATAGTAGCTTCATGAACTACTATTTCTTTTACTTCCGCTGCATCTTTATTACTCTGTGTCTATGATCTGTAATTTTTATTTACTGTATATTCTGAGATTTGCCAAATTTTTATTTACAACATGGTATTTTGAGCAATTCAATTCCGGCATGAGTGTTTACCTATACACTTATAATGGATGCGAATGGTTGAAAATACCTGGTTGTTACAGTAACATACTATCATGTAAAAGTTAATTTAATCTTGAATGATGCATTACTGGTAAGTTGTTGGTTTAAATTAATGAATGAATTTCATGTGTCCTATTAGTCATGGCAGGAAGAGACTTGAGAAAGGTAAGAACATGTAAAAAGATACCCATATTATTAGTAAATATGTATGCATTAAATACTCTCCTTCTTTCTAACATTGTATTAGGTTTTATCAGATCCAATAGTCTCACCAAGCATCTAGGCAATCACCAAGCATCTAGGCAAAAAATGCATATCAATAATCCTCGACAGAGCTCTTTCTCTCTACATTTTTTAAAGCGTACTATATTCTAACGTAGTTTTACTTCGTAAAGATTTTTTCTTCATGTAAGTTTTGTGTTGATGTGTGAAAATTTAGTTTTGCTAAATTAATAGAGCTTACTATAGTTTATATACTATATCAAGGTTATATTGTTTATCTCTCAATTTTTTTGATTACACAAATTTGACCTAATTTGATTTTTTTTCTTTCTTCCTTTTGTCTTGCTCAAGTCTAATTTTTACCTTATTCTAGCCTAGATCTAATTTATTATTTTAGAGTTAGATCTTTCTGTTCATAAAATAATGTACTCTATTCTGCAATTCATTTACGTATTTGTTTCCTAATTTATTTATATGTGACATGAATATATATGTTCATATAATTTATGTGTTGCTATTGATTAACTCATAACTGCTGACTATATCCATCTGCTCATTTTTTCACAATTTGACATGAAAGGTTATACTTTAATGGTCAAGCACTACAAAATAAAATTTTGGGTCATCATTCTTACTAACTACACTTTACAAGTTTGTGCATGAAATTTAACTACCAAAGTTGTTATTTTACGGATGTTGGTGCAGGTTTTGTATACATAGCTGAATACGAAGTAATCTTTACATATCTTATACTTAATATTTAACTATGATAGTCGCACCATTGTATTTACAGATTATGTTTGTTAGTTCTGTGCTATCCTGATGCTATTTGGATTCTTATTTTTCTTTTATACTAAGTTTTTCCTTTATACTTTTATTATTTGTTAGATAGTTTATACTTTAATTTCATACATAGATGAATATTATCTATATAGGTATTGATTCTAATGATATATATGGTTGAAATTGTTTGAGATATTTAGGCATACCGTATTTGAAATCTTTACTATTTTAGTATGATATAGTTACATGCATTTAAAATTCAACAATTGGGTACATTTTTTTATTCTTCTTTTTTACAAATTGATTTGCTATAACATATTATTCTTCACCTAATTGAATTCTAGATGGTCAACCTTCCATTTCCTAAATTACCAGCAAACAAACAAAGAAAGCGAAAGTGGTAAAAGATATTATTATCTCTTCAGCTTATTAGGAAAGGTTATCCAATTTTTATAAAATTTAATTTAGATTTATATTGACCACCAATAAATTAACTTATTTTCTCAAAAAAATTCTGCAAATAAATTAATGTATATTTATTTTTGGAAGTAAATATTAATTGGAACGGATTATTTAATTTGCTGCTATTGTTTCCTGATTACTGTCAGTCAAACAAAAAGATTAGGTCGGATAATAATTTGAGAGGATAATAACATCAACAGAACAATCTATGTACATGGAAGAACAACCCACTAGAATAAGTTAGAAAGACTTATGTTTACGCACATTTTTTCTATAATATATTTTTAATCTTATTCTGTTCATCACTGCTAATATAGATCCTAAAAACCTTCTTCAAAACATAAAATATCAGATGAGGTTTACCATCATTTTTTCAGTCGAAGAAAGTTAAGTTATAAATTTGATTTTTATTCGGTTGCATTTATTTTTTGCGATCTATGAATCAGCAATTTGTATTAAACACAATATTAGTGCTGATACCGAAATTTTTGTGATGACTTTGTGAAATGGCAAAAGTTGTATTTCTTCTGTAGTAAATGAAAGTTAAAAGGCCACTTCTGGTAATGGTAATAAATGAAAGTTTATTTCTTGCCATCCAACTTCCAGTACTGGTAATAAATGAAAGTTTATGACTTTGTGAACAGTTGAAATAATTTTTGGTTTGTTTCATGTATTAGTTCTATTTCATTACCAGCTTTAACTTGAAGTATTGTTTTTAAGAACATTATTTTTTCTGTGAATATGCAAATAGTTAAATATGTTAAAAATTATTGGAAGAAAAAAAATTATGAGGTACACTGGTAGGTGCACTATATAAGATTTCAAATGTCATTTTTTTTCATAATTGCTATTATGTTTGTCATTTCTGAATTATATATCTCACGTTTCTATATATGTATAGGATAATAGGATAGATTGAGCATACAATAATGTATTATGTGTAGTTTATTCACCTTTTGATGACGGCATAAAATATTCTTTGAGTAGAAGAATGCAAAAAAAAATTCTACCCTTAAAACTAATAATAGTTATAATATATTATTAAACTCTAACAGGGAATTTAATTTCTTGAACATAATAAAGGATAGCATCTATACTTAAAAAGGAAAACAGAAGCCAACGCTCTAATTAATTGACATGTGTCTCTTACAGAACTTTCGTGTGCGTCATTTTTTATTTTCTTTTCTTCCCAGATTAAAATAACCAAGGCAGTTGCAATTATCGTATGTCCTCGATAACTGTTCGTATCTCCTCTTCATTATCTCTAACCCACGAATATGAGGATTACCGATAGGTATATTCCTTTTATACGCTGACTTTAAGTAAAACTTAAAACTTTATGGATGCGATGGTGGAAATCACTTCAATGGAGGCGCCTCCTTCTTCTCCATTGGAGACTTCATGCCTTCTCAACTCAAAATGGAAAATCATGTCTCCTCCTTTTAAAGGTAGCAATTTTCTCAAACTTTCTTCAATTTGTTTGATTTACTTAATACTGTTAATTTAGGAATTTGTTAGTATGTATTTACACATAAACTTCTTCGACATTATCTGAATAGTTTGTTGATACTCAATAGTTGGATTATTTTCAGTCGCCATATTGAAGATAAAATTACAGTGGTATTTATAATTCCTCTATATTATCATACATAATTTGAATGTATACACTACAGTTTCGATTGTGATTATATAGTCAGTTATGATTATTTGATGTTGAAGAGGTTGGTATCTAAATGCATTTCAAATTCATTAGATGTAAGGATGACTATTTGAATTGAATAACAAAATGAATAACAAAGCATATGACTAACTATATGCATATAAATCTCCTGATATTATTTTACAGTTGGCGACTGTCGTCCTTTTGCATATATTATATTCTGGTCGCCCTTCATTTTTTACTTTCCATTGTAATCAGTCATGAGTAAGGATGCTTTAATTTTCACTTCATATTTCTACATGATCCATCATTCATTATCAGTTTGTACTCTTTGCCTCCACATGTTATCAATGCACTTGCTATGTTTGTTGAGTAGTGTAAGTGAAGTTGAATTCATGCTCTAAAATGTCTGTAATTATGCATTTACTAAACTTTATTATGCTGTTTCCATAAGATTTTTAGCTTAACAATCCATAATAAAATTGTTTCCCATAAACTTTTTTTCCCATTCTCCTTTCACATGCGCTGAAGGGTGATATAGTGTCATTGGATCGCTACTTAAACTTTGACTTAATATTTGTGCCAATGGCTTGATCCCCGTTAGCTAATCTATGGCTATTTATTTATGCACCTCCTCAGTATCCAATATTTAAGCTAATAGTTAGCGACTTCAGTAAGTGTACCATCACATTATCTTTGGTGTATACCTAAACATATGCACCCTTTTTTAAATCTCTGTTAGATTTTTTTCTGTAGTACTTCTTCTATAATTCTGTTTTTTCAAGGGATCCTCTTTAAACTGCAAAACATTGATGCTTGGACAAGGTTCATAGGCTTTGTTGTATAAATTATTGCACTTACAAGAAATCACCGCAAAACATCCACGTGTCAAAACAAATGACCGCCCATTTTTCAATTACAGCCAAGTTAATCTGCCGACCTTTCTTCCTCACCATTTTAAAGACGGTTGCAGTTTCACAACTCCCCCATTTCTCCTACGCTCAAATCAATTTTTTAATCATTTTACTACCTTTCTCTCATTCAACAAATGTACTACAAATTCCTCTTCTTATCTTTCTTAACTGAACAAAGGAACCACTGTTTCAATTCGAGAGCTTTTCGACGCTATGTGGATTTTATTTACTTTATCTGGCATAGATTTATTTTACAGATTCGTCATCCCTATTTTGATCCTTGATTTTTTCCTACCTGATATCGTTAATTTGTCATCAGTGTTAATTACAGAAAATTCATGAATTTTTACAACTGTAGGAATTTGCAATTACAACAAATTTCTAGATGCGATATTGATGTTATTTATTGTCTCGAACACAGATTTGATTAACGTCTCTATCATTCTCTTTGGAATATGATTGCTTTCGGTAGGTAATATCTTGATTATACGATTTTAATTTCGTGCCATAAATGGGAAATTCTAAATCAGTTGTTAAATTTCTATTACTTTGTAATCTTTTCAGTTTGTAATAGAGGTTTGAATCGAACACGATATTTTATTTGTTTCACTTGACTGGTTGTTGAATAATTCTAAGTACAGGAAGTTGGATAATCATGAATTGTTATGGTAAAACTATTAAAGGAAAGAGGGAAAAAAGTTCCTCATTCTTTAACAGGATGGAAAACCTTAGAACTTAAAATGATAAATAACCATGAACATGATTATACTATAATAGTCAGGATAAGAATTTTCTTCTTATCTTTCTGCATAAAACAAAGGATACGAATGTTTCAATTTTAGAACCTAATCAATTATCTGATTTTCTCCACTGCAGATGTGACCTCAACTGTAACTAAACCAAAATCAAGGATTAATGCAAGTAGTTGCAATTTCAATGGGGACTTCACATCTTGCTAGGATGTGGATGTCTTTTATATCTCCGATCGTACATTTTATCGATAGTTGTATCATTTTTGGAATATTTCGCTTTCATAAGGTAATTTTTGGATTTTATATTTTTAGTTTGATGCCTACAGTTGTTAAGAAAGATAAAACTATTTAACTGTTGTGACTCGGTTTTACTGGATTTAGGCTCTCTTTCCTATGCTTTATATTTGACCCAATTTTAGTGATAACAATGGTTCTCCTGGCTGTTGAATATAGATTTTTTAATTTATTAATTATATCATCATTTTTATACAACATCTTGCAAGCTGCAACTTCAGTTTCTACCTCAAAAATCTAAATTCGTTTCCAATTTATTGTTTTCAGTACTTTTTAGTTTTTGTACGATAAGTTTGTGATGAAACATGATTTCTTGATTTGGGTTAATAATTTGGGAGTTGGAAAATTAGAATTTAGAACCTAGGAAGTTGGAAGCTGATGGGAAAGCTATGATAAAACCATTAAATGAAGTTAATGCATCAATTTTTTCTTCCTTTACTAGAAATTGAGTGCTAGAAATTGTAGCATGAATGTAGAGAAAGGGAACATCTCACTGGCTTCTCTTCCAACTGAGTTCCTATCTATGGTTGTTTTCCATAAGTGCTTATTCCTCAAATTTGTGTTATAATGGGTATAAATTATGAAGATCCATATTTGAAACTTATGTAGATAGAGTTTGGTTATATGGAAGATTTTTCCTATAATATCGCAAGTCGTTTCATCTGTCTAATACACCATTGCTTATTTTTCTTTCAATTTTTTTCGAAACTAATTGGTGAACTCAGTTTTTTGTCTGTATTCATACTATAAAGCCATAGGAATTGTTTGAATTAAAATATTCTATATCGTCCAAAAAATTTGTGACACTCTGTGATATGTTGATTACTATTCATAATATCAATATTTAAGTTCTTTTCATTTGCTTATTTTGATTCCATTTAACTTCTTACAAGTTGATAGTAATTTATTTTCATTTTAATTGTGTAGCTATTTCATCATGTTTAATTCATTAATTTCTTCTGAGAAGTTTTATTTTTAAGTTGTGTTACCATTACGTGTTGTCATTACTGAGCTCTTTCCAAATATTTTCACTGGAAAATTTTGCTATTCTTTTTTACGATTATTTATGCACGCACACAAATACATACATCTAAATTACCGATTGTTCATTATTGAAATCCTTCAATCTTAACAACAAGAGTTGTTCATTTCATTTCTTTCAGCATTTCGTATGCACTTAATGTACCAGATTCCTTTTGCTGCATCTAAATAGGCACAACTTTTTGATTGTTATAAAATTTCTGACTAAAGTTTTCATTGCAAAAAAAAAAAAGATTGGTGATATTTATTTTCTTCCATGAGATGTTCATTCTGACTTCAGCATGCATGCATCATTAACCCTTTGGGTTTTAATTAGCTATTTTATTGCAATTTATTCAATGCTAACTTAAATGCTTCCTCTGGTAGAATTTTAATCTTCTATTTAGGCTTTATATTCAATTTCTGTAGTGAAAACTTAAGTTCGTTTCTATTTTATTTTCTTTATTTTTAACATGCTTTCATACGTTTTTTCTCAACATAATATGAAAGTTATGATGATGGTATAACCTATCATTTTGACTGTATTAGATTTGCTTCACATATATTATGTCTTGGGAAGTATAAATTTAAATCCAATCTATTGTATATATAATTTTGGAACATTTTGACTCTTCCAGAACTTAATTTTCATAAACTGATTATTGCACATTACACAAAATCGATTATAAAAACATGTAATTAATTAACAAATAACTAAAAGCAAACATTTACAAAGGAACAAAATTGTTTTATTCGGTTACTATTTTAAAGAGAGGAAACTGGCCACCAAAATTTAACATTTTTTAATAATTTACACTGTACGAAGACCACATCCTTTAAGCATAGATAATTAACTTAATAACATCTAATTTCTAACATACTGCTAAAATTAACATGCAATGCTACATTTATTCCATATCAGCCTCATTCTCTTTTTTACAAAATAATTTTGAATGCGTAGTATCTGCATTCAGACCATGTTATCCTGTCATTACAACACCTAGAATAATGGTCTTACGTACATGCATTCAACTCATAACAGCATATTGACTTAGAAGATGAATTTTGAAGCACATACTACTGACTCATACCAGTTTCTCCAGTATATCTTCCACACCTTTTGTGACGCCCCATCTCTATACCCACGCTAGCCAAGAACACTCCGGAGTAGTGCTGTCAACTAGCACGGAGAATAAGGCTGTTGAGGAGCGACCAACCATGTAATTGCTTATCACACGGTGGCTATAAATAATCTTCGGAAACAAACATAGAAATAATCATATCACAAATCAGTCACAGATATCCATATCACAAAGGCGGAAGAAGATATGAATATATAACTAACACATGAAAGTGTACATCAGAGTAGTGGTCAGTAAGATCCACGATAATACAAAAGAATAGCAACACGTGCTATACAAAAGAATACAACTATGAGTGTAACAACCCGGTATTTGCATCGATTAATAATCGACATTTAGACGATTACTATTGTTGCAAATTCCTATTTGAAGTTTTAAAATTTGAATTAAAATTCTTTTATAATTTGTTTAAGAATTTTTAACGGGCTTTAAAAATTTGTTTTGGCCCGTTTCTTTTGGGCCGTGACAACTAATTAATCACGTTCCCCCTTACTCTTTTTCCATTCGAAAAACCCTAACTAAACAAACGAAGAGAAAATGATAATGGCCGCTCGATTTCGAACCTCATTCGTCTACCTTCGGCCGCTTGATTTGTGTTGGGCTCTTCGAATCTGAGGTGAGTGTTCTTCACTCACAATCTAATTCAAGCTACTGCCTTTATTCGATTCTTATGCTAATGTTGTGTTTCGATTGAAATTAGCTTGATTTCGTCTCAATTATTCGATTTGCTTTCGATGTTGATGTTTTTGTTTAACTTAAATTTGTATATATAGATACTCTTTTTCAAGTATACGACAGTGGTGATTTTTTTTTTTACTGATTCGACCTCCCTAGCCATTACGGCTTGACTTTCAATTTTGATTTCGGTCTTGATGCCTGTATTCATCTATGAATTTGTGACATTTTGCCTTGAGCTTGGGCTTGGAAAAAAATAAAAAATAAAAATAAATTTGATCCTTGTGAAGCCTGGAATTTTGGTTACTTCAAATATGCGATTTTTCACTCTGGCATTTGAACTCTGATTATTAAGGGTTGATTCTTCAGTTCATACCGGTTTATTCATGAATGTGTGCTTTGACTTGCTCGTTCGGTGATCTTGTGGCTCCGCTCACTGTCAGGTCATTGACCATCCATTTAATTCAAACACACGTATAAATGGTAAGGACAGAGCATTTTGACCTATACTATAATTTGTATGCATTTTAGGTGAGGCCTGGGTTTAAAGATTGTTTCCTGTGACGTGTACTTTGTGAAGAAAACTTGAGTATGAGCATATGTTTTCTTTCAGAAGTATGAAGTTATATAAGAATTTAAATATGTAATTTTGAGAAAACGCAGTTTGAAGAATATTTGGATTTTTAGGTAAAAAGGGTTTTAATAAATGTTATACTTATTATAGAAATAAGCTTTGGAATGTATAACCAAGTATGCACATGTTTCAGGTTAATATGACCTAGCGTGACCATTCATGTTGTATTCATTCACCACTGTTGCATTCCAGTTTATGCATTCAATCACTGTCTTGCCATGTTGTTTAGACCTGGCCTGTTCATAGTGATGTTTCACAACTACATTTAGTATTTGCAGTGATCATATATGAATATTTATAGCCATTCCATTTAAAGGCTGTGTCACTAACGTTGACTTGATAGTGTCAATCATTCATTGTTGTTTAATTTGTTCATTGACTTGTGTTCCAGTTTGTTTTATGTTGCTGGATCATTGTGATAGTTGTTGTTAGTGCCACTGTGTACATATCTTCATTATGGGTACCTGTCTTGCCTTTGATCTTGTTTGTTGGTGCATGTATTGTTTGAGCCTGCTCTTGTTACTTGTATCACTGGTCCTACCTTTGCACATATGGTCCTCTGGTGCATCTGCCTTGTGTTCTTGTTGCTGTAGCCATGTGCTACAGACTTCACCGCACCCATATTATCCTTGTATATACATGCCACTTTCATGTGAGATAGTTTGTAATGTGATTTCATTCATTATGTTTATTTTCTGGGTAGCTTGTCACTGTATTGCACTTGCTTGACCCAATTTTTAAGTTGCCTGCATACCGTGCACTACTTACATTGTCCACTGATGATATCATGTGTACCTCACTGATTTATGCTTTACTTGAGCTTTCATATTGATTCTGGAATCACACCAGTGTTGAATCCAGCTCGTTGCTTGGATTTGACCTTGTGCTGAAAGTTGCGACATTATTTTATTACGCTTGAGTTGAACCCAGTATTCGGGTTTGACCTTGTGTTCGTTTGTGAATTTTCATTGTGTACATACGTGCATATTGTCCATATCTGTCTGCTTTGACCATTGAGCCCGTGGCATTGATATTTGATTCTTCATTGTTTTCGGTTCGTTGATCTTTTGGGTACATCATCACTGTAGTGGCAAGGCAGTGCACGCAAGCGTGAACTGCAGCCACACGGTATGGTTTTGTGATATTCTATTTTGTTTTGATTTATTAATCTTTTGCGTAGTTCATGTGCTGTAGTGGCGAGGCAGTACACGCGTGCGTGTACTGCAGCCCTACTCATCTTAATATTTTAATTGATATTTCAATGGTTCGAACTATTCTGTTTATTTCAATTCAATATTCTGAATTGCATTCTGATTTGGTTTAGTTGCTGTCGTCTATTCATTATTTGATTATTATTGCTTCTGTGCACTAATAACTGAGTTTGAATTAGACTGACCCGAGTATTATTTTCTTTTGAATTTAATACTCGGGTCAGACCGAGTATTTCAGGTTGTAGATATTCTGCTTTGGGTTGCTGCTAGAGCTATGAAGTTCTTTCATATCTTTTGGAGTAGTCGTCGTTATTTGTAGTAGTCTGTAAAATTGTATTGGAAGATATGTGTTCATGTATATTAAATACGTTAATGTACTTGTATATGTAACTTCCTTAGTCGACTGTTGTAGTGGTATCATATGTACCGTGTGAATGTATTGTAACTGACATCAGTTATTATATATATATATGAGACTTTCTGTTTCATCTGTGTTCCGCATTTATATTATCTGTGTTGTTATTTTATATTTACTGTTCTAAACTATTACGAACCATCGTAGTTCGTTTTATACTGGAATTGGGGTATGTCGATGGGAGAAAATAAATCAGAGATGAAAAATGAAAGAATATATATATTTATATCACTTCCATCGAGATAACCAATACTAGTGTAAGGCCAACTATTGATGGCCGCTCCTCAACAGCCTTATTCTCCGTGCTAGTTGACAGCATTACACCGTAGTGTTCTTGGCTAGCGTGGGTATAGAGGTGGGGCGTCACAATGAGTCTATATCTCAAGTGTATACAACAAAAACTACTAATCTAAACAGTTAGCCAAAAGTCAGAGTGATGAATCCCTGGGAAGAAGTCAAGCAGAAGCACCTGTAACATCTCGGTCTGACCCGAGTATTATTTAAGAAAATAATAAATGGATCAGTCTAGCTATAAATATCAGATGACATGATATAAATTAAAGGATATGGCATAAACATAAAATATCCATACTGACATACTACTATAAGTATGCAAATGATGATCAACAGAAGATCAATCAAAAAGAGATAAATCGATATCACAAGAATCTTCTCAAAGATCCAAAGAGGGCATCATACCCTAAACTTGTACTCATAACAAGTCAATGACATAAATTCCAGAAATCAACACAAGAAATCCAGAAATCACAGAAAAAGGGAAAGAGGCCTATCACATGACGGTCCGAAGACCAAGGGGAGCTACCCCACATGTGTGAATAGAATCACACAGATTAAGGTCCAGACTAACCAAAAAGCAAAAAGGTATGTGTGAGTGGAATCACACAAGTGGTGTCTAGTCTAACCTCGCAACAAGAGACATCGCACAGTTGCTAGTCTAAATCATCAGAATGATCGTCATGATCAACGAGAAGTGTCAATTACACTAAGCTAGTAAATATAGAAGTTTAGCTTCATGTCCCATAACCACTTGCTTAACTTAAATATTTACGAACAAACTGTAAATCTTCACTAATAAAATTGTCACAAGAGGTTCAATCGAACAAGTCCAAGAATTAACCGACGAAGTGAACGCAAGCGTTTCATACCACTTGTTTTACTAAGTCGTTTAATTAGATTTCTCATCCGAGTGAGGTAAAGGTTTGTATATACTAATAGATTGGAAAACGGCTTAAGAAAAGAGCTTATTTATTAAAAATAGAGTTGAAATTGTTTGTTAAAAGAGTTTTGATATTTACTACTAGTATTGAAACCTTTATATTATAAAGTGACAAAACACAGAAGCAATTGTAGAAACAATCAGTCACAAAAATCGCATACGGAGATGTGAATAAAATCCAAGGAAATCAGCTCAATGTTTTTCAGATAAGATCCCCTACGGAGGGGGGTCCAGGGGGGTGGCAACCCCCCAAGGTAGGGGTGCGGGGGCAACGCCACCGCTTACGGGGTTCGACCTGCGGGGGTCCAGGGGGCAGCGCCCCCGGCGGGGTGCGGGGCAGCGCCCCGTCCAAAACGGTACGACTTAGTGAAGACAAAATGAGGTCTAACGACCTAAGAGGGATAGGGTCGAGCGACCTAATGGTTGCGACCTAGGGGTCTAAGGGGCACGACCTAGTGGTCCAGCGACCTAAAGGGTAAAGGTCATGCGACCTAAAATGGGTTCGTGACCTAACACTCAAACGACCTAAAGAAATTAAGGAGCCGAGCGACCTATAAGAAGCAGCGACCTAAGTAGAAACGAGGCCCAACGACCTAGGGGTTAGGTCATGCGAGTTAAGAAGGTCAGCGACCTAACAGAGACACGCGACCTAATAAAGGAACGCGACCTAAAGGCACGCGACCTAGCGACTTAAGAGGCGAGCGACCTAAGTGTTACGACCTAAGAGTCGAACGACTTAGCGTGGAAGCGGCCTAAAAGCCAAACGACCTAACGACCTAAGGTCATACGACCTAGCGACCTAAAGCCATACGACCTAACGACCTAAGGTCATACGACCTAGCGACCTAAAGCCATACGACCTAGCGACCTAAGGTCCATACGACCTACGACCTAAGGTCCATACGACCTAACTCCGAAGACGTTAGAAATGGCCAGGACGATCTACGACCTAAGGTCCATACGACCTACGACCTAAGGCTCAACGACCTAATTCCGAGGCTAACGACCTAACGCTGCAGGGGGAATTTAAGGCCAGAAACGACCTACGACCTAAACCCCATACGACCTAATGTGAAACGACCTAACTCCGAAGTGAAGATTCAAGGCAGTGCGACCTAGCACGATAACACGCGAACGACCTAAGGGTTAGGTCGCGAACGACCTAAGGGTTAGGTCGCGAGCGACCTAACTCCGAACACACGAAAATGGCCAGAACGACCTAAGTGTAGAAAATTCACCAAAACGCTAAAAATTGGAGTTTTTCGCCAATCCAATCCAAACCAAATGCAAATGTGCATGCAAAAGTGATAGGGAATTATTCCCAACAGTCCAATATAGTTATAGACTAGATTTGTGAGATAAAAATCTCACCTTTGCACCAAATATCAATGAAAATGAAGTTTTAAGCAAGCAAGAATCAATCCTTCTACTATCTAAGCACAAGAAGCTTGAATCCAATGTCTTCTTCTTGAATTTGGAGTAGAAAGATGGATTGCAATTGAATTTGAGTTTTGGAATTTTAATTTCCCATTCCCTCCACCATTAATGCCAAAGTTTGATTAGTTAGGAAATTTATGAAGAGTGAGGAGAAGAGGGTTGGAACTTGGGCTTAATAGGCTAAACCAACCCAAAGTCCAAAGCGAGAAAAGTAGCGAAATTCCATTAACTCCAAACATATCAAAGCTTATACTCAAAAAGATTGCAAACGTCATTTTGAACTCAATGGCAGTGGTCTCAAGTCCTAATTTGAACGTATGCAAAAAGTAGCTTTTCGGACTATAATCCGACTAACGATAAAATATTTAAATATAATATTTAAATATAAAATCGATAAATATGCGGGTTGTTACACCTTTTAGCAATTTTCCATGCTCAAATTAATAAAACCGATGTCTACATTTATAGCAATAAATTGCTTTGTATTTAAGTCACCAAGCATATAATAGTAAATAAATTGTTACCATACAATTAAAAAGAGTAAAAAATAAATTTATTATAATATGCATATTTATGTACGCAATATTAACTTGGAAAACTATGAATTTCTTCTTTTCATTTTTTCTATATTATTCCTCTTACAAAATGCGATTATGTATCACATAAATTTAGCAGTTCAAATATATCCCACCAATCATTTCTCTTATCCATAGGAATATAGATATTCTAGGACATGTGCATAGTAAATCTTTGTTTAAGCATGTGAAATGCTCAATAGCGGTGTGTAATGTTCATGTATAAAAAATGTTCCACCACTAGGAAAATTAAGGAACTATTTGGAGATTTTTGTCCAATTCTGGTGTCCATGTACTACTGTGAACTTTTTATGTGGTAAATTATGGTACCGTATTCGCAATCATATATATTAGCATTCATGCCATAACTTGGACAAAGGGTGAAAGAAATACCCAAAGTAAAAATGCAAGCATCAAACTTGCAAAATAGCACTTGAATGATGCCTCCATAGTGCGCCTGATACCGTAGTCTATATTTTTTCTCTATCCTAAGACTCTTTTCTTACTCAAGTATAGCTCTCCTCATGCCTTTATACTAAAATAATGTTTAGTAGGTTTAATTCCTTATGGATCATAAGAAGTGCATGCTCCAAACATTTGTCCTCCTCTTAAAGTTGTGTTTACTATTATGTTGATATTTTCAGCTTTTAAATTCTTATGTTTATGTTTCTTTTCCTAAACATAAGTGAATCTGGGCCATGTATTTTGAATATACTCATCCATTGGAGAATAATATTATATTGCATGAAGTTTCCACAGTTTTAGACTGTGTCCTGGTAATAGTTTTATTTATTTGTTTTATCCTATCATTGTATTTTATTCCTTTTTAGTTACTACGATCTCACTTCTAAATACATTGGTTATGCAAGTTTCATCATTTTGGCTATGTCGCCCACTAATTAAGCAAGGCAGCAAGTAGAAATTCTTTCTACCGAGTTCAATGTATTATAACTGGAGTCACAACCCTTCGGATACTCCACTAATAAATTTTATCTAACCTATATAAGAATATAATTAAGTATGCACTACTTCAGGATTTCTCTAAAAAAAGTTTGAAAAAAGCATGGTTACATGTAAAATCTAATGCATTGATCTATTCACAATGTACGTTATGGAAACAACCCAATTGGGAGGAACCACTTTATATAAATTCAGGAGATGAAACGGGTTCATTCCACTTGAATTGGTATCCTTTAATCAATTATACTTTGCATAGTGTAAAGACTAAAAGAAGATTGCATATTTTCATCATTGTTTCGTGTGTTTACTTGCTGAAATTCGCTTTGTAATTTTTGGTTTTGTAATCGGCAACCCCCTTTTGGGTACACTTTATTCAGATACACTTCCAACTGCCTATAATGCATGATATCATAAAGTTTAGAGCACTATTTTATTCTATTATAATTATAATATTTATTCATGCATGATAAGGAACAATCATAAAGTAAGACTAATTTATTCTATGGTTTCCTTGAATTATTCTGTTGATAGCCTTTCAATAGATACAATCACAACCTAAATATCTCAGTAAAGCTACAAGGCGCGAATATTATGAATGAAATAATGCTCGAATATCATCCAATGGCAGCTTTTCACTATGCACTTTAAAATTCATATCGATGTGAAACCGACAATCACTTTGACGGGGTCGCCTCCTTCTTCTCTATTGCAGCCTTCAAGCCATCTCATCTCAGAAAGGAAGATCACTTACCCTCAAGGTAGCGATTTTCTCTATTTTTCTTCCAGTTGTTCGATTTACTTATTTCTTTGAATTTAGGAATATGTTATTATGGATTTACACTTAAATTGCTTTGACTTTGACTGCACCGTTTGTTGATGTTATTACTCAACAGTTGTTAGATTTGATTAATTCCAAATAATGAAGGTAAAGTGACAGCAATACTTGTTATTCCTTGGTAAATGTTGCATATATTTTTTCCTGTAGTTACAATCAATCAGTTTCAATCATTTAGTTATGATTCATATGCATTTCAATTTCTTCAAATGCAACTAATTATCAAAATCTAAGCAAAATTCGTGTATTTCCTGTCCCTGTTAAAAAAATGATAAGCATTTGTTTGAATTGAAATGTTATATGTTGTCTAAAATTTTCAAAAAGTGTGTTATTTTGATTATCATTCATACTATTAGTGTTATGTTCTTATCATTTGCATATTTAGTTTCGCTATATCCTTTTATAAGATGACAATAATACACTTTCATTTAATTCTACAATTGTTTCATTGGTTCAACTCATATGTTTCTTCCAGTACAATTTATTTGTTTACACGAAGTTACTATTACCTGTCATTATTAATGAGCTCTTTGCGTTATATCTTCACTATGTGCATATCGATATCTTCTTAATAGACAGTAATGCTCTGACTATCAAAATGGACTAGGTTGTGTTCATACAACCTTCTGTATCCAAAAATTGTAATATTGTGATGTAAAGAGTAGTGAAAAAATATCTATAGCAAATAAATATCTACATTGAAGACCATCAGTTTACGTGCTAATATGAGGCAAAAAAAATTTGTGAAATTATAATTTAAGGGTTCACAAGTTACACTAAACTGCTAATCATACATTTAATTATTATGAATACTCTGTTTTTCAAATAACCTGGCGTGGAGTATTTAATGTGGTATACGTAATTTAATAGTTTATCTAGCTCAACATTCAATAGAAACATTTAACACCGTTATTACTAAGAATGCTTTTGTTTTTATTATTAATAAATTTTTTGTTGATATTACTATAATATAATTTTACTAAACTTTGTATGCTTTTATATTTTACTAAACTTTGTATGCTTACAGGATGATAATAAGTTTCCAGTATTACTCATGTTTTCAAATTCGCTAATTTTTTAATTACATGATTTGAAGACAAAATGATGTAGTCTCTAAAGAAAAGATATTTTATTTTTTTATTGCTCTTTTACATATGATTATGACGCATTTAGTTTATCTCAATCATATTCTTCTGTAATTATCCATTTCTGCCATTGAATCAAATAGTGAAATCAAAGTAACTCATTTCTGCAAACATTACGACTAATCTTAAATTGGGAAGCAAAACAAATTTTGAAAGTATATGAATATACAAAACCCGTTAACAATAGAATCTGGTTTATAGAAGGTGCAGGTTTTGAAGAGGCCAAAATATGATTTTATTGAACATATTGGCATCAATTAACTATAGACTGGCATTGATTTTATCGACCAACGATGATATTTAAATGCCGGTGTTTAACTGTAAAATATGTTGCTATGTCCGAGGCTTTTAGTATTTCTCTATCTGTTTTGTTTGCAAAATTTGCAACATATATTATTATGCGTTCAATGAATTTCTTAACGATTTTTCAAATAATTTCAGTAATATTCTTCCAGATTTTGGGCCAATTGACACTTGGATAAAAATTGGATATTTTGAGCTGCCAGCTTGGACATATAAAAATTGGATAAAAATTGAATTTCTTAATGGTATTGGATAAAGAATTTAAAAAAGAAATTAGATTGCATGATTTGCAAGTGGATCACTGTCGCTTCTACATCAATACTCTTATAAAACTATAAAATAAGTAAACAAATAAATGAACTTTGCAGACTTCAAGGAGGAAAACTTCAATATATAGCTTCATAAGGCTGCAAGCAACACTATCGAACTTTCACAATTTCAATGTCATACTCTTATCGCTTAAGGGCACGTAGATGGTTTTAATGTGGTCAAATATCATCTTTGTTAAAAGTAGTTTCGCTTTTTTCTAAAGTAAAAGAATATTGTTGCAATATTTTTGTTATTTCCAAGAAACACGTAATTTGAACTAAAAAAGGGCTCTGTTGTTATAGGTGCTACTGGATCAAGAACCTGGTAAACAATACAACAGATTGTCGATGGCAGTATGAGGAATTTTTCCATCAGGTTCAATAGTCCTTGGAATCAGTTATTTATTGCTGTTTGAAAATAAGCTTCTACCCAGTGCTTTAAATGCTAATGTTTGAGGTTCTGCTACTTTGCTTTTGGGATGCTGATTGTAGAAATGGCGGTCAGTCATAGTATTAATGTATTATTGATTCTTGCTGGTACTTTCTGAATTGTTATTGTGAATATTTTGGAATGTTGTTAAGTACATGTGGCTAACTTCCTAACATTTCATTTATTACTTATCTAAATAGAATGCATTTCGGTAATTTGTATATGTTAGGAGTGTTGTATTACGTGGTAAAATATGAATTTGGCAATTGCTGTTTTGTTTTAGTAGGAGCAGTTTTTGGTACAGTATAATATGTTTTCGCTCCCTAGAGAAGTAAATTGATATTAAAAAGAAGATGAATATGGAGTCGGTAGGGCAAAGCATCCAATCTACTAAAATGAAGGTTTTCAGAAAAATTTCCAGACTATTGATGCAAAAATAAGCCAACTTAATTCTGCAATTGACAATTCCTCACATTGTCGCTCATTCATGAAATAAAGGAAGTTATTGTCGTTGATAAGAAAAGGCTACTAATGAAAGATTGTACAAAATTGCAGGTCCTTTTAGAGTTGAGAAGGAAGTGGATAAATTTATTGTTTTTGTTCAACGACCTTTGCATGGCATCTGTGTAAAGTATGACGGAAGCTTGGTACCCCATATTCATGTTGATAAGAAAGAAAGATTTATACATTTATTGTTTCCAAAACTAACAAGGTGAACTTATGCTTGACATATATGGGAAAAAAGGTCGGTTGGTATATTTATGTTTTCCATTTAAAGCTATTTGTTAGAAAAATGACACGTATGGGAGAAAAATGTTAGAAGGTATATATATTCTTTCCAGTAAACTACTTGATAAATAATAAAATGTGTGGAAGAGGGATGTTGTGGTGAAATATGAGGGTGACTACTTTATAAATGCCTATGTCAAAGTTGCACAAGCTAAAAACAATTTCCTGATCGGAGCATGCATTGTTAATTAGTTATTACAACAAGTATGGATAATGAATATTTTGTAAAGCTCTTCATTACTAATTTTAGTTATGGCATTTGAATAAAGGATCTTTAGTGGAAATGGACCAAAGCACATATATGTATCCTAAACTATGCCGATGTAGATGTTTTATTTTTATATGTATGAATGTCCTTTTAGATTCCAGCATTAGAAATAGCTTGAGGCATTACATCTTTTGGAGTATGGATGGTACTGTGTCCACCTTATGTAAAAAATAACAAGAAGGATCTCATGGCTCATTTTCACCATTAGCCAAACTGTCACTTTACAAGGTTACACTATAAAAAAGAAACAAGAATTCACTGTATAGCATAAGAATTTAAATGGAAAAGTGCCTAAATATAAATAAACACCTCCGAATAACAACTTGGAAGTTGGGTAAATCTCGAATATGTGTTATAATATAGTTAATCAGTTCTTTATGACATGGACTCATGTGGGTGTTTACAAATATATGTTGTCAGTTGTAACTACTTCTCAAGTACTCTGTACTGTTTTGTCTATTTAGCATAATTTACATAGTTTTTACCTACTATAATTTCTGCTATGCAGATAGTATTTTCATACCGAGATAGGCATGTTAAATGCATCTACTCAAAGTTGACCAATTGAAATGGTGGTCTAAATTAAATCATTCAGAGTGATCGATCAATGAGTGCTTGACCTATGTTGATGTAATTATGCGTGAGAGCAATAAATTCACATATACAGATTTTAACGTGGATTATACTTAAAAATCGTTGGTTTTATTGAGAATGTTACTGTGGTTTTTTTAGTGGAGAGGGAGATTCATCTTTGATGGTTCAAAGTTGGATTGGACGTTTACTATGACAACGTTTATTTTTGATGATTTATGCTGTATTCCATTACATGTTGGGGATCGGAATATATGACGAAATGCGAAGCATATTCACCCGTTCATATACTCAATGATATTGGCAAAAATTTAGCACAAGCAACAAAGTAATAAAATATATAACTCCAAACAACAAACAATAATTTCAAAGCTTTGGACCATCTTTACAACTCTACAGCCAATGTGCGTAGCACGGGCCACACACTAGTATAAATATAATTTGAAAACCAAACTCCTGCATGCCTATATATATACATATGTTAATATGAATTTACATTGAACAGCTTTATATATATACACACATAGTAGAAAAATAAATATTGCTATAAACCAATATCCATGTATACTTTGAAATCAATAGTATAAATATAATATATATATATATAAGTTGATTTGTAACTTACTTGTACAAATATAATTCTGTACACGGAACATATATACATATATTTAACTTGAATCATGTACAGCTTATATTTTAAAACAATATATAACAGAAATGTCAATGTTAACATACTTTATTAACTATATATATTTCAGTATTCAATATAAAATCAATATATACATATGCAGCCTACTTTATGTGCAGACATAGGGAAATGTAAACAAATAGGCATATGCAGACCAATATATAACAGAACATATTATATGTATACTTTTAAATCATATTATAACATAGAAACCTTTATATGAAACATATATAACCTATATAAACTAAACTGTTATTTATATACTTAAAATATACATAATAAATAATGTGACCTATATACAACTTAACAGATCAAATAAGCCATGTATAAATATATATATATATATATATATATATATAACACGGATTTTACACAAACTCGTATATCCTTTGTATAAAATAGAATATGACATATAAAATAAATTAGATAATACAAATCTTGAAACACAACAAATATATAAAATATATAATTCACGATACAATAGTATGTAATTCATATAATATATTTCATATAATATAAATAGCTCTGCACATATCCAAATTCCCAACAGGATATATATATATATATATATATATATATATATATATAAACTATTATATATCTATATACATAACAAATTATGCAAACTGTAAAACATAAAATGTAGAAAAATATAAACCAATATATATGTATTAATATAGAAGCTAACCTTAACTTACATATATACCATGATCCAGACTTCGTACATATAAGGCTATAGTTACGTATGCAAACAGCTCATATATTTTGTCACTAATATAATCATAACACACGCAAAGAATATAAATACAAAACAAATGTATATACATGCGAAAAATGCACACTACCTACATATGCAGACTACACAAATATATACAAAACACACACACACAGATATATATATATATATATATATATATATATCTCATGTATACGCCTTAAATAAAAAGGAGGCAAGCTATGGCGGCACTAGCTGGTGCGGAGAGGTGGAGGCAAAAGGTTGTGATGGAGAGGAGCAAATTATGTCCAGCCATGGTTTGCTTACGGCAGGTGAAGGTAAAGGGATGCGCGCTTCGGTTGAGATGTTGTGAGATCGCCTTGGTTGGAGGATTGGTTGGCCGATGGAGTGGTGGAAGGTATGGTGGAGGCCGAAGGGGAAAGTATGGGTTCTCATGCTTATCTGTGAGGCTGGGGGTTGTCACCTTAGATACGACGAGTTTGGACAATGGAAAAGCTTGGAGTGGTGGTTGCTTGGTTGAAGGGAGGGTGGTTGCAGGCGAGGCCTAAGGTGGCAGAGGCCGATAATGCTGGAGAAGTAAATAAAAATGGTCAAGTGTAGAGGTAAGGGTCGGCTTGCATGCGCTACTGTGCAAATGGAGGGGAGAGGAAGACACGTGAGCATGAGGAGTGAACTGAGGAAAATGAAAGTTCATGAACCGGTAATAAAAATGAAATACCGAAATAAATTGATAACATAGAGAATAGCAAAGGTCTTGAAAGTTGAATTCAATGAAATTAAATACTAATGACATTTGGAATTTACACTGTGGTTAAATTAACAAACAAATGAATTCAAAAGTTCAAAACCGTACAGATACGCTTACCATTCACGCAGATTCCACCATGTACCTGACTTCAAAACACAAAATTGAATATACCGCAGATATTAGCACGATAAGATGATCAAAATAGTATACAGATATCAACGTACGATCTCCTATCAAAAGTCGATAATCAGTACCAAAAATGTTGCTAAAACGACGGAAACAAGATAAACGGAGCAATAGTAGTCCAAATTTTGAGAAATGAAATATGACATCTCACTCAGAAGATGATTAACAAATTTATCATATAAAAATATTTAGGTTTGGAAAACATTCTATTATCATCAAATATTAACTGATTTGAATTTAAGTAAAATCACATAATAAAATAAACTTCGATATAATCAAATGAAAATTTACCATTTGCTATGTTTAAATAGACGTATTCCAAATATCAAATTTTTATTACCAAATTCAATTATTTAAAATTTCACAAAAAATTAATCAATTAAATTATTTAAAATCCTTAAAATATCTAGGTTGTTACAGTTGACCCATGCCCCCTTGGACTTCTCCAGTTTCTTTTTTATCAACGTTTTTAAAACCTTGTTTACCGCTTTGACCTACCCATTCATCTGGAGATAAGCTACGGCAGAGAAGCTTCGAGCAATCCCATGTTCTCGGCACCGACTAAAGAATTCTTCACTATCGAATTAGAGTCCGTTGTTTTATATGATCTTCTGCGGTACCCCATACCTGCATAGGATGTTTCATATTAGGAAGTTTATCACCTTGGCGGATGAAATTTTGTTCAAGGGTTCGGCTTCCACCTATGTGGTGAAATAATCTACTGCCACTATGGCGTATCTTTCCCCTACTCGACCCATGGAAAGTTCCCCGATTAGATCAATCCCCCAAATTGTGAAGGGACAAGGTCTGACCATTTGGATCTAACCAGTAGGTGTTAGTCTCGGGATTTTGGACAATCTTTGGCATTTGTCACATTTCTTAGCAAACTCGGCTATGTCTTTGTTTAACATGGGCAAAAAGTATCCATAGCGAAGAACTTTCCTGGCTAGAGTTTGCCCCCCGATGTGATCACCACAACTTCCTTGATGGATGTTATTAAAGATATCTTTTCCTTTGTTCCCAGCAAGGCACCTTAGTAGTGGGATTGAAAAACCATGATGGTACAATATGCCGCTCTGGATGGTGTAGCAGGATGCCCATCTCTGGATTTTCCGGACCTCGTTTCATTCTATGGTTAAGGTTCCATCTTGTAGGTATTTGATGAGGGGGGTAATCCAGGTCTCCTCTCCGTTGGCGGTCGCTGTGATTTGAAGACACTCGAAACTTGGTGTGATCTGACTCATAATGGGGGTTTCCACCAGCATCGGTTCGGTCCTCACGCTCGCCTCTATGGCAAGGGCATCTGCATCTTGATTTTCGCCTCACGGGATGTGTTTTATTACATGGTAGTCTAGCTCATTTAGGAGGGTTTTGGCCCTTTTGAGATAAGATGTGAGCATTTTTCCGCGAGTCTAGAACACACCAAGGATCTGGTCCGCAATCTGCTGTGAGTCACTGTGAATACATATCGATTTAACACCTATTTATTTAATGATCTCTAGGCCAACTATCATTGTTTCATATTTAACTTCATTATTGGTTGTAGCAAACTCTAGCCTTAGTGCATAACTTAACTTTCTTCCTTGGGGTGTGACTATTATGACTCCTGCCCTCGAGTCATGCTTGTTCGATGCTCCATTAATAAACATTATAACGATTCGACCCTCGAAAATCGACATTAATATGTCCACTGTATAAAATACCAAGCAGTCAAGTGCCGGAAATACCCGTTCATTAGGGGTGAAGAAGAAAAAAGTAGAAGAAAAGAAACAAAACAACACAAAATCTCACAATCGTAGCAGAACAAAATATAATATATATATATATATATGTAATAACAGTTTTAAATATAAGAACTGTACTATTAATATACATAACACTATCAGAGTGAAAAATTCAATACATCAAATCTGGACAGTTTAATAACTTGTCCTCACACGGCAGAAATACCAACCAAGTACGTGATATACGCCTGAACTCCTTCGGCTTGCCTCCTGAGCTCCATAGCACCCAAACCTAAATTTGTAATACTCGGTCTGACCATAGCATTATAATAAAATAACACCAGAGTCAGTCTGAAAACCAACGTGAGAAAACACACTCAGTTTGAATTGTTGGAGTTATCAAAGTCCTTTGAAAAACAAAGGTATCTCGTAAGACCACGTCACACATAAACACGACAAGTTTTACCTTATGATAACCAAATCATTTTTATAGAAAATCCAATGATATTATAATAGTGTCTAAATACAAATACTTATTCAAATAGCCGAAATTTAATTAAATTCCAGCATACCGGGTTTTACAACAAAACCGCAAGCTCGTATTGGTGAATGGATTCCAAGGAATTACTGGGCCACAGGGGTACCGTCCATTATAGTACACCTTTAGAACAATGTATCGAGGACATGCCGGAATACCCTGCTACACAAGACCGGCCTAACCCTGACCTGGATAGACCGAATATGTTATCACCCCAGGTGTTCCCACCCTTACCATTGAGCGCTCCTTCTATGCACACCCATATCCATAAATAATAGGTTTCCAAGGACATCTAGAAAGGTGATAACATACCCTACTTGGGTGTGACCCACTTAGTCTTACTGCATCTCCCCTGTTTTAGTCATTCCCGATTGATGAGGCTCAAGGCTAAGTGTTACCTTTCAAGAACAAAATTTTACTTAGAATGCTTATCGTCCTCCAATGACGATGTTTAGATAGAATTCTTCCATACAAGTTGTCCTGGGTCTGGACAAACCCAATCACCGTCTTAATCATCTTAACGATATTCATTCACGTTCAATCCAAATCGAAGTGGTTTTCGGATAATTAAATCTGATCTCGGTCTCTTCGAAACGATTAACGAAATTGGCCAAAATTAATAGGCGGTTATTTAACTATCAATACACATCCGTAAATAATCATCAGCCCTTATTATAAATTTTACAAAATTTATTTTCAAAATATTTTTACAAGATATTACTTTAATGTTCCCCCGCATTTGAAAATAGTTTTCAAATCCTTATATTTACAACGGAACATTTCCATCCCTTCCCAATACTTAGAATATTTTACCCCACTTCATTTTTTATTCAACACTTAGAAAATACTCCTTTTATTTCCTATTTCTGTGACGACCCGCCCTTCTCGACCCTCGAAAATTGACGCAAAATACTCCGCAGTATAATATGCTGACGATCAAGTGCCGGGAAAGATAGATTGTTGAGGAAAAAGAAAGAAGAAAGAAGGAACTAAACAATAACAGAATCTCACAATCACAGCAGAACAAAATATAATATTCAATAACATATCTTTACACAAAATGAAAACTATGTCTGTTTTATACAATATGTCATCGGAGTATCACAAACAAACAACAATTATCCGCTTGACAATTTCATACAATCACAGCAGCGGATATAAACAAGTACGGATATTACATCTCGGTCTCCAGCTCCTCCCCTGAGCTCCACAGCATCCAATCCTGTAATCTATAATACCCAGTCTGACCCGAGCATTATAATAAAATAACACCCGAGTCAGTTTGGAATACCAGATGATAAAAATACACCCAAATTGATTATTAAAGTTTCAAAAATCCTTTGAAAACAAAAGCATCTCGTAAGACCACGCCACAAATAAACATATTGGGTTTTTACCTTTCGATAGCTAAAATACTTTTTTATAAAAATCCTCTGATATTATAATAGGGTCTATATGCAAAAATACATATTAAAATAGCTGAAATTGTTACATTCGTTAAATTCCAACTACTAGACACAATCGTGGGTAATACAAACAAAACTCGTAAAAGGAGCATAGGGAGAATGGATTTCCAACTAATGACTAGGCACTGGGGTACCACCTGTCAAAGTACGTAGCCAAGATCACCGTATCGAGGACCACTACCAATCCCCTGCAACACAAGATGGGGACTACCCCTTACTGGATAATCCCGAGTAAGATCACCCTACAGTTAGGATCAACAACCGCACCGCTAAGCCGAATAAAAAGGGACATCAAGACAGGGATAACCTCACCCTAATGGGTGCTACCCACATAGCATTGCTGCATAACCCCTAATTTTCAGTCATTCCCGGTTGATGAGGCTTGAGGCTAAGCGTTACTTTTTAGAACGTTTCTCTTAGAATGTCCATCGTTCACCTGACGATATTCCGAAAGCATTCATCCATACAAATCCGTCCCTGGTTCGAACGGAACCAAAGGCACTACTCCTACTACATCCATTTTGGAAATATCCTCAGGATTAGTAGCGACTAACCCTTGCACTTCACTGCTCCATCTTCGACTCCGAATTCGTTTTTCCAACGAAAACGTAAAACCGAATCGAAGTGGTTTTCGAGAAATTAATCCCGATCTCGGTCTCTTCGAAACGATCAACACATTGGCCAATATTGATAGTCGGTGATTTAACTATCAATTAACATTCACAAACATCCATCACACAATAAATAATTTCCCATATTATTTATTTTCCTCAAAATTATCTTTGCAAGATATATTTTCATTTTCAAACCCTTTTGAAAACAGTTTTCAAACCCAACTCTTCTCATGGAATAAATTCCCAAATCTTTACTTCCTCTGAAAACATCCAAGTACCAATACTTTAGATTTAAAATAGTTTAAATTCTTTATTCTTGAAAATACATTAAAACATTTATATTAAAATTACTTACATACTTATATGTACTTTAAAAAAAATATTTCGAATAAAACTACTTTATGAAACATAAACTATTCTCTTTAAAATAAAGTTAAGTCATACTAAATTTTAAAATAAAGCTATGTAATCCTATACAAGTTTTCAAATAAAACTTTGACTAATTATCTTTAAAATAAAACCATTTTATAAGTATAAATATTAATAATATTCTATTAAAACATAATACTAATTACCCCTTTAAAATAATCACTTCTATAACTAATTTGATAAATGTTCACTTTTAAAATTCTTACAGCTTAAATAATTTCTTGAAACCATTCTTTAATGCAAATTCAAAACTTCTAATTTTTATTCAAAAATCTGCTTTAAAAACGTACTTGGCTTTTCAGGGAAATACACTTCTATTTTAGAATAAACCAAAGAATTCTTTTTATAAATCCCGCTGGATTTATCACAATTCAAATTTATGTTTAAATTCGTAAATTCCTTTCTATACTTTTAAAATAAACTCCTTTTATTTTTGAACACATTGTTATTTCCTGGAAATCACTTTCAAAATGTACTTAAAGTATTTAAAATATGATTACTAAATTCTTTATTCAAGTTGTACTTTTGAAAATCTATAAAAGTTTCTTAAGTAACTTAAATCAAAAAATTTCTTTTTATATGAGATTATTATATCAAATGTTCATATCTAATTCCCTTTAGAAACATAATTCTAAATTACCTTTTAAAAAATTAAAAACCATAATTACTTAAACAAATATTTATTTTCACTTAAAAACAATTAAAGATAATAATAATTTTCTAAATTATTCTAAAAACACCTTTGCAAAACTTCCCAGTTTATACTTCGAAAATCTTTCTTTGAAACATGCTTAGTTTCCAGGGAAAATACACTTCCCATCCTTTAAAAATAAATCTCGCTATTATTTTTAAAACAATTCACATTTCCATTTTAAATCACAATTTCAAAACACTTCAAATTTCAACCAATTTCTTGAATTCAATTCCCTTAAATTCATTACTCAAAATTTCTCCTTTCTTTTCTCTTTTAATTCCAATTTATTTTATTTATATTTTAAAATCCCAAATTATATTTATCCAATCATAACCCAGCACAATTTAATTTCCAAATCAATCTATCACAGGATATTAATGAAATATATCACAGGATATAAACAAAATTTCTATTTGTGAGGAATCCAGTTGGATCCCTCCAACCTGTTTTATCCTGCATCCACAGATATCAGCACAACCAATAAATATCAATCCAGACTGATATTAATATTCATATTCAACCAATCACACAATTATTTAAATATTAACTATTTAAAATAGTTGAAATTCCAGATGTGATTGGGATTAACTCGCCTTGAGGTTCGACGAGCGTTCAAATTTTAAATTAAATCGAACGGCGTTCGGTTTAACCTAAATTTTTAGTTGCTCAGAATGATTCCAGAATCACTCCACTACGTAGTACTCATCGCTGCGATTCTGGCGCTTCTTGTTTCGTTTGAATCTGATAATGAACGCACGAGATATGAATTTTATAAGTTTCAATTACGAATTTAAACAAGTTTCTTCTTTTTTTTATTTACCAATCTACCATTAGCCGTCAGATCAGAGAGATGGAAATCAGGGCCGCCCAAAACAACATCTTCTACACGCAACAGTCCTGGTTCGAACGAACCCATTGCCGCTACCATATATAGAAATCGCGATCATCTCTGGTGTCATTCGCCTCGATCGGAGGCCACCACTTTGAAGCTCATCTACAACTCCACCTTCACTCCGAACTACGTCGAACTCGGCTATACCAAAACCTCGCAAAACCCCTAGAAAAGAGCGAGAACAAGCCCAAATTCGCCATCAAATCCGTGACATTAGCTTAGATCCACCATTGGATGCCTTAAGCTCGCCATGCTCTTCGATCTTCCAGTTGGAAGTATTTTCTATAAGCTCACGGATTTGGAGAAAAGTGGAGGAGATGGAAAGATGTTTTTGGCCATTGAGATAAACGAACGGCGGCCAAGAGGAAGAACAAGGGTTTCGGCCAAAAACGTGTATATATATACGTATATAAATAATATTTTATTAATATTCTCCATTTTAACGAATTTTTACAAACAAACTCCAAATCTCACGTGCCGCTAGGCGTTTATAAGGTTTTACCCGCCTTTCGAACACAATGGAACATGTTTCGGAGGCTAATTCGATAATATGTGCGATTTACGGAAATAAACGTTCAATTTTAAATTAAATCGATTAAAATAGTTTCTATGCGTTTTGGGATGCCAGGGTCAAACGACAACTCTGATTGCTACGAAAATTGAAATCCGATAATAACTAACTATTACGGATCCAAAGTAATTAGTTTCGTCAAATTCCGAGACTGTGCCCCGGAAGGCTATTTTAACTCGTCGATTAATTCGGACGATTTCCAAAATCGTCGAAATCACCTAAAATTTCACCTTTAAAATTTACTAACTTAATTATAAATCAAGTAGAATTTATAATCACATTAGAAATCATTTTGACCCATTTCAAATCAAAATCTGATTAATTGCAGTATTATAATATGAAATTCCATTATTAAATTAATATAAAATTCCAAATGTTAACTTATCGACTTTTGATTTCATCCAAAAGTCCGACATCATTATTAACAACTAAATAAACTTAAAAATACATTTTAGAAACCATTTTCGTATCTATTTACATCTGATCCATAAATTATTCCAATTCCAAATAATAAATTATTATTATTCAATTCCAATTGAACTACCATATTTGAAATTTAACTAATTTTACTAATTTGACCAAAATCTTCTTATTCGAAATCGAATTATAAATCACATTCAACATTTAAAATGAATTGGATGTTCAAAATCTAACGACCAAAAATTCTGGGCCGTTACAATTTCTCTTTCTCAAAATCGTTTACAATTTTATTTGTATATTTCTCATCTCGTTTTACACGAATTCTATAAAATCCGAAATAACTTAACTAATTCCCCTAATATTTTCAAAACCGATTATACTTGCATATAAACTCAATCCCCTTTGTACTACTTTATAAATTCTATTTTCATTTTTGAAGTTCACTTTTATTCACTTCATTGAAAATTTGTTTGTTTTCCCAATTTTCATTTTGAGAATTTTCTTATTAGTCCACCTAATAAATAATTATTTTCCAACTCTCGAGAAGGTTTATAAATATATTTAAACAATTTTCAAAACTTTATATATATACATATGTAATAAAAATAAGTATTTAAAGAAAAAATAATTATTATTTATTTTTAAAACATGTTCAAATAATTATCTAATATTGAAAACACTTTTATAACATCACTTTCCTAAACAGGTTTTAAAATCTCGGATTTATTGAGATAAATATTAAGTGTTTGAAAATTCACTTCTGATGTATTTCAGCACTAACTAACTTCAAATTACATAGTTTAATAAACAAAATTTTCCCCTTATAAATAAAAACTTAATTTATTTATAAAAATATATTTTTAAATCTCAATAACCAAATTTCAATTTAGAACCCCTCTCGATTTTATCACGTCACTTCCATTTCGGCCTCCTTAACCATTTTCATTTTAAAATAGTATCTACTATTTTTTTTCTTACCCTATTCCCATATTCAAATATAAATTCTTCTAGTAAATTTCAAATTTCAAATTTATCACAAGCTATCAATTATCTTTAGTTATAAACATCGTTTATAAATTTTTATAACTCCTTTAGGTTTCACTAAAAATATCTCATTTATAAAATTCCATTTTATAAATTCAGTTTCTTTAAAATCCATTTATTTTTTTGCCAATCTATCTTTAATATCGATATCAACTTCTTTCATATTCTTCGAACATCATTTTAAAATCCAGCATTTAAAACTTCCCTTACATTTAATTTAGATTCTCTAATATTTTCCCGGCATTATTTAATACGATCAAAATTTCACCATTTCTTCTTCAAACCAATTTCTTTTAAATAATCCAAATTTCAATATACATATTTTATATTAACAATTTTTTTCCATAAAAAATTAAAATAATATTTATGGTATTTAATATAACCAAAATTAATTTCCACGCCATTAGAACATTTAAAAATTTAAAACACATAACAATCCAGCATTTAATATATATGAAACATACTAATATGTTTGAGGAATCCAGTTGGATCCCTTCAACCTATTTCTCTACATCCACAGTGTAACAACCCGCATATTTAACGATTTTATATTTAAATGTTTCATTTAAATATAGCGTCGTTAGTCGAATTTAGGTCCGAAATGTTATTTTCTGCAAATGGCCGAATTGGAACTCGAAACCACCTCCATTGGTTCCAAAATGGCGTTTGCGATCTTTTTGAGTATAAGCTTTGATATGTTTGGAGTAAGTTGAATTTTGCAACTTTTTCTATTTGGGTTTTGGGTTTGGGTTCAGCCTACTAACTATCTAATTAACCTAACTCAGCCCATCTCTTCTCATTCACTCATTTTCTCACCTCCAAACTTAAGAAAAACTGAAAATGGTGGAGGGGAAGAGGAAATAGAAATTGCAAGCCCTAGTTTCCTCTTGCAACTTGATTTCTTGCGCCAAAATCAAAGAGAAGACGTAGGTAAGCTCCTCTTCATCTTCTTTATCTCTTTCTCTCTTCAATCTCAGAAATTACTAAACCTAAACTTTGGAAAATACTTGTTTTGTTCTTAGATTGAAGCTAGTAGAGTAGAAGTGGAGATTAGTTGGTCTTCTCCTTGCAAATTAAACTCCTTCTTCTTTGTTTTTGGATTAAAGGTGAGTTTTGAACTCACATCTACTTCTTTTGATATCATTGATGTTAGGCATGAATTCCTAACAATTGTTCATATGTTCTTTTGCTTTTGATTTGGGTTGATTCGGTGAAATTGCCAAATTTTGATTTTTGAAGCCAAATCTTCGAAAATCCTTATATGGTTGATGTTTTATGTTGTTCGGAGTGTTGGGTGTGTCGTTAAGCTTGGGCAGTCGTTTGACGTAAGCCCATAATCAACACGCATCCGATTGCTTTCGATTTGTTTGGCCATAATGGCCTAGGTTCAGGAAATGCCTGAACATTGAGTTTCAGACTTCAGAAACCATAATTTCAGACGTCTGAATATTGTTCTGGGGAACATTTTTAGCCCCAGATTCAGACGTCTGAATTTATAGAATTGGCTAATTTTCAACCAGAAAGGAAATAGGCCGAATATTGCCCATTTCAGACGTCTGGGAGTTTGGATTCAGTTCTGTTTTAAAAACAAATTTATTTTTAGTTTGAGACGTCTGAATCCCTTCTTTCTAACGTCTGAATATGCTGTTTTTGCCAAAATTTCCTTGTTCGTTTAGTTTTCCAAAATTGATCGATGTATATTGATTCCAATTAGTTATTTATGCATATTTAACCTTGATGATTCCTTTTTGACTTTATTCACGGGTTTTTATAAATGATATCTTCAAATCGTATTAAAAGCTCGCTTCTCCAATTTATAAATTCTATTTAAAGCATACACAATTTCTCACTTCGAGCGAAGTGGAAGGGTGATTAAATGGTTGGGCAAAACAGGGACCATGAATCTGTGCGTTTATCCTTCCGATTAATTCCCGACCTATTCAATTGATCGTTTTAACCTTCGGGTTTGGTTTACCGATGATATGAGGTGAACTTTGTACTGCTTTGAGTGTGAAATTAACTAACGAATAGTAAACCGTTTAGTGCGAACGAGTGGTTATGGGACTCGCGTTACCACTTTTCGGATTCCTTTTTGAGAGTTATGACACATTCCTCCAGTTAGTGGTGTCCAGTACTGGGTCTTCGACCTTCGCCACTACGGTTTGTTGCCTTCGGGTATGTGCCTTCGGGTATGTGCCTTCGGGTTTGTTTCCTATAGTATCGCTTCCGATGTTGGTCGTTATGAGCCGCATGGGTGATATTGGGTTGCCCTTTAGTATCGCTTCCGATGTTGGTCGTTATGAGCCGCATGGATGATATTGGGTTTGGATTCTTCGGGCTCATGGATCCTTGTTTGTACAGTACTGAGCTCGAGCAAATTTTCTGATGTTTCATTCATATGTATATTCCCTAGGTATCGCCCTTCGGTGTTGGTCTTTTTGAGCCGCATGATGCGTAGCGTTTACCTTGTGGAACTTGTATACCTTATGGGTATTTGTTATTTGCCTTTTGGCTTGGTTTGGGATATTCTTATCCTTTGTTTCTATATGTTGCCGATGATATGAGGCTTGTTATCATATGGTTCATCTTTTGTCAGATGATTATGTTACCTCTTTTGGAGATATTTGTTATACTTTGTAACCTTGCAGGTTTATTGTTGTTCAGTTTATCTAACTGATTTGTTTAGTTAGACTGACCCGTGTATTTTATACTCAGGTCGGACCGAGATGTTTCAGGTTAGGTGCTTTTGGACTTAGGCTATTTTGCTTCCGCATGGACTATTCAGCTTGTTCCTTTCTGTTAAAGCTTTTTGTGTAGTTCTTTTTATTGTAACTCTGTTATATGTATTCTTTTGGGATTCGTCTGTATATTGTGGTTTGCTATACCACTTGACATGTATTATTTTGTAAACTCTGTTATGTAACAATATATGTGTATATGATGATTTACTGTTCTGTGATGTATATTACATTTGAGTTGTTATATTCTGTTCTGATAGATCCTTCAACCACCTATGGTTTTGTTTTAAGTATTCATTGGGTATGTCAACCTGCTTGGTATGTTTATTGTCGATGTATTTAATAGATAGTTAGAGCAAGGCTATAGATGGTCGCTCCCAAACAGCCTTATTCTCCGTGTTAGTTGACGGCATTACTATGTAGTGTCTTTGGCTAGCGTGGGTATAGAGGTGGGGCGTCACACACAGATGTTAGACAACAATAAAAATATCAATCCTACTTCGAGGGGGATATTGCGGTAAACAGGGTCATCCGTTATTGTGCGGGGTGTATAGGGTCTCATCCGCTATAATGTTCGGGAATATCACTTAAATACTAATATACATAGAACTATATATATAGCCATCCAATAGATAATTATAAATTTATCAATCAATCAAGCATCCAATAATTAAATTTAAACATTTAAATTTAAAAGTGAAATCGAAATGAGTGAGAAATTCTCACTTTAATTTTTAATTTGCCGAACTCCCGGATTTTTGAATTTTCTAAAATTCATGCTGCCTCCAAAAAAATCCCAAACTAAGTCCTATGCATAAATTTCTGGCAAGAACCCATTTCAACTTGTTTTTATCTGAATTTGACCTCGTATAAACATGTTATGACATTTATAAGTTTCATAAATTTATATGTATATATATAAATAATATCCCTTTAATCACAATATTGGCTTAAGATAATTACCCTGATGAGCCGCTAATCCCGTTCCCCTAACTGCTCGCACAAAGGCCACTATCGTGCGCAAAACCTCCGACATTATCCACAGCCTCATCGCAAGTCGCTTCTCACGTTGTCGCGCCACGCGTACACGCTTCCCCCCTTCCCCAGTGCAAACGAAAATCACGACATCCTTCCTTGATTCAACTAGCTTTAAACCAAATGCGACTTAAACCCTAGCCTTGGCAAGCATCACAGCTACGACAGCCGAGTCTAATCCCATGCCATGAGTTCCCCCCATCACTCATGACACTTGTGGCCATCAATTCACCCACGCGCATGCTCCACTAGGCGCCACTCCCTGTCTCTTGAAATCGTGGTTCACTCACTCCTCTATTTTTTTCTCTCGAATATGAATTCGATCTCGTTTGTTTCCCCATTTTTTTAAAAAGATTTTGAAAGAAATTGAATTTTTTTTTTGAACAGACAAGAGTGGAAGAGGTGACATGAATTAAACATGATTACAGAAGATAAAGGGACTTTGATTTGATCTTATATAGTTTTATTTAATTATAAAATATCTCGTTTTAGCAACTAAAAATTTTGATCTCTTATCGAGGCTTGCCGCTAGGCATTTATAATGTTATACCTCAATTTCGAACATAATGGAAAAGGTTTCGAGTCCTAATTCGATCGTATGGAGAAAATAGCTTTTTGGACCCAATTATTATATTAAATTTTTAATATTAAATTCAACGCGTTTATATATCGTATGACCAAACGATAGCTCCAAATGCTATAAAATTTGAAATTCAATAATAAGACATTATTATGGATCCAATGAAACTAGTTTCGTCGAATTCCGAGACCGTGTCCCGGATGGCTATTTTTAAATGTCAATTTGAACAAATTATTTTTAAAAATGAACAAACACCGTTTTAAATTCAATTTTAAAATTTGCATTGTCTTCAGTATTATTAATATAGATTTTGTAAGTCTTTAAATTATTTTTATCGAGCTTAAAACTCAAGATACAATAATTTAACCAATATTCACTTATTAAATTCAATATTCAAATTATCCAATATAACGCTATATTTTAAATTCTGAATTTATTTAATAAATAAAACCCAAATTTTCATATTCAAGATCAATCTGAAATTTAAATTCAATATTTAAAATCATTTAAAATAACAAATCAAACGTGGAAAAATTCGGGTCGTTACATTCCTCCCTCCTTAAAAGAATTTCGTCCCCGAAATTGCTAAGGCAGCAAAATGCTCCAAACCCATTACTTTTGTTTGCGTAAAAAATGGCCGCAAACACCCAAAGTCGTATGAGTTGGTTGATTTTATGTTGTATTTAGTGATTTGGGTGATTTATGCAAATATATGAAAAGCAGGGACTAAACTGTAAAAGACACACAGATTTATAGTGGTTCGGCCACAACGTGCCTACGTCCACTTTATATGTTATTCTCCTTTTTTCTTTAGATTACAAGTACAATGCTTTGATTACAAGTATCTAAAGTTGTTTGAGAGTTCCTTCCAGGCTTGAGCTCTCAAACTTGTCTCAAAACTTGTCTCCCATTGTTGTACCCCTGCCCCTCTATTTATAGAGTGAGGCTGGGGGCAGGGGTCTTGGATGTTTATAGCTACTGGTGGGCTTGGGCTGAAGCAATCTGGCCTGGCAGAGTTGGTTCGGCAACACATTGGTTCGGCGGTGAGTGGTATGTTGTTTGGACCGGTGGTAGGTTGGATCGACAGTAGTATGGTGAGGTTGGAGCTGGTCCGGTGGTAGCATGGTCCGGTGGTAGCATGGTTCGGCGGTAGCATGGTTCGGCTATGCTTGGTCCGGTAGTTGTAGGGGGGAGATGGTTGGTTCGGTGGTGTTGGATCGGCACTACCGAATGGAGAGAATGCCGAATGAACACTTGTATTTGGGAGTGCCGGATGAACCTGTGTGTTCTGAGTGCCGGATGAACCTGTGTGTTAATATTGCCGAATGAATTAATACCGAATGGACTTTATATTTGAACCTTGAGTGAAATTCCTGATTGATATACGCTTGCTGGCCGCTTCTTCTTGTTCTAGTCGCGGTGGAAATGCACACAACATGGATATCCTAGTTTTGACCAAAAAATGGGATAACACTTTGCCCCCCAAAATATGCCTTGCGGTAGGAAGGCGTGTTTTGTAATGCCACGAGCTGGATGTTCGTATCCTGTTGACAACCTGTAAAGAGCTTGATATTTTATATGGCCCCAAATGACGACCGTTCGGGATCGAGCTATTTGGGATGAAGCGCGGCCGTTCATGGTCAAGGCCTAACTTCAAATGACGATCGTTCGTGATCAAGTCATTTGAGGTGAAGTGCGACCGTGCGCGGTCAAGCGCATAAATCCGTGCGTCGATCGTTCGAGATTGAGTCATCTTCGGTGAAATGTGACCGTTCAAGGTCAAGCGCTCAACTTCAAATGACGATCGTTCGGGATCGAGTCATTCGAGGTAAAGTGCGACAGTGCGCGGTCAAGTGCATAAATCCATGTATCGATCGTTCGGGATCGAGTCATCTGTGGTGAAATGTGACCGTTCAAGGCCAAGCGCCTAACTTCAAATGACGATCGTTCGTGATCAAGTCATTCGAGGTAAGGTGCGACAGTGTGCGGTCAAGTGGTGGTCCTCAAATGACGACCGTTCGCGATCAAGCCATTTGAGGTAAGGTGTAGCAGTCAGTGATCAGGTGGCGGACCTCAAATGACGACCGTTCGCGATCGAGCCATTTGAGGTAAGGTGAGCTGTGCCGTTCGAGGCGAGTTGTGCCGTTCGAGGCGAGTTGTGCCGTTCGAGGCGAGTTGTGATCGTTCGCGATCGGGTGCCGTTCGAGGCGAATTGTGACTGTTCGAAGTCGGGTGCCGTTCGAGGCGAATTGTGACTGTTCGAAGTCGGGTGCCGTTCGAGGCGAATGAGTGTGCCCGGGGGGGACTTAATATTATCAGTGTTGGAGTTATTGTTTGGGGGAGTTTTTGAATCAAAGACTTCGGCGGTTCGTTGCCATGCAATAGGTGCTCGTGGACCGTTCGCGATCCAACGGGCATACAAGTAAATAATTTTTTCATAGAATTGTAAATGTTAAAGCAATAGTACCTTACAGCAGAAATGTCCAAACAGGAAGAGTTCGAATGTTCAAATCAAAACGAAACAAAAGCGAAGCAAGGATGTCAAAGTGTAAGTCCCCGCTCCGAAGCAGTCAATGATCATTCAGAGCATGCCTGGAGATCGTTCGCGATCTCGTACATGTGTAAATGATTTAATTGTGTTAGTGGAAGCTTACGACTTGTTCATCATTATTTTAATCAAGCAATCAATGGATAATCAAATGGTGCCCTGATCCAGGGTCACCTCTAGCTGATGTAGAGGGTGGTCGCTCTGGCTCCACCGCTGGAGTTCGCCTCCTCACATACTGAAGGAGCATACCGTTCCTGATAAGTCCTTCCACCTCGTCCTTCAAATGCCTACAATTATTAGTGTTATGACCATTCAATTCATGAAATGCACAAAACTTATCTGATTTTCTTTCGTCAGAGGTTGGATCCCTTCGCATTGGTCTACGATACGGAACCTGCCCCTTGGTATCCTGATAAATCCGTTCCAAACTCTCATTCAGCTCTGAATAGGTGGTGAATCGTGGCTCTCTTCGTAGCCACTTTGTCCTGTCATCATTATCCTCAGCCTTTCTTTTTCCTTTGCTAGTCTCCGCACCCTTTCCAGGTGGGTTTCCGCTCTTGATTGTGTAAACGTCATCTTCTTCCTCTCTTTCTGCACTAGCATCTTCCAAACGCAGAAACTTTTCAGCCTCATGATAGAACTCTCCCAGATTCATAGGCGGGTCCTTGGTTAATGAATTCTTGAACTCTGTATTACCAGCTATTCCAGATACAGCCGCCATCATGACCATAGATGGATCTGGTCGATCCACTGATGCTGCCGCCGCATTAAATCGCGTTAGAAAGCTCCTCAAAGTCTCTCCAGTTTTCTGTTTCAAGGTTGCCAAAGTCATCACATTCTTGGGTCTCGCAATATGAACCCTGAATTGCCTCATGAATCTCTCGGTTAAATCTGCCCATGTTCCTATGGAGCCGCTTTCCAGTTGCCTAAACCATAACGCTGCAATGTCCGTCAAATACAGTGGAAAGCACCGGGCCATAACCTCCTCTGATGCCCCCAGCACTTCCATATGTCTCATATACTTCGTTAGATGGACCGTGGGGTCCGTTTTCCCGTTGTACATGTCCAATGATGGTAGCTTGAATTCTGGTGGGTTCCTAGCCATCCTAATCGCAGAAGAAAAAGGACTCCTGTTTACATCTTCCAAGTCTCTGTTTACTAAACCGCCTCTCATAGCTCTTCTAACCATCTCTGTTAATCTGTCATTGTCTCCAATCTGTAGTTCTCGTTCACTATCTTCGACCTGCCCCCCAAGTCCGCGGGAGTTTCCATGTGTATGCCTCCTTGGCTGAACGTTCATTCCTCTATTGCTACCAGGTGGCTCGGATGCCCCAATCTCACTTCCCGGGGTCGGATCAACATGCTCTGCGTGAGTGCCCCCTAGCTCTGGTGCTGCGCCAGTTGGTCCTGCTCCGTTCTGAACTCCAGTTGCTCCTTGGATTTGTGCTCCAATTTGCCCAATTTGTTGAAGTAAGTTCTGCATCATCTCTTCTTGTCTTCTCATCATGACCTCCATCTCATCCCTGGTAATGAAGATCGATGCTTGATTCCCTCCTGAGGAAGCCTCTTGACTTCCTTGGTGTTCACTTCTCTCTGGCCTTTGCCTTTTACTTGTTTGTCTCATCATAACTCCTAGATCTGAACTCTTAGATTTTCAAATTCAACTTCTATCCGATGTAGTGGAAGCTGGTTCCTCTCAGTGAAAGCACCAAAATGTTTGCGTAAAAAATGGCCGCAAACACCCAAAGTCGTATGAGTTGGTTGATTTTATGTTGTATTTAGTGATTTGGGTGATTTATGCAAATATATGAAAAGCAGGGACTAAACTGTAAAAGACACACAGATTTATAGTGGTTCGGCCACAACGTGCCTACGTCCACTTTATATGTTATTCTCCTTTTTTCTTTAGATTACAAGTACAATGCTTTGATTACAAGTATCTAAAGTTGTTTGAGAGTTCCTTCCAGGCTTGAGCTCTCAAACTTGTCTCAAAACTTGTCTCCCATTGTTGTACCCCTGCCCCTCTATTTATAGAGTGAGGCTGGGGGCAGGGGTCTTGGATGTTTATAGCTACTGGTGGGCTTGGGCTGAAGCAATCTGGCCTGGCAGAGTTGGTTCGGCAACACATTGGTTCGGCGGTGAGTGGTATGTTGTTTGGACCGGTGGTAGGTTGGATCGACAGTAGTATGGTGAGGTTGGAGCTGGTCCGGTGGTAGCATGGTCCGGTGGTAGCATGGTTCGGCGGTAGCATGGTTCGGCTATGCTTGGTCCGGTAGTTGTAGGGGGGAGATGGTTGGTTCGGTGGTGTTGGATCGGCACTACCGAATGGAGAGAATGCCGAATGAACACTTGTATTTGGGAGTGCCGGATGAACCTGTGTGTTCTGAGTGCCGGATGAACCTGTGTGTTAATATTGCCGAATGAATTAATACCGAATGGACTTTATATTTGAACCTTGAGTGAAATTCCTGATTGATATACGCTTGCTGGCCGCTTCTTCTTGTTCTAGTCGCGGTGGAAATGCACACAACATGGATATCCTAGTTTTGACCAAAAAATGGGATAACAACTTTTCCAAAACCCACTTAGTGAAAGCCCGATACTTCGCTTTTCAAATCCTTTATCATCATTCAAAATAATTCGTTTTCCATCCTAAACCAAATCCTTTATTTCGGTTAAAATTTTGAAATTGATTCGTCGGTTAACAAAATTTTCAAAAAAATTTCAAAATTTTGCTAACACCCAAAATTTCTGAATTTTTCTGGCATGGTGTCCCTTGTAGGGAGAGCCTTTTGCAATATGACAAGAGAGATAAATATATATACATCGACCCACACAATCGGAAAACAAAAATATATATCAATATTTTCTTTTTTGTAGTATTTAATCCGAAAACGTACCTTATTTAGCATTTTTAAGCTTTATTAAGAAAGCATTTACTTCAAAAGAAATTTCGCAACTCAACTCTAGCCAAATAGTCCCTTTGTACCTGCACTTACTCAATTTTAAACCATATAAGTACGAATATATGAAATTTAATAACATTTCACTTATTTAAATGGATAAACACATAGATTCATAAAAAAGCATTTTATAGCATGTTCTTGTAGCAATTACAAGGCTCCCATCATTTGATTATTTATTTCCAATCGATTTATGTAGCATTTAAATCCGAATGCCTTACAAATCAATTTTTTTGCATCACTTTATTTTTTATACCAAACAACTCATATTCATTCGAAATTGATTTGAAAATCAATTTTACTCACTTCTATTAATCCACAGAATTTTATTTACTTCCGTTTTTGCCAACGTCAAGTTTTCTATGCAAATTAGGCGCTATTCATTTAAATAAACAATCATTTAAGCTTATAACTATTTTTAATTGATTCCAAATAAATTTATATTTAATTTTGTTCTATTTCTAATTGATTCTAAATCATTTCAGTTGCTTCTCATTCATATCTACTCTCTTTATATTCAAATCCATTTTATTTAAATTGATTTCTGTTCAATCGAATTCCAATTCAATTATAATTAACTAATTAGTTCATTCATTTAATCCATTTCAATTTTAATTCCATACTCAAATCCATTTATTTAATATCTCAAGCCATATAAATTTATTTACGCCTCAATAGAATTTATTTATAATTTGAGCTATCACCGTTCCAAATTATTTCCATTTTACTCGACACATATCCAATTTTTATTTAATTTTCTTACCACTTGAGTAGAATTTTATTTATAACTCAGGTTTCATTTCCAAATTCCATTTTTAACTCACAATCAAATTTTTAACTTAGCTAGTTAAATTCCATCTCACATTCATTCGACTAATTTATTATCTCATTAGTTCACTTTAAATTTATAACTCGATATCTGGTTTTTATTTCAAAAATCACTTATTCTAATTTTTCTTGAGTTCAAATTCCTTTTTATAATTCAAGATTGGATTTAGTTTCCTTCACTTTAAAATACACCATTTTTATTTTTGGGTTTTCTACACACTTTTTGATTTTATAAGTTACACCACTTATTTTTCACATTTCCATATTTTCTATACTCGAGTATATTTACATTTAATTTTTAGCGAGATTATGCACTTATTTATAGCCCAAATATATTTTTATTCAATTCATTTCAATTTTTATAAGCTATTCCAATTCATTTATTCACAATCCAGATTTTCAATCAAATTTTATTTCATACAAAATCTTATCCATATGGTTTTATAATATTCCACAATTCAAAATTTATATTTACTTCAATTCGATATTATTACTCATCCAATTCGAATTTTACAATTGATATTTATATAATCACTTTAAAATTCACATTTTCATATTTTAATTCAATTCCATATAGCTTAATTCGATTCACTTTTTTTATTATTTAAATTTCAGTTCTTCTTAGCCAGCATTTCAAACCTTACTTAATTTTGATTCTAACCTAAACAAATTTGCTTTTTATTAATTCAATTTAACCAAGTAAGAATTTAATTCCAATCTTAAATCAAAATCGATTAAGTTTTCTATGTTTAATTCGTTCAACTTAGCTTAAGTTGAATTTAGTTCATTTTAACTTTCTCAAGTTAAAATTTAATTTCGAAATTCAAATTCCACAGTTTTCTCTCTTCATTAAAATTATTCTCAATCTTATAAGTTTATATTTATTTTCTGTTGTTTTCTAAAATATTTTAAATATGGATTTCAAAATTTAAACACCCGATATTTATTTCAAATCATCTTGAAACCAATATATAGCTTTTGGGTTTTGCAAACCATTTCATTGAAAATTTCAAAGTCAACCTGATTTTATTCAAAATAATTCCTTCCGAAATTTCCAAACACAATAATTGTTTACCAAAACAAAAACTTCCATATTAATTTACTATGGTAGCAACTCCTCACTTAGAAACTCGAAAATTAACACCGATGATGTCGCGATCATCATCGGAATTTTTTTCCCAGTGTCTGAAGTCAGCTCAGTGCTATATCTCTTCCAAAAACCATTTTAACCATCTTCTTTCAAAAATATCTCTAAAATAATATTGTTATTATTTTAAAACACCACTTTGAAAAAATATTTTTTTTCCAAACTTCACGGGATTTTAAATTTCCAGATCCATGTTTGAATCCAATTTTAATTATAATCCATTCGTATAATTTAAACTTATAAAAAATTTATTTAGTTATATAAACCATTTCCAATTCTATAATCCTGTTTGATTATAATATTATCATCCAAACATTTCAACTATATGTAATAATTTTAGAAAATTATTTCCTTTATATCTAAAATATAATTTGGGCAAAATTATTTCATTTACCCTATGTAAAAAAATATTGTGTCGAATTGCTCTATACAAGTGTTTAGAAATCCCTATCGATATAGTTGTATGGACCGTGCCACCAAAGTTCATAAGCCACTTAATAAATAAACTAACACAATATAAAACAATTTTATATCCACTAACAAATACGCGCTCATATCTATTAATGCACTCAAACTCATTCTAGGGTACTCCTGACTCTATTCTCTAATGAATAATCCCCACCAGAGCCAAAGTTCTCGCTTAACCTTCAGCTCTGATACCATGTGTAACGAATGGGGATTTTTGACCCTCGAAAATTGACAATAATACGTCCAGTGTACAAAATGCTGAGCAGTCGAGTGCCGAAAATACCAGTTCATTAGGGGTGAAGAAGGAAAAGGTAAAAGAAAAGATACAGAACATACCCAGAATCTCAGAATCGCAGCGGAACAAAATATAATATATAATAACAGTTTTAAGTACAAGAACTGTACTGTAAATATACATACCACTATAAGAGTAAACAATTCAATACATCAAATATGGACAGTTTAATAACTTATCCTCACATGGCGGAAAAACAAATCAAGTGCGTGATATACGTTTGAATTCCTTTAGCTCGCCTCCTCGGCTCCATACCACCCTAACCTGAATCTGTAATACTCGGTCTGACCCGAGCATTATAATAAATAACACCCGAATCAGTCTGGAAACTAGCATGAGAAAGACACTCAATTTGAATTATTAGAGTTATCAAAATCCTTTGAAAAACAAAGGTATCTCGTAAGACCGCGTCACATATAAACACGACGGGTTTTTACCTTAAGATAAACAAAACAATTTTATAGAAAATCCAGTGATATTATAATAGTGTCTAAATACAAATACTTATTCAAATAGCTGAATTGTTCATTAATTAAATTCTAGCATACCAGGTTCTACAAACAAAACCGCAAGCTCGTATTGGAGAATGGATTCCAACAAATGATTGGGCCATTGGGGTACCGCCCATCATAGTACACATCTCTTGAATAATGTACCGAGGACCATGCCGGGATCCTCTGCTACACAAGACCGGCCTACCCCTAACCTGGATAGACCGAATACTTTATCACCCTGGGTGTTCCTACCCTTCCCATTGAGCACTCCTTCCATGCACACATATATCCATAAATAATAGGTTTCCAAGGACATCTAGAAAGGTAATAACATACCCTACTTATGTGCGATCCACTTAGCCTTGCTGCACCCATGTTTTAGTCATTCTCGATTGATGAGGCTCAAGGTTAAGCGTTACCTTTCAAGAGCAAAGTTTCACATAGAATGCTCATCTCCTCCAATAACAATGTTATGATAGCATTTGTCCATACAAGTTGTTCCGGGTCTGGACAAATCGAATCACCATCTTCATCATCTTCACGATATTCATTCGTAACATTCAAATTGGATCGAAGTGGTTTTAGGATAATTAAATTCGATCCAGGTTTCTTCGAAATGATTAACGAAATTGGCCAAAATTTATAGTCGGTTATTTAACTATCAACATACATCCATAAACAATCATCATGCCTTATTATAAATTTTCTAAAATTTATTTTCAAAATATCTTTACAAGATATTACTTTCAGTTCCCCCGCATTTGAAAACAGTTTTCAAATCTTTATATTTACAACGGAACATTTCCGACCCTTCCCAATAATTAGAATATTTTTTCCCTACTTTATTTTATATTCAACACTTAGAAAATACTCATTTTATTTCCTCTTTCTCTTTCTCAAAATCATTTACAATTTAATTTGTAATCTTCTCAACTCGTTTTACACGAATTCTATAAATTCTGGAATTCCTTATTTAATTCCCTTCATATTTTCAAAACTGATTATACTTGCTTATAAACTTCCACTTTGTACTTCTTTATAAATTCTATTTTCATTTTCGAAGTTCACTTTTATCCACTTCTTTGGAAATTTCCTTACTTCTCCCAATTTTCATTTTGAGAATTTTCTTATAAGTTCACCTACTCAACAACCATTTTCCAACTCTCGAGAAGGTTTATAAATACATTTAAATTATGTTCAAAACTTTATATATATACATGTGTAATAAAAATAAGTATTTAAAGAAAAATAGTAATTATTTATTTTTAAAACATGTTCAAATAATTATTTAATATTGAATACACGTTTATAACATCACTTTCCAAAGCAGGTTTTAAAATCTAGGATTTATTAAGATAAATATTAAGTATTTGAAAAATCACTTCTGAAGTATTTCAGTACAAACTAACTTTAAATTACATAGTTTAACAAACAAAATTTTCTCCTTTTAAATAAAAACTTAATTTATTAATAATTTTTTTTTTAAATCTCAATAACCAAATTTGAATTTATAGCCCCTTTCGATTCTATCACATCACTTCCATTTCGGCCTCCTTAACTATTTCCATTTTAAAATAGTATCTACTATCTTTTTTTTCTTACCCTATTCCCATAATCAAATATAAATTCTACCACCGGATATCAATTTTCTTTATTTATAAACACCGTTTGTAAATTTTTATAACATTTTTGGTTTCACTAAAAATATCTCATTTATAAAATTCCATTTTATAAATTTAATTCCTTCAAAATCCTTTTTTTTCTAGTCTATCTTTAATATTGATTCAACTTCTTTCCATATTTTTCGAATATCATTTTAAAAATCCAGTCTTTAAAAATTCCTTTATATAATTTATTTTAGATTCTCTATTTAAAATATTTCCCCAACATTATTTAATACGATCAAAATTTCACCATATTTTATTCAAACCAATCTCTTTTAATAATCCAAATTTCAATATACATATTCTAGATTAACAATTTTTTTCTTAAAAATTTAAAATAATATTTATGGCATTTAGTATACCCAAAATTAATTTCCATGCCATTATAACATTTAAAAATTTACAACACACAACAATCCAGCATTTAATATATATGAAAAATACTAATATGTTTGGGTAATCCAGTTGGATCCCTCCAACTTGTTTCCCTGCATCCATAGATGTTTGACAACAATAAAAATACCAATCCTACTTCGGGGGGCATATCGCGATAAATAGGGTCATCCGCTATTATGCGGGGCATATAGGGTCTCATCCGCTATAATGTGCAGGAATATTACTCTAATACTAATATATATACTACTATATATATAGCCATCCAACATATAATTACAAATTTATCAATCAATCAATCAAACATCTAATAATTAAATTTAAACATTTAAATTTAAAAGTGGAAATCCAAATGAGTGAGAAATTCTCACCTTAATTTTTAATTTGTCGATCACTCGGATTTTTGAATTTTCTAAAATTCCAGCTGCCTCCAAAAAAAAATCCCAAACTAAGTCCTATGCATAGATTTCTGAAAAGAACCCATTGAAACTTGTTTTTATTTGAATTTGACCTCGTATAAACATGTTACGACATTTTAAGTTTCACATATTTATATGTATATATATAATATCCCTTTAATCACAATATTAGCTTAAGATAATTACCCTGATGAGCCACTAATCCCTTTCCCCTAATTGCTTGCACGAATGCCACTGTCGTGCAAAAACCCTCCGACATTCACCACGGCCTCATTGCAAGTCGCTGCTCACACCATCAAGCCACCGGCTGCCGCACATACGTGCTTCCCCCTTCCTTAATGCGAACGAAAATCGCGACATCCTACCTTGATTCAGCTAGCCTCCAAACCGAACGCGACTCAAACCTTAGCTTTTGCAAGCATTGCGGCTACGACGGGCGAGCCCAATCCTATGCCGTGAGCTTCCCCCCATCACTCACGACACTCGCAACCATCAACTCACCTAAGCGCGTGCTCCACTAGGCATCGCTCCCTGTCTCTTAAAATCTTGGTTCACTCACGAATCCCTCCCTTATTTTTTTATATTTCTTGAATATGAATTCGATTTTGTTTGTTTCCCCATTTTTTTAAAAGATTTTGAACGAAATCGAATTTCATTTTGAACTGACAAGAGTGGGAGAGGTGACGTCAATTAAAGGTTATGGGTAGCATATTATAGAAGGGAAAGGGACTTTGATTTGATCTTATATAATTTTATTTAATTGTAACATATCTCGTTTTAGCAACTTAAAATTTTGATCTTCCATCGAGGCATGCCTTTAGGTGCTTATAATGTTATACCCCTATTCTGAACGCAATGAAAAAGGTTTTGAGTCCTAATTATATCATACGGAGAAGATAGCTATTTGGACCTAATTATTATATTAAATTTTCGATATTAAATTCAACGCGTTTATATAACGTACGACCAAACGATAACTCAAATGCTACGAAATTTGGAATCCGATATTAAGACATTATTATAGATCCAAGGGAGCTAGTTTCATCGAATTCCAAGACTGTGTCTTGGATGGCTATTTTTAAATGTCAATTTGAACAAATTATTTTTGAAATTGAGCGTATCACCTTTTTAAATTCAATTTTAAAAGTTGCATTGTCTTCAGTATTATTAATATAAATTTTATAAGCCTTAAATTATTTTTATCGAGCTTAAAACTCAAGATACAATAATTTAACCAATATTAACTTATTAAATTCAATAATCAAATTATCTAATAAATCGCTATATTTTAAATTCTGAATTTATTTGATAAATAAAAACCCAAATTTCCATATTTAAGATCAATCTAAAATTCAAATTCAATATTTAAAACCATTTAAACATTCTAAATCAAACGTTGAAAAATTCGGGTCTTTACAAATATATTCCATCTGACAGTTTCCTCAATTTTCACTTTTGCATCCTCATCTTGTATTATAAACTCAGCTATGAAATTAGCCAAGGCTTGTCCTTTAATGCGGTGTGTGGGTGGTTAGTGATGTCATATTCGCTCAGCTCAATGCACCATTTTAGCAGGCGCCCTAACATATCTGGCTTATGTAGGAATTGTCTCAGGGGTTGATCCATTAAAACCTTAATGGAGTGTGATTGGAAGTAAGGTCGTAATTTTTTGGAGGCTATGAGCAGACAATAAGCCAATTTTTCGATCTTAGTGTATCTAGCTTATGTGCCCGTGAATCTTTTGCTAACGAAGTTTACCGATCTCTGAATGTGATCATCTTCGCATATTAACGCTGCAATTAGGGCATGGAAGGATACAACCTAGTATAGGTAAGGCTCTCTCCATCCATAGGAATGGAGAGTACTGGAGGCTTTTATAAATGTTCAAGTAAACTCTGGAAGGTTGAGTAGCACTCTTCAATTCGTTCAAACTTTCCTTCGTCTCTTTTAAGGGCTTTGAAGAACGGGAGACACTTGTCTGTTGCTTTGGATATAAATCTGCTCAGAGCGCTACCTTTCCATTTAAATTTTGCATTTCCCTTCATATTGTCGGGATCTTGATGTCTTTCAAAGCCTGTACCTTTTTATGATTCACCTCTATCCCTCTAGCATGTACAATGAAACCTAAGAACTTACCCGAAGACACCCCAAAAGAGCATTTTAGTGGGTTTAGCTTCATTTGGTATTTGCACAACACTTGGAACATCTCGTCTAGATGGCTCAAATGATCCGCTGCTCTTCTTAATTTAACAAGCATGTCATCAACATAAAATTCCATGGAGTGACCAATTTGTTGCTCAAACATCTTATTAATCAGACGTTGATAGGTAGCACTGGCGTTCTTAAGCCTGAAAGGCATGACCTTGTAACAATATAGGCCTAGGTCGGTGATGAAGCTAGTATGTTTTTAATCCAGCACATGCATGGGAATCTTGTTGTATCCGGAATATGCATTCATGAATGACAACAACTCATACCCTACGATTCCATCCACCGATTGGTCGATTCAGGGTAAAGGGAAATAGTCCTTGGGGCAAGCGTCCTTATGGTTGGAGAAGTCAATGCAGGTTCACCACTTTCCACTAGGCTTCCTCACTATGACCGGGTTGGAGATCCATTTCCAGGTAAATGACTTCATGGATAAAACCATTGGCGAGAAGGTTCTTCACTTCCTCATTGAGAGTAGTTGATCGTTCTATCCCAAGCTTCTTTTCTTTTGCTTGATTGGGACCTTGGTCGGATCAACATTAAGCGAACGACAAGCTATCTCTAGGGATATCCCTACCATGTCCTCATGGGTCCATGCGAATATATCCAAGTTCTCTTATAGGGATTCTATCAGCTGGACTTTGAGGTTCATATTTAACTAAGAACCTATCTTTAAAAGCCTTGCTTTGTCGTGCTCGTCCATGGTCACATGTTCCATAGCCTCTATAGGCTCGGCGTTGACCTCCTCCTCTTTATCTTTGGGGTCCAATTCGTTGAATGGGTCACTAGTGTATTCAAGAGGAGTGTCTTTCTTCAATTGCCAAGCTTTCGAATTTTTGCTGTAGAGGACGACCCCCACGCCTTTCCCCTTTTCCTTTTTCTTATTTTGGCGAAGTTCATTCACATAACAATTGTGAGCTACGTCTTGGTCTCCTTCCACTTTTCCTATTACGTTACCGGTTGGGAATTTCATCTTCAAGCACCACAGCGCTAATACTATCTGGAAGTCAAATAATGTGGGTCTTCCCAAGAAGGCATTGTAGGCAGAGTTTCCGTCCACCAGTACGAATGTTTGCTTCCGTAGGACTGATCGGGGGTGACTTCCAAGCTCAACAAACAAGTCTAGCTGCTCGAGTGGCATTGTGGCCTCCCTGGTGAACGCGTATAAAGGCTTATGGCATGGAGATACATCTTTCATTGATAGCTTCATTTTATTGAATGCATGTTTGAATAAAATATTCACCGAGCTTCCTATGTCGACCATAATGCGAAACACCTCTGGTTGGCCGATCTAGGCAAAGAAAACCAGAGGGTCGGTGCGTGGATATTTTATCCAACCAAATCTTCATTGTTGAATGCTATGTCGACTCTTTCTCTAAGCTTTGCGATGCGACCTTCAGCTATGGAATGAACGTATCCTTCCCTATCCTTTAAGGATTATCCATTCCTCTCTAGTTCTACCCAATTTCCGTCGGTTACACATGGGCCTCCAAATATGGTGTGGAAAATTATCTTTTCTTGGTTAGAGCAGCTCATACCTGTTCCTTCCTTATTATTCCCTTGCGTGGTTGCCCATGTCCTTCATGTGCCGGAGCAGGAGAGTTGTGGCATTCTTCGGTGTTATGCCTATGAGATCCCGCAAATGCTAGCATTCTTTGGTGTTATACCCATGAGACTCATTGAAACGACAAATTTCTTTGTTCTAATTACGGCCTCTGACACTTTTTTATACGAATGGATTTTTTATTTCAACTCATGTTGAGTAGCCATGTAAATATTCTACACAGTGTCATTAAGAGGCATGTATGTCTTGGTCCAGGTCGGTATCGTCACTTATTGCCGTTTTCATTTCCACAGTTGCCTTGGTGGCCACTTTTTACTTTATTTTTCTAGTTATTCCCCTTCCTCGGGGCGGGCACCCATGTTTCCTTGGATGCTAGAAGCCTTTGCAGGTTGCTCGCTATGTTGGTGCGCCGCCATGTCCTCCAATCTCATGTATTTCCCAGCTTCATGTAAGAAGTCCTGAAGAGTTAGAGGCTTCTCCTTTGTCAATCTTATCGTGATTTTTGACTACGGATAGACACCCCCACACATCGCCATCAACGTAAGCCTATCATCGGCATCTGCACTGCTGTCATGGTGGCATTAAAGCGGGTAAGATACTGTGCAGTAGTTTTCCCGCTTTTTGTTTCATGTCTGATAGGGAATAGGCATCCTTTGGTTGTTCCACCTGGATTCTGTATTGACTTATGAATCTTTCCTTCAACATTTCCTAAGAGCTAATAAAGCCATGAGGCAGTCAAAAAAAGCATGTGGTTGCTAAGTCTGAGAAGAATAGCAGGAAACATAGACGCAACACATCCTCTGTTGCTCCATTCATGAGAACGTGTTGGGCGTAACGCTGTAAGCGGATGATTGGGTCAGATGTGCCTTAGTAAGAATCCATGGTGGGCATCTTCCATTCTCGAGGAGCGGTTGTTGCTTCTATGTCCCTGGTGAATAGGCTGGAAACCCTTGCTCCTACAACTCTTTCGAGCTGTTCGCGCTTGAGATATTCCCAGAAGAGGCATGTCATCCTTTCCTCATATTCTGTGGCAGCCCTGGGAGAAGTAGCGGCTTCCCTTTGATGCTGATGGCATTTGGAACCTTAGTTGAGGTTGGAATTGTGGTGGCTGGCTCGAAGCTTGACAGGGTCAGCTACAGCCGGTCCTTGCCTGGTGTCCCTTGGCTGGGCGCAGCTCCTGGTGATCTTTCAGGATCGACTTGGGGTTGAGTCAAGGCTTGGTTTCGAGTTCTTACATCTTTTTGATTGAATTCTTCATTTGTGAGCGATCTGTTCCATCTACGAGACTCTCCAGCTTGAGATTCACCTCGAGATTCTGTGTTGTGAGCGGATTCCTCTGTACCTTTCAAGCATGTCATGAGTTGGCCCACTAAAGCTTTCTGTTGAGCAGCAAAGCGGTCAGTTGTCTCATTCATAACCCCATCTAAGTCTTCTCAAGTGACAACTGAAGTTGGAAGTTGAGAGTTGGTGGCCTGGTTTTATTGACCATATTTGATGGGATTGAGCACTAGTAGTGGCCGCATTCTTACCCTTGTCGGCATTCTGCCTAGAGGGAGCCTTGTTTTAATGATGTGTTAAGGCTTGGAAGGAGAGTGGACAAAAGAGTTCGACTCTCTACGCTACCGCCTCTCAGTGAAAGCACTAAAAATGTTTGCATCAAAATTGGGCAAACACCTCCAAGTTCAGATTTTGTTAAGTGACCTTTAAGTTGTTTGGTATGCAGCTTAATATGTTCCCATGCATTAACAGATAATTATTACAATCACAGAACAGTTCTCAGACACAGAGTTGGAATGCAGTTTGAAGGAAATAAATCACACAAAATTTTATAGTGGTTCAGCTAGAACATGCCAACGTCCACTATCCATCCATCTTATTATGCTTCTTTGATTTGGTTACAAATACAAGTTTGATTAGAAAAAGCATAAACTTAGAGCTGCTGGGGTGGTTGAGTCTCAGTAGACTTTTCCCTCTTTTCTTCGAAATTCGGTCCCTATTATTGTTGAGAAGTTTTGGTATTTATAGAATGGAGTTGTGAAGTGTGGAGGTTGAGATTATAGCTCCTTCAATCTGGTTTGGCAATTGGGCAGGAGGACCTGGTCCGGCATCATACCTATATTTTGCTCGTTGTTGCTTCATTCAATATCTTGCTTGGAGATACCCATTTGCTGGACCAAATCAAATCTGCATTTGTTTTTTCTTTGTCAAATACAATTCCATTTTTTGAAATGACACGGCCCAAATATTAAAGTATTTCCACAGCAAAAGAACATTTGGAAAGTTTGATGACAAGCCTATTGTCTTATAGGACTTGCACTGCAATTCTTAAGTGTTGAATGTGTTCATCCCATGATCTGTTGTAAATTAGAATGTCATCAAAAAAATACAAAAATTAAATGTCTTAATTATTAAAAATAAAACTCATAAAGGCTTGGAATGTTGAAGGGGCATTAGATAATCCAAAAGGCATGCCCTTCATGAGTTCTAAATATTGTTTTGTGAATGTCATTTTCATTCATTCGAACTTGATGATATCATGATTTGAGATCAAGTTTTGTAAAAACCTTTGAACCATAAAGCTCATCCAAAACATCACCAATTATAGGAATAGGAAATTTATCTTTAATTGTTATTTTATTTAATCCACTATAATCTATACAAAGTCACCATGAGCCATCCTTTATTTTAACCAAGACTACAGGGGCAGAAAAGGCACTATTGCTATTTCTTATTATACCAAAGGGTAACATTTCATGTATTAATTTTTCAAGCACATTTTTAATATGATATAGATGTCTATATGGTTTGAGACAGACTGTATGTGAATCCTGCAACAGTGGTATTTTATGGTCACAATTTCTTTTACGTGGTAAAAAATTATGATGATGTGGTTACAGTAAGAAAATCGGTAAGTAAACTTTGAATTGCATGATGTATATTCTTTTCATTTGAAACAAATAAGGATGATGTTAAGAGCAGGAATTTTAAACTGGCATTTTTTATTTATTTTGAAATATTTTTGTCAATGAGATGTTTAACATCTGAACAAAGTAAACCTTGTAAGTTATATTCTTTGCCCTTACAAGAAAATCTTACTTAAAGTTTTTTAAAATTAAAACAAAGCTCATCAAGTTCTGTTATCCATTATGTGCCTAAAACTATATCACAACTTTCCATTGGTAATATCAGTAAATCTATAAGTATCTTGCAACCTTGACAATGTAATAAAATTTGAGACCATAATTCATTACCTTGGATCTTTTGACCATTTTCCACCTGCACTTCATATAATTTTGTTTGATGCCTTGGTAAATTCAGTCTTTGGGCTAATTTACTATCAATAAAGCTATGTGCTGACCCAGAATCAATCAATAAAACAATAGTTTTTTTATTAATTTTTCCTTTTATTTTAATAGTATGAAGGGTAGGAATTCCCAATAGAGCTTTAATAGAAATAAAGAATAATGCTTTATCTAATTCTTAGTCATCTTTTAAGTCTAGAGGACTATCATCAGATAATTCCTCTTCAGTATAAGAATTGTTTCTTAGGTGTATGATTCCTTCCATAATATGAAATTGTTTAGTTTTGCATTTGTGACCAAAATGATATTTTTCATTACACCCATAACATAAGTTTTCCAATAATTCTTGAGGTGATAGTTTTTTAAATTTAGAAAATTTATCAGAAGTATTAGAGATAGGTTTTTGATAAAAAGATTGATTACTATCTGGAAAAAATTTGAGAGAGAATTTATTTTTGTTTTTATTTTTTGAAAGCCATCTTGTTTCAAATATTTTTGCTAAAGAAACTACTACGTCAAAATCTATGGGATTTGCAGCTACAACATCATATTTAATTTTCTCTTTCAAACCTCCTAAGAATATTTGTAAAAGATGAGTGGGTATAATGTGTTCTATTAGCCTTTCCATCTTTTTGAATTGATTTACTAATTTATAACAGTGGTGGTTTGTTTTAGAGAAGAGGATGTATCACATGGCCTAACAAGATCATTAGTATTAAAACGTACCTGAATAGCCTTGTAAAGATTTCCCATTGGTCATAATCTAAAACAGTAGGTGAATACCTGTAAAACCATTGTAGTGCCTCCTTTTTAAGATAGCATGAACAAATATGGACCCATTCTTGGATGTTTGTTTTATTGTATTGAAAAAAATGTTCCACTTGTCGAAGCCGGTTGATTACTCTATCTTCTCTTGTGTATTTTGGGAAATCCATTTTTATTTTGACTTCTGTATTGTCTATAAAGTGATTTGTATGATGAGCAAAAATTTTTGAAGGAGAAGTATCAAAATTGAAGGCATCTGGTCTTGATAGAATTGGTGGTCTGTTGTTTGGTGGCACATAAATGTTAGATCTATATTGCTGATTGGAAGCCTGTGGTAAGGATGTAGATCTTTTAATATATGATCTTGAGTTTCCTTCAGAATATTACTGAGATTTTATTTCTTTGATTTTATAAGAAAAAAATTACCATCATTTCCTGAAGGTCTTGATGCCCTGGTGTTTCTTGATAACCCAACCGATATTTCTTGAGAAGCTTTTTCTAATTTCTTGAGTGGTAGTGCAGTTCTATTGTTGATAGATCTTGCTTCTGCCTTTTTGTTGCCCTGATAATTCTTCAAGATTGACAGAATCAATCAGTGGTGAGGCATCTCCATTATCATCAGAGTTGTCATCCTGTGAGGAATTTCTATGGTGAAGGTCAATGTTATGCTCACCAGAAGGCTCTGGTACCAAATTGATAGGATCATTGCTCTTCAATGCTTATGCTTTGGTGTGAGTCATTGAGGTGATCAACTAGGAATGGGTGAATAGGAGAAAGATGTAACTAAAACTTCAGTTGACGGGGGTATTCAATACAGCAGCTTAAAATATAGAGAGCAGAAGTGGTAAAGGAGCATTGAATACTGTAATGATTAGCAGCTGAAATGAGTAGGTAGAAAGAATTCAGTTTGTTGAATAACTGAATACAAGAAGAGGTGAAAAAGGCAGTAGCAACAAAATGCAGAGTTAAGAGAACTATCAATTTATTTATAACTTTCTTCATATACATTTATGTGCCCTTCCCATATGTTTTTATTTATAGTGTTAATCATATAGACCAATTTAAACTAGCCATTACAGGAAATGTACTAATACTCCTAATTATCCTTTAAATTACATAGATATATATGTAAATTACAAAGCTGTTGCAAAAGAGGATAAGCTATGCATGTGTGCACGTGCACAACATGCACAGTCTTTAGTTTAGCTTATTCGTTGTCATTTCATGCTTCAGTTGATATAATCTTGCATCTATATCTCTTCTCATCTTTCAACATCATAGTCCTTGATTCTAGTTAGCCGAGGTGGATAGGGAAGCTTTATTTCCACAAGTGTTTGATGAAATGGTGTTTCAATCGAATGCCTATCAGGTGTTTGTTGAATTGTATGAACATAATAGAACTCGAGTATGAAGGGCTGGTGATTGATTTTGAATATGAGTGAAATCAGTGATCTTAGTAGGTGTTATCGGTGTTTGATGGTGTGGAGGTTATCAGATATAACTTGAATTGTCCGTATGAGTCTCTTTGAAAATGTTGTTTCGGTGACCTGATAATCCTTCTCTACATATTTTTGGTTAAGCTAAATCGAAGGTAATCCATGGAGAAGATAAACTGTTGTGACGATTAGGTTGGAGATGATAGAAATTGATGTTCTTGAATGATAATAACAATGATATTGTGATCCGATGAAAAATTGTGAGTTTTGATATGGCATATATAGGCTTTATAAATAGAAATAATAGGAAATAAGAGAAATATTAGGAGATGGAGAAAAATACCGATATTGTTTTGTTAACCCGCCTTTTTGGCAAGGCCGTAGATAGGCGGATTCAACTAAATCGACTTCTCATTTGTCGAAGCTGGTTTATGGAAAATTTAGTCAACTGGAACGATGGATGATCAATCATAATTAACAAACACGGTTAAATAGCCGAGATTCGGCATAGTCGATGGATGAAGGTCATCGGATACTTGATTGGGTTTCGATGAGTCATAGGTCTCCCTGAATTTGCTTCAAGTCGTATGGAGTCGAGCTTCGAGTCATATAGATGATTTCTTCAAGCCTTCTAGGTGGCTCAACATAAGTGGCTCGGCAAGGTGGCTCGGCATCGGTGGCTCGGCTGTGTTAGTGGCTCGGCCATGTTGGTGGCTCCTCATGGAAGGTGGTTTGGCCTAGTTAGATTATGGTTCGGCCTTGGTTGTCGCTCGGTGTTGTGGTTCGGTCAGAGCGGCTCGGCAAGGTGGTTTGGCACTGTGGCTCGCCGAGATGGCTCGGCCGTGGATAAGGTAACAAGGTGGCTCGGTCAAGTTGTGGGTCGATGGAGCTGGCTCCGTGTCTTCAAGCTACTTGTTTTGGGCCGGCTTTGAGAAAGATGGCTCGGTGTTAGTTAAAGTATGGGCCGGCAAAAACGTGGATCGGTGGCTTTGAGTCGAGGCACTCGTAACTTCGGGTCAGCATGAGTATATGGTTCAGTTACTTCGAGTCCTATGGCTCAAAAATTCGGGTCGGCCTCAGGGATTTTGGGTCAGCATCTTACCTGGATCAATTACATCCTACTTTGAGTTTAAGGATGCCCTGCTTCGAGTCAAAGATGACTGTGCTTCGAGTTGCCTTGGTGGGTTTCCTAGGTCGGTAGCATCTGTGCAGGAAGTTGGTCGAGGCTATAGGTTCTAGATCGGCCGTGGACTTAACAGGCCCTGAGTCATTTAGGAAGCCTAGCTACCCGGATTCGCCTATAAACACAGCATGTGGGTCTCCATATGAGGGGAATCTTCTTTTCAGCTCTCTTGCTTTCTATTTTCTTAGGCTAAGGTTACTCTACCATTTTGTAAATATAATCGATTATTACAGCAATAAAAAGGAAATTTCTGGAGTGGACGTATGCTGGAGTTATCCGAACCACTATAAACTTTGTATCTTTATCGCTTTCTTTTTAATTTTTATTGTTCTTCATTTTAATACCCTCTACATACATTCTATCCATGATCTGCGATTGTGGGTTGGTGCTTTCATTGGAATTTGGGTGTTAGTGAACAATTTTGGCGCTAACATTTTGGTGCTTTCATTGAGAAGGCAGGCACTAGGGGATTTTGAGCTAGGAACTTGGATTCTAGGAAGCAATGGTTAGGCCACCAACAAGGAAGCAAGTGACAGAAAGGAGCAATCAAGAGCGAATTCAAAAGGCTTCCTTTGGAGCTAGAGCAGGTCAAGCATCCACCTACATCACTAGAGATGAGATGGAAGCGATGCTGAAAAGGAAAGAGGAGATGATGCAGACTCTTCTCAGACAATTTGGATAACAAGAAACTGCAGGAACTCAGAGCCGTGAAGCTAGATCAGAAGCACTCAACCAGCAAGCAGATGGAGTGGTTTAGCAGGGGGCAAACCCCAATCAGTAAATGACTATCAATCTGGATGAACCTAAACTCAAGGGCACACCACCAGGAAATGTTGGATCAATCCATGGAGGAATAACAGATGATGTTGTGCAGCCCGACACCAACAGGAATACTGGAGTACATGATGAGGAGTATGTGCCAGGATTCCCTCGTGAACTCAGGGGACAGATAGGAGGCAGCGAACAAGGATTACAGCTTGGCGACAATGACAGATTAGTGGAGATGGTCAGAAGAGCTATGAGAGGTGGATTGGTAAATAAAGACTTGGAGGATGTGAAGAGGAGTCCCTTTACTCCTACTTTCAAGCAAGCTTGGAACCCACCGGATTTTAAGCTACCTACTTTGGAGATGTATGATGGGAGAACGGATCCTTCCGTTCACCTGACGAGGTACATGAGGCATATAGAGGTATTGAGGGCATCGGATGAGGTCATGGCTCGATGCTTCCCTTTGTATTTGATGGATATCACAGCCATGTGGTTCAGACAGTTGGAGATTGGTTCTATTAACACTTGGACGGAGCTGATTGAAAGGTATATGAGGCAATTTCGGGTCCATATAGTCAGACCCAAGAACGTAATGACCTTTCCATCGATGAAACAATGGAAGGAAGAGTCGCTCAGGGATTTCTTAACCAGATTCAACACAGTGGTAGCTTCAGTGGATCGACCTGATCCATCAACAATTTTGATGGTAGCAGTTTCAGGAATTGCAGATAATTCGAATTTTAAGATATCGTTGGAAGGAGACCCCCCCAATGGATCTTGGAGAGTTCTATCATGAAGCGAAGATATTCCTAAGGCAGGAAGATGTGCAGACCGAAAGAGAAAGGAGAAAGGTTGAGGCTTATGTTGTTAGAGGTGGTGGTCCACCCAAGGAGGAAACAAACATGGACAATAAGGGCAAAAGGAAAATGAGTGACAACCGTAATCCAGCAAAAAGGAAATGGAGAGAATCAAAATTTTCTTCTCATATGGATTTGACAGAAACTCTGGAAAGGATTTACTTGGATACTCGGGCGTACCTCTAGTATCGAAGACCGGCTAGGAGGGAACCATCGGAATACGAGAGGGTGTCAGGAAAGCATTGCATGTTCCATGAGCTAGATGCGCACAACACAAATGATTGTGGGCATTTGAAATATATCGTTGAGGAGCATGTTAGGAATTGTCACCTGCAACAGTACATAAGTAATCGAGCTGTAGCATTGGAACTGGAGCGGCCACCGCCCACCTCGAATGAAGGTGGCGCTGGATCTAGTCACCGCCGGCTTGTCATCAACTGAATGGATTTATGGTTCTGAATTAGTAATAGAACTCAAAGTAATACGGCTAGGTCATTTACACACGTACGGGATCGAAGACGGTCCCTAGGCGTGCTCTAAGATGATGAAACA